>CM077665.1:352539530-355109530 GCA_039707655.1 Elymus sibiricus
GTCAAGCTTAATGGATAGCAGAATAAAGTGGAACCTGCGCACGCATAACTCATCAATTACAGTACTTAACCTCGAGTAAGCGAAACCGAATATGCACAAGATAGTAACACTCACTTGAAGTTGTAAGGAAAGAGTATTTCCCTTTTGTTTTGATGTTGAAGGAACGCTTTTAGCAAGTTTTCCTCGGTATCTTTAACTCTCTTTTGTACCGCCCATTCATTTACGGTATTTGGGCTAATGAACCCAATGTCATAGATTTGTATTTTTGGGCATTCGACGATCTTCAATCTGCATAATATATATAGTGAGGATAATTATATATACATGCAATGAACGAGTTGAGCTAGAGACTTAATTACAGAAGTAATACTTACAGATAGTAGCAAGTCATGAGTTGTTTGTCGAGGGCCTCTTGATTGAATAACTGAAATAACTCCACAAATTCAACAGGCATCAGGTCGACTCCAAAGAGGTCATGCTCATCTTTAATTCTCACCATCAAACTATCGGACCCATTCTTCCTGCAGCTTTTCAAGTACCACTCATGCAATCTTTGCATGATCATTGTTAGATGAGGATGATCAGGTTTGACGAGAGGCTTCCCGTGCTCGTATCTAAAGATCTCTACTACCTCAGCCGTTTCAAACTGTACATCATCGCCCACGTAATCACCAAGAGTGGTACCGGGCAGTAGCCCCCGATGATTAGCGATATCGCTAGACACCTTAAGCGGGGGGCACGATTGCTTCTCCTGTTCGCCGAGCTGGGGAATTGTTTTCCCACTTCTTCATCTTGAAGCACTGGCAGTACTTCCCGACCGCCGTGCTTCATCATATGTCTTTTCAATATAGCGGTCATAGTTGGATTGCGGCTGAGGCGGTGGTGGCCGCTTAAGGGCATCCAGAGTGAGCTTCGCTTTCACCGGATCTATTGTTTTCTTCGGAGGTGGACGTTTCGGTTCAAAATGGGCCTGCAATTCGGCTCCCACGATGTCATCGGTTTCCTTGTCAGTCCTCTCATATGGTAACTTTGGAGGAACCCTGAGGCTTGGACCAAATTTGAATTTCTTCCCGACTTTTGTACTGCTAGCCGCCGGAGCGGCGGCGGCTCTCTTCCGCTGTTGCTGAGGCGGCGGAGTCCGCTGACGCGCCGGAGGAGGCGGAGGAGGAGGCGGAGTCCGCTGACGCGCTGGAGGAGGCGGAGGAGGAGGCGGAGTCCGCTGACGCGCCGGAGACAGCTGAGGCGGAAGAGGACTCTGCTGAGGGGCCTCATCCGGCTGAGTCTGCTGAGGGGCCTCATCCGGCTGAGCTGAACTGTGAGGAGTCTGCTGAGGGGCCTCATCCGGCTGCGTCTGCTGAGGCGGCGTCTAGTTTGGAAGCTTGATGTTCTCCTTTCTCCATAGATAGGTACTCCTTAAGGCATTTTCTAGAAGATTATCCCCTTCACCTGTAGGGTAGTCAAGCTCCAGCCCCTCAAATCCCTCCATTATTTCATCCACCGTGACAATAACATAGCCATGTGGAATCGGACGGCAATGGAAAGTTCCCTCAACTCGAGGAGGTAAAACAGAGCCGACCACCGCCTTCAAGGTCAGGTTCTGGCATTTCGCCATTAGCACACAATGTTCAGCCTCCGTGATACTATCCACGGGGTAGAGAGGAGCCGTGAAATAGGGGTGAACGAGCTCCGTGGAAGCCACACTGCTTCTCCGCTGAGATGGTGGGGTAGCTTCTGGGGCAGTGTCGAAGGAAGGATCTTTGTGCCGCTGAGATGGTTGGTCGGTAGCTCGCTGGCTCTCAAGTTCCTCTAGTTTCGCTAATCTTGCACTGAGCTTCTGCATTTCGCTTGCTTCCTCTTTCTTCTTTCTCTCTCGGCTTCTATAACCACCGCTGTCGGGAAACCCATGCACCCACGGAACGGATCCTGATGTGCCTCGTGTTCGTCCAGGGTGTTCAAGATTCCCGAGGGCCTCTGTCAGCTCGTCCTTCTCTCTGTCGGGAATGAACGTCCCTTCCTGCACTGCCTTGATTGCTGCCTCAAGCTTCCGGATGGGTATTGCAAGTTGCTCGTTCGTCCAAACACACTTCCCTGTTTCTGGGTCCAAAGTTCCCCCAGCCCCGAAGAACCAAGTCCTTGACCGATCTGGCCAGTGCAATGTCGCTGGTTGGACCCCTTTAGCAAGCAGTTCTTGCTCAGCTTTGTCCCACAACGGCCGGGCTTTGCTGTAGCCACCTGACCCCGTGGGTATGGTGATACTTCTTCTTTGCAGCATTTTTCTTGTTTGTCAGTGACCTTTGCTTACCCTTGTCCGATTTCTTGTAGGCCACAAATGCGGGCCAGTGATCTCTTATCTTCTCATATTGACCGATGAATTCTGGAGTCTCGTTTTTCTCGACAAACTTTTTGTTCAAATCTTTCTTCCAATTCCTGAATAGTTCTGCCATCTTCTTAAGAGCAAACGCCTTGACCTTTCGCTCTATAACTGGGTTATTCGGATTCTCCTCTGGCGGTAGGCTGAAATTTGTCATCAGCGAGGTCCAAAGATCATCTTTCAGTCTATCCTGGACATAAGAAACTTCAGGGTCCTTCTTCTTATTCCATTCTTGGATGTTGATCGGGACGCTGTCCCTAACAACAACTCCGCACTGATGTACAAATGCGTCCTTGGTCCGCTTGGGAGCAATCGGTTGGCCATCTCGAGCGACTTCTGTGATCGTGAATCTTTCATCCTGGCGCAACCTTTTCTTCGGGCCTCGTCTCCTTACGGAAGTTTGGCTCGATCCGGAGGGCTAAAAGAAGAAAGAAGCGTTAATATATGTACATACAATACAATTAATGCATCAAGTCAGCACAGGCTTAATTAATATATATATACCTCACCGAACTTTGCAACAGTTAAGGCTCCCTCCTCCGTTCGGTCACCAGAGCCGTCATGATCTCCTTCCTCCTCCATTGTTGGATCACCGGAGCCGTCATGATCTCCTTCCTCACCATCGGTGTCATTGAGAAACGACAAGGTGATATCACCTCCTTGAAGGATTATATCCCCCAACAACTCTTCTTTTTCTAAGTCTCTGTCCATAGTTTCTGCAAACATTACAACATGGCAATATACAACCATGAGAGATGGATTAGTGGCAAACATGGGCTTAATATCACAACAAGGAATCATATGCATATGAGCAATGGATTAGTGGCAAACATCATGCAAAGTTGACAAGTTTTATAACAGTCAGTTTCAGACGATCGTTGAGGACTACTCCCCCCTCATGTCTGATGAGTCGTCCAATCTTTCGAGAGAGGATACTTTGCGGACCGCCTCTCTCATGGTCGTCGAGGATACTTGCGGACCCCCTCCCGCCTCATGTCGAAGTTATCGGGGATATGTTGAATTCCCGAGAGAGTTAGGGGTGTTCTAACGCGGCACTACACGATATAGGTGAAGGGGGATAACATCCGGGAATGTTTTCCCGAAGTCTGCATTAATTTCGGACAGATGAACCGGAGGGGGACGGTTCCAGGTTCGCTATGCTAGCTGCTTGTGACAGACGAACGGAGGGCATATTTTTTTGATCGATTTTCATATATAAATTATTTTCATCGGAGTTACGGTTAATTTTCTACGAATTTTCTATATACATACATCCATCGATATCCATCCATACATACATATACATCTACATTATATATGAACAATTTTTTTTTCATCATATCAATATTTACATATACATAAACATACATACATACACATGATTAATAAACACTAAGCATCTACATATACATTATATATGAACAAAAAAATTCATCATATCAATATTTACATATACATACACATACATGTATACATACACATGATTAATAAACACTAAGCATCTACATATACATTATATATGAACAAAAAAAAGTCATCATATAAAAAAAATGCACAGTGGGCCGGGGCGGCGGCGGCTCATAGCGGGGGCGGCGAGGGCTCGGGGAGGAGGGAGACGATGGCGATGGCGACGGCGACGACGGGGCAGGGGCGCGGCGACGGCGACGGCGACGGCGGGGGCGGGCCGGGGCAGGGGCGCGGGCTCGGGGGCGGGGCAGGGGCGCGATCTCGGGGGTGACGACGGGGCAGGGGCGCGGCGACGGTGACGGCAGGGGCGGCGGACGGCGTCGGGGCAGATTGGCGGCGTCGATGTGCTCGGCGTCATCGGGGCAGCCTGGCGGCGTCGATGTGCTCGGTGTCGTCGGGGGAAACTGCGGATGAACTATGAAAATTTCCTAAGTGTGGTCTTATATATCCCAACCTTTAGTCCCGGTTGGTGACACCAACTGGGACGAAAGGCCCCCTTTCGTCCCGGTTGGAGCCACCAACCGGGACTAAAGGTCAATTTCAACAGCCCAAAGGGCGGGAAGCAGAGACCTTTAGTCCCGGTTGGTGGCTCCAACCGGGACGAAAGGGGGGCATTGGTCCCGGTTGGTGGCTCGAACCGGGACCAAAGGCACCCTTTCGTCCTGGTTCGAGCCACCAACCGGGACAAATAGCCTGGCACAGCGGTGTGGTGGGAGTTTAGTCCCACCTCGCTAGTTGAGAGACGGCAGCACTGGTTTATAAGGCGCGCTGCGGCTGAGCTTTCGAGCTCCTCTCTAATGCAGGCAGTACTTGCCTATCCTTTGTCAGTGCCATGCTGGGCCTGTTGGGCCCGCGGGCCTGCATCCTGGCCCATGTACAGATGGGTTTCTAGTCGTATGCAGGCCGTGGTGGCCCAGTAGGCGGCATTTTTTTATTTTTTTATGTCATTTTAGTTTGCTATTAAAGTTTTTTACATAAAATACTTTATGAAAATTCTTTTTGCTATTAAAGTTTTTAACAAAAAATACTTTGATAATTTTAGTTGCATAAATTTTATATAATTTTAAGTTAATATTATTTTGATAATATTTTTTTATTTTTTATGTCATTTTAGTTTGCTATTAAAGTTTTTAACATAAAATACTTTATGAAAATTCTTTTTGCTATTAAAGTTTTTAACGAAAAATACTTTGATAATTTTAGTTGCATAAATTTTATATAATTTTAAGTTAATATTATTTTGATAATAACTAGAGGTTTATAAAAGCTTTTTAGTTGATTCTTTTTGCTATTGAAGAATATTATAGTTTTGTTTTAGTTGATTCTTTTTGCTATTGAAGAATATTATAGTTTTCTTTTAGTTGATCATAACAAAATATTTTAATTGATTCTTTTTAGTTCATTCTTTTTGCTATTAGAGTTTTATAAAAGCTTTTTATTTCTTTCTTTTTGCTATTAGAGTTTTTTTTAGCTAAATGACCCTGAAATTGAAAAGCACTACAAATGAACTCTGAAAAGGTTGAAAGTTGGCATGGTATCATCATTTCACCCACATAGCATGTGCTAAAAAGTTGAGAGGGTTACGGCAAAAGCTGGATGCACTTCGTGTACAAAATGGACAATCTCTTTCGAAGTACCAGGGTTTCGGACGAAAACTCATCTGTTACAAAAGGCATTTCATTTTTTCTTCGCGTAATCAGAGCCATCATCGTATCCTCCTTCACTTTTTCTTCGTGTGTTTCCCTTGCTTATTGCGCCGTAACCATGGATAATCTTCATCGTTTAACAGGGTGCTAGGGTCAGCCTTCACTTTGAAGGGAGGAATTTCATGTAACTTTTCATAATCTTCAGACATGTCTGTCTTGCCCTCCACTCCCACGATGTCTCTTTTCCCTGAAAGAACTATGTGGCGCTTTGGCTCATCGTATGACGTATTCGCTTCCTTATCTTTTCTTTTTCTTGGTTTGGTAGACATGTCCTTCACATAGAAAACCTGCGCCACATCATTGCCTAGGACGAATGGTTCGTCTATGTACCCAAGATTGTTCAGATCCACTGTTGTCATTCTGTACCTGTACCCTGCCTCCTGACAGATTGACCCAGTTGCACCGAAACAAAGGGACCTTAAAATCATGTCCATAGTCAAGTTTCCATATGTCCACTATGTAACCATAATATGTGTCCTTTCCCCTGTTGGTTGTTGCATCAAAGCGGACACCACTGTTTTGGTTGGTGCTCTTTTGATCTTGGGCAATCGTGTAAAATGTATTCCCATTTATCTCGTACCCTTTGCAAGTCAATACAGTCGAAGATGGTGTCCTGGCCAACGAGTACAGCTCATCTCCAACAGTGGTGTTACCCATGAGATGTGTTTGCAACCAACTGCCGAAAGTCCTGATGTGTTCACATGTAATCCAGTCGTCACACTGCTCTGGGTGTTTGGAGCGCAGAATATTCTTGTGTTCATTGACATACGGGGTCACCAAGGTAGAATTCTGTAGAACTGTGTAGTGTGCTTGAGCCCAAGAATGCCTGTCCCTACATATTATTGAGTCCGCTCCTAGCGTGCCTTTTCCAGTCAGTCTCCCCTCATACCGCGATTGAGGGAGACCAATCTTCTTAAGGTCAGGAATGAAGTCAACACAAAACCCAATGACCTCCTCTGTTTGATGGCCCGTGGAGATGCTTCCTTCTGGCCTAGCACGGTTACGAACATATTTCTTTAAGACTCCCATGAACCTCTCAAAGGGGAACATATTGTGTAGAAATACAGGGCCCAGAATGGCAATCTCGTCGACTAGATGAACTAGGACGTGCGTCATGATATTGAAGAAGGATGGTGGGAACACCAGCTCGAAACTGACAAGACATTGCACCAAATCATTCTTTAACCTTGGTAGGATTTCTGGATCGATTACCTTCTGAGAGATTGCATTGAGGAATGCACATAGCTTCACAATGGCTAATTGAACATTTTCTGGTAGAAGCCCCCTCAATGCAACCGGAAGCAGTTGCGTCATAATCACGTGGCAGTCATGAGACTTTAGGTTCTGGAACTTTTTCTCTGGGATATTTATTATTCCCTTTATATTGGACGAGAAGCCAGACGGGACCTTCATACTGAGCAGGCATTCAAAGAAGATTTCCTTCTCTTCTTTGGTAAGAGCATAGCTGGCAGGACCTTCATACTGCTTTGGATGCATGCCGTCTTTTTCGTGCAAACGTTGCTGGTCCTCCCATGCCTCCGGTGTATCTTTTGTCTTCCCATACACGCCCAAGAAGCCTAGCAGGTTCACGCAAAGATTCTTCGTCATGTGCATCACGTCGATTGCAGAGCGGACCTCTAGGTCTTTCCAATAGGGTAGGTCCCAAAATATAGATTTCTTCTTCCACACGGGTGCGCGTCCCTCAGCGTCATTCGGAACAGATTGTCCGCCAGGACCCTTTCCAAAGATTACTTGTAAATCCTTGACCATATCAAGTATGTGATCACCAGTACGGAGGGCGGGCTTCTTCTGGTGATCTGCCTCACCTTTGAAATGCTTGCCTTTCTTTCGACATTGATGGTTGGTCAGAAGAAATCGACGATGTCCCAGGTACACATTCTTCCTGCATTTCTCCAAATATATACTTTCGGTGTCATCTAAACAGTGCGTGCATGCGTGGTATCCCTTGTTTGTCTGTCCTGAAAGGTTACTGAGAGTAGGCCAATCATTGATGGTTACAAACAGCAACGCATGTAGGTCAAATTTCTGCTGTTTGTGCTCATCCCACACACGTACACCTTTTCCATTCCACAGCTGTAAAAGTTCTTCAACTAATGGCCTTAGGTACACATCAATGTCGTTGCCGGGTTGCTTAGGGCCTTGGATGAGCACTGGCATCATAATGAACTTCCGCTTCATGCACAACCAAGGAGGAAGGTTATAGATACATAGAGTCACGGGCCAGGTGCAATGATTGCTGCTCTGCTCCCCAAAAGGATTAATGCCATCTGCGCTTTACCCAAACCATACGTTCCTTGCGTCACCTGCAAAGTCCACCCACCTTCTCTCGATTTTTCTCCACTGCGACCCGTCAGCGGGTGCTCTCAACTTCCCGTCTTTCTTACGGTCTTCTTTGTGCCATCGCATCAACTTGGCATGATCTTTGTTTCTCAACAGACGTTTCAACTGTGGTATTATAGGAGCATACCACATCACCTTGGCAGGAACCCTCTTCCTGGGGCGCTCGCCCTCAACATCACCAGGGTCATCTCGTCTGATCTTATACCGCAATGCACCGCATACCGGGCATGCATTCAAATCCTTGTACTCACCGCGGTAGAGGATGCAGTCATTAGTGCATGCATGTATCTTCTGCACCTCCAATCCTAGAGGGCATAGAACCTTCTTTGCTTCGTACGTACTGTCGGGCAATTCGTTATCCTTTGGAAGCTTCTTCTTCATTATTTTCAGTAGCTTCCCAAATCCGTTGTCAGATACACCATTGTCTGCCTTCCATTGCATCAATTCCAGTGTGGTACTGAGCTTTGTGTTGTCATCTTCGCAATTTGGGTACAACCCTTTTTTGTGATCCTCTAACATGCGATCGAACTTCAACTTCTCCCTTTCACTTTGGCATTGTCTCTTTGCATCAACAATGACCCGGCGAAGATCATCATCGGGCACATCGTCTAGTTCCTCTTGATCTTCAGCTTCCCCTATTGTAGTATCACCGTATTCAGGGGGATAGTTGTCATCATCCGCTTCTTCTTCGTTGTCTTCCATCATAACCCCTCTTTCTCCGTGCTTGGTCCAAACATTATAGTGTGGCATGAAACCCTTCTCAAGCAGGTGGACGTGAAGGGTTTTCAAGTTAGAGTAATCCTTCGTATTCTCACAGACAGGGCATGGACAATACATAAAACCATTCTGCTTGTTAGCCTCAACCACTTCGAGAGATTTATGCAGGCCCTCAAGATACTCGGAGGTGCGTCGGTCACCGTACATCCATTGCCGGTTCATCTGCGTGCATTATATAATTAAGTGTATCAAAAACCATTACAGAACATCATTATATAATTAATGATATGAAGCCTCATTATGAATGGCATATTTTCTAATCTTTCTAATCTTCAAGCGCATTGCATCCATCTTGATCTTGTGATCATCGACGACATCGGCAACATGCAACTCCAATTCCATCTTCTCCTCCTCAATTCTTTTCAATTTTTTCTTCAAGTAATTGTTTACTTTTTCAACTAAATTTAACCTCTTGACAAGAGGGTCGGTTGGAATTTCCGGTTCACATACCTCCTAGATAAAAACATCCATGTCACGTTGGTCGGCATAATTGTCATAAACACTAAATGAAACAAATCATAATAAAAGATAATATACCACATCCGAATCATAGACAGGACGAGGGCCGACGGGGGCGGATACCAAAACCATGGCACTATATAATAACAAACAATAATAAAAGTAAGAAAATTATACAAGTATCTATCTAAATCATACAAGTAAGAATTTTTTTCTTTTAGAAAGAAGATAAGAACAAGAGGCTCACCACGGTGGTGTCGGCGACGAGATCAGCGCGGGCGATCGACGGCGGTGAGGACGGGGACGGGACGGGACGGACCGCCAAACCTACACAAATCTTGAGGAAAATGGAGCTTGGAGGTCGAGCTTGGAGAGGAGAAAGCTTAAGTGTGGCTCGGGCATTTCATCAAACACCTCATGTGCATGCATAGAAGGGAGAACAGAGCAGCGCATGCACACCTCCCACACAGCCAAAAAACAGAGGAGAGGGTGGGCAGGGGCGAAGGTATATGTAGGCATCTCTTTAGTCCCGGTTGGTGGCTAGAACCGGGACAGAAGACTGACCTTTAGTCCCGGTTCCATCCACCAACCGGGACTAAAGGTGCTGCGCCAGGAGCGAGGCCCATTGGTCCCCGTTCGTGTCTGGAACCGGGACCAAAGGGGTCATACGAACAGGGACCAATGGCCCCCGAGGCCCGGCCGGCGCCCTGGCCTCACGAACCGGGACTGATGCACCCATTGGTCCCGGTTCGTAAGGGAACCAGGATTAATGCCCTTATCTGGCACTCGACCAAAGCCCTGTTTTCTACTTGTGCTACGAGCGCTTGATGCCGACGAGGCCCTTCTCTGGCGTGACCGATGTCTCCACATTGCCTCTAGGGCAAGTGCGCCTTCCTGTCACCTTCGGCACCTACAAGAACTACCTCACTGAGCTCATAGACTTTGACGTGGCGCACATTGGCTTACCCTACAATGCCATCTTGGGCTACCCTACGCTCGCCAAGTTCATGGCGGTGACGCACCACGCCTACGACACCGTCAAGCTTCCGGGCTGCAGCGGCACCATCACCATCCACTGCGATGAGAAAGACGAGCCGCGCACCCTGGAGCACACCTACAAGGCTGCCGCCATAGCCTACACCGCTGACGAGGACGACGTTGGGCCTGCCGAGGCCGCACCCACAAAGAAGAAGAAGCTGTTCTCTCAGGCGCGCGCCGAGACGAAGAAGGTGTCATTGGACGGTAGTGGCTCAGGGCCCTCCGTCTCCATCGGCAACGGCCTCGGCCCCAAATAGGAAGGCGAGCTCGTCACCTTTCTCCGGGCAAATGCTGATATGTTTGCCTGGACAGCATCAGACATGTCCGGTGTACCGAGGGAGGTGATCGAGCACCACTTAGCCGTGTGTCCCAACGCACACCCCGTGAAGCAAAAAGAATGGCGCCAGGCGCCCAAGAAGCAAGAGGTCATAGTTCAAGAGGTCGAGAAGCTTCAAGAGGTAGGAATCATTCGTGAGGTGCGCCACCCCGAGTGGATCGCCAACCCCGTCGTCATCCCCAAGCACAACGGCGGCCACCGAATGTGTGTTGATTTCACTAACCTCAACAAAGCCTACCCCAAGGATCCCTTCCTGCTGCCACGGATCAACTAGATCGTGGACTCCACTGCTAGGTGCAAGCTGCTATGCTTTGTGGACGCCTTCTCGGGCTACCACCAGATCAAGATGGCGGTTGAAGACAAGGAGAATACAGCCTTCATCACCCCCTATGGCGTGTATTGTTATATCTGCATGCCCATGGGCCTGAAGAGTGTAGGAGCCACCTTCCAGAGGCTGATGCGCATCTGCCTGGGACCTCAGATGGGATGGAATGCGGAGGCCTACGTTGAGGACATTGTCGTGAAGATTCGCGACGCGCGGTCCCTCATCGCGGACCTCGAAGAAACCTTTGCCAACCTGCGCAAGGTCAACCTCAAGATCAACCCCACCAAGTGCATCTTCAGAGTCCCTTCAGGCAAGCTGCTTGGCTTCCTGGTCTCCCACCGCGGCATCGAGGCCACCCCTGAGAAGATCAAGGCCATCGAAGACATGCGACCTCCCGGGAGCCTCAAGGAAAAGCAGCGCCTGGTGGGATGCATGGCCTCGCTTGGGCGTTTCATCTCCAAGTTCGGCGAGAAGGCCCTGCCGTTCTTTAAGCTCTTGAAGAGGTCAAGCCCTTTCAAGTGGACTCCTGAAGCTGATGCAGCCTTCGAGGGCCTCAAGAGGTACTTAACGAGCCCCCCTGTCATGGTTGCTCCTCGCCCTCGCGAGCCCTTGCTCCTGTACTTGGCAGCCACCCCTAAGACGGCCAGCGCGGCCCTTGTGGTGGAGCGGGAGGAGCAGATCCGCGTCAAGAAGAAGCTGGTCGCACCAGTGCCTGCCGAGGCTGCGTCTGGCACTACCGAGCTTGCGCCTGTTGAGGCCGCTCCCGAGCCTGTTGGGCCCGCCCCGGTGCCTGCAGAGGGCCGCCCTCAAGAGGCCTCCAATGAGCTCACTGGCGAGCCCCTCGAAGAGCAGGCTGGCGCCACTACCACAACACGCCTCGTCGAGCACCCTGTGAACTTCGTCAGCACGGTGCTGTGGGATGCGCGTGAGCGGTACCCCATGTAGCAGAAGCTTCTTCTCTCGCTCCTCGTCGCTTCCAGGAAGCTGCGCCATTACTTTTAGGATCACCCCATCAAGGTGGTCACATCATATCCGCTGGAATAGGTCTTGCACAGCCCCAACGCCACCGGCCGCGTCGCCAAGTGGAACATAGAGTTGCAGTCTTTCGAGCTGCAGTTCCTCACCACAAGGACGATCTAGGGCGCGGCCCTGGCCGACTTCATGGCGGAATGGACGGATCCGCATCAGGAGGAGCCCCGCGAGGAAGAATCCCTTCTACCTAGGGAGAGTACCCCCGCTGGCTGGACAATTCATTTCAACAGTGCATTCTCCCACCAGGGCGCGTGGGCTGGCGTCGTGCTCACCTCGCCAATGAGAGACAAGCTCTACTATGCCATACAACTCTGCTTCAAGCATGAAGACAAGGTCTCCAACAACATCGCTGAATACGAGGGCCTCATCGCCGGCCTCAAGGCCGCCATTGCTCTTGGCGTCAAGCGCATCACCATCAAGGGAGATTCGCAGCTCCTCGTCAACTTCTCCAACAAGCGCTACAAGCCAAAGGATGAGCACATGGCAGCCTACCTTGAGGAGGTCCGCAGGCTCGAGGAGCGCTTCCTCGGCATGGAACTTCAGCACGTCCCTCGCGGCGACAACAAGGAAGCGGACGACATCGCCAAGCGAGCATCCCGTCACGAGCCCCAACGCCCTGGCGTCTTCGGAGAAAGGCTCCTAAGGCCATCTGCGATGCCTCCTGTCACCAGCGCCGAGCTGCCTCGCGAAGAGCTCCCGCCCGCACCACCCACAGACGCCCCAGACTGCGGCCCAACTTTAGGTGCTCGCCTGCTGTTGGCTCTAGAGCCACAAGCCGCAAGTTGGGTCACGGAGCTCAAGGCGTACTTGGAGAGCGGCACCCTTCCTGAGGTCGACGCCGAGGCAGAACACGTGGCTTGCCAGGCTGGGTCTTACTGCCTCAAGGATGGCAATCTTTACCGCCAGCGCCCAAACGGTGTAGCCTTGCGATGCATCTCTGAAGAGCAAGGGCGCGAACTGCTTGCGGACATACACGGCGGGGACTGTGGCCACCACTCCTCATCGCGCACCCTTGCCGGCAAGGTGTTCCGCAACGGTTTCTAATGGCCCACCGTGCTTCAAGATGCCACAAAGCTGGTCCAGTCTTGCGAGGCTTGCCAGTTCCATGCCAAGCAGATCCACCAGCCGGCGTAATCGCTCCAGACCATCCCCCTCTCATGGCCCTTCGCGGTCTGGGGGCTGGACATCTTGGGCCCCTTCCCTCGAGCCACCGGAGGCTATCGTTTTCTCTACGTCGCCATCGACAAGTTCACCAAGTGGGCTGAAGTGGAGCCTGTCTGCGCCATCCCAGCAGGATCAGTTGTCAAGTTCATCAAGGGCCTCATGTGCCACTTTGGCGTCCCCAACCGCATCATCACCGACAATGGCTCTCAATTCACCAGTGGCCTCTTCAAGTCCTACTACGCCACCCTTGGCACACAGATCTGCTACGCCTCCGTGGTGCACCCACGTAGCAACGGCCAGGCCGAGCGCGCCAATGCTGAGGTCCTCAATGGCCTCAAGACAAGGAGCTTCAAGAAAAAGCTTGAAGCCTGCGGCAAAGGCTGGCTCGATGAGCTCCAGTCCGTGCTATGGTCGATCCGCCCGATAGCGACCAAGCCTACCGGCGAAACTCCCTTCTTCCTCGTCTATGGGGCAGAAGCGGTCCTCCCTACTGAGCTCAAGCATGGGTCCCCGCGGGTCCTGGCCTTCGACGAGGCCTGCCAGGATGGCCTGCGGGAAGCTGACCTGCTCCTCCTCGAAGAAGCGCGCCGCCAGGCTGCCCTCCGAGCAGCCAGGTATCAGTAGGCATTGCGTCGCTACCACAGCCGCAACATACGCCCCCGTGCCCTTGAAGCTGGCGATCTTGTCCTACGAAGGATCCTCTCCAGGGAAGGACTCCACAAGCTCTCACCCATGTGGGAAGGCCCGTTTAGGGTCATCCACGTTTCTCGGCCAGGCGCAGCACGGCTGGAGACAGAGGAGGGTGTTCCGGTACAAAACACAAGGAACATCCAACACCTCTGCAAGTTCTACCTGTGACCTCATGAGTACGAATGAAATGGAGCCGTACACGCTCCGGAGCCTCTCTTTTTGCATTGCCACGAGGCCGCAAGAGCTCCCGCCCACAACCCAGTGGGGCCCCATGCTTACACATGGCGGACTGATTACTTGAGGGCGCCGCCTAGCCACTACATCCTCAAGCTGCTTCGTGTCCATCACGGCAGCATGTATACCCGCAACCCAATGGGGCCCCATGCTCAGGCATGGCGGACTGATTACTTGAGGGCGCCGCCTGGCCGCTACATCCTCAAGCTGCTCCGTGTCCATCATGGCAGCATGTATCTTTTTTGGTTGTGTAATGAAATTTCTTCATGCAGTAGTAAAATTTTATTTCCTAAGTATCATATGTCTTCGGCAGGCAATCCACCTCAGCAGGTGTGCGCGCTCGCGATCTCCCCCATGCGTATCACGCGAGCGGGGGCTGGACACGGTGCCTGTGCTTGGGTCAGTCCCAGCAGCGCCTCAAAACCCAAGTGACTGAGCTCTGACTCGCAGGCCTGCTCCCGTGCATGTCACCTCACCAAGGTCCTTGGTACTTTGTCTCCTCGCGTGACACCCATGAGCGACCTCATTAGCGCGCATCGTTGTATTGCCTGCGGATACCATTTGCATCTAGCTGTCTCAGACGCAGGGCGAAAGAGGCCTCGGGAGCACTGCCTCGCGGGATAATTCACAAGGACACGGCGCATCTCCCCTTAGGAGGCTCACAAGGGGCCTAGTGAGCATTGCCTCGTGAGGCAGGGCGCGGCGCCAACCCTCGCTAAGTATCAGCGGGAAGCCTCAAGCGCAAGCGCTTCGTGAGGTGCATCTTCCAGGCCGTGACATGACAACGACGCACCCCGCAGAAAAGCTAAGTTCGAAATGCCTCACAAGCCCTGGTTGCGTTTCTCACACTCTCTCCCCCTCCCAACCTCGTTGAGGGTCACATTTTCCTCCTTGGCACTAGCCACCTGCACGCCAAAGGGGGGCTCCTTGAGCATCGTGCCTCGGGAGCCCTTACCACCTTGCGAAGCCCTACACCCTCTGGCCTTGCTAGGCACGCGTCCTCAGCATACCAGCGACGGTCGTAGAATGCTCGGGGGCTGGTTGCTGACGACGTAGGGCACAAAGGCATGTAAAAAGGGAAAACAAACCTCACGAGGAAGCGGAAGTGCAGCAAGCATTTAAAAACTTAACGCTAGCAAAAATTCAAATGTCTTCATGCCCCCACGGGGCCGCATCTACTTCATTACAGATGCAAAAGGAAGAGGGAGCAGGAGGCCTCGGCAGATGAAGCGCTGTCACCGGTGCTCTCGCCGTCGTCGTCACCGCCGGTGCCTTCACTAGAACCGTCGTCGATGGGCGCGAAGTGCTAGACCAGAGCCCCCACATGGTCTCCCACTTCCTTCCTGAGCCCATTGCGGAGTTCCGCAGGGACGGGGGGCATCACCCTGGCGAAATCAAAATCGGCGTTGGCGTGGAGGAGGTTGCTGAAGACGCGCATCGCCGCCTGGCTCAGGAGCTCACGGCACTCGTACTTGATACGCTCGTCCGCCGCGTCGGCCCTTTCTTCTAGCCTAGCCACGTGCTTGGTGAAGAAGTCCAGGTAGCCGGCGTCGCTCTCCTCGAGAGGGTCCGCGACCTTATCGTCAGTGAAGCGGGAGACGGCGGCACGCGCGCGCTGCATGAGAGCGCGGAACATCTTGGCGCACTCGTGCTGCCGCCCTCGCGCCCGGTCTGCCTCTTCCCGAGCCTGCTTGACGACCTTGGAGACGCTACCCACCTATTGCCAGAGGGAGTCTAGCTCTCCCTCAGTGTCCGCCTTGGCTGCTAGCACCTGCTGGCTCGCGGCATCCACCTCGCCGAGCTGCTTCTTGAGGTGGGAGATCTCGACATTGAGTTCTTCCTCTTCTCCAGCTGGGCGTTGTCCTTGGCGAGGCGGTCGTTGTAGGAGGTCTGGGCGGCCGCCACCTAGCAGTCCAACGTCGGCAAGCGTTCACGCTCCAGCTCCTGCTCAGATGCGGTCCGCGCGAGCTCCACCTTGTGGGTCTCGGCGTCCTTCTCGCGAGCAGCGAGCTCCTCCTCACTCTTGGTGAGCTCCCCTTCTCGGGAGGCAAGCCATGCCTCGAAGGCCTCAGCGTTACTCTCGTGGGCGGCCAGGGCCTGCTCACTCCTGGCGAGCTGTGCCTCGAGGGCGGCAAGGTCCTCCGTGCGTTTAGCCAGCTCCTCCTCGCGAGGGGCGAGCTGTGCTTCCTGGGTTTTGATAGCGTCTTCTCATGCCCGGAGCTCCTCCTTCTTGGAGGAAGTTTCCTCCTGGAGGGCCCCCTCGGCAACCTTCGCGTCCCTGAGGCGTCGGGTGGCCTCCGCGGCATCCCATATGGCCCCGTCCAGGAGCTCCTTGGCTTCTCGGGTGGCCTGCTCGTGCTTCTCTCGTGCTGCGTTTTCCTGTCGGCGGCCGAGCTTGACAGCCACATCGAGTTGGCGGCAGCCATCCGCAAGCCGCAGGCGCTCGGCTACGACCCGTGCCTCCTCCGCCCGCAGGTCCTTCTCGAGAGCGCTGAACGCTGCTCTGGTGCTCTGCAGGACCCCACGCTTGAGGAAGGCGCTGTCGTTCACTAGCGCTAGGGCCCAGCTGGCCTGCGGATCCGCGCCTTCGTCTGTGGTCATGGCCCCCGAGGGCCCTGAGTCGAGCTCCCTCAGGGGCTCCTTGACGCTGCCCCCGGTTGCAGTTGCTCCCTCCGTCGGGTGAGGGGGGCTCCTCGCCATCTCCTCCTCTTCCTCCCGCCGCTCCGGCACGGGCGGTGGGTTCGCCGCGGCGTCCGTAGGGACCGAGCGTACCGGCGAACGTGGGGGGCTCATCGTGGTCCCCCGGACGGATGACTCCTCCTCGTCAGTGGTGGCCCTTTTGTCGGCGGTGGCCCCCCCATCAGTAGTGGCTTCTGTGGCAGGTGTGGGCTGTTGCGGAGGATCAGGCACCGCCTCCTCCTCCATCACTGAGCCGCCGTCCGCGTCAGGCGCCCCCGGCAGCATCGCATCGCTCCCCGAGGCCGGAGCCTCGGGCGGCGCCGCCCCTCCTCCAGAGCCCCCCTCCAGGGTCTCGTTTCCCCTGGCTGGAGGGGGCAGGTCTTGGTGCATCTTGGGAGGAGCAATGTGCTCCCACTCCGTCTCTGCGCACCCGGTTCCTGCGTCCGGGCGCCGGGTGGCCTCCTTAGGCCTGCGCTGCTCGCGGGGGCGTCGAGGCCGCGCTCAGGCCCGGGGCCTATTTCATCTTCTTGGGCTCGCTGTCCCTACGTGGCGAGGGAGCTCAGCCTGAACCTCAGGAGGCACGAGGCAAAAACTCAGAACAAAGGAAAAGCATTAAGGTGTGAAGGCTTACTCGTCGAGGCGCCCCATCGTCTCCTCTTCGCAACCTTCTTCGCAGGACGGCCGCTACTGCCGCCCTCACAAGGCTCACGTGAGCTCCCTCTAGAGGGCTCAGCGCGAGGCCTGAGGGTGTCTTCTCCCATCACCGCAGGGCGGGTCTCCTCCGCGTGAGGCCTGGTGGGGCCCTCGCCCGCTGCCGCGGTGCCGGTGTCCCCGCGTGAGGCCTGGCATGCTCGTCCGCCGTCAGCTTGGTGCGGGTCTCCTCCATGCGAGGCTCGTTGGCCCCCGCGCTGGTGCTCGTCGCGCCGCTCATGTCCGATCGGTGGGGCGGTTCCACGACCTGGACCTCGTCGTCGTCATCGTCGGAGGCATCCGTCAGCAGCCTGCGCCTGCGCCCGGCAAGCATCGTCCCGTGGCCTTCTTCGCTGCCGTCACTTGACGAGACCTCAGAAACGCTGCGGCCTTCCGAGCTGGGCACCACCATGACGGGGTTCTCACGGGGCCCTTCATGCCTCGGCGAGATCAGCCCCCACTGATCGAACCACGGCATCCTCTCGACGAGCTCGGCCTTATTGCTGAAGCGATACAGCGGGTACGCTTCTTCGGCCAGGCTCCCCACTTCTTCGGAGAACAGGATCTTCAAGACCTCGTCCACCACCTCCGGGCAAAGGGTGTCGGCGCTCAGCTGCATTGGGTCCTTACGGCCAGAGATCATCCACACCGAGCGCGAGCGCCTCCGGAGGGGCGCAATGCGATGGCGAATAAACTCCTTGGTGACCATCACCCCCGTAAGCTTGGTGGCCCTCAGCTCCTGCATCAGCTCTGCGAGCGGCGCCAGCCTCTTGTCAATGAGCTTGTCGTGCTCCCACCCGGAGCTCTTCACGGCGGGCGCGGTCGGGATCAAGAAGAGGGGGCTATATTGCTTCGTGTCCATGTAGACCCACTGCGAGCGGAAGCCCTCCACCTTCTTCGTGATCCTCATGTTGATGATCTTCTCCGCCATCCCGTCGGCGATGCGGAAGGAGACGCACCCTGAGCGCTGGTTCCCCGTGGTCACCCGCAGGCTGTAGAAGCAGCGCCAGAGGGCCACCGAGGGCACCATGCCCAAAAAGCCCTCGCAGAGGTAGGCGAAGATGGCGAGGAGGAAGATGGAGTTGGGCTGGAGGTGAAGCAAGTGGATTTGGTAGTGATCGAGGATGGCTCAGAGAAAGTCAGAGAAGGGCGGCACCAGGCCGGCGAAGATGGAGTGGACGAAGAAGGGGAAGGTTGTGGCCTCCAGCTTGTGCACCGGGCGCGAGGCCAGCTAGATCCACGTGGCCTTCCACTCGTTGTGGTCGCAAGCCATCATGGGGCGCACCTTGGCCAGCCCCTCCTCGTTGAGGATGTTCGACCTCAGCAAGGCCGGCTCCACCCGCGGCGCTTCCGGCTCCCTGTCCTCCACGGCGGCAGGTTTCTTGCCAGCGGGAGCCATGGCGATGGAGGAAGATTGGGAGCAAGAGGAGAGGTGCCTAAGAGCAGTGCGCAAGAGAGGTGAGGCATCCAATGGAAGGCAATGATGTTGCCCGCGCTACGCGCGGGTCAGTTTTATGGCAGGCCGGGTGGTTACCAAGGCGTCATGTGGGAAGTGGGGGCGTCCCCGTCCCATCGTGCTGCCACACGTCCCTGCCTAGGCCCGGAAGTCTTTTAAGGCCCTGTGCCGTTTCTCCTCCGAATGGGCTGATGCGTGCGCGTCGCGGGCTCGTGGGCTGCTGTCGGGCAGTGGGAACGAGGGTACCACGGCCCATCTGCCTGCGGCCTAGGAAGCGACACCTGGCGCAGCTTCAAGAGGCGGCCCGACCACGGGTGCCACCAAGTGCAAGACGCCTCGTGAGGACAAGAGCCTCGCGAGGGCCCCTCCTCTCGAGGGCAAGACTTACTAAAGAGCATCTACAGTGACAAGCAACCTCGCGAGGCCCCCCTCAGGGGGCAACCCCCTTGCGAGGCCCCCTAGTGCGGGACAGCTATGCGGCGCGGGCCTCGCGGCTGTGTGCTCACCACGTGGGTGATGTACCCGCGCAAGACGATGACTGCCAGGGCCGTGCCAGCGGGCGCGGCCAGGAGTTTTTCCTCTTTGGTGATAAGGGGGGCAGCGGCACCAGCCTCCCCCTAAGCAAGTCCCAAAGCTTACCACTTTGGTGTATGAAGACCTGGGCGCGCGGGGCGGCAGGAAGGACATCACTGGCGAACCCACCCGCGCATCATAGATAGGGTCTTTGCCAGGCGAAGACCACCTTTTGTTAGGATAGGGCTGAGCACCTGTCCCTTTTCAAATTACCGACGTGTGGCAACCCTTCCCGCCAATATTTTTGGGGAAGAGTACCAAGGCTAGTATAAAAGGGGGGCAGTGCTGCTACCTTATTGGGGGGACGACCAGGGATCGATTGATCGGTAAGCCGGCCGGAGGGAGATCTAATCCTAGAGAGAAAGACCACCTTGTAACACAATTGCGCCCTCGCACGAGAGCGCACGAACCCAAGCAATCACACACCAAGTAGGAGTAGGGTTTACACTGCACGGTGGCACAAACCTAGGTAAATCGTTGTGTCCCTGCCATGCCTCGCGTGTCTTCGTCGCACTCCGCTAGCTCTAGCCTCGCCAAGGCATCGCCCGGCTATCAGGAAACGAGACGCGCCCCCTGTGTTCGAACCAGGTTTTGGTGGTTTCCCTGACCTCGAATCAAACCCCTGACAACAATCATGCATGATGCATGTGAAGTTAAAAGATGCATGGCATTGCAAGGTGCAACAAACAAATAGAACACATTAAGTGAAGATCAATATGCAATGAGTTGCATATTGACAAAACTCCACCATCAATTATTATGTTCAATCCTGTTTATGTACTCAAAAAGTTTAAATGTTGTTAAACATGGCAAAAAGTAAAGCGGAAGTAAACTATCTATCTAGGCAATTTAAATGAGGCCGGAAACAACATATAGAATTTTCGGAACGGCCCCATTTGCAATTTTGGAATTTGCTACTGTTCGGCCCTAAACCAATTTTATTCTTATTAAATAGGAAAAGTAAGTGCACCTTGTTATTCTACACATTTTTTTGGTCTGAATGCATACATAATTTATTTAATTCGGAGTTACAGTTATTTAGTTATGAAACAAACCATTTTAGCAAGTCATTTGGCAAATTAAATGCAAACATCAATTTAAACATTTTTAACAGGTGTGAGAGTTGCATATTATGAATCTACATGGAATTCTAAGCATTTTACATTTATAATTTGTTTAAATCCAATGAACGGTTTGTCAGTTATTATACGCATGAAGTCTAGGGACTATTCTATAAAATTGGTTTTCTGGATAAATAGGAAATTTGCCGGACAGAAAAAAATAAGGTACTGGGCCAAATCTGAGCAATGGGTATAAACAAATCTGGATGACGAATAGCTAAACTGCTGCCTGGGTAGAGGTTAGCGGGCGCTCACCATGGGCTTCGGCCTAGTTGGTGACGAGGTGGTGCAGGCCGGGGTTGAGGAGCTGGGCCTCAACGCGAAGCACGCTGGCTGGGCAGGCCGAGAAGGGGCCCACATCATGGTTGTTGTGGGTGGCATGTCTCACTCGATAGAGACGAGCACGATCAATGCAGTGGAGGCGCTTGCAATGGTCGGCGGCACTGGGACTTGATGGCGAGGCGGCGGAGAGGAGGCTCCGGCAGTTCCCTGGTGGCACCATGCTAGGGCGGCGGTGCGAATCAGGAGCAGCGAGGCTCCACGGGCGCCATGGCTCCCTGTGGTGAGAAGAGAGAGAGAGCTATGAAAGAGGAAGAGAGAGAAGCAGGGAAGGAAAAGGAGGTAGGTAGGGCAGCGACGCTGGTGGTGGTTCGCTAGCGCTGGCCACCGAAGGCGCGGGTAGAGGCAGAGGCGGACGCACGGGTGGTGTCAGGCATCGGGAAGGAGGAGAGGAGCTTGAGCTCCTCGCTTGGGCATAGGAGGAAGAGCACGGGTGCTCTGGTGGATCAGAGATCGAGGGAGGCTCAGGAGGAGCAGCGTGGTTGGCTCGGCAGGTGGGATGGATGGATCAGGAGGAGTTGGTAGCGATCCTGAAGGAAAGAAGAGAGTGGCGGCGGCGATGGGATGGATGGATTGGACAGGGGTCCTAGGGATTAGGGTTTGTCCCAAATTGGAATGGGAAGGCTACTTAAATAGGTAGGGACAAAAGGAGACAGGTTTGGGGGTTAACCTGGACCCTCCAATCGTGATCAGGCAGTCTGGGTGAAAGGGAGGTTTGGGCTAGGTTTAGGTGGGCTAGGTTAGAGCAGAGAGGGAAATTTAAAGGCCCAGTTGGTCTGAGAAAGGGTGATGGAGTATTGGTAACGGCGGTACACCTAATACTCGGTAAATGGGCCTCATTGGAAATACCATATCAGTCTAAAACTTGGGAAGGGATTTATTTACAACTAACTGCAGGTTGACACACCGAGGTATGCGCAGATACACGTCTACCATGACCATATTGGCCACAAGGGATCACCAAGGGAGCGAATGACACCAGCAGTGAAGGAATCGAGGGCTGGAGCCCCAAGCATCTAGGACACGTGTCGCAAGGGTAGGCAGCCCTTGCAGAGCACTCCACCGACCGGACATTTAATGCCCGGTCAGGCTATGCAACATAGCCCGGCGCAGGCCTACGACGAGAAGCCATCATCATGACGACCAGGGGGCGGGCGATGTGACCAGACCCTGGCATGACCCACGACCGAAGAAGGGCACTGTGGTGCATCACGTCAAGTGGAGGTACTCGAACACCTAACACTTCATAGTGTCAGATCATCTACTGAACGTACAGAGAACAAGTTTCACGCAGCGCCTACCATCTTGTATGCCTGTTCACACATGATTAAACGACCAATGTGGTGCCTCTAGGCCTATATAAGGGGAGGTCCAAGGTCAGTAGAAGGACAAGCAAGAGACACTCACAAAAATATACTAGCACACACCAATCAAGAGCACCAAGTAGTAGGTTCACTCAAGGGAGAGCAAGAAAACTAGGAATAGGAATGTTCGGGCACTCTAGCTAGAACCCGACCACCACTAGTCACACCCCAACCACCATCTTTGTAATACCAGAGCACTTGTATTCCTCTAGTTCATATCAATACCAATAGGAAGTAGGGTTTTATGCCTAGATGGCAGCCTAAACCTGTATAACAATCCCTGTGTCCGTGCGTGATCTTCTGCTTGTGGTTTGACAAAGTGTTTTAGCCCCTAGACAAACTCACAAATACAGGGTATCCTTGATCCCTGGTGTCCTAAGTACACACACTGACATCTGGCGTGCCAGGTAAGGGGCTAAGGCTTTGTGATCCACTCCCGCATCCGCCTAGATACAGCCTAATATGGCAAGCCGGTACCAACCGCTATGAGAGTTGGGTCTCCTTCCCCCAGAGAGGGGCGGTGTAACACCTCCATGTATTAAAGCTACTATTGCTTCCTAATTAATGCCAAATCATCATGCTTAGATTGCTAATTTTCCTCATGTTTCAAATCCATTTCAAATTCAAGTTCCAAATACAAGTCAAAAATTATTTCTTCAAACAGTGAAACAAAAATGTTCACACCTTGCCATAAAATCTCCAAGTATTTGTCATGGAGAAACCAACATTTCCAAATGGCTTGAAACTTTTTGTGCTGCCCAAAAAATATTGCCTTGTATTTATGTGCAAAGTTTCATTCACAACAAATATCCTTTGCTAGCTAGAGAAAATGCAAAACAGGAGTAAATACAAGAAACAGAAAAAGAAAAAGGAAAAAAGGAGTGAACTTACTATGCGGCTGGGCCTTGAGTGCATAGTGCAAGCCCAGCCCGTCTGGCGTCTTCTTCCACCTTCGTCACGCTGTCGACGCCGCGCTCGCCCGAGCACCGATGGAGCACATGTTGTCCATCCGCCGGAGACCAGGGGTGGATAAGGTTGACCCCGACGCCCTGGACAACCCTAGCCCCCTTACTTCTCCTCCCTCGTGCCGCTTCTTTCTCTCCCACATGCAGCTGAGCCACCGTCGCCATGGCCTCCCCCGTCCACGCGCTCCCCGTCGTTCTCACCGGCTGAGACTTCACCAGGAGCTCCGCCGTCCTCCACTGCTTCGTCTATGCCAATGAGCCCAAGACCAGCACCCCTACATCAAGCAGATTGAGCGCTTCTTTTTGCCAAACACCACCGCCATCCATCAACAATTTCGGTGCAACTGCTGCTACTAACCTCTCACCGAGCCACCCTTGTGCTCCCCGGTGAGCACCACTTTTTTCCCCACTGTATCCCCCTCAATCTGTTGCTCCTAGCTGGTACTACCATGGTGCCAAAGCTCGCTGCCACCGCCGTGCTTGCAGCTGCTCCTGTATTGCTTCGCTTGCTCAGGCGAGCACTCCGTCATGCTCCTGGTGTCGCGTAGGTGCCTCCTAGATAGTTTGCACGGTCGATCTCTTCATGCATGCTCGAAGCCATCGAGCTCCTATAACTGCCGTCACTAGTCGCCGTTGCTGTGGTTGATTTTGGCCACCTCCAGTGGTGCTGCCTATGCAGATCAATGTGCGCAAGTCCCAGCATCATGTAGGTAGTCACGGTGCTCGTTTTGGCCATCTGTGCAGTGATTCCGTGCGTCACCGCCATATCTGGTGGTCACCAAAGCATTGCCGCCGGCGCGCGCGCAGTTTAAACCCCCTGGTCACTAACATGTGGGCCCATAACCCATAGGTCCCAGGATTGAAACCTGGCTCTAATACCAACTTGTGACGCCCCCGATCATAATCGTGCACTAATCATATATGTAGCATGCACGATCACGAACGGTGACTCCACGGTAGTACCACAGCACAACTCTACGACACAAAAATATTTGCAAGAGCTCATAACTGAGCAAAGATAGAAAATATTTCAAGCAGAGGTCACATGGATCACAATACATCAGAGCATAAAGCAAATTATGTATGACTACAGACAAGATACAAGGGTGCCTTAAGAAGGCTGAAACAAAATGACGACCCTACCCAAAAGGTGTAGGCCTCCTGCCTAGGACCTCCAAACTACTCATCAACATCGAACTCCAGATAGTAACCAGCATCGGCGATACCTGCATCTGAGGGGATACTATCTGATAGCAGCAATCAGATTAAAGGGAAAAGAATAGCAAAGCAATGGTGAGTACTCATCCAAAGTACTCGCAAGACTTACATCAGATCTATACTACATATGCATCGGTATCAAATGAAAGGGGGATATATCTGTGGACTATACTACAGAAATGCCAGAATAGGGGGAGAAGCTCAATGTATCATAAAGTACTAGCATCTTGCAATCAGAGAAGAGAAATAGAGCATCTTGCAGTAATAGAAGAGAAAGAGCACACACGAAACCAAATAAACAACACAGCAATACAATACCCTAAGATCCTTCCTCGACTCCCTGCGAGGAAGCAATCCACAGATATTATATAAATATCTTGGTGATTTTTATTAAGTATCTAGTTTAAGTTGTAAAATATCAGGATACCTCTCCAAGCGTCCAATTACCGTGGCATGGCTATTCGAATAGTTTTGTCTTCCCTGCAGGGGTGCACCACATTGCCCGACACGCTCGATTACCCTATGACACGACATAAACACATCAAGGATACAGTATCAGTCTTCATCTTCATTGGCTTCTTGTTGCAGTCCGTGCTCCATGTCGCAGGCCACCGAAAACCGAAGCCACCATAGTGTATCATATATAGTATAACAGTACAAGTATATCTGTGATTATCGCCTGGAGGGATCACGACCCGGTAATATAGCATGGCAACACGGATAATGGTGTAGGGCCAACAGATGGAACACAGGTAGTACTAGACTAGGCATGCTAGGATAACAGGTAAATTTTCAACAACAGGCGACAAAATCAGCCTATGCATCACAATAGGATCTACTAAACAACAACAACTATACCAATACCTAATGCATGAATGTAGAGAGAAAGAATAGGCGATATCTGGATTGATCAAGGGGTTTTTGCTTGCCTGGAAGGTCTGCTGAAGGAATCTGATTGTCAATGGCATAGTCAATCTCTGGATCTACCGTAGTCTTAGGGTCTACTAGAAAAGAAGCAATGTGGGGGAAACAAATAAACAACAGGCAATCAAATGCAACATAGATGCATGGCATGGCAAAATGTGATGGGGATTGCCCTAATGCATTACTACACATTTTAATTGCCCTAATGCATTACTACCCAAATATTTTCCCAGCTCCAAATATTATTCCTTAATTTGACCTAATAGCTAAATGTCAATATTCATTATGTTAGAGAGGCTTGTCATGCTGAACGTCACACCCATCAGAAGGCAATCAAGTTCCTCAAAGTTCAGTGGTTAAATCACTCTGAAGATGAAGCCACTTGGGAACGTGAAGATCGTCTTCGTGATGAGTACCCCTCTCTCTTTCCGTCTACCTCTTAAATCTCGGGACAAGTTTTCTTTTAGAGGAGGGAAGTTATAACACCCCCATTTATTAAAGCTATTATTTCTTCCTAATTAATGCCAAGTCATCATGCTTAGCTTGCTAATTTTCCTCACGTTTCAAATCCATTTCAAATTCAAGTTCAAAATACAAGTCAAAAATTATTTCTTCAAACAGTGAAACAAAAATGTTCACACCATGCCATAAAATCTCCAAGTATTTTTCATGGAGAAACCAACATGAAATTAATTTCTAAATTGAATCCAACAATATTTGAAGTGGATCACCAGCCCCTAAGATGGTCATTTAAATCCAAACATAAATATAAACATTTCCAAATGGCTTGAAACTTTTTGTGCAGCTTAAAAATATTGCCTTGTACTTATGTGAAAAGTTTCATTCATAACAAAAATCATTTGCTAGCTAGATAAAATGCAAAATAGGAATAAATACAAGAAACAGAAAAAAGGAAAAAGGAGTGAACTTACTCTCCAGCTGGGCCTTGAGTGCAGAGTGCATGGCCCAGCCCATCTAGCGTCTTCTTCCACCTTTGGCGCGCTGTCGACGCTGCGCTCGCCCGATGCCCCGGACAACCCTAGCCCCCTCACTTCTCCTCCCTCGCGCCACTTCTTTCTCTCCCGCACACGGCCGAACCACCATCACCATGGCCTCCCCCATCCACGCACTCCCTGTCGTTCTCACCAGCTAAGACTTTGCCAGGAGCTCCACCGTCCTCTGCTGCTTTGTCAACACCAACGAGCCCAAGACCAGGGCCCCTACATCATTCGGATCAAGCGCTTCTTTCTTTTGGACACTGCTGCCGTTCATCAATGATTCCGGCGCCACTGTTGCTACTAACCTCTCACCGAGCCACCCTTGTGCTCCCCGGTGAGCACCACGTTTTTCCCCTCTGCTTTCCCCTTGATCCGTTGCTCCTAGCTGCTACTGCCATGGCTGCCGAAGCTCATTGCCACCGCCGTGGTTGCAACTACTATTGTATTGCTTTGCTTGCTCAGGCGAGAACTCTGTCGTGCTCCTGGCGTTGCGTAGGTGCCGCCTGGACCATTTGCACAGTCAATCTCTTCGCGCATGCTCAAAGCCATCAAGCTCCCGTAACTGCCGTCGCCGGTCGCCGTTGGAGTCATCGATTCTGGCCACCTCCTATGGTGCTACCTGCACAAATCGACGCACGTAAATCCCCGCATCATGTAGGTAGTCATGATGCTCATTTTGGTCATTTGTGCGGTGATTCCGTGCTTCGCCGCCGTCTCTGGTGGTCGCCGGAGCATCACCTTCAGTGCGCGCATAATTTAAACCCCCTAGGTCACTGATGTGTGGGCCCAAGGTGGCAGTGATTAGCTTAGGTGCTGATTAACCCCCACTAATAGCAGTCCATGATGCTGGTCGAAGTGGGTATCAAATCCGACTGCCTATAGGTACCCCCAATCTCCTTGGTCGATGTTGAGTGTAGTCTTGAAAAACTATTTTTGAACTACTAAGTGTTTTACATGGCTTACAGGCCCACGTGACATATGGATGGGATTAGGATCTTTTATTCCACATCTTTGCTCTGGGTTCTGAACTTTTCTTCTTTTCGGGTTATAGATTTTGCTAACTCTAACTCTAGGTTCTCGCGATAATTTCGTTCCGGAGATCCAATCATTTCCAGTTACTCCCTTCATTTTGCAATACCTTCAAATTCGGTAATTTGATTCCTTTGAAACCTCTTTTCTTTCAGATGCTTCCTACGAGATAGGTCGTGCATCACACTACGTCTGCTGGTGTGAAGGGAGCTCCTGCTGTGCTGGTCGAGCTTTTGACCCACTTGGGATTTCGCTGGCACCCTGAGTACACCGTCTACGAGCAGTACCATGACTTTAACCAAGAGCAGTACCATGCCGATGTTCGCATCTTTTATTCTGGGCAGTACTCCACCACTATGTTGCACACCGCCTATGGTGTTGGAGTGACTTTCGATATGGCAGTCCATGATGCTGCTTTTGCTTGTCTGACACGTCTTCGTGGAGATTACCGTGAGTTGGATGATTCCCCTTTCAGACACATTGCGATTGCTTCCGGTGAGGGTGAAGAAGGATACTACACTGGCATGTATACCCCCTCTTACATGGGTCGTCAGCCACTCAGATTTTGATCTAGCATGCTGAGGGTCTAGATCGTGCTGCACGAGCTCTTCACTGCGAGTTGTTTGCTACTCGTGTGCACCTTTATGATGCTCTGACACACTTGCTTCCCTTCATCATATCTCGGCAACTCCCTCTATCGGTGATCTACCCTGCTAGGACTGTGATGCCTCTAGGAGTTGGTTGTCCTGCAGTTGGAGGATACACCCCCACACGTGGTCCTTGTCTGCCATCGGAGCTTCAGCTTCCACATCAGAGTCTTCACGGACCACAGGGTCCATTTGTGGAGGACTTTCTGGACTATCACCAGCAGTTGTCAGGATTCCATGGATTCTACTGAGACCATTATAGCCTTGATATCTGCAGTAGTTGTATTCATCGCATGCCTGCATGTCGCCCCTATCTTCTGCATTCTGAACTCCTACTTTTGAGATTGTACTAAACTCTATGTATGAATCCGTATGCAAAACTTGTTCACCGCTATCTGTCTGCCGCACTTCAATTCCTTTTTGTTGTCTACCCCTATAAATAATTCCATGCCCCTGTCGCTCATACTTGTGTGCTGTTGCATTTGCTAAACTGCCCTTGTTGCCTTAAGCAGGATGGTTAGAGCTAACGCTCATGGTCAAGGCCGTGGTGCCAATGCTGACAACCCACCACCTCCACCTTAAGTTACCGCTATGATGGAGCAGTTTGAGCTGAAACCAACAGTTCATTGGAGGAATAATGAACCAGTTCCCAAACCAGAATGCTCATCACCAGCCTAGCCCGATCTCACAGCAAGATTTTGTGCGCCTCAACCCAGCCATTTTCTGCAACCCAACTGAGCCACTAGATGCTGATAATTGGCTCCATGACATCACTTACGATATAGAGTCAGCCAATGTTGCCCCCGCCAACTTTGTCACCTTTGTGGCATACCATCTTAAGGGTCCAGCTGCAAAATGGTGGGATAGCCACAAGCGTATGCTACCTATTGGAACAGTCATCACTTGGCTTGTGTTCCAGACTGCCTTCTGTGCACGTCACATTCCCTAGGGAATCATGGACAGGAAGAAGAGGGAATTCCGCAACCTCACACAGGGCAAGATGGCTGTGGATGCTTATCAGTGGGAATTTCTCAACTTGTCTCACTACGCTGAAGATGACGTCTCCACTGATGCACGCAAGCAGGAGAAGTTCTATGAAGGACTAGCCCCTGAACTGAAGCATGCACTCAGCCTTCATAGGTTCCTTGACTTTGCAACACTTATCGACATGGCCCTTCAAGTTGAGACTAGTCAAGCTGAACTCCAGTCACACAAGTGCACTCATGACGTTGGCTCATCTTCGGGCCCGTCTGCTCAAAAATGCCGAGTGTCAATTCCTCACAATGTCTACTACCAAGATGCCCCTGCACCGAGGCCTTCATATGTTGCACCTCATCTACCTCCACCACCAAGGCAGCCCAAAGTTCAAGGTGGACAGCCCAATACTATGGCTCCTCGTCCAACTCAGGGAGAATGCTACAAATGTGGATGACTCGGACATTATGCCATAGACTGCCGCCAAAATTAGCTGGCACTTCCTTTCACTGGTCATGGAAATGGCCGTGGCAACCCTCAGCCCAGAAACTATAATGCCAGGCTGCCTACATACGGTCAGGGCCGTGTCAACCATGTTGATGTTGTAGGTGCTCAGGAGGAACCAACCATCGTGATGGGTACCCTTCCTATTAATTCAGTACCAGCTTCTGTTCTTTTTGATTCAGGAGCATCACATTCATTTATTTCTGAAGCATTTGCACTTGCACATGATATGACATTTGAAAAGATGAACCCTCCAGTAGTTGTTAGTACCCCCGGATCCCAATGTCATACCTCCATGGTGAGCCTTAACAACCACATCCTAATCGGAGGTCTACTATTCCCTATTACCCTCATTGCCCTCAAGTCTTCCAACATTGATGTCATTCTTAGAATGGATTGATTGAAAACCCATTGTGCCTTGATCGACTGTGCTGCTAAAACAGTCCAGCTTTTACACCCTTCCGACCAGAAAGTAAACTACTCAGCTAAAAAAATCCAGAATGCCGAAGCCCAGATATATACATTAAATGCTTTGAATGCTTCACCACTGGATAACATCGAGAACATTCCAGTAGTCCATGACTTCCAAGATGTCTTTCCAGAAGAACTTCCTAGAATGCCCTCAGTCTGAGATGTTGAGTTTGTCATCGACTTGAAACCAGGCAACACTCCCATTGCCAAGCACCCATATAAGATGCCACCACATGAACTTCTCAAGCTTAAGGAGGAACTCGATAGGTCACTTCGCAAGCGCTTTATTCACGCAAGCTCTTCTGCATGGGGTACCCCTTCTCTCTTTGTTAAGAAGAAGGACGGAACAAATCATTTGGTTGTTGACTATCGTACTGTTAATCAGGCGATGATCCAGTACAAGTATCCACTTCCCAGAATCAAGGACCTTTATGATCAACTTGCTGATTCATCCATGTTCTCTAAACTTGATTTGAGGTTAGGATACCATTAGATTAGAGTTTGCGAAGAGGACATTCCAAAAACCACTTTCGTTACTCGCTATGGATCATACGAGTACACTATCATGTCCTTTGGCTTAACCAATACTCCAGCCACCTTCTAGCGACTGATGAACTACATCTTCATGGAAAACCTCAACAAATTCATCGTGGTTTATCTCGACGACATCCTTGTATTTTTCAAGAATGAATAAGAACATGCCAAACATCTTTGGCTTGTTTTAGAGAAACTTCATGAGCATCAGCTATATGCCAAGTACTCCAAGTGTGAGTTCTGGTTATCTAAGGTGACTTATCTTGGTCACGTGATTTTCGCTGAAGGCATTGCTATTATCCCTGAACGAGTTCAGGCTATTCTTAACTGGACTCCTCTGCAGACTGTTAAGCAAGTTAGAAGTTTCCTCGGACTCGCCAGCTATTGCCGCTGTTTCATCCAAAACTTCTCCAAGATTGCTAAACCACTAACTGATCTGCTCCACAAAGATAAAAAGTTTGAGTGGACACCTCAATGTCAAGAAAGTTTTCAGACTCTCAAGGACAAATTGACTTCTACCCCAGTGCTTGCTCCCCCTGATACTGATGGGGAATGTTGCATGAAAATCAAAAAATTTCCTATGAAACACCCAAGATCTAATCTAGGAGATGCATAGAAACGAGGGGGAGAGTGTGTCCACGTACCCTTGTAGACCGAAAAGCGGAAGCGTATATAACGCGGTTGATGTAGTCGTACTCTTCGCGATCCAATCACGATCCAATCCAATCTAGCGCCGAACGGACGGCACCTCTGAGATTAGCACATGTTTAGATCAATGGCGTCCTCTCCTTCTTGATCCAGCAAGTGAGGGAGAGGAGGTAGATGAGATCGGGACCAACACGACAGGGAGGTGGTCGTGGTGGCATCGGAATTCTGGCAGGGCTTCGCCAAGCGCAAACCGGAGGAGGAGATGGAGCAGCAAGAGGGAGACGAGGCTAGGGTTGTGGATTGACCAGCCCCCTTGTGCCTCCCACCCTTTATACAGAGGAGAAAACTTGGAGGAGGGGAGTACTATTCACGTGAACAGTAACATGAATAGTACTTGGCCTCCAAGTTTCTCCCTATTTTCAAGGGATTCGATCTTATCCTCTTATCCCATGTGCATGGACCAAGTGGGGCTGGGCGCCTGGCCCATGTAGGGCTGGTGCGCCACCCCTTGGTCCATGTGGGACGTTCTCGACAAGTGGACCCACCATGGAACCCTCCGAAACATTCTAGAAGCTTCCCGGTACAATACTGGAAAAAACCAAACTTTTTCCGGAACTCCAAATATGACTTCCCATATATAAATCTTTACCTCTGGACCATTCCGGAGCTCCTCGTGATATCCCAGATCCCATCCAGGACTCCGAACAACATTCGGACTTTTCACTATTAATATGTCAATACTACCCTAGCGCTACCGAACGTTAAGCGTGCGACCCTATTGGTTCGGGAATCATGTAGACATGACCGAGACACCTCTCCGTTCAATAACCAATAGCGGGACCTGGATGCCCATATTGGTTCCTACATATTCCACGAAGATCTTTATTGGTTGAACCATGATGTCAAGGATTCAATTAATCCCGTATACAATTCCCTTTGTCCGGTGATATGTTACTTGCCCGAGATTCGATCGCCGGTATCTCCATACCTAGTTCAATCTCATTACCGGCAAGTCTCTTTACTCGTTACGTAATACAAAATCATGTGACTAAACTCATTAGTCACATGCTTGCAAGCTTCTTGTGATGTTGTATTACCGAGAGGGCCCAGAGATATCTTTCCGTCACACAGAGCGACAAATCCCAGTCTCGATCCATGCAACCTAACAAACACTTTCGGAAATACCTGTAGAGCATCTTTATGATCACCCAGTTACAAAGTGACGTTTGATAGCACACAAAGTGTTACTCCGGTATTCAGGAGTGGCATTATCTCATGGTCTAAGGAACAGATACTTGACATAAGGAAAGCTATTGCAAATTGAACTTAGTGACACGATCAGATGCTAAGCTTACGGTTGGGTCTGTCCATCACATCATTCTCCTAATGATGTGATCCCGTTATCAAATGATAACTCATGTCCATGGTTAGGAAACCTTAACCATCTTTGATCAATGAGCTAGTCTAGTAGAGGCTCACTAGGGACACGGTGTTGTTTATGTATCCACACATGTATTTAAGTTTCCGGTCAATACAATTATAGCATGAGAAATATGATAATAACCATTTTATTATTGCCTCTAGGGCATGTTTCCACAGTCTCCCACTTGCACTAGAGTCAATAATGTAGTTTACATTGTAATGAATCTAACACCCATCGAGTTCTAGTGTTGATCAGGTTTTGGTCGCGGAAGAGGTTTAGTCAACGGGTCTGCAACATTCATATCCGTATGAACTTTGCAAATCTCTATGTCGCTACAACGCTCTGCTTGGAGCTACTCCAGCTTACTGCTCCACCATTCAAAATAAATACGTATCCGGTTTGAGACTTAGAGTCATCCGGATCAGTGTCGAAGCTTGCATCGACGTAACCCTTTACGACGAGCTCTTCGTCACATCCATAAACGACAAACATTTCCTTAGTCCTCTTTAGGTACTTAAGGATATTTTTGACCGCTGTCCAGTGATCCACTCTTGGATCACTCTGGTACCTACCCGCCAGACTTATGGCAAGGCTCACATCAGGTCTGGTGCACAGCATGGCATACATTATAGAGCCTATGGCCGAGGCATAGGGGATGACTTTCATCCTTTCTCTTTCTTCTGCCGTGGTCGGGCTTTGAGTCTTACTCAACTTCACACCTTGCAACACAGGCAAGACCCCCTTCTTCGACTGGTCCATTTTGAACTTCTTCAAAACTTTGTCAAGGTATGTGCTTTGTGAAAATCCTGTCAGGCGTCTTGATCTATCTCTATAGATCTTGATGCCCAATACATAAGCAGCTTCACGGAGGTCATTCATCAATAAACTCTTGTTCAAATAACCCTTTACGCTTTCTCGAAATTCTATATCATTTCCAATCAATAATATGTCATCCACATACAGTATTAGAAATGCTACAGAGCTCCCACTCACTTTCTTGTAAATACAAGCTTCTCCATAAGTTTGTATAAAACCAAAAGCTTTGATCACCTCATCAAAGCGTATATTCCAACTCCGAGATGCTTGCACCAGTCCATAGATGGATTGCTGGAGCTTGCATACCTTGTTAGCATCCTTAGGATCGACAAAACTTTCTGGTTGCATCATATACAACTCTTCCTTAAGAAAACCATTAAGGAACGCTGTTTTGATGTCCATCTGCCAGATTTCATAATCATAAAATGCAGCAATTGCTAACATAATCCTAACCGACTTTAGCATCGCTACGGGTGAGAAAGTCTCATCGTAGTCAACCCCTTGAACTTGTTGAAAACCTTTTGTGACAAGTCGAGCTTTATAGATGGTGACATTACCATCAGCGTCTGTCTTCTTCTTAAAGATCCATTTGTTCTCAATGTCCTGCCGGTCATCGGGTAAGTCCACCAAAGTCCATACTTGGTTTTCATACAGGGATCCTATCTCGGATTTCATGGCTTCCAGCCATTTGTCGAAATCCGGGCTCATCATTGCTTCTTCATAGTTCGTAGGTTCACCATTGTCCAACAACATGACTTCCAGGAAAGGATCACCGTACCACTCTGGAGCGGTACGTGTCCTGGTCGACCTACGAAGTTTGGTAGTAGCTTGATTTGAAGTTTCATGATCATCATCATTAGTTTCCTCTCTGGTTGGTGTAGGCATCATGGGAACCTTTTTCTGTGATGTGCTACTTTCCAATTCGAGAGAAGGTTCGACAACCTCATCAAGCTCTACCTTCCTCCCACTCACTTCTTTCGAGAGAAATTCCTTCTCTAGAAAGGATCCATTCTTAGAAACAAAGATCTTGCCTTCGGACCTGTGATAGAAGGTATACCCAATTGTCTCTTTAGGGTATCCTATGAAGACGCACTTTTTCGCTTTGGGTTCGAGCTTATCAGGCTGAAGCCTCTTGACATAAGCGTCGCATCCCCAAACTTTAAGAAACGATAGCTTAGGTTTTTTGCCAAGCCATAGTTCATATGGTGTCATCTCAACGGATTTAGACGGTGCCCTGTTTAAAGTGAATGCGGCTGTCTCTAATGCATAACCCCAAGATGATAGTGGCAAATCGGTAAGAGACATCATAGAACGCACCATATCAAATAGAGTACGATTGCGACATTTAGACACACCATTACGCTGTGGTGTTCCAGGTGGCGTGAGTTGTGAAACAATTCCACACTGCCTTAAATGCATGCCAAACTCGTAACTCAGATATTCACCTCCACGATCAGATCATAGAAATTTTATTTTCTTGTTACGATGATTCTCTACTTCATTCTGAAATTCCTTGAACTTTTCAAATGTTTCATACTTGTGTTTCATTAAGTAGATATACCCATACCTACTCAAATCATCTGTGAAGGTAAGAAAATAACGATATCCACCGCATGCTTTAACACTCATTGGACCGCATACATCGGTATGTATTATTTCCAACAAGTCACTTGCCCGCTCCATAGTGCCGGAAAACGGGGTTTTAGTCATCTTGTCCATGAGGCACGGTTCACATGTATCAAATGATTCAAAGTCAAGTGATTCCAAAAGTCCATCAGTATGGAGTTTCTTTATGTGCTTTACACCGATATGACCTAAGCGGCAATGCTACAAGTATGTGATACTATCATCATTAACTTTGCATCTTTTGGCATCAATATTATGAACATGTGTATCACTACCATCGAGATTCAATAAGAATAAACCATTCACATTGGGTGCATGACCATAAAAGATGTTACTCATATAAATAGAACAACCATTATTCTCTGATTTAAATGAATAACCATCTCACAATAAACATGATCCAGATATAATGTTCATGCTCAACGCAGGCACCAAATAACAATTATTCAGGTTTAAAACTAATCCCGAAGGTAGACGTAGATGGAGCGTGCCGACGGCGATCACATCAACCTTGGAACCATTTCCGACGTGCATCGTCACCTCATCCTTAGGTAGTTTCCGTTTATTCCGCAGCTCCTGTTTCGAGTTACAAATATTAGCAACTGAACCGGTATCAAATACCCAGGCACTACTACGAGCACTAGTAAGGTACACATCAATAACATGTATATCAAATATACCTTTGTTGACATTGCCAGCCTTCTTATCTGCCAAGAACTTGGGGCAGTTCCGCTTCCAGTGGCCATTCCCCTTGCAGTAGAAGCACTCAGTCACGGGTTTGGGTCCAGCCTTGGGTTTCTTCACTAGAGCGGCAACTGGCTTGCCATTCTTCTTGAAGTTTCCCTTCTTTCCCTTGCCTTTCTTGAAACTAGTGGTCTTTTTGACCATCAACACTTGATGCTCCTTCTTGATTTCTACTTTCGCGGCCTTAAGCATCGTGAAAAGCTCAGGGATCATCTTCTCCATCCCTTGCATATTATAGTTCATCATGAAGCCCTTGTAGCTTGGTGGCAGCGACTGAAGAACTCTGTCAACTGCTACTTCATCCGGAAGATTAACTCCCAACTGATTCAAGCGGTTGAAGTACCCAGACATTTTGAGTACGTGCTCGCTAACGAAGCTGTTCTCCTCCATCTTGTAGCTAAAGAACTTGTCGGAGGCATCATACCTCTCAACCCGGGCGTGAGCTTGAAATACCAATTTCAGCTCCTGGAACATCTCATATGCTCCGTGGTACTCAAAACATCTTTGGAGCCCCGGTTCTAAGCCGTAAAGCATGGCGCACTGAACTATCGAGTAGTCATCAGAACGTGCCTGCCAGACATTCACAACATCCACAGATGATGCTGGAGGGGGTGGCGCACCGAGCGGTGCATCAAGGACATAACCCTTTTGTGCAGTAGTGAGGATAATCCTCAGATTACAGACCCAGTCCGCATAGTTGCTTCCATCATCTTTCAAATTAGCTTTCTCTAGGAACGCATTAAAATTCAGGGGAGCTACAGCGTGAACCATTGATCTACAACATAAATTTGCAAAGATATTTTAGACTATGTTCATGATAATTAGTTCAGTTAATCAAATTACTAGTGAACTCCCACTTAAACCAACATCCCTCAAGTTGTCTAAGTGTTACATGATCCAAATCAACTAACCCATGTCCGATCATCACGTGAGATGGGGTAGTCATCAATGGTGAACATCTCCATGTTGATCATATCTACTATATGACTCATGTTCGACCTTTCGGTCCTCCGTGTTCTGAGGCCATGTCTGTACATGCTAGGCTCGTCAAGTTTAACCCAGGTATTCCGCATGTGTAAAACTGGCTTACACCCATTGTATGCGAACATAGAGTCTATCACACCCGATCATCACGAGGTGCTTCGAAACGATGAACTTTCACAACGGTGCATACTTAGGGAGAACACCTTTTATCTTCAAATTAATTGTGAAGGGATCATCTTATAATGCTACCGTCGTCCTAAGCAAAATAATATGCATAAAAGATAAACATCACATGCAATCAATATGTGACATGATATGGCCATTATCATCTCGTGCTTTTTTGATCTCCATCACCAAAGCACCGGCACGATCTCCATCATCACCGGCATGACACCATGATCTCCATCATCATGTCGTCACATGGTTGTCTCCGCCAACTATTACCTCTACGACTATTGCTAACTCATAGCGATAAAGTAAAGCAATTACATGGCGATTTAATGATTGACACGCAGGTCATACAATAAATTAAGACAATCCTATGGCTCCTGCCGGTTGCCGTACTCATCGACACGCAAGTCGTGAACTTATTAAAAAACATGATCATCTCATACATCACATATATTCAAATCATATCTTGGCCATACCACATCACATGCCCCTGCAAAACAAAGTTAGACGTCCTCTACTTTGTTGTTGCAAGTTTTACGTGGCTTATACGAGCAACGTATTAAGATCGAATCTTACCTACAAAAAATCACAACGTGGATACTCAACTTGCTTATTAACCTTTCGGGGTGATTACTCAAGAAAGATCAAACATCTTTCAAGCCTCCTCATTAACTTCACTCAATGCGTGAACCCTGTGTAGATCAATATCTACAAGGCCTACCGTTGCAAATCAGATTTTAGCTAAAGTGGGAGAGACAGGCACCCGCGAGCCGCTTTATGCAATACAAGTTGCATGTCATTCGCGAAACCATTCTCTTGTGCGTGGACAAGTAAAGTTGGTCCGGTTCGCTTCATCCCACAATACCGCCAAATCCAAAGAACAACAAAAAGAGGTAGCAATCTGAATATCAATGCCCACAAAACAGATTTTGTGTTCTACTCGTGCATATACATCTACGCATAGACCTGGCTCATGATGCCACTGATGGGGAATGTTGCATGAAAATAAAAAAAATTCCTACGAAACACCAAAGATCTAATCTAGGAGATGCATAGCAATGAGGGGGAGAGTGTGTCTATGTACCCTTGTAGGCCGAAAAGCGAAAGAGTATGTAACGCGATTGATGTAGTCGTACTCTTCACGATCCAATCCGATCTAGCGCCGAACGGACGGCACCTCTGAGATTTGCACACGTTCAGATCAATGTCATCCTCTCCTTCTTGATCTAGCAAGCAAGGGAGAGGAGGTAGATGAGATCGGGACCAGCACGAAGGCGAGGTGGTGGTGGTGGCAGCGGAATTCCGGCAGGGCTTCGCCAAGTGCAAACCGGAGGAGGAGATGGAGCAGCAGGAGGGAGAGGAGGCTAGGGTTGTGGATTAACTAGCCCCCTTGTGCCTCCCACCCTTTATATAGAGGAGAAAACTTGGAGGAGGGGAGTACTATTCACGTGAACAGTAATGTGAATAGTACTTGGCCTCCAAGTCTCTCCCTTTTTTCAAGGGATTCGATCTTATCCTCTTATCCCATGTGCATGGACCAAGTGGGGCTGGGCGCCTGGCCCATGTAGGGCTGGTGCGCCATGCCTTGGTCCATGTGGGACATTCTGGACAAGTGGGCCCCACCATGGAACCCTCCGAAACATTCTAGAAGCTTCCCGGTACAATATCGGAAAAAACCGAACTTTTCCGGAACTCCAAATATGACTTCCCATATATAAATCTTTACCTCCGGACCATTCCGGAGCTCCTCGTGATATCCCGGATCCCATCCAGGACTCCGAACAACCTTCGGACTTTCCTCTATTAATATCTCAATACTACCCTAGCGCTACCGAACATTAAGCGTGCGACCCTACGGGTTCGGGAATCATGTAGACATGACCGAGACACCTCTCCGGTCAATAACCAATAGCGGGACCTGGATGCCCATATTGGTTCCTACATATTCCACGAAGATCTTTATCGGTTGAACCACGATGTCAAGGATTCAATTAATCCTGTATACAATTCCCTTTGTCCGGTGATATGTTACTTGCCCAAGATTCGATCACTGGTATCTCCATACCTAGTTCAATCTCGTTACTGGCAAGTCTCTTTACTCATTATGTAATACAAAATCACGTGACTAAACTCATTAGTCGCATGCTTGCATGCTTCTTGTGATGTTGCATTATCGAGAGGGCCCAGAGATATCTTTCCGTCACACGGAGCGACAAATCCCAGTCTCGATCCATGCAACCCAACAAACACTTTCGGAAATACCTGTAGAGCATCTTTATGATCACCCACTTACGAAGTGACGTTTGATAGCACACAAAGTATTCCTCCGGTATCCGGGAGTGGCATGATCTCATTGTCTAAGGAACAGATACTTGACATAAGGAAAGCTATTGCAAATTGAACTTAGTGACACGATCAGATGCTAAGCTTACGGTTGGGTCTGTCCATCACATCATTCTCCTAATGATGTGATCCCATTATCAAATGACAACTCATGTCCATGGTTAGGAAACCTTAACCATCTTTGATCAACGAGCTAGTCTAGTAGAGGCTCACTAGGGACACGGTGTTGTTTATGTATCCACACATGTATTTAAGTTTCCGTTCAATATAATTATAGCATGGATAATAAACATTTATCATGAACAGGGAAATATGATAATAACCATTTTATTATTACCTCTAGGGCATATTTCCAATAGATACTCACAAGGATTTTGTGATCTATTGTGATGTGTCTTGTCAAGGATTAGGTTGTGTCCTGATGCAAGAGCGCAAAGTGACCGCTTATGGCTCTCGCCAGTTGCGCCCGCATGAAGAGAACTATCCAACACGTGATCTCGAACTTGCAGCAGTTATATATGTTGGGGAACGTTGCATGGTAAACAAAAATTTTCCTACGCACACACAAGATCTATCCATGGTGATGAGCATCTACGAGAGGGAGAGTGAATCTACATACCCTTGTAGATCGCTAAGCGGAAGCGTTAATAAACGCGGTTGATGTAGTCGAACGTCTTCACGATCCAAATCGCCGAGCGTCCCGCGATCCAATCACGATCCTTCCGATCTAGTGCCGAACGGACGGCACCTCCGCGTTCAACACACGTACGGCTTGATGACGCCTTCACCTCCTCGATCCAGCGAGCGATGGTGAAGTAGTGGTTGAGTTCCAGCAGCACGACGGCGTGGTGATGGTGGTGAGGAACAATCTCTGCAGGGCTTCGCCAAGCGCTACGGAGATTATGACGGAGGAACTAGAGGGCTAGGGTTGCCGGCACACGGCTTGGGAAATCCTGATGTATCCCGTGTGCTAGCCCTGCCCCTCTATTTATATGTTGAGCCTTGGGGTCTAAACTTGGAGTAAAAGCCTCCTCTAGGTCGGTTTTGCCCGCACAAGGTCGGTTTGGCCCGCAGGGAAAGAGTCCAACTCGGATCCCTGCCGAACCGTGCACAGCCGCGCACAAGCGGTAGTACCGCTTCACACAAGCGGTAGTACCGCTTGGGCGGTAGTACCGCTTCACACAAGCGGTAGTACCGCTCGGGCGGTAGTACCGCTTCACCAAGCGGTAGTACCGCTTACGCGGCAGCAAAACTACTTTTGCACTTTCCAATACCTTGTGGGCTTTATCCCTTTGGCTCATATAAAGTGTTGCTGCACCCGAACACTTCGGTAAACATCCGGAACCCCTTCCGGTGAACTTCGGAACTCTTCCGGAGATCAAAACACTATTATCACATATATCAATCTTTACCTCCGGACTATTCCGGAGATCCTCGTCATGTCCGGGATCTTATCCGGGACTCCGAACAACTTTCGATCACCAACATAATAACTCAATTATACTAATCGTCACCAAACGTTAAGTGTGTAGACCCTGCGGGTTCGAGAACTATGTAGACATGACCGAGACACCTCTACGGCCAATAACCAATAGCGGGACCTGGATGCCCATATTGGCTCCTACATATTCTACGAAGATCTTTATCGGTCGAACCTCTATGTCAAGGATTCAGTTAATCCCGTATGCTGTTCCCTTTGTTCTTCGGTATGTTACTTGCCCGAGATTCGATCGTCGGTATCTCTATACCTAGTTCAATCTCGTTACCGGCAAGTCTCTTTACTCGTTCCGTAATACAAGATCTCGTGGCTAACACTTTAGTCACATTGCTTGCAAGGCTCATTGTGATGTTGTATTACCGAGTGGGCCCTGAGATACCTCTCCGTCATACGGAGTAACAAATCCCAGTCTTGATCCATGCCAACCCAACAGACACCCTCGGAGATACCTGTAGAGCACCTTTATAGTCACCCAGTTACGTTGCGACGTTTGATACACACAAGGTATTCCTCCGGTGTCAGTGAGTTGCATGATCTCATGGTCAAAGGAACAGATACTTGACATGCAGAAAACAATAGCAATAAACTGACACGATCAAATGCTACGTTTACAGTTTGGGTCTTGTCCATCACATCATTCTCCTAATGATGTGATCCCGTTATCAAATGACATCTCATGTCCATGGCTAGGAAACCTTAACCATCTTTGATCAACAAGCTAGTCAACTAGAGGCTTACTAGGGACACAGTGTTGTCTATGTACCCACACATGTATTTGAGTTTCCAATCAATACAATTATAGCATGGATAATAAACGATTATCATGAACAAGGAAATATAATAATAACCAATTTATTATTGCCTCTAGGGCATATTTCCAACAGTCTCCCACTTGCACTAGAGTCAATAATCTAGTTCACATCACTATGTGATTTACATTGTAATGAATCGAACACCCATGCAGTTCTGGTGTTGTTCATGTTTAGCCCTTGGAAGAGGTTTAGTCATCGGATCTGCAACATTTAGATCCGTGTGCACTTTGCAAATATTTATGTCGTCCTCCTTGATGTAATCGCGGATGGAATTGAAACGTCGCTTTATGTGTCTGGTCCTCTTGTGAAATCTTGGTTCCTTGGCTAGAGCAATGGCACCAGTATTATCACAAAACAGAGTCATTGGGTTAAGTGCACTAGGCACTACTCCAAGATCTGTCATGAACTCCTTCATCCAGACACCTTCCTTCGCCGCCTCCGAGGCAGCGATGTACTCCGCTTCGCATGTAGAATCAGCTACCACGCTTTGCTTGGAACTGCACCAGCTAACCGCACCCCCATTAAGAATAAATACGTATCCGGTTTGCGACTTAGAGTCATCCGGATCAGTGTCAAAGCTTGCATCGACGTAACCCTTTACGACGAGCTCTTGATCACCTCCATAAACGAGAAACATGTCCTTAGTCCTTTTCAGGTACTTCAGGATATTCTTGACCGCCGTCCAGTGTTCCATTCCTGGATCACTTTGAAACCTTCCGACCATACTTATGGCAAGGCTGACATCGGGTCTTGTGCACAGCATTGCATACATGATAGAGCCTATGGCCGAAGCATAGGGGATGACACTCATCTTTTCTCTATCTTCTGCAGTCACTGGGCATTGAGTCTTACTCAACTTCACACCTTGCAAAACAGGCAAGAACCCCTTCTTGGACTGATCCATTTTGAACTTCTTCAAAATCTTATCAAGGTATGTGCTTTGTGAAAGTCCTATTAAGCGTCTTGATCTATCTCTATAGATCTTGATGCCTAATATGAAAGCAGCTTCTCCTAGGTCCTTCATTGAAAAACTCTTGTTCAAATATTCCTTTACGCTTTCCAGCATTTCTATATTGTTTCCAATCAGCAATATGTCATCCACATATAATATTAGAAACGCTATAGAGCTCCCACTCACTTTCTTGTAAATACAAGCTTCTCCGTAAACTTGTATAAACTCGAACGCTTTGATCACCTCATCAAAACGAAGATTCCAACTCCGAGATGCTTGCACCAGTCCATAAATGGATCGCTGGAGTTTGCAAACTTTGTCAGCATTCTCTGGATTGACAAAACCTTCTGGTTGCATCATATACAACTCTTCCTTAAGGTAACCGTTAAGGAACGCTGTTTTGACATCCATCTGCCAAATTTCATAATCGAAAAAGGCAGCTATTGCTAACATGATTCTGACGGACTTAAGCATCGCTACGGGTGAGAAGGTCTCATCGTAGTCAACTCCTTGAACTTGTGAAAAACCCTTTGCCACAAGTCGAGCTTTATAGACGGTGACATTACCGTCCGCGTCCGTCTTCCTCTTAAAGATCCATTTGTTCTGAATGGCCTTACGCCCTTCAGGTAATACTTCCAAAGTCCATACTTTGTTTTCATACATGGATCCCATCTCGGATTTCATGGCCTCTAACCACTTCTCGGAATCCGGGCTCATCATCGCTTCTCCATAGCTCGTAGGTTCATCGTTGTTTAACAACATGACCTCTAAGACAGGGTTGCCGTACCACTCAGGAGCAGTACGCGTCCTTGTCGACCTACGAGGTTCGATAGCAACTTGATCCAAAGCTTCATGATCATCATCATTAACTTCCTCTTCAGCTAATGTAGGCTCCACAGAAACAACTTTCTGCGCTGCGCTACTCTCAGGTTGAAGTAAAGGTTCAACAACCTCATCAAGTTCTATCTTCCTCCCACTCAATTCTTTCGAGAGAAACTCTTTCTCAAGAAATGTTCCGTTTTTAGCGACAAACACTTTGCCTTCGGATCTGAGGTAGAAGGTATACCCAACTGTCTCTTTTGGGTATCCTATGAAGACGCATTTCTCCGCTTTGGGTTCCAGCTTTTCAGGCTGAAGCTTTTTGACATAAGCATCACATCCCCAAACTTTAAGAAACGACAGCTTTGGCTTCTTGTCAAACCAAAGTTCATATGGCGTCGTCTCAACGGATTTCGATGGTGCCCTATTTAAAGTGAATGCAGTTGTCTCTAATGCATAACCCCAAAACGATAGTGGCAAATCGGCAAGAGACATCATAGATCGCACCATATCCAATAAGGTTCGATTACGACGTTCGGACACACCATTACGCTGTGGTGTTCCAGGCGGTGTTAGTTGTGAAACAATTCCACACTGTCTTAAGTGACTGCCAAACTCATAACTCAGATATTCTCCTCCTCGATCAGATCGTAGGAATTTAATCTTCTTGTTACGATGATTCTCAACTTCACTCTGAAATTGTTTGAACTTTTCAAATGTTTCAGACTTGTGTTTCATTAAGTAAATATACCCATATCTACTTAAGTCATCAGTGAAGGTAAGAAAGTAACGATAACCACCGCGCGCCTCAATACTCATCGGACCGCACACATCAGTATGTATGATTTCCAATAAGTCACTTGCCCGTTCCATTGTTCCAGAGAACGGCGTTTTAGTCATCTTGCCCATGAGGCATGGCTCACATGTGTCAAGTGATTCAAAATCAAGTGACTCCAAAAGTCCATCAGCATGGAGCTTCTTCATGCGTTTTACGCCAATATGACCTAAACGGCAGTGCCACAAGAAAGTGGTATTATCATTATCAATTCTATATCTTTTGGCATCAATGTTATGAACATGTGTATCATTACTATCGAGATTCAACAAGAATAAACCCCTCACATTGGGTGCATGACCATAAAAGATATTACTCATATAAATAGAACAACCATTATTCTCTGATTTAAATGAGTAACCGTCTCGCAATAAACAAGATCCAGATATAATGTTCATGCTTAACGCAGGCACCAAATAACACTTATTTAGGTTCATCACTAATCCCGACGGTAATCGAAGAGCGAGCGTGCCGACGGCGATCACATCAACCTTGGAACCATTTCCCACGCGCATCGTCACTTCGTCCTTTGCCAGCCTCCGTCTATTCCGCAGTTCCTGTTTTGAGTTGCAAATATGAGCAACCGCACCGGTATCAAATACCCAGGCACTACAACGAGAGTTGGTAAGGTACACATCAATAACATGTATATCATATATACCTTGTTTGTTGTTGGCCGCCTTCTTGTCAGCCAAATACTTGGGGCAATTCCGCTTCCAGTGTCCAGTTCCCTTGCAATGAAAACACATAGTTTCTGGTTTGGGTCCAGCCTTGGGTTTCTTCACGAGAGGAGCAACTGCTTTGCCACTCTTCTTAGAGTTACCCTTCTTACCCTTGCCATTTTTCTTGAAACTAGTGGTTTTATTGACCATCAACACTTGATGCTCCTTCTGAATTTCAGACTCAGCGACTTTCAGCATCGCAAACAGCTCGGCGACTGACTTGTTCATCCCGTGCATGTTATAGTTCAACACGAAGCTCTTGTAGCTAGGCGGCAATGATTGAAGAACTCTGTCAGTGATAGCCTCTGGCGGAAGGGGCATCCCTAACTCAGCCAGACGGGTGGAGTACCCAGACATTCTGAGCACGTGATCACTGATAGACCCGTTCTCCTCCATCTTGCAAGCATAGAACTTATCGGAGATCTCATATCTCTTGATCCGGGCATTCTTCTGAAAGATAAACTTCAACTCCTGGAACATCTCATATGCTCCATGACGTTCAAAACGTCTTTGAAGTCCCGGTTCTAAGCCATACAACATTGCACATTGAACTATTGAGTAATCATCAGAACGAGCCTGCCAGGCGTTCACAACGTCTAGAGACTCAACTGGAGCGGGTGGATCACCAAGCGGTGCATCAAGGACATAAGCCTTCTGGGAAGCCGTAAGGATAATCCTTAGATTACGGGCCCAGTCCACAAAGTTACTTCCATCATCTTTCAACTTAGCTTTCTCTAGGAACGCATTAAAATTCAGGGGTGCTACTGCGCGAGCCATGATCTACAACATAAATATAGCAAAGACAACTTAGACTATTGTTCTAGATAATGAGTTTAGTTAATCATATTACTTTAAAAACTCCCACTCAAATTGACATCCCTCCGGTCATTCGAGTGTAACATGATCCAAATCCACCAACTCAAGTCCGATCATCACGTGAGTTGAGGTGGTTTCAATGGTGAACATCTTCATGTTGATCATATCTACTATATGACTCATGTTCGACCTTTCGGTCTCTTGTGTTCCGAGGCCATGTCTGTACATGCTAGGCTCGTCAAGTTTAACCCGATTGTTCCGCACGTGCAACATGGCTTACACCCGTTGTATGCGAACGTAGAGTCTATCACACCCGATCATCACGGCGTGTCTCGAAACGACGAACTTTCGCAACGGTGCACACTTGGGGAGAACACAATTTATCTTGAAATTTAAGTGAGGGATCACCTTATAATGCTACCGTCGTCCTAAGCAAAATAAGATGCATAAAAGGATTAACATCACATGCAAATCATAAGTGACATGATATGGCCATGAACTTGTGCTTTTGATCTTCATCTCCAAAGCACCGGCATGATCTCCATCGTCACCGGCATGACACCATGATCTCCATCATCTTGATCTCCATCAACGTGTCGCCATAAGGTTGTCGCGCCGACTGATGCTTCCACGACTATAGCTAACGTTTAGCGATAAAGTAAAGCATTACATAGCGCTTAACGATTGACACGCAGGTCATACAATAATTAAAGACAACTCTATGGCTCCTGCCAGTTGCCGTACTCATCGACATGCAAGTCGTGATATTCTATACAAAACATGATCATCTCATACATCACATATATCTCATCATGTAATTGGCCATATCATATCACATCATACCCTGCAAAAACAAGTTAGACGTCCTCTAATTGTTGTTGCAAATTTTACGTGGCTGCTACGGGTTTGCAAGAACCGTTCTTACCTACGCAAAACCACAACGTGGTGTAGTGATTGCTTTTTGATCTTCTAAAAGAACCCTCTTCATTGAAATCGATTCAACTAAAGTGAGAGAGACAGACACCCGCTAGCCATCTTTATGCAACGAAGTTACATGTTAGTTGAAGGAACCTGTCTCGCGTAAGTGTACGCGTAATGTCGGTCCGGGCCGCTTCATCTCACAGTACCGCCGAATCAAATATCAACTAGTAACGGCAAGCAATATGTATACAACCACGCCCACAACTCGTTTGTGTTCTACTCGAGATCTCATCTACGCATAGACCTAGCTCATGATGCCACTGTTGGGGAACGTTGCATGGGAAACAAAAATTTTCCTACGCACACACAAGATCTATCCATGGTGATGAGCATCTACGAGAGGGAGAGTGAATCTACATACCCTTGTAGATCGCTAAGCGGAAGCGTTAATAAACGCGGTTGATGTAGTCGAACGTCTTCGCGATCCAAATCGCCGAGCGTCCCGCGATCCAATCACGATCCTTCCGATCTAGTGCCGAATGGACGGCACCTCCGCGTTCAACACACGTACGGCTTGATGACGCCTTCACCTCCTCGATCCAGCGAGCGATGGTGAAGTAGTGGTTGAGTTCCAGCAGCACGACGGCGTGGTGATGGTGGTGAGGAACAATCTCTGCAGGGCTTCGCCAAGCGCTACGGAGATTATGACGGAGGAACTAGAGGGCTAGGGTTGCCGGCACACGGCTTGGGAAATCCTGATGTATCCCGTGTGCTAGCCCTGCCCCTCTATTTATATGTTGAGCCTTGGGGTCTAAACTTGGAGTAAAAGCCTCCTCTAGGTCGGTTTTGCCCGCACAAGGTCGGTTTGGCCCGCAGGGAAAGAGTCCAACTCGGATCCCTGCCGAACCGTGCACAGCCGCGCACAAGCGGTAGTACCGCTTCACACAAGCGGTAGTACCGCTTGGGCGGTAGTACCGCTTCACACAAGCGGTAGTACCGCTCGGGCGGTAGTACCGCTTCACCAAGCGGTAGTACCGCTTACGCGGCAGCAAAACTACTTTTGCACTTTCCAATACCTTGTGGGCTTTATCCCTTTGGCTCATATAAAGTGTTGCTGCACCCGAACACTTCGGTAAACATCCGGAACCCCTTCCGGTGAACTTCGGAACTCTTCCGGAGATCAAAACACTATTATCACATATATCAATCTTTACCTCCGGACTATTCCGGAGATCCTCGTCATGTCCGGGATCTTATCCGGGACTCCGAACAACTTTCGGTCACCAACATAATAACTCAATTATACTAATCGTCACCAAACGTTAAGTGTGTAGACCCTGCGGGTTCGAGAACTATGTAGACATGACCGAGACACCTCTACGGCCAATAACCAATAGCGGGACCTGGATGCCCATATTGGCTCCTACATATTCTACGAAGATCTTTATCGGTCGAACCTCTATGTCAAGGATTCAGTTAATCCCGTATGCTGTTCCCTTTGTTCTTCGGTATGTTACTTGCCCGAGATTCGATCGTCGGTATCTCTATACCTAGTTCAATCTCGTTACCGGCAAGTCTCTTTACTCGTTCCGTAATACAAGATCTCGTGGCTAACACTTTAGTCACATTGCTTGCAAGGCTCATTGTGATGTTGTATTACCGAATGGGCCCTGAGATACCTCTCCGTCATACGGAGTAACAAATCCTAGTCTTGATCCATGCCAACCCAACAGACACCCTCGGAGATACCTGTAGAGCACCTTTATAGTCACCCAGTTACGTTGCGACGTTTGATACACACAAGGTATTCCTCCGGTGTCAGTGAGTTGCATGATCTCATGGTCAAAGGAACAGATACTTGACATGCAGAAAACAATAGCAATAAACTGACACGATCAAATGCTACGTTTACAGTTTGGGTCTTGTCCATCACATCATTCTCCTAATGATGTGATCCCGTTATCAAATGACATCTCATGTCCATGGCTAGGAAACCTTAACCATCTTTGATCAACAAGCTAGTCAACTAGAGGCTTACTAGGGACACAGTGTTGTCTATGTACCCACACATGTATTTGAGTTTCCAATCAATACAATTATAGCATGGATAATAAACGATTATCATGAACAAGGAAATATAATAATAACCAATTTATTATTGCCTCTAGGGCATATTTCCAACAATATATGCTCTGAAGTTATGGCGACATTACCTCCTTGGTAATCGTTGCGAGATCTTCACTGACCATCAAAGTCTAAAGTATTTATTCACTCAGCCAGCTCTGAACCTACATTAGTAAAGATGGATGGAAGCAATTTCAGACTATGACTTGGGTATTTTCTATACCCCTGGCAAAGCTAATGTAATGGCTGATGCCTTGAGCCACAAGTCCTACTACAATAACCTTATGGTATGGCAAGAATAGCCACTTCTTTATGAAGAGCTCCACAAGCTGAACCTTGAGATTGTTCCTCAGGGTTATCTGAATACCCTGGTTGTTGAACCAGATCTCGAGCGCACCATCAAGACAATGCAAAAGTATGACTCCAAAGTCCAGAAGATTAAGCGCTATCTCCCTAAAGGAAAGCCCTCATGCTTCACTGTTGATGATGGTGGTACCTTGTTCTTCAGAGGTCGCTTAGTGGTCCCTAGAACTGACAACCAGGATATGACCCAGGACGTTTTGAAAGAAGTGCATGATACGCCTCTGTCAATTCACCCCGGTAGTACCAAGATGTACCAAGACATTCGTCAGAGATTCTGGTGGTCTAACATGAAGCAAGACATTGCTCAATATGTTGCTGAGTGTGACGTTTACCATCGTATCAAAGCAAAACATCAGAGACCTACTAGAACTCTGCAACCACTTGCTATTCTTGAATGGAAATGGGACAAAGTTGAAATGGACTTCATCACTGGATTTCCCAGATCACAGAAGGGTCATGATGCTATTCTTGTCGTCATTGACTGATTCTCCAAGGTTGCTCACTTCCTGCCCGTCAAGGAAACCATCACTGCTAGTCAGTTGGCAAACTTGTATGTTTCTAGAATTTTTTCACTCCATGGCATTCCATTGGAGATTAACTTAGACCGTGGCAGCCTCTTCACCTCAAGGTTCTAGGAAAGCTTTTAACAAGCTATGGGAACTCATCTGTCCTTTAGCATAGCTTTTCACCCCAGTCCAGTGGTCAAGTTAAATGAGTCAACCAAGTGCTCGAAGATATGCTCTGAGCCTGTGTCATCTCCTTCGGCAAGAAATGGGATGAATCTCTCTCGTATGTTGAATTCTCGTACAACAACAGCTACCAAGCTAGTTTGAAGATGACACCCTTCAAAGTATTGTATGGACGTAAGTGCCGAACTCCTCTGAATTGGTCAAAAACTGGGGAACGGCCACTCTTTGGTTCGGATATTATTCAACACGCCGAAGAGCAAGTCCGCATTGTTTGTGAACATCTAAAGATTGCTCAGTATTGTCAGAAGAGTCGGTATGACCACCATCACAAAGAGATGGTCTATCAACCTGGCAAACATGCTTACCTTCGTGTAACACCGATGAAGGGCACTCACCGCTTCGGAATCAAGGGCAAGTTAGCTCTGCGCTACATTGGTCCTTTCTGCATTCTCAGAAGATGTGGAGAAGTGGCATATCAGTTGGACCTACCGTCAAACCTTTCTTAGGTTCACGATGTCTTACAAGTGTCGCAACTCCGCCGCTACTTCAAGGATCCAATCCGAGCAGTGGATCATGGAGTGCTTGATTTGCAAGAAGACCTCTCTTATCAAGAGTATCCGGTCTGCATTCTTGATCAAGCTGAACATTATACCCATTAGAAGGCAATCAAGTTCCTTAAGGTTTAGTGGTCGAATCATTCTGAAGATGAAACCACTTGGGAATGCGAGGATCGTCTTCATGATGAATACCCCGCTCTCTTCCAGTCTTCCTCTTAAATCTCGGGAGGAGATTTACTTTTAGAGGAGGAGAGTTGTAACACCCCTGTAATTAAGCTACAGTGATCCCCCCTTTGATTAATGCCAAGTCACCACATTTTGCTAAGCTATTGCCACTTGTCCCCAAATTCAATTAAATTTAAATTTAAATTCAAATTGTAAGTCAAAATTTTGTCTCTTTAAAAAATTAAACAAAAATGTTGGCAATATTCTAAATATTCCCCTAATCAATTGTCATGTTGAACCCAACATTATTTGAAACTCTAAATTGCCCCTATCTATTTTTGAAATGGACCAACAACACATAAGGGCCCCATTTAAATTCAAACCTATTTTAAAACAATTCAAAATGACCTCAAACACTGTGGACAATATCAAAATATTGTAAAGTATTTGTTTGCCAAGTTTCACATTGAACAAAATTCATTTAGTATGAAAATTAAATGCAAAATAGAGACAAAATTAGAAAACAGAAAAGGAAAAGAAAAAGGCAGAGCATACCAATTCCACCGAACCGCTAGTGCACAGGAGAGACCCAACCCAACACCCCCGCTCCTTCAACCTCCCGCCTCTCTCTCCTATGTGTGTCAGCACGCGCGCGCTCGCAGGGTGCCATCCTAGCCATAGTGCTCGACAGCGCGTTGCTATAGGACCCCGCGGGGATGGATAAGGAGGGCGCCGTAGAGCCTCGGGACAACCCTAGCAACCATTTCCCCCTTCCCCATGCTCGCTCTCCTCTCCACAACGCACGCCCGAGCCACCGCTGCCATGACCTCCATTGTTGCCGTGCTTCCCGTCGACCCCACCAGCTGAGCTTGCACGAGAAGCTTCCTCTGCCTCCCTGGTTTTGACTATAAGTAGCAGCTCGAGCCGGAGCGCCGTCAAGCGACTAGATCAAGGTCGTCTTCCTCCTTACCCTCCCTCATCCGCCGCTTCGATCCACTGCCCCTGCTACTCCTAAGCTCCCTAATGGGCCTCCTTGAGCTCCACGGTGAGCTCTCGCTCACTTCCCCTCCTTCTTACGCTTGGTTCCATGCCTGCTGCTGCCACTGCCATTGTTGCTGAGCTCTGTCACCACCGCTGCTCACCCTGTCATCACTGTAGTGCTTCACCGGCTGAACCAAGCACACCAACGTGCTCGTGGCCTCACGTAGATGTTGTCTGAGCCAGTAGATCATTCGATCTCCTCGCGCATGCTTGAATCCATCGAACATACCGTACTGCCGCTGTGGCACGTCATCGTTGCGGTCGACTCTGGCCTCCCTAGCACCCAACGATGCCACCATTCGATGCAACGCAATGCCCGCGTTCAAACTCGTTCGACCGCGCTTGATTTGATCGACTGTGGAGCATTTCCGGTGAGTTCCAAGCCGGTCAACGTTGTTTTGGCTCACCGCCGGTGCGCCACCGCATTTTAAATGCTAGTGTGCCGCTGACGTGTGGGTCCGGTCATTAGCTCATTAATTAAACCACTAATTAACTTCGCTGACCCACTGACATGTGGGCCCATGCACAGTAACACTTAATTAACCCTGGGCCACTGACAGAGGGCCCCCATCAATTAATTAGGTTAATTAAAGAATAATTAAACCCTGATTAAAAACTGAGTCACTGACAGCTGGGTCCCACTGGACCCAGTTGACCAATCAACGGTCCCAGTTGACTGCTGACTGGGTAGTCAACTGGACCCCACCAGTCAGCCTAATTTATATAAGAAAAATGATCAAAAAAATACAATGAATTTGAATATGTCATAGGCATGCATGAAAAACACATCTATCACAATGAACATTGAACTTTTGCATTAAGATCAATAGAGACAATAATACCTGGAGCCGAGAAAATATTCTAAATATTTTCCCACTTCAATTAAAATGCCTAGTAATGAATTAGAGCACATTATCATCATAATTTGCCATGACATGCATCTATGTTGCATTTGTATGCCCGTTATTTATTTGTGTCCCCCTCGTATGCTTCTTATCGGTAGACCCCGAGACCGTCGTTGACCCTGAGTACAACTACATTGCCGATGATCCGTCCTTCTCAGTAGAGCTTCGAGGCAAGCAAACCCCCTTGATCATTCAGATATCGCTCATTCCTTCTCTCTATAGTCTTGCATTAGTTGTTGGTTCAGAGTTGCTATTTTATCGGTAGATCCTATACTGATGCATAGCCTACTTTTGCAACCTGTTGTTGATACTTTACGTGTATCCTATCATGCCTAGTTAGCTATCCTAGAGTTCCATCTGTTGACCCTACACCCTTATCCGTTTGCCATGCTATATTATCGGGCCATGATCCCTCTGGCGATGATCACGGTTATACTTTATAATCACTACACTACTTATGATATGTTCACATGGGGGCTGAAGGGACATGTGGTACCATTGTGATGCCACCATTCATAATCATGCACTATTCATACACACAGCGTGCTCTAATCATACACGCAGTGTGCACGATCATGAACGATGACTCCACTGTAATATCACAACACAACTCTATGACACAAATTAATCATAAATCTATATTACAAACAGGGGTCACTAGGAGCCATCAGTACAACAGAGTGAAAGCAAATTATGTCTGGATACAGACAAGATAAAAGGGTCCCTTAAGAAGGCTGAAACAAAATGACGATACTATTGAAAAGGCAAGGCCTCCTGCCTGGGACATCTGAACTACTCGTCGATGTTGAACTCCATGTTGTAACCATCGTCGGGAAAACCTACATCCGAGAAGCTACTATCTGATAGCAGCAACCAGGTTGAAGGAAAAGAGTAGCAAAGCAACGGCGAGTACTCATCCAAAGTACTCGCAAGACTTAAATCAGATCTATACTATATATGCATCAGTATCAACGAATAGGGTAATATATGTGACTGCACTGCAGAAATGCCAGAATAAGAGGAGAGAGGATAAAGTATTATCTGACTATCATCATCTTGCAGCAAATGAAGAGATTGAGAGTATCTTGTAGCAATAGAAGAGAAGAGCGCACATGAGTCCAACTTGTACCTAATACAACAATACAATACTATAAACTAATATCCTTCCTCGACTCCCTGGGAGAAGTGATCCGCAGGCTTTCTATATATATTATCTTGGTGTATTTTATTAGTAATTAATTTAAGTTGACTATGAACAGGATACATCTCCAAGTTGTTCGAATAGTTAGTCTTCCCTGCAGGGGTGCACCACATTTCCTGATATGCTCGATTGGACTTTGGCCGGACACAACTTCTCCATGGGCAATGCCTGGCCTCAGATCATCAACACGCCGAAGTCCTACGTCAGCTTTCCAGAGAGATCACCCGCTGGTCTACATCCTAAGCACGAAGGGATCTTCGGCCGATCACCCTAAGCACTCCAAGGCACGTTGCGAATAGGGTTGGTGACCAAGCCCATCTCTGTCCTGGATGGCTTGCCCCTTCCTTGCCGCCTCTCTGAACTGTGACATCCGGAAAGCTTTCCGTAAGAACTGACGATGCCGAGGGTCCCATAACCATTATCCCGTGTGGCAGTTAGTGCATATATGCCAAAAGGCTATCTCGAATCAAATATCCACATCTCAGTTCCTAATCAGCCAAGTGGAACACCTCACCCTGCTCTCCAGCAGTGGTTACCACCCACGTGCCTTTAGTCGGTTTATTCCATTTTACCGTAGCAATGAACAAGGCTCAGGCTCACCTCATCTGGAGGGTATCTACCTACCCTGCCACTCCGCCAACAGTGAATCTCTCGCGGGGGCTCTCGGGACCCAGGCCCATCTCATCCAGGATGGTATCCACTTGCCCAGCCATCCCAACTTGAACATAAAGGATACAATATCAATCTTCGTCTTCATCGGCATCTCGTCGCAGTCTGTCTCGCTCCATGTTGCAGGCCACTAGAGTCCGACATCCTCCGTAGTATCGTATAGTATAACAATATAAGTATACCCATGATCATCGCCCAAAAGGATCACGGTCCAGTAATAGCCTGGAAAAATGGACAAGGGTGTAGGGCCAACAGATGAATCACAAGCATCACTAACTAGCCATGCTAGGATAACCGGTAAAGTATCAACAGCAGGTAACATAATCAGGATATGCCTCAGAATAGGAGCTACCAAATAACAACTGTACCAGTACCTAATGCATAAATGTAGAGAGAAAGAATAGGCTATATCGGAATGATCAAGGGGGTTTTGCTTGCTTGGTTGCTTTGCAGGAGTAAAGGGATCCTCGAAAGTGTAGTCATAGTCAGACTCGAGTTCTACGATGCAATCAGGGTCTACCGAAAAAGAAGTGAATGCGGGGAAAACAGATAAATAACAGGGTAACAAATGCAACACAATGCATGGCATGACAAAATGTGGTGCTGATGTGACCTAATGCATTACTAAGCATTTTAATGGAAGCGGGAAAATATTCAGGAATATTTTCTAGGGTTCAAATCAGTATTCATTTACTGTTTCGATAGCAAATGTTCAAGGTTCATTATGATAGAGGAGTTTGTCATACATGTGGATGATATATTCAGATTCATTATATTTTTCTGATCAATTTTTAGATATAAATTATTTTCATCCGAGGCACGGTTTATTTTATATGAATTTTCAAAGTTTTAAACATTTTCTAGAATTTTCTGAATTATTATTAATTTCGAAATTAATAGCAAAATTGCTATGTGTACCCACAATTGTACCCAGCCAGAGAGCCTGGGAGGCTGACAGTGGGGCCAGTCAACTGCTGACTCAACAATTGACTGGTCAAATGTTTGATTGATCAATGTGTCTAGTGGGACCCAACTGTCATTGAAAGTGGGGCTAGTTAGTGTGTTTATCGAGTTAATTAGACACTAGGGTCCACCTGTCAGTGTCAGTAGGTTATTAGGTTTATTTAAATTAGCTAATTACTAATTAGGGGCTAATTAGACTGGGCAAGCCCCCATGTTAGTGAGCAAGCCCACTGATTTAAATGCGTGCGCACGCTGTGCACGCCGGCGACGACAGAGCGCGACGGTGGCTATTGGAACCAGTGCTCCGACAACCATTTGGTCGACCGTAAGGCTGTACGTGATGCGGGCGACACGGCGCATCAAACAGCGGCACGAACACGAGCAGAGGCGGACGAGAAGGGTGACAACAGTGACGGCCGGCTGCAGTAGCTATGGCGGCGATGCGGGAACCCATGCAGAGGACACGCGGGAATGCGAGAGTAGGGGGGAATGACCGCGAGCTCACCACGGTGTCATGGGAAAGCTCATGTGGCTCAGGGAAGCGCTAGTCGTAGGGGATCGACGGCGAGAAGCTTTGATGACCGGCGGCATAGATGAGGTCGATGGCGAGGAAGCAGGGCGTTCGACCTCGAACCGGTGCACGTAGTCGTAGGAGTCGTTGGCACTGAAGCTCCTGGACATGCTCCGATGGCACGGGTGGCCATAGAGCGCGTCAACGGCGATGGCCTGTCGACGAGCATGCTTGGGCAAGCGAAGCAGAGAGGAAGAGGGCAAGCGAGGGGGGATAGGGGGTTAGGGTTTTGCCTGGGGGTACCCGGGGTCGTCCTTATCCACCAGCGCATCCACAGGATGGCCGACACGGCAGCACCAGTAGCGTGGATGGCGTGCGTGCGCTGCTCATCGCCATGGCCTCTGCCTCTATCGAGAGGTAGAGGAAAGGCCCTGGTGGGCTGGGCCGGGGCACTGTGGCTGTCTAGAGCCCAGATGCACAATAGTGTTAGGCAATTTCTTTTTTAATTTTTCTGTTTCTTTTATTTGCTACTAATTTTGCATTTTATTTAGTCGTCAAATGAATTTTTCTAGTTATGAAACTTGGCACATAATTCGCTCACAATACAACCTTCGCTCTCACAAGTTTTTGGATTAATTGTAATTGCATAAGTATTTGTTTATTTCAAATTGGATAATTTAAATGCTGCTGATTCACATTATTGGATGCTAGGGGTATTTTGGGGTTTCAAATAATGTTGATTTCATCATGATAAAAACTTGTAGAATTTATGTAATAATACCAACATTTTTATTTGTCTGTTTGTAGAAATAATTTTTGGACTTTCATTTTGAATTTGAATATGAATTTGGTTTGGATCAAAGGGCTGATTAGCTTATTAATCATGATGACTTGGCATTACTCAGTGGGGGATCACTGTAGCTTAATACATGGGGTGTTACAACTCTCCTCCTCTAAAAGAAAATCTCGTCCCGAGATAAGAGGTAGATGGAAAAAGAGAGGGGTATTCATCACAAAGATGATCTTCCCGTTCCCAAGTGGCTTCATCTTCAGAATAATTTGACCACTATACTTTAAGGAACTTGGTAGTCTTGTAACATGTGCGACGTTCAGCTTGATCAAGAATGCAGACCGGATATTCTTGATAACAGAGGCCTTCTTGTAAATCAAGCACTTCATGATCTACTTCACAAATATGATCCCGAAAGCAGCGGCGGAGTTGTGACACATGGAAGACATCATGAACCTGTGAAAGGTTCGGCGGCAGTTCCAACTGATATGCCACTTTTCCACGTCTTGCGAGAATGCAGAAAGGACCTATGTAGTGGAGAGCTAGCTTGCCCTTTATTCTGAAGCCGTGAGTGCCCTTCATCGGGGTGACACGAAGGTAAGCTTGTTCACCTGGTTGATAAACCATTTCCTTGTGATGACGGTCATATTGACTCTTTTGACGGGACTGAGTAGTCTTCAGATGTTCACGAACAATACGGACTTGCTCTTCGGCATTTTGGATAATGTTTGGACCAAAGAGAGGCTGTTCCCCAATTTCTGACCAATTCAGAGGAGTTCAGCACTTACGTCCATACAATACTTCAAACAGTGCCATCTTCAGACTAGCTTGATAGCTGCTGTTGTATGAGAATTCGGCATACGGGAGAGATTCCTCCCATTTCTTGCCAAATGAGATGAGACATGCGCGAAGCATATCTTCGATCACTTGGTTGACTCATTCAACTTGACCACTAGACTAGGGGTGAAAGCTGTGCTAAAGGAAAGATGAGTTCCCATAGCTTCTTGAAAGCTTTCCCAAAACCATGAGGTGAAGAGGCTGCCACGGTCTGAGTTGATCTCCAACGGAACATCGTGGAGTGACACAATTCTAGAAACATACAGATCTGCCAACTGACTAGCAGTAATAGCTTCCTTGACAGGCAGAAAGTGAGCAACCTTGGAGAATCGATCAATGACAACAAAAATAGCATCATGACCCTTCTGTGATCTGGGAAATCCAGTGATGAAGTCCATTTCGACTTTGTCCCATTTCCATTCAGGAATAGCAAGTGGTTGCAGAGTTCCAGCTGGCCTCTGATGTTTTGCTTTGATGCGACGGCAAACGTCACACTCATCAACATAGCGAGCAAGGTGTTGCTTCATGTAAGACCACCAGTATCTCTAAGGAATGTCTTGGTACATCTTGGTACTACCCGGATGAATTGAGAGAGGCATATCATGTGCTTCTTTCATAACGTGCTCTTGCATACCTTTGAACTTGGGTACCACAAGGCAATTTCAAAAGAATATAGTGCCCTAATCATTGATGGTGAAGCATGAGCTCTGGCCTTCAGAAATATATCGCTTAATGCGGTCCATTTCATTGTCATACCGCTGCATATTACTGATGGTTCGCTCGAGATTTGGTTCAACAACCAAGGTATTCAAATACCCTTGAGGAACAATCTCAAGGTTCAACTTGCGGAGCTCTTCATAAAGAAGTGGTTGATGCTGCTGCACTATAAGGTTGTTGCAGTAGGATTTATGGCTCAAGGCATCAGCCATTACATTAGCTTTGCCAGGGATGTATGAGATACCCAAGTCATAGTCTGTAATCACCTCCATCCATGTTTACTGATGAAGGTTCAGAGTTGGCTGAGTGAACAAATACTTCAAACTTTGATGGTCAGCGTAGATCTCGCAATGATTACCAAGAAGGTAATGTCGCCATAACTTCAGAGCATAGATAACTGCTGCAAGTTCGAGATCATGTGTTGGATAGTGCTCTTCATGCGTACGCAACTGATGAGAACCATAAGCGATCACTTTACGCTCTTGCATCAGGACACAGCCTAATCCTTAACATGATGCATCACAATAAATCACAAAGTCCTTGTGAGTATCTGGGAGAGCAAGCACTGGGGTAGAAGTCAATTTGTCTTTCAGGGTCTGAAAACTTTCCTGACATTTTGGTGTCCATTCAAACTTCTTCACCTTGTGGAGCAGATCAATCAGTGGTTTAGCAATCTTAGAAAAGTTCTCGACAAAATGACGGCAATAGCTGGTGAGTCCGAGGAAACTTCTGACTTGCTTAATAGGTTGCATGGGAGTCTAGTCAAGCATGGCTTGAACTCATTCTGGATTAATCGCAATGCCTTATGTAGAAATCACGTGCCCTAGGTAGGTCACCTCAGATAACCAGAATTTGCACTTGGAATATTTGGCATATAGTTGATGTTCACGAAGCTTCTCCAGTATGAGCCGAAGATGTTCGGCATGTTCCTCTTCATTCTTGGAATAGAACAGAATATCATCGAGATAAACCACGCCGAACTTGTCGAGGTATTCCATGAAGATGTAATTCATCAATCGAGAGAAGGTGGCTGGAGCATTGGTTAAACCAAAGGACATGACAGTGTACTCGTATGAACCATAGCGAGTAACAAAGGCTATTTTTGGAATGTCCTCTTCGGGAACCCTGATCTGATAGTATCATAACCTCAAATCAAGTTTAGAGAAGACCGATGAACCAACAAGTTGATCATACGGGTCATTGATTCTGGAAAGTGGGTACTTGTTCTGGATCGTCGCCTAATTAACAGGATGATAATCAACAACTAGACGGTTAGTTCCATCCTTCTTAACAAAGAGCGAAGGGGAACCCCAAGCAGATGAGCTTGCATGGATGAAGCCCTTGTGAAGTGACTTGTCGATTTCCTCCTTGAGCTCGAGAAGTTCATGTGGCGGCGTCCTATATGAGCGCTTGGCGATAGGAGTGGTGCCTGGTTCCAAGTCGATGACAAACTCGACATCTCGAACAGGAGGCATTCCTGGAAGTTATTCTGGAAAGACATCCTGAAAGTCACGGACAACCGAAATGTTCTCTATGCCATCAAGAGGTGATTCATTTAAGGCATTCAGAACATATATTTGGGTTTCAGCATTTTGAACTATCTGGGGTGAGCAGTTGATTCTCTGACCGGAAGTGTGTGTAAGCTGGACTGTCTTGGCTGCACAGTCGATCAAAGCTTGATGGGCTGTCAACCAATCCATACCGAGAATGATGTCTATGTTGGAAGGTCCGAGGGAAACAAGAGAAGCAGAAAAAGCTAGACCTCCAATTTCGATTAGGTTGTGGGGGCCTATCATTGTGGTTTGCCACTTGGCTCCTGGGGATTGAATCGCTAAAGGAGTGTGCAAATATTCCATAACTAACCCATGCAACTGAGTAAAGTGTTGGGACACAAACGAATGTGATGCTCCTGAATCAAAGAGAACTGCGGCTGGAACTAAATTAACAGGAAGGGTACCCATCATGCCATGCAACTGAGTAAAGTGTTGGGACACAAACGAATGTGATGCTCCTGAATCAAAGAGAACTGCGGCTTGAACTAAATTAACAGGAAGGGTACCCATCATGATGGTTGGTTCCTTCTGAGCTTCGTCAATTTTAACATGGTTGACATGACCACGTCTGATTGCAGGTGGCCTGGCATTGGAATTTCTGGGTTGACGAGCTAATGCATTCTGATTCTGATTCGGAAAATAGTTGATAGCAAGGTGCCCTGGCTGTCCACACTTGAAGCAATTTCTATCATTGGGGTGAAGAGCCATAGCATTGAGCTGTCTCGGCGGTAGAGGCAGATGAGGTGCAACATACGATGGCCTCGATGCTGGGGTTGGTCGGTGATAGACATTGTGCGGAATCCAGACTTGACATTTCTAAGCAGACGGGCCCGAAGATGAGCCAACGTCACGAGTGCACTTGAGCGACTCTTGGTACTCAGCTTAACCAGTTTTAGCCTAGAAAGCATAGCTGACAAGTGTTGCAAAGTCAGTGAATTATGGAGACTAAGGTCATGCTTCAGATCATGATGCAGTCCTTCATGGAACTTCTCCTGCTTACGCGCGTCAGTGGAGACGTCATCTTCGGCATTGAGGAATGTGACGTGCATGGAAGGCAGTTTGAAATTCTAATATGTGTCCACTGTCATCTTGCCCTGGGTGAGATTGCAGAATTCTTTCTTCTTTTGGTCCATCAGACCTTGAGGAATGTGACGTGCACGGAAGGCAGTTTGAAATTCTATCCATGTGATGACTGTTCCAGCAGGCAGCATACGCCTGTGGCTTTCCCACCATCGAGTAGCTGAACCCTCTAGGAGATACGTCACAAAGGTGATGTAACTGGCAGGGGCAACACTAGCTGACTCCATCTCAAAAGTAATGTCACGAAGCCAATCATCAGCATCCAAAGGATCAAATGAGTTGTGGAAAGTGACTGGGTTGAGGCGCACGAACTCCTATAGTGAGATCGGCCCAGGCTCCTGACGAGCATTGTTGTTGGCTAAGCGGTCCACTAGACTTTCAAATTAATGCATCATAGCTGCGACATAGGGATGTGGTGGAGGATCTTCATGACCCGTCATTCTGCGCAAATCAATAGAGTCGGGTTAATAATGGCAATGTACGAAACATGAGTGGCAGGCGTATGGGATTATTCATAAGTGCATACGGCAATAAGGGCTGAAGTGCAGTAGCTTCAAAGGGTTATTGGCAATTCGGAGAGTATTTCGGAATAACTTGAGATATCAGGAGATCATCTGGAATGAGTGGCTCTCCGGAAGAAAGTCATCATGGAACCTAGAGTTAGTAAATCTATAACCCGAAAAGGTAAGAAGTTCAGAACCCAGAATAAGGATGAGGAATAAAAGAATCCTAATCCCACCCATATGCGATGTGGGCCTGTAACCCACACAACACACTTAGTAGTTCAAAAATAGTTTTCAAGACTAGACTCAACATCGACCAAGAGGATTGGGGCTTCCTACGGGCAGTCGGCTCTGATACCAACTTGTGATGCCCCCATTCAAAATCATGCACTAATCATACACGCAGCATGCACGATCATGAACGGTGACTCCACTGTAATATCACAACACAACTCTATGACACAAATTAATCATAAATCATTATATTACAAACAGGGGTCACTAGGAGCCGTACATTAGAGTGAAAGAAAATTATGTCTGGGCACAGACAAGAAACAAGGATGCCTTAAGAAGGCTGAAACAAAATGACGATACTATCAAAAAGGCAAGGCCTCCTGCCTGGAACCTCCGAACTACTCATCAATGTTGAACTGCATGTTGTAACCATCATCGGGAAAACATGCATCCAAGAGGCTACTATCTGATAGCAGTAACCGGGTTGAACGAAAAGAGTAGCAAAGCAACGGTGAGTACTCATCCAAAGTACTCGCAAGACTTACATCAGATTTATACTACATATGCATCAGTATCAAGGAATGGGGTAACATATGTGGACTGCACTGCAGAAATGCCAGAATAAGAGGAGAGAGGCTAAAGTATTATCTGACTATCATCATCTTGCAGCAAGAAAAGACATTGAGAGTATCTTGCAGTAATAGAAGAGAAGAGCGCACATGAGTCCAACTTGTACCAAATACAACAATACAATACTATACCCTAAGATCCTTCCTCGACTCCCTGCGAGAAGTGATCCGCGGGCTTTCTATATATTATCTTGGTGAATTTTATTAGTACCCGATTTAAGTTGCTATGAACGGGATACATCTCCAAGTTGTTCGAACAGTTAGTCTTCCCTGCAAGGGTGCACCACATTTCCCGATACGCTCGATTGCACTTTGGCCGGACAAAACTTTTCCACGGGCAATGCCCGACATCAAATCATCGACACGCCAAAGTCCTACGTCAGCTTTCCAGAGAGGTCACCCGCCGGACTACATCCTAAGCGCGAAGGGATCTTCGGTCCATCACCCTAAGCATTCCAAGGCACGTTGTGAGCAGGGTTGGTGACCAAGCCCATCTCTATCCTGTATGGCTCACCCCTTCCGTGCCGCCTCTCTAAACTATGACATCCGGAAAGCTTTTCGTAAGAACTAACGGCGCTGAGGGTCCCATAACAATTATCCTGCACGGCGGTTAGTGCGTATATGCCAAAAAGCGGTCTCGGATCAAATATTCATATCTCATTTCCTAATCGGCCAAGTGGAACACCTCACCCTGCTCTCCAGCAGTGGTTTCCACCCCGCGTGCCTTTAGTCGGGTTATTCCATTTTACCGCAGCAACAAACAGGGCCCAGGCTCACCTCATCTGAAGGGTATCTACCTACCCTGCCACTCCGCCAACAGTGAATCTCTCACGAGGGCTCTCGGGAACCAGGCCCATCTCATCCAGGATGGTATCCACCTGCCCAGCCATCCCGACTTGAACATAAAGGATACAGTATCGGTGTTTGTCTTCATCGGCATCTCGTCGCAGTCCGTCTCGCTCCATATTGCAGGCAACCGAAGCCCGACGTCCTCCATAGTATCATATAGTATAACAATATAAGTATACCCGTGATCATCGCCCAGAGGGATCACGGTCCAGTAATAGCATGGCAAAATGGACAAGGGTGTATGGCCAACAGATGAATCACAAGCATCACTAACTAGGTATGCTAGGATAACCGGTAAAGTATCAACAACAGGTAACATAATCAGGCTATGCATCAGAATAGGAGCTACCGAACAACAACTGTACCAGTACCTAATGCATGAATGTAGAGAGAAAGAATAGGCGATATCGAAATGATCGGGGGGTTTTGCTTGCCTGGTTGCTCTGTAGGCGAAAAGTGTTCCTCGGAAGTGTAGTCTTAGTCATACTTGAGTTCTACTGCGGAATCAGGGTCTACCGAAAAAGAAGTAAACGCGGAGAAAATAGATAAATAATAGGGCAACAAATGCAACACAATGCATGGCATGACAAAATGTGATGCTGATGAATATTTTCCTGGGTTCAAATCACTATTCATTTACTGATCCGGTAGCAAATATTTCAGGTTCATTATGATAGAGGAGTTTGTCATACATGTGGATGATATATTCGGATTCGTTATATTTTTCTGATCAATTTTCATATATAAATTATTTTCATCCGAGTTACGGTTTATTTTATATAAATTTTCAAAGTTTTAAACATTTTCTAGAATTTTCTGAATTATTATTAATTTCGAAATTAATAGCATAATTGCTATGTGTACCCACTATTGTACCCAGCCAGAGAGGCTGAGAAGCTGATAGTGGGGCCAGTCAACTGCTGACTCAACTGTTGACTTGACAAATGTTTGACTCGTCAATGGGTCCAGTGGGACCCAGTTGTCATTGACAGTGGGGCTAGTTAGTGTGTTAATCGAGTTAATTAGACACTGGGGTCCAACTGTCGGTGTCAATAGGTTATAAGTTTATTTAAATTAGCTAATTAGTAATTAGGGGCTAATTACGCTGGGCGGGCCCACACGTCAGTGAGCCAGCCCATTGATTTAAACGTGCGCACGCGCGCTGTGCACGCCAGCGACGACAGAGCGCGGCGGTGGCGCTCGGAACCGATGCTCCGGCGACCATTTGCTCGACCGCGAGGCTCTACGTGACGCGGGCAACGCGGCGCATCCAACAGCGACATGAACACGAGCAGAGGTGGACCACAACGGCGACTACAACGACAGCCGGCGGCAGTAGCTACGACGGCGATGCGGGAACCCATGCAGAGGACGCGCGGGAACGCGAGAGTAGGAGGGAAAGGACCGCGAGCTCACCACGGTGTCGTAGGGAAGCTCAGGTGGCTCGGGGAAGCGCTAGTTGCTGGGGATCGACGGCGAGAAGCTTCGGTGACCGGCGGCGTAGACGAGGTCGATGGCGAGGAAGCAGGGCGTCCGAGCTCGAACCGGTGCACGTAGTCAAAGGAGTCGTCGGCACTGAAGCTCCTAGACATGCTTCGGTGGGACGGGGTGGCCCCAGAGCGCGTCAACGGCGATGGCGCATCGACGAGCATGCTCGGGCGAGCGAAGCAGAGAGGGAGAGGGCGAGCGAGGGGGGATATGAGGTTAGGGTTTTGCCTGGGGGTACCCGGAGTCGTCCTTATCCACCAGCGCATCCGCGGGATGGCCGACACGGCGGCATCGGTAGCGCGGACAGCGTGCGTACACTGCTCATCGCCATGGCCTCTGCCTCTATCAAGAGGTAGAGGAAAGGCCCTGGTGGGCTGGGCCGGGGGCACTGTGGCTGTCTAGAGCCCAGATGCACAGTAGTGTTAGGCAATTTCTTTTTTAATTTTTCTGTTCCTTTTATTTGCTGTTGTTTTGCATTTTATTTAGTCATCAAATGAATTTTTCTAGTTATAAAACTTGGCACATAATTCACTCACAATACAACCTTAGCTCTCACAAGTTTTTGGATTAATTGTAATTGCACAAGTATTTGTTTATTTCAAATTGGATAATTTAAATGCTGCTGATTCACATTATTGGACGCTAGGGGTATTTTGGTGTTTCAAATCATGTTGATTTCATCATGATAAAAACTTGGGGAATTTATGTAATAATACCAACATTTTTATTTATCTGTTTACAGAAATAATTTTTGGACTTTCATTTTGAATATCTTATCTATCTATACTTCTATACCTATACTAATTAGAGACTCCCTAAAAATTCTCATGTTAATTAGAAAATTAGAGCCGTTAATCTGGTGGGACCAAGTTATTACGGTGCAGATTAGCCCATATAATTCCCCATCCATCATAAAATATGAGCCATTCATCTGGTGGGACCGAGTTATTACGGTGTAGATTGACCCATATAATTATTTGTTGCAATTTTTCTTAATCACGCGATTATTTTTGCTTATAAACTTTAATCTGTTGTCCAGATTAAATATACTGACTTTGACCTGCAAAACTTGGTACTAACAAACTCTCCCGTCAAAAAGTAGCCCGTAAATCCCCTCCAAAAAAAAAATTAGCCCATAAAAAAAACTCTCAACAATCATATTTAGCACCAACCGATCCTAACTAACTAATCTGGCTTCCTTCATTCTCTAAAAAAAACAGCTTCCTTTGAACTACCGATCTGCATATTCTTACAGGTACATGGGGCCCTCCTCATCATGGGTTTCTCCATGGATGCTGCCAAAACGCATAGCCGCCCCTACGTCGATAGACCGCGTGGACCTGGATGAGTTCATAGTGAAGTACGTCATCAAGGGGACGGAGCGCACGGCCGGCGTTTCCGTCGTTATCCAGAACAGCTTCGGCGACGACACAGCCGACTGCTTTCAAGGCTTAGCTCGATTACTTTCGAGGCGGTCGCTGTTACGAGGAGACGGAGTATACGGCAGAATACGCTCACGTACAAAAGCTAGCAGGCTGGGTCGGTTCTGCCTGGAGACGCACACATATGTTAATCGCTTCGATCTGTTCCTTGGAGACATGACACGATTTTATTTCTACATGCTCGTGACGTGGCTGATTGAATCAACATAGCGTGTACGCGTGTAGTCTACCTACGGTCGGTAAGAGCTTGATTGATTCAACAACTGCGAGCATGCTCTCAATGGGAAGTAATCGTCTACCAGTGACATATAATCAGGTCAGCGCCAACATCCAATGACTGAAATTTTACTTCAGCTTTTTTCATGCTTCTTATGCATGACAGTGATCAGACTTAAATTGTGGAAGTTTATTCTGACCAGCAGCATAATAATTGGTACCCTCAATCATGTGAGTGCTCGGCCATCTGGAGGTTTGTTTGCATTACTTCTGATTTTCTTTTTGCTTTAAGAGGGCATGAATATTTACCGTGCGTAAGTAGTTTGAATAATTTGCTCCTGGTTTCTATGTACGTAAAACAAACGGCTTGCTCGATGGATATGCATTGACTATTTTTCACTACATGAGGAAATGGGTCTAAACTCAATTATGTGTTGAATTGTTCATATTCTCTGTACCATTATTAATTCTGAACTAGGACAATGCCAACTTGGTGATTGTTTTTTCATGGCAGTATACCACACCTAATTCCTTAACCGGCACTTGGTTGCCTCCTTCCTTTTCATCTTACAACATATGAATCGTGTTAAACTTTTATGCATTTATTAATTTCATGGGGGTACAACATACACGGCATTATATTGTGGTGGGTTTCCCAATTTAGCCAGTTTGAGACGTTACACATGAACACAGTGACGTTGGTTCCTCTTCTCTGTAGGACGCTTGATGTCGAACTCTGGTGTTGCGACAATACGATTCTAAACCTACTTCCACTCGGGTGTGCCTCAAAGCTCCCTTTCTCCGAAAATAATCACTAAAAAATCACACTGGCTGTATTTCCTTCGTTTTCTTACATGGGTGTGAGGAGCTTCCCAAACGATTTGTGCCACTATTGTCCTCTAGGTCGCACACTATTTTCCTATTGCCGGCATCATTTTTTATGGTTACTTATTATGAGATTTCTAAATATCTCCCTTTTTCTCTTGGCTCCATGGAAGACTAAATGACGCAAAACTACCGCATTTGAGGCAGAGTTGACACATAACTACCAACTTTGCCTTTTTTGTCCGAAAACTACCAACATTGGGGAAGTTATGTGACACATACCACCGTTCGCTCGGTTTAGCCGTTTTAGTTGGTTTTCTGACCGGTCGGCCCCACTCTCAGGTCGACGTGGCAAGGGACGACGGACACGCAGCTGACGGCCACTAGGTCTCCTTGGGTACGCGATATAACCGCCGTTTCAGACAGAAACGGTCTCCTCCTCGCTCGCTCCCCCGACGCCACCCTCATAGCTGCCAGGCCCCCCGTCACCATCGCCGTCGCCGCTGGAGTTCTACCTCGCCACCCGACATGGTATCGTGGGGTGATGGTGAGGAATCGTCTGAGGACCACAACAATGCTACCAGCGAGGTCAGACATCATTTTTCTGAATTCTAGGGTTAGGGTTTCTCTGATTTGGGGATTTAGGAATTGGGGATTTATGAATTGAGCTAGATCTTCTCTCAGCCGCAATGTACATTCTATTTCTTAGGGCTTAAATACCCTTTACGACTCAGAGTGGAAAGGGTTAGCTGATGGAGCAGTACCTGCACGTTGTAAATGTGGAGCCATTGCCACAAAGTTTGTAGGTTGGGAAGGATCTAACACAGGAAGGAAATTTTTGGGATGTGCAGGGCAGGTGTGTGATTTACTTGTGCTTATTCTTTAGTCAATGCTTATTCATCAGTCAATGTAGCAATTAAGTTAGGAACTAATGAAATAAAAATGTTCTATGTTTCTGTAGTTTGGGCAAAGCTGTGATTATGTTAAATGGGTAGATGGAGATTGGCCATCATCACTGCAGAAAGCTATTGGAAAATTATGGGAGATGTATGGAGTAGTCAAACAAGGAAGAGTTAGTGATGCTTGGACTGTATGGAGAAAAAGTTCAAGTTTAGGGATGAAATAACCAAGCTCCACCGTGATCTGAAGATTGTCCAAGAAAAAGTGAACAAGACTGTGAATGAGAAGCAGGTCACACTTGCTCTGAAGGCAAAGGCTGAACAAGCACTCATTGATGCAAGGGCAGAACTGGAGGAGAAGAAAAAGCTGGATGCTGCAGCTAGTAACATGCACAAGGTGTTGAGGATCAAGGCAGAGAAGGACAGGGATAAATTCAAGGAAGAGAAGAGAAAACTGGAGTTCATGATTGTAGATTTGCACAAGCAGAAAGAAGGCACCAGGGCAAAGCTGAGGAAGATTAAAGAATTATGTGATGAGTAGTATTTCCATTAGCAGAGAAGTAGTTGCAATATTTGTTTCAAACTACTGTTCAATTATGAGGTGTAATGAATTATTAGTGATCTGTTAAGTGAATTGTTAGCTATTTCAATGAAGTGAAGTGATTTGATGAATTAAGTGATTTGCTGAATTTATATTTGTTTGTAAAGGTCTCGACTCGATGTCGAGACCCTTTTTGGTTAAAAGTAAAATTGAACAACATCTCCCTTGTTTTTACAAGTTTAAATTTCGACACCACGGTACACACAGGCAAGTTCTGCTGCTTGTCTTTCACAAACACAATACACATAGGCAAGTTCCCAGAAAATACATAACTGCCACAAGTCTTTCACAAAATAACAGGCATAATAGGGCAACATCACAGTACACACTGTCCAAAATTACACACAGGCAAGTTCCCAGAAAATAGAAGTCACAAGTTCACACCCGCATCAGAGCAACAGGGCAACATCAGAGCAACTGCTCATTGAACATCAGAACAACTAGGGCCTGCAGAAGAACTTCCAGCTAGAGGAGGCACATTTGCATCTCTACCAACACCTGCATTTGCACCAGCTGAAAAATATGACATGAAACCACTAGCAGCATTAGTATGTCTTGGAGCAGCAAATGGAGTCCTTGGAGCAGCAAATGCAACTGTAGGGTTTCTTGGAACAGCAGGAGGAGGCCTTGGTGCAGGTGCAGTAGCATAACTGGAGGAAGATGGAGGAGGCCTTGGTGCAGGTGTAGCAGCAGAAATGGAGGAAGATGGAGGAGGCCTTGGTGCAGGTGCAGCAGTAGAACTGGAGGAAGATGGAGGAGGCCTTGGTGCAGGTGTAGCAGCAGAACTGGAGGAAGATGGAGGAGGCACAGGAGCAGGCATTGATCTACTAGCCTGGTACATTAAAACAGAGAAGGAAAAATTAAATGCAATTAGTAGACAAGTCCAATCAGTAAGATAACAGAGGATGCAGTTAATTGTACCTTGTGATTATTTTTCCTTATGGCAAGGTCTGGCCTCAAAGGCACATAGCAGCTAGTGTACTTGCGGCCTTGCAATTTGCAATTGCCACAAGTGATTGTTTCCATCCTAGAATTTTCCTTAGGTTTGGGCACCACAAATTTTCCTTTTCTTCTTTTCTCCTGCTTTCTTCCCTTCATTCTTGTGATCTTTGAAACTTGGTGGCATGATGTCTTCAGTATTTCTTTTGGTCCAACCATGTTGTCGTGGCATAGGAGCAAACACAGGCTTGTAGCAGTTCAAATACATAGGTTTTTTGAAGAAGTCAGAGACAAAATCCTCTGGATGCAACTCTGCTTTGTATATTACACTGACAGCATGGTTGCAAGGCAACCCTGTCATGTCCCATTTCCTACATGAACAACTTCTTGTGGCCAGATTTATCTCATGTGTTGCATCACCACTCTTTACCTGCCACATTCCAAGATCAGCCCTCTTAGGAACACAATTTCTGGAATATGTTTTCATCAGCTTTAGCCTCTCTGTATAATGTGGTGTAATGTCCCATCTAGCCTTTGCTGCTCCTTCCCTCTTTCCATCAAATCTCACCATTTGCTTGTCATAAATTCCTACAAGCATTGTAGCAATTGGTTTGCTCCTTACATCAAGGATGTACCTATTGAATGTTTCACTAAGATTGTTACATATTAAATCTGTTTTGCAATTGGTGTCCATGGCCCACCTTGCCCATGTGTGCACAGGAATCTTGGACAACCAGACCCAAGCTGGCTCACATTGCTTCTTCAGTTCTTCCATTGCAAGATCAAACCCATGCTTAGTCCAAGAGTAGGCGGCATTGTCCATACACTTCTTTAGATCTTCACCTCTAAATCCTACAGTTTGAAAGTTTGCATATATGTGCTTAATGTAGAATCTCTGTGGACAGTTTGGGAAACACTGTGCTCACTGCTGTAAGTAGACCCTTCTGCCTGTCAGATATTATTGTGTAGTAGCCAAATTTGCACTATTCTCCACCTAAAGCATACTTCATCTGTTCTAAAAACCATATCCAGTTAGGTTTATCTTCCTTAGCAACAACAGCCCAAGCAATATGGTAGATATTATTGTTTCCATCTCTGCCAGTAGCTGCAAGGATCTGTGCTCCTGTGGTCAATTCTATGAAACAGCCATCCAACCCTATGAATGGCCTACATCCATCAAGAAATCCTTGTCTTGAAGCATTCACACAGAAAAAAAGACCATGCAATCTTGGCTTGTAACTTATGTCAACATGTTCTCCTTTCTTCATTGCTTCCAAATCTTCCTCGGTGGGGCCAGTGACTGTGGTGACTATACATCTAGAGCCAGGATTTTTATCTATTACAGTTTGCAGATAATCCCTGATTCTATGGTACTGCTTCTTGTGATCACCCAGTACCATGTTCCTGGCTTTGGTCTTTGCCCTATAGGCCATCCTCTTTGGCACTTCCACCCCAAAATCTTTTTTGGCTTTGTCAACTATAGTAGTGATGACAGTATTGGGATCTGACCTGAAGTTGTCCACATAAGCAGTGCTAAGCCACTTAGAATTCACTCTAGTGCTAGATGGATCAGTTGGACAAGTGTGTTTCAAGTGCATCTTCTTAATGCAAAATGTTTTCTCATGAGCTATCTTGGAGGCTGTCATATAGAATTGACATCCATATTTTTCCTTCTCCTTACACCACACAATTATCCTATCTGGAGTATTCCTATGAAAATGAAAATTCCTCACTTGTACAATGTGCATTCTAGAGAGTGCCTCTCTAAACTGATAAACATCTCTAAAACAAAGTTTCAACATGAGTTGTTGCTCTGGGCTTTCTCTGTTCTCATCATACTAGACCCTTTCTTTTTGTTTCTTTGCTCTTGATTTTCTTCCTTTAGGCAGCACAAAAGAAAGTGGCTCAAATGCATCATCATCTTCCTCCTTCATAAAACCCACTTCCTCTTCATCATCAGAAGGAGCCCAATCTGGAATATCAGGTATCACTACTTGAGAGTGTGATCTAAGTGTAGGACCTGGCCTCTTTACTTTCTTCTTCACAGGCTGCTCTGGTGAAATTTGTTTAAAAAATTCATCATCATTGATAAAAATGTCCTCAACATCTGTCTCGCCCTCATAGTGCTGCATTGGGTCTTCTCTCTTCCTCTTCATCTCTGCAATAGTTGCCTTCAGTTCCTCTTTCGCTTTCCTTCTCTTCTCCTCTGCATACACTGGATCATACTGTCCTTCATTCCACCAACTATAGCTGTCATCAGATGCCTCTCCATCTTCTTCTTCTTCAAGAAAAGGATTCTCATCAATTTGACTTTGCACATTCTCACAGATAACACTATTTTGTGTAGTAAACTGGTGAGCACTGGGCTGATCATTGGTGTGCAATGGCTGGTAGCACACACTGTCCTGTCTCTGAACCTGATAAGGAATGGGTTGGTCCTCCCCTGCCTCTAGATCAATGAAACTTGGATATGATTTAGCAATAAATTTCACAGATTTTTTGCTCTTCAATGGGGAGACAACTATATATTGTTTCCTTTTGTCCCTCATCACTGTGAGTACCAATTTCTTGCTTCTATCATACTTCCTAAGCATCTCATCCACCTTAACTTGGCTATCTACTAAATCTAGACCTTGCAGTCCCTCCCCTTCATCTTTAACATAGTACATTGAATCACATAAGCCATATCCTTCCTTCTCCATTATTGACAGCAAATTGAGATATCTAACATTTGAACGTTCCATTGATTTTTGCACAAATTTGGCACCATCAAATTGAATAAACAGCTCCCAAACCTCAGATTCTTGCCTACGTTAAATTTACAGAAATATTCAAACCTAAATTGTAAATTTACAGAAAGATTCAGACCAAACCCTACTGCCTAAATCCACTAATCTGATGAAGGGGGAAGAAATGGCTTACCCGCCGTCGGAGACGTAGTGGCTGAGCGGATTCTTGCTGGAGGTGTTGCCCACCGACGACCAAGCTCTCTGCGATATGGATGGCGGGGGCATCGCCGACTGCAGCAACGGGAGCTGCTCTGAATCGACGGTAACGCTGCACTGCTCCTCGTCGCCGTCCTCATAGAACAGTCTCTGTCGGACTCGCCCATCGCCGCCTCTACCGCTAGGGTCGCTGTCGCCGGGCGGGACGCGGAGACGGCCACCGCCGCCGCCGCCAGGAGTCGCCATGGTCCGACAGCGTGCAGGAGAGAGAGTGGAGCTGGACGAAACTGTTGGGCAAACACTGTCCAAGTGGAGACCTAATGGCCGTCAGCTGCGTGTCCGTCGTCCCTTGCCACGTCGACCTGAGAGTGGGGCCGACCGGTCAGAAAACCAACTAAAACGGCTAAACCGAGCGAACGATGGTATGTGTCACATAACTTCCCCAATGTTGGTAGTTTTCAGACAAAAAAGGCAAAGTTGGTAGTTATGTGTCAACTCTGCCTCAAATGTGGTAGTTTTGCGTCATTTAGTCTCCATGGAACCTTTCCCAAAGAAAAGTACTACTTTTTGGCAACTTTGAAAACAGTATTATGATGTTGCTTTTAAATTGCAGAGTACGGTTCCCAACAAATGAAACTACCACATAGTTTCACCTTCATGATGTAATGATTAATTACAGTTTTCAAGGGAACCATCGGTTTATTATGTCTATATGGTTCGTCAACCATGATTTTTTTTAACCAGCTCCAGATTGTCTTATTTTGTTTATGTGGCCAAAGGCCAACACTACAGCTAGATGCTTGATCCATCATGGATTGATTTTTTTTTCCAAGTTTTCATAAGTTATTCATTTGGTAACTATACATTTTATCAAGGCCTATATCTTCTGCTCTTCTGTGTACTATTTGAGAGTCAAATTTCAGTTATTATTCAATATGGATATCTAGAACTAACTATTTGGTTTACTTTCAGTTTTTTGGAAACACCTACATATATTATAAATATTTTCACAAGGTATACGAGCATATAAAGTTATAAACTCCATACGTACATTCTTAGGAGAAGTTCGACGAAAGGTTAATTATCTACTATGGAATGGGAAAAAAAAAGATCATGTTTCCAACACAAGATATTAAGACGTTTTCAACATACATATGCATAATCAACAATATTTTACTTTGTTCTTTGATCAGAAAATAAATGTTCAGAAAGCACTATAAACGTATGATATTATGAAACTGTTTTAATGAAAATCCTAGGCTACTATTTGATATTCAGAAAACAAATGTTCACAAATCATTATACACTTATGAGATTATGAAACTGTTTTTCATGAAAGTACTTTGTTACTATGTACTATCACTCAACCATTTTGACAACTTTTCTATACATTAATAGTCAAATCAAAGTTAGAGAAGTTAACTTGCAGGTTTTATAGGTGCCATCCATGTACTACAAGATGTTGGTATAATTATGGAATCAATCATCCATTTACTATAAATGGAAATCAAATTTCTCGACTACCTGGAATTTGTGTTGTTAAAAGATATTTTAAATAGTTACATGTATAAAAGGTCACACTCTGTATTAAAACATATGTAGTGTATCCGGCGCCTCTACCCCAAACATAACCAACAAACATATGATTCATGGGATGCTCTAATATCACAAAACATTTTAGTTTGGTTGTGCTAGAAGATGATTTCATCCAATTATACACATATATTCTTCTATAATATCCATGTTTTTTGTAATCTAGATTGAATGAAAATATTATAACCATCACGTGCAGTCGAGGACTAGTATTTACTAATTGGATGCACCATACGAGGCTCCAAGTTACTCCTCACGTTTAAAACGTAGTAAACCGTTGAATTAAGAGATGAACGGCTTGAGATAGCTTAATGTCCGTGTACAATATGATCAGTATCGATCTATCCCTAAAATAAGGAAAACGTTTCAAAACATCCGACTGATTTTAACGAGCGCATCAGCCGCGCGCTACGCCGTCTGATCGCCCGATCACGATTTCCTTTGGGCGAGCGCTGTGCTGCGTAGCGTTCACACGGGATGCTTGTCTCTTTGCGTTCACACCAGCATGTGCTGAGAATTTTTAGTCCCTCACGTGATAGGACACTAGCTAGCTAGCTAGTAGCTACTCCGTGTGATTGCAAGTGGCATCATTGTTACTATGCCATTTTTACCTACTTTTTTAGCTAATTTGTTTTACGTCATTGTTGCGTGCACACCATTGTAGTGCTAGCCGGTGCTGTGAGGGGGCGTCGTGCTACGAAGGGCCGCCGACATGATGTGAGGCATACCGCAAGCCGCTGTGACGGGAGCATCGTCAGGCTGTGGGGAGCACCAACATGTGCGATGTATGCTGCAATTCGATGCTACTAGGGGTGTTGCCATGCTGCGGGAACGCCGCCGGTGCGCGAGTCAATGTTGCGAGGCTCGCGCCATGCTGCCGGAGAGCAATGCCGTGTCGTGAGGCATGCTACAAGCAAGTGTTGCAACCCATGTCACGGGAGCGCCACCGGTGCTGCGAGCAGGTGATATGGCAACGTCGCCGATGTTGTAAGCCATGCTGCCAGACACTGGGCGTTGCAAGGCCAGAGACGCGACGCTACAAGGCCAGTTGAACTAACGACGTTGCAATGCAAGGCGCCCTTGTTTCTTTGTTGCAATGCAAATCGGAACAACGATGCTGCAATGCAAACCGGACTGACGATGTTGCAATGCAAGTCAACCTTGTTTCTTTGTTGCTGCAAAGCTGACGGCACGACACTACATGTTGCAAGTCAGACACACGACGTTGCAACGCTGGATACATGATGCTGCAAGGTCCTCCGTTGTTTTTTCTTCTGCTGCAAAGTCGGTCGCGCGGCGCTGCAAAACTTGTTGCATCTACTGCAAAGAAAATATTTTTTTCCTGAAAAACATGGCTTTATTGGTCTATTTTGTTGTTGTGAATATTTGAAAAAAAAATGGTGTTTTAGTTTAGCGATTCTTTTGCAACAGTCTACAGTGATTTCCATAAAAGATTGAATTATTTTTCACTGTTTTTTGTCGGTATATTTTTTGTTGCAACAGCTGATACATTTTAATTGAAACATATGACCGAGCTTTTGTTTTTTTGTCCTATTTTTCATCACTCTACAAAATGCAATCAAGTGAACTCCTGCCCAAAAAAGTGATGAGATGCGAGTGAGACATAAACACATAGGTACAGGCAGCAAAGACCAGAGCCAGTGACGGGAGCATCGCGTGCTGTGGGGAGCACCACCACGGCCAGAAGAAAGGAATTAGGATGGGGCCCAATACGCTAGGTTGAAAGCGACAGGTGGTATGCGAAGTCCCGCGGACGCATCCAACGGATCGATCCAACGGTGGTCCAGCCGGCTGATGTTAGGCGCAAATCAGCCGGCTGACCCGTAGCATGCGCCCTAAAATAAACAGTATTGATCTATCAACAAATCCATGGCCGCTACTCTTCCTATCTTCCATGCCTACACGTCTCCAGGTGCTGCCTCGCCTGATCGAGCCGCCGCGGACATACCCCACTCGAAGTGCATACTCCTCCGCATCGTCTCCATGCGCAGGCTGTGAGGTCGCCACCGCAGGCAAGTGCATCGATCTACTAACTCCTCCTCTCTCTCTCTTTCTCTAGAGCAATTCATCAATTCAATCAATCTAGATCAAGCCAGGTCACGTACGAGTCTCCGGATAGCTGCACGTATGGAATCACTCAAGATGCGTCTAGCCTTCAACCAGCCATCTTTGCACAGCAATCTACGTGCCTGTGTTACGCTGCTGGCCGAAAGAATCATGGCTAGAAAATCAACATCTCTCTCCTATCTACTCCAGCTTCTCCGTGATAGAGAATTATTAGATGGCAACTCTACACAGAAAGCTGCTGCCGGGGTTGACACAAATATTTTTGGGACTACAAAGACTGCGGCAAGAACATCTGGCTGTGGGAGAAAGGAATGATTCATCCATGACTGCTGCTTCCATGGATGCCCTCTTGCTGCAGGAAAAGTAGGAACATCACCACCGTTTTGTCCATCACTCACGTCCATTGATGTGGTTGTCACTCACCTCGATTAGATAATCATTCCTAGATGCACAAATAGGCTGTAGTCGGCTATGGATGAAATTTGGGGTCAAAGTGTTACGTGCAGACCCTCCTGACTATTTACAATCTTTTTACACTGATGGTGTATTCCATTTTTTTCATACATTAAGATGGTATACACTACAGGAAAATCACATGTCGCCATATGGCTCGACGTACGCCGAGTGTAGAAACGCGCGTATTCGGCTTAATTCCACGTAAGCCGAGTATTGAGTGACGGACGCTCGGTAAACAAAGTAGACTCGGCTTAACTGCATGAATTTCTGGTGTGGTTGATTGCTTTAATGATGGGTTAAAACTGAATCGTACGTCTTGCATTCTGTTTTCTTAATCATATTTTAGAGCATATATATATAACTCTTCTCATGGCCGGTCCAGTACTTCTGCTTCGATGTAACGATGATATGACCTTTTTCTCATGTGTGTTGCTAAGAAAAAAATATGAATATTTCTGTTCCCTTCATTCACTTATGAGTAGACTGGGCAATATATTTATTTCAACAGGGCAGGGGTTGTGCTTCAGCGATTTAACATTATGATTTAATTATAGGTTTGTCAGCGATGGCATGGTGAAAAGAAAAGAATAAATTTTCAACAGAGTAGTTTCAGCGATGGTTTCTGATGGAAACTGTTGGAAGAAACTGCAAGAGCTTATGTGAGCATAAGGCCTCTGTAGCATTTAAGATCTAACAGAGAAAGTTCAGGTCAGCTGGACTACACACGTTTAAAAATAATTGGTTTATGTTATTTTAATTTGCTTTCTTTGGTCAATGTGCTCATCCAGAATAATGCACATTCTAATGCAGGATTTGGTACATACGTACTTACCCTCCTACAAGTTGAGAACAATATATGGGTCTGCATCCTTGGGTCCTCGCACAAGCATCGCCTATTGTAACACTTCACTTAAACTCAGAAATTTGATTATTTCCGTAATTTAATGGATAGTTTTGTTGCTCCTTTGCATTATCTTAATCACCCCTAGTTCTATAGGAGAGATTTGTCCAGCCTGCACGTGGACATGACCATTAGTGTGATTACCAATTTACCATCAAAAAAATGTTCACGCACATTTAATATTATTTGATTTTTCCCTTAATTTTTTAATCCCACATTCACTACCTCCTAAATCACACCCTTCTTTAAGCGCCGCCCATAATAATAATAATTTTTTATTTTCTGTCCATTATGTTTTTGGTACACTATAACAGTTTTGATTGTTTGACTTTGACCGTGTATTGCATGCCATCAGGTATTGCGTAAATCCCTTTATTTTTGCTGCTTTTTTCCTTCTAATCTATATCTTATATTCCCAAATTCAAGGCTCTGTACCAACTACCATGTCAATCCACATCCTCTGATGAATTATATAAACACATTATAATTATGAGCGATAGAGTTTTTCCTTTCGGAGATTACGCTCCAACTAGGAATTTCCATTAAGTAACCTCACTCTAAAGGAAGTTTAGGAAATCTTTGTTTTCTAGGATTCAAAAAAGAGGAACCGGAATAATTTTGTGAATCAGATCGGACTAGAAATATGTTCGTTTGCACCATATGAAAAAACATGGCTTTATTTAAAAGTGACTAGAATAAATATGCAAAAGAATACAAACGAAAATCCCTATGTATTGTAAACTAACGAGCTAAACAAGCCATGAATGGAAATTGTTAAGGATTACAGAACTAGATAAGTTTTTTTTTAAATCAATAGGTGCAGGAGAAGTCAGGTAGACGCATTTCTCTGAATGGGCAATGGATATGGCACTTACTATAAATTAAATTGTGTATATATGTTTTATATGAAATCTTATAGTATTTATATAACTACATTGCATATAAATAATGTAAGTGTGTATTAAAATTTTCTATGTTGAGTTTATTATTGTATCTTAATGACATTTCTATAACGTAGCAATACAATAAATCATAAACGGTGCAACATTTTGCCTCGGGTGCAAGAATAATAATAAAAATTGCAGTTTGTCATCTATTCTATAAATATTTAAAAAATCCCAGTATTTCCACATGTACATGTTAATTCCTCTACATATAACCAACATTTCTGTACGAAAAAAATTGTGTATGAGGGTTACACAAAAAAGAAATATGTGGATCCAAAATAGCAAATAGTAGATGGAAAAAACATCCACATATTTTTCATTCTGTCTAGCATATAAATGAAAATATTTCCAAGTTACATTTTAAACATACACAATACACGATGACATGTACATTATTTTGAAACTTTAGAATGCAATTTCATATATTCTTCCAAAAAGTCGAGCTCACTAGAGCCAATTTTGGTTTTCCGCAGAATAACATGCAATATTAGTGTCCCCAGTTCATGAAGAGTTTTGCAAGAACACAAGATTTCGACTCACGCTACTAATGAGAGGAAAAGGTAATACATGACAAGATTCAGCAATATTGTTCTGTCTAACTAATATACTATACTGTAGCCCTAAGTTAAGATATATTACTCTAAATGGAAAAATATTACATTCATGCACTTATGGAAAACATGAAAATATATCCAAGCCAACGATTTCGATTCACCTACATGCGATTATTTATGCCTTAGGTAATATTTGTTATATTTTTCAAATCAAATTTTGGATGAATCAAATGTACATTAATTCACGATAATCAGAAAGAAAAGTACAACAACATAGTTAAATATTAGTGTAACATAATTGGTACATCATACATATATGCAAATAATCTTACCAGGATTATTGAAAAAAATACGTCTCATCTATTTTTGCAAGGAAAGAATATATATGCATGTTATTAGTTGTAATTTTCCAATTTTCAATTATAAAGTTTCACTAATTTTAATTTTATTAATTTTTGCATACAAGAAACTTAATAAAAGCTGAACTTATATATGTCAACCGAATATTATTGGCTAGCCCGTGCAGATACATGGGTTGACGGCTAGCGAATATGAATTTGGTTTGGATCAAAGGGGTGATTAGCATAGTAATCATGATGACTTGGCATTACTTACTAGGGGATCACTGTAGCTTAACACATGGGGTGTTACAACCATCCAGGTTGAGATGGGCTTAGGTTCCCGACAGCCCCCGAATTATTCACTGTGACGGAACGACAGGGCAGGCGGGGACCATCCAGAGAGAGGTGGGCCTAGGCCCTGGTCGTCATCCGTGGTTACTTAACAATAACATGCTTAACTAGTTCTGGGTATTTGATTTGAGATTGCCATTGGCATATACGCACTAGCCGCCACGTGGGATAATGGTTTATGGGGCCCTCATCGTCGTCAGTTCTTATCGAAAGCTACCCAGATGTCAGAGTTCAGAGAGGCGGGCTGATTGTCGGGGTGAGCGGATACTGCCTGCTGCGTAGTCAGAGGTGGGCTTGGTCCCCGAACAGTCTCACAACGTGCTGGAGCAGTTTGGGTGAGCGGCCGAACAACCCTTTCGTGCTTAGGATGTAGACCGGTGGGTGACCTCTCTGGAGAGCTGAGATAGGACTTCGGCGTGTCGATCATCCGAGGCCGGGCATTACCCAGAAAAGTGTGTCCGCCCAGAGGTAATCGAGCATGTCGGGCTATGTGGTGCACCCTTGCAGGGAAGTTAAACTATTCGAACAGCCGCGTCCACGGTAACGGACGGCTTGGAGACGTATCTGGACCTCTCACAAGTTAAACCAGATACTTGATAAAAGACACCAAGATAATAGATAGGAATGCTGGGTGATCGCTTTCTCGCAGGGAGTCGAGAGGGGATCTTAGGGTATGTTGTTGTTTTATGATGACAAGTTGGTATTAGTAGACACAAGTTGGTATCAATTATGCTATTCTCTTCTATGGCTGCAATCTGAAGATAGCCTTCATTAAGTTGAGTTTCTTCCCCTTATTCTGGCATTTCTGTAGTATAGTCCAAAGATATAACCCCATTCCTTTGATACCGATGCATAATTAGTTTAGTTGTGACGTAAGTATTGTGAGTACTTTGATGAGTACTCACTGTTGCCTTGCATCTTTTTCCTTCAACTCGCTTGCTGCAATAGATGATGGCACCCAGGATGCAGGTGATTCCGAGGCCGGTTACTACGTGGAGATCAACGCCGATAATTAGTTCGGAGGTCCCAGGCAGGAGGCCTTTGCCTTTCGGTCTAGTGTCGTTGTTATGATTCAGTCTTCTTAAGGCACAGTTTGTTGAACTCGTTTGTGCCCAGACATATTTGCTATCTGTACTGATGTATTATTGGTTCCCCGTGCCCTGGTTTGTAATATAAATATATATGTTTAACATTTGTGTCTTAGAGTTGTGTTGTGATATTAACGTGGAGTCACTGTTCATGACCGTGCATGATGCGTGTATGATTAGTGCATGATTATGAATGGGGGCGTCACAATGCGGCTAGGCCTTGAGTGCATAGTGCACGGCCCAGCCTGCCTAGCGTCTCTTCCACCTTCATCACGCTATCGATGCCGCGCTCGCCTGAGCACCGATGGAGCACACGTCGTCCATCCGTCGGAGACCAGGGGTGGATATGGTCGGCCCCGACGCCCTGGACAACCCTAGCCCCATCACTTCTCCTCCCTCGCGCCACTTCTTTCTCTCCCGCACGCAGCCGAGCCACCGTCGACATGGCCTCCTCCGTTCACGTGCTCCCCATCGTTCTCACTGGCTGAGACTTTGCCAGGAGCTCCACCGCCCTCCGCTGCTTCATCTGCGCGAACGAGCCCAAGAACAGCGCCCTTGCATCATGCGGATCGAGCATTTCTTTTCGCCGGACACTGCCGCCGTCCATCAATGATTCTGGTGCCACTGCTACTACTAATCTCTCACCGAGCCACCCTTGTGCTCCTCGGTGAGCACCGCGTTTTCCCCCTCTGTTTCCCCTTGATCTGTCGCTCCTAGCTGCTGCTGCCATGGCTGCCGAAGCTCGCTGCTGCCGCCATGCTTGCAACTGCTACTGTATTACTCTGTTTGCTCAGGCGAGCACTCCGTCGTGCTCCTAGCGTCACGTAGGTGCCGCCTGGACCATTTGCTCGGTCGATCTCTTTTCGCATGATTGAAGCCATCGAGCTCCCGTAACTGCCGTCGCCGGTCGCCGTTGCTGTCATCGATTTTGGCCACCTCCGATGGTGCTGCCTGCGCAGATCAACGCGCGCGAGTTCCCGCATCATGTAGGTAGTCGTGATGCTCATTTTGGTCATCTGTGCGGCGATTCCGTGCGTCGCCGCCGTCTCTGGTGGTCGCCGGAGCATCGCCGCCAGTGCGCGCGGTTTAAACCCCCTGGGTCACTGACATGTGGGCCCAAGGCAGCAATGATTAGCTTAGGCGCTGATTAACCCCCACTAATAACCACTGGCATGTGGGCCCGCCCTGCTAATTAAACATTTTATTAAAATATGTGTCACTGACAATGGGTCCCACTTAACTAAATAGATTAAATAAATCCCTAATTATAACTACTGTCTACGACATGCGGGTCCCACATGCACTGTTCATACTGACCAGTCAACCGTTGACTATTGAGTCAGCAGTTGACTGGACCCACCAGTCAGCCTCTGTGGCTAAACTGCCACTGGATGCACATAGCATTTTCCATTTAAATTTTAAAATTAATATTAATTGCAGAAAATCTAGAAAATTATTAAAACTTTGAAAAATCTTAGAAAATAATCTATAACTCGGATGAAAATAATTTATTTATAAAAAATGATAAAAAAAATATAACAAATCTGAATATGTCATCCTCCTGCATGACAAACCTCTCTAACATAATGAACATTGACATTTGGCTATTAGGTCAAATTAACGACTAATATTTGGAGGTGGACAAATATTCCCAAATATTTTCTCTCTTCAATTAAAATGTGTAGTAATGCATTAGGGCAATCCCCATCACATTTTTCCATGCCATGCATCTGTGTTGCATTTGATTACCTGTTTTTTATTTGTTTCCCCCACATTGCTTCTTTTCCGGTAGACCCCGAGACTTTGGTAGATCCAGATATCGACTACGCCATTGACGATCAGATTCATTCAGCAGAGCTTCCAGGCAAGCAAAACACCTTTTATCATTCTTGATATAGCCTATTCTTTCTCTCTACATTCATGCATTAGGTATTGGTACAGTTGTTGTTGTTCGGTAGATCCTATTCTGATGCATAGCCTGATTTGGTCGCCTGTTGTTGATACTTTACCCGTTATCCTAGCATGCCTAGTCTAGTACTGCTTGAGTTCCATCTATTGGCCCTACACCCTTGTTTGTGTTGCCATGCTATATTACCAGGCCGTGATCCCTCTGGGCGATGATCACAGATATACTTATACTATTATACTATATCTGATACACTATGGTGGACTCGGTTTTCGGTGGCCTGCGACATGGAGCGAGATGGATTGCGATGAGAAGCCGATGAAGATGAAGATTGATACTGTATCCTTGATGTTGTTATGTTTTGAGATGGGGCTGGTCAGGCTGGTGGTGCCATCTAGGATGAGATGGGCCTAGGACCCGGCAACCGCCCCGGGAATTTCACTATGGTGGAATGACAAGTCGGGTAGATACCCTCTGGGTGAGGTGAGCCTAGACCCTGGTCGTTGTCTGCGGTAAAATGAAATAATACGACTAACGAGATTTGGGTATTTGATCTGAGACTGCTACTGGCATATACGCACTAACCGCCACGTGGGATAATGGTTATGGGGCCCTCGGCATCGTCAGTTCCTCCTGAAAGCTGCCCAGATGTCAGAGTTCAGAACTGCGGGCTGATTATTGGGGTGTGCGGATACTGCCTGAGCCAGGATGATCTAGGTGGGCTTGGTCCCCGACCAGTCATGCAACATGCCGGGAGTGCTTAGGGTGAACGACCGAACAACCCTTCATGCTTAGGATGTAGACTGGCGGGTGACCTCTCTAGAGAGCTGACGTAGGACTTCGGCATTTCAATCATCTGAGGCCGGGCAGACCCGCGAAAAAGTGTGTCTGGCCATAGCGTAATCGAGCGTGTCGGGCAATGTGGTGCACCCCTGCAGGGAAGACAAAACTATTCAAATAGCCATGTCCACAGTAATAGGGCGCTTGGAGATGTATCCTGATCTTTTACAACTTAAATTGGATATTTAACAAAAATCACCAAGATATTTATATAATGCCCACGGATCTCTTCCTCGTAGGGAGTCGAGGAAGGATCTTCGGGTATTGTATTGCTGTGTTGTTTATTTGGTGTCGTGTGCGCTCTTTCTCTTCTATTGCTGTAAGATGCTCTATTTCTCTTCTCCTGCTGCAAGATGTTGGTAATTTATGATACATTGAGCTTCTCCCCCTATTCTGGCATTTCTGCAGTATAGTCCATAGATATATCACCTTTCAATTGATACCGATGCATATGTAGTATGGATCTGATGTAAATCTTGCGAGTACTTTGGATGAGTACTCACCATTGCTTTGCTATTCTTTTCCCTTCAATCTGGTTGCTGCTATTAGATAGTAGCCTCTCGGATGCAGGTATCCCCGACGCTGATTACTATCTGGAGTTCGACATCGATGTGTAGTTCGGAGGTCCCTGGCAGGAGGCCTGCATCTTTTAGGTAGGGTCATCATTTTGTTTCAGCCTTCTTAAGGCACCCTTGTATCTTGTCTGTAATCAAACATAATTTGCTTTTTTCTTTGATGTATTGTGGTCCATGTGACCTCTGCTTGTAATATTTGCTATCTTTGCTCAGTTATGAGCTCTTGCAAATATTTTTCTGTCATAGAGTTGTGTTGTGGTACTACCATGGAGTCACCGTTCATGATCGTGCATGCTGCGTGTATGATTAGTGCACGATTATGATCGGTGATGGCACGGGCGGCCAAACAAAAGACAGAATTGGCGAAGGACCTGCGGTGGCAAGGGCCCACACGAACACGACAGAGCGTTCGTGTAGTGGAAGGATGATTCCTGTGTCTGCCTTGGCGGCAGCACATGCATCCCTCTTGCATCCACCTGTTATCATCAGCGACCAATCCCTTCTGAGCCCTTGGCTTTAGGGATTGCAAGCCAGCATCCGGATCATGGGCACTCCTAAGGCATGCACGGGCTGGTTAGGCACCGGCATAACAAACGCCAAGGCGCTCCGCCTGAGCTTATCCTACAAATCCCCCTTGTCCTAGCCGACCTGCTCTTATGGGCAGGCCCGCCTAGGCGGGGTCATAAAGGATGGAGGATTGGTAACCACCAATGGGCACAATGCCCCAAAGAAAACCTTGCCATCCTCAGCGCCTCGTGGCCCAACCCAGGGACCATGGAGGGCCTCGGGGGGCTAGGACAAGAGAATGGAGAAGGAGGAGCGGGCAAGGAGGCGAACGGCCTACATAATGTCTTAAGGGCACCACCCGGAGAAGCTCGAGAAGTTAGTAGCGACGGATCGGTATCAGGAGCTCTCCATCATCGAGCACGTCCCTGTTCCCCATAGAAGGCAATGCTTTGGGGACAATTGGTAAAAAGTTAATTTGATACTGGTTACCCCACGATGAAGTTTGTATTTTTATGTGAGTCCGGGACAATGGAAGTAAGGAAATGTGAGGGAGATACAAGGCCAGATCAAGAGAGGGGGGAGCCACACATTCTCTGGCCAGGAGCAATCCATCTGCATACTAAAGGAAATGGATAAAAGCAGTTCTTCCCACTCGATGGGGAAGAGGTGCTTAAGAGGGAGTAGGGGGTCGCTACCCCGACCTTCCCCAATGGTTAGCCTTTTCGCAATAAACCCCGACCACCGGAACACGTTGACCAAAAGACTGTCCCTCAACCAGGAGTAGTGTGCTGCATACTGATGAGGGAAGGGTCCTTGGTTTTCTTCTTGGTCAGCACGGGGGGTGAGTCAATCTTAACCAGGAGCAGTCTGCTGCAAACTGAGGAGTGCATCCTTCCCATAGTGTCACCGAAAGGAAATCCAAGGGCCCAAAAAGCCCCCAACCGGAAGCGGTCCACTGCATGCCGATGGGGGTTTCCTGTGGCCTCCCTGATGGAGATCATGGGAACAATTAAATCCTCCAACCAGAAGCGGTCCACAGCATGCTGACGGGGGCCTTCTCACCAACCTCTTCTCTGGAGAAGGTTGAGGGAAGGGGTCAGGCATCTCTTAACCAAAAGCGGTCCATCGCATGCTGAAGAGCACGACCTGACCACCCATTAAGCCCTGGAGTCGCGACCAGGCACAGAGCCCAGGGGCTACCCTACTCTAAAAATTTCTAGCACAAAGCCCTACAGTGGCACCCAGGCACATGAGAACTACCTATACTGACAATACTAACTAAAAGCCCTGGAGTCGTACCAGGCATGCGACGCCATGACTTTATTTTCTAGACCCAACCATCGACCGAGGAGGAAGCCCTAGAGTCGTGATCAGGCACTAAGGTATATCCTCATGAATAACTCACTAACTCCTTAACCTTTAAGCCCTGAAGTCGCGACCAAGCACCCTACTAACACAACAAGAAAAGTCCCCAAAACCCCGACCAGAAGGGTACGTGGTCCCTAAACGTAGGGACCTATCCTAGGTTGGTCGGGGGAAGGAGCCTGAGTACTCACCTTAGGTGGCGGAAGATGTCCTAGATGTAGGATTTGTCTTCCACCCCGTTCGGATAGAGAAAATCATGAACATGTCTAATAGTACTAGAGGATCAAGGGGAACACCCAAGGAAGGGACACTCCCCCTTCCTCGAGTCAAAAGGACACCATCCTTGGAAATCTCCCTAAACACTGAATTACATCCAATGGAAAGAAAAGCCTTAGAGTCGAAGCTTGGTCGAAGGGCCTGCCCCATCTATCAAAGGCAAGGCCCCGGGCTCATCTTCTCTGAGAACCCCCTGAAGGCAGACCCAGCGCGCGGCTCATGCCAGATCCATGGAGCCAGCCTGGTCCATGGCCCAACCAAGGATCTGCCAAGGAGACAGAGGAGACTCAGGAGTGCCCATCTAAGTGCATTCTTTGGTGTCCACCTCTGCAACAATCAGGATGGCCAGGAAGTATTGCTTCCTGTTCACCCGAGAATGGAGCATGTCGAAATCAGGGCCGATCAGTGGCTCCAGCACCAGGTCTGCCTGAACACGCTGCCATGCCCGTCTCATCACCCAAGAAGCTCGAAGCCATGAGGCCATCACATCTTGAAGATGGACCGACCTCGCATGATGAGCGTCTAACTGGAAAGAAGCCACCGCCGCCATCCTCCCAGGATTCTCAGGGAAGAATTCCTGGATCTCAATGGGTGGCACCGCCAAAGCTGGCGAAACCACCTCTGTGCTAACTCGAGGAGGAGCCTAGGTCAGCACCAAAGTAGGGAAAGGGAATGCCGCCCGCACTTAGGGCTGCAATTGAGTCAAGTTCGAGCGAGTTGGAGTTGGCTCAGCTCAACTCATATTAAAAGTCGAGCGCACTCAAACTGAGTTGAGCTCAAGGTTGAGCTATAGAACATGACTCGTGCTCAGCTTGTAATGATCTCGAGTCGATCTCGAGCTAGTTTTGAGCTAAATGAGATGGTAAAAATTATAAATCTATGGTGATTATTCCAACTAGATAAGGCTCGACACGACATAAGAAAACACTAAAAAATATTATTCCAATCAAGACGATGATAATATAAATTTATTCAAAGTAGTTTGACTTATTCTCACACAACTAAAAGTTTAGTATCAAAATAAGATAATGATTCACGACAGACATATATTTGGGAAACAAATTATTTGCCAAAGACCATAATAAGGCCTAAATCTTCTTTGCACTCAATTAAGCTTCCATGTTTGCTTGTAAATAAAATGGAGAAAAATCATAGACATCATATATGGTAACAAATTATCTTATTTCCATTTAATATATGGCATGATCATTTAACATAATGATATTATGTCGAGCTATCGAGCTAAAATCGAGCGAGCAAGTATTGGCTCAAGATCGGTTCATTTCTCGGTCGAGCTACCCAAAGTGTTCAAACTCAGCTCATTTATTTTTGAGTTGATCTTGAGTCAAGCTAAAAAATGAGTCGATCTCAAGCAGCTCACAAGCCTCGAGCTTTTCTTGCAGCCCTACCCGCACTCCCGGGAAAACCAATGGACGGCGCACCCTAATGAGGGGGCATGGGAGCATAGGAGGGGCCCTCACCATTTGGGCAGGGACTGAACTAAGCGCACTCAGCTCTATCTGAGAATGATGGACAGGACAGAGGAGTGGAAAGTACTAAGGACTGGAGTGGTGAGAGGAGGAGCGACACGAAAACATGATGGCAACGAAGAAGGAAGAAGACGGGTATGGTGGAGCCCTCCATGTCTACCCCGAGGGTCCATTTTTATAGCCCAGATGGATGAGGATCATAAGCAATCACACCGAGCCCTGAGGTCAACATTAATTAAGATCCTCTCGGGTCCTGGGGTAGTCCATAAAAGCGAGGGAATCAAGGTAAGTTATTATCGACTGATGACTAGTCACATTGAAACTTCCCTTCTCCCAAGAACGAAACCACTTCGCTTTCACACAAGGACGGGATAGTGCTATTTCCCTAGCCTGCCCATTTGACATTATGGCCCCACCCGCAGCAAAAAAATGGAGATGTGCTCCTTTTCCTAATTATCATAATTGCTACGGGTAGGTCGAGGGGCTACTGACAAAGTATTGGTAACAGGGGGTACCCCTAATACTTGGTAAATGGACCTCGTTGGAAATACCATATAGGTCTATAACTTGGGAATGGATTTATTTACCACTAACTGCACATTGACACACCGAGGTATATGCAGATACACGTCTACCACGACCATATCAGCCACAAGGGATCACCAAGGAAGCGGATGACGCCAGCAGTGACGGAATGGGGGGCTGGAGCTCCGAGCATCTAGGATACGCGTTGCAAGGGTAGGCGGCCCTTGCGGAGGACTCCACCGACTGGGCATTTAATGCCCCGTCAGGCTATGGAACATAGCCCGGCACAGGCCTATGACGAGAAGCAATCATCACGACGACCAGGGGGACGGGCATGTGACCAGACCATAGCATGACCCACGACCGAAGAAGGACAGTGCGGCATGTCATGTCAAGAGGAGGTACTCGAGCACCTGACACTTCACAGTGTCAGGTCATCTACTGAATGTACAAAGAACAAGTTGCACGCAATGCCTACCATCTTGTATACCTGTTCACACAAGATTAAACGACTAATGTGGTGCCCCCCATGCCTATATAAGGGGAGGGCCAATGTTAGTAGAATGACAAGCAAGAGTCACTCACCAGAATATACTACCACACACAAATCAAGAGCACCAAGTAGTAGGTTCACTCAAGCGAGAGCAAGAAGACTAGGAATAGGAGTGTTCAGGCACTCTAGCTAGACCCTGACCACCACTAGTCACACCCCGACCACCATCTTTGTAACACCAGAGCACTTGTATTCCTATAGTTCATATCAATACTGACAGGAAGTAGGGTTTTACACCCAGATGGCATCCTGAACCTATATAAAAATCCCCGTGTCCATGCATGATCTTCTACTTGTGGTTTGATATAGTTTTTTTGCCCCTGGCTAAACTCACAAATACAGGGTATCCTTGATCCCTGGTGTCTTGAGTACACACTCCAACAAAGGGTCAACGAAGACAATGGGATAATGTTCACCTCTTCAGGAGAAGTGGCAAACTACAAACAGATATGAGTTTTAGAAAAACACTCGGATAAATCTGGTACGACGACAATGGACTACCGTTGCAACGTGAATGATGCCGTGATGAATGCAACGAATAAATAATTACCGTGATATAATAATATACTATGCAAAAGAATACAGGGAATCGGTCTCGTGCTGTTATAACTAATTGGAAAGCAAACAAATGGTTAGAAAATACCTCGGCGATCCCAAACATCAAAATAAAGAGAATGGAGGTGTTTTTGCCAGGTACGAGCGCGCATACGATCGGTGCGGTCATACCGAGCGCCGTAATTTGTTCTGGAAGTCAACTCCCAGCGCCGCCCTTCTATACGAGCGTGAGTACAAGAGCGAGCACTTGTACCATACACCATCTAGGAATCTGGAGGTTTCTGTTTGTCGGGGCTGATGTGGGGTACGAGCGTGGGTACAAGAGCAAGCGCTCGTACCGCACACCATCTTGCACTCTGGAGAGGTGCTCTTCATGTAGCCTCTTGTGGTATGACGATGGGCATGAGCGTGAGCTCTCTTATCATAGACCTTCTTGCATTCTGATATTCTTCTACGTGCAGCCGCGAGCTGGTACGAGTGGATGTATGACCGGGAGTTGTCGTACCAAACACCATCTTCTCTCCTAGAACTACAGAACTTCATGAAAAAATTGTGCTCCCTCCTCACATTAGGCACATAGCATATTTGCATGCAACAAAATACAGGCTACCGATACGCTAAATTTTTACCAATGCCGATAACTACGAAACCAACTCTAATAACAACTACGCAAAACAAAATAAAAGTGCCAATCCAACATTAATGCACCTAGACTCAAAGACACAAAGCTAAGAAAGACACCTACGGACTTTCAAGTTACCTCCCTGGTAGTGCTTTCTTCATAGCCATATAGCTAGGCTTCGGAGCTCCATAAGGTCATCCACCAAGATCCCAAGGGATATCAATGTTGAGTTTGAGATCTACCTCCGATCGGGGTTTGGAGCTCCTCATAGCAGAGTTTGGTCAGAGGCGCACTCGCTTGCAGTGCATTGGCATCATATAGGTAAATTCATACTCGCTCTTTGGCAAGCACCGATGCACCAAACTAAGTGGAGATGCCTGAAAGATTAGTTGCTGCAACTTCACAATATCTTTATGATTGAGAGGATGAGGAGCTATAGGTAAATCATAACCTTCTTCATCTTCATCAAGCTGAACATTAATTATACCTAGAGTTTTACCATTGGTGGGAGTTGTCAGACAGCAGCTATTCCATCCTTCATCTCCATGTTCCTCTGGTTCATCTTGGCAAGTAGCCTCTTGTCGCTCGATGAGCATTTCTTCTGGTTCCTGCATGGGGTTATGCTCCTGTGATATAGTGGCTTGGGGAATGGCGGCCATCCACGTCTCATAGTCCATGACTCTAGGATTCTCATTAAAATTATTAGTTAAGAAAAAGTCGTAAACTTTCTGCAACAAGCCTCCATGCTTAGTGACAAGTGTATAATCGTCGAGAAATCTATACACCCACATTAAAAGCTCAAAAGATCTAAGCATTAAAATCATCTCCTCAATGACTTCAACATTGTCATAAGGGTAGCCACCACGGTTATATGATCTCACAACTGGGAGAGGGTGAAATTTGCAGAAAAATCTCATGTGGCAATTGGATTTGCACAATATGCAACCCTTAGGGATTAAATCAGCTACAACATTCAATGCCATAAAATATTCACCTCTCTCAATACCTTTGTCAGAATGCCGGTATTCTTCATATACCCTTCCTCTTCCATTGGTTTGTTCCATCACAACAACTTTGTCTCCTATTGGCTTCTCAAAGCAAGACATATTTATTTTGCATTTTTGGGTTAAGAGAAAAACAATAAGATAAATAGCAACAAACAAAATAAACTAAGTGCGAGCGGGTAAGTAATGACCAAGTGCTGTGCTCACTAGCAATGGCGCCAGAAAATGCTTGATGTCCTGCAAGTGCACAAGGCTGTTGTAGCACTTTTGTGATAAGTAATTTTTGAACCCATAGGAAGCAGAAAGGAAGGCAGTACAAACCCCGCACCTACGCTATCACTTATGTAGTTACGTACGCACCCAAACTGGAGTTTGGAAATAGTCTACTCTATAAGTTGCTAGGGAAATGAGATGAAAAGGCATTTATCTAAACTACGAACAAGAAAGGTAAAAATACGAATTATAGGACACTAAGTTTGTAATGACGGTGATTGAGCAGTAAAGCGTTCTCTAGGGTTCAGAAATCATCACTATTAGTATGAACTATTGTATCTCTAATTAACTCTTCAGATGCATAAGTGGGTGGAGCCGGGTATAGAACATTTTAGGATCGGGAGTGTATCGACCAGAGGGAGGTGAATGGGAGATTTAAAATTTCTTTCGAAACTTCAAATCTCTTGAGATAATACAGCGGAAGTAAACTACAACAGGAGCACTGAAACTAAATTATAACAGGCACACGAAGATGAACTAACTAAACTAGAGAGACTAAGCAAAGCTTTCGATGAAAGCAATGATAATCTTCCTATTATAGTAACAGAGTACTTTATTGATGACAATGGTAACATAGAAATAAAACAAATCTACCGGCATGGATGGATGAAATGAAAGAATCAAGTCACTAAACATGAATACTCTACTGAGAGATGTTCATCAAAGCATAACTTAGTTAAATGAAAAAATAACACCAAAGTATCAACAAATGAGCATACAGACAAATAAGCTTGAGCACAACAAATTGAAATACACTAAACAGCATAGCCATAGTACATACGATAAAAAAGGTGGATATAAGATCAATAGGATATATATCGGAACACAGGACACTGAAGATAAACTACTGACGGTATTGTAGTAGAATAGAAGTAACTAGTGGTGCTTGATGGCGACAGATGATTTGGTAGACCTGTTCACTCTTCTGCAAAAGACCTATGTCTGGTTGGAGGTACTTGTGATAGAACACAGGAGCAAACCTCTTTCCATCCTATTCTCCTTCAATGCAAAGCTGATCAGACTTTGGTTGATTTCACTCAGGGTAGATGCCTATCGGTGATCTCCAAACCTTCGACAGACTTGCTTTGCAAACCACAATTACTCTTGATTGCTGAAGACTTTGACTTGGTGAAGACAATTACCCTTCGACACACAAGCTGACACCTATCCATCTAGAGAGTATGCAGCTCTCAAGAGTAATAGGTACAAGAACTCTCAACTCAGATCTACTATGATGCTCAGCCACTATCTAAGTTTCGGCTCTTGATTTTCTCTCAGTGGATATTAAAGTCAAATCTCACAGAGAGGGGTGCTCAAACAATCTTCTCAGAATCTCAAGCAGAGCAGCCAACAAAAAATGTTAGAGCGGGGTGGCTATTTATAGCCGCAGCCTTCCCAGATGGGAAATGACCATTTAGGACACGCGGTCTAGCCAATGGCCCACCGACTCATTTCCAACGGTCAGATTTCGAGCACACGGCAACTTTACTTGAGGAACAAGTAAAGCTGACTCCTCGGTCCAAAAGATATCTCTCGTAGTCCAGAAGAACAACGTCCCTAATTGGCGAGTAAACATTTAGAGCACAAAGAGATTTCCCTCAGTCTTGCATAGGTTTCGACTAAACATCACAATAGACTTGAGTCTCAAAAACCTATAACCCTCTTAATAGTACGTTGGTCCTATGACTCAAATAAGAGAAAGAAGAACAACAAAACAAATACTACGTCTTCACTTCGCCTTCAATCTTCTTGACTCTAGTCATTTCTTCTCGGACACACCGAAGAATAATTGCTTCACTTCAGCAATATTTTAAGGGGTCAACTTCATCATGTAATCTTCTCGGTAGCTTCTTCTCAAAACACATCTCTCTCTTCTCTACAACATAGATACTTCTTGGTGAAGTTATTCAAACTTCTCGTCAGAATATAGCATTCTTCTCTATACATTAGGGACTATTTCTCTCTATGTGCACTAGCAAACAAATCAGTCCCTTACTATTTCTGACAACAATCTCCAAAACCCAAGGGGGCAAGACATTGCACCAACAATCTCCCCCTTTTTGGATGATTGTTGACAAAATAGAAACATCAAAGAGTAGATAGAAAGGTAACCGATAATGTGCGGAAAGTAAATTAGTATCAATCATAGATAAAATATAGCTCCCCTGAACATATGCAGATCCTGAAGAATTCGAATCCTGAACCCTGCATAAGTTTGTGTAAACAAGGAGGGATATTTATCGATGATAAAGTGAGTTGCATTGAAAGAGAATTTTTTTAGAAAGGATTAGTTCAATGCACTCGGCGAACTCTGATAGAAAAGATTCTTGCAAAAATAAGGCTTTGAAATGATTTGTCATAGAAACTCAACAAACATTTTATCACAGAAGTTCACACAATGTTTCAGAGTATTTCTGAAAGAATTTCTCTTGCATGAATAGATTTTTTGAGAAATATCAGAGTAGAAGAAGAAGACAGAAGAAGTGAAACATTACAGAGACTCGTCAACTATGATAAGGTTTCCACCTGCAAAACAGATATGATAGTGATAACTTGCAAGGAGTTATCAACATTACAAGCAGAGTTGTTCATCTGTACCACATGCGGTACTTTAAAGTTCAACGACCATAAACTGAAATTGTTTCAACGACTCTACAGAAAAGAAATTTTTTCAAGAAAAACCAAATGCAGATAAATCTAGCCGTAGAAAATGACCCACACATCTATCTCTCGATGTACATCTCCCCTTTTTTTTAACAGGTGGCAAAAAGAATGAGAAGAACATGAGGAACTACTCATCCAAAGAAGAGGCAGAATTGGAGCTGTTTGGTGAAGTAGATCCAGCTTGCATAGATGTAGCAGCCCTTGAAGGAGTATCACCAGCAGCAGCTGAACTTCCTCCGGCTTTGTCTTTAGGAACAGAGCGAGTTGATTTTTCATCAATGTCCTGGGCTTGGTCATCCTGAAATGCTGGAGAAGTAGCTTCTGAATCACTGGCAAGAACATCGTCGGGCTCAAGAAACAATAGATCACTCGAAGAAGATCTTGTTGGAAGCACTGGGGTAGTTCTGCGCTTGTGATCAGTCTTGAATGTGTCGATGTAGTCATATTCTTTCTCGATGCCTTTAGCCTTGAGCTGCTCGCTAGTGTACTTCTTCCGAAGAAGAACACAGGAGCGCTTCTTCTCCTCCTTCACCACAATCAAGGCTTGGCGAGTAGTGTTGTGTACATAATTTATCACTATTTTTAGGCCTTTTCTTTCCTCTCCATTTTGATATGCCTCTCCGAAGCATGCTGTGTCTGAAGACAAATCTCGTACAGAGAGAGATTCTCATCTCTAGGAATTTGAATGGTAGCCTGCTTGATCTTCGAGGGTTGAGCTGGAGCATCTCCTTCAGGAATAGCAGGTGCTTAGCCTTTGCCATTGTCCTTGATAATCCAAAGAGTATCACGGACAGGAGGAATATAAGTTTTTCACTTGTACCGACAAAGAAACCTCTTCCCAGTGAATTGCTCAATAGCATATTGGATCTAGGGTGCGTACGGCTTCATAGCCTGAGGGAATTCTGCTGCATAGGCCAAGTTCCAAAAAAAGAGATCCTCAAGATCAAAAGGAGTTCCCATGGAAATGGCTTGTAGAGTGTTCCTGCCAAGTCTTTAATCCTTTTCAGGCCAATTGACTGGCGTGAAATAATTGCAGATGATATGAAATAAGATGTTATTCTCATAGGTCAAGTTCTTTGAACTATGTTAAGAGGGACAAGCATCGCCAACTTTGGAAGGATCCATCAGCAAGTGAAGTTGAGCATCAGTAACATCCCAGAAGTACAGCCTGTGTTCATGAGTCTCATCTAACTCAAAGCAAGGAAAATGAAGCATAGCAATGAATTGATCAGCACTGCAAGTGATTTTCTCTGTCTCAGTCATCCATTCAAATATCCAAATGTTGCAATCATTCAGGTTTTCCAAGACATAAAGTGTCACATAGAATTGCAGAATAATTTCTTGGTTCCACCCGTGATTGAAATAGAGGAATCTCTTCAGATGCAGCTGATTCAGCTGGTCAATGATACGATGAAAGAAGGGCATCTCTTTTAGATTAGCAAAATCAAGAATCTTGTGCTCAAAGATACAATCTTTGAAGCAAAGGATTTGAGAGTAATAGGTAGCCTGTTCCATTGTCCAGAATCGTGGTGACAGAGAAGTCCTTTCCTCTTCATACGGGCTCTTCCCAAAGAATGCCAGTTTGGATCTATGAATTTTCTCGTTAAATGCCGGTCCATTTGGGCAGTTCCTTCGGGAAAAAGTGGGGTTGTTTCTTGGGGATATGGCAGGTCATCTTTGTACAACTTCCCAGCAGCTCGAGTATCATCAGGTGCAGCCAGATTTTCATCGATGGGTTTCAGTGGCGGCACCAATTTCTTTGGCTTTTCTTTCTGTGATGGCTTTGAAGAACTAGAAGATCCATCACCTTTGCCAGCAACAACTTTGTCAGCCATTCTAGCCATTTGCTCAGACACAATTTTCTTTGGCTCTAGGGCCTTTTGTTCAGTTTGCTTCACAACAACTTGAGGCACTGGGGCCTTCTCTTTAGCACTTGGTGGCCCTTGGTCCTACTCTGCACCTTTCTCTTCGGTGACAGGTGGGACAACAACTTTTCTTGAGCCATCGGCTCATCACTTTTTGTCACTTCTTCCTCTCCCAGGACAACATCATCGGGACAAGGAGCAGGGTCTAAGACAACATTCATCCGAGCAATTTCATCAGAGGATGGAACAGGGGTTGAATCTTTTTGGGTAGTGCTAGGCTCACCCTCTTTCTTCTATTTCTCCTCCACGCTAGGCTTGGAGGGCATTTCTGGTGCATTCCTCAATGGGGACGAAATGGCTTCTTCTACCACAGTTTCTTCATTAACTTTTTCTTTGGGAGCCTTCTACTCCAGTGGTGCATCTTTCTTGACATGCGCCTCGTGAGATACCCTAATGTCCTAAGCTTTTTCTTCATGGGCGCTGGTGTCGGTGCTAAAATCGGCGGATCTTGGGTAGGGGGTCCCGAGCTGGTGATCATTGTATGATGATAATAGGAACTAATAGGGACACAGTTTTACCAAGGTTCGGGCCCTCTCCATATCGCCACATTCATCACTTTCTGCGAGGCATTCCGTCACATAGAGCACCACTTTGGGCTGTGGCTAAACACATTCTGCATCAAGATGCACAGTAGCGGCTCCAAACTTGTAGATTGTGGCGGGGCCATGGTCAGCAAGATACCTAGGGTCTCCTGGCCAGAGGGGACATTCAACAAAACTGTGAAGCTCTGGCAGCAGGAGTGGTTCTACTTGGCCAATGCGCTATCAGGGGACCAGGAGGACATCCCTGCCTTCTTGGCGGAACCCCCAAAGAGGCTGCACTCCTGGACCGCCAAGGGTCTCAACTGGGGAGACCAAAAAGAGGTAGAGCTGCTTCAGCGCAAGGTCAAGGCCGTGGTCGACACGGGCCTCTGCTTGGTGGACATATTCCATGTAATACTCCATCGTCAGATTATTCCCCTCCAAGTCTAAGTTGCTCCGATGTGGAGGTACAAGCCAGAGGAGGAGGTGACAATCCGGAGATTTTTTTCGAGGAGCTGACCTCGATGGGATGTGGATGATTCTGTTCAAGCCCTCGGGTAAGGGTAATAAATTCCCATCCCAAGCTAAGGACATCGGTTTAAGCCGAGATCGGCCCATAGCCGATGTATCTTTTATCTGCAATTTACTTATCAAATTATCCACCATGCTCTTTTTAACTGAGTGGTCGGCTTTGTGTGATTTGTATAGGCTTGGCACGCTCGTGCTAAGGCAATCAAGTCCCCGGCGCCACTGCCAGAGGATCCCAGGAGCCCTGAGCTTGAAAGTCTCTTTGTCGAGGACCCCTATGTGATTCCACCGAAGACGAAGAAGGAGGAGGGGAAGAAGACCAGGCAAAGAACCTGGCCATCCGAAAAAAGGTCTTAGATGCCCCTGCAGAGAGTTATCAAAACTCTCCCTCCGAGTCCAGCGCTTCCGAGGCAGTGGAAGAAGAGGAGGAGAGCGAAGCGCGCTCCTCCCAAGGCAGCAAAAGGGCGGCATCCGAGGATGCCGAAGAGGTAGCTCCTCCTCGGACATTCAAATGTCTGAGGAAGGCACATACTGCTCCAGCGGGCCAGATTTCGATGCCCGTGGAGACAATCACTTCGGGCTCATCCGAGGACATCTGTCGTCCTCGGGAGCATCTGGCCGCTGAAGGGTAACTTTCTCATTCATTTGCTCTATCTTGTGAAATGTTTTATGCCATGGAATTTACTTCATCTTGTTTTATTTTTACAGGACGCAACATGACCTGCCCGGCGATGAGGACTCCGAGGAGGGCGTTTCGGGGGCTTCACTGGCCCAGAGCTCTTCGGAGATAGCAACCGATCCCCCTACCCAAGAGAGGAAGGCAACATCCCACTCCGCCCCTCCAGTACCTAATGCTAGGGGAGGAACCAAAATCCTTACCGCCGAGGTTAACTCTAGGGCCACGGAGAAGAACACCGAGGACCAGGGGAGGAAGACCTCCTCTGGTCAGGAAGAGCTGGTGCTCGAGTGCCCAGCTTCCTCGGCCCTGATGACTTTAGAGTCGCAGGGCCGACAAGGGACACCCCCTGCTTCATCAAACAGAGATGGGGAAAGAAGGACGCCACCACCCATGCTCGGCCTTGAAGGGTCCGAGCTATCAAGGCATCAACAGGAGGTGGAGGCACCTATGAGCAGCTCCTCCATCCTGCCCGACCATCGTGCCATGCTCGGAATGGCTTTCACGCAGTTCCGGTCTGGACAGGCCAGAATATTGGAAGCATTCGTCGGCCTAGCGAAAGGCTTCAAGGTAAGAGTACTTTATGCATTTGGATTTAACTTTAATTGTCATGGCTTGAATAATACACTATGTATAGCCAGTAACCCTCAAGGGGGATGCCGAAGCATCACCCGAAGACCATAAAACTTTATATGTTTTGAAAACATGCACTAGAATTATGCTTTGAAATCGTGTATGCAGTAGCCCCTGAGCCTTAAATTAGTTTACAAAACTGACTTGAGGGTCAATATAACTTTATGTTTATTAGCAATTAACGTGAATATGCAGTAGCCCCCGAGACTCTTGTCGGCTTAAAAGAGCCAATGAGAGGATCGATTCTATGTTCAGAGTCTTATCTGCTTTTGCGTGTATTTTTGTGCAAGCTTCCACCTCTTCCTCGGCCTCCAACTTAGTAGAGTTGGAGGAAATGAATTGCAAGCTTGCACGATCCGAAGAGGATCTGCTTCTAATCCAGAAGAGTTTGGAGAAGGCAGAAGGTAAGAAATTAGTACACTTACGATTAATTTAACTGTCAAACAGTTCTATTTATTAATTCAAGTTTGCCTTTGTATTTTGACAGCGGTCGAGAAGAACCTGGCCATCTTCCAAGCCAAGCTTGAAAAGGCTCAGTCTGACGCGAAGCAACAAATGGCTGGGGCGCTGAAAAGCGCAAAAGAGCTTGCCGAGGAGCAAAGGACTTGGCAAGCCGGTCAATCTCAGATATCCGAGGTTGAGGAAGATTTAAAGAGCATTGTCACTGAATGTGACACTCTGAAGACCTCCAAGGAGAAGGATGCCACCGAGCTCAAGAAGCTCTCAATGGAGCGTCAAGAAGCCGCCTCCCGAGCTAACGCTGTGAAGTAGGAATTCGGCAGGCGACCGATATAGCCGCCGGTAAGCCATATTTACTACAGTGCATCTTTGGCAATCAAGCCTTCCCTGAGCTGACATGAAATTAGCGTGCATCAGGCATTTTTTAGACTTCTCGTGGAGTGTGGAGGATGCGTGTCAGCACTTCGGTGGTCGCAATGACGCGGCCGAGCAGAAGGCCTTTTGGATGCAGTTCCAGGAGGCGGCACGCCATCAACTCCTTGGTGACCAGCTGAAGCAACTGGCCGAGCTTCGCCAAACAACCAAGCCCGCACTGGAGGATCTATGCATAGTGCTTCGGCCAGGCAACCCCCTGCCGACCAGCTACTTTGGGTTGGTACAGCGCCTCTATGGGGTTGTTGCCCAAGTTGAGCTGTGGAAGCGGCCGGCCTGCCTGGAAGGTGCTCGGGAGGCCTATGCGGCCATCAGGAAGCTCAATCTGGAGCCAGTTGCACGGTGTGGGCCTGAAGGGAAGAAGTGGGAGGCCAAGGACTACTTCGAGGTCGTTATGCCAGCTACTCGGGCGTCCGAGAAGAAATGCAAGAAAGAGATGATTCTAGAGAATCTCGATTGATCTTGCCTTTATGCCTCCTTGTATGCCTAGATGTGTTATGTAAAAAAGAAAAAAACTATTTTGAAAGAGAAGTGCATTTTCTCTATCTGCTTTATGGTTGTTTTGACTCAACCGTGACTCTTTGAAGATGTAGTTGGCCAGTCTTCGGCTCCTGCCCCTTAGTAGAAACTACTTAGGGTGTTTCCTTCCAATTTTCATCCCTTAGCCAATGTCTCGGTGCCCGGAGGCGGTTGTATCAACAGAAACAAGGCAATTAGACCTTAGGGCTAAAACATACACTTAGTCTTAGGAGCATACATTTGGGGGCAACTTAATAGCCCCCGGCATATGTCGAGTCCTCAGATCGTACGAGGTCGAACCACCCACACCTCGTCTCATTCAAAAAAACAAAGTCCTTCATTTTACATGGATAGCCGCCATCAGATATATAGTATAACACTGCATACGGTTCGCCGACCAATTTACGCATGTTGTGACAGTCAGCTTTTGGCTTTCTCCAACTGAGGTACTTGACCAGTTTGAACCAGACACTACTAGAAAAAAGGCTGTTAGTGGCGCACCTACTTCTGCCATTAATGGCGCACTATAGGTGCGCCACTATTACCACGCCATTAGTAACAAATACTAATGGCGCACCTCTGGTGCGCCATTAGTATTGCAGGTAACAGTGGCGCACCTCTGGTGCGCCATTACTATTGCTATAGGTGCGCCACTGGTAACTTTTTTTTTGAATTTTGTAGGCGGGAAAATAGTAGTGGCGCACCGTCTAACCCCCACCGTGCGCCATTGCTATTTTTGAATTTTGAATTTGGATCTGGATCTAAATCTGGCTCATTATTTTGGCTCGTTTTTTTGCTCGTTTTTTTTGGTTGAATTTTTTTCAAATTTCGTTCTCGACCTGGATCTTTTACGTTCTTTGTGCCGAGGGAGCTCCACATGTGGCCGGAAGTAGAGGAGGAGGGAGGAGAGACCGTGAGGAGGAGAGGAGGGAGGAGGAGGTCGCCGGAGAGGAGGAGGACCGTGAGCAGGAGAGGAAGGAGGAGCACCGTGAGGAGGAGAGGTGGGAGGAGGAGGTCGCCGGAGGAGGAGTACCGTGAGGAGGAGAGGTGGGAGGAGGAGGTCGCCGGAGGAGGAGCACCGTGAGGAAGAGGTCACCGGAGGAGGAGCACCGTGCGGAGGAGCACCGTGAGGAGGAGCACCGTGAGGAGGAGGAGGTCGCCGGAGAGGAGGAGATGGAGTGGAGGAGAGGAGGAGAGGAGGAGAAGAATGAAGGGGAAGGGAGGAAGAAGGGGAAGGGGAAGGGGAAGGGAAGGCGCGACGGGCGGCGGCGCTCCTGTGGCTCGGTCACCGGAGCAGGGAGGAGAAGGGAGGAGGAAGGGGAAGGGGAAGGGGAAACAGAAACGGGGAAGGAGAAGGGAGGAGGAAGGGGATAAGCAGAGAGGAAGGAGAGGGGTGGGTGGGTGCGTACGTGGTGTGCCATGTGTTATAGTAATGGCGCACCTCGGTGTGGTGCGCCATTACTATGTACCTTAGTAATGGCGCACCTGGGTGTGGTGCGCCATTACTATTTTTAATTTTTTTTGAATTTTGAAGGCGGGAAAATAGTAGTGGCGCACTATGCACTGGTGCGCCATTGCTAATTTTTTTAAATTTTTGTATTATTTTGCCTCCAGATCTAACAATGGCTGTAACATTTTTTCTGTTAGGTTTTTGAGGATTCTAAAAAATCGGATGTAACTTTTCGAGTAGTATCTTTTTCATATAAAAAACTTTTTCATCGGAGGTCGTATGCAAAAGTTACGGCCATTTTAACGAAACACGGCGGTTTTTTTTTGCAAAAAATTTCAAAATTCATGTTTGTTAATTTTCGTAACAACTAGAACACATAACACATGGGCATCTATTTTTTTTGAATTTTTTTGAATCTTTTATCATTTTCTTTTATTTTTTAAACCGAAAAGGCGATCCACGGGGGGGGGGGGGTGTGGGTGTGTGTGAGTGTGTGGTGGGGTGTGTTTGTGTGTGTGAGAGACATTAGTAATGGCGCACCCTCCCTGGTGCGCCATTGCTAACCTTAGCAATGGCGCACCAGGGGGGGTGCGCCATTACTAATGTCTCTCACACACGCAGGCCCACACCCTCACCAGACATAACAATGGCGCACCACACCAAGGTGCGCCATTACTATGTAGCATAGTAGTGGCACACCTAGGTGTGGTGCGCCATTGCTATGTCTGGTGGGGGTGGGGGGTGGAAAAAAAAATAGCAATGGCGCACTGCTCAGGTGGTGCGCCACTACTAAAAAAACAACAATGGCGCACATGTTTCTGGTGCGCCATTGCTATATAGCAGTGGCGCACCACACCCATGGTGCGCCATTACTAGGGATATTGGCTATAGCCATTTTTCTAGTAGTGAGAAGTAACAATCATAGTGGTGCTCCCTTTACACCCTTAGCCGAACAGAGCAGAAATGTAAGGGTAAGCACAGGAGCTGGGCAACGCAGCTATTGACCAAAGACACAACTCGAAATCGATGCATATATATGTGAAATACCAAGGACATGGGGCCGAGGACTTACTAGAGTACCATGGCATTTGGGTGGCTTGGCTCAATCCCAGCCCCCCGCTAAGATTACTGGTGCTTTAGAGGCATCTAATATTTGTATCGTGAGAGTTATGCTCGATGTATGAATCTAATGAGAAAAATAATGCACCATGAGTGTATGCGTGATCTGAGCCGTCAGTGATTCTTTGAAAGAAACATAACTTAAGACAAAAATATAACCGAGGAGTAGATGCCGAGGAGTAGATGTGCCGAACTTTGGCCACCTGGTTTTATATCCGTCGCTGCCTTCCTTTCGCACATTCTCCGTGATGTTCTTCAGTGATTATTTGTCCAGTCCGAGGATAGTTGCCTCCACCTGTTGTAACGCCATTTTTTGCTTGAAGGCACTTTAGTGGCTATTGCTTTTATGAGCAAACATCGGCAGAAAGCTGCTTATCCAGCCTCCGGTTGGACCGCCTATACTTTAAAGTTGTGCATGGCTTGATTGCCAAAGATCTCGGGGCCCGGTTCAGTTCATCCAAACAATGCCCTATTGATTGATTCTGCTCTACTATCCCCATAGAATTTTCAATGCAAAGTTGTCCATCCGAGGAACATAGTCCTCGGTCATGTAAAGGGGACCACAGAGCACGTACCCCTATTTAGGGGTGCCAGCTGTTATCCCCGAGGAGAAGTTTACACTCCTTGAATGCTTGATGTGGTCATGTCTGCTTAATACGGCTCGGGTCCTTGATGCATCCTTGACAGCTTGAACCTCGGCCGCAAAGGCTGCGGTCTGCTCTGCATTTCGGAGGAAGCGTTCTGTGTTGCCATTGACTGTGATAATGCCATTCGGCCCTGGCATCTTAAGCTTTAAATAAGCGTAGTGTGGGACGGCATGAAAGCGAGCGAAAGCAGTTCGCCCGAGGAGTGCGTGATAACCACTTTGAATGGGTACTATATCAAAGATTAACTCTTCACTTCGAAAGTTCTCGGGTGTGCCGAAGACCACGTCTAAGGTCAGGCTTCCCAAACATTTTGCCTCAACTCCCAGTATAATAACCTTGAAAGTAGTGCTAATGGGCTTGATTCTTGCCAGGTCGATATGCATTTTCTTAACTGTGTCAGCATATATCAGATTGAGGATGCTACCTCCGTCCATAAGGACTCGGGTTAGATGAAAACCGTCCACTATGGGATCGAGTACCAATGCCGATGTGCCTCCATGACGGATGCTTGTCGGATGGTCTCTTCAGTCGAAGGTGATTAGAATTTCTGACCATAGGTTATGTTTCGGCACTGTTGGCTCTATGGCATAAACTTCTCGAAGTGCCTATTTCCTCTCCTTGGTGACATGAGTAGCATATATCATGTTGACGTCCTTAACCTCGGGAGGGAACTGTTTTTGGCCGCCATTGCTCTGCTTGGACTAGTCATAGTCCACATTATGAGGTTGACTCTTGCCCTTATTATCTGCTGCTATCTTGCTAGCTTGCTTGATAACCCAGCAATTCTGGTGAGAATGAGTAGGAGCCTTGTTCGGATTACCATGGATAGCGCATGGTTTGTCCAGTATCTTGTCCAACATTGATGGGCCACCTTTATTCCCTTGAAAGGGTTTCCTCTTATTGCTACTACATTGGTTGCTAAATTCGGCATTGACTGCCACCTCCTCAGCGTCGCTGTTATTTCCTTTATTATGGTGCTTGTTGCTTTTGTTGCACCGAGGTTTTCCGTTTCCATCGCGTGCCTCGGAGGTGCCTGGATCACCATTATGGTTGCTTCTATGAGCCAGCCAGCTATCCTCACCTGCGCAAAATCGAGTCATCAAATGTGTGAGGGCTGCCATCGACTGAGGCTTTTCCTGTCCAAACTCTCTAGCGAGCCATTCATCACGGATACTGTGCTTAAAGGCAGCTATTGCCTCCGTGTCAGGATAATCTACTATTTGATTTTTCTTGGTCAAGAATTGATTCCAGAATTTTCTGCTAATTCCTCTGGTTGCTTTACAATGTGACAGAGGTGTCGGCATTCGGGGGTCGGACATAAGTGCCCTGAAAGTTTAATTGGAAGGCATCTTTGAGGTCCTCCCAATTACCGATGGAGTTCTCGGGCAAGCTGTTGAGCCAACGCCGTGCCGATCCTTTGAGCTTTAATGGTAAGTCTTTAATGGCAAGTATTTAATGGCATGGAGGTCATCACCTCAGGCCATGTGGATGTGCATGAGGAAATCCTCAATCTATACAGCGGGATCACTGGTTCCGTCATATTGCTCAATGCTGATTGGTTTATACCCTTATGGGAACTAGTGCTGCATGACCTTGTCTGTAAAGCACATGGGGTGAGCAGCTCCTCGGACCCGAGCTGTGGCATGCCAGAGATCCAATATCATTATGGTCTGGTCACGTGTATAATTGCGAGTATCACCATTCTTGGCAAACCAAGCCGAGTATCCCGCCTGTCCAGCAGGTGGGCGCTTCTTAGATCCATAAATGGATTGTGATGTGATGGCTGGTATCAATGCCAATTTCTTTCGCAGATCATAAGGTTTCCCAAGCAGAAGTGGATCCTTGCTGTAATGGCGAGGTATTTCGGGGGGTTAGGGTATCCGCCTGCTGGTCTATCTCGGCCCTGAGGCGGGCGGTCAGGGTTCTTGGCCCACTCGCACTTTGACAGCAAATTACCGTCAACATCCTTGTTGAACTCCGAAATCAGCTTTCTTTGTGGGTAGTACTTATGATTCCCTGTGAGTCTATCCTTGATTTCTTGTTCTGCATTAAGGACCTCGGTCCATTTATTATTTATCCTATCTTGTTCATCCCAGAGCTTCTGGGACTTTTGCTTCATGCTCCTGGCAGTACTAATCAGCCGTCAACGAAAGGGCTAGAGTTGAGGATCCTTAAGGGGTTCCTTGGGGATGTCAAATTCATCAGGTCTGAGGCTCAATTCTTCCTTAGACTCTGGGAAGTAGTCATAGTCCTCGGGGTCATCATCGTCCCCGTTCGGTATGGCCCCATCGATATGACCATCATTGGCGCTATCGCCTGCGTTCTGGTCCTCGGCACCTTCTAGAGTAGCGCCATTGTTCGTAGCGTCGTCGTTTCGGCGGTGTCATTACTAGTATCCCCGTTGCGTGTGTTTTTACCATGGCGCCTTCTACGTCGGTGCTTGGGTGGCCTTTTATCTCCTTCTTCCTCCCCCTTAGGGGTGTCCACCATGTATACATCATAGGTGGTGGTAGGCGCCCACTTGCCATTGTTGGAAGTGGCTAGGGGTGATGCGGTGTAGGACATGTCGTCGGCATCTTCATCCATGTCGGTGGCCTCGTTGGAGGCGAAGTCCAATATGTCGGTTAAATCTTCGACTGTAGCGACTAGATGGGTGGTGGGTGGCATGAAATTTTTTGCACTTCCCGGCCTGTTTTCAATCCGATCGTAGACCGGGGTCTGATCATCCGATATTCCAAGGCTATGAATCCGGTCTAACATCTCGTTTAGGAGCACAAGGTCGGCCTTGCCCATCTCTTGACAGTAGGTAGGGCTTACCTGAAGTTTGCCCGAGGTACCGCCTGATGCATCCTTGGCATTCTCACTGGTTGGGCTTGATGCTCTATCCAGCAGTCCGGTGTTCGGATCCAAGCTTAAAGCTAGCTTTGAGGTACAAATAGATCCACAGCCCTGCCTCGTGATTGAATCTAATGCTGGGAAGGTCATGCTTGAGGGATTTTTAGGCTGGTCTGACACCCATCCTAAAAAAGCGAGATCACCACGGGAGTTCGCAGCGTACTCCAGATTTCCAAACCTGATGGTCTAGCCTGGAGAGAAGTTCTCGATCTGGCCGAGGTGACCAGTCGAGTCAGCGCACAGCACGATGCTACCGAAAGCGAAGAGCTAGCCAGGGACAAAGATGTGCCCACAGCCGATGCCGTCATTGATCTCAAGATGCGCCATCGAACCTCTGCGATCACGCAGTGGGACCTATATGGTCCACCAATGCCGGTGCTAAAACTGGCAGATCTTAGGTAGGGGTCCCAAGCTGGTGATCTGGGTATGATGGTAACAGGAAGTAGCAGGGACACAGTTTTTCCCAGGTTAGGGCCCTCTCAAAGAGGTAAAACCCTACGTCCTACTTGTATTGTGTTGATTGTAGATGGGGGACAAAGTACAGGGTGATCTACCTCGAGATCATATGAGCGAGTTCTAACCTCCTAAAAACCTTGCCTCTACGGACTAAACCCGACGGTTTATATAGGCACCGGGGGTATCTAGGGTTACAAGTAAGTCGGCTACAACTAGAGATAACATGCTGATTATTTGAATATGCCTTGAAGTGTACGCCAAGTCTTCGAAGGATTCCATCTTGAGTACGCCAAGGGCCATAGCTTGCGCGGCCCAATCTACAGCTATCGGTGGGTCCTCAGTCCAGCCCAGGAATGGTGGGCTGACGTGGTGTGCACCCCCTAATCCAGGTCATCGTTAGCTGGGCCCAGGGATGATAATTTCAACAACACCAGTAAATTGCTTTGCTTCTTCAGGTGGAGGAGTGGATGGAGCTTGTTTATCTAGAGCACCATGGCTCAGAGGAACTGCTTCGGTGGCAGCAGTCATAAGATGGCGATCTGTATTTTCTTTTAACTTGCTGGCTGAGCCCTTTTCTTCTAATGTTTTTCTTTGGCATCCCTTCTCTTCTCAGCTTGAGCTTGATCTCAAATTTCAACAACTCTTCTGTCACAGAGCGGAAAGACTTGTATGGCCAAGCGAGAATGCCAATCCAATTTCTTCTTCCTGATAGAACTGATGGCCTTAGTGACAGTCACAATTTCCTTGTCAAGACCCTTGGACTCGAATTCAGTCTTAGCATCTCTCTGCATCTGCTCCAAGGTTTTCTTATCCTTCGAAGCTTCAGTATGATCCTTGGTAATTTCTTTCAGCTCAATAAAGAATCTGCCCACCAGTTGTTTAATGTCAGACGACAACTGCAGACTCCCAATATCTTCAGCCTGTGTATCATATGCAGCGCTATCAATTATGTCCATGAAGAGCATGTGATCATACTCTTGAGGCTCTTCAATAGTTTTGAGGTCATTTTTCTTTGCCTTATTGGTGGGAATATCAACTTCTACAGAAGTGTTCTTTATTTTGGCAGAAGGATTGCTCAACATCTTTGACTTGATAGGCACCGAAGGAATATCATCAGTTCTCTCCACAGCATGCCTGGGAGATCTTCTTGGAGACAAAAGAGCCTTTGAAGATTGTCAAGGATTGCCTTCTATTCATACCAAATTTCTTCTGCATTCTCTTTGAGCAGATTTCCTTCGGGAACTTCTTCTTCCTCAGAATCAGAAGAGTACGCTGCTTCTTTAGATGGACTAGCAGCTTTCTTTATCCTCCTAGCAAGAGCTTTTCTTCGAGGCTTTGCAAGACTTGAAGATGGAGCGGTGTTTTTCTTCGAGCGACTTGCCTTTGAGGCAGAGGCACACTCCTTTTTCTTCTCAACATCTTGCCGAGTCAGTACAATGTTCTCAGCTTCTATTTTCTCGGTCTTGGCCACCTTCTCTCTTGGCTTTGGCCTTGGCCCTCTTCTCGACTTCCTTACGATAATCTGTAGGAGTCTTAGTAGAACTGGGGTGAGCATTGGGAGGCTATTGTGGCCTCACTTTATCTTCTCCTTCCTTGATGCAGCCCTCAGTAATGCATTCATTCCATGGAGGAGTGAAGGAAAACAGCACCGCATACTTTTCCCGAACATTTTCATACTTGAACCATTTCTTCGCTCATTTCTATTTAATTTTCTGCAATCTTGTATTTCGCTCTATCAGCATTTCACCATGAGGAGGCGTCTTATAAGGTGCCAGGTCAGACATCTCCATAGTCATGTCAGCTTCTTGACCATGACCACCTCTCCTTGGTCTATCTTCAGAACCGATACCTTGATCCTCGGTTGTTGCTTGATCTTTAAAGGCAGCAACTTCTGCTTCGATTTCTTCTTTAGGATTTGGCTCAGCCTTTTCCTTCGGCACCTTGGGAGGATTCGAAGATTTGGCAGTTCCCCTCATATGCTTCTTGTCTTGGCATTTGTCTAGCAAGATCTGAGGTAGTTGCTCTTCTTGTTCTTTTTTAGACTCAGTGAACTCTCCCGAACCAGAAGCCATGATCACCTATGACTGGATTTAAGGTATGAAGGAAAATAGACAGGGTTATGAGTACGCACAGAGGGATTTTGTCGATGAAAAACTTTTTTAGAGAGTTTTTGATTAGTGATTCAAGAGATATCTTAGATAGATAATATCATCGATAGATCTTACTCTAGTAAGTTCCAAGAAATTTACTAGAATAAAATCTAACTAATCTTCAGTGAGGATAAATGCTTGAATATAGATCTAAGCGTACTTTGCGCAAGGAAAAACTACAAACCGCGCACAGTAAATCTTAGAGAGCCCTAAAGATCTACTGCGGCAGTAAAAATAAATCAAAATGGCACCGGATGAACTTGCTATAAGAACGGAAGTTGAGTAGATGAGTTTGGATCTCCGTACCCTAACTTGGTGACAGAGATCGACTATGGCGACACGGCGAAAGAGATTACCGTGTTGACGGGGACCAAATGCGGCGAGGTTCCACCAGAGTTGCACTTCGTAGGAGCTCGTTAGATTTTCTTCAAGGATGGGCTCAGAGGGTCTGATGGACGAGCGAAGACAAGGAACTAAGGGAAGTGCGGAACCGTCCAAGGAAGAAGATGGGGGGTATTTATAGGAGAAGATACCCAACCACCTGTGAGATCGATGACCCACATGAAATGGACTCTCCGCATTCAACTCGCATGATTAGATAGTGGAGATCATGGGTACATGGCAACCGAAAACAACGGTTTCTCTGGACTCGGGCAGGAGACCCGAATTTTGGAGGGCTTTCCCCAAATTGGATTAAATTTTGAGTCACATTTTTCTCATGGCCAAGGACGTCAAAGAGAAATGCACTACAGATGAAATTACGTACTCACAACTCAAATCATAGATTTGGATGAGAAAGAATGGAAAGGGAAAAAGGGTCCAAAACAAAATCACTCAGCCAGATAAAGAATCAAGAGAAGCAAACAGCTATGAGTGATGAGTTCATCGGACAAAACACCAAAACTGCAACACAACAGAGTGAGAGAAAACATGATTGCACCAACAACCAAACGAAACCAAATAACTCAGAAAAACACTGAAGTAGATAGAAAGTTAATAGGGGCAAGGATCAATTCTTTTCAGAAGAGTGAGTGAAACCCCTGCACTAGTAATTGTGTCTCGAGGCATGAAATATGAGTTGAATCACCCTGAGACATTTTTCCTACAAGAATAATTAGTTAGTCTTTACCACCCACATCTTTGCGGGCGGTGGAGATGCCATTTGTCTCGGTCAAGCAGGAACTGTTTTCTTCCATGACGCTCTGAAGTTTCTCATCTGTGAAGGGTTAGCATAGTCATAAGAATAGCCATTGAAATTATTTCCAGAAACATGCACATAATGATTTGAGGCAGTATGCATGTACTGCTTCTGACGATCATTCAATCCATTTCTCTTCAAGGAGTAAGCAGCACCATGCTGTGAAGAATATCCATTTCCTCGAATATAATTTCTCTGCAAGGTTAGATTGGTAGTGACAGGAAAATTTTCAATGATGGATTTCTCAACCCAAATTTTCTTCTTGGGTGAACCTATCCTGCAGTTAGTGCCAATATACCGAGAAAAAACACAACCATTCTATTGCTTGAATAGTTTGTAGTTAGAGTCAAGTGACTCATCATCATCAATAGAAATGGTACAGTCATATCTAGATAATAATGCAGGTATGAGAGTTTTGCTCTTGGCAAGGACCCAGCATGTCCTAGGATATTGTTCGGGGGTCCAGTCACTACAAAATCCCTGCTATTCTGTGACAAAAACCCTGGTGACGAAGAACAAACTGTCACCAAAGATCATTTTCTGTGACGGTCAACCGTCACCAGGTGTTTTCCTCCCAGAGCAGCGCCCTCAGCAACTTTGGTGATGTTCTGGCCTGATTTTCAGTGACATATTTGGCCGTCATTAGGCATGTGCATATTCTACGATGATTTGTAGTGTCATAGAAAATGTTCGGCGGGTTAGAAAAATGATTAAAAAATGGCGTGTTGATGTTCAGAATGTAGTACCTGGTTTTTCTGCCATGGTAGAGTTTATAACATATTAGAATCAAATTTTTAGGGGCTATGAGTTGAGACGCTCATATCGAAATCCATTGATTTTTTTCCGTACATGCTCTCATTGTAGTGAACTATGAGAGCACGAATGGGAAAATATGATCACATAGAATAAAATTGCATTAAAGGTTCTAAACTTCACTTGAAATAGTGTACCACAATAGCAAAGGGACCGCCAAGTCAAATGGCAGTATTACAAAAGGTCATAATTTCTTAATACTACTTAATAGGTCTGACCATAGAACATACATGTGCATCATCATCACATCAGTACCAACAGTAGCATAAAACATGAACTACAGAGATGGACGATCATGAGCCAACACGATAGAGAGACAGAACTACTCCTCATCTGGTTCAGCAGCAATGATACCGAGGAAGAGAAAGCTCCCTCCACGTCCATGGTGGGGCACGAAGATCATCCTGTCTCCAATATCCATGTCGTACACATCGACTACTTTGCTCCACCTATTAAGGACGATGCTTCCATCTTATTCTCCTAAAGCCGAGTCTGAAGTTGAACTGATGTTGACTCTAGGATGGAGTACAATGGTCAGCTCACGATTGCACCCATCTCCTTAGGAACAACACGTTGTGGGAGTATCTAGTGGAAGAACACAATTTGAACACTTTAAGCAAGCTACATAATTACCTAGAGTATCTGAAGATAATGAGAGTAGATACAGTTCTAATCATGAGTTTGTTGTCAATGTTGGTGTTGTTGAAAGTGTGCAGTAGCGGCACATACGAATGATCTCTTGGTCCAGCATTGTTACTGTCCGCGAGCATCCAAATTTGATCAACAAAGCCGATGACAAACCACATCTCTTCCTAGCTTACTTTGCTGCCGTCAGTAACCTCCATGTTGTCTATACACTAATTTGTTACAATATCCACTTCACAATAAGCTATCAAAATATTTGTAAATAAGATAAGTTAAATATAGCACCCGGATGAAATGTGATTATGTAAATCTAGCTGTAAATGTTGTTACTTAAAATTGCTGGATATTTGCCAAAATACTTACATGGATCATTGCTCAAACGCACATGGAGGCGACGTTTAGGTTTTCCACCTAGTCTGAGGTACAGTTCCATACATACTTCGAACTGGTACACTATGGCAAAATCTTTCCAAGTATGTCCTGTGAAAAAGGTCCTATCTTCTTCGTTCCTAATCCTGCATACAAAACAAAAGCCCTCTCTTGTCTCCAGGTGGACGTGTACAGTGGTCCTGACAGATCTATTTATGCACAGCTTCTCCAGAAGTTCATCTCTTGCAAAGCAGGGGATGCACTGAACAGAATTCAGAGATTGCTCAAAAATATTTAGGCCGTTTATAGAGCTGGTACCATTTATGAAAGTGCTAAATACCATTTCCGACAATGCTTACTATAATTTATGAAAGTGATCAAAAACATTCTTAAATGAATATTGGATATCAGAAATTTCATTCTGAATTTGTTAGTTTAAGAAATATTTATGAAAATTTCAGTGCTGCAATAGAAATCAAGAATTTTCTATATCATAATAAACATAAAAGAAATTTTCAGATTATACATAGGTTACTCATGACATCTGAATCGGACTAAGTAGTGAATGTAGCAATAAGTGGTAAATATACCAAGGGGCTACTGTTGGCACTTTACCAAATTTAGTCAGGTGTATCTATTTTTAGATACTTTCCATTAAAAGCATGATTTATGTTCAACTCATGAGCAGACTTTTCTACTTATGAAGCAATCATGAAATCCATCTGCATTTATGTGTTAAAATCCACATGCAGGGAATCTTCACAACTTAACTAAACACTTGAATGACATGTACGTTTGATAAACTTCAAATCTTAGAACCATACCATAATTTTTCGAATCCTTGCCGAAGCGTGATGCGGAGGTACTTGTCCTTTGGAACATAAGGGAGAGCATAGAGATTCCTGGTGTCCAAATACTTCCGGCACTGCATATCCAAACACTCAATTATTCATAAATAGCATCTGGAGGTGATTTGCATCAGATTAGGAGATGGAGATAAAGACTTACCTTCATTTGTTCTGCGGGAAGTCCAGAACCACGACAAGCGGCGGCGACAGGCGGCTACCCTCGTCGGCATGTTTGATCTATGGGGATAGATGGCGGTAATCCTCATCGGCGGAGATGAACCTGCTATGAAGTATGGCCACGATACGCGTCGGCGAGAGGGGGCGAGAGACTGTATTTGGGACTATACACGGTCGAGAGGGGGTTTTTAGTGAAGGAGAGATGAACAGAGACGGCGAAGCTGATGGGACTATACGCGGGCATCTCTCTGGTTGTGGCCCACTTTTTAGCTGTAGCACAGAAATATTAGGATAAAAATGCAACATATATTTTGTATTCAAGGAATAAGAAAAATGCATGTAAAATAACAGAAAATGTGCAAACACTTTTTCCTTTTTGGTTGGAACTTTTGCAATTCAAATAAAATCACAGTGGATCAAACTCATGCGGGGCATTTTCATCAATGTCGTGCACGGAAAATATCGCCACTTGCAAGGTGTAGCCAAAAACATTGCAAATAATGCAACACACCATCTTGAAATCATTAAAATAGCACTTCGCTAGGTGTAGCATCAAAAAGTTTGCAATGAATGCAACAGACCTTCTTGAAATCAATAAAATAACTAAATTACATTCCTAAAATTTTCAAAACACCACCTATTTTTTACCGCCTGCACACCTATAGAACCGCCACGCGCCGACCATTTCCGAAGAGCAAACGCTGCACATACCAGCCCCCAGCCATGGTTCGTCTGAAAATCACCACCTGCAACTACATCGACGGCAGATGGAATCACCTAATATCTAGTCAGGCATTTCCATGCCCCAGCCCCTCTCTGCGTCGCTCCCCATATCAACAATCAGACCCTTCTCCAGAGGAGCTGAAAGCCGCATGCAGTGAGGTTGCACAAGAGGAGGCCTTGATGGAGGAGGACCCATGCGATGATGCAGACAGACGACGAGGGTGAGGAGATGGAGACGGACAACGACGACTATGACTATGATGACTATGAGCCGGCGGTCAGCGATTTGCTTCCGACAATTGAGGCAAAGCTGCCTTCAATGGTGGAGGAGGAGCTCCATCTATCCGCCGCCTTGCAGTCATCGTTCAAGACCGTCATCACTTATCAAACTAACCATGAGACGGACTCGGCCGTCCTTCGCAGGTCCTGCAAAGTGGCCTTGCAGGACTTCCTCGGCCCCGATGAAGCAAGGCGGTAGTTCTAGGCCGACGAATGGCGCACCCTCCAGGAGATCTGCGACATCACCGACCGAGCTCGCTGGAAAAAGGAGATGACAGTGATGACAGTAGGTATCACACCAAAGTAGTTGCAGACGCTGATGACTAGTATCAGTATGGCGAGGCGTTTTGAGTAGAGGATAAATTTCTCTCTAATGTAATTACCTTTCATCTTCGCCTTCGTGCCCAAAAAGTTTGAGGAATGAATGTGTTGGGTTTTTCTGTTCTTTAGTCTAAAAATTGCGTGCAAATGCGTTGCAAATTTATCCATAATTGACGTGTCAACCACAGTGTGATCTGTTTGTTCTGAAGTAGGCATGTCCACTGTCTGAAATAGAAACTTAATTTTATGATAAAAGAATTGATCTTTACGTCCAGACTTTGACCTGTTTTTATTCAGTCATATGCAGAGCACAATGCCATATGATTTCTTCAACTCAATAAGCAATTGCAGCAAATGCTTGGCAATCTTATCCAAAATTGACATGGCGACCACACTGCCATCTGTTTGTTCTGAACAAGGCATGTGCACTGTCTAAAATGGCAACTAAATTTTCTGACAAAAGAATTGATCTTTAGGTCCAGACTTTCAGTAGTTTTATTCAGTCATATGTAGAACATAATGACATATGATTTGTTCAAACCAACAAGCAATCACAGTGAATGCTAGATGTATCTGATATGCTACAGTGAACCACACTGGTTGTCAATACTAGACACCAAAGTCTGAAATGCTGCGTTCGTGAACCACAATAAGAAAAACAGTTTATGTTAGTAATTTCTTTTCATGTTGTGGATTGGTAAGGTGCCATATTGATGGAGGTTCATTACATACAACATGCATCATTGACAAGTACACATGGCGGATTTAACATGCATCTTACTTCCACTTGTGCACACCACATATATTGTGGTTCATGTACACGTTACAAAGCAAACCACACCCAAAGGGTTGACATTTTCTTGTGTGTATTTTTTACATGTTTAATATGCCAATAATAATACCGCATACAAAAAAGCTAAAATTTTAAATCATGTTTAGGCAGAAATCACGTTTTCACATATAATAGTTGCAACAAAAACTTATGAGTACATGGAAATATGATGAAATACCACATTGAATGAGAAAATACATCTATAATAAGTTGTTTGAATCAAGGAGAACATGTGTGCACTAGGGTATGGAAGTAGTGTTAGTAGGAGGTACAAAAGGTCATAGAAAATAGATTTTCAAATGGGGAGTGAACAACCATCATGCCATGTCAAGTGGTAATGTGAGTTCAAATTTGTCATGGGCAAAGATCTATTATATGATCTAAATTGTTGCTGGATTGACATGTACAAGGAAAAGGATGGTTCATTGCAAACTTGTTCAATGGACTTTAGCATGAGAAATAAACCTTTTCTAAACTAACCAGCACCAAAACATTTGCCATTTCTTGTAACAATTTTTGTCAAACGTAATACATCCATAATGAGACCACATGCCAACTTTCACAATTTTTTGAATGTATTGAGGTTTGATTATATTTTTTTTGATAAAAATGCAAGAAATGCGTATGGTGCATACGTGCACGCAAATTAAGTTGCACGTTCCTTTAATATTTTCGTTTGCCCTGAAATTTTTGTTCCCTCCGCCCTTTCGTTCCCTCTCTTTTTTTGTTTATTCCATATTCACCAAACTAACCCACAACCTCATTCACACCGTCCCCTCATATGTTTCTTCTTCCCCAGATCCAGTCCACTCATGGCGGCGAAATCGATCCCTCCCCGGCGTCTGGCATGGCCGGCATACTTCGAAGCTGCAAACTACATAAACTTCCTCCATCTATCCCAAAACCTAGTCGTAGACTAACAATTCTACCCTCCTCCCGCCCCACCGCCCCTTCTAAGATTTGCACCTGCGTGTACATTTTCACATGTTGTTCTTTCAAAGAAGTAATCAAATTGCCGGTTTGTATTAGGCTCCGTATAGCAGCTAATTCTATCTAAGGTTATACCAATTTGGTATGTAGTTTCTTAATAAATTAGCCGTATTATATAGAGTACTGCAGCTAATTCTATCTAGGGTTACAGTAATTTAGTATGCAGGTTCTTATTAAATCTTGTGTGCTGTTTTGATAAATGAATGATTATTTCTTCTTGAGATAATATGTTATATTTCATCAAATCTATCGTTATATATTGTTCTAGATTTGGTAATGCATTAGTATCTCTTATTCTTACTCATACGATATATTTATGGAGTATGTGGTATCCTTTGAATCTTTGCTCACATTAGTGATGACCATTCATAGTAACAAGTCATATCTGACTTTGCAGCTGCTGCAGCCAAATCAGCACATCTATACTGCAGGATTAAGGAAGAAACACCAGAGGACGATGATCCTATAGCCAAACGTGCGCTGCCAAATGGTGTTTCTACCGTTGCTGTACCAGATTTCGTATCCGTACCACGTACGTGTATGTATGGACATGGACAAAAAGATGTTGTCTATGAAATTGATTTGGAGTCACAGGGTTCAGATGATGTCAGTTAGATTGATATAGGTGAAGATGATGGTAGTCTTCAAAAAACTACTTCTCAAGGTACAAATTTCTTGTACATCAGCTTAGTATCACTGCTAGATTGTTGTTTCTAAACTATGTCATGGAGTGCTTTTGGTCAGGCAATGTATGGTCGTACACTGACACTACTGAAGAAGCGCACCAGAGCTGATGTACCTTCTTCTTCAACTGTGGCAAGATCTACAGTGAACGACCCATCTATTCAAATGGTTAAACTTTCTTTTCTGATTGCTAATTCATCTATAACTTGAACTTGTGCTGTAAAATAAGTACTAAAACTTGCTGTGCATATGTTGTATCCTAAATGGGTTTATGTTTTCTGCAGGGAAAGGTTCATATTGACCCGAAGGATGCATTTGCTTCAAAAATGTGCACTGGTATTTTAAGGAAATGTGGTCGCGAATTTCTCGATAGAAACAATTACTGGAACATGGTAAAAAAAGGCACTCATGAGCAGGCTATAGCGCTGAAGCATGAATATATAAATGAAGAAAATTGAGGAAACTAGTGGACCAGTGGTGTGATGATCACTCCAATGTATGTAATACATAATCTTTGCTCTTCAACTTGTCAATCCGTACTTCTGGACACATCATACTAAATTTGAGCTACATATCATAGGTACTTCGTGCCAAAAAACAAGGAAAACTATCTACTGTGAAGCTAAGCCAAAACACTGGACGTACAAAATGTGATTCCCACTGCAGACATATGGTAAGTATTTCTACTATCTTATTGCAAATGCTTTATGTTGGATTATTATATGACTTGCAGTATTAATGTTTACCAATTGATAAATCTAATATAAGCCCAAGGACAACATTGATAATCAATCTGGTGGAGACTTGCTTGAACATATGCACACTGCAAAGAAAGATCCTACATTTAATCAGACTGCACAAGAACAAAACGTAAGTACTATCTTATCTTATATTTACTAATTGGACGCACCATGCGAGGCTCCACGTTAATCCTCACGTTTGAAATGTAGTAAACCGTTGAATTAAGAGATGAACGGCTTGAGTTAATCCTCACGTCTAAAACATAGTAAACCGTTGAATTAAGAGATGAACGGCTTGAGATAGTGTAATGTCCGTGTACAATATGATCAGTATCGATCTATCCCTTAAAATAAACAGTATTGATCTATCAACAAATCCACGGCCGCTACTCTTCCTATCTTCCATGCCTACACGTCTCCAAGTGCTGCCTCGCCTGATCGAGCAGCCGCGGACATACCCCACTCGAAGTGCATTTCCTCCGCATCGTCTCCATGCGCAGGCTGCGAGGTCGCCACCGCAGGCAAGTGCATCGATCTACTAACTCCTCCACTCTCTCAGTCAATCGAGATCAAGCCAGATCACGTACATTAATTCACGATAATCAGAAAGAAAAATACAACAACATAGTTAAATATTAGTGTAAGATAATTGGTACATCATACATATATGCAAATAATCTTACCAAGATTATTGAAAAAAATACGTCTCATCTATTTTTTCAAGAAAAGAATATATATGCATGTTATTAGTTGTAATTTTACAATTTTCAATTATAAAGTTTCACTAATTTTAATTTTATTAATTTCTGCATACAAGAAACTTAATAAAAGCTGAACTTATATATGTCAACCGAATATTATTGGCTAGCCCGTGCAGATGCACGGGTTGACGGGTAGTGAATATGAATTTGGTTTGGATCAAAGGGGTGATTAGCATAGTAATCATGATGACTTGGCATTACTTACTAGGGGATCACTGTAGCTTGACACATGGGGTGTTACAACCATCCAGGTTGAGATGGGCCTAGGTTCCCGACAGGCCCCGAGTTATTCACTATGGTGGAACGACAGGGCAGGCGGAGACCATCCAAAGAGAGGTGGGCCTGGGCCCTGGTCGTCTCCCGTGGTTACTTAACAATAACATGCTTAACTAGTTCTGGGTATTTGATGTGAGATTGCCATTGGCATATACGCACTGGTCGCCACGCGGGATAATGGTTTATGGGCCCCTCATCGTCGTCAGTTCTTATCGAAAGCTACCTAGATGTCAGAGTTCAGAGAGGCGGGCTGATTGTCGGGGTGAGCGGATACTACCTGCTGCGTAGTCAGAGGTGGGCTTGGTCGCCGAACAGTCTCGCAACGTGCTGAAGCAGTTAGGGTAAGCGGCCGAACAGCCCTTTCGTGCTTAGGATGTAGACCGGTGGGTGACCTCTATGGAGAGCTGAGATAGGACTTTGGCGTGTCGATCATCCGAGGCCGGGCATTACCCAGAAAAGTGTGTCCGGCCAGAGGTAATCGAGCGTGTCGAGCTATGTGGTGCACCCCTGTAGGGAAGTTAAACTATTCGAATAGCCGCGTCCACGGTAACGGACGGCTTGGAGACGTATCTGGACCTCTTACAAGTTAAACCAGATACTTGATAAAAGACACCAAGATAATAGATAGGAATGCTGGGTGATCACTTTCTCACAGGGAGTCGAGAGGGGATCTTAGGGTATGTTGTTGTTTTATGATGACAAGTTGGTATTAGTAGACACAAGTTGGTATCAATTATGCTATTCTCTTCTATGGCTGCAATCTAAAGATAGCTTTCATTAAGTTGAGTTTCTCCCCCTTATTCTGGCATTTCTGCAGTATAGTCCTTAGATATAACCCCATTCCATTGATACCGATGCATAATTAGTTTAGTTCTGACGTAAGTATTGTGAGTACTTTGGATGAGTACTCACCATTGCTTTGCAGCTTTTTCCTTCAACTCGCTTGCTGCAATAGATGATGGCACCCAGGATGCAGGTGATTCCGAGGCCAGTTACTACATGGAGATCAAAGCCGACGAGTAGTTCGGAGGTCCCAGGCAGGAGGCCTTTGCCTTTCGGTCTAGTGTCGTTGTTATGATTCAGTCTTCTTAAGGCACAGTTTGTTGAACTCGTCTGTACCCAGACATATTTGCTATCTGTACTGATGTATTATTGGGTCCCCGTGCCCTGGTTTGTTATATAAAGAATTATGTTTAACATTTGTGTCTTAGTTGTGTTGTGATATTAACCTGGAGTCACTGTTCATGAACGTGCATGATGTGTGTATGATTAATGCACGATTATGAATGGGGGCATCACAGTGCGGCTAGGCCTTGAGTGCATAGTGCATGGCCCAGACCGCCTAGCGTCTCTTCCACCTTCGTCATGCTATCAACGTTGCACTCGCCCGAGTGCCGATGGAGCACACGTCGTCCATCCGTCGGAGACCAGGGGTGGATAAGGTCGGCCCCGATGCCCTGGACAACCCTAGCCCCATCACTTCTCCTCCCTCATGCCACTTCTTTCTCTCCCACACGTAGCCGAGCCACCGTCGACATGGCCTTCCCCGTCCACGCGCTCCCCATCGTTCTCACTGGCTGAGACTTCGCCAGGAGCTCCGCCGCCCTCCACTGCTTCGTTTGCGCGAACGAGCCCAAGACCAGCGGCCCTGCATCATGTGGATCGAGCGCTTCTTTCCGCCGGACACTGCCACCGTCCATCAATGATTCTGGCGCCACTCCTACTACTAACATCTCACCGAGCCACCCTTGTGCTCCTCGGTGAGCACCGCTTTTTCCCCTCTATTTCCCCTTGATCTGGCGCTCCTAGCTGCTGCTGCCATGGCTGCCGAAGCTCACTGCCACCGCCATGCTTGCAACTGCTGCTGTATTACTCCGCTTGCTCAGGCGAGCACTCCGTCGTGCTCCTAGCGGAACGTAGGTGCCGCCTGGACCATTTGCCCAATCGATATCTTTTCGCATGCTCGAAGCCATCGAGCTCCTGTAACCGCCGTCGCCGGTCGCCGTTGCTATCATCGATTTTAGCCACCTCCGATGGTGCTGCCTGCGCAGATCAATGCGTGAGTCCCCGCATCATGTAGGTAGTCGTGATGCTCATTTTGGTCATCTGTGCAGCGATTCCGTGTGTCGCCGCCGTCTCTGGTGGTCACCGGAGCATCGCCGCCAGCGCGCGTAGTTTAAACCCCCTGGGTCACTGACGTGTGGGCCCAGGGCGGCAGTGATTAGCTTAGGCGCTGATTAACCCCCACTAATAACCACTGACATATGGGCCCGCCCTGCTAATTAAACATTTTATTAAAACATGTGTCACTGATAGTGGGTCCCACTTAATTAAATGGATTAAATAAATCCCTAATTAAAACTACTATCTATGACATGTGGGTCCCACATGCACTGTTCACATTGACCAGTCAACCATTGACTGTTGAGTCAGCAGTTGACTGGACCCATCAGTTAGCCTCTGTGGCTAAACTGCCACTGGATGCACATAGCATTTTCCATTTAAATTTCAAAATTAATATTAATTGTAGAAAATCCATAAAATTATTAAAACTTTGAAAAATCATAGAAAATAATCTATAACTCGGATGAAAATAATTTATTTATAAAAAATGATCAAAAAAATATAACAAATCCGAATATGTCATCCTCCTGCATGACAAACCTCTCTAACATAATGAACATTGACATTTAGCTATTAGGTCAAATTAACGAATAATATTTGGAGCTAGGAAAATATTCCCAAATATTTTCTCTCTTCAATTAAAATGTGTACTAATGCATTAGGGCAATCCCCATCACATTTTTCCATGCCATGCATCTGTGTTGCATTTGATTACCTGTTTTTTATTTGTTTCCCCCACATTGCTTCTTTTCTGGTAGACCCCGAGACTGCAGTAGATCCAGATATCGACTACGCCACTGACGATCAGATTCATTCAATAGAGCTTCCAGGCAAGCAAAACCCCTTTGATCATTCTTGATATAGCCTATTCTTTCTCTCTACATTCATGCATTAGGTATTGGTATAGTTGTTGTTGTTCGGTAGATCCTATTCTGATGCATAGCCTGATTTTGTCGCCTGTTGTTGATACTTTACCCGTTATCCTAGCATGCCTAGCCTAGTACTGCTTGTGCTCCATTTGTTGGCCCTACACCCTTGTTCGTGTTGCCATTATATTACCAGGCCGTGATCCCTCTAGGCGATGATCACAGATATACTTATACTGTTATACTATATATGATACACTATGGTGGACTCGATTTTCGGTGGCCTGCGACATGGAGCGAGACGGATTGCGATGAGAAGGCGATGAAGATGAAGACTGATACTGTATCCTTGATGTGTTTATGTTTAGAGATGGGGCTGGCCAGGCTGATGGTGCCATCTAGGATGAGATGGGCCTGGGACCCGGTAGCCGCCCCGGGAATTTCACTATGGTGGAACGACAATGCGAGTAGATACCCTTCGGGTGAGGTGAGCCTGGACCCTTGTCGTTGCCCACAGTAAAATTAAATAATACGACTAACGAGATTTGGGTATTTGATCCGAGACTGCCACTGGCATATATGCACTAACCGCCACGCGGGATAATGGTTATGGGGCCCTCGGCATCGTCAGTTCCTCTCGAAAGCTACCTAGATGTCACAGTTTAGAACTGCAGGCTGATTATTGGGGTGTGCAGATACTGCCTAAGCCAGGATGATCTAGGTGGGCTTGGTCCCTGGCTAGTCATGCAACATGCCAGGAGTGCTTAGGGTGAGCGACCGAACAGCCCTTCATGCTCAAGATGTAGACCGGCGGGTGACCTCTCTAGAGAGCTGACATATGACTTCGGCGTTTCAATCATCTGAGGCCGGGCAGACCCGCGAAAAAGTATGTCCGGCCATAGTGTAATCGAGCATGTCGGGCAATGTGGTGCACCCCTGCAGGGAAGACAAAACTATTCGAATAGTCATGTCCGCGGTAATAGGGCGCTTGGAGATGTATCCCGATCATTTACAACTTAAATTGGATACTTAACAAAAATCACCAAGATATTTATATAATGCCCGCGGATCGCTTCCTCGCAGGGAGTCGAGGAAGGATCTTAGGGTATTGTATTGCTGCGTTGTTTATTTGGTTTCGTGTGCGCTCTTTCTCTTCTATTGCTATAAGATGCTCTATTTCTCTTCTCCCGCTGCAAGATGTTGGTAATTTATGATACATTGAGCTTCTCCCCCTATTCTGGCATTTTTGTAGTATAGTCCATAGCTATATCACCTTTCAATAGATACCGATGCATATGTAGTATGGATCTGATGTAAATCTTGCGAGTACTTTGGATGAGTACTCACCATTGCTTTGCTATTCTTTTCCCTTCAATCTGGTTGCTACTATTAGATAGTATCCTCTCGGATGCAGGTAACATCGATGTGTAGTTCGGAGGTCCCTGGCAGGAGACCTGCACCTTTTAGGTAGGGTCAACATTTTGTCTCAGCCTTCTTAAGGCACCCTTGTATCTTGTCTGTAGTCAGACATAATTTGCTTTCTGCTCTGATGTATTGTGGTCCATGTGACCTCTTCTTGTAATATTTGCTATCTTTGCTCAGTTATGAGCTCTTGCAAATATTTTTCTCTCATAGAGTTTTGTTGTGGTACTACCATGGAGTCACCGTTCATGATTGTGCATGTTGTGCGTATGATTAGTGCACGATTATGATCGGTGATGGCACAGGCAGCCAAACAAAAGACAGAATTGGCAAAGGACCTTCAGTGGCAAGGGCCCACAAGAACATGACAGAGCGTCTGTATAGTGGAAGGACGATTCATGTGTCTGCCTTGGCGGCAGCACATGCATTCCTCTTGCATCCACCTGTTATCATCAGTGACCAATCCCCTCTGAGCCCTTGGCTTTAGGAGATCACTGAGATGGTACGGATTGCAAGCCAGCATCCGGATAATGGGCACTCCTAAGGCATGCACGAGCTAGTTCGGCGCTGGCATAACAAATGCCAAGGCGCTCCGCCTGAGCTTATCCTACAAATCCCCCTGTCCCAGCTGACCTGCTCTTACGGGTAGGCCCGCCTGGGAGGGGGCGTAAAGGATGGAGGATTGGTAACCACCAATGGGCACAATGCCCCAAAGAAAACCTTGCCATCCTCAGCGCCTCAGGGGGCTGGGACAAGAGAATGGAGAAGGAGGCGAACGGCCTCCATAATATCTTGAGGGCACCACCCGGAGAAGCTCGAGAAGTTAGTAGTGGCGGATTAGTATCAGGAGCTCCCCGTCATCGAGCACGTCCATGTTCTCCATAGAAGGCAATGGTTTCGGGACAATTTGTAAAAAGTTAATTTGATACTGGGTACCTAACGATGAAGTTTGTATTTTTATGTGAGTCTGGGACAATGAAAGTAAGGAAATGCATGGGAGATACAAGGCCACATCAAGAGAGGGGGGAGCCACACGTTCTCTGGCCAGGAGTAGTCCATTTGCATAATGAAGGAAATGGATAAAAGCAGCTCTTCCCCATCGATGGGGAAGAGGTGCTGAAGGGGGAGTAGGGGGTCGCTACCCCGACCTTCCCCAATGGTTAGCCTTTTCGCAATAAACCCCGACCACCGGAACATGATGACCAGAAGACCGTCCCTCAACCAGGAGCAGTCTACTGCATACTGATGAGGGAAGGGTCCTTGGTTTTCTTCTTGGTTGGCTTGGGGGATGAGTCAATCTTAACCAGGAGCAATCTGCTGCAAACTGACGAGTGCGTCCTTCCCATAGTGTCACCGAAAGGAAATCCAAGGGCCCAAAAAGCCCCCAACCGGAAGCGGTCCACCGCATGCCGATGGGGGTTTCCTGTGGCCTCCCTCGTGGAGACCATGGGAACAATTAAATCCTCCAACCAAAAGTCATCTGCAGCATGCTGACAGGGGCCTTCTCGACAACCTTTTCTCTGGAGGAGGTTGAGGGAAGGGGTCAGGCATCTCTTAACCAGAAGCGGTCCATCGCATGCTGAAGAGCATGACCTGACCACCCATTAAGCCCTGGAGTCGCGACCAAGCACAGAGCCCAGGGGCTACCCTACTCTGAAAAATTTCTAGCACAAAGCCCTACAGTGGCGCCCAGGCACATGAGAACTACCTATACTAACAATACTAACTAAAAGCCCTGGAGTCACACCAGGCATGAGGTGCCATGACTTTATTTTCTAGACCCGACCATCGACCGAGGAGGAAGCCCTAGAGTCATCATCAGGCACTAAGGTATATCCTCATGACTAACTCACTAACTCCTTAACCTTTAAGCCCTGGAGTCGCGACCAGGCACCCTACTAACACAACAAGAAAAGTCCCCAAAACCCCGACCAGAAGGGTACGTGGTCCCTAAACGTAGGGACTCATCCTAGGTTGGTCAGGGGAAGGGGCCCGTGTACTCACCTCGGGTGGCGGAAGACGTCCTACATGTAGGATTTGTCTCCCGCCCCGTTCGGACAGAGAAAATCATGAACATATCTAATAGTACTAGAGGATCAAGGGGAACACCCAAGGAAGGGACACTCCCCCTTCCTCGAGTCAAAAGGACACCATCCTTGGAAATCTCCCTAAACACTGAATTACATCCAACGGAAAGAAAAGCCTTAGAGGCAAAGCTCGGTCGAAGGGCCTGCCCCATCTATCAAAGGCAAGGCCCCAGGCTCATCTTCTGGGAGAACCCCTGAAGGCAGACCCAGCGCACGGCTCGTGCCAGATCCATGGAGCCAGCCTGCTCCATGGCCCAACCAAGGATCTGCCAAGGAGACAAAGGAGACTCAGGAGTGCCCATCTAAGTGCATTCTTTGGTGTCCACCTCTGCAATAATCCAAATGGCCAGGAAGTTCTACACCCTGTTCACCCGAGAATGGAGCGTGTGGATTTCAGGGCCGATCAGTGGCTCCAGCATCAAGTCCGCCTAAACACGCTGCCACACCCGTCTCGTCACCCGAGACGCTCGAAGCCATGGGGCCATCGCATCTTGAAGACGGACCGACCTCTCATGGCGAGCGTGTAACTGGAAAGAAGCCACCGCCACCATCCTCCCAGGATTCTCAGGGAAGAATTCTTGGATCTCAATGGGTGGCACCGCTAAAGCTGGTGGAACCACCTCTGTGCTAACTCGAGGAGGAGCCTAGGTCAGCACCAGAGTAGGGGAAGTTAATGCCGCCCGCACTTAGGGCTGCAAACGAGTCAAGTTCGAGCGAGTTGGAGCTGGCTCAGCTCAACTCATATTAAAAGTCGAGCGCGCTCAAACAGAGTTGAGCTCAAGGTCGAGCTATAGAACATGACTCGTGCTCAGCTTGTAATGATCTTGAGCTAGTTTTGAGCTAAATGAGATGGTAAAAATTATAAATATATGGTGATTATTCCAACTAGATAAGGCTCAACACGACATAAGAAAACACTGAAAAATATTATTCCACTCAAGACGATGATAATATAAATTTCTTCAAAGTAGTTTGACTTATTCTCACACAACTGGAAGTTTAGTATCAAAATAAGATAATGATTCACGATAGACATATAATTGGGAAACAAATTATTGGCCAAAGACCATAATAAGGCCTAAATCTTCTCTACACTCAATTAAGCTTCCATGTTTGCTTGTAAATAAAATGGAGAAAAATCATAGACATCATATATGGTAATAAATTATCTTATTTCCATTTAATATATGGCATGATCATTTAACATAATGATATTATGTCAAGCTATCGAGCTAAAATCGAATGAGCTAGTATTGGCTCAAGATTGGTTCATTTCTCAGTCGAGCTACCCAAAGTGTTCAAACTCAGCTCAATTATTTTTGAGTCGATCTTGAGTCAAGCTAACAAATGAGTCAATCTCAAGCAGCTCACAAGCCTCGAGCTTTTCTTGCAGCCCTACCCGCACTCCCTAGAAAACCAATGGACCGCGCACCCCAAGGAGGGTATATGGGAGCATAGGAGGGGCCCTGACCATCTGGGCAGGGACTGAACTAAGCGCACTCAGCTCTAGCTGAGAACGATGGACAGGACAGAGGAGTGGAAAGGACTGAGGAATGGAGTGGTGAGAAGAGGAGCGACACGAAAACATGATGGCAACGAAGAAGGAAGAAGACGGGTATGGTGGAGCCCTCCATGTCTACCCCGAGGGTCCCTTATTATAGCCCAGATGGATGAGGATCATAAGCAATCACACTGAGCCTTGAGGTCAACATTAATTAAGATCCTCTCGGGTCCTAGGGCAGTCCATAAAAGCGAGGGAATCAAGGCAAGTTATTATCGACTGATGACTAGTCACATCGAAACTTCCCTTCTCCCGAGCAAGAAACCACTTTGCTTTCACATAAGGACGCGATAGTGCTATTTCCCAAGCCTGCCCATTTGACATTATGGCCCCACCCGTAGCAAAAAAATGGAGATGTGCTCCTTTTCCTAATTATCATAATTGCTACGGGCAGGTCTGGGGGCTACTGACAAAGTATTGGTAACGGGGGTACCCCTAATACTTGGTAAATGGACCTCGTTGGAAATACCATATCAGTCTATAACTTGGGAATGGATTTATTTACCACTAACTGCACATTGACACACCGAGGTATATCTAGATACACGTCTACCATGACCATATCGACCACAAGGGATCACCAAGGAAGCGGATGACGCCAGCAGTGACGGAATCGGGGGCTGGAGCCCCGAGCATCTAGGACACTTATCACAAGGGTAGGAGGCCCTTGCGGAGCACTCCACCGACTGGGCATTTAAGGCCTGGTCAGGCTATGCAACATAGCCCGGCACAGGCCTATGATGAGAAGCCATCATCACGATGACCAGGTGGACGGGCATGTGACCAGACCCTGGCATGACCCATGACCGAAGAAGGATGGTGCGGCGCGTCATGTCAAGCGGAGGTGCTCGAGCACCTGACACTTCATAGTGTCAGGTCATCTACTGAATGTACAAAGAACAAGTTGCACGCAATGCCTACCATCTTGTATACCTGTTCACACATGATTAAACGACTAATGTGGTGCCCCCCATGCCTATATAAGGGGAGGGCCAAGGTTAGTAGAAGGACAGCAGAATATACTACCGCACACAAATCAAGAGCACCAAGTAGTAGGTTCACTCAAGCGAGAGCAAGAAGACTAGGAATAGGAGTGTTCGGGCACTCTAGCTAGACCCCGACCACCACTAGTCACACCCCAACCACCATCTTTGTAACACCAGAGCACTTGTATTCCTCTAGTTCATATCAATACTGACAGGAAGTAGGGTTTTACGCCCAGATGGCATCCTGAACCTATATAAAATCCCCGTGTCCGTGCATGATCTAATACTTGTGGTTTGATATAGTTTTTTAGCCCCTGGCTGAACTCACAAATACAGGGTATCCTTGATTCCTGGTGTCCTGAGTACACACTCCGACAAAGGGTCAACGAACACAATGGGATAATGTTCACCTCTTCTGGAGAAGTGGCAAACTACAAACAGATATGAGTTTTAGAAAAACACCCGAATAAATCCGGTACAACGACAACAGACTGCCATTGCAACGTGAATGATGCCGTGATGAATGCAACGAATAAATAATTACCGTGATATAATAATATACTATGCAAAAGAATGCAGGGAATCGGTGTCGGGCTGTTATAACTAATTGGAAAGCAAACAAACGGTTAGAAAATACCTCGGTGACCTCAAACATCAAAATAAAGAGAATGGAGGTATTTTTGCCAGGTACGAGCGCGAGTACGATTGGTGTGGTTATACCGAACGCCATAATTTGTTCTGGTAGTCAACTCCCAGCGTCGCCCTTCGATACGAGCGTGAGTACAAGAGCGAGCGCTTGTACCATACACCATCTTGGAATCTGGAGGTTTCTGTTTGTCGGGGCTGATGTCGGGTACGAGCGTGGGTACAAGAGCTCGACCTCGTACCACACACCATCTTGCACTCTGGAGAGGTGCTCTTCGTGCAGCCTCTTGTGGTATGATGATGGGCATGAGCGTGAGCTCTCTTATCATAGACCATCTTGCATTCTGATATTCTTCTGCGTGCGGCCGCGAGATGGTACGAGCGGATGTATGATCGGGAGCGGTCGTCCCATACGCCATCTTCTCTCATGGAACTACAGAACTTCATGAAAAAAATTGTGCTCCCTCCTCACATTAGGCACATAGCATATTTGCATGCAACAAAATACAGGCTACCGATACGCTAAATTTTTACCGATGATGATTACTCCGAAACCTACTCTAATAACAACTATGCAAAACAAAATAAAAGTGCCAATCCAACATGAATGCACCTAGACTCAAGACACAAAGCTAAGAAAGACACCTACGTACTTTCAAGTTACCTCCCTGGTAGTGCTTTCTTCATAGCCATATAGCTAGGCTTCGGATCTCCATAAGGTCATCCACCAAGATCCCAAGAGATATCAACCTCGGGTTTGAGATCTACCTCTGACCGGGGTTTGGAGCACCTCATAGCAGAGTTTGGTCAGAGGCGCACTCGCTTGCAGTGCATTGGCATCATGTAGGTAAATTCGTACTCGCTCTTTGGCAAGCACCGATGCACCAAACTAAGTGGAGATGCCTGAAAGATTAGTTTCTACAACTTCACAATATCTTTATGATTGATAGGATGAGGAGCTACAGGTAAATCTTAACCTTCTTCATTTTCATCAAGCTGAACATTAATTATACCTAGAGTTTTACCATTGGTGGGAGTTGTCGGACAGCAGCTATTCCATCCTTCATCTCCATGTTCCTCTAGTTTATCTTGGCAAGTAGCCTCTTGCCGCTCGATGAGCATTTCTTCTGGTTCCTGCATGGGGTTATGCTCCTGTGATATAGCAGCTTGGGCGATGGCGGCCATCCACGTCTCATAGTTCATGACTCTGGGATTCTCATTAAAATTATTAGTTAAGGAAAAGTCGTAAACTTTCTGCAACAAGCCTCCATGCTTAGTGACAAGTGTATAATCGTCGAGAAATCTATACACCCACATTAAAAGCTCAAAAGATCTAAGCATTAAAATCATCTCCTCAATGACTTCAACATCGTCATAAGGGTAGCCACCACGGTTATATGATCTCACAACTTGGAGAGGGTGAAATTTGCAGAAAAATCTCATGTGGGAATTGGATTTGCACAATATGCAACCCTTAGGAATTAAATCAGCTACAAAATCCAATGCCATAAAATATTCACCTCTCTCAATACCTTTGTCAGAATGCCGGTATTCTTCATATACCGTTCCTCTTCCATTGGTTTGTTCCATCATGACAACTTTGTCTCCTATTGGCATCTCAAAGCAAGACATATTTATTTTGCATTTTTGGGTTAAGAGAAAAACAATAAGATAAATAGCAACAAACAAAATAAACTAAGTGCGAGCGGGTAAGTAATGACCAAGTGCTATGCTCACTGGCAATGGCGCTAGAAAATGCTTGATGTCCTGCAAGTGCACAAGGTTGTTGTAGCACTTTCATGATAAGTAATTTTCGAACCCATAGGAAGCGGAAAGGAAGGCACTACAAACCCCGCACCTACGCTATCACTTATGTAGTTACGTATGCACACAAACTGGAGTTTGGAAATAGTCTACTCTATAAGTTGCTAGGGAAATGAGATGCAAAGGCGTTTATCTAAACTATGAACAAGAAAGGTAAAAATAGGAATTATAGGACACTAAGTTTGTAAGGACGGTGATTGAGTAGTAAAGCGTTCTCTAGGGTTCAAAAATCATCACTATTAGTAAGAACTATTGTATCTCTAATTCACTCTTCAGATGCATAAGTGGGCAGAGCCGGGTATAGAACATTGTAGGATCAGGAGTATATCGACCAGAGGGTGGTGAATGGGAGATTTAAAATTTCTTTTGGAATTTCAAATCTCTCGAGATAATACAGCGGAAGTAAACTACAATAGGAGCACTGAAACTAAATTGGAACAGGCACGCGAAGATAAACTAACTAAACTAGAGAGACTAAGCAAAGCTTTCGATGAAAGCAATGATAATCTTCCTATTATAGTAACAGAGTACTTTCTTGATGACAATGGTAACACAGAAATAAAACAAATCTACAGGCATGGATGGATGAAATGAATGAATCAAATCACTGAACATGAATACTCTACTGAGAGATGTTCATCGAAGCATAACTCAGCTAAATGACAAAATAACACCAAAGGATCAATAGACGAGCATACAAACAAATAAGCTTGAGCACAACAAATTGAAATACACTAAACAGCATAGCCATAGTACATACGATAAACAAAGGTGGATATAAGATCAATGGGATATCTATCGGAACACAGAACACTGAAGATAAACTACTGAAAGTATTGTAGTAGAGTAGAAGTAACAAATGGTGCTTGATGGCGACAGATGATTCCGTAGACCAGTTCACTCTTCTGTAAAAGACCTATGTCCGGTTGGAGGTACTTGTGATAGAACACAAGAGCAAACCTCTCTCCGTCCTATTCTCCTTCAATGCAAAGCTGATCAGACTTCGGTTCATTTCACTCGGGATAGATGCTTATCGGTGATCTCCAAACCTTCGACAGACTTGCTTTGCAAACCACAATTACTCTTAGTTGCTGAAGACTTTGACTAGGTGAAGACAATTACTCTTGGACACACAAGCTGACACCTATCCGTCTAGAGAGTATGCAGCTCTCAAGTGTAATAGGTACAAGAACTCTCAACTCAGATCTACTGTAATGCTCAACCATGATCTAAGTTTCAGCTCTTGATTTTCTCTCAGTGGATATTAAACTCAAATCTCTCAGAGAGGGGTGCTCAAACAATCTTCTCAGAATCTCAAGCAGGGCAGCCAACAAAAAACGTTGGAGCGGGGTGGCTATTTATAGCCGCAGCCTTCCCAGATGGGAAATGACCATTTAGGACACGCGGTCTAGCCAATGGCCAACCGACTTATTTCCAACGTTCGGATTTCGAGCACACGGCAACTTTACTTGAGGAACAAGTAAAGATGACTCCTTGGTCCAAAAGATATCTCTCGTAGTCTAGAAGAACAACGTCCCTGATTGGCGAGTAAACAATCAGAGCACAAAGTGATTTCTCTCAGTCTTGCATAGGTTTCGGCTAAACATCACAATCGACTTGAGTCTCAAAAACCTATACCCCTCTTAATAGTACGTTGGTCCTATGACTCAAATAAGAGAAAAGAAGAACAACAAAACAAATACTACGTCTTCACTTCACCTTCAATCTTCTCGACTCCAGTCATTTCTTCTCGGACACACCGAAGAATAATTGCTTCACTTCAGCAATATTTTAAGGGGTCAACTTCATCACGTAATCTTCTCGGTAGTTTCTTCTCAAAACACATCTCTCTCTTCTCTACAACACAGATACTTCTTGGTGAAGTTCTTCAAACTTCTCGTCAGAATATAGCATACTTCTCGATACATCCGGGACTATTTCTCTCTATGTGCACTAGCAAACAAATCAGTCCCTTACTATTTTCTGACAACAATCTCCAAAACCCAAGGGGCAAGACATTGCACCAACAATCTCCCCCTTTTTGGATGATTGTTGACAAAACAGAAACATTGAAGAGTAGATAGAAAGGTAACCGATAATGTGCAGAAAGTAAATTAGTATCAATCATAGATAAAATATAGCTCCCCCTGAACGTATGCAGTTACTGAAGAATTTGAATCCTGAACCCTGCATAAGTTAGTGTAAACAAGGAGGGATATTTATCGATGATAAACTGAGTTGCATTGAAAGAGAATTTTTTAGAAAGGATTAGTTCAATGCACTCGGTGAACTCTGATCGAAAAGATTCTTGCAAAAATAAGGCTTTGAAATGATTTGTCACAGAAACTCAAAAAAGATTTTATCATAGAAGTTCACACAATGTTTCAAAGTATTTCTGAAAGAATTTCTCTTGCATGAATAGATTTTTTGAGAAATATCAGAGTAGAAGAAGAAGACAGAAGAAGTGAAACATTACAGAGACTCATCAACTATGATAAGGTTTCCACCTACAAAACAGATATGATAGTGATAACTTGCAAGGAGTTATTAACAATACAAGCAGAGTTGTTCATCATTACCACATGCGGTACTTTAAAGTTCAACGACCATAAACTGAAATTGTTTCAACGACTCTACAAAAAAGAAAATGTTTCAAGAAAAACCAAATGCAGATAAATCCAGCCCTAGCAAATAACAAGTGGCAAAAAGAATGAGAAGAACATGAGGAACTACTCATCTAAAGAAGAGGCAGAACTAGAGTTGTTTGGTGAAGCAGATCCAGCTCGCGCAGATGTAGCAGCCCTTGAAGGAGTATCACCAGTAGCAGCTGAACTTCCTCCGGCTTTGTCTTCAGGAATAGAGCGAGTTGATTTTTCATCAATGTCCTGGGCTTGGTCATCTTGAAATGCTGGAGAAGTAGTTTTTTAATCAATGGCAAGAACATCGTCGGGCTCAAGAAACAATAGATCAGTCTAAGAAGATCTTATTAAAAGCACTGGGGTAGTTCTGCGCTTGCGATCAGTCTCGAATGTGTCGATGTAGTCATATTCTTTCTTGATGCCTTTAGCCTTGAGCTACTCGCTGGTGTACTTCTTCCAAATAAGAACACAGGAGCGCTTCTTGTCCTCCTTCACCACAAGCAAGGCTTGGTGAGCAAGATATGCCTCTCCAGAGCTTGCTGTGTCTGAAGACAAATCTCTTACAGAGAGAGAGATTCTCATCTCTAGGAATTTGAATGGTAGCCTGCTTGATATTCGGGGGTTGAGCTAAAGCATCTCCTTCAGGAACAGCAGGTGCTTTGCCTTTGCCATTATCCTAGATAATCCAAAGAGTATCACGGACAGGAGGAATATAAGTTTTTCACTTGTACCGACAAAGAAACCTCTTCCCAGTGAACTACTCAATAGCATATTGGATCTAGGGTGCGTATGGCTTCATAGCCTGAGGGAATTCTGCTGCACAGGCCAAGTTGCAAAAAAATAGATCCTCAAGATCAAAAGGAGTTCCCATGGAAATGGCTTGTAGAGTGTTCCTGACAAGTCTTTAATCCTTTTCAGGCCTATTGACTGGCGTGAGAGAACTGCAGATGATATGAAATAAGACGTTATTCTCATAGGTCAAGTTCTTTGAACTATGTTCAGAAGAACAAGCATCGCCAACTTTGGAAGGATCCATCAGCAAGTGAAGTTGAGCATCAGTAACATCCCAGAAGTGCAGCCTGTGTTCACGAGTCTCATCTAACTCAAAGCAAGGAAAACGAAGCATAGCAATGAATTAATCAGCACTGCAAGTGATTTTCTCTGTCTCGGTCATCCATTCAAATATCCAAATGTTGCAATCATTCAGGTTACCCAAGACATAAAGTGTCACATAGAATTGCAGAATAATTTCTTGGTTCCACCCGTGATTGAAATAGAGGAATCTCTTCAGATGCAGCTGATTCAGCTGGTCAATGATACGATGGAAGAAGCGCATCTCTTTTAGATCAGCAAAATTAAGAATCTTGTGCTCAAAGATACAATCTTTGAAGCAAAGGATTTGAGAGTAATAGGTAGCCTATTTCGTTGTCCAGAATTGAGGTGACAGAGAAGTCCTTTCCTCTTCATACGGGCTCTTCCCAAAGAATGCCATTTTGGATCTATGAATTTTCTCATTAAATGCCGGTCTGTTAGGGCAGTTCCTTCAGGAAAAGTGGGTTGTTTCTTGGGGATATGGTAGATCATCTTTGTACAACTTCCCAGCAGCTCGAACATCATCAGGTGCAGCAAGTTTTCATCGATGGGTTTCAGTGGTGGCACCAATTTCTTTGGCTTTTCTTTCTGTGATGGCTTTGAAGAACTAGAAGATCCATCACCTTTGCCAGCAACAACTTTGTCAGCCATTCTAGCCATTTTCCCAGACACAATTTTCTTTGGCTCTAGGGCCTTTTATTCAGTTTGCTTATCAACAACTTGAGGCATTGGGGCCTTCTCTTCAGCACTTGGTGGCCTTTGGGCCTGCTCTGCAACTTTCTCTTCGGTGACAGGTGGCACAACAACTTTTTCTTGAGCCATCGGCTCATCACTTTTTGTCACTTCTTCCTCTCACAGGACAACATCATCGGGACAAGGAGTAGGGTCTGAGACAACATTCATCTGAGCAATTTCATCAGAGGATGGAACAGGGGTTGAATCTTTTTGGGTAGTGCTAGGCTCACCCTCTTTCTTCTCTTTCTCCTCCGCGCTAGGCTTGGAAGGAATGTCTGGTGCATTCCTCAATGGGGACGGAATGGCTTCTTCTACCACAATTTCTTCATTAACTTTTTCTTCGGGAGCCTTCTACTCCAGTGGTGCATCTTTCTTGACATGCGTCTCATGAGAGACCGTAATGTCCTCAGCTTTTTCTTCATGGGCGCTGGTGTCGGTTCTAAAATCGGTGGATCTTGGGTAGGGGGTCCCGAGCTGGTGATCATGGTATGATGGTAATAGGAAGTAACAGGGACATAGTTTTACCCAGGTTCGGGCCCTCTCGAAGAGGTAAACCCCTATGTCCTGCTCGTATTGTGTTGATTATAGATAGGGTACAAAGTACAGGGTGATCTAACTTGAGATCATATGAGCCAGTTCTAACCTCTAAAAAACCTTGCCTCTACGGACTAAACCCAACAGTTTATATAGGCAGCGGGGGTATCTAGGGATACAAGTAAGTCGGCTACAACTATAGATAACATGCCGATTATTTGAATATGCCTTGAAGTGTATGCCAAGTCTTCGGAGGATTCCATCTTGAGTACGCCAAGGGCCATAGCTTGCGTGGCCCAATCTCCAACTGTCGGTGGGTCCTCGTTCCAGCCCATGAATGGCGGGCTAACATGGTGTGCACCCGCTAATCTAGGACACCGTCAGTAGCCCTTGAACTTGTCTACAAGACGAGGACATTGGCTCTATCCCTGAAATGGCTTCATCTTTCTAGTCTTCGGCTTTGTAGGCAAGTTACATCTTCCACGTTGGCTTCTAAATCCGAGGACTTTGTTTGGAACCAAGGTCCCTTTATTATCCACCATTAGCTTCTATGTCTATGCGTCGATCCAGTCAATAACATACTTTCAGGCAATGTGGTTTTATCTAATCCGAAGACTAGTACTGAGGATTCCAAGTCTGAAATCTTTTTTACGCTGAGGTCGACTCCTCATAGAAGAAGTTATGTTCTCCGAGGATACTCGATGACCTCTGGCATCATAATTTATTTTGAATGATAGAGGTCATCTTTTAACAAGGCCCTCCTCTGTATTATTCATTTTTACTGGGTCCGAAGACTATAAAAGCTTGTCACGTGTGTGCTATAGGCTGAGTGGCTTGAGCCCTGACAACTTTTCGGTCAAAAACTGAACTGCCACCACTTAATCTGGATCCAAACCATCTTCTCAATGGGTATATCACGGCCCAAGGCCGTTTCTACTGGCACATCCCATCAATAAATGGATTGTGCGCCATATTTTCAGTGATGTCATTAACAAAATCCATTAATCTTTGCACGCATATACTGCATCGTATCGGGAACTGGCGATTCATACTGCAAGGCGTGGTGATCCTTGGCCTCTTACTGACCTATAAAAAAGGAAATGGTAAATCTAATTCACCAACACTCTCATTTTCTGCTCCATCACGAAGAACTCTCGCAAGCTCCAATGCTCCGAGATCAATTCCACGCTCCATCCTCTTTGTCCTTTCACCGCAAGAGATGGCCGGCAAGGGGAAAGCTGTTGCTTCTCCAGCATCATAGGCCATCAGCAAGAGGGGCAGTGGATGCCCTCCAATGTCACCGTCGGCATGATCACCGAGCTCCAGGCTGATGGGTACCTCTCCGTCATGGCTAAATGCCGATCCCCTGTGGGTGCGGGTGAGGTCTGCTCTGCCTTGGCCATCCCCGCCCCCCGCCAGGGGGAGCGGGCAGTCTTCATCTCCCACCTCATCCAAGGTCATGGTTTTCCTCTCCACCCTTTTCTCACAGGCCTCATGTTCTTCTACGGGCTTGATTTCCATCATCTTGCCCCAAATTCCATTCTCCATATCACCACATTCATCACTTTCTGTGAGGCATTCCTTCGCATAGAGAACCACTTTGGGCTGTGGCTAAAAACATTCTGCATCAAGCTGCACAGCAGCGGCTCCAAACTTGTAGATTGTGGCGGGGCCATGGTTAGCAAGATGCCTAGGGTCTCTTGGCCAGAGGGGACATTCAACGGAACCGTGAAGCTCTGGCAGCAGGAGTGGTTCTACTTGTCCAACGCGCCATCAGGGGACTAGGAGGACATCCCTGCCTTCTCGGTGGAACCCCCAAAGAGGCTGCTCTCCTGGACCGCCAAGGGTCTCAACTGGGGAGACCAAAAAAAGGTAGAGCTGCTTCAGCGCAAGGTCAAGGCCGTGGTCGACATGGGCCTCAGCTTGGTGGACATATTCCATGTAATACTCCATCGTCAGATTATTCCCCTCCAAGTCCGAGTTGCTTCGATGTGGAGGTACAAGCCAAAGGAGGAGGTGACAATCCGGAGATTTTTTTGAGGAGCTGACCTCGATGGGATGTGGATGATTCTGTTCAAGCCCTCGGGTAAGGGCAATAAATTCCCATCCCAAGCTGAGGACATCGGTTTAAGCCGAGATCGGCCCATAGCCGATGTAACTTTTATCTGTAATTTACTTATCAAATTATCCGCCATGCTCTTTTTAACTGAGTGGTTGGCTTTGTGTGATTTGTATAGGCTTGGCACGCTCGTGCTAAGGCGATCAAGTCCCCGGCGCCACTGCTAGAGGATCCCAGGAGCCCTGAGGTTGAAAGTCTCTTGGCCGAGGACCCCTATACGATTCCGCCCAAAATGAAGAAGGAGGAGGGGAAGAAGACCAAGCAAAGAACCTGGCCATCCAAAAAAAGGTCTCGGATGCCCCTGCAGAGAGTTATCAAAACTCTCCCTCTGAGTCCAGCAACTCCGAGGCAGTGGAAGAAGAGGAGGAGAGCGAAGCGCGCTCCTCCCAAGGCAGCAAAAGGACGGCATCCGAGGATGCCAAAGAGGTAGCTCCTCCTCAAACATTTAAATGTCTAAGGATGGCACATACTACTCCAGCGGGCCAGACTTCGATGCCCATGGAGACAATCATTTCGGGCTCATCCGAAGACATCTGTCGTCCCCGGGAGCATCCGGCCGCTGAAGGGTAACTTTCTCATTCATTTTCTCTATCTTGTGAAATGTTTTATACCATGCAAATTACTTCATCTTGTTTTATTTTTATAGGGTGCAACGCGACCTGCCCGGTGATGAGGACTCCGAGCAGGGCATTTCGAGGGCTTCACTAGCCCAGAGCTCTTCGGAGACAGCAACCGATCCTTTCCCTACCCAAGAGAGGGAGGCAACATCCCACTCCACCCTCCAGTACCTAATGCTGGGGGAGGAACCAAAATCCTTACCACCGAGGTTAACTCTTCAGCCACGGAGGAGAACACCGAGGACCAGGGGAGGAAGACCTCCTCTAGTCAGGAAGAGATGGTGCTCGAGCGCCCAGCTTCCATGGCCCCGACGACTTTAGAGTCATAGGGCTGACAAGGGACACCCCCTGCTCCGTCAAACAGAGACGGGGCAAGAAGGACGCCACCACCCATGCTCGGCCTTGAAGGGGCCGAGCTATCAAGGCATCAGCAGGAGGTGGAGGCACCTGTGAGCAGCTCCTCCATCCTGTCCGACCACCGTGCCATGCTCGGCATGGCTTTCATGCAGTGTCGGTCTAGATAGGCCAGAATATTGGAAGCATTCCTCAGCCTAAGGCTTCGAGGTAAGAGTACTTTACGTATTTGGTTTTAACTTTAATTGTCATGGCTTGAATATTACATTATGTATAGCCAGTAGCCCTCAAGGGGGATGCCGAAGCATCACCCGAAGACCATAAAACTTTATATGTTTTGAAAACATGTGCTACAATTATGCTTCGAAAGCGCGTATGTAGTAGCCCCTGAGCCATAAGTTAGTTAACAAAACTGACTTGAGGGTCGATATAACTTTATGTTTATTAGCAATAAACGCGAATATGCAGTAGCCCCCGAGACTCTTGTCGGCTTAAAAGAGCCGATGAGAGGATTGATTCTATGTTCAGAGTCGTATCTGCTTTTGCATGTATTTTTGTGCAGGCTTCTGCCTCTTCCTTAGCCTCCAACTTAGTAGAGTTGGAGGAAATGAATCGCAAGCTTGCGCGATCCGAAGAGGATCTGCTTCTAATCCAGAAGCGTTTGGAGAAGGCGGAAGGTAAGAAATTAGTACACTTATGATTAATTTAACTGTCGAATAGTTCTATTTATTAATTCAAGTTTGCCTTTGTATTTTGACAGTGGCTGAGATGAACCTGGCCATCTTGGAAGCCGAGCTTGAAAAGGCTCGATCTGAAGCCGAGCAGCAAAAAGCTGCGGCACTGAAAAGTGTAGAAGAGATTGCCGAGGAGCAAAGGACTTGGCAAGCCGCTCAATCTTGGATATCCGAGGTTGAGGAAGATTTAAAGAGCATTGTCACAGAACGTGACGCTCTGAAGACCTCCAAGGAGAAGGACGCCGCCAAGATCAAGAAGCTCTCAATGGAGCGTTAAGAAGCCGCCTCCCGAGCTAACACTGTGAAGGAGGAATTGGGGCAGGCAACCGATATAGCCGCCGGTAAGCCGTATTTACTACAGTGCATCTTTGGCAGTCAAGCCTTCCCTGAGCTGACGAGAAATTGGCGTGCGTTAGGCATTTTTCGGACCTCCCATGGAGTGTGGAGGATGCGTGTCAGCACTTCGGCGGTCGCAATGACGCGGTCAAGTAGAAGGCCTTCTGGATGCAGTTCCAGGAGGCGGCACGCCCTCAACTCCTTGGCGACCAGCTGAAGCAACTGGCCGAGCTTCACCAACCAACCAAGCCCGCATTGGAGGATCTATGCATAGCGCTTCGGCCAGGCAACCCCCTGCCGACCAGCTACTTTGGGTTGGTACATCGCTTCTAAGGGGTTGTTGCCCAAGTTGAGCTGTGGAAGCGGTCGGCCTTCCTGGAAGGTGCTCGGGAGGCCTATGCAGCCATCAGGACATGGTATCAGAAGCTCAATCTGGAGCCAGTTACGCGGCATGGGCCTGAAGGGAATAAGCGGGAGGCCAAGGACTACTTCGAGGTAGTTATGCCAGCTGCTCGGGTGTCCGAGAAGAAATGCAAGAATGAGATGATTCTAGAGAATCTCGATTGATCTTGCCTTTATGCCTCCTTGTATGCCTAGATGTATTATGTAAAAAAGAAAAAAATTATTTTGAATGAAAAGTGCATTTTCTCTATCTGCTTTATGGTTGTTTTGACTCAACAATGACTCTTTGAAGATGTAGTTGGCCAGTCTTCGGCTCTTGCCCCTTAGTTGAAACTACTTAGGGTGTTTCCTTCCAATTTTCAACCCTTAGCTGATGTCTCGGTGCCCGGAGGCGGTTGTATCAGCAGAAACAAGGCAATCAGACCTTAGGGCTAAAGCATACACTTAATCTTAGGAGCATACATTTGGGGGCAACTTAATAGCCCCCGGCATATGTCGAGTCCTCGGATCGTCCAAGGTCGAACCACTCACACCTCGGCTCGTTCAAATAAACAAAGCCTTTCATCTTACATGGATAGCCGCCATCAGATGAATATAGTTTAACACTACCTGAAAGTTTAATTGGAAGGCATCTTTGAGGTCCTCCCAATTACCGATGGAGTTCTCGGGCAAACTGTTGAGCCAATGCCGTGCCGATCCTTTGAGCTTTAATGGTAAGTCTTTAATGGAAAGTATTTAATGGCATGGAGGTCATCACCTCGGGCCATGTGGATGTGCATGAGGAAATCCTCAATCCATACAGCGGGATCAGTGGTTCCGTCATATTGCTCAATGTTGATTGGTTTATACCCTTACGGGAACTAGTGCTGCATGACCTCGTGTGTAAAGCACATGGGGTGAGCAGCTCCTCAGACCTGAGCTATGGCATGCCGGAGATCCAATGTCATTATGGTCTGGTCACGTGTATAATCGTGAGTGTCATCATTCTTGACGAACCAAGCTGAGTATCCCGCCTGTCCAGCAGGTGGGCGCTTCTTAGATCCATAAATGGATTGTGATGTGGCGGCTGGTATCAATGCCAATTTCTTCCACAGATCATAAGGTTTTCCGAAGCGGAAGTGGATCCTTGCCGTAACGGTGAGGTACTTTGGGGGGTTAGGGTATCCGCCTGCTGGTCTATCTCGGCCCCGAGGTGGGCGGTCAAGATTCTCGGCCCACTCGCACTTTGATAGCAAACTACCGTCAACCTCCTCGTTGAACTCTGGAATCAACTTTCTTTGTGGGTAGTACTTATGATTCCCTGCGAGTCTATCCTTGATTTCTTGTTCGGTATTAAGGACCTCGGTCCATTTATCATTTAGCCTATCTTATTCATCCCGGAGCTTCTGGGACTTTTGCTTCATACTCGTGGTAGTACTAATGAGCCGTCGGCGAAAGGGCTGGAGTCGAGGATCCTCAAGGGGTTCCTTGGGGATGTCAAATTCATTAGGTCTGAGGCTTAATTCTTCCTCGGACTCTGGGAAGTAGTCGTAGTCCTTGGGGTCATCATCGTCCCTGTTCGGTATGGCCCTGTCGATATGACCATCATTGGCGCTATCGCTTGCGATCTGGTCCTCGGCACCGTCTAGGGTAGCGCCATTGTCCGTAGCGCCGTCATTATCGGCGGCGGCGATACTAGTGTCCCCGTTGCCTGTGTTTTTACCATGGTGCCTTCTACGTCGGCGCTTGGGTGGCTTTTTATCTCCTTCTTCCTCCCCCTTAGGGGTGTCCACCATGTATACATCGTAGGTGGAGGTAGCCGCCCACTAGCCAATGTTGGAAGTGGCTAGGGGTGATGCAGTGTAGGACATGTCGTCGGCATCTTCATCCATGTTGGTGGCCTCGTCGGAGGCAAAGTCTAGTATGTTGGTTAAATCTTTGACTGCAGCGACTAGATGGGTGGCGGGTGGCATGAAATTTTTTGCACTTCCCGACCTGTTTTCAATCCGATCGTAGACCGGCGTCTGATCATCCGATATTCCAAGGCTCTGAGTCGGGTCTAACATCACGTTCAAGAGCACGAGGTCGGCCTTGCCCATCTCTTGACAGTAGGCAGGGCTTACCTAAAGTTTGCCCGAGGTACCGCCTAATGCATCCTTGGCATTCTCGCTGGTTGGGCTTGATGCTCTATCCAGCAGTCCGGTGTTCGGATCCGAGCTTAAAGTTGGCTCTGAGTCACAGATAGATCCATGGCCCTGTTGCGTCATTGAATCTAGTGCTGGGAAGCTCATGCTTGACTGATTTTCAGGCTAGTCTGACACCCATCCTGAAAAAGCAAGATCTCCATGGGAGTTCGCGATGTACTCCAGATTTCCAAACCTGATGGTCTAGCCTGGAGAGAAGTTCTCGATCTGGCCGAGGTGACCAGTCGAGTCGGCGTGCAGCACGATGCTGCCGAAAGCGAAGAGCTGGCCAGGGACAAAGATGTGCCCACAGCCGATGCTGTCATTGATCTAAAGATGCGCCATCGAACCTCTGCGATCATGCAGTGGGACCTGTATGGGCCACCAATGTCAGTGCTAAAACTGGCGGATCTCAGGTAGGGGGTCCCAAGCTGGTGATCTTGGTACGATGGTAACAGGAAGTAGCAGGGACACAGTTTTTCCCAGGTTCGGGCCCTCTCAAAGAAGTAAAACCCTACGTCCTACTTGTATTGTGTTGATTGTAGATGGGGTACAAAGTACAGGGTGATCTACCTCGAGATCATATGAGTGAGTTCTAACCTCTAAAAAACCTTGCCTCTACGGACTAAACCCCACGGTTTATATAGGCACCGGGGGTATCTAGGGTTACAAGTAAGTCGGCTACAACTAGAGATAACATGCCGATTATTTGAATATGCCTTGAAGTGTACGCCAAGTCTTCGGAGGATTCCATCTTGAGTACGCCAAGGGCCATAGCTTGCACGGCCCAATCTACAGCTGTCAGTGGGTCCTCGGTCCGGCCCAGGAATGGCAGGCCGACGTGGTGTGCACCCCCTAATCTAGGACACTGTTAGCTAGGCCTAGGGATGATAACTTCATCAGCCCCAGCAAATTGCTTTGCTTCTTCAGGTGGAGGAGTTGATGGAGCTTGTTTATCTGGGGCACTGTGGCTCAGAGGAACTGCGTCGGTGGCAGCAGTCATAAGATGGCAATCTGTATTTTCTTTCGGATTGCTGGCTGAGCCCTTTTCTTCTAACATTTTTCTTTGGCAGCCCTTCTCTTCTCAGCTCGAGCTTGATCTCAAATTTCAACAACTCTTCTGTCACAGAGCGGAAAGACTTGTATGGCCAAGCGAGCATGCCAATCCAATTTCTTCTTCCTGATAGTACTGATGTCCTTGGTGACAGTCACAATTTCCTTGTCAAGACCCTTGGACTCGAATTCATTCTTGGCATCTCTCTGCATCTGCTCCAAGGTTTTCTTATCCTTCAGAGCATCAGTAAGCTCCTTGGTAATTTCTTTCAGCTCGACAAAGAATCTGCCTGCCAGTTGTTTGATGTCAGACGGTAGCTGTAGACTCCCAATATCTTCAGCATGTGTATCATAAGAAGCGCTATCAATTATGTCCATGAAGAGCATGTGATCATACTCTTGAGGATCTTCAACAATTTCGAGATCATTTTTCCTTGCCTTATTGGTGGGAATATCTACTTCTGCAGAAGCATTCTTTATTTTGGTAGAAGGATTGCTCAATATCTTTGACTTGGCAGACACCAAAGGAATATCATCAGTTCTCTCCACAGCATGCCTGGGAGATCTTCTTGGAGATAAAAGAGCCTTTGAAGATAAAGTGCTCTTGAAAGGGTTGTCGAGGATTGCCTTCTAGTCATACCGAATTTCTTCTGCATTCTCTTCGGGCAGATTTCCTTTGGGAACTTCTTCTTCTTTAGAATCAGAATAGTACCCTGCTTCTTTAGATGGACTAGCAGCTTTCTTTATCCTCCTAGCAAGAGCTTTTCTTTGAGGCTTTGTAAGACTTGAAGATAGAGTGGAGTTTTTCTTCAAGCGACTTGCCTTTGAGGCAGAGGCACACTCCTTTTTCTTCTCAACATCTTGCTGAGTCAGTACAATGTTCTCAGCTTCTATTTTCTCGGTCTTGGCCGCCTTCTCTCTTGGCTTTGGCCTTGGCCCTCTTCTTGACTTCCTGGCGATAATCCATAGGAGTCTTAATAGAACTGGGGTGAGCATTGGGAGGCTATGGTGGCCTCACTTTATCTTTGCCTTCCTTGATGCAGCCCTCAGCAATGCATTCGTTCCATGGAGGAGTGAAGGCAAACAACACAGCATACTTTTCCCGAACATTTTCATACTTGAACCATTTCTTGGCCCATTACTGTTTAATTTTCTGCAATCTTGTATTTCGCTCTTTCAGCATTTCACCATGAGGAGGCGTCTTATATGGTGTTGGGTCAGACATCTCTACAGTCGTGTCAGCTTCTTGACCACGACCACCTCTCCTTGGTCTGTCTCCGGAACCGATACCTTGATCCTTGGTTGCTAGTTGATCTTTAAAGGCAGCAACTTCTTCTTCGATTTCTTCTTCAGGATTTGGCTCAGCCTTTTTCTTCGGTACCTTGGGAGGCTTCAAAGATTTGGCAGTGCCCCTCATATGCTTCTTGTCTTGGCCTTTGTCTAGCAAGATCTGAGGTAGTTGCTCTTCCTATTATTTTTCAGACTCAGTGGACTCTCCCGAACCAGAAGCCATGATCACCTGTGAATGGATTTAAGGTATGAAGGAAAATAGACAGGGTTATGAGTACGCACAGAGGGATTTTGTCGATGAAAAACTTTTTCAGAGAGTTTTTGATTAGTGATTCGAGAGATATCTTAGATAGATAATATCATCGATAGATCTTACGCTAGTAAGTTCCAAGAAATTTACAAGAATAAAATCTAACTAATCTTCAGTGAGGATAAATGCTTGAATATAGATCTAAGCGTACTTTGCGCAAGGAAAAACTACAAACCATGCACAGTAAATCTTAGAGAGCCCTAAAGATCTACTGCGGCAGTAAAAATAAATCAAAATGGAACCGGATGAACTCGCTATAAGAACGGAAGTTGAGTAGATGAGTTCGGATCTCCGTATCCCAACTTGGTGACGGAGATCGACTATGGCGACGCGGCGAAAGAGATTATGTGTCGACGGGGACCAAATGCGGCGAGGTTCCACCAGAGTTGCACGTCAGAGGAGCTCGTTAGATTTTCTTCAAGCATGGGCTTAGAGGGTTTGATGGACGAGCGAAGACAAGGAACTGAGGGAAGTGCGGAACCGTCCAAGGAAGAAGACAGGGGTATTTATAGGAGAAGATACCCAACCACCCGTAAGATCGATGACCCACATGAAATGGACTCTCCACATTCAACTCGCATGATTACATAGTGGAGATCATGGGTACGTGGCAATCGAAAGCAACGGTTTCTTCGGACTCAGGCAAGAGACCCAAATTTTGGAGGGCTTTCACCAAATTGGATTAAATTTCGAGTCGCATTTTTCTCATGGCCAAGGACGTCAGAGAGAAATGCACTACAGATGAAATTACGTACTCACAACTCAAATCATAGATTTGGATGAGAAAGAATGGAAAGGGAAAAAGGGTCCAAAACAAAATCACTCAGCCAGATAAAGAATCAAAAGAAGCAAATAGCTATGAGTGATGAGTTCATCGGACGAAACACCAAAACTGCAACACAACAGAGTGAGAGAAAACATGATTGCACCAACAACCAAATGAAACCAAATGACTCAGAAAAACACTGAAGTAGATAGAAAGTTAAGAGGGGCAAGGATCAATTGTTTTCGGAACAGTGAGTGAAACCCCTGCACTAGTAATTGTGTCTCGAGGCATGAAAAATGAGTTGAATCACCCTGAGACATTTTTCTTCCAAGAATAATTAGTTAGTCTTTAACACCCACATCTTTGCGGGCGGTGGAGATGCCATTTGTCTCGGTCGAGCAGCAACTGTTTTCTGCCATGACGCTCTGTAGTTTCTCATCTGTGAAGGGTTAGCATAGTCATCAGAATAGGCATTGAAATTATTTCCAGAGACATGCACATAATGATTTGAGGCAGTATGCATGTACTCCTTCTGACGATCATTCAATCCATTTCTCTTCAAGGAGTAAGCAGCACCATGCTGTGAAGAATATCCATTTCCTCGAATATAATTTCTCTGCAAGGTTAGATTGGTAGTGACAGGAAAATTTTCAATGATGGATTTCTCAACCTAAATTTTCTTCTTGGGTGAACCTATCCTGCAGTTAGTGCCAATATACCGAGAAAAAACACAACCATTCTATTGCTTGAATAGTTTGTAGTTAGAGTCAAGTGACTCATCATCATCAATAGAAATGGGACAGTCATATCTAGATAATAATGCAGGTATGAGAGTTTTGCTCTTGGCAAGGACCCAGCATGTCCTAGGATATTGTTCGGGGGTCCAGTCACTACAAAATCCCTGCTATTCTGTGACAAAAACCCTGGTAACGAAGAACAAACTGTCACCAAAGATCATTTTCTGTGACGGTCAACCGTCACCAGGTGTTTTCCTCCCAGAGCAGCGCCCTCAGCAACTTTGGTGATGTTCTGGCCTGATTTTCAGTGACATATTTGGCCGTCATTAGGCATGTGCATATTCTACGCTGATTTGTAGTGTCATAGAAAATGTTCGGCGGGTTAGAAAAATGATTAAAAATGGCGTGTTGATGTTCACAATGTAGTACCTGGTTTTTCTGCCATGGTAGAGTTTATAACATATTAGAATCAAATTTTTAGGGGCTATGAGTTGAGACGCTCATATCGAAATCCATTGATTTTTTTCCGTACATGCTCTCATTGTAGTGAACTATGAGAGCACGAATGGGAAAATATGATCACATAGAATAAAATTGCATTAAAGGTTCTAAACTTCACTTGAAATAGTGTACCACAATAGCAAAGGGACCGCCAAGTCAAATGGCAGTATTACAAAAGGTCATAATTTCTTAATACTACTTAATAGGCCTGACCATAGAACATAGATGTGCATCATCATCACATCAGTACCAACAGTAGCATAAAACATGAACTACAGAGATGGACGATCATGAGGCAACACGTAGAGAGACAGAACTACTCCTCATCTGGTTCAGCAGCAATGATACCGAGGAAGAGAAAGCTCCCTCCACGTCCATGGTGGGGCATGAAGATCATCCTGTCTCCAATATCCATGTCGTACACATCGACTACTTTGCTCCACCTATTAAGGACGATGCTTCCATCTCCTTCTCCTGAAGCCAAGTCTGAAGTTGAACTAATGTTGACTCTAGGATGGAGAACAATGGTCAGCTCACCATTGCACCCATCTCCTTAGGCACAACACGTTGCGGGAGTATCTATTGGAAGAACACAATTTGAACACTGTAAGCAAGCTACATAATTACCTAGAGTATCTGAAGATAATGAGAGTAGATACAGTTCTAATCATGAGTTTGTTGTCATTGTTGGTGTTGTTTAAAGTGTGCAGTAGCGGCACATACGAATGATCTCTTGGTCCAGCATTGTAACCGCCCGCGAGCAACCAAATTTGATCAACAAAGCCAATGACAAACCACATCTTTTCCCAGCTTACTCTGCTATCGTTAATAACCTCCATGTTGTCTATACACTATTTTGTTACAATATCCACTTCATAAAAAGCTATCAAAATGTTTGTAAATAAGATTAGTCAAATATAGCACCCGGATGAAATGTGATTATGTAAATCTACCTGTAAATGTTGTTACTTAAAATTGCTAAATATTTGCCAAAATACTTACACGGATCATTGCTCAAACGCACATGGAGGCGACGTTTAGGTTTTCCACCTAGTCTGAGGTACAGTTTCATACCTATTTCGAACTGGTACACTATGGCAAATTCTTTCCAAGTACGTCCTGTGAATAAGGTCATACCTTCTTCGTTCCTGATCCTGCATACAAAACAAAAGCCCTCTATTGTCTCCAGGTGGACGTGTACAGTGGTCCTGACAGATCTATTTATGCGCAGCTTCTCCAGAAGTTCATCTCTTGCAAAGTAGGGGATGCACTGAACAGAATTCAGAGATTGCTCAAAAATATTTAGGCTGTTTATAGAGCTGGTACCATTTATGAAAGTGCTAAATACCATTTCTGACAGTGCTTACTACAATTTATGAAAGTGATCAAAAACATTCTTAAATGAATATTGGATATTAGAAATTTTGTTCTATATTTGTTAGTTTTTGAAATATTTATTAAAATTTCAGTGCTGCAATAGAAATCAGGAATTTTCTATATCATAATAAACATAAAAGAAATTTTCAGATTATACATAGGTTACTCGTGACATCTAAAGTCGGACCAAGTAGTGAATGTAGCAATAAGTGGTAAATGTACGAAGGGGCTACTGTTGGCACTTTACCAAATTTAGTCAGGTGTATCTATTTTTAGATACTTTCCATTAAAAGCATGATTTATGTTCAACTCATGAGCAGACTTTTCTACTTATGAACCAATCATGAAATCCATCTGTATTTATGTGTTAAAATCCACATGCAGGGAATCTTCACAACTTAACTAAACACTTGAATGACATGTACGTTTGATAAACTTCAAGTCTTAGAACCATACAATAATTTTTCGAATCCTTGCGGAAGCGTGATGCAGAGGTACTTGTCCTTTGGAACATACGGGAGAGCGCAGAGATTCCTGGGGTCCAAATACTTCCGGCACTGCATATCTGAACCCTCGATTATTTCATAAATAGCATCTGAAGGTGATTTGCATCAGATTAGGAGATGGAGATAAAGACTTACCTTCATTTGTTCTGCGGGAAGTCCAAAACCACGATAAGCTGCGGCGACAGGCGGCTACCCTCGTCGGCATGTTTGATCTATGGGGAAAGATGGCAATAATCCTCATCGGCAGAGATGAACCTGCTGCGAAGTATGGCCGCGATACGCGTTGGCGAGAGGGGGCGAGAGACTAGATTTGGAACTATACACGGGCGAGAGGGGGTTTTCAGCGAAGGAGAGATGAACAGAGACTGCGAAGCTGATGGGACTATACGCGGGCATCTCTCTGGTTTGGGCCCACTTTTTAACTGTAGCACAGAAATATTAGGATAAAAATGCAACATATATTTTCTAATCGAGGAATAAGAAAAATGCATGTAAAATAACCGAAAATGTGCAAACACTTTTTCCTTTTTGGTTGGAACTTTTGCAATTCAAATAAAATCACAGTGGATCAAACTCATGCGGGACATTTTCATCAATGTCATGCACGGAAAATATCGCCACTTGCAAGGTGTAGCCAAAAACATTGCAAATAATGCAACAGACTGTCTTGAAATCATTAAAATAGCACTTCGCTAGGTGTAGCATCAAAAAGTTTGCAATGAATGCAACAGACCTTCTTGAAATCAATAAAATAACTAAATTACATTCCCAAAATTTTCAAAACAAGGACTTTGAAATTATTTTAAAGGATGGGACTGGTCAGTGTAAACATTTACACAATGTTTACAATGACTCATCACATCGATTAAATCAACCTCGAGGTATAGCCACTTCCCAGCCGGTCACTTGTCCTCATACTGCTATAGCCATAGCACGCTTAACATTTAAATTCCTTTGGGGATGAGCTACCGGAAGGGAAGATGCACCTTCCCGATATGGTTGTCTATCAGACCTATGAGACATTTATAAATATTGAAGTGTACCCCATTGTTGACATGTACAATTTGATCGAATTGTTCATTGCAAACACCATATATTGACATGTGCATGGACCTTTTCTTTGTTACGTGTAGTGCCCAAAAATTGGACCAAACTCATATCACATCATAGTGGACCAAACTCATATCACATTTTGAAAATATGTCATAAAGTTTGCAAAGAATGCCACAGACATTTCTTCCTTGTTACGTGTAGCCCCCAAAAATTTGAAAGAATGCAACAGACCTTGAAATGAATAAACATTCACATTATATGTGAGCTATTTTCATATCACATCATAGTGGACCAAACTCATATCACATTTTGAAAAAATATGTCGTAAAGTTTGCAAAAAATGCCACATACCTTTTTGAAAAGTTGACCAAACTCATATCACATTTTAAAAATATGTCATAAAGTTTACAAAGAATGCCACGGACCTTCTTGAAGCCAATAAACAGGTTCACTATATTTGACAGAACAAAAAATCATTCTCAAAATTTTCAAAACAAGGACTTCGAGGTTAATTTAACAGACAGGACGGATCACTATACACATTTAAATGTGTACAAAACCGGTCTGTACACATTTAAATGTTTAGAGTGACCCATCCCATCCGCTAATTTAACCTCGAGGTATTAACTTTTGCATTCCTTTCGGATGAGCTGGCGGTAGGGAAGCTGCACCTTCTGATATGAGTTACCTCTTCGTATCCTTTATGGCGTACCTGGATGACCGCACGTCGTAGCCCAATGCCATGTCGCCCGCGAATCTAGAAGCGTCCTTCCCTCGTCTAGCTGCTTCTTGCATTTTCCCCTATTTTTGCCGCCTGCACACCTATAGAACAGCCACGCGCCGACCATTTCCGAAGAGCAAACGCTGCACATACCAGCCCCCGGCCATGCTTCGTCTGAAAATCACCACCTGCAACAACATCGACGGCAGATGGAATCACCTAATATCCAGCCAGGCATTTCCATGCCCTAGCCCCTCTCCGCGTCGCTCCCCATATCCCCAATTAGACCCTTCTTTGGAGGAGCTCGAAGCCGCACGCAGTGAGGTTGCACAAGAGGAGGCCTTGATGGAGGAGGACCCATGCGGTGATGGAGACTGACGACGAGGGTGAGGAGATGGAGACGGACAACGACGACTACGACTACGATGACTATGAGCCGGCGGTCGGCGATTTGCTTCAGACGATTGAGGCAAAGCTACCTCCAATGGTGGAGGAGGAGCTCCATCTATCCGTCGCCTTACAGGCATCGTTCAAGACCCTCATCACTTATCAAACTGACCGTGAGACGGACTCGGTCGTCCTTCGCCGGTCCTGCAAAATCGCCTTGCAGGACTTCCTCGGCCCCGATGAAGCAAGGCGGTAGTTCTATGCCGACGAATGGCGCGCCCTCCAGGAGATCTGCGACATCACCGACCGGACTCACTGGGAAGAGGAGGTGACGGTGATGACAGCATGTATCACACCAAAGTAGTTGCAGACGCCGAGGACAAGTATCAGTATGGCGAGGCGTTTTGAGTAGAGGATAAATTTCTCTCTAATGTAATTACCTTTCATCTTCACCTTCGTGCCCAAAAAGTTTGAGGAATGAATGTGTTGTATTTTTCTATGCTTTAGTCTGAAAATTGTGTGCAAATGCGTTGCAAATTTATCCATAATTGACATGTCAACCACAGTGCGATCTGTTTGTTCTGAAGTAGGCATGTCCACTGTCTGAAATAGAAACTTAATTTTATGACAAAAGAATTGATCTTTATGTCCAGACTTTCACCTGTTTTTATTCAGTCATATGCAGAGCACAATGCCATATGATTTCTTCAAATCAACAAGCAATTGCAGAAAATGCTTTGCAAACTTATCCAAAATTGACGTGGCGACCACACTGCCATCTGTTTGTTCTGAACAAGGCATGTGCACTGTGTAAAATGGCAACTAAATTTTCTGACAAAAGAATTGATCTTTAGGTCCAGACTTTCACTTGTTTTATTCAGTCATATGCAGAGCACAATGACATATGATTTGTTCAAACCAGTAAGCAATCACAGTGAATGCTAGATGTATCTGATATGCTACAGTGACCCACACTGGTTGTCAATACTAGAGACCAAACTCTGAAATGCTGCATTAGTGAACCACAATAAAAAATTGTTTATGTTAGTAATTTATTTTCATGTTATGGATTGGTAAGGTGCCATATTGATGGAGGTTCATTACATACAACATGCATCATTGACAAGTACACATGGCGGATTTAACATGCATCTTACTTCCACTTGTGCACACTACACATATATCGTGGTTCATGTACACGTTACGAAGCAAACCACACCCAAAGAGTTGACATTTTCTTGTGTGTATTTTTTACATGTTTAATACGCCGATAATAGTACCGCATACAAAAAAGCTCAAGTTTTAAATCATGTTTAGGCAGAAATCACGTTTTCACATATAATAGTTGCAACAAATACTTATGAGTACATGGAAATATGATGAAATACCACATTGAATGACAAAACACATCTATAATAAGTTGTTTGAATCAAAGAGAACATGTGTGCACTAGGGTATGGAAGTAGTGTTAGTAGGAGGTACAAAAGGTCATAGAAAATAGATTTTCAAATGGAGAGTGAACAACCATCATGCCACGTCAAGTGGTAATGTGAGTTCAAATTTGTCATGAGCAAAGATCTATTATATGATCTAAATTGTTGCTGGTTTGACATGTACAAGGAAAATGATGGTTCATTGCAAACTTGTTCAATGGACTTTAGCATGACAAATACACCTTTTCTAAACTAATCAGCACCAAAACATTTGCCATTTCTTGTAACAGTTTTTGTCAAACGTAATACATCCATAATGAGACCACATGCCAACTTTCACAATTTTTTAAACGTATTGAGGTTGGATTATATTTTTTTTGATGAAAAATGCAAGAAATGCGTATGGTGCGTACGTGCACGCAAATTATGTTGCACGTTCCTTTAATATTTTCGTTTGCCCCGAAATTTTCGTTCCCTCCGCCCTTTCGTTCCCTCTCTTTTTTTGTTTCCTCCAACTATTTTAAATGCCGCGCTCATTTTTCCCTCACCCACCATATAAAGATTATTCCATATTCACCAAATTAACCCACAACCTCATTCACACCGTACCCTGATATGTCTCTTCTTCCTCAGATCTAGTCCACTCGTGGCGGCGAAATGGATCCCTCCCCGGCGTCCGGCATGGCCGGCATATTTCGAAGCGGCAAACTACATAAACTTTCTCCATCTATCTCAAAACCTAATCGTAGACTAACAACTCTACCCTCCTCTCGCCCCACCGCCCTTTCTAAGATTTGCACCTGCGTGTACGTTTTCACATGTTGTTCTTTCAAAGAAGTAATCAAATTGCCGGTGTGTATTAGGCTCCGTATAGCAGCTAATTCTATCTAAGGTTATACCAATTTAGTATGTAGTTTCTTAATAAATTAGCCATATTATATAAAGTACAGCAGCTAATTCTATCTAGGGTTACAGTAATTTAGTATGCAGGTTCTTATTAAATCTTGTGTGCTGTTTTCATAAATGAATGATTATTTCTTCTTGAGATAATATGTTATATTTCATCAAATCTATCGTTATATATTGTTCTTGATTTGGTAGTGCATTACTATCTCTTATTCTTACTCATACGATATATTTATGGAGTATGTAGTATCCTTTGAATCTTTGCTCACATTAGTGATGACCATGCATAGTAACAAGTCATATCTGACTTTGCAGCTGCTGCAGCCAAATCATCACATCTATACTGCAGGATTAAGGAAGAAACACCAGAGGACGATGATCCTATAGCCAAACGTGCGCTGACAAACGGTGTTGCTACCGTTGCTGTACCAGATTTTGTATTCGTACCACGTACGTATATGTATGGACATGGACAAAAAGATGTTGTCTATGAAATTGATTTGGATTCACAGGGTTCAGATGATGTCAGTTAGATTGATATAGGTGAAGATGCTGGTAGTCTTCAAAAAACTATTTCTCAGGTACAGATTTCTTGTACATCAGCTTAGTACCACTGCTAGATTGTTGTTTCTAAACTATGTCATGGAGTGCATTCGGTCCGGCAATGTATGGTCGTACACTGACACTACCGAAGAAGCGCACCAGAGCCGACGTACCTTCATCTTCAACTGTGACAAGATCTACAATGAACGACCCATCTATTCAGATGGTTAAACTTTCTTTCCTGATTCCTAATTCATCTATAACTTGAACGTAACTTGTGCTGTAAAACATGTATTAAAACTTGTTGTGCATATGTTGTATCCTAAATGGGTTTATGTTTTCTGCAGGGAAAGGTTCTTATTGACCCGAAGGATGCATTTGCCGCAAAAATGTGCATTGTTATTTTAAGAAAATGTGGTCGTGAATTTCCCGATAGAAACAATTACTGGAACAAAGTAAAAAAACGTACTCATGAGCAGGCTATAGCGCTGAAGCATGAATATAAAAATGAAGAAAATTGAGGAAACTAGTGGAGCAGTGGTGTGAGGATGACTTCAATGTATTTTTTTCGAAAAGGGGAACGGAGCCCCGGCCTCTGCATCGAGCGATGCATACAGCCATATATTATTCATTATTCAACAAAGGCTAGCAAAAGCCATACAACGATCAAACAAGCTAAAGCCGCCAACGCAACACCACCAAGCACAACGGTAGCACATCCACCGCCGGCTCCCCGGCCAGATCTGTAGACCACCTAACCGCCTCAGGCAAGCCAGGAGCCCCGATCTGTCCCAGCATATCCACGGAGCCGCGCCGCATGCGCCAGCTCTGGAAGTCGCCACCTCTGCTACCTTCCGCCGACCCATCTCCAGGGTGTAGATCGAAGCGAAGACTCTCGCCAGGCCAGCCACCGACACCACCACGGTGCCAAGCAGCACCACCACCCTGCGCGCGATCACCTACGCACACGCGGTCGTCGCCGAGACACCTCGGCACCATGCCGACGAGTCCCGCAAGCCGACACAGCTTGAAGCCTTCGGAAGATCCGTCGTGCGTAGCACCTGCCGGTAACAGGCATGACTTGACGCCTCCAAGAGACGCCGTGCGTAGCACCTGCCGGCCAGGCATGACTTGATGCCATCGCCGAAGACTCCGTGCAAGGCGACGCCGCTCCACCATGGCCACCGAAACCATCCCCTGGTCCCTCCGGTCGATGCATAGCTCCAAGAATGATGCCCACAACAGGGGAACGACGAAGGAGCGCCGTCATCATCCGATCCATGGATCTAGGGTTTCCCCCGGAGGAAGCGGCGGGAGGTGGGAGCTTCTCTTCGGCGATGCCTTCAGGAAGGAGACGACGCACACGACGACGCCATCACCGGCTCCAACCAATGGCCGAAGACAGGGTTTTCACCCAGATCTGCTCGAGACCTCCAACCAGCTTCGCGCGCATCAGATCGGCCACACCTGTAGGCCCCAGGCCAGATCCGATTGGATCTGCCCCAAACCACGCTGCCCCCAGATCTGGGCTTAGCCCGGGCCTCACCCGAGCCAAGTCGCCGCCTAGGACCACCGCCCGAGCCGCGCCGGACCACCACTCCGTCGAAACCCGCCGCTGCCATGGGGAAGAACCACACCATGGCGCAGCTAGAAGCCATCCCCGGAGGGATTAGGCCCAGCTGCACGTGAACGAACGGAGGAGGGACCGCCGCACCCACCACCACGAGAGAGCACCTGCGCGAGCAGGAAATTCCGCCGCCGCCAGCCACCCACGGGCTTTGCCCGGTGATGTAAGCCGACGGCGGCGAGAAGGGGCGGAGGAGATGGGGGCTGTAGGTGGCGGCAAGTTAGGGTTTCGGGAGGAGATGGGTGTAATACATAATCTTTGCTCTTCAACTTGTCAATCCGTACTTCTGGACACATCATACTAAATTTGAGCTACATATCATAGGCACTTCGTGCCAAGAAACAAGGAAAACCATCTACCGTGAAGCTAAGCCAAAACACTGGACGTACAAAATGTGATTTCCACTGCAGACATATGGTAAGTATTTCTACTATCTTATTGCAAATGCTTTATGTTGGATTATTATATGAGTTGCAGTATTAATATTTACTAATTGATAAATCTAATATAAGGTCAAGGATAACATTGATAATCAATCTGGTAGAGACTTGCTTGAACGTATGCACACTGCAAAGAAAGATCCTACATTTAATCAGACTGCACAAGAACAAAACGTAAGTACTGTCTAATCTTATATCTTACCTTATATTTACTAATTGGACGCACCATGCGAGGCTCCACGTTAATCCTCATGTTTAAAACGTAGTAAACCGTTGAATTAAGAGATGAACGGCTTGAGATAGCGTAATGTCCGTGTACGATATGATCAGTGTCGATCTATCCCTAAAAATAAACAGTATTGATCTATCAACAAATCCATGGCCGCTACTCTTCCTATCTTCCATGCCTACACGTCTCCAGGTGGTGCCTCGCCTGATCGAGCCGCCGCGGACATACCCCACTCGATGTGCATACTCCTCCGCATCGTCTCCATGCGCAGGCTGTGAGGTCGCCACCGCAGGCAAGTGCATCGATCTACTAACTTCTCCTCCTCTCCCTCTCTCTCTTTCTCTAGAGCAATTCATCAATTCAATCAATCTAGATCAAGCCAGGTCACGTACGAATCTCCGGATAGCTGCACGTATGGAATCACTCAAGATGCGTCTAGCCTTCAACCAGCCATCTTTGCACAGCAATCTACGTGCCTGTGTTACGCTGCTGGCCGAAAGAATCATGGCTAGAAAATCAACATCTCTCTCCTATCTACTCCAGCTTCTCCGTGATAGAGAATTATTAGATGGCAACTCTACACAGAAAGCTGCTCGGGGTTGACACAAATATTTTTGGGACTACAAAGACTGCGGCAAGAACATCTGGCTGTGGGAGAAAGGAATGATTCATCCATGACTGCTGTTTCCATGGATGCCCTCTTGCTGCAGGAAAAGTAGGAACATCACCACAGTTTTGTCCATCACTCACGTCCATTGATGTGGTTGTCACCAAGGTTTTGGGTACCGGGTGGAAAATTCGGATACCGCCCGGTATCCGCGTTTCTCGGTACCCCACGAGAAAGCTGCGTGCCGAGCAAAAAAAAATCGTGTTTTTTGAAATTTTTGAATTTGAACGGCGACAGTATATTCAACTAGGACGGAAGCTCTTGCAGAACATGCAAGTAGGCGTGGTCTGGTGCCCCTCCCTCCCCCGAGCAACTTGTAGGTCGCTTGTTCGAGTCCCAGTACACCCTTCTCTACGTTTTATTTTTTGCTTAACCAATCCTTAAATAAAAATTTAAAAACACACTAGGAGAATCAAACCCACGACCTCTCATGCGCTGAGAAAGGACGGGGAGAACCTACCACTGCGCTAACAGGGAATTTGTGAACTACTTGAGCTCAGTTCTAATATATTCTTACATCAGAATTTTTATGAATTCAAACTGCTTTTAAAAAATCCGAGCGGTATTTCCTCGGAATTTTACGGTAACCGCGGTATCCGCGTTTCTCTCCCACCCTCGGTAATTTCTTGGGATTCGGTAGCCAAAACGTTGGTTGTCACTAACCTCGATTAGATAATCATTCCTAGATGCACAAATAGGCTGTAGTCGACTATGGATGAAATTTGGGGTCAAAGTGTTACGTGCAGACCCTCCTGACTATTTACAATCTTTTTACACTGATGGTGTATTCCATTTTTTTCATACATTAAGATGGTATACACTACAGGAAAAATCACATGTCGCCATATGGCTCGACGTACGCCGAGTGTAGAAACGTGCGTATTCGGCTTAATTCCACGTAAGCCGAGTATTGAGTGACGGACGCTCGGTAAACAAAGTAGACTCGGCTTAACTGCATGAATTTCTGGTGTGGTTGATTGCTTTAATGATGGGATAAAACTGAATCGTACGTCTTGCATTCTATTTTCTTAATCATATTTTAGAGCAATATTTTGTAACCAGCCACATGCTATCCCTGCACATAAACTTGCTAATTTGTATAGCATGTTTTGTTCCAGTGAAAGGGTTAAGAAAAAAAGAGTACAAGAAAGAATATAAATCTGCATACATCAACACAACTTTCAAATATATATATATACATATATATGTATATATATATATATAACTTTTCTGATGGCCGGTCCAGTACTTCTGCTTCGATGTAACGATGATATGACCTTTTCTCATGTGTGTTGCTAAGAAAAAATTATGAATTTTTCTGTTCCCTTCATTCACTTATGAGTAGACTCAGTAGCGGACCTAGCCCACTGGGCCAGGGTGGGCCAATAGTGCAAATGTACATATACATTTATTTTTTATTTTATTTTTTTAGCCTTTCTCCTATGGTATAAAGGCAATTTGCAAATATCAGGGTGGGCCATGGCCCGCCCTGTCCACCCTCTACCTCCGCCACTGAGTAGACTGGGCAATATATTTATTTCAACAGGGCAGGGGTTGTGCTTCAGCGATTTAACATTATGATTTAATTATAGGTTTGTCAGCGATGGCATGGTGAAAAGAAAAGAATAAATTTTCAACAGAGTAGTTTCAGCGATGGTTTCTGATGGAAACTGTTGGAAGAAACTGCAAGAGCTTATGTGAGCATAAGGCCTCTGTAGCATTTAAGATCTAACAGAGAAAGTTCAGGTCAGCTGGACTACACACGTTTAAAAATAATTGGTTTATGTTATTTTAATTTGCTTTCTTTGGTCAATGTGCTCATCCAGAATAATATATGGTACATACGTACTTACCCTCCTACAAGTTGAGAACAATATATGGGTCTGCATCCTTGGGTCCTCGCACAAGCATCGCCTATTGTAACACTTCACTTAAACTCAGAAATTTGATTATTTCCGTAATTTAATGGATAGTTTTGTTGCTCTTTTGCATTATCTTAATCACCCCTTACTGTTCTATAGGAGAGATTTGTCCAGCCTGCACGTGGACATGACCATTAGTGTGATTACCAATTTACCATCAAAAAAATGTTCAGGCACATTTAATATTATTTGATTTTTCCCTTAATTTTTTAATCCCACATTCACTACCTCCTAAATCACACCCTTCTTTAAGCGCCGCTCATAATAATAATAATTTTTTATTTTCTGTCCATTATGTTTTTAGTACACTATAACAGTTTTGATTGTTTGACTTTGACCGTGTATTGCATGCCATCAGGTATTGCGTAAATCCCTTTATTGTTGCTGCTTTTTTCCTTCTAATCTATATCTTATATTCAAAAATTCAAGGCTCTGTACCAACTACCATGTCAATCCACATCCTCTGATGAATTATTTAAACACATTATAATTATGAGCGATAGAGTTTTTCCTTTCGGAGATTACGCTCCAACTAGGAATTTCCATTAAGTAACCTCACTCTAAAGGAAGTTTAGGAAATCTTTGTTTTCTAGGATTCAAAAAAGAGGAACCGGAATAATTTTGTGAATCAGATCGGACTAGAAATATGTTCGTTTGCACCATATGAAAAAACATGGCTTTATTTAAAAGTGACTAGAATAAATATGCAAAAGAATACAAATGAAAATCCCTATGTATTGTAAACTAACGAGCTAAACAAGCCATGAATGGAAATTGTTAAGGATTACAGAACTAGATAAGTATTTTTTTAAATCAATAGGTGCAGGAGAAGTCAGGTAGACGCATTTCTCTGAATGGGCAATGGATATGGCACTTACTATAAATTAAATTGTGTATATATGTTTTATATGAAATCTTATAGTATTTATATAACTACATTGCATATAAATAATATTAATTGCAGAAAATCTAGAAAATTATTAAAACTTTGAAAAATCTTAGAAAATAATCTATAACTCGGATGAAAATAATTTATTTATAAAAAATCATAAAAAAATATAACAAATCCGAATATGTCATCCTCCTGCATGACAAACCTCTCTAACATAATGAACATTGACATTTGGCTATTAGGTCAAATTAACGAATAATATTTGGAGGTGGAAAAATATTCCCAAATATTTTCTCTCTTCAATTAAAATGTGTAGTAATGCATTAGGGCAATCCCCATCACATTTTTCCATGCCATGCATCTGTGTTGCATTTGATTACCTGTTTTTTATTTGTTTCCCCCACATTGCTTCTTTTCCGGTAGACCCCGAGACTGCGGTAGATCCAGATATCGACTACGCCATTGACGATCAGATTCATTAAGCAGAGATTCCAGGCAAGCAAAACTCCTTTGATCATTCTTGATATAGCCTATTCTTTCTCTCTACATTCATGCATTAGGTATTGGTACAGTTGTTGTTGTTCGGTAGATCCTATTCTGATGCATATCCTGATTTTGTCACCTGTTGTTGATACTTTACCCGTTATCCTAGCATGCCTAGTCTAGTACTGCTTGTGTTCCATCTGTTGGCCCTACACCCTTGTTCGTGTTGCCATGCGATATTACCAGGCTGTGATCCCTCTGGGCAATGATCACAGATATACTTATACTATTATACTAGATATGATACACTATGGTGGACTCGGTTTTCGGTGGCCTACGACATGGAGCGAGACCGATTGCGATGCGAAGCCGATGAAGATGAAGACTGATACTGTATGCTTGATGTGTTTATGTTTTGAGATGGGGCTGGCCAGGCTGGTGGTGCCATCTAGGATGAGATGGGCCTAGGACCCGGCAACCGCCCCGGGAATTTCACTGTGGTGGAATGACAAGTCGGGTAGATACCCTCCGAGTGAGGTGAGCCCGAGTACTCACCTCAGGTGGTGGAAGACGTCCTAAATGTAGGATTTGTCTTCCGCCCCGTTCGGACAGAGAAAATCATGAACATATCTAATAGTACTAGAAGATCAAGGGGAACACCCAAGGAAGGGACACTCCCCCTTCCTCGAGTCAAAAGGACACCATCCTTGGAAATCTCCCTAAACACTGAATTACATCCAATGGAAAGAAAAGCCTTAGAGGCGAAGCTCGGTCGAAGGGCCTGCCCCATCTATCAAAGGCAAGGCCCCAGGCTCATCTTCTGGGAGAACCCCCTGAAGGCAGACCCAGCGCGCGGCTCGTGCCAGATCCATGGAGCCAGCCTGCTCCATGGCCCAACCAAGGATCTGCCAAGGAGACAGAGGAGACTCAGGCCATCTGAGTGCATTCTTTGGTGTCCACCTCTGCAACAATCGGGATGGCCAGGAAGTTTTGCTCCCTGTTCACCCAAGAATGGAGCGTGTCGATTTCAGGGCTGATCAGTGGCTCCAGCATCAGGTCCGCCTGAACATGCTGCCACGCCCGTCTCATCACCCAAGATGCTCGAAGCCATGAGGGCATCACATCTTGAAGACGGACCGACCTCGCATGACGAGCGTGTAACTGGAAAGAAGCCACCGCCGCCATCCTCCCAGGATTCTTAGGGAAGAATTCTTGGATCTCAATGGGTGGCACCGCCAAAGCTGGCAGAACCACCTCTGTGCTAACTCGAGGAGGAGCCTAGGTCAGCACCAAAGTAGGGGAAGGGAATGCCGCCCGCACTTAGGGCTGCAAATGAGTCAAGTTCCAGCGAGTTGGAGTTGGCTCAGCTCAACTCATATTAAAAGTTGAGCGCGCTCAAACTGAGTTGAGCTCAAGGTCGAGCTGTAGAACATGACTCATGCTCAGCTTGTAATGATCTCGAGTCGATCTCGAGCTAGTTTTGAGCTAAATGAGATGGTAAAAATTATAAATCTATGGTGATTATTCCAACTAGATAAGGCTCAACACGACATAAGAAAACACTAAAAAATATTATTCCAATCAAGACGATGATAATATAAATTTCTTCAAAGTAGTTTGACTTATTCTCACACAACTAAAAGTTTAGTATCAAAATAAGATAATGATTCATGACAGACATATAATTGGGATACAAATTATTGGCCAAAGACCATAATAAGGCCTAAATCTTCTCTACACTCAATTAAGCTTCCATGTTTGCTTGTAAATAAAATGGAGAAAAATCATAGACATCATATATGGTAATAAATTATCTTATTTCCATTTAATATATGGCATGATCATTTAACATAATGATATTATGTCGAGCTATCAAGCTAAAATCGAGCGAGCTAGTATTGGCTCAAGATCGATTCATTTCTTGGTCGAGCTACCCAAAGTGTTCAAACTCAGCTCATTTATTTTTGAGTTGATCTTGAGTCAAGCTAAAAAATGAGTCGATCTCAAGCAGCTCACAAGCCTCGAGCTTTTCTTGCAGCCCTACCCGCACTCCCTGGAAAACCAATGGACCGCGCACCCTAAGGAGGGGGCATGGGAGCATAGGAGGGGCCCTCACCATCTGGGCAGGGACTAAACTAAGCGCACTCAGCTCTAGCTGAGAATGATGGACAGGACAGAGGAGTGGAAAGGACTGAGGAATGGAGTGGTGAGAGGAGGAGCGACACGAAAACATGATGGCAACGCAGAAGGAAGAAGAGGGGTATGGTGGAGCCGTCCATGTCTACCCCGAGGGTCCCTTTTTATAGCCCAGATGGATGAGGATCATAAGCAATCACACCGAGCCCTGAGGTCAACATTAATTAAGATCCTCTCGGGTCCTGGGGTAGTCCATAAAAGCAAGGGAATCAAGGCAAGTTATTATCGACTGATGACTAGTCACATCGAAACTTTCCTTCTCCCAAGCACGAAACCACTTCGCGTTCACACAAGGACGCGATAGTGCTATTTCCCAAGCCTGCCCATTTGACATTATGGCCCCACCCATAGCAAAAAAATGGAGACGGGCAGGCCTGGGGGCTACTGACAAAGTATTGGTAACAGGGGGTACCCCTAATACTTGGTAAATGGACCTCGTTGGAAATACCATATCAGTCTATAACTTGGGAATGGATTTATTTACCACTAACTACACATTGACACACCGAGGTATATGCAGATACACGTCTACCACGACCATATCGGCCACAAGGGATCACCAAGGAAGCGGATGACGCCAGCAGTGATGGAATCGGGGGCTGAAGCTCCAAGCATCTAGGACACGCGTTGCAAGGGTAGGCGGCTCTTGCGGAGCACTCCACCGACTTGGCATTTAATGCCCGGTCAGGCTATGGAACATAGCCCGGCACAGGCCTATGACGAGAAGCCATCATCACGACGACCAGGGGGACGAGCATGTGACCAGACCATAGCATGACCCACGACCGAAGAAGGACAGTGCGGCGTGTCATGTCAAGAGGAGGTACTCGAGCACCTGACACTTCACAGTGTCAGGTCATCTACAGAATGTACAAAGAACTAGTTGCACGCAATGCCTACCATCTTGTATACCTATTCACACATGATTAAATGACTAATGTGGTACCTCCCATGCCTATATAAGGGGAGGGCCAAGGTTAGTAGAAGGACAAGCAAGAGTCCCTCACCAGAATATACTACCGCACACAAATCAAGAGCACCAAGTAGTAGGTTCACTCAAGAGAGAGCAAGAAGACTAGGAATAGGAGTGTTCAGGCACTCTAGCTAGACCCCGACCACCACTAGTCACACCCCGACCACCATCTTTGTAACACCAGAGCAATTCTATTCCTCTAGTTCATATCAATACTGACAGGAAGTAGGGTTTTACGCCCAGATGGCATCCTGAACCTATATAAAAATCCCTGTGTCCGTGCATGATCTTCTACTTGTGGTTTGATATAGTTTTTTAGCCCCTGGCTGAACTCACAAATACAGGGTATCCTTGATCCCTGGTGTCCTGAGTACACACTCCAACAAAGGGTCCACGAAGACAATGGGATAATGTTCACCTCTTCAGGAGAAGTGGCAAACTACAAACAGATATGAGTTTTAGAAAAACACTCGGATAAATCTGGTATGATGACGTGAATGATGCCGTGATGAATGCAACGAATAAATAATTACTGTGATATAATAATATACTATGCAAAAGAATACAGGGAATCGGTCTCGGGCTGTTATAACTAATTGGAAAGCAAACAAACGGTTAGAAAATACCTCGGCGACCTCAAACATCAAAATAAAGAGAATGGAGGTATTTTTGCCAGGTACGAGCGCGAGTACGATCGGTGCAGTCATACCGAACGCCGTAATTTGTTCTGGAAGTCAACTCCCAGCGCCGCCCTTCGATACGAGCGTGAGTACAAGAGCGAGCGCTTGTACCATACACCATCTTGGAATCTAGAGGTTTCTATTTGTCAGGGCTAATGTTGGGTACGAGCATGGGTACAAGAGCAAGCGCTCGTACCGCACACCATCTTGCATTCTGGAGAGGTGCTCTTCGTGCAGCCTCTTGTGGTATGACGATGGGCAGGAGCGTGAGCTTTCTTATCATAGACCTTCTTGCATTCTGATATTCTTCTGCGTGCGGCCGCGAGCTGGTACGAGCGGATGTATGACCGGGAGCGGTCGTACCATACGCCCTCTTCTCTCCTAGAACTATAGAACTTCATAAAAAAATTGTGCTCCCTCCTCACATTAGGCACATAGCATATTTGCATGCAACAAAATATAGGCTATCGATACGCTAAATTTTTACCGATGCCGATAACTCCGAAACCAACTCTAATAACAACTACGCAAAAGAAAATAAAAGTGCCAATCCAACATGAATGCACCTAGACTCAAAGACACAAAGCTAAGAAAGACACCTACGGACTTTCAAGTTACCTCCCTGGTAGTGCTTTCTTCATAGCCATATAGCTAGGCTTCATAGCTCCATAAGGTCATCCACCAAGATCCCAAGGGATATCAACCTCAGTTTTGAGATCTACCTCCGACCGGGGTTTGGAGCACCTCATAGCAGAGTTTGGTCAGAGGCGCACTCGCTTGCAGTGCATTGGCATCATGTAGGTAAATTCGTACTCGCTCTTTAGGAAGCACCGATGCACCAAATTAAGTGGAGATGCTTGAAAGATTAGTTGCTGCAACTTCACAATATCTTTATGATTGAGAGGATGAGGATCTATAGGTAAATCATAACCTTCTTCATTTTCATCAAGCTGAACATTAATTATACCTAGAGTTTTACCATTGGTGGGAGTTGTCGGACAGCAGCTATTCCATCCTTCATCTCCATGTTCCTCTGGTTCATCTTGGCAAGTAGCCTCTTGTCGCTCGATGAGCATTTTTTCTGGTTCCTGCATGTGGTTATGCTCCTGTGATATAGCGGCTTGGGCGATGGCGGCCATCCACGTCTCATAGTCCATGACTCTAGGATTATCATTAAAATTATTAGTTAAGCAAAAGTCATAAACTTTCTGCAACAAGCCTCCATGCTTAGTGACAAGTGTATAATCTTCAAGAAATCTATACACCCACATTAAAAGCTCAAAAGATCTAAGCATTAAAATCATCTCCTCAATGACTTCAACATTGTCATAAGGGTAGCCACCACGGTTATATGATCTCACAACTGGGAGAGGGTGAAATTTGCAGAAAAATCTCATGTGGCAATTGGATTTGCACAATATGCAACCCTTAGGGATTAAATCAGCTACAACATTCAACGCCATAAAATATTCACCTCTCTTAATACCTTTGTCAGAATGCCGTTATTCTTCATATACCTTTCCTCTTCCATTGGTTTGTTCCATCACGACAACTTTGTCTCGTATTGGCATCTCAAAGCAAGACATATTTATTTTGCATTTTTGGGTTAAGAGAAAAACAATAAGATAAATAGCAACAAACAAAATAAACTAAGTGCGAGCGGGTAAGTAATGACCAAGTGCTATGCCCACTAGCAATGGCGCCAGAAAATGCTTGATGTCCTTCAAGTGCACAAGGCTGTTGTAGCATTTTCATGATAAGTAATTTTTGAACCCATAGGAAGCTGAAAGGAAGGCACTACAAACCCCGCACCTACGCTATCACTTATCTAGTTACGTACGCACCCAAACTGAAGTTTGGAAATAGTCTACTCTATAAGTTGCTAGGGAAATGAGATGAACATGCATTTATCTAAACTATGAACAAGAAAGGTAAAAATACGAATTATAGGACACTAAGTTTGTAAGGACGGTGGTTGAGCAGTAAAGCGTTCTCTAGGGTTTAGAAATCATCACTATTAGTATGAACTATTGTATCTCTAATTAACTCTCCAAATGCATAAGTGGGCGGAGCCGGGTATAGAACATTGTCGGATTGGGAGTATATCGACCAGAGGGAGGTGAATGGGACATTTAAAATTTCTTTCGAAACTTCAAATCTCTCGAGATAATACAGCGAAAGTAAACTACAATAGGAGCACTGAAACTAAATTATAACAGGCACACGAAGATGAACTAACTAAACTAGAGAGACTAAGCAAAGCTTTCGATGAAAGCAATTATAATCTTCCTATAATAGTAACAGGGTACTTTCTTGATGACAATGGTAACATAGAAATAAAACAAATCTACCGGCATGGATGGATGAAATGAATGAATCAAATCACTGAACATGAATACTCTACTGAGAGATGTTCTTCAAAGCATAACTCAGCTAAATGACAAAATAACACCAAAGTATCAACAAATGAGCATACAGACAAATAAGCTTGAGCACAATAAATTGAAATACACTAAACAGCATAGCCATAGTACATATGATAAACAAAGATGGATATAAGATCAATAGGATATATATCAGAACACATAACACTGAAGATAAACTACTGAAGGTATTGTAGTAGAGTAGAAGTAACTAGTGGTGCTTGATGGCGACAGATGATTTGGTAGACCTGTTCACTCTTCTGCAAAAGACCTATGTCTGGTTGGAGGTACTTGTGATAGAACACAGGAGCAAACCTCTCTCCATCCTATTCTCCTTCAATGCAAAGCTGATCAGACTTCGGTTGATTTCACTCGGGGTAGATGCTTATCGGTGATCTCCAAACCTTCGACAGACTTGCTTTGCAAACCATAATTACTCTTAGTTGCTGAAGACTTTGACTTGGTGAAGACAATTACTCTTCGACACACAAGATGACACCTATCCATCTAGAGAGTATGCAGATCTCAAGAGTAATAGGTACAAGAACTCTCAACTCAGATCTACTGTGATGCTCAACCACTATCTAAGTTTCGGCTCTTGATTTTCTCTCAGTGGATATTAAACTCAAATCTCTCAGAGAGGGGTGCTCAAAAAATCTTCTCAGAATCTCAAGTGGTGCAGCCAACAAAAAACGTTGGGGTGGGGTGGCTATTTATAGCCGCAGCCTTCCCAAATGGGAAATGACCATTTAGGACACGCGGTCTAGCCAATGGCCAACTGACTCCTTTCCAACGGTCGGATTTCGAGCACACGGCAACTTTACTTGAGGAACAAGTAAAGCTGACTCCTCGCTCCAAAAGATATCTCTCGTAGTCTAGAAGAACAACGTCCCTGATTGGCGAGTAAACATTCAGAACACAAAGAGATTTCTCTCAGTCTTGCATAGGTTTCAGCTAAACATCACAATAGACTTGAGTCTCAAAAACCTATACCCCTCTTAATAGTATGTTGGTCCTATGACTCAAATAAGAGAAAGAAGAACAACAAAACAAATACTACGTCTTCACTTCGCCTTTAATCTTCTCAACTCCAGTCATTTCTTCTCAGACACACCGAAGAATAGTTGCTTCACTTCAGCAATATTTTAAGGGGTCAACTTCATCATGTAATCTTCTCGGTAGCTTCTCCTCAAAACATATCTCTCTCTTCTCTACAACATAGATACTTCTTGGTGAAGTTCTTCAAACTTCTCGTCAGAATATAGCATTCTTCTTGATACATCAGGGACTATTTCTCTCTATGTGCACTAGCAAACAAATCAGTCCCTTTATTTCTGACAACAATCTCCAAAACCCAAGGGGGCAAGACATTGCACCAACAATCTCCCCCTTTTTGGACGATTGTTGACAAAACAGAAACATCGAAGAGTAGATAGAAAGGTAACCGATAATGTGCGGAGAGTAAATTAGTATCAATCATAGATAAAATATAGCTCCCCTAAACGTATGCAGATCCTGAAGAATTTGAATCTTGAACCCTGCATAAGTTAGTGTAAACAAGGAGGGATATTTATCAATGATAAACTGAGTTGCATTGAAAGAGAATTTTTTAGAAAGGATTAGTCAATGCACTCGGTGAACTCTAATAGAAAAGATTCTTGCAAAAATAAGGATTTGAAATGATTTGTCATAGAAACTCAACAAACATTTTATCACAGAAGTTCCCACAATGTTTCAGAGTATTTCTGAAAGAATTTCTCTTGCATGAATAGATTTTTTGAGAAATATCAGAGTAGAAGGAGACAGAAGAAGTGAAACATTACAGAGACTCATCAACTATGATAAGGTTTCCACCTGCAAAACAGATATGATAGTGATAACTTGCAAGGAGTTATTAACATTACAAGTAGAGTTATTCATCAGTACCACATGCGGTATTTAAAGTTCAATGACCATAAACTGAAATTGTTGCAACGACTCTACAAAAAACAAAATGTTTCAAGAAAAACCAAATGCAGATAAATCCAGCCTTAGCAAATGACCCACACATCTTTCTCTCGATGTACATCTCCCCCTTTTTGTTAACAAGTGGCAAAAAGAATGAGAAGAACATGAGGAACTACTCATCCAAAGAAGAGGCAGAACTGGAGCTATTTTGTGAAGCAGATCCAGCTCGCGTAGATGTAGCAGCCCTTGAAGGAGTATCACCAGCAGCAATTGAACTTCCTCCGGCTTTGTCTTTAGGAACAGAGCGAGTTGATTTTTCATCAATGTCCTGGGCTTGGTCATCCTGAAATGCTAGAGAAGTAGCTTCTGAATCGTTGGCAAGAACATCGTCGGTCTCAAGAAACAATAGATCACTCGAAGAAGATCTTGTTGGAAGCACTGGGGTAGTTCTACGCTTGCGATCAGTCTTGAATGTGTCGATGTAGTCATATTCTTTCTCGATGCCTTTAGCCTTGAGCTGCTCGCTAGTGTACTTCTTCCGAAGAAGAACATAGGAGCGCTTCTTCTCCTCCTTCACCACAAGCAAGGCTTGGCGAGTAGTGTTGTGTACATAATTTATCTATATTTCTAGGCCTTTTCTTTCCTGTCCATTTTGATATGCCTCTCCGAAGCTTGCTGTGTCTGAAGACAAATCTCATACAAAGAGAGATTCTCATCTCTAGGAATTTGAATGGTAGCCTGCTTGATCTTCGGGGGTTGAGCTGGAGCATCTCCTTCAGGAATAGCAGGTGCTTTGCCTTTGCCATTGTCCTCGATAATCCAAAGAGTATCACGGACAGGAGGAATATAAGTTTTTTACTTGTACCAACAAAGAAACCTCTTCCCAGTGAACTGCTCAATAGCATATTAGATCGAGGGTGCGTATGGCTTCATAGCCTGAGGGAATTCTGCTGCACAGGCCAAGTTCCAAAATAATAGATCCTCAAGATCAAAAGGAGTTCCCATGGAAATGGCTTGTAGAGTGTTCCTGACAAGTCTTTAGTCCTTTTCAGGCCAATTGACTGGCGTGAGATAATTGCAGATGATATGAAATAAGACGTTATTCTCATAGGTCATGTTCTTTGAACTATGTTAAGAAGAACAAGCATCGCCAACTTTGGAAGGATCCATCAGCAAGTGAAGTTGAGCATCAGTAACATCCCATAAGTGAGGCCTGTGTTCACGAGTCTCATCTAACTCAAAGCAAGGAAAATGAAGCATAGCAATGAATTGATCAGCACTGCAAGTGATTTTCTCTGTCTCGGTCATCCATTCAAATATCCAAATGTTGCAATCATTCAGGTTTTCCAAGACATAAAGTGTCACATAGAATTGCAGAATAATTTCTTGGTTCCACCCATGATTGAAATAGAGGAATCTCTTCAGATGCAGCTAATTCAGCAGGTCAATGATACGATGGAAGAAGGGCATAGCTTTTAGATTAGCAAAATGAAGAATCTTGTGCTGAAAGATACAATCTTTGAAGCAAAGGATTTGAGAGTAATAGGTAGCCTGTTCCATTGGCCAGAATCGCGGTGACAGAGAAGTCCTTTCCTCTTCATACGGGCTCTTCCCAAAGAATGCCAGTTTCGATCTATGAATTTTCTCGTTAAATGCCGGTCTGTTAGGGCAGTTCCTTCAGGAAAAAGTGGGGTTGTTTCTTGGGGATATGGCAGGTCATCTTTGTACAACTTCCCAGCAGCTCGAGTATCATCAGGTGCAGCTAAATTTTCATTAATGGGTTTCAGTGGCGGCACCAATTTCTTTGGCTTTTCTTTCTGTGATGGCTTTGAAGAACTAGAAGATCCATCACCTTTGCCAGCAACAACTTTGTCAGCCATTCCAGCCATTTTCTCAAACACAATTTTCTTTGGCTCTAGGGCCTTTTATTCAGTTTGCTTCTCAACAACTTGAGGCACTGGGACCTTCTCTTCAGCACTTGGTGGCCCTTGGTCCTGCTCTGCAACTTTCTCTTCAGTGAAAGGTGGGACAACAACTTTTCTTGAGCCATCGGCACATTACTTTTTGTCACTTCTTCCTCTCCCAGGACAACATCATCGGGACAAGGAGCAGGGTTTAAGACAACATTCATCCGAGAAATTTCATCAGAGGATGGAACAGGGGTTGAATCTTTTTGGGTAGTGCTAGGCTCACCCTCTTTCTTCTCTTTCTCCTCCGCGCTAGGCTTGGAGGGCATTTCTGGTGCATTCCTCAATGGGGACAAAATGGCTTCTTCTACCACAGTTTCTGAGCCTTCTAGTCCAGTGGTGCATCTTTCTTGACATGCGCCTCGTGAGAGACCGCAATGTCCTTAGCTTTTTCTTCATGGGCGCTGGTGTCGGTGCTAAAATCGGCGGATCTTGGGTAGGGGGTCCCGAGCTGGTGATCATGGTATGATGATAATAGGAAGTAACAGGGACACAGTTTTACCCAGGTTCGGGCCCTCTCGAAGAGGTAAAACCCTATGTCCTGCTTGTATTGTGTTGATTATTGATGGGGTACAAAGTACAGGGTGATCTAACTCAAGATCGTATGAGCCAGTTCTAACCTCTAAAAATCCTTGCCTCTATGGACTAAACCCCAAGGTTTATATAGGCAGCGGGGGTATCTAGGGATACAAGTAAGTCGGCTACAACTAGAGATAACATGCCGATTATTTGAATATGCCTTGAAGTGTATGCCAAGTCTTCGGAGGATTCCATCTTGAGTACGCCAAGGACCATAGCTTGCACGGCCCAATCTCCAACTGTTGGTGGGTCCTCGGTCCGGCCCATGAATGGCGGGCTAACATGGTGTGCACCCCCTAATCTAGGACACCTTCAGTAGCCCTTGAACTTGTCTTCAAGACGAGGACATTGGCTCTATCCCCGGAATGGCTTCACCTATCTAGTCTTCGGCTTTGTAGCCGAGTTACATCTTCCACGTTGGCTTCTAAATCTGAGGACTTTGTTTGGACCCAAGGTCCCTTTATGTTCCACCATTAGCTTCTATGTCTATGCGTAGATCCAGTCAATAACATACTTTCAAGCAATGTGGTTTTATCTAATCCGAAGACTAGTACCGAGGACTCCAAGTCTGAAATCTTTTTTACGCCGAGGTCGACTCCTCATAGATGAAGTTATGTTCTCTGAGGATACTCGATGACCTCTGGCATCATGATTTATTTCGAGCGATAGAGGGCATCTTTTAACAAGGCCCTGACAACTTTTCGGTCAAAAACTGAACTGCCACCACTTAATGTGGAACCAAACCATCTTCTCAATGGATATATCACAGCCCAAGGCCGTTTCTACTGGCACGTCCCATCAATTAATGGATTGTGCGCCGGATTTTTAGTGATGTCATTAACAAAATCCATTAATCTTTGCACGCCTATACTGCATCGTATCGGGAACTGGCGATTCATACTGCAAGGCGTGGTGATCCTTGGCCTCTTACTGGACAATAAAAAAGGGAACGATAAATCCAATTCACCAACACTCTCATTTTCTGCTCCATCGCCAAGAACTCTCGCAAGCTCCAGCGCTCCGAGATCTATTCCACGCTCCATCCTCTTCGTCCTTTCACCGCAAGAGATGGCCGGCAAGGGGAAAGCTGTTGCTTCTCCAGCATCCTAGGCCGTCAGCAAGAGGGGCAGTGGATGCCCTACAATATCACTGTTGGCATGATCACCGAGCTCCAGGCTGATGGGTATCTCTCCGTCACGGCTAAATGCCGATCCCCTGGGGGTGCGGGTGAGGTCTGCTCTGCCTCAGCCATCCCCGCCCCTGCTAGGGGGACCGGGCAATCTTCATCTCCCACCTCATCCGAGGTCAGGGTTTTCCTCTCCACCCTTTTCTCATGGGCCTCATGTTCTTCTACGGGCTTGATTTCCATCATCTTGCCCCAAATTCCATTCTGCATATCGCCACATTCATCACTTTCTGCGAGGCATTCCTTCGCATAGAGCACCACTTTGGGCTGTGGCTAAAAACATTCTGCATCAAGATGCACAACAGCGGCTCCAAACTTGTAGATTGTGGCAGGGCCATGGTCAGCAAGATGCCTAGGGTCTCTTGGCCAGAGGGGACATTCAACGAAACCGTGAAGCTCTGGTAGCAGAAGTGGTTCTACCTGGCCAATGCACCATCAGGGGACCAGGAGGACATCCCTGCCTTCTCGGCAGAACCCCCAAAGAGGCTGCACTCCTGGACCGCCAAGGGTCTCAACTGGGGAGACCAAAAAGAGGTAGAGCTGCTTCAGCGCAAGGTCAAGGCCGTGGTCGACACGGGCCTCTGCTTGGTGGACATATTCCATGTAATACTCCATCGTCAGATTATTCCCCTCCAAGTCTGAGTTGCTCCGATGTGGAGGTACAAGCCAGAGGAGGAGGTGACAATCCGGAGATTTTTTTCGAGGAGCTGACCTCGATGGGATGTGGATGATTCTGTTCAAGCCCTTAGGTAAGGGTAATAAATTCCCATCCCAAGCTGAGGACATCGGTTTAAGCCGAGATCGGCCCATAGCCGATGTAACTTTTATCTGCAATTTACTTATCAAATTATCTGCCATGATCTTTTTAACTGAGTGGTCGGCTTTGTGTGATTTGTATAGGCTTGGTATGCTCGTGCTAAGGCAATCAAGTCCCCGGCGCCACTGCCAGAGGATCCCAGGAGCCCTAAGCTTGAAAGTCTCTTGGCCGAGGACCCCTATGTGATTCCGCCCAAGACGAAGAAGGAGGAGGGGAAGAAGACCAGGCAAAGAACCTGGCCATCTGAAAAAAGGTCTCAGATGCCCCTGCAGAGAGTTATCAAAACTCTCCCTCTGAGTCCAGCGCTTCCGAGGCAGTGGAAGAAGAGGAGGAGAGTGAAGCGCGCTCCTCCCAAGTTAGCAAAAGGGCGGCATCCGAGGATGCCGAAGAGGTAGCTCCTCCTCAGACATTCAAATGTCTGAGGAAGGCACATACTACTCCAGCGGGCCGGATTTCGATGCCCGTGGAGACAATCACTTCGGTCTCATCCGAGGACATCTGTTGTCCTCAGGAGCATCTGGCCGCTGAAGGGTAACTCTCTCATTCATTTGCTCTATCTTGTGAAATGTTTTATACCATGGAATTTACTTCATCTTGTTTTATTTTTATAGGGTGCAACGTGACCTGCCTGGCGATGAGGACTTCGAGGAGGGCATTTCGGGGGCTTCACTGGCCCAGAGCTCTTCGGAGACAGCAACCGATCCTCCCCCTACCCAAGAGAGGGAGGCAACATCCCACTCCGCCCCTCCAGTACCTAATGATAGGGGAGGAACCGTAATCCTTACCGCCGAGGTTAACTCTACGGCCACGGAGAAGAACACCGAGGACCAGGGGAGGAAGACCTCCTCTGGTCAGGAAGAGCTGGTGCTCGAGCGCCCAGCTTCCTCGACCCCGACGACTCTAGAGTCACAGGGCCGACAAGGGACACCCCCTGCTTCGTCAAACAGAGACGGGGCAAGAAGGACGCCACCACCCATGCTCGGCCTTGAAGGGGCCAAGTTATCAAGGCATCAATAGGAGGTGGAGGTACCTGTGAGCAGCTCCTCCATCCTGCCCGACCACCGTGCCATGCTCGGCATGGCTTTCATGCAGTTCCGGTCTGGACAGGCCAGAATATTGGAAGCATTCCTCGGCCTAGCGAAAGGCTTCAAGGTAAGAGTACTTTATGCATTTGGTTTTAACTTTAATTGTCATGGCTTGAATAATACACTATGTATAGCCAGTAGCCCTCAAGGGGGATGCCGAAGCATCACCCGAAGACCATGAAACTTTATATGTTTTGAAAACATGCGCTACAATTATGCTTCGAAAGCGTGTATCCAGTAGCCCCTGAGCCTTAAATTAGTTTACAAAACTGACTTGAGGGTCGATATAACTTTATGTTTATTAGCAATTAATGTGAGTATGCAGTAGCCCCCGAGACTCTTATCGGCTTAAAAGAGCCGATGAGAGGATCGATTCTATGTTCAGAGTCTTATCTACTTTTGCATGTATTTTTGTGCAAGCTTCCACCTCTTCCTCGGCCTCCAACTTAGTAGAGTTGGAGGAAATGAATCGCAAGCTTCCACGATCCGAAGAGGATCTGCTTCTAATCCAGAAGAGTTTGGAGAAGGCGAAAGGTAAGAAATTAGTACACTTACGATTAATTTAACTGTTGAACAGTTCTATTTATTAATTCAAGTTTGCCTTTGTATTTTGACAGCGGTCGAGAAGAACCTGGCCATCTTCCAAGCCGAGCTTGAAAAGGCTCAGTCTGAAGCGAAGCAGCAAAAGGCTCTGGCGCTGAAAAGCGCAGAAGAGCTTGCCGAGGTGTAAAGGACTTGGCAAGCCGCTCAATCTCGGATATCCGAGGTTGAGGAAGATTTAAAGAGCATTGTCACTGAATGTGACACTCTGAAGACCTCCAAGGAGAAGGATGCCGCCGAGCTCAAGAAGCTCTCAATGGAGCGTCAAGAAGCCGCCTCCCGAGCTAACGCTGTGAAGTAGGAATTCGGCAGGCGACTGATATAGCCGCTGGTAAGCCATATTTACTACAGTGCATCTTTGGCAATCAAGCCTTCCCTGAGCTGACATGAAATTAGCGTGCATCAGGCATTTTTCAGACTTCCCGTGGAGTGTGGAGGATGCGTGTCAGCACTTCGGCGGTCGCAATGACGCGGCCGAGCAAAAGGCCTTCTGGATGCAGTTCCAGGAGGCGGCACGCCCTCAACTCCTCGGCGACCAGCTGAAGCAACTGGCCGAGCTTCACCAAACAACCAAGCCCGCACGGGAGGATCTATGCATAGTGCTTCGGCCAGGCAACCCCCTGCCGACCAGCTAGTTTGGGTTGGTACAGTGCCTCTATGGGGTTGTTGCCCAAGTTGAGCTGTGGAAGCGGTCGGCCTGCCTGGAAGGTGCTCGGGAGGCCTATGCGACCATCAGGACATGGTATCAGAAGCTCAATTGTGAGCCAGTTGCGCGGTGTGGGCCTGAAGGGAAGAAGTGGGAGGCCAAGGACTACTTCGAGGTCGTTATGCCAGCTGCTCGGGTGTCCGAGAAGAAATGCAAGAAAGAGATGATTCTAGAGAATCTCAATTGATCTTGCCTTTATGCCTCCTTGTATGCCTAGATGTATTATGTAAAAAATAAAAAAATTATTTTGAAAGAGAAGTGCATTTTCTCCATCTGCTTTATGGTTGTTTTGACTCAACCATGACTCTTTGAAGATGTAGTTGGCCAGTCTTCGGCTCCTGCCCCTTAGTAGAAACTACTTAGGGTGTTTCCTTCCAATTTTCAACCCTTTGCCGATGTCTCGGTGCCCGAAGGCGGTGGTATCAGCAGAAACAAGGCAATCAGACCTTAGGGCTAAAACATACACTTAGTCTTAGGAGCATACATTTGGGGGCAACTTAATAGCCCCCGGCATATGTCGAGTCCTCGGATCATCCGAGGTCGAACCACCCACACCTCGACTCGTTCAAAAAAACAAAGCCCTTCATTTTACATGGATAGCCGCCATCAGATATATATAGTTTAACACTGCCTGCGGTTCACCGACCAATTTACGCATGTTGTGACAGTCAGCTTTTGGCTTTCTCCAACTGAGGTACTTGACCGGTTTGAACCAGAAGTAACAATCATAGTGCTGCTCCCTTTACACCCTTAGCTGAACAGAGCAGAAATGTAAGGGTTTCCTCTTGTCGCTACTACATTGGTTGCTAAATTTGGCATTGACTGCAACCTCCTCAGCGTCGCTGTTATTTCCTCTATTACGGTGCTTGTTGCTCTTGTTGCACCGAGGTTTTCCGTTTCCATCGCATGCCTCGGAGGTGCCTGGATCACCATTATGGTTGCTTCTATGAGCCTGTGCAAAATTGAGTCATCAAATGTGTGAGGGCTGCCATCGGCTGAGGCTTTTCCTATCCAAACTCTCTAGCGAGCCATTCATCGCGGATACTGTGCTTGAAGGCAGCTATTACCTCCGCGTCAGGATAATCTACTATTTGATTTTTCTTGGTCAAGAATTGATTCTAGAATTTTCTGGCTGATTCCCCTGGTTATGGTACAATGTGACTGAGGTTGTCGGCATCCGGGGATCGGACATAAGTGCCCTAAAAGTTTAATTGGAAGGCATCTTTGAGGTCCTCCCAGTTATCGATGGAGTTCTCGGGCAAGCTCTTGAGCCAATGCCGTGCCGACCCTTTGAGCTTTAATGGTAAGTCTTTAATGGCAAGTTTTTAATGGCATGGAGGTCATCACCTCGGGCCATGTGGATGTGCATGAGGAAATCCTCAATCCATACAGCGGGATCAGTGGTTCCGTCATATTGCTCAATGTTGATTGGTTTATACCCTTACGGGACCTAGTGCTGCATGACCTCGCTGTAAAGCACATGGGGTGAGCAGCGCCTCGGACCCGAGTTGTGGCATGCCGGAGATCCAATGTCATTATGGTCTGGTCACGTGTATAATCGCAAGTATCACCATTCTTGGCGAACCAAGCCGAGTATCCCGCCTATCCTGCAGGTGGGCGCTTCTTAGATCTATAAATGGATTGTGATGTGGCGGCTGGTATCAATGCCAATTTCTTCCGCAGATCATAAGGTTTCCCAAGCAAAAGTGGATCCTTGCTGTAACGGCGAGGTATTTCGGGGGGTTAGGGTATCCTCCTGCTGGTCTATCTCGGCCCCGAGGTGGGCGGTCAGGGTTCTTGGCCCACTCGCACTTTGACAGCAAACTACCGTCAACATCCTCGTTGAACTCCAGAATCAGCTTTCTTTGTGGGTAGTACTTATGATTCCCTACGAGTCTATCCTTGATTTCTTGTTCGGCATTAAGGACCTTGGTCCATTTATCATTTACCCTATCTTGTTCATCCCAGAGCTTCTGGGACTTTTGCTTCATGCTCCTGGCAGTACTAATCAGCCATCGGCGAAAGGGCTGGAGTTGAGGATCCTCAAGGGGTTCCTTGGGGATGTCAAATTCATCAGGTCTGAAGCTCAATTCTTCCTCGGACTCTGGGAAGTAGTCGTAGTCCTCGGGGTCATCATCGTCCCCGTACGGTATGGCCCCGTTGATATGACCATCATTGGCGCTATCGCCTGCGTTCTGGTCCTCGGCACCATCTAGGGTAGCGCCATTGTCCGTAGCGCCGCCGTTATCGGCGGCGTCGTTACTAGTATCCCCGTTGCCTGTGTTTTTACCATGGCGCCTTCTACGTCAGCACTTGGGTGGCTTTTTATCTCCTTCTTCCTTTCCCTTAGGGGTGTCCACCATGTATATATCGTAGGTAGAGGTAGCCACCCACTTGCCAGTGTTGGAAGTGGCTAGGGGTGATGCGGTTTAGGACATGTCATCGGCATCTTCATCCATGTCGGTGGCGTCGTCGGAGGCGAAGTCCAGTATGTCGGTTAAATCTTTGACTGTAGTGACTAGATGGGTGGTGGGTGGCATGAAATTTTTTGCACTTCCCGACCTGTTTTCAATCTGATCGTAGACCGGGGTCTGATCATCCGATATTCCAAGGCTCTAAATCTGGTCTAACATCTCATTCAAGAGCACGAGGACGGCCTTGCCCATCTCTTGACAGTAGGCAGGGCTTACCTGAAGTTTGCCCGAGGTACCGCCTGATGCATCCTTGGCATTCTCGCTGGTTGGGCTTGATGCTCTATCCAGTAGTCCGGTGTTCGGATACGAGCTTAAAGCTAGCTCTGAGGTACAAATAGATCGACGGCCCTGCTCCGTGATTGAATCTAGTGCTGGGAAGGTTATGCTTGAGGGATTTTCAGGCCGGTCTGACACCCATCCTGAAAAAGCGAGATCACCACGAGAGTTCGCGGCGTACTCTAGATTTCCAAACCTGATGGTCTAGCCTGGAGAGAAGTTCTTGATCTGGCCGAGGTGACCAGTCGAGTCGGCATGCAGCATGACGCTGCCGAAAGCGAAGAGCTAGCCAGGGACAAAGATGTGCCCACAGCCGATGTCGTCATTGATCTCAAGATGCGCCATCGAACCTCTGCGATCATGTAGTGGGACCTGTAAGGTCCACCAATGTCGGTGCTAGAACCGGCGGATCTCAGGTAGGGGGTCCCAAGCTGGTGATCTTGGTATGATGGAAACAGGAAGTAGCAGGGACACAGTTTTTCCCAGGTTCGGGCCCTCTCAAAGAGGTAAAACCCTACGTCCTACTTGTATTGTGTTGATTGTAGATGGGGTACAAAGTATAGGGTGATCTACCTCGAGATCGTATGAGCGAGTTCTAACCTCCTAAAAACCTTGCCTCTATGGACTAAACCCCACGGTTTATATAGGCACCGGGGGTATCTAGGGTTACAAGTAAGTCGGCTACAACTAGAGATAACATGCAGATTATTTGAATATGCCTTGAAGTGTACGCCAAGTCTTCGGAGGATTCCATCTTGAGTACGCCAAGGGCCATAGCTTGCGGGACCCAATCTACAGCTGTCGGTGGGTCCTCGGTCCGACCCATGAATGGCGGGCTGACGTGGTGTGCACCCCCTAATCCAGGACACTGTTAGCTGGGCCGAGGGATGATAATTTCATCAGCGCCAGTAAATTGCTTTGCTTCTTCAGGTGCAGGAGTGGATGGAGCTTGTTTATCTGGAGCACTGTGGCTCAGAGGAACTGCTTCGGTGGCAGAAGTCATAAGATGGTGATCTGTATTTTCTTTCGGCTTGCTGGCTGAGCCCTTTTCTTCTAACATTTTTCTTTGGCAGCCCTTCTCTTCTTAGCTTGAGCTTGATCTCAAATTTCAACAACTCTTCTGTCGCCGAGCGGAAAGACTTGTATGGCCAAGCGAGCATGCCAATCCAATTTCTTCTTCCTGATAGTACTAATGGCCTTGGTGACAGTCACAATTTCCTTGTCAAGACCCTTGGACTCGAATTCAGCCTTGGCATCTCTCTGCATCTGCTCCAAGGTTTTCTTATCCTTCAAAGCATCAGTAAGATCCTTGGTAATTTCTTTCAGCTCAATAAAGAATCAGTCCGCCAGTTGTTTGATGTCAAACGGCAACTGCAGACTCCCAATATCTTCAGTCATACCGAATTTCTTCTGCATTCTCTTCGGGCAGATTTCCTTTGGGAACTTCTTCTTCTTTAGAATCAGAATAGTACCCTGCTTCTTTAGATGGACTAGCAGCTTTCTTTATCCTCCTAGCAAGAGCTTTTCTTCGAGGCTTTGCAAGACTTGAAGATGGAGCGGTGTTTTTCTTCAAGCGACTTGCCTTTGAGGCAGAGGCACACTCCTTTTTCTTCTCAACATCTTGCTGAGTCAGTACAATGTTCTCAGCTTCTATTTTCTCGGTCTTGGCCGCCTTCTCTCTTGGCTTTGGCCTTGGCCCTCTTCTCGACTTCCTTACGATAATCTATAGGAGTCTTAATAGAACTGGGGTGAGCATTGGGAGGCTATGGTGGCCTCACTTTATCTTCGCCTTCCTTGATGCAGCCCTCAGTAATGCATTCGTTCCATGGAGTAGTGAGGCAAACAACACTGCATACTTTTCCCAAACATTTTCATACTTGAACCATTTCTTCGCCCATTGCTGTTTAATTTTCTGCAATCTTGTATTTCGCTCTGTCAGCATTTCACCATGAGGAGGCGTCTTATATGGCGCCGGGTCAGACATCTCCACAGTCGTGTCAGCTTCTTGACCATGACCACCTCTCCTTGGTCTGTCTTCAGAACCGATACCTTGATCCTCGGTTGTTGCTTGATCTTTAAAGGCAGCAACTTCTTCTTTGATTTCTTCTTTTGGATTTGGCTCAGCCTTTTTCTTCGGCACCTTGGGAGGCTTCGAAGATTTGGCAATGCCCTTCATATGCTTCTTGTCTTGGCCTTTGTCTAGCAAGATCTGAGGTAGTTGCTCTTCCTGTTCTTTTTCAGACTCAGTGCACTCTCTCGAACCAGAAGCCATGATCACCTATGAATGGATTTAAGGTATGAAGGAAAATAGATAGGGTTATGAGTACGCACAGAGGGATTTTGTCGATGAAAAACTTTTTCAGAGAGTTTTTGATTAGTGATTCGAGAGATATCTTAGATAGATAATATCATCGATAGATCTTACGTTAGTAAGTTCCAAGAAATTTACTAGAATAAAATCTAACTAATCTTCAGTGAGGATAAATGCTTGAATGTAGATCTAAGCATACTTTGCGCAAGGAAAAACTACAAACCATGCACAGTAAATCTTAGAGAGCCCTAAAGATCTACTGCGGCAGTAAAAATAAATCAAAATGGCACCAGATGAACTCGCTATAAGAACGGAAGTTGAGTAGATGAGTTCGGATCTCCGTACCCTAACTTGGTGACGGAGATCGACTATGGCGACGCGGTGAAAGAGATTACCGTGTCGACGGGGACCAAATGTGGCGAGGTTCCACCAGAGTTGCACTTTGGAGGAGCTCGTTAGATTTGCTTCAAGCATGGGCTCAGAGGGTTTGATGGACGAGCGAAGACAAGGAACTGAGGGAAGTGCGGAACCATCCAAGGAAGAAGACGGGGGTATTTATAGGAGAAGATACCCAACCACCCATGAGATCGATGACCCACATGAAATGGACTCTCCACATTCAAATCGCATGATTAGATAGTGGAGATCATGGGTACATGGCAACCGAAAACAATGGTTTCTCCGGACTCGGGCAGGAGACCCGAATTTTGGAGGGCTTTCACCAAATTGGATTAAATTTTGAGTCACATTTTCTCATGGCCAAGGACGTCAAAGAGAAATGCACTACAGATGAAATTACGTACTCACAACTCAAATTATAGATTTGGATGAGAAAGAATGGAAAGGGAAAAAGGGTCCGAAACAAAATCACTCAGCCAGATAAAGAATCAAAAGAAGCAAATAGCTATGAGTGATGAGTTCATCGGACGAAACACCAAAACTGCAACACAACAGAGTGAGAGAAAACATGATTGCACCAACAACCAAACGAAACCAAATGACTCAGAAAAACACTAAAGTAGATAGAAAGTTAATAGGGGCAAGGATCAATTCTTTTCGGAAGAGTGAGTGAAACCCCTGCACTAGTAATTGTGTCTCGAGGCATGAAATATGAGTTGAATCACCCTGAGACATTTTTCCTGCAAGAATAATTAGTTAGTCTTTACCACCCACATCTTTGCGGGCGGTGGAGATGCCATTTGTCTTGGTCGAGCAGGAACTGTTTTCTTCCATGACGCTCTGTAGTTTCTCATCTGTGAAGGGTTAGCATAGTCATAAGAATAGGCATTGAAATTATTTCTAGAGACATGCACATAATGATTTGAGGCAGTATGCATGTACTCCTTCTGACGATCATTCAATCCATTTCTCTTCAAGGAGTAAGAAGCACCATGCTATGAAGAATATCCATTTCCTCGAAGATAATTTCTCTGCAAGGTTAGATTGGTAGTGACAGGAAATTTTTCAATGATGGATTTCTCAACCCAAATTTGCTTCTTGGGTGAACCTATCCTGCAGTTAGTGCCAATATACCGAGCAAAAACACAACCATTCTATTGCTTGAATAGTTTGTAGTTAGAGTCAAGTGACTCATCATCATCAATAGGAATGGGACAGTCATATCCAGATAATAATGCAGGTTTGAGAGTTTTGCTCTTGGCAAGGACCCAGCATGTCCTAGGATATTGTTCGGGGGTCCAGTCACTACAAAATCCCTGCTATTCTGTGACAAAAACCCTGGTGATGAAGAACAAACTATCACCAAAGATCATTTTCTGTGATGGTCAACCGTCACCAGGTGTTTTCCTCCCGGAGCAATGCCCTCAGCAACTTTGGTGATGTTCTGGCCTGATTTTCGGTGACATATTTGGCCATCATTAGGCATGTGCATATTCTGTGATGATTTGTAGTGTCACAGAAAATGTTCGGCGGGTTAGAAAAATGATTAAAAAAATGGCGTGTTGATGTTCAGAACGTAGTACCTGGTTTTTCTGCCATGGTAGAGTTTATAAAATATTAGAATCAAATTTTCAGGGGCTATGAGTTGAGATGCTCGTATCAAAATCCATTGATTTTTTTCCATACATGCTCTCATTGTAGTGAACTATGAGAGCACGAATGGGAAAATATGATCACATAGAATAAAATTGCATTAAAGGTTCTAAACTTCACTTGAAATAGTGTACCACAATAGCAAAGGGACCGCCAAGTCAAATGGCAGTATTACAAAAGGTCATAACTTCTTAATACTACTTAATAGGTCTGACCATAGAACATACATGTGCATCATCATCACATCAGTACCAACAGTAGCATAAAACATGAACTACAGAGATGGTCGATCATGAGCCAACACGATAGAGAGACGGAACTACTCCTCATCTGGTTCAGCAGCAATGATACCGAGGAAGTGAAAGCTCCCTCCACGTCCATGGTGGGGCACGAAGATCTTCCTGTCTGCAATATCTATGTCGTAAACGTCAACTACTTTGCTCCACCTATTAAGGACAATGCTTCCATCTCCTTCTCCTGAAGCCGAGTCTGAAGTTGAACTGATGTTGACTCTAGGATGGAGAACAATGGTCAGCTCACCACTGCACCCATCTCCTTAGGCACAACACGTTGCGGGAGTATCTAGTGGAAGAACACAATTTGAACACTGTAAGAAAGCTACATAATTACCTAGAGTATCTGAAGATAATGAGAGTAGATACAGTTATAATCATGAGTTTGGTGTCAATGTTGGTGTTGTTCAAAGTGTGCAGTAGCGGCACATATGAATGATCTCTTGGTCGAGCATTGTAACCGTCCGCGACCATCCAAATTTGATCAACAAAGCCGATGACAAACCACATCTCTTCCCAGCTTACTCTGCTGCCGTCAGTAACCTCCATGTTGTCTATACACTAATTTGTTACAATATCCACTTCATAATAAGCTATCAAAATATTTGTAAATAAGATTAGTTAAATATAGCACCCGGATGAAATGTGATTATGTAAATCTAGCTGTAAATGTTGTTACTTAAAATTGCTGGATATTTGCCAAAATACTTACACGGATCATTGCTCAAACGCACATGGAGGCGACGTTTAGGTTTTCCACCTAGTCTGAGGTACAGTTCCATACATACTTCGAACTGGTACACTATGGCAAATTCTTTCCAAGTACGTCCTGTGAAAAAGGTCCTATCTTCTTCGTTCCTAATCCTGCATACAAAACAAAAGCCCTCTCTTGTCTCCAGGTGGACGTGTACAGTGGTCCTGACAGATCTATTTATGCACAGCTTCCCCAGAAGTTCATCTCTTGTAAAGCAGGGGATGCACTGAACAGAATTCAGAGATTGCTCAAAAATATTTGGGCTGTTTATAGAGCTGGTACCATTTATGAAAGTGCTAAATACCATTTTCGACAGTGCTTACTACAATTTATGAAAGTGATAAAAAACATTCTTAAATGAATATTGGATATCAGATATTTCGTGACATCTGAAGTCGGACTAAGTAGTGAATGTAGCAATAAGTGGTAAATGTACCAAGGGGCTACTGTTGGCACTCTACCAAATTTAGTCAGGTGTATCTATTTTTAGATACTTTTCAATAAAAGCATGATTTATGTTCAACTCATGAGCAGACTTTTCTACTTATGAACCAATCATGAAATCCATCTGCGTTTATGTGTTAAAATCCACATGCAGGGAATCTTCACAACTTAACTAAACACTTGAATGACATGTACGTTTGATAAACTTCAAATCTTAGAACCATACCATAATTTTTTGAATCCTTGCCGAAGCGTGATGCGGAGGTACTTGTCCTTTGGAACATACGGGAGAGCACAGAGATTCCTGGTGTCCAAATACTTCCGGCACTGCATATCCAAACCCTCGATTATTTCATAAATAGCATCTGGAGGTGATTTGCATCAGATTAGGAGATGGAGATAAAGACTTACCTTCATTTGTACTGCGGGAAGTCCAGAACCACGACAAGCGGCGGCGACAGGCGGCTACCCTCGTCGGCATGTTTGATCTACGGGGATAGATGGCGGTAATCCTCATCGGCGGAGATGAACCTGCTGCGAAGTATAGCCACGATACACGTCCGCGAGAGGGGGCGAGAGACTGGATTTGGGACTATACACGGGCGAGAGGGGGTTTTCAATGAAGGAGAGATGAACAGAGACGGCAAAGCTGATGGGACTATACGCGGGCATCTCTCTGGTTTTGGCCCACTTTTTAGCTGTAACACGGAAATATTAGGATAAAAATGCAACATATATTTTGTAATCAAGGAATAAGAAAAATGCATGTAAAATAACAGAAAATGTGCAAACACTTTTTCCTTTTTGGTTGGAACTTTTGCAATTCAAATAAAATCACAGTGGATCAAACTCATGCGGGACATTTTCATCAATGTCATGCACGGAAAACATCGCCACTTGCAAGGTGTAGCCAAAAACATTGCAAATAATGCAACAGACCGTCTTGAAATCATTAAATAGCACTTCGCTAGGTGTAGCATCAAAAAGTTTGCAATGAATGCAACAGACCTTCCTGAAATCAATAAAATAACTAAATTACATTCCTAAAATTTTCAAAACAAGGACTTTGAAATTATTTTAAAGGATGGGACGGGTCAGTGTAAACATTTACACAATGTTTACAATGACTCATCACATCGATTAAATCAACCTCGAGTTATAGCCACTTCCCAGCCGGTCACTTGTCCTCATACTGCTCTAGCCATAGCACGCTTAACATTTAAATTCCTTTGGGGATGAGCTACCGGAAGGGAAGATGCACCTTCCCGATATGGTTGTCTACCAGACCTATGAGACATTTACAAATATTGAAGTGTACTCCATTGTTGACATGTACAATTTGATCAAATTGTTCATTGCAAACACCATATACTGACATGTGCATGGACCTTTTCTTTGTTACGTGTAGTGCCCAAAAATTGGACCAAACTCATATCACATCATAGTGGACCAAACTCATATCACATTTTGAAAATATGTCATAAAGTTTGCAAAGAGTGCCACAGACATTTCTTCCTTGTTACGTGTAGTCCCCAAAAATTTGAAAGAATGCAACAGACCTTGAAATGAATAAAGATTCACATTATATGTGAGATATTTTCATATCACATCATAGTGGACCAAACTCATATCACATTTTGAAAAAGTATGTCGTAAAGTTTGCAAAAAATGCCACATACCTTCTTAAAAATTGACCAAACTCATATCACATTTTAAAAATATGTCATAAAGTTTACATAGAATGCCACGGACCTTCTTGAAGCCAATAAACAGGTTCACTATATTTGACAGAACAAAAAAATCATTCTCAAAATTTTCAAAACAAGGACTTTGAGGTTAATTTAACAGATAGGACAGATCACTATACACATTTAAATGTGTACAAAACCGGTCTGTACACATTTATATGTTTAGAGTGACCCATCCCATCCGCTAATTTAACCTCGAGATATTAACTTTTGCATTCCTTTCGGATGAGCTAGCAGTAGGGAAGCTGCATCTTGCTGATATGAGTTACATCTTCGTATCCTTTATGGCGTACCTGGATGACTGCACGTCGCTAGCCCAATGCCATGTCGCCCACGAATCTAGAAGCGTCCTTCCCTCGTCTAGCTGCTTCTCGCATTTTCCCCTATTTTTTGCCGCCTGCACACCTATAGAACCGCCACGCGCCGACCATTTCCGAAGAGCAAACGCTGCACATACCAGCCCCCGGCCATGGTTCGTCTGAAAATCACCACCTGCACCAACATCGACGGCAGATGGAATCACCTAATATCCAGCCAGGCATTTCCATGCCCCAGCCCCTCTCTGCGTCGCTCCCCATATCCCCAATCAGACCCTTCTCCAGAGGAGCTCAAAGCCGCACGTGGTGAGGTTGCACAAGAGGAGGCCTTGATGGAGGAGGACCCATGCGGTGATGGAGACTGACGACGAGGGTGAGGAGATGGAGACAGACAACGACGACTATGACTACGATGACTATGAGCCGGCGGTCAGCGATTTGCTTCCGACAATTGAGGCAAAGCTGCCTCCAATGGTGGAGGAGGAGCTCCATCTATCCGCCGCCTTGCAGGCATCGTTCAAGACCCTCATCACTTATCAAACTGACCATGAGACGGACTCGGCCGTCCTTCGCCGGTCCTGCAAAATGGCCTTGCAGGACTTCCTCGGTCCCGACGAAGCAAGGCGGTAGTTCTATGCCGACGAATGGCGCGCCGTCCAGGAGATCTGCGACATCACCGACCGGGCTCGCTGGAAAGAGGAGGTGACGGTGATGACAGCAGGTATCACACCAAAGTAGTTGCAGACGCCGATGACTAGTATCAGTATGGCGAGGCGTTTTGAGTAGAGGATAAATTTCTCTCTAATGTAATTACCTTTCATCTTCACCTTCGTGCCCAAAAACTTTGAGGAATGAATGTATTGTGTTTTTCTGTGCTTTAGTCTAAAAATTGCGTGCAAATGCATTGCAAATTTATCCATAATTGACATGCCAACCACAGTGTGATCTGTTTGTTCTGAAGTAGGCATGTCCACTGTCTGAAATAGAAACTTAATTTTATGACAAAAGAATTGATCTTTACGTCCAGACTTTGACCTGTTTTTATTCAGTCATATGCAGAGCACAATGCCATATGATTTCTTCAAATCAATAAGCAATTGCAGCAAATGCTTTGCAAACTTATCCAAAATTGACATGGCGACCACACTGCCATCTGTTTATTCTGAACAAGGCATGTGCACTGTCTAAAATGGCAACTAAATTTTCTGACAAAAGAATTGATCTTTAGGTCCAGACTTTCACTTGTTTTATTCAGTCATATGCAGAACACAATGACATATGATTTGTTTAAACCAACAAGCAATCACAGTGAATGCTAGATGTATCTGATATGCTACAGTGAACCACATTGGTTGTCAATACTAGACACCAAACTCTGAAATGCAGCGTTCGTGAACCATAATAAGAAAAATAGTTTATGTTAGTAATTTCTTTTCATGTTGTGGATTGGTAAGGTGCCATATTGATGGAGGTTCATTACATATAACATGCATCATTGACAAGTACACATGGCGGATTTAACATACATCTTATTTCCACTTGTGCACACTACACATATATCGTGGTTCGTGTACACGTTATGAAGCAAACCACACCCAAAGAGTTGACGTTTTCTTGTGTGTATTTTTTACATGTTTAATACGCCGATAATAGTACCGCATACGAAAAAGCTCAAGTTTTAAATCATGTTTAGGCAGAAATCATGTTTTCACATATAATAGTTGCAACAAATACTTATGAGTACATGGAAATATGATGAAATACCACATTGAATGACAAATCACATCTATAATAAGTTGTTTGAATCAAAGAGAACATGTGTGCATTAGGGTATGGAAGTAGTGTTAGTAGGAGGTACAAAAGGTCATAGAAAATAGATTTTCAAATGGGGAGTGAACAACCATCATGCCATGTCAAGTGGTAATGTGAGTTCAAATTTGTCATGAGCAAAGACCTATTATATGATGTTAATTGTTGCTGGTTTGACATGTACAAGGAAAATGATGGTTCATTCCAAACTTGTTCAATGGACTTTAGCATGACAAATAAACCTTTTCTAAACTAACCAGCACCAAAACATTTGCCATTTTTTGTAACATTTTTTGTCAAACGTAATACATCCATAATGAGACCACATGCCATCTTTCACAATTTTTTGAACGTATTGAGGTCGGATTATTATTTTTTTGATAAAAATGCAAGAAATGTGTATGGTGCATACATGCACGCAAATTAAGTTGCACGTTCCTTTAATATTTTCGTTTGCCCCGAAATTTTCGTTCCCTCCGCCCTTTTGTTCCCTCTCTTTTTTTGTTTCCTCGAACTATTTTAAATGCCACGCTCATTTTTCCCTCACCCACCATATAAAGATTATTCCATATTCACCAAATTAACCCACAACCTCATTCACACCGTCCCCTCATATGTCTCTTCTTCTCCAGATCCAGTCCACTCGTGGCGGCGAAATGGATCCCTCCCCGGCGTCCGTCATGGCCGGCATACTTCGAACCGGCAAACTACGTAAACTTCCTACATCTATCCCAAAACCTAGTCGTAGACTAACAACTCTACCCTCCTCCCGCCCCACCGCCCCTTCTAAGATTTGCACCTGCGTGTACGTTTTCACATGTTGTTCTTTCAAAGATGTAATCAAATTGCCGGTTTGTATTAGGCTCCGTATAGCAGCTAATTCTATCTAAGGTTATACCAATTTAGTATGTACTTTCTTAATAAATTAGCCATATTATATAGAGTACTGCAGCTAATTCTATCTATGGTTACAGTAATTTTGTATGCAGGTTTTTATTAAATCTTGTGTGCTGTTTTCATAAATGAATGATTATTTCTTCTTGAGATAATATGTTATATTTCATCAAATCTATCGTTATATATTGTTCTAGATTTGATAGTGCATTACTATCTCTTATTCTTACTTATACGATATATTTATGGAGTATGTGGTATCCTTTGAATCTTTGCTCACATTAGTGATGACCATGCATAGTAACAAGTCATATCTGACTTTGCAGCTGCTGCAGTCAAATCAGCACATCTATACTGCAGGATTAAGCAAGAAACACCAGAGGACGATGATCCTATAGCCAAACCTGCGCTGACAAACGGTGTTTCTACCGTTGCTGTATCAGATTTCGTATCCGTACCACGTACGTGTATGTATGGACATGGACAAAAAGATGTTGTCTATGAAATTGATTTGGATTCACAGGGTTCAGATGATGTCAGTTAGATTGATATAGGTGAAGATGATGGTAGTCTTCAAAAAACTACTTCTCAGGTACAGATTTCTTGTACATCAGCTTAGTACCACTGCTAGATTGTTGTTTCTAAACTATGTCATGGAGTGCATTTCGTCAGGCAATATATGGTCGTACACTGACACTACTGAAGAAGCGCACCAGAGCCGATGTACCTTCATCTTCAACTGTGACAAGATCTACAGTGAACGACCCATCTATTCAGATGGTTAAACTTTCTTTTCTGATTGCTAATTCATCTATAACTTGAACTTGAGCTGTAAAATATGTATTAAAACTTACTGTGCATATGTTGTATCCTAAATGGGTTTATGTTTTCTGCAGGGAAAGGTTCATATTTACCCGAAGGATGCATTTGCTGCAAAAATGTGCACTCGTATTTTAAGGAAATGTGGTCGCAAATTTCTCGATAGAAACAATTACTGAAACAAGGTAAAAAAAAACACTCATGAGCAGGCTATAGCGCTGAAGCATGAATATATAAATGAAGAAAATTGAGGAAACTAGTGGACCAGTGGTGTGACGATCACTCCAATGTATGTAATACATAATCTTTGCTTTTCAACTTGTCAATCCGTACTTCTGGACACATCATACTAAATTTGAGCTATATATCATAGGTACTTCGTGCCAAAAAACAAGGAAAACTATCTACTGTGAAGCTAAGCCAAAACACTGGACGTACAAAATGTGATTCCCACTGCAGACATAAGGTAAGTATTTTTACTATCTTATTGCAAATGCTTTATGTTGGATTATTATATGACTTGCAGTATTAATGTTTACTAATTGATAAATCTAATATAAGCCCAAGGACAACATTGATAATCAATCTGGTGGAGACTTGCTTGAACATACGCACACTGCAAAGAAAGATCCTACATTTAATCAGACTGCACAAGAACAAAACGTAAGTACTGTCTAATCTTATATCTTATCTTATATTTACTAATTGGACGCACCATGCGAGGCTCCACGTAAATCCTCACGTTTAAAACATAGTAAACCGTTGAATTAAGAGATGAACGGCTTCAGTTAATCCTCACGTCTAAAACGTAGTAAACCGTTGAATTAAGAGATGAACGGCTTGAGATAGCGTAATGTCCGTGTACAATATGATCAGTATCGATCTATCCCTAAAAATAAACAGTATTGATCTATCAACAAATCCATGGCCGCTTCTCTTCCTATCTTCCATGCCTACACGTCTCCAGGTGCTGCCTCGCCTGATCGAGCCGCCGCGGACATACCCCACTCGAAGTGCATACTCCTCCGCATCGTCTCCATGCGCAGGCTGTGAGGTCGCCACCGCAGGCAAGTGCATCGATCTACTAACTCCTCCTCCCCTCTCTCTCTCTCTCTTTCTCTAGAGCAATTCATCAATTCAATCAATCTAGATCAAGCCAGGTCACGCACGAGTCTCCGGATAGCTGCACGTATGGAATCACTCAAGATGCGTCTAGCCTTCAACCAGCTATCTTTGCACAGCAATCTACGTGCCTGTGTTACGCTGCTGGCCGGAAGAATCATGGCTAGAAAATCAACATCTCTCTCCTATCTACTCCAGCTTCTCCGTGATAGAGAATTATTAGATGGCAACTCTACACAGAAAGCTGCTGCCGGGGTTGACACAAATATTTTTGGGACTACAAAGACTGCGGCAAGAACATCTGGCTGTGGGAGAAAGGAATGATTCATCCATGACTGCTGCTTCCATGGATGCCCTCTTGCTGCAGGAAAAGTAGGAACATCACCACAGTTTTGTCCATCACTCACGTCCATTGATGTGGTTGTCACTCACCTCGATTAGATAATCATTCCTAGATGCACAAATAGGCTGTAGTCGACTATGGATGAAATTTGGGGTCAAAGTGTTACGTGCAGACCCTCCTGACTATTTACAATCTTTTTACACTGATGGTGTATTCCATTTTTTTCATACAATAAGATGGTATACACTACAGGAAAATCACATGTCGCCATATGGCTCGACGTACGCCGAGTGTAGAAACGCGTGTATTCGGCTTAATTCCACGTAAGCCGAGTATTGAGTGACGGACGCTCGGTAAACAAAGTAGACTCGGGTTAAGTGCATGAATTTCTGGTGTGGTTGATTGCTTTAATGATGGGTTAAAACTGAATCGTACGTCTTGCATTCTATTTTCTTAATTATATTTTAGAGCAATATTTTGTAATAACCAGCCACATGCTATCCCTGCACATAAATTTGCTAATTTGTATAGCATGTTTTGTTCCAGTGAAAGGGTTAAGAAAAAAAGAGTACAAGAAAGAATATAAATCTGCATACATCAACACAACTTTCAAATATTATTATTTTATCTTAATAACATTTCTATAATCGTAGCAATACAATAAATCATAAACGGTGCAACATTTTGCCTCGGGTGCAAGAATAATAATAAAAAATTGCAGTTTGTCATCTATTCTATAAATATTTAAAAAATCCCAGTATTTCCACATGTACATGTTAATTCCTCTACATATAACCAACATTTCTGTACGAAAAAAATTGTGTATGAAGGTTACACAAAAAAGAAATATGTGGATCCAAAATAGCAAATAGTCGATGGAAAAAACATCCACATATTTTTCTTTCTCTCTAGCATATAAATGAAAATATTTCCAAGTTACATTTTAAACATACACAATACACGATTACATGTACATTATTTTGAAACTTTAGAATGCAATTTCATATATTCTTCCAAAAAGTCGAGCTCACTAGAGCCAATTTTGGTTTTCCGCAGAATAACATGCAATATTAGTGTCCCCAGTTCATGAAGAGTTTTGCAAGAACACAAGATTTCGACTCACGCTACTAATGAGAGGAAAAGGTAATACATAACAAGATCCAGCAATATTGTTCTGTCTAACTAATATACTATACTGTAGCCCTAAGTTAAGATATATTACTCTAAATGGAAAAATATTACATTCATGCACTTATGGAAAACATGAAAATATATCCAAGCCAACGATTTCGATTCACCTACATGCGATTATTTATGCCTTAGGTAATATTTGTTATATTTTTCAAATCAAATTTTGGATGAATCGAATGTACATTAATTCACGATAATCAGAAAGAAAAATACAACAACATAGTTAAATATTAGTGTAAGATAATTGGTACATCATACATATATGCAAATAATCTTACCAAGATTATTGAAAAAAATACGTCTCATCTATTTTTGCAAGGAAAGAATATATATGCATGTTATTAGTTGTAATTTTCCAATTTTCAATTATAAAGTTTCGCTAATTTTAATTTTATTAATTTCTGCATACAAGAAACTTAATAAAAGCTGAACTTATATATGTCAACCGAATATTATTGGCTAGCCCGTGCAGTTGCATGGGTTGACGGCTAGTGAATATGAATTTGGTTTGGATCAAAGGGGTGATTAGTATAGTAATCATGATGACTTGGCATTACTTACTGGGGGATCACTGTAGCTTGACACATGGGGTGTTACAACCATCCTGGTTGAGATGGGCCTAGGTTCCCGACAGCCCCCGAGTTATTCACTGTGGCGGAACGACAGGGCAGGCGGAGGCCATCCAGAGAGAGGTGGGCCTGGGCCCTGGTTGTCGCCCGTGGTTACTTAACAATAACATGCTTAACTAGTTCTGGGTATTTGATCTGAGATTGCCATCGGCATATACGCACTAGCCGCCACGCGGGATAATGGTTTATGGGCCCCTCATCGTCGTTAGTTCTTATCGAAAGCTACCCAGATGTCAGAGTTCAGAGAGGCGGGCTAATTGTCGGGTGAGCAAATACTGCCTGCTGCGTAGTCAGAGGTGGGCTTAGTCCCCAAACAGTCTCGCAACGTGCTGGAGCAATTAGGGTAAGCGGCCGAACAGCCCTTTCATGCTTAGGACGTAGACCGGTGGGTGACCTCTATGGAGAGCTGAGATAGGACTTTGGCGTGTCGATCATCCGAGGCCGGGCATTACCCAGAAAAGTGTGTCCAGCCAGAGGTAATCGAGTGTGTCGGGCTATGTGGTGCACCCCTGCAGGGAAGTTAAACTATTCGAATAGTTGCATCCTCGGTAACGGACGGCTTGGAAACGTATCTGGACCTCTTATAAGTTAAACCGGATACTTGATAAAAGACACCAAGATAATAGATAGGAATGCTGGGTGATCGCTTTCTTGCAGGGAGTCGAGAGGGGATCTTAGGGTATGTTGTTGTTTTATGATGACAAGTTGGTATTAGTAGACACAAGTTGGTATCAATTACGCTATTCTCTTCTATGGCTGCAATCTGAAGATAGCCTTCATTAAGTTGAGTTTCTCCCCCTTATTCTAGCATTTCTGCAGTATAGTCCAAAGATATAACCCCATTCCTTTGATACCGATGCATAATTAGTTTAGTTCTGGCGTAAGTATTGTGAGTACTTTGGATGAGTACTCACCATTGCTTTGCAGCTTTTTCCTTCAACTCGCTTGCTGCAACAGATGATGGCACCCAGGATGCAGGTGATTTCGAGGCCAGTTACTACGTGGAGATCAAAGCCGACGAGTAGTTCGGAGGTCCCAGGCAGGCGGCCTTTGCCTTTTGGTCTAGTGTCGTTGTCATGATTCAGTCTTCTTAAGGCACAGTTTGTTGAACTCGTCTGTACCCAGACATATTTGCTATCTGTACTGATGTATTATTGGGTCCCCGTGTCCTGGTTTGTAATATAAAGATTTATGTTTAACATTTGTGTCTTAGCTGTATTGTGATATTAACCTGGAGTCACTGTTCATGACCGTGCATGATGCGTGTATGATTAGTGCACGATTATGAATGGGGGCGTCACAGTGCGGCTAGGCCTTGAGTGCATAGTGCATGGCCCAGCCCGCCTAGCGTCTCTTCCACCTTCGTCGTGCTATCAACGCCGTGCACGCCCGAGCGCCGATGGAGCACATATCATCCATCCGTCGGAGACCAGGGGTGGATAAGGTTGGCCCCGATGCCTTGGACAACCCTAGCCCCATCACTTCTCCTCCCTCGTGCCACTTCTTTCTCTCCCGCACGTAGCCGAGCCACCGTCGACATGGCCTTCCCCGTCCACGTGCTCCCCATCGTTCTCACTGGTTGAGACTTCGCCAGGAGCTCCGCCGCCCTCCGCTGCTTCGTCTACGCGAACGAGCCCAAGACCAGCGTCCTTGCATCATGCGGATCGAGTGCTTCTTTCCACCGGACACTGCCGCCGTCCATCAATGATTCTGGCGCCAATTCTACTACTAACATCTCACCGAGCCACCCTTGTGCTCCTCGGTGAGCATCGCTTTTTCCCCCTCTGTTTCCCCTTGATCTGTCGCTCCTAGCTGCTGCTGCCATGGCTGCCGAAGCTCGCTGCCGCCGCCATGCTTGCAACTACTGTTGTATTACTCTGCTTGCTCAGGCGAGCACTCCGTCATGCTCCTAGCGGAACGTAGGTGCCGCCTGGACCATTTGCTCAATCAATATCTTTTCGCATGCTCGAAGCCATCGAGCTCTCGTAACCGCCGTCGCTGGTCGCCGTTGCTGTCATCGATTTTGGCCACCTCCGATGGTGCTGCCTACACAGATCGACACATGAGTCCTCGCATCATGTAGGTAGTCGTGATGCTCATTTTGGTCATCTGTGCAGCGATTCCGTGCGTCGCCGCCGTCTCTAGTGGTCGCCGGAGCATCGCTGCCAGCGCGCGCGGTTTAAACCCCCTGGGTTACTGACCTGTGGGCCCAGGGCGACAATGATTAGCTTAGGCGCTGATTAACCCCCACTAATAACCACTGACATGTGGGCCCGCCCTGCTAATTAAACATTTTATTAAAACATGTGTCACTGATAGTGGGTCCCACTTAATTAAATAGATTAAATAAATCCCTAATTAAAACTACTGTCTATGAAATGCGGGTCCCACATGCACTGTTCACATTGACCAGTCAACCATTGACTGTTGAATCAGCAGTTGACTGGACCCACCAGTCAGCCTCTGTGGCTAAACTGCCACTGGATGCACATAGCATTTTCCATTTAAATTTCAAAATTAATATTAATTGCAGAAAATCCAGAAAATTATTAAAACTTTGAAAAATCATAGAAAATAATCTATGACTCGTGTGAAAATAATTTATTTATAAAAAATGATCAAAAAATATAACAAATCCGAATATATCAACCTCCTGCATGACAAACCTTTCTAACATAATGAACATTGACATTTAGCTATTAGGTCAAATTAACGAATAATATTTGGAGCTGGGAAAATATTCCCAAATTTTTTCTCTCTTCAATTAAAATGTGTAGTAATGCATTAGGGCAATCCCCATGACATTTTTCCATGCCATGCATCTGTGTTGCATTTGATTACCTGTTTTTTATATGTTTTCCCCACATTGCTTCTTTTCTGGTAGACCCCGAGACTGCGGTAGATCCAGATATCGACTATGCCACGGACGATCAGATTCATTCAGCAGAGCTTCCAGGCAAGCAAAACCCCTTTGATCATTCTTGATATAGCCTATTCTTTATCTCTACATTCATGCATTAGGTATTGGTACAGTTGTTGTTGTTTAGTAGATCCTATTCTGATGCATAGCCCGATTTTGTCGCCTGTTGTTGATACTTTACCTGTTATCCTCGCATGCCTAGTCTAGTACTGCTTGTGCTCCATCTGTTGGCCCTACACCCTTGTTCGTGTTGCCATGCTATATTACCAGGCCGTGATCCCTCTGGGCGATGATCACAGATATACTTATACTGTTATACTATATATGATACACTATGGTGGACTCGATTTTCGGTGGCCTGCGACATGGAGCGAGACGAATTGCGATGAGAAGGCGATGAAGATGAAGACTGATACTGTATCCTTGATGTGTTTATGTTTTGAGATGGGGCTGGCCAGGCTGATGGTGCCATTTAGGATGAGATGGGCCTGGGACCCGGCAGCCGCCCCGGGAATTTCACTGTGGTGGAACGACAAGGCGGGTAGATACCCTCCGGGTGAGGTGAGCCTGGACCCTGGTCGTTGCCCACAGTAAAATGAAATAATATGACTAACGAGATTGGGGTATTTGATCTGAGACTGCCACTGGCATATACGCACTAACCGCCATGCGGGATAATGGTTATGGGGCCCTCGGCATCGTCAGTTCCTCCCGAAAGCTACCCAGATGTCACAGTTCAGAACTGCGGGCTGATTACTAGGGTGTGCGGATACTGCCTAAGCCAGGTGATCTAGGTGGGCTTGGTCCCCGGCTAGTCATGCAACATGCCAGGAGTGCTTAGGGTGAGCGACCGAACAGCCCTTCACGCTCAGGATGTAGACCGGCGGGTGACCTCTCTAGAGAGCTGACGTATGACTTCGGCGTTTCAATCATCTAAGGCTGGGCAGACCCACGAAAAAGTGTGTCCAGCCATAGCGTAATCGAGCATGTCGGGCAATGTGGTGCACCCCTGTAGGGAAAACAAAACTATTCGAATAGCCATGTCCACAGTAATAGGGTGCTTGGAGATGTATCCCGATCTTTTACAACTTAAATTGGATACTTAACAAAAATCACCAAGATATTTATATAATGCCCACGGATCGCTTCCTCGCAGGGAGTCGAGGAAGGATCTTAGGGTATTGTATTGCTGCGTTGTTTATTTGGTTTCGTGTGCGCTCTTTCTCTTCTATTGCTGTAAGATGCTCTATTTCTCTTCTCCTGCTGCAAGATGTTGGTAATTTATGATGCATTGAGCATCTCCCCCTATTCTGGCATTTCTGCAGTATAGTCCATAGATATATCACCTTTCAATTGATACCGATGCATATGTAGTATGGATCTGATGTAAATCTTGCGAGTACTTTGGATGAGTACTCACCATTGCTTTGCTATTCTTTTCCCTTCAATCTGTTTGCTGCTATTAGATAGTATCCTCTCAGATGAAGGTATCCCCGACGCTGATTACTATCTGGAGTTCGACGTCGATGTGTAGTTCGGAGGTCCCTGGCAGGAGACCTGCACCTTTTAGGTAGGGTCATCATTTTGTTTCAGCCTTCTTAAGGCACCCTTGTATCTTGTCTATAGTCAGACATAATTTGCTTTCTGCTCTGATGTATTGTGGTCCATGTGACCTCTGCTTGTAATATATGCTATCTTTGCTCAGTTATGAGCTCTTGGAAATATTTTTGTGTCATAGAGTTGTGTTGTGGTACTACCACGGAGTCACTGTTCATGATCGTGCATGCTGTGTGTATGATTAGTGCACGATTATGATCAGTGATGGCACAGGCAGCCAAACAAAAGACAGAATTGGCAAAGGACCTACAGTGGCAAGGGCCCATAAGAACACGACAGAGCGTCTGTATAGTGGAAGGATGATTCATGTGTCTGCCTTGGCGGCAGCACATGCATTCCTCTTGCATCCACCTGTTATCATCAGTGACCAATCCCCTCTGAGCCCTTGGCTTTAGGAGATCACTCAGATGGTAGGGATTGCAAGCCAGCATCCGGATAATGCGCACTCCTAAGGCATGCACGGGCTAGTTAGGCACCGGCATAACAAATGCCAAGGTGCTCCGCCTGAGCTTATCCTACAAATCCCCCCTGTCCCAGCCGACCTGCTCTTACGGGCAGGCCCGCCTAGGTGGGGGCGTAAAGGATGGAGGATTGGTAACCACAATGGGCGCAATGCCCCGAAGAAAACCTTGCCATCCTCGGCGCCTCGTGGTCCAACCCAGGGACCATGGAGGGCCTCGGGGGCTGGGACAAGAGAATGGAGAAGGTGGTGAGCGATCTCCATAATATCTTGACGGCATCACCCGGAGAAGCTCGAGAAGTTAGTAGTGGTAGATCGGTATCAGGAGCTCCCCGTCATCGAGCACGTCCCTGTTCTCCATAGAAGGCAATGCTTTGGGGACAATTTGTAAAAAGTTAATTTGATATTGGGTACCCCACGATGAAGTTTGAATTTTTATGTAAGTCTGGGACAATGGAAGTAAGGAAATGGGTGGGAGATACCAGGCCAGATCAAGAGAGGGGGGAGCCACACGTTCTCTGACCAGGAGTAGTCCATCTGCATACTGAAGGAAATAGATAAAAGCAGTTCTTCCCCCTCGATGGGGAAGAGGTGCTGAAGGGGGAGTAGGGGGTCGCTACCCCGACCTTCCCCAATGGTTAGCCTTTTCGCAATAAACCTCGACCACTGGAACACGATGACCAGAAGACCGTCCCTCAACCAGGAGCAGTCTGCTACATACTGATGAGGGAAGGGTCCTTGGTTTTCAGCTTGGTCGGCCTGGGGGTGAGTCAATCTTAACCAGGAGCAGTCTGCTGCAAACTGACGAGTGCGTCCTTCCCATAGTGTCACCGAAAGGAAATCCAAGGGCCCAAAAAGCCCCTAACCGGAAGCGGTCCACCGCATGCCGATTGGGGTTTCCTGTGGCCTCCCTCGTGGAGACGATGGGAACAATTAAATCCTCCAACCAGAAGCAGTCTGCGGCATGCTGACGGGGGCCTTCTCACCAACCTCTTCTCTGGAGGAGGTTGAGGGAAGGGGTCAGGCATCTCTTAACCAGAAGCGGTCCATCGCATGCTGAAGAGCATGACCTGACCACCCATTAAGCCCTAGAGTCGCGACCAGGCACAGAGCCGAGGGGCTACCCTACTCTGAAAAATTGCTAGCACAAAGCCCTGCAGTGGTGCCCAGGCACATGAGAACTACCTATATTAACAATACTAACTAAAAGCCCTGGAGTCGCACCAGGCATGAGACGCCATGACTTTATTTTCTAGACCCGACCATCGACCAAGGAGGAAGCCCTAGAGTCATCATCTGGCACTAAGGTATATCCTCATGACTAACTCACTAACTCCTTAACCTTTAAGCCCTGGAGTCGCGACCAGGCACCCTACTAACACAACAAGAAAAGTCCCCAAAACCCTAACCAGAAGGGTACGTGGTCCCTAAACATAGGGAATCGTCCTAGGTTGGTCGGGGGAAGGGGCCCGAGTACTCACCTCGGGTGGCGGAACATGTCCTAGATGTAGGATTTGTCTTCCGTCCCGTTCGGACAGAGAAAATCATGAACATATCTAATAGTACTAGAGGATCAAGGGGAACACCCAAGGAAGGGACACTCCCCCTTCCTCGAGTCAAAAGGACACCATCCTTGGAAATCTCCCTAAACACAGAATTACATCCAACGGAAAGAAAAGCCTTAGAGGTGAAGCTCGGTCGAAGGGCCTGCCCCATCTATCAAAGGCAAGGCCCCAGGCTCATCTTCTGGGAGAACCCCTGAAGGCAGACCCAGCGCGCGGCTCGTGCCAGATCCATGGAGCCAGCCTGCTCCATGGCCCAACCAAGGATCTGCCAAGGAGACAAAGGAGACTCAGGAGTGCCCATCTAAGTGCATTGTTTGGTCTCTGCAACAATCCGGATGGCCAGGAAGTTTTGCTCCCTGTTCACCCGAGAATGGAGCATGTCGATTTAAGGGCCGATCAGTGGCTCCAGCATCAGGTCCGCCTAAACACGCTGCCATGCCCGTCTCGTCACCCGAGACACTCAAAGCCATGAGGCCATCGCATCTTGAAGATGGACCAACCTCGCATGGCGAGCGTGTAACTGGAAAGAAGCCACCGCCGCCATCCTCCCAGGATTCTGAGGGAAGAATTCTTGGATCTGAATGGGTGGCACCGCCAAAGCTAGTGCAACCACCTCTGTGCTAACTCGAGGAGGAGCCTAGGTCAGCACCAGAGTAGGGGAAGGGAATGCCGCCCGCACTTAGGGCTGCAAATGAGTCAAGTTCGAGCGAGTTGGAGTTGGCTCAGCTCAACTCATATTAAAAGTTGAGCGTGCTCAAACTGAGTTGAGCTCAAGGTTGAGCTGTAGAACATGACTCGTGCTCAGCTTGTAGTGATATCGAGTCGATCTCGAGCTAGTTTTGAGCTAAATGAGATGGTAAAAAAATTATAAATCTATGGTGATTATTCCAACTAGATAAGGCTCAACACGACATAAGAAAACACTAAAAAATATTATTCCAATCAAGATGATGATAATATAAATTTCTTCAAAGTAGTTTGACTTATTCTCACACAACTAAAAGTTTAGTATCAAAATAAGATAATGATTCACGACAGACATATAATTGGGAAACAAATTATTGGCCAAAGACCATAATAAGGCCTAAATCTTCTCTACACTCAATTAAGCTTCCATGTTTGCTTGTAAATAAAATGGAGAAGAATCATAGACATCATATATGGTAACACTACTAGAAAAACGGCAATAGATAATATCACTATTAGTGGCGCACCAGAGATGTGGTGCGCCACTACTATATAGCAGTGGCGCACCATAAACAGGTGCTCCACTAATAGTGACATTACTAGTGGCGCACCAGGGGTGGGGTGCGCCACTACTATTTTTTTTGGCAGTAACCAGCCCTGCCCAGGCTTACCAGTGGCGCACCAGGTCCAGGTGCGCCACTACTATTTTTGATAGTAGTGGCGCACCTGGACCTGGTGCGCCACTGGTAATCCTGGGCAGGGTGGTCCAAAAAAAAATAGCAGTGGCGCACCTCTTCACTGGTGCGCCACTAGTATGCCTGGCTACTAGTGGCGCACCAGTGAAGGGGTGCGCCACTGGTAACCTGGGCAGGGTGGTCCAAAAAAAAATAGCAGTGGCGCACCTCTTCACTGGTGCGCCACTAGTAAGCCACTGGTTTCATGGATGGCTATCGTGCGGGACCACCTACTATGCGAGCTTGAGATCTACTTCCCGCCCGCATTCTTCGACGTTATGGTGCATCTGCTGGTCCATATCGTGGAGGATATCATCCAACTCGGGCCGACGTTCCTGCACAGCATGATGCCGTTTGAAAGGTGAATGGTGTCATCAAAGGATACGTTCGCAACAGGGCACGTCCAGATGGAAGCATAGCAAAGGGCTTTCTGACCGAAGAGTGCATCTCCTTCTGCACGAATTATCCAGGCATCGAGAACCCCGTTGGTCTGCCCGTCAACAGGCACCTCGGCAGGCTCGCTGGATGGGGTCACCGCGAGGGTCGCCGCGAAATGCATGTCGACTTCAAGGGTTGACTCGCCGACTTTGAAAGAGCAAACCTAGTCGCGCTACAACACATAGACGTGGTCGATCCTTGGGTGGTAGAGCACAAAACCTTTATTGAGAAGACGTACAATGACCGAGGCCAACAGAGGACGGACGGAGATATAATCACAGAGCACAACTCATGTTTCACGCGTTGGTTCAAGGAGAAGCTTCTGTCGTACCCTTTACATGAGGATTCTTCCGCGGAAGAAAAACTCATATTCGCCTTGTCACAGGGCGCCGAGCACAACCTGATGACCTATGAGGCGTACGATATCAACGGCTACACATTCTACACCGAGGAAAAGGACATGAAGAGCGATTATCAGAACTCCGGGGTAACGATGGAATCCTACACCACAAGAAGAAGCAGGACCACCCTACCTAAAGGACGTCCGTTCAAGAGAAGATCAATTCAAGGGGTTCCGGGGCTAAATTATTCAACCGCGAGGAAGAAGGGCAAGAAGATTGTGAAAAGATAGCTAAGTTCGAATCACGACGTGTCGGCCACGTGTGCGTGTGTCAGTGGCAAGCTCAATTATTACATGCAACTAAATTATTACATGTATCACTTGATTTCAACCATGTCATCTAATTCTAAATCTTTGCACAATGGTTTTATCACTCCATTTGCATTTTCCTTTTCTTTTATCTCAAATCTTAAATTATCACAATGATTCAAATCTTAAATCTAAACACATAAGCCCACGTATATTGTCCTAAAAGATGTCCATATATTTAATAGGAAATATTCAAATACATTAAAATGTATGTTGTTTAACAATATTTACATGCAGAAGTGTGCAAAAGGATACAAGGGAGAAACATAAATAAACAAAGAAATCCGGTGAAAATCAAAGAAAGAACAAACAAAAAATAAAAATAAAAACCTAAGAAAACTAAAAAAGAACTGACAAAAACAGTAAAGAAAAAACACAGAAAAAGGTAAAAAATGTTTAAAGACCGGACTAGTGCAACCAATAGACATATATACATCAAAAACATTTTTTTTAAAAAGATGCAAAAAATGGGGCCGCCAGGAATCGAACCCTGGCTGGCTGGCTAATATATCAAGGGTCCAACCACTAGGCCATGTAAGTACTTCTTTTCATAACCAGACGTGGACTCTTTTAACCTATTACTACTAGTAGTAATGGCGCACTAGCTGGAGATGCGCCATTGAAATACACTGTTTATGGCGCACCCCTCACAGGTGCGCCATTGTTACCGCGGCCCTCCCCTGCTTCTCCTCCCCGCGCGCCTCCCTCTCCTCACTCCCCCGCACTTTGGAGCGCTGTCCGGATTTCTTCGTCTCCCGAGTCCCACATCGCCGCCGCCCCCACACACCGGCGACCTCGCTCCCGGGGCTCGGCCCTCTCCCCCACCGCAGCCGCCCCCCAGACCCCACCCCTCCTCCTCCCCTCACCTTCTCTCCCAGATCGAGCAGCAGGTCATGCGGCGTCCAGATCCGCCACGGCGCTTGAGGATCCGCGCCCTCGTCACGCCAGGAGGGGAGGAGGTGGCGGCCACTGCTTCCCTTCTCGGTCTGACGCCGCTCTTCCGCGTGAGGAGAGAGCTCGCTGCGGCTCGGCTGCTCCGACCCTAGTGTCGTCAACAAGGTCCTCCTCTCTCTCTCGATTCGGTTCATCTAGTACGCTTGCTTGTTCATCTCCTCTGAAGCGAATGCAGTGTTCTGTTACTTTGTACAGTCAGTAGAGGAAACACCCATCTGAATTATCACGTTCTCTCTAATTCTGTGTGCAACCCTACTCTGAATTTCTGAATTATGTGTTTGCCTGTTAATTCGGCTGTTTTCTGAATTTCTGACCCAAGTGCTACCATGTCCCCTGATAATTTTCTTACTCTGAATTTTTGTGTAGTGCCATGTTCTGTACATGACATGCACTCTAAAATTCATAGTATCTTGTGCTGTCAGTATTGGGTGTATACTCTTGACTTCTGAAGTGCCACTTGATGTAAAAATTCATATGCCCAATGCTGCATACAAGCTCCTGGGAAGGAGTGGCTAAAGGTGGATCTTGATTGATCTTTTTACGATCCTATATATGCGTACTGGTGGATGGGGCCATGTTTTTTATTGGTAATTGCTGCCGGAGCAAGCAGGGAGCTTGGCTCTGTACATAATGGGTTAACCGTTCTTGATCAGTTGTCGTGCGTTAATTGATTAGGACAGCCTTACATTAAGCAGATTAATGATCTCTATTGATTTGCACCATGTAGTTTTGATTTCCTGATCATCCACAGACTTCGATGTAGATACGGAGTCGGAGTCCATTGCTTCAAAGTACAACAGCCACAGACATCGAGAAAGTATGCTAAAAATCAAACACCATCATTCGCTGTAGCACTCAAGTTTGAAAGGCTTTGGTTTAGTAGTACCTGATGTGCAGTGCTAGTTCAAATTCAGGATAGGGTTAGCTGATACCTTGGCATGTTTGGTGCTGTAGATTAACCTTTGTGGGTAGTTTCATGGATCTGCCTTGTATGTACCGTTGGTTCCTCAACTTTGTTACTGCTGCGGTGCAGATTCTGCAACTTTTCATGCACATTGCTGCCAATGCAGGGTTGGATTTTTTTCCGTTGACACACTCTGAACTGAACTGAACCCAACACAGAACCGCTGTTGTACAACAAAATAGAAGTACCAGCAGTTTTCTGATGCCATCATCACAAAACTTTGGCAAAATTAGAACTTCCTACATTTTCCCATGTTGCAAGAGGATAAGGAAAAAACAATCAAGATATCTTTTCATACTGTGCTTATTTTCATACTCAGTTTGTATTGCCAATTTTTGCAAGAATCATACTGTATCCGGGAGGGCTTTTAATTTTTATGTTATTTTTTCTAAGAGGGGCTGTAATAAAAGAAGTCTGACGGTGGAGTAGCATCAACAGAATTATCAGCTACTCCTACAGTAGCCATGTTTGCTTCATTTGTTTGTACTCCATTTGCATCTAGTAATACAAGGACAAGTTTAGTCTCCATTGGTTTGCATCAACAGAAATTTACTCCTTGAAGGAGCATTTGTTTGCATCAAGAGAAATTTACTCCTTGAAGGATCATTTGTTTGCATCAACAAAAATCTTCAAACAGAGGTGGAGATTTCTGATTTTTTTCTGCTGCTCCCTGAATTACTGTTGGAGTAGTAGATGTTCATTTCTTGTAGGACTACTGTAGGAGTAGTAGATGTTCATTTCCTCCTCTCCTCACCACTCTTCCTCTGTGCTTGGACAGGGCCCCACTTCCCTCTCTGAGCATCTAGAGAGACAGTATCCAGAGTGTTAAAGACCTCATCCTCTTCATCATCAACACAGGTACGACGACTGGGAGGAGTGTCGGAGACAGGTTCACCGTTTCAGCGGTAACAGTTACAAAGGGTACACCACTAGGGCGGAGGCGGAAGCTAGATACGCGCGCTATCTAGCGGGAGAGAGGAGGGAGCGGAGGAGGAACCGGATGAAGACCAGTTTCATCGCGAGGATGCTCATCGTGACCGCAGCTCTCTTCTATGTGATGGTAGTTTAGATGATATCAACTTTGTAATGTGACGGCAAACTCGCTACTCGGTCTCTAGACCTAAACTTGTCTAATATTTGAACTTTGTTCGCTATTTCGAATTCGGAGACTAATGTGATGAATTCTATTATGTGCTGTTTATATTTGACTGATGGTAATTTATACTGTAATGCAAACTGTATATTATGTGCTTTATTGTATTATGTAACCCGTGCAAATAAGAGAAAAGCAAAAAAATAAAAAAAATACTGGAATTAATAGTAGTGGCGCACCATATATATATATTAGTGGCGCATCCATATTTTATACCAGTGGCGCACCTATAGAGTTAGTAGTGGCGCACCAGTAGCCCCCCCACCCCCCCCAAAACTGTATATTAGTGGCGCACCCAAACTGCCTATTAGTGGCGCACTGGGAGGGGTAGTAGTGGCGCACCAGGGGTGCGCCATTACTACTTATTAGTAGTGGCGTGATAATAGTGGCGCACCTATAGTGCGCCACTAATAGGGAAATTAGGTGCGCCACTAATAAGCATTTTTCTAGTAGTGTAATAAATTATCTTATTTCCATTTAATATATGGCATGATCATTTAACATAATGATATTATGTCGAGCTATCGAGCTAAAATCGAACGAGCTAGTATTGGCTCAAGATTGGTTCGTTTCTCGGTCGAGCTACCCAAAGTGTTCAAACTCAGCTCATTTATTTTTGAGTCGATCTTGAGTCAACCTAAAAAATGAGTCAATCTCAGGTAGCTCACAAGCCTCGAGCTTTTCTTGCAGCCCTACCCGCATTCCTTGGAAAACCAATGGACGGCGCACCCCAAGGAGGGGGCATGGGAGCATAGGAGGGGCCCTCACCATCTGGGCAGGGACTGAACTAAGCGCACTCAGCTCTAGCTGAGAACGATGGACAGGACAGAGAAGTGGAAAGGACTGAGGAATGGAGTGGTGAGAGGAGGATCGACACGAAAACATGATGGCAACGAAGAAGGAAGAAGACGGGTATGGTGGAGCCCTCCATGTCTACCCCGAGGGTCCCTTTTTATAGCCCAGATGGATGAGGATCGTAAGCAATCACACCGAGCCTTGAGGTCAACATTAATTAAGATCCTCTCGGGTCCTGGGGCAGTCCATAAAAACGAGGGAATCAAGGCAAGTTATTATCGACTGATGACTAGTCACATCGAAACTTCCCTTCTCCCGAGCACGAAACCACTTCGCTTTCACATAAGGACGCGATAGTGCTATTTCCCAAGCCTGCCCATTTGACATTATGGCCCCACCCGTAGCAAAAAAATGGAGATGTGCTCCTTTTCCTAATTATCATAATTGCTACGGGCAGGCCTGGGGGCTACTGACAAAGTATTGGTAACGGGGGTACCCCTAATACTTGGTAAATGGATCTTGTTGGAAATACCATATCAGTCTATAACTTGGGAATGGATTTATTTACCACTAACTGCACATTGACACACCGAGGTATGCAGATACACGTCTACCACGGCCATATCGGCCACAAGGGATCACCAAGGAAGCGGATGACGCCAGCACTGACAGAATCGGGGGCTGGAGCCCCGAGCATCTAGGACACTTATCACAAGGGTAGGCGGCCCTTGCAGAGCTCTCCACCGACTGGGCATTTAATGCCTGGTCAGGCTATGCAACATAGCCCGGCACAGTCCTATGACGAGAAGCCATCATCACGACGACCAGGGGGGACGGGCATGTGACCAGACCCTGGCATGACCCATGACCGAAGAAGGACAGTGCGGCGCATCATGTCAAGCGGAGGTACTCGAGCACCTGACACTTCACAGTGTCAGGTCATCTACTGAATGTACGAAGAACAAGTTGCACGCAATGCCTACCATCTTGTATACCTATTCACACATGATTAAACGACTAATGTGGTGCCCCCCATGCCTATATAAGGGTAGGGCCAAGGTTAGTAGAAGGACAGCAGAATATACTACCGCACACAAATCAAGAGCACCAAGTAGTAGGTTCACTCAAGCGAGAGCAAGAAGACTAGGAATAGGAGTGTTCGGGCACTCTAGCTAGACCCCGACCACCACTAGTCACACGCCGACCACCATCTTTGTAACACCAGAGCACTTGTATTCCTCTAGTTCATATCAATACCGACAGGAAGTAGGGTCTTATGCCCAGATGGCATCCTGAACCTATATAAAATCCCCGTGTCCGTGCATGATCTAATACTTGTGGTTTGATATAGTTTTTTAGCCCCTGGCTGAACTCACAAATACAGGGTATCCTTGATCCCTGGTGTCCTGAGTACACACTCCGACAAAGGGTCAACGAAGACAATGGGATAATGTTCACCTCTTCAGGAGAAGTGGCAAACTACAAACAGATGTGAATTTTAGAAAAACACCCGAATAAATCCGGTACGACGACAATAGACTGCCGTTGCAACGTGAATGATGCCGTGATGAATGCAACGAATAAATAATTACCGTGATATAATAATATACTATGCAAAAGAATACAGAGAATCGGTCTCCGGCTGTTATAACTAATTGGAAAGCAAACAAACGGTTAGAAAATACCTCGGCGACCTTAAACATCAAAATAAAGAGAATGGAGGTATTTTTGCCAGGTACGAGTGTGAGTACGATCGGTGCGGTCATACCGAACGCCATAATTTGTTCTGGTAGTCAACTCCCAGCGTCGCCCTTCAATACGAGCGTGAGTACAAGAGCGAGCGCTTGTACCATACACCATCTTTGAATTTGGAGGTTTCTGTTTGTCGGGGCTGATGTCAGGTACGAGCGTGGGTACAAGAGCAAGAGCTCGTACCGCACACCATCTTGCACTCTGGAGAGGTGCTCTTCGTGCAGCCTCTTGTGGTATGACGATGGGCATGAGCGTGAGCTCTCTTATCATAGACCTTCTTGCATTCTGATATTCTTCTGCATGCGGTCGCGAGCTGGTACGAGCGGATGTATGATCGGGAGCGGTCATGCCATACACCATCTTCTCTCATGGAACTACAGAACTTCATGAAAAAAATTGTGCTCCCTCCTCACATTAGGCACATAGCATATTTGCATGCAACAAAATACAGGCTACCGATACGCTAAATTTTTATCGATGACGATTACTCCCAAACCAACTCTAATAACAACTACGCAAAACAAAATAAAAGTGCCAATCCAACATGAATGCACCTAGACTCAAGACACAAAGCTAAGAAAGACACCTATGTACTTTCAAGTTACCTCCCTGGTAGTGCTTTCTTCATAGCCATATAGCTAGGCTTCGGAGCTCCATAAGGTCATCCACCAAGATCCCAAGAGATATCAACCTCGAGTTTGAGATCTACACCCGATCGGGGTTTGGAGCACCTCATAGCAGAGTTTGGTCAGAGGCGCACTCGTTTACAGTGCATTGGCATCATGTAGGTAAATTCGTACTCGCTCTTTGGCGAGCACCGATGCACCAAACTAAGTGGAGATGCCTAAAAGATTAGTTGCTGCAACTTTACAATATCTTTATGATTGAGAGGATGAGGAGCTACAGGTAAATCATAACCTTCTTCATTTTCATCAAGCTGAACATTAATTATACCAAGAGTTTTACCATTGGTGGGAGTTGTCGGACGGCAGCTATTCCATCCTTCATCTCCATGTTCCTCTAGTTCATCTTGGCAAGTAGCCTCTTGTCGCTCGATGAGCATTTCTTCTGGTTCCTGCATGGGGTTATGCTCCTGTGATATAGCGGCTTGGGCGATGGCGGCCATCCACGTCTCATAGTCCATGACTCTGGGATTCTCATTAAAATTATTAGTTAAGCAAAAGTCGTAAACTTTCTGCAACAAGCCTCCATGCTTAGTGACAAGTGTATAATCTTCGAGAAATCTATACACCCACATTAAAAGCTCAAAAGATCTAAGCATTAAAATCATCTCCTCAATGACTTCAACATCGTCATAAGGGTAGCCACCACGGTTATATGATCTCACAACTGGGAGAGGGTGAAATTTGCAGAAAAATCTCATGTGGCAATTGGATTTGCACAATATGCAACCCTTAGGGATTAAATCAGCTACAACATCCAATGCCATAAAATATTCACCTCTCTCAATACCTTTGTCAGAATGCCGGTATTCTTCATATACCCTTCCTCTTCCATTAGTTTGTTCCATCATGACAACTTTGTCTCCTATTGGCATCTCAAAGCAAGACATATTTATTTTGCATTTTTGGGTTAAGAGAAAAACAATAAGATAAATAGCAACAAAAAAAATAAACTAAGTGCGAGCGGGTAAGTAATGACCAAGTGCTATGCTCACTGGCAATGGCGCTAGAAAATGCTTGATGTCCTGCAAGTGCACAAGGCTATTGTAGCACTTTCGTGATAAGTAATTTTTGAACCCATAGGAAGCGGAAAGGAAGGCACTACAAACCCCGCACCTATGCTATCACTTATGTAGTTACGTACGCACACAAACTAGAGTTTGGCAATAGTCTACTCTATAAGTTGCTAGGGAAATGAGATGAAAAGGTGTTTATCTAAACTATGAACAAGAAAGGTAAAAATAGGAACTATAGGACACTAAGTTTGTAAGGACGGTGATTGAGTAGTAAAGGGTTCTCTAGGGTTCAGAAATCATCACTAGTAGTAAGAACTATTGTATCTGTAATTCACTCTTCAGATGCATAAGTGGGCGGAGCCGGGTATAGAACATTGTAGGATCGAGAGTATATCGACCAGAGGGAGGTGAATGGGAGATTTAAAATTTCTTTTGGAATTTCAAATCTCTCAAGATAATACAGTGGAAGTAAACTACAACAGGAGCACTAAAACTAAATTAGAACAGGCACACGAAGATAAACTAACTAAACTAGAGAGACTAAGAAAAGCTTTCGATGAAAGCAATGATAATCTTCCTATTATAGTAACAGAGCACTTTCTTGATGACAATGGTAACACAGAAATAAAACAAATCTACAGGCATGGATGGATGAAATGAATGAATCAAATCACTGAACATGAATACTCTACTGAGAGATGTTCATCGAAGCATAACTCAGCTAAATGACAAAATAACACCAAAGGATCGACAGACGAGCATACAGACAAATAAGCTTGAGCACAACAAATTGAAATACACTAAACAGCATAGCCATAGTACATACAATAAACAAAGGTGGATATAAGATCAATGGGATATCTATCGGAACACAGAACACTGAAGATAAACTACTGAAAGTATTGTAGTAGAGTAGAAGTAACCAATGGTGCTTGATGGCGATAGATGATTTCGTAGACCAGTTCACTCTTCTGCAAAAGACCTATGTCCAGTTGGAGGTACTTGTGATAGAACATAGGAGCAAACCTCTCTCCGTCTTATTCTCCTTCAATGCAAAGCTAATCAGACTTCAGTTGATTTCACTCGGGATAGATGCTTATCGGTGATCTCCAAACCTTCGACAGACTTGCTTTGCAAACCACAATTACTCTTAGTTGCTGAAGACTTTGACTTGGTGAAGAAAATTCCTCTTCGACACACAAGCTGACACCTATCCGTCTAGAGAGTATGCAGCTCTCAAGAGTAATAGATACAAGAACTCTCAACATCTCTCTCCTCTCTACTCCAGCTTCTCCGTGATAGAGAATTATTAGATGGCAACTCTACACAGAAAACTGCTGCCGGGGTTGACACAAATATTTTTGGGACTACAAAGACTGCGGCAAGAACATCTGGCTGTGGGAGAAAGGAATGATTCATCCATGACTGCTGCTTCCATGGATGCCCTCTTGCTGCAGGAAAAGTAGGAACATCACCACAGTTTTGTCCATCACTCACGTCCATTGATGTGGTTGTCACTCACCTCGATTAGATAATCATTCCTAGATGCACAAATAGGCTGTAGTCGACTATGGATGAAATTTGGGGTCAAAGTGTTACGTGCAGACCCTCCTGACTATTTACAATCTTTTTACACTGATGGTGTATTCCATTTTTTTCATACAATAAGATGGTATACACTACAGGAAAATCACATGTCGCCATATGGCTCGACGTACGACGAGTGTAGAAACGCGTGTATTCGGCTTAATTCCACGTAAGCCGAGTATTGAGTGACGGACGCTCGGTAAACAAAGTAGACTCGGCTTAAGTGCATGAATTTCTGGTGTGGTTGATTGCTTTAATGATGGGTTAAAACTGAATCGTACGTCTTGCATTCTATTTTCTTAATTATATTTTAGAGCAATATTTTGTAACCAGCCACATGCTATCCCTGCACATAAACTTGCTAATTTGTGTAGCATGTTTTGTTCCAGTGAAAGGGTTAAGAAAAAAAGAGTACAAGAAAGAATATAAATCTGCATACATCAACACAACTTTCAAATATTATTATTTTATCTTAATAACATTTCTATAACGTAGCAATACAATAAATCATAAGCGGTGCAACATTTTGCCTCGGGTGCAAGAATAATAATAAAAAATTGCAGTTTGTCATCTATTCTATAAATATTTAAAAAATCCCAGTATTTCCACATGTACATGTTAATTCCTCTACATATAACCAACATTTCTGTACGAAAAAAATTGTGTATGAGGGTTACACAAAAAAGAAATATGTGGATCCAAAATAGCAAATAGTCGATGGAAAAAACATCCACATATTTTTCTTTCTGTCTAGCATATAAATGAAAATATTTCCAAGTTACATTTTAAACATACACAATACACGATTACATGTACATTATTTTGAAACTTTAGAATGCAATTTCATATATTCTTCCAAAAAGTCGAGCTCACTAGAGCCAATTTTGGTTTTCCGCAGAATAACATGCAATATTAGTGTCCCCATTTCATGAAGAGTTTTGCAAGAACACAAGATTTCGACTCACGCTACTAATGAGAGGAAAAGGTAAGACATAACAAGATCCAGCAATATTGTTCTGTCTAACTAATATACTATACTGTAGCCCTAAGTTAAGATATATTACTCTAAATGGAAAAATATTACATTCATGCACTTATGGAAAACATGAAAATATATCCAAGCCAACGATTTCGATTCACCTACATGCGATTATTTATGCCTTAGGTAATATTTGTTATATTTTTCAAATCAAATTTTGGATGAATCGAATGTACATTAATTCACGATAATCAGAAAGAAAAATACAACAACATAGTTAAATATTAGTGTAAGATAATTGGTACATCATACATATATGCAAATAATCTTACCAAGATTATTGAAAAAAATACGTCTCATCTATTTTTGCAAGGAAAGAATATATATGCATGTTATTAGTTGTAATTTTCCAATTTTCAATAATAAAGTTTCGCTAATTTTAATTTTATTAATTTCTGTATACAAGAAACTTAATAAAAGCTGAACTTATATATGTCAACCGAATATTATTGGCTAGCCCGTGCAGTTGCATGGGTTGACGGCTAGTGAATATGAATTTGGTTTGGATCAAAGGGGTGATTAGTATAGTAATCATGATGACTTGGCATTACTTACTGGGGGATCACTGTAGCTTGACACATGGGGTGTTACAACCATCCTGGTTGAGATGGGCCTAGGTTCCCGACAGCCCCCGAGTTATTCACTGTGGCGGAACGACAGGGCAGGCGGAGGCCATCCAGAGAGAGGTGGGCCTGGGCCCTGGTTGTCGCCCGTGGTTACTTAACAATAACATGCTTAACTAGTTCTGGGTATTTGATCTCAGATTGCCATTGGCATATACGCACTAGCCGCCACGTGGGATAATGGTTTATGGGCGCCTCATCGTCGTCAGTTCTTATCGAAAGCTACCCAGATGTCAGAGTTCAGAGAGGCGGGCTGATTGTCGGGGTGAGCGGATACTGCCTGCTGCGTAGTCAGAGGTGGGCTTGGTCCCCAAACAGTCTCGCAACGTGCTGGAGCAGTTAGGGTAAGCGGCCGAACAGCCCTTTCGTGCTTAGGACGTAGACCGGTGGGTGACCTCTATGGAGAGCTGAGATAGGACTTTGGCGTGTCGATCATCCGAGGCCGGGCATTACCCAGAAAAGTGTGTCCGGCCAGAGGTAATCGAGTGTGCCGGGCTATGTGGTGCACCCCTGCAGGGAAGTTAAACTATTCGAATAGCCGCATCCACGGTAACGGACGGCTTGGAAACGTATCTGAACCTCTTACAAGTTAAATCGGATACTTGATAAAAGACACCAAGATAATAGATAGGAATGCTGGGTGATCGCTTTCTTGCAGGGAGTCGAGAGGGGATCTTAGGGTATGTTGTTGTTTTATGATGAAAAGTTGGTATTAGTAGACACAAGTTGGTATCAATTACGCTATTCTCTTCTATGGCTGCAATCTGAAGATAGCCTTCATTAAGTTGAGTTTCTCCCCCTTATTCTAGCATTTCTGCAGTATAGTCCAAAGAAATAACCCCATTCCTTTGATACCGATGCATAATTAGTTTAGTTCTGGCGTAAGTATTGTGAGTACTTTGGATGAGTACTCACCATTGCTTTGCAGCTTTTTCCTTCAACTCACTTGCTGCAACAGATGATGGCACCCAGGATGCAGGTGATTTCGAGGCCAGTTACTACGTGGAGATCAAAGCCGACGAGTAGTTCGGAGGTCCCAGGCAGGCGGCCTTTGCCTTTCGGTCTAGTGTCGTTGTCATGATTCAGTCTTCTTAAGGCACAGTTTGTTGAACTCGTCTGTACCCAGACATATTTGCTATCTGTACTGATGTATTATTGGGTCCCCGTGTCCTGGTTTGTAATATAAAGATTTATGTTTAACATTTGTGTCTTAGCTGTATTGTAATATTAACCTGGAGTCACTGTTCATGACCGTGCATGATGCGTGTATGATTAGTGCACGATTATCAATGGGGGCGTCACAGTGCGGCTAGGCCTTGAGTGCATAGTGCATGGCCCAGCCCGCCTAGCGTCTCTTCCACCTTCGTCGTGCTATCAACGCCGTGCACGCCCGAGCGCCGATGGAGCACATATCATCCATCCGTCGGAGACCAGGGGTGGATAAGGTCGGCCCCGATGCCTTGGACAACCCTAGCCCCATCACTTCTCCTCCCTCGTGCCACTTCTTTCTCTCCCGCACGTAGCCGAGCCACCGTCGACATGGCCTTCCCCGTCCACGTGCTCCCCATCGTTCTCACTGGCTGAGACTTCGCCAGGAGCTCCGCCGCCCTCCGCTGCTTCGTCTACGCGAACGAGCCCAAGTCCAGCGTCCTTGCATCATGCGGATCGAGTGCTTCTTTTCGCCGAACACTGCCGCCGTCCATCAATGATTCTGGCGCCACTTCTAGTACTAACATCTCACCGAGCCACCCTTGTGCTCCTCGGTGGGCATCGCTTTTTCCCCCTCTGTTTCCCCTTGATCTGTCGCTCCTAGCTGCTGCTACCATGGCTGCCGAAGCTCGCTGCCGCCGCCATGCTTGCAACTACTATTGTATTACTCCACTTGCTCAGGCGAGCACTCCTTCATGCTCCTAGCGGAACGTAGGTGCCGCCTGGACCATTTGCTCAATCGATATCTTTTCACATGCTCGAAGCCATCGAGCTCTCGTAACCGCCGTCGCCGGTCACCGATGCTGTCATCGATTTTGGCCACCTCCGATGGTGCTGCCTACACAGATCGACGCGTGAGTCCTCGCATCATGTAGGTAGTCGTGATGCTCATTTTGGTCATCTGTGCAGCGATTCCGTGCGTCACCGCCGTCTCTAGTGGTCGCCGGAGCATCGCTGCCAGCGCGCGCAGTTTAAACCCCCTGGGTCACTGACGTGTGGGCCCAGGGTGACAATAATTAGCTTAGGCGCTGATTAACCCCCACTAATAACCACTGACATGTGGGCCCGCCCTGCTAATTAAACATTTTATTAAAACATGTGTCACTGATAGTGGGTCCCACTTAATTAAATAGATTAAATAAATCCCTAATTAAAACTACTGTCTATGACATGCGGGTCCCACATGCACTGTTCACATTGACCAGTCAACCATTGACTGTTGAATCAGCAGTTGACTGGACCCAGCAGTCAGCCTCTGTGGCTAAACTGCCACTGGATGCACATAGCATTTTCCATTTAAATTTCAAAATTAATATTAATTGCAGAAAATCCAGAAAATTATTAAAACTTTGAAAAATCATAGAAAATAATCTATGACTCGTGTGAAAATAATTTATTTATAAAAAATGATCAAAAAATATAACAAATCCGAATATATCAACCTCCTGCATGACAAACCTCTCTAACATAATGAACATTGACATTTAGCTATTAGGTCAAATTAACGAATAATATTTGGAGCTGGGAAAATATTCCCAAATATTTTCTCTCTTCAATTAAAATGTGTAGTAATGCATTAGGGAAATCCCCATGACATTTTTCCATGCCATGCATCTGTGTTGCATTTGATTACCTGTTTTTTATATGTTTCCCCCACATTGCTTCTTTTCTGGTAGACCCCGAGACTGCGGTAGATCCAGATATCGACTACGCCACTGACGATCAGATTCATTCAGCAGAGCTTCCAGGCAAGCAAAACCCCTTTGATCATTCTTGATATAGCCTATTCTTTCTCTCTACATTCATGCATTAGGTATTGGTACAGTTGTTGTTGTTTAGTAGATCCTATTCTGATGCATAGCCTGATTTTGTCGCCTGTTGTTGATACTTTACCTGTTATCCTCGCATGCCTAGTCTAGTACTGCTTGTGCTCCATCTGTTGGCCCTACACCCTTGTTCGTGTTGCCATGCTATATTTGCAGGCTGTGATCCCTCTAGGCGATGATCACAGATATACTTATACTGTTATACTATATATGATACACTATGGTGGACTCGATTTTCGGTGGCCTGCGACATGGAGCGAGACGGATTGCGATGAGAAGGCGATGAAGATGAAGACTGATACTGTATCCTTGATGTGTTTATGTTTTGAGATGGGGCTGGCCAGGCTGATGGTGCCATTCAGGATGAGATGGGCCTGGGACCCGGCAGCCGCCCCGGGAATTTCACTGTGGTGGAACGACAAGGCGGGTAGATACCCTCCGGGTGAGGTGAGCCTGGACCCTGGTCGTTGCCCACAGTAAAATGAAATAATATGACTAACGAGATTGGGGTATTTGATCCGAGACTGCCACTGGCATATACGCACTAACCGCCACGCGGGATAATGGTTATGGGGCCCTCGGCATCGTCAGTTCCTCCCGAAAGCTACCCAGATGTCAGAGTTCAGAACTGCGGGCTGATTATTGGGGTGTGCGGATACTGCCTAAGCCAGGTGATCTAGGTGGGCTTGGTCCCCGGCTAGTCATGCAACATGCCAGGAGTGCTTAGGGTGAGCGACCGAACAGCCCTTCACGCTCAGGATGTAGACCGGCGGGTGACCTCTCTAGAGAGCTGACGTATGACTTCGGCGTTTCAATCATCTAAGGCCGGGCAGACCCGCGAAAAAGTGTGTCCGGCCATAGCGTAATCGAGCATGTCGGGCAATGTGGTGCACCCCTGCAGGGAAAACAAAACTATTCGAATAGCCATGTCCACAGTAATAGGGCGCTTAGAGATGTATCCCGATCTTTTACAACTTAAATTGGATACTTAACAAAAATCACCAAGATATTTATATAATGCCCACGGATCGCTTCCTCGCAGGGAGTCGAGGAAGGATCTTAGGGTATTGTATTGCTGCGTTGTTTATTTGGTTTCGTGTGTGCTCTTTCTCTTCTATTACTGTAAGATGCTCTATTTCTCTTCTCTTGCTGCAAGATGTTGGTAATTTATGATACATTGAGCATCTCCCCCTATTCTGGCATTTCTGCAGTATAGTCCATAGATATATCACCTTTCAATTGATACCGATGCATATGTAGTATGGATCTGATGTAAATCTTGCGAGTACTTTGGATGAGTACTCACCATTGCTTTGCTATTCTTTTCCCTTCAATCTGGTTGCTGCTATTAGATAGTATCCTCTCAGATGCAGGTATCCCCGACGCTGATTACTATCTGGAGTTCGACGTCGATGTGTAGTTCGGAGGTCCCTGGCAGGAGACCTGCACCTTTTAGGTAGGGTCATCATTTTGTTTCAGCCTTCTTAAGGCACCCTTGTATCTTGTCTATAGTCAGACATAATTTGCTTTCTGCTCTGATGTATTGTGGTCCATGTGACCTCTGCTTGTAATATGTGCTATCTTTGCTCAGTTATGAGCTCTTGGAAATATTTTTCTGTCATAGAGTTGTGTTGTGGTACTACCACGGAGTCACTGTTCATGATCGTGCATGCTGTGTGTATGATTAGTGCACGATTATGATCAGTGATGGCAAAGGCAGCCAAACAAAAGATAGAATTGGCGAAGGACCTACAGTGGCAAGGGCCCATAAGAACACGACAGAGCGTCTGTATAGTGGAAGGATGATTCATGTGTCTGCCTTGGCGGCAGCACATGCATTCCTCTTGCATCCACCTGTTATCATCAGTGACCAATCCCCTCTGAGCCCTTGGCTTTAGGAGATCACTGAGATGGTAGGGATTGCAAGCCAGCATCCGAATAATGGGCACTCCTAAGGCATGCACGGGCTAGTTAGGCACTGGCATAAAAAATGCCAAGGTGCTCCGCCTGAGCTTATCCTACAAATCCCCCCTGTCCCAGCCGACCTGCTCTTACGGGCAGGCCCACCTAGGCGGGGGCGTAAAGGATGGAGGATTGGTAACCACAATGGGCGCAATGCCCCGAAGAAAACCTTGCCATCCTCGGCGCCTCGTGGTCCAACCCAGGGACCATGGAGGGCCGCGGGGGCTGGGACAAGAGAATGGAGAAGGTGGTGAACGACCTCCATAATATCTTGAGGGCATCACCCGGAGAAGCTCGAGAAGTTAGTAGTGGCAGATCGGTTTCAGGAGCTCCCCGTCATCGAGCACGTCCCTGTTCTCCATAGAAGGCAATGCTTTGGGGACAATTTGTAAAAAGTTAATTTGATACTGGGTACCCCACGATGAAGTTTGTATTTTTATGTGAGTCTGGGACAATGGAAGTAAGGAAATGCGTGGGAGATACAAGGCCAGATCAAGAGAGGGGGGAGCCACACGTTCTCTGACCAGGAGTAGTCCATGTGCATACTGAAGGAAATGGATAAAAGCAGTTCTTCCCCCTCGATGGGGAAGAGGTGCTGAAGGGGGAGTAGGGGGTCGCTACCCCGACCTTCCCCAATGGTTAGCCTTTTCGCAATAAACCTCGACCACTGGAACACGATGACCAGAAGACCGTCCCTCAACCAGGAGCAGTCTGCTGCATACTGATGAGGGAAGGGTCCTTGGTTTTCTGCTTGGTCGGCCTGGGAGTGAGTCAAACTTAACCAGGAGCAGTCTGCTGCAAACTGACGAGTGCGTCCTTCCCATAGTGTCACCGAAAGGAAATCCAAGGGCCCAAAAAGCCCCTAACCGGAAGCGGTCCACCGCATGCCGATGGGGGTTTCCTGTGGCCTCCCTCGTGGAGACGATGGGAACAATTAAATCCTCCAACCAGAAGCAGTCTGCGGCATGCTGACGGGGGCCTTCTCACCAACCTCTTCTCTGGAGGAGGTTGAGGGAAGGGGTCAGGCGTCTCTTAACCAGAAGCGGTCCATCGCATGCTGAAGAGCATGACCTGACCACGCATTAAGCCCTGGAGTCGCGACCAGGCACAGAGCCGAGGGGCTACCCTACTCTGAAAAATTGCTAGCACAAAGCCCTGCAGTGGTGCCCAGGCACATGAGAACTACCTATACTAACAATACTAACTAAAAGCCCTGGAGTCGCACCAGGCATGAGACGCCATGACTTTATTTTCTAGACCCGACCATCGACCGAGGAGGAAGCCCTAGAGTCATCATCAGGCACTAAGGTATATCCTCATGACTAACTCACTAACTCCTTAACCTTTAAGCCCTGGAGTCGCGACTAGGCACCCTACTAACACAACAAGAAAAGTCCCCAAAACCCTGACCAGAAGGGTACGTGGTCCCTAAACATAGGGACTCGTCCTAGGTTGGTCGGGGGAAGGGGCCCGAGTACTCACCTCAGGTGGCGGAAGATGTCCTAGACGTAGGATTTGTCTTCCGCCCCGTTCGGACAGAGAAAATCATGAACATATCTAATAGTACTAGAGGATCAAGGGGAACACCCAAGGAAGGGACACTCCCCCTTCCTCGAGTCAAAAGGACACCATCCTTGGAAATCTCCCTAAACACAGAATTACATCCAACGGAAAGAAAAGCCTTAGAGGTGAAGCCCGGTCGAAGGGCCTGCCCCATCTATCAAAGGCAAGGCCCCAGGCTCATCTTCCGGGAGAACCCCTGAAGGCAGACCCAGCGCGCGGCTCGTGCCAGATCCATGGAGCCAGCCTGCTCCATGGCCCAACCAAGGATCTGCCAAGGAGACAAAGGAGACTCAGGAGTGCCCATCTAAGTGCATTGTTTGGTCTCTGCAACAATCCGGATGGCCAGGAAGTTTTGCTCCCTGTTCACCCGAGAATGGAGCATGTCGATTTAAGGGCCGATCAGTGGCTCTAGCATCAGGTCCGCCTAAACACGCTGCCATGCCCGTCTCGTCACCCGAGACACTCAAAGCCATGAGGCCATCGCATCTTGAAGATGGACCAACCTCGCATGGCGAGCGTGTAACTGGAAAGAAGCCACCGCCGCCATCCTCCCAGGATTCTCAGGGAAGAATTCTTGGATCTCAATGGGTGGCACCGCCAAAGCTAGTGGAATCACCTCTGTGCTAACTCGAGGAGGAGCCTAGGTCAACACCAGAGTAGGGGAAGGGAATGCCGCCCGCACTTAGGGCTGCAAATGAGTCAAGTTCGAGCGAGTTGGAGTTGGCTCAGCTCAACTCATATTAAAAGTCCAGTGCGCTCAAACTGAGTTGAGCTCAAGGTTGAGCTGTAGAACATGACTCGTGCTCAGCTTGTAATGATATCGAGTCGATCTCGAGCTAGTTTTGAACTAAATGAGATGGTAAAAAATTATAAATCTATGGTGATTATTCCAACTAGATAAGGCTCAACACGACATAAGAAAACACTAAAAAATATTATTCCAATCAAGATGATGGTAATATAAACTTCTTCAAAGTAGTTTGACTTATTCTCACACAACTAAAAGTTTAGTATCAAAATAAGATAATGATTCACGACAGACATATAATTGGGAAACAAATTATTGGCCAAAGACCATAATAAGGCCTAAATCTTCTCTACACTCAATTAAGCTTCCATGTTTGCTTGTAAATAAAATGGAGAAAAATCATAGACATCATATATGGTAATAAATTATCTTATTTCCATTTAATATATGGCATGATCATTTAACATAATGATATTATGTCGAGCTATCGAGCTAAAATCGAACGAGCTAGTATTGGCTCAAGATTGGTTCGTTTCTCGGTCGAGCTACCCAAAGTGTTCAAACTCAGCTCATTTATTTTTGAGTCGATCTTGAGTCAAGCTAAAAAATGAGTCAATCTCAAGTAGCTCACAAGCCTCGAGCTTTTCTTGCAGCCCTACCCGCATTCCTTGGAAAACCAATGGACGGCGCACCCCAAGGAGGGGGCATGGGAGCATAGGAGGGGCCCTCACCATCTGGGCAGGGACTGAACTAAGCGCACTCAGCTCTAGCTGAGAACGATGGACAGGACAGAGAAGTGGAAAGGACTGAGGAATGGAGTGGTGAGAGGAGGAGCGACACGAAAACATGATGGCAACGAAGAAGGAAGAAGACGGGTATGGTGGAGCCCTCCATGTCTACCCCGAGGGTCCCTTTTTATAGCCCAGATGGATGAGGATCGTAAGCAATCACACCGAGCCTTGAGGTCAACATTAATTAAGATCCTCTCGGGTCCTGGGGCAGTCCATAAAAACGAGGGAATCAAGGCAAGTTATTATCGACTGATGACTAGTCACATCGAAACTTCCCTTCTCCCGAGTACGAAACCACTTCGCTTTCACATAAGGACGCGATAGTGCTATTTCCCAAGCCTGCCCATTTGACATTATGGCCCCACCCGTAGCAAAAAAATGGAGATGTGCTCCTTTTCCTAATTATCATAATTGCTACGGGCAGGCCTGGGGGCTACTGACAAAGTATTGGTAACGGGGGTACCCCTAATACTTGGTAAATGGATCTTGTTGGAAATACCATATCAGTCTATAACTTGGGAATGGATTTATTTACCACTAACTGCACATTGACACACCGAGGTATGCAGATACACGTCTACCACGGCCATATCGGCCACAAGGGATCACCAAGGAAGCGGATGACGCCAGCACTGACAGAATCGGGGGCTGGAGCCCCGAGCATCTAGGACACTTATCACAAGGGTAGGCGGCCCTTGCAGAGCTCTCCACCGACTGGGCATTTAATGCCTGGTCAGGCTATGCAACATAGCCCGGCACAGTCCTATGACGAGAAGCCATCATCACGACGACCAGGGGGGACGGGCATGTGACCAGACCCTGGCATGACCCATGACCGAAGAAGGACAGTGCGGCGCATCATGTCAAGCGGAGGTACTCGAGCACCTGACACTTCACAGTGTCAGGTCATCTACTGAATGTACGAAGAACAAGTTGCACGCAATGCCTACCATCTTGTATACCTATTCACACATGATTAAACGACTAATGTGGTGCCCCCCATGCCTATATAAGGGTAGGGCCAAGGTTAGTAGAATGACAGCAGAATATACTACCGCACACAAATCAAGAGCACCAAGTAGTAGGTTCACTCAAGCGAGAGCAAGAAGACTAGGAATAGGAGTGTTCGGGCACTCTAGCTAGACCCCGACCACCACTAGTCACACGCCGACCACCATCTTTGTAACACCAGAGCACTTGTATTCCTCTAGTTCATATCAATACCGACAGGAAGTAGGGTCTTACGCCCAGATGGCATCCTGAACCTATATAAAATCCCCGTGTCCGTGCATGATCTAATACTTGTGGTTTGATATAGTTTTTTAGCCCCTGGCTGAACTCACAAATACAGGGTATCCTTGATCCCTGGTGTCCTGAGTACACACTCCGACAAAGGGTCAACGAAGACAATGGGATAATGTTCACCTCTTCAGGAGAAGTGGCAAACTACAAACAGATGTGAATTTTAGAAAAACACCCGAATAAATCCGGTACGACGACAATAGACTGCCGTTGCAACGTGAATGATGCCGTGATGAATGCAACGAATAAATAATTACCGTGATATAATAATATACTATGCAAAAGAATACAGAGAATCGGTCTCCGGCTGTTATAACTAATTGGAAAGCAAACAAACGGTTAGAAAATACCTCGGCGACCTTAAACATCAAAATAAAGAGAATGGAGGTATTTTTGCCAGGTACGAGTGTGAGTACGATCGGTGCGGTCATACCGAACGCCATAATTTGTTCTGGTAGTCAACTCCCAGCGTCGCCCTTCAATACGAGCGTGAGTACAAGAGCGAGCGCTTGTACCATACACCATCTTTGAATTTGGAGGTTTCTGTTTGTCGGGGCTGATGTCAGGTACGAGCGTGGGTACAAGAGCAAGAGCTCGTACCGCACACCATCTTGCACTCTGGAGAGGTGCTCTTCGTGCAGCCTCTTGTGGTATGACGATGGGCATGAGCGTGAGCTCTCTTATCATAGACCTTCTTGCATTCTGATATTCTTCTGCATGCGGTCGCGAGCTGGTACGAGCGGATGTATGATCGGGAGCGGTCATGCCATACACCATCTTCTCTCATGGAACTACAGAACTTCATGAAAAAAATTGTGCTCCCTCCTCACATTAGGCACATAGCATATTTGCATGCAACAAAATACAGGCTACCGATACGCTAAATTTTTATCGATGACGATTACTCCCAAACCAACTCTAATAACAACTACGCAAAACAAAATAAAAGTGTCAATCCAACATGAATGCACCTAGACTCAAGACACAAAGCTAAGAAAGACACCTATGTACTTTCAAGTTACCTCCCTGGTAGTGCTTTCTTCATAGCCATATAGCTAGGCTTCGGAGCTCCATAAGGTCATCCACCAAGATCCCAAGAGATATCAACCTCGAGTTTGAGATCTACACCCGATCGGGGTTTGGAGCACCTCATAGCAGAGTTTGGTCAGAGGCGCACTCGTTTACAGTGCATTGGCATCATGTAGGTAAATTCGTACTCGCTCTTTGGCGAGCACCGATGCACCAAACTAAGTGGAGATGCCTGAAAGATTAGTTGCTGCAACTTTACAATATCTTTATGATTGAGAGGATGAGGAGCTACAGGTAAATCATAACCTTCTTCATTTTCATCAAGCTGAACATTAATTATACCAAGAGTTTTACCATTGGTGGGAGTTGTCGGACGGCAGCTATTCCATCCTTCATCTCCATGTTCCTCTAGTTCATCTTGGCAAGTAGCCTCTTGTCGCTCGATGAGCATTTCTTCTGGTTCCTGCATGGGGTTATGCTCCTGTGATATAGCGGCTTGGGCGATGGCGGCCATCCACGTCTCATAGTCCATGACTCTGGGATTCTCATTAAAATTATTAGTTAAGCAAAAGTCGTAAACTTTCTGCAACAAGCCTCCATGCTTAGTGACAAGTGTATAATCTTCGAGAAATCTATACACCCACATTAAAAGCTCAAAAGATCTAAGCATTAAAATCATCTCCTCAATGACTTCAACATCGTCATAAGGGTAGCCACCACGGTTATATGATCTCACAACTGGGAGAGGGTGAAATTTGCAGAAAAATCTCATGTGGCAATTGGATTTGCACAATATGCAACCCTTAGGGATTAAATCAGCTACAACATCCAATGCCATAAAATATTCACCTCTCTCAATACCTTTGTCAGAATGCCGGTATTCTTCATATACCCTTCCTCTTCCATTAGTTTGTTCCATCATGACAACTTTGTCTCCTATTGGCATCTCAAAGCAAGACATATTTATTTTGCATTTTTGGGTTAAGAGAAAAACAATAAGATAAATAGCAACAAAAAAAATAAACTAAGTGCGAGCGGGTAAGTAATGACCAAGTGCTATGCTCACTGGCAATGGCGCTAGAAAATGCTTGATGTCCTGCAAGTGCACAAGGCTATTGTAGCACTTTCGTGATAAGTAATTTTTGAACCCATAGGAAGCGGAAAGGAAGGCACTACAAACCCCGCACCTATGCTATCACTTATGTAGTTACGTACGCACACAAACTAGAGTTTGGCAATAGTCTACTCTATAAGTTGCTAGGGAAATGAGATGAAAAGGTGTTTATCTAAACTATGAACAAGAAAGGTAAAAATAGGAACTATAGGACACTAAGTTTGTAAGGACGGTGATTGAGTAGTAAAGGGCTCTCTAGGGTTCAGAAATCATCACTAGTAGTAAGAACTATTGTATCTGTAATTCACTCTTCAGATGCATAAGTGGGCGGAGCCGGGTATAGAACATTGTAGGATCGAGAGTATATCGACCAGAGGGAGGTGAATGGGAGATTTAAAATTTCTTTTGGAATTTCAAATCTCTCAAGATAATACAGTGGAAGTAAACTACAACAGGAGCACTAAAACTAAATTAGAACAGGCACACGAAGATAAACTAACTAAACTAGAGAGACTAAGAAAAGCTTTCGATGAAAGCAATGATAATCTTCCTATTATAGTAACAGAGCACTTTCTTGATGACAATGGTAACACAGAAATAAAACAAATCTACAGGCATGGATGGATGAAATGAATGAATCAAATCACTGAACATGAATACTCTACTGAGAGATGTTCATCGAAGCATAACTCAGCTAAATGACAAAATAACACCAAAGGATCGACAGACGAGCATACAGACAAATAAGCTTGAGCACAACAAATTGAAATACACTAAACAGCATAGCCATAGTACATACAATAAACAAAGGTGGATATAAGATCAATGGGATATCAATCGGAACACAGAACACTGAAGATAAACTACTGAAAGTATTGTAGTAGAGTAGAAGTAACCAATGGTGCTTGATGGCGATAGATGATTTCGTAGACCAGTTCACTCTTCTGCAAAAGACCTATGTCCAGTTGGAGGTACTTGTGATAGAACATAGGAGCAAACCTCTCTCCGTCTTATTCTCCTTCAATGCAAAGCTAATCAGACTTCAGTTGATTTCACTCGGGATAGATGCTTATCGGTGATCTCCAAACCTTCGACAGACTTGCTTTGCAAACCACAATTACTCTTAGTTGCTGAAGACTTTGACTTGGTGAAGACAATTCCTCTTCGACACACAAGCTGACACCTATCCGTCTAGAGAGTATGCAGCTCTCAAGAGTAATAGGTACAAGAACTCTCAACATCTCTCTCCTCTCTACTCCAGCTTCTCCGTGATAGAGAATTATTAGATGGCAACTCTACACAGAAAACTGCTGCCGGGGTTGACACAAATATTTTTGGGACTACAAAGACTGCGGCAAGAACATCTGGCTGTGGGAGAAAGGAATGATTCATCCATGACTGCTGCTTCCATGGATGCCCTCTTGCTGCAGGAAAAGTAGGAACATCACCACAGTTTTGTCCATCACTCACGTCCATTGATGTGGTTGTCACTCACCTCGATTAGATAATCATTCCTAGATGCACAAATAGGCTGTAGTCGACTATGGATGAAATTTGGGGTCAAAGTGTTACGTGCAGACCCTCCTGACTATTTACAATCTTTTTACACTGATGGTGTATTCCATTTTTTTCATACAATAAGATGGTATACACTACAGGAAAATCACATGTCGCCATATGGCTCGATCGTACGCCGAGTGTAGAAACGCGTGTATTCGGCTTAATTCCACGTAAGCCGAGTATTGAGTGACGGACGCTCGGTAAACAAAGTAGACTCGGCTTAAGTGCATGAATTTCTGGTGTGGTTGATTGCTTTAATGATGGGTTAAAACTGAATCGTACGTCTTGCATTCTATTTTCTTAATTATATTTTAGAGCAATATTTTGTAACCAGCCACATGCTATCCCTGCACATAAACTTGCTAATTTGTGTAGCATGTTTTGTTCCAGTGAAAGGGTTAAGAAAAAAAGAGTACAAGAAAGAATATAAATCTGCATACATCAACACAACTTTCAAATATTATTATTTTATCTTAATAACATTTCTATAACGTAGCAATACAATAAATCATAAGCGGTGCAACATTTTGCCTCGGGTGCAAGAATAATAATAAAAAATTGCAGTTTGTCATCTATTCTATAAATATTTAAAAAATCCCAGTATTTCCACATGTACATGTTAATTCCTCTACATATAACCAACATTTCTGTACGAAAAAAATTGGGTATGAGGGTTACACAAAAAAGAAATATGTGGATCCAAAATAGCAAATAGTCGATGGAAAAAACATCCACATATTTTTCTTTCTGTCTAGCATATAAATGAAAATATTTCCAAGTTACATTTTAAACATACACAATACACGATTACATGTACATTATTTTGAAACTTTAGAATGCAATTTCATATATTCTTCCAAAAAGTCGAGCTCACTAGAGCCAATTTTGGTTTTCCGCAGAATAACATGCAATATTAGTGTCCCCATTTCATGAAGAGTTTTGCAAGAACACAAGATTTCGACTCACGCTACTAATGAGAGGAAAAGGTAAGACATAACAAGATCCAGCAATATTGTTCTGTCTAACTAATATACTATACTGTAGCCCTAAGTTAAGATATATTACTCTAAATGGAAAAATATTACATTCATGCACTTATGGAAAAGATGAAAATATATCCAAGCCAACGATTTCGATTCACCTACATGCGATTATTTATGCCTTAGGTAATATTTGCTATATTTTTCAAATCAAATTTTGGATGAATCGAATGTACATTAATTCACGATAATCAGAAAGAAAAATACAACAACATAGTTAAATATTAGTGTAAGATAATTGGTACATCATACATATATGCAAATAATCTTACCAAGATTATTGAAAAAAATACGTCTCATCTATTTTTGCAAGGAAAGAATATATATGCATGTTATTAGTTGTAATTTTCCAATTTTCAATTATAAAGTTTCGCTAATTTTAATTTTATTAATTTCTGCATACAAGAAACTTAATAAAAGCTGAACTTATATATGTCAACCGAATATTATTGGCTAGCCCGTGCAGTTGCATGGGTTGACGGCTAGTGAATATGAATTTGGTTTGGATCAAAGGGGTGATTAGTATAGTAATCATGATGACTTGGCATTACTTACTGGGGGATCACTGTAGCTTGACACATGGGGTGTTACAACCATCCTGGTTGAGATGGGCCTAGGTTCCCGACAGCCCCCGAGTTATTCACTGTGGCGGAACGACAGGGCAGGCGGAGGCCATCCAGAGAGAGGTGGGCCTGGGCCCTGGTTGTCGCCCGTGGTTACTTAACAATAACATGCTTAACTAGTTCTGGGTATTTGATCTCAGATTGCCATTGGCATATACGCACTAGCCGCCACGCGGGATAATGGTTTATGGGCGCCTCATCGTCGTCAGTTCTTATCGAAACCTACCCAGATGTCAGAGTTCAGAGAGGCGGGCTGATTGTCGGGGTGAGCGGATACTGCCTGCTGCGTAGTCAGAGGTGGGCTTGGTCCCCAAACAGTCTCGCAACGTGCTGGAGCAGTTAGGGTAAGCGGCCGAACAGCCCTTTCGTGCTTAGGACGTAGACCGGTGGGTGACCTCTATGGAGAGCTGAGATAGGACTTTGGCGTGTCGATCATCCGAGGCCGGGCATTACCCAGAAAAGTGTGTCCGGCCAGAGGTAATCGAGTGTGCCGGGCTATGTGGTGCACCCCTGCAGGGAAGTTAAACTATTCGAATAGCCGCATCCACGGTAACGGACGGCTTGGAAACGTATCTGAACCTCTTACAAGTTAAATCGGATACTTGATAAAAGACACCAAGATAATAGATAGGAATGCTGGGTGATCGCTTTCTTGCAGGGAGTCGAGAGGGGATCTTAGGGTATGTTGTTGTTTTATGATGACAAGTTGGTATTAGTAGACACAAGTTGGTATCAATTACGCTATTCTCTTCTATGGCTGCAATCTGAAGATAGCCTTCATTAAGTTGAGTTTCTCCCCCTTATTCTAGCATTTCTGCAGTATAGTCCAAAGAAATAACCCCATTCCTTTGATACCGATGCATAATTAGTTTAGTTCTGGCGTAAGTATTGTGAGTACTTTGGATGAGTACTCACCATTGCTTTGCAGCTTTTTCCTTCAACTCACTTGCTGCAACAGATGATGGCACCCAGGATGCAGGTGATTTCGAGGCCAGTTACTACGTGGAGATCAAAGCCGACGAGTAGTTCGGAGGTCCCAGGCAGGCGGCCTTTGCCTTTCGGTCTAGTGTCGTTGTCATGATTCAGTCTTCTTAAGGCACAGTTTGTTGAACTCGTCTGTACCCAGACATATTTGCTATCTGTACTGATGTATTATTGGGTCCCCGTGTCCTGGTTTGTAATATAAAGATTTATGTTTAACATTTGTGTCTTAGCTGTATTGTGATATTAACCTGGAGTCACTGTTCATGACCGTGCATGATGCGTGTATGATTAGTGCACGATTATCAATGGGGGCGTCACAGTGCGGCTAGGCCTTGAGTGCATAGTGCATGGCCCAGCCCGCCTAGCGTCTCTTCCACCTTCGTCGTGCTATCAACGCCGTGCACGCCCGAGCGCCGATGGAGCACATATCATCCATCCGTCGGAGACCAGGGGTGGATAAGGTCGGCCCCGATGCCTTGGACAACCCTAGCCCCATCACTTCTCCCTCGTGCCACTTCTTTCTCTCCCGCACGTAGCCGAGCCACCGTCGACATGGCCTTCCCCGTCCACGTGCTCCCCATCGTTCTCACTGGCTGAGACTTCGCCAGGAGCTCCGCCGCCCTCCGCTGCTTCGTCTACGCGAACGAGCCCAAGACCAGCGTCCTTGCATCATGCGGATCGAGTGCTTCTTTTCGCCGAACACTGCCGCCGTCCATCAATGATTCTGGCGCCACTTCTAGTACTAACATCTCACCGAGCCACCCTTGTGCTCCTCGGTGGGCATCGCTTTTCCCCCCTCTGTTTCCCCTTGATCTGTCGCTCCTAGCTGCTGCTGCCATGGCTGCCGAAGCTCGCTGCCGCCGCCATGCTTGCAACTACTGTTGTATTACTCCGCTTGCTCAGGCGAGCACTCCTTCATGATCCTAGCGGAACGTAGGTGCCGCCTGGACCATTTGCTCAATCGATATCTTTTCGCATGCTCGAAGCCATCGAGCTCTCGTAACCGCCGTCGCCGGTCGCCGTTGCTGTCATCGATTTTGGCCACCTCCGATGGTGCTGCCTACACAGATCGACGCGTGAGTCCTCGCATCATGTAGGTAGTCGTGATGCTCATTTTGGTCATCTGTGCAGCGATTCCGTGCGTCGCCGCCGTCTCTAGTGGTCGCCGGAGCATCGCTGCCAGCGCGCGCGGTTTAAACCCCCTGGGTCACTGACGTGTGGGCCCAGGGCGACAATGATTAGCTTAGGCGCTGATTAACCCCCACTAATAACCACTGACATGTGGGCCCGCCCTGCTAATTAAACATTTTATTAAAACATGTGTCACTGATAGTGGGTCCCACTTAATTAAATAGATTAAATAAATCCCTAATTAAAACTACTGTCTATGACATGCGGGTCCCACATGCACTGTTCACATTGACCAGTCAACCATTGACTGTTGAATCAGCAGTTGACTGGACCCAGCAGTCAGCCTCTGTGGCTAAACTGCCACTGGATGCACATAGCATTTTCCATTTAAATTTCAAAATTAATATTAATTGCAGAAAATCCAGAAAATTATTAAAACTTTGAAAAATCATAGAAAATAATCTATGACTCGTGTGAAAATAATTTATTTATAAAAAATGATCAAAAAATATAACAAATCCGAATATATCAACCTCCTGCATGACAAACCTCTCTAACATAATGAACATTGACATTTAGCTATTAGGTCAAATTAACGAATAATATTTGGAGCTGGGAAAATATTCCCAAATATTTTCTCTCTTCAATTAAAATGTGTAGTAATGCATTAGGGCAATCCCCATGACATTTTTCCATGCCATGCATCTGTGTTGCATTTGATTACCTGTTTTTTATATGTTTCCCCCACATTGCTTCTTTTCTGGTAGACCCCGAGACTGCGGTAGATCCAGATATCGACTACGCCACTGACGATCAGATTCATTCAGCAGAGCTTCCAGGCAAGCAAAACCCCTTTGATCATTCTTGATATAGCCTATTCTTTCTCTCTACATTCATGCATTAGGTATTGGTACAGTTGTTGTTGTTTAGTAGATCCTATTCTGATGCATAGCCTGATTTTGTCGCCTGTTGTTGATACTTTACCTGTTATCCTCGCATGCCTAGTCTAGTACTGCTTGTGCTCCATCTGTTGGCCCTACACCCTTGTTCGTGTTGCCATGCTATATTTGCAGGCTGTGATCCCTCTGGGCGATGATCACAGATATACTTATACTGTTATACTATATATGATACACTATGGTGGACTCGATTTTCGGTGGCCTGCGACATGGAGCGAGACGGATTGCGATGAGAAGGCGATGAAGATGAAGACTGATACTGTATCCTTGATGTGTTTATGTTTTGAGATGGGGCTGGCCAGGCTGATGGTGCCATTCAGGATGAGATGGGCCTGGGACCCGGCAGCCGCCCCGGGAATTTCACTGTGGTGGAACGACAAGGCGGGTAGATACCCTCCGGGTGAGGTGAGCCTGGACCCTGGTCGTTGCCCACAGTAAAATGAAATAATATGACTAACGAGATTGGGGTATTTGATCCGAGACTGCCACTGGCATATACGCACTAACCGCCACGCGGGATAATGGTTATGGGGCCCTCGGCATCGTCAGTTCCTCCCGAAAGCTACCCAGATGTCAGAGTTCAGAACTGCGGGCTGATTATTGGGGTGTGCGGATACTGCCTAAGCCAGGTGATCTAGGTGGGCTTGGTCCCCGGCTAGTCATGCAACATGCCAGGAGTGCTTAGGGTGAGCGACCGAACAGCCCTTCACGCTCAGGATGTAGACCGGCGGGTGACCTCTCTAGAGAGCTGACGTATGACTTCGGCGTTTCAATCATCTAAGGCCGGGCAGACCCGCGAAAAAGTGTGTCCGGCCATAGCGTAATCGAGCATGTCGGGCAATGTGGTGCACCCCTGCAGGGAAAACAAAACTATTCGAATAGCCATGTCCACAGTAATAGGGCGCTTAGAGATGTATCCCGATCTTTTACAACTTAAATTGGATACTTAACAAAAATCACCAAGATATTTATATAATGCCCACGGATCGCTTCCTCGCAGGGAGTCGAGGAAGGATCTTAGGGTATTGTATTGCTGCGTTGTTTATTTGGTTTCGTGTGTGCTCTTTCTCTTCTATTACTGTAAGATGCTCTATTTCTCTTCTCTTGCTGCAAGATGTTGGTAATTTATGATACATTGAGCATCTCCCCCTATTCTGGCATTTCTGCAGTATAGTCCATAGATATATCACCTTTCAATTGATACCGATGCATATGTAGTATGGATCTGATGTAAATCTTGCGAGTACTTTGGATGAGTACTCACCATTGCTTTGCTATTCTTTTCCCTTCAATCTGGTTGCTGCTATTAGATAGTATCCTCTCAGATGCAGGTATCCCCGACGCTGATTACTATCTGGAGTTCGACGTCGATGTGTAGTTCGGAGGTCCCTGGCAGGAGACCTGCACCTTTTAGGTAGGGTCATCATTTTGTTTCAGCCTTCTTAAGGCACCCTTGTATCTTGTCTATAGTCAGACATAATTTGCTTTCTGCTCTGATGTATTGTGGTCCATGTGACCTCTGCTTGTAATATGTGCTATCTTTGCTCAGTTATGAGCTCTTGGAAATATTTTTCTGTCATAGAGTTGTGTTGTGGTACTACCACGGAGTCACTGTTCATGATCGTGCATGCTGTGTGTATGATTAGTGCACGATTATGATCAGTGATGGCAAAGGCAGCCAAACAAAAGATAGAATTGGCGAAGGACCTACAGTGGCAAGGGCCCATAAGAACACGACAGAGCGTCTGTATAGTGGAAGGATGATTCATGTGTCTGCCTTGGCGGCAGCACATGCATTCCTCTTGCATCCACCTGTTATCATCAGTGACCAATCCCCTCTGAGCCCTTGGCTTTAGGAGATCACTGAGATGGTAGGGATTGCAAGCCAGCATCCGAATAATGGGCACTCCTAAGGCATGCACGGGCTAGTTAGGCACTGGCATAAAAAATGCCAAGGTGCTCCGCCTGAGCTTATCCTACAAATCCCCCCTGTCCCAGCCGACCTGCTCTTACGGGCAGGCCCACCTAGGCGGGGGCGTAAAGGATGGAGGATTGGTAACCACAATGGGCGCAATGCCCCGAAGAAAACCTTGCCATCCTCGGCGCCTCGTGGTCCAACCCAGGGACCATGGAGGGCCGCGGGGGCTGGGACAAGAGAATGGAGAAGGTGGTGAACGACCTCCATAATATCTTGAGGGCATCACCCGGAGAAGCTCGAGAAGTTAGTAGTGGCAGATCGGTATCAGGAGCTCCCCGTCATCGAGCACGTCCCTGTTCTCCATAGAAGGCAATGCTTTGGGGACAATTTGTAAAAAGTTAATTTGATACTGGGTACCCCACGATGAAGTTTGTATTTTTATGTGAGTCTGGGACAATGGAAGTAAGGAAATGCGTGGGAGATACAAGGCCAGATCAAGAGAGGGGGGAGCCACACGTTCTCTGACCAGTAGTAGTCCATGTGCATACTGAAGGAAATGGATAAAAGCAGTTCTTCCCCCTCGATGGGGAAGAGGTGCTGAAGGGGGAGTAGGGGGTCGCTACCCCGACCTTCCCCAATGGTTAGCCTTTTCGCAATAAACCTCGACCACTGGAACACGATGACCAGAAGACCGTCCCTCAACCAGGAGCAGTCTGCTGCATACTGATGAGGGAAGGGTCCTTGGTTTTCTGCTTGGTCGGCCTGGGAGTGAGTCAAACTTAACCAGGAGCAGTCTGCTGCAAACTGACGAGTGCGTCCTTCCCATAGTGTCACCGAAAGGAAATCCAAGGGCCCAAAAAGCCCCTAACCGGAAGCGGTCCACCGCATGCCGATGGGGGTTTCCTGTGGCCTCCCTCGTGGAGACGATGGGAACAATTAAATCCTCCAACCAGAAGCAGTCTGCGGCATGCTGACGGGGGCCTTCTCACCAACCTCTTCTCTGGAGGAGGTTGAGGGAAGGGGTCAGGCGTCTCTTAACCAGAAGCGGTCCATCGCATGCTGAAGAGCATGACCTGACCACGCATTAAGCCCTGGAGTCGCGACCAGGCACAGAGCCGAGGGGCTACCCTACTCTGAAAAATTGCTAGCACAAAGCCCTGAAGTGGTGCCCAGGCACATGAGAACTACCTATACTAACAATACTAACTAAAAGCCCTGGAGTCGCACCAGGCATGAGACGCCATGACTTTATTTTCTAGACCCGACCATCGACCGAGGAGGAAGCCCTAGAGTCATCATCAGGCACTAAGGTATATCCTCATGACTAACTCACTAACTCCTTAACCTTTAAGCCCTGGAGTCGCGACTAGGCACCCTACTAACACAACAAGAAAAGTCCCCAAAACCCTGACCAGAAGGGTACGTGGTCCCTAAACATAGGGACTCGTCCTAGGTTGGTCGGGGGAAGGGGCCCGAGTACTCACCTCAGGTGGCGGAAGATGTCCTAGACGTAGGATTTGTCTTCCGCCCCGTTCGGACAGAGAAAATCATGAACATATCTAATAGTACTAGGGGATCAAGGGGAACACCCAAGGAAGGGACACTCCCCCTTCCTCGAGTCAAAAGGACACCATCCATGGAAATCTCCCTAAACACAGAATTACATCCAACGGAAAGAAAAGCCTTAGAGGTGAAGCCCGGTCGAAGGGCCTGCCCCATCTATCAAAGGCAAGGCCCCAGGCTCATCTTCCGGGAGAACCCCTGAAGGCAGACCCAGCGCGCGGCTCGTGCCAGATCCATGGAGCCAGCCTGCTCCATGGCCCAACCAAGGATCTGCCAAGGAGACAAAGGAGACTCAGGAGTGCCCATCTAAGTGCATTGTTTGGTCTCTGCAACAATCCGGATGGCCAGGAAGTTTTGCTCCCTGTTCACCCGAGAATGGAGCATGTCGATTTAAGGGCCGATCAGTGGCTCTAGCATCAGGTCCGCCTAAACACGCTGCCATGCCCGTCTCGTCACCCGAGACACTCAAAGCCATGAGGCCATCGCATCTTGAAGATGGACCAACCTCGCATGGCGAGCGTGTAACTGGAAAGAAGCCACCGCCGCCATCCTCCCAGGATTCTCAGGGAAGAATTCTTGGATCTCAATGGGTGGCACCGCCAAAGCTAGTGGAATCACCTCTGTGCTAACTCGAGGAGGAGCCTAGGTCAACACCAGAGTAGGGGAAGGGAATGCCGCCCGCACTTAGGGCTGCAAATGAGTCAAGTTCGAGCGAGTTGGAGTTGGCTCAGCTCAACTCATATTAAAAGTCCAGTGCGCTCAAACTGAGTTGAGCTCAAGGTTGAGCTGTAGAACATGACTCGTGCTCAGCTTGTAATGATATCGAGTCGATCTCGAGCTAGTTTTGAGCTAAATGAGATGGTAAAAAATTATAAATCTATGGTGATTATTCCAACTAGATAAGGCTCAACACGACATAAGAAAACACTAAAAAATATTATTCCAATCAAGATGATGGTAATATAAACTTCTTCAAAGTAGTTTGACTTATTCTCACACAACTAAAAGTTTAGTATCAAAATAAGATAATGATTCACGACAGACATATAATTGGGAAACAAATTATTGGCCAAAGACCATAATAAGGCCTAAATCTTCTCTACACTCAATTAAGCTTCCATGTTTGCTTGTAAATAAAATGGAGAAAAATCATAGACATCATATATGGTAATAAATTATCTTATTTCCATTTAATATATGGCATGATCATTTAACATAATGATATTATGTCGAGCTATCGAGCTAAAATCGAACGAGCTAGTATTGGCTCAAGATTGGTTCGTTTCTCGGTCGAGCTACCCAAAGTGTTCAAACTCAGCTCATTTATTTTTGAGTCGATCTTGAGTCAAGCTAAAAAATGAGTCAATCTCAAGTAGCTCACAAGCCTCGAGCTTTTCTTGCAGCCCTACCCGCATTCCTTGGAAAACCAATGGACGGCGCACCCCAAGGAGGGGGCATGGGAGCATAGGAGGGGCCCTCACCATCTGGGCAGGGACTGAACTAAGCGCACTCAGCTCTAGCTGAGAACGATGGACAGGACAGAGAAGTGGAAAGGACTGAGGAATGGAGTGGTGAGAGGAGGAGCGACACGAAAACATGATGGCAACGAAGAAGGAAGAAGACGGGTATGGTGGAGCCCTCCATGTCTACCCCGAGGGTCCCTTTTTATAGCCCAGATGGATGAGGATCGTAAGCAATCACACCGAGCCTTGAGGTCAACATTAATTAAGATCCTCTCGGGTCCTGGGGCAGTCCATAAAAACGAGGGAATCAAGGCAAGTTATTATCGACTGATGACTAGTCACATCGAAACTTCCCTTCTCCCGAGTACGAAACCACTTCGCTTTCACATAAGGACGCGATAGTGCTATTTCCCAAGCCTGCCCATTTGACATTATGGCCCCACCCGTAGCAAAAAAATGGAGATGTGCTCCTTTTCCTAATTATCATAATTGCTACGGGCAGGCCTGGGGGCTACTGACAAAGTATTGGTAACGGGGGTACCCCTAATACTTGGTAAATGGATCTTGTTGGAAATACCATATCAGTCTATAACTTGGGAATGGATTTATTTACCACTAACTGCACATTGACACACCGAGGTATGCAGATACACATCTACCACGACCATATCGGCCACAAGGGATCACCAAGGAAGCTGATGACGCCAGCAGTGACAGAATCGGGGGCTGGTGCCCCGAGCATCTAGGACACTTATCACAAGGGTAGGCGGCCCTTGTAGAGCACTCCACCGACTGGGCATTTAATGCCTGGTCAGGCTATGCAACATAGCCCGGCACAGGCCTATGACGAGAAGCCATCATCACGACGACCAGGGGGGATGGGCATGTGACCAGACCCTGGCATGACCCATGACCGAAGAAGGACAGTGCGGCGCATCATGTCAAGTGGAGGTACTCGAGCACCTGACACTTCACGGTGTCAGGTCATCTACTGAATGTACAAAGAACAAGTTGCACGCAATGCCTACCATCTTGTATACCTATTCACACATGATTAAACGACTAATGTGGTGCCCCCCATGCCTATATAAGGGTACGGCCAAGGTTAGTAGAAGGACAGCAGAATATACTACCGCACACAAATCAAGAGCACCAAGTAGTAGGTTCACTCAAGCGAGAGCAAGAAGACTAGGAATAGGAGTGTTCGGGCACTCTAGCTAGACCCCGACCACCACTAGTCACACGCCGACCACCATCTTTGTAACACCAGAGCACTTGTATTCCTCTAGTTCATATCAATACCGACAGGAAGTAGGGTCTTACGCCCAGATGGCATCCTGAACCTATATAAAATCCCCGTGTCCGTGCATGATCTAATACTTGTGATTTGATATAGTTTTTTAGCCCCTGGCTGAACTCACAAATACAGGGTATCCTTGATCCCTGGTGTCCTGAGTACACACTCCGACAAAGGGTCAACGAAGACAATGGGATAATGTTCACCTCTTCAGGAGAAGTGGCAAACTACAAACAGATGTGAATTTTAGAAAAACACCCGAATAAATCCGGTACGACGACAATAGACTGCCGTTGCAACGTGAATGATGCCGTGATGAATGCAACGAATAAATAATTACCGTGATATAATAATATACTATGCAAAAGAATACAGAGAATCGGTCTCCGGCTGTTATAACTAATTGGAAAGCAAACAAACGGTTAGAAAATACCTCGGCGACCTTAAACATCAAAATAAAGAGAATGGAGGTATTTTTGCCAGGTACGAGTGTGAGTACGATCGGTGCGGTCATACCGAACGCCATAATTTGTTCTGGTAGTCAACTCCCAGCGTCGCCCTTCAATACGAGCGTGAGTACAAGAGCGAGCGCTTGTACCATACACCATCTTTGAATTTGGAGGTTTCTGTTTGTCGGGGCTGATGTCAGGTACGAGCGTGGGTACAAGAGCAAGAGCTCGTACCGCACACCATCTTGCACTCTGGAGAGGTGCTCTTCGTGCAGCCTCTTGTGGTATGACGATGGGCATGAGCGTGAGTTCTCTTATCATAGACCTTCTTGCATTCTGATATTCTTCTGCATGCGGTCGCGAGCTGGTACGAGCGGATGTATGATCGGGAGCGGTCATACCATACACCATCTTCTCTCATGGAACTACAGAACTTCATGAAAAAAATTGTGCTCCCTCCTCACATTAGGCACATAGCATATTTGCATGCAACAAAATACAGGCTACCGATACGCTAAATTTTTATCGATGACGATTACTCCCAAACCAACTCTAATAACAACTACGCAAAACAAAATAAAAGTGCCAATCCAACATGAATGCACCTAGACTCAAGACACAAAGCTAAGAAAGACACCTATGTACTTTCAAGTTACCTCCCTGGTAGTGCTTTCTTCATAGCCATATAGCTAGGCTTCGGAGCTCCATAAGGTCATCCACCAAGATCCCAAGAGATATCAACCTCGAGTTTGAGATCTACACCCGATCGGGGTTTGGAGCACCTCATAGCAGAGTTTGGTCAGAGGCGCACTCGTTTACAGTGCATTGGCATCATGTAGGTAAATTCGTACTCGCTCTTTGGCGAGCACCGATGCACCAAACTAAGTGGAGATGCCTGAAAGATTAGTTGCTGCAACTTTACAATATCTTTATGATTGAGAGGATGAGGAGCTACAGGTAAATCATAACCTTCTTCATTTTCATCAAGCTGAACATTAATTATACCAAGAGTTTTACCATTGGTGGGAGTTGTCGGACGGCAGCTATTCCATCCTTCATCTCCATGTTCCTCTAGTTCATCTTGGCAAGTAGCCTCTTGTCGCTCGATGAGCATTTCTTCTGGTTCCTGCATGGGGTTATGCTCCTGTGATATAGCGGCTTGGGCGATGGCGGCCATCCACGTCTCATAGTCCATGACTCTGGGATTCTCATTAAAATTATTAGTTAAGCAAAAGTCATAAACTTTCTGCAACAAGCCTCCATGCTTAGTGACAAGTGTATAATCTTCGAGAAATCTATACACCCACATTAAAAGCTCAAAAGATCTAAGCATTAAAATCATCTCCTCAATGACTTCAACATCGTCATAAGGGTAGCCACCACGGTTATATGATCTCACAACTGGGAGAGGGTGAAATTTGCAGAAAAATCTCATGTGGCAATTGGATTTGCACAATATGCAACCCTTAGGGATTAAATCAGCTACAACATCCAATGCCATAAAATATTCACCTCTCTCAATACCTTTGTCAGAATGCCGGTATTCTTCATATACCCTTCCTCTTCCATTGGTTTGTTCCATCATGACAACTTTGTCTCCTATTGGCATCTCAAAGCAAGACATATTTATTTTGCATTTTTGGGTTAAGAGAAAAACAATAAGATAAATAGCAACAAACAAAATAAACTAAGTGCGAGCGGGTAAGTAATGACCAAGTGCTATGCTCACTGGCAATGGCGCTAGAAAATGCTTGATGTCCTGCAAGTGCACAAGGCTATTGTAGCACTTTCGTGATAAGTAATTTTTGAACCCATAGGAAGTGGAAAGGAAGGCACTACAAACCCCGCACCTATGCTATCACTTATGTAGTTACGTACGCACACGAACTAGAGTTTGGCAATAGTCTACTCTATAAGTTGCTAGGGAAATGAGATGAAAAGGTGTTTATCTAAACTATGAACAAGAAAGGTAAAAATAGGAATTATAGGACACTAAGTTTGTAAGGACGGTGATTGAGTAGTAAAGCGTTCTCTAGGGTTCAGAAATCATCACTAGTAGTAAGAACTATTGTATCTGTAATTCACTCTTCAGATGCATAAGTGGGCGGAGCCGGGTATAGAACATTGTAGGATCGAGAGTATATCGACCAGAGGGAGGTGAATGGGAGATTTAAAATTTCTTTTGGAATTTCAAATCTCTCAAGATAATACAGTGGAAGTAAACTACAACAGGAGCACTAAAACTAAATTAGAACAGGCACACGAAGATAAACTAACTAAACTAGAGAGACTAAGAAAAGCTTTCGATGAAAGCAATGATAATCTTCCTATTATAGTAACAGAGCACTTTCTTGATGACAATGGTAACACAGAAATAAAACAAATCTACAGGCATGGATGGATGAAATGAATGAATCAAATCACTGAACATGAATACTCTACTGAGAGATGTTCATCGAAGCATAACTCAGCTAAATGACAAAATAACACCAAAGGATCAACAGACGAGCATACAGACAAATAAGCTTGAGCACAACAAATTGAAATACACTAAACAGCATAGCCATAGTACATACAATAAACAAAGGTGGATATAAGATCAATGGGATATCTATCGGAACACAGAACACTGAAGATAAACTACTGAAAGTATTGTAGTAGAGTAGAAGTAACCAATGGTGCTTGATGGCGATAGATGATTTCGTAGACCAGTTCACTCTTCTGCAAAAGACCTATGTCCAGTTGGAGGTACTTGTGATAGAACATAGGAGCAAACCTCTCTCCGTCTTATTCTCCTTCAATGCAAAGCTAATCAGACTTCAGTTGATTTCACTCGGGATAGATGCTTATCGGTGATCTCCAAACCTTCGACAGACTTGCTTTGCAAACCACAATTACTCTTAGTTGCTGAAGACTTTGACTTGGTGAAGACAATTCCTCTTCGACACACAAGCTGACACCTATCCGTCTAGAGAGTATGCAGCTCTCAAGAGTAATAGGTACAAGAACTCTCAACATCTCTCTCCTATCTACTCCAGCTTCTCCGTGATAGAGAATTATTAGATGGCAACTCTACACAGAAAACTGCTGCCGGGGTTGACACAAATATTTTTGGGACTACAAAGACTGCGGCAAGAACATCTGGCTGTGGGAGAAAGGAATGATTCATCCATGACTGCTGCTTCCATGGATGCCCTCTTGCTGCAGGAAAAGTAGGAACATCACCACAGTTTTGTCCATCACTCACGTCCATTGATGTGGTTGTCACTCACCTCGATTAGATAATCATTCCTAGATGCACAAATAGGCTGTAGTCGACTATGGATGAAATTTGGGGTCAAAGTGTTACGTGCAGACCCTCCTGACTATTTACAATCTTTTTACACTGATGGTGTATTCCATTTTTTTCATACAATAAGATGGTATACACTACAGGAAAATCACATGTCGCCATATGGCTCGACGTACGCCGAGTGTAGAAACGCGTGTATTCGGCTTAATTCCACGTAAGCCGAGTATTGAGTGACGGACGCTCGGTAAACAAAGTAGACTCGGCTTAAGTGCATGAATTTCTGGTGTGGTTGATTGCTTTAATGATGGGTTAAAACTGAATCGTACGTCTTGCATTCTATTTTCTTAATTATATTTTAGAGCAATATTTTGTAACCAGCCACATGCTATCCCTGCACATAAACTTGCTAATTTGTGTAGCATGTTTTGTTCCAGTGAAAGGGTTAAGAAAAAAAGAGTACAAGAAAGAATATAAATCTGCATACATCAACACAACTTTCAAATATTATTATTTTATCTTAATAACATTTCTATAACGTAGCAATACAATAAATCATAAGCGGTGCAACATTTTGCCTCGGGTGCAAGAATAATAATAAAAAATTGCAGTTTGTCATCTATTCTATAAATATTTAAAAAATCCCAGTATTTCCACATGTACATGTTAATTCCTCTACATATAACCAACATTTCTGTACGAAAAAAATTGTGTATGAGGGTTACACAAAAAAGAAATATGTGGATCCAAAATAGCAAATAGTCGATGGAAAAAACATCCACATATTTTTCTTTCTGTCTAGCATATAAATGAAAATATTTCCAAGTTACATTTTAAACATACACAATACACGATTACATGTACATTATTTTGAAACTTTAGAATGCAATTTCATATATTCTTCCAAAAAGTCGAGCTCACTAGAGCCAATTTTGGTTTTCCGCAGAATAACATGCAATATTAGTGTCCCCAGTTCATGAAGAGTTTTGCAAGAACACAAGATTTCGACTCACGCTACTAATGAGAGGAAAAGGTAATACATAACAAGATCCAGCAATATTGTTCTGTCTAACTAATATACTATACTGTAGCCCTAAGTTAAGATATATTACTCTAAATGGAAAAATATTACATTCATGCACTTATGGAAAAGATGAAAATATATCCAAGCCAACGATTTCGATTCACCTACATGCGATTATTTATGCCTTAGGTAATATTTGTTAGATTTTTCAAATCAAATTTTGGATGAATCGAATGTACATTAATTCACGATAATCAGAAAGAAAAATACAACAACATAGTTAAATATTAGTGTAAGATAATTGGTACATCATACATATATGCAAATAATCTTACCAAGATTATTGAAAAAAATACGTCTCATCTATTTTTGCAAGGAAAGAATATATATGCATGTTATTAGTTGTAATTTTCCAATTTTCAATTATAAAGTTTCGCTAATTTTAATTTTATTAATTTCTGCATACAAGAAACTTAATAAAAGCTGAACTTATATATGTCAACCGAATATTATTGGCTAGCCCGTGCAGTTGCATGGGTTGACGGCTAGTGAATATGAATTTGGTTTGGATCAAAGGGGTGATTAGTATAGTAATCATGATGACTTGGCATTACTTACTGGGGGATCACTGTAGCTTGACACATGGGGTGTTACAACCATCCTGGTTGAGATGGGCCTAGGTTCCCGACAGCCCCCGAGTTATTCACTGTGGCGGAACGACAGGGCAGGCGGAGGCCATCCAGAGAGAGGTGGGCCTGGGCCCTGGTTGTCGCCCGTGGTTACTTAACAATAACATGCTTAACTAGTTCTGGGTATTTGATCTGAGATTGCCATTGGCATATACGCACTAGCCGCCACGCGGGATAATGGTTTATGGGCGCCTCATCGTCGTCAGTTCTTATCGAAACCTACCCAGATGTCAGAGTTCAGAGAGGCGGGCTGATTGTCGGGGTGAGCGGATACTGCCTGCTGCGTAGTCAGAGGTGGGCTTGGTCCCCAAACAGTCTCGCAACGTGCTGGAGCAGTTAGGGTAAGCGGCCGAACAGCCCTTTCGTGCTTAGGACGTAGACCGGTGGGTGACCTCTATGGAGAGCTGAGATAGGACTTTGGCGTGTCGATCATCCGAGGCCGGGCATTACCCAGAAAAGTGTGTCCGGCCAGAGGTAATCGAGTGTGTCGGGCTATGTGGTACACCCCTACAGGGAAGTTAAACTATTCGAATAGCCGCATCCACGGTTACGGACGGCTTGGAAACGTATCTGTACCTCTTACAAGTTAAACCGGATACTTGATAAAAGACACCAAGATAATAGATAGGAATGCTGGGTGATCGCTTTCTTGCAGGGAGTCGAGAGGGGATCTTAGGGTATGTTGTTGTTTTATGATGACAAGTTGGTATTAGTAGACACAAGTTGGTATCAATTACGCTATTCTCTTCTATGGCTGCAATCTGAAGATAGCCTTCATTAAGTTGAGTTTCTCCCCCTTATTCTAGCATTTCTGCAGTATAGTCCAAAGATATAACCCCATTCCTTTGATACCGATGCATAATTAGTTTAGTTCTGGCGTAAGTATTGGGAGTACTTTGGATGAGTACTCACCATTGCTTTGCAGCTTTTTCCTTCAACTCACTTGCTGCAACAGATGATGGCACCCAGGATGCAGGTGATTTCGAGGCCAGTTACTACGTGGAGATCAAAGCCGACGAGTAGTTCTGAGGTCCCAGGCAGGTGGCCTTTGCCTTTCGGTCTAGTGTCGTTGTCATGATCCAGTCTTCTTAAGGCACAGTTTGTTGAACTCGTCTGTACCCAGACATATTTGCTATCTGTACTGATGTATTATTGGGTCCCCGTGTCCTGGTTTGTAATATAAAGATTTATGTTTAACATTTGTGTCTTAGTTGTGTTGTGATATTAACGTGGAGTCACTGTTCATGACCGTGCATGATGCGTGTATGATTAGTGCACGATTATGAATGGGGGCGTCACAGTGCGGCTAGGCCTTGAGTGCATAGTGCATGGCCCAGCCCGCCTAGCGTCTCTTCCACCTTCATCGTGCTATCAACGCCGTGCTCGCCCGAGCGCCGATGGAGCACATATCATCCATCCGTCGGAGACCAGGGGTGGATAAGGTCGGCCCCGATGCCCTGGACAACCCTAGCTCCATAACTTCTCCTCCCTCGTGCCACTTCTTTCTCTCCCGCACGTAGCCGAGCCACCGTCGACATGGCCTTCCCCGTCCACGTGCTCCCCATCGTTCTCACTGGCTGAGACTTCGCCAGGAGCTCCGCCGCCCTCCGCTGCTTCGTCTATGCGAACGAGCCCAAGACCAGCGTCCTTCCATCATGCGGATCGAGTGCTTCTTTCCGCCGAACACTGCCGCCGTCCATCAATGATTCTGGCGCCACTTCTACTACTAACATCTCACCGAGCCACCCTTGTGCTCCTCGGTGAGCATCGCTTTTTCCCCCTCTGTTTCCCCTTGATCTGTCGCTCCTAGCTGCTGCTTCCATGGCTGCCGAAGCTCGCTGCCGCCGCCATGCTTGCAACTACTGTTGTATTACTCCGCTTGCTCAGGCGAGCACTCCTTCATGATCCTAGCGGAACGTAGGTGCCGCCTGGACCATTTGCTCAATCGATATCTTTTCGCATGCTCGAAGCCATCGAGCTCTCGTAACCGCCGTCGCCGGTCGCCGTTGCTGTCATCGATTTTGGCCACCTCCGATGGTGCTGCCTACACAGATCGACGCGTGAGTCCTCGCATCATGTAGGTAGTCGTGATGCTCATTTTGGTCATCTGTGCAGCGATTCCGTGCGTCGCCGCCGTCTCTAGTGGTCGCCGGAGCATCGCTGCCAGCGCGCGCGGTTTAAACCCCCTGGGTCACTGACGTGTGGGCCCAGGGCGACAATTATTAGCTTAGGCGCTGATTAACCCCCACTAATAACCACTGACATGTGGGCCCGCCCTGCTAATTAAACATTTTATTAAAACATGTGTCACTGATAGTGGGTCCCACTTAATTAAATAGATTAAATAAATCCCTAATTAAAACTACTGTCTATGACATGCGGGTCCCACATGCACTGTTCACATTGACCAGTCAACCATTGACTATTGAATCAGCAGTTGACTGGACCCACCAGTCAGCCTCTGTGGCTAAACTGCCACTGGATGCACATAGCATTTTCCATTTAAATTTCAAAATTAATATTAATTGCAGAAAATCCAGAAAATTATTAAAACTTTGAAAAATCATAGAAAATAATCTATGACTCGTGTGAAAATAATTTATTTATAAAAAATGATCAAAAAATATAACAAATCCGAATATATCAACCTCCTGCATGACAAACCTCTCTAACATAATGAACATTGACATTTAGCTATTAGGTCAAATTAACGAATAATATTTGGAGCTGGGAAAATATTCCCAAATATTTTCTCTCTTCAATTAAAATGTGTAGTAATGCATTAGGGCAATCCCCATGACATTTTTCCATGCCATGCATCTGTGTTGCATTTGATTACCTGTTTTTTATATGTTTCCCCCACGTTGCTTCTTTTCTGGTAGACCCCGAGACTGCGGTAGATCCAGATATCGACTACGCCACTGACGATCAGATTCATTCAGCAGAGCTTCCAGGCAAGCAAAACCCCTTTGATCATTCTTGATATAGCCTATTCTTTCTCTCTACATTCATGCAATAGGTATTGGTACAGTTGTTCTTGTTTGGTAGATCCTATTCTGATGCATAGCCTGATTTTGTCGCCTGTTGTTGATACTTTACCTGTTATCCTCGCATGCCTAGTCTAGTACTGCTTGTGCTCCATCTGTTGGCCCTACACCCTTGTTCGTGTTGCCATGCTATATTACCAGGCCATGATCCCTCTTGGCGATGATCACAGATATACTTATAATGTTATACTATATATGATACACTATGGTGGACTCGATTTTCGGTGGCCCGCGACATGGAGCGAGACGGATTGCGATGAGAAGGCGATGAAGATGAAGACTGATACTATATCCTTGATGTGTTTATGTTTTGAGATGGGGCTGGCCAGGCTGATGGTGCCATTTAGGATGAGATGGGCCTGGGACCCGGCAGCCGCCCCGGGAATTTCACTGTGGTGGAACGACAAGGCGGGTAGATACCCTCCGGGTGAGGTGAGCCTGGACCCTGGTCGTTGCCCACAGTAAAATGAAATAATATGACTAACGAGATTGGGGTATTTGATCCGAGACTGCCACTGGCATATACGCACTAACCGCCACGTGGGATAATGGTTATGGGGCCCTCGGCATCGTCAGTTCCTCCCGAAAGCTACCCAGATGTCACAGTTCAGAACTGCGGGCTGATTATTGGGGTGTGCGGATACTGCCTAAGCCAGGTGATCTAGGTGGGCTTGGTCCCCGGCTAGTCATGCAACATGCCAGGAGTGCTTAGGGTGAGCGACCGAACAGCCCTTCACGCTTAGGATGTAGACCGGCGGGTGACCTCTCTAGAGAGCTGACGTATGACTTCGGCGTTTCAATCATCTAAGGCCGGGCAGACCCGCGAAAAAGTGTGTCCGGCCATAGCGTAATCGAGCATGTCGGGCAATGTGGTGCACCCCAACAGGGAAAACAAAACTATTCGAATAGCCATGTCCATAGTAATAGGGCGCTTGGACATGTATCCCGATCTTTTACAACTTAAATTGGATACTTAACAAAAATCACCAAGATATTTATATAATGCCCACGGATCGCTTCCTCGCAGGGAGTCGAGGAAGGATCTTAGGGTATTGTATTGCTGCGTTGTTTATTTGGCTTCGTGTGTGCTTTTTCTCTTCTATTGTTGTAAGATGCTCTATTTCTCTTCTCCTGCTGCAAGATGTTGGTAATTTATGATACATTGAGCATCTCCCCCTATTCTGGCATTTCTGCAGTATAGTCCATAGATATATCACCTTTCAATTGATACCGATGCATATGTAGTATGGATCTGATGTAAATCTTGCGAGTACTTTGGATGAGTACTCACCATTGCTTTGCTATTATTTTCCCTTCAATCTGGTTGTTGCTATTAGATAGTATCCTCTCAGATGCAGGTATCCCCGACGCTGATTACTATCTGGAGTTCGACGTCGATGTGTAGTTCGGAGGTCCCTGGCAGGAGACCTGCACCTTTTAGGTAGGGTCATCATTTTGTTTCAGCCTTCTTAAGGCACCCTTGTATCTTGTCTATAGTCAGACAAAATTTGCTTTCTGCTCTGATGTATTGTGGTCCATGTGACCTCTGCTTGTAATATGTGCTATCTTTGCTCAGTTATGAGCTCTTGGAAATATTTTTCTGTCATAGAGTTGTGTTGTGGTACTACCACGGAGTCACTGTTCATGATCGTGCATGCTGTGTGTATGATTAGTGCACGATTATGATCAGTGATGGCAAAGCCAGCCAAACAAAAGACAGAATTGGCGAAGGACCTACAGTGGCAAGGGCCCATAAGAACCCGACAGAGCGTCTGTATAGTGGAAGGATGATTCATGTGTCTGCCTTGGCGGCAGCACATGCATTCCTCTTGCATCCACCTGTTATCATCAGTGACCAATCCCCTCTGAGCCCTTGGCTTTAGGAGATCACTGATATGGTAGGGATTGCAAGCCAGCATCCGGATAATGGGCACTCCTAAGGCATGCACGGGTTAGTTAGGCACCGGCATAACAAATGCCAAGGTGCTCCGCCTGAGCTTATCCTACAAATCCCCCCTGTCCCAGCCGACCTGCTCTTACGAGCAGGCCCGCCTAGGCGGGGGCGTAAAGGATGGAGGATTGGTAACCACAATGGGCGCAATGCCCCGAAGAAAACCTTGCCATCCTCGGCGCCTCGTGGTCCAACCCAGGGACCATGGAGGGCCTCGGGGGCTGGGACAAGAGAATGGAGAAGGTGGTGAACGACCTTCATAATATCTTGAGGGCATCACCCGGAGAAGCTCGAGAAGTTAGTAGTGGCAGATCGGTATCAGGAGCTCCCCGTCATCGAGCACGTCCCTGTTCTCCATAGAAGGCAATGCTTTGGGGACAATTTGTAAAAAGTTAATTTGATACTGGGTACACCACAATGAAGTTTGTATTTTTATGTGAGTCTGGGACAATGGAAGTAAGGAAATTCGTGGGAGATACAAGGCCAGATCAAGAGAGGGGGGAGCCACACGTTCTCTGACCAGGAGTAGTCCATGTGCATACTGAAGGAAATGGATAAAAGCAGTTCTTCCCCCTCGATGGGGAAGAGGTGCTGAAGGGGGAGTAGGGGGTCGCTACCCCGACCTTCCCCAATGGTTAGCCTTTTCGCAATAAACCTCGACCACTGGAACACGATGACCAGAAGACCGTCCTTCAACCAGGAGCAGTCTGCTGCATACTGATGAGGGAAGGGTCCTTGGTTTTCTGCTTGGTCGGCCTGGGAGTGATTCAAACTTAACCAGGAGCAGTCTGCTGCAAACTGACGAGTGCGTCCTTCCCATAGTGTCACCGAAAGGAAATCCAAGGGCCCAAAAAGCCCCTAACCGGAAGCGGTCCACCGCATGCCGATGGGGGTTTCCTGTGGCCTCCCTCGTGGAGACGATGGGAACAATTAAATCCTCCAACCAGAAGCAGTCTGCGGCATGCTGACGGGGGCCTTCTCACCAACCTCTTCTCTGGAGGAGGTTGAGGGAAGGGGTCAGGCGTCTCTTAACCAGAAGCGGTCCATCGCATGCTGAAGAGCATGACCTGACCACCCATTAAGCCCTGGAGTCGCGACCAGGCACAGAGCCGAGGGGCTACCCTACTCTGAAAAATTTCTAGCACAAAGCCCTGCAGTGGTGCCCAGGCACATGAGAACTACCTATACTAACAATACTAACTAAAAGCCCTGGAGTCGCACCAGGCATGAGACGCCATGACTTTATTTTCTAGACCCGACCATCGACCGAGGAGGAAGCCCTAGAGTCATCATCAGGCACTAAGGTATATCCTCATGACTAACTCACTAACTCCTTAACCTTTAAGCCCTGGAGTCGCGAATAGGCACCCTACTAACACAACAAGAAAAGTCCCCAAAACCCTGACCAGAAGGGTACGTGGTCCCTAAACATAGGGACTCGTCCTAGGTTGGTCGGGGGAAGGGGCCCGAGTACTCACCTTGGGTGGCGGAAGATGTCCTAGACGTAGGATTTGTCTTCCGCCCCGTTCGGACAGAGAAAATCATGAACATATCTAATAGTACTAGAGGATCAAGGGGAACACCCAAGGAAGGGACACTCCCCCTTCCTCGAGTCAAAAGGACACCATCCTTGGAAATCTCCCTAAACACAGAATTACATCCAACGGAAAGAAAAGCCTTAGAGGTGAAGCCCGGTCGAAGGGCCTGCCCCATCTATCAAAGGCAAGGCCCCAGGCTCATCTTCCGGGAGAACCCCTGAAGGCAGACCCAGCGCGCGGCTCGTGCCAGATCCATGGAGCCAGCCTGCTCCATGGCCCAACCAAGGATCTGCCAAGGAGACAAAGGAGACTCGGGAGTGCCCATCTAAGTGCATTCTTTGGTCTCTGCAACAATCCGGATGGCCAGGAAGTTTTGCTCCCTGTTCACCCGAGAATGGAGCATGTCGATTTAAGGGCCGATCAGTGGCTCTAGCATCAGGTCCGCCTAAACACGCTGGCATGCCCGTCTCGTCACCCGAGACACTCAAAGCCATGAGGCCATCGCATCTTGAAGATGGACCAACCTCGCATGGCGAGCGTGTAACTGGAAAGAAGCCACCGCCCCCATCCTCCCAGGATTCTCAGGGAAGAATTCTTGGATCTCAATGGGTGGCACCGCCAAAGCTGGTGGAACCACCTCTGTGCTAACTCGAGAAGGAGCCTAGGTCAGCACCAGAGTAGGGGAAGGGAATGTCGCCCGCACTTAGGGCTGCAAATGAGTCAAGTTCGAGCGAGTTGGAGTTGGCTCAGCTCAACTCATATTAAAAGTCGAGCGCGCTCAAACTGAGTTGAGCTCAAGGTTGAGCTGTAGAACATGACTCGTGCTCAGCTTGTAATGATATCGAGTCGATCACGAGCTAGTTTTGAGCTAAATGAGATGGTAAAAAATTATAAATCTATGGTGATTATTCCAACTAGATAAGGCTCAACACGACATAAGAAAACACTAAAAAATATTATTCCAATCAAGATGATGGTAATATAAATTTCTTCAAAGTAGTTTGACTTATTCTCACACAACTAAAAGTTTAGTATCAAAATAAGATAATGATTCACGATAGACATATAATTGGGAAACAAATTATTGGCCAAAGACCATAATAAGGCCTAAATCTTCTCTACAGTCAATTAAGCTTCCATGTTTGCTTGTAAATAAAATGGAGAAAAATCATAGACATCATATATGGTAATAAATTATCTTATTTCCATTTAATATATGGCATGATCATTTAACATAATGATATTATGTCGAGCTATCGAGCTAAAATCGAACGAGCTAGTATTGGCTCAAGATTGGTTCGTTTCTCGGTCGAGCTACCCAAAGTGTTCAAACTCAGCTCATTTATTTTTGAGTCGATCTTGAGTCAAGCTAAAAAATGAGTCAATCTCAAGTAGGTCACAAGCCTCGAGCTTTTCTTGCAGCCCTACCCGCATTCCTTGGAAAACCAATGGACGGCGCACCCCAAGGAGGGGGCATGGGAGCATAGGAGGGGCCCTCACCATCTGGGCAGGGACTGAACTAAGCGCACTCAGCTCTAGCTGAGAACGATGGACAGGACAGAGAAGTGGAAAGGACTGAGGAATGGAGTGGTGAGAGGAGGAGCAACACGAAAACATGATGGCAACGAAGAAGGAAAAAGACGGGTATGGTTGAGCCCTCCATGTCTACCCCGAGGGTCCCTTTTTATAGCCCAGATGGATGAGGATCGTAAGCAATCACACCGAGCCTTGAGGTCAACATTAATTAAGATCCTCTCGGGTCCTGGGGCAGTCCATAAAAATGAGGGAATCAATGCAAGTTATTATCGACTGATGACTAGTCACATCGAAACTTCCCTTCTCCCGAGCACGAAACCACTTCACTTTCACATAAGGACGCGATAGTGCTATTTCCCAAGCCTGCCCATTTAACATTATGGCCCCACCCGTAGCAAAAAAATGGAGATGTGCTCCTTTTCCTAATTATCATAATTGCTACGGGCAGGCCTGGGGGCTACTGACAAAGTATTGGTAACGGGGGTACCCCTAATACTTGGTAAATGGATCTTGTTGGAAATACCATATCAGTCTATAACTTGGGAATGGATTTATTTACCACTAACTGCACATTGACACACCGAGGTATGCAGATACACGTATACCATGGCCATATCGGCCACAAGGGATCACCAAGGAAGCGGATGATGCCAGCAGTGACAGAATCGGGGGCTGGAGCCCCGAGCATCTAGGACACTTATCACAAGGGTAGGCGGCCCTTGCAGAGCACTCCACCGACTGGGCATTTAATGCCTGGTCAGGCTATGCAACATAGCCCGGCACAGGCCTATGACGAGAAGCCATCATCACGACGACCAGGGGGGACGGGCATGTGACCAGACCCTGGCATGACCCATGACCGAAGAAGGACAGTGCGGCGCATCATGTCAAGCGGAGGTACTCGAGCACCTGACACTTCACAGTGTCAGGTCATCTACTGAATGTACAAAGAACAAGTTGCACGCAATGCCTACCATCTTGTATACCTATTCACACATGATTAAACGACTAATGTGGTGCCCCCCATGCCTATATAAGGGTAGGGCCAAGGTTAGTAGAAGGATAGCAGAATATACTACCGCACACAAATCAAGAGCACCAAGTAGTAGGTTCACTCAAGCGAGAGCAAGAAGACTAGGAATAGGAGTGTTCGGGCACTCTAGCTAGACCCCGACCACCACTAGTCACACGCCGACCACCATCTTTGTAACACCAGAGCACTTGTATTCCTCTAGTTCATATCAATACCGACAGGAAGTAGGGTCTTACGCCCAGATGCCATCCTGAACCTATATAAAATCCCCGTGTCCGTGCATGATCTAATACTTGTGGTTTGATATAGTTTTTTAGCCCCTGGCTGAACTCACAAATACAGGGTATCCTTGATCCCTGGTGTCCTGAGTACACACTCCGACAAAGGGTCAACGAAGACAATGGGATAATGTTCACCTCTTCAGGAGAAGTGGCAAACTACAAACAGATGTGAATTTTAGAAAAACACCCGAATAAATCCGGTACGACGAAAATAGACTGCCGTTGCAACGTGAATGATGCCGTGATGAATGGAACGAATAAATAATTACCGTGATAAAATAATATACTATGCAAAAGAATACAGGGAATCGGTCTCCAGCTGTTATAACTAATTGGAAAGCAAACAAACGGTTAGAAAATACCTCGGCGACCTTAAACATCAAAATAAAGAGAATGGAGGTATTTTTGCCAGGTACGAGTGTGAGTACGATCGGTGCGGTCATACCGAACGCCATAATTTGTTCTGGTAGTCAACTCCCAGCGTCGCCCTTCAATACGAGCGTGAGTACAAGAGCGAGCGCTTGTACCATACACCATCTTTGAATTTGGAGGTTTCTGTTTGTCGGGGCTAATGTCAGGTACGAGCGTGGGTACAAGAGCAAGAGCTCGTACCGCACACCATCTTGCACTCTGGAGAGGTGATCTTCGTGCAGCCTCTTGTGGTATGACGATGGGCATGAGCGTGAGCTCTCTTATCATAGACCTTCTTGCATTCTGATATTCTTCTGCATGCGGTCGCGAGCTGGTACGAGCGGATGTATGATCGGGAGCGGTCATACCATACGCCATCTTCTCTCATGGAACTACAGAACTTCATGAAAAAAATTGTGCTCCCTTCTCACATTAGGCACATAGCATATTTGCATGCAACAAAATACAGGCTACCGATACGCTAAATTTTTATCGATGACGATTACTCCGAAACCAACTCTAATAACAACTACGCAAAACAAAATAAAAGTGCCAATCCAATATGAATGCACCTAGACTCAAGACACAAAGCTAAGAAAGACACCTATGTACTTTCAAGTTACCTCCCTGGTAGTGCTTTCTTCATAGCCATATAGCTAGGCTTCGGAGCTCCATAAGGTCATCCACCAAGATCCCAAGAGATATCAACCTCGAGTTTGAGATCTCCCCCCGATCGGGGTTTGGAGCACCTCATAGCAGAGTTTGGTCAGAGGCGCACTCATTTACAGTGCATTGGCATCATGTAGGTAAATTCGTACTCGCTCTTTGGCGAGCACCGATGCACCAAACTAAGTGGAGATGCCTGAAAGATTAGTTGCTGCAACTTTAAAATATCTTTATGATTGAGAGGATGAGGAGCTACAGGTAAATCATAACCTTCTTCATTTTCATCAAGCTGAACATTAATTATACCAAGAGTTTTACCATTGGTGGGAGTTGTCGGACGGCAGCCATTCCATCCGTCATCTCCATGTTCCTCTAGTTCATCTTGGCAAGTAGCCTCTTGTCGCTCGATGAGCATTTCTTCTGGTTCCTGCATGGGGTTATGCTCCTGTGATATAGCGGCTTGGGCGATGGCGGCCATCCACGTCTCATAGTGCATGACTCTGGGATTCTCATTAAAATTATTAGTTAAGCAAAAGTCGTAAACTTTCTGCAACAAGCCTCCATGCTTAGTGACAAGTGTATAATCTTCGAGAAATCTATACACCCACATTAAAAGCTCAAAAGATCTAAGCATTAAAATCATCTCCTCAATGACTTCAACATCGTCATAAGGGTAGCCACCACGGTTATATGATCTCACAACTGGGAGAGGGTGAAATTGGCAGAAAAATCTCATGTGGCAATTGGATTTGCACAATATGCAACCCTTAGGGATTAAATCAGCTACAACATCCAATGCCATAAAATATTCACCTCTCTCAATACCTTTGTCAGAATGCCGGTATTCTTCATATACCCTTCCTCTTCCATTGGTTTGTTCCATCATGACAACTTTGTCTCCTATTGGCATCTCAAAGCAAGACATATTTATTTTGCATTTTTGGGTTAAGAGAAAAACAATAAGATAAATAGCAACAAACAAAATAAACTAAGTGCGAGCGGGTAAGTAATGACCAAGTGCTATGCTCACTGGCAATGGCGCTAGAAAATGCTTGATGTCCTGCAAGTGCACAAGGCTATTGTAGCACTTTCGTGATAAGTAATTTTTGAACCCATAGGAAGCGGAAAGGAAGGCACTACAAACCCCGCACCTATGCTATCACTTATGTAGTTACGTACGCACAGAAACTATAAGTTGCTAGGGAAATGAGATGAAAAGGTGTTTATCTAAACTATGAACAAGAAAGGTAAAAATAGGAATTATAGGACACTAAGTTTGTAAGGACGGTGATTGAGTAGTAAAGCGTTCTCTAGGGTTCAGAAATCATCACTAGTAGTAAGAACTATTGTATCTGTAATTCACTCTTCAGATGCATAAGTGGCCGGAGCCGGGTATAGAACATTGTAGGATCGAGAGTATATCGACCAGAGGGAGGTGAATGGGAGATTTAAAATTTCTTTTGGAATTTCAAATCTCTCAAGATAATACAGTGGAAGTAAACTACAACAGGAGCACTAAAACTAAATTAGAACAGGAGCACTAAGAAAAGCTTTCGATGAAAGCAATGATAATCTTCCTATTATAGTAACAGAGCACTTTCTTGATGACAATGGTAACACAGAAATAAAACAAATCTACAGGCATGGATGGATGAAATGAATGAATCAAATCACTGAACATGAATACTCTACTGAGAGATGTTCATCGAAGCATAACTCAGCTAAATGACAAAATAACACCAAAGGATCAACAGACGAGCATACAGACAAATAAGATTGAGCACAACAAATTGAAATACACTAAAGAGCATAGCCATAGTACATACAATAAACAAAGGTGGATATAAGATCAATGGGATATCTATCGGAACACAGAACACTGAAGATAAACTACTGAAAGTATTGTAGTAGAGTAGAAGTAACCAATGGTGCTTGATGGCGATAGATGATTTCGTAGACCAGTTCACTCTTCTGCAAAAGACCTATGTCCAGTTGGAGGTACTTGTGATAGAACATAGGAGCAAACCTCTCTCCATCCTATTCTCCTTCAATGCAAAGCTAATCATACTTCAGTTGATTTCACTCGGGATAGATGCTTATCGGTGATCTCCAAACCTTCGACAGACTTGCTTTGCAAACCACAATTACTCTTAGTTGCTGAAGACTTTGACTTGGTGAAGACAATTCCTCTTCGACACACAAGCTGACACCTATCCGTCTAGAGAGTATGCAGCTCTCAAGAGTAATGGGTACAAGAACTCTCAACTCAGATCTACTGTGATGCTCAACCACGATCTAAGTTTTGGCTCTTGATTTTCTCTCAGTGGATATTAAACTCAAATCTCTCAGAGATTGGTACTCAAACAATCTTCTCAAAATCTCAAGTAGAGCAGCCAACAAAAAATGTTGGAGCGGGGTGGCTATTTATAGCCGCAGCCTTCCCAGATGGGAAATGACCATTTAGGACACGCGGTCTAGCCAATGGCCAACCGACTCATTTCCAACGGTCGGATTTCGAGCACATGGCAACTTTACTTGAGGAACAAGTAAAGCTGACTCCTTAGTCCAAAAGATATCTCTCGTAGTCCAGAAGAACAACGTCCCTGATTGGCGAGTAAACATTCAGAGCACAAAAAGATTTCTCTCAGTCTTGCATAGGTTTCGGCTAAACATCACAATAGACTTAAGTCTCAAAAACCTATACCCCTCTTAATAGTATGTTGGTCCTATGACTCAAATAAGAGAAAAGAAGAACAACAAATCAAATACTACATCTTCTCTTCACCTTCAATCTTCTCGACTCCAGTCATTTCTTCTCGGACACACCAAAGAATAATTGCTTCACTTCAGCAATATTTTAAGGGGTCAACTTCATCACGTAATCTTCTCGGTAGTTTCTTCTCAAAACACATCTCTCTCTTCTCTACAACACAGATACTTCCTGGTGAAGTTCTTCAAACTTCTCGTCAGAATATAGCATACTTCTCGATACATCAGGGACTATTTCTCTCTATGTGCACTAGCAAACAAATCAGTCCCTTACTATTTCTGACAACAATCTCCAAAACCCAAGGGGGCAAGACATTACACCAACAATCTCCTCCTATTTGGATGATTGTTGACAAAACAGAAACATCGAAGAGTAGATAGAAAGGTAACTGATAATGTGCAGAAAGTAAATTAGTATCAATCATAGATAAAATATAGCTCCCCCTGAACGTATGCAAATCCTGAAGAATTTGAATCTTGAACCCTGCATAAGTTAGTGTAAACAAGGAGGGATATTTATCGATGATAAACTGAGTTGCATTGAAAGAGAATTTTTTAGAAAGGATTAGTTCAATGCACTCGGTGAACTCTGATAGAAAAGATACTTGCAAAAATAAGGCTTTGAAATGATTTATCATAGAAACTCAAAAAACATTTTATCACAGAAGTTCACACAATGTTTCAGAGTATTTCTGAAAGAATTTCTCTTGCATGAATAGATTTTTTGAGAAATATCAGAGTAGAAGAAGAAGACAGAAGAAGTGAAACATTACAGAGACTCGTCAACTATGATAAAGTTTCCACCTGCAAAACAGATATGATAGTGATAACTTGCAAGGAGTTATTAACATTACAAGCAGAGTTGTTCATCATTACCACATGTGGTACTTTAAAGTTCAACGACCATAAACTAAAATTGTTTCAACGACTCTACAAAAAATAAAATGTTTTAAGAAAAACCAAATGCAGATAAATCCAGCCCTAGCAAATGACCCACACATCTATCTCTCGATGTACATCTTCCCCTTTTTGTTAACAAGTGGCAAAAAGAATGAGAAGAACATGAGGAACTACTCATCCAAAGAAGAAGCAGAACTAGAGATGTTTGGTGAAGTAGATCCAGCTCGTGCAGATGTAGCAGCCCTTGAAGGAGTATCACCAGCAGCAGCTGAACTTCCTTTGGCTTTGTCTTCAGGAACAGAGCGAGTTGATTTTTCATCAATGTCCTGGGCTTGGTCATCCTGAAATGCTGGAGAAGTAGCTTCTTAATCACTGGCAAGAACATCGTCGGGCTCAAGAAACAATAGATAAGTCGAAGAAGATCTTATTGGAAGCACTGGGGTAGTTCTACGCTTGCGATCAGTCTCGAATGTGTTAATGTAGTCATGTTCTTTCTCGATGCCTTTAGCCTTGAGCTACTCGCTGGTGTACTTCTTCTAAAGAAGAACACAGGAGCGCTTCTTCTCCTCCTTAACCACAAGCAAGGTTTGGCGAGCAGTGTTGTGTACATAATTTATCTCTATTTCTAGGCCTTTTCTTTCCTATCCATTTTGATATGCCTCTCCAGAGATTGCTGTGTCTAAAGACAAATCTCGTACAGAGAGAGATTCTCATCTCTAGGAATTTGAATGGTAGCCTGCTTGATCTTCAGGGGTTGAGCTGGAGCATCTCCTTCAGGAACAGCAGGTGCTTTGCCTTTACCATTATCCTTGATAATCCAAAGAGTATCACGGACAGGAGGAATATAAGTTTTTCACTTGTACCAACAAAGAAACCTCTTCCCAATGAACTGCTCAATAGCATATTGGATCTAGGGTGCGTATGGCTTCTTAGCCTGAGGGAATTCTGCTGCACAGGCCAAGTTCCAAAAAAATAGATCCTCAAGATCAAAAGGAGTTCCCATGGAAATGGCTTGTAGAGTGTTCCTGACAAGTCTTTAATCCTTTTCAGGCCTATTGACTGGCGTGAGAGAAATGCAGATGATATGAAATAATACGTTATTCTCATAGGTCAAGTTCTTTGAACTATGTTCAGAAGAACAAGCATCGCCAACTTTGGAAGGATCCATCAGCAAGTGAAGTTGAGCATCAGTAACATCCCAGAAGTGTAGCCTGTGTTCACGAGTCTCATCTAACTCAAAGCAAGGAAAATGAAGCATAGAAATGAATTGATCAGCACTGCAAGTGATTTTCTCTGTCTCGGTCATCCATTCAAATATCCAAATGTTACAATCATTCAGGTTTCCCAAGACATAAAGTGTCACATAGAATTGCAGAATAATTTCTTGGTTCCACCCGTGATTGAAATACAGGAATCTCTTCAGATGCAGTTGATTCAGCTGGTCAATGATACGATGGAAGAAGGGCATCTCTTTTAGATCAGCAAAATCAAGAATCTTGTGCTCAAAGATACAATCTTTGAAGCAAAGGATATGAGAGTAATAGGTAGCCTGTTCCATTGTCCAGAATCGCGGTGACAGAGAAGTCCTTTCCTCTTCATACGAGCTCTTCCCAAAGAATGCCAGTTTGGATCTATGAATTTTCTCGTTAAATGCCGGTCCGTTAGGGCAGTTCCTTCAGGAAAAAGTAGGGTTGTTTCTTGGGGATATGGCAGGTCATCTTTGTACAACTTCCCAGTAGCTCGAATATCATCAGGTGCAGCCAGATTTTCATCGATGGGTTTCAGTGGCGGCACCAATTTCTTTGGCTTTTCTTTCTGTGATGGCTTTGAAGAACTAGAAGATCCATCACCTTTGCCAGCAACAACTTTGTCAGCCATTCTAGCCATTTTCTCAGACACAATTTTCTTTGGCTCTAGGGCCTTTTATTCAGTTTGCTTCTCAACAACTTGAGGCACTGGGGCCTTCTCTTCAGCACTTGGTGGCCTTTGGGCCTGCTCTGCAACTTTCTCTTCGGTGACAGGTGGGACAACAACTTTATCTTGAGCCATCGGCTCATCACTTTTTGTCACTTCTTCCTGTCCCAGGACAACATCATTGGGACAAGGAGTAGGGTCTGAGATAGCATTCATCCGAGCAATTTCATCACAGGATGGAACAGGGGTTGAATCTTTTTGGGTAGTGCTAGGCTCACCCTCTTTCTTCTCTTTCTCCTCCATGCTAGGCTTGGAGGGCATTTCAGGTGCATTCCTCAATGGGTACGGAATGGCTTCTTCTACCACAATTTCTTCATCAACTTTTTCTTCGGGAGCCTTCTACTCTAGTGGTGCATCTTTCTTGACATGCGTCTTGTGAGAGACCGCAATGTCCTCAGCTTTTCTTCATGGGCGCTGGTGTCGGTGCTAAAATCGGTGGATCTTGGGTAGGGGGTTCCGAGCTGGTGATCATGGTATGATGGTAATAGGAAGTAACAGGGACATAGTTTTACCCAGGTTCGGGCCCTCTCGAAGAGGTAAAACCCTATGTCCTGCTTGTATTGTGTTGATTATAGATAGGGTACAAAGTACAGGGTGATCTAACTTGAGATCGTATGAGCCAGTTCTAATCTCTAAAGAACCTTGCCTCTACGGACTAAACCCAATGGTTTATATAGGCAGCGGGGGTATCTAGGGATACAAGTAAGTCGGCTACAACTAGAGATAACATGCCGATTATTTGAATATGCCTTGAAGTGTATGCCAAGTCTTCGGAGGATTCCATCTTGAGTACGCCAAGGTCCATAGCTTGCGCGGCCCAATCTCCAACTGTCGGTGGGTCCTCGGTCCGGCCCATGAATGGTGGGCTAACATGTGCACCCCCTAATCTAGGACACTGTCAGTAGCCCTTGAACTTGTCTTCAAGACGAGGACATTGGCTCTATCCCTGGAATGGCTTCATCTTTCTAGTCTTCGGCTTTGTAGGCGAGTTACATCTTCCATGTTGGCTTCTAAATCTGAGGACCTTTTTTGGACCCAAGGTCCCTTTATGTTCCACCATTAGCTTCTATGTCTATGCGTCGATCCAGTCAATAACATACTTTCAGGCAATGTGGTTTTATCTAATCCGAAGACTAGTACCGAGGACTCCAAGTCTGAAATCTTTTTTACGCCGAGGTCGACTCCTCATAGACGAAGTTATGTTCTCCGAGGATACTCGATGACCTCTAGCATCATGATTTATTTTGAACGATAGAGGTCATCTTTTAACAAGGCCCTCCTCTGCATTATTCGTTTTTACTGGGTCCGAAGACTATAAAAGCTTGTCACGTGTGTGCTATAGGCTGAGTGGCTTGAGCCCTGACAACTTTTTGGTCAAAAACTGAACTGCCACCACTTAATGTGGAACCAAACCATCTTCTCTATGGGTATATCATGGCCCAAGGACGTTTCTATTGGCACGTCCCATCAATAAATGGATTGTGCGCCAGATTTTCAGTGATGTCATTAACAAAATCCATTAATCTTTGCACGCATATACTGCATCGTATCGGGAACTGGTGATTCATACTGCAAGGCGTGGTGATCCTTGGCCTCTTACTAACCTATAAAAAGGGAACGGTAAATCTAATTCACCAACACTCTCATTTTCTGCTCCATCGCCAAGAACTCTCGCAAGCTCCAGTGCTCCGAGATCTATTCCACGCTCCATCATCTTCGTCCTTTCACCGCAAGAGATGGCTGGTAAGGGGAAAGTTGTTGCTTCTCCAGCATCCTAGGCCGTCAGCAAGAGGGGACAGTGGATGCCCTCCAATGTCACCGTCAGCACGATCACCGAGCTCCAGGCTGATGGGTACCTCTTCGTCACGGCTAAATGCCGATCCCCTGTGGGTGCGGGTGAGGTCTGCTCTGCCTCGGCCATCCCTGCCCGCCGCCAAGGGGAGCGGGTAGTCTTCATCTCCCACCTCATCCGAGGTCAGGGTTTTCCTTTCCACCCTTTTCTCGCGGGCCTCATGTTCTTCTACGGGCTTGATTTCCATCATCTTGCCCCAAATTCCATTCTCCATATTGCCACATTCATCACTTTCTGTGAGGCATTCCTTCGCATAGAGCACCACTTTGGGCTGTGGCTAAAAACATTCTGCATCAAGCTGCACAGCAGCGGCTTCAAACTTGTAGATTGTGGTGGGGCCATGGTCAGCAAGATGCCTAGGGTCTCCTGGCCAGAGGGGACATTCAACGAAACCGTGAAGCTCTGGCAGCAGGAGTGGTTCTACTTGGCCAACACACCATCAGGGGACCAGGAGGACATCCCTGCCTTCTCGGCAGAACCCCCAAAGAGGCTGCACTCCTAGATCGCCAAGGGTCTCAACTGGGGAGACCAAAAAGAGGTAGAGCTGCTTCAGCTCAAGGTCAAGGTCGTGGTTGACACGGGCCTCAGCTTGGTGGACATATTCCATGTAATACTCCATCGTCAGATTATTCCCCTCCAAGTCCGAGTTGCTTCGATGTGGAGGTACAAGCCAGAGGAGGAGGTGACAATCCGGAGATTTTTTCGAGGAGCTGACCTCTATAGGATGTGGATGATTCCATTCAAGCCCTCGGGTAAGGGCAATAAATTCCCATCCCAAGCTGAGGACATCGGTTTAAGCCGAGATCGGCCCATAGCCAATGTAACTTTTATCTACAATTTACTTATCAAATTATTCGCCATGCTCTTTTTAACTGAGTGGTCGGTTTTGTGTGATTTGTATAGGCTTGGCACGCTCATGCTAAGGTGATCAAGTCCCCGGCGCCGCGGCCAGAGGATCCCAGGAGCCCTGAGCTTGAAAGTCTCTTGGCCGAGGACCCCTATGTGATTTTTCCCAAGACAAAGAAGGAGGAGGGGACGAAGACCAGGCAAAGAACCTGGCCATCCAAAAAAAGGTCTCAGATGCCCCTACACAAAGTTATCAAAACTCTCCCTCTGAGTCCAGCACCTCCGAGGCAGTGGAAGAAGAGGAGGAGAGTGAAGCGCGCTCCTCCCAAGGCAGCAAAAGGGCGGCATCCGAGGATGCCGAAGAGGTAGCTCCTCCTCGAACATTTAAATGTCTGAGGAAGGCACATACTACTCCAGCAGGCCAGACTTTGATGCCCATGGAGACAATCAGTTTGGGATCATCCGAAGACATCTGTCGTCCTTGGGAGCATCCGGCCGCTGAAGGGTAACTTTCTCATTCATTTGCTCTATCTTGTGAAATGTTTTATACCATGGAATTTACTTCATCTTGTTTTACTTTTACAGGATGCAACACGACCAGCCCGGTGATGAGGACTCCGAGGAGGGCGTTTCGAGGGCTTCACTGGCCCAGAGCTCTTCGGAGATAGCAACCGATCCTCCCCCTACCCAAGAGAGGGAGGCAACATCCCACTCCGCCCTCCAGTACCTAATGCTGGGGGATGAAATGAAATCCTTACCATCGAGGTTAACTCTTCAGCCACGGAGGAGAACACCGAGGACCAGGGGAGGAAGACCTCCTCTAGTCAGGAAGAGCTGGTGCTCGAGCGCCCAGCTTCCTTGGCCCCGACGACTTTAGAGTCACAGGGCCGACAAGGGACACCCCTACTCCATCAAACAGAGACGGGGCAAGAAGGACGCCACCACCAATGCTCGGCCTTGAAGGGGCCGAGCTATCAAGGCATCAACAGGAGGCGAAGGCACCTGTGAGCAGCTCCTCCATCCTACCCGACCACCGTGCCATGCTCGGCATGGCTTTCACGCAGTGTCGGTCTGGACAAGCCAGAATATTGAAAGCATTCCTTGGCCTAAGGCTTCGAGGTAAGAGTACTTTATGCATTTGGTTTTAACTTTAATTGTCATGGCTTGAATAATACAGTATGTATAGCCAGTAGCCCTCAAGGGGGATGCCAAAGCATCACCCGAAGACCATAAAACTTTATATGTTTTGAAAACATGTGCTACAATTATGCTTCGAAAGAGCGTATGCAGTAGCCCCTGAGCCATAAGTTAGTTAACAAAACTGACTTGAGGGTCGATTTAACTTTATGTTTATTAGCAATTAACGCGAATATACAGTAGCCCCCGAGACTCTTGTCGGCTTAAAAGAGCCGATGAGAGGATCGATTCTATGTTCAGAGTCGTATCTGCTTTTGCATGTATTTTTGTGCAGGCTTCCACCTCTTCCTTAGCCTCCAACTTAGTAGAGTTGGAGGAAATGAATCGCAAGCTTGCGCGGTCCGAAGAGGATCTGCTTCTAATCCAGAAGCGTTTGGAGAAGGCGGAAGGTAAGAAATTAGTACACTTACGATTAATTTAACTGCCCAACAGTTCTATTTATTAATTCAAGTTTTCCTTCGTAGTTTGACAGCGGCTGAGAAGAACCTGGCCATCTTGCAAGCCGAGCTTGAAAAGGCTCAATCTGAAGCCGAGCACCAAAAAGCTGCGGCGCTGAAAAGCGTAGAAGAGCTTGCCGAGGAGCAAAGGACTTGGCAAGCCGCTCAATCTCGGATATCTGATATTGAGGAAGATTTAAAGAGCATTGTCACTGAACGTGATGCTCTGAAGACCTCCAAGGAGAAGGACGCTGCCAAGCTCAAGAAGCTCTCAATGGAGCGTCAAGAAGCCGCCTCCCGAGTTAACACTGTGAAGGAAGAATTGCGGCAGGCGACCGATATAGCCGCCGGTAAGCCGTATTTACTATAGTGCATCTTTGGCAGTCAAGCCTTCCCTGAGCTGACATGAAATTGGTGTGCATCAGGCATTTTTCGGACCTCCCGTGGAGTATGGCGGATGCGTGTCAGCACTTCGGCGGTCGCAATGACGCGGCCGAGCAGAAGGCCTTCTGGATGCAGTTCCAGGAGGCAGCACGCCCTCAACTCCTTGGCGACCAGCTGAAGCAACTGGCCAAGCTTCACCAAACAACCAAGCCCGCACTGGAGGATCTATGCATAGCGCTTCGGCCAGGCAACCCCCTGCCGACCAGCTACTTTGGGTTGGTACAGCGCTTCTAAGAGGTTGTTGCCCAAGTTGAGCTGTGGAAGCGGTCGGCCTGCCTGGAAGGTGCTCGGGAGGCCTATGCGGCCATCAGGAAATGGTATCAGAAGCTCAATCTGGAGCCAGTTGCGTGGCATGGGCCTGAAGGGAAGAAGCTGGAGGCCAAGGAGTACTTCAAGGTAGTTATGCTAGCTGCTCGGGTGTCCGAGAAGAAATGCAAGAAAGAGATGATTCTAGAGAATCATGATTGATCTTGCCTTTATGCCTCCTTGTATGCCTAGATGTATTATGTAAAAAAGAAAAAAATTATTTTGAATGAGAAGTGCATTTTCTCTATCTGCTTTATGGTTGTTTTGACTCAACTGTGACTCTTTGAAGATGTAGTTGGCCAGTCTTCGGCTCTTGCCCCTTAGTAGAAACTACTTAGGGTGTTTCCTTCCAATTTTCAACCCTTAGCCGATGTCTCGGTGCCCGGAGGCAGTTGTATCAGCTGAAACAAGGCAATCAGACCTTAGGGCTAAAACATACACTTAGTCTTAGGAGCATACATTTGGGGGCAACTTAATAGCCCCCGGCATATGTCGAGTCCTCGAATCGTCCGAGGTCGAACCACTCACACCTCGGCTCATTCAAAAAAACAAAGCCCTTCATTTTACATGGATAGCCGCTATCAGATAAATATAGTTTAACATTACCTGTCGTTCGCCGACCAATTTACGCATGTTGTGACAGTCAGCTTTTGGCTTTCTCCAACTGAGGTACTTGACCGGTTCGAACTAGAAGTAATAATCACAGTGGTGCTCCCTTTACACACTTATCTGAACAGAGCAGAAACGTAAGGGGTAAGCACAGGAGCCGGGCAACCCAGCTATTGACCAAAGACACAACTCGAAATCGATGCATATATATGTGAAATACCAAGGACATGGGGCCGAGGACTTACTAGAGTACCATGGCATTTGGGTGGGTTTGGCTCGATCGCAGCCCCCCATTAAGATTACTGGTGCTTTAGAGGCATCTAATATTTGTATCGTGAGAGTTATGCTCGATGTATGAATCAAAAGAGAAAAAGAATGCACCATGAGTGTATGCGTGATCCGACCCGTCGGTCCTATCTTTATACATAAAAGGGATCAAACCTAAAAAATCCAAGCTATAACTTTGAAAGATACATAACTTAAGACAAAAATATAACCGAGGAGTAGATGCCGAGGAGTAGATGCAAACTTTGGTCGCCTGGTTTTATATCCGTTGTTGCCTTCCTGTCACGCATCCTCCATGTTGTTCATCAGTGATTCTTTGTCTAGTCTGAGGATAGTTGCCTCCACCTGTTGTAACGCCATTTTTTGCTTGAAGGCACTTTAGTGGCTATTGCTTTTATGAGCAAACATCAGCGGAAAGCTGCTTATCCAGCCCCCGGTTGGACCGCCTATGCTTTAAAGTAGTGCATGGCTTGATTGCCAAATCTCTCGGGGCTCAGTTTAGTTCATGTGAATAATGCCCTATTGATTGATTCTGCTCTGCTATCCCCATAGAATTTTCAATGCAAAGTTGTGTATCCGAGGAACATAGTCCTTGGTCATGTAAAGGGGGCCGCGAAGCACATACCCCTATTTAGGGGTGCTAGCTGTTATCCCTGAGGAGAAGTTTACACTCCTTGAATGCTTGAAATGGTCATGTCTGCTTAATACGGCTCGGGTCCTTGATGCATCCTCGGTAGCTTGAACCTCGGTCGCAAAGGCCGCTGTCTGCTCCGCATTTCGGGGGGAGCGTTCCGTGTTGCCATTGACTGTGATAATGCCATTCGGCCCTGACATCTTAAGCTTTAAATAAGCGTAGTGTGGGATGGCGTGAAAGTGAGCGAAAGCAGTTTGCCTGAGGAGTGCGTGATAACCACTTTGAATGGGTACTATGTCGAAGATTAACTCTTCACTTCAAAAGTTCTCAGCTGTGCCGAAGACCACGTCTAAGGTCAGGCTTCTAGAACATTTTGCCTCAACTCCTGGTATAATAACCTTGAAAGTAGTGCTACTGGGCTTGACTCTTGCCAGGTCGATATGCATTTTCTTAACTGTGTCAGCATATATCAGATTGAGGCTGCTACCTCCGTCCATAAGGACTCGGGTTAGATGAAAACCGTCCACTATGGGATCGAGTACCAATGCCAATGTGCCTCCATGATGGATGCTTGTCGGATGGTCTCTTCAGTCAAAGGTGATTAGAATTTCTGACCACAGTTATATTTGGGCACTGCTGGCTCTATGGCATAAACTTCTCGAAGTGCCTGTTTCCTCTCCTTCTTGGTGACATGAGTAGCATATATCATGTTGACGTCCTTAACCTCGGGAGGGAACTGTTTCTGGCCGCCATTGCTCGGCCCGAACTGGTCACAGTCCACGTTATGAGGTTGACTCTTGCCCTGATTATCGGCTGCTATCTTGCCAGCTTGCTTGATAACCCAGCAATTCTGGTGAGAATGAGTAGCAGTCTTGTTTGGATTACCATGGATAGCTCATGGTTTGTCCAGTATCTTGTCCAACATTGATGGGCCGCCTTTATTCCCTTGAAAGGGTTTCCTCTTGTTGCTACTACGTTGGTTGCTAAATTTGGCATTGACTGCCACCTCCTCGGCGTCGCTGTTATTTCCTCTATTGCGGCGCTTGTTGCTCTTCTTGCACCGAGGTTTTCTGTTTCCATCGTGTGCCTCGGAGGTGCCTGGATCGCCATTATGGTTGCTTCTATGAGCCAGCCAGTTGTCCTCACCTGCGCAAAATTGAGTCATCAAATGTGTGAGGGCAACCATCGACTGAGGCTTTTCCTGTCCGAACTCTCTAGGGAGCCATTCACCACGGATACTGTGCTTAAAGGCAGCTATTGCCTCCGCGTCAGGATAATCTACTATTTGATTTTTCTTGGTCAAGAATTGATTCCATAATTTTTTGACTAATTCCCTTGGTTGTTGTACAATGTGACTGAGGCTGTCGGCATCCGGGGTTCGGACATAAGTGCCCTGAAAGTTTAATTGGAAGGCATCTTTGAGGTCCTCCCAATTACCGATGGAGTTCTCAAGCAAGATGTTGAGCCAATGCCGTGCCAATCCTTTGAGCTTTAATGGTAAGTCTTTAATGGAAAGTATTTAATGGCATGGAGGTCATCACCTCGGGATATGTGGATGTGCATGAGGAAATCCTCAATCCATACAGCGGGATCAGTGGTTCCGTCATATTGCTCAATGTTGATTGGTTTATACCCTTTCGGGAACTAGTGCTGCATGACCTCGTCTGTAAAGCACATGGGGTGAGCAGCTCCTCGGACCCGAGCTATGGCATGCTAGAGATCCAATGTCATTATGGTCTGGTCACGTGTATAATCACGAGTATCACCATTCTTGGCGAACCAAGCCGAGTATCCCGCCTGTCCAGCAGGTGGGCGCTTCTTAGATCCATAAATGGATTGTGATGTGGCGGCTGGTATCAATGCCAATTTATTTCGTAGATCATAAGGTTTCCCAAGAGGAAGTGGATCCTTGCCGTAACGGCGAGGTATTTCAGCTGGTTAGGGTATCCGCCTGCTGGTCTATCTCGGCCCCGAGGCGGGCGGTTAGGGTTCTCGGCCCACTCGCACTTTGACAGCAAACTACCGTCAACCTCCTCGTCGAACTCCGGAATTAGCTTTCTTTGCGGGTAGTACATATGATTCCCTGCGAGTCTATCCTTGATTTCTTGTTCAGCATTAAGGACCTCGGTCCATTTATCATTTAGCCTATCTTGTTCATCCCAGAGCTTCTGGGACTTTTGCTTCATGCTCGTGGCAGTACTAATGAGCCGTCGGCGAAAGGGCTGGAGTCGAGGATCCTCAACGGGTTCCTTGGGGAAGTCAAATTCATCAGGTCTGAGGCTCAATTCTTCCTCGGACTCTGGGAAGTAGTCATAGTCCTCGGGGTCATCATCTTCCCCATTCGGTATGGCCCTGTCGATATGACCATCACTGGTGCTATCGCCTGTGTTCTGGTCCTCGGCACCGTCTAGGGTAGCGCCATTGTCCGTAGCACCGTCGTTATCGGCGGCGTCCATACTAGTGTCCCCGTTGCCTGTGTTTTTACCATGGCGCCTTCTACGTCGGCGCTTGGGTGGCTTTTTATCTCCTTCTTCCTCCCCCTTAGGGGTGTCCACCATGTATACATCGTAGGTGGAGGTAGCTTCCCACTTGCCAATGTTGGAAGTGGCTAGGGGTGATGCAGTGTAGGACATGTCGTCGGCTTCTTCATCCAGGTCGGCGGCCTCGTCGGAGGTGAAGTCCAGTATGTCGGTTAAATCTTCGACTGTAGCGACTAGATGGGTGTCGGGTGGCATGAAAGTTTTTGCACTTCCCGACCTGTTTTCAATCCGATCGTAGACCAGGGTCTGATCATCCGATATTCCAAGGCTCTGAATCCGGTCTAACATCTCGTTCAGGAGCACGAGGTCGGCCTTGCCCATCTCTTGACAGTGCAGGGCTTACCTGAAGTTTGCCCGAGGTACCGCCTGATGCATCCTTGGCATTCTCGCTAGTTGCGCTTGATGCTCTATCCAGCAGTCAGTGTTCGGATCCGAGCTTAAAGCTGGCTCTGAGTCACAGATAGATCCACAGCCCTGCTGCATGATTGAATCGAGTGCTGGGAAGGTCATGCTTGAGGGATTTTTAGGCTGGTCTAACACCCATCCTGAAAAGCGAGATCGCCATGGGAGTTCGCAACATACTCCAGATTTCCAAACCTGATGGTCTAGCCTGGAGAGAAGTTCTCGATCTGGCCGAGGTGACCAGTCGAGTCGGCGTGCAGCACGATGCTGCCGAAAGCGAAGAGCTGGCCAGGGACAAAGATGTGCCCACAGCCGATGCCATCATTGATCTAAAGATGCGCCATCGAACCTCTGCGATCATGCAGTGGGACCTGTATGGGCCACCAATGTCGGTGCTAAAACCGGCGAATCTTAGGTAGGGGGTCCCAAGCTGGTGATCTTGGTACGATGGTAACAGGAAGTAGCAGGGACACAGTTTTTCCCAGGTCCGGGCCCTCTCAAAGAGGTAAAACCCTATGTCCTACTTGTATTGTGTTGATTGTAGATGGGGTACAAAGTACAGGGTGATCTACCTCGAGATCGTATGAGTGAGTTCTAACCTCTAAAAAACCTTGCCTCTACGGACTAAATCCCACGGTTTATGTAGGCACCGGGGGTATCTAGGGTTACAAGTAAGTCGGCTACAACTAGAGATAACATGCTGATTATTTGAATGTGCCTTGAAGTGTACGCCAAGTCTTCGGAGGATTCCATCTTGAGTACGCCAAGGGCCATAGCTTGCGCGGCCCAATCTACAGCTGTCGGTGGGTCCTCGTTCCGGCCCATGAATGACAGGCCGACGTGGTGTGCACCCCCTAATCCAGGACACCGTTAGCTGGGCCTAGGGATGATAACTTCATTAGCACCAGCAAATTGCTTTGCTTCTTCAGGTGGAGGAGTGGATGGTGCTTGTTTATCTAGAGCACTGTGGCTCAGAGGAACTGCTTCGGTGGCAGCAGTCATAAGATGGCGATCTGTATTTTATTTTGGCTTGCTGGCTGAGCCCTTTTCTTCTAACATTTTTGTTTGGCAGACCTTCTCTGCTCAGCTTGATCTTGATCTCAAATTTCAACAACTCTTCTGTCACAGAGCGGAAAGACTTGTATGGCCAAGCGAGCATGCCAATCGAATTTCTTCTTCCTGATAGTACTGATGGCCTTGGTGACAGTCACAATTTCCTTGTCAAGACCCTTGGACTCAAATTCAGTCTTGGCATTATCTCTGCATCTGCTCCAAGGTTTTCTTATCCTTCAGTGCATCAGTAAGCTCCTTGGTAATTTCTTTCAGCTCGATAAAGAATTTGCCCGCCAGTTGTTTGATGTCAGACGGCGGCTGCAGACTCCCAATATCTTCAGCCTGTGTATCATATGCAGCGCTATCAATTATGTCCATGAAGAGCATGTGATCATACTCTTGAGGCTCTTCAACAATTTTGAGATCATTTTTCCTTGCCATATTGGTGGGAATATCTACTTCTGCAAAAGCATTCTTTATTTTGGTAGAAGGATTGCTCAACATATTTGACTTGGCAGACACCAAAGGAATATCATCAGTTCTCTCCACAGCATGCCTGGGAGATCTTCTTGGAGACAAAATAGCCTTTGAAGATAAAGTGCTCTTGATAGGGTTGTCGAGGATTGCCTTCTAGTCATACCGAATTTCTTCTGCATTCTCTTCGTTCTTTAGAATCAGAAGAGTACCCTACTTCTTTAGATGGACTAGCAGCTTTCTTTATCCTTCTAGCAAGAGCTTTTCTTCGAGGCTTTGCAAGACTTGAAGATGGAGCTGTGTTTTTCTTCAAGCAACTTGCCTTTGAGGCAGAGGCACACTCCTTTTTCTTCTCAACATCTTGCTGAGTCAGTACAATGTTCTCAGCTTCTATTTTCTCGGTCTTGGCCGCCTTCTCTCTTGGCTTTGGCCTTGGCCCTCTTCTCGACTTCCTTGCGATAATCCATAGGAGTCTTAATAGAACTGGGGTGAGCATTGGGAGGCTATGGTGGCCTCACTTTATCTTCGCCTTCCTTGATGCAGCCCTCAGCAATGCATTCGTTCCATGGAGGAGTGAAGGCAAACAACACGGCATACTTTGCCCGAACATTTTCATACTTGAACCATTTCTTGGCCCATTACTGTTTAATTTTCTGCAATCTTGTATTTCGCTTTATCAGCATTTCACCATGAGGAGGCGTCTTATGTGGCGCCAGGTCAGACATCTCCACAGTCGTGTCAGCTTCTTGACCACGACCACCTCTCCTTGGTCTGTCTTCAGAACCGATACCTTGATCCTCGGTTGCTACTTGATCTTTAAAGGCAACAACTTCTTCTTCGATTTCTTCTTCAGGATTTGGCTCAGCCTGTTTCTTTGGTACCTTGGGAGGCTTCAAAGATTTGGCAGTGCCCCTCATATGTTTCTTGTCTTGGCCTTTGTCTAGCAAGATCTGAGGTAGTTGCTCTTCCTATTCTTTTTTAGACTCAGTGCACTCTCCCGAACCAGAAGCCATGATCACCTGTGAATGGATTTAAGGTATGAAGGAAAATAGACAAGGTTATGAGTACACACAGAGGGATTTTGTCGATGAAAAACTTTTTCAGAGAGTTTTTGATTAGTGATTCGAGAGATATCTTAGATAGATAATATCATCGATAGATCTTACGCTAGTAAGTTCCAAGAAATTTACTAGAATAAAATCTAACTAATCTTCAGTGAGGATAAATGCTTGAATGTAGATCTAAGTGTACTTTGCACAAGGAAAAACTACAAACCATGCATAGTAAATCTTAGAGAGCCCTAAAGATCTACTGCCGTAGTAAAAGTAAATCAAAATGGCACCGGATGAACTCGCTATAAGAACGGAAGTTGAGTAGATGAGTTCGGATCTCCGTACCCTAACTTGGTGACGGAGATCGACTATGGCGACGTGGCGAAAGATATTACCGTGTCGACGGGACAAAATGCGGTGAGGTTCCGCCAAAGTTGCACGTCGGAGGAGCTCGTTAGATTTTTCTTCAAGCATGGGCTCAGAGGGTTTGATGGACGAGCGAAGACAAGGAACTAAGGAAAGTGCGGAACCGTCCAAGGAAGAAGACGGAGGTATTTATAGGAGAAGATACCCAACCACCCATGAGATCGATGACCCACATGAAATGGACTCTCCACATTCAACTCGCATGATTAGATAGTGGAGATCATGGGTATATGGCAACCGAAAACAATGGTTTCTCCGGACTCGGGCAAGAGACCCGAATTTTGGAGGGCTTTCACCAAATTGGATTAAATTTTGAGTCGCATTTTTCTCATGGCCAAGGACGTCAGAGAGAAATGCACTACAGATGAAATTATGTACTCACAACTCAAATCATAGATTTGGACGAGAAAGAGTGGAAAGGGAAAAAGTGTCCGAAACAAAATCACTCAGCCAGATAAAGAATCAAAAGAAGCAAATAGCTATGAGTGATGAGTTCATCGGACGAAACACCAAAACTGCAACACAACAGAGTGAGAGAAAACATGATTGCACCAACAACCAAACAAAACCAAATGACTCAGAAAAACACTGAAGTAGATAGAAAGTTAAGAGGGGCAAGGATCAATTCTTTTCGGAAGAGTGAGTGAAACCCCTGCACTAGTAATTGTGTCTCGAGGCATGAAAAATGAGTTGAATCACCCTGAGACATTTTTCTTGCAAGAATAATTAGTTAGTCTTTACCACCCACATCTTTGCGGGCGGTGGAGATGCCATTTGTCTTGGTCGAGCAGGAACTGTTTTCTTCCATGACTCTCTATAGTTTCTCATCTGTGAAGGGTTAGCATAGTCATAAGAATAGGCATTGAAATTATTTCCAGAGACATGCACATAATGATTTGAGGCAGTATGCATGTACTCCTTCTGACGATCATTCAATCCATTTCTCTTCAAGGAGTAAGCAGCACCATGCTGTGAAGAATATCCATTTCTTCGAAGATAATTTCTCTGCAAGGTTAGATTGGTAGTGACAGGAAATTTTTCAATGATGGATTTCTCAACCCAAATTTGCTTCTTGGGCGAACCTATCCTGCAGTTAGTGCCAATATACCGAGCAAAAACACAACCATTCTATTACTTGAATAGTTTGTAGTTAGAGTTAAGTGATTCATCATCATCAATAGGAATGGGATAGTCATATCCAGATAATAATGAAGGTTTGAGAGTTTTGCTCTTGGCAAGGACCCAGCATGTCCTAGGATATTGTTCAGGGGTCCAGTCACTACAAAATCCCTGCTATTCTATGACAAAAACCCTGGTGATGAAGCACAAACTGTCACCAAAGATCATTTTCTATGATGGTCAACCGTCACCAGGTGTTTTCCTCCCGGAGTAGCACCCTCAGCAACTTTGGTGATGTTCTGGCCTGATTTTCAGTGACATATTTGGCCGTCATTAGGCATGTGCATATTCTGCGATGATTTGTAGTGTCACAGAAAATGTTCAGCGGGTTAGAAAAATGATTAAAAAAATGGCGTGTTGATGTTCAGAACGTAGCACCTGGTTTTTCTGCCATGGTAGAGTTTATAACATATTAGAATCAAATTTTCAGGGGCTATGAGTTGAGATGCTCATATCAAAATCCATTGATTTTTTTTCCGTACATGCTCTCATTGTAGTGAACTATGAGAGCACGAATGGGAAAATATGATCACATAGAATAAAATTGCATTAAAGGTTCTAAACTTCACTAGAAATAGTGTACCGCAATAGCAAAGGGACCGCCAAGTCACATGGCAGTATTACAAAAGGTCATAATTTCTTAATACTACTTAATAGGTCTGACCATAGAACATACATGTGCATCATCATCACATCAGTACCAACAGTAGCATAAAATATGAACTATAGAGATGGACGATCATGAGGCAACACGTAGAGAGACAGAACTACTCCTCATCTGGTTCAGCAGCAATGATACCGAGGAAGAGAAAGCTCCCTCCACGTCCATGGTGGGGCACGAAGATCATCCTGTCTCCAATATCCATGTCGTACACGTCGACTACTTTGCTCCACCTATTAAGGACGATGCTTCCATCTCCTTCTCCTGAAGCCGAGTCTGAAGTTGAACTGATGTTGACTCTAGGATGGAGAACAATGGTCAGCTCACCATTGCACCCATCTCCTTAGGCACAACACGTTGCGGGAGTATCTAGTGGAAGAACACAATTTGAACACTGTAAGCAAGCTACATAATTACCTAGAGTATCTGAAGATAATGAGAGTAGATGTAGTTCTAATCATGAGTTTGTTGTCAATGTTGGTGTTGTTCAAAGTGTGCAGTAGCGGCACATACGAATGATCTCTTGTTCCAGCATTGTAACCGCCCGCGAGCATCCAAATTTGATCAACAAAGCCGATGACAAACCACATCTCTTCCTAGCTTACTCTGCTACCGTCAATAACCTCCATGTTGTCTATACACTATTTTGTTACAATATACACTTCATAATAAGCTATCAAAATATTTGTAAATAAGATTAGTTAAATATAGCACCCGGATGAAATGTGATTATGTAAATCTAGCTATAAATGTTGTTACTTAAAATTGCTAGATATTTGCCAAAATACTTACACGGATCATTGCTCAAACGCACATGGAGGCGACGTTTAGGTTTTCCACCTAGTCTGAGGTACAGTTCCATACCTACTTCGAACTGGTACACTATGGGAAATTCTTTCCAAGTACGTCCTGTGAATAAGGTCATATCTTCTTCGTTCCTGATCCTGCATACAAAACAAAAGCCCTCAATTGTCTCCAGGTGGACGTGTACAGTGGTCCTGATAGATCTATTTATGCGTAGCTTCTCCAGAAGTTCATCTCTTGCAAAGCAGGGGATGCACTGAACAGAATTCAGAGATTGCTCAAAAATATTTAGGCTATTTATAGAGCCGGTACCATTTATGAAAATGCTAAATACCATTTCTGACAGTGCTTACTACAATTTATGAAAGTGATTAAAAACATTCTTAAATGAATATTGGATATTAGAAATTTCGTTCTGAATTTGTTAGTTTTAGAAATATTTATGAAAATTTCAGTGCTGCAATAGAAATCAGGAATTTTCTATATCATAATAAACATAAAAGAAATTTTCAGATTATACATAGGTTACTCGTGACATCTAAAGTCGGAGTAAGTAGTGAATGTAGCAATAAGTGGTAAATGTACCAAGGGGCTACTGTTGGCACTTTACCAAATTTAGTCAAGTGTATCTATTTTTAGATACTTTCCATTAAAAGCATGATTTATGTTCAACTCATGAGCAGACTTTTCTACTTATGAACCAATCATGAAATCCATATGCGTTTATGTGTTAAAATCCACATGTAGGAAATCTTCACAACTTAACTAAACACTTGAATGACATGTACGTTTGATAAACTTCAAATCTTAGAACCATACCATAATTTTTTGAATCCTTGCGGAAGCGTGATGCGGAGGTACTTGTCCTTTGGAACATATGGGAGAGCGCAGAGATTCCTGGTGTCCAAATACTTCCGGCACTGCATATCTGAACCCTCGATTATTTCATAAATAGCATCTGGAGGTGAGATGGAGATAAAGACTTACCTTCATTTGTTCTGCGGGAAGTCCAAAACCATGACAAGCTGCGGCGACAGGCGGCTACCCTCATCGACATGTTTGATCTACGGGGAAAGATGGCGGTAATCCTCATCGGCAGAGATGAACCTGCTACGAAGTATGGCCGCGATACGCGTCGGCGAGAGGGGGCGAGAGACTGGATTTGGGACTATACACGGGCGAGAGGGGGTTTTCAGTGAAGGAGAGATGAACAGAGACGGCGAAGCTGATGGGACTATACGCATGCACCTCTCTGGTTTGGGCCCACTTTTTAGCTGTAGCACAGAAATATTAGGATAAAAATGCAACATATATTTTCTAATCAAGGAATAAGAAAAATGCATGTAAAATAACAGAAAATGTGCAAACACTTTTTCCTTTTTGGTTGGAACTTTTGCAATTCAAATAAAATCATAGTGGATCAAACTCATGCAGGACATTTTCATCAATGTCATGCACAGAAAATATCGCCACTTGCAAGGTGTAGCCAAAAACATTGCAAATAATGCAACAGACCGTCTTGAAATCATTAAAATAGCACATCGCTAGGTGTAGCATCAAAAAGTTTGCAATGAATGCAACCGACCTTCTTGAAATCAATAAAATAACTAAATTACATTCCCAAAAATTTCAAAACATGGACTTTGAAATTATTTTAAAGGATGGAACGGGTCAGTGTAAACATTTACACAATGTTTACAATGACTCATCACATCGATTAAATCAACCTCGAGGTATAGCCACTTCCCAGCTGGTCACTTGTCCTCATACTGCTCTAGCCACAGCACACTTAACATTTAAATTCCTTTAGGAATGAGCTACCGGAAGGGAAGATGCACCTTCCCGATATGGTTGTCTATCAGACCTATGAGACATTTACAAATATTGAAGTGTACCCCATTGTTGACATGTACAATTTGATCGAATTGTTCATTGCAAACACCATATATTGACATGTGCATGGACCTTTTCTTTGTTACGTGTAGTGCCCAAAAATTGGACCAAACTCATATCACATCATAGTGGACCAAACTCATATCACATTTTGAAAATATGTCATAAAGTTTGCAAAGAATGCCACGGACATTTCTTCCTTGTTACGTGTAGTCCCCAAAAATTTGAAAGAATGCAACAGACCTTGAAATGAATAAACATTCACATTATATGTGAGTTATTTTCATATCACATCATACTGGACCAAACTCATATCACATTTTGAAAAAATATGTCGTAAAGTTTGCAAAAAATGCCACATACCTTCTTGAAAAGTTGACCAAACTCATATCACATTTTGAAAATATGTCATAAAGTTCACAAAGAATGCCACGGACCTTCTTGAAGCCAATAAACAGGTTCACTATATTTGACAGAACAAAAAATCATTCTCAAAATTTTCAAAACAAGGACTTCGAGGTTAATTTAACAGACAGGACGGATCACTATACACATTTAAATGTGTACAAAACCGGTATGTACACATTTAAATGTTTAGAGTGACACATCCCATCCGCTAATTTAACCTCGAGGTATTAACTTTTGCGTTCCTTTCGGATGAGCTGGCGGTAGGGAAGCTGCACCTTCTGATATGAGTTACCTCTTCATATCCTTAATGGCGTACCTGGATGACCGCACGTTGTAGCCCAATGTCATGTCGCCCGCGAATCTAGAAGCGTCCTTCCCTCGTCTAGCTACTCTCACATTTTCCCCTATTTTTTGCCGCCTGCACACCTATAGAACCGTCACGCGCCGACCATTTCCGAAGAGCAAACGCTGCACATACCAGCCCCCGGCCATGGTTCGTCTGAAAATCACCACCTGCAACAACATCGACGGCAGATGGAATCACCTAATATCCAGCCAGGCATTTCCATGCCCCAGCCCCTCTCCGCGTCGCTCCCCATATCCCAAATTAGACCCTTCTTCGGAGGAGCTCGAAGCCGCACGCAGTGAGGTTGCACAAGAGGAGGCCTTGATGGAGGAGGACCCATGCGGTGATGGAGACTGACGACGAGGGTGAGGAGATGGAGACGGACAACGACGACTATGACTACGATGACTATGAGCCGGCGGTCGGCGATTTGCTTCCGATGATTGAGGCAAAGCTACCTCCAATGGTGGAGGAGGAGCTCCATCTATCCGCCGCCTTGCAGGCATCGTTCAAGACCCTCAACACTTATCAAACTGGCCGTGAGACGGACTCGGCCGTCCTTCGCCGGTCCTGCAAAATCGCCTTGCAGGACTTTCTCGGCCCCAACAAAGCAAGGCGGTAGTTCTATGCCGACGAATGGCGCGCCCTACAGGAGATCTGCGACATCACCGACCGGGCTCGCTGGGAAGAGGAGAAGACGGTGATGACAGCAGGTATCACACCAAAGTAGTTGCAGACGCCGACGACTAGTATCAGTATGGCGAGGCATTTTGAGTAGAGGATAAATTTCTCTCTAATGTAATTACCTTTCATCTTCACCTTCGTGCCCAAAAATTTGAGGAATGAATGTGTTGTATTTTTCTGTGCTTTAGTCTGAAAATTGCGTGCAAATGCGTTGCAAATTTATCCATAATTGACATGTCAACCACAGTGCGATCTGCTTGTTCTGAAGTAGGCATGTCCACTGTCTGAAATAGAAACTTAATTTTATGACAAAAAAATTGATCTTTACGTCCAGACTTTCACCTGTTTTTATTCAGTCATATGCAGAGCACAATGCCATATGATTTCTTCAAATCAACAAGCAATTGCAGCAAATGCTTTGCAAACTTATCCAAAATTGACATGGCGACCACACTGCCATCTGTTTGTTCTGAACAAGGCATGTGCACTGTCTAAAATGGCAACTAAATTTTCTGACAAAAAAATTGATCTTTAGGTCCAGACTTTCACTTGTTTTATTCAGTCATATGCAGAGCACAATGACATATGATTTGTTCAAACCAACATGCAATCACAGTGAATGCTAGATGTATCTGATATGCTACAGTGACCCACACTGGTTGTCAATACTAGACACCAAACTCTGAAATGCTGCATTCGTGAACCACAATAAAAAAAATTATGTTAGTAATTTCTTTTCATGTTGTGGATTGGTAAGGTGCCATATTGATGAAGGTTCATTACATACAACATGCATCATTGACAAGTACACATGGCGGATTTAACATGCATCTTACTTCCACTTGTGCACACTACACATATATCTTGGTTCATGTACACGTTACAAAGCAAACCACACCCAAAGAGTTGACATTTTCTTGTGTGTATTTTTTTACATGTTTAATACGCCGATAATAATACCGCATACAAAAAAGCTCAAGTTTTAAATCATGTTTGGGCAGAAATCACGTTTTCACATATAATAGTTGCAACAAATACTTATGAGTACATGGAAATATGATGAAATACCACATTGAATGACAAAACACATCTATAATAAATTGTTTGAATCAAAGAGAACATGTGTGCACTAGGGTATGGAAGTAGTATTAGTAGGAGGTATAAAAGGTCATAGAAAATAGATTTTTAAATCGGGAGTGAACAACCATCATGCCATGTCAAGTGGTAATGTGAGTTTAAATTTGTCATGAGCAAAGATCTATTATATGATCTAAATTGTTGCTGGTTTGACATGTACAAGGAAAAGGATGGTTCATTGCAAACTTGTTCAATGGACTTTGGCATGACAAATAAACCTTTTCTAAACTAACCAGCACCAAAACATTTGCCATTTCTTGTAACAATTTTTGTCAAATGTAATACATCCATAATGAGACCACATGCCAACTTTCACAATTTTTTAAACGTATTGAGGTTGGATTATATTTTTTTTGATGAAAAATTGCAAGAAATGCGTATGGTGCGTACGTGCACGCAAATTAAGTTGCACGTTCCTTTAATATTTTCGTTTGCCCTGAAATTTTCGTTCCTTCCGCCCTTTCCTTCCCTCTCTTTTTTTGTTTCCTCTAATTATTTTAAATGCCGCGCTCATTTTTCCCTCGCCCACCATATAAAGATTATTCCATATTCACCAAATTAACCCACAACCTCATTCACACCGTCCTCTCATATGTCTCTTCTTCCCCAGATCCAGTCCACTCGTGGCGGCGAAATAGATCCCTCCCCGGCGTCCGGCATGGCCGGCATACTTTGAAGCGGCAAACTACGTAAACTTTCTCCATCTATCCCAAAACCTAATCGTAGACTAACAACTCTACCCTCCTCCCGCCCCACCGCCCCTTCTAAGATTTGCACCTGCGTGTACGTTTTCACATGTTGTTCTTTCAAAGATGTAATCAAATTGCCGGTTTGTATTAGGCTCCGTATAGCAGCTAATTCTATCTAAGGTTATAACAATTTAGTATGTAGTTTCTTAATAAATTAGCCATATTATATAAAGTACTGCAGCTAATTTTATCTAGGGTTACAGTAATTTAGTATGCAGGTTCTTATTAAATCTTGTGTGCTGTTTTCATAAATGAATGATTATTTCTTCTTGAGATAATATGTTATATTTCATCAAATCTATCATTATATATTGTTCTAGATTTGGTAGTGCATTACTATCTCTTATTCTTACTCATACGATATATTTATGGAGTATGTGGTATCCTTTGAATCTTTGCTCACATTAGTGATGACCATGCATAGTAGCAAGTCATATCTGACTTTGCAGCTGCTGCAGCCAAATCAGCACATCTATACTGCAGGATTAAGGAAGAAACACCATAGGACGATGATCCTATAGCCAAACGTGCGCTGACAAACGGTGTTGCTACCGTTGCTGTACCAGATTTCGTATCCGTACCACGTACGTATATGTATGGACATGGACAAAAAGATGTTGTCTATGAAATTGATTTGGATTCACAGGGTTCAGATGATGTCAGTTAGGTTGATATAGGTGAAGATGCTGGTAGTCTTCAAAAAACTACTTCTCAGGTACAGATTTCTTGTACATCAGCTTAGTACCACTGCTAGATTGTTGTTTCTAAACTATGTCATGGAGTGCATTCGGTCAGGCAATGCATGGTCGTAGACTGACACTACCGAAGAAGCGCACCAGAGCCGACGTGCCTTCATCTTCAACTGTGACAAGATCTACAGTGAACGACCCATCTATTCAGATGGTTAAACTTTCTTTCCTGATTGCTAATTCATCTATAACTTAAACTTGTGCTGTAAAACATGTATTAAAACTTGTTGTGCATATGTTGTATCCTAAATGGGTTTATGTTTTCTGCAAGGAAAGGTTCATATTGACCCAAGGATGCATTTGCCGCAAAAATGTGCATTGTTACTTTAAGAAAATGTGGTCGTGAATTTCCCGATAGAAACAATGACTGGAACAAGGTAAAAAAACACACTCATGAGCAGGCTATAGCGCTGAAGCATGAATATATAAATGAAGAAAATTGAGGAAACTAGTGGACCAATGGTGTGACGATCACTCCAATGTATGTAATACATAAATTTTTGCTCTTCAACTTGTCAATCTGTACTTCTGGACACATCATACTAAATTTGAGCTACATATCATAGGCACTTTGTGCCAAGAAATAAGGAAAATCATCTACTGTGAAGCTAAGCCAAAACACTGGACGTACAAAATGTGATTTCCACTGCAGACATATGGTAAGTATTTCTACTATCTTATTGCAAATGCTTTATGTTGGATTATTATATGACTTGCATATTAATGTTTACTAATTGATAAATCTAATATAAGGTCAAGGACAACATTGATAATCAATCTGGTGGAGACTTGCTTGAACGTACGCACACTGCAAAGAAAGATCCTACATTTAATCAGACTGCACAAGAACAAAACGTAAGTACTGTCTAATCTTATATCTTATCTTATATATTTACTAATTGGACGCACCATGCGAGGCTCCACGTTAATCCTCATGTTTAAAACGTAGCAAACCGTTGAATTAAGAGATGAACGGCTTGAGATAGCGTAATGTCCGTGTACAATTTGATCAGTATTGATCTATCAACAAATCCATGGCCGCTACTCTTCTTATCTTCCATGCCTACACGTCTCCAGGTGGTGCCTCGCCTGATCGAGCCGCCGCGGACATACCCCACTCGAAGTGCATACTCCTCCGCATCGTCTCCATGCGCAGGATGTGAGGTCGCCACCTCAGGCAAGTGCATCGATCTACTAACTCCTCCTCCTCTCTCTCTCTGTCTCTCTTTCTCTAGAGCAATTCATCAATTCAATCAATCTAGATCAAGCCAGGTCACGTACGAGTCTCCGGATAGCTGCACCTGCACGTATGGAATCACTCAAGATGCGTCTAGCCTTCAACCAGCCATCTATGCACAGCAATCTACGTGCCTGTGTTACGCTGCTGGCCGAAAGAATCATGGCTAGAAAATCAACATCTCTCTCCTATCTACTCCAGCTTCTCCGTGATAGAGAATTATTAGATGGCAACTCTACACAGAAAGCTGCTGCAGGGGTTGACACAAATATTTTTGGGACTACAAAGATTGCGGCAAGAACATCTGGCTGTGGGAGAAAGGAATGATTCATCCATGACTGCTGCTTCCATGGATGCCCTCTTGCTGCAGGAAAAGTAGGAACGTCACCACAGTTTTGTCCATCACTCACGTCCATTGATGTGGTTGTCACTCACCTCGATTAGATAATCATTCCTAGATGCACAAATAGGCTGTAGTCGACTATGGATGAAATTTGGGGTCAAAGTGTTACGTGCAGACCCTCCTGACTATTTACAATCTTTTTACACTGATGGTGTATTCCATTTTTTTCATACATTAAGATGGTATACACTACAGGAAAATCACATGTCGCCATATGGCTCGACGTATGCCGAGTGTAGAAACGCGCGTATTCGGCTTAATTCCACGTAAGCCGAGTATTGAGTGACGGACGCTCGGTAAACAAAGTAGACTCGGCTTAACTGCATGAATTTCTGGTGTGGTTGATTGCTTTAATGATGGGTTAAAACTGAATCGTACGTCTTGCATTCTATTTTCTTAATCATATTTTAGAGCAATATTTTGTAACCAGCCACATGCTATCCCTGCACATAAACTTGCTAATTTGTATAGCATGTTTTCTTCCAGTGAAAGGGTTAAGAAAAAAAGAGTACAAGAAAGAATATAAATCTGCATACATCAACACAACTTTCAAAATATATATATATATATATAGGGATTGACTATTCGTCATTCAGGGTGAAGAATAGTTATTCTTCACCCCAGCCTCTCTGGTGCGCTGCCGAAATTCCCACGAACGGTGGTTTCCAATCACGCACGTAACAAAAAAACTGATGCCATTATATTACGACGCTAAGTAATGCATGCACGTAAGATTCCTTCGACGCGATGTAAATTTACAGACCCGTGTCCCCAGTCAACCCACGCCCCGGCACTTAACTAATGCATGCTCGTAAGATTCCTTCCATAGATGTAAATTTACGGACGCCCTGTCTCCAGCCAGCCCACAGGCCCGACAGCTATTTTGCCAAATGAAAAAGAAAGAGAACAGACACAAGGATTGAGAACTGAGAGGCGATGTAAACGGAACCAACGTAAATTAGCCTAAGTTGAGGCATAAGTTGAGACATTTGGACAACCACCAATTTAGGAAAATCTGCAGCTAACATAGGAATGTTGTAGCAGCCTTAAAACAGAAAATCAGCCATCAAGAGGCATTTTGCAAGATGTAAGAAATTTGGATCCAGCGTAGAATAGAAAAGTCGAATGTAAATAAAAATGTCTGCTAGAAACATTTGACAAAGGTAAGAATATTGGGTGCCAATGTAAAATAAACTTATACCAACGTAAATATTCTCGGTGCCAATGCCACTAGACTGATAAGCAAAAATCACACAAAGTAAGAACTTAATTACATGACATTTATCGTGGCCTCATATGCCCATAAAATAAATATTGTAAGGATGTGAGAAATTACACAAGGCAGTCTATTGTGTTATAACAGTGATATAATGATTTTTGACTGATGCCGCTCAGTCCAATAATAGCAGTACGAGTATGCTTTCAGGTTGACACCTTAGTCTTCAGCTGAATTCATTTGTCATCATAAGAATGCTTTAGGGATTGACCAAGTTCACAGCAGCATTAGCTCCATTGTTGTGTCCACACTCCACACCATCCTTCTACTAATATGCCTGCAAATTTGGCTGCAACCTTGTTAGTTCAAATGCTAGATACTCCCTCCGTCCCAAAATGCAAGACCATTTTTGACACTATGATAGTGTAAAAAATGATCTTACATTTTGGGACGTAGGGAGTATATTAATAGAAATTGCAACGTAGGGAGTATATTAATAGAAATTGCAAAGTTCCGATTGCGACAGGAATAGAATATATATGTAATAGCATTGCTATGTGTCAAATAAAAAATCGTGGGTTGGCTATTAGAACCAAAATGGGTTCTTAAGCATTTATATGTTAACGATGTGCGAGAATATAAAATGTAATGTGCATAACTGTACAATCACATTGAGCTTTCTCAAAAATTTATTACAGCTGAGTGATCCATGGAGAGGAATATGAACTGCAGTGAGAAAAGTCTTACTGAATGCTTTTGGAATAGGAGAACAGACAACTACACGAGGCTGAATCGGAATTCCAGAATCAGATTCATTAGTGCAACGACCACTCATGATTTCTAGTCCCCATGGGACTTCAGTTGCTTAGTTGCATGATCACGGACTAAAATCTCTACGAGACAACGAAAGGAAGTAATTACACTCACAACCTGCAGTACCTCTCTGGTTTGACAATTGGATTTAACCCGCAGCCATGTAGCTTAATGTTGGGATTCTCGTTTACTGAACCCAGGGATGAAAACAATGGTTCTTTCGCTAAACTGAAAGATGTCTTGTGTAAGATTATACAGCCCCTATATACTAGGTTATGTTTATATGCTTTACCGTTTGGTTTTGTTCACTAGTGGAAAACAGGCGATTAGTCCCGGTTGGCCACGGCCTTTAGTCCCGGTTGTCCAACCGGGACTAGCAAAGCGGGACTAAAGGCCCCCACCCTTTAGTCCCGGTTGGTCACGAACCGGGACTAAATGACCTCCACGTGGCCGCGGCCGAGCTCACGGGCTGGAGGAGCTTTAGTCCCGGTTGGTAACACCAACCGGGACTAAAGCTTTCTCTACCGCGGCAGGGTTTTGTGAGCTTTAGTCCCGGTTGGTAACACCAATCGGGACTAAAGCTTTCTCTGCCGCGGCAGGGTTTTGTGCTGTTTCTCTGCCGCGGCAGGGTTTTGTGTTTTTTTTTTCATTTTGTGTTTTCCATTTCATTTTTTTTTCAATTTGTGTTTCATTTTAATTTCAAACAAGTTTCCATACACATATTCTACGCTACTACATACACAGTACACGTTGATGCATATATAATATTCGATCTCTTGCGAGCATACATATACAATTTGCTATATAGAACTATTTAATTACATGGAGATCACTAAATTACATATTGAGGCTCTCGTCCTCCACATAGTGTTCTCCCTTTTCATCAATGACCTCCTTCAGCAGAAATCCCACCAATTCCTCTTGAATTGCTCGTATGCGCTGGTTTGGTAGGAGCTGCTCCCGCATCCTTTGGATCTTTAAGAAGGAGATCAATATGGATATATATAAGTTGAATGAAACTCAACACAATTGATGGTAATAAAATAAAACTGTGAATATTGTTTACGTACTTGAAATAGGTTCGAATCAGGTTTCCGCTCACTGGTCGCCTCCCGAATGTACTCGCAAACGTAGAATCCACATAAATTAGTCCCCGGTGGCTGCTGCAAACCCGTCACCGTTTTATAAGTTAGCTCATCTTTGAATGGACCTGTTATTTTCTTTTTGAACCGTGTCCAACACCTGCTCGGCAAAGAAAATGAACAAAGGAGTTATTAATTACTTGAATGAAAGAGGCAGATATAGTGCGATAATGATTGAAATTACCTCTGGAGCATTGCTTTCATGTCGCTCCACTGCTCTTGGTCCCAATTTAATGAGTCCATGACTTCAACTTGGGACTTGTCAACTTGAATGCTTAGCAGAATCCAGTGGAACCTGCGGACGTTTACATACGCAGACATGCATAACTCATCAATTACACTTAACATCGAGTAAGCAAAAAAGAATGTGCACAAGATAGAAACACTCACTTGAAGTTGTAAGGAAATAGTATTTCATTACAAATATTATGATTGATTAAAAAGGTGTACAGGTCGTGCTCCACATCGTTGGGGTGATGGTGTAACGTATGTTCATTAATGATATATGGGTCAATGAACCCAACGTCATAGATTCCACTTCTTTTGCATTCGAGCATCTTCATTCTGCATAATAGCATACAAAAGAATATAGTCAGGATAATATATTACAGGCAATGAACGAGCTGAGCTAGAGACTAAATTATAGAAATAAATCACTTACAGACAATAGCAACCGAGGATAGATTTGTCGAGGGCATCTTGATTGTATAACTGAAACAATTCGCGCATTTGAATATGTATCGAGTAATTTTTGAAGTGATGCTCCTCTCTAACGTCCGCCGACAACCATTCTCTCGGGTGCTTCTTCTTTGCTTCCCTCATGTACCATTCGTGCAGACTTCGCATATGTGAAGATAGACGCGCTTCGTCCTCACGACTGACCAGAGGCTTCCCTATGGCATATTTCCGTGCTATCTCACCCTTTGGCGCTTCTTCATAGCCTAACATTTGACCAAGAGACATACCTATTGCAGTAGCATTTTCTTTGGCCTCCGCTACAGTGATACCCAGTTCTCTAGCAGCATTTATGGCTCTGGGGTGCAATAATTCGAAGTCCTTATCCATATCGTCTCTGGAGTCCTTGTCGATATCGGAACTCACTATGAGCGGGAGGACCGATTGATTTTTCTGTTCACCGAGCTGGGGGTTTTGTTTCCCGCTTTTTGCACTTGGTTTTTTGTTCTGCCGACGCTTGGCATCTTGCTTAATAATTTCGCGCTCATAGTCTGATCTCAGATTCATCTTATATTGGGCTGGTTGCGTAACCATCTCCCTAAAGTGCTCGATGACTTTCGAATCTAATTGCACCTTGGCCTCGGGCTTTTTCGGTGCAAAATGGGCCTTCACTTGGGTAGCCACTTCCACTTCGTTTTCCTCAACAGCCATGTCGTAAGGTCTCTTGGGAAGAGGCTTTAGCGGTGGCCCTGGTATCTTCGTCGACTTATGTACTCTCTGAGTAGTACTAATCGTAGCGGTGGCCCTGTTCTTCCGCTTTTGCCCCTGATGACACGCCGGAGGTGGATTAGGGGCGGCGTCGGCTGACGCGCCGGAGGTGGACTAGGGGGCGGCGTCGGCTGACGCGCCGGAGATCGAGATGGACTTGGATCTGAACGATTATCGGGGGGGGGGGGGGGGGGGATGGACTTGGATTCCTCGGAGTCGGTGGCCTTGGCGCCGAGCCTGGAAACTTGATGTATTTCTTTTGCCATAGAATGACCTGGCGCTTGACATCTCCCAGTTTCATATCCCCTTCAGGTGTAGCGATGTCAATCTCTAGGTCCTCATACCCCTCCACTAGGTCATCCACCGTGACACGAGCATAGCCAGCTGGAATCGGACGCCCATGGTGGAGTGCTCCAGGTAGACAAGGTAAAGCAGTGCCGACCGCAACCTTGAAGGACATGTTCTTCATTGGCTGATGTAGCTCACATTGTGTCATCTCCCTGACATCATCCACGGGGTAGCGAGGCGCCGGTGCATCATCAATCAGTGCATGATCATCAGCCTGGACCTCCGTGGAAGCCACGCTGCTTCTCCGCTGGCTATTATCCAATGCAGGATCTTCCTGCGGCTGAGATGACCTTTGCTGGCTAATTGCTTCCACTAGCATCTTCATCCCAGCTAAGTCAGATTCTATCTTCCCGATCCGGTCTGCCTCTCGGTCCTTCTTTCTCTTACGGCTTCTGTAACTGTCTTTGTGCTCAGAAAACCCTTCCTTCCACGGAACAACGGCGCCTTTGCCTCGTGTTCGTCCTGTGTGTTCAGGATTCTTGAGGGCGCGTGTCAGCTCGTCGTTCTCTCTGTCGGGCCGAAACAATCCCGCTTGAGCATCGGCCATTGCCTTAATAAGGTTGTCGGTGGGTTTGAAAATTTTATTTCTATGAACACACTCCCCTGTTTGTGGGTGCAACGATCCCCCATGCCCGTACCACCAGTGCTTTGCCCTCTCGAGCCATCCCTCTGTACCTAGAGTGATCCCTTTAGCCCTCAGCTCGGCCTCCATAGCTTCCCACTTAGGCAGTGCACTCTTGTAGCCGCCTGGCCCCATAACATGGTGATATTGCTTTTTCTTAGCATTTTCCTTATTTTTTTCCGACCTTTCCTTGGCTTTCTCCGATTCCTTATACGCCACAAATTCGGGCCACTGTTCTCTCAATTTCTCAAGTAATCCTTCGAATACTGGAGTTTTCTTTTTCGCGACATATTTCGCGTATAAAGTTTTTTTGTAGTTCCGGAATGCTTCGGCCATCTTCTTAAGAGCGAACTCCTTGACTCTCAATCTTCTTTCAAGGCCACCTGGAATTGGCGTACCATCTGCATCGATTTCGTTGTAGTCTGGAGGTAGATTGAAATGTGCCATCAGCTTCTCTCAAAGGTCATCTTTGGATCTGTCGTCGACATAACTAACTCCATCACCTGCCTTCTTTGGTTTATTCCATTCTTGAATGGTGATCGGGATGTTGTCCCTAACAATCACTCCGCATTGATTTACAAATTTCGTCGCGTGCTTTTTTGGAGCCATCGGTTGGCCATTTCCAGCGATTTCGTCGATGCTGAACCTTTGATTGGGATCCAACTTCTTGCTCGGGCCTCGTTTCGATGTAGAAGACGATTGGGTCGATCCGGAGGGCTAAAAGAAGAAAGAGTCGTTAATACATATATATATATTCAAATCACTTAATACATTGGTTGTTTGCCCTTCGCCATCAATATATATATACCTCGCCATCGATGTTTGTTTGCCCTTCGTCATCGTTGTTTGTTTGCCCTTCGTCAAACGTTTCTACCTCCATTCCGTCACCGGATGGGTTCAGATATGACGAAGGGTCTTCATCTTCTCCAAGATCTTCTCCAGCATCTTCTGGCACATATTGTATTTCACCGCGTATCATGCCGTTCAAATATTCTTCATCATCGGGGTTGGCGCGTTGATATGAACCGTCCATGTCACTCCTGAAGAAAGGTAAAACAAGTTAGTGAACCCATCCTCAAACAAGTAAAAATGCGAAGTAAAAACGCTAAGTAAAAATGCTAAGTAAAATGGTAAGTAAAATGCTAAGTAAAAAAATTTATATGCTAAGTAAAAATGCTAAGTAAAAAATTTCCTAACATTTATATGCTAAGTAAAAAATTTCCTAGCATTTATATCTATTTTTCTAAATAAATTTCCTAACAAAAAAATCTATTACTAATATCATTCAAATATGTAAACAAAATCTATTTTTCTATCATTCAAATATCATTCTAAATAAATTTCCTAACAAAAAAATCTATTACTAATATCATTCAAATATTGCATAAATATTACTAAAATTTCTAACTAATTTTTCTACCTAAAATTTCTAACTAATTTTTCTACCTAAAATTTCTAACTAATTTCTAACTAGGAGGAGGCCGCGCGCGCGTGCACCGGCCGGATGGACGCCGGCGAGCACGGCGACGGCGTCGGCGATACCGTAGGGGAGAGAGAGGGGGAGGGCAATACCGGCGCAGGACGGCGGCATGCGCGGCGGCGACGACGTTCTTGGCGGCGTGCGGCGGCGGCGGAAAAATCCGGCAGCACCTCCCCTGCTCTTTCGCGCTTGCCTTCGTCTTCGTCTGGATCGGGAATGGGGGAGGAGGCGGGGCGGCGCGCGTTTATATACCGGGGGCCTTTAATCCCGGTTCCAGCCACAAACCGCGACTAAAGCCCCCCCCCCCCCCCCCTTAGTCCCGGTTGCATCCATCAACCGGGACTAAAGGTCCATTTTCGGCAGAACAGAGTTTCGCGCGCAAAGCCCTTTAGTCCGGGTTGGTATTGCCAACCGGGACTAAATGTCCTTTTGCAATAAGTTTATAAGTGAGAATTCCAAATCATGCAAAAATTCGAATTGGCATAAGTTGAGATTTTGAAATCCAAATTAAATGATTCAAATTTATGTGGATCACATTTTGAATCCTCTATCCAATGCCACTGGTTTCACATTCTTGGGACACACCAATATTTCTATATAATTACAACATTGCCACTCACACTTATAGTAATAATGTAATTGTCATAATTCAAGTTATATTAGTCCAAAATTGATGAAATCAATTTTGTTATTCCTAAATATAGTCTAACAACATTTTAATACCACTCTTGTTGCCTGAAAACATCTAGATCAAATGAATCATGTTTTGCTCATGTTCATGTGTTCATGCACATTATTAAAACTTGAAATAAGTTAAATTAGGGCAAAATAAGTTGCCAGCATGTCATGATAATTCCTGATAACCATAATAAGGAATATTAAGATGCTCATTTTGTACTAAGAACCTCTATAATGTAGTATCTTAAGTGTAGACTCTAATTTGCTTATTTGCACTTTTTCTTCAACACATGTAAATAAACAACTAAAAATTTTGTCCAACAACCTGAACTCTCTCAACCAAGGGGAAGGAGTTGTTGATCAAGGCCAAGAACTGGCCTTTTGGAATGTGTTTTGAACTTTTATTAGTTTAAATCAAAATTTTGGCTATAGAATTGTTTTATTGAATATGTTAGAGTGATTCCTGTTGCACTTGGTTGCAAATGGAGTCATCATGCCATGGTGCACCCATGTGACAAATTTGAGGCCATTTGGACAATGTTTGCCTTGGATATGGTCATGATCCATCACATTTGCCTCACATGCAATGAACCTTCTACCCTGATCCTCATATTTGTGAAGAGATATGTGAATCATTTGCTGTAACTCAAGTTTCTTAATCTGAATGGGTAGTAGGTGTGAAACAAAGGAAGTGTGCCAAGGTTTCACATTTTTTGTTTTTTTTTTGAATTTCTACTGATCCGGTCAAACTTTTGTCAACGACGACTTGCCCATATCAGTAAAAGCTGCAAAGTTATCTAATTTTTCTCAACAACTTTTGGAACAATACATTACATAAAATGTTTAATACATTATAACACATCATTTTTTCGCGTATGTCCCTTGCTTATGATTGCGCCGTAACCATGGAGCATCTTCATCATTTAACTTGATGCTTGGGTCAGTGTTCACTTTGAAGGGCGGAATTTCACCAAACTGGTTATAATCTTCTGACATGTCTGTCTTGTCCTCCACTCCCACGATGTTTCTTTTCCCTGAAAGAACTATGTGGCGCTTTGGCTCATCGCATGATGTATTCGTTTTCTTATCTTTTATTTTTCTCGGTTTGGTAGACATGTCCTTCACATAGAAAACCTGAGCCACATCTTTGGCTAGGACGAATGGTTCGTCTCTGTACCCAAGATTGTTGAGATCTATTGTTGTCATTCCGTACTGCTGGTCTACATTTACCCCGCCTCATGTCAGCTTGACCCATTTGCACCGAAACAAAGGGACCTTAAAGGAAGGTCCATAGTCAAGTTCCCATATCTTCTCTATGTAACCATAATATGTAGTGACCTTTTGCCCATTGCCGTTTGCTGCATCAAAGCGCACACCACTGTTTTGGTTGGTGCTCTTTTTATCTTGGCCGATCGTGTAAAATGTATTCTCATTTATCTCGTACCCTTGGAAAGTCAATATAGTCAAAGATGGTGACTTGGCCAACAAGTACAACTGATCTCCAACAGTGGTGTCATTCATGAGATGTGTTTGCAACCAACTGCCGAAAATCGACATGTGAAGCTGTGAAACAAAGGAGTCAGACTCCCCCGGGTTATTGGAGCATACAATATTCTTGTGTTTCTCGATATACGGAGCCACCAAGATGGAATTTTGTAGAACTGTGTAGTGTGCTTGAGTGAAAGAATGCCCGTCCATATTTATTATTGATTTCTTTCCGAGCGTGCCTTTTCCACTCAGTCTCCCCTCATGCCGCGATTGAGGAAGACCAATCGGCTTAAGGTCAGGAACAAAGTCAACACAAAACTCAATGACCTCCTCTGTTCCATAGCCCTTGGCGATGCTTCCTTCTGGCCTAGCACGGTTACGAACATATTTCTTTAAGACTCCCATGAACCTCTCAAAGGGGAACATATTGTGTAGAAATACAGGACCCAGAATGGCAATCTCTTCGACTAGGTGAACTAGGACGTGCGTCATAATATTGAAGAAGGATGGTGAGAACACCAACTCGAAACTGGCAAGACATTGGACCAAATCATTCTGTAACCTTGGTAGGATTTCTAAATCGATTACCTTCTGAGAAATTGCATTGAGGAATGCACATAGCTTCACAATGGCTAATCGAACATTTTCTGGTAGAAGCCCCCTCAATGCAACCAGAAGCAATTGCGTCATAATCACGTGACAGTCATGAGACTTTAGGTTTTGGAATTTTTTCTCTGCCATATTTATTATTCCCTTTATATTCGACGAGAAGCCAGACGGGACCTTGATACTGCTCAGGCATTCAAAAAAGATTTCCTTCTCTGCTTTGGTAAGAGCGTAGCTGGCAGGACCTTGATACTACTTTGGATGCATGCCGTCTTTTTCGTTCATACGTTGCTGGTCCTCCCATGCCTCCAGTGTATCTTTTGTCTTCCCATACACGCCCAAGAAGCCTAGCAGGTTCACGCAAAGATTCTTCGTCACGTGCATCACATCGATTGCAGAGCGGACCTCTAGGACTTTCCAATAGGGTAGCTCCCAAAATATAGATTTCTTCTTCCACATGGGTGCGTGTCCGTTAGCGTCATTCGAAACAGATTGTCCGCCATGACCCTTTCCAAATATTACTTTTAAATCTTTGGCCATATCAAATATATCATCACCAGTACGGTGGCCAGGCTTCTTTCGGTGATCTGCCTCACCTTTGAAATGCTTGCCTTTCTTTCTTAAGGGATGCCTGATCGGAAGAAATCGACGATGTCCCGGGTACACATTCTTCTTACATTTATCCAAATATATACTTTCAGTCTCATCTAAACAGTGCGTGCATGCATTGTATCCCTTGTTTGTCTGTCCTGAAAGGTTACTAAGAGCAGGCCAATCATTGATGGTTACAAACAGCAACGCTCGTAGGTCAAATTCCTCCTGTTTGTGCTCATCCCACACACGTACACCTTTTATATCCCACAACTATAAAAGTTCTTCAACTAATGGCCTTAGGTACACATCAATGTCGTTGCCGGGTTGCTTAGGGCCTTGGATGAGCACTGGCATCATAATGAACTTTCGCTTCATGCACAACCAAGGAGGAAGGTTATAGATACATAGAGTCACAGGCCAGGTGCTATGACTGCTGCTCTGCTCCCCAAAAGGATTCATGCCATCTGTACTTATACCAAACCATAAGTTCCTTGCGTCATCTGCAAACTCCGGCCATTTTCTCTCGATTTTTCTCCACTGCGACCCATCAGCGGGTACTCTCAACATCCTGTCTTTCTTACGGTCTTCTTTGTGCCATCGCAACAACTTGGCATGCTCTTTGTTTCTGAACAAACGTTTCAACCGTGGTATTATAGGGGCATACCACATCAACTTGGCAGGAACCCTCTTCCGGGGGGGCTCGCCCTCAACATCACCAGGGTCATCTCGTCTGATCTTATACCGCAATGCAGTGCATACCGGGCATGCATTCAAATTCTCGTACTCCTCACCGCGGTAGAGGATGCAGTCATTAGGGCATGCATGTATCTTCTGAACCTCTAAACCTAGAGGGCAGACAACCTTCTTTGCTTCGTACGTACTGGCGGGCAATTCGTTATCCTTTTGAAGCATCTTCTTCATCATTTTCAGCAACTTTTCAAATCCCTTGTCAGATAGACCTTCCTCTGCCTTCCATTTCAGCAATTCCAGTGTGCTACCCAGCTTTTTCAGACCATTTTCGCATTTTGGGTACAACGACTTTTTGTGATCCTCTAACATGCGATCCAACTTCTCCCTCTCCTTTTCACTTTCGCAGTCTCTCCGTGCATCAGCAATGGTCCGACCAAGATCATCAGCGGGCTCATCATGTGCCTCTTCTTCAGCTTCCCCTTCAGCTTCCCCCATGAAAGTATCACCGTATTCAGGGAACCCAGGATAGTTGTCATCATCCTCTTCTTCGTCATTGTCTTCCATTATAACCCCTCTTTCTCCGTGCTTGGTCCAACAATTATAGCTGGGCATGAAACCGTGCTGAAGCAGGTGGCTGTGAATGGTTCTTGAGGAAGAGTAATCCTTCTGATTCTTACAGACACTACATGGACAGACAACAAAACCATTCCGCTTGTTCGCATCAGCCACACGAAGGAAATCATGCACGCCCTTAATGAACTCGCCAGAGAGTCGGTTACCGTACATCCATTGCCGGTTCATGTGCATTATTATATAAGTATATCAAAAATCATTACACAACATCATGAATAGAGAAGTGACCAAATTAATACAAGTTGTTCATCACATTAGAAGAGTATAGTGGACCAAATGTTATTATTGCAAAAATAAAAAAAACTATGCACTAATTTAAAAACTTTCTACTCCATACTCATTTTGATCAATTACTAAGTAAACAACATCTACACATATGCAAACTAACAAGTTAATTTGAGCTCACATTGCATATAAATCAAATAAAATCTCCCACATTACTCCACAAATCCCTCTACTTCTAGAGCATTAAATGAGCTAAATTAGCTATGAGAGAAGAAAGGATGAACTTACATTGCATATAAATCATATAAACTCCCACATCACTCTCCCACATTACACCACAAATCTCTCCCAAATTACTCGACAAATCCCTCTATTTTCTAGAGCATAAAATGAGCTAAACTAGCAATGAGAGATGAAAGGATGAAGTTGCTAACCTTTTAGAACAATTGGATAGATGGGGCACCTCCAAATCTTGACAAATCTTGGAAAAAAATTTGGCATGAACTCGCCAGCTCTTGGGAAAGCTTCGAATGCATCTGGCTTGGGCAGGCTCAGGCAGGACGACGATGATATAGGAATTCCTTTAGTCCCGGTTCGTATCACTAACCGGGACTAAATGTACACCTTTAGTCCCGGTTGGTGACACGGGCCGGGACTAAAGGGTCTCGCACTCGAGGCTGCCGGCCACCACCCCTTTAGTCCCGGTTGGTGTTACCAACCAGGACTAAAGGTAGCCCACGAACCGGGACTAGGCCTGGCCGTACCCGTGCGCGGTCCCTAGCCGCACGAACCGGGACTAATGGGTGCATTAGTCCCGGCCCAAACTCGTTGGGGACTAAAGTGGGAGGACGGAAGGCCTTGTTTCTACTAGTGGTTGTTGTATCTCCAGCAATAGATGATGATGACGCTACAGGTTGTAGAGAATAATAATATATCCATTCAAAATGATTGGTAGATAAGTTCATTTGGCCTATAATTTGTTAGATTAGAAAGCTGAAAATATATGGGCGGTAGCCTTGACATGCCTACCTTTTCCAGCTTACACGAAGTAGTGCGAAAAGAAAAGAAATATCATGGAGAAAAGTTTGACCTTTTGACGGCTGTTCCGTTCTAAATAAAGATGTCTCTTGCTAGCCAATGTGTTTTCATCCCCAAATTATCTCTGAAATCTTCTCATTTTTCAGTGGACATCGACTATGAACATACTCAAATCAGACTGGAACAAAGAGAACATGGAAAAGGCATCAGACACACGGGACACGCTAAAAACAGGCTGAACAACCAAACTAATAATTTAAAGAGGAGACCAATACGCATGTTAACATAAGTACCCAGCCTATATCACCAGAGAAAATTATCACAAAAAAGTGCAATCTGTGCAAAGAATTCCTTGATCTATCAGAAAGCCCATAACAAATCGTGGAGAAAAATAAGAGGTAAAGGCACTTATGTCTAGTAGGGGGCGATGCCCAAGTGAGGAAAGCTGCATCGCATTTTGGTTTTGAGATGCAGCTGATGTCGAGTAAGCAAAGCATGGGGAGGCCACATGAACATTATACAGAAGTAAATTTTGAATCTAGGCGAAAAGCGATCTTTCACATGAACATTACACAGGAGTAAATTTTGCAGTCCTAAGCATTAAATAAAATTGTTGGAATCAAGAGATGTTTTGATTCCGTTCAGCAGCTTATGAGCAAGTATGAGATTATTGGTCAACCACAATTGCAAATCAAACAAATTGATGGGGCTCCTAATTTGCATTGCTAATTATTGGTCAACTACAAAACCTGAGCACATGTACAACTGTCTTTTCATTCCAGATTGCAAAAGAAAATGCAAACAAGCAAATTGATACAGGGGCTACCCCTAATTTGCATTGCTAATTAAATAAACAATATATCTATACTCTAGAGAAATCGAAATGGATACCTGGTCGGTTGGTCACAGCCTTAGTGCTTTGAACTGAACAAATTCGGAGGATTACACAAACAGCGCAAAAACTAATTAATAGAACTATGTAAATAGTCAAAATGAGCAGATTATACAAGAAAAAGGGAATCTTAAACTTCTGATTTCCTCTTCGTATACGAGAAGTAAACATAAATATCTAGGATTATGAGCTTAGAAGCATGACATGGGAATTTACATTCATGATAAAGACTGTACAGAACATTCTTTTTACAAGGTCATAAGAAATAAAATCATACAAGCTACTTTGTAGCTGGGAATTTCGATCAGTAATGGAGATACATGCCATCAGTCTCTAAATTTGAAAAATAAGTTTGTGCCAATCATATATCCACAGTGTAAACAGCCCCAATACGGTTTGGAGACTCTCCAGTCTAATGGCCAAAACAAATTTTCAACCATGATCACATAGAACTAAAATGTCTGAAACTTAGTCCTGGAATACCATAAACTCAACCATATCTCATGTTTTTTCTCTTTCTTTCATGCTGGTTATCCAAGATTTTTGGCAGCAAGACCACTGCACTCTCCACTGCAGGTGAGAGTGCCCCCTCCAAAAAAAAAAAAAAAACGTGAGATGTGCTTGTACTTACTTTATATACTACTAGTAAATGCGTATGTACAATGTATGTTGATATCATGTCGATATTAATCGAGAGTTACAAAAAAAAAATGGTATCAATTGCATACTGATATTAGGTAGGGTATTTTTTAGAAAGTTAGGATATTAATTGTATGTTAATTATGTGATTAGTGCTAACACTAATATTTGGTATGATATTGATTACACGCTAAACATGTTGAGCGCTCACCGTTGGAGCAATTTGGCCGTTGGATGCACGAGGTTTCATGGCCGAGATTAGTTGGATTTGCCCCCTTGGATCTTTTTATATTGGTATAGATATAGATAGATAAAGCAACAACCAACATATAAACCGATACAAACCACAACACAACACACCGACACCCACACTTACCCAAGGCCATATACATAGGTGCCGAAGACCTACAACAACAACACCCTGAACGACTCGAAGTAGACTACGACTGTAAGCATCACTATGGAGCCGCCGAAGCCCTTCCCGGTGACAGATACCGCGAAGAGGTGAAGTTGAATGTTGACGATCCGTGAGCTCCAAGACGGTGCCTTCAGAAAGGACACGACACCGAAGCGCCGCCACCGCCCGATCCAATGAGCAACCACAACGGAGATTTCAGGAAGATGACGACGTCCATGGGTGCCGCCCCCGCCAGCCTGGCCAATGCCAGATAGGGTTTGAACCCCGGCAAGCATACTCCGCCTTTGCCCATGGTGTGGCCAGTCACACGGACTACAGCTGTACACCGCCACAGAACGTCAGAACGCCAGCCACTACACCGTCCATGCGACCATGGCCGCTAGCCGCTCGCACCTGAGCCGCGACCTCAGCCCACAAGCACCGCAGCTCCCACCACCCGGGTCGCCGCCCAAGAAACAAGACGCCCATAGGCCCTCCATGGTTGCGAGCCATGAACCGACCGGCATGCTCCGACCACCGATAGAGCGGCCAGTGACCGGAACGACCAGATCGATCAGGGAGCCATTAGGTCGGAGAAGAGGTGAAGCAGGAGCGGACCACATCAACGACCGGCGCACCCTTGCCGGTGACGGGTGGCCAGACCGCATCGGTGCCACCCATCACTCCCACCACCTCTCCCAAACGCCACCCCTTGTGACGCCCAACCTCTGCTCCCGGCCTGGATCCATATCGGCAGGGACCGGCCATCCGCCTAACATCGCGAGGTGCTGGAATAGCCACAACATGCCACCACGAGAGGACCCAGGGACATCCACAAGAGCTGCTCGCCAACGGGCAAACGCCGTAGCATGTCCTACCGCCGCTGCGAAACGACACGCACCACCACCGTTGGCCGCCACCACACTGTCGTAGCCCACACCCATGCAGTGACCTATATGGTCGCTGCCAGCACCCCGCGTTGCACGCCGGCGACCAAGGGCCAGATAAGAACGAATCTAACCGGAGATTAGCAAGGGCGCCCTCCCTCTGATCTGGAACCACACGCAGCCGCCGCACTGCACGTGGCCCCCCAAAACGCCGATGCGTCGCCCCCAGAGGGCCACGCCGCCACCGCTGCCGCGCCGCTGGGCCCTGCACGAACCCAGAACCTCCACACGCCCGGTCGTCCCGCGCCAGCCTCGATGAGCGAGCATAGGGGAAGAGAGAGGCCCCGTCGCCGCCGACGCCGGCCGGGCTTCGCCCGGTGGTGCTTCCTGGTGACGGCGGGGGGAGGGGGGTGTTTGGAGGAGGGTGGAGGAGAACTAGCGGCTAGGGTTTCCCCCTGGATGCTCGTACGAGCGTTGCCGGTGGGAGAAGGGGTTTTTCTTTTTCATCATACGACAACATTCACTGCGTGGCCACTAGCTGACCTGCATGCATCTTCCATCTGCCATCCGTTTTTGTACCTGTTGCATGCATTTTCCATGGTGCTGCATGCATGCAATTCTAGCAGGCCAGGTCAGCTGCCTTTCTTCTAGGCTTGTACTTGTTTTTTTTTTTTTGGGTAGATGAACGGTAGATGGGGTGCTAGTGCAGTGCCCGGGTGGCTTCCAGATGATTACCCAAAAACAAATTGGTCCCTGTTTCTACTTTCCACTACAAGGTCAGCATGGTAAATGGACTCGACCTATTTCAGATCAAATTGTTAAATTAGGTTATACTTGGCACTATGTAAAGAAAAGTTACTTTCCCCACCTCCTCTACAGTGGAGAGAGGCGAAAAAGGGCGAACCGTTGCGAATCCCCTTTCGCCGCCGACGAGGGCACGGATCCCGGCCTCCTCCGCTCGCTTCAGCGGCGGGACGAGGTGGGGATCCCGTTTCTCTGTGTCAGGCGTGTAGATAGGGTAGGTTTAGTGGCCCCCGGCGTCGATTTGGTGAGGATTTTGACGCTACTTCGGAGAAATAAATCTGTCGCCCTTTCTCTCCCTTGCCGGTGCCGGCATGTGGGCGACGTGGTCTTCCCGCTGATCTCAGGATCTAGTGGTGGTTCAGCTCCCTTCCCCGTCGGTGGCAGCAGTGGATCGAAGGGGGATTTTGGTGTCCTCTGGCTGGTTGGCGCAGCGGTAGCGGCGACTCTACCTTGTGAGTACCTTCCTCCCTTTCCCCTATGTCGTTGTACCGGCGAGTTTCTCGTTGGCGGTGCAGGGGTCGGGGTCAAGTGTGATGTAGGGGACGGATCTCTGGTTTGTGGCGAAGATTCGACAGCGTCAGCTTTCTCTCCAGTTTGCTCGTCACTTGTGGCTGAAGTTGGAAGACTTTCTGGTCACCACGGTCGTCTTCAAAAGGATGCTTGCTCCGGCTATGGAGTGGCGACGGCGACAGTGCGCCTGCAACTAGCTCCGGCGAGATTTGTCTACGTTGAGTGATCTGAGGACCTGGTTGTAATTTTATTTCCTTCTGGAGTCATTTGTACTACTGTTGAATCTTCAATATAATCCTGAGGTCTTTAAAAAAAAAAACTTGGCACTATGTTTTAAATGGTGTAAACATTATCACTTTATACAAACAATGGGTAAAAAATATAACTTGCTCCTATTTTAAAGAAAAAATGAACCAAAAGATAAAGTATGTGGCTGGCGATGGCCACTTCTGTTATCGTGGTAGTTAGACTCGAAGATTCAAGAATTACGATGCATGGTCACACACTATTATCATGGTGTGTCATTGAATGTCGGGCCACGTTAATTCCTCTCGACATATGATTGGTGGGGTCAGACAACCCCACAGTGTGACCAAGAGTGGGTGGTGCGTACACCCGAAAAAGCGAACGCTGGATCTCGATTTCGGACGGGCCAGGTATCAACACATCTCATAGCAAGTACTACCTTCTTTCTGGTTTATTAGCCCCCTCAAACTGTGAGTCATATTTTAACTATGATCTTGACTAATAAAATATAAGTTATATGTAGCGAAAATAATATCATTGAAAACTACATTCAAATACTAATCCAATAATATAATTTTTGATGACATGCGTTAACATTTTGCTAGTCAAATATGTGATCAAACTTTGACCTAAAATAAGATAAAGACTAATAAACTCAGACGGATGTAGGATAATAGTAGACTATAAACCTACTTACATGTCACTGTTGCCTCTGTGAAGAAGAAAGACAAGAAGTAAAAGAGTGGGTTCTCATACAAGAGCCAACTTCTACATGAGCTACTAGGTAAAAAGAGTAAATGAGAGTCAAGAGATAAAGAGAAAGTGGAAACAAAAAATCAAACCTTATAGTCTACCTTATAATCAGTCTTATTATATGAGTAATTAAAATGCTAGCTCTTATTGACATGACAGGTTTATATAGTCAGCGGCTGACTATATAATTAGCCTTGCTCTTAGCCAATTTAAGATGGCCATGATTCACGGTAGGAAAAGAGCATGTTTCTTGATCTTGCACATTCGTAGAATCATGTAAAGGTAACACTGGTTTACAGCGGACAGAGCTTGAAGATGAAATTAAAATAAAGTGAGCAACGGACCATGAAACTGGTAGCATCGGTCATAAGTAATAGTAACTATTTGATTTGTGGTTTTTGACATTGGGAAGTTGATTTATTGACCGTCCATTGGACCATCTTTGTGGTGGAGGTTGGCATTTACTATGAAAAACCAACCTCAGCATGAAATCTTCAACAACCGTGATGTAACTCAGATGGTTAGTTCCTTGTGGTGGAACCAATCCACTAGGGTTCAATTTCTAGACTTGGCATTGGCGGTCGCATTTTCCTGGATTTATTACAGGCCTTCCAGCGATGTGCGTTCAGGGAGTAGACGTTCCCATCGACTACGAAGGGGTCTGTGGCGACTTCATCAATCTCAAGATGATGTGTCTGCTCAGTCTCTCGGAGGTGCTCATCTCTACTTCTAAAGGGGGAGTTGGTAGGCCGGTATCCCGGTTTATTTTTGCCTCACCTCCCAGCACTCCTTCCCACTGGTTTATTTTCGCCTCACTTCCCACTTGATTTTTTTCTCCCTCCCACTAAAAACCAAATCGATTCATCCGATCCTCCTTTCATTTTTTCGTGCTTGCTTTGGCAGGTGCCGATTCAATTAAATCACGTAAATATTAGATAATTAAGAATTTAAAAATCACCCATATATGTGAGATCACCTTCCTAAAAAGCAGACCAAAGATTTTTCTTAATAACCTTCCAAATAAAATCAAATAGTCCTCAATAGCAAATCGTTAATCCCGCGCACTACGCCATTTATTTTCTATCATTATCTATACTATTGAATCACAATCACAAGTTTGCTAATACAAAAAAATTTACATGTCTTTTCTTATCTTGCCAAATCTCTAACGTTAAAAGGGAATGTATATGTCGTCATTCGCCGATCCGCCTCCCGATCCACTCCGCTGCCGATCCGCCTCCCTATCGCCTGCCGCGCCAACATCCTCTGGAACAACGCCGCCCTACACCGATCCTCGCCACCGGGGTCTGCACACTGATGCATGGTGGTTATTTCCGCCCGCCTCAGTATTGATCCGGTCGCCGTCATGCGTCATCCTTGTGGATCCGATGGGGAAGGAGAGGGGGTGCCATGGGCCACCGGCGCAGCTATGTGCGTTGCGGTCATGGCTGGGAGGCCCGAGAGCAGGGCGACGCTGGCAGGTAGATGAAGGAGGCGGGCGGTGGAGGACGAGCTCATCGCCGGAACCGCGTGGAGGATGCAACCCCCTGCCGGCGAGCCCGTCGTCGCCGGAATCGCGTGGAGGCTGCAAGCCCCACTGATGCTACAGATTCGCAGCGTGTCCTGACGCACCACGTCTCGTCGATGAACATGTGGTCGCCCATCCCGCTCTACCTCTGATTCGCTTGCGCCACCTCTGTGGTATTCTTAATTGCTTCCTGACATCTTCAGAAGGTACAGTACATGTAACCCCACCACGATTGCATAATTAAATTCTGAAGCAATTAGTTCATAGCTTGATTACCTGCAGTTCATCTAATTCTCATCTAATGCTAAATAGTTTTACTGTGTAACCCATATATGGAAAGACCCTTTTATAGTTTTCTCAAGGGGGGTGTACCATGAACGGGGGCATATCTCTGTTCCTTTGTATGCCTGTTTAACAATTTGGGAAATGATTGTAGTATGAAAATTTTGGTAGTGGGGATACTTTGCTGAAAGTGATGTGCTTGGCCTCACATGTACATGATTTGGTTTATCATTAAGTGTACTCTTTCCCACTAAAGTTCACATCTGCCATCTCAAAAAAAGAAATCCACATCTACCTGACTTCAAGTTCTTCTGGTAAATTATTTAAATAATTTTAGTCAGCTCAAAAGGCTCCAAGCTTCCTTGTCTATTATTTCCTGTTCAACCCTGACATGAAGACTTTCAGTTTGTCTTTGTTTCAGTTGCTTTCCCATTCGGTCTTCATGCCTGAACTATGTGAACATTGTCAGCATAGTAAAATGGTATGAACTTGTGTGCAATACACATAGCAGGTCAAAAAACTACCATTGTATTTGCATATACTGCTTGAGGCACAATTTTTTGAAACATGTTGGTGGTCAGTGGTCAACAAAAGTTTTCAACATTCTGCATGGTGTTAATATTCTTGAATTTATTTTGGTTGACTGCATAACTAAATAACATTTCTCTTCATATTCTTACTATATATTTTTCAGACACATTTTTCCTGGAAAATGGGCATGATGCAATCGGTATTAAAACCATGAGATGAGCCATAAACGATTCATCACCTCCTTTATTTGTAAGGTGTGATATGGATGATATCAAAATGAAATCTTTACTCCGGCAAGAAAAGCCACCTTGCCCATGGAGAAACACATCTTCAGTCGACCTGCTAGACGTGGGCGGAGCTGGAAATGCAAAATAAGGTGTAGTATATTCTTAACACTAACTGCCTAACAGTTTAATGTTATTTTAGGACCATTGTATAATATGCAGTGTATTTTTTTTTTACTAATTTTGAACCATTGTATGGAAGTTATATTATTTATACAGTGTATATGTAAATATTGGCACCCCCGTCACTAACATCCTTGGTCTGCCATTGCTGCTAGACACACACCGAGCCTGTTCTATGCAATGAGTATGAACAGTGCAATGGGGCTGATGTTAATGCATAGAGGCAAACATATTCAATCATTTCCTGGTGTTTACTTCTCACAGTTGCATGTCAGGTAATAGAGCAAACAGTTTTCGCTGCCTCGTCGCCATGGATTAATTGTGCTATTATTTCTTTTCTATGCAGAAAAGCGATCAAAACACACGCTCTAATGTGTACTCAAAAGTATCATGCATCTTCAGATTAAATTCTGATGTTCGTAAAATATTTTAAGGAAATGAGTAATGCTGACGTCTTGGGTGATAGCTAGCACGATAGCTTGTGTTCCTTTCTACACGAGTTAGTAGAATAGTGCTTCTTGCTCTGGGATATGATCTTCCTTGGATGCAGTAGCAGTTTTGAACTTGTACTTACCATCCTCTCTGTGTAGGTCTGCATCAAGTAATTTTGTTGTTGATCTCCCTTTCCATGTATTTTTTCTCTATTTTTTATCTTAGCACAATATCGTAGCAACATAGTTATACCGATTGTTGCACGTGGTTGATCAAAGTAGAAGACTATTGTTTGTAAGTGTATATTTGTTCTTCTATACACAATGACATGCTTTTGCTTTTAATGCATATTCAAGAAGGAGAAAATAATTAGATTGCCGGTTAATATGTGACTACCTTTCTAATGAGAGTAGCTTCGTGTTGTTGAGTTTTCACTATTTGCTTCCGAAAGCTGTTGTGCCCATACTGAAAAGGCCATATTGAGAATGTATATAACATTAGCTTCTTATTTATTTTGCTAATTGCACTGCGACTCTAATTAAAACCGCCAACAAGAAGTCCCTTGATCTCATATGGTGAGTTGATGATTTTCTTTCCCAAATATTCATGTGATAATTTTGAGAAGCCCAAATATCTTTTTTCCTGACATGCATGCAAAGTGGAATGGGCCTTTTGATTCATTTTGTAGAACAGTGGCTGCAACTTCGAAGAACAAGCTATCGAAACTAGGAGAGAGAGTGAGAGAGAGGGAGGTGACGGAGTCGAATCCGGCAGATCTCGGGTACGAGGTCTCAAGCTAGTGATCTTGGCATGATGGTAACATGACAGAGAGGGGAGACGATGTTTATCCAGGTTCGGGCACTCTCGAAGAGGTAATACCCTACATCTTGCTTTGTTGTATTGATTATGGATGGGATACAGAATACAGGTTGATCTACCTCGAGATCATATGTGTGAATGAATCTAATCTCTAGGATGTGTTGAGATTGATCTATCGACTAGCCTAGCCTCGGTTTATATAATGCACCGAAGGCCTAGGATAACAGGAGTCCTCGTCGGCTACGTCGGTGGCGAGGAGTCCTCGTCTTGCATGCCAAGTCTTGTGAAATCTCCCTTGTATGCGTCATGGGCTGCCCGAAGTGGCCCAGGACAGAACCGCCATGGGGGTCCTCGGCCCGGCCCTCCTGGCCGGGAGACGACATGGTGAGTACCCCCTAGTCCAGGACACCATCAGTAGCCCCTGAATCGGTCTTCAAGTCGGGGACGCTCCTCAGCTCTACCAAACTGCTCCTCGTCTTCGATCATCGGTCTTGAAAGCTGGTTCAACAAATCTTCTCATCTCTGATCTCGAGGATCGCTGAGGTGTATCTGAAGAGTTCACATGTCGTGCATCCGAGGAGCCCCTTTAAGTACTCGCCCTTTATAAAATGTCTTGTTATTTTCTTGCCACACCTCGGGTTAAATTTTTTCCAGTGCAGCGGTGTCTTCTTGCAGCCGAGCTCCAACACCGGACTGCTTCTGAGGTGGTGCACCACCTTGGTCTTGGGTTGGTTTTTCATGAATTTTTTTTTGATTGGCGCAATTTATTCTCTGCCGAGATGTATAGCCAGTAGCCCTCAAGGTGTGTGCCGGCCTAAAATCTGGTATACACTTGAAGGATAGAATAAAGCCGCTGATCGCAGTAGCTCCTGAGACTCAGGTCGATTCACGAAATCGGCATGATGATCAAATCGTTGCTCGGTAGCGTACTTTAGGAACAGAAACGCGGCGCATAGTAGCCCCCGAGACTCAGGTCGGGTGTGGCCGGCCGACCGACCTGAGGATAGTAATCTCCTCGAAAACCGTATTGCACTTGAATTGTCTGCATTGAATCGTCAATGCAGTAGCCCCCGAGACTTGGATTGGGCAACATGGCCGACCCTAGGATCGCATCTCCTCGGAAACTAGCTCAGCCGAATACTGGCGTGTGTGTTTCACCATCGTCGAGGTGCAGCTCGGTAGGGAAAATGCCGAACTACAGGTCGGAAAAGATCTTTCTCGAGCAGAATACCACGCAGTACACCTCGGCCAAGAGGATGTCCTGCCTCCTAAAAAAAGAAGCATACAATAGATTAAAAGTGTCATAAGCTCGGTGATAACCAAAAAACTCACGTAAAAACTTTACGTTAGAATTAAATCAAGTTTTTTGATGCCAATCCAAAATTGGTCTTAAAATTAATTTGTGCTTCCAGCGTGCTTTGACATGATAGGTCCAATCTCTAGGCTTCGAGTGGGCCAGTCTTCGGCTTCAACCTCCTTATTTCAAAGGCAGAGTGCTTCTCAGGCCAATTATAAACTCGAGCGGTCATATAAAGAAGCTCGGCTGTCAGCTATTTGACCGTAACTCGAGCCCAAAAAGGAGTAGCAGAAAAAAAGTTTGCAACAACTAAGAAGAAAACACTTATTATAAAATGGCACACATAAATTTAAGAGCCCCCGGTTGACTTGGATAAAGAAAGTGCTTTAGAAAATTATTTTTCACAAACAAAACTTTTATTTTACACAAACATAATGCCTGGCCGAACTTGACAAAAATTGAAAATTGAAAATTTTGGAGCATGAAAGCGACTTAGCTGATTAATGTGCTCGGTGTTGATGACGCGGTCCGGGCTTGTGGTGGGACGAAGACGCCCATCGGTCTCTGACAGATCCGACATGATGCGTAGTCCTCGGCCTGGCCGAGGTCCCAGCCCCCAAGCCATTCCTGAGGAGCTCGGTCCGATGTAGTGACAACACGACATGGTTGTCGTGACGAGGCAAAGCCACCGGTCCAACTGTCGTGATGAAGCAGGTCGGCGTGGTGACGCTGGAGTCCCAACGTCATCCGATGTGATGGAGCAGGTCGGCGTGGTGGACGTCTGCTCGATGAAGCGACGGCGCGGTGATGCCGACGCAGTTCGGAGTTTGTGATGCAGGCGATGCCGGCTTGATGAAGTGATCGCGTGACGATGCCAGAGCGCCTGACCCGCACAACCCGTGAGGGGACGATGTTGTCTTGGTGATGATTTGGCCTTCACGATGCCGAACACTTGGTCAGCTTGCTCAGGTGATGATCTGATGTGGTTGACGTCGGCTAGACGAAGCGATGACCCGTCTAGCGCGGGTCGGCATCCGTGGAGCAACGAGGTCAGACGGTTGAACACCTGCGCGATGACGAAGATTATCTCGGAAAAGGATCAAAATTGTTGGCACATGTTTGAGATCAAAACACAATACCTTATAAAAATTTCCTCCAAAAAAGAAAGTCTGATATCTCATTCATGAAAAAGATGAACTTGAGTCGGATTTGTTTTCGCGCAGAAAACGGATCCGAAAATCGATGCACTCCTCGGGCGGTTGGCGGAGTTTGAACCGTCGGATCGAGCTGAAATTTTGAGGGGTTGTCGAAACAGAAATTCAACAGTAGATGAACGGTTGAATTTTCCAAAGGATGCACGAGCTAGTCACTGGACTCCTCGTCCCAAACTCACAAGGATTTTCGCCCAGATTCGTCAGGGCCTCGGTATATCGGTGATTGCCGGAGATTCCTTCATCGAAATGCAATGAAATTTTACGGGGTCGTTGTAGACTCAATTCCGCATAATTCCATAGAAGCAATCGTCGAAGTGACACTCGAGGAGGCGGGAACGATAAAAACGAATCCGCTGTCCAGAAAATTCTGCATAGGCGCGCGAGAGTAATGTTGACGTTGAGCCCCCGAGCTCCATGGAAGATTTTTCCATGATCTCGGTTGAGACCGAAGTTGATGTTAATGAAGACACCCATTCGATATTAACAATCCGACGTCCTCGGCCCAGCCAAGGTGACCAGACGAGCCGGCGACAAAGATGCCGACTCCGACGATGAAGTTCCGTTCCGGCGCGTAGATCGCACCGGAGCCGATCTGAATACCCATCGCACCACGGCGACTACCAGCAGGGACCTGCATGGGCCACCAATGACGGAATCGAATCCGGTAGATCTCGGGTAGAGAGTCGCGAGCTGGTGATCTTGACACGATGGTAACAAGAAAGAGAGGGGACACGATGTTTACCTAGGATCGGGCCTCTCGAAGAGGTAAAACCCTACATGCTGCATTGTTGTATTGATTATGGATGGGGTACAGAATTCAGGTTGATCTACCTCGAGATCGTATGTCTGAATGAATCTAATCTCTTGGATGTGTTGAGATTGATCTATCGACTAGTCTAGCCTTAGTTTATATAATGCACCGGAGGCCTAGGATAACAGGAGTCCTCGTCGGCTACGTCGGTGAAGAGGAGTCCTTGTCTTGCATGCCAAGTCTTGTGGAATCTCTTTTGTATGCGTCATGGGCTGCCCGAAGTGGCCGAGGATAGAACCACCACGGGGGTCCTCGGCCTGGCCCTCCTGGCTGGGAGACGACATGGTGAGTACCCCCTAGTCCAGGACACCATCAGAAGGGAGGGAGGGAGGGAGGGAGAGGAGGAGAGAGAAAGGGAGAGAGTAACTTTCTATTACTGAGGGAAGAGAGGGAGGGAGGGAGGGAGAGAGGAAGGGAGGGGAAGAGTGTGTGTTACTTCGAAGAACAAGCTATCGAAACTAGGAGAGGGAGAGATTCCTTTCGTATAGTGGCTGCAACTTTGAAGAACAGTCTGTAGAGGGAGGGAGAGAGGTGGTAAAAAGAAGTCGACGTTGTCGCCTGGTGTGCATGAGAACGTTTGTTAGACACAATTAGTGTTGAGCCACTAGAACATAAGAACATGTATGCTCCCGTCGCAACGCACGACCATCGTGTGAAACTGATTGTAGCCATGGACACACTATGTTACCAATGTCATTTGTTCTTATTGTTGGGTTTACTATCTCAATAATATGATTTATCGGACGTTAAGAAGAGACAACATATTATGCAGTGGAGATAATTTGAGAGGTAAGAAGAATGAGAACATGGGAGGACAAAAACAATGCCTTGTCTTGTTCAAGGTTGTGCATTCGAGGAGGCACTTGGCCGGAAACAATTTGGGAGGTAAGAAGAATGATAACTTGGGAGGACAAATACAATGCCTTGTCTTGTTCAGGGTTGTTCATTTGAAAAGGAGGCACTTGGAATGGAGAAAAAAATTAAAGGAGATGTGATGGCTGCAAGAATAAAGTGAGAAGGTGTCAACATTGTTTGGGCTGGAGTCTTAAATTGCATGAGCCTTTGCACTTGTAGTGGTAGAACCGGCGCACGCCTCCTCCCCCTTATGGCGGTGGTGGATCGGCACGAACACGGGGGAAGGGGATCAGAGCGGGGTGGTTGGCGAGGGACTAGTCCTTGGCGGTCCGTGGGGTAGTACGGTGTGAAGGAGAGATGACGCCATGGCGAAGGTGAGGTGTGAGTCATCCGGTTTTAAAGGAGAGGGCTCCAGCAAAAAATGTCCCGCTACGACAGGAAGCCGAGCAGGAAGGGGAGAAGGCAACAGGAAGAGGGAATGGTGCGTCATGGGGTGGGGTTTTGTGTTGGGTCCGCGTGTTGGAGATAATATGGAGGATAGTCCGGACAACCATATTTCTCACCCACATATGGTGTGGATTTGAGGGAGGTCGGACTGTCTAGATGGATGAATTTTGGGGAGCCCACTGGGCACCTGTACATGCTCGGACGTATGAGGGAGAAATGAGCTTCAACCTTGAAGACGACCTTAATCATTTGTTTGATTCATTTATATGTATTGTAACCCGTAGCAACGCACGGACATTCTACTAGTAGGGGTATGGTGTGTGCGTGCGTTTGTAGGGGTGAATATCTATACGTATGTATGAGCGTATGCGTCTATATTGTGTTAAATAAGTTATTACCTCGTCCAATGGTACGGTAATCTTGTCCAGCTCGCGACGGTCCACGGTACGGCATATCTTGGAGAAGTTTGCTTGACACTGCCAGATCTACAGTTATTTTCTGCTGCGTCTGATATGTGGTGGACTTGTGGTCCGTGTCGTTGTCAGTCCTAGTGGCAAAAGTAGCTCTTTGCTTTATGTTTCTGGACCGGTGCAGATGGTTGCGTCCGCGAGATCCAACGACCGGACACGTGCTGCTCTCGCCATTTTTTCCCTGCTTCACGTCGGCATACAGCGTAGGACCCCGTAACACAGATAGTCACTTTGGTGAACGAGCTCTAATGAGTACAGGAGTTTTCCGGGGATTTCAGTTCTGGCTGAAGTCTCGTCTGAGGTGGTTTCCAGGGAGGATCTGGCGGGCTGCTGGGCATGTGGTCCGGCGTTTTCTAGCGTGATTCGGGCAGGAAGATGGGCAGTCGGAAGTTGGCAGTGGGGTTCGGCGGTCTGCCTCGTTGTCAACGACGGATGGCGTCGGATCTCGGGTGCCGCGGGGCGCGTGGTCGTTCCCTGGCCGACGAGCCACGGTGAGATGTCCTCTGTCCTTTACGGCGGAGTGTATTTTCGGCTCTCAAAGCCTCTTGGCGATGGTGCTCCTTCGGTTTCAAGGGTGGTGGTGGTCTACCGTCGTCTTCTCCGGCGGGCGATCCGGCGGCGTGGGAAGCCAGCGGTGGGCGTTGCAGGCGTGCTGTGCGGGGATCTCCAAGGACTTCATTGTATTTTTCTTTTTTTCAGAGGGCCTTTGTGCATTGTTTCCTGGACACCTGTCCTCTCTGGTTCTTTCTAGGTTCTCTGTGTGTGTGTGTTGTACACGCAGGTACTTTCTCAAAAAAAAAAAGAGCTCTAGTGAGCCCTATATTTTAACACATTATCATCATGGTGTGCCATTGAATGTCAACCCACATTTTCATTCAGTAACATGGCATTGATTGCTGTCGACATAGTATGATTGATGGGGTTACATAGCCCCACGGTGTGATCAAGAGTGTGTGGTGCGTACACCCGAGAAAGCAGGCGCTGGATATCAATTTTGGGTGGGCTAGGTATCAATACATCTTAGAGCAAGTATGTATTCATAAGCAAACTGTCACCGCGGTACGGCAATCTTGGAGTTGGCTTGATGCATCCATCCAGATTAACAATTATCGTCTGATTTTTTTTATTGAGGCATACAATTATCTTCTGCTGCATCTGGTCTCGTGGTTCGCGTCGCCATTACTCGTACCAGCAAAACATGCCTCTCTTTTGCCAGGCCCGCATGGAACGAAAACGGTATGTTTGGTTGGCTTGGCTGCATCTGATTCTTCCATAGCACGAAACTTAAAGCAGCTCTGGGCCTGCATGCGAGGGAACGGCCAAATTGGACGTTTTTTGCGAGCCATGCCCGCTCGAGCCATGCCTGGCTGACGCCTGCACGCGTCGGGAAGCGCGGGAGATGAGGGGACATCTCATAACTCCACATGCTCTCTCCGGTCACCTCCCACGCCAGTTCACACACGTTCTCTCTCCTCACCGCACCGCCCCTTGGGTTTCTCCGATGGCAGAGCCACGGGCGCGCCGGCCCCCAACCCCCACCAGCGTTGGCAACAACCCCATCCAGGACAGGTGGGTCGCCAGCCTCGCCACTTCCGGCAGGGACCTCGTGGCGGTTCTCCAAGCGCCATCCCCCCTTCTACAAATGCCGCGTGCGCCGGCCAATTTTCCACCACCACCGCCCGCTCCGGCTCCGCTCCCGGTGCAGGAGCTAGTTGTCTTGGGTTCGCGGACGGTGGTGCTGCAAACCCCAAAGGCTGCGATGATGGCTGCGGGTAGTTTTTTTACCCCCATTCGAGAGTTTTCTCTCCTACGTCCAGTGCAGGGGGGATCTCGCCGGCGGCGCGCTCATCCTCGACATCCCGACGCGTCACGAGGACATCGGCCACGGCCCTAGGAATGGCCGGCTCATCATCATCGGCTGCACCCCTGTTCCCGCCGGGGTTTTCTCTGTGGCCGGCCTTCTCTGCAATGGCACCCGCTCCGGTAAGCGCCGATTTGTTTCCCGTGCTCGCATTCGTAGTTAGGGCTATTTTGCGTACTTCAATCATGCTTAGCGCAATGGTAGATTTGATTGGTTTGGACTGGATTGGATTGGATTCGATTCGATCCAATTCGATTCGAATCCAATCTATTTCGGTTCAATCAGAGCAATGCATATGTTGCTAGTGCTTAGATTACACTGCTACTGCCTAGGGTTCATACTAGATTGGTGCATTGCTACTGCCTAGGGTCCTAATGCTAGATTGGTACACCACATTGCTGTTGTAGTGTTCTTGCTGCTGTAGTGTTCTTGCCAGATTGCTACTGTATTGTTCTTGCCACATTGCTGCTGTTCTTTGTGTAGTTGCTAAATTGGTGTGTGTGTGTGTGCATGATCATCTACTAGGTGCTACGTGATTGCATGATCATAAGGAAAATGCATGTGCATGCTAGTAGGACAAATGTGAATGCCAAAAATAGTAGTAGGACAAATGTGAATGCCAAAAATAGTAGTAGGACAAATGTGCATGTTAATTGTCATGATCTGATCGTAGCACTGATCATTGGCAGTTGCACTTGGGCAGTGCTATGATCTGATCGTAGCACCACCCAAATGCAACTGCCAGTAATCAGCGGCAGTTGTAAATGATCAATGCAACTGCCAATCATCATTACAACTTTGCTTACTGTCGTCCACTAAACTGACAAGATCGTGAAGATGGAGTGGGACAGAGCCGGCAGAGGGGCGCATGTCATCGCCGGTGCCGAGGATGCTAAGGACCTCATCCCCACCAACCGCTAGCTAAAGAGGGAGGAGGTTCCGGGCAGGGTATCCGCCATGAGCTTGCCGCTGGGCGTTGGTAGGAGGCCACGAATCGGCCATGAGGAGGGTGCACAGGAGCCGACCAGGTCGAGGATCGCCATGCTGGTCATCCCGGCTGCCGGCAGGCTGGTGATGAAGACATGGCTAGTCGTCAACCCTCCTCTCATCATCAGCCTCTCTGCCAACAAGTGGTGTGAGTTCTATGTGCAGGTGCAGATGTTCAAGGGTCATATGGTGGTCGGGAGGGGCTAGGAGTACTTCTGCTGGCGTCATAGGATCGTCCCTGACGACCTGCTCGTCCTGTGGCTCTCGGGGCTGGGCCTGAAGGTGTAAATCTACAACGCCAGCACCTCCAACATTTGCAGGGTCAGGTGCTCGAAGCACAGCTACGTCGGCGACTTCAGCCATGCCCTCTAGTTTGTCTGCATCTGTCTAGATCATCTGAACTAAGTTAGTTTATCTAAACTTCGTTGGTCCGAACTTTGCTGCGAAACTATATATTTTGGCCAGGGATCAGCACCCTGGGGTCCTGCAGTGGCATGGGATACCCTGTTGTCTTAAACTTAAGCCCTACTAGTATTATGCCTTGCTTGTTCTTATGTCATGTGTTGTTCTTATGTGCTGTTCTTGCTGTTCTTGTGTGATCTATTCTGCTATTCTTGTGTTTTGCCTCCTGTGAAGTGCTGCAAAAGGGGTGGCAAGGCCACCACATTTGAAAGGGGTGAGCAGAACAGCTACTTGCACGCAGCCAAATAGTTGTGTGTTGCATCTGCTCATCCCTGAAGCACAAACGCAGGCAACCAAACAGCAGGTCCTAGACTAGGCACTGATGCAATGCAGGCAGGCAATCAACATGCAGATGATGGTTTTTTGCCTCCATTTGCTGAAATAGGCCCAACTGGGACAAGTATGCAAAGTGCCCAAAAATGATGCAAACAACCAAACGCGTCCTTTGTTTTTCTGTTTCTGGACCGGTGTGGATGATTGCGTCTGCCAGATCCAACGACTGGACACGTGCTGCTCTCGCTCATGCTTCATGTCGGAATTCCTCCGTCTCACCGTAGGACCCTGCAACAGCCATCCACTCGCCCGGACAACACCATTTCAGATGCTACTCAAAGCCAGAGAAAAATATTGATGTGGAAGGCAATAAAAATTGCTTAACAATCACATGTGGCCAAATAAAATATTCATGAAACAACGATTATAGTATTGAAGTGCAAATGGTTTCCTTCGTTTCTCCTGGAACCATTGAAACGCACTTTTGTATGGTTTCATTGCCCCTCCCCACCCTCTCTTTTTATTCACTTTATTACTTCTATTTTAAACCCTATCCCTATGGTTTATTCTTATGAAATATCATATAAAATGGATGGTATAAGAAATGGATATAATGAAATTCTTGATTCAATCTTATGAACTAATTTATTTGATTAATGGATCAACTACTTCTAGATCCTAAATTAATAGAATAACGAAGTGAATTTTCAAATTTTAAATAAGGAATAAATCATGTATACATCTAAACAACCTTTTCTTAAATCTAAGCAACCCTTTAGTAAATCATACAATGGTTTCTTTTCCCAAATTTTCCTTTTAGCAATCCTCACATTAGAAGTGGCGCATTTTGTGATTAAATCGGGAATTACAAATAGCTGGAAGCTTTATTGCTATCTCTAGAGGTAAGAATTCTGCCTTCCCTCAAATATCATAAATAGTTCTTGTCGGTTGAGCACCCTTTTCAAGGAAATAGAGAGTAGCTGGAACATTTAAACAAGTTTGATTCTTTATCGGATCATAAAAACCTACTTTTGGAAGATCTCTTCCTTCTCTTCGAGTTCAAACATCAATTGCAATGATTCGATAGACAGCTTATTGGGAACACCCAAAAAGAAGACACCTACGTCTGAGCTAAACTTGGATATGGAAGTCTTCTTTCGTTTAGGGTGAAGTAAGACCAAGCTGATAAGCTTATTATCACAGGTTGCAACAAATTAGTTGATAGTGATAGGATCCCCTTTTTGATGTCCCCATGTCCCCGTTGTGGAGTGGCACAAAGGAAAATGGGAAATACTATGCTATTTCCTCTTCTTATATAATTGCTTTTCACTTTGTTCATTGGATTCATAGGAATCTCTTTCGATAATGGAGCAATGGATAATAGAAATGACACTGCAATCATATGTTTTTCTATTTGGACTGCCTATTCGTCAAGTACCTACAAAAAAAACCAGCGCTAGTCAATTTTCTAGACCGTTGGATGTCCCAACGGCCCAACTTCTTCTTCCACCTCCAGCCAGCAGTTACTAATTATCTTCTCCCCTTTGAGCGAGCCCCTCTGACACCGGTTATACCGGCTGCCCACCCCCACCGCCATAATGACGCCGCCCCATTTATCCCTCTAACCCCGCCCACCTCATGTTCTTCCTCGACACCGGTAGCCCCCTCTATATGCTCGTGATTTCATTATATCCAATGGGAGATAACAAATACTTAAATAAACATCAATACAGATGCCAAAATTAGAACTCAACAAGGATAAACCAAGCGACGACATTGCTGTCTAGCAATTATTTGTGAAGAGGCCATCATTTGTTCTTGTCTGCGACAATGAAATGGTGGACGAACATGACGACAAAACCAATGCCCAACTCCAGTCGGTTTTGGCTTGTGTCCGCAGTAGGATCAGTTTGAGGCTTCACCATGCTTCCGATTAATGCAATGTCTTCTGTCAGTGGCAGAGCTTGAGAGGAAATCATGGGGGGCAAACATAACTACTTTGGAATGATTTTTAGTGGATAAATAGGCCCAACACTAGGGATGCATACATATTTTCTTATGAGTTAGGAGCATGGCCCTGGTTGGCCCCCATGAAGCTCCACCACTCTCTTCCGTCTTCACTGCACAAGCTGTTAGAAATATGCCCTAGAGGCAATCGTAAAGTTGTTAATATTCTATTTTCATATTTATGATTAAGTTCATTTTCTATGATAGAATTGAGTTTCTTAATGAATTATGAGATTTGGAGTGAAATCTAATTGCATGTGTGGAATAATAAACACCTAAAAATCTATTGAAAAAATAATTTGGGTTCTCTGTGATACAATCAAACAAACCAAACACATGTAGTATTCAAATAGGTATGACATTGCAATCTTATGTTTTTCTTTTGGGACCGCCTAATCCTCAAGTACCTACAAAAACAATCAGAGATTATTGATTTTCTCGACCGTTCCATCAAAATCCAACAACCCAGCTTCATCTTCCACCTCTAGCCAGCGGTTGCTGTTTATCTTCTTCCCTCGCGCGAGTCCCCCTCTGATGCCGGTCAGACTGCCTGCTCCCGCCGCCTAGTGGGCTACGACGCTCCCGCAACTGCCTTGCTGCTTAGCTCACCGCCACCGTCCCGACCATTCCTCTAACCCTGCCCACCTCATGTTCTTCTCCAAAACCGGCAAGCCCCTCTGTATGCCTGTGATTTCATTATTTGCGATGGGAGAAAACTGTACTAATATAAACATCATGATGGATGCTGAAATTAGAACTTGACAAGGATAAACCACACGACGCCATTGCAAACCGGCAACGGTGTGTGAAGAGTCCATCATGCGTTCTTGCCCGCAACAATGAAATGGTGAACGAGCACGGCGGCAACACGAATGCCTAACTCCAGTCAGTTGCGGCTTGCGTCTGTGGTAGGATCAGGTTGAGCCTTCACCATGCTTCCAGTAGAAAAAATGTCTTCCATCTTCACTGCACAAGCACCATATCATGGTGGAATTACCATGCAAAAGGCCAAGTGCCGCCATTGTTGGAAATATGCCCTAGAGGCAATAATAAATTAGTTATTATTATATTTCCTTGTTCATGGTAATCGTTTATTATCCATGCTATAATTGTATTGATTGGAAACTCAAATACATGTGTGGGTACATAGACAACACTGTATCCCTAGTAAGCCTCTAGTTAACTAGCTCGTTGATCAAAGATGGTTAAGGTTTTCCTAGCCATGGACATGAGATGTCATTTGATAACGGGATCACATCATTAGGAGAATGATGTGATGGACAAGACCCAAACTATAAACGTAGCATGTGATCGTGTCAGTTTATTGCTATTGTTTTTCTGCATGTCAAGTATCTGTTCCTATGACCATGAGATCATGCAACTCCCTGACATCGGAGGAATACCTTGTGTGTATCAAACGTCGCAACGTAACTGGGTGACTATAAAGATGCTCTACAGGTATCTCCGAGGGTGTCTGTTGGGTTGGCATGGATCAAGACTGGGATTTGTTACTCCGTGTGACGGAGAGGTATCTCAGGGCCCACTCGGTAATACAACATCACAATGAGCCTTGCAAGCAATGTGACTAAAGTGTTAGCCACGAGATCTTGTATTACGGAACGAGTAAAGAGACTTGCCGGTAACGAGATTGAACTAGGTATAGAGATACCGACGATCGAATCTCGGGCAAGTAACATACCGAAGAACAAAGGGAACAGCATACGGGATTAACTGAATCCTTGACATAGAGGTTCGACCGATAAAGATCTTCGTAGAATATGTAGGAGCCAATATGGGCATCCAGGTCCCGCTATTGGTTATTGATCGTAGAGGTGTCTCGGTCATGTCTACATAGTTCTCGAACCCGCAGGGTCTACACACTTAACGTTTGGTGACGATTAGTATAGTTGAGTTATTTTGTTGGTGACCGAATGTTGTTCGGAGTCCTGGATAAGATCCCGGACATGACGAGGAACTCCGGAAGAGTCCGGAGGTAAAGATTGATATATGTGATAACAGTGTTTTGATCTCCGGAAGGGTTACGGAATTCACCGGAAGGAGTTCCGGATGTTTACCGAAGTGTTCGGGTGCAGCAACACTTTATATGAGCCAAAGGGGTAAAGCCCACGAGGTATTGGAAAGTGCAAAAGGAAGTTTTGCTGCTGCCTTAAGCGGTACTACCGCTGGTAAGGCAGTACTACCGCGTAAGCGGTACTACCGCTCGTGAGCGGTACTACCGCTTGTACGCGATACTGCTGGAATCCGAGTTAGACTCTTTCCGTGCGGGCCAAACCGACCTTGTGCGGGCAAAACCGACCTTGTGGAGGCTTTCTCTCCAAGTTTAGACCCCAGGGCTCAACATATAAATAGAGGGGCATGGCTAACACACGGGACACATCAAGATTTTCCCAAGCCGTGTGTCGGCAACCCTAACCCTCTAGTTCTCCCGTCATAATCTCCGTAGTGCTTGGCGAAGCCCTGCAGAGATTGTTCCTCACCACCATCACCACGCCGTCGTGCTGCCGGAACTCATCTACTACTTCACCATCGCTCGCTGGATCGAGGAGGTGAAGGCATCATCAAGCCGTACGTGTGTTGAACGTGGAGGTGCCGTCCGTTCGGCACTAGTTCGTGATCGGATCGAGGGACGACTTGCGATTTGGATCGCGGAGACATTCGACTACATCAACCGCGTTTCTTAACGCTTTCGCTTAGCGATCTACAAGGGTATGTAGATTCACTCTCCCTCTCGTAGATGATCATCACCATGGATAGATCTTGTGTGCGCGTAGGAAATTTTTTGTTTCCCATGCAACGTTCCCCAACAGTGGCATCTGAGCTAGGTCTATGCGTAGATGAGATCTCGAGTAGTACACAAACGAGTTGTGGGCGTGGGTGTATACATATTTCTTGCCGTTACTAGTTGATACTTGATTCAGCGGTATTGTGAGATGAAGCGGCCCGGACCGACATTACGCGTACGCTTACGCGAGACAGGTTCCTTCAACTGACATGTAATTTCGTTGCATAAAGATGGCTAGCGGGTGTCTGTCTCTCTCACTTTAGTTGAATCAATTTCAATGAAGAGGGTTCTTTTAGAAGATCAAAAAGCAATCACTACACCACGTTGTGGTTTTGCGTAGGTAAGAACGGTTCTTGCAAACCCGTAGCAGCCACGTAAAATTTGCAACAACAATTAGAGGACGTCTAACTTGTTTTTGCAGGGTATGTTGTGATGTGATATGGCCAATTACATGATGAGATATATGTGATGTATGAGATGATCATGTGTTGTATAGAATATCACGACTTGCATGTCGATGAGTACGGCAACTGGCAGGAGCCATAGAGTTGTCTTTAATTATTTTCGCCGTTTTGCTTTACTTTATCGCTATGAGTTAGCAATAGTCGTGGAAGCAACAGTCGGCGCGACAACCTCATGGCGACACGTTGATGGAGATCAAGATGATGGAGATCATGGTGTCATGCCGGTGACGATGGAGATCATGCCGGTGCTTTGGAGATGGAGATCAAAAGCACAAGTTCATGGCCATATCATGTCACTTATGATTTGCATGTGATGTTAATCCTTTTATGCATCTTATTTTGCTTAGGACGACGGTAACATTATAAGGTGATCCCTCACTTAAATTTCAAGATAAAATTGTGTTCTCCCCGAGTGTGCACCGTTGCGAAAGTTCGTCGTTTCGAGACACCACGTGATGATCGGGTGTGATAGACTCTACGTTCACATACAACGGGTGCAAGCCAGTGTTGCACATGCGGAACACTCGGGTTAAACTTGATGAGCCTAGCATGTACAGACATGGCCTCGGAACACAAGAGACCGAAAGGTCGAACATGAGTCATATAGTAGATATGATCAACATGAAGATGTTCACCATTGAAACCACCTCAACTCACGTGATGATCGGACTTGAGTTGGTGGATTTGGATCATGTTACACTCGAATGACCGGAGGGATGTCTATTTGAGTGGGAGTTTTTAAGTAATATAATTAACTAAACTCATTATCTTGAACAATAGTCTAAGTTGTCTTTGCTATATTTATGTTGTAGATCATGGCTCGCGCAGTAGCACCCCTAAATTTTAATGCGTTCCTAGAGAAAGCTAAATTGAAAGATGATGGAAGTAACTTTGTGGACTGGGCCCGTAATCTAAGGATTATCCTTACGGCTTCTCAGAAGGCTTATGTCCTTGATGCACCGCTTGGTGATCCACCCGCTCCAGTTGAGTCTCTAGACGTTGTGAACGCCTGGCAGGTTCGTTCTGAAGATTACTCAATAGTTCAATGTGCAACATTGTATGGCTTAGAATCGGGACTTCAAAGACGTTTTGAACGTCATGGAGCATATGAGATGTTCCAGGAGTTGAAGTTTATCTTTCAGAAGAATGCCCGGACCGAGAGATATGAGATCTCCGATAAGTTCTATGCTTGCAAGATGGAGGAGAACGGGTCTATCAGTGATCACGTACTCAGAATGTCTGGGTACTCCACCCGTCTGGCTGAATTGGGGATGCCCCTTCCGCCAGAAGCTATCACTGACAGAGTTCTTCAATCATTGCCACCTAGCTACAAGAGCTTCGTGTTGAACTATAACATGCACGGGATGAACAAGTCAGTCGCCGAGCTGTTTGCGATGCTGAAAGCCGCTGAGTCTGAAATTCAGAAGGAGCATCAAGTGTTGATGGTCAATAAAACCACTAGTTTCAAGAAAAATGGCAAGGGTAAGAAGGGTAACTCCAAGAAGAGTGGCAAAGCAGTTGCTCCTCCCGTGAAGAAACCCAAGGCTGGACCCAAACCAGAAACTGTGTGCTTTCATTGCAAGGGAACTGGACACTGGAAGCGGAACTGCCCCAAGTATTTGGCTGACAAGAAGGCGGCCAACAACAAACAAGGTATATGTGATATACATGTTATTGATGTGTACCTTACCAACTCTCGTTGTAGTGCCTGGGTATTTGATACCGGTGCGGTTGCTCATATTTGCAACTCAAAACAGGAACTGCGGAATAGACGGAGGCTGGCAAAGGACGAAGTGACGATGCGCGTGGGAAATGGTTCCAAGGTTGATGTGATCGCCGTCGGCACGCTCGCTCTTCGATTACCATCGGGATTAGTGATGAACCTGAATAAATGTTATTTGGTGCCTGCGTTAAGCATAAACATTATATCTGGATCTTGTTTATTGCGAGACGGTTACTCATTTAAATCAGAGAATAATGGTTGTTCTATTTATATGAGTAATATCTTTTATGGTCACGCACCCGATGTGAGGGGTTTATTCTTATTGAATCTCGATAGTAATGATACACATGTTCATAACATTGATGCCAAAAGATGTAGAATTGATAATGATAATACCACTTTCTTGTGGCACTGCCATTTAGGTCATATTGGCGTAAAACGCATGAGGAAGCTCCATGCTGATGGACTTTTGGAGTCACTTGATTTTGAATCACTTGACACATGTGAGCCATGCCTCATGGGCAAGATGATTAAAACGCCGTTCTCTGGAACAATGGAACGGGCAGGTGACTTGTTGGAAATCATACATACTGATGTGTGCGGTCCGATGAGTATTGAGGCGCACGGTGGTTATCGTTACTTTCTCACCTTCACTGATGACTTAAGTAGATATGGGTATATTTACTTAATGAAACACAAGTCTGAAACATTTGAAAAGTTCAAACAATTTTAGAGTGAAGTTGAGAATCATCGTAACAAGAAGATTAAATTCCTACGATCTGATCGAGGAGGAGAATATCTGAGTTATGAGTTTGGCAGTCACTTAAGACAATGTGGAATTGTTTCACAACTGACACCGCCTGGAACACCACAGCGTAATGGTGTGTCCGAACGTCGTAATCGAACCTTATTGGATATGGTGCGATCTATGATGTCTCTTGCCGATTTGCCACTATCGTTTTGGGGTTATGCATTAGAGACAACTGCATTCACTTTAAATAGGGCACCATCGAAATCCGTTGAGACGACGCCATATGAACTTTGGTTTGGCAAGAAGCCAAAGCTGTCGTTTCTTAAAGTTTGGGGATGTGATGCTTATGTCAAAAAGCTTCAGCCTGAAAAGCTGGAACCCAAAGCGGAAAAATGCGTCTTCATAGGATACCCAAAAGAGACAGTTGGGTATACTTCTACCTCAGATCCGAAGGCAAAGTGTTTGTCGCTAAAAACGGAACATTTCTTGAGAAAGAGTTTCTCTCGAAAGAATTGTGTGGCAGGAAGATAGAACTTTATGAGGTTGTTGAACCTTTACTTCAACCTGAGAGTAGCGCAGCATAGAAAGATGTTTCTGTAGAGCCTGCATCAGTTGAAGAGGAAGTTAATGATGATGATCATGAAGCTTTGGATCAAGTTGCTATCGAACCTCGTAGGTCGACAAGGACGCATACTGCTCCTGAGTGGTACGGCAACCCTGTCTTAGAGGTCATGTTGTTAGACAACGATGAACCTACGAGCTATGGAGAAGCGATGATGGGCCCGGATTCCGAGAAGTGGTTAGAGGCCATGAAATCCGAGATGGGATCCATGTATGAAAACAAAGTATGGACTTTGGAAGTATTACCTGAAGGGCGTAAGGCCATTTAGAACAAATGGATCTTTAAGAGGAAGACGGACGCGGACGGTAATGTCACCGTCTATAAAGCTCGACTTGTGGCAAAGGGTTTTTCACAAGTTCAAGGAGTTGACTACGATGAGACCTTCTCACCCGTAGCGATGCTTAAGTCCGTCAGAATCATGTTAGCAATAGCTGCCTTTTTCGATTATGAAATTTGGCAGATCGATGTCAAAACAGCGTTCCTTAACAGTTTCCTTAAGGAAGAGTTGTATATGATGCAACCAGAAGGTTTTGTCGATCCAGAGAATGCTGACAAAGTTTGCAAACTCCATCGATCCATTTATGGACTGGTGCAAGCATCTCGGAGTTGGAATCTTTGCTTTGATGAGGTGATCAAAGCGTTCGAGTTTATACAAGTTTACGGAGAAGCTTGTATTTACAAGAAAGTGAGTGGGAGCTCTATAGCGTTTCTAATATTATATGTGGATGACATATTACTGATTGGAAACAATATAGAAATGTTGGAAAGCGTGAAGGAATATTTGAACAAGAGTTTTTCAATGAAGGACCTAGGAGAAGCTGCTTTCATATTAGGCATCAAGATCTATAGAGATAGATCGAGACGTTTAATAGGACTTTCACAAAGCACATACCTTGATAAGATTTTGAAGAAGTTCAAAATGGATCAGTCCAAGAAGGGGTTCTTGCATGTATTGCAAGGTGTGAAGTTGAGTAAGACTCAATGCCCAGTGACTGCAGAAGATAGAGAAAAGATGAGTGTCGTCCCCTATGCCTCAGCCATAGGCTCTATCATGTATGCAATGTTGTGCACAAGACCCGATGTCAGCCTTGCCATAAGTATGGCCGGAAGGTTTCAAAGTGATCCAGGAGTGGAACACTGGATGGCGGTCAAGAATATCCTGAAGTACCTGAAAAGGAATAAGGACATGTTTCTCGTTTATGGAGGTGATCAAGAGCTCGTCGTAAAGGGTTACGTCGATGCAAGCTTTGACACTGATCCGGATGACTCTAAGTCACAAACCGGATACATATTTATTCTTAATGGGGGTGCGGTTAGCTGGTGCAGTTCCAAGCAAAGCGTGGTAGCTGATTCTACATGCGAAGCGGAGTACATCGCTGCCTCGGAGGCGGCGAAGGAAGGTGTCTGGATGAAGGAGTTCATGACAGATCTTGGAGTAGTGCCTAGTGCGCTTAACCCAGTGACTCTGTTTTGTGATAATACTGGTGCCATTGCTCTAGCCAAGGAACCAAGATTTCACAAGAGGACCAGACACATAAAGCGACGTTTCAATTCCATCCGCGATTACATCAAGGAGGACGACATAAATATTTGCAAAGTACACACGGATCTGAATGTTGCAGATCCGATGACTAAACCTCTTCCAAGGGCTAAACATGAACAACACCAGAACTGCATGGGTGTTCGATTCATTACAATGTAAATCACATAGTGAGGTGAACTAGATTATTGACTCTAGTGCAAGTGGGAGACTGTTGGAAATATGCCCTAGAGGCAATAATAAATTAGTTATTATTATATTTCCTTGTTCATGGTAATCGTTTATTATCCATGCTATAATTGTATTGATTAGAAACTCAAATACATGTGTGGGTACATAGACAACACTGTATCCCTAGTAAGCCTCTAGTTAACTAGCTCGTTGATCAAAGATGGTTAAGGTTTCCTAGCCATGGACATGAGATGTCATTTGATAACGGGATCACATCATTAGGAGAATGATGTGATGGACAAGACCCAAACTATAAACGTAGCATGTGATCGTGTCAGTTTATTGCTATTGTTTTTCTGCATGTCAAGTATTTGTTCCTATGACCATGAGATCATGCAACTCCCTGACATCGGAGGAATACCTTGTGTGTATCAAACGTCGCAACGTAACTGGGTGACTATAAAGATGCTCTACAGGTATCTCCGAGGGTGTCTGTTGGGTTGGCATGGATCAAGACTGGGATTTGTTACTCCGTGTGACGGAGAGGTATCTCAGGGCCCACTCGGTAATACAACATCACAATGAGCCTTGCAAGCAATATGACTAAAGTGTTAGCCACGAGATCTTGTATTACGGAACGAGTAAAGAGACTTGCCGGTAACGAGATTGAACTAGGTATAGAGATACCGACGATCGAATCTCGGGCAAGTAACATACCGAAGAACAAAGGGAACAACATACGGGATTAACTGAATCCTTGACATAGAGGTTCGACCGATAAAGATCTTCGTAGAATATGTAGGAGCCAATATGGGCATCCAGGTCCCGCTATTGGTTATTGATCGTAGAGGTGTCTCGGTCATGTCTACATAGTTCTCGAACCCGTAGGGTCTACACACTTAACGTTTGGTGACGATTAGTATAGTTGAGTTATTTTGTTGGTGACCGAATGTTGTTCGGAGTCCCGAATAAGATCCCGGACATGACGAGGAACTCCGGAAGAGTCCGGAGGTAAAGATTGATATATGTGATAATAGTGTTTTGATCTCCGGAAGGGTTCCGGAATTCACCGGAAGGAGTTCCGGATGTTTACCGAAGTGTTCGGGTGCAGCAACACTTTATATGAGCCAAAGGGGTAAAGCCCACGAGGTATTGGAAAGTGCAAAAGGAAGTTTTGCTGCTGCCTTAAGCGGTACTACCGCTGGTAAGGCAGTACTACCGCGTAAGCGGTACTACCGCTCATGTGAAAGCGGTACTACCGCTCAAGCGGTACTACCGCTTGTACGCGATACTGCTGGAATCCGAGTTAGACTCTTTCCGTGCGGGCCAAACCTACCTTGTGCGGGCAAAACCGACCTTGTGGAGGCTTTCTCTCCAAGTTTAGACCCCAGGGCTCAACATATAAATAGAGGGGCAGGGCTAACACACGGGACACATCAAGATTTTCCCAAGCCGTGTGTCGGCAACCCTAACCCTCTAGTTCTCCCGTCATAATCTCCGTAGTGCTTGGCGAAGCCCTGTAGAGATTGTTCCTCACCACCATCACCACGCCGTCGTGCTGCCGGAACTCATCTACTACTTCACCATCGCTCAAGGAGGTGAAGGCGTCATCAAGCCGTACGTGTGTTGAACGCGGAGGTGCCGTCCGTTCGGCACTAGTTCGTGATCGGATCGAGGGACGACTTGCGATTTGGATCGCGGAGACGTTCGACTACATCAACCGCGTTTCTTAACGCTTCCGCTTAGCGATCTACAAGGGTATGTAGATTCAGTCTCCCTCTCGTAGATGCTCATCACCATGGATAGATCTTGTGTGCGCGTAGGAAATTTTTTGTTTCCCATGCAACGTTCCCCAACAGCCATTTCATTCTGGCTCAACAGAGCTCACAAAGTTATGGTGCTAAGAAAATCAATTTAAACGTATACGCATGTCAGGAAGACGATGGGGATGTGATCCGACAGTACCTAGTAATCTGGTATCAACCCGATAGAATCTATCCAACTTTTTTTGAACAAAGTGGTTTCCCCCCAAATTCATTTCTCAATGAAATTAATAACACAACATATGTTATGGACCATCACCAAAGGTTCAAGCAAGCATCATACCGAACACTTCTAGTTAGATACACACCGACTCATTCTTTCTTCAGAACGAACTCCAACATACACGTAAGAAACTCCCCACATTTAGAGAACACAACTAGGAAGGTAAAACAATAAGTAAAAGAAAGAAAATATAATAACTTCAAGCAATGTATCGCCATTATTTCCTCGACATCGCCCATATCCACTCCTCATCCAGCTGATCTTGGAATTTCGGGGCTCCAACCTTCAGTTCTACTTTTACACTTTAGCTGCTACTTGCAACAACAATCTTGTACCTTTGCCCTGCATTCCACGTAGTCCTCGCCTCTCTAATCTAGACCAAAAGTTTAACTAGTTAATGTGCTACCTGATCTTTTACACTTGTAAGATCATAAGGGAAAATTCCATCAAAACATGCTCTGTTCTTTGTTTTCCATATAGCCCAATGAACAATTATTAGACCTACTGCCACTACATTCCTGAACTTACCAGGAACTCTCAAGATCCAATGGCAAATCTCTTGTACACGAAGCCAAATTTCATCTTTATCCCAAAATCCCACTCCACTACCCACCAAACATACCTAGCTAAGGAACAATCAATAAACAAGTGATCTACTATTTCTAGAACTCTACAAAACCTACATTTCTTATCCCATGTCCTACCTCTCTTCAACAAGTTATCCTTAGTTAAAATGTTATTTCTAAAACACGGCCACAAGAAAAATATATTTTTTAATGGAACTTTAACAAACCAAAGCTTCCTAACATGACATATGACCTCAGAGCTTTCAACATAGTAGAGAGAGAATTAACCAAAAAACACCTAATTTCGTCATCAACCAAATACATTTGTCTTTCTCTTTTGTCAACAGTATCACACAAACTTTTAATTATGTGCCAACTATCTAACAACCCCCCCCCCCCAATGTTCTTCTAAATTTTAAATTCTCCATATTAGAATTAATAACATTAGCTACTGAAATATATAAACTAGTAGTAACCTCATGTAATCTAGGAAACTTTCTGCATAAAGACATTACCTACCCAAATATCATCCCAAAATCTAGTATTTGATCCATCTCATACTTTCTTTCCACAATATTTATAAAAATCTCTCTGCAATTTAACACTCCAAGCATGAAATGGAACTGATGAGCTAGTTTAATACAAACAACACTAACATCTCTTTGCCAGAGTACTTTTTAAGAATAACTTATCGCCACAAATTCTCTTTGTTTTCTTATTTCCATAACCATTTCACTAACAAGTAGACATTCAAACCAACAATCCCCCCCCCGGTCAATTGTTTGGCAAACTTCAGACCATCTCACTAAGTTATATGTATTGGACTTGTCATCCTCTTGTCATTGTAACCTTTTCATGAAAACAAATATCTTATGCAAAGGACCTCTAGGAATAGGAAACAATGACATCATAAAATAGGGTACATTACTTAGACTAGACTTTGCTTAGAATAAGCTTGCCCCTATAATCCAAGAACTTACCTTGCCAAGTCCCTTACATCCCCGCTAGTTTACTCTCAACTCCACCCCAATCACTATTCCTTAGCTTTGCATTATGCACATGAATTCCTAAGTATTTCATAGGTAAAGAACAAAATTTACAAGTAAATATCTCTTTATGCATTTCTACATTGTCACTAGCTTCTACAAATCAACAAATGTCACACTCACGAAAATTAATTAACGAGCCAGGTGAATGCTCAAACAAAATTAAAATGTTTTTCAAGTTCCTAGCATTACCTTCAATAAAAAAAATGTGTCATTGGCATATTGTAACATACCAAGCCCTCCTTCTACAAGTCCAGGAACCACACCTTTAATTATCCCATGCGACAGCTCTACTTACGAGTTATTGTAAACAAACATAAATTTTCATTATAAATGATGAGATCAATTCAGCATCACTTTTTTCTTATGATCAACTGCTACATTAAACAAAAGATAGAACAGAGGATCCCCCTGCCTTAAACCTTTCCTAGTTTAAAAAAAGGCCCCATTTGATCATTAACTTTAAGAGCTACATTATCACTTTTGCACTATTTGCTTGATCTATTATTCTATATACTTAATAGGTGAACCTTTCATTGTTAACACATCAAACAGGAAGTTCCACTTAACATTATCATAAGCTTTTCAAAATCTATCTTAAATAAAACCACAATTTTCTTTCTACTAATCTCATGCAAAATTTCTTGTAAAATTATCACACCATCTAAAACATACCTATCTTTGATAAAATCAGTTTGTACAGGAGCACCTGTTTAAGGAGCTAAAGTAATATTTATATATTTAATGACTTCAGTAATCCACATAAAAAGTATAGTAATAGGATAAATAGGTATGTATAGTTTTAAACTATCTGCACCCTGGCATTTTGGCATTAAAATTAAAATCCCATAGTTGAGCCTTGAGAAATCAAGCCTCCCATAGAAAAATTCATTTAAAAGACTATATCATCATTAATTAAGTCCCAAAAAACTGGTAAAATTCAACTGGTAGACCATTTGGACATACCTGGTGCTTTATTCTTTTTCATTTGAGACAAGGCAAACTTAATCTCTTCTCTACTAAAACTACCTATTAAGAAATCTCTGTCATCATCATTCAACACAAAGGGAATAGGGACATCCAAGGACATTATAAAACTCCTTGCATTACTTGCTCCAAAATGACTCTTATAAAAACTAGTGTCATAGTTAAGTAAATTAGAATCTCCCTTTGTTAATCTTTTTTGTGAGGCCCCTATTAATCTGTTTTCCTCTGTAAGTGAAATAATCTTGTTTTTTCTGCACCTACCATTGATCTTGGCCATAAAATAAGAAGTAGGAGCACTACAAAAAAGTAAATCATGTTCCTTAGCCCATTGTATCCACTTAATTTCCTTGACCCTTAAAATTCTATGTATTTTTTCATCTAAATACTTTCTAAGAAGGTATTTATCAGTAGTAAGCCCTATCAGTTCACTTTACTTATCAATCTCTTCTATTTTATCTGTAAAAAAATTCTATCCATCTTGTTCTGAGTCTCCCAATTCCAATTCCACCCTCTCAACATTCTTCTATTATTTATATTTTTTCATTTATCCAAGAAATATCTCCTAGTACCACCTTTACTCTAAGCTTTGTACACTACACCTACCAAATCAGGTCTAGTAAACCTACTCATATCAATTTAAACAAATTAGCACTTCTAGGTCTCACTATAGACACATCCATAACTAGTGGACTATGATCAGACCACACCATATATAGTATGGGAGTTAACGCAAACCATAGGAAAATATCCTTCCTAACGGTGCAGAAAACTGTTAGATACCGCGGTAGGGGTCCTGGCATAGCTGGAAGTCTCAGAGCAGAGGTCGCATGGGGAATTTACCCAGGTTCATGCCCCCGAAGAGTAATACCCTACATCCTACTCGTGTTTGTTATTCATGGTGGAGGGATACCTCGTGCGAGGGGATATAATGGTGTAGATGAGATTGCTACCGAGAGTTGTTTCTACTGGAGTAGATGGGGATGAGCTCCCTAGCCTCCACTTATTTACATGGTGGAGGCTAGGGTTTACAGAGGGAGATGCGATCTAGGGTAGCCTTCGCCTCTAGCTTGGAGGTCAAGTTGGTCACGGGGCGCTTATCCTTCTTTAAGGCTCCCCTCCTTTGGTTGGCCTTGTGGGCCCTCTAGCGGGCCTTCTGCAGGGCTCCCCTTAGTGAGCCACCCCCGGTGTATGACACCATTAGTAGCCCTCGAGCGTGGCAGAGGTCGCATGAGCGGGTCTTCGAGACCTCCGGCGGGCTCCTTCTTTTACAGTGCTTGTCCTTCGTGGCTCGCCTAGGGAGCCTAGCCTCTTGAAGTGCAGGTAGTTAGTGGTCTATAGCGCGGCCTCCTAGGTTCCCGAGTCCGCGTGCTGCTCCTCTATGGCGTGAAGGGAAGCCACAGCCTGGCCCTGCACACTCCGAAGGGTCGCACCCGCGCGTCGTCTTGTCTTGTCAATGCAGGTCAAGGGACTACTGGCCCTTCTCTGTCATGATGAGGGTACCTGGATTCTCGTGCCCACATCTCATGAAGTGGTAACCTCGGAGATGGTGGGACACGTGTCGCACCACTATGCCTGAATTTTTGGGATTTACCATTTAATAGAGTCAAATCCAATAGATCTCGGGTAGCGGTTCCAGAGTTGGTAGTCTTGGTGTGATGATAACAGATACACAGGTTTTACCCAGGTTCGGGCTCTCTTGAAGAGATAATACCCTACGTTCTGCTTTGATTGTATTGATTGAGGGGGTACAGAGTACAGGTTGTTCTACCACGAGATCGTTTGTGTATGAGAGTTCATCATTGGTGGCCCATACAGGCTTTCATGGCCACGGTTATTGATAATGTCGTTTAGTGATACTTCTAAGGCCATGGTTTATCAATCTGACCTGCATGGGCCACCAATGATGGAGTCAAATCCAGCAAATCTCAGGTAGGGGGTCCCGAGCTGGTAGCCTTCGTGTGATGGTAACAAAGACACAGGTTTTACCCAGGTTCGTGCTCTCTCAAAGAGAAAATATCCTACGTCCTGCTTTGATTGTATTGATTGAGAGGGTACAGAGTAAAGGTTGATCTACCATGAGATCGTGTGTGTATGTGAGTTGTCATCTACGGTCTAACCCCTTGGCTTATATAGATGCCAGGGTCCCTAGGGTTTACATAGGTCGGTTACATCTAAGGATAAACATGCTGAAGACAACCTCTAAGTCTTGGGGTATGTGCCAAGTCTTCGGGAGATATCCACCTTGGTGCTCCTAGGCCCCACGAACGGGGCCCACTGGTTGATCATCTTAGGGGTCCTCGGCCCAGCCCATAACACCGGGAGCCGATGTGGCAAGCACCCCCTAATCCAGGACATCATTAGTAGGCCCTGAACCGGTCTTCAAGTCACGGATATTCCTCGGTCCTTTCGAGCTGTGCCTTGTCATCGGTCTTGCAAGCTGGTTCAATTAGTATTCATCTTTTATTGAGGACTTCTCATACCACGGGCATCCAAGGAGCTTCTTAACATTTTCCCTGCTTGCTTCTTGTCAAAACATTCTTATCACGTCCGAGGAGAATTTCAGACCTGAGGATCCTTTCCCGTGCAGGGCTTTCTTAATGGTGAAGCTTTCCCGTGCTTCAAATAAGGGTGATGATTCAATCCTGCTATGACAGCCTTGACCGACCCGAACCATCACCATCACCATGCACTGCATAGTCGTGTAGTCATTTTAGATATCATCATAACATGCTAGCCCAGCTCGAGGCCACTGCCATTGTCATATCTTATCAATAAAGAGATCGTGCCCCAAATTTGTAGCAGTATTATCAACAGACCAATCGATTCACGCGTGCTTAATGCACGGCGCTTGGGGAACTTGCAAAATTACTGCCGCACGGCATGCTCAATCTGTGTTTCCACTTGCTCATAAAAGGCTAAAGGTGAGAGAAACTAGGTTTTACACTTCTAATCCCACTCTCACCTTCGTCATCCTCGAGCTCCAGCACCCAAAGAACCAGAGCCTAGAAAAGCTTCCTGCTCCCCCTCCTACATTCCACCTTTAAAATATGGCCGGGGAGGGTTCCCACGCCACGATGGTGAAGCCCTCAAAAGGGCAGCCAGAAGGCCATCGCGGGGAGCTAGAAGGTGGCCAGAGAAGGCAAGAAGGCCATGAGCACCAGGGGGATATTGCGCCCCTCCGTCGTCACCAAAGACGACATCATCGTGCTCCAGGGCGCTGGGTATACCCCGGTGCCCGAGGCTGCCCCGGCCGACTCACCGCTCATCAAAGGACCGGCAGGTCACTCCTCCGTCAGGGTCCCTGAGCCCTGCGTTGATGAGCGCATTGTCTTTGTCTCCCACCTCCTCCGAGGACTGGGATTTCCTATCCATCCTTTCCTTCGAGGACTTCTTTATTTTTATGGTCTTCAATTCCATCACCGTGCCCCCAACTCCATTCTTCACATCGCCTGCTATGCCATCATCTGTGAGGCATTCCTATGCATTGAGCCCCACTTCAGACTCTGGCTCAAGCTCTTCTGCGTGAAGATGCAAATGAACGACAACAAACCCACAGAGTGCGGGGCAGCCATGCTAAGCAAGATCCCAGGCACCAAGTGGCTGCCAGGCAAATTTATCGAGATCATAAAGAACTGGCAGGAGGAATGGTTCTATATGGCTGATGTGCCATTGGGCAATCGAGGAGGAGGAGTTGACAAAGCTCATGGACGGAATGGATTTCTTTGCCAAGAGTGGTGTTACACTGATGGATGTGATATACGTGGCGCTCCACTATGGCGTCCAGCCCCTTCAAACTCGAGCTCATCTGATGTGGAAGTTCGTCGAGGAGAATGACGAGACCTCGATCATCCGAGATTTCTATGAGGGGAGGACCATTGCAGGAATGTAGACCCTCCTCTTCACCAACAAGGACCAAACCTTCAATGCTGAGGGGGCCGACGATGGCTACTGGGCGGGACGGCTATTGGGCGGGATGGCTACCAACAATGTTTGATACCCCGTGCCTTCCCCTATCGCGAGGTGTTTTATGATGTCAAGCTGACAGATTTCTTCTGCATCAACCTATCACAGGAATGGCGTGTCCTCTTGGATATCATCAGGTCGCCAGCACCCCAGCCCGAGGAGCATGTGGATGCACTCCTGGCCGATCTACTGACCGCGGACCACTCCGCGGGTCCGGTCAAGGCCAAGCTGGGCAAAACATCCAAGGTTTTAACTATCCATGATAGCACCTCTAAGCTCCCAATCCAAAGAAATTAGAGCTCGGATGTTGAGTCCAGTGCCGAGTACCAGTAGGACGAAAGAAGTAGCATGCCACCGCCGCCTGGGGCTGGAAGGATGAACCGCGTGGTCCTTTCAGACGATGAGGAGCCATCCTCCCCTTCTAGGGGCGTCAAGCACCAGAAGGCGCCCGACAACCAAGTGCCTGGCCCATCTTCGGCGCCAGACAAGCGATTCCCAACTCCTCCTCAGGATCCCTCTGAGGATTCGTGGCCCTCCAGCTGATCTAAGCAAGTCTGACCTCAACCAACACGTGAGTTTTTTATGAACCCAGATTCTATTACTTCATCTTTCAAGCAGGAATTGTCTCAGCATTTACTGCATCCTTTCATAGGCGGCAATGCTCGAGGTGACATTGCCTCTTCTGAGGTTTCCTCTGCAAGTTAATTCGGAGGTTTCTCCTACCACCCACATGGTGGAAACCACCCCATCCCTCGTCCAGACCGAGGTGCAGGAGGGCGAGACTAATCCCTCCACCCCGATGACTAACGTTGGGGGTGAATCCAACAAAATAATGACCAAGGTTGACACCTCGATTGTGAGGGATGATGATCTGGACCAAAGGGGAGATCCTTCCTTGGTCCATGAAGAGTGGTTGGACGCCAGTTCGACCTTCTCAGCTCACGTGAATCTAGACCCCCATGAGCAGCAGGTGTCTTCCCCTCCTCCTGCGGCCGATGATGGTGCACCAGGGTCACCAGTCCCAGCGTCGGCAGTTTTTAAGGACGAGCTGGCAAAGCATCGCCGAGAAGTGAGGCAGCGCTGATGAGCCTAGCCCTCCTCCCCGAGCAGTGCATTAGCCTCGAAGCCGCCTTGGGCCAGTTTTGGTCCGCCGAGGCCGGGGTAATGGATATGTTCTTTTGCATTGCCAAAGGCATGGAGGTATGTCATCTTTTCCTGCCCTTTTTGCTTTAACCCCGAGCATGTAAATATGCCCAGTAGCCCTCTAGGTAGTCATCGGCCAGAGTATCCGAGGATACCGTAGAAACAGGGAAAAGAAAAGCGTAGTTTGATACTACATTGCTTTCAAAGTATATACTTTCTTAGAAGAGGATGAATGACTTACTACCTCTTGGGATCTTTGAAAGAAACCGCAGTTCACAGTAGCCCCCGAGCCTCAAGTTAGTTTGCAAAATTGACTTGAGGGTCATCGACTCATCAAAACTCTATCCCAAAAAGTTTCTTAATCCAAGATTTGCGCGAATATGCAGTAGCCCCCGAGACTCATGTTGGTTGTTGAAGGAACCGATAGGAGGATTGAATCATTCCAGTTTTGGGCCCTGTACTTAGGTTATCTTACAGTTTTTTAATGTGCAGAGCTCCACCTCCCATCTCCAGACTAGCTCCTCAGAGCTAGAGGAGGTAAAATTCCATCTTGCCCAAGCCGAGCAGGAAGCCCAGCAGCTGAAGGAATGGGCCGAGGTAGTGCATGGTAAGGAACCGAGGTGCCTTCTCTCGTGTTTTTTGTCACATATACATGCTTACACCCAATTCCATGTTGTTTCACGCAACTGCGGATCAGCGCATAGCCGACCTCCACCACCGAGCTCAGAAGTACCGTGGCCTGAGAATTACCGCTAAATGACATTGTCAAGTGTCGCAATAGAAGCGACAGTGACACCAAGGATGGTGAAGTTAACGCCGGATTCGGCAACCAGTGCTGGAATGATGGCAAAAAGAAATATTTCTAAGGAGGAGGTGGCTCGCAGTTGGATAAGATCTTGGATCAACCATGCGCCATCCATGGAAACCTTCAGAAGCCAGCCACTCACAGTAACCAGATTGCTGGGATATCAAGCAAGCCGGGAAGGTCACGGCCGAGAACCAGGGCAGGAGCCAACCCCACAACAACAACAACAACAACAATGGGGATAGAGATCAGCCCAGGCCGAGCAATGCTGGCTACAAGAATTCCCTCCCGAGGTGAAAGATGTTAACATGATCTACGCTACGCATGTCACTAGAAAGAAGAGGAAGCGTGCGCTCCACAATGTGTACGCCGTAGAGCCCACCAAACCCAAGTATAACCCGTGGTCAGAAATACCAATCACATTTGATCAACGAGACCACCCGACCAGTGTTCGCTATGCTGGCACGGCGGCCTTGGTCCTTGATCCCATCATTGACCGCTTTCATCTGACTCGAGTCCTTATGGACGAAGGCAATAGCCTCAACCTTATGTATGTTAACACCGTTAAGAAGATGCATATCAACCCAGCACAAATCCAGTGTAGTACTACCAAGTTCAAGGGTATAATACTAGGCATAGAGCCATAGTGCTTGGGTAGGGTAACCCTGGTTGTAGTGTTCGGCGCACCCGACAACTACCGCCTCCAAGACTTGAGCTTCAATATCGTTCCCTTTAGGAGTGGCTATCATGCGCTCTTCCGGAGAACTGCCTTCGCCTATTTCCACGCCATCCCGCACTACGCTTATCTAAAGCTAAAGATGTCAGGACCCAAAGGAGTCATCACGGTGAATGGCAACACAGAGCGATCACTCTGAACTAAAGAGCAGACCACGGATTTCACAGCCAAGGTGCAAGCAGCTGAGGAGGCATTAAGGGCAAAGGCTGGATCAGGCAGCCCCGATCCCACTAATTGTCAAAGGTTAACTCGTGGTGCATCCGAGGATGACTTTGGCATATATCAAACACACCCCGAGGACTAGATGGACGCCACCTCGGAGCCTGCTGAACAGGACCCTAAATAGGGATGTGCGCTCTACCTCCCCCAGTGTGCTCCCAAGGATCACGTTCCTTGGCATCACAATTTTGCATTAAAAATTCCCTGGGAGCTGGTGGAGGACGACGATACTGGGCAATACATCCAATGTCGGGTAAGCTGACAAGGACCATGTCCTCGAAGGCCATGCACCAAGCTGTGGCACACTACCAAGGCAAAAATCGCTAGATGCGGTGTAACACTAGGGGCTGGCTCGGAGCTTGGTTTCCCATGGCCAGCATCACATTGGTGTAGTACCGTCCGATACACTAAGCACAACATCGGCTATTAAAGTCAACATGGGGTGCACTCCTTGGTTTAGCGAAGGAGCAAAAGGCAGCCCTATGCTGAAGAAAATTAGACGTCGCCGCCCTTGGCTGGACAAAGGCTGAGAAAAGACAGAAAACATGAAATGACACGACGACGCTGGACATGAAGCCGGAAGCTTGATTCTTGGAATGCTATCCCTATCACAACAATCTGTAATATATTTAGCATGTATTTGTATTTAATGTTTAGCTCGATCACTAGGCTTGACCTTATTCGAACATTGAATAAAGAGACGCCCTAAGCTTGGGCCATGAATACACTCCTGGTGCATCCTTGGTCTCATTCAATTTTGATCGCTATGGTTATTTCACTATCCTCGGGTTGATTACCTTGTCGGATGCCTTCAAGCGGCGAAACAGGTTCCCAGGGGCTGAAAAAGGCAGTCCACTCTCTAAACGCATCGTGGTGCTCTGTGGATCCACCGACAACCACCTCGGACCTTGCACTATTATATGCATTGATTTTGACTGATGTCTTGAGTCAATAGCTGGGTTAGCTGGCTCCTATGTTTACCCCTTATGTTTCTGCATGTTCGGCTAAGGGCGTACTAGGAGCACCTCTATGATTGTTACTTCTGGTTGAACCAGTAAAGTACCTCAGGTGGGAGAAGCTGAAAGCTGACTGTCACAACACGCGCAAAATCAGTCGGCAGGTCGGAAGTAGTAAATTTACAACCATAATGGTTGTTTGTGTAAAGCACAAAGACTTTTCTTAGGAAAAGCTAAAAAACCTAATTCCGAGCTCAGCAGTTTCGAGGTCACGGATTGATCCAGGGGCTATTTACTTGCCCACTATGTTCATGCTCTCTGACAAGTGTACGTTTAAGCCTTATAATTCGGGTTGCGTGGTTTTTCTAATATGACCGCCTCCGGGCACCGGGATATCAGCTAACACTACAGGAATTAGGTACTTTGCTATCTGTGGAGTACGGACGGCAAAGCCCTGAAAATAGACGACAAAGATTTTGCCGTCAGCTTGCTGACGGCAAAGTCTATCGGCAAAGAGTAAGTCAGCAAAGTGTACTTTGCCGTCAACTTTTTATCAGACAGACTGCAAAGATTTTGCCGTCAACAAAACTAATGCTTTGCCGTTAGCCGATTAATAACAGACGGCAAAGAGCTGAGTACTTTGCCATCTGCCTGCAGACGGCAAAGAGCTGAGTACTTTGCCGTCTGCCTGTTGACGGCAAAGAGCTGAGTACTTTGCCATCTGCCTGCTGACGGCAAAGAGCTGAGTACTTTGCCGTCGGCAAGCAGATGGCAAAATACTCAGCTCTTCGCCGTCTACCTGGAGACGGCAAAGTAGTCAGTAGGATTTTTAAAAATACACATACTGTACTGCGTACAGTACTATAATGTACACAGTACAGTTCACATCTCCATGCAGCAACACACACAAATTAAGACCGTTTCATTTTATACACACACACACACACAAATTAACACAATCATTGATAGGTCAACAACAGTTATTCATCATTTGATAGCAAAAATGTGATAATGGTTCAAATCTTAACAAATAGATGGCAATATATGTACCATCATCTCAACATTCCCTAACCAGTCATCTAGCTAGCTGACATGCCCAGCTAGCTAGCATGAACCAAAATGACCCTCTAGCTTTGAAGAATGTTAGTTGACAATGTTCTCTATTCATCACAAGCTGAAAAATACTCAAATTCTTGCATCAAACTATATTAAAAACCAAGACAATGGGTGAAGAAAATATTCTCATGAATGAGCTCCATATAAAACAAATTATCCATAAAGCTCGACAACATCGCCCTCTTCTTGCCACTGCTGCCACCTCCCAAGAAGCGATAGTGATGCCAAGGATGGTGAGGTTAACGCCGGATTCGGCAACTAGTGTCAGAATGATGGCAAAAAGAAATATTTCTAAGGAGGGGGTGGCTCGCAGTTGGATAAGATCTTGGATCCACCATGTGCCATCTAGAAACCTCGAGAAGCCAGCCACTCACACTAACCGGATTTGCTAGGTTATCAAGCAAGCCGGGAAGGTCACGGCCGAGATCCAGGGCAGGAGCCAACCCCACGACAACAACAACAACAACGGGGATAGAGATCAGCCCAGGTCAAGCAATGCCGACTAGAAGCAATTCCCTCCCGAGGTGAAAGACGTTAACATGATGTACGCTATGCATGTCACCAGAAAGGAGAGGAAGCGTGCGCTCCACGATGTGTACGCCGTAGAGCCCACCAAGCCCATGTATAACCCATGGTCAGAAATACCAATCACATTTGATCGACGATACCACCTGACCAGTGTTCGCCATGGTGGCATGGCGGCCTTGGTCCTTGATCCTATCATTGACCGCTTTCATCTGACTCGAGTCCTTATGGACGAAGGCAGTAGCCTCAACCTTATGTATATTGACACCGTTAAGAAGATGCATATCAACCCAGCCCAGATCCAGCCTAGTACTACCAAGTTCAAGGGTATAATACCAGGCATAGAGGCATAGTGCTTGGGTAGGGTAACCTTGGATGTAGTGTTTGGCACACCTGACAACTACTGCCTCAAAGACTTGAGCTTCAATATCGTACCCTTTAGGACTGGCTATCATGCGCTCTTCCGAAGAACTGCCTTCGCCCGTTTCCACGCCGTCCCGCACAACGCTTATCTAAAGCAAAAGAGACCAGGACCCAAAGGAGTCATCATGGTGAACGGCAACACAGAGCGATCACTCTGAACTGAAGAGTAGACCACAGATTTTGCAGCCGAGGTGCAAGCAGCTGAGGAGGCATTAAGGGCAAAGGCTGGATCAGGCAGCCCCGATCCCACTAAATGTCAAAGGTCAACTCGTGGTTCATTTGATGACGACTCTGGCGTATATCAAACACACCCCGAGGACAAGATGGACGCCACCTCGGAGCCTGCTGAACAAGACCCTAAATAGGGATGTGCGCTCTACCTCCCCAGTGTGCTCCCGAGGATCACGTTCCTTGGCATCACAATTTTGCATTAAAAATTCCCTGGGAGCTGGTGGAGCACGATGATATAAGGCAATACGTCCAATGTCGGGTAAGCTGACAAGGACCATGTCCTCGAAGGCCATGCACTAAGCAGTGGCACACTACCAAGGCAAAAATCACTAGATGCGGTGTAAAACCAGGGACTGGCTCAGAGCTTGGTTTCCCATGGCCAGCATCACATTGGCGCAGTACCGTGCGGTACACTAAGCACAGCATTGACTGTTAAAGTCAACATGGGGCGCACTCCTCGGTTTAGCTGAGGAGCAAAAGGCAGCCCTATGCTGAACAAAATTAGACGTCACCACCGTTGGCTAGACAAAGACTGAGAAAAGACGAAAAATGCGGAATGACATGACGACACTGGACTTGAAGCTGGAAGCTCGGATCTTGGAATGCTATCCCCATCACGACAATCTATAATATATTTAGCATGTATCTGTAATTAATGTTTAGCTCAATCATTAGGCTTGAGCTTATTTGAACACTGAATAAAGAGACGCCCTAAGCTTGGGCTATGAATACACTCCAGGTGCATCCTTGGTCTCAATCAATTTTGATCGCTAGGGTTATTTCACTATCCTCAGGTTGATTACCTTGTTGGATGCCTTCAAGAGGCAAAACAGGTTCTCGGGGGCTGTAAAAGGCAGTCCACTCTCTAAACGCGTCGAGGTGCTATGTGGATCCACTGACGACCTCCTCGGACCTTACACTATTATATGCATCGATTTCGACTAATGTTTTGGGTCAATAGCTGGGTTGCCTGGCTCCTATGTTTACCCCTTATGTTTCTGCATGTTCGGCTAAGGGCGTACTAGGAGCACCTCTGTGCTTGTTACTACTGGTTGAACCGGTAAAATACCTCAGGTGGGAGAAGCCGAAAGCTGACTGTCGCAACACGCGCAAAATCAGTCGGTAGGTCAAAAGTAGTAAATTTACAACCACAATGGTTGTTTGTGTAAAGCACAAAGAATTTTCTTAGGAAAAGCTGAAAACCTAAATCCGAGCTCGGCAGTTCTGAGGTCATGGATTGATCCAGGGGCTATTTACTTGCCCATTACATTCATGCTCTCTGACAAGTGTACGTTTAAGCCCTATAGGTCGGGTTGCCTAGTTTTTCTAATATGGCCGCCTCCGGGCATCGGGATATCAGCTAAGACTATAGCAATCAGGTAATTTTCCATCTGTGGAGTACAGACGGCAGAGAACTGAAAACAGACGGCAAAGATTTTGCTGTCAGCTTGCTGACGGCAAAGTCTGTTGGCAAAGAGTAAGTTGGCAAAGCGTACTTTGCTGTCAGCTTCTTATCAGACAGACGGCACAGATTTTGTCGTCAGCCAAACTACTACTTTGCCGTTAGCTGATTAATAATAGACAGCAAAGAGCCAAGTATTTTGCCGTCTGCTTGCAGACGGCAAAGAGCTGGGTACTTTGCCATCTGCCTTCTGATGGCAAAGAGCTGAGTACTTTGCCGTCTGCCTGCTGATGGCAAAGAGCTGAGTACTTTGCCGTCAGCAGGCAGACGGCAAAGTAGTCAGTAGGATTTTAAAAAAATACACATACTGTACTGCGTATAGTACTGTAATGTACACAGTACAGTTCACATCTCCATGTAGAAACACACACAAATTAGGACTGTTTTATTTTAGACACACACACAAATTAACACCATCACTGATAGGTCAACAACAGTTATTCATCGTTTAATAGAAAAAATGTGATAATGGTTCAAATCGTAACAAACAGATAGCAATATATGTAGCATCATCTCAACATTCCCTAATCAATCATCTAGCTAGCTGACATGCCCAGCTAGCTAGCATGAACCAAAATGTCCCTCTAGCTTTGAAGAATGTTAGTTGACAATGTTCTCTAATCATCACAAGCTGAAAAATACTCAAATTCTTGCATCAAACTATAGTAAAATCCAAGACAATTGGTGAAGAAAATATTGTCATGAATGAGCTCCATATAAAACAAATTATCCATAAAGCTCAACTGCATCGCCCTCTTCTCGCCGCTGCCGCCACCCAAGAAGCGACAGTGACGCCAAGGATGGCGAGGTTAATGACGGATTCAGCAACCATTGCTGGAATGATGGCAAAAAGAAATATTTCTAAGGAGGGGGTGGCTCACAGTTGGATAAGATCTTGGATCAACCATGTGCCATCCATGGAAAGCTCGAGAAGCCGGCCACTCACACTAACTAGAATTGCTGGGTTATCAAGCAAGCCGGGAAGGTCACGGCCGAGAACCAGGCAGGAGCCAACCCCATGACAACAACAACAACAACAACAACAACAACAACAACAACAACAACAACAACAACACCAACAACAACAACGGGGATAGAGATCAGCCCAAGCCAAGCAATGCCAGCCAGAAGCAATTCCCTCCCGAGGTGAAAGACGTTAACATGATCTACGCTACGCATGTCACCAGAAAGGCGAGGAAGCGTGCGCTCCACGATGTGTATGCCGTAGAGCCCAACACACCCAAGTATAACCCGTGGTCAGAAATACCAATCACATTTGATCAAGGAGACCACCTGACCAGTGTTCGCCATGGTGGCACGACGGCCTTGGTCCTTGATCCCATCATTGACCGCTTTCATCTGACTCGAGTCCTTACGGACGAAGGCAGTAGCCTCAACCTTATGTGTGTTGACACCGTTAAGAAGATGCATATCAACCCAGCACAGATCCAGCCTAGTACTAGCAAGTTCAAGGGTATAATACCAGGCATAGAGGCATAGTGCTTTGGTAGGGTAATCCTGGATGTAGTGTTTGGCACACCCGACAACTACCGCCTCAAAGACTTGAGCTTCAATATCGTTCCCTTTAGGAGTGGCTATCATGCGCTATTCCGGAGAACTGCCTTCGCTTGTTTCCATGCCATCCCGCACTACACTTATCTAAAGCTAAAGATTCCAGGACCCAAAGGAGTCATCACGGTGAACGACAACACAGAGCAATCACTCTGAACTGAAGAGCAGACCACAAATTTCACAGCCGAGGTGCAAGCAGCCGAGGAGGCATTAAGGGCAAAGGCTGGATTAGGCAGCCCCGATCCCACTAAATGTCAAAGGTCAACTCGTGGTGCATCCGATGACAACTCCGACGTACATCAAACACACCCCAAGAACTAGATGGATGCCACCTCGGAGCCTGCTGAACAAGACCCTAAATAGGGATATGCGCTCTACCTCCCCAAGTGTTCTGCTAAGGATCACGTTCCTTGGCATCACAATTTTGCATTAAAAATTCCCTGGGAGCTGGTGGAGCACGACGATACAGGGCATTACGTCCAATGTCGGGTGAGCTGACAAGGACCATGTCCTCGAAGGCCATGCACCAAGCAGTGGCGCACTACCAAGGCAAAAATCGCTAGATGTGGTGTAGAACCAGGGGCTGGCTCGGAGCTTGGTTTCCCATGGCCAGCATCACACTGGCGCAGTACCGTGCAGTACACTAAGCACAGCATCGACTATTAAAGTCAACACGGGGCGCACTCCTCGGTTTAGCCAAGGAGCAAAAGGTAGCCCAATGCTGAAGAAAATCAGACGTCGCCACCCTTGGTTGGACAAAGGCTGAGAAAAGACAGAAAACATGAAATTACACGACGACGCTGGACATGAAGCCGGAAGCTTGATTCTTGGAATGCTATCCCTATCACGACAATCTGTAATATATTTAGCATGTATCTATATTTAATGTTTAGCTCGATCACTAGGCTTGACCTTATTTGAACATTGAATAAAGAGGCGCCCTAAGCTTAGGCTATGAATACACTCCTGGTGCATCCTTGGTCTCATTCAATTTTGATCGCTATGGTTATTTCACTATCCTCGGGTTGATTACCTTGTCGGATGCCTTCAAGCGGCGAAACAGGTTCCCGGGGGCTAAAAATGGCAATTTACTCTCTAAACGCGTCGAGGTGCTCTGTGGATCCACGGATGACCTCCTCGGACCTCACACTATTATATGCATCGATTGCAACTTATGTCTTGGGTCAATAGCTAGGTTGCCTGGCTCCTATGTTTACCCCTTATGTTTCTGCATGTTCGGCTAAGGGCTTACTAGGAGCACCTCTATGATTGTTACTTCTGGTTGAACTGGTAAAGTACCTCAGGTGGGAGAAGCCGAAAGCTGATTGTCACAACATGCGCAAAATCAGTCGGCAATTTGGAAGTAGTAAATTTAAAACCATAATAGTTGTTTGTGTAAAGCATAAAGACATTTCTTAGAAAAAGTTGAAAAATCTAAATCCGAGCTTGGCAGTTCTAAGGTCACGGATTGATCCAGGGGCTATTTACTTGCCTATTACGTTCACGCTCTCTGACAAGTGTACGTTTAAGCCCTATAGGTCGGGTTGCCTGGTTTTCCTAATATGCCGCCTCCGGGCACCAGGATATTAGCTAACACTACATGAATCTGGTAATTTGCCGTCTATGGAGTACAGATGGCAAATACCTGAAAACAGATGGCAAAGTCTGTCGGTAAAGAGTAGGTGAGCAAAGCGTACTTTGCCATCAGCTTTTTAGCATACAGACGGCAAAGATTTTGCCGTCAGCCAAACTGTTGCTTTGCCATCAGCTGATTAATAACAGACGGCAAAGAGCTGAGTATTTTGCCGTCTGCCTATAGACGGCAAAGAGCTGAGTACTTTGCCCTCTGCCTGCTGGTGGCAAAGAGCTGAGTACTTTGCCGTCTGCCTGCTGACGACAAAGAGCTGAGTACTTTGCCGTCAGCAGGCAGATGACAAAGTACTCAGCTCTTTGCCGTCTGCCTGCAGACAGGGAAGTAGTCAGTAGGATTTTAAAAAAATACACATACTGTACTGCGTACAGTACTGTAATGCGTACAGTACAGTAATGTACACAAGACAGTTCACATCTCCATGCAGCAGCACACACAAATTAAGACTGTTTCATTTGATACACACACACACAAATTAACGCCATCAATGATAGGTTAACAACAGTTATTCATCATTTGACAGCAAAAATGTGATAATGGTTCAAATCTTAACAAACAGATGGCAATATATGTAGCATCATCTCAACATTCCCTAACGAATCATCTAGCTAGCTGACATGCCCAACAAGCTAGCATGAACCAAAATGACCCTCTAGCTTTAAAGAATGTTAGTTGACAATGTTCTCTAATCATCACAAGCTGAAAAATACTCAAATTCTTGCATCAAACTATAGTAAAAACCAAGACAATGGGTGAAGAAAATATTGTCATGAATGAGCTCCATATAAAACAAATTATCCATAAAGCTCGACTACATCGCCCTCTTCTTTATAACTATGGGAGAAGTTTGATTTGAACCCAGTACCTTCAGGAAAATCACCCTCACCTCCAGCTACCTAATTACCGCCTTGTTGCGCTCCATACAACGAAAACACCATACTTGCATCACACTTGGTGCATATTAGAATCAGAGAAGGCAAGACAACATTTACAACCAAGAAATAATTAATAAATCAAAATTTATAAATTCTGTACATTTCATATATATAAGTTTATGTTATGATAATATTTCAACTTGATTCAGTCCAAGAACAATAGCAGTTACCATCAAACTTCAAGCAAACAATTTGTGAACAAGTATCAAGGAATATGAATAATAGGTTGGACTGGTTTATCAATATTGCTTGATTTAACACCATTTCAAGGCACCACTATAATAACAACTCAGGTTAAAGGCAGAAGCTTCACTGAATAAACAGATTAGCAGATCAATTTGCAAGCCACCATATCAAATAGGACACAACTACAGTGCGACGGCATTAACAGATGATGCCGGCAGTTACCTGCACGACAAGGAATGCTTACGTCAGGAATGTCTTGCCTACGCATGCACGCGGGAAGGAGAGGCCATCCGATGGCTGGCAACATGTCACACTTCTACAATGCTTCCGAATGTGCAATATGGTCACTTAAAAAAGTGGCCAGCCCTTGGAGAAGTAACTTAACATCTACCTCCATAGGATGACAAGCTCAAGATTAATTACTGAAATGGGAACATGGAACAGAGACAAAAAAACTCAAGGTTTGCCTACACCATTTGTATTAGCACCTGCAATAGAAGCGAAAGGGGGCAATTTTGGTGCACGTACTTAGAAGACTGGATGTACTTCTTTATGTGGCTAATAGAAAATAACACAATTTGTTCTACTTGCTGGTTTTCTAAAAAAATAAACTAAAAGGTCATGGAAATGCATGATCATTTCAAAGGTGACCAGATAATTTTTTGGCATTTCATAAAACAGTAGAAAGGCAGTCAATGAGCTTGCTACAGCTTGTAGCTTGGTGAAGCCCAGTTCCATTAAAAATAGAGTAAAGAGAGAGGAGAGGAAATTGGCCATTGCGGCCATGGGAAAGGGAAACACCTGCGAGGTCTGGGCGGCAATTACTGGTCTAGCAGGAGAATGAAGCCCCGGCGGACAGAGCATACACACCAGGGGCTTGGGCCCTTCGATTTGACAGCTGGGAGGCAAATCTTGGAGAGGGCATAATGAAGATGCCGAAAATCACCGATGGCAACGTCGCTTCCCAGTTCCAATAGCCGACCGGTGACCGCCTGCAGAGAAAGGGAGTAAAACTTGTGATCTCGGGCCTAAATGTAAGGATAGCAGTAACATGGAAATCTCAGAAGCAGTATACATAAAAAACATGGAAGTCTAAAATAGATGAGCAGAAAAAATGGCACATCAACAAGTATTTGAACAGGCAAGATGAACTATAGCAAAATGTAGTGATAATGCTGAACATGAAAGTGGAAACTCGAAGGACCCATCAACGCCATCATACTCTTTCCCCTGATTTCCTAATCAATATGATTGATCAATGTAAATAAATAGTTCATTCTAGTGAAGAAGAATACCCTGCAATTCAGGCATGCAGCAACAGGAAGAAAGTAGAGAGTACCAAGAAGGATATTTATCTAAAGTAGTCTACAGCTGATACTAAGATAAGAAATAAACCGATAAAAACAACTCCCTCTGTTGCAAAATGCAGGAGTATTTTTGTTGTTGAAATTCATGCTTTGGTCAATAACTAAACCAATTATACATGGGTTATGCCATACAAACTTGATACCATTGGGTTTGTGTTCAAAGCAATTTATTGTTATTTTGATTTGTAACTATGAAAATGTTCCCTACATTTTGCAATTGAATGGGTATATTCTGTAGATCTATAGAAATCGGCGGAGCCATATCAATCTTGGTGCTATAACAAGAAATGGCCGTCTAACAATGGAAACTCTAAGAGCAGGGGGCAGGGTAATAATAGTAATCAAATTAAAACACCATATGTGCTGAATTCATGTATCAGTAATTCTACCAAATCCAGGCAACATAGAGCTCCTTACCAACACCAGGAGTAATCGTCTGGCTCCCGGGGCCGAGAGGAGGAGGGCGGTGGTGACCAGTTGTGATGCCCCCACCTTAATCGTGAACTAATCATGCACGCAACATGCACAATCAAGATCAAGAACTCACGGTTTAATATCACAACACAACTCTAAAACTCAAATGATAAACTTAAACATATATACTACAACAGGGGCCATAAGGACCCGATGATACATCAGTCATACAAATAAAATCATCTGAGTATAGACAGGTTCACACATGGTTTTGCCTTAAGAAGGCTTAAACAAAATGAGAATACGAACGAAAGAGGCGAGGCCTCCTGCCTGGGGCCTCCTACATCTACTGGTCGTCGATGATCTCCACGATGTAGCCGACAGCGGAACCATCGGCATCCTAGTCTGCATCATCTGTAGCAGAACCAGGTTTGTAGAAAAGCGTAGCAAAGCAGCGGTGAGTACTCATCCAAAGTACTCACAAGACTTATCTCAGATCTATGCTAGTATGCCACATTATCAAGAGGAATGGGGCTATATCTTTGGACTGAACTGCAGAAATGCCAGAGTAAGAGGGGGAGAAGCTAATCTTAACAAAGACTAGTAACGCCAGCACTTGCAGCATGAGAAGAGAGTAGTGGTTAAGATATCAACTTGGAACTACTCATATGAAAGTGTAGCAGTAATAATGTAAAGCAGCAACATGCCAGAGGTCCTTCCTCGACTCCTAGCGAGAAAGCGATCACGGGCACAACAACAGTACATGGGTAGCAGGTTTTATTAAGTATCCAGTTAAAGTGATTAGAGCTCATAGATACAACACCAAGCGTCCTGTTACCGTGGACACGGCTATTCGAATAGATCAAACTTCCCGGCAGGGGTGCACAACATAGCCCGACAGGCTTGATTAACTCTGGCCAGACACCTTTCTGCGGGCTATGCCCGGCCTCGGCTGATTGACACGCCGAAGTCCTACCTAAGCTCTCCAGAGAGGTCGCCCGCCGGTCTAAGTCCTATGGCTAAGGGATCTCCGATTGATCACCCCGAGCACACCTAAGCGTTGCGTGGATGGCCGGGACCAAGCCCACCATCTTGCCCCTTGGGCTCAGGCAGTAATCCGCTCACCCGGGCGCGTGCCGCACTGCTGAACTGCAACATCTGGATCACCTTCGGAGGAACTTACGATGCCGAGGGCCCCATAAACCATTGTCCCGCGTGGCGGTTAGTGCGTATAGGCACATAGCCATCTCAGATAACATACCCAGAACTCGTGGTAGCGGATCAAGTTAAGTAACCGGGACCACTCGTGGAGGGCTCTCAGCCCAGCCGTCTTAAACCATAACTCGTGGTAGGCACACGGCCTAGCCGACTTGAACCATAAGACAGTAGTGTAATACTTGTGGGTGCCCTCTTGGCCGACCCGTCTTTAGTAACATGTTATAATGTAAACGTCCGTGATCACGCCCAAGTGGGATCACGGCCCAACTACTAAGCATGACAGACGGACTGGGAAAATGGCCACATATGTGACACTATATTTCTATACTAAGCATAATAGGATACAAGGAAAGTATCAACAATAGTTTATAAGGACAGACTATGCATCAGATAATTAGTACATAGCAGCAGATAATCTAATGCAAGAATGGGGGAAAAAGAATAGTCGATATAGGGATGATCAAGGGGGGGTTGCTTTCCTGCAAGCTCTGCTGAGGGGTAAGGGTCCTCAACGGTGTAGCGGCACTCCTGGGAAGCGTCGGTCTTGGGGTCTATCAAAAAGAATGCTAGAGGTGGAGAGGAATAAGTGACGGCACAGAGATTCTACAAAATGCATGATCATGGCAATTGTGATGTAGGGGTGGTCTAAATGCATTACTAAATGTTTTAAATGACTTGGGAAATTATTTGGGAATAATTTACCAAAGTCATGCACTATGCATTTATTGAAATGTGGTGAAAAGTTCAATGTTCATTATGTTAGAACTTCTATCATGCACGCAAATGGTATATTCAGATTCGTCTCATTTTTCTGATCATTTTTCATATATAAATTATTTCAATCCGAGTTATGGTTATTTTTCTGTTGAATTTCAAAGTTTTATTCAATTTTGGAACTTTTTTGATTTATTTTAAATTGCAAAAATCTGAATGAAACTGCTAGGTGCACCCGGTGCAGTGCACCCAGCCGTGCACCAGAGGCTGACAATGGGGCCCCACTGTCAGTATTTTCAACATTATTCAGAAGATTATCTGGATAAATTTTTAGGGGGGTGGACCCCACATGTCAGTCTCTGCGGGGTTAATCTGGGGTTTTATTTTGAACTAACCAACTAATTAGCAGGCGCTGGAACCCACTATCATAATCTTAGGGGGGTTGATTAGTGGCCTAATGACGCCAGGTCAGCAGACTAACGCTGGCGAGGCCGAACATGCCGGCGTCGACCAGGCGCTCGCCTTCGGCCACGGCTAGACGCGGGATGGCGGCATTCGAACGAGCAGGCTATGGCGCGTCGAACGGTGGCACTCGCGATGGCTGGGGAGGTCAGGAGCGACCTCCACGACGACGAACGGCGGCGACAGAAGACGGCCGCGTCGGGCGCGGCATTGTGAGAAGCTTTCGAACCAACTAAGCGGCGCACTAGTCTCCTGAGGGCCGGGCGAAGTTAATGGCGCACTGGTTGGACCATCGGGTCACCGAAGAAGCTCCGACGATTTCATGGAGCGAAGCACCCACGGTGGTGCTATGGTGGAGCTAGCTAGGGGATGAGCGGAGGCGCAATATAGGGGGGAAATGACCGCATGCTCACCCTGAGTGCAGAGGCGAGCTCGAGAAGGCACGGAGTGGTCTGAGGCAGCGGCAAATGTCGGCGAGATGTGGCGGCCGCAGATGAGGAAGAACGATGCGGGCGACGGCGGTAAAGCTCCCCGGCTTCGATCCGGTGATGCAGGAGATGTAGAAGACCGAGGCGGAGCTGATGGACATCTCGGCGCAGCTCGGGGTGGCTCTAGACTGTGAGAACGATGACGTCGGAAGCGAGCGTGCGCTGTGAGGAGCGAGGCGGCGTGAGAAAGGGGGAAGAGGGAGCTAGGGCTTGTCCCAGGGGTGTGGGGTGGGGTCTTGTAGTCGTTGACGACGACGGAAGGGGTCACAGTGTCGAGCGGGGAGAGGGGGGCCCTGGCGCGAGTGTGCGTGCGTTCTGCCATGCATAGGAGAGAGGGGCAAAAGGTTGAAGACGCGGGGGGGAGTGGGTTGCGCCGGACCCTGTATCCACTAGAAGCCCATGGGTACAGTAGGTTTAGCCGTTTTGCATTTTCTTTTTCTGTTTTCATTTCGTTCCCACTGTTTGCAAATTATCCAAGCACCAAATGACTTTTGCAAACTATGGAACTTCTCCATAATTAGTGGACAATATTCTGGTGTTGTAATAAAAAGGTTTTGGGGCAAATTGGGTAGTGCATTTAATTCCAGGCATTTTATTGCACTTTAAATTGCTGTCTGCTTACTATTTTTGATGCTAGAATTAGCTGGGGATTCTTGGTGATGTTGTTTTCCTTACTAATATTAACCATGGAATATTCCCAACAATATGAACATTTTTAATGCCCTGTTTGAGCAAGTTAATTTTTAACTTGCATTTGGATTGATTTCAAAATGGAATTTGAAATGAGATATTATTCGAATGATCACTAAGCTTTGCTAATCATGGTGACCTGGCATTATCACAGGGTGATCACTATAGTTAATACATGGGGGTGTTACAACTCCCCTCCACTAAGAGAAATTCTCATCCCAAGAATTAAGAGGAAGACGGGAAGAGTGCGGGGTATTCTTCATGAAGATGATCCTCGCATTCCCAAGTGGCTTCTTCTTCAGAATGATTCAACCACTGAACCTTTCGGAACTTGATGGCCTTCTGGCGAGTACAACGCTCAGTTTGATCAAGGATGCAGACCGGATGTTCTTTATAAGAAAGGTCCTCTTGCAATTCAAGCAGTTCATGATCCACTTCATGGCTTGGGTCTTTGAAGCAGCGACGGAGTTGCGATACGTGGAAAACATCGTGAACCCCTGAAAGGTTTGGCGGCAGTTCCAACTGGTATGCCACTAGTCCACGTCTTGAAAGAACATGGAAGGGACCAATATAGCATGGAGCTATCTTGCCCTTGATTCCGAAACGGCGTGTGCCCTTCAACGGCGTAACACGACAGTACGCTTGTTCACCAGGTTGATAAACCATTTCTTTGTGATGATGATCATAGTTGCTCTTCTGATGAGACTGAGCAGTCTTCAGATGTTCTCGAATAGTATGAACTTGCTCTTCAGCGTGTTGGATAATATCCGGACCGAGGAGTGGCCGTTCCCCAGTTTTTGACCAATTCAGAGGGGTTTGGCACTTACGTCCATATAATACTTCAAACGGTGCCATCTTCAAGCTAGCTTGATAGCTATGGTTGTATGAGAATTCAGCATACGGGAGAGATTCCTCCCATTTCTTGCCAAATGAGATGACACAAGCACGAAGCATATCTTCAAGAATTTGATTGACTCTTTCAACTTAACCATTGGACTGAGGGTGATAAGCTGCTAAAGGATAGATGAGTTCCCATAGCTTTCTGAAAACTTTCTTAGAACCATGATCTGAGTTGATCTCTAGCGGAATACCGTGGAGTCACTATTCTGGAAACATACATATCTGCTAACTGACTAGCAGTGATAGATTCCTTGACGAGCAGAAAATGAGCAACGTTGGAGAATTGGTCAATGATGACAAAGATAGCATCATGACCCTTTTGTGATCTAGGAAAACCAGTGATGAAGTCCATTTTGACTTTGTACCATTTCCATTCGGGAATAGACAGCGGTTGCAGAGTTCCAGCAGGTCTTTGGTGTTCTGATTTTATGCGACGGCAAACGTCACACTCAACAACATATTGAGCAATGTCTTGCTTCATATTGGACCACCAGAATCTGTGACGAATGTCTTGATACATCTTGGTACTACCAGGGTGAATCGGCAGAGGTGTGTCATGTGCTTCTTTCATAACTTATTTTCGCATATCTTGCTTGTGGGTTGTAGGGACAACTAGGAAACCTCTCAAGAACAAGGTGTCCTCTTTATCGACAGTGAAGTCTGAAGGCTTTGTGGATGAGAGATAGTGCTTAATCTTGATAACTTAAGGTCATATTTCTGCATCATTATGATTGCTTGCTCAAGAGTTGGTTCAATTACCAGGGTACCCAGATAACCCTGAGGAACTATCTCGTTGTTCAGCTTCCGAAGCTCCTCGTAAAGAAGCGGCTGTTGTAGCTGTACCATAAGTTCACAGCAATAGGACTTGCGGCTCAAGGCATCAACCTTTACATTTGCCTTGCCAAGGGTATACATAATACCACAGTTATAATCTAAAATAGCTTCCATCCATCTCAGCTGACGGAGGTTCAGCTCGGGTTGAGTGAACAAATACTTCACACTTTGGTGGTCACTGTAGATCTCGCAACGGTTACCAAGGAGGTATTGTCGCCATAATTTTAGAGCATAGATCACCGTGGCTAGTTCAAGATCATGGGTTGAATAGTTCACTTCATGTGGACACAATTGTCGAGAGCCATAAGCAATCACTTTACGCTCTTGCATCAGGATACAGCCCAATCCTTGACGAGAGGCGTCGCAATAAATGACAAAGTCTTTCTTAGTATCAGGGGAAGCAAGCACTGGGCAGAGATTAATTTGTCTTTCAGCATCTGGAAACTTTCCTAACATTTGGGTGTCCACTCAAATTTATTGTCTTTGTGGAGCAGATCAGTTAGTGGCTTTACAATCTTGGAGAAGTTCTCGACGAAACGGCGGCAATAGCTAGCGAGTCTGAGAAAACTTCTGACTTGCTTAACAGTCTAAGGGGGAGTCCAGTCAAGAATAGCCTGAACTTGTTCTGGGTTGACAGCAATGCCATCTTTGGAAATCATGTGGCCTAGGTAGGTCACCTTGGATAACCATAATTCACACTTGGAATATTTGGCATATAGCTGATGTTCACGGAGTTTCTCCAATACAAGTCGAAGATGTTCAGCATGTTCTTCTTCACTCTTGGAATACACGAGAATATCATCCAAATAGACCATGACGAATTTGTCAAGGTACTCCATTAATATGTAGTTCATCAAATGATAGAAGGTTGCTAGAGCATTGGTCAGACCAAAGGACATGACGGTGTACGCAAATGAACCATATCGAGTAACGAAAGCAGTCTTCAGAATATCTTTCTTGCGGACTCTGATATGATGGTATCCTAACCTCAAATCAAGCTTAGAGAACACAGAGGATCCGACAAGTTGATCATAAAGATCGTTGATTCTGGGCAGTGGATATTTGTTCTGAATCGTCGCCTAATTGATAGAACGATAATCTTGAACTAGTCGATTGGTTCCATCCTTCTTCTTAACAAAGAGCGAAGGAGCACCCCATGCGGAAGAGCTTGGGCGTATGAAGCCTTTACGAAGAGATTTGTTGATTTCTTCCTTAAGCTCGAGAAGTTCATGTGGTGGCATCTTGTAGGGGCACTTAGCAATTGGGGTAGTGCCAGGTTTCAAGTCGATGACGAATTCGACCTCCCGAACTGGGGACATACCCGGATGTTCTTCTGGAAAGATGTCCTAAAAGTTGCAGACGACAGGGACATTTTTGATTCCATCAAGAGGAGAAGCATTCAACGCATTGAGCGCGTATATTTGGGCTTCGGCATTGGGAATTTTTCTGGTGGAGTAGTTTATTATCTGTCCAGAAGGGTGGGTAAGCTGGACTATTTTAGCAGCATAGTCCACCAAAGTTTTATGAGTTACTAGCCAATTCATTCGTAGGATGAGGTCTATGTTGGAAGACCTGAGGGCAACGGGCGAGACAAGAAATACCAATCCTTCAATCACAATGGGAACCTCATGTCCCATCAAAGTAGCCCTGCATTGGGATCCCGGGGTAGTAACAACTAACGGAGGGTTCATTTGTTCAAGCATTATGTTATGCGTGAGTGCAAATGCTTCAGATATGAATGTATGCGATGCTCCCGAATCAAATAAGACATTAGCTAGTACTGAGTTAACAAGAAGTGTACGCATCACTATGGTAGGTTCCTCTTTAGCTGCTTCAGCATTAGTATAGTTGGCTTGACCACGACCATAAGCAGATGGTCTGGTATTGAAGTTGCGAGGTTGATTGTTGCCATGGCAATTTCCACGACCAGTGGAAGGAAGAGCCAGTTGATTTGAGCGACAGTCTCTGGCAAAGTGGCCCGACTTTCCACACTTGAAGCTGGCAGTATCATTGGGGCATGGAGCCATAACATTGCACTACCTTGGGGGTGGAGGCAGACGCGGTGCAACATATGAGGGCCTATTGCAGGTGTAGCTTGACGGTACATGTTGTGGGGGATCCAGAGCTTGCGCTTCTGTCCTGACAAGCCTGAAGATGAGCCAATATCTCGGTTGCACTTGTGAGAGTCCTGGAGTTCAGCTTGGCTTGCCTCAGCTTGCATAGCCTTGTCGATGAGTGTTGCAAAGTCTGGAAAGTCATGAAGAATAAGTGCATTCTTTAGCTCTGGAATCAGACCATCTCAAAACTTTTCCTGCTTGCAGGCGTCCATGGAGATGTCATCTTCCGCATAGCGGGACAAGTTAAGAAATTCCCATTGATAAGCTTCAACAGTCATCTTGTTCTGGACAAGGTTGCGGAATTCCTTCTTCTTCTTCTCAATCGTGGCCCGGGGAATGTAGCGTGCAGGGAAGGCAATCTTGAACTCTTCCCAGGTGATGACAGTTCCCACAGGCTACATGTGCCTATGGTCGTCCCACCACTTAGCAGCAGGTCCTCTTAGGTTGTATGCGGCAAATGTGACAAAGCTGTCGGGGGCAACTTTGGCTGACTCCATCTGAAAGAGGATGTCACGTAGCTAGTCATCTACATCGAGCGACTCAGTTGAGTTGTGGAAAGTGACTGGGTTGAGGTGCATGAATTCTCGGAGTGAGATCGGGCTTGGCTAGTTCTGGTGGTGGTTGTTGTTGTTCTAGTTGTTGTTATTGTGGAGGTTCTCCATGTGGTTCATCATCCCACCAATAAACTGGCGGTTCAGCTCGAACTGTTGGACCATAGCAGCCATATAGTCTGGCGGTGGTGGATCATTGGCACCACTGCCCTGACCATGAGTGTTAACCATCCTGTTTAAATTTCATCAGGGACAGTTTAGTAAGCAAATAGCTTAGACAATTTTGAGAAAGATTAAACAGACCAATGGAAATAAAAATGTGATCAACTCAAATATGAGCGGCAAGCATAGGAAATCCATCATGATGTAACATCAACAAGGAATTGGAATGCAGTAGATATTTAACAAAAGCCATAACTGTCATACAGATCCTTACATAGTGTTTAGTACATGCTCGTAGCATGAGTTCGAAAGGCAAAAAAGTTAGACATGATAGGCGGCACGCAGGCATGCGGTGGAGGGATACAACAATGGGACATAGGAAAGGCTACATCAACTTAGGGGACAACTCGCGAATCCTGGCACCTGCAGGTGACGACTCGGACGACCCTCAATATAAGGATCCTGCAGACCATGAATACTCTGGTGAAGAATCTGGTCTGGGACCGGCAGAAGAGGTCCACGTGCGGGGGTGTATCCTCCAACTGCAGGCCAATCAACACCAGATATCATCTCAGTCCTACGCGGGTAAAGTATGTACTGAGGATGCATCCCAACATTGACCGCGAGCATCAACTGTTGGAAATATGCCCTAGAGGCAATAATAAATTTGTTATTATCATATTTCCTTTTCATGATTAGTGTTTATTATCCATGCTATAATTGTATTAACCGGAAACTCAAATACATGTGTGGATACATAAACGAATACCGTGTCCCTAGTATGCCTCTACAAGACTAGCTCATTGATTAAAGATTGTTAAGGTTTCCTAACCATAGACATGAGTTATCATTTAATAACGTGTCACTTAGTTTAATTGCTACAGCTTCTTAATGTCAAGTGTCCTTTTCCTTAGACCATGAGATCATACCACTCCCTGGCATCGGAAGAATACTTTGTGGGCATCAAACATCACTTCATAACTGGGTGATCATAAAGGTGTTTTTCAGGTACTTCAGAAGGTGCTTGTTGCGTTGTATGGATCAAGACTGGGATTTGTCACTCCTTGTGACGGAGAGATATCTCTAGGCCCTCTCGGTAATACAACTCCCTACAAAGCTTGCAAGAACATGACTAAGGAGTTGGTCACAGGGGTATTGTGTTATGGTATGAGTAAATAGTACTTGCCGGTAACGAGATTGAACTAGGTATGGAGATACCGATGATCAAATCTCGGGCAAGTATAATATCAATAGACAAAGGGAATTGGATATGGAATTAATTGAATCTTGGATATTGTGGTTCGACTCGATAAAGATATTTGTTGAATATGTGGGAGTCATTATGGGCATCCAGGTCCCGCTATTGGCTATTGATCAGAGAGGTGTCTAGATCATGTCTGCATGTTCTCGAACCCGTAGGGTCACACACTTAACGTTCGGTAACGGTAGGGTAGCAATGGGATATTTAGTGGTGAGTCCGAAGTTTTGTTCGGAGTCTCAGATGGGATCCGGGACATCACGAGGAGCTTCGGAATGGCCCGGAGGTAAAGATTTATATATGGGAAGTCATATTCGAGGTTCTGGAAGAAGTTCGGTTTTTTCCTGTATTGTACCGGAAAGCTACCGGAAGGTTTCGGAGGGTTCCGGAAGTGTCCGAAAGGCTCCCTAAGGGTTCCACCAGCAGCATGGACTGTAGGGGGGGCGCCCTGGCCTATTTGGGCTAGGCGCACCAGCCCCTATGGGGCCCATGCGGCTCAGGTGCGAAAACCCTAGGGGGAGGGCGCCTCCACTTGGCTTGGAGGCCAAGCCTCCCCTAGGGCTGCCGCCCCTTCCCTCACCCCTATATATAGTGGGAAGGCGCAGGGGGCAGCACCCATCCACCCTTGGCCGCCGTCTCTCCCAATCTCTCCCATCTTCTCTCCGGTAGAACTTGGCGAAGCCCTGCTGCAGTTTCCGGTGCCACAACCACCACCACGCCATCGTGTTGTTCAGATCCCATCTACCTCTCCTCCTCTGGCTTGCTGGATCAAGAAGGAGGAGACGTCACCGAGCTGCATGTGTGGATACCTTGGAGGTGCCGTACGTTCGGTACTAGATCGGATCGGATCGTGAAGGTGTACGACTGCATCAACCACGTTCATTGAATGTTCTGCTTTTGGTCTACAAGGGTATGTAGACACACCTCCCTCTCATTGCTTCCATCTAGTAGATCTAATCTTGGGTGAATCCGTAGGAATTATTTTGATTTTTTCATGCAATGTTCCCCAACAGTGGTATCAGAGCTAGGTTATCTACATAGATGATATGCATGAGTAGAACACAAATCTGTTTGTGGGCTTTGATATTCAGATTGCTACCTCCTTTGTTGTTCTTTGGATTTGGCGGTATTGTGGGATGAAGTGGCCCAGACCAACTTTACTTGTCCACACACAAGAGACCAGTTCTGCGACTAACATGCAACTTGTATTGCATAAAGCGGCTGGCGGGTGTCTGTCTCTCCCAGTTTAGTTAAATCTGATTTGCAATGGGGGGCCTTGTAGATACCGTTCTACACGGGGTTCACGCGTTGAACGAAGTTAATGAGGAGGCTTGAAAGATGTTTGATCTTTCTTGAGTAATCACCCTGAAAGGTTAATAAGCAACATGAGTATCCACGCTATGGTTCTTTCGTAGGTAAGATTCGATCTTAATACGTTGCTCGTAGAAGCCACGTAAAATTTGCAACAACAAAGTAGAGGACGTCAAATTTTGTTTTGCAGGGGCATGTGATGTGATGTGGTATGAAAGATGTGATTTGAATATATGTGATGTATGAGATGATCATGCTTTGTAATAATTTCATGACTTGCATGTCGATGAGTTCGGCAACCGGCAGGAGCCATAGGGTTGTCTTAATATTATTGTATGACCTGCGTGTCAATCATTAAACACCATGTAATTGCTTTACTTTATTGCTATGAGTTAGCAATAGTTGTACAAGCAATAGTTGGTGGAGACAACTTCATGACGGTACCTCAGAGATGATGGAGATCATGGTGTCATGCCGGTGATGATGATGATGATCATGCCGGTGCTTTGGAGATGGAGATCAAAAGCACAAGAAGACAAAGGCCATATCATGTCACATATTGCTTGCATGTGATGTTTGATGTTTGTCGATTATGCATCTTGTTTTGCTTAGAACGACGGTAGCATTATAAGAGGCTCCCTCTCACATTAATATCAAGATAAGGTGTTCTCCCTTAGTATGCACCGTTGCGACAGTTCGTCATTTCGAAGCACCTCGTGATGATCGGGTGCGATAGACTCTACATTCACATACAATGGGTGTAAGCCAGTTTTACACGCGCAGAAATACTAGGGTTTAACTTGACGAGCCTAGCATGTACAGACATGGCCTCGGAACACAAGAACCGAAAGGTTAAGCACAAGTCATATGGATGATATGATCAACATGTTGATGTTCACCATTGAAGCTACATCAACTCACGTGATGATCAGACTTGGTGTAGTGGATTTGGATTGTGTGTCACTAAACCAACCATGAGGGATGTTGAGTTTTGTGGGAGTTCAAATAGTAATTTGATGAACTTGAACCAATTATCCTGAACAGTCATATTGTCTTTCCATTAATCGTTGTAGTTATGGTGTCCGTAATCTACCTTCACGCTAGGCTTGGTAATTGAGATTGAAAACTGTTAGGTCTGAAAGTTACTTTACGGACTGGTACCATATTGTAAGAATGTCAAGAAAGGATTAAGTCCTATTGCAAACTTTTGGTAACCCTTGGTTGCTCCATGAGATTAATAAATTGATTGATCTAAGAGCGATGATTCCAGTTAGTATATTAATGTCATACTTGTCTCCATAAAAGCTTGATCTCCAAAATTGTTTTGAGCATTGAGATGATTATGAGATAATCTAGGAGCTGAAAGTTTTGTTTCAGAAACAAGCAATGAGTAGAAGATATATGATATCTAAATGTCCCTTGTTTGGTTGCAAGATGACCGAGTATAATTTAGTGACAAAACATGTTCTCATATTGTATGAGCATAGGCAAAGGTTGAAGACGCTAGACGTGTCAATCTTCAAAACATGTTCTCATATTGTATGAGTATATGCAAAGGTTGAAGACGCTAGGCGTGTCGATCTTCCAAATAGTTTGGCACTGAAATTATTCTTGCATCTCTCCCTTCAAACTATAGTAGTTTCGTCATGAAGAGTTCATGGATGGGAAAGAGTTTAAGTAAATTGTTTATTTAAGATAGCTAAGAGTGGAATCCAGAAGAATGCTAATCATGCGATGAGAGTGAATCAGCTTTAAGGTGGAAGTCCAAGGGTGGTAGTATATGACTAACACACCTAAGACAATATGTGCTAGTACAACTGGCATAACTTTGATGTTGAGTGATTCTTTTGAAAGGGAATACTGAAAGAAGAACTGCAAAAGTATATGGGAAAAAAGAAAAGACTGGAGGAGTCCAGCTCAGGTATATAGATGATATACATGTTATAGATGTAAGCTTTGCTAGTGAAAAATATGATTGTTGGGTATGTGATACTAGATCGGTTGGTATGAGTGTCATACAATGCAACACAATACAAGAACTACTATGGCCTAAAAGAGTAGCAAAGGTGTGGTTATGATGCAAATTGGGAACTAAATAAAAAGATTTATTATGTTCACCGTCTGCATCCTTCCGATCCTTTAAGATTTATTATAAGTGCTTAGTAATTGTTACTTTGTCTCAGCTTTATGAGAACAATGGTTGTTCAGATTATGGCCATGCTCCATAATGGATGGATCATTATTATAAATCTTGATGGTAATACAACATCCATAACACTGATGCTAAATGCCGCGAGGCAAATGATTTGAATTTCACTTATTATGTGACACCTCCGTTTAAGTCATATTGGAAAGAGATGCATGAAGAAACTCCATGCCGATGGTTTTGAAGTCATTTCAATTTTGAATCATTTGACACTTGCAAATCTTGTCTGAAAGGTTGATGACTGAAACTTCGTTCATAGGCCAAGACGAACGGGCGACTGACTTATTGGAAGTTATGCATAGTGATGCATGTAGTCCAATATGTGTGGCTGTGTGTGGTGGATTCTTCTACTTCGTAAACTTTCACCGATGATTAAATAGATATATACGGATATACCTATTTGATGAGGAAGGAGTCTGAAACTTTTGAATAGGTTCAAAGATTTTTAGCATGACGTAGAAAATCATTGTAACAAGAAAGTCGAGAATCTATGATTGGATCATAGAGTAGAACATTTGAGTTACGAGTTTAGCAAGCATCTAAGTGTTGCGGAATTTGTTCCACAACTTATGCCTCCTGAAACATCACAGAAGTATGGAGTGTTCGAGAGACGCAATCAAACCCTGTCGAGGACATGGTTAGATCGATGATGTTATAAATAAAACTGCCATTATAATTTTGTGGATTAGGCTTTAGAGACTACCACTTTCACATTGAATAGAACACCATCATAATCCGTTGAAATGATGACCATATGAGATATGGTATGGGATGAAACCCAAACTGTCCTTTCTTAAATTTTGGTATGCAAGTAAATAGGTTTACTACCAAAATGGATGAATGTCTTTGTAGGTTATCCCAAAGAATATGTTGGGTATTCCTTCCACTGTAAAGCCGAAGAGAAAGTGTTTTGACACAGAGAATGGCTCATTTCTCAAGAAGGAAGTTCTCGCGAAAATTTTGAGTGGGAGGGCAATAAAACTCGATGAGGTTGTTGAACCTGAGCATGATGAGCAGAGTGGCACAGCACCGGCAGCCGCTCTGGAGGACACCACAATGCCCATGGCTCCCGCACCTACAAAGTGTTGTAGCCCTAGAGATTGAGGAACCTATTGAACCTCAAAGGTCGGGTAGAAATTCGTAATCAAATAGTAAGATTTGAAGACGAAGAACCGACTGTATACAGAGAAGCGATGATGGGCCCTAACTTCGTTGAATGGCTAGATGCCATAGAGATCCGAGATAACATCCATGTTCAAAAGTCAAGTTCTGAACTTGATAGACCCTCTAGAGGCATGAAGCCTCACAGACGTAAATGGATTTATAAACAGACGTGGATAACTGCATCCTTGGGAAAGCTCAAATTGTCAGAAATTGGTGTACGACAAAATTCTAGGGGTTGACTATGACAAGATGAGGATCTTCCATAGCGATGCTTAGAAGTCTGTGCCGATTATTCTAGCAATCGTTGGATGACAAAGCTGTGTTCCTTAAATGGAATACTAACCAGGGATGTATAATTGATACATACGAGGGCATTGTCAATCCAGAGAAAGCTAGAAGATGCAAACTTCAATGGATGAAGTAAGCATAACGGAGTTGGAATCTTCACTATGATGAAATTGTCAAAGGAGTTTGATTTCATCAGGAACAGTGAAGATGCTTGCACTTGCAAGAAATTAAGTGGGAGCGCTTAGACAGATCCATGATACTTTATGTGGGCGACATATCATTGATTAGAAATATTATATCTTTACTTGACATGATTAAAGTTTCACTGACAATAGTTTTCAATGAAAGGACTTAGACCATGTTGAGCATCAAGATTTGTGGAAATAGATTGATGCGTCTAATATGGTTAAGTCAGAGTACATAGAAGAGATATTGAAGTAGTTCAATATGGAATGTCAAGAAGGTGTTCTTGTCGTATGGAGTTTTGGCAAGACTTGAGCGTGTTGGACACTCGATGAGTAAAACACGTGAGTGATTTTAATTAACCATGAACGCCATGATATGTACACAAACAGATGTCCAATGCTCTAAAGTGTTATAGCATTTACCAGGGTGATTCATGTGATGATCAATGGACAACAGTAAGAATATTCTTGAGAACTTTGGAAGAATCAAGAGAATGTTTCGTATGCGGAAGTGACAAACAAGTCATTGTAATGTGTTACACCGACACTAGTCACACATATGAGTGGATTTCAAATCTCAATTAGGCTAAGTGTTTTATTAAAGGTAGCATGGTGGGCTGGAAGAATTCCATGCTGGATTTAGATGAGTTCTAAAATTTACACTGTGACGGATTCTACAAACGAAGGCTGTGTATATCGTTGTATTGACAACGAAGTGTGAGTCAAGAATGTCTTTTTGAACTTGGTATAGTTCTGGGCATGTCAGATCTATGAAGCTATATTGTGTGACAATATTAGTGACATGATTCAGACTGAGGAATTATCAAGAATGTCTTTTCGAACTTGGTGCAGTTCTGAGCGTGTCAGATCTATGAAGCTATATTGTGTGACAATATTAGTGACATGATTCAGACAGAGGAATTAAGGTTCCACCAGGAGACCAAAACTATACAAAGGCCATTCCAACTCATTTGGAATGAGTGATGCGTAGAGACGCAAATGATATGCAAGGTACATACGGATCACAAAACGTTCTGAACCCGATGACTAAAACCTCTTCCACAAGCAAAACATGATCAGCACCAGAAAAGCCATGGGTGTTTGATATTACCATGTGAACTAGATTATTGACTCTAGTGCAAGTGGGAGACTGTTGGAAATATGCCCAAGAGGCAATAATAAATTTGTCATTATCATATTTCCTTGTTCATGATAAGTGTTTATTATCCATGCTATAATTGTATTAACCGAAAACTCAAATACATGTGTGGATACATAAACGAATACCGTGTCCCTAGTATGCCTCTACTAGACTAGCTCACTGATTAAAGATGGTTAAGGTTTCCTAACCATAGACATGAGTTGTCATTTAATAACGAGGTCATATCATTAGGAGAATGATGTGATGGACAGACCAATTGTAAGCTTATCATATGATTGTGTCACTTACTTTAATTGCTACAGCTTCTTAATATCAATGTCCTTTTCCTTAGACCATGAGATCATACCACTCGCTGGCACCAGAAGAATACTTTGTGGGCATCAAATGTCACTTCATAACTGGGTGATCATAAAGGTGTTTTTAGGTACTTCGAAAGGTGCTTGTTGGGTTGTATGGATCAAGACTGGTATTTGTCACTCCTTGTGACGGATAGATATCTCTGGGCCCTCTCAGTAATACAACTCCCTACAAAGCTTGCAAGCACATGACTAAGGAGTTGGTCATAGGGGTATTGTGTTATAGTACGAGTAAAGAGTACTTGCCGGTAATGAGATTGAACTAGGTGGAGATACCGACGATCGAATCTCGGGCAAGTATAATATCGATAGACAAAGGGAATTGGATACGGGATTAATTGAATCCTTTATATTGTGGTTTGAGTTGATAAAGATCTTCGTTGAATAAGTGCGAGTCATTATGGGAATCCAGGTCCCGCTATTGGCTATTGATCAGAGAGGTGTCTCGATCATGTCCGCATGTTCTCGAACCCGTAGGGTCACACACTTAACGTTTGGTAACGCTAGGGTAGCAATGGGATATTTAGTGGTGAGTCCGAAGTTTGTTTGGAGTCTTGGATGGGATCCAGGACATCATGAGGAGCTTCGGAATGGTCCGGAGGTAAATATTTATATATGGGAAGTCATATTCGGGGTTCCGGAAGAAGTTCGGTTTTTTTCCGGTATTGTACCGAAAAGCTATCGGAAGGTTCCGGAGGGTTCCAAAAGTGTCCGGAAGGCTCCCTAAGGGTTCCACCAGCAGCATGGGTTGTAGGGGGGCGCCCTAGCCTACTTGGGCCAGGCGCACCAGCCCCTATGGGGCCCATGCGGCTGGGGTGGGAAAACCCTAGGGGAAGGGTGCCTCCACTTGGCTTGGAGTCCATGGCTCCCCTAGGGCTGCCACCCCCTCCCTTGGAGGAGGGGCTAGGGCTGGACGGCCCCTCCCTCACCCCTATATATAGTGGGGAGGCGCAGGGGGGTAGCACCCATCCACCCTTGGCCGCCGTCTCTCCCATCTCCTCTCCGGTAGAGCTTGGCGAAGCCCTGCTACAGTTTCCACTGCCACCACCACCACCACGCCATTGTGCTATTCAGATCCCTTCTACCTCTCCTCCTCTGGCTTGCTGGATCAAGGAGGAGACGTCACCGAGCTGCACATGTGGATACCTCGGAGGTGCCGTACGTTCGGTACTAGATCGGATCGGATCTAGAAGGTGTACGAGTACATCAACCACGTTCATTGAACGTTCCGCTTTCAGTCTACAAGGGTATGTAGACACACCTCCCTCCCGTTGCTGCCATCTAGTAGATCTAATCTTGGGTGAATCCGTAGGAAATTTGTTGATTTTTTCATGCAACGTTCCCCAACATCAACTGCGTCAGAGCGTCGTAAAGACGTGCATGAGTGTCATATAACTCAACACAAAGAGCTCGTGTAGCGCAGTCCAGAGCCTTAGCATACTGGATCAAGATCTGTAGGTCATAGCGACATCGCAAGTAAGGGGTATACACAGCAGTGTAGTATCCAGCCTCACTCTCAGCAGAAGGATACGGGATATATCGAAACTCAGAATCATCCAAGTGATGATGGTCTCCACGAAGACGTGTCAGAGCAGCATAGGCAGCATCATGGACTACCATGTCAATAGTGACGCCGACACCATGAGCGGTGTGTAGCACAGCGGTGGAGTTTGCCTCCCCACCGAAGATACGAACCTCAGCACGGTACTGCTCCTAGTTGAACTCGTGGTAGTCATCATAAACATAGTACTTGGGGTACGAACGATAACCCAGTCTAGTCAGGAGGCTGACTAGAATAGCAGGGAATCCGGCCACTCTAGTAGCCGTAGTCAAGCATACGAGCTGCCTCGCGGGATACATCTGAAACAAAGGAGGTTTTAAGGATTAAACTCCAGAAGTTATAATTACTAAGGAATCAAGGAAAGTGTTGCAAACAATAGAATCTCTGGAACAAAATCATTGCGAGAACCTAATGTTAGAGTTAGTAAAACCGTTATTCCTGAAAGGGTAAGAAGTATAGAACCCAGAGTAAGGATGCGGAGAAAAAGATCCTAATACCAGCCACGAGTGTTGTGGGCCCGTAAGCCACAGAACTCATTTTTTTAAAAATAGGTTTGCAGACTAGACTCAACTTCGACCAAGAAGGGTGTGGGGCTTCCTACAGGCAGTCGGCTCTGATACCAACTTGTGATGCCCCCACCTTAATCGTGCACTAATCATGCACGCAATATGCACGATCAAGATCAAGGACTCACGGTTTAATATCAGAACACAACTCTAAAACTCAAATGATAAACTTAAACATTTATACTACAACAGGGGCCACAAGGACCCGATGATACATCAGTCATACAAATAAAATCATGTGAATACAGACAGGTTCACACATGGTTTTGCCTTAAGAAGGCTTGAACAAACTGCGAATATGAACAAAAGAGGCGAGGCCTCCTGCCTGGGGCCTCCTACATCTACTGGTCGTCGATGATCTCCATGATGTAGCTGGCGGTAGAACCATCAGCTTCCTGGTCTCCATCATCTGTAGCAGAACCGGGTTTGTAGAAAAGAGTAGCAAAGCAGCGATGAGTACTCATCCAAAGTACTCGCAAGACCTATCTTAGATCTATGCTAGTATGCAACATTATCAAGAGGAATGGGGCTATATCTTTGGACTGAACTGCAAAAATACCAGAGTAAGAGGGGGAGAAGCTAATCTTAACAAAGACTAGCAACGCCGGCACTTGCAGCATGAGAAGAGAGTAGTGGTTAAGATATCAACTTGGAACTACTCATATAAAGTGTAGCAGAAATAATGTAAAGCAGCAACATGCCAGAGGTCCTTCCTCGACTCCCAGCGAGAAAGTGATCACGGGCACAACAATAGTACAGGGGTAGCGGGATTTATTAAGTATCCAGTTAAAGTGATTAGAGCTCATAGATACAACACCAAGCGTCCTATTACCGTGGACACGGCTATTCGAATATATCAAACTTCCCTGCAGGGGTGCACAACATAGCCCGACACGCTCGATTAACTCTGGACGGACATACCTTTCCACGGGCTATGCCCGGCCTTGGCTGATCGACACGCCAAAGTCCTACCTAAGCTCTCAGAGAGGTCGCCCGCCAGTCTAAGTCCTATGGCTAAGGGATATCCGGCCGATCACCCCGAGCACACCTAAGCATTGCGTGGACGGCCGGGACCAAGTCCACCATCTTGCCCTTGGGCTCAGGCAGTAATCCGCTCACCCGGGCGCGTGCCGCACTGCTGAACTGCAATGTCTGGATCACCTTCGGACGAACTGATGACGCCGAGGGCCCCATGAACCATTGTCCCGCGTGGCGGTTAGTGCGTATAGGCACGTAGCCATCTCAGATAACATACCCAAAACTCATGGTAGCGGATCAAGTTAAGTAACCGGGACCACTCGCGGAGGGCTCTCAGCCCAGCCGTCTTGAACCATAACTCACGGTAGGCAGACGGCCTAGCCGACTTGAACCATAAGACAGTAGTGTAATACTCGCGGGTGCCCTCTTGGCCGACCCATCTTTAGTAACATGTTATAATGTAAACATCCGTGAACATCATCCAAGTGGGATCACGGCCTAACTACTAAGCATGGCAGACAGACTGGGTGAATGGCCACAGTTGTGACAATATTTCTATACTAAGCATAATAGGATACAAGAAAAGTATCAACAACAGTTTACCAGGGCAGGCTATTTATCAAATATAGGTGCTACCGATAAATAGTAAATAGCAGTAGATAATCTAATGCAAGAACGGGGGAGAAAGAATAGGCGATATAGGGATGATCAATGGGGGTTGCTTGCCTGCAAGCTCTGCTGAGGGGTAAGGGTCCTCAATGGTGTAACGGCACTCCTGGGAAGCGTCGGTCTCGGGGTCTATCGAAAAGAATGCCGGAGGGGGAGAGGAATAAGTGACGGCACACAGATGCTACAAAATGCATGGTCTTGGCAATCATGATGCAGGGGTGGTCTAAATGCATTACTAAATGTTTTAAATGACTTGGAAAATTATTTAGGAATAATTTACCAAAGTCATGCACTATTCATTTATCGAAATGTGGTCAAAACTTCAATGTTCATTATGCTAGAGACTTCAATCATGCATGCAAATGGCATATTCGGATTTATCTCTTTTTTTGATCATTTTACATATATAAATTATTTCAATCCGAGTTACGCTTATTTTTCTGTTGAATTTCAAAATTTTATTCAATTTTTGGAATTTTTCTGATTTATTTTTAGCATCAAAAATCTGAACTGAAACTTCTAGGTGCACCCGGTGCAGTGCACCCAGCCGTGCACCAAAGGCTGACAGTGGGGTCACACTGTCAGTATTTTCAACATTATCCAGAAGATTATCTGGATAAATTTTTAGGGGGTGGACCCCACATGTCATTCTCTGCGGGGTTAATCTGAGGTTTTATTTTATACTAACCAACTAATTAGCAGGCGCTGGGACCCACTGTCATAGGCTTAGGGGGGTTGATTAGTGGCCTAATGACGCAAGGTCAGCAGACTAACGCCGGCGAGGCCGAACACGCCGGCGTCGACTGGGCGCTCGCCTCCGGCCATGGCTAGACGCGGGGATGGTGGCGTTCGAACGCGCATGCTACGGCGCGTCAAACGGTGGCACTCGCGGTGGCTGGGGAGGTCAGGAGCGACCTCCACGACGACGAACGGCGGCGACAGAACATGGCCGCGTTGGGCGTGGCGTTGCGAGAAGCTTTCGAACCAACTAAGCAGCACACTAGTCTCCTGGGGGCTAGGCAAAGTTAATGGCGCACTGGTTGGACCATCGAATCACGGGAGAAGCTCCGGCGATGACGCGGAGTGGAGCACCCACGGTGGTGCTATGGTGGAGCTAGCTAGGGGACGAGCAGAGGTGCAAAACCTGAGTGCGGAGGCGAGCTCGAGAAGGCCCGGGATGGTCTGGCGCAGCGGCAAACGTCGGCGAGATGTGGTGGCCGTAGATGAGGAAGAACAATGTGGGCGACGGCGGTGAAGCTCCCCAGCTTCGATCCGGTGATGTTGGTGATGTAGAAGACCGAGGCGGAGCTGATGGACAGCTCGGCACAGCTCGGGGTGGCTCCAGACCACGAGAACGATGATGGCGGAAGCGTGCGTGCGCTATGAGGAGCGAGGCGGCGGGAGGAAGGGGGAAGAGGGAGCTATGGCTTGTCCTAGGGGTGCGGGGTGGGGTCTTGTAGTCATTGACGACGACGGAGGGGGTCGCAGTGTCGAGCGGGGGAGAGGGGGGCCTGGCGCGAGTGTGCGCACGTTCTGCCATGCATAGGAGAGAGGGGCGAGAGGTTGAAGACGCGGGGGGAGTGGGTTGGGCCAGACCCTGTAGCCACTAGAAGCCCATGGGTACAGTAGGTTTAGCCGTTTTGCATTTTCTTTTTCTGTTTTCATTTTGTTCCCACTATTTGCAAATTATCCAAGCACCAAATGACTTTTGCAAAGTATGGAACTTACTCCATAATTAATGGACAATATTCTGGTGTTGTAATAAAAAGGTTTTGGGGCAAATTGGATAGTGCATTTAATTCCAGGCATTTTATTGCACTGTACATTGTTGTTTGCTTACTGTTTTTTATGCTAGAATCAGCTTGGGATTCTTGGTGATGTTGTTTTCCTTAACAATATTAACCATGGAATATTCCCAACAATATGAACATTTTTAATGCCTTGTTTGAGCAAGTTAATTTTTAACTTGCATTTGGATTGATTTCAAAATGGAATTTGGAATGAGATATTATTCCAAGATCACTAAGCTTTGCTAATCATGGTGACTTGGCATTATCACAGGGTGATCACTCTAGTTAATACATGGGGGTGTTACACCAGTCATGTTCGTGGGCGCCACCGCTTCCGTCCTCGCCGCTGCACTCTGGGAGAAGAAGCAAAGGATCCAGCCCTGCCGCTCGCAGATCCGCCGCCCATGGCCAGAAAAATCTGACCTTGGTCTCACCATCTTCTCCACGGGTGGTGAACCATAACAAGACGCATGACGGTGTTGAAGCCCTAGTTGCGGTGGCGCCGGCCTTGAGTGCGGGGGACGAGGACGGGGACGGGAGTAGCATGCCTTGCTTGCCTCGATCCAACGATGTAAGGATCGACGGGAGCTGTGGCCACCCAGATCTGGTGGTGTAAGGCCAGGGGCACCTCGGATCCAATCATGGGGACGACAGGGGGTGGCCCGGTGTGGGCGGTTGTGCGCCGGTGGCAGTGACGGGATCCGGCCCTCCTCATCGGCTAGTGGGGTGCCACGGTGGGTCAGTGGGCTGGCGAGGTAGGAAGGTGTTGATGCGGGAGGCGGCGCAAGGAGGTGGTTCGGGGCGTCCAGGTCCGACGACGGAGGAAGGTGGTGTGACAGTTGGCGGCGCGGAGGAGGAAGGTGTCATGTGGGGGGCCGCAGGTCGGGGTGGGTGGAGGCAGAAGAGGAGGAGGTGGGTGGGGATTTGAGGCTCACGGTGAGAGAAAAGGCGGCAGAGGTGGCCAGAGTAGCCGGAATAGGCCGGCGGCAGCGGCAGCGACAAAGGGGATCTAGAGAAGAGCTCGAGAGAGAGAGAGCTGCGAGAGAGAAAGGAATGAGAGAGAGAGAGGGTGAGGGCCGGCTCGGGCTGAGGCTTTGCCTGGTCAGCCGGCTTTGCCATCAACCAAAAGAAAATAGATGGCAAAGTCAGTTCTTTGCTGTCAGCCGAATATAAACAGACGGCAAAGATAGCTCTTTGTCGTCTGTTTATATTCGGCAGACGGCAAAGTATGTCTTTACCGTTTGTTTATATTCGGCTGACGTCAAAGTTAGCTCTCTCCTGTCAGTCAAATAAAAACAGACGGCAAAGTATGTCTTTGCCGTCAGTAAAAAAACAGACGGCAAAGTATGTCTTTGCCGTCAGCAGCTGACGGCAAAAGGTGGTCTTTGCCGGCCGCCCGACGAAAAGCTGACGGCAAAGAGCTCAACTGACGGCAAATTACTTGATTCCCGTAGTGTAAGGGCTATTATTAGAAAAACACTCTAAGAAATTAACTTAGAGGGAGAAGCCGAAGACTGGCCAACTGTGCATTCAAACGTCAAGATCGAGTCGAAATAAAATAAGATGCACAACATGGGCAATTTTAAACAAGTAGCTTGTTGAACTTAGTATTTTTACAAAATTACTGCTCGGTATACCGAGAATAAAAAGTTTCCATCATAGGTTATCTATGATGGCTTTGAGTTTGCAATCCTTCTCGGATATCTGAGCAGCTAGCATCACCTTCTCGAATTAGACCTCGGGCCGGACTTCCTTGCCATTGTTGTCAAACGACACTTTTCAGCAACTGGCTCGAGCTCCAACTTTGGATAATGGGCCTGCACCACCATCTAGGCCTGCCGAGATCCCTCACAGCATGCTGACTACTTCCACCTTCAGATTTGATTACGCCCCTCTTGAAGGCAGCGCTCTAGCTCGAAGCAGCTTGTCGACTAGGGCTCCCTGCGCCAAAGGGCTTGTGATATGTCTCAAACGTATCTATAATTTTTGACTGTTTCATGCTATTATATTATCATTTTATATACTTTTCATAGCAATTTATATTATTTGTATGGACTAACCTATTAATTTAGTGCCCTGTGCCGGTTCCTGTTTTTTGCTTATTTTTGGATTCTCATGAAATCAATATCTACAAAGGTCAAAATACATTGCCGATTTAACACGATTTCTTTTGGGCAACAAGAAAAACTGGAAGCTTTGAGAGGAGTCAAAACGAGCCATAAGGGGCCCACATGGACAAGTGGTGCGGCCAGGGGGTGGTCGTGCCCCTAGTCCATTTGGGGCCCACAGAAACCGCCTTGACCTATTTCCACCACCATAAATCCCTATAAATACCGAAACCATTCGTCGTACCTCCAAAAGAATTTTATCGCCACTGCAAGCCTCTGTTCCAAAGAGATCCCATCTGACGCCCTATTCCGGAGCCTTGCCGAAGGGGGAAGCCATTGCCGGAGGCCTCTTCATCAACCTCGCTGCCTTCATGACCATGTGTGAGTAGTTCCTTTAGGACCTACGAGTCCATAGTAGTAGCTAGATGGTCTCTCTCTCTTTTGGATCTTCAATACTATGTTCTCATTCTTGATCAAAATCTATTCGATGTAATCAGTGGTGTGTTTGTTGGGACATGATGAATTGTCACTTTATGATCAGATTGTTCATTGAAATCAATTGAATCTATTTGGGTTTTGTTGCTGCATAATTAAATAGCTTTGTATTTCTCTCCAATCTATCTATCTACTTTGGCCAAGTTCAATTGATTTATCTTCAGTGGGAGAGGTGCTTTGTAGTGAGTTCAATATTGTGGTGCTCTAACCCAGTGACAATAAGGGCAAAGACACATATTGTATTGTTGCCACTAAGGATAAAATAATGGGGTTTTGTCATATTGATTGACTTCTTCCTGTCTACATTATGTGATCTTGCTTATTGCGATACTCCATTTCTTCCAAACTTAATACCTTGTGATGCATGCTGGATAGCGGTTTTGGGGTGGAGTATTAGTAGTAGATGCTGTTGGATTAATGGTTTACTTATCACAGATGTAATGCCTATATGAGATTATGCCATGAATGATCATAGTCAAAAATATTGCAATCTTTTCAATTGCCAAACTGTACTTTGTTTACCATGTCATTCGCCTGTTTTTGGGAGAGTTACCACTAGTGAACCTTTGACCCCCAGCTCTATTCTCTATTAATATATTCTTCTACAAAAATTGCTCTCTTTTATTTGCCGTTTCACTATACCATTACTATCTATCTCTATTTTTTTATCTTGTAATTAGCAAGACAAGGGGATTGACAAGCCCCTTGCCATGTTGGGTGCAAGTTTTTATCTTGTTTGTGTGCAGGTGCTACTTATCTTCTTAGTCTAGATGCTCCTACTGTGTAAAACCCGACATGCGGTCCTAGCCCTTTTGAAGACCCGTGGGTCCTCGCAGTGGATAGGAGCGCACATCGGAGTCGCCCCAGCATATGACTTCACAACATACACGCACTGTCATATACCGGTAACAAGGTAAGCATCACAACAATCTCCATACAAGAAAAGAAGAGAGAATATGAGCGAATAAGTTGGCTTACACTCGCCACAACATAGGTTCTAAACATAAATATCAAGGTTCACAACATATCATTCAACAAGCATAAGACAGGGTCCGGGTATGGACAAAATCCAAATATGGCCTAAGAGGCCCCAAATAAAACAATTGATGCTGACCCTGCTATCCCAGGCTGCCGGCCAAGGATCACGTCCCTAATAGTCATCTGGCAATGTCACATACATCCTGGAGCGCTCTGCATCGTACTCCTACTGGAGTCCCATCGTATCGTCATCAACCTGCTCGGAAGGACCTGCATCTGGGGGTGGTTGTTGTATCTATGAGCCTTGGAAGACTCAGCAATCTCACTACCATGGGTATCAAGACTAACAAAGCTTAAATGGGTTGGATATGGTTAAGTGGTGAGGTTGCAGCAAGCACTAAGCATTTGATCACTACACTTACGAGTACTAGAACAAGAAGAGTAATTCCTATGAAAAGCGGGCGCAATTAGAATGATCAATAAGTGATCTTGAACACCAACCTATGAGTCATACATAACCCCACCGTGTCCACTTCTTGTATCAACCTCACAAGAAGTGACGGTCACGATACGCACACGGTTGGCAAATTTTAGTAAATTAGTTGAAGTTGACTACAACCGAAGGTTATAAATTTCCAAGTCGCCTCATAACCGCGGGCATGGCTTTCCGAAATATTTAACCCTGGAGGGGTGCTCCAACTCGTCCATTATAAAGTATCGCATGCCTACGTTGAAAACCTCCACAAAGTGTTACCACAATGTGTCGTAGGAGTCCGGTGTACAAGACCCTCGTTCTAAGGTAAAACTAGTCCAGCAAGACTACCCGGTGTGTCGACCCCGCTTTAGAGCCGCGCGCACTCATCCCTGGACGCCACCGGATGAACACTACATACGAATGCTAAAGTCCCGAGTTGCCCCAGGTAGGACCGCAAGTGGCTCTATTTCAGACCAGCACCATCAGCACTGGCCCACCTGCTTATGTTGATTAAAAGAATCCATGAGGTGATTAGCCCCTATGCGTTAATTAATTATCAGGTTATTATGTTAGGCAAATTTTAGTACCAATGTTGGGCCTTGCTGGAAAAGTTCAACGCAAGGACAAGTGGTCAAGGGGGCCCCATAAACCCTGCATACGTTAGGAGCGCTCGTCATGGAACATAACACCGGTATTACGGAAACTAGGGGGCAAGAATGGAACAAAACACACGGCATAGGCCAAGCCTTCCATCCTATACCAAGTGTATAGTCAAGTTAAGCATGATATAATGATATCCCACGATATCCATGTCCCAACATGGAACAACCTGCACCTGCAACTAGCAACACTATAAGAAGGGCTTGAGCAAGCGGTAACATGGAGGTTAGAGGCTTATCATGGTTTGCATAGGAGGGTGGAGGTTAGAGGCTTATCATGGCAATTGGGGGGGGGGGGCTTGCAACAAGTGGTAGGTAGCGTGACCAAACGATAGCAATGAGACAACTAGCAAAAGCAAGGCTAGTAATGATATCCAGGTAGTGATCATCTTGCCTGATGGGTCTTTAGTAGAAGGGTACTCCTGCTCCTGGGCGAAATCACTCTGACCGTCGTACTCCGAAACGGATCCCGATTCTACCAATAGCAATCAAAACTGGAAAAGAACAAATGAGCTGATAAACAAGAAAGTCATGTCAATATGCAACAAACATATGAATGCATGTCCATTTAATAGGTCGTTAGCATGGCATACAACAACTAACAAGTTTAAGTGGAGCCTTGTCCCATGAGTGGCATGAAACAAGTGGAACCCCATGTGCCTTTTTTTGTTTTACAAGTTCTGGATAGAATAGCAAGTTAATGGTTTTGTTGATGCATGAACATGGAAAAATCATGATCTACACATAATTCTACCACAAATGCATATAAAGAAAATGGCAAACGGATCTACGGAACTACTGGTGCACTCGAAACAAGATTGGATAGGGTACAGAACTAACCAGGAAGGAAAAGAATGGTGGGCAATTTCCTGAAAAATCCAAGAGTGCCACTAGATAGAGTGGAAAGAGTAGCCCCAAAAGCATATAAAATACTTCGTGAACGGATCTACGAGGTGAAAGTTGTGCTCGTGCGAAAGTGAGTGGTGTATTGCCCAAATCTGGAACAAACATGAATAAAATTTGTCCAAACCTGGAAACAAAGTGCACCAATAGATTCCTTGTGGAATTCTGGTCAAAATTAATATATTGTTTGCCCAATTTGAAGCAAGTATGAGGAACTTGCTCATTGGACAAGCAATAGGGACCTAGATGCAAAAATGCACGGCGCAGGCAACCAAACAAGTTTGAAATAGCAAAGAAAATGCATGTACAGAAACTACATGTAATTTTAAGCATTTTACATATATAAATCATTTGCATATGATCTACGGTTATGAAACTATGAATTTACCAAGTTTCATGCCAAATGGCCATTTATATTATCATGTGCACTTTAGCTAGACAAATCAGTGGATTGGCAATTTTAATTACATGTGAAACTTGCATAAACCGAAAGTAAACTTAAAACTGAGCAGAATTCATATAACTTATTTCCATATGAGCCACGGATGAATTGATATGAATTTTGCAAAAAACTAAATTAAACTAAAAACTGTGCAACAAAACAACACAAAAAAAGAAATGGGGTGCACTGGGTTTCGAACCCAAGACCCCCTGGATGTGTGCATGCGTGGATGACCAGCTGGGCGGATGTTGTGCTCGTGATCCAAAGGGGACTCGGCTTAAGATGAACCACAACCTCGAACGAATTTGAACCCAAACAAGATAGAACAACAGAGACGGCTTTCTCTGAGACCGTGGCTGTGCATGAATGAGTACCACGGATGGCCTCCCTGGATCGATGCGTTGAGCGCTAGCCATTGCGCTGGGTTGGTGCTCGTGCTACAGAGAGCTCCCAAGCTCATGCCACTGACAAAAAGCCAAACCTTGGCCATGGGAGCACGAGGAACAGCACTGCCCCGGCGAGGTCTAACAGGGGGATGCGGCAATGGCCTGCGAGGCAAAGTGGCTGCGGGCGTGTGGGATTTGGAGGTGGTGCTCATGCGTGTGCAAAGGGGGAGGCTCACGCTGAACCAAGAACGGCCTCGCGAAAATAAAAAAACTGCACGGCCATGGCAGAGCACTGTGAGCACGAACTTGGCATGGTGCGAACGGCATCTACCAGATGAACTAGATGAAAGAAAGGAGCAGGGAGACGAGGTGGCTCACCCTGGTCCCCTAGGACATGAAGATGAGGTCGGGAAGCGATGGAGCAACGGAGGGAAAATGGTGGACTTGGCGCTATACGGGTAGACGAAGACGACATCGAGGAGGAAGCACCGGGCGTCGTGGAGTCGCGTACGTAGGCGAGGGAGAATGAGGACGTCAAGGCGCTGCTTCGGGTGGCCGCAGATGAAGGAGGGCAGCGTCGCAAGGCTAGCCCGAGCTCCTGCTCGAGCTCTCCGTGGCCATGGCGAGAACGTGCGCGAGGAGAGCGCGCTAGGCGGCGCGAGGTGAAGAGGGAGGGGGAATCGGTCGAGGGGTAGCTAGGGTAGGGTTTGGACATGTATATAGGGGGCTATGGCTCTCTCCGACCGTCAAATCAAGCCATCCGTCGACGTGGCCTCCCTGGATGGGTGACGTACAGACGATGAAGAAGCTCCTGTGGAGCTGGGCTGGCCTGGGCCGGATGAACAGGTAAGTTTCTACTCTGTGCTAAATATTTCCTGTCTTTTCTATTTGTTTAAAACAAAAGAGTTCTGGGAAATGTGCAGAGGGTTAGCAAAATAATTGGCCTTGGGGGTATATCTTTCGAAACTCATAAAAATATCAAGAATTTATCAAAATTAGTTTGGGAATTTTTAGAGACTTTAAATTTCAACAAGTTTGAATTTAACTCAAACTTGTTTGAATTTAAAACCTAACAAAACCAATTCTAAAAGGACTCAACACTACTAGGAAAAGGGCTGCTAGTGGCGCACCTGTTTTCGCTACTAATGGCGCACTACAGGTGCGCCACTAGCACCACGCCATTAGAATTTTTTACTAATGGCGCACCCTTGGTGCGCCATTAGTATCTGGTAGGTATACTAATGGCGCACCATGCAGTGCGCCATTAGTATAGCCCACGGTGCGCCATTAGTATGCCTCCCAGGGGCCATATGTACCCATGGGAGGTTGGCATACTAATGGCGCACTAGTGGTTGGTGCGCCATTAGAATTTTTTTCAGAAATTTTTTTTTCAAATTTTTTTTAGAATTTTTTTTTTCAAATTTGGCGGGAACTTTTTTTTCGTTTTTTTTCTTAATCTCGGGTCACTATGGCTTAATCTCGGGTCAATATGCTTAATCTCAAGTCAAATCGCACTCCGTGGTCAAACTTCCCGGAAGGTCACCCATCCTACACTACTCCACCCCAAGCACGCTTAACTTCTGAGTTCTATCCAACCCCAGCACCAGCTCACTTAGCAGGCACTTGTTGATATATCTATCATATCAATCCTATTAAACCTTGTTGAGGTCTAGGAGTTTGTTAATGTTCATGAGCGTGATGAAATTTTGAAAAAATATTTCAAACTTCCCGGTCATTTTACGTATCATATTTTGAACATTTTTTTATTTTTTTGAATTTTTTTGAATTTTTTTGGCTACAGATCTTAAAAGGCCCGTATCTTTTATTCTGTTAGGGTTTTGGGGATTCTAAAAATCTTCAACGGGGTTCCCCCTGTTGAATTCGGATGTAACTTTTCGAGTAGATGCTTTTTCATATAAAAAACTTTTTCATCGGAGTTCGTATGCAAAAGTTATGCCCATTTTACAAATTCTCAAGAGATTTTGCAAAAAAAGTCGAAATTCATGTTTGTAAATTTTGCTAACAACTAGACCACAAATCACATGGGAATCTTATTTTTTTTATTTTTTTGACATTTCTATCATTTTCTTTTATTTTTTTTAAAACTGAAAAGGCGGTCCACGGGGGGGGGGGGGGTGTGCATTTGGTGAAAAATACTAATGGCGCACCGTGGGTCTGGTGCGCCATTTGGTGAAAAATACTAATGGCGCACCAACCCACGGTGCGCCATTAGTATTTTTGGAAAAATAAAAAAGTTTTTTTTTATTTTTCCAAAAATACTAATGGCGCACCGTGGGGAGGTGCGCCATTACTAGTTAAAACTAGTAATGGCGCACCTCCCCACGGTGCGCCATTAGTATTTTTGGAAAAATAAAAAGTACCCATTTGTTACTTTTTATTTTTCCAAGAATACTAATGGTTACTTTTTATTTTTCCAAGAATACTAATGGCGCACCGTGGGGAGGTGCGCCATTACTAGTTAAAACTAGTAATGGCGCACCAACCCCCGGTGCGCCATTAGTATTTTTGGAAAAATAAAAAAAAACACATTTGTTACTAATGGCGCACCGTGGGTCTGGTGCGCCATTAGTGTCTATCACACTAATGGCGCACCAACTCATGGTGCGCCATTACTATATAGTAGTGGCGCACCAAGTGTCTGGTGCGCCATTAGTGGCCATATTATCTATAGCCCTTTTCCTAGTAGTGCAAATCTTGGGAGGTGAGCCTACACATGAAATGTGATTTATGGGCACCTAGTGAACATTTTTAGGAAGAAGTAAAATGCCACTTTAGATAAATAGGAATAAAAGAAAAGAATTGGAAGTTGACTTGGGGATTTGGAAAATGATGCAAGGATCTTTGAAGGGGATGGCATGAGGTTAGAGAAATGACCAAGATAAAAGAAGAAGAAGTGCAACACTTGGATAAGCAAAACAAAAGAAATCCCCAAGATAACATGGGATTGAAATGACTTGCATCTCAAAGCAACATAGAATCCACATCATCCATACATCCAAGTCATGAACATATTACAAGAATGTGGAAGGTTTCACATATGGGGTGTTACATACTGGTTTGATAAACCTTGGTTCTTAAATGAGGGAAAGCTTTCGTGCTATCCTACATCATCCTTCCTCTTTGGGGAAATCCAACGACTCCTGTGGGAGTAGCAAAGAAATCTCTGGTGCTGTTCCCGGGGAGTCTTCTTCTACCAAATTAGGTGCCTTCGCACAAACTCCTTATTTACTTGTTTTCTATCTTGCCTAGTTATGCTATCTTTATCATTGACACACAAAAATATAAATATATTGGATATGGATCCTTCTCCACTAGCTGGACTTTTCAAAAATTCTAATTATGATAAACCAATAGCTAATAATGAAGAAAATGTTATAAGCTCTTTGAAAGAAAAGATGAAGTTGAGTGCGCTTCTTTATCTTTATGAAGTTTTTCTTGAAAGCCATGAATGTGATAATTCTTATGAAGTATTAGAAGAAGAATTTTATAAAGTAATTGATAAAAGTTCCTTGAATGATAAGCATGAGTGCAATGTTGTCAATATGTATTCCATGAATATTAATTATGCTAAGAATATGCAAAGCTATAAGCTTGGGGATGAGGGGTTTGATCAAAATGATCCTTTTTGTCCCTCTACTAATGAAGAGGTTATAAAAGAAAATGCTATTGGAATGTGCTCATTGGATGAAAAGTATGATTGGAATAAACATGGTAATCTTTATGATTCAAGTAGTGATTATGATACACTTGATGAAAATATTGCTTTTTATGATGATACTATGTCTGTAGGCATCATTGAGGATGATTTTGTTAAGCCTACTACTTATTATGATGATCATGATTGGGAGATAATTATGATGCTTCTTGTGATCTTGAAAATTTATTTGAGCCTCATGATGAATCTATTACTTGTAATAATATTTGCAACATTATTAAAAGTGGGTTTGGTTTGGTCACGACTTTAGTTGATGTTAATCCCACTATCTTGGAAGATTATAAAATTTATATGCATGTGGATCATAAAGATAATGTTTTATATGATAGTTATATTGTTGAATTTCATTATTATCCTATATATAATTATTATGAGAGAGGCAAGCATGGTTATAGAAATCTTCATGTTACTAAATTACCTCTATTTATGCTAAAATTATCAATGTTTCATTCTTCTTCCTTGTATATGCTAGGTATTGCTTGCCTTGATAATTTGTTTACTTGTAAGATGCCTATGCATAGGAAGTGGGTTAGACTTAAATATGCTTGTTAGTGCTCTTTTTGTGCTTCAACTCTTGTTTTTCATGTGAGCATCATTAAAATTTTAAGCCTATCTTAATGGCTATAAAGAAAGAGCTTGTTGGGAGACAACCCAATAGTTATCATTTTATTTTTTGTGTGTCTACAAAATTATTGCTACCGTAGTAATTATGTTTGTATCTTTTCTTTTAATTTTTGTGCCAAGTTAAGCCTTTGGGATGTTGCAAATGCATGTTTTTTAGGTTCTGTGCAGAAACAGAGATTTTGTGCCCAGTGTCTGAATTTTAGTTCAGTATTGGAGCGTGATCAATTGATGAAATTTTTACATTGTACTTCATTACACATTGTATTTCATGTACTAATTTTTCAGAATTGTTGGAGTTACATAAGTATGGTTTAAGATTAAATCTTTATGTATTGTTCTGTTTTTGACAAATTGCTGTTATGTTTTCTTTGACAACTTGTTTTATAGTTTCCATGGCATATATTGGGGGATATAAATTGTGGAAATGATAGGATACATTAGCCATTACTTAGAAATAAATATGCATCTTGTCTTGATAGTACATGGTTTGGAGATTTATTTTATATGTACTAACCTATCTCACAAGTTCTGTTAAGTTTTGTGTGGATGAAGTTTTTAAGATCGAGGGGAGACATCGATATGAGATGAACAAGGAGTGACAAGAACCTAAGCTTAGGGATGCCCATGGAACCCCAAGGTATATCCAAGGAGACTCAAGCATCTAAGCTTGGCGATGCCCCGGAAGGCATCCCCTCTTTCGTCATCAACAACTATCGGTATGTCTCGGTTGGACCTAAGTTTTTATTTGTTCACATGATATATGCTTTGCTTGGAGCGCCTTTTTCTTTTATTTCAATTTTTTTGCTGGTCATTACAATCATTATGTTCTGGTGACACTTCTTAGAGAGACACACATTGGTCTATTATTTATAGAATACTCATTGATCTTCATTTATATCTTTTTGAGTTGAGGCTTTTATAGAATTTGCTCTTGCACTTCACTTATACATGTTAGTGTACGGTGATATATTATGTTTTTGTAGAAAATATTAGGACTCTCTTGCCTCACTTATATCTTTTTAGATAGTTTAATAGTAATCGGTAATTTGCATGAATTATATGCTGGTCCTAAAAATAATAGGTATACATGGGTGGTATAATAAAAACTTGCATGAACTTGTAGACCAACTAAACTTGATAATTGGGTTCCTTGCAATAATTTTGCGATAGGGAGTGAGTAATTTATTTATGTGTAGCCTTAAGGACTTGCACGAAGTAGTGGAAAGGTGTCATAAGGTCATACACATTAATACTTGTGGTCATTTAAGTGAAACTGATTGTGAAGGGTCTAAGTTGAAGAACATTGTAAATAACCACCTTTGTAGAATGGGTCGGGAAGCCTAGCGGACTTCGGTTCATCAGACTCTCCCCTTGGAGTTGTCGGTCTCGTGGTTACCCGGTGTAGACTATGAAGTATTAGTGAGGTGTTTTGGTTTATGAGTTGCGATCTTTAAAGTACTTCCACCTATCCATATTTTGCTAGCCTCTTCGGTACCGTGCATTGCCCACTCTCACCTCGAGACATGGTGCATACTTCACCAGTACATCCAAACCCCGTGAGATGATATGCTCTCTCACACATAAACTATATTATATCTTCCTCAAAATAGCAACCATACCTACCTATTATGGCATTTCCATAGCCATTCCCAGATATATTGCCATGCGACTTCCATTGTTACAATACATTACACTAGATGACCCATTGCGCCAATTGTCGTAGAGACCAACTCCAACCTGCAAGTTAAGCAAACTATATGAAACTTAAAATGGAAGTCAAATGAACTATTTGAAGAGACCAGGCAGAGAAGCAACAAATATTGGCGCAGAGACCAACTAAATACTAGAAGTTAAGCGAACTATCTATAAATGATTATGCTCATATTGCATTTATATTTGCCTTGATGCATGGTCATGATAAAACACGATGAAGGCAAATTAAATAGTGAAGAGGTTCTGCTTTATGTGCGTGAATAGCGAGCACAGTTCAAAAAACATATGCAAATTTTACAACGAATGTACAACCGAAAGGCATCACTGTCCACTGAGAACAAATAAGAACGATTTGTATGATAAAATTGAAAGGCTGCAAATTTCATAACTACCGTATAGTATGATAAAAATGGTTGGATCAATTGAAAAAAAAATCACAGGTACTTATGTAGAAGCATAAAAGTAACATCAGGATCGTCTACCCGGCCGGACTCCTAGGTACTTGGCCTCGAAGGTGCTTGCCCATCAAGGCAGCACTCGCCTTCCCACTTGGTGGGTGTGGGGCACACCACTTGGGCCTGCTTGGTGGATGCATGCATCTGCCCAGCCAGAAGGACCTGCGTCTGGCCGGCTAGAAGGTTGTGCATCTGCCCGACCAAAAGGCTGTGCGTTCACGCCCGTCTCGCATGAGTACGCCTGTGCGTTCGGGTGGAAATTAAGTGAACTATTTGAAACATAAAATGGAAGTTAAGTCAACTACTTCAAAGATGTTTCTCATGAATGGTCTAAAAGCGATTATGTTTGTATTGCATTTACCAACAACAAACAACGATTATCTTTGCCGGCCAGGTAAACCCAACAACCAAGTTGATAGAGAGCTTGACCGCACCCCCCCCCCCCCCCCCCCCCCATGCTACATCACCTAAACCATCAGAACCGCAGACTCTTACTCGGAACAACCGAGGCGACTGGGGACCATCCGGGCAGAGCACAGAGTCCAAGTACCTGGCAACTGAGGCCAACTGGAGCTCAGAAGCATTGCAACTTATGAATAACAACATCCTATAATTTACCAGTGACAAATAATGATGATCATTTCCCGTGTCCTTCTTTGGCTAGTCAGGACAACCCAACATCCGTTTTGCCTGGCTCTCTCCCAGATACCGGGGCTTTCTGTTCTGACTAGCACCTAACCATCCTTTCTACCCTACCGCAACATGCTCGACCATGCCGGTTTAGCACCATGTATTGTCGTTTATTCTATTATTACATATTCTTAAACCTATAATATTGTATCCCGGGCACGCACGTTTGGTTTGCTGGTCAGCTATTGTGGCCGGTTGAGCCGGGCACAGTCATGTGATGGTCGTGAGCTGCCAGAGGATAGCTGGATCTCACTGGACCATACCTCTATGAGGACAGCTGGTAATTGTCTATTGACGGGTGGTTTGCTCATCGGCTATTGTGTTCGGGTGTGTTGGATATTCCGATGCGATGGTCTAGCCAGATGGAGTGCTTTGAAACGTCTTGCCGGATTTTCAAAACCACAACCAAACTTAGCCAAGAAGAGAAACAACCAACACAAACGAAATCACTGGGTCTGCATCGTCGAATAGCCCCGCAGACATAAGAAAAAGCATAATACATCCAGTCATGGCGGTCAAACCAGTGCAAACATTCCAGAACAGTACATACGGGCAGACCCCAGTACTAAAAGACCAAGCACACCTCAGTAGTGAAAGATCGGGATGCGAAGACGACCAGCAATCCTGATGCGTGGACCAGGTGTTCACGGGAGTGGGCGGCTGCCCAGCGTGGTCCGCCGCTCGGCTGCTTGGAGTGCCAGAACGGGCAATACCAGGCACTTTTCATGCACTCTTCCCATGGAGATGAAGGATCGTTACTCACTGGGTTTGTTTTGCCGGCCACCTTAGCGTTCCGTCACTGGCCGGTTATGGGGTCAGCGTGAGGGGGTCATTCTCGCTGGTCTTGCAGCACGCTATGCTCATGCATGTTGTAACGCTTCCTCACTCCACTGAGATACACCCTCGAAGAGAGGAAGAAGAAATAGTTGGTCGTGCTCTCCACGGTAACACCTACAAAGGTCATTACCACACGCAACAGGCTCGTGCGCCGGTCGTTTTCCGACCGAGACGCACAAGTGATGGATCTCAGAATTAAAAGACCCATCCATCTCTTTCTTACCTTTCTAATGGCTTTCTTGTCTCTTATAAACTACCAAAGGAACAAGCCTACCTTGCCCACCTAGCCCCAGGCGTGAATCGGCGCAAGTCTAGCCAGAAGAAACCCCTACGCTCTCGGGCAGACCAGACCACTCCGCGTCCTGGCCGCCTGGCCTCATGCGTGAGCCAGCTAAGATGGGCGGAACGCACGACCTCTGGACTGGCGGTGCACGAGTGCGTCCGGCTAGCGTGAGCACTGGTTCGGTCGTGCCAGATAGGCAGGAGGCGCGAACTTGGTCGATTCTTCCCTATCTTTGACGTTCAGCACTCAGCTAGATGTTCTGCCCGTCTTAGCCACAATTTCATTTTTCTATGGCCTTGCAGTTCCTCACTTAAAACATCGCTATCCTGGCACCCTAGCAGAAGTTATTTTTCAAGGAGACGCCAAAAAGAGCCCATGAAAATTATTCATGGATTGGATAGTTCTGATAAACCAGGGGCTGTCCTGAACGTCGATCATGAGAAGGGTAAATTCGCATCCACCATAAACAATACAGCTGTAGCAAGCCTATATGATAGCTACAGATTGTACAAGAACAAAGCGCAGGAAACCAGTTAAAGGTATCACATAAATGACCGACATCAGCGGTTAAGAACAGCAAAGTTTAGAAATCGTAAGCATCCAAACACACCAACAGTGTTTCCTATCCGGTACAGAAACGTCGCTAGGAAGGCATTTAATTCACACCATCTCTAACATCTTATAATTGCAATACTACTCTGCTCTAGTAGTGTCTACTTGGACTTCACTGAAAAGGGGAATCGCCTGCATCGGATCCGCGTGTCACATGATAGGTTGGAGATCCATGTGCTCGTAACGGAGCTTGAATAGGGCTATAACCATCCGAGCTCCCTCGCGTGCAGCCGATCTTTGCCGGTGAATGATCTCATCAGGGACTTTGCCCAGCCTGACCGAAAGGTCGAAGATGCCCTCCTGGATGTCAATGCCCCCTCCATAGATAGATTTCATTACACTTCCCATCTGAAATCGCACTAGCATTGCCAGCCCTACCAACTGACGAATGCAATCGAATGGCTTGACGACACGATCCATGGCCCCACACTCCTTGAAGAAGCTTTGGAATTCATGGTACGCAGGGTCACCTAAGGGCTCAGAGTATAAGGCTTCTCATTCAACCTCCTGATCCAAGCCTAGAAAGTAATCTAAAATCAAACAACCAAGTCAAAAAGTTGGACACAAAGGAAAAGCAAGAAATAGGATGGCACATGATTTAACACGCACCTGAAAGCGTCCGTTCAACCAAAAGAAGTTGCTTCTCAGCAGCAATAGCTCTGCCGCCAGTGTCACTGATGGTCTCCTGTAATCTTTGAACCGCCAAGCCATTTGTCACCTACTGCTCGAAGTTGCCGCGCTACAGGTCACATTCGCACTCTTCATGAGCACGTATGCTTTCCTCATCATACTTCACGGCCTCCTTTAGCTCTTGCACAGTGATCTCCAACGATCGTCACCTTCCATGCTCTCCTAAGAGCTGCTATAGACAAACACAAATCAGAGTGAGAGGGAGCAACAGAATCAATGATAAGGATGATAAGTAGATAGCTGTTTCACCATGTGAATCAACAACTGACTTCTCCAGGATTTCATTCCTTTTACGCTCCTCATGGACTAAAAGCTGCAGCCTACGAACCTCCATAGAAAACGCTTCTTTGTCATTCTTGACATGCTGCAAGGGGCAAAGCCAATACCTCAAGAATGAGTTTAAAGAGCACGGAAAAATCATGCACATACTCAAATCTATGTTTACTGGAATGCAGGTTCTTCATACACCAAACGTACGTCGCTGCAGGATTTGCTGCCGCAAGCCGGATGTATCAGAGAGGTGGGCAGTCCGCCCCCCGAACAACAAACCAAAAACAAGGCTCAAATCATGCGAAGACGGTGACCAGACCGCACGAGAACATGCGGAGGACATGACCACGTGCAAATGAGCATAATTTATTCAAAAACCAAATGAAACGAAGGAGTTCCCCTATGAACGATACCCACTGTCCAACTGGATGTAGAGCCACTAAAATAAATCCTCCCTCCTTCCTATAATATAAGATCTTATTACATCCAATATGTGAATATATTAGCTATAATAAGATCTTATATTATGTTCGTAGGCAGTACATAACAAAGGCATAAGCATACTGACCTCAACCACAGAAAGAATAGTGGGACGTAGCCGCACAACTGCCTGGTGTGCAACGTCCTGCTATTCCAGATAATCCCTCAACTCCTTTGTTGCGGCAGGGTGATCATGAGCAACCACCACTAGCTCATCCTGAAAGACCGACCACCATTTCATGGCTCACAACCATCTGATCACCACCCGGCAACTCCATTGCCTTTATGATAGGAGAAGTACCGCTGCATAGCTGCCTAGCCACGGAAGAACTAATGCATGCCTCAATAGGCCCCGACGCGTGATCCATAGTCATGGGCCGAGCAGACAGTGAAGCCGAAAAGTCAAAAGAAATAGAAGACGTGATCGCAATATCAGCCATCAAGACTTCCATAGGAGCTAGCATCCGAACGCCCGGAGCCCCAACACGAACAACCGAAGCTAAATTCTCTTGAAAGTCCGGGGTAGCAGGAGTAGCGACGATGCCTGGCTCGATCACCAGATTAACACTTGGTGCTAGATCAAACAAGCAATCAGCTTTGATAAGAAAATGCAACTCATCCTCCGTGCAACCCAACCGCATGAGCTACAATTCCTTGTTTATACTAATGAGCGTGTTAGTCAACAACGCATTAGTTGCATCCTCAGAAGGATCCTTATTAGGTTGCCTGCAAAAAAACAATTAGCAAAGAACTATCCTGCCCTTATGAAAATATAGTTCCTAAGATTACTCCCATAGCAAAAATTCAACCAGCAGATCTGGAACCTATTGGAACCTCCAAACAAGGGAAGGTCGCATTGGGACGCAGGAGCACTCGTGCTCTGAAACTTGCTGCCGTCACCGGTCCATCCATCCTATGAGACGGCGGCGGCAGCCCATTGACAACAGGACCCATTACGCTACGACACTCCTCCACTGCAAACGGACCGTGAACCAGAGCCTCCAACGTCCCGGGCCTTTTTTAAGGGCCGGCTACCCTCTGCCAAATCATCAAATTAAACCTCATCACAGCTGAACTACTTCGTTACCAAACCGAGTGACTCATCCGCATTGTCTTCCACATCGTCATCGGCCAGATGGCTACAAACACACATCGGTGACATGATCTGCTGTGCCTTCTTCCTTGCCTGCCGGCTCTAGGCTCTAGCAAAGACTGCATCTCCTTTAAAATTGGCTCTCCAGGAAGCGGTGGCATGGACCTATATTCCTTAAACAACTGCAAGAGAAAAATGAATCACAGCATCTTACATTAGAAAGAAGTAGACGAGCCAACAAAAGAAGTAAGACCGGAACACCAACATTCAAACACGCATCCTTTGCTAAATATGGCTCGACGCGAATACCATCCTCATAACGTTGCACCTTCCCCTTCACCAGGAAGGCCACCATCCCTTCCATAGTCCTCTAGTCGTAATACCCTTTCAAACCTGTAGCTGAATCAGTTGAAATCTCCCCATCGGTGTATTCATACATCGGGTGAACCCTTGCACAAAGTGGTTGTATCTGCCTGTTTATCCAAGCAACCATGATCTCGTTGACAGTGAGCATTTTAGACTCAATGATCTTCTGCACCGCTTCATGGTGTTCCATGGTTTCTTTTGAGTTGCCGCCTTGAACTGGCACAAACCAAGACAGCCGGCGCACTGGTCGACTGGCCGTAATGGTCGGCACCCCTATCTGATAGCCACCAATGAAAACTTCAGGAAAGTAGAACCAACCCTGCTACCATCTCTTCATAGAGTCAGGCAGGCCCAGATCAAAGTACCTGACCTTTGGCATCAGCTGGATGAGATCACAACCATTCTTTAGCGCCTTCACACGGAAGTATTTCCTCCACAGTCCAAAATGCGGCTGACTACCCAAGAAACACTCGCACAACACAACGAAACAAGCAATCTGAAGGATTCCATTAGGGGTGAAGTGGTGGAGCTCAAGGCCATAAAAGAACAACAACCCACGAAAGAAATTGTGGAGGGGCAGAGACATCCCCCTAGCACAAAAGGCAGGATCAGCACTCGCTCGCCCTCCCGCGGCGAGGGCACGATCTCTGTGGTAAAGGCGTCCTCCATCCCCGGGGCATGCCGTGTGACATCCTTTGGTGGGATGTAGCCAAGAACGGTGAGGTGATTTAGCTGCTTCTCCATCACCGATGATGGCAACCACCTCCCCTTTGTGGTATTGGTGGCAGAGGAGGCCAATGAGGCGGCGAGCTTCGCAGACACGGCGGTCTTGGCGGAGTCTTCCCTCCAAGGGGCGGTGGCCTTGGTGCCGGCGACCCTCCTAGAGGCTGCGTCCTGCACACCGATGACCGTGCCAGCGGAATCACCTCGGGAGCCTGGACCGATATTCTGTCTCTTCCCAACACATGTCATCGCTGGTGGTTTGGATCGGCTACACTGGAAGCGGATCTAGGGGAGATGCCGCGCACAAGAGATTTAGCTAGCGACGACGTGAGCATGTGAAAGAACACAAAAATCCTAAACATGATAATTAGGCCCTAGGCCCATAAACCAGCTGTGACGCCCTGTACTATTGACCATGGCACATGAAATGACCAAACAAAAGGATGCCCACAAATACGGGCCCACACTTGACCTTTCTCTTCAGAAGCTGCCCGAAATGCAAAATGAAACATACCCGGCACCAGCCAGCCAATCCAGCTCCCCCCGTGTACCCGGCAATCAAAACCGGCTATCGGCTTCTCAAATGCGTTGCATAAAACGCGAAATGCGAAGACACCAACGGGTCCACCAAACATCAAACCAAATGAAAATGCAGCTGGCTACAAGCGCATGGCACCCACCGTCTTGTCTTCGCTGTGTCGTATCCTATAATGCGTGTACAGTTGGCTTGCTAGTTGGCTGTTCTCTTCCAGTGTGGCAAATATAATCACGAAACCAAGGAATGATGAACCACTTTAAATGGAAGTGGAATAGACCCAAAAACTCCAAAGTCCTTGATGGACAGGTCTCGTCACTTGCCCACTGCATGTAAAAGCTCACGCTCATCTCACATCACACAATCCCCCACTTGAGAATTGGGTCAAAAGAAAGGTCGACCACACTCCCCTAAGGTACATGACTTAAACCATCGGAAAAAAGGACACTTGTTCAGAACAATTCAGGCAACTCGGGACTAGCCGGGCATTCCTGGGAGATGTGCGGAGCTTTTAGCCAGGATTTGGCTGCCCTGATCCTTGCCAACGTGTACTTTGGCCAGCTGGCGCTAGTGAGACACAATGAATAAATAGTAACCCACCGCCCTCACACGTTGGCCCGACCAGAGTAGTACGCGTACACTCGAGCCCGGCATACCCCGCCGTCTGGGCAGACCATGACTCGGAACGTAGAATGCCCCCGTGACCCGGCTCGCGCACCTGTCAAGACCGGACCAGCCCAGCGGGAGGCGAGGACACCATGAGACAGGTCCAGGCACATATTCGCGCACAAGAAAAGCGTGCGGTATCTCACCTGCGGCCGCACCCGCCACTGCCCAATGACGGTGGCCCCGGGTGCGCCCTGCAGTCAACCCGCGCCTACGGCGGCTAACACCTGTGGAGTGCCTTAACGAGCATGACTGAACCTAGCCAGGAACTCAGCCCTGCCGGGTAGAGCACGCGAGACTAACCGGGGGCTAAAACCCGTAGACAACAAACACACGTGGTTCGCGAGCATGTGATAGCGACCTTACTGGCACGCATAGCCCCCTTTGGCACTGCCGCCCTGCGTGTGTCCTACGCAATAGGAGAAAGGCATGACGGGGCAAGTGTCGGCCACCCTAACATGCACTTGATCAAAGGCTACAATTCCTTTTGTAGCCCCCTTCTGTGTAACCGGCCGCACAAACATGCGCCGGGCCTTTCATTACGCTACCTACCCTGTTCCTTCCATAGATAAACCCAGCGCCGAGCTCTTATTCTACTCAGCTACTGCAACCCCTACATTTGGCTGCCATGCATGGGCTACTTTAACAATCACAAAAGAAGATAAGTAGGTCCAGAGGGCACAATCACATGTGATGAGCAGGCATGTAACGGCCAACTTCGCCGACACGCATAAACAGCCATTGCCAGCACACTACCGGGATCGAACGCGGCTAAGCGACACCGGACATTATCAAAAGTGAACCACGATGATCACACGCCGGCCAAAAAAATGAAACAAACCAAAGAAAGGAAAAACAGAGGAATAAACACGTAAAAATACCTACCTTAGCCAGCATGATCACACGACGTACTCCTCCAGCGACGACACGAGGAAGCTCGCAGGACCCAAAACAACAACCGAAGGCACCCACTGTTAGAAAGAACAACAATCAAAGGTATCCACTGTTAGGCAAGGCATGAACTCGAAGAAAAGGAAAAGACAGATCAAATCGAAGCAGAAAGACGACGGACATACTGAAGAACAAAGATGGGCAAGACAGGAAACACCGAACAAAATCTCGAAAGAATGAAGCGAGGAACCGATGGAGAACCTTCTCATGGCACAACGGCTCTATCTAGCAAAGCGGTGGGTTGTAAGGGAAAACACCAGTGAGAGGCCACTCTTCGGTAGCTCGAAAGCAGATGGCGCGAAAGAGCAAGTAGAGGAGAAGAAAATAAACCAACCCACCACCACCACCTTATATACAAACAACAAACCAACCCTAAATGGACGGACAAGCCCACCACCATACAATAGCGAATAGCACCGCCCGGACACGGTAAGGCACAAGCACCGGCCCAATGCACCCCGCAAAAAAAACCCTCGACGCACAGCGGGTCAAGCAAAAATAGCACCGCCCACACGGGCTCATGCCGCCGTGACCACTGGCCGAATGGCCCTGGTTGAAAACATTCAAGCAGCCAAAAACGACACTGCAATGTACAGCAAAACTACCATGCAAATAGCCGGACCCATGGCACACCGACATAACGGCTGGCTGGGCGATCCTCCCCGAGCTGGCTGCAAGGCCGCCCGCCCAGCCGGCTGCGCGCTCGCCTGCCCAGCCTACCGGCTATGCGTGCCCCACCCAGCCGGCATCTCATTCATCTGCCTAGATGGCTACATGGCCCTCCACCTAGCCGGAAGCAAAGCAGGCTAAGGGGCCTGCCGGCCAGGATAGAACGCCACCAACAGTCACCCCAGCCAGCCTACGGTGACCCCGAACATGCCCGCGGCCCACACGTCATGCACCCCCATGGCAGGTCACCTTAATAACCACAAAGGGTGTGAGCGATGCAAACCGGCGCAAGTGGGTGCATCACAAAATCCCACTGTAGCAACCGAACCAGCCGGCGAGGGCGAAGACATCGCCAAGAGGGCTCGGACAGTCCGTCGGGCATGGGTGGGCCCAGGCGAGCTGAGCAGTCCACCCGTCATGGACTATCCAGCCGGGGCACCTGAGTCTGAGCCATCCGGGTAGATCGGACGACTCGCATAAACGCCGCCAGGGGGTCTGGGTGAGGTTTCACGTGCAAGAAAGCGCGCGGTGCCTCACCCGCAGACGCGATCGATGCGGCACACCCGGCGGTCCACCCATCATGGACCCTCCAGCCGGGTTGCCCGAGCATGAGCCGTCCAGGCAGATCGGATGGCTCACGTCGCTTTCGACTGGCCCTTGCGGCATGCCACCGAGCAACAGATGGCTCGGAGGCGCTGTTTGGCCACGAGGTGCCTAGGGATGTGGGTACTCCACCATCCTTTATAGGAGTAATGACTTGAGCATTCATTGTCATTTTCCTTTGCATGATCATATAGAGCTAACATGATATTTGTTGCAAAGCCACTGTTCATCATTATTACACATGTTACGCCAGATCATTGCACATCCTGGTACACTTCCAGAGGCATTCATATGTAGTTATCATTTTGTTTCATAAAGAGTTGTAAGTAAATAAAAGTCTGATGGATTCTAGAGTGTGCCCCTACCTATGAGATATAAAAAAAAGAACAAAAAAGCCAAAAAGAGCCGATCAAAAAAATGAGAGAAAAAGAGAGAGGGGGCACACTACTATCCTTTACCACAATTGTGCTTCCAAGCAGCACCATGTATTTCATATAGAGAGTTTTCATATTATTCATTTCATATGCTAGTGGGCTTTTTACATTATAGAACTTGGTTTGTATATTCCAATGACATGCTTCCTCAAATGTTCGAGGTCTTCATGAGCAAGCAAGTTGGATACACACCCACTTAGTTGCATTAGGAGAGCTTTCATACACTTATAGCTCTAGTGTATTCGCTGCATGGCAATCCCAGCTCCTCACATTGATATCGATTGTAAGGTCTCTCCATTAGCTAATGATCAAGCTGGATTGATGTGAGACCAAGGCTTGTGAATTGAGTACTAAGTGAAGTGCTAAGTAGTTGAAAAGGGCTCGTCACAGATTCGGTTACTTGACTGAAGCTCTAGGTTGTGTTATGGGAAGATGTTTGAATATGACAAAGCCTTGAGTGATTGGGGACATGTATATGACATCAAGAGTATTAATTGGTATTACATGAAAGCATTAATACATGAAAAGCAATAGTAATTTTGATTACACATTTTGATGTTACTTGCTTGTTATCAATTATCACTACTGGAATCAGCAAATTTGCCGTCTGCCAGTTCTTTGCCGTCAGCTGGCGGACGGCAAAAGAAGCTCTTTGCCATCAGTTTCCAGAAAACAGACGGCAAAGAACTAGCTGACGGCAAAGAAGCTCTTTGCCATCCGTTTCCAGAAAACAGACGGCAAAGAACTAGCTGACGGCAAAGAAGCTCTTTGCCATCAGCCACCTCTTTGCCGTCTGCTAGCGGACGGCAAAGAAACTTTGCCGTCCGTCAGCAGACGGCAAAGAGGGAGGTGGGCCCACTAACGAGCTGCTTACAAAAAACCCTAACGGCCCCCCTCTTTGCCGTCTGCTAGCAGACGGCAAAGAGTAAAAAGGCAGACGGCAAAGGCGGGGCAGACGGCAAAGAATTGAGTTAACTAACGGCAGCGCCCACCCCGTCCCTCTCTCTGTTTCTCTCCCTCTCCACCTCGACGACCACCGCACGCGCGCCGTCCCCACCACCCGCCGCCGCCCCACCACCCCGCCCCTCTCTCTCTCCCCGGCACCCCCGATGCCCCACCGCCACCGCCCCCGCCGCGCCACCCGCCGCCCCCGACGCCCCATCCCCTCTCTCTCCACTACTCTCTTGCGCGCGCCGCCGTCCCCATCTCGCGCCGCCACTCCGCCCCGTGCCGCCATCCCCGTCCGCCGGCGCCACCCCGTCCCCGCGCGTCGCCCTCCTCCAACGCCGCCACCCCCTGCCTCCTCCAGCCCACCGCCGCCGCCGCCGGCCTCCTCCACCTACACCGCCGGCGTCGGCCTCCTTCACCTCCACCAACGCCGTCTTCCACCTCCCCCACTCCGGTGAGCCCCCTCCCCCTCTCTATTTTTTCATTTTTTTATCTGTTTTAGTAATTTTTGTGTTCTGTTTTAGTATTAGTTAAATCTAGTTTAGTTGTAGTTAGGTTGATTAGTTGTAGTTAGTTGTAGAAGATGTAAAAAATGTAGTTTAGTTGTAGTTAGTAAGATTTTAGGAATTAGGGTTACTTAGCTTATTTAGTTAGGTCTAGCATTAGTTAAAGGAGAGGAGGAGAAGAAGAAGAGGAGGAGGAGAAGAGGAGAGGAGGAGAAGAAGAAGAGGAGGAGGAGAAGAAAAGAAGAAGAAGAAGAAGAAGAAGAAGAAGAAGAAGAAGAAGAAGAAGAAGAAGAAGAAGAAGAAGAGAGAAAAAAGAGGAGAGGAAGAGGAGAAGAAGAAGAAGAAGAAGAAGAAGAAGAAGAAGAAGAAGAAGAAGAAGAAGAAGAAAAGGAAGAAAAGGAAGAAGAGGAAGAAGAAGAAAAGGAAAAAGAGGAAAAAAAGAAGAAAAGGAATTGCCATGACGCATCTGTTTTTTAAATGCCCGTTTTCCAGGGAGTGTTGGGATGCCGTTGGAATCGCGTGGCCCAACTCGGATGAAACATTTGCATTGTTGCATCAACGCAGAACGTCTGTTCATGGAAGTTTTTATCATTGCAGCGTCGGGGGTCTGGAAAGAAAGGAATAACAAATACTTCGAGGGATCCATCCATCTTTTGCGTCGTGGCGCACAAGGTTCAAAGAAGATTTTCACCTTCTCATCCACCGAGCAAAAAATAGACTAGCTAGCTCCCTTTATAAACAGCCTGGTGGAGACCCTGTAGTGGTCTCTGATGTAGTTCATATTAGTATATTTGTAGTTTTGTTTCTCTGGTTTGTCATCTAACCCCTCACTAACCCCCCTCCCCCTCTTTTATCTAGTTTGTACAAAAACTATGTAACTGCAGCTTGATCTGATTATAGAAAGTCAGTAGGGAGGCTTTTCCCTACTGTCCCTTGGCCCTAAAATAACTTTTTTATCTGTTTTAGTAATTTTTGTGTTCTGTTTTAGTATTAGTTAAATCTAGTTTAGTTGTAGTTAGGTTAATTAGTTGTAGTTAGTTGTAGAAGATGTAAAAAATGTAGTTTAGTTGTAGTTAGTAAGATTTTAGGAATTAGGGTTACTTAGCTTATTTAGTTAGGTCTAGCATTAGTTAAAGGAGAGGAGGAGAAGAAGAAGAGGAGGAGGAGAAGAGGAGAGGAGGAGAAGAAGAAGAGGAGGAGGAGAAGAAAAAAAAAGAAGAAGAAGAAGAAGAAAAAAAAAAGAGGAGAGGAGGAGGAGAAGAAGAAGAAGTAGAAGAAGAAGAAGAAGAAGAAGAAGAAGAAGAAGAAGAAAAGGAAGAAAAGGAAGAAGAGGAAGAAGAAGAAAAGGAAAAAGAGGAAAAAAAGAAGAAGAGGGGAAGAAGAAGAAAACGACACCCCGAAACCCCGACCCGACCCCGACACGGCACCCCGACCCCGACCCGGCACCCCGACACCCCAACAGCCCGACCCCGACACGGCACCCCGACCCCGACCCCAACACCCCGACCCCGACACGGCACCCCGACCCCGACACGGCACCCCGACACCCCGAAACCCCGACACCTCGACACCCCTACACCACGACACCCAGACACGACACCCCGACCCCGACACGACACCCCGACACCCAGACACGACACCCCCGACACCTCTTCGGCCTCCTGTTGATGAAACTTGCCGGTCTTCGTGCCGATGAAACTTGCTAGTTATTAGGTATTCAATTTTTTTTATGTTGTACTAATTTCGTTTACTCTTTGTCATTGCAGGTGTTGACAGATGGTGGGCGCGGGTCGAGTGCGCTCCGAGCCTCCTTCCTCGGCGCGTGCTGGGAGGGGTGCTATTATTCCGCCCGAGCACCTCCGGAGAACGCTGGTACACATTATGCAGACACCAGAGGGCGCTCCTTCTTCGGCCGGGAGAGGTCGGGGGAAGACGAAGAGGGGTGCTAGAGGTGGACGTGGTGGCGGGAGAGGTAGGAAGGCTGCTGTGCCTTCCTCGCCGCCACCCCCAGCTGATTCTCCCGACCACAGGAGTGCTCCATCTCAGGTGGACCCGTCTGACTTGGACCCGTCTCGGACTCTGGTCCACGAGCCTCAGGCCGACGAGCCTCGGGTCGCCGAGCCTTCGTCCCAGGAGACTCCGGTCCCAAAGTATTCGTCCCAGGAGACTCCGGTCCCAGAGTCTTCGTCCCAGGAGACTCCGGTCCCAGAGTCTTCATCCCACGTGACTCCGGAGGCTAGTGGCCATGCTGATGGTGGCGAGGACAGATTTTCTGAGGATAGCTATAGCGAGGGCGAGCTGGTTGAGGAGGGCAAGAAGGTCTACCAGCGTGGTGGTACAAAGCTCCCGCCCGTGCCGGCGACCCACGATCAGAGGTGGTTGATTGAGCCTAATGCGGAGAAGTAAGTGCATTTACTCTTTTTTAACCTTTTGCCTTCATGTTTCTTCAAATTAATATCTAATGTGTTGGCCTTGTCATACTGCAGGGGTTGGAAACACGCCCCTGGTGTCCGCAGGCCCAACCAGGTCCTTGGTGTGCTTCTCCGGCACCACTTCCCGGGGTGGGTCACGTTGCCCGGTGAGGGTGAGGTTCGACAGCTAGGACTGAGCTGGGAGCTGTACGTGGCTGCCCCGGCCCCGCCGGAGGAGAGGGTCGACGGTGTCTTGTGCGAGACGGTGGCCGACATTGTGATCCGGCGGTTTTGGGCAATTTCTCCATGACAGAATTAAAAATCAACAGCACCTAGTGATTGTACTAATCAGTGTTGTCTTGTTTGATTGCAGACCTTCTACAGGTGTCTTGAGGAACACGAGGCGGACGCGGCTATTGTTCTCGTAGCCGAGTGCAAGCACCTATTTCAGAACTTACGACACGAGGCTCGGGTGCAGGCTGTTCGAGACTACTACGCCTCGACTAACATTAAGAGGGCCAAGAAGAAGTGCCGCTCCAAGTTTCTGAGTAAGGAGAAGTACATGAAGGTAATTACCTATTCTTAAGGCCTTGTACTTAGTTTCCTTGATTTGATTCGTAGGCGTAGTGCTGAAATTTCTCTTGTCTAACTTAGGTGCCCCCGAGATGGTGTGCGGATAGGATGGACTGTTGGGAGGCGTTGGTGCATGAGTAGTGCTCTTCCCACTGGCTAACCGTCCACAACAAGGCCAAGGATAATCGTGCCCAAATGAAAGGTGTGCCACACCATCAAGGGAGCTCCGACCTGTTTGAGTTCGGGGATCACTGGGTATGTGGTTTGCTTCATGATTCATGCAATTTCATTCTTCATGCTAGCTTGAGCCCTTAACTAATATTATGTTCCTCTCTTTTAGGCGCGACACAACAAGAAGGAGGTGCCACCGCTATTCGACCTCTATGCCATGGCCCATACTGCCCCGTACAAGAAGGCCAAGGCATTCTCTGAGGATGACCTCGATAATCCAGAGAGCTTCAGCAACATCTCCTCCCACAACAAGCTCGTGAGGTACAGAGATGAGGGGAGGAGGAGGAAAGGGGAGGACTTCAACCCGAGCCAGAGTCCTTTTGATCCAGAGCTCGTGATGATATCTGGTGGCGGGAGGCCCCATGGCTCGATAGCCATTGGGGATGGACTGATACGTTGTCCTAGAACTCTCCCGGAGATCAAAAAGCGCCAGACGAGCTCCGATCCTGAGATAAGGCCTCGTCCACGGCCAATGGAGCTCGCCATTGAGGCTAGGGCCCAGGAGCTTCTGGCCGAGGCAAACAGGCAGGCGGCGGAGATGGAGAGGGACATGGAGGAGAGGACGGCTAGGCTGGTGGAGGAGGAGAGGAACCGGAATGACGCGTCTCACCGGGCCCTATACGAGCTCCTCGTGGTAAGTTTCTCCTGCATATTAGCCAAATAATGCACGTAATGTTCGTTTCATCACTAACTAATATGACTGACTCGTGAAAACAAAATGTGCAGACCGTGTGCCAGAACAACGGTCAGACCCCTCCACCGATGCCCCAGATTGGTATAGCGCCCACGGTGAGTTTCATTTGAATGGTCATTAGTTACTAGTATTCACATTTGAGTTGCATCATGCTAATGAGACATTGCAAATGATATTTGGTGTAGCATGCCTCCCGACAAGCATAGACCGATCCTTCTCCGTCTGGCGCAACCCCGACCGGTCCTTCTCCGTCTCACACTGGCGCAAGCCCGACCGGTCCTTCACCTCCGTGATGATGGTAAGTTTTCCCAAGTGTTTTGCTTAAAAAATGCATACTTAGCTTCAGAAATGACCTATTTAGCTCCAAAATGACCTATACTTAGCTTATTTTCCTCGAAAATGACATAATAACCTTACTCAGCTCCAAAATGACATATTTTACCTAGGATAGCTATAAAATGACCTATACTTAGCATTTTTCCCTCCAAAATGACTTAATATGCTTAGTTAGCTAAAAAATGGCATAACTACCTAGGATAGCTCAATAATGATCTATACTTAGCTTAGCTAGTTCATTTATGACATAATTAGCTTACTTAGGTAAAAAATGGCATAATAACCTTGGTTTAGCTCCAAACTGTCATATCATTAGTTTATTTTCCTCCAAAATGACAAAATAACCTTACCTAGCTCCAAAATGACCGATTTTAACTAGGATAGCTCAAAAATGACCTACACTTACCATTTTGTCCTCCAAAATGAATAAATATGCTTAGTTAGCTCAAAAATGGCATAACTACCTAGGTTAGCTCAAAAATGACCTATACTTAGCTTCTTTAGTTCATTTATGACATACTTAGCATACTTAGGTCAAAAATGGCATAATAATCTTGGTTACCTCCAAAATGACATTGACTTAGCTTATTTTCCTCGAAAATGACATAATAACCTTACTAACCTCCAAAATGACCTATTTACCTAGCTTAGCTCTAAAATGACCTACACTTAGCATTTTTACCTAGCTTAGCTAAAAAATGGCATAATTACCTAAGTTACCTTCGTTAGAAAAAGAAGAAGATAAAGAAGAGGAGAAAAAGAAAGAGAAGAAAAAAATCTTCTTCTTCTACTTCTACTTCTTCTTCTTCTTCTTCTTCTTGTTCTTCTTCTAACTTTCTTCTTTCCCAATTTGCAGATTTGCTTTAGATCACGGAAGCTTGCGTTGATGGAGTCTACTCTTCTCCTTATCCTTCCTTTTTGTTTTGATTTTGTAGGATGAACAATGTGAAACTTGCTACCTGTATATGTATGTATGGATGAAACCATTGTATGCTTGTTGTTGGATATATGTTGGCTATATATATATATATGTTGCATATGGACTTTTGAGTTGGTACGTATATGTGTTGGATGATCATATCCATATGGCAGGGATATGTATGCTTGTTGAAAGTATTTTCAAATGTATATATATATATATATATATATCTGTGAAATTGATTGAATTTAAGAAAAAACAGGGGCAGTACAGGCACTTTGCCGTCCGCTGGCAGACGGCAAAGTTCTTTGCCGTCTGCCAGCAGACGGCAAAGCTGCCACGTGGCAGCTACCTGTGCATCCTGGGGGGCACTGGGCTGGCCTATGTGGTTGCTTTGCCGTCTGCTGGCAGACGGCAAAGAACTTTGCATCTTTGCCGTCAGCCAGCAGACGGCAAAGCACGCCGTTAACCCCTTAACGGACCTAAGCTGCCACGTGTGCCGTCCATGCCAGCAGACGGCAAAGACCTTTGCCTCTTTGCCGTCGGCCAGCAGACGGCAAAGTGGCCTTTACCGGAGCTTGTTCAGCCGGATGTGGTGCCGTCTGCTGGCTGACGGCAAAGACCTTTGCCGTCCGCAATGCATGCCTTTGCCGTCAGCCATGGCAGACGGCAAAGTTGCTGATTCCAGTAGTGTATAAGATTATTGCTTTGAATCAATTTTGTCCTAAGTTCACACCATTGTTACATCATTTGATCAAGATCATGTTAGGTAGCATTCAACATCAAAAATGATCTTTGTTTATCATTTACCTACTCGAGGATGAGTAGGAATTAAGCTTGGGGATGCTGATACGTCTCAAACATATCTATAATTTTCGATTGTTTCATGCCATTATATTATCATTTTATATACTTTCTATGGCAATTTATATAGTTTTTATGGTTTAGTGCCCAGTGCCAGTTCCTGTTTTCTGCTTGTTTTTGGTTTCATAGGAAATCAATATCATGAAGGTCAAAATACGTTGCCAATTTAACATGATTTTTTTGGGGCAACAAGAAACACTCGAAGCTTCGGGAGGAGTCAAGACAAGCCACGAGGGGCCCACATGGACAGGTGACGCGGCCAAGGGGTGGCCACGCCCCTCATCCATGTGGAGCTCACAGATACTGCCTTGAACTATTTCCACCACCATAAAATCTTTTAAATACTGAAACCAACCATCATACCTCTAAAAGAATTTTATCGCCGTCACAAGCCTCTGTTCTGAAGAGATACCATCTGGAGCCCTAATCCGGAGCCCTGTCGGAGGGGGAAGCTATTGCCAGAGGCCTCTTCATCAACCTTGCTGCCTCCATGACCATGTGTGAGTTGTTCCTTTAGGGCCTCCGGGTCCATAGTAGTAGCTACATGGTTCTCTCTCTCTTTTGAATCTTCAATACCATGTTCTCATTCTTGATTGAGATCTATTTGATGTAATCAGTGGTGTGTTTGTTGGGACATGATGAATTGTCACTTTATGATCAGATTGTTTGTTGAAATCAATTGAATCTATTTCAGTTTTGTGGCTGCATAATTAAATAGCATTTTATTTCTCTCTGATATATCTATCTTCTTTGTCCATGTTCGATTGATTTAACTTCGGTGGGAGAGGTGCTTTGTAGTGGCTTCAATCTTGCGGTGCTCTAACCCAGCGACAATAAGGGCCAAGACACATATCGTATTGTTGCCACTAAGGATAAAATGACAGGGTTTTGTTATATTGATTGACTTCTTCCTATCTACATTATGTCATCTTGCTTATTGCGATACTCTATTTCTTTCAAACTTAATACCTTGAGATGCATGCTGGATAGCGGTTTTGTGCTGGAGTATTCGTAGTAGATGCAGTTGAATTAATGGTTTACTTATCATGGACGTAATGCCTATATGAGATTATGCCATGAATGATCGTAGTCATAAATATTGCAATCTTTTCAATTGCCCAACTATAATTTGTTGATCATGCCATTCGCCTGTTTTTGAAAGAGTTACCACTAGTGAACCTATGGCTCCCAGATATATTCTCTATTAATATCTTCTTCTACAAAAATTTCTCTCTTTTATTTGCCGTTTCACTATACCATTACTATCTATCTCTATTTGTTTTAATCTTGTAACTAGCAAGACAAGGGGCTTCACAACCCCCTTGCCACGTTGGGTGCAAGTTTTTATCCTGTTTATGTGCAGGTGCTGCTTATCTTGTTAGTCTAGAAGCTCCTAATGGTTCAATAAACATTGGTTCTTAACTAAGGAAAAGCTTTGCTGCTATCCTACATCGCCCTTCATCTTTGGGGAAACCCAATGACTCATGCGGGAGTAGCAGCTCAAAACATATCCTCCATCGCAGGCCTTGCTATCTTCTGCAGCTCCTTGAGCTGCTTTAGCTTATCCCCGAGGAGGACGTTGTGGGTCCAATCCAGAAATTGAATCCAAAATAGTCGTCGTTGCTGGTCGGCCTCTTCGTGGCTCCCGCTGTAGAAGTGGCAAGCCTCTTCAGCACTGCGTGGGAGCTCAAGAAAGGCAACTGACGAGCGCCATACTTGCGTCAGCTCGGTGAACGCTTGACATCTGAAGATACACTACAAAAGATATGACTTACTAGACACCGTTTCCAGGGCCTGCCAAAGTTCCTCGTTTGCCGAAGATGCTTGAAAGGCCGCTTGTTGATTATTCTGGCTGAGCCGCCTGATCTCAGTAGTGTATGCCTCCTTGGCAGCCTTTAACGCATCACATTTAGTGACGCGCTTGGCACGGTCCTCCTCGATGGTGGCCACCCTTGCCTGGGCAGCCTTACAGATCTCCTACTCCCTGTGGAGCAAGCCAGCATTCTCCTGGGCCTTCCCCATCAGTTGCTCGACCTCGGCATGAGCCTTGTTTAGCTCGGCCTGGAGGTTGTCTATGCGCTGATCCGCACCTGTGTGAAACAACATGGAATTGGGTGTAAGCATGTATATGTGAGGAAAAATGTGAGAGAAGGCATCGCGGTTCCTTACCATGCACTGCCTTGGCCCGTTCCTTCAGCTGCTGGGCCTCCTGCTCCGAGGAGCTAGTGTGGAGATGGGAGGTGGAGCTCTACACATTAAAAATTATAAGATAACATAAGTACAGGGCCCAAAACAGGAATGATTCAATCCTCCTGTCGGATCCTTCAAGAACCAACATGAGTCTTGGGGGCTACCGCATATTCGCGCAAATATTGGATTAAGAAACTTGTTGGCATAGAGTTTTGTTGAGTCGACGACCCTCAAGTCAGTTTTCCAAACTAACTTGAGGCTCGGGGGCTACTGTGAACTGCGGTTTGTTTCAAAGATCCCAAGAGGCAGTAAGTCATTCATCCTCTGCTAAGAAACTATATACTTTGAAAGCAATGTAGTAAACTATGCTTTTCTTCTCCCAGTTTCTATGGTATTCTTGGATACTCTAGCCGATCACTACCTTGAGGGCTACTGGCACATTTACATGCTCGGTATTAAAGCAAAAAGGGCAGGAAAAGATGACATACCTCCATGCCTTTGGCAAGGCAGAAGAACATATCCATTACCCCGGCCTCGACAGACGGGAACCGACCCAAGGCGGCTTCATGGCTGGTGTGCTGCTTGGGGAGGAGGGCTGGGCTCGTCAGAGCTGGCTCCATTTCTCGGCGATGCTCCACCAGCTCGTCCTCAGAAATAGCCGAGGCCTGCGCTAGTGACCCAGGTGCACAATCATTAGCCACAGGAGGTAGGAAAGACAACTGCTGCTCACGGGTGGCTGGATTCATGTGGGCTGAGAAGGTCGGACTGGCGTCCAACCTCTCTTCATGGACCAAGGAAGGATCTCTCCCCTTGGTCCAGATCTTCATCCCTCATGACTAAGGTATCAACCTCGATAATGATGTTGTTGGCCTCAACCCCAACATTAGTCATCAGGGGTGGGGATTAGTCTTGCCCTCCTACACCTCGGTCTGGACGAGCGAGGGGGCGGTTTCCACCACCTGGGTGGCAGGAGCGACCTCCACATTAACATGCGGAGGAAACCTCAAAAGAGGTGATGTCACATCCTCCTCGATAGTGCGTTGCCGCCTATGAAAGGATGCAGTAAATGCCAAGACAATTCCTGCTTGAAACATGAAGTAATAGAACCAGGGTTCAGAAAAACCTCACGTGTCGGGTTGAGGTCGGACTCACTTAGATCGGCTGGAGGGCCACGAATCATCAGAGGGATCCAGAGGAGGAGTGGGGAACCAATTGTCTAGTGATGAAGATAGGCCGGGCGCTTGGTTGTCGGGCGCCCTATGGAGCTTGACGCCCCTAGTAAGGGGAGGACGGCTCCTGGTTGTCCGAAAGGACCATGTGGTTCATCCTTCCGGCCCCAGGTGGCGGTGGCATGCCGCTGGTTTTGTCTTGCTAGTACTTAGCGCTGGACTCAACATCCGAGCTCTGATTGCTTTGGATGGGGAGATCAGAGGTGCTATCACAGATGGTCAAAACCTTGAAAGTTTTGCCCTGCTTGGCCTTGACCGGAACTGCGGAGTGGTCCGCGGTCAGTAGATCGGCCGGGAGTGCATCCATAGGCTCCTCGGGATAGGGTGTTGGCGACCTGATGATATCTAAGAGGACACGCCATTACTACAATAGGTTAATGCAGAAGAAATCTGTAAGCTTGACATCATAAAACACCTCGCGATAGGGGAAGGCATGGGGTATCAAACCCACCCAGTAGCCGTCGTCGGCCCCCTCAGCCTTGAAGGTTTGGTCCTTGCTTGTGAAGAGGAGGGTCTGCATTCCTAAAATAGTCATTCCCCCATAGAAACCTTGGATGATCGAGGTCTCATCATTCTCCTCGACGAGCTTCCACATCGGATGAGCTCGAGCTTGAAGGGGCTGGACGCCGTGGTGGAGCGCCACGTACATCACGTCCATCAGTGTAACACCACTCTGGGCGAAGAAGTCCACCCTCTCCATGACCTTTGTCAACTCCTCCTCCTCTCCCCAAGTGAGGTTCTTGGGGTTCCAAGAATGGAGCCTTTCCAGAGGGGCAGCCGAGAAGGTAGTGGTGATTCTGTCTCGGTTGTCCAATGGCACATTAGCCATAGTGAACCATTCCTCCTGCCAGTTCTTTACTATGGTCTCGATAAGTTTTCCCGGCAGCCACTTGGTGCATGGGATCTTGCTTACCATGGCCACCCTGCACTCTGTGGGATTGTTGTCATTTTTCTGCATCTTCACGTAGAAGAGCTTGAGCCAGAGTCTGACGTGGGGCTCGATGCAGAGGAATGCCTCACAGAAGGTGACGTAGCAGGCGATGTGAAGAATGGAGCTGGGGACGAGGTGATGGAATTGAAGACAATAAAAATAAAGAAGTCCTGGAAGGAAAGGATGGATAGGAAATCCCAGACATCTGAGGAGGTGGGAGATGAGGATGATGCATTCGCCGGTGCGGGGCTCAGAGACCCTGATGGAGGAGTGACCTTCCGATCCTTTGATGAGAGGCGAGTGGGCCGGGGCAGCCTCAGGCGTTGCGATATACCCGGTGCGCTGGAGAGCGATGATGTCATCTTTGGTGACGACGGAGGGGTGCCATAGCCCCCTGGTGCTCACAGCCTTCCTAACTTTTTCTGGCCGCCTTCTGGCTCCCAACGGTGGCCTTCTGGCAGCCCTTTGAGGGCTTCATCGTGGTGGTGTGGGAGCCCTCCCCGGCCATCCCTTGAAGATGGAAGGTAGGACGGGGAGCAGGAAGCTTTTTTGGGCTATGGTTCTTTGGGCGCTAGAGCTCGAGGATGACGAAGGCGAGAGCGGGATTAGAAGCGTCAAACCAAGTTTCTCTCACCTTTAGCATCTTATGGGCAAGTGGAAACATAGATTGAGCATACCGCATGGTAGTAATTTCAAAAATTAAGCGCATGCACGAATCATGGGGTCTGTTGATAATGTTGCGACAAATCCGAGGCACGATCTCTTTATTGATAAGATGTGCCAATGGCAATGGCCTCGAGCATGGTGACGGTTCAGGTCGGTTAAGGATGTCAGAGCGGGACTGAATTGTCACCCTTATCTAAAGCGCGGGAAAGCTTCGCCGTTAAGGAAGCCCTGCATGGGAAAGGATCCTCGGGTCCGAAGTTCTCCTCGAACATGATAAGAATCTTTTGACAAGAAGCAAGCAGGGAAAATGTTAAGGGGCTCCTCGAATGCCCGTGGTATGAGAACTTCTCGGTAAAAGGTGAAGACTAATTGAACCAGCTTGCAAGACCGATGACAAGGTACAGCTCGGAAGGACTGAGGAACATCCTCCACTTGAAGACCGGTTCAGGGGCTACTGATGGTATTCTAGATTAGAGGGTGCTTGCCATGTTGGCTCCCGGTGTTATGGGCGGGGCCGAGGACCCCCAAGATGTTCAACCAGTGGGCCTCGTTCGTGGGGCCCTGGAGCACCAAGGTGGATATCTCTCGAAGAATTGGCGCATACTCCAAGACTTAGAAGTCATCTTTGGCACATTTATCCTTAGATGTAACCAATCTATGTAAACCCTAGGGACCCCAGCATCTAAATAAGCCAAGGGGTTAGACCGTAGACGACAACTCTCATACACACACGATCTCATGGTAGATCAACCTGTATCTGTACCCCTCAATCAATACAATTAAAGAAGGACGTAGGGTATTATCTCTTTTAGAGAGCCCAAACCTGGGTAAAACCTGTGTCTCTATTACCATCGCTTGAAAGCTACCAGCTCGGGACCCCCTACCCGAGATCTGTTGGATTTCACTCCATCATTGTTGGCCCATGCAGGTCATATTGATCTACCGTGGCCTCGGAAGTACCACAAAATGACATTATCAATAACCGTGGCCATGAAAACCTATATGGACCACCAATGATGTACTCTCATACACACACGATCTCATGGTAGATCAATCTGTACTCTGTTCCCCCTCAATCAATACAATCAAAGCAAGACGTAGGGTATTATCTCTTCGAGAGAGCCTGAACCTGGGTAAAAATTGTGTCTCTATTACCATTGCACCAAGGCTACTTGCTCAGGACCGACCCCCTACCCAAGATCTGCTAGATTTGACTCCATCACCGTTGCTGCCATAGAAGGGGAAAAGAGGGTAAATCTCTTCTTTCCGCCTCTTTCTTCCTCCTCACGCTTCTGCCCTGTCCACGGACCTCTATCTTCACCATTATGACATACATAGTTTTTGCACCGTCAGATTCCTCGCCGAAGTCTGAAGGGATGACTAAGCCGATGACCAACGTGTCTAGAGGTCATGGGAAAGGCAATGCCCCGGCAACCAAGGACACAGAGCGGAAGCGAAAGCGGGATGCCGCCGCTGTTGATGAGCTAGTAAGTGATTTCCCTCTTTAGATGAGGAGATTAGGAGGTTGAAGATGGAGGGGTCATTCCAGCAAACCTTGAGGTATCGGATTCATGCCAAAGGAGAGGTTCCTCCCGCAACGATTGCCAATGAGCACGTGCTCCACCAGAATTTCTTTGGTCGTGGACTCGGTTTCCCCTGCATAATTTCATGCAGGGGCTCCTCCTTTTCTTTGGCTTCCAGCTACACCACCTGAACCCGACCGGGATCCTCCATATTGCCAACTTCATCACCTTTTGTGAGTTCTATCTAGGAATGGCCCCCCACTTCTACCTGTTCTACCATTTCTTCTACATCAGGCCTCAAATGAATGTGAGGTGATTTGCGATGTCGGAGGAGTGAGCCTCCAGCTGTGTCCTCACTCCAAATTCTTTCTCATTGCCTTCCCTTGGTCGATGCGGGTCTGGCACAAGAATTGGGTGTATGTGTCCGACCTCGGCAGTTACCCGCTGACCTACTTCGGAGGAGCCCGCGGCAGCTTTGATCCTGGGAGCGTCTAGATGTCCTTTCCAAAGATACAAAGTTGCTCATCAAAGCTATTGAATGCCTGAAGGAAGAAGCCTTGGAAGGGATCCACATCATGAGGACCTAGGTGCAGCACTGTGTCCTCCCTCTGCAGGCCTGGGTGAAGCCAATGTTCGCATACAAAGGATTGACGGATCCTTCCTAGGTTTCCCCGGTTGAGCTTGAAGAAGAGGAGATCTGATGCCTGCTCAGTATCTTGATGGGTTTGGAGGCTGATAAGGTCTCCATGGAGATCAAGGTGGAGCCCTTTCAGCAAGGAGCTCCCCCAACAGACGTAACTTTTATATCTTGCAGGGGTTGCTAGGGGGCGATCCCGCGAGAGCCCCAGAGGCGAGCAGGGGCTCTCCTCGAAAGAGAGGCAAGGTCACCATTGTGACGCCCCTGAAATTAATCATGCACTAATCAGGCACGCAATATGCACGATCAAGATCAAGGACTCACTGTATAATATCACAACACAACTCTAAGACACAAATGATAAGATTAAACATCATATTACAATAGGGGCCACGAGGACCCGGGGACACATCAGTTCAAATACAAATATCATCTGAGTACAGACAGGTTCACACATGGGTTTCCTTCAGAAGGCATAAAACAAATGGCGACATGAGCGAAAGAGGCGAGGCCTCATGCTTGGGGCCTCCTAAATTATTGGTCGTGGTCGAGCTCCACGATGTAGCCGGCGGCGAAACCATTTGCATCTTGGGCACCATCATCTGTAGTAGAACTGGGTTTGTAGAAAAGATTAGCAAAGCAGCAGTGAGTAGTCATCCAAAGTACTCGCAAGACTTACATCAGAACTGTGCGAGAATATGCATCATTATCAAAGGAATGGGGCTATATCTTTGGACTGCACTACAGAAATGCCAGGGTAAGAGGGGGAGAGAAGCTAATCTTAACAAAGACTAGCAGTGCCAGCAATCTTGCAGCATCACAAGAGATGAGAGAATATAGTATAAGATACCAACTTGCTATATAATTAAAAGTGTAGCAACAACATGCCCAGAGATCCTTTCACAACTCCCAGCGAGAGAGCGATCACAGGCACAAATAACAATAGGCGTGGCATATTTTATTAAGTATCCAGTTAAAGTGGTTAGAGCTCATAGATACAACACCAAGCGTCCTATTATCATGGGCACGGCTATTCGAATAGATCAATCTTCCTTGCAGGGGTGCACCACATAGCCCGATACGTTCGATTAACTCTGGCCGGACACACCTTTCTGCGGGCCATGCCTGGCCTCGGCTGATCGACATGGTGAAGTCCAACCTAAGCTTTCCAGAGAGGCTGCCAACCGGTCTAAATCCTTTGGCTAGCAGATCTCTGGCCGATCACCCCAAGCACAGCTGTGTGTTGCGAGACTGGCCGAGGACCAAGCCCGTCATCTTGTCCATTGGACTTAGACAGGATACGCTCACCCCAACAATCAGCCTGACAAGGATGAACTGCGACATCTGGGTAGCCTTCGAAAGGAACTGACGACGCCAAGGGCACCATAAACCATTGTCCCGCATGGCAGCTAGTGCATATAGGAACCACTCACGGAGGGCTCTCAGCCCAGCCATCTAGAACCATAACTTACGGTAGGCTCTCAGCCTAGCCGACTTGAACCATATGATAGTAGTGTAGCACTCGCGGGTGCCCTCTTGGCCGACCTGTCTTTAGTAACATGTTTAATGTAAAAACATCCATGATCATCGCCCAAGTGGGATCACGGCCCGGCTACTAAGCATGGCAGACGGATAGGGTGTAGGGCCATAGATGTGACACAATCATTTTATACTAAGCAATATGGGATACAGGGAATGTATCAATAGCAGTTACAAGGACAGGCCATGCAATTAGAAATATGAGCTACCAAAATAATAACAGCACCTACACTAATGCAAGAACGAGGGAGAAAGAATGGGTAATATAGGGATGATCAAGGGGGTTGCTTGCCTGGCAGCTCTGCTAAGGGAAAAGGGTCCTCAATGGCGTAGTCGTACTCCTGGGATGCGTCGGTCTCGGGGTCTATCGTAAAGAATGTCAGGGAGGAGAGAAATGAGTAACGGCAAACATATGCAACAAAATTCAAGGCACGGTATATCATGATGCAGGGGGTGCTCTAATGCATTACTAGTAATTTAATTGAAGTGGGAAAATAATCTGGGATCATTTTCCCGGCTCTAGACACTATTCATCTACTGATCTAGTTGCAAAACTTACAGGTTCATTATTCTATGGGCATTTTCCATGCATGCAAATGACATATTCTAATTTGTTACATTTTTCTGATCATTTTTCATACATAAAAGTTTTTCATCTGAGCTAGGTTAATTTTCTATGATTTTTGGATGTTTTTAGCATTTCCTGAATTTCCAAAATTATTTTAATTCGAAAATGTATTAAATCGTAATTGCTACGGGTACCCATAGTTGGTGTACCCAGAGTGCCCTATGAGGCTGACCAATGGGGCCAGCCAGCCCAGTCAGCAGCTGATTGGACCAGGCTTATCCACTCGAACAGTGCCCAGGGGCCCCACATGTCAGGAATCTCAACATTATCCATTTGATTTTTGGAATAATTAGCGGGTGGGGTCCACTTGTCATACACAGTGACCCTATTTATATTAAAATGTTTTAATTATGGAGGGGGACCCACACGTCAGTGTAACACTAACCGGCCGGGTTAATCTAAACGGGGACTAGCCCCAAGTTAAACCTGGCTGGGCCCCACCTATCGGTGGCCCAGCTCCGCGGTTTAAATGGCGCGCGTGCTCGAAGCTCGCCTGAGCGTGGCGGCGACGGCGGAGGTGGTGCTCCAGTGAGCCAAACTAGTGGTGGATGTGTCCAACTAAACCAGCGTAGAGCGCCGCGTCTAGTGGTGCTAGCCATTTGAGCGGAGGCGGACCGGAACAATGATGGCAACGAGGTCCCGCGGCGGTAGCGACTCGGCTAGGACAATGACAATGCTACGGCGTGAATAAGAGAAAGAGAGAGGAGGTCAGCAGCTCACAGCAAACGTGATGATGGGGTTGGGGAGGCCGGGAGAGGTCGCGTTGGTGCAGATTGATGACGTGGTCGTGGTGGCGACCGAAGAGGGGAACGAGACGAAGGAGAGCTCCCTGGCTTGAGCCGGTGCACATAGGTGAAGCAGAGGTCCACAGTGAAGCCTTTTGACATGACGGGGTGGTGAGGGGAGGCCGAAGCTCACGACGGCGATGGTGGCACGCTCATGGTTGCATCAGCTCAAAAGGGGAACTTTAGGGGGCGACGCAGGAGAGGTGAGAGGGGAGGCTAGGGCATGTCCAACTCATTGTGGGAGGGCTTAAGTAGCAGCTCAGAGTGAGAGGGAGAGAGGGGTGGCTCGGTGTCGACCAGAGGAAGGGGGGCCATGCACTGCGCGTGCTGTGGTGGCGACAATGCGAGGAAGGAGATGACCTGCGGGGTGGGCCGGGCCTTTCCTGTGCACTTGCTGCCCAAAGGCACAGTGCCCGGTTGCCTTTTCTTTTCTTTTTCCCATTTCATTTTTCTAGCAGCAGTGTTGCAAATTATTGAGCCACCATTTGACTTTTGAAAATTATGAAACTTGCTCAATAAATAGTGGGCAACATTTTGAGGTTGCATAAAAAGGTTCGGGCATGGTTTGAACAGTGCAATTAATTCCCAGCATTTAAATGCATTATAAATTTCTGTTTTGCCATTGTTTTAATTTGCTAGGGGCAGCTTTGAAATTTTGGTGATGTTGTTTTCCTTAACATATTTTGTTATGGATTATTCTCTATCACATGAACATTTTTGCTGCCATGTTTGAGCAAGTTGAAATTTAACTTGCATTTGAATTGATTTCATAGTGGAATTTGAAATGAGATATGAAAGAAATGATTGTTTAAGCTCCTCAAAACATGATGATCTGGCATTGAACACTAGGTGATCACTATTGCTATTACAAGGGGATGTTATAATTCTCCTCCACTATAAGAAATTCTCATCCCGAGAATTAAGAGGAAGACGGAAAGAGAGCGTGGTGTTCTTCACAAAGACGATCCTCGCATTCCCAAGTGGCTTCTTCTTTAGAATGATTTGACCACTGAACTTTAAGGAACTTGATGGCCTTCTGACGAGTACGACGCTCAGCTTGATCAAGAATGCGAACCGGATATTCTTTATAAGAAAGGTCCTCTTCAATTCAAGCAGTCCATGATCCACTGTATGGATTAGATCCTTGAAGCAGCGGCAGAGTTGCGACACATGGAAAACATTGTGAACCCCTGAAAACTTCGATGACAGTTCCAACTGGCATGCCACCAGTGCACATCTTGAAAGAACACGGAAGGGACCAATATAGCACGGAGCTAACTTGCCCTTGATTCTAAAACGGTGAGTGCCCTTCATCGGCATGACATGAAGGTAAGCTTGTTCACCGGGTTGATAGACCATTTCCTTGTGATGACGATCATAGTTGCTCTTTTGATGAGACTAAGCAGTCTTCATATGTTCTCGCACAATGCGAACTTGCTCTTCAGCATGTTGGATAATATCCGGACCGAAGAGTGGCCGTTCCCCAGTTTCTGACCAATTTAGAGAAGTTTAACACTTACGTCCATATAATACTTCAAATGGTGCCATCTTCAAATTAGCCTGATAGCTATTGTTGTATGAGAATTTGGCATAAGGGAGAGATTCCTCCCATTTCTTGCCAAATGAGATGACACATGAACGAAGCATATCTTCAAGAATTTGATTGACTCTTTCAACTTGACCACTGGACTGGGGGTGATAAGCTGTGCCAAAGGATAGATGGGTTCCCATAGCTTTCTAAAAACTTTCACAGAACCTTGAGGTAAAGAGGCTGCCATTATCTGAGTTGATCTCCAGTGGAATATTGTGGAGTGTAACAATTTTGGAAACATACAGATCTACTAACTGACTAGCAGTGATAGACTCCTTGAAGGGCAGAAAGTGAGCAACTTTGGAGAATCGGTCAATGACAACAAATATAGCATCATGACCCTTTTGCGATATGGAGAATCCAGTGATAAAGTCCATTTCGACTTTGTCCCATTTCCATTCAGAAATAGACAGTGGTTGCAGAGTTCTCACGGGTCTTTGATGTTCTGCTTTGATGCGACGACAAACCTCACACTCAGCAACATATTAAGCAATGTCTTGCTTCATGTTCGGCCACCAGAATCTCTGATGAATGTCTTGATACATCTTGGTACTACCCGAATGAATGGACAGAGGTGTATCATGAGCTTCCCTGAGAACGTTGGGTCTCATATCCTGGTTGTGGTCACTCAGCTTATTGGTTCTAGGAACGACTAGGTGACCTCTGAAGAATAAGGTGCCTTGTTTTTCAACAGTGAAGTCTGAGAGCTTTCCTTCTGTAAGGTAGCGCTTAATCTTTTGGACTTCAGAGTCATACAACTATATGGCTTTGATGGATTGCTCAAGAGTGGGTTCAATAATCAGGGTATCCAAATAACCCTGAGGTACTATCTCGATGTTCAGCTTTCAGAGCTCTTCATAAAGAAGTGGCTGTTGTAGCTGTACCACAAGTTCACAGTAGTAGGATTTGTGGCTCGAGGCATCAGCCATTACATTAGCTTTGCCAAGGGTAAATGAAATACCCAAGTCATAATCTGAAATAGCTTCCATCCATCTCTACTGACGGAGGTTCAGATCTGGCTGAATGAACAAATACTTCAGACTTTGGTGATCAGTGTAGATCTCGCAACGATTACCAAGGAGGTAATGTCACCATAACTTCAAAGCATAGATCACTACGAGAAGTTTGAGGTCATGGGTTGGATAGTTCTCTTCATGCGGATGCAGTTGTCAAGAGCCATAAGCAATCACTTTACGCTCTTGCATCAGGATATAGCCTAATCCTTGACGAGATGCATTGCAATAAATGGCAAAGTCCTTCTTAGTATCAGGGGAAGCAAGCACTGGGGCATAAGTTAGCTTGTCTTTCAGCATCTGGAAACTTTCGTGACATTTGGGTGTCCACTCAAACTTCTTGTTTTTGTGAAGCAGGACAGTCAATGGTTTAGCAATCTTGGAGAAGTTCTAGATGAAATGGCAGCAATAGTTGGCGAGTCTGAGAAAACTTCTAACTTGCTTAATAGTCTGAGGAGGAGTCTAATCAAGAATAGCCTGAACTCGTTCTGGGTTGACAACAATGCCATCCTTGGAAATCACATGGCCAAGATAGGTCACCTCGGACAACCAGAATGCACACTTTGAAAAGTTTGCATACAACTGATGTTCACGGAGCTTCTCCAATACATGTCAAAGATGTTCGACATGTTCCTCTTCATTCTTGGAGTAAACAAGGATATCATCCAGATAAACCACGACAATTTGTTAAGGTACTCCATGAATATGTAGTTCATCAAACGAGAGAAGATTGCTAGAGCATTGGTTAAACCAAACGACATGATGGTGTCTTCGTATGAACCATAGCGAGTAACGAAAGCTGTTCTCAGGATGTCCTCCTTGCAAACTCTGATCTGATGGTATCCTAACCTCAAATCAAATTTAGAGAACACAGAGGATCTGGCAAGTTAATCATAAAGATCGTTGATTTTGGGAAGTGGATATTTGTTCTGGATCGTGGCCTGATTAATAGGTTGATAATCTTGAACAAATCAATTGGTTCCATCCTTCTTGTTGACGAAGAGAGAGGGGCACCCATGCAGAAGAGCTTAGGCGAATGAAGCCCTTGCAAAGAGATTTGTCGATCTCCTTCTTAAGCTCGAGAAGTTCATGTGGCGGCATCTTGTATGGGCGTTTAGCGATAGGGGTAGTGCCAGGTTTCAAGTCAGTGACAAATTCGACAACCCGAACTGGGCATTCCCAGAAGTTCTTCTGGAAAGGCATCTTAAAAGTCGCAGATGACTGGAATGTTCCCGATTCCCTCAAGAGGTGGTGCATTCAAGGCATTGAGTGTATATATCTAGGCTTCGGCATTGGGAAGTGTTCGGGTGGAGTAGTTTATTGTCTGGCCAGAAGTGTGGGTAAGCTGGACTGTTTAAGTGGCAGTCGATCAAAGCATTATGGGTTTTCAACCAGTCCATTCCTCGGATGAGGTCTATGTTGGACGACTGGAGGACAATGGGGGAGGTAAGAAATACTAAACCTCCGATCTCAATCGGGATGTTACTGCTTATCATGGTGGCAAGTCAATGGGACCCGGGGGTACTAACAACTAACGGGGATTGCATTTCTCCATATGTTATACAATGCATGAATGCAAATTTACCGGCGACGAAAGAATGCAATGCTCCTGAGTCGAATAAAACATTAGCAGGTGTTGAGTTAACAAGAAGGGTACCCATCACAATGGTAGGTGCATCTTGAGCTTCTTCAACATCAACGTGATTGACTCAGCCATGGCTGAATGCAGTCGGCCTGGCATTGAAGTTGCGAGGCTGCAGGTCGGCACGACCATGTCCATGACCCGTGGAAGGAAGAGCCAGTTGATTTGAGCGGCACTCTCTAGCAAAGTGGCCCGGCTCTCCACACTTGAAGCAAGCTGTGTCATTTGAGTGTGGAGCCATATCATTAGGCTGCCTCGATGGTGGAGTTAGATGCGGTGCAACATATGAGGGTCTCGGCGCAGGTGCAGCTTGATAGTACACGTTGTGGGGGATCCAGAGCTTGTGCTTCTGACCTGACAAGTCCGAAGATGAGCCAACATCTCAGTTGCGTTTGTGAGAGGCCTGGAGTTTAGCTTGGCTTGTCTCAGCTTGAAAAGCCTTGTTGATAAGTGTTGCGAAGTCTAGAGAGTCATGAAGAATAAGTGATTTCTTTAGCTCTGGGGTCAGACCATCTCGAAACTTTTCCTGCTTGCGGGCGTCCGTGGAGACGTCATCTTCCGCATAGCGGGACAAGTTGAGGAATTCCCTCTGATAAGCTTCAATAGTCATCTTGTTCTGGACAAGGTTGCAGAATTCCCTCTTCTTCTTTTCTATCATGGCTTGGGGAATGTAGCATGCACAGAATGCAGTCTGGAATTCATCCCTGGTGGTGACGGTTCCAGCAGGCAGCATGCGCCCGTGGCTGTCCCACCACTGAGCAGCAGGTCCTCTGAGATGATAAGCAGCAAAGGTGACGAACCTGCTGGGGGCAACTTGGGCTGACTCCATCTGAAAGATGATGTCATAGAGCCAGTCATCTGCATCAAGCGGCTCAGTTGAGTTGTGAAAGGTGACTGGGTTGAGGCACACAAATTCTCTGAGTGAGATCGGGCCAGGCTGGTTCTGGTGGTTGTTGTTGTTCTGGTTGTTGTTATTGTGGAGGTTCTCCATGTGGTTCATCATTCCTCTAATGAACTGATGGTTCAATTCAAACTGCTCCACCATAGCGGCCATATAGTCTAGCGGGGGTGGGTGGTCAACAACGGCACCATGGCCACGACCACTAACATTGGGTCTAACCATCCTGTTAAATTTCAACAGGGGCAGTTTAGCAATGCAATTAACTCATATACTTTAGGAAAGTTGTAACAGACCAATGGTAAGGAAAATGTGATTCAATCCTACATACAGATGCACTCATAAGTTTAGTACAAGCTCAAAGCATGAGTTCAGAATGAAAAAGCTAGGGGTGGTAGGCGGCAAGCAGGCACGCAATAGATACATATACTACATATAGCATGGCTACAGCAGTCTCAGTAGAGTCCTCAGAATCCTGGTAGCTGCATGTGGGGACTCAAAAAGTCCCCCACATCAGGCTCCTGTGGTCCGTGAACACTCTGATGCAGAACCTGGAGCTCATCCGGCAGACGAGGTCCATGTGCGGGGGTGTATCCAGGAACTGAAGGCCAACCGACACTAGGGGGTATCATGGTCCTAGCGGGGTAGAGTACATCTCATGAAAGCTGGCCATATACGGTGAACGGGTGCAACTGCGTCAACACATCATAAAGACGTACATGAGTGGTGAACAACTCACAGCGAAGAGCTCCGTAAGCACGGTCAAGTCCATCAGCATGCTGGATCAAGGCCTGAGGCTCAAACCAACGTCGCGAGAGAGGGGTGTAGATAGCAGTGTAATATCCCTCCTCACCTTCACTAGAGGCAATCAGAATGTGTCTAAAAGGTGAGTTATCCAAGTCACGATACTCTTCATGAAGACGTGTCAGAGCAGCATAGGCAGCATCATGGATGGCCATATCAGTGGTAACTCCGACACCTTGAGCGGTGTGCATCACAGTGGTGGAGTTCAGCTCAGCAGAATAAATGCAAACAATGGCACGGTACTGCTCCTAGCCAAACTCTTGGAACTCCTCATACACAGTGTACTCAGGGTACCAGTGAAAATCCAGATAGGTCATGAGCTTGATCAGTACAGCAGGAGCTCCCGGCACTCCGGCAGTCCAAGCCTGCAGCATGATCTGTGTCGTAGGTTCCATCTGAAGCAAAGTAGGTTTGAAAGGTGTCAAACTATAGGAAGTCAAATGCATAAAGCAGACGAGAAACAATGCAGTTAATTTGGACCTCCCGATTGATGTGATGACGAGAACCTAGAGTTAGTAAAACCATTATTCCCGAAAAGGTAAGAGGTATAGAACTCAGAGTAAGGATGTGAAGAAAAAGATCCTAATACCAGCCACGAGTGTTGTGGGCTCGTAATCCACATAATATGTTTTTCAAAAATAGTTTTTCCAGACTAGACTCTACTTTGACCAAGAGGATTGGGGCTTCCTACAGGCAGTTGGCTCTGATACCAACTTGTGATGCCCTCGAAATTAATCATGCACTAATCATGAACGCAATATGCACAATTAAGATCAAGGACTCACTGTATAATATCACAACATAACTCTAAGACACAAATGATAAGATTAAACATCATATTACAATAGGGGCCACGAGTACTTGGGGATACATCAGTTCAAATGCAAATATCATCTGAGTACAGATAGGTTCACTCATGGGTTGCCTTAAGAAGGCATAAAACAAACAGTGACATGAACGAAAGAGGCAAGGCCTCCTGCCTGGGGCCTCCAAAATTACTGGTCGTCGTCGAGCTCCATGATGTAGCCGGCGGCGGAACCATCTGCATCCTGGGCACCATCATCTGTAGAAGAACCGGGTTTGTAGAAAAGAGTAGCAAAGCACCGGTGAGTACTCATCCAAAGTACTCGCAAGACTTACATCAAAACTATGCTAGAATATGCATCATTATCAAAGGAATGGGGCTATATCTTTGGACTGAACTGCAGAAATGCCAGAGTAAGAGGGGGAGAGAAGCTAATCTTAACGAAGACTAGCAGCGCCGGCAATCTAGCAGGATGATAAGAGATGGGCGAATACAGTATAATATACCAACTTGCTATATAATTAAAAGTGTAGCAACAACATGCCCAGAGATCCTTCCGTGACTCCCAGCGAGAAAGCGATCACAGGCACAAATAACAACAGGGGTGGCGTATTTTATTAAGTATCCAGTTAAAGTGGTTAGAGTTCATAGATACAACACCAGGCGTCCTGTTACCGTGGACACGGCTATTCGAATAGATCAATCTTCCCTGCAGGGGTGCACCACATAGCCCGACACACTTGATTAACTCTGGCCGGACAGACCTTTCTGCGGGCCATGCCCGGCCTTGGCTGATCGACATGCCGAAGTCCAACGTAAGCTCTCCAAAGAGGCCACCTGCCGGTCTAAATCCTATGGCTAGGGGATCTCCAGCCGATCACCCTGAGCACACCTGCGCGTTGCGAGACTGGACGGGGACCAAACCCATCATCTTGTCCATTGGACTCAGACAGTATATGCTCACCCCAACAATCAGCCCGACAAGGATGAACTGCGACATCTGAGTAGCCTTCAGAAGGAACTGACGACGCCGAGGGCCCCATAAATCATTGTCTCGCATGGCGGTTAGTGCATATAGGCACGTAGCCATCTCAGATAACATACCCAGAACTCGTGGTAGCAAATTAAGTTTAGTAACCAAAACGACTCACGGAGGGCTCTTAGACCAGCCGTCTTGAACCATAACTCGCGGTAGGCTCTCAGCCTAGCCGACTTGAACCATATGATAGTAGTTTAGCACTCACGGGTGCCCTCTCGGCCGATCTGTCTTCAGTAACATGTTTAATGTAAAGACATTTGTGATCATCGCCCAAGTGGGATCACGGCCCGACTACTAAGCATGGCAGACAGACAGGGTGTAGGGCCACAGATATGACACAATCATTCTATACAAAGCAATATAGGATACAGGGAATGTGTCAATAGTAATTACAAGGACAGGCCATGCATCAGAAATAGGAGCTACCGAAATAAGAACAGTAGCTATACTAATGCAAGAACGAGGTAGAAAGAATGGGCGATATAGGGATCATCAGGTGGGTTGCTTGCCTGGCAGCTCTGCTGAGGGAAAAGGGTCCTCAACGGTGTAGTCATACTCCTGGGATGCGTCGGTCTCGGGGTCTATTGAAAAGAATGTCGGGGGTGAGAGAAATGAGTAACGGCAAACATATGCAACAAAATGCATGGCATGGTATATCATGATACAGGGGGTGCTCTAATGCATTACTAGCAATTTAATTGATGGGGGAAAATAATCTGGGATTATTTTCCTAGCTCCAGACACTATTCATCTACTGATCCAATTGCAAAAATTATAGGTCCATTATGCTATGGGCATTTGTCATGCATTCAAATGACAAATTCAGATTCGTTATGTTTTTTTGATAATTTTTCATATATAAATTTTTTTTCATCTGAGCTACGGTTAATTTTCTATGATTTTTGGAAGTTTTTAGCATTTTCTGAATTTCCAAAATTATTTTAATTCGAAAATGTATTAAATCCTAGTTGCTACGGGTACCCACAGTGGGTGTACCCAGAGTGCCCTGTGAGGCTGACCAGTGGGGCCAGCCAGCCCAGTCAGCAGCTGACTGGACCTGGCTTATCCACTGGAACAGTGCCCAGGGGCCCCACATGTTAGGAATCTCAACATTATCCATTTGATTTTTGGAATAATTAGCGGGTGGGGTCCACCTGTCATACACAGTGACCCGGTTTATATTAAAACATTTTAATTACGAAGGGGGACCCACACGTCAGTGCAACACTAACAGGCCGGCTTAATTTAAACGGGGATAAGCCCCTAATTAAACCCAGTTGGGCCCCACCTATCGGTGGCCTAGCACCGCGGTTTAAATGGCGCACACACCCGAAGCTCGCCTGAGCGCTGCGGCGACAGCGAAGGTGGTGCTCCAGCGAGCCAAAATGGCAGCGGATGTGTCCAACCAAACCAGCGCAGAGCGCCGCGTCTAGTGGTGGTAGCCGTTTGAGCGGAGGCGGACCGAAACAACGACAGCGACGAGGTCCCGCAGCGGTGGCGGTTCGGCTAAGATGTTGATGAAGCTACAGCATGAATAAGAGAGAGATAGAGAGAGGAGGTCGGCAGCTCACAGTGAATGCGATGACGGGGTTGCGGAGGCCGGGGAAGGTCGCGTTGGAGAGGATCGATGGCGTGGTCGTGGCAGCGATCGAAGAGGGGAATGAGACGATGGCGATGGAGGGGAGCTCCCTGGCTTGAGCTGGTGCACGTAGGCGAAGTAGAGGTCCACGGTGAGGCCTTTTGACATGGCGGGGGTGGTGAGGGGAGGCCGGAGCTCACGACGGCGATGGTGGCACGCCCATGGTTGCGTCGACCGAAAGAGGAACTAAAGGGGACGATGCAGGGGAGGTGAGAGGGGATGCTAGGGCATGTCCAACTCATTGCGGGAGGGCTTAAGTAGTAGCTCAGCATGAGAGGGAGAGAGGGGTGGCTTGGTATCGACCAGGGGAAGGGGGCATGCATTGCACGCGCTATGGTGGCGATAGCGCGAGGAAGGAGATGACCCGCGGGGTGGGCCGGGCCTTTCCTGTGCACTCGCTGCCCAGAGGCATAGTGCCCCGGTTGCCTTTTATTTTCTTTTTCCCATTTCATTTTTCCAGCAGCAGTGCTGCAAATTATTGAGCCACCATTTGACTTTTGAAAATTATGAAACTTGCTCAATAAATAGTGGGCAACATTGTGAGGTTGCATAAAAAGGTTTGGGCATGGTTTGAACAGTGCAATTAATTCCTAGCATTTAAATGCATTATAAATTGCCGTTTTGCCACTGTTTTAATTTGCTAGTGGCAGCTTTGAAATTTTGGTGATGCTGTTTTCCTTAACATATTTTGTTATGGATTATTCTCTATCACATGAACAGTTTTGCTGCCATGTTTGAGCAAGTGAAATTTGACTTGCATTTGAATTGATTTCAAAGTGGAATTTGAAATGAGATATGAAACAAATGATTGTTTAAGCTCCTCAAAACATGATGATCTGGCATTGAACAATAGGTGATCACTGTTGCTATTACAAGGGGGTGTTACAGCCGTAACCACAGTTGACGACGGAGGGAAGGTCGAGCTTGACGTGGAGGCCTCCCTTGATGGGGTTGATGCTTCCCTCCCTTCTAAAAGGGAGGAGTACGAGGTCGCCGTCAACCTCAATGGCAAGGCCGATGAAGTGGCCTCCCAAAAGGAGGCCGCTACTCTGGAGGTAGTGCCGAGCCAATCGGGGAGCAATATTGCAGGGAGCTCCTCTGGTCCTTGCATGCTGCCACACGTAGCGCCAAGGTTTCGGCAGCCCCTCATGGGCCCGGAGCCCCCTTCTGTGCTCCACATTCCGGTGGAGGTGCCCATGCCATAGAAGAAGCGAAACACCATTCAGGTGGCCTCATAAGTTTTTGTTGCTCTTGCGAGTGCTTTCTTCTATTCTTGCCTGCATATCTTAATCGCCATCTTGTGTGTTCTTCAGGATGAGTGTGGATACCGAGGCTCCACCGGTGGCCCCTGTGGTGCTTGAGGTCGGGGCGCAGGTTGCTCCTGAGTTAGAAGTCCTGAAGGAGGCCACCCTGTCTGCCACTGGCAAGGCTTCCGGTCGACGTGTCTCTTGCATCCGTCATGTGAGGTCAGAGTTGATGCTTACGAATATTGTTGTACCTGAAGATGTATCAAAGGAGGGTGGAGATGAGGTCATGGCGAAGACCGGAGGTCACGGAGGTGTGGTGGAGCCCCTGGCCGCTGATCTTGCGTCCTCCTCTCTGGATGTATCTGATGGGCCGTCGGTTGGAGATCATGGTTTAGTCGAAGAGGCCGGCAGAGCCAGCGAAGGTGGCCTCTGTGGCTAGTGCTTTAGGGAATGCCATCTCTGAAGAGCTAGTCACCACATTCGATGGTGCTGAAGGAATGCTTGGGTAGTTCTGCTCTGCCTTCCGAAGCACAGGGGTCTTGGCCAAGTTCTGCTATCAGGTATAAAACCCACTTTTTGCTGAACTCTTTTGTTGTAGTAGTAGTGGTAGTAGTACCCAAGGCTAGGCGTGGTGTCTTGTAGACCCGGGCCTAGGCTTTTCTTTGTCTGGAATTGAATTTTTTGCATCTTGCTTCTTGTGTAGACCTTGTTGCAGAGGAACAGTGACCTTGGCGCCAATGTTGCTCGTTTGCGCAAGCAACTTGAACTTCAGCGACAAGAGAACGGGCGTCTGACCCGTTTGATGGAGGGAGCTATTTGTAAGCCTCCTTGTCTTATCCCGCTTTGATTACTGCCTGTCGAATTATGCATTTGCCCCATGTAACATGTTGAGTATTGTTTCAACTGCTCAGGAGGTTGCCAGGGTCCAACGGGAACTAAAAGCTTTGAAGCAGGAGCACAGCGAGGCACATTTCCTGATCAAGATCGCCCACAGCGAGCTGCAAAACTATAAGAGCAAACTCTGCGATCTGGAGGCCCGTATCAGTTTGAAGGATCAGGAGCTTGATCATGAAGGGAAGCTTTTGAAAAAGCATGAGGCCACAATCGAGCAGCTCCAGAGCGCCAGGTTTGATACCTTGTCACAGATGAAGCAATGGGAGAAGCGGTATCAAGACCTCGAAGCCGCCGCCAGTGGTTAGTATCCCTAGTCCTTGTTTGCGATGTGCATGTTGCGTGTTGTCTTCTGACCATGCCTGTACTTTTGTAGCGCCTCTCCCTGATGTCCTGCATGAAGACCCAGGGCACAGCTTCATCAAGTAGCCAGCATTGCGGAGCAAATGTGTGTCACACTTGGGAAGGCTGTCGGAACACTGTGGCATGCTGATGCTGACCTCTGGAGCATCCTTGATAGCATGGTGAAGTTGCTCAAGTGGGCTCCTACCCAATTATTGGACTGGCAACTCTTTGCTACATATGAAGGGGCCCGCCAGGTTGTGGCTGGTGTGAGAGCCCATCACCCAACGATACCACTTGGCCCCCTTGTTTGGGACACCCCTGGCAAAAGCGCAGTGGAGTCCTATTTTGAGGAGGTCGCCTTGGAGTCTGAGTACACTACTGACACCTGCAAGTTGAAAGAGGTCTCAAGGCGGTTTGTTGGAGATGAAATCGATTCTTAAGAATCCATGCTGCATAATGTTGTATATGATATATTGTATTTGTTCTTTATGTGTGTATTGGAGCATCATCTAGCACTAGTACAGAACCCCCTCATTAGCAGTGTTCCGAGGAGCCCAGTAGCAGTGTCCAGATGGAGCGCTGCTAGTACGACACCACTGATAACAGACAACTAGCAACGTTTGGACCAAACGCTGCTAATATAAATCTACCTAGCAGCGTTCGCCCCGAACGATGCTAGTACGGTAGAGAGCAGCAGTGTGTTTTTCCCACGAACATGACTACTTTGTGTAGTAAGTTTGTAGCATGTCCTATTGTTTGAATGCTGCTAGTAGAATTAGACAGAATAAAAAAAATATTCAATGCATAGTCCTAAACAGTTCAACATAGTTAATAGCATATTGCAACATAATTTACCACATACAACAACATGTTCAACACAGTTAACTACCACATAGTACCTACACATAGCTTTACGCCTTTTTTTGTAGTCCTAAATGGTGACATGGAAGCTTTTTGAGCCATGCATACTAGTACTACCATGCATAGTAGTAGTTAACATAGTACTACCATGCATACTAGTAGTTAACAATGCCGGCTGAATCTGGTGGTGGTGGTAACCTCGGAGGCATTAGCCCCAGGATACATCCCATCAGCCTCTCTGAACCCGGATCGAAGATATCATTTGTTGTAACACTCATTTGATGACCAATTCTATACTGCTATGAGTCGGCATTCGAGCACGCTCTGCATCGGTGGCCTCAAAGAGGATAACCTCTACTACATTCCTCAGTGTACACTTCATACGATCTTTGCAAAGTTGGAAGCCCTCCGCTAGGTCTGGGTTCTCGCATGCGAGAACCTGCGTCTTTTTGAGCTCCTCCATGCACTTCTACCAGCTGAACACCACGTCGCAAATCCTTCCTGCCTGCTCCACCACCCATAGAGGAGGCCCCCGCAACTCCACTCATGGATGAGTGGAGGATGATGCTATGGTATGAGAGGCTTGACGACAACAAGAAGCCTTGTAGTTGACGGCAGATGTGCAAAAATTCATAAAAGGGCATTAATTGTAGTACTAGCATGTGTGCAAGGTAGTATTACATACGTATCAAACAGCAACCCCCTTTGACAATAGTCGGGATCCTTCAACAACTCTCCCACTTAGGTGGTGGAGTTTATATGGTGGGCTCTCACTCACGCGTATTTCGACTGTCGGTGATGGTTGCTGGTGTACTTATGCTCCTACTTAATTAATGTCTTAGAGGAGGATAAGTACAACAATAACCCCCTATGACAACAGTCGGTATACTTCAACAACTCTCATCTCTCTGATGGTGGTGTATATATATGGCGGGCTCTCCCTCATGGGTATTTCGACTGTCAGTGATGGTCACTATTGCACTTCCCCTCCAGCTTACCAATGTCTCACAGGAGGAGAAGTACAACAATGACCCCCTACGACAATAGTCGGTATCCTTCAACAACTCTCATCTCTCAGATGGTGGTGTATATATATGGTGGGCTCTCAGTCACGAGTATTTCGACTGTCGGTGATGGTTGCCGTTGTACTTACCCTCCTGCTTAACTAATGTCTTAGAGGAGGATAAGTACAATAGCAACCACCTACGACAATAGTCAGGATCCTTCAACAACTCTCATCTCTCAGGTGGTGGAGTATATATGGTGGGCTCTCACTCACGGGTATTGCGACTGTCGGTGATGGTCGCTAATGTACTTCCCCTCCTGCTTTACCAATGTATCATAGGAGGAAAAGTTCAATAGCGACCCCCTACAACAACAGTCGGTACCACAAACTTAGCCATGTCGGACTGGAAGGTCAAGTCACAAATCAGATAATGATCCTGACACAGAAAATGAAGAATAAAGTCAGTGTTTATCAAATAAAAAAGTAGAGAAAATGGAGGCTCTCTTCTGTCACAAGCACTAATCGAGCTAACTCAAATTAATGTTGAAATGTAAGAAAGGAAATGAAGATAAACTACCAACTAATCAAGCTAACTAAAATTAATGAATAACAAATTAATCGATCTATATAACTAGATACACAACCTAATCGACTGACTAATGGATCTACCAATTAATCGATGGACCGACTAATCAATCTATATAACTAGGTACACTACTTAATCGACCAATTAATCAATCTACCAACTAATCGATCTATATAACTAGAAACACTACCAACTAATCGATCTATATAAACTAACCAAAGAGCTCACCAAGAGGCAGGAGCTGGGGCAGGCAGTGGCACGGCGTTGGCAGGGGCGCAGGGGCATGTGGTCGGCAGTGGCTAGTAGTGCCGTGTTGGTGGTGGCGCAGTGTGCCACGGGTAGAGCAGGGCATCAGTAGTGGAGCCGCATTGGCGACGGCGGCGCAGTGCGCTGGGACGGCGAGGCGTCGGCAAGTGCAAGGAGCGAGGTCGTCTGCCGAGACAGGTTGAAGAGGATATTTATCCACGGTAAGAAACATTAGCAGCGTTTAGTGCATATGGAACACTCCTGGTACTTTTTAGTAATTTAGCAGTGTGTAGGTAGAAAGGTGACGCTGCTAAACATCATGCTACTAGCGTTCAACTGGACAGAACGCTGCCAGTGAAGGTATTTTGCAACGTGCGCATTAGAGGAAACGATGCTGGTAATGTTTAAGCAATTTAGGAGTTTAAGCACAACTGTTTTTCTTTCGCTTTCTAATTTATATCAACAAATAGTTTTAGTATATATACTTAATTATTTATTAACATAATATTTGATAAATACCATAGGAAGTTTAACATAATTTAAGAGCCAATGGAAGTTGTCCGGCAGGTGTTTAACGACAAGAGAGACCGCGATGTTTGAAGGAAGTGTTGACGATCATATGACAGCAACAAATTATGTAGACGTAATACGCGCCATTTAACATTTACATATCCAATTATGGCTTTATTTGATGTTGGTCTTAAATAAAAAAGCAACTTTCAATATAATAAGAACAATAATTAGTTTAGCAACATGTGTGCAGGAATGAACGCTGCTAATGAAATCTCTAGTTGCGTTTCATCACTAGCAAACGATGTTGGTATTATTTTGGCATTTTAGATGTTTAAGCTTAACTATTTGTCTTTTGCCTTCCAATTTATATCAATAGGTAGTTAAAGTATATACTTAACTGTTTATTAACATAATATTAGATAAATACCAAAAAAATTACGAAATTTTTGAAGGGGAGCCAAGGAATTGAAGTGTCGGTGTCTGGCAGGTTTAATTGACAAGAGGGACCGATGTTCGTATTGTTGATCATATGAAAATAGCAAATTCTATAGACGTAATATGCACCATTTAAAATTTACATATCTAATTATGGATTTATTTAAGGTTGCTCTTAAATAAAAAGGCCACTTACAATATAGTAAGTACAATAATTAGTTTAGCGGCGTGTAATTCAGCCCGAACACTGCTAATGTGGACACTAGCAGCGTTTCCTCTCGGTCAATCGCTGCTGGTATAGTAAAAACATTTACATATCCAATCATTACTTGTTGTTTTTTCTTTTGCTTTCCAACTTGTATGAACAGATAGTTTTCGTGTGTACTACAAAACTAAAACACAACAACTTAATGTATAACAAGGGTTTTGAAATATAAAAATAAATTACACATTATAATCTTAGCAACGACCGACAATAGAATAAACACTGCTAGTACTGCAACTACCTGCGATGTTCCCTCAGGCCGGATGCTGCTAGTTCTTTATGGCTGGTATGCTAGCATCATGGTCCACACTAGCAGCATCTGTTATGAGAAAACGCTGCTAGTAGTTATATTTCTACGATGTTTGCTCCGCGATCGAACGCTGCTGATAATTTGGAAAAATAGTTGCCATGTTTGGATTTTGCGAAACACTGCTAGTAGCGAAATCCTATAAATGGTTTTTCTACTAGTGCAGGTTAGCTGGTGAGAATGCTTCCCAACCGTGCTGTTAGCTCTGGATGTGTTTAATGGATACCCCTATTTTAGAGCTTTGCGTTCGCATGCTGACATGTGGTCGGTGCTGGCCTTTGTGAGCTAGGGTGTGATTCTCAGTTGTTTTGGATATGTAGGTCACAAACACAAACATGAAAGATGGGGTGGCCGTTAGCCTAGTCAATGCCTGAGGTCACGGTTCGTGGCCAAGGTATTTGTGTACGCTGATGCAGCCCCCGGGTGAGGTTGAGTGGTTGGTGGATACAACTCCTAAGGTGACTGTAGGGAGGTACGAATAATGATGCAGCCCCCGAGCCCGACTCAAAGAAGGATCTCTTCGGCTCTCCTCTGAATCTCACAACGGGGAGGTCAGTACAGGATGTGTTTTGCTATAGCGGTCATAGGTAAAAGTTTGAATTGACTAGGGTGCTAAGTTTTTCTTATAACACCATCATTTCAATGTTTTATATGATCGAGCTAAGATAACAATAACACAGTATAACACCCCAAAAATTTAATTGGTTAATTAAAAAATTCTTTTCCTCTTAAAATATATCCCTTTTATTTAATTATGGTCTTTTGCATTTTTTTTCTTTCATTTGAGATCTACCTTAAGAACTTTACTGGGGATCTTAAAAGAGTTCATGTGGTTTCAAAATATGTTTGTTTCTTATTTAAACAAGTTTATGTAAAGTTTTCAATTATAGGTATTTATTTGAGTGACTTTCTTTTTGAGTGAAATTGTTTAGTTTAATTTCCCTTGAACCTAGGATTCTTTTAAACTCAAGTTTTATTTTCCAAATTTCCACCAAACACTTCCTCTGCCTAAGGGCAGTACCCAAACTCAATTTTTTTCATAAAACTTCTTTTACCCAATTCAAATATTTCCAAAACCATCCATTATTTATTTTGAGTTCATATTACATTTTGTAGAGGAACTCTATTTCTCTTAGATTCTAAGTCCTATAAAAAATTTATCTCAACAACAGGACAGTACCAAAACTCTATTTCCTCAAACATCTCATGATCACTAGTGCAAAAATTTCAAAATTCATTCAAATGAATTTTGGATCATATTCATGTTCTATGAAGAAACCTCAATTTCCACAGCTCCTAAAATCTTGAAATTTCTTCAGTACTTCTGTTTTGAAGCAAACCATCTCCACAAAAAAAATCAAATTTAAATAAATTCAAATGTTTCACTGAGGCATTTCCACAAATACCTTGTTCGCATCAAAGTAACTTTGGCTCAAATCAGAGGAATCCCTGCCGTATGCCTCACTCTTCCCCGTCGTTCATGGCACACCTACCTTGGTGACGCCCTGGCCCACTCGTCAGCCACTTAGCCACAGTCAGCGAGGCAACAAACCGGTGCAACGGCCGCCGGCCACGCAATGGTTGACCGATGGATAACCACGACCATCGACGCGCCAGCACATAGTTGCACCATCCACCGTACCTCCTCTACCACGCGTTGTCACTCTGCATTTCCTGTGCACCGGCCAAATTGCTATGGACCCCACTAGTCAGTCGCCGGAGCCAAAGGCAGTGTGCCATGGCCGCCCACAAGCTCCACTGTGGAGAAGTGGATAGAGCTCGAATTCGTCCACGGTGGCACTTCGAGGAGCGTCCCTTGACTTCACTGAACCTCACCGACTAAGCTTGCCGACATCAACCACCTCCACCAGCCACCATTACTTCACCACAATTCGAGCTCTCCGGGTCATCTCCCTCCAGCCTATATAAAGCCCTCCTGAGCTTTGTTTCAAACCCGCACCACATCACCACTTCCCTAATCGACATCCAGAGGGGTCGAATGACCTCGGGGAGGTCTTCTTCTTCGTCTCCAGCCGCCTCTACCGCCACGGTCTCTGGATGATTCCCACGCCATTCTACCACCTCCGCCTCCCAAACTGTACCCAGAAGCTCCTGGTTGATCCCTGCATCTAACCCGCACGTCAATTTGAAATTTGCAGGTCAAAGCAGGGAGATCGAAATTCTCCGCTGTCGTACCTCGTCGGAGTCATCACCGCCGTCGACACAGGGCACGCCGGCGACCAAATCCACTAATCACCGACGCAGAACAACTCCCTGAACCCATCCATACCATCACCATCTTTGAAAACGCCGTCAATCACTGGCGATGACCGCTTTTCTCTCCTCTGTTTTGGCGCGAAGCGCGTTGAGTTCAAACCTAACAGGGGCGACGCACCCGTCAGGCTTTTATTCGTTTCTGTCTATTTCGGTTGCACCATTTCCAGAACTATGCTTTCTCCTCAGAGAAGCGTATTCCTTTCCGAAGCATTTTCTGTCTGTTCTGTTTAGGACCTAGATGCAATTATTATAATTGCAGAAATGTCCCTGGCTTTAAAACCCACATTACTTTTTATTTATTACTCCTTTTTAGTTGATTCTTTTTCTGAAAATTTTATTTTTCTCATCTAGTTTTTCATAGTATTTATTTAAACATATTTCCAAATAGTTTTATGTACTATTTTGAAAATTCATGTAGTTCTTTTAATTAATTTTATAGAAAAAAGGGAGGGAAATATGGCCAAAGATTTTTTGGAGTCCCCGTCTGCTTATTTAGATCAAGGCAAGCATGTTTGAACTTGGGATATGGTGTTTGCTTGCATAATTGCTTAACTAGGAAGAACACCATAGTAGGAGATGGATATGAAGTGCATGCATGTCCATCTTATAAATAACCATACATACAATTTAAAATCCTTTAACTTTGATAGAATTGTGATAAACCTGAGCATATATGCTATCCATGTTATACTACCTGTGTTGACTAACTTGCAGGTTAAAACCCATCACAAGTAAAGGTGACCGGGAAACAAAGATCACGTTCTGACGTGAATGACTTGATTTGGGCATGTCGGGACATGCCGGGTTGTGACCCTATTTTAATGCCGAAATTGAAAATGACAATTTTTATGTTAATCCACTGCAGGAAATATAAGCCTCCAGAGTCAACATAGATCGAGTCATGTTACCGTTACTTCCTAACTATTCTCATGATACCACATGTCTCTCCATGGAGGGTATGGTTTAGTAAGTTGTTAACCCTTTCCCTGCATACACCACACAGAGAGGCCAACATGAAGGTACCATGGCCCTGGGTAATTCCAGTCACCTAGTCTGGGGGCATGAGTGTTTCCGGTTGGGACCGAAGAGGGGGCACCCCTAGTTCCGCGCATTATAAATATGGTCGCTACTCATGCTATTCGAGGTTGGGACCTCCCTGGCTTAGGGTTTTACTTGTCTGATGCTTTGGGGATTCCTGTCTCAGAGAATTAAAATTGGTGTGTTTAGGTCAAGGCGTGTTATCAACCCAAAAATCATAATTGGAAATCTCTCGTTAACACTCCGGTGTTGGCAAAAGAAATACCTTACAAGTGGGTAAAAAGTACAACCTCTGTAGAGTCTAACCTATTCGAATAGCCATGTCCGTGGTTAAGGACGTCAGTTTGGAAGGGTCAAGTGTCGGTCTCGGTGTCGGTCTTCGGAAGAAATAACAAAATAAAGAATTAACCATGAATCACTTGATGACCATTATTATTATTATTATTATTATTAACTCTATCATGAATATTATTGATGCTGTTATGGACTAACCCTTTCTTTTATATGAATTGTTGAGTATCTCCCGGGAAGGTTCTACCTCCTGGATACTCGTTATACTCTGTTTGGTACTTGTGTGCTTTTCTTTTCTTTAAAGCCCTTTGTGAGGCGTCGCAGAGACACCCGACTATGGCATTTATTTTCAAGACCTTTCGAGGCATGGCAACAGACACCCGACTAGCATTTCTTTCAAGATCTTTCAAGGCATCACAACAGACACCTAACTGGCATTTCTTTCAAGACCTTTTGAGGCGTCACAACAGACACCCGACTGGCATTTCTTTTAAGACCTTTCATGGCGTTACGAAGAAACCCGTCTCGCTTGTGTGTTCCTTTTCTTTTGGATCTTTGGAAGGTCTGTCGCCTTAATTTCTGCTTTTATATTTATTTGGATCTTTGGGAGGTCTATCGCCTAAAGTTCTGCTTTTACATTTGATTAAGATTCTTCTGGGACGGTCTCTACCTCCTAAGAATCAATGCTTGTTATGTGAATTCTTGATCAATGTTTGATATGTGAATGTTTGATATTATGGCTGCTAACCCCTTTACACTGTCCTATTATTTATGAAATATTATGTAATCCATCAGATTATTTATTAAACATAACTTGACATGAGCATATGCATTCTGTTTGCATTTGGTATATCCTTTGTCCAAACTATCTTGCGAGTACATTCAAAGTACTCACCTGGCTTGTTGATTTGGCCAGATTTGGATGCGAATGATCTGGTGGATGGGAAGTATGCTAGTGAGTCCGATGTCTAGAGGAGTGCCCAGTTAGTCTACCTGTGGCTACGGAGTCAACCACATGTATCATACACCGATGCTTCCGCTACCCGAATAAAATAGCCAAGCCTCGCCATGATGCTTGACTTATGTTATTGTACTAGAATTGTAACACCACTACACCACTGTTTCATATCTACCACCGGCGTGTAATGGCGTGCTTTTAATAATTGTTGAGCACCTCGTCTCAACCGCGTGTAATATTATGTACTACTGGTTATCTGTATCAAGGAATGTCCACCAGTTTTAATCGATCTTGGGCTGGTGATGACACAAGGGCTAGAATTTTAATCTAGAATCCTGCCTTGACACACAGTTGATAATTTATTGAATTTAATTCCAAAAGGTAAATGGGAACTGAAAAAAGTTTACTAAGATGATGAATGAGGCAGCTTGTATTGTGGTTGCTCCAGTGATCTTGCCACCCTTGTGGTAAGATGTGACCTTTAGCCCTTTCCACCAGTCTCATGCCAGTTTGAGCTTGAGGGGTTCACTGAGGGAACCTGCGGCTCTAACTCCTTCCTACTGGGGTGAGGTTTCTTTGTGTGGTCGGTGGTGACCTCTTCCGTGCCGTCGCCATATCTGGAGAGCTCGGCTTCAGCGTGCTGCAAATTGGTGACCTCTGCCTCATATGCATTTTTTTGGGTCTCTGGATATGGTGATGACACCATTTGGGCCTAGCATTTTGAGCTTCTTGTACGCATAGCAGGGTATTGCCATGAGTTTGATGAATGCCGGCTGGCAAAGAAATGCATGGTTGCCCCCTTGAATGGTACTACCTCAAAGCAAAGTTGTTCTGCTTGAAAGTTTTCTTCTATTCCAAAGATGACCTCCAAGGTGATCTGGTCGAGGGGCTCTACCTTCTTTCCGGGGACGATGCCATGGAAGTGAGTTGGTGATGGGCGTAGGCTGATAATCGAAAGGCCCATCTTTTGTAGTGTATTGGCATAGATAATGTTTAGCCCTGATCCACCATGCATTAGGACCTTGGAGAGTTAGCAGCCTCCAATAATGTGGTCGACGACGAGTGCATTTTTTCCTGGCTTTGGGATATACTCTGGGTTATCCTTTAGGCCAAATGAGGTCATGTGATCTGACCAATCGAGGAGCTGAGGGATGCTAGGGACAAGCGCGTAGACCTCTTGGATGGTCTGCTTCTGGGCACGCTTGGACTCGGGCCCTTGGAAGATCATGTTCACCCATGTGGTCTCCTTCTGGAAGTTGTGCCGCCCTGCTCCTTCCCGGTCATGGGTCTGCGATGCAGTCCGTGCTGATGTCGTCGTTTGAGCCCTCTTCATTGCTGATCTTGCTATTTTTCTCCTTTGTGAGATGCTCATTAAGTCGGCATTCTCTAGTTGAGTGGGTTGCTTTGAACGTCCCATGGCTGTGGTACCGACAAGGGCCGCTCATGATGTCTTCGTATGAGCGCGCCAGCCTCCTGGGTCTATTTTCCCATTTTCCCTTTTATTTCTAGCTTGTGGGGCATCTCCTGTTGTTGTGACCAACTCTGAACTTGGATCCTGCTTGCGCTTGCGGTCACTGTGGCAGTTTTTGTTTCAACCTTGGGAGCCCTCGTCATCCACGGGCTCGGCCGCTTCTGTTGTTGGCATAAGTCGGCGACCCGCACAGGCGGTCTCCTCACCTGTTGCGTAGTCTATTGTGACTTCCATCAATGCTGCCATGGTTGATAGCTTGCCATCTCCTCTTTTCTTGCCCAGCTTGTGATGGAAGAAGGGGTCTTGCGCACTGTTCACAAATGATTCGATAGCAGTTTCATCATAGATATTGGTCAGCGCGTTCTTCTTCTTGAGCCACCGTGCGATGTAGTCACGGACGGAATCCTTGTCCCCTTGTATGATGTTGTGGAGGTCAGCGCCACTGCCTGGCCATTGGTACGGTCCTTCAAAATTGTTGAGAAACTCATTTTCAAAATCAGCCCTGGTGTGGATGGAGTTAGGTGGGAGGCCATTCAGCCAGGACCGCGCCGAGCCCATAAGCCATCATGGCACGTGCCGTAGTGCATTACCGATGTCACCGTTGGCCATTTTGATCGCCGTCAGGTAATCACTTAGCCAGTGGTTAGGCTTGGTGTCTCCATAGTACTTTTTGACACCAAGAACGATGAACGACTATGGAAACTGATGTGTGATCACTGCATACCCAAAGCATGTGGCTGCCATGCCCGATGTAAGCCATGGTACCGGGGCCTCATAGTCGTGGCTGTAATGCTCCATTGCCTGAGCTAGCAGATGGTCTCAGAGGTTAGGGCGGTGACCCAGGCGGTCATGAACCGTCAAGCCCCTCAGCGCAGGCTATGCTCGGTGCTGTGACGTTATGGTCAAGATGGGTTGGCGAAGGTTCTGAGCCTCGTCTACTGTGGCGACCTCTGGCCCTTGTGTGGAGCCCTATCGTTGGTTGCGAGCTAGCTGGCCTGCTACTGAGAGGACGCTATCTCTGTCCCAGCTAATCTATCTCGTGATTTAGCGGAGTTGTCTTGGAGCTCGACTTTTTGGTGGATGACTTGTGTTAGATTTGCCAAGAGGTCTGGGTCTCCTGGTGTGGCCTGCAGTCTATCGACAAGTGTTGCAGCTGTCTGGAGGCCGCGGGCCGGCGTTGGTGGATGTATGGCATCCTCGTGCTCGGTGAAGGTCACACCGAGCTCCCGTCCATGGGTGCGATGCCCTGGGTGGTGGCTCGAGGCCGGTGACGGGGCTGGCACCGGCATTCGTGCTTTGCTGTGTCCTGTCGACGTGCGACGGCCTCCAGGGTCTGCTGCTGGAGTTACACCTGCGTATTCAGCATGGATACGCATTGGGCTTCCATTGCTCGGGCTACCAGATCATCGCCTAGTATAGGTGTTGTGAAGATGCGGATGGCTCTTATGTTCATTATCGGTGGTGTTGTTGTGACACCGGTAAAGCTTGATGTGTCGGCTTCAGTGGTGAAGAAGGCTGGTTGTTTGGGGTCCAAATTTTCCATGCCGTTCCATTGCTCTGGTGTGACGAAGGGCGCCATGGGAACTGAGGTCATAGCTGCTTGCTGTTTAGAGGCCAGGGGGTGCGACGCTGCGAGACCCGCAATATTTGATGCCATCATGATTATGGTGGGCCTTATCGGGGCCAAGAGGCCTACAGACGTACCCATTGGCTCTGTCATCATGACTTCCTGCACGAAGGTCAGTTCCGGTGCTTGATCTTCTGAGGCCTCGCCAGAGGTAAGCTGGCTGTCGCCGGTTCCTTCTGACAGGTTTGGTTTGCTTCTGGGCTCTCTGTCCTCGGTGTTAGTAGCTGGCTTTGCTGATAGCCCCTCGTTGCCGTCACTGGGGGCAGAGCTTGTGCCATCACTGTTGGTTTTGTTGTTTGAAAATGAGATCAGGTCAGCAGTGTTTATGCTACATCTAATGATGGATTCGTCGATGAAGCAATATTTTGGAGAATCATCAACAAAGCAATTGTCATAGACCATCGCAACCAGTTGTGAGGCTAGGGCGGGCTAGTGGACTACTGTGACCTTTGCACCACAGCGTGTTTTTCCTGTCGCAAATCTAGCTTCGACCGTGGAGCCAGCTGGTCCCTTGTCGCCCTCTGAGTCACAGGTAGGGGCGAAGTTGTCGTGTAACTTGATGTGTCCAACTAGACATCAGTTTCTTGGGCGATCTTGTTGTGCAGGCGCTCGAAGATGGCCTGCTGGTATGTGGCTCTGGTGTTCTGGAGCCCAAACGGGTATGAGGAACCCAAGGTAGGTGGCGAAGATGTCGCGGTTGTAGACGTAGATGCCAACACGATCTGTTGGATCAGTGGTAGGCACATACGGAGGTCACCGTTACTGTTGACGATGAAGTCCACGGCGCCCACATAGATCATGCAAATTGGGTGGGCCAGTGGGTTGATGTTGACCCGGCCGGCCTCGTCGGCGGTGAAGGTGAGGGAGCCAAAGGTAAGGCTCTCCCCTGGCGGGAGGCCGTCGGAGGCTCAGGAAGATCCGATCTGAGATCGATCTCCAGCCGACGCAACCCATGTCTGGCATGCCAACTGACAGTGCAGAAAATCATCAAATCCCTTGGTAGGGTTCCTGGCATAGCTGGAAATCTCAGAGCGGAGGCCGCACGGAAAATTTACCCACGTTCGGGCCTCTGAAGAGTAATACCCTACATCTAGCTCATGTTTGTTATTCATGGTGGAGGGATACCTCGTGCGAGGGGTTACAATGGTGTAGATGAGATTGCAACCGAGAGTTGTTTCTATCGGAGTAGATGGGGATGAGAGCTCTCTAGCCTCCCCTTATATACACGGTAGAGGCTAGGGTTTACAGAGGGAGATGCGATCTAGGGTAGCCGCCGCCTCTAGCTTGGAGGTCAAGTTGGTCGCGGGGCGCTTATCCTTCTTTTAGGGCTCCCCTCCTTTGCTGGGCCTTGTGGGCCCTCTGGAAGGCCTTCTGCGGGGCTCCACTTGGTGAGCCACCCCTGGTGTATGACACCGTCACATCCCACTTCAGGATCACTAATACCTTGTCCCGTTTTTCCATAACTGGTTCCTCTTGTTTTTCAACCATAAGTGTGTCATGTTGGTCTCCCAGCTCTCGGACGACACAAGTCCAACCAACCCTAATGTCTCCCGCCACTCCTCCCACTCTCCGTTCCCCCTGCCACCACCCAAGATGCTCGACGATGCCACCGCTTAGCTGCTGGTAAGGGTGAAGGTGGGGGTTTCCTGCCCCGGGTCTCTTCTAGGAGCTTTGGAGACCTAGGCGGCAGCGCTAGGTGTAAGGGCAGCGACGACTTCGGCGGTGGATGGCGCTGTGGTTGTTCGTTGCCCCTCTCGGTCGTGGTTGCGGCGTGAGGGCAGCGGAGGCTCTTCATGGTGTGGACTTATTTGATGACTTCAGTAGATTTGGATCTCGTCGCTCCTTCGGGGATCCGTCCGTCCTCGCTAATTCTGGTTCTATGCTCCTCCTGGTCGCCGGATCAGGCCAGATTCAAGGGTGTGGTCGGGGTCTGGCTAGGGATTGGGAAACCCTTGTACGATATCGTATGGACCTCGACACGGACGGTGGCGCTCAACCCTTGTCCTCCCTCTTATGGGTGCACTTGAATTCCCTCCTCCCCTTCCTTCTCCTCCTCCAGCCTAGCTGAAAACCTTGGCCTTGGTTGACCGGCCGACGATGGCGCTCCAACATAGTGAACCTTCTTGAAGGACGACTCCTTTGGGGTGGGTGGTGGCTATGGGCATGTTTCATGAAGTCTATCAATGGGTGTGGTGCTTTGTTTCATTCCCGTACGCCGATGCAATGGAGATGAGGTCATCTTCCCCACACCCTTTTTTGATGGTTCCAAGCTTGGCTGCTCTACGCGCTGCTGGCCGGAGGTTCAGTGTCCTAGCGCTATGGCAAGGGGAGATTGTGGTCTCCTCTGGCAACGGCAAGGAGAGATAGTCGTCTCTGCTTCAACATGGCTCGACTGGCTAGGTGTCGGATCAGGCACTTTGTCATGTCGCTGTGACTTCCTTCCTCCTTGTTCAGTGATTATTCCTCGGCAACTTCTACTTGCATTGATCCTCCTCTACGATGAATTCCTCTTTCAGCTTCATCTTGATAGTTTCTCTGGTGGTGACTGCACTTGGTCTGCTCTGCTAGTCCAAGGTTGTAGTAGTTGGTGCCCGTGAGCTTCCTGTCTGTAATTTTTCTCTTGTTTCAGGCTTGTCCTTTATTTGATCAACACCATTGTATGACAGCCGGTTGACGAAAGTCCTCTTCCGCTCCCGAGCTCAAATAAGCTCGGGATGAATAGTAAAATCCAAAAGATATGGAAAAATTCAAAAAGTTCTGAACTTTTTTGTTGCAAACTTTGACAAATGTTTTGTGTGCTTGACAAATTTCAGCACGTAATGACATTAATGGAAGTCATGACAAAAAAATAAATACCAGCACTCCAAAATGGTTTCAAAAATAGCATTTTTGGAGCATCGATTTTTTTCCACGATTTCCATGATGTCATTTCTAGATAAATTTTTGCAAGCACACAAAACATTTGTCAAAGTTTATCACAAAATAAATCAGATTTTTTGAATAAAAATTAGTATTTGTTTTGAGTTTACAGTTTATGAGTGAGCATTCAAGCTCCTGAGCAGAAACTCCGTGTCCTGCAGGTTGATGGCTTCATTAATTTGAACTTGTGCTGATGGCCTTTTCTCTGGAAAAAAAATTGTGTCATGGTGCTATTTCCACTCCAGAGAGTAATCCAAGATACGCGTCGAATGTCTTTCTGGCAGTTCACATGCGAGCTCGTCTCAGGAGGAAGAGAAGTACCATGGTGAAGCAACTAATCCAAGTTGTTAAACGGTCTATCTTGAGGTTTGCTAGAGCTACTAATGGGTTTTATGGATGGCATAAGAAATCAAGGTGGGCACCACACTGTGAAAATCAGAGGGGAGATTAGTTGAGACAACACGTATAGGTCTATAATTAGCCTATAAATACTCCTTAGATGTAGTGTTTTTGGTCTAACTCAAATGTGGTTCATAAACATGGGGTTGCCTACTTTTTGATCCAAACAAAGAATAGCATGAACTTACTTAAAACCCGTTTTCAACCTAACTACCATTCTTCTAATACCAACATACACTAAGATTCTTACTATTTATAATGATTTTTCATTTTGGCTATGTTCCCTTTAGCCTAGCCACTCGCCACTTTCGTGAAAAAAGTTGAGGGAGTATAGAACAATATACTGTTACATTTTTTTGGATCAAAAGGGGCTGGCTGCACTACCGCGCATGCATCGCCGACCCATCGTACACTAAAATGCTGGCCAGGCCATCCCTCTACTCCCCACACCTCGTATTATTCTCTGGTGATGGCAGCCCCACCCTGCACCTGAACCGGTTAACCCTCGTACTCCCCTCCGCCTGTGACCACACTGCTGCATCTTCCCCGGCTCCTGTTCGTTCCCGTCTGAGGTCTCACCATCGCCCTCCGCCTTGTTGCGCTCGCTGCAGCACTATCGTTTGGCGTTGTCAACATGGTCAACAAATGAGAGGAATCGAGAGAGGACTGTACGTGGAGAGGATGACAGTAGGGACCCACCAGGTCCATGGCCGTATGCAAGCAAGTGCCTCCTTATTACAAGAAAAAAATGCTACGCCCTAATGGTATGTTGACGTCTGGGACCCACGACATTGTCAACATAGTCAATACAGGAGAGAATTGCACAAGGAGTGGCTGGCATCTAGGACCCAGCAGCTCGAGCAGGTTTTTGTTGTTGTTGTTGTTGTTGTTGTTGTTGTTGTTGTTGAGACAGAGTAGGGCATCAACTAGGCTATGCGGGGGCTATGACCCGTCTAGCCCTGGCTTTGATTTTATATTTACATCCTGACTAGCCCAGCTATTTTTTTCTTTGTGAAAATGGCTAGCCAAGCTTTATTTTTTGAAGAATACCCAACCGAGGCCAACTTGTTTTTCTATGCCCTGCTGGGCTTCAAATCTTTCAAGACGAGGAGGGATGCATTCGGCCTGCCCAGAAAATGGACTATAAATCATAAAAGTAATATGAAATGGGCTGTAAATAAAAAAACACAGCAAATGGGCAATTAGTTTCAAATTTCAGAATTTTTTTTGGATTTGGAGATTTCAAATTTCTTTGGATTCTAACCTAATTTAAATTTATTTTGAAATTAGTTTGAATCTGGCTTGAAATTTCAGGATTAAAAATATTTTGGACCCCACCGAAATATGTGAAATTTCAATGAAATTTCGTTGAAATTTTTAACCCTGGTCCTGGCCAGAAAATGGACTGCAATGCTAAAAAGAAAATGAGCGGTAATAAATTCCATAAGAATTAGCAAATGGGTAATAAGTTATAAAAATAATTGCAAATGGGTTGTACGTTGTCCGCCACAAATTTGGAGGCTGACTTGTGGGCCTACTAAGTTGACGCGTACGCAAGGCTTTGTCAACTTAGTCAACAAACGATTCTAGCAACAGTGACCATTGGATGTCAATCCAATGGCCGTCGTGCTTCTTTAATCTCTTATCTTCTTGCTCCAGCCACCCAAACCAGTGCCGGAGGGACCGCCTGCTCCCGCCTCCCGTGGCTGGCTGTGCTGCCGCGTAGGCCTCGCCGCCCCACCCAACTCCCACTGCTAGCCAGACCATCCCTCTACTCACCCACACCTTCTGTTATTCTCTGGTGATGGCAGCCTCAATGACGGTGTCCTGGATTAGGAGGTGTGCACCACGTCGGCCCGCCATTCATGGGCCAGACCGAGGACCCACCGACAGCTAAAGATTGGGCCACGTAAGCCATGGCCCTCGGCATACTCAAGGTGAAATCCTCTGAAGACTTGGCGTACACTTCAAGGCGTATTCAAATAATCAGCATGTTATCCCTAGTTGTCGCCGACTAACTTGTAACCCTAGATACCCCCGGTCCATATATAAACTAAGGGGTTTAGTCCATAGAGGCAAGGTTTTAGAGAGGTTAGAACTCGCTCATATGATCTCGTGTTAGATCATCTTCTACTTTATACCCCATCTACAAACAATACAATGCAAGCAGGACATAGGGTTTTACCCCTTAGGGAGGGCCTGAACCAGGGTAAAACTATGTCCCTGTTACTTCTTGTTACCATCGTGCAAAGATCCCCACCTCGGGACCCCCTACCCAAGATCTGCCGGTTTTAGCACCAATATTGGTGGCCCATACAGGTCCCGCTACGTGGTCGCAGAGGTTTGATGTCTCATCTTTGGATCCACGACGGCATCGGCTGTGGGAAGATCTTTGTCCCCGGCCAGCTATTTGCCTTCGGCAGCATCGTGCTGCATGCCGACTCGACTGGTCACCTCGGCCAGATCGAGAACTTCTCTCTAGGCCAAACCATCAGGTTTGGAAATCTGAAGTATGCCGCGGACTCCCATGGCGATCTTGCTTTTTCAGGTTGGGTGTCAGACCAGCCTGAAAATTCCTCAAGCACGACCTATCCAGCACCAGATTCAATCTCGGAGTAGGGCCATGGATCAATCTATATCTCGGTGCCAACTTTGAGCTTAGATCCAAATACCGGATTGCTAGATCAAGCATCAAGCCCAACCAGCAAAAATCCCAAGGACACATCAGGTGGTACCTTGGGAAAACTTCAGGTAAGCCCTACCTACTGTCAAGATATGCGAAAGGCCGACCTCAAGCTCCTGAACAAGTTGTTAGATCGGATTCAGAGCCTTGGAATATCGGATGATCAGACCTTAGTCTATGATCGGATTGAAAACAAGTTGGAAGGTGCGGAAATTTTCGTCCCACCTGCCACCAACCTAGTCGCAACAGTCGAAGATTTGACCAACATACTGGACTACGCCTCCGATGAGGCCGACGACATGGATGAAGATGCCGATGACATGTCCTACACCACATCACCCTAGCCACTTCCAATACTGGCAAGTGGGCGGCTAGCTCCACCTACGATGTATACATGGTGGACACCACTAGGGGAAGAAGGAGATAAAGAGCCACCCAAGCGCCGACGTAGAAGGCGCTGTGGTAAAAACACAGGGAACGGGGACGCCAGTAATGACGCCACCGATAACGGCGGTGCTACGGACAACGGCGCTACTCCAGATGGTACCAAGGACCAAAATGCAAGTGATAGTGCCGATGATGGTCATATCGATGGCTCCATGCCAAATGGGGATGATGAGGACCCCAAGGACTACGACTACTACCCGGAGTCCGAGGAAGACTTAAGCCTCGGACCCGATGAATTTGGCATCCCCAAGGAACCCCTTGAGGATCCTTGGCTCCAGGCATTCCGCCAGTGGCTGATTAGTACTGCCAAAAGCATGAAGCAAAAGTCCCAAAAGCTCCGGGACGAACAAGACAGGCTAAACGATAAATGGACCAAGGTCCTTAGCGCCGAACAAGAAATCAAGGATAGACCCGTAGGGAATAATAAGTACTACCTGCAAAGAAAGCTGCTTCCGGAGTTCGACGAGGCGGTCGGTGGTAGTTTGCTATCAAAGCATAAATGGGCCGAGAACCCTGACCGCCCTCCTCGGGGCCGAGATAGACCAGCAGGCGGATACCCTAACCCCCCCCCCCCCAAAAAAATACCAAGAATCCACTTCCGCCTTTGAAACCTTATGACCTTCGGAAGAAATTGGCATCAATACCAGCCACCCCATCAAGATCCATTTACAGATCCAAGGAGCGCCCACCAGCTGGACAGGCAGGATACCTAGCTTGGTTAGCCAAAAATGGCGATACTCGTGATTATACACATGATCGGACCATAATGACATCGGACGTCCGGCATGCCACAGCTCGGGTCCGAGGAGCTGCTCACCCCATGTGCTTTATAGATGAGGTCATGCAGCAATAGTTCCCAGAAGGATTTAAACCAATCCACATTGAACAATATGACAGAACCACGGACCCCGCTGTATGGATTAAGGATTTCCTGATGCACATCCACATGGCCCTAGGTGATGACCTCCATGCCATTAAATACTTACCATTAAAGCTCAAAGGATCGGTGCGGCATTGGCTCAACAGCTTGCTCGAGAACTCCATCGGTAATTGGGAGGACCTCGAAGATACCTTTCGAGCAAATTTTTAGGGCACTTATGTCCGGCCCCCGGATAACGATGACCTCGGTCACATTGTACAGCAACCAGGGGAATCAGCCAAAAAATTCTGGAACGATTTCTTGACCAAGAAAAATCAAATAGTAGATTGTCCTAACGTGGAGGCAATAGCTGCCTTTAAGCACAGTATCCGCGATGAATGGCTCGTTAGAGAGCTTGGACAGGAGAAGCCTTGGTCAATGTCCACCCTCACACACTTGATGACTCAATTTTGCGCAGGTGAGGACATCTGGCTGGCTTGTAGAAGCACCATAATGGCGACCCAGGCACCTCTGAGGCATGCGATGGAAACGGAAAACCTCAGCGCAACAAGAACAACAGGCGCCGCAATAGACGAAATAGCAGCGACACCGAGGAGGTGGCGGTCAACACCGGATTCAGAAACCAATGTAGTGGCAACAAGAGGAAACCCTTTCAAGGGAATAGAGACAGCCCATCAACGCTAGACACAATACTGGACAAACCATGCACTATCCATGGTAATCCGGACAAGCCTGCTACTCATTCTCACCAGAATTGTGGGTGATCAAGCAAGCTGGCAAGATAGCAGCCGATAATCCGGGCAAGAGTCAACCCTGTAATGAGGACTGTGACCAGTCCGGGCCGAGTAATGGTAGCTAGAAACAGTTCCCTCCCAAAGTCAAGGACGTCAACATGATATATGCTACTCACGTCACCAAGGAGAGGAAGCAGGCGCTTCAAGAAGTTTATGCTATAGAGCCAGCAGTGCAAAATATAACCCGTGGTCAGAAATTCCGATCACCTTCGACCGAAGAGACCATCCGACAAGCATCTGTCATGCAGGCACAGCGGCGTTGGTACTCGATCCCATAGTGTACGGTTTTCATCTAACCCGAGTCCTCATGGACGGAGGTAGCAGCCTCAATCTGATATATGCTGACATAGTTAAGAAGATGCATATCGACCCGGCAAGAATCAAGCCCAGTAGTACAACTTTCAAGGGTATCATACCGGGAGTCGAGGCGAAATGTTCAGGACGCCTGACCTTAGATGTGGTCTTCGGCACACCCGAGAACTTTTGAAGTAAGGAGCTAATCTTCGACATAGTACCCTTTCGAAGTGGTTATCACGCACTCCTTGGGTGAACTGCTTTTGCTCGCTTTCGTGCCGTCCCACACTAAGCTTATTTAAAGCTTAAGATGTTGGGGCCGAATGGCATTATCATAGATAATGGTAACATGGAACGCTCTCTTCGAACAGAGGAGGAGACCGTGGCCTTTGCGGCTGATGTTCAAGCTGTTGAGGACGCATCATGGGCCTGAGCTGTATTAAGCAGACAGGACCACATCAAGCATTCAAGAAGTGTAAACTTCTCCTCAGGGAAAACAGCTGGCGCCCCTAAATAGGGGTACTGTAACACTCCCTTGTAATAGCAACAGTGATCACCTACTGTTCAATGCTAGATCATCATGTTGTGAGGAGCTTAAACAACTATTTGTTTCATATCTCATTTCAAATTCCACTTTAAAAACAATTCAAATGCAAGTCAAAATTCAACTTGCTCAAACATGGCAGCAACAATGTTCATGTTATAGAGAATAATCCATAACAAAATATGTTAAGGAAAACAACATCACCAAAATTCCAATACTGCCCCTAGCAAATTAAAGCAGTGGCAAAACAGCAACTTTAAATGCATTTAAATGCTAGGAAATATTTTCACTGTTCAAACTTGCCCCAAACCTTTTTGTGTAGCACCACAATGTTGCCCACTATTTATTGGACAAGTTTCATATTTTTGCAAAGTCAAATGGTGGCTCAATAAATTGCAACACATCTGCTAGAAAATAAACAGGAGAAGAAAAAGGGAAAAGAAAACTGTTGCACTGCTTGGCTGGGTCCAAGTGGCAAACAGTGCGGCCCAGCCCACTGCCCCCAGCCTTTCTTCCTCCTCTCGCCAGAGCGCGCGCGCACCGCACCCGAGCTCCAGTCATCGCTGCCGCTGAGCCCTCATGCCTCCCCACGCCGCTACAGGAGCTCCTAGAGGATAAGGGCGATGCCATGGATCGACTGGACATGACCATATCTTTCTCCCTCTCACATTCGTCCCCTGCATCGAGCTCCTCCTCTGCCCGATGCTGCAATGGCCACCTCACTATTTCCCGTGTAGCCGCCACCCTCCCCGTGCCTCGCCGTAGTGTCCAGCAGCTCCATCGCGGTCCGCTACATCATCCGGTGCGACCCGTTGGAGCTGGGTGAGCCTGCTTCGAGCTACATGTCATCGTCGTCTACCATCGGCCATGGAACTTCACCGCATTGATTCGCTGTCATTGAGCCTCCCCTGAGCCCACTAACCAGCCCGTCGTCTTCGCAGTGAGCTCCTGAGCGAAATCCCTCTCCCTCCCTCCTCGCGCACGTCCTCTAGTCATTGCGCCATTGCTGCCCGAGCCCGCCGCCACCGGACTTGTCGGTGCCATGGCCACCATGCACCAAGCTCGTATCTGAGCTTGCGGTTGAGATCCTAGAGTTCCCAGGAGCCCAACGCACCCACCCGAGCTTCCTGCCATGCTCCCTAGCCCTGGATCCGTCTTGACCCTGACTCCAGCGCCGCTCCGCTCATCGCCGTCATCGATGCCGACCACCTCAGCACACACCACCGTCGCCGTTTGATGTGCAACGTCGCGGGCATTCGATGGAGGCATGTGGGCAAAACCTGATCCCCCTCACGTGCCTCCGCCGCGTTTTTGGTTGCCGGCATTGAGCCGCCGGCACCGCTGACGTGGCCTGACTAGTGGGACCCCTCTGGGTCACTGCCAGTGGATCCCCGGGGCCCCGTTGACCCCAGTCAATGCTAACTGGGCTATGCCCATTCACTGACTGGTGGGACCCCCACGGGCCCCGTTGACTGGTCAACCGGTCAGTTGACCTGGCTGACTCAACCCCCCAGGGGCCCACTGACTGCCTCTGTTGCTGCTACTGGGTGCATTTTTGGGTACCCGTAGCATTTAATAAATAATAATTTTCGAATTAAATAAATTCTGGAATTTCAGAAAATTGCTAAAAACTTCTAAAAATCATAGAAAATTAACCGTAGCTCAGATGAAAAAGTTTTATATATGAAAAATGATTAGAAAAATGTAACAAATTCAAATATGTCATTTGCATGCATGTTAAATGCCTCTAGCATAATGAACTCGCAACTTTCACCTCCAGATCAGTAGATGAATAGTGTCTGGAGCTGGAAAAATAATTCCAGATTATTTTCCCACTTCAGTTAAAATGCTTAGTAATGCATTAGACCACCCCTGCATCATGATTGCCATGACCATGCATTTTGTTGCATCTGTTTGCCGTTACTTATTTCTTCCCCTCCGGCATTCTTTTTGGTAGACCCCGAGACCGACGCTTCAAAGGAGAACAACTACACCGTCGAGGACCCTTAGCCCTCAGTAGAGCTTGCGGGCAAGCAACCCCCATTGATCATCCCTATATCACCCACTTATTCTCCCTCCTTCTTGCATTAGTTGTTGCTACTATTACTGTTTACCGGTAGCTCCCATTTCTGATGCATAGCCTGTCCTTGAAACTGCTTTTGATACATTTCCTGTATCCTATCTTGCTTAGTATAGAAATACTTTTGTCACATCTGTGGCCCTACACACTGTCTGTCTGCCCTGCTCAGTAGTTGGGCCCTGATCCCACTTGGGCGATGATCATGGATGAATTATATTAAACATGTTACTAAAGTTGGGTCGGTTGAGAGGGCACCCGCGAGTGTTACACTACTATCATATGGTTCAAGTCGGCTAGGCTAAGAGCCTACCGCGAGTTATGGTTCAAGACGGCTGGGCTGAGAGCCCTCCGTGAGTGGTTCTGTTACTAAATAGTAATATGCTACCACGAGTTCTGGGTATGTCATCTGAGATGGCTACGTGCCTATACGCACTAACTAACACGTGGGACAATGGTTTATGGGGCCCTCGGCATTGTCAGTTCCTCCCGAAGGCTACCCAGATGTCGCAGTTCATCCTTGTTGGGCTGATTGTTGGGGTGAGCGGATTACTGCCTGAGCCCAAGGGGCAAGTTGGTGGGCTTGGGCCCCGACCAGTCGCACAATGCTCAAGTCTGCTCGGGGTGATCGGCCGGAAATCCCTTAGCCATAGGACTTAGAACAGCGGGCGACCTCTCTGGAGAGCTTAGGTAGTACTTCGGTGTGTCGATCAGCCGAGGCCAGGCATGGCCCGTGGAAAGGTGTGTTCGGCCAGAGTTAATCTAGCGTGTTGGGCTATGTTGTGGACCCCTGCAGGTAAGAAGATTGATCTATTCAAATAGTCGTGTCCACAGTAACAGGACGCTTGGTGTTGTATCTATGAGCTCTAATCACTTTAACTGGATACTTAATCAAACACGCCACCCCTGTTGTTATTAGTGCCCGTGATCACTTTCTCGCAGGGAGTCGAGGAAGGATCTCAAGGCGTGTTGCTGCTACACTTTTAATTACATAGCAAGTTGGTATCTTATACTATATTCGCTCATCTCTTCTCATGCTGCAAGATTGTAGTCGCTTCTAGTCTTCGTTAAGATTAGCTTCTCTCCCTCTCTTGCTCTGGCATTTCTACAGTTTAGTCCAAAGATATAGCCCCATTCCTTTCATAATGATGCATATTCTAGCATAGTTCTAATGTAAGTCTTGCGAGTACTTCAGATAAGTACTCACTGCTGCTTTGCTACCCTTTTCTACAAACCCGGTTCTACTACAGATGATGGTGCCCACAATGAAGATGGTTCCACTGCCGGCTACATCGTGGAGCTCGACGACGACGACCACTAGTTTTAGAGGCCCCAGGTAGGAGGCCTCGCCTCTTTCGTTCATGGCGCTATTTGTTTTATGCCTTCTTCAGGCAACCCATGTGTGAACCTGTCTGTACTCAGATGATATTTGTATTTGAACTGATGTAGCCCGGGCCCTCGTGGCCCCTATTGTAATATGGTGTTTAATCTTATCATTTGTGTATTATAGTTGTGTTGTGATATCATACCGTGAGTCCTTGATCTTGATCGTGCATATTGCGTGCATGATTAATTTCGGGGGCGTCACAAGTTGGTATCAGAGCCTACTGCCTGTAGGAAGCCACAATCCTCTTGGTCGATGTTGTGTCTAGTTGGCAAAAACTATTTTTGTAAAACGTGTTCTGTGGCTTACGGGCCCACAACACTCGTGGCTGGTATTAGGATCTTTTCTCCGCATCTTAACTCTAGGTTCTATGCTTCTTACCTTTTCGGGAATGATGATTTTTACTAACACTAGGTTCTATTGAACACATCAATCCAGAATCCTGATAACTGCATTCATTCTGAGAATTCTACTGAGACTGCTATAGCCATGCTATGTGTAGTACTTGTATCCATTGCATGCCTGCGTGCCGCCTACCACCCTTAGCTATTTCATTCCAAACTCATGCTTTGAGCTTGTACTAAACTTATGTGTGGATCTGCATGTCAGATTGAATCACATTTCCCTTTCCATTGGTCTATTTAACCTTTCCTATGGTATTTAAACTAATTTCAATTACTAAACTACCCCTGCTGAAATTTAACAGGATGGTTAGACCCAATGCTAGTGGTCGTGGTCGTGGCCGTGGTGCCGATGCTAACCACCCACCACTGCCAGACTATATGGCCGCTATGATGCAGCAGTTCAAATTGAACCGTCTGTTCATTAGAGGAATGATGAACCGCATGGAGAACCACCACAATAACAACAATCAGAACAACAACAACCACCAGAACTAGCCAGGCCCGATCTCATTTTGAGAATTTGTGCGCCTCAACCCAGTCACCGTCCACAACTCAACTGGGCCTCTTGATACAGATGACTGGCTCTGTGACATCATCTTTCAGATGGAGTCAGCTCAAGTTGCCCCCAGCAGCTTCGTCACCTTTGCAGCTTACCATCTAAGAGGACCTGCTGCTCAGTGGTGGGACAGCCACGAGCGCATGCTGCCTGCTAGAACCGTCACCACTTGGGATGAATTCCAGACTGCATTCCATGCATGCTACATTCCCTGAGCCATGATAGAAAAGAAGAAAAGGGAATTCTGCAACCTTGTCTAGAACAAGATGACTGTTGAAGCTTATCAGAGGGAATTCCTCAACTTGTCTCGCTATGCAGAAGATGACGTCTCCACAGACGCCCGCAAGCAGGAAAAGTTTCGAGATGGTCTGACCCCAGAGTTGAAGAATGCACTTATTCTTCATGACTTTCCAGACTTCGCAACACTCATCAACAAGGCTATGCAAGCTGAGACAAGCCAAGCTAAACTCCAGGACTCTCACAAATGCAACTGAGACATTGGCTTATCTTCGGGCTCGTCTTCTCAGAAGTGCAAGCTCTGGATCCCCCACAACATGTACCGTCAAGCTGCCCTTGCACCAAGGCCCTCATATGTTGCACCATGTCCGCCTCCACCACCGAGACAGCCCAATGTTATGGCTCCACGCTCAAATGACACAGCTTGCTTCAAGTGTGTAAAGCCGGGCCACTTTACCAAAGACTGCCGCTTGAACCAGCTGGCTCTTCCTTCCACTGGCCATGGACATGGTCATGCCAACCCACAGCCTCACAACTTCAAAGCCAGGCTGACTGCATTCGGTCGTGGCCGAGTCAATCATGTTGATGTTGAAGAAGCTCAAGATGCACCTACCATTGTGATGGGTACCCTCCTTGTTAACTCAGTACCTACTTCTGTCTTATTTGATTCAGGAGCATCGCACTCATTCATCTCTGAGAAATTTGCATTCATGCATGGCATAACACGTGAAGAGATGCATTCCCCGTCAGTTGTTAGTACCCCTGGTTCCCATTGCCATGTCACCTTGAGAAGTCATAATGTTCCCATTGAGATTGGAGGTTTAGCATTCCTTGCCTCTCCCATCACCCTCAAAACTTCCAACATAGATGTCATTCTTGGCATGGATTGGCTAGTAACTCATAAAGCTTTGGTGGACTGTGCCGCTAAAACAGTCCAGCTTACCCACCCTTTCGGCCAGACAATAAATTACTCCACTCGAACCCTTCCCAATGCCGAAGCTCAAATATATGCACTCAATGCCATGAATGCTTCACCTCTTGAGGGAATCAAGAACGTCCCTATCATCTGCGACTTTCAGGATGTCTTTCCTGAAGAACTTCCCGGAATGCCCCCAGTTCGAGATGTCGAATTCGTCATTGACTTGAAACCTGGCACTACTCCCATCGCTTAGCGCCCATGCAAAATGCAGCCACATGAACTTTTTGAGCTTAAGAAGGAAATCGACAAATCTCTTCGCAAAGGTTTTATTCGTCCAAGTTCGTCTGCATGGGGCACCCCTTCTCTCTTCGTTAAGAAGAAGGATGAAACAAATCGATTAGTTCAAGATTATTGACCTATTAATCAGGCAACAATTCAGAACAAATATCCACTTCCCAGAATCAATGATCTTTATGATCAACTTAACGGATCCTCTATGTTCTCTAAACTTGATTTGAGGTTAGGATACCTTCAGATCAGAGTTCGCAAAGAGGAAATCCCAAAAACCTCCTTCGTTACTCGCTATGGTTCATACGAGTACACCGTCATGTCTTTGGTTTAACCAATGCTCCAGCAACCTTCTCTCATTTGATGAACTACATATTCATGGAGTACCTCGACAAATTCGTCATGGTTTTTCTGGATGATATCCATGTGTATTCCCAGAGTGAAGAAGAACATGTTGAACATCTTTGACTTGTATTGGAGATGCTTCATGAACATCAGCTATATGCCAAGTTTTCAAAGTGTGAATTCTGGTTATCCGAGGTGACCTACCTAGGCCACATGATTTCCAAAGATGGCATTGCTGTCAACCCAGAACAAGTTCAGGCTATTCTTGACTGGACTCCTCCTCAGACAGTTAAGCAAGTTAGAAGTTTTCTTGGACTCGCCTGCGATTGCCGCCATTTCGTCGAGAACTTCTCCAAGATTGCAAAGCCACTAACTAAACTGTGCCACAAGGACAAGAAGTTGAGTGGACACCCAAATGTCAGGAAAGTTTCAAGATGTTGAAGGACAAATTGACCTCTGCCCCAGTGCTTGCTCCCCCTGATACTAAAAAGGACTTTGTCATTCATTGCGATGCATCTCATCAAGGATTAGGCTGTGTGCTGATGCAAGAGCGTAAGGTGATTGCTTATGGCTCTCGATAACTGCGTCCGCATGAAGAGAACTATCCCACTCATGATCTCGAACTTGCCATGGTGATCTATGCTCTGAAGTTATGGCCACATTATCTCCTTGGTAATCGTTGCGAGATCTACACTGATCACCAAAGTCAAAAGTATTTGTTCACTCAGCTAGATCTGAACCTCCGTCAACAGAGATGGATGGATGCTATTTCAGATTATGACTTGGGTATTTCATTTACCCCTGGCAAGGCTAATGTAATGGCCGATGCATTGAGCCACAAATCCTATTGCTGTGAACTTGTGGTACAGCTACAACAGCCACTTCTTTATGAAGAGATTAGAAAGCTGAACATCGAGATAGTACCTCAGGGTTATTTGGATACCCTGGTTATTGAACCCACTCTCGAGCAATCCATTAAAGCTATACAGTTATATGACTCCAAAGTCTAGAAGATTAAGCGCTACCTTGCAGAAGGAAAGCCCTCAGACTTCACTGTTGATAGACAAGGCACCTTGTTCTTCAGAGGTTGCCTAGTCGTTCCTAGAACCCACAACCAGGATAAACGAGGAGATGTTATGAAAGAAGCACATGATACCCCTCTGTCAATTCATCCGGGTACCAAGACATTCGTCAGAGATTCTGGTGGTCGAACATGAAGCAAGACATTGCTCAATATGTTGCCAAGTGTGACGTTTGTCGTTGCATCAAAGCAGAACATCAAAGACCTATTGGAACTCTGCAACCACTGTCTATTCCTAAATGGAAATGGGACAAAGAGATGGACTTTATCATTGGTTTTCCCAGATCGCAGAAGGGTCACGATGCTATATTTGTTGTCATTGACCGATTCTCCAAGGTTGCTCACTTTCTGCCCGTCAAGGAGTCCATCACTGCTAGTCAGTTAGCAGACTTGTATGTTTCCAGAATTGTTACAATCCATGGTATTTTGTTGGAGATCAACTCAGATCGTGGCAACCTCTTCACCTCAATGTTCTGGGAAAGTTTTCAGAAAGCTATGGGAACTCATCTATCCTTTAGCATAGCTTATCACCCCTAGTCCAGTGCTCAAGTTGAAAGAGTCAACCAAATTCTTGAAGATTTGCTTCATGCTTGTGTCATCTCATTTGGCAAGAAATGGGAGGAATCTCTCCCGTATGCTGAATTTTTATACAACAATAGCTATCAAGCTAGCTTGAAGACGGCAACATTTGAAGTATTATATGGACGTAAGTGCCAAACTCCTCTGAATTGGTCAGAAACTAGGGAACGACCACTCTTCGGTCCGGATATTATCCAACACGCTGAAGGGCAAGTCCGTATTGTGCGAGAACATCTGAAGACTGCTCAGTCTCATCAGAAGAGCAATTATGACCGTCATCACAAGGAAATGGTCTATCAACCCAGTGAACAAGCTTACCTTCGTGTCATGCCGATGAAGGGCACACACCATTACGGAATCAAGGGCAAGTTAGCTCAGCGCTATATTGGTCCCTTCCATGTTCTTTAAAGACGTGGACCAGTGGCATTCCAGTTGGAACTGCCGCCGAACCTTTCAGGGGTTCACGATGTTTTCCACATGTCGCAACTCCGTCGCTGCTTCAAAGACCCAATCCGTGAAGTCGATCATGAACTGCTTGAATTGCAAGAGGACCTTTCTTATACAGAATATCCGATCCGCATTCTTGATCAAACAGAGCGTCGTACTCATCGGAAGGTCATCAAGTTACTTAAAGTTTAGTGGTCGAATCATTCTAAAGAAGAAGACACTTGGGAACGCGAGGACCATCTTCGTGAAGAATACCCCGCTCTCTTTCTGTCTTCCTCTTATTTCTCGGGACGAGAATTTATTTTAGTGGAGGAGAATTGTATCACCCCCTTATAATAGCAACAGTGATCACCTACTGTTCAATGCCAGATCATCATGTTTTGAGGAGCTTAAACAACTATTTGTTTCATATCTCATTTCAAATTCCACTTTAAAAACAATTCAAATGCATGTCAAAATTCAACTTGCTCAAACATGGCAGCAAAAATGTTCATGTTATAGAGAATAATCCATAACAAAATATGTTCAGGAAAACAACATCACCAAAATTCTAATACTGCCCCTAGAAAATTAAAACAGTAGCAAAACAGCAACTTTAAATGCATTTAAATGCTAGGAAATATTTGCACTGTTCAAACTTGCCCCAACCCTTTTTGTGTAGCACCACAATGTTGCCCACTATTTATTGGACAAGTTTCATATTTTTGCAAAGTCAAATAGTGGCTCAATAATTTGCAACACAACTGCTAGAAAATAAATAGGAAAAGAAAAAGGGAAAAGAAAACTGCTGCACTGCTTGGCTGGGTCCAAGTGGCAAACAGTGCGGCCCAGCCCACTGCTCCTGGCCTTTCTTCCTCCTCTCGCCAGAGCGCGCGCGCACCACACCCGAGCTCCAGTCGCCGTTGCCGCCGAGTCCTCACGCCTCCCTACGACGCTACAGGAGCTCCTAGAGGATAAGGGTGATGCCGTGGATTGACTGGACACGACCAGATCTTTATCCCCCCTCTCCTTCATCCCCTGCATCGAGCTCCTCCTCTGCCTGACACTGCCATGGCCACCTCGCTGTTGCCCGTGTAGCTGCCGCCCTCCCCGCACCTCGTCGAAGTGTCCAGCGGCTCCGTCGTGGTCCGCTACGTCATTCGGTGCCAGCCGTTGGAGCTGGGTGAGCCTGCTTTGAGCTACACGTCGTCGTCTACCTTCGGCCGTGGAACTTCACCACATCGATTCACCGTTGTCGAGCCTCCCACGAGCCCACTGACCAGCCCGTTGTCTTCGCGGTGAGCACCTGAGCAAAACCCCTCTCTCTCCCTCCTTGCACACGTCCTCTAGTCACTGCGCCATTGCTGCCCGAGCCCACCGCCGCCGCACTTGTTGCAGCCATGGCCACCGTGCACGAAGCTCATGTCTGAGCTTGCGGTTGAGCTCCTGGAGTTCCTAGCAGCCTAACGAAGCCACCCGCGCTTCCTACCGTGCTTCCTAGCCCCGGATCCATCTAGACCTGAACTCCGGCGCCGCTCCGCTCGTCACCGTCGTCGACGTCGACCACCAGAGCATGCTCCACTGCCGCCGTTCAATGTGCAACATCGCGGGCATTCGAACGCGCCGTCCCGCGCTCGAAATGGAGGCCTATGGGCAAAACTCGATCCTCCTCCCGTGCCTCCACCGTGTTTTATGGTTGCCGGTGTTGAGCCGCCGACGCCGCTGAAGTGGCCTGGCCGATGGGATTCCTCTGGGTCACTGCCAGTGGGTCGCTGGGGCCCTGTTGACCCCAGTCAATGCTGACTGGGTAATGCCCAATCACTAACTGGTGGGACCCTCACAGGCCTCGTTGACTGGTCGACCGTTCAGTTGACCTGGCTGACTCAGCCCCCCCAGGGCCCCACTGTCTGCCTCTGTTGCTGCTGCTGGGTGCATTTTTGGGTCCCCGTACCATTTAATAAATAATGATTTTTGAATTAAATAAATTTTGGAATTTTAGAAAATTGCCACGAACTTTTAAAAAACATAGAAAATTAACCGTAGCATAGATGAAAAAGTTTTATATATGAAAAATAATCAGAAAAACATAACGAATCCGAATGTGTCATTTGCATGCATGGTAAATGCCTCTAGCATAATGAACCCACAACTTTCACCTCTAGATCAGTAGATGAATAGTGTCTGGAGCTGGGAAAATAATTCCAGATTATTTTCCCACTTCAGTTGAAATGCTTAGTAATGCATTAGACCACCCCTGCATCATGATTGCGATGACCATGCATTTTGTTGCATCTGTTTGTCGTTACTTATTTCTCCTCCCTCCGGCATTCTTTTCGGTAGACCCCGAAACCGACGCTTCCAAGGAGTACAACTACACCGTCGAGGACACTTACCCCTCAGCAGAGCTTGCAGGCAAGCAACCCCCTTTATCATCCCTATATCGCCCACTCCTTCTTCCTCCTTCTTGCATTAGTTGTTGCTACTATTACTATTTACCGGTAGCTCCTATTTCTGATGCAACGCCTGTCCTTGTAACTGCTTTTGATACATTCAGTGTATCCTATATTGCTTAGTATATAAATACTTGTGTCACATCTATGGCCCTACACCCTGTCCGTCTGCCATGCTCAGTAGTTGGGCCGTGATCCCACTTAGGCGATGATCACGGATGTATTATATTAAACATGTTACTAAAGTCGGGTCTGCCGAGAGGGCACCCTCGAGTGTTACACTACTATCATATGGTTCAAGTCGGCTAGGCTGAGAGCCTACCGCGAGTTATGGTTCAAGACGGCTGGGCTGAGAGCCCTCCACGAGTGGTTCCATTACTAAATATTAATAAGCTACCACAAGCTCTGGGTATGTTATCTGAGATGGCAACGTGCCTATACACACTCACCACCACGCGAGACAATGGTTTATGGGGCCCTCGGTGTCGTCAGTTCCTCCCAAAGGCTACCCAAATGTCGTAGTTCATCCTTGTCGGGCTGATTGTTCGGGTGAGCGGATTACTGGCTGAGCCCAAGGGGCAAGATGGTGGGCTTGGGCGCCGACTAGTCGCGCAACGCTCAGGTGTGCTCGGGGTAATCGGCCGGAGATCCCTTAGCCATAGGACTTTGACCGACGAGCGACCTCTCTAGAGAGCTTGGGTAGGACTTCGGGCATGGCCCGTAGAACGGTGTGTCCGGCCAAATTTAATCGAGCGTGTCGAGCTGCCCGATGGGCACCCCTGTAGGGAAGAAGATTGATCTATTCGAATAGCCATGTCCATGGTAACAGGATGCTTGGTGTTGTACCTATGAGCTCTAGTCACTTTAACTAGATACTTAATAAAACATGCCACCCCTGTTGTTATTAGTGCCCGTGATCGCTTTCTCGCTGGGAGTCGAGGAAGGATCTCAGGGCATGTTGCTGCTACACTTTTAATTACATAGCAAGTTGGTATCTTATAATGTATTCACTCATCGATCTTGTCATGCTGCAAGATTGCCGTCGCTGCTAGTCTTCGTTAAGATTAGCTTCTCTCCCTCTCTTACTCTGGCATTTCTGTAGTTTAGTCCAAAGATACATGCCTTTGATAATGATGCATATTCAAGCATAGTTCTGATATAAGTCTTGCGAGTACTTCGGATGAGTACTCACTGCTGCTTTGCTACTCTTTTCTACAAATCTGATTTTGCTACAGATGATGGTGCCCAGGATGCAGATGATTCCACCGCCGGCTACATCGTGGAGCTCGACAACGATGACCAGTAGTTTCAGAGGCCCCAGGCAGGAGGCCTCGCCTCTTTTGTTCATGTCGCTATTTGTTTTATGCCTTCTTAAGGCAACCCATGTGTGCACCTGTCTGTACTTAGATGATACTTGTATTTGAACTGATGTATCCCCAAGCCCTCATGGCCCCTATTATAATATGATGTTTAATCTTATAATTTGTGTATTAGAGTTGTGTTGTGATATTATACCGTGAGTCCTTGATCTTGATCATGCATATTGCGTGCATGATTAGTGCATGATTAATTTCAGGGGTGTCACAGGTACGCGCTCCGGTCCCCTTTACATGATCGAGGACTATGTTCCTTGGAGGTACAACTTCGCGTTGAAAATTCCATGGGGATAGTGGAGCAGAAGCAAACAATAGGGCACTAATCGGATGAACCAAAACGGGTCCCGAGATCTCTGGCAATCAAGCTACGCACTGCTCTAAAGGATAGGTGGTTCGATCGGGGGCTGGCTAAGCAGCTTCAAGCTGATGGCAATAAAACTTTGCCGATGTTCGCTGATAAAAGCAATAGCCACTAAAGTGCCTTCAAGCGAAAAATGGCATTACTATAGGTGGAGGAAACTATCCTCGGACTGGACAAAGAATCACTGATAAACAGCATGGAGAACACGCGACAGGAAGTCAGCGACAAATATGAAACTAGGCAGCCAGAGTTTGACACATCTACTCCTCGGTTATCCTTTTCTCTCAAATTATGTATCTTTCAAAGTTATAGCTTGGATTTTTTAGGTTCAATCCTTTTTATGAGTAAAGAGAAGACCCGACTGGTCGGATCATGCATACACTCACGGTGCATTCTTTTTCTCTTTTGAATCATACACCGAGCACAACTCTCGCGATACGGATATTAGATGAATTTAAAGCATCATTAATTTCAATGGGGGCTATGATTTCAGCCAAGCCCACCCAAACGCCATGGTACTCTAGTAAGCCCTCGGCCCCATTCCTCAGTATTTTGCATATATATGCATCGATTTCGAGTTGTGTCTTTGGTTAACAGCTCTGTTGCCCGGCTCCTATGCTTACCCCTTATGTTTTCGCTCTATTCGGCTAAGGGTATAAAGGGAGCACCACTGTGATTGTTACTTCTGGTTTAACTGGTTAAGTACCTTAGTTGGAGAAAGCCGAAAGCTGACTGTCACAACATGCGTAAATTGGTCGGCGAACCATAGGCATTGTTAAACTATATATAGCCGATGGTGGTTTTCCGTGTAAAATGAAGGGCTTTGTTTTTTCAAATGAGCTGAGGTGTGGGTGGTTTGACCTCGGATGATCTAAGGACTCGACATATACTGGGGGCTATTAAATTGCCCCTAAATGTATGCTCCTAAGACTAAGTGTATGTTTTATCCCTAAGGTCTGATTGCCTTGTTTCTGCGGATACAACTGCCCCCGAGCACCGAGACGTCATCTAAGGGTTGAGAAATCAGAAGGAAACACCCTAGGTAGTTTCTACTAAGGGGCAGAAGCCGACGACTGGCCGACTACATCTTCAAAGAGTCACGGTTGAGTCAAAATAAGCATTAAGCAGATAAAGAAAAGGCACTTCTCATTTAAAATAAAAACTTGTCTTTTTTACATAAATACACCTCGTCATACCAAGGGGGCATAAAAGCAAGATCAATTGAGATTCTCTAGAATTATCTTTTTCTTGCATTTCTTCTCGGACACTCGAGCAGCTGGCATAACTACCTCAAAGTAGTCCTTGGCTTCCCTTTTTCCCTTTAGGACAACACTGTGCAACTGGCTCCAAATCGAGCTTTGCATACCACGTCCCAATGGCCGCATAGGCCTCCCGAGAACCTTCCAGGCAGGCCGACTGCTTTTACAGCTCGACTTGGGCAATAGCCCCGTGGAGGCGTCGTACCAACCCAAAGAAGTAGGTCGGCAGAGGGTCGCTTGGCCAAGGCACTATGCAAAGATCTTCCATGGCCGGCTTGGCTGCTCAGTGAAGTTCGACCAATTGCTTCAGCTGATCGCCAAGGAGCTGGTGGCATGCCGCATCTTGGAACTGCAACCAAAAGGACTTCTGCTCGGCCGTATCATCGCGCCCGTCGAAGTGCAGGCACACATCCTTCACACTTTGCGGGAGGTCCAAGAAGGCACTTGATACACGCTAATTTTGCGTCAGCTCGGGGAAGGCTTGACTGCCGAAGATGCACTGCAGTAAATACGGCTTACCGATGGCTATATCGGTAGCCTGCCGAAGTTCCTCCTTTGTAGCGTTAGCTTGGGAGGCGGCTTCTTGACATTCTGACGTGAGCTTCTTAAGCTCGGTGGTGTCTTTCTCCTTTGAGGCCTTCAGAGCATCACATTCAGTGAACACGCTCTTCAGATCTGCCTCAACCTCGGATATCTAAGATCGAGCAGCTTGCCGAGTCTTCTGTTCCTCGGCAAGTGCTTTTGCGCTTTCCTGTGCCGCAGCTTTCTGCTGGTCAGCTTCATACCAAGCCTTTTCAAGCTTGGCTCGCAGGTCGGCCAGATCCTTCTCGGCCACTGTTACATTTCAAAAGTACACTCAAATCAAATATAAGCCTGATTGACAGTTAAATTGATAACTAGTGTATCAATTTTTTACCTTGCGCTGTCTTCACCTGCTCTTGAAGCCGAAGATAGTCCTCCTCGGATTGCGCAAGTTTGTGCTTAAGCTCCTCCAAATCTGCTAGGTTGGAGGCGGAGGAGGAGGTAGAAACCTGCATAAAACAAAAATCGCAAAGGCAGATGAGAATCTGAGTCGATCCTCTAGTCGACTCTTTCAAGCCAACAAGAGTCTCGGGGGCTACTACGTATTCACATTAATTACTAATAAACATAAAGTTATATCAACCCTCAAGTCAGTTTGGTAAACTAACTTAAGGCTCGGGGGCTACTGCATAAGTGCTTTCGAAGCACAATTTTTGTACATGTTTTCAAACATATCAAGTTTTATAGTCTTCGGGCGATGCCTCGGCATCCCCCCTTGAGAGCTACTGGCTATACCTAGTGTATTATTCAAGCCATGACAATTAAAGTTAAAACAAAATGCGTAAAGTACTCTTACCTCAAAGTCTTTCACTAGGCTGAGGAATGCTTCCAGAATTTCGGCCTGTCGAGGATGGAACTGCGTGAAAGCCATGCCGAGCATAGCACGGTGGTCGGGCAGGATGGAGGAGCTGCTCAAAACTGCCTCCACCTCCTTTGACACATTGATAGCGTGGTCCCTTCAAGGCCGAGCATGGGTGGTGGCGTATTTCTTGCCCTGTCTCCAGTTGACAGAGCAAGGGGTGTCCCTTGTCAGCCCTGCGACTCTAAAGTTGTCAGGGCCAAGGATGCTGGGCGCTCGAGCACCAGCTCTTCCTGGCCAGAGGAGGCCTTCCTCCCCTGGTCCTCAGTGTTCTCCTCTACGGCCGAAGAGTTAACCTTGGACATAAGGACTTCGGTTCCTCCCCCAGCATTAGGTACTGGAGGGGCGGAGTGGGATGTTGCCTCCTCGGCCTATCTTGGGTAGGGGGAGGATCGGTTGCTATCTCTGAGGAGCTCTAGGCCAGTGAAGCCCTCGGAACGCCCTCCTCAAAGTCATCTTTGTCGGGCAGGTCGCGTTGCGCCCCGTAAAAATAAAATAAGATGAAGGAAATTCCATGGTATAAAACATTTCACAAGATAGAGTGAATATATGAGAAAGGTCACCTTTTGGCAACTGGGTGCTCCCGAGGACACCAGATGTCCTCGGACAAGGCCGAGCTAATTGGCTCCATGGGCGTCGAAGCCTGGCCTGCTGTTGCAGTATGTGCCTTCCTCGGACATTTTAACATCTGAGGTGGAGCTACCTCTTCGGCATCCTCGGAGCCAGCCTCTTTCTGCCTTGGGAGGAGTGCGCCTTCCTCTCTTCCCTTCTACCTCCTCATCAGCAATGGACTCGGAGGGAGAGCTTTGATAACTCTCTGTAGGGGTATCCGAGACCTTTTCATGGATGGCCAGGTTCTTTGCCCTGGTCTTCTTCCCCTCCTCCTTTTTTGTCTTTGGCGGAACCACATAGGCATCCTCGGTCAAGAGCCTTTCAAGCTCGAGACTCCTGGGATTCTCTGACAGCGGTGTCGGGGACCTGATGGTCTTAGCACGCATGCGCCAAGCCTATACAAGTCACATAAAGCCAACCTCTCAATTAAAGAGAGAATGGTGGAGTGATTGATAAGTAAATTACAGATAAAAGTTACCTCGACTATGGGGTTATCTCGGCTTAAACTAATGTCCTCGACTTTGGATGGGAATTTATGGCCTTTGCCCGTAGGCTTGAATAGAAGCTTCCACATCCCGCCGAGGTCAGCTCCTTAGAAAAATCTTTGGATTACCACCTCATCCTCTGGCTTGTACCTCCACATCGGAGCAGCTCGGAATTGGAGGGGAAGAATCCAATGATGGAGCATTACGTGGACTACATCCACCAAACTAAGGCCCGTGTCAACCACGGCCTTGACCTTGCGCTGAAGCAGCTCTACGTCTTTCTGGTCTCCCCAATTGATACCCTTGCCGGTCCAGGAGTGCAGCCTCTTTGCGGGGCTTCGCTGAGAAGGCAGGGACATCCTCCTAGTTCCTCGATGGCGCGTTGGCCAAGTAGAACCACTCCTGCTGCCAAAGCTTCATGGTTTCGATGAATGTCCCCTCTGGCCAGGAGACCTTGGGCATCTTGCTGACCATGACCCCGCCACAATCCACAAGTTTGGTGCCACTGCTGTGCGGCTTGATGCAGAATATCTTTAGCCATAGCCCGAAGTGGGGCTCTATGCAAAGGAATGCCTCGCAGAAAGTGATGTATGTGGTGATATGGAGAATAGAATTTGTGGCAAGATGATGGAAATCGAGCCCATAGAAGAACAAGAGACCCTTGAGAAAAGGGTGGAGAGGGATACCCAGACCTCGGATGAGGTGGGAGATGAAGACCACCCGCTAGCCTTTCCACAGAGTGGGGATGGCGAAGGCCGAGCAGACCTCATTCGTGCCCATGGGAGATCAGCATTTAACCGCCCCATGGAGCGGAAGGTACCCATCGGCTTGGAGCTCGGCGATAGTACCGGTGGTGACAGTGGAGGGCATCCGCTGCTCTCTCTTGCTGGTGGCCTCAGACACTGATGCGGTGGCGCCCTTCCCCTTGCCGGCCATCTTTCGTGGTGGAGGAAGGGAGTGGGGAGAAAATGGAGGGTGGAGTAGATCTCGGAGCACTGGAGCTTGCGAAAGTTCTTGGTGATGAAGCAGGGAATGAGAGCGTGGGTGAATTAGATTTGCTGTTCCCCGTTTTATAAGTCAGTAAAAGGCCAAGGATCACCATGCCTTACAGTATAAATCACCAGTTCCCGGTACAACGTGATATGTGCGCGCAAAGATTGAGGGATTTTGTTAAGGGCATCGCTAAAAATCTGGAGCATGATCCCTTTATTGATGGGACGTGCTGGTAGAAATGGCCTTGGGCTGCGGTGTACCCATTGAGGAGATGGCTCGGTTCCACATTAAGTGGTGGCGGTTCGGTTTTTAGCCGAAAAGTTGTCAGGGCTCAACCCACTAAGCCCATAGCACTCACATGACAAGCTTTTATGGTCTTCAGACCCAGTAAAAACAAATTATGCAGAGGAGGGCCTTGTTAAAAGATGCCCCCCATCGCCCAAAATAAATTATGATTTCAGGGGTCATCGGGTATCCTCGGAGAGTATAACTTCGTTTACGAGGAGTCGACCTTGGCGTAAAAAGACATCGGACTTGGAGTCCTTATTAATAGTCTTTGGATTAGGTAAAATAGCGTTACCTAAAAGTAGGTTATTACCCGGATTGACATTTGGTCACAGAAGCTAATGGTGGAACATAAAGGGACCTCGGGTCCAAAAAAAAGTCCTCGGATTTAGAAGCCGGCGTGGAAGATGGAACTCACCTACGAAGCTGAAGACCAGAAAGAAGAAGCTATTCCGAGGATAGAGCCATTGTCCTCGGCTTGATGACAAGTTCAGGGGCTACTGACGGTGTCCTAGATTAGGGGGTTCACACCATGTTGGCCCACCATTCATGGGCCGGACCGAGGACCCACCGACAGCTGAAGATTGGGCCACGCAAGCCATGGCCCTCGGCGTACTCAAGATGGAATCCTCTGAATACTTGGCATACACTTCAAGGCGTATTCAAATAATCAGTATGTTATCCCTAGTTGTTGCCGACTTACTTGTAACCCTAGATACCCCTGGTGCAGATATAAACCTAGGGGTTTAGTCTATAGAGGCAAGGTTTTAGAGAGGTTAGAACTCGCTCATACGATCTCGAGGTAGATCATCATGTACTTTGTACCCCATCTATAATCAATACAACTAGCGGGGTGACCCGCGCATTTGCGCGGCTAGATTTGTTTCAATGTTGTTTTATTTATGTATAATTTATAAGTTTAGATTTTTTACATAAGCTTCGTACTTATAATAATATAAAAGCATCTGCCAGTGTAATGTACATGTAAATAAAACTCTATTGGACTTCAGTGGACAATATTCCCATCAAGTGCAAGTTCTTGGTTAGAACTTGGTCTAAGTAGACGATTAAGCCAACGCGATCAATATATTATCCTTCTAAGTTCTCATTTTATCTCTTCAACTTTTCTTTATCTGTTGGTCAACAAACAGTTCGGCCATCCAAGAAAATGTAACCTTAATAACTTGTTCTTCCATATGATAAAATATTGTTCTACACATTAAAACAACGTAATGGAATTCACCTTTTGCTTTCAACTTTCACTATCGCACCAGCAACATCATTTTGCTTTTTTCATGTTGTATTCTCGATTGCCCACATAGACCACTGGCAAAATTTTGCCTATTCTTCTCACTTAGTGCCATGCAAGCCATGTATGTGAACCTTAAAAAACTTCATTTCTGCCCAGAAAACCACTTGTCCATCAATTTCGGCTAATGTGAACCTATCAATGCTTGCTGACTTATCTTCCATATGCCACTTTTCGTATTTGTTATATACACATCTTTATTTTTCATGACTGACAAAATCATGCACGTGTATATGTCTATGCAACCACAAATATAGATACAATTGAGACATGCTATATTGGCATTCGTCATGTTTCATTGCATGCTGCATACTATCAATTGGAAATATAACCTCTAATTTTATTCTAGATAACGTATTGTAGTATAGCTTGTTTTGCAAATATAATTCCAACCACTAATTTCCTAACCAAGTTGCTAATTTACATCTATGTTTATTCCTAGTTTCATATTTTAAAAACAATTGTACTCTGTATTTGCATAACACATATGACTCCCTAGAAAGCAGACAGCCAAAAATATTCTTCGCTGACTACTAATATATTAAAAAATGGCTAAACTGCTCAAGTGGAAATAGTATCATAAGATATTTTTTATGCATTTATTTTCATAATATGTTTTTTGTTATTTCCGATCGACACGGGCATGTTTTTTGTTATTTCCCATCGACACGGGCATTTAAAGACTAATGATCAAACATATTTTGTATTTTCCACAGAAAAGTTGACGACTCGTATGTAAATCATGTGTTATGTTCTACTTGCCTCGGCGCTGTTATATTTTAGATGCTCTATAAATAAATGTTCTCTCTAAAAGAATTTGTATATTATTCAATTATTTGTAGGAATTTTCTAATAGATTTTAAATTGTCGACAAATATTTTCTCTGGTTTTCTTGTCTTACTTTTTCGTTTCTTATCATGCCTATGTTGTATTCATTGGCTCATTTATTTGTATATATGTGATAATGTTTATATGTAACGCTACATCTTTTAAATCTTGGCCGTTAATATCTATAATTTACGGCCGAGATAATTTAATCTATGTGGACGAACGTGATGGCTGATTTGTCTTCTGTAGTATATATATAATAGATACAAGCAGGACGTAGGGTTTTACATCTTAGAGAGGGCACGAACCTGGGTAAAACTGTGTCCCTGTTACTTCCTATTACCATCGTGCCAAGATCACCAGCTCGGGACACCCTATCTGAGATCCACTGGTTTTAGCACCGACACTCACCCGCAGCCTAACCAGTCAACCGTCGTACTCCCATCCGCCTGGGACTCCACTGCCGCGTCTTCCCCGGTTCTGGGTTGTTTCCTTCCTAGGTCTCGTCGTCGTCAACCACTTTGGTGCGCTCAGCACGGTATGGCCAAAGTGGTCAATAAACGAGAGCCAAAGAGTATTGTACGTGGAGAGGCTGACAGTGAGGACCCAACAGGTCCATAGCCGCACAGAAGCAAGTGCCACCTTATTACGCGAAAAAAATGATTCCTCCCCCTGACAACTGGGACCCACCAGGTTGAAGCGTACGTATTCAATTATCCGTCCAGCCTCAATCGTGTACTTACATACTGGTCTCTATCCAATGATGAACCATGGTCAAGTAAGGAGTGGCACGTGTCATAGTAGGAAATTTGGCCCCGGATGTAGCAGGTCACACAGTCCCGTCTAAATCATGTACATGTACGTACAGCCACGGTACAAAAATATGGGCCAAGTATTCGTGTATCGGCCGGGCAGACTCGCGTATATATGGACGGTCATACTCGCGTGTATACGGACGGTTGCACAAGAGAGGGTGTACGTAGCAACGGGGAACGGGGTCATGTTCATTGGGAGCCGACTGGCTGGGTCGGAACGGCTGAAATGGTGTCCTGTTCATCGACAGCCAACCGGCTGGGTCAGAACGGCCGAAACGGCGTCCTATTCATCGGGAGCCAACCGGCTGGGGCGGAACGGCCGAAATGGAGTCCTATTCATCAGGGGCCAACTGGCTGGAGCAGAACGGCCGAAAAGGGGTCTTGTTCATCGACCCCCCACTGGCTGGGGTATGCGTACCACAAAACGGCCGAAACGGGGTCTTGTTCATCTAGCGGCAACCGCCTAAGGTCGAAACGGGGTCCTGTTCATCCAGTGCCAACTGCCTACGGCCTCCACGGGGTCCTGTTCATCCACCCCCAACTAGCTGGAGTGTGGTGTATCACGGAACAGCCTCCTTAGGGTCCTGTTCATCCAGCGCCAACCGCCTACTACCACGGGGTCCTGTTCATCCAACCCCCACCAGCAGGGGTGAAGCGTACGCGCGCGGCAGCAACGGGGACTATTCATCGACAGCCAACCAACCGGCCAGGTCAAGTCTTCATGTCTTGCGCAAGGGGCTCGATGCAACCGGGTGGTCTCGACTCTACGTATCGCATGCACGATCGATCGGGGCCTCCTATGTTGGGGAACGCAGCAGAAAAAAATTCTGTCCTATGCACCAGCCTAGGACCACTATGAAGATACATACAAAGTTTTGATCTAATCATTACCAACTCATAGCGCAGTAGTAGGAGAGTCGGTGAAGATCGTTAGTGTAGATCCCTGCAGCTAGGATTTTACAACCTCCCAACCGCGAGGATGTTCTCCCTCGGACAGCCCTTCGGGCAGGCTCTTGAACAGTCCCTCTGATAGAAGATCAAAACTAGAATCTCTCTACTGGGTTGCACACATACGGTGTCAGCTATCCGACAGGGCTTCGCCGTCCAGGACTAAGCACTGCTGGAAACCAGGCAGCCTTTCGGCTCTACGAAACTATTTCGTGGAGAGAGAGAGAGAGAAGGGCAGATCATTGTATGCCATTGTATGAGAGCTCAAGAGAGAACTTGGATCAAATGGAGAGCCCTCTCCACCACTATTTATAGTGGGAGCAAGGGGTAGAGGCTTGGGGGAAAATACCAAAATGGGGCTAGGATATTTTCCACCAAAAGCCACAAAAAGGGGGTGGAAGGAAGCTCCATGGAGGAGCCCCTTCCCAACCGGCCATGTATGTATGGGCCCCCTTGTGGGGGGGCCCACCACCCCTATTTCATCCTCCACTACTATTTGGGAAAGTCCAAAAGGGTGGCTTTCCAAAAAGCCACCAAAAGGGGGTGTACCCTAATAGTGTTCATCCCACGATTCATGGGATCTTGTCCCCTCAAACTGGGACAAGATTTTTCCATGACCGTTTTATCCAAAACAATCCCGAAGGTCCAGAACATTTTCGGTACCCCCTAAAATAATTCTAGATGCATTTTGAAATATTTCGGGTGTGATGATTTTATGTCCGAAACATATCCGGTTACTCTGAAACACTTCCGGTTTTCTCCTATGTTATGCTATGAGATACATTCGTCACAAGTTAATGGATAATAACACAGAGAAACTTAAATGTTCACTTAATTCCTTAGACCATGAGAGTATCAAGTTCCTACGTACTTGCTTTGTGAACTTTGGGGTTTGTTAAACGTCATCTGTAAAAGGGTGGCTATTACGGCGGCTTATGGGTTCATGGAAAAGTATGACAAGGAACTAGGTAGCTCAAGATTGGGATTTTCTCCTCTGTCGATGGAGAGATATTCTTTGGGCCCTCTCGGTATTACGGTATCCATCATCGTCTGGCTAGACACGATGTGATTTGATCACAGGGATGCCAGAACGTGGGAACGAGAAAAAAGAACAAAAACTGGTAATGAGGTAACTGGCATAGCGAACAAGTTGTTGATTCATGGGAATGCCATTAAATCTCACCTCGGGTATTTGTAACAAATCGCGAAGCAAATTGGAACAACATTCGGTAACTACAGGTTTGCTCGAATATTTATTCGTGTGGGTATAGGGGTTAATATGGATGTCCTCGGTTCCGCTATTGATCATTGATCAGAAAGTGTTCCAGGTCATGTCTATACATCACCAAACCTATAGGGTCACTAACTTAAGGGCCATCTATCTGCTGAGTACTAGACAGGGAGTTCGAGAGAAAGAAACCGGAAACGTTTCGGAGATGACGGAAAAGTTTCAGAGAGAAAAAAGGAAAAGTTTTGATGAAACCAAAAAGTTGTTTCAGAGTAAACCATCAAGCCAAAAAGAGTTTCGGCACACGCTTGGAACTTTTTGGAGGGTGCTGGAAATGTTCTGGGACCTTCTAGAATTTTTTTCGAAGAGAACTGGCGTGAAAAAACTCGATGTTCCCCGATAGGGGACAAGATCCCACTATTCATGGGCTGATTTTAATGGGGTTTACTTCTAGAAGGAATTCCCTATTTTTGGAGAGAGGATAAGGTGGAGGAAGGGTGGTGTGGCCCCCCAAGGGGGCAGCACCATTTTGGCCATGGCTTGGGGGGGCATGGGGCTTCCTTCCACCATTTGGTGGATAAGAACAAGCCCTCCTTATGTGGCATGGTGGAAAGATCCAAGGCCCTTTTGGTCTTTTCACCCTTGCCTCTACCCCTTGCTCACCCTATAAGTAGAGGTGGAGAGGTCTCTCCAAAATCAGAATTCTCTCTCAAACAAATGCCATGCATGATCTGGCTTTCTCTCCTTCCCTCCACGAAATAGTTTTGTACTGCCAAAAGGCTGTCTAGTCTCGGGTAGGAAGTAGTTCTGGATGGCAAAGCCCTGCCGGATAGCTGACACCGTATGTGTACAACATAGTAGAAGGGTTGTAGTTTCGATCTTCTGCCCGAGGGGCAATTCGAGGGTCCTCCCGAAGGGCTGTCCAAGGGTCCGTCCGGTGAGACGATCTGAGGGATTGTCCAGAGGCCTCCCGAAGGGTTGTCCAAGGATCCGTCAGGTGAGACCATCCGAGGAACTGTCTAGAGACCTCCTGAAGGGCTATCCGAGGATCCGTCTGGTGAGCTGACAAGGGAGAACATCCTCGCCATTGGGAGGTTGTAAAATCCTAGCTGCGGGGATCTGCACCGACGATCTTCACCGACTCTACTTCCGCTGCACTACGAGTTGGTAATGATCAGATCAAAACCTTGTATGCATCTTCATACTGGTCCTGGGCATGCTCGTAGTTTAGAAATTTTTTGTTTTCTGCTATGTTCCCCTATAATCAGTTGTAGCCCTTTCGATAAATAAGAGTGTCGAACCCAACAAGGAGCTAAAGGTAGAATTAATATTCTCTCAAGTTCTATCAACCATCGATACAATTCTATGCACACTAATGTTCCCTTTACCTAGAACAAGAACTAAACTACCTTGCAAGAAGTGATGGGATAGGTTTGCAAGATAATAAAGGTGTTGTTTTAAATAAAGAACAATAAAGTAAATATAGCGAATGTGGAAAAGTGGTGGTAGGATGTGCGAAATTTTCCCTAGGCCATTGGATATGAAACGTGTGATACTCATCATACTTATGAGGGAGAGGCCTAAGGTAACATACTCTCCGTACTTGGATCATATGTTCTTATGATTGGAACTATAGCAAGCATCCGCAACTACCAAAGAATCATTAAGGTAAAACCCAACCATATATAGCATTAAGTGAAAAGTCCCCTGTAATCCCATATGCACTCACGAACTCGGGTTTAGGCTTCAGTCACTCCCGCAACCCACTATAAGCAAATCATTAACATATTGCAACACCCTATAGCGGGAACCCCACACGTTTGCGTGAGACGGTGGGCACCATAGGACAGCACCATAATAAGATATAACTCATATCAACCATAGCATATCACAATTAACACATAGGATAAAAAGAATCTACTCAAACATAATAGCGGTGCAACACATCATTGGATAATAATATATAGCATAGAGCACCATATTCAAGTAGGGGATTACAGTGGGTTGTGGGAGAGTGGACAGCTGATTATAGAGGGAGGAAGGAGATAGAGGTGTTGATGAAGACGGTGGTGTTGATGGAGATGGTTGTGGGCGGCGATCCAGTGGAACCGAGGGAGAGGGGGAGAGAGGCCCCCTCCTTATTCGTCTTGCTTGGCCTTCCCCTAGATGGGAGAAGGGTTCTCCCTCTGGTCCTTGGCCTCCATGGCTCCTGGAGGGCATGAGCCCCTCCGAGATTGGCTCTCCCCCCCTCCATTTCTCTTGGTTTTTGCGACTTTCTAGAACTGTTTCTAAGGCCGAACACCATTTCTTAAATTGTCGGAGATCCGTAACTCCGATCAGGCTGAATTTTTTACATGATTTTTCCCAAAATTAGCTTCCTTGCGCCCGAAGGAGAGCTCCAGAAGCTTCACCATCTCTCCACATGGCCAAGCCACGCGAGTGGGCCCTAGGCCACGCCCCTAGGCCATGTGAGGCCCTCGTGCCTCGTCTTGCATTGATTCTTGTGCCCAAAATTCTAATAATTCCCAAAATAAATTCACAAAAAAATTCAGGTCCTTCCGGCTCCGTGAATTTTTCACCTAAAAACCAAAAAAAATAGAAAATAGGAGCTGTCCTTTCGCACTGGGTTAATAGGTTAGTTCAAATAGAAATAATATAAATTATTGCCAAAAATATGTAAAAGTGGTATGATAATAGCATGAAACAAAAAAAATTATTGGCATCCCCAAGCTTAATTCCTACTCGTCCTCGAGTAGGTAAATGATAAACAAAGATAATTTTTGATGTGGCATGCTACCTAGCATAAACTTGATCAAATAATTAATTGCAATATGAACCTAGGACAAAAGTGATTCATGGCAATAGTGTATCAATTTGACATTGAAACACTGATAAACGAGCATGCAAACAAACAATCATTGCCTTTCCAAGATAAATATGCTAAAAAATGTAATCTATACACACTAATCACGATAAGCATGGCATGCTCAGTCTTCCTAGCATAAAGATACCAAATCATGAACAACCCCAGTGCCAAACCAGGCAATTAAATCATACTTTTCTCGCTTCAGCTTTTTCAACTCCCACGCAATACTTGAGCATGAGCCATGGTCTTAGCACTTAGGATGGCAAAGAGAATGATGATGGAGGTTTATAAGAAGACAAAAAGTGGATATAGTCTCACATCAATGCGGCTGATCGTTAGGCAATGGAGAGGCCTTACAATCGATATTGATGCGAGGAGTAGGGATTGCCATGCAACGGATGCACTAGATCTATAAGTGTACGAAAGCTCTCCTAATGTAGCTAAGTGGGTGTGCATCCAAATTGCTTGCTCATGAAGACCTCGAGCATTTGAGGAAGCTCGTCATCGAAATATACAAGCCAAGTTCTATAATGTAAAAATCCCAGTAGCATAATCATGAAGTATATGAAAACTCTCTATATGAAGTACATGGTGCTACTTTGAAGCACAAGTGTGGTAAAAGGATAGTAGTGTGCCCCTTCTCTCTTTTTCTCTTTTTTTCTATTCTCCTTTTTTTAAAGAGCTCATCGGCCTCCTCCCCTCTTTTTTGAGGAATCATGGGCCTCCTCCTTTTCTTTCTCTTTTTTTAATTGGCCTCACGGACCTCATCCCCTCCTTTTCGAGGAATCATAAGTCTCCTCCAAATCATATCCTCACAGGTAGGGGCATACTCTAATAATGATGATCATCATGCTTTTATTTACTTACAACTCAAAACATGAAAATGATGACTATATATGAATGCCTCTGGCAGTGTACGAGGATGTGCAATGATCTAGATTAACATGTATAGCAATGATGAATGGTGGCTTTGCCACAAATATCATGTCATCTCTATATGATCATGCAAAGCAAAATGACAATGATTGCTCAAGTCATGTAATGAATAGTAACAATGGAAGTTGCACGGCAATATATCTCGGAATGGCTATGGTAATGCCATAATAGATAGGTATGGTGGCTATTTTGAGGAAGATATAATGAGGTTTATGTGTGAGAGAGCGTATCATCTCACGGGGTTGGGCGCACCGGCGAAGTTTGCGCCAAGTCTTGAGGTGAGAGTGGGCAATGCACGGTACCGAACAGGCTAGCAAAATATGGATAGGTGGAAGTGCATGTAGACCAAAATGCTCACATTAGTCATAAAGAACTCAAATACTTATTGTGAGAGTCTAGTAGCCCTCGAAGTAAGCACAACTCGCATGCCCCTAGGGGGGAGGTTGGTAGGAGTTAACCATCGCGCGCCCCCGATCCAAATGCACATGAGCGCCACTCAAAGGCATCCCATGCTCTGACTTCCCCGCTAATGCCAGTAGCCTCCACTTTCGTGTATACAGACTTACAAACCTTAACACCAATATCCGTACTTAACTTTAATCATTCACCTACACACTCACACATCACCACTTCAATATCCCAAAACTATTGCAATGAATCAAATCTATCAAGTTCAATGATCTACAAGTTTTATGCAAGTTTTTATATATACCACCCGTACATACCCTAGACTAACCATGCAAATAACCAATTCTATTCAACTCTTCAAAAAGATACAAGTGAAGCAAAAGAGTTCTAATTCTTTATACAAAAGACTCAGCCAAGCTCTAACAAATATAAGTGAAGCAAAAGATCATTCTACAAATAACAGTAATACAAGTGTAGAGAAACAAGTATCCAAACTTCAAAAGATATAAGTGAAGCACACGAAGCATTCTATAAGGCCATACTCAAAAGATATAAGTGAAGTGTAAAGAGCATTCTATAAATCAACCAAGGACTATACTATACCAGCATGGTGCATAACTAAAAGAAAATGAAAAGCACACGATGCTCCAAGATTTACGCATAATATGTGAAGAATAAAAATATAGCTCCGAGTAGGTATACCGATAGTTTTGAAGACGAAAGAGGGGATGCCATCCGGGGCATCCCCAAGCTTAGATGCTTGAGTCTACCTTAGATATTACCTTGGAGTGCCTTGGGCATCCCCAAGCTTTAGCTCTTGCCGCTCCTTGTTCTCCTTCTATTGCTATCTCACCCAAAACTTGAAAACTTCATCCACACAAAACTCAACAAAACTTTCATTAGAGAGGTTAGTACAAATAATTTCAAATCCCGTCATGTCCTGCTGTACCAATATTTTATAATTATAATCCAACATTACCTACTATATTATAACACAATTCTATACTCCCACATCAATGAGGCTTCAACAAAATTGCAAACATAAGCAGATAAAGAAACTATAACAGCAATCTGTGAAAACAGGACAGTCTGTAAAGATACAGATGGAATGTATACTTATACAATGGAGAAAATTCTGAAAAATTAGGAAGTAATGGGGAACTTATATTACAATACTTTGTAAAAATTTCAGAAATTTATCACCTTCCAGTAAAATATGAAAATTCAAACACTACAGCAAAAGTTTCTGTTTCTGCACAGCACATATCAAACTTGTAATGTAAACATCCTAAAGGCAAATCTTGGCACATTATTTTTATAACACAGTGGATTTATACAAGGGGATAATTATTTTTGTTGAAAAGCTTCTGTGATTCAAGATTTACAAAGTTTCCATGGGCATGAACAAAAGTTTGCGGACGTCCCTCACTTCAACGAGGCTCATCTTTATCACTTTCACTTTTCTTTTAGAAAAAGTTTTAAGTTCCCCACTTTATTTTTTTTATTTTGGAAAATTTTATAAGCACACAAAAGAAGAAGAAAAACTCTCTAAAACTTCCGGGTTGTCTCCCAGGCAGCACTTTCATTAAAGCCATTAAGCTAGGCATAAAGTGCTCAAGTAATCATTAAACCAGGATCCCAAGGTACATCAAAGCCAATTTTAAGCAACAAAGATTTGAATCTTAAATATGAGCACAAAGTAACATAAATCATATAACAACAAAGTCTAACTCTCTTCCTATGCATTGGCATGTCATAAGAGAACAATTCATGCACACATAGTAAAGGCCAATACATAGTATAAGCAGTTTCTTGCAATTTTATTGTATTAGAAACATAGAGAGGTGGAGATGAGGTTCATTTCTCATAATAATTGTAAGTAGGAGCAGCAAGCACATGCATATTATATCCATTAGAATCATCACGTGCACTGGTAAAACGCAACCCATCAATATAATCCTTAATAAGAGCAAACTTCTCCGATATAGTGTAGTTGGGAGAATTCAAAAAGATAATAGGAATATGATGAGTGGGTGCAATAGCAACAATTTCATTCTTAACATAAGGAACTATAGCAAGTTCATCTCCATAAGCATCATTCATAGTGGCATCATGGCCATAACATAGCAAGCATCAAGTTCATCAAAAAGGGATATTTAAAATGAATCCAAAGGATCATAGCAATTATCAACATAGCATTCATCCTCCGGTAAGCACGAAGGGAAATTAAATAATGTATGAGATAAAGAGTTACTCTCATTAGAAGGTGTGCATGGGTGATCAATCCGCTTTTTCTCCTTTTGTTCTTCGCTCTCCTCCTCATCTTTTTCATCTAATGAGGTCACAGTTTCACCAATTTCTTCTTCCATAAATTCCTGTAAAATATTAGTCTCTTCTAGGGTAGTGAAGACTTTCTTAATATAATCATTAATATAAGCATTAGAATCATAGTTTTCATAGTAATATTTAAGTATGGCAAATTTTTAGTAAAGAGTATCATCATACTTTTCAAGCAAAGAAGCAATTTCATAGACACCCTTAAAAGCAATAAATTCTTCAATTTGTTCAATACCATAATAATCATCAACACCATTAGCCTAAGAAGCCAAGATTTCATTATCATTAAACTCACATTGGAAGGGAAGATGTTTAGGTCCTTTCTAGAACAAGTAAAATCATGTATAGAGCACAAATTCCAAGCATAGCATTGTAAGCTAGTTATTTGATCCCATAAGTGTCTTCCTTTTTGAGACAAGTGATGACGTATAAAATAAGCATGCTCATCTAATGATTTTCCCTCAACTAAGCTAGTTGGGTATTCAGCACGAGCACAAACGGATCGAAGATGATCCAAGTAGAAAGCTTTAGAAGTAAGGAATTTGGATGGTTCCGCAACCATTGGGGTAACAGGTACAACTAATTTTTTTTGGTGTTTCGTGTTCCATATCCATAACTAAAGATAGAGAATAACTTAGAACAGAAAATAAAATCTACTTGGAGATAAAGCCAACAAGCGCACACGAGAATATTCACCCCATGCTATTGCTCCCCGGCAACGGTGCCAGAAAAGGTCTTGATAACCCATAAGTATAGGGGATCAGTTGTAGCCCTATCGATAAATAAGAGTGTTGAACCCAACGAGGAGCTAAAGGTAGAATTAATATTCTCTCAAGTTCTATCGACCACCGATAGAACACTACGCATGCTAACGTTCGCTTTACCTAGAACAGGAAATAAAACTACCTTGCAAGAAGTGATGGGATAGGTTTGCAAGATAATAAAGGTGTTGTTTTAAATAAAGAACAATAAAGTAAATATAGTGAGTGTGGAAAAGTGGTGGTAGGATGTGCAAAATTGTCCCTAGGGAATTGGATATGAAACATGTCATACTCATCATACTTATGAGGGAGAGGCCTAAGCTAACATACTCTCCGTACTTGGATCATATGTTCTTATGATTGGAACTCTAGCAAGCATCTGCAACTACCAAAGATTCATTAAGGTAAAGCCCAACCATAGCATTAAGTGAAAAGTCTCCTTTAATCCCATATGCAACAACTCACGAACTCGGGTTTAGGCTTCAGTCACTCCCGCAACCCACTATAAGAAAATCATTAACATACTGCAACACCCTACAGCGGGAACCCCACATGTTTGCGCGAGACGACGGGCACCATAGGACAACACCATAATAACATACAACTCATATCAACCATAGCATATCACAATTAACCCATAGGACAAAAAGAATCTACTCAAACATAATAGAGGTGCCACACATCAATGAATAATAATATATAGCATAAAGCACCATGCTCAAGTAGGGGATTACAGCGGGTTGCGGGAGAGTGGACCGCTGATTATAGAGGGAGGAAGGTGATGGAGGTGTTGATGAAGACGGCGGTGTTGATGGAGATAGTTGCGGTGACGATGGTTCCCCCGACGGCGCTCCGTCGCCACCGAGAGAGAGGGGAAGAGAGGCCCCCCTCCTTCTTCTTGCTTGGCCTTCCCTCTAGATGGGAGAATGGTTCTCCCTCTGGTCCTTGGCCTCCATGGCTCCCGGAGGGTAGGAGCGCCTCCGAGATTGGATCTCTCCCTCTCTGTTTTTCTAGGTTTTCGTGACTTTCTAGAACTATTTCTGAGGCCGAACACCGTTTCTTAAATTTCTGGGGATCCGTAACTTTGATCGGGCTGAAATTTTTACATGATTTTTCCCAAAATTAGCTTCCTTGCGCCCGAAGGAGAGCTCCAGAAGCTTCACCATCTCTCCACACGGCCACGCCGTGCGGGTTGGCCCTAGGCTGCGCCCCTAGGCCATGTGAGGCCCTCGTGCCTCGTCTTGTGTTGATTCTTGCGCACAAAATTCTGATAATTCCCAAAATAAATTCACAAAAAAATTCAGGTCATTCCGACTCCATGAATTTTTCACCTAAAAACCCAAAAACAATAGAAAACAGAAACTGGCCTTTGGCACTGGGTTAATAGGTTAGTCCAAATAGAAATAATATAAATTATTGCCAAAAATATGTAAAAGTGGTATGATAATAGCATGAAACATTAAAAAATTATAGATACGTCGGAGATGTATCAATTCCAGCTGATGTGGGTCCAGCCATCACCAGCACCCACATCAGAAGCATTAAGATGACACTCGCCAGCTATTCTACTAACAGGGCAAATAGAAATATCTACCCTAACATTAGAACTAGCGAGCAATAAATTCTCTTTAATAACCACACCAACAGTATTGGTCATATCTACTATTTCCTCAACAGGTAAAACATTAAAAGGATTGCCATCAATTATACCTTTCACTTTAGCCTTGGGAATCTCCAAGTTTTGTTGCATTTTGATGAGCTTGACTGTTTTCATCATATGCTGGTTTCCAGTTACTTTAGCACTTTTCCTGGCAGGTAGAATGGGCCCCCACACTTTCTGCTTCTTGGTCTTCTAATTTCCCAGGACATACTGACTATCAGAGCATTCTATCTTCTCATACTCTGATATTATGTCTTCAAGTAGGTTAAGCCCATCCTCATGAGCTCCATTATCCTAATCATCTGAGTCACCCCTCACAACTAGCTCTGGATTTGGTATCTCAAATTCTACATCTTTATCAGCTACTTCTTGTGTCATCTCCAGCATTAGGAACTAAGTAACCTCTCTACTAGGATATTCAACAGGTATGATTTCACTTTCATTATCTACTTCCTTCTGCCTGAAAGCCAACCAAGCAGCTTTCTCACTTTGAGGTGTGTCAAGATTAGTAGCAGCCCTATGCATCCCAGTGTCCCTAGAGCTAGCCACACCCCTGTAACTACCCCTGTTGAGATTCATGCTACTTCCTTGAACTTCAGATTGACCACTCTCCATACCATCAGTGTCCATATTATTCTCTTTTTCTTTCTCCCCATCTTGGTCAGACTCTTTATCATTTGGCAGTCTTCCATCCTTACCAGCATCTACAGCAACATGGATCTCTACAGTGATTTGAACCTTTACCAGTTTACCATCTAAATCAAACAGTGTTTCATTGGGAATCTTAGTGGGATCCCTGCATCTAACTTTGACTCTAACCACCTCACATAAGCTTTGAAACATTTTCTGCCAGTCCACTTCTATCAACAGGCCAAAGACAGAAGTAATCTGGTCCAGTGAAGACCATTCACACCATTTTGGCAATAGCTTTTTCAGCTGGATCCAAGTTTCAACAAGCCCATCAAACTTATCTAATTCCTCCTTCCAAATAGCAACCCTAACGGTAACATCCTCTCTAGCTAGCCCAAAGCAGGGATATCCAGCCACATGCTCAACAGAGATATGTGGTGGAAACTTGACACCACTTATGTAACTCTCTAATCTACCAAGGCTAATTAGTTTTGTATATGGTGGAGAATTCCTCTGCTAACTCTTCCTTACTAATATCTCCTGACTCAATGTAGACCACCCCACAAATCTTGAAGCTGCCAATAGCATTCTGTCCCATGTCAGGCACCTCAATGTGGTAGAACCCTAGGCCTGCTGCTCCACTCACCACAAATTTGGCCATTTGATGTGGCCTCCTCCTGACAGGGCAGTCCCCTACAGTATGTGTGGTACTCTTGCAAATGAAACATAGCTTGGGTTTGTCATGCTTGGTTTGATGATGTCCTGGGTCTCCACAGTTGATGCACATCACCTGGGCATAGTTAGTGAAATCTTCCACAACTCTAACTTTGGCAAGATTAACAGGTGCAGCAGTAGGTTTGGTGGTATTTTTCTTTCCTTTATCTTTATGACCCTGAGATTTAGGCTGACCTCTTTGGCTCTGCAACTGTTGATTCTGAGCTTGGTGGCCAGAGCCCTGATCCCCTTACGAATTCTGATTCTGGTTAGGAGCAATCCACTGATTTGTAGTTGGGAACATGGGGGGTGGAGGGTAAGGTGGGTAAGGTCCAGGGAAACACCAAGGGTGGGCTCCCGGCAAACCATACGGCAGCGCCATAGGTGGAGGAAAACGTATGGCGGCGCCTCCGACGGTGCCTGGAACTCCCCTTGAGCCGGCGAGCCCTGTTGTTGTCTCCAGGCCCCCTATCTCTCCCTCGCCCCTGCCTCTTTATCCCATCTTCACTCTCTCTAGAATTGCGCGGAAAATAGATCCCGGCTCTGTGAACCACCCAGATCCAGAAACACTAAGAACTCGAGCAGGGAACAACAAACAATCTTCCTCAGAGGCTGGGAAGCAATCCTCGACACCAAAATGCCGTGCCTCCAGCCGATCCTTGCGGATCCACACCGCCGCCACCCGCGGCGCACAAACCCTAGGGGACGAGAGCTGAGTCTTGGACGGGAGGGTATCCCCACAACTGCCCAAAGAAATCCACTCCCACCTCCTCTCCGTACTCACTGACAGTAGGTCCAACCTCCACTCCTCTAGCTGTCAGCCCATTGACCCGGTCAAGTTTCCTTCGCACTCTCCTCTCTAGTGACAGTTTGAAATGAAAACCTCCAAAATTTGCAAGGATCAACAATGGCAAATCTGTGCACCCTCGATCTGGCAACTTGAGCCTCCGGCAGCATCCACGAGAGCCCTCTAGATTCTCCCTATCTTTATCACCCAGACTCACCGCAGACAGACCTTCAGATAGGGCCGAATCCCACGGATCCTCGTCTCCGATGAAATCAGCTTCTCCAATCAATCCGGCAGAACCCTGAACAATCTCCATCGCGTCCTGTGGCCTCAAGAAGTTGAGCACGCCTCCTCCGCAGCCCACCCTAGAATCAGATCGGCCGTAAGGGGTTGACCAACTGCAAACAGGCGATCTCTCTCCTCCTGGTTCGTCCTCGACATGGCACGAAGCGCCAACGAGAGACGCGCCTCCGATGCAGCCCTCACCGCTTTCTCTGCATCCCTCGATGCCCGAACCGCAGCCAAGATCAACCTCTCCGCATCCGCCATCAGGCCCACGATCTCCTGATCTTACGCCCGACTGCTGCCGCCGTGCGCCGCCATCGGTGGATCTCACCAGCGACACCAGAACAACCGATATGTTTCCAGATCCGCCCAGAGACGTCCGCAGCGCAATCACCAGCCCCCGCCCCTGGCCGCGGGGAGTAGGCCAGAGAAAGGAGTGAGCACGGGTCCTCCGGTGGCGAGATCCGATTGGATGTAGCGGAGATGCGCTGATCGATGTGGCGGAGCGGCGAGATGCGGTGGCTCGCTGGAGGGGAGGGGAGCGGGTGCATGGGGGGATCTCCTCTCCCGTGCGGTTTCGAGTTCCACTTTTTCTGCCTGACTGAAATGACAGCAAACTGCAAGATTACTCAATATACTGTTACATCTATCATCCATAATAAGTCTACTGAACAGAGAGCTCTGTTTAGTTTTTCATGATGCAAATAATCGTGTGGCACCCCAGCTTATGGCGACAGGACGCGTCACTTGAATTTCAGTCCTCCTTACGTCTGACGACGACGACGAAACCTCCATTTGCACCGTGCCGGGGCTTCCACGTTCATGGCCATGTCCGCAACCCACGACGGTCACAGATAATGTATTTTTAGGTTACGGGTTGGAAGGTGTCAAGCCGAATCTATAAATTTATTAGGTACAACCGTAGAAGAACACACACTGCAACACTAGCTAACAAGCACGAACAGCGGCCATGCCAGAATCGGACCACAGCATCCACGTGCTCCTCGTCTCGTACCCAGCCCAAGGCCACATCAATCCGCTCCTCCAGCTGGCGAAGCGGCTCGCCGGCCACCGCGGCATCCGCTGCACCCTCGCCGTGACCCTGTCCGTTCTCGGCAACTCCGGCGGACCATCTCAGGCCGGCGCTGTCCATATAGTCGCCTTCTCGGACGGGTGCGACCGGCAGGGCTACGAGGAGGTCGGCGATGTGCAGACCTTCCTCGCGCGGCTCGAGTCGGTCGGGTCGTCCACGCTGGACGAGCTCCTCCGCTCCGAGGCGGAGCAGGGCCGGCCGGTGCACGCGGTCGTGTACGACGCGTTCCTGCTCTGGGCGCCGCCCGTGGCACGGCGGCACGGTGCCAAGTGCGCGGCCTTCTTCACGCAGGCGTGCGCGGTGAACGTGGTGTACGCCCACGCGTGGGCAGGCCTTGTGAAACTCCCCGTGGACAAGGAGAACGCGCCGCCGCAGCTGCCCGGCCTGACCACGCCAATCTCGCCGGCCGACTTCCCTTCCTTCCTCACGGATCCGGACAGCAGCCCCGCTTACCTGCACCTGCTGCTGCAGCAGTGCGAGGGGCTTCAGGTGGCAGACTACAGTCTCATCAACTCATTTGACGAGCTGCAGCCCAAGGAAACAGAGTATTTGTCGTCGAGATGGGGGGCCAAGGCGGTCGGCCCCAGCATCCCGTCGGCGTACCTTGACAACCGCATGGCCGACGACACATCCTACGGCTTCCACCTCCACACTCCGATGGCGGCGGAAAGCAAGGCCTGGCTAGACGACAGACCAGCGCGCTCTGTGGTGTACGTCTCCTTCGGCAGCCTCGCCACGCCCGACCCGGCGCAGGTGGCCGAGGTTGCCGAGGGGCTGTACAGCAGCGGCCAGCCCTTCCTGTGGGTCGTCAGGGCGTCCGAGACCTGGAAGCTGCCCGAGGGCTTCGTCGACAAGGCCATGGGGAGGGGGCTCTTCGTGACATGGAGCCCACAGCTGGAGTTGCTGGCGCACCCGGCCGTCGGGTGCTTCGTGACCCACTGCGGGTGGAACTCGACGATAGAGGCCCTCAGCATCGGCGTGCCCATGGTCGCGGTGCCGCAGTGGTCAGACCAGCCGACCAACGCCAAATACGTCCAGGACGTCTGGCACGTGGGTGTGCAGGTGAAAGGGGTGGTGACCAAGGAGGAGCTGGCGAGGTGCGTCAGAGAGGTGATGGACGATGGCAAGGGCTACAGGACGAATGCTGCAAGCTGGAGCCACAAGGCGAAGAAGGCCATGAGTGAAGATGGCAGCTCAGACCGTAACATCGACGAGTTCCTTTCCAAACTTGGACTGAGCACATAAACACATGTCATAAATAATCTAGCTAGTTTCCCTTGTCTCTAGTATTTATGTTTTCTTTTGTGCGTCGTCATGCATTTTATGCCTTTCTCCCCGGAAATCCCTTTTGGAGCTCGGCCTCCATGGAGGCCTCCAAATTCAAAATTGAAAATTCATCAAATTTCATATTTTTACATTTCAAAAAATTCTGAAAAAAATGCAGATATACATGAAGGCATAATGCACAAGTGTGTAAATTTTCAGAACGAAATGCGTTGAAATGAGGGTTGTGCAAAAAAACAAACAAATCTAGGGCTGTTTAACAAATGATACTATTCATCCTTCCAGGCCATGAATTTGTCTTTTTTGTACAGGTCGCAATTTAAGGTATTTCATCGTGAATTTTTACACACATGTACATTACATCCTTATATACATGCATGTTTTTTCAGAATTTTTTGAAACCAAAAAGTTTGAATTTTGAATTTTTCAAAAATAAAGGGCTCCATGGAGCTTGGCCTCTAAAACGCCACACTCCTTTCTCCCTGCCTTGTTAGTACTACACCATTATATACCATTTTGGGATTCAAGGTCATCTGTTTCTTATTTAAACTAAGGTAAATTATTAGTCACCAACCTGTGCAATCGGGTGGGCTAGCTACTTTAGTTCTATCCAATATTAACCGTATGAACCGCTCCCACCCCAAAAAATAAAGAACCACGTATGAATATCTATTTTTTCAAAGCGGAGGCAAAAGAATTGCCTCATCGATTAAATAAGGAGAAGAGAATTGCCCAATTAATTTACAGAAAACCGATACAAACAACCTCAAAGTGTGCTACTCACAAAGTACGAAACACCACGACCACATAGGCGGCCCGTCCAATGCTCCCAACACACAACAACCAGAGTTCTCAGCACTTATACAACACAACGGAACCCCTGGCGAGGACACCAACAACACCAACTCAGAAGGCCAAAGCCACGGTGACGACACGAGAATCAGAGCACTATCCATTATGGAATCGCGGACACATTCCCATTAGCATTACACTTCTTGCTTTTGCTCCTCTTTGATCTCTCCTTCAGGAGACAGCCATCAGTCTTGCTGGATGCAGGGTGATCAACCACCCATTTGTCAAAGAAATCACAAAACTTGTTGTAGTTGCGGGTGTAACTGTCGTCAACCAAGCGGCTACCAGAAGCAGGCACCAACACACCGCCTGCATCAATATCGTCAACCATAGGAACCTCCGGTCCGACGGATTCAGGCGCCTCCAGCTACACACATGACAAAGGTGAATCATGTCCCTCACACGAAGTCGTCGATGAGTCCACCTTCTTATGCTCCACTGACAGACTCAGACATAGCTGCCTAAGCTCAGGCATGATCTGCAGCACCGGAGCCACTAGCACGGCGTTGGACTCTGTCTAAGTGGAAAACAATATAGGAGGGCGAGGTAGACATCGACAATGAATTGTCTCCACCAAGAGGGGAGAAACAACCAAATAACTCCACCCCCTGTCCTCCGCAGAGCAAACACCGAACGCACAAGGAGGATGCGAGGTCGGAGTGGTTTGCAACATAGCTGGCACAAAGGAGAATCTACTCAGAGCAACCTCCGCTCGCTCCAAAAAACACCCAACCCGCACCAGACAGCCTTCCAGCAGCACAGTCTGATCAGCCAAAGCAGCCTGCAACATCACCTCGGACTGGGTTGTCGATCTTGCGGAAGCAGAGACTACAGACGTCCAAGACCCACTGTGAAGCGCCCTAGAGGGGATCGCGGATTTCATCAGACACTCACATGAAGCAGGAGCAAGACGATGCACGGTGCCGAAGCGAGACACGGGTGATATGGCAAGGCATGCCAGCAAGCTTAGAGGACGCCATGCATTGCGGCATGCACGCGCATGGTGACCGTTCTCCAAACAACAGGAACACCACAACGGATGTCTGCAATCAGCCGCACGGTGCCCATGAGCGAGGCATATGCAGCATCTACCATGAAGCCAAGCGAGGATGGGACGAGGAGCCATTGTCGTGGATGGCAACGACGTCGGACGACGCGTGCTGCGCCGCAGTAGCACCTCCTGCCAATCCCCACTTGTGTCCACCTCATGCCCCACGTACATCCCGCTGGAATTGATCGAGGGCCTTGGTGTGACAGCAGGCGGCTGTAACACCCCAGGTATTAGCCATGTCACTAGCTTGATCAATGTGCCATGTCAGCATAATTATCATAATTAAATTGCATTAGGAAATAACCCCACTTCCAAACCCTATTCAAATTCAAATTAAATAAGCAAGTCAAAATATTTTGTGTTCAAACATGCCAGCAAAAATGTTCACATGATAAGGAATATTCCATGACTAAATATGTTAAGAAAAACAACATTACGATAATTCTCATATTGCCCCTAGCTATTTAAAACAGAACCAAAACAACACTTTATAGACATTTAAATACTTTGGAGTTAATCGACTGTTCAAAATGCCCCAAACCAATTTTATTACAACACCACAATGTGTCCTACCATTTATAGTGCAAGTTTCATATTTTACAAAAGAACAACAGTGCTCAAACAATTGCCAAAATAGAGGCTGGAAAAAGAAAACAGAAAAAGAAAAGAAAAATGAAAAAGGGCTACTGCTTATCTGGGCTTTGAGTGACTACAGAGCCGGCCCAGCCCTCCCGGCATCGTCTCCTTCCTCCTGCTCATGGAGCACGCCGTGGCCGAACGAGCGCACGTGCCGCGCCTGGCCCCCCTGTCCTCCTATCGACAGCGCATCGCCGCTGCTGCCCTGGAGAGGATAAGAGCACCCCCGACCAACCCTAGCTCTCTCTCTTCCTCCTTCGACCGCTCCCACCTCTGGCCGACGCTGCCATAGCGGCCTCCCCCTCGAACTCGTAGCCGCCGACCTCCTTGAGCGCCGTGAAGCTGTCCACGAGCTCCGCCCCGCTCGACTGCATTGACCGGAGCAAGCCGTTTGAGCCGAGGCCCTCTGCAACGAGCCGCGCGTCGCCGTCTTCCTCCTCGGCCACCTAAGTTCACCGCCGTCCATTCGTCGCCGTCAAGCCCTCCCCGAGCCTGCTTTGCACACCGGCAGGATCACTGTGAGCCGGCGACCATTTCCCCTCTCTTTCCCCCTCCATTCCGTGCATGTAGTCGTCGATCCCGTAGTTGCCGTACCCATCGCCGCTGCTCGCCGTGGCCACCGTGGGTCAAGATCGCAACCGAGCACGGCATTGTGCTCCTGGTGCGCCCAGGAGCCCAATGCACCCACGCACGCGTCGCCTAGTGCTCGCTAGCCTCGATTCCGTCGGCACCCAAACTCCGGCGTCGTTTCACCTTGTCGTCGGCGATGTTTCCGTCCACCCCCACTCTGGCTGGTAGGTTAGATCTACGCGGCGTGCACCCTGCATTCGAACACAACTTGTGGCACGGCGTTTGGTCGCCTGTGCGGCGATTCCGCGCGTCTCCTCCGCGTCGGGTGGTCGCCGGAGCAACTCCGGCGTGTCTCCGGCGCCGCCGCTGACCTGGCCCGACAGGTGGGGCCTCTGGGTCACTGTCCAGTGGGACCCCCTGGGTCAGCTGACCAGTCAACGGGTCAACGCTGACCCGCTGACTCAGCCTTCCTGGCCCACCCGACAGCGTCTGCTGACTGGGCAGCTGACCTAGTCAACTGGGCCCACTGGTCAGCCTCTCTGTTGCTGCTGCTGGGTACAATTTTTGGTACCCGTAGCATTTTCAGTTAAATAGTTTTCAAATTAATTTAAATCTAAAAATTCCAGAAATTGAATTAAACTCTGAAATTCAATAGAAAAATAACTGTAAATCTGATTGAAATAATTTATATACGAAAAAATGATCAGAAAAACGAGACGAATTTGAATGTCATTTGCATGCATGATAGAAGTCTCTAGCATAATGAATCTGCAACTTTCACCCTCATATCGATAGATGAATAGTGTATGACTTTGGGAAAATAATCCTAGATTATTTTTTTGATTCATTAAAATTGTGTAGTAATGCATTAGACCACACCTGCATCATAATTGCCATGACCATGCATTTTGTAGCATCTGTGTGCCGTCACTTATTCCTTTCCCCCTCCGGCATTCTTTTCGATAGACCCCGAGACCGACGCTCCCCAGGAGTAAGGCTACATCATTGAGGACCCTTACCCCTCTGGAGAGCTTGCAGGAAAGCAAACCCCCTTGATCATCCCTATACAGCCCACTCCATCTCCCTCCTTCTTGCATTAGATTATCTGCTGCTATTACTGTTTATCGGTAGCTCCTATATCTGATGCATAGCCTGTCCTTGTAACTGCCATTGATACCTTTCCATGTATCCTGTATTGCTTAGAATAGCTTATTGTGTCACATATGTGGCCATTCACCCTGTTCGTCTGCCATGCTTAGTAGTCGGGCCGTGATCCCACTTGGGCGATGATCACGGATGTTTTACATTTAACATGTTACTATAGATGGGTCGGCCAAGAGGGCACCCACGAGTGTTGCACTATTATCAATGGTTCAAGTCGACTAGGCTGAATGCCTACCGCGAGTTATGGTTCAAGACGGTAGGGCTGAGAGCCCTCCGCGAGTGGTTCCGATTATTAAACATTAATTCGCTACCACGAGTTCTGGGTATGTTATCTGAGATGGCTATGTGCCTATACGCACTAACCGCCACGCGATACAATGGTTTATGGGGCCTTCGGCGTCGTCAGTTCCTCCGAAGGTGATCCAGATGTCGCAGTTCATACTTGTCGGCGCGCGCCGGGTGAGCGTATACCCCCTGAGCCCCAACGGACAAGATGGTGGGCTTGGTCCCGGCCGCGTTCGCAACACGCAGGTGTGCTCGGGGTGATCGACCGGAGATCCCTTAGCCATAGGACTTAGACCGGCGGGCGGCTTCTCTGGATAGCTTAGGTAGGATTTCGGCGTGTCGATCAGCCGAGGCCGGGCATAGCCCGCGGAAAGGTGTGTCCGGCTAGAGTTAATCGAGCTTGTCGGGCTATGTTGTGCACCCCTGCAGGGAAGAAGATTGATCTATTCGAATAGCCGTGTTCACGGTAACAAGACGCTTGGTGTTGTATGTATGAGCTCTAATTACTTTAACTGGATACTTAATAAAACACCCCACCCCTTTACTATTGTTGTGCCCGTGATCGCTTTCTCACTGGGAGTCAAGGAAGGATCGCTGGCATATTGCTGCTTTACATTATTACTGATACTCTTTCACCTGAGTAGTTCCAAGTTGGTATCAAGTTGGTATCTTATCCGCCACACTCTTCTCATGCTGCAAGAGGCCGTTGCTGCTAGTCTTCGTTAAGATTAGCTTCTTCCCCCTCTTACTCTGGCATTTTTGCAGTTCAGTCCAATGATATAGCCCCATTCCTTTGATAATGTTGCATACTAGCATAGTTCTGATGTAAGACTTGCGAGTACTTTGGATGAGTACTCACTGCTGCTTTGCTACTCTTTTCTACAAACCCGGTTCTGCTTCAGATGATGGAGACCAGGATGCTGATGGTTCCATCGCCGGCTACATCGTGGAGATCATCGATGACCAGTAGATTAGGAGGCCCCAGGCAGGAGGCCTCGCCTCTTTCATTCGTATCGTAGTTTGTTTAAGCCTTCTTAAGGCAAAACCATGTGTGAACCTATCTGTGCTCTGATGATTTTATTTGTATGACTGATGTATCCCCGGGTCCTTATAGCCCCTATTGTAATATAAATGTTTAAGTTTATCATTTGAGTTTTAGAGTTGTGTTGTGATATTAAACCGTGAGTCCTTGATCTTGATCGTGCATATTGCGTGCATGATTAGTGCACGATCAAGGTGGGGGCGTCACAAGTTGGTATCAGAGCCGACTACCTGTAGGAAGCCCCAACCCTTCTTGGTTGAAGTAGAGTCTAGTCCACAAAACTTATTTTTGAAAAACGTGTTATGTGGCTTACGGGCCCACAACACTCGTGGCTGGTATTAGGATCTTTTTCTCCGCATCCTTACTCTGGGTTCTATACTTCTTACCTCTTCGGGAATAATGATTTTTACTAACTCTAAGTTCTTGTGATCACATCAATCTAGAGATCCAGATTAACTGCATTGTTTCTCGTCTACTTCATACCTTTGGAATCCTGATAGCTGCATTCATTCCGTGCATTCTACTGAGTCTGCTGTAGCCATGCTATGTGTAGTACTTGTATCCATTGCGTGCCTGCATGCCGCCAACCACTCCTATCTATTACATTCCAAACTCACCCTATGGAGCTTGTACTAAACTCTATGTACGAGCGGTATGTCAGACTTGACTATTACTGTGTGTTTATCGCGCTGCCATTTCCGACCTACTGTTTACATCATGGATGATTCCCTGCACTTGCCACTCATGCTTCTTGCCGATGCATTTGCCAAAATGCCCCTGTTAATTCTAGCCGGATGGTTAGAACCAGACATCACATTTGAAAATAAACCTCACAATAGTTGTAAGTGCCCCGAGACCCATTGCGTTAAACCTTGAACGCACAATTAGGACCATGCAACTATATGTCTCTGTAGTGAAACGCATCAAGCGTGATCTTTCTAAGGGTGATTCCTCATACTTCACCCTTGATAATTGTGACTCTGCAGTGCAGCCCATCAGACATGATTGTACTGAGGGTGAATCCTCGAACTTCGTCTATGATGAGCAAGGCACCTTGATCTTCAAAGGTCACCTAGTGGTTCCTTAAAACCCACAACCAAGATGTAAGGCCAGACGTTCTCAAGAAAATTCATGAAATTCTTGTGGTTGTCATTCTGATCATGTTGACTTAACATACATGCGAACACTCGCAATCATTAGTCGATTCTTAGAAATTCGTCCTTCCGGCTCAGACCGCAATCCGGACATGAGCTGGTTCTCGGCCAATCAAACATTGATTGATTGTCCATCTAAGTCTATTCAACTTACTCATCTTTGAATTAGAGCTTCTGCTTATCATTCCATGTTGTTGGAAATTGCAACCCCTCTGTAATTTATACTTCGCGTTGATCAGATATTTCCATCATTTGGTGCGTTTGCATTTTCCTTTCCTTCTAGTTGAATACCGATACTCACATCAGATCCCTTTGATGGATTATTATCTGAATATTTTTCTCATATTCAAAACCTTATGAGTTCTTTCCTCGATACAAAGGCCTTTGATGAATTGTATCATCTGCTTTTATTATCGGTACTCTTGCTTTCGAGCTTGTATCCTTTGTTTCTATCGTGTGTTGTATAGGTACTTAAAATGCCTCGATGGGTTGTATCTGTGCTATCTGCAAATCCGTGTGAACCCAAAAGTTTTCACGGGTCATGCTCTACTGATGTTTCACCAGATAAATTTTCAATGCTAAAAACATTCTCAAAAGGAGAAGTGATTGGAAAGAAATACATTGAAGAAGTGGGAGTCGACCCTAAGCATTTATGTTCATGCCCATGGAAAAGATGTAAATTTTTTATCATGGAAGCTTCTCATAAAATGATTATCCCTTTGTATAAACCATATGATATCCTTGATTTAATCCTTCGCAATTATGGATCTGACCATGTTGTTCTCGCTTGATATATCTTAGAGAAACCCATTGAAGTATCTCACCCATTTCTTGGATAAAGCTAGAATATTTGCAATTTGCAGATCAATGAACCAGTCCAGCTTCATTATGTTCTATCTTGGTAGCTTTCACTTCTTATATTGACAATATCGTGCTACTGCACTACATTTCATAAATTTTTGATGAAGTAATACTTCTCACCATCGTTGTCATTCCACGGGTTCAGAGTTGATTGTCACTCGAGAACACCGATAAGTCAATCAAATCCGTACTACAATTCAATGCCCCTAGAATTTTGTTGCTGGGATATTTAAACTCAATCATGTCATTTCTACTCTGATCGTGCCTTCTTCCAAGATGTGAGTCGAATTCGTGATGAGAAATACCATCCTTGCCCCTCGATAATTTGGGTTGTCATTAACAACATCCTTGCCTCCCTTCCAACACAGACTTGGTCATGTATTGGTTATACATTAAGCTCCTTGTCATTCTTGAAATTGTTCCTTGTGTATTTCTAGTGATCTTCAAACCCAACCTTTACTTAAACACCATATCATTGCTACCCCAAAGCATGACTGTGGTACACCGAATATCAACAAAAACATCGGAACCGCAATGTTAAATGCTTCTTGATCAATTATCCAAACACCATCAAATTGGTAAACATTATGATCATCCTTGCCCCTTTTATCTAAGGGATTGTGTATTTGCTGACCTGCCATGCATATCCTACTTTGCTTGATCATGGAAAGGATATACTCCTAATACTTGTGTATAATCACATTTTCCTTTTCATTGGTCTGATTAACTGATAATCACATTTTCCTTTCCATTGGTCTGTTTAACCTTTCTTGCAAATTTAATTGATCTAAGCAGTAATAATTCCCTGCTTATGTAAACACCCCGGTGTTCAACCCTGTCAGTAAACCTTGTTGCAATTGTTGTTGACATTCCGGTAACCACCGGTGGATGAGAACTTCGCCTATTGGTCTGCCTCGTATTAACGAGCAAAAAAATAGTTCTCTTCGTCCCCCGCCCTCGGTATCGATGATGTTGCAACGTAGCCGACAAAGTGTCCACTGACAAACCTTGTATCGTGGCCGTACAAAATGCCACCACTCTCCTTGTTCATCATGGTGGTATAAATGATGGTCCCTTCGGTTTTGATCATCCTAATGATTCAAAAACCCTCGAGTCATCAAATGCTTACTTGTGCAATGTGTTTGTCTTTCGGTGTTAATGGTGTGCATCCTTCCCATTGCTAAGATTGTTTTTGAGATTATAATGATTCTTCCTACCCTGAGCATGCCATTCCTCTGAATCTTTTGCTAGAGTTCTATTCAATCCTAAGTTCCGTACGAGGAAGCTCTGTGATACTTATGTCTGAATTATCTTTTGCACTTGGCTTCGTATGTATTTCTGCGAGCCACCGTTCTTGATATGATCCATTCCGGTATCAGACTCAAGATTCATTTTTCGACACTCTGAACCCCTTTTCGCATCTTGCTTCAGGCCTTAATTGATTGCCTACCCAAATGAAGCAATCCGTATCTTCTTAACTCACTCTCGCTAGGAATTCCGGTGTTCCAAAACTCGAGAGATACTAATGTCTTTCATTCATGGAATAACCTCAGATGATTACCCGTTGTAGACTTCCATTGTTGCCGAATTACCCCTTGTCCTTTTCGTAAGTACGATGAAGATTCCGAAGGAAGGATGACGACTCCATCATGATGCTCTGGTGTAGAGAAAAGAAGACCTCAATGCAATGGATCAACTTCTTTAAGTAGAGTAACAAGGAACAAGAAGACTCGTTAGAATTACGTAACCAGGCCTTTCCCCCTTGCTCTACCTCTTAAATCTCAGAACGAGATTTTTTTTAGTGGAGGAGAGTTGTAACACCCCCAGGTATTAGCCATGTCACTAGCTTGATCAATGTGCCATGTCACCATAATTATCATAATTAAATTGCATTAGAAAATAACCCCACTTCCAAACCCTATTCAAATTCAAATTAAATAAGCAAGTCAAAATATTTTGTGTTCAAACATGCTAGCAAAAATGTTCACATGATAGGGAATATTCCATGACTAAATATGTTAAGGAAAACAACATCACCATAATTCTCATATTGCCCCTAGCTATTTAAAACATAACCAAAACAGCACTTTATAGACATGTAAATACTTTGGAGTTAATGCACTGTTCAAAATGCCCAAAACCAGTTTTATTACAACAACACAATGTGTTCTACCATTTATAGTGTAAGTTTCATATTTTACAAAAGACCAACAGTGCTCAAACAATTGCCAAAACAGAGGCTGGAAAAAGAAAACAGAAAAAGAAAAGAAAAATGAAAAAGGGCTGCTGCTTATCTGGGCTTTGAGTGACTACAGAGCCGACCCAGCCCGCCTGGCGTCATCTCCTTCCTCCTGCTCATGGAGCACGCCGTGGCCGAACGAGCGCACGTGTCGCGCCTGGCTCCCTGCCCTCCTATCGATAGCGCGTCACCGCTGCTGCCCTGGAGAGGATAAGAGCACCCCGTCGGATACCCCCGACGAACCCTAGCTCTCTCTCTTCCTCCTTCGCCCGCTCCCACCTCTAGCCGATGCTGCCATGGTGGCCTCCCCCTCGAACTTGTAGCCACCTACCTCCCCGAGCATCGTGAAGCTGTCCACGAGCTCCATCCCGCTCGACTGCGTCGACCGGAGCAAGCCGTTTGAGCCGAGGCCCTCTGTAATGAGCCGCGTGTTGCCGTCTTCCTCCTCGGCTGCCGAAGTTTGCCGCCGTCCATTCGTCACCATCGATCCCTCCCTGAGCCCGCTTTGCACGCCTACATGATCACTGTGAGCCGGCAACCATTTCCCCTCTCTTTCCCCCTCCATTCCGTGCGTGTAGCTGTCGATCCCGTAGTTGCCGTACTCATTGCCGCTGCTCGCCGTGGCCACCATGGCTCAAGCTCGCAACCGAGCATGGCATTGTGCTCCTGGTGCTCCCAGGAGCCCAACGCACCCATGCACGCATCACCTAGTGCTCGCTAGCCTCGATTCCGTCAGCATCCGAACTCCGGCATCGTTTCACCTCGTCGCTAGCGACGTTTTTGTCCACCCCTGCTCGCGCTGCTGGTTAGATCGACGCGGCGTGCACCCCACATTCGAACGCAACTTGTGGCACGGCGTTTGGTCGCCTATGCGTCGATTCCGCGCGTCTCCGCCACGTCGGGTGGTCGCCGAAGCAACTCCGGCGTGTCTCCGGCGCCGCCGCTGACCTGGCCCGACAGGTGGGGCCTTTGGGTCACTGCCCAGTGGGTCTCCCTGGGTCAGCTGACCGGTCAACGGGTAAACGCTGACCCGCTAACTCAGCCTCCCTGGCCCACCCGTCAGCCTCTGCTGACTGGGCAGTTAACCTAGTCAACTGGGCCCACTGGTCAGCCTCTCTGCTGCTGCTGCTGGGTACAATTTTTGGTACCCGTAGCATTTTCAGTTAAATAGTTTTCAAATTAATTTAAATCTGAAAATTCTAGAAATTGAATTAAACTTTGAAATTTAATAGAAAAATAACCGTAACTCTGATTAAAATAATTTATATACGACCAATGATCAAAAAAACGAGACGAATCTGAATATGTCATTTGCATGCATGATAGAAGTCTCTAGAATAATGAACCTTCAACTTTCACCCTCATATCGATAGATGAATAATGTATGATGACTTTGGGAAAATAATCTCAGATTATTTTTCCGATTCATTTAAATTGTGTAGTAATGCATTAGACCACCCTTCCATCATAATTGCCATGACCATGCATTTTGTAGCATCTGTGTGCCGTCACTTATTCCTCTTCCCCTCCGGCATTCTTTTCGATAGACCCCGAGACCGACGCTCCCTAGGAGTACGGCTACATCATTGAGGACCCTTACCCCTCTGGAGAGCTTGCAGGCAAGCAAACCCCCTTGATCATCCCTATACAGCCCACTCCATCTCCCTCCTTCTTGCATTAGATTATCTGCTGCTATTACTATTTATCGGTAGCTCCTATATCTGATGCATAGCCTGTCCTTGTAACTGTCATTGATACCTTTCCATGTATCCTGTATTGCTTAGAATAGCTTATTGTGTCACATCTGTGGCCATTCACCCTGTTCGTCTGCCATGCTTAGTAGTCGGGCCGTGATCCCACTTGGGCGATGATCACGGATGTTTTACATTTAACATGTTACTAAAGATGGGTCGGCCAAGAGGGCACCCACGAGTGTTGCACTATTATCAATGGTTCAAGTCGGCTAGGCTGAATGCCTGCCGCGAGTTATGGTTCAAGACGGCAGGGCTGAGAGCCCTCCGCGAGTGGTTCCAATTATTAAACATTAATTCGCTACCACGAGTTCTGGGTATGTTATCTGAGATGGCTATGTGCCTATACGCACTAACCGCCACGCGATACAATGGTTTATGGGGCCTTCGGCGTCGTCAGTTCCTCCGAAGGTGATCCAGATGTCGCAGTTCATACTTGTCGGCGCGCGCCCGGGTGAGCGTATACCCCCTGAGCCCCAACGGGCAAGATGGTGTGCTTGGTCCCGGCCGCGTTCGCAACGCGCATGTGTGCTAGGGGTGATCGACCAGAGATCCCTTAGCCATATGACATAGACTGGCGGGCGGCTTCTCTGGAGAGCTTAGGTAGGACTTTGGCATGTCGATCAGCCGAGGCCGGGCATAGCCCGCGGAAAGATGTGTCCGGCCAGAGTTAATCAAGCGTGTCGGGCTATGTTGTGCACCCCTGCAGGGAAGAAGATTGATCTATTCGAATAGCTGTGTCCACGGTAACAGGACGCTTCGTGTCGTATCTATGAGCTCTAATTAATTTAACTGGATACTTAATAAAACACGCCACCCCTTTACTATTGTTGTGCTCGTGATCGCTTTCTCGCTGGGAGTCGAGGAAGGATTGCTGGCATATTGCTGCTTTACATTATTACTGATACTCTTTCACCTGAGTAGTTCCAAGTTGGTATCAAGTTGGTATCTTATCCGCTACACTCTTCTCATGCTGCAAGAGGCCATTGCTGCTTGTCTTCGTTAAGATTAGCTTCTTCCCCCTCTTACTCTGGCATTTCTATAGTTCAGTCCAAAGATATAGTCCCATTCCTTTGATAATGTTGCATACTAGCATAGTTCTGATGTAAGACTTGCGAGTTTTTTGGATGAGTACTCACTGCTGCTTTGCTACTCTTTTCTACAAACCCGGTTCTGCTTCAGATGATGGAGACCAGGATGCTGATGGTTCCGCCGCCGGCTACATCGTGGAGATCATCGACGACCAGTAGATTAGGAGACCCCAGGCAGGAGGCCTCGCCTCTTTCATTCGTATCGCAGTTTGTTTAAGCCTTCTTAAGGCAAAACCATGTGTGAACCTGTCTGTACTCAGATGATTTTATTTGTATGACTGATGTATTCCCGGGTCCTTGTGGCCCCTATTGTAATATAAATGTTTAAGTTTATCATTTGAGTTTTAGAGTTATGTTGTGATATTAAACCGTGAGTCCTTGATCTTGATCGTGCATATTGTGTGCATGATTAGTACACGATCAAGGTGGGGGCGTCACAGCGGGCATCTGAGGGGCCATCTCCTCTTCATCATCTTTGTCGTCGTCATCAACAGTGGAGGCCCACAACAGAGATCACGGAGCACATGTTAGCCTACCCTCACGCCGATGCTGCACTCCAGATCCACTTCACTATCCTCGTCATCGCCATTGGTCGGGGCAACAGGGGCTAGCAGCAGCACATCCAAGGCGGTATCAATAAGCGTGACAGGGACGACAGGCGTTGGGGCCAAAGCAGTTGTCGGCGCAGACTTGGGACGTGGCTCCTTCACACCCCTGTTTTCCTTCCTAAATCTGCAAGCTGGGGGCAGCGGACGCGGTCGAGTGCAGACGCCGGTAGCCGGGATGGTACCAGCAGTCGGAGCGCTCGAAGCTGACCCTGGCTTGGTCACCAAAACAGCGCCCACATCGCCAGCAGCCCAGGTGTGGTGACCCAGTGGCAACGGCAGAGCAAAGAACTCGCGAGCAAGGCACCTCCGACCTAGACTCGGGGAAGCGGATGAGACACGGCAGCCAGACCTTAAAGGAACGACGCAGGCGGCGGGTGGACGGCGGCTGCTGCCGTGGTTGGAGATGACGCTAGAGCAGTGGCCGCCTTCGAGATTCATGCGAGCGGCATCATTGAGCGTACTGACGGACAGGGCTGCGCAGAGCCCGGTGTGGGAGAGAACGCCACGAAAAGCTTGGATCTGGTGTCGGCAACCGCAACAGAGGTCGGAGGCCAGAGATCCGGGCAGCGGCGGCGCGCGCCCAACCCCTGCCGCTTGCGCGGTCACGAGAGCGCCATCGAAGAGGTCACCTAATATTGTATGAATATCTATCAGTGTGTTTCTTGAAAAATCTAAAAACTACTCAAATTCGTCTAGCAACATGTCCACCATGCTAGCCCGCCGAAATTCGTTGCTCCTGATACACTGAGAGTCTGAGAGCTGGGTTTCTACAACCTAAATTGATCCACAAAGATGACCAGTAAACTATCCCTTCATCCTACAATTTGAGGCGTGATCTAAAGTCAGAATTCAACTTTGACCATCGGTTAGACAAATAATTTATGAGTTATATGGTATTTAAAAACACTTCCAAAGGCGTAACCTTACTGTCTTATTACTAAAAAAATGTTAGCTTAATTATTGGTCAATTTTACACTTGGACTTTACAGTATGCCCTATATATAAGAAGGAGCAATATTTAGCAAAAGAAAACTTTGATTAGGCTGAGAAAATTATGGGAACTTCAACAGTTGTGAAGTTACTTGACATGGGTGTAAGTGTTGTAAGGCTTTCTTTAGAATATAACCCAGGAAAAAATACCGTGCTATGACAAAATAGCGCAACCCTTAAAATCCGCTATAGCGAAGCTATAACGCACTATAGTGAAGCTATATCACGCTACGCTATAGCGAACGATTAATTGTGCACTGATTTCATTTAGCGAGACATGGCTTTTAACGCTCTAGCATGCTATTTTTTTCCTTGTTTAAACTAATTTTGTTGGTCATTGTTATGCCAGATGGCCCTACAATGCATTGCCCTTATCAGAGATTACTATCTGATCCATAATTGGAAATGCAAATGTTTACTAAATGAGTTAATATTGATTAATAAAACATGGAACTATGTGAGAAGCAAGTATATGATTTAAACCGTTGAGAGTACACAAATGTAATGTGATTCTGATCATTTTTTATGATTCCTAGCTACGTTAGCACTTTGGAGCAGTTTCATATCAATAATAGAATAAAAAATAAATCTAAAGAGTATAATGTGAATGAACCATTATGAGTTAAAACAACTAAAAAGGAAATAGATTTCATGAGCTCTTTTCTACTTAGTTTTAGATGGGATTCGTATAAGGGATTTTACTGTTATTAATTAATTTGAAATAACAGATAATTAACATCTAATACAATTTGTTTACTAATTATTTTGTTTAAGAATTAATATATGGTGATATTTGTATGTATTCATCAAATATGTGCTTAAGAAGTACTCCCTCCGTTCCTAAATATAAGCCTTTCTAGAGATTCCAATATGAACTACATACGGAGCAAAATGAGTGAATCTACACTCTAAAATACGTCTATATACATCTGTATGTAGTTCATATGAAAATCTTTAAAAGGGCTTATATTTAGAAACGGAGGGAGTAATTAATTACCCTCACTTTAACCAAATATTTGTAGTACTATACGGTAATTAATAACCCTCACTTTAACCAAATATTTGTAGTACTAGTACTTGTTGTGTTGATACACGCTTGTGGCTAACACATGCTGTTAGTTTGTACTACTCTTGCATGGTCACAGTAGGTGATAATTTTGCACACACCTGCAGGGACATTGATTGGCCAGTGATTTTACTCAGCTCGTCTAGAGACCATAATCCCTCTATCCTGGTTTATAAGGCTTGCATGCATTCGACGAAAGTTTCACCATTAATTTGACCAATAAAATATGAGTTATATGTTACAAAAATTATATCATAAAAAACTTGTCGTGAATGTGAATCTTATTATATACATGGTATCACCTATAACTAGTATTTTAGAATTATTGACAAAATTAATGGTCAAAGTTTTCAATGAAATGCTTCCTACGAAAATGTTATAATTGAAATGCATGCAATTCTTATAAACCAAATAGAGGGAGTGCAAAAACAATGCCATGTAGTTAGAAACCTACTTATTTTTGTTAGCACTTAAGGACATCAGAAATCCATTGAGAAGTCAAATGCCTCACCCTAGAGGCATTTATTTAACTATGTATATTAAACACAATGAGCGGGGGGAGGTAACACATCCTGTGCATCGAATCTCTATTTAATATTTTGATACGAGTGTATAGGAACAACTAATACTGAAGACTCGAAATAATTTCAAATCCAAATTTAAAGCATAGTTGCGAAACAAAAATAAGAAATTCCATGCCTATATCAGTAATGGGCTGAATTCTTAGCGCAATTTTTATTAGCTACTATTCATTGAGAGATTTGCCTTTTTGGTTTGTTCATGAGCTATGTTTAGAGTTTTAAACTGATTTTTTGTGGCATGATAAATATATATTGTGTCCGTGTGTTGATTTATTTTTAGAACTTTTGTCCATCCCTACAAGAGTGCATCGAGGTTGGGTGCACTAGATATGAACACATGATGCATGTTATGACATGGACACCTAGAGTGAAGGCAGGTCATAATTAGTTATTGCTTTAACTGGGCTTTGGATCTTGAACTTTTGGTTGCAAGCACTACCGGAATTAACATGTCCGGCCGTCGGCATAGGCCCAATTGCTGTCGGCGTAGGTCTATGCCGACGGCTGCCGTCGGCAACGAAATCGTCGGCATTGACCTGTCAGACCGTCGGCATATAAAAGCCGTCGGCGTAGGACCCTATGCCGACGGCGTCAGGCAAGCCGTCGGCGTAGATACACCGTCGGCAAAAAAAGACGGCAGGCCAGCTAACGGTGTCGCAGACACGTGTCACCAACTAGATGCAGCCACGTGGCAGGTATACGCCGACGGCTTTGCCGTCGTCATCGCTCAGATCCATGCCGACGGCAAAGCCGTCGGCATATAGCTATCACGTGGCTGCATCTGGTAGCTGCAGCGTGTGCCGCTCCGGAGCCGCCACGTGGCCACTTTATGCCGACAGCTTGGCCGTCGACATAGCTTTAAAACTATGACGACAGCCAAGCCTTCGGCATAGAGGTGCCATGTGGTGGCTCCTGGGAGTTCTAGGGCCAGACGTACGACGACGGCTTTGCCATCGGCATATCTTTGAGCTTCAAAGATATGCCGATGGCAAAGCCGTCGTCGTACGTCTGGCCCAGGAACTCCCAGGTGCCGCCACGTGTGCCCTATGCCGATAGCATTTGATGAAGCCATCGGCATAGAGGACACGTGGTGGCTCCTGGGAGCTCGGCCACACCCTATGCCGACGGTAAAGCCATCGGCATAGGTTTGGTCAATTTTTTCCCTCTGTTTTGTTTCTGGCCTACAAATTATATATATACAGATCAACATCATCATCTAAAGATCAACAACATCATCATCTACAAATGAACAATATCCATGAACATGATAAAAACATCATCAACATATGTAGAATCCATGGACATGATCGAAACATCATCGAAACATCATCAACATAATAGGAAGTATAAAACATGGGATCAAGTATAAAACATGGAAACATCATCTATAAGTGGTCAAGCACCACCACCACCACCAGCATCAGCATCAGCACCACCACCACCACCACCACCAGCATTAGCACCACCACCACCACCACCACCACCACCACCCCAGACCGGAGTGTCTGGGCTCCATGAACCAAGAGTAGCACCACCAGCAGTACCACCACCAATGGCTGATCCATAGGATCCCTACATGTTTTAAAAGAGAGAGTTAGGAGAAATATGTAAGTGTTGAATCCACGATATGTAGTGCTTGAATAGTTTGGCAATGTACTAACCGGAGTCCCACTGCCATGTGATAAAAATTCTTCGAACGAAGGGAGTCTTGGGTACAGTCTAGGAAGTGGTGATGCTGGTCCCATTGGTGGAGGAACGGTGCCAGTTTGAATAGCCGCATACATATTCTGCATGTTAGTTGACAAGCAAAGACGAAGGTCATAAGAAATGAAAGTACAATAGTTATCTTGGCTCTAAGTAGGCACAACTAACCTCCATTTGGCTAGCGCGGTACTCCTCATACGCTCGCACCATCTCGGCGTGTTGCTCGCACTCTAAACGATGAAGCTCGACAAGCTTAATGCAGGCCTACAATATGACATGATGGAACTCATCAGCATAGCAATGCAGAAAGAAGGTGAGAAAAAAAAGAAAACGAGAAAAAAAAATACTTACATCCTTCTGGCTTGTTCCGCTCGGGTATGCCCAGGATGTGTTAGCCGTACTCACGCTCGGGCTGGTAGCTCGGAGCTGTGTGTAAGAGACGGCAGGCTGGATCACACGATCCAGATGCGCGTGGCGGCCATGTTGCTTGACATGTCCAGACAAGACAACCGCCGTCTCGACGGTCTCCGACTCTATGGGGTTAGCACAATCCTCCCCATTCCGCCGACGAAACTCCTCCGTGTAGGCCGTCAGATTCTCCCCGGTTTTGCCATAGTACTTGCCCTCGTCGTCCTTGGGCTTCTTCTGCACACAGCCAAGCTCAAACGTCTTCATATCTGAGATCAGCTGCTTCATCACGGACTCTTGTAACGCCAAACAAAAGTTACGCATACATAAGAACATGACGGAAAATAGAAGAAGAATGTTTCATATATATACCAAGACTTTCTTGTGGCGATGGTGGCTCCGGTTTCCTTGACAGTTTGTTCCGTCAGTTCCATGATTGCTCCGGTATTTGCTGCTCGTGGCAGGAAACGCTGCATCCTCCCTGAGCCATCTATCCACCAACCCCTCCCATCCATCACTCTTTCCGAAGCACCAAGCAGGAATCACCTAAATAATGAAAGCATAACATTTCAATACCAGACAATGAAATTTACCACAAACGTGGGAATGAAAAGACTGTATACTACTTACGTCCAAATACTACTTCCTGGTCATAGGGGGGCGCTCCTTCCTCGCTCTCTCCTTGGTCATCTTGTTGTTGAGAACAGTGTGGTAGTAGTGCGATATGGCCACCCAGCGCACCTCGTACAACATCTGATGGAGCATCTTACTCACAGCCGCCAGCAAGACCTGGTCAGCTCTGGCCTTGTCCTCCTCCAAAACTCTATGGAATTCCTACAGTCATGCATAAAACCAGAATGGAACAAGTCATGAGTTAAGTGATTGGATGATGAACTATGAACGGAACTCAACGCTTGTACTTCTGAAGAGAACTTACCCAAAAACGAGTGATCACGGCCTTAGTGTGAGTCTCATATCCCGCAAGGCTAGCAGCTTCGTAGTGCTCCCAGCGCGTTGCCCAAACCCGCTCCTCGCACGGCGGGTTAGCGTTTGGCCGCGGGTTGAACATGCCCAGCCAAAAGTCCTTTAGTAGGATAGTGATCCTGCCGTTTGGAATCCGGCCCTCTCCAATAACCATCCAATTGCTGCAAAAGAATCAAAATTTTAGCATGTGTACAAGCAAAATGTTAGTATATGTTCAAAATATGATAAAGAGGCACATACTCTTTCCCTGAGGGAGTAATGAGGGTCTTCTGCTCGTCGGTAGCAGGAAGGCATGGGAGTTGCGCCACTCCACGCAGCCACCCCTCCCCGCCACCCCCGTCCTGGCCCTCCTCCTCCTCGCCACCCCTCTCCTGGCCCTCCTCCTCCTCGCCACCCCCCTCCTCGCTCTCCTCCTCCTCGCCACCCCTTCCTCACCCTCCTCCTTCACGCCCTCCCTCTTCCCGGACTCCTTCTCCTCGTCCTCATCGTCAGCCACGGAGCCGTCGGCAGAGGGTACCTCACTATAGGAGGGCGTCGAAGACTGGCCACCTATGTCGGCCACGGAGCGAAATTTCTGGCCACCACACCCTCCGCAACCCCGTCCCCCTCTAGAGGGTCTTCCCCCGCGCCCTCCTCCTCTAGGGGCTCTTCCCCCGTCCCCTCGACCTCCTTGTGAGGTGTCATCCTCAAGTAGTCGGGGGGCAACAGTACGGGATCTTCCACTTTGAGTAATTTTAAAGGCGAGTTTGCCTAGCAAATTCATGCCGTCGGCCTTGCCCATGGTTCAATCACCTGCATTGAGAAGGGAGTAAACAATTAGTAACGATAACAAATAAAGATGCAATGCTGGAAATAAATAAGCATACAAAAAAGACATAAAAGCATATTAATAAGGAAGAAAGGAAGCACATTAATAATAAAAAATAAAGATGCAATGCATAAGCATACTAGAAATAAAAAAGCATAAAAAAAGACATAAAATATACGTCTGCTAGAACCCATACGAATCATCAGTGTTGTAATCGATTTCTCGACTGGTCTCATCATCACTATCACGCATATCATCATCGTTGTCTGAGAGAGGTGGAGGCTCATCCTCGTCGTCATCGTCTTCATGTAACTTTTTGAGCATAACTATGTTTTTTACATTCATAATTGTCTCATCATCATTTCATGCATCGTCATCGCTTGGGTCCACATCAACACCACCCAAGTCGTCATCGTCATCGTTTGGATTCACATCATCATGTTGCTCTTGATATAACACCCCCTCGTATGTCATGGGGTTTATGTTGTAGTAATCGTCATCGTTCGGGTCGGGTAGCTTACCATGTGGCGATACCTTGAACACAACTTTCCAACCCTTTAGGTACTCTTTCTGGCATGGGTAGGGCAGATAATAAACTTGCGTGGACTGGTTAGCCACAATAAAGAGATCGGCTCCGGCATAGACGGTTGATGGTTTAACTTGAACTAAACTAATGAAAGGCGTATGGCTCTAGAACATGCATGCAGTCTTTTCTGACTGCCCAGGTAGGTAGCCCGTGCATGCATGATGATTTGTTCGTATGCATGACTGCAGAATATATATATATATATATATATATATATATATATATATATATATATATATATATATATATATATATATATATATATATATATATATATATATATATATATATATATACTAAACGTCTTATAGAAGGGCACAGAGGAAGTAGCACATATATATGCTCTGCAAATACACAAGACACGCTTAATTAATTTTTACTAGAGTTACTCAAAAGCATGCTGTTTTAGTTCTGTAAAGTGGGAGTTGTCTTTTTTAATTATTTTTCATAATTTTCGAATTCTGGAGGAAGTAGAATAAGTCTTTCAGCTTTAGCTTACTTCAACTGCATGCTAATCGCCTCTTATCTAATTCAACGCACTATAATCTGTGTGTAACAGATTGATGGCTATATAGAGTATCCCTTCATATCAAAACTTGTTCCTCCGTTTTACAAACCAACATTCCAAACATCCCAAGTGTATACATATTACACGCGCATATTGCTTGCGGGGACAGTGCAGACATCTGCCGAATTAATTATTTGTATAGGGATCCTTATACTCTGTGAAGGAGCAGATCTTCAATTATTCATTTATTGTCCTTTTCTCACTATTAGCAACATCGGTTCATAACGTAAATTACGAAATGTGATAACATAGTTTTCCAGATTTAATCATCATCGCGCACTGTAGCTCACCCAATCTATCGATTTGGCAAAACCTGCAGAAAACTAGACATCAAACAAGTGGTTTTTGGCGGCAGAAAACTAGACGACTCGGAGGAAGACATGACGAGCTCCAACTACGGGTACAAGCACTTCAAAATATATGAACCATCAAAGCTCTGCCGGCAAAGCAACAGCTAGCCAGGTCGACAGCAGTCAGCCAGTCACATGGTGGTGGTACAAGGAAAGCAAAGACTTGACCATTGCTTGCAGTCGATGATGGAGGAGGCAGAGGCATGCAAGGAGATGCATCTAGTAATTAAGGCATGTCCAGTGATTAATGGCCGAGGGGGCAAAGCACGGCTGTGTTGCTACAGAAAAGGTTCACTACTCACTGAAGGGGACCCAGGACTTATAGGAATCCAAGGGGCCGGAGCAGCAAATTGATTGCCTGTCCCCTCCATCCCCAGGCTGTCTTGCACGCCGGCGAGCTGCCCGCCGCTACTTCATGCCCAGCTGATTGGGGAATGGCCGAGGGGAGGGGGGTCGTCGCTTTGGAGTTATGACGAGAGATGTCGTCATGGGCCTTCTTAGGCTTGAGCTGGTGACGATAGTCGATGATGGAGGAGGCAGATGTGTGCTAGGGCAGGGGTTTCAGCAAGCGTGAGAGAGGGGAAATGGAGACATACCTGGGTCCAGCGGGGTGGGGCGGGGCGGTAGAGGAGGACCGGGGCAGCGGCGGCGTAGAGGCAAGGCGGCGAGGCGGCAGCGCGGTCGTGGGATGAGTGAGCGGAGGAGAGGGAGAGGCGTGAATGAGTGGAGGAGAAGAACCGCAATCGGATAAGGGCGATCTATGCCGACGGCTTTGCGTCGGCATATATAGCCCTGCCACATGTCCATATATGCCGACGGCAAATCCGTCGGCATAGATTTTTTCAGTTTTTTTTAAAATTCTATTATTGCTATTAAAATTCTAACTTTTTAAAAAAACTTTAATTTTTTCTTTTTTAAAAAAGCTATTTTTTTTAAAAAACAACAACTTTTAAAATACAATCCTCCGAAGACCCCGGAGCGGCCTAACTCTGGCAAGTTTGACCGAGTAAACTAGGGCTTTGACTCGCGACGAACGGCGTTCCATCAATGGACTTTTCTACCTGGTTGTGCTAGGTTAGCCCATAGAAACATTTTGAAACAAAGTCTGAGCCCAACCTACCACAAGATTCCCTCCGGGTTACCCTCCGTGGCAGTTTCTCCTTCTAACTGCAGGCGGTGGTGTCGTCTGTGAAGGGGGGCACACTTGGGAGCTGTGTACTGGGTGTTTAAACATCCCACAACACTTTCATACATCTACTAGGAAACAACGCAAGTTTTGGTGGCATTGCTACACTCCGAAGACCCCGGAGCGGCCTAACCCTAGCCAGATTGACCTGGAAAGCTACCCCCTTTGACTTTCGAAGGACGGCATTTGACCAATGTATCTTTCTACCTGGCTGTGATAGGTTAGCCCATAGATACATTTTAAAACAATGTTTGGGCCCAACCCACCACAAGATTCCCTTCGGGTTGACCCGACGTGGCAGTTTTCCTTTCTAAGTGCTGGCGGTAGTGCCGTCCGTGAAAGGGGTCACACTCCAAAGCTAGGTACTGGGTGTTTGAACCACGCACCACAATTTTAGACATGTATGAGGACACAACATAAGTTTTGGTGGCATTGCTACACTCCGAAGACCCCGGAGCGGCCTAACCGTGGCTAGTATGACCGAAAAAGGTACCCTCATCGACTGGTAAATCTGTGCTTGCTAATTTCGCGAATTTTTTATGTCGGTTCGACAACTTCTGTCCCAATATACTGTCCAAAGCACACCTCAAATGGTGTTGTAGAAGCATCCTTTTCGTATTTTTCTTTCAGCTCCTTCCCCCTGGGGTGGCAGTTTCCCCCTCTAATTGCTGGCTGCACCGCCGTCCGTGAAGGGAGTCACACTTCGGAGCTGTGTGTTGGATGTTTAAATATCCCACCACAATTTCATACATCTACTAGGACACAACGCAAGTTTTGGTGGCATTGCTACACTCCCAAGACCCCCGAGCGGCCTAACCCTACCCAGATTGACCGGGAAAGCTACCCCCTTTGGCTTTCAATGGACGGGCTTTGACCAATGTATGTTTCTATCAGGTTGTGATAGGTTAGCCCATAGGAACATTTTAAAACAAAGTTTGGGCCCAACCCACCACAAGATTCCCTCCGGGTTGACTCGACGTAGCAGTTTCCCCCTCTAAGTGCTGGCGGTAGGGCCGTTCGTGAAGGGGGTCACACTCCAGAGCTAGGTACTGGGTGTTTGAATGTTCCACCACAATTTTAGACATGTATGAGGATACAACGCAAGTTTTGGTGGCATTGCTACACTCCGAAGAACCCAGAGCGGCCTAACCGTGGCCAGTATGACCAAAAAAAGCTACACCTTTCGACCGGTAAATCTGTGCTTGCTAATTTCATGAATTTTTTATATTTGTTTGACAACTTCCGTCCCAAGATACTTTCCAAAGCACACCTCAAACGGAGTTGTAGAAGTATCATTTTTGTATTTTCCTTTCAGCTCCTTCCCCCGTGGTGGCAGTTTCCCCCTCTAAGTGCTGCCTGTACTGCTGTCCGTGAAGGTGGTCACACTCCGTAGCTATGTGTTGAGTGTTTAAATATCCCACCACAGTTTCATACATCTACAAGGACACAACACAAGTTTTGGTGGCATTGCTACACTCCCAAGAGCCCCGAGCGGCCTAATCCTATCCAGATTGACCGGGAAAGCTACCCCCTTTGACTTTCAATGGACGGGCTTTGACCAATGTATGTTTCTATCAGGTTGTGATAGGTTAGCCCATAGGAACTTTTTAAAACAAAGTTTGGGCCCAACCCACCACAAGATTCCCTCCGGGTTGACTCGACGTAGCAGTTTCCCCCTCTAAGTGCTGGCGGTAGTGCCGTTCATGAAGGGGTTCACACTCCGGAGCAAGGTACTGGGTGTTTGAATGTCCCACCACAATTTTAAACATGCATGAGGACATAACGCAAGTTTTGGTGGCATTGCTACACTCCGAAGAACCCGGATCGGCGTAAGCGTGGCCAGTATGACCAAAAAAGCTACCCCGTTCGACCGGTAAATCTGTGCTTGCTAATTTCATGAATTTTTTTATATCGGTTCGACAAATTCTGTCCCAAGATATTGTCAAAAGCACGCCTCAAACGGAGTTGTAGAAGTATCATTTTCAAAATTTTCTTTTAGCTCCTTCCCCCGTGGTGGCAGTTTTCCCCTCTAAGTGCAGGCGGTACCGCCGTCCGTGAAGGGGGTCACACTACGGAGCTGTGTGTTCGGTGTTTAAACATCCCACCACACTTTCATACATCTACTAGGACACAACATAAGTTTTGGTGGCATTGCTACACTCCGAAGACCCCCGAGCGGCGTAACCCTAGCCAGATTGATCGGGAAAGCTACCGCCTTAGACTTTCAACGGACGGCCTTAGGCCAATGTACCTTTCTACCTGGTTGTGATAGATTAGCCCATAGGAACATTTTAAAACAAAGTTTGGGCCCAACCCACCACAAGATTCCCTCCGGGTTGACCCGACATGGTAGTTTCCCCCTCTAAGTGCTACCTGTACCGCCGTCCGTGAAGGTGGTCACACTCCGGAGCTGTGTATTGGGTGCTTAAATATCCCACCACACTTTCATACATCTACTAGGACACAACGCAAGTTTTGGTGGCATTGCTACACTTCGAAGACCTCCGAGCAGCCTAACCCTAGCCAGATTGACCGGGAAAGGTACCCCCATTGACTTTTGATGTACGGCCTTTGACAAATGTACCTTTCTACCTGGTTGTGATAGGTTAGCCCATAGGAACATTTTAAAACAAAGTTTGGGCCCCAACCACCACAATATTCCATCCGGGTTGACCCGACGTGGCAGTTTCGCCCTCTAAGTGCTGGCGGTAGTGCCGTCTGTGAAGGGGATCACACTCCGGAGCTGGGTACTAGGTGTTTGAACCTCCCACAACAATTTTGCACATATATGAGGAAGCAACGCAAGTTTTGGTGGCATTTCTGCACTCCGAAGACCCCGAAGCAGCCTAACCGTGGCCAGTATGACCGAAAAAAGCTACCCCCTTCGACCTATAAATAAGTGTTTGCAAATTTCATGAATTATTTCGTCGGTTCGACAACTTCCGTCCCAATATACTGTCCAAAGCATGCCTGAAATGGAGTTGTAGAAGTACCCTTTTCAAAATTTTCTTTCGGCTCCTTCCCCCGTGTTGGCAGTTTCTCCATCTAAGTGCTGGCGGTACCACTGTCCGTGAAGGGGGACACACTCCGGAGCCATATGTTGGTTGTTTAAACATCCCGCCACACTTTCATACATGTACTAGGATAGAACATAAGTTTTGGCGGCATTGCTACACTTCGAAGACCGCCGAGCGGCCTAACCCTAGCCAGATTGACCAGGAAAGCTACACCATTTGACTTTCGATGGACACCCCTTATCCAATGTACCTTTCTACCTAGTTGTGATAGGTTAGGCCATAGGAACATTTTCAAATAAAGTCTGGGACAACCCACAACAAGATTCCCTCTGGGTTGACCCGACGTGGCAGTTTCCCCCTCTAAGTGCTGGCGGTAGTGCCGTCCGTGAAGGGGTCACACTCCGGAGCTGGGTACCAGGTGTTTGAACCTCCCACCACAATTTTAGACATGTGTGAGGTCACAACGCTAGTTTTGGTTGCATTGCTACACTTCGAAGACCCCGGGGCGGCCTAACCATGGCCAGTATGACCGAAAAAAGCTACCCCCTTCGATCGGTAAATCTGTGCTTGCTAATTTCGTGAATTTTTTATGTAGGTTCGAAAACTTCAGTCCCAAGATACTGTCCAATGCACGCCTCAAATGGAGTTGTAGAAGTATCCTTTTCGTATTTTTCTTTCAGTTCCTTCCCCTGTGGTGGTAGTTTCCTCCTCTAAATGTAGGCGGTACCGCCGTCCGTGAAGGGGGTCACACTGCAGAGCTGTGTGTTGGGTGTTTAAACATCCCACCACCCTTTCATACATCTACTAGGACACAACGCAAGTTTTTGTTGCATTGCCACACTCCGAAGACTGCCTTTGACCAATGTACCTTTCTACCTGGTTGTGAAAGGTTTGCCCATAGGAATATTTTAAAACAAAGTTTGGGCCCAACCCACGACAAGATTCCCTCCTGGTTGACCCGACGTGGCAGTTTCCACCTCGAAGTGCTAGTGGTGGTGCCATCCGTGAGGGGGGTCACACTCCAGAGCTGTGTACTGGGTATTTGAACCTCCCTCCAGGATTTTAGACTTGCATGAGGTCACAATGCAAGTTTTGGTGGCATTGCTGCACTCCGAAGACCCTAGAGCGGCCTAACCGTGGCCAGTATGACCTAAGAAAGTTACCCCCTTCGACTGATAAATCTGTGCTTGCTAATTTCATGCAATTTTTATGTTGGTTTGACAAGTTCCGTCCCAAGCCACTGTCCAAAGCATGCCTTAAACGGAGTTGTTGAAGTAGCCCCGTGGTGGCAGTTTCCCCATATAAGTGTTGGCGGTACCACCGTCTGTGAATGGGGTCACACCCCGGAGCTTTGTGTTGGGTGTTGAAACATCCCACCAAACTTTCATACATCTACTAGGACACAACGCAAGTTTTGGTGGCATTGCTACACTGCGAAGACCCCCGAGCGGCCTAACCCGAGCTAGATTGACCGGGAAGCTTCCCCCTTTGACTTTCGACGGATGACCTTTGACCATTGCACCTTTATACCTGGTTGTGAAAGGTTTGCCCATAGTAATATTTTAAAACAAAGTTTGGGCCCAACTCACCACAAGATTCCCTCCGGGTTGACCCGACGTGGCAGTTTCCACATCTAAGTGCTGGTGGTAGTGCCGTCCATGAAGGGGGTCACACTCCGGAGCTGGGTACTAGGTATCTGAACCTCCCACCACAATTTTAGACATGGATGAGGACGCAACCCAACTTCTGATGGCATTGCTACACTCCGAAGACCCCGGAGCGGCCTAACCGTGGCCAGTATGACCGAAAAAGCTATCCCATTCAACTGCTAAATCTATGCTTTCTAATTTCATGAAATTTTTATGTCGTTTTGATAACTTTCGTCCAAAGATATTATACAAAGCATGCTTCAAATGGAGTTGTAGAAGTATCCTTTTCGTATTTTTCTTTCAGCTCCTTCCCCCGTGGTGGCATTTTCCCCCTCTAAGTGAAGGCGGTCCCGCCGTCCGTGAAGGGGGTCACACTCCGGAGCTATGTGTTGGGTGTTTAAACATCCCACCACACTTTCATACATCTACTAGGACACAACGCAAGTTTTGGTGGCATTGCAACACTCCGAAGACCGACGAACCCTAGCCAGATTGACCGGGAAAGCTACCCCCTTGGACTTTCGACGGATGGCCTATAACCAATGTACCTTTCTAACTTGTTGTGATAGGTTAGCCCAAAGGAACATTTTAAAACAACGTTCGGGCCCAACCCACCACAAGATTCCCACCGGGTTGACCTGACGTGGCAGTTTCCCCCTCTAAGTGCTAGCGGTAGTGCCATCTGTGACGGGGGTCAAACTCTGGAGATGGGTACCAAGTGTTTGAATCTCCCTTCACAATTTTAGGCATGTATGAGGACACAACACAAGTTTTGGTGGCATTGCTAAACTTTGAAGACAGCGGAGCGGCCTAATCATGGCCAGTATTACCAAAAAAGCTACCCCTTTGACCGGTAAATCCGTGCTTGCTAATTTTGTGAATTTTTTATGTCGGCTCGACAACTTCCGTCCCAATATACTATCCAAAGTATGCCTCAAATGGGGTTGTAGAATTATCCTTTTCATATTTTTCTTTCAGCTCCTCCCCCTGTAAGTTCTGGCGGTACAGCCGTCCGTGAAGCGGGTCACACTCCGGAGCTGTGTGTTGGGTGTTTAAACATCCCACCACAATTTCATACATCTACTAGGACACAACGCAATTTTTGGTGGCATTGCTACACTATGAGGACCCCCAAGCGGCCTAACCCTAGCCAGATTGATCGGGAAAGCTACCGCCTTTGACTTTCGGCGGACGGCTTTTGACCAATGTACCTTTCTACCTGGTTGTGAAAGGTTTGCCCATAGGAATATTTTAAAACAAAGTTTGGGCCCAACCCAACAGAAGATTCCCTTCGGGTTGACCCGATGTGGCAGTTTCCACCTCTAAGTGCTGGCGGTAGTGCCGTCCATGAAGGGGGTTGCACTCCAGAGCTGGGTATTGGGTATTTGAACCTCCCACCATGATTTTAGACATGTATGAGGACACAACGCAAGTTTTGGTGGCATTGCTGCACTCTAAAGACCCCGGAGCGGCCTAACCATGGCCAGTATGACCTAAAAAAGCTACCCCCTTCGACCGGTAAATCTGCGCTTGCTAATTTCATGAATTTTTTATGTCGGTTCGACAACTTCCATCCCAAGACACTGTCCAAAGCATGCCTCAAACGTAGTTGTAGAAGTATCCTTTTCATATTTTTCTTTCTGCTCCTTCCCCCGTGGCGGCAGTTTCCCTCTCTAAGTGTTGGCGGCACCGCCGTCCGTGAAAGGGGTCACACTCCGGAGCTATGTGTTGGGTGTTGAAACATCCCACCAAACTTTCATACATCTACTAGGACACAATGCAAGTTTTGGTAGCATTGCTACACTACGAAGACCCCCGAGCGGCCTAACCCTAGCCTGATTGATCGGGAAAGCTACCCCCTTCAACTTTTGATGGACGACCATTGATCAATGTACCTTTCAAACTTGTTGTGATAGGTTAGCCCATAGGAACATTTTAAAATAAAGTTTGGGCCCAACCCACCACAAGATTCCCTCCGGGTAGACCCGACGTGGCAGTTTCCCTGTCTAAGTGCTGGCGATAGTGCCGTCCGTGAAGGGCGTCACACTCCGGAGCTGGGTATTGGATGTTTGAACCTCCCACGACAATTTTAGGCATGTGTGAGGACACAACCCAAGTTTTGGTGGCATTGCTACACTCCGAAGACCCAGAGCAGCATAACCGTGGCCAGTATCAACGAAAAGAGCTACCTCCTTTGACCTGTAAATCTGTGGCTGCTAATTTCCCGTATTTTTTATGTCGGCTGGACAACTTCTGTCCCAAGATAATGTCCAAAGCATGCCTCAAATGGAGTTGTAGAAGTATCCTTTTCGTATTTTTCTATCAGCTCCTTCCCCCGTGGTGGCAGTTTTCCCCTCTAAGTGATGGCGGTACCACCGTCCGTGAAGGGGTCACACTTCGGAGCTATGTGTTGGGTGTCTAAACATCGCACCACACCTTCATACATATACTAGGACACAACATAGGTTTTGGTTGCATTTCTACACTACGAAGACACCCTAGCGGCCTAACCCGAGCCAGATTGACCGGGAAAGCTACCCCCTTTGACTTTCGACGGACCTCCTTTGACCAATGTACCTTTCTACCTGGTTGTGATAGGTTAGCCCGTAGGAACATTTTAAAATAAAGTTTGGGCCCAGCCCACTAGAAGACTGCCTCCGGGTTGAACCGACGTGGCAGTTTCCCCCTCTAAGTGCTGGCGATAGTGCCGTCCGTGAAGGAGGTCACACTCCGAAGCAGGGTACTAGGTGTTTGAACCTCCCACCACAATTTAGGAATGAGGACAAAACGTAAGTTTTGGTGGCATTGCTACACACCGAAGACCCGGAGTGGCCTAACCATAGCCAGTATGACCAAAAAAGCTAAACCCTTCGACCGGTAAATCTGTGCTTGCTAATTTCATGAATTTTTTTATGTCGGTTTGAAAACTTCTGTCCCCTATAAGTGCAGGCGATACCACCGTCCGTGAAGGGGGTCACACTCCGGAGCTGGGTACTGGGTGTTTGATCATCCCACCACAATTTTAGACATGTATGAATACATAACGCAAGTTTTTGTGGCATTGCTACACTCCGAAGACCCCGGAGCAGCCTAACCATGGCCAGTATGACCGAAAAAAGCTACCCCCTTCGACCGGTAAATCCGTGCTTGCTAATTTCATGAATTTTTTAGTCGGTTCGAAAACTTCTGTCCCAAGATACTGCCCAAAGCACGCCTCAAACGGAGTTGTAGAAGTATCCTTTTCCTATTTTTCTTTTAGCTCCTTCCCCTGTGGTGGTAGTTTCCCCCTCTAAGTGCAGGCGGTACCACCGTCCGTGAAGGGGGTCACACTCTGGAGCTGTGTGTTGGGTGTTTAAACATCCACCACACTTTCATACATATACTAGGACACAACTCTAGTTTTGGTGGCATGACTACACTCCGAAGACCCCCGAACCAAAGCCAGATTGACCGGGAAAGCTACCCCCTTTGACTTTGGTTGGACGGCCTTTAACCAATGTACCTTTCTACCTGGTTGTGAGAGGTTAGCCCATAGGAACATTTTAAAACAAATTGTGGGCCCAACCCACCACAAGATTTCCTTCGTGTTGACCCGACGTGGCAGTTTCCCCCTCTAAGTGCTGGCGGAAGTGCTGTCCATGAAGGGGGTTTCACTTCGGAGCTGGGTACTAGGTGTTTGAACCACCCACCACAATTTTAGACATGCATGAGGAAACAACGCAAGTTTTGGTGGCATTACTACACTCTGAAGACCGCGGAGCGGCCTAACCGTGGCTAGTACGACCGAAGAAAGCTACCCCTTTCGACCGGTAAATCTGTGCTTGCTAATTTAACGATTTTTTTATGTCGGTTCGACAACTTTCGTCCCAATATATTGTCCAATGCAAGCCTCAAATGGAGTTGTAGAAGTATCCTTTTCGTATTTTTCTTTTAGCTCCTTCCCCCGTGGTGGCAGTTTTCCCCTCTAAGTGCTGGCGGTACCAACGTCCGTGAAGGGGGTCACACTCCGGAGCTGTGTGTTGGGTGTTTAAACATCCCACCACACTTTCATACATCTACTAGGACACAACGCAAGATTTGGTGGCATTGCTACACTCCGAAGACCCTCGAGCGGCCTAACCCTAGCTAGATTGACCGGGAAAGCTACCCCCTTTGACTTTTGTGGGACAGCCTTTGACCAATGTACCTTTCTACTTAATTCTAATAGGATATCCCATAAGAACATTTTAATACAAAGTTTGGGCCCAACCCACCAAAAGATTGCCTTCGGGTCGACCCGACGTGGCAGTTTCCACCTCTAAGTTCTGGTGGTAGTGTCGTCCGGGAAGAGGGTCACACTCCGGAGCTGGGTATCGGGTGTTTGAACCTCCCACCACAATTCTAGACATGTATGAGGACACAACACAAGTTTTGGTGGCATTGCTACACTCCGAAGGCCCCAGAGCAGCCTAACCATGGACAGTATGACCGAAAAAAGTTACCCCCTTCGACCGGTAAATCTGTCCTTGCTAATTTCGTGAATTTTTTATGTCAGTTCGATAACTTCTGTCCCAAGATACTGTCCAAGGCAAGCCTCAAATTGAGTTGTAAAAGTATCCTTTTCATATTTTTCTTTCGGCTCCTTCCCCCGTGGTAGCAGTTTCCCCCTATAAGTGTTGGCGGTATCGCCGTCCGTGAAGGGGGTCATACTTCGGAGCTATGTGTTGCGTGTTTAAACATCCCACCACACTTTCATACATCTACTAGGACACAATGCAAGTTTTGGTGGCATTGCTACACTTCGAAGACCACCGAGCGGCCAAACCCTACCCAGTTTGACCGGGAAAGCTACCCCCTTTGACTTTCGATGGACGGGCTTTGACCAATGTACCTTTATACCTGGGTGTGATAGGTTAGCCCATTGGAACATTTTAAAACAAAGGTTGGGCCCAACCCACCAAAAGATTCCCTCCGGGTTGACCCTACGTGGTAGTTTCCCCCTGTAAGTGCTGGCGGTTGTGCTGTCCGTGAAGGGGGTCACACTCCGGAGCTAGGTACTGGGTGTTTGAACCTCCCACCACCTTTTTAGACATGTTTGAGGACACAACACATGTTTTGGTGGCATTGCTACACACCGAAGACCCCAGAGCAGCCTAACCATGGCCAGTATGACCGAAGAAAGCTACCCCCTTCGACCTGTAAATCTGTGCTTGCTAATTTCATGAAATTTTTATGTTGGTTTGACAACTTTCATCCCAAGATACTGTCCAAAGCACGCTGAAACAGAGTTGAAGAAGTATCCTTTTAGAGCTTTTCATTTAGCTCCTTCCCCCGTGGTGGTAGTTTCCCCCTCTAAGTGCAGCCGGTACCGCCATGTGTGAAGGGGTCATGCTCCGGAGCTATGTGTTGGGTGTTTAAACATCCCACCACACTTTCATACATCTACTAGGACACAACACAAGTTTTGGTGGCATCGCTACACTCCAAAGACCCTCGAGCGGCCTAACCCTTGCCAGATTAACCGGGAAAGCTACCCCCTTTGACTTTCGATGGACGGCCTTTGACCAATGTACATTTCTGCCTGGTTGTGATAGGTTAGCCCATAGGAACAATTTAAAACAAAGTTTGTGCCCAACCCACCACAAGATTCCCTCTGGGTTGACCCGATGTGGCAGTTTCCCCCTCTAAGTGTTGGCGGTAGTGCCGTCCGTGACGGGGGTCACACTCCGGAGCTGGGTACTGGGTGTTTGGACCTCCCACCACAATTTTATACATGTATCCTTTTTGTATTTTTCTTTCAGCTCCTTCCACCATGGTGGCAGTTTCCCCCTATAAGTGCAGGTGGTACCACTGTCCGTGAAGTGGGTCACACTCCGGAGCTGGGTACTGGGTGTTTGATCCTCCCACCAAAATTTTAGACATGTATGAATACACAACGCAAGTTTTGGTGGCGTTGCTACACTCTGGAGACCCCGGAGTGTCCTAACCATGGCCACCATGACCGAAAAAAGCTACCCCCTTCGACCGGTAAATCTGTGCTTGCTAATTTCATGAATTGTTTATGTCAGTTTACAAACTTCCGTCCCAAGATACTGTAAAAGCATGCCTCAATCGGAGTTGTAGAAGTATCCTTTTCGTATTTCTCTTTCAGCTCCTTCCCCTATGGTGGCAGTTTCCCCCTCTAAGTGCAGGCGGTACCACTGTCCGTGAAGGGGGTCACACTCCGGAGCTGTGTGTTGGGTGTTTAAATATCCTACCACACTTCCATACATCTACTTGGACACAACGCAAGTTTTGGTGGCATTGCTACACTCCAAAAACCCCCGAGCGGCCTAACAATAGCTAGATTGACTGGGAAAGCTACCCCCTTTGACTTTTGATGGACGGCCTTTGACCAATGTACTTTTCTTCCAGGTTGTGATAGGTTAGCCCATAGGAAAGTTTTAAAACAAAGTTTGGGGCCAACCTACCACAAGATTCCCTTCGGGTTGACCTGACATGGCAGTTTCCCCTTCTAAGTGCTGGCGATAGTGCCGTCTATGATGGGGGTCAGACTCCGGAGCTGGGTACTGGCAGTTTGAACCTCCCACCACAATTTTAGACATGTATGAGGACACAACGCAGGTTTTGGTGGCATTGCTACACTCCAAAGACCCCGAAGCGGCCTAACCGTGGCCAGTATGACCGAAAAAAGCTACCCCCTTCGACCTGTAAATCTGTGCTTGCTAATTTCATGAACTTTTTAAGTCGGTTCGACAACTTAGTTCCAAGATACTGTCCGAAGCATGCCTCAAATGGAGTTGTTGAAGTATGTTTTTCGTATTTCTCTTTCAGCTCCTTCCCCCGTGGTGGCAGTTTCCCCCTCTAAGTGTAGGCGGTACCAACGTCTGTGGAGGGGGTCACACTCCAGAACTGTGTGTTGGGTGTTTAAACATTCGACCACACTTTCATCCATCTACTAGGATAAAACACAAGTTTTGGTGGCATTGCTACACTCCGAAGACCCTCGAGCGGCCAAACCCTAGCCAGATTAACCGGGAAAGCTACCCCCTTTGACTTTTGATGGACGAGCTTTGACCAATGTACCTTTCTACCTAGTTGTGATAGGTTAGCCCATAGAAACATTTTAAAACAAAGTTTGCGCCCAACCCAGCACAAGATTCCCTCCGGGTTGACCCGACGTGGTAGTTTCCCCTCTAAGTGCTGGCGGTTGTGCTGTCCATGAAGGGGGTCACACTTCGGAGATAGGTACTGGGTGTTTGAACCTCCCACCATAATTTTAGACATGTATGAGGACACAACGGATGTTTTGCTGGCATTGCTACACATTGAAGACCCCATAGCAGCCTAACTGTGGCCAGTATAACCGAAAAAAGCCACCCCCTTTGACCTGTAAATCTGTGCTTGCTAATTTCATGAATTTTTTATGTCGGTTTGAAAACTTCTGTCCCAAGATCCTGTCCAAAGCATGCCTGAAACAAAGTTGAAGAAGTATCCTTTTAGAATTTTATTTTAGCTCCTTCCCCCGTGGTGACAGTTTCCCCCTCTAAGTGTAGGTGGTACCACCGTCCGTGAAGGGGGTCACACTCCGGAGCTGTGTGTTGGGTGTTTAAACATCCCACCACACTTTCATGGATCTACTAGGACACAACGCAAGTTTTGGGGGTATTGCTACACTCCGAAGACACCCGAGCGGCCTAACCCTAGCCAAATGAACTTGGAAAGCTACCCCTTTTGACTTTCGATGGACGGCCTTTGACCAATGTACATTTCTACCTGGTTGTGATAGGTTAGCCCATAGGAACATTTTAAAACAAAGTTTGGGCCCAAGCCATCACAAGATTCCCTTCGGGTTGACCCGACCTGCCAGTTTTCCCCTCTGAGTGCTGGCGGTAGTGCCGTCCTTGATGGGGGGTCACACTCCGGAGCTGGGTACTGGGTGTTTGAACCTCCCACCACAATTTTATACATGTATCATTTTTGTATTTTTCTTTCAGTTCCTTCCACCGTGGTGGCAGTTTCCCCCTATAAGTGCAGGCGGTACCGCTGTCCGTGAAGGGGTTCACACTCTGGAGCGGGGTACTGGGTGTTTGATCCTCCCACCACCATTTTAGACATGAATGAATACACAACGCAAGTTTTGGTAGCGTTGCTACACTCCAGAGACCCCGGAGTGGCCTAACCATCGCCAGTATGACCAAAAAAAGCTACCCCCTTCGACCGGTAAATCTAGACTTGCTAATTTCATGAATTGTTTATGTCAGTTTGACAACTTCCATCACAAGATACTGTACAAAGTATGCCTCAAACGGAGTTGTAGAAGTATCCTTTTCGTATTTTTCTTTCAGCTCCTTCCCTTGGGGTGGAAGTTTCCCCTCTAAGTGCAGGCCGTACCGCCGTCCGTGAAGGGCATCACACTCCGAAGCTGTATGTTGGGTGTTTAAATATCCTACCACACTTTCATACATCTACTAGGCAGGACGCAAGTTTTGGTGGCATTGGTGCACTCCGAAGACCCTCGAGCGGCCTCTAGATTAACCGGGAAAGCTATCCCCTTTGACTTTTGACGGACGGCCTTTAACCAATGTACTTTTCTACCTGGTTGTGATAGCTTAGCCCATAGGAAAGTTTTAAAACAAAGTTTGGGGCCAACCCACCACAAGATTCCCTTCGGGTTGACCCGACGTGGTAGTTTCCCCCTCTAAGTGCTGGCGGTAGTGCCATCTGTGAAGGGGGTCACACTCCGGAGCTGGGTACTTGGTGTTTGAACCTCCCACCACAATTCTAGACGTGTATGAGGACACGACGCAAGTTTTGGTGGCATTGCTACACTCCGAAGACCCCGGAGCGGCCTAACTGTGGCCAGTATGACCAAAAAAGCTAACCCCTTCGACCAATAAATCTATGCTTGCCAATTTTATGAATTTTTTTAGTCGGTTCAACAACTTCCGTTCCAAGATACTATCTGAAGCATGCCTCAAATGTAGTTGTAGAAGTATGTTTTCCGTATTTCTCTTTCAGCTCCTTCCCCCGTAGTGGCAGTTTCTCCCTCTAAGTGTAGGCGGTACCGCCGTCTGTGAAGGTGGTCACACTCCAGATCTGTGTGTTGGGTGTTTAAACATCCCACCACACTTTCATACATCTACTAGGACAGAACACAAGTTTTGTTGGCATTGCTACACACCGAAGACCCTCGAGCGGCCAAACCCTAGCCAGATTGACCGGGCAAGCTACCCCCTTTGACTTTCGATGGACGGCCTTTGACCAATGTACCTTTCTACCTGGTTTTGATAGGTTAGCCCATGTGAACATTTTAAAACAAAGTTTGGGCCCAACCCACCACAAGATTCCCTTCAGGTTGACCCGACGTGGCAGTTTCCCCTCTATGTGCTGGCGGTAGTGCCGTCCGAGAAGGGCGTCACACTCAAAAGATGAGAATCGGGTGTTTGAACCTCCCACCACAATTTTAGATATGTATGAGGAGACAACATAAGATTTGGTTGCATTCCTACACTCCGAAGACCCCGGAGCGGCCTAACGGTGGCCATTATGACCCAAAAAAGCTACCCCCTTCGACCGGTAAATCTGTGCTTGTTAATTTCGCAAATTTTTTATGTCGGTTCGACAACTCCTATCCCAAGATACTCTCCAAAGCATGCCTCAAACGGATTTTTTTGAAATATCCTTTTCGTATTTTTCTTTCAGCTCCTTACCTCAGGTGGCAGTTTCCCCCTCAAAGTGCTGGCGGTACCGCCGTCCGTGAAGGGGATCACAATACAGAGCTGTGTGTTGGGGGTTTAAACATCCCACCACACTTTCATACATCTCCTAGGACACAACGTAAGTTTCGGTGGCATTGCTACACTTCAAAGACCCCCGAGTGGCCTAACCCTAGCCAGATTGACCGGGAAAGCTACCCCCTTTGACTTTTGATTGACGGCCTTTAACCAATGTACCTTTCTATTTGGTTGCGATAGGTTAGCCCATAGGAACATTTTAAAACAAAGTTTGGGCCCAACCCATCACAAGATTCCCTCCGGGTTAACCCGACGTGGCAGTTTCCCCCTCTAAGTTCTGGCGGTAGTGCCGTCCGTGAATGAGGACCCAACGCAAGTTTTGGTGGCATGGCTGCACTCCGAAGACCCCGGAGCAGCATAACTGTGGCCAGTATGACCGACAAAAGCTAGCCCATTCGATCAGTAAATCTGTGCTCGCTAATTTTGCAAATTTTTTATGTTGGTTCGACAACTTCCGCCCCAAGATACTGTCCAAAGCACGCCTTAAACAGAGTTGTAGAAGTATCCTTTTCATATTTTTCTTTCAGCTCCTTCCCCCGTGGTGGCAGTTTCCCCCTCTAGGTGCAGGCGGTACCGCCGTCCGTGAATGGGGTCACACTTCGGAGCTGTGTGTTGGGTGTTTAAACATCACACCACACTTTCATACATCTACTAGGACACAACGCAAGTTTTGGTGGCATTGCTACACTCTGAAGACCATCGAGCGGCCTAACCCTAGCCAGATTGAATGGGAAAGCTACCCCCTTTGACTTTCGATGGATGGCCTATGACCAATGTACCTTTCTACCTGGTTGTGATAGGTTAGCCCATAGGAACATTTTAAAACAAAGTTTGGGCCCAACCCACCACAACATTCCCTCCGGGTTGACCCGACATGGCAGTTTCCCCCTCCAAGTCCTGCCGGTAGTGCTATCCATGATGGGGGTCACAATCCGGAGCTGGGTACCGGGTGTTTGAACATCCCACCACAATTTTAGACATGTATGAGGACACAACACAAGTTTTGGGGGCATTGCTACACTGCGAAGACCCCGGAGCAGCCTAATCGAGAACAATATGACCCAAAAAAGCTACCCCCTTCTACCGGTAAATCTATGCTTGCCAATTTCATGAATTTTTTATGTCGGTTCGACAACTTCTATCCCAAGATACTATCCAAAGCATGCCTCAAACAGATTTGTAGAAGTGTCCTTTTCATATTTTTGTTTCAGCTCCTTCCCCCGTGGTGGCAGTTTCCCCCTCTAAGTGCTGGCGGTACTACCGTCCGTGAAGGGGGTCACACTCCAGAGCTGTGTGTTGGGTGTTTAAACATCCCACCACACTTTCATACATCTACTAGGACACAACGCAAGTTTTGGTGCCATTGCTTCACTTCAAAGACCCCCCGAGTGGCCTAACCCTAGCCAGATTAACCGGGAACGCTACCCCCTTTGACTTTTGATGGACTGCCTTAGACCAATGCACCTTTCTACCTGGTTGTGATAGGTTTGCCCAGAGGAACATTTGAAAACAAAGTTTGGGCCCAACCCACCAGAAGATTCCTTCGGGGTTGACCCGACGTGGCAGTTTCCCCCTATAAGTGCTGGCGGTAGTGACGTCCATGATGGGGGTCACACTCCGGAGCTGGGTACTGGGTGTTTGAACCTAGCACCATAATTTTAGACATGTATGAGGACACAACGCAAATTTTGGTGGCACTGCTACACTCTGAAGACCCCGGAGCGGCCTAACCGTGGCCCGTATGACCGAAAAAAGCTACCCCTTCGACCGGTAAATCTGTGCTTGCTAATTTCACAAAATTTTTATGTCGGTTCGACAACTTCCGTCCCAAGATACTGTCCAAAGCACACCTCAAATAGAGTTGTAGAAGTATCCTTTTTGTATTTTTTTCATTTCCTTCCCCGTGGTGGCAGTTTCCCCCTCTAAGTGCTGGCGGTACCGCCGTCCATGATGGGGGTCACACTTCGGAGTAGTGTGTTGGGTGTTTAAACATCCCACGACACTTTCATACATCTACTAGGACACAACACAAGTTTTGGTGGCATTGCTCGGTGAACCAAGAGTAGCACCACCAGCAGTACCACCACCAACGGCTGATCCATAGGATCCCTACATGTTTTAAAAGAGGTAGTAAGGAGAAATATGTAATTGTTGAATAAACAATATGTAGTGCTTGAATAGTTTGGCAATGTACTAACCAGAGTCCCACTGCGATGTGCTAAAAATTCTTTGAAGGAAGGCAGTCTTGGGTATGGTCCAGGAAGTGGTGGTGCTGGTCCCATTGGTGGAGGAACGGTGCCTGTTTGAATAGCCGCATACATATTCTGCATGTTAGTTGACAAGCAAAGATGAAGATCAGAAGAAATGAAAGTACAATAGTTATGTTGGCTCTAAGTGGGCAAAACTAACCTCCATTTGCCTGGCGCGGTACTCGTCGTACGCTCGCACCTTCTCGGCGTGTTGCTCGCACTCTAGACGATGAAGCTCGACAAGCTTAATGCAGGCCTACAATATGACATGATGGAACTCATCACCATAGCAATGTAGAAAATGAGTGATCACGGCCTAAGCATGAGTATCGTACCCCGCAAGGCTGACAGCTTCGTAGTGCTCCCAGCACGTTGCCAAAACCCGCTCCTCGCACGGCGGGTCAGCGTTTGGCCGCGGGTTGAACAGGCCCGGCCAAAAGTCCTTCAGCAGGATAGTGGTCACGCCGTTTATAATCCGGCCCTCTCCAATAACCACCCAATTGCTACAAAAGAATCAAAATATTAGCATGTGTACGGGCAAAATGTTAGTATATATTCAAAATATGATAAAGAGGCACTTACTCTTTCCCCAAGGGAGTAATGAGGGTCTTCTGCTCCTCGGTAGCAGGAAGGCGTGGGAGTTGTGCCACTCCATGTAGCCACCCCTCCACGCCACCCCATCCTGGCCCTTCTCTTCCTCCTCGCCACCCCCATCCTGGCCCTCCTCCTCCTCGCCACCCCCTCCTCGCTCTCCTCCTCCTCGCCACCCCCTCCTCGCTCTCCTCCTCCTCCTCGCCTTCCCTCTCCTCGGACTCCCTCTCCGCGTCCTCATCGTCAGCCACGGAGCCGTCGGCAGAGGGTACCTCACTATAGGAGGGCGTCGAAGACCGGCACCCTATGTCGGCCACGGAGCGAAATTTCTGGCCGCCACGCCCTCCGCAGCCCCGTCCTCCTCTAGGGGGTTTTACCCTGCGCCCTCCTCCTCTAGGGACTCTTCCCCCATCCCCTCGACCTCCTTGTGAGGTGTCATCCTCAAGTAGTCGGGGGGCAACAGTACGGGATCTTCCACTTTGAGTAATTTTAGAGGCGAATTTGCCTAGCAAACTCATGCCGTCAGCCTTGCCCATGGTTCAATCACCTGCATTGAGAAGGGAGTAAACAATTAGTAACGATAACAAATAAAGATGCAATGCTGGAAATAAATAAGGATACAAAAAATGACATGAAAGCATATTAATAAGGAAAAAAGGAAGCACATTAATAATAAAAAATAAAGATGCAATGCATAAGCATACTAGAAATAAATAAGCATAAAAAAGACATAAAATATACGTCTGCTAGAACCCATACGAATCATCAGTGTTGTAATAGATTTCTCGACCGGTCTCATCATCACTATCACGCATATCATTATCGTTGTCTGAGAGAGGTGGAGGCTCATCCTCGTCGTCATCGTATTCATGTAACTTTTCAAGCATAACTATGTTTTTTTACATTCACAATTGCCTCACCATCATTTCGTGCATCGTCATCGCTTGGGTCCACATCAACATCACCCAAGTCGTCATCGTCATCGTTTTGGTTCACATCATCATGTTGCTCTTGATATAACATTCCCTCGTATGTCATGGGGTTTATGTTGTAGTAATCGTCATCGTTCGGGTCGGGTAGCTTACCATGTGGCGATACCTTAAACACAACTATCTAATCCTTTAGGTACTCTTTCTAGCATGGGTAGGGCAGATAATAAACTTGCGTGGACTGGTTAGCCACAATAAAGAGATCAGCTCCGGCATAGATGGTTGATGGTTTAAGTTCAACTAAACTAATGGAAGGCGTATGGCTCTAGAACATGCATGCAGTATTTTCTGACTGCCCAGGTAGGTAGCCCGTGCATGCATGATGATTTGTTTGTATGCATGACAGCAGAAATATATATATACTAAACGTCTTATAGAAGGGAACAGAGGAAGTAGCACATATATATGCTCTGCAAATACACAAGACACGCTTAATTATTTTTTACTAGAGTTACCCAAAAGCATGCTGTTTTAGTTCTGTAAAGTGGGAGTTGTCTTTTTTAATTATTTTTCATAATTTTCGAATTCTGGAGAAGTAGAATAAGTCTTTCAGCTTCAGCTTACTTCAACTACATGCTAATCGCCTCTTATCTAATTCAACGCACTATAATCTGTGTGTAACAGATTGATGGCTATATAGAGTATCCCTTCATAACAAAACTTGTTCCTCCGTTTTACAAACCAACATTCAAAACTTCCCAAGTGCATACATATTACACGCGCATATTGCTTGCGGGGACAGTGCAGACATCTGCCGGATTAATTATTTGGGTAGGGATCCTTATACTCTGTGAAGGAGCAGATCTTCAATTATTCATTTATTGTCCTTTTCTCACTATTAGCAACATCGGTTCATAACGTAAATTACGAAATGTGATAACATAGTTTTCCATATTTAATCATCATCGCGCACTGTAGCTCACCCAATCTATCGATTTGGCAAAACCTGCAGAAAACTTGACATCAAACAAGTGGTTTTTGGCGGCAGACAACTAAGCGACCGGGAGGAAGGCATGACGAGCTCCAACTACGGGTACAAGCACTTCAAAATATATGAACCATCAAAGCTCTGCCGGCAAAGCAACAGCTAGCCAGGTAGACAGCAGTCACATGGTGGTGGTACAAGGAAAGCAAAGACTTGACCATTGCTTGCAGTTGATGATGATGGAGGCAGAGGCATCCAAGGAGATGCATCTAGCAATTAAGGCATGTACAGTGATTAATGGCCGAGGAGGTTTGCTAGGGGAGGGGAGGGGTTTCAGCAAGCGCGAGAGAGGGGAAATGGAGACACACCAAGGTCCGGCGGGGTGGGGCGGCGGTGGGGGCCGGGGTGGGGCGGGACGGCAGAGGAGGACCGGGGCAATGGCCGCGTAGGGGCGGCGGCATAGAAAGGCGGCGAGGCGGCGGCGCGGTCGTGGGAGGAGTGGAGGAAAGGGAGAGGCGTGAATGAGTGGAGGAGAAGAACCGCAATCGGATAAGGGCGATCTATACTGACAGCATTGCCGTCGGCATATAGAGCCCTGCCACGTGTCCATATATGCCGACAGCTATAGATTTTTTTCAGTTTTTTAAATTCTTTTATTGCTTTTAAAATTCTAACTTTTTAAAAAACAACAAATTTCATTTTTTCTTTTTTTTTGAATTCTAATCTTTTTTAAAAAACAACAAATTTTAAAATACTACCCTCCGAAGACTCCGGAGCGGCCTAACTTTGGTAAGTTTGACCGGGTAAATATAGAGCTTTGACTCATGATGAACGGCATTTCACCAATGGACTTTTCTATGTGGTTGTGCTAGGTTAGCCCATAGGAACATTTCAAAACAAAGTCTGAGCCCAACTTACCAAAAGATTCCCTCCGGGTAACCCTCAGTGGCAGTTTCCCCCTCTAACTGCACGCGGTGGTGTCGTCCGTGAAGGGGGCCACACTCGGAAGCTATGTACTGGGTGTTTAAACATCCCACAACACTTCCATACATCTACGAGGAAACAACGCAAGTTTTGGTAGTATTGGTACACTCTGAAGACCCCCGAGCGGCCAAACCCTAGCCAGATTGACCGGGAAAGCTACCCCCTTCGACTTTCGATGGACGACTTTTGACCAATGTATTTTTCTACCTGGTTGTGATAGGTTAGGCCATAGAAATATTCTAAAACAAAGTTTGGGCCCAACCCACCACAAGATTCCATCCGGGTTGACCCAACGTGGCAGTATCCCCCTCTAAGTAGTGGTGGTAGTACCGTCCATGAAGGGGGTCACACTCCGGAGCTGGGTACTGGGTGTTTGAACCTCCCACCATAATTTTAGACATGTATGAGGACACAACGCAAGTTTTGGTGGCATTGCTACACTCCGAAGACCGCGGAGCGGCCTAACCGTGGCCAGTAAGACCGAAAAAAGGTACCCAATTCGATCGGTAATTCTATTCTTGCTAATTTCGTGATTTTTTTATGTCGGTTCGATAACTTTCGTCCCAAGATACTGTCCAAAGCGCGCCTCAAACAGAGTTGTAGAAGTATCATTTTCGTATTTTTCTTTCACCTCCTTCCCCCGTGGTGGCAGTTTCCCCCTCTAAGTGCTGGCTGTACCGCAGTCCGTGAAGGGGGTCACACTCCGGAGTTGTGTGTTGGATGTTTAAATATCCCACCACACTTTCATACATCTACTAGGACACAACGCAAGTTTTGGTGGCATTGCTGGACTCCGAAGACCCCCGACCAGCCTATCCCTATCCAGATTGACCGAGAAAGCTACCCCCTTTGACTTTCGATGGACGGCCTTTGACCAATGTACCTTTCTACCTGGTTGTGATAGGTTAGCAAATAGGAACATTTTAAAACAAAGTTTGGGCCCAACCCACCATAAGATTCCCTGCAAGTTGACCCGACGTGGCAGTTTTCCCCTCTAAGTGCTGGCGGTAGTGTCGTCCGTTAAGGGTGTCACACTCCGGAGCTGGGTACCAATTTTTTGAACCTCCCACCACAATTTTAGACATGTATGAGGAAACAACGCAAGTTTTAGTGGCATTGCTACACTTCGAAGACCCCGGAGCAGCCTAACCGTGGCCACTATGACCGAAAAAAGCTACCCCATTCGACCGGTAAATCCGTGCTTGCTAATTTTGTGAATTTTCTATGTCAGTTCGACAACTTCCGTCACAAGATACTATCCAAAGCACACCTCAAATGGAGTTGTAGAAGTATCCTTTTCGTATTTTTATTTCAGCTCCTTCCCCTGTGGTGGCAGTTTCTGTTGGGGAACGTAGCATGGGAAACAAAAATTTTCCTACGCACACACAAGATCTATCCATGGTGATGAGCATCTACGAGAGGGAGAGTGAATCTACATACCCTTGTAGATCGCTAAGCGGAAGCGTTAAGAAACGCGGTTGATGTAGTCGAACGTCTTCGCGATCCAAATCGCCGAGCGTCCCGCGATCCAATCACGATCCGTCCCGATCTAGTACCGAACGGACGGCACCTCCGCGTTCAGCACACGTACAGCTTGATGACGATCTCCGCCTCCTTGATCCAGCAAGAGAGAGAGCGGAGAGGTAGAAGAGTTCTCCGGCGGCGCGATGGCGCGGCGGCTATGGTGGTGGAACAATTCCGGCAGGGCTTCGCCTAAGCACCGCTGAAACTAGACTAGAGGAGAAACCGATCTAGATGAAGTAGAGGGAGCATGTGGCAATTAGGGTTATTTTTCTCCTCTAAATCCTCTAGTATATATAGGAGGGAGGGAGGGGAGGAGGCAGCCTCAAACCCTCAAGGGCTGGCCGAAATTGGAGGTGGAGGAGGTGGACTCCTCCACTTCAATCCTAGTCCAAATAGGACACCTTCCATATTTGGTCTCCCTTCCCTCTTCTTTGGGGTTTTTCCTTTCCCACTTATTCCTAGCCGCATGGGCCTTGTAGGGATGGTTTGCCCAGCCCACTAAGGGCTGGTGCAACCCCCCTCAGGCCCATGTGGCCTCCCGGCGTGGGTGGCCCCTCCCGATGGCCCTCCGGTACTCCCGGTACACTACCGGAAATACCCGAAACATTTCCGGTGGCCAAAACGGGACTTCCTATATATCAATCTTTACCTCCGCACCATTCCGGAGCTCCTCGTGATGTCCGGGATCTCATCCGGGACTCCGAACAACCTTCGGTCACCAATCATACATAACTCAATTCTACCGAAACGTCACCAAACCTTAAGTGTGCAGACCCTGCGGGTTCGAGAACTATGTAGACATGACCGAGACACCTCTACGGCCAATAACCAATAGCGGGACCTGGATGCCCATATTGGTTCCTACATATTCTACGAAGATCTATATCGGTCGAATCTCTATGTCAAGGATTCAATTAATCCCGTATGATGTTCCCTTTGTTCTTCGGTATGTTACTTGCCCGAGATTCGATCGTCGGTATCTCTATACCTAGTTCAATCTCGTTACCGGCAAGTCTCTTTACTCGTTCCGTAATACAAGATCTCGTGGCTAACACTTTAGTCACATTGCTTGCAAGGCTCATTGTGATGTTGTATTACCGAGTGGGCCCTGAGATACCTCTCCGTCACACGGAGTAACAAATCCCAGTCTTGATCCATGCCAACCCAACAGACACCCTCGGAGATACCTGTAGAGCACCTTTATAGTCACCCAGTTACGTTGCGACGTTTGATACACACAAGGTATTCCTCCGGTGTCAGTGAGTTGCATGATCTCATGGTCATAGGAACAGATACTTGACATGCAGAAAACAATAGCAATAAACTGACACGGTCATATGCTACGTTTATAGTTTGGGTCTTGTCCATCACATCATTCTCCTAATGATGTGATTCCGTTATCAAATGACATCTCATGTCTATGGCTAGGAAACCTTCACCATCTTTGATCAACGAGCTAGTTAACTAGAGGCTTACTAGGGACACAGTGTTGTCTATGTACCCACACATGTATTTGAGTTTCCAATCAATACAATTACAACATGGATAATAAACGATTATCATGAACAAGGAAATATGATAATAACCAATTTATTATTGCCTCTAGGGCATATTTCCAACAGTCTCCCACTTGCACTAGAGTCAATAATCTAGTTCACATCACCATGTGATTTACATTGTTATGAATCTAACACCCAATGAGTTCTGGGGTTCGATCAGATCATGCTTTGCATGTGAGAGAGGTCTTTAGTCAACGGGTTTGCGACATTCAGATCCGTGTGTACTTTGCAAATCTCTATGTCATACTGTAGACACTTCTACCACACTCCACTTGGAGCTATTCCAAATGGCTGCTCCACTATATGTATCCTGACTACTATTCAGAGTCGTCTGGATAGGTGTCAAAGCTTGCATCGACGTAACCCTTTACGACGAACTCTTCATCACCTCCATAATCGAGAAATATTTCCTTAGTCCTCTAGTTACTAAGGATAATCTTGACCGCTGTCCAGTGATCCACTCCTAGAACACTCTTGTACCCCTTGACAGACTCATGGCAAGGCACACACTAGGTGCGGTACACAGCTTGGCATACTATACAGAGCCTATGGATAAGGCATAGGGGACGACCTTCGTCCTTTCTCTTTCTTCTGCCGTGGTCGAGCTTTGAGTCTCACTCAACTCCACACCTTACAAATCAGGCAAGAACTCTTTCTTTGACTGATCCATTTTGAACTCTTTCAAAATCTTGTCAAGGTATGTACTCATTGAAAGTCTTATCAGACATCTTGATCTATCTCTATAGATCTTTGATGCCCAATATTTAAGTAGCTTCATTCTAGGTCTTCCTTTGAAAAACTCCTTTCAAACGACCCTTTATGCTTTCCAGAAATTCTACATCATTTCCGATCAACAATATGTCAACCACATATACTTATCAGAAATTCTATAGTGCTCCCACTCACTTTATTGTAAATACAAGTTTCTCATAAACTTTGTATAGACTCAAAAACTTTGATCACCTCATCAAAGCATATATTCCAACTCCGAGATGCTTGTTCCAGTCCATAGAAGGATCGCTGGAGTTTACATATATTTTAACATCCTTAGGACTGACAAAACCTTCCGGTTGTATCACATACAACCTTTCCTCACGGATACCGTTAAGGAAACAATGTTTTGACATCCATCTGCCAGATTTCATAATCGAAAAATGCAGCAACTGCTAACATAATTCCAACAGACTTTAGCATCGCTACGGGTGAGAAAGTCTCATCGTAGTCAACTCCTTGAACTTGTGATAAACCCTTTGCCACAAGTCGAGCTTTATAGACGGTGACATAACCGTCCGCGTCCGTCTTCCTCTTAAAAATCCATTTGTTCTGAATGGCCTTACGCCCTTCAGGTAATACTTCCAAAGCCCATACTTTGTTTTCTTACATGGATCCCATCTCGGATTTCATGGCCTCTAACCATTTCTTGGAATCCGGGCCCAACATCGCTTCTCCATAGCTCGTAGGGTCGTCGTTGTCCAACAACATGACCTCTAAGACAGGGTTGCCGTACCACTCAGGAGCAGTACGCGTCCTTGTGGACCTACGAGGTTTGATAGTAACTTGATCCGAAGCTTCATGATCATCATCATTAACTTCCTCTTCAACTAATCATAGGCTCCACAGAAACAACTTTCTGCGCTGCGCTACTCTCTGGTTGAAACAAAGGTTCAACAACCTCATCAAGTTCTATCTTCCTCCCACTCAATCTTTCGAAAGAAACTCTTTCTCGAGAAAGGACCCGTTTTAGCAACAAACACTTTGTGCTTGGATCTGAGATAGAAGGTTCACCCAACTGTTACGTTAGGGTATTCTATGAAGATGCATTTGTCCGCTTTGGGTTCGAGCTCATTAGGTGAAAACCCTTTTTCACATAAGCGTCGCAGCCCCAAACATTAAGAAACAACAACTTAGGTTTCCGCCAAACCAAAATTCATACGGTGTCATCTCAACGAACTTATGGTGTCCCAATTAAAGTGAATGTGATTGTCTCTAATGCATAGCCCTAAAACGATAGTGGTAAATCGATAAGAGACATCATAGTTCGCACCATATCCAATAGAGTATGACTATGACGTTCGGACACACCATCACACTATGGTGTTCCAGGTGGCGTGAGTTGTGAAACAACTTCCACATTGTCTTAAGTTGTATACCAAACTCATAACTCAGATATTCACCTCCACGATCGTATCGCAGACATTTTATCTTCTTGTCACGATGATCTCAAACTTCACTCTGATTTTGTTTGAACTTTTCAAACGTTTCAGACTTGTGTTTCATTAAGTAAATATACCCATATTTACTCAAATCATCAGTGAAGATAAGAAAATAACGATATCCACCGCACACTACAATACTCACTGGACCGCATACATCAATATGTATCATTTCCAATAAGTCAATTGCCCGCTCCATCATACCGGAAAACGGGGTTTTAGTCATCTTGCCCATGAGGCATGGTCCGCATGTCTCAACTGATTCGAAATCGAATGAGTCCAAAGATCCATCAGCATGGAGTTTCTTCATGCTTTTTACACCAATATGACCTTTAGCGGCAGTGCCACAAGTATGTGGTACTATCATTATTAACTTTGCATCTTTTGGCATCAATATTATAAACATGTGTATCTCTACGATCAAGATTCAATAAACCACTCTTATTGGGTGCATGACCATTGAAGGTATTATTCATGTAAACAGAATAACCATTATTCTCTAACTTAAATGAATAACCGTATTGCAATAAACTTGATCTAATCACGTTCATGCTTAACGCAAACACCAAATAACACTTATTTAGGTTCATCACTAATCCCGAAGGTATGGAGAGCGTGCGATGGTGATCACATCAACCATGGAAACACTTCCAACACTCATCGTCACCTCGCCCTTAGCTAGCCTCCGTTTATTCCTTAGCTTTTATTTCGAGTTACTAACATTTAGCAAACCGAACCGGTATCTAATACCCAGGTGCTACTAGGAGTACTAGTAAGGTACACATCAATAACACGTATATCAAATATACTTCTGTCGACGTTGCCAGCCTTCTTATCTACCAAGTATCTAGGGTTGTTCCACTTCAGCGACCGTTTTCCTCATAATATAAGCACTTAGTCTCGGGTTTGGGTTCAACCTTGGGTTTCTTCACTGGAGCAGCAACTGACTTGCCATCCATGAAGTTTCCCTCCTTGCCCTTGCCCTTCTCGAAACTAGTGGTTTCACTAACCATCAACACTTGATGCTCCTTCTAGATTTCTACCTTCGCGGTGTCAAACATTGCGAACAGCTCAGGGATCATTATCTCCATCTTTGGCCTTTTATAGTTCATCACGAAGCTCTAGTAGCTTAGTGACAGTGACTTGGAGAACTATATCAATCACTATTTTATCTGGAAGATCAACTCCCACTCGATTCAAGCGATTGTAGCACTCAAACAATTTGAGCACATGCTCAACGATTGAGCTATTCTCCATCATCTTGCAGGCAAAGAATCTTGTTGGAGGTCTCATACCTCTCAATACGGGCACGAGCCTGAAATCCCAATTTCAGCTCTTAGAACATCTCATATGTTCCATGACGTTCAAAACGTTTTGGAGCCTCAATTCTAAGCCGTAATGCATGACGCACTGAACTATTAAGTAGTCATCGGAACGTGCCTGTCAGATGTTCACAACATCTACAGACGATGCTAGAGGGGGGTGGCACACCGAGCGGTGCATTAAGGACATAAGCCTTCTGTGCAGCATTGAGGACAATCCTCAGATCACGGACCCAGTCCGCATTATTGCTACCATCATCTTTCAACTCTATTTCTCTAGGAACATATAAAAAAATTCAAGGGAGCTACAGCGCGATCTAGTAATCTACAGCATAATTTGCAAAGACACTTTGACTATGTTCATGATAATGAGTTTAGTTAATCATATTACTTAAAACTCCCACTCAAATTGACATCCCTCCGGTCATTCGAGTGTCACATGATCCACATCCACCAACTCAAGTCCGATCATCACGTGAGTTGAGGTGGTTTGAATGGTGAACATCTTCATGTTGATCATATCTACTATATGACTCATGTTCGACCTTTCGGTCTCTTGTGTTCCGAGGCCATGTCTGTACATGCTAGGCTCGTCAAGTTTAACCCGAGTGTTCCGCACGTGCAACACTGGCTTGCACCCGTTGTATGCGAACGTAGAGTCTATCACACCCGATCATCACGTGGTGTCTCGAAACGACGAACTTTCGCAACGGTGCACACTCGGGGAGAACATAATTTTATCTTAAAATTTAAGTGAGGGATCACCTTATAATGCTACCGTCGTCCTAAGCAAAATAAGATGCATAAAAGGATTAACATCACATGCAAATCATAAGTGACATGATATGGCCATGAACTTGTGCTTTTGATCTCCATCTCCAAAGCACCGGCATGATCTCCATCGTCACCGGCATGACACCATGATCTCCATCATCTTGATCTCCATCAACGTGTCGCCATGAGGTTGTCACGCCGACTGTTGCTTCCACGACTATAGCTAACTCATAGCGATAAAGTAAAGCAAAAACGGCGAAAATAATTAAAGACAACTCTATGGCTCCTGCCAGTTGCCGTACTCATCGACATGCAAGTCGTGATATTCTATACAACACATGATCATCTCATACATCACATATATCTCATCATGTAATTGGCCATATCACATCACAACATACCCTGCAAAAACAAGTTAGACGTCCTCTAATTGTTGTTGCAAGTTTTACGTGGCTGCTACGGGTATCTAGCAAGAACGATTCTTACCTACGCAAAAACCACAACGGTGATATAAAAGTTGCTATTTCACCTTCTACAAGGACCACCTCTGTCGAATCCGATTCAACTAAAGTGGCAGAGACAGACACCCGCCAGCCATCTTATGCAACAAAGTTACATGTCAGTGGATGGAACCGGTCTCTCGTACCTGGACGAGTAAGGTTGGTCCGAGCCGCTTCATCCCACAATACCGCTGAATCAAGAAAAGACTAAGGAGGGAAGCAATCTGAATATCAACGCCCACAAACTCCTTTGTGTTCTACTCGAGATCTCATCTACGCATAGACCTAGCTCAGATGCCACAGTTGGGGAACGTAGCATGGGAAACAAAAAATTTCCTACGCACACACAAGATCTATCCATGGTGATGAGCATCTACGAGAGGGAGAGTGAATCTACATACCCTTGTAGATCGCTAAGCGGAAGCATTAAGAAACGCGGTTGATGTAGTCGAACGTCTTCGTGATCCAAATCGCCGAGCGTCCCGCGATCCAATCACGATCCGTCCCGATCTAGTACCGAACGGACGGCACCTCCGCGTTCAGCACACGTACAGCTTGATGACGATCTCCGCCTCCTTGATCCAGCAAGACAGAGAGCGGAGAGGTAGAAGAGTTCTCCGGCGGCGCGACGGCGCGGCGGCTATGGTGGTGGAACAATTCCGGCAGGGCTTCGCCTAAGCACCGCTGAAACTAGACTAGAGGAGAAACCGATCTAGATGAAGTAGAGGGAGCACGTGGCAATTAGGGTTATTTTTCTCCTCTAAATCCTCTAGTATATATAGGAGGGAGGGAGGGGAGGAGGCAGCCTCAAACCCTCAAGGGCTGGCCGAAATTGGAGACTCCTCCACTTCAATCCTAGTCCAAATAGGACACCTTCCATATTTGGTCTCCCTTCCCTCTTCTTTGGGGTTTTTCCTTTCCCACTTATTCCTAGCCGCATGGGCCTTGTAGGGATGGTTTGCCCAGCCCACTAAGGGCTGGTGCAACCCCCCTCAGGCCCATGTGGCCTCCCGGCGTGGGTGGCCCCTCCCGATGGCCCTCCGGTACTCCCGGTACACTACCGGAAATACCCGAAACTTTTCCGGTGGCCAAAACGGGACTTCCTATATATCAATCTTTACCTCCACACCATTCCGGAGCTCCTCGTGATGTCCGGGATCTCATCTGGGACTCCGAACAACCTTCGGTCACCAATCATACATAACTCAATTCTACCGAAACGTCACCAAACCTTAAGTGTGCAGACCCTGCGGGTTCGAGAACTATGTAGACATGACCGAGACACCTCTACGGCCAATAACCAATAGCGGGACCTGGATGCCCATATTGGTTCCTACATATTCTACGAAGATCTATATCGGTCGAACCTGAATGTCAAGGATTCAATTAATCCCGTATGCTGTTCCCTTTGTTCTTCGGTATGTTACTTGCCCGAGATTCGATCGTCGGTATCTCTATACCTAGTTCAATCTCGTTACCGGCAAGTCTCTTTACTCGTTCCGTAATACAAGATCTCGTGGCTAACACTTTAGTCACATTGCTTGCAAGGCTCATTGTGATGTTGTATTACCGAGTGGGCCCTGAGATACCTCTCCGTCACACGGAGTAACAAATCCCAGTCTTGATCCATGCCAACCCAACAGACACCCTCGGAGATACCTGTAGAGCACCTTTATAGTCACCCAGTTACGTTGCGACGTTTGATATACACAAGGTATTCCTCCGGTGTCAGTGAGTTGCATGATCTCATGGTCATAGGAATAGATACTTGACATGCAGAAAACAATAGCAATAAACTGACACGGTCATATGCTACGTTTATAGTTTGGGTCTTGTCCATCACATTATTCTCCTGATGATGTGATTCCGTTATCAAATGACATCTCATGTCTATGTCTAGGAAACCTTCACCATCTTTGATCAACGAGCTAGTTAACTAGAGGCTTACTAGGGACACAGTGTTGTCTATGTACCCACACATGTATTTGAGTTTCCAATCAATACAATTACAGCATGGATAATAAACGATTATCATGAACAAGGAAATATGATAATAACCAATTTATTATTGCCTCTAGGGCATATTTCCAACAGTTTCCCCCTCTAAGTGCTGGCGGTACTATCATCCGTGAAGGGGGTCACACTCTGGAGCTGTGTGTTGGGTGTTTAAATATCCCACAACAATTTCATACATCTACTAGGAAGCAACACAAGTTTTATTGGCATTGCTACACTCTGAAGACCCCCGAGCAGCCCAACCCTAGCGAGATTGATCGGGAAAGCTACCCCCTTTAACTTTCGATGGACGACCTTTGACCAATGTACCTTTCTACCTAGTTGTGATAGGTTAGCCCATAAGAACATTTTAAAACATTGTTTGGGCCCAACCCACCACAAGATTCCCTCCGAGTTGACCCGACGTGGCAGTTTCCCTCTCTAAGTGCTGGCGATAGTGCCGTCCGTGAAGGGGGTCACACTTCGGAGCTGTGTGTTGTGTGTTTAAACATCCCACCACACTTTCATACATCTACTAGGACACAACGCAAGTTTTTGTGGGATTGCGACACTTCGAAGACCCCTGAGCGGCCTAACCCTAGCCAGATTGACTGCGAAATCTACCCCCTTTGAATTTCGACGGACGGCCTTCCACCAATGTACCTTTCTACCTGGTTGTGATAGGTTAGCCCATAGGAACATTTTAAAACAAAGTTTGGGCCCAACCCAGCATAAGATTCCCTGCGGGTTGACCTGACGTGGCAGTTCCCCCTCTAAGTGCTAGCGGTAGTGCCGTCCGTTAAGGGGGTCACACTCTGGAGCTGGGTACTAGGTGTTTGAACCTCCCACCGCAATTTTAGACATCTATGAAGAAACAACGCAAGTTTTGGTGGCATAGCTACACACCGAAGACCCCGGAGCGTCCTAACCGTGGCCACTACGACCGAAAAAAGATACCCCATTTGACCGGTAAATCTATGCTTGCTAATTTTGTGAATTTTCTATGTCGGTTTGACAACTTCTGTCCCAAGATACTATACAAAGCACGCCTCGAACGGAGTTGTAGAAGTATCCTTTTCATATTTTTCGTACAGCTCCTTCCCCCGTGGTGGCAGTTTCCCCCTCAAAGTGCTGGCGGTACCGCCGTCCGTGAAGGGGGTCACACTCCGGAGCTGTGTGTTGGGTGTTCAAAAATCCCACCACACTTTCATACATCTCCTAGGACACAACACAAGTTTTAGTGGCATTGCTACACTCCGAAGACCCCCGAGCAGGCTAACCCTAGCAAGATTGACCGGGAAAGCTCCCCCCTCTTACTTTCGAAGGACGACCTTTAACCAATGTACCTTTCTACCTAGTTGTGATAGGTTATCCCATAGCAACATTTTAAAACATTGTTTGGGCCCAACCCACCACGAGATTCCCTCCGGGTTGACCCGACGTGGCAGTTTCCCCTCTAAGTGTTGGCGGTAGTGGCGTCCATGAAGGAGGGTACACTCCGGAGCAGGGTAAAAGATGTTTGAACCTCCCACCACAATTATAGACATTTATGAGGACACAACGCAAGTTTTGGTGGCATTGCTGCACTCCGAATACCCCGAAGGCGCCTAACCATGGCCAGTATGACCAAAAAAGCTAACCCCTTCAACCGGTAAATCTGTGCTTGCTAATGTCACGAATTTTCCATGTTGGTTCAACAACTTACGTCCCAAGATACTGTCCAAAGCATGGTTCAAACGGAATTGTAGAAGTATCCTTTTCGTATTTTTCTTTCAGCTCCTTCCCCCGTGGTGGCAGTTTTCAGTGTAGGCAGTACCGCCGTCCGTGAAGGGGGTCACACTCCGGAGCTATGTGCTGGGTGTTTAAAGATCCCACCACACTTTCATACATCTACTAGGACACAACACAAGTTTTGGTGGCATTGGTATACTCCGAAGACCCCCGAGCAGTATAACCCTCACCAGATTGACCTGGAAAGCTACCCCCTTTGACTTTTGACGGACGGCCTTTGACCAATGTACCTTTCTACCTGGTTGTGATAGGTTAGCCCAGAGGAACATTTTAAAACAAAGTTTGGGCCCAACCCACCACAAGATTCCCTCTGAGTTGACCCGATGTGGCAGTTTCCCCCTCTATGTGCTAGCGGTAGTGCCGTCCGTGAGGGGGTCACACTCCGGAGCTGTGTACGGGGTGTTTGAACCTCCCACCACAATTTTAGACATGTATGAGGAGACAACGCAAGTTTTGGTGGCATTGCTACGCTCCGAAGACCACAGAGCGGCCTAACCGTGGCCAGTATGACCAAAAAAACCTACCCCCTTCGACCCGAAAATCTGTGATTGCTAATTTTGTGAATTTTTAGGTCGGTTCGACAACTTCCATCCCAAGGTACGGTCCAAAGCATGCCTCAAATGGAATCGTAGAAGTATCCTTTTCGTATTTTTCTTTCAGCTCCTTCCCCTGTGGTGGCAATTTCCCCTCTAAGTGCAGGCGGTACCGCCGTCCGCGATGGGGATCACACTCCAAAGCTGTGTGTTGGGTGTTCGAATATTCAACCACACTTTCATACATCTACTAGGACACAATGCAAGTCTTGGTGGCATTGGTACACTACAAAGACCCCCGAGCGGCCTAACCCTAACTAGATTGACCGGCAAAGCTACCCCTTTGACTTTTGACGGACGGCCTTTGACCAATATACCTTTCTACCTGGTTGTGATAGGTTAGCCCATAGGAACATTTTAAAACAAAGTTTGGTCACAAAACACCACAAGATTCCCTTCGGGTTGACCCGACGTGGCAGTTTCTAACTCTAAGTGCTGGCGGCAGTGCCGTTCGTGAAGGGGGTCACAATCCGAAGCTGAGTACTGGGTGTTTGAACTTCCGACCACAATTTTAGACATGTATGAGGACACAACGCATGTTTTGGTGGCATTGCTACACTCCGAAGACCCCGGAGCAGCCTAACCGTGGCCGGTATGACCAAAAAAAGCTACCCCCTTCGATAGTAAATCTGTCCTTGCTAATTTCGCAAAAATTTTATTTCGGCTCATCAACTTCCGTCCTAAGAAACTGTCCAAAGCACGCCTCAAACAGAGTTGTAGAAATATTCTTTTCGTATTTTTCTTTCAGCTCCTTCCCCCGTGGTGGCCGTTTTCCCCTCTAGGTGCAGGTGGTACCGCTGTCCGTGAAGGAGGTCAAACTCCAGAGCTATGTGTTGGGTGTTTCAACATCCCACCACACTTTCATACATCTACTAGGACACAACCCAAGTTTTGGTTGCATTGCTACACTCCGAAGACACTCGAGCAGCCTAACCCTAGCCAAATTGACCGGGAAAGCTATCCCCTTTGACTTTTGACTGATGGACTTTGACCAATGTACCTTCCTACCTGGTTGTGATAGGTTAGCCCATAGGAACATTTCAAAACAAAGTTTGGGCCCAACCAACCACAAGATTCCCTCCGGGTTGACCCGATGTGGCCGTTTCCCCCTCTAAGTGATGGCGGTAGTGCCGTCCATGAAGGGGGTCATACTCCGGAGCTGGGTACTGGGTGTTTCAACCTCCCACCACAATTTTAGACATGTATGAGGACACAATGCAAGTTTTGGTGGCACTGCTACTCTTGGAAGACCCTGAAGCCGCCTAACCATGGCCAGTATGACCGAAAAAAGCTACCCACTTCGACCGGTAAATCTGTGCTTACTAATTTCATGAATTTTTTATGTCAGTTCGACAACTTTCGTCCCAAGATACTGTCCAAAGCACGCCTCAAATGGAGTTGTAGAAGTATCCTTTTCGTATTTTTCTTTCAGCTCCTTCCCCCATGGTGGCAGTTCCCCCTATAAGTGCTGGCGGTACTGCCGTCCATGATGGGGGTCACACTCCAGAGCTGTGTGTTGGGTGTTTAAACATCTGACCACATTTTCATACATCTACTAGGACATAACACAAGCTTTGGTTGCATTGCTACACTCCGAAGACACCCGAGCAGCCTAACCCTAGCCAGATTGACCGGGAAAGCTACCCCCTTTGACTTTTGACGGACGGCCTTTGACCAATGTACCTTTCTACCTGGTTGTGATAGGTTAGCCCATAGGAACATTTTAAAACAAAGTTTGGGCCCAACCCACCACAAGATTCCCTCTAAGTTGACCCGACGTGGCAGTTCCCCCCCTAAGTGCTGGCGGTAGTGCCGTCCGTGAAGGGGGTCACACTTCGGAGCTAGGTACGGGGTGTTTGAACCTTCCAGCACAATTTACACATGTATGTGGACACAACACAAGTTTTGCTGGCATTGCTACTCTCCGAAGACCCCGGAGCGGCCAAACCGTGGCCAGTATGACCGAAAAAAGCTACCCCCTTCGACCTGTAAATCTGTGCTTGCTAATTTCGTGAATTTTTTATGTCAGTTCGACAGCTTCCGTTTGAAGATACATTCCAAAGCATGCCTCAAATGGAGTTGTAGAAGTATCCTTTTCGTATTTTTCTTTTAGCTCCTTCCCCCGTGGTTGCAGTTTCCCCCTCTAAGTGCAGGCGGTACCGCCGTCCGCGAAGGAGGTCACACTCCGGAGCTGTGTGTTCGGTGGTTAAATATTCTACCACACTTTCATACATCTACTAGGACACAGCGCAAGTTTTGGTGGCATTGGTACGCCACAAAGTCCCCCGAGCGGCCTAACCCAATCTAGATTGACCGGGATAGCTACCCCCTTTGACTTTCGACGGACGGCCTTTGACCAATGTGCCTTTATACATGGTTGTGATAGGTTAGCCATTGGGAACATTTTAAAACAAGGTTTGTGCCCAACCCGCCACAAGATTCCCTCCGGGTTGACCCGACGTGGCAGTTTCCCCCTCAATGTGCTGGCGGTAGTGCTGTCCGCGAAGGGGGTCACACTCCGGACTAGGGTACTATGTGTTTGAACCTCCCACCACAATTTTAGACATGTAGGAGGACACAACGCATGTTTTGGTGGCATTGCTACACTCCGAAGACCTCGGAGCGGCCTAACCGTGGCCGGTATGACCAGAAAAAGCTACCCCCTTCGACAGTAAATCTGTGTTTGCCAATTTCACGAATTTTTTATGTCGGCTCAACACCTTCCGTCCTAAGAAACTGTCCAAAGCACGCCTCAAACATAGTTGTAGAAATATCCTTTTCGTATTTTTCTTTTAGCTCCTTCCCCCGTGGTGGCTGTTTTCCCCTCTAAGTGCAGGTGGTACCGCCGTCCATGAAGGAGGTCACACTCCAGAGCTATGTGTTGGGTGTTTCAACATCCCACCACACTTTCATAAATCTACTAGGACACAACGCAAGTTTTGGTTGCATTGCTACACTCCGAAGACACCCGAGCAGCCTAACACTAACCATATTGACCGGAAAAGCTATCCCCTTTGACTTTCAACTGACGGACTTTCACCAATGTACCTTTCTACCTGGTTGTGATAGGTTAGCCCATAGGAACATTTCAAAACAAATTTTGGGCCCAACCAACCACAAGATTCCCTTCGGGTTGACCCGATGTGGCCGTTTCCGCCTTTAAGTGATGGTGGTAGTGCCGTCCGTGAAGGGGGTCACACTCCGGAGCTGGGTACTGGGTGTTTCAACCTCCCACCACAATTTTAGAGTGTATGAGGACACAATGCAAGTTTTGGTGGCATTGCTACTCTCGGAAGACCCCGAAGCTGCCTAACCGTGGCCAGTATGACCGAAAAAAGCTACCCCCTTCGACCGGTAGATCTGTTCTTGCTAATTTCATGAATTTTTTATGTCAATTCGACAACTTCCATCCCAAGATACTGTCCAATGGATGCCTCAAATGGAGTTGTAGAAGTATCCTTTTTGTATTTTTCTTTCAGCTCCTTCCCCCATGGTGGCAGTTCCCCCTATAAGTGCTGGCGGTACCGCCGTCCATGATGGGGGTCACACTCCAGAGCTGTGTGTTGGGTGTTTAAACTTCCGACCACACTTTCATAACGCAAGCTTTGGTGGCATTGCTACACATCGAAGATCCCCAAGCGGCCTAATCCTAGCCGGATTGACCGGAAAATCTACCCCCTTTGACTTTTGACGGACGGCCTTTGACCAATGTACCTTTCTACCTGGTTGTGATAGGTTATCCCATAGGAACATTTTAAAACAAAGTTTGGGCCCAACCCACCACAAGATGCCCTCTAGATTGACCCGACGTGGCAGTTCCCCCTCTAAGTGCTGGTGGTAGTGCCGTCCGTGAAGGGGGTCACACTTCGGAGCTAGGTACGGGGTGTTAGAACCTTCCAGCACAATTTACACATGTATGAGGACACAACACAAGTTTTGGTGGCATTGCTACACTCCGAAGACCACGGAGCGGCCAAACCGTGGCGAGTATGACCGAAAAAAGCTACCCCCTTCAACCGGTAAATCTGTGCTTGCTAATTTCCTGAATTTTTTATGTCGGTTCGACAGCTTCCGTTCGAAGATACTGTCCAAAGCATACTCCAAAGACCCCAGATGGGCCTAACCATGGCCAGTATGATCGAAAAAAGCTACCCCTTTGGCGGTAAATATGTGCTTGCTAATTTCATGAATTGTTTATGTCAGTTTGACAACCACCATCCCAAGATACTGTCCAAAGCATGCCTCAAACGGAGTTGTTGAAGTATCCTTTTCATATTTTTCTTTCAGCTCCTTCCCCCGTGGTGGCAGTTTCCCCCTCTAAGTGCAGGCAGTACCGCCGTCCATGAAGGAAGTCACATTCCAAAGTTGTGTGTTGGTGTTTAAATATCCGACCACACTTTCATACATCTACTAGGACACAGTGCAAGTTTTGGTGGCATTGGTACACTACAAAGACCCCCGAGCGGCCAAACCCTAGCTAGATTGACCGGGAAAGCTACCCCCTTTGACTTTCGAAGGACGGCCTTTGACCAATGTACCTTTCTACCTTGTTGTGATAGGTTAGCCCATAGGAACATTTTAAAACAAAGTTTGGGCCCAAAACACCACAATGTTCCCTCCGTGTTGACCCGACGTGGCAGTTTCCAACTCTAAGTGTTGGCGGTAGTGCCGTCTGTGAAGGGGGTCACACACCGGAGCTGGGTACGAGGTGTTTGAACTTCCGACCACAATTTTAGACATGTATGAGGACACAACGCAAATTTTGGTTGCATTGCTACAATCCAAAGACCCCGGAGTGGCCTAACCGTGGGCAGTAAGACAGAAAAAAGCTACCCCCTTCGTCCTGTAAATATGTGATTGCTAATTTCATGAATTTTTTAAGTCGGTTCGACAACTTCCATCCCAAGATACTGCCCGAAACATGCCTCAAACAAAGTTTTAGAAGTATCCTTTTCATATTTTTCTTTCAGCTCATTTCCCCGTGGTGGAAGTTTCCCCCTCTAAGTGCAGGCGGTAGTACCGTCTGTGAAGGGGGTCACACTGCAGAACTGTGTGTTGGGTGTTTAAACATCCAACCACAGTTTCATACATCTACTAGGACACAACGCATGTTTTTGTTGCATTCTACACTCCGAAGATCCCCGAGCAGCCTAACCCTAGCCAGATTGACCGGGAAAGCTACCCCCTTTAACTTTCGATGGACGACCTTTGACCTATGTACCTTTCTACCTGGTTGTGATAGGTTAGCTCAGCGGAACATTTTAAAACAAAGTTTGGGCCCAACGCACCACAAGATTCCCTCTGGGTTGACCCGACGTTGCAGATTCCCCCTCTAAGTGCTGGCGGTAGTGCCGTCCATGAAGGGGGTCACACTCCGGATCTGGGTAGTGGGTGTTTGAACCTCCTACCACAATTTTAGACATGTACGAGGACACAACACAAGTTTTGGTGGCATTGCTACACTTCAAAGGCCTCGGAGCGGCCTAACCATGGCCAGTATGATGGAAAAAAGCTACCCCTTCGACCGGTAAACATATGCTTGTTAATTTCATGAATTTTTTATGTCGGTTTGACAACTTTTGTCCCAAGATACTGTCCAAAGCACGCCTCAAATGGAGTTGTAGAAGTATCCTTTTTGTATTTTTCTTTCAGCTCCTTCCCCCGTGGTGGCAGTTTCCCCCTCTAAGTGCTGTCGGTACCGCCATCCATGAAGGGGGTCACACTTCAGAGCTGTGTGTCGGGTGTTTAGACATATCACCACACTTTCATACATCTACTAGGACTCAACACAAGTTTTGGTGGCATTGCTACACTTCGAAGACCCCCGAGCGGCCTAACCCTAGCCAGATTGACCGGGAAAGCTACCCACTTTAAATTTCAATGAATGGCCTTCGACCAATGTACCTTTCTACTTGGTTGTGATAGGTTAGCCCATAGGAACATGTTAAAACAAAGTTTGGGCCCAGCACACCACGAGATTCCCTCCGGGTTGACCCGACATGGCAGTGTCCCCATCTAAGTACCGGCGGTAGTTCCGTCCATGAAGGGGCTCATACTCCGGAGCTAGGTACTGGGTGTTTGAACCTCCCACCACAATTTTAGACATGTATGAGGAGACAACGCAAGTTTTGATGGCATTGCTACACTCCGAAGGCCCCGGAGCGGCCTAACCATGGCCAGTATGATAAAAAAAAGCTATCCCTTCGACCGGTAAATCTGTACTTGCTAATTTCACAAATTTTTAATGTGGGTTCAACAACTACCATCCCAAGATACTGTCCAAAGCACACCTCAAATAGAGTTGTAGAAGTATCCTTTTTGTATTTTTATTTCAGCACCTTCCCCCGTGGTGGTAGTTTCCCCCTCTTAGTGCTGGCTGTACCACCGTCCGTGAAGGGGGTCACACTCCGGAGCTGTGTGTTGGGTGTTTAAACATCCCACCACACTTTCATACATCTTCTCGGACACAACGCAAATTTTGGTGGCATTGCTACACTCCGAAGACCCCCGAGCGGCCTAACCCTAGCCAGATTGACCGGGAAAGCTACCCCCTTTGACTTTCAATAGACTGCCTTTGACCGATGTACCTTTCTACCTGGTGTGATAGGTTAGCCCATAGGAACATTGTAAAGGAAAGTTTGGGCCCAACCCACCACAAGATTCCCTCCGGGTTGACCCGAAGTGGCAGTTTCCCCCTCTAAGTGCTGGCGGTAGTGCCGTCCATGAAGGGGTCACATTCTGGAGCTGGGTACTGGGTGTTTGAACCTTCCATCACAATTTTGACATGTATGAGGACACAATGCAAGTTTTGGTGGCATTGCTACACTCCGAAGACCCCAAAGCATCCTAACCGTGGCCAGTATGACCGAAAAGAGCTACCCCCTTCGACCGGTAAATCTGTGCTTGCTAATTTTGCAAAAAAAATTATGTCTGTTCGAGAACTTCCATCCCAAGATACTGTCCAAAGCACGCCTCAAACATAGTTGTAGAATTATCTTTTTCATATTTTTCTTTTAGCTCCTTCCCACGTGGTGGCAGTTTCCCCCTCTAAGTGCTGGCAGCACCACCGTACATGAAGGGGGTCACACTCTGGAGCCATGTGTTGGGTGTTCAAACATCCCACCAGACTTTCATATATCTACTAGGACACAATGCAAGTTTTGGTGGCATTGCTACACTTCGAAGACCCCCGGGCAGCCTAACCCTGGCCATATTGACCGGGAAAGCTACCCCTTTGACTTTCGATGGACGGCCTTTGCCAATGTACGTTTCTACCTGGTGGTTATAGGTTAGCCCATAGGAACATTTTAAAACAAAGTTTGGGCCCAACCCACCACAATATTCCCTCTGGGTTGGCCCAACATGGCAGTTTCCCCCTCAAATTGCTGGCGATAGTGCCGTCCGTGAAGGGGGTCACACCCCAGAGCTGGGTATCGGGTGTTTGAACCTCCCACCACAATTTTAGACATGTATGAGGACACAACAAAAGTTTTGGTGTTATTGCTACACTCCGATGACCCTGGAGCGGCCTAACCATGGCCAGTATGACCAAATAAAGCTACCTCCTTCGATTGGTAAATCTATGCTTGATAATTTCGCAAAAAAATTATGTCGGTTTGATAACTTCCTTTTCATATTTTTCTTTTATCTCCTTCCCCCGTGGTGGCGGTTTCCCCCTCTAAGTATAGGCGGTACTGCCGTCCGTGAAGGGGGTCACACTCCGGAGCTGTGTGTTGGGTGTTTAAACATCCCACCACACTTTCATACATCTACTAGGAGACAACACAAGTTTTGGTGGCATTGCTACACTCTAAAGACCCCCGAGCGGCCTAACCCTAGCCAGATTGACTGGGAAAGCTACCCCCTTTGTCTTTCGATGGACGGCCTTTAACCAATTTACCTTTCTACCTGGTTGTGATAGGATAGCCCATAGGAACATTTTAAAACAAAGTTTGGGCCAAACCCACAACAAGATTCCCTCTGGGTTGACCCGACGTTTCAGTTTCCCCCTCTAAGTGCTGGCGGTAGTGCAGTCCGTGAACACGGTCACACTCCGAAGCTGGGTACCGGGTGTTTGAACCTCCTACCACAATTTTAGACATGTATGAGGGCACAACGCAAGTTTTGGTGACATTGCTACACTCCAAAGACCCTGGAGAGGCCTAATCGTGTCTCATATGACCGAAAAAACAACCCCCCTCGACCAGTAAATCTGTGCATGCTAATTTCCTGAATTCTCTATGTCAGTTCAACTACTTCCATCCCAAGATACTATCCAAAGCACACCTCTAACGGAGTTGTAGAATTATCCTTTTCCTATTTTCTTTCAGCTCCTTCCCCCGTGGTGGCACTTTCCCCTAAGTGCAGGCGGTATCGCCGTCCATGAAGGTTCACACTCCGGACCTATGCGTTGGGTGTTTAAACATCCCACCACACTTTCATACATCTATTGGACACAACGCAAGTTTTGGTGGCATTGCTACACTTCGAAGACCCCTGAGCGGCCTAACCCTTGCCAGATTGATCGGGAAAGCTACCTCCTTTGACTCTCGACGGTGGCCTTTGACCAATGTACCTTTCCACCTGGTTGAGATAGGCTAGCCCATAGGAACATTTTAAAACAAAGTTTGGGCCAAACCCACCACAAGATTCCCTCCGGGTTAACACGACATGGCAGTTTCCCCCTCTAACTGCTAGCGGTAGTGCCATCCGTGATGGGGGTCACACTCCAGAGCTGGGTATCGGGTGTTTGAACCTCCCACCACAAGTTTAGACATGTATGAGGACACAACGCAAGTTTTGGTTGCATTACGACACTCTGAAGACACCGGAGCGGCCTAACCGTGACCAGTATGACCGATAAAAGCTAGCCCCTTTGACCGGTAAATCTGTGCTTGCTAATTTCATGAATTTTTTATGTCAGTTCAACAACTTCCGTCCCAAGATACTGTCCAAAGCACGCCTTAAACGGAGTTGTAGAATTATCCTTTTCATATTTTTCTTTCAGCTGCTTCCCCCGTGTTGGCAGTTTCCCTCTCTAAATGCTGGTTTTTCCGCCGTCCGTGAAGGGGGTCACACTTCGGAGCTATGTGTTGGGTGTTTAAACATCCCACCACACTTTCATACATCTACTAGGACACAATGCAAGTTTTTGTGGCATTGCTACACTTCGAAGACCGCCGAGCGGCCTAACCCTAGCCAGATTGACCGGGAAAGCTACCCCCTTTGACTTCCGACGGACGACCTTTGACCAATATACCTTTCTACCTGGTTATGATAGTTTAGAACATAGGAACATTTCAAAACAAAGATTCCCTCCGGGTTAACACGACATGGCAGTTTCCCTCTAACTGCTGGCGGTTGTGCCGTCCGTGAAGGGGCTCACACTCTGGAGCTAGGTACGCGGTGTTTGAACCTCCCACCTCAATTTTAGACATGTGTGAGGACACAACGCAAGTTTTGGTGGCATTGCTATGCGCCGAAGGTCCCGGAGCGGCCTAACCGTGACCAGTATGATTGAAAAAAGCTACCCCCTTTGACTGTTAAATCAGTGTTTGCTAATTTCATGAATTTTATATTACGGTTCGAAAACTTCCGTCCCAAGATACTGTCCAAAGCACGCCTCAAATGGAGTTGTAGAAGTATCCTTTTCGTATTTTTCTTTCAGCTACTTCCCCCGTGGTAGAAGTTCCCCCTCTAAGTGCTGGCTGTACCACCGTCCGTGAAGGGGGTCACACACCAGAGCTGTGTGTTGGTTGTTTAAACATCCCACCACAATTTCATACATCTACTCGGACACAACGCAAGTTTTGGTGGCATTGCTACACTCGAAAGACCCCCGAGCGGCCTAACCCAAGCAAGATTGACCGGAAAAGCAACCCCCTTTGACTTTCAATGGGCGGCCTTTAACCAATGTACCTTTCTACTTGGTTGTGATAGGTTTGCCAATAGGAACATTTAAAAAAAATTCAGCCCAACCCACCGCAAGATTCCCTCCGGGTTGACCCGACGTGGCAGTTCCACCCTCTAAGTGCTGGCGGTAGTGTCATTCGTGAAGGGGGTCACACTCCGGAGCTAGGTACTGGGTGTTTGAACCTCCCACCACAATTTTATACATGTATGAGGACACAACGCAAGTTTTGGTGACATTGCTACACTTCGAAGACCCCAGAGTGGCCTAACCATGGCCAGTATGACCGAAAAAAGTTACCCCCTTCGACCAGTAAATATATGCTTGCTAATTTCATAAATTTTTTATGTTGGTTCAACATCTTCCGTCCCAAGATACTATCCAAAGCACACCTCAAATGGAGTTGTAGCAGTATCCTTTTCGTATTTTTCTTTTAGCTCCTTCCCCCGTGGAGACAGTTTCCCCATCTAAGAGTTGGCGGTACCACTGTCCATGAAGGGGGTCACACTCCGAAGCTATGATGTTGGGTGTTTAAACATCACACCACACTTTCATACATCTACTAGGACACAACGCAAGTTTTGGTGATATTGCTACACTCCGAAGACCCTCGAGCGGCCTAACCCTAGCCAGATTGGCCGGGAAAGCTACCCCCTTTGACTTTCGATGGACGGCCTTTGACCAATGTACATTTTAAAACAAAGTTTGGGCCCAACCCACCAAAACATTCGCTTCGGCTTGACTCGACGTGGCAGTTTCCCCCTCTAAGTGCTGGTAGTAGTGCCATCCATGAAGGGGGTCACACTCTGGAGCTGGGTACTGGGTGTTTGAACCTCCCACCACAATTTTACACATGTATGAGGACACAATGCAAGTTTTTGTGGCTTTGCTACAGTCCGAAGACCCCGAAGTGGCCTAACCCACCAAAATTTTAAAAAAGAGTTTTGGCCCAACCCACCACAAGATTCCCTCCGGGTTGACCCTACGTGGCAGTTTCCTGCTCTAAGTTTTGGCGGTAGCGCCGTCTGTGATGGGGCTCACACTCCGAAGCTAGGTACTAGTTGGTTGAACGTCCCAACACAATTTTAGACATGTATGAGGACACAATGCAAGTTTTGGTGGCATTGCTGCACTTCGAAGGCCTCGGAGCGGCGTAACCATGGCCAGTATGATGGAAAAAAGCTACCCCTTCGACCGGTAAATCTGTGCTTGCTAATTTCGTGAATTTTTATGTTGGTTCATCAACTTTCGTCCCAAGATACTGTCCAAAGAACGCCTCAAATGGAGTTGTAGAAGTATCCTTTTTGTATTTTTCTTTCAGCTCCTTCCCTCGTGGTGGCAGTTTTCCCCTGTAAGTGCTGGAGGTACCGCTGTCCATGAAGGGGGTCACACTTCGGAGCTGTGTGTCAGGAGTTTAAACATACCACCACACTTTCAGACATCTACTAGGACTCAATGCAAGTTTTGGTGGCATTGCTACACTTTGAAGACCCCCGAGCAGCCTAACCCTAGCCAGATTGACCGGGAAAGCTACCCACTTTGACTTTCAATGAATGGCCTTTGACCAATGTACCTTTCTACTTGGTTGTGATAGGTTAGCCCATAGGAGCATTTTAAAACAAAGTTTGGGCCCAACCCACCACAAGAGTCCCTCTGGGTTGACCCGACATGGCAGTTTCCCCGTCTAAGTGCTGGCGGTAGTGCCGTCCGTGAAGGGGCTCATACTCCGGAGCTAGGTACTAGGTGTTTGAACCTCCCACCACAATTTTAGACATGCTTGAGGACATAACGCAAGTTTTGGTGGCATTGCTACACTCCGAAGGCCCCGGAGCGGCCTAACCTTGGCCAGTATGACCAAAAAAAGCTATCCCTTCAACCGGTAAATCTGTGCTTGTTAATTTCACGAATTTTTTGTGTCAGTTCGACAACTACCATCCCAAGATACTGTCCAAAGCACGCCTCAAATAGAGTTGTCGAAGTATCCTTTTTGTATTTTTCTTTCGGCTCCTTCCCCCGTGGTGGCAGTTTCCCCCTCTAAGTGCTAGCTGTACCACCATCCGTGAAGGGGGTCACACTCCGGAGCTGTGTGTTCGGTGTTTAAACATCCTACCACACTTTCAAAGATCTTCTCGTACACAACGGAAGTTTTGGTGGCATTACTACACTCCGAAGACCCCCGAGCGGTGTAACCCTAGCCAGATTGACCGGGAAAGCTACCCCCTTTGACTTTCGATGGACTGCCTTTGATCGTTGTACCTTTCTACCTAGTTGTGATAGGTTAGCCCATAGGAACATTGTAAAACAAAGTTTGGGCCCAACCCACCAGAAGATTCCCTCCGGGTTGACCCGACGTGGCAGTTTCCCCCTCTAAGTGCTGGCGGTAGTGCCGTCCATGAAGGGGGTCACACTCTGGAGCTGGGTACTAGGTGTTTGAACCTTACACCACAATTTTGACATGTATGAGGACACAACGCAAGTTTTGGTGGCATTGCTACACTCCGAAGACCCCGGAGCAGCCTAACCGTGGCCAGTATGAGCGAAAAAAGCTTCCCCCTTCGACAGGTTAATCTGTGCTTGCTAATTTCACAAAAGAATTATGTACGTTCGACAACTTCCGTCCCAAGATACTATCCAAAGCACGCCTCAAACAGAGTTGTAGAAGTATCATTTTCATATTTTTCTTTAAGCTCCTTCCCCCGTGGTGGCAGTTTCCCCCTCTAAGTGCTGGCGGCACCGCCGTCCATGATGGGGGTCTCACTCTGGAGCCGTATGTAGGGTGTTCAAAAATCCCACCAGACTTTCATATATGTACTAGGACACAATGCAAGTTTTGGTGGCATTGCTACACTTCGAAGACCCCCGAGCAGCCTAACCCTAGCCAGATTGACCGGGAAAGTTACCCCCTTTGACTTTAGATGGACGGCCTTTGACCAATGTACCTTTCTACCTGGTGGTGATAGGTTAGCCCATAGGAACATTTTAAAACAATGTTTCGGAGCAAGGTACTGTGTGTTTGAACCTCCCACCACAATTTTAGACATGTATGAGGATAAAACGCAAGGCCCCGGAGGCCCCGGTGCGGCCTAACCGTGACCAGTATGATCAAAATAGGCTACCCCCTTTGACCAATAAATCTGTGTTTGCTAATTTCATGAATTTTATATGTCGGTTCAAAAACTTCTGTCCTTAGATACTGTCCAAAGCACGCCTCAAATGGAGTTGTAGAAGTATCCTTTTCGTATTTTTCTTTCAGCTCCTTCCCCCATGGTGGCATATTTCGCCCTCTAAGTGCTGGCTGTACCACCATCCGTGAAGGGGGTCACACACTGGAGCTATGTGTTGGTTGTTTAAACATCCCACCACACTTTCATACATCTACTCGGACACAACGCAAGTTTTGGTGGCATTGCAACACTCCGAAGACCCTCGAGCGGCCTAACCCTAGCGAGATTGACCGGGAAAGCTACCCCCTTTGACTTTCGATGGGCGGCCTTTGACCAATGTACCTTTCTACCTGGTTGTGATAGGTTGGCCCATAGGAACATTTTAAAACCAAGTTTCAGCCCAACCCTCCACAAGATTCCCTCCGGGTTGACCCGACGTGGCAGTTCCACCCTCTAAGTGCTGGCGGTAGGGTCGTTCGTGAAGGGGGCACACTCTGGATCTAGGTACTGGGTGCTTGAACCTCCCACTTCAATTTTATATATGTATGAGGACAGAACACAAGTTTTGGTGGCATTGCTACACTCCGAAGACCCCAGAGTGGCCTAACCATGGCTAGTATGACCAAAAAAGCTACCCCCTTCGACCGGTAAATATGTGCTTGCTAATTTCATGAATTTTTTATGTTGGTTCGACAACTTCCGTCCCAAGATACTGTCCAAAGCATGCCTCAAATGGAGTTGTAGCAGTATCCTTTTCGTATTTTTCTTTTAGCTCCTTCCCCCGTGGAGACAGTTTCCCCATCTAAGAGTTGGCGGTACCGCTGTCCGTGAAGGGGGTCACACTCTGGAGCTGTGTGTTGGGTGTATAAACATCCCACCACACTTTCATACATCTACTAGGACACAACGTAAGTTTTGGTGGTATTGCTACACTCCGAAGACCCCCGAGCAGCCTAACCCTAGCCAGAATGACCGGGAAAGCTACCCCATTTGACTTTCGACGGACGGCCTTTGACTATTGTGCATTTCTACCTAGTTGTGATAGGTTAGGCCATAGGAACATTTTAAAACAAAGTTTGGGCCCAACCCACCAAAAGATACCCTCTGGCTTGACTCGACGTGGCAGTTTCCCCCTCTAAGTACAGGCAATAGTGCCATCCGTGAAGGGGGTCACAATGCAAGTTTTGGTGGCATCGCTACACTCTGAATACCCCGAAGCGGCCTAACCGTGGCCAGTATGACGAGAAAAGCTACCCCGTTCGACCGGTAAATCTGTGCTCACTTATGTCGGATCGACAACTTCCGTCTTAAGATACTATCCAAAGCATGCCTCAAACAGAATTGTAGAAGTATCCTTGTCGTATTCTTCTTTCAGCTCCTTCCCTCATGGTGGCAGTTTCCGCTCTAAGTGCTGGCAGTACCACCGTCTGTGAAGGGGTCACACTCCGGAGATGTGTGTTTGGGGTTCAAACTTCCCACCACACTTTCATACATCTACTAGGACACAATGCAAGTTTTTGTGGCATTGCTACACTTCAAAGACCCCCGAGCGGCCTAATCCTAGCCAGATTGATCGGGAAAGCTACCCGCTTTGACTTTCGATGAATGGCCTTTGACCAATGTTCCTTTCTATCTAGTTGTGATAGGTTAGCCCGTAGGAACATTCAAAAAAATGGGCCCAACACACCTCAAGATTCTCTCTCGGTTGAGCCGACGTGGCAGTTTCCCCCTCTAAGTACTGGCGGTAGTGCCGTCTGTGAAGGGGGTCACACTCCGGAGCTGGCTACCAGGTGTTTGAAGCTCCCACCAGAAGTTTGGACATGTATAAGGACACAACGCAAGTTTTGGTGGCATTGCTACACTCCGAAGACCCCGGAGCGGCCTAAACTTGGCCAGTATGACCGATAAAAGCTAGCCCCTTCGACCAGTAAATCCGTGCTTGCTAATTTCATGATTTTTTATGTCGGTTCGACAACTTCTGTCCCGAGATAACATCCAAAGCATTTCTCAAACGGAGCTGTAGAAGTATCCTTTTCATATTTTTCTTTCAGCTCCTTCCCCCGTGGTGGCAGTTTCCCCCTCTAAGTGCTGGCGGCACCACCGGCCATGAAGGGGGTCACACTTTGGAGCCGTGTGTTGGGTGTTCAAACATCACACCAGACTTTCATACATCTACTAGGACAGAACGCAACTTTTGGTGGCATTGCTACACTTCGAAGACCCCGAGCAGCCTAACCCCAGCCAGATTGACCGAGAAAGCTACCCCTTTGAGTTTTGATGGACGGCCTTTGACCAATGTACCTTTCTACCTGGTGGTGATAGGTTAGCCCATAGGAACATTTTAGAACAAAATTTGGGCCCAACCCACCACAAGATTCCCTCCGGGTTGACCCGACGTGGCAGTTTCCCCCTCTAAGTGCTGGCGGTAGTGCCGTCCGTGAAGGGGGTCACAGTCCGGAGCTGGGTACCAGGTTTTTGAACCTCCCACCACAATTTTAGACATGTATGAGGACACAACGCAAGTTTTGGTGTTAGTGCTACACTCTGAAGACCCAGGAGCCGCCTAACCATGGCTAGTATGACCAAAAAAAGCTACCCCCTTCGACCGGTAAATCTGTGCTTGCTAACTTCGCAAAATTTTTATGTCGGTTTGACAACTTCCGCAACAAGATACTCTCCAAAGCATGCCTCAAACAGAGTTGTAGAAGTATCCTTTTGTATTTTTCTTTCAGCTCCTTCCCTCGTGGTGGCAGTTTCCCCCTCTAAGTGCAGGCAGTACCGCCGTCCGTGAAGGGGGTCACACTCCAGAGTTGTGTTGGGTGTTTAAACATCCCACCACACTTTGATACATCTACTAGGACACAACGCCAGTTTTGGTGGCATTGCTACAATCCGACGACCCCCGAGCGACCTAACCCTAGCCAGATTGACCGGGAAAGCTACCACCTCTGACTCTCGACGGACGGCCTTTGACCAATGTACCTTTCTACCTGGTAGTGATAGGGTAGCCCATGGGAACATTTTAAAACAATGTTTGGGGCCAACCCACCAGAAGATTCCCTCCGGGTTGACCCGATGTGGTAGTTTCCCCCTCTAAGTGCTGGCGGTAGTGCCGTCCATGATGGGGGTCACACTCTGGAGCTGAGGACCGGGTGTTTGAACTTCCCACCACAAGTTTAGACATTTATGAGTACACAATGCAAGTTTTGGTTGCATTGCTACACTCTGAAGACCCCGGAGCGGCCTAACCGTGGCTAGTTTGACCGAAAAAAGCTAGCCCCTTCAAAAACTTCCATCCCAAGATACTGTCCAAAGCACGCCTCAAACGGAGTTGTAGAAGTATCCTGTTCATATTTTTCTTTTAGCTCCTTCCCCCGTGGTGGCAGTTTCCCCCTCTAAATGCTGGCGGTACCGCCGTCCATGAAGGGGGTCACACTTAGGAGCTATGTGTTGGGTGTTTAAACATCCGACCACAAATTCATACATCTACGAGGACACAACGCAAGTTTTGGTGGCGTTGCTACACTTCAAAGACCCACGAGCGGTCTAACCCTAGACAGATTGACTGGGAAAGCTACCCCCTTTGACTTTGGATGGACGGCCTTTGACCAATGCACCTTTCTACCTGGTTGTGCTAAGTTAGGCCATAGGAACATTTTAAAACAAAGTTTGGTCCCAACCCACCACAAGATACTATCCCAAGAGACTGTCCAAAGGATGCCTCAAATGGAGTTGTAGAAGTTTCCTTTTTGTATTTTTCTTTCAGCACCTTCCACCGTGTTGGCAGTTCCCCCTCTAAGTGCAGGCGGTACCACCGTTCGTGAAGGGGGTCACACTCTGGAGCTGTGTGTCGGGTGTTTAAACATGCCACCAAACTTTCATACATCTACTAGCACACGACGCAAGTTTTGGTGGCATTGCTACACTCCAAAGCCCCCGAGCAGCGTAACCCTAACCAGATTGACTGGGAAAGCTACCCCCTTTGACTTTCGACAGACGGCCTTTGACCTATGTACCTTTCTACCTGGTTGTGCTAGGTTAGCCCATAGGAACACTTTAAAACAAACTTTGGGCCCAACCCACCACATGATTACCTTCGGGATGACCCGATGTGGAAGTTTCCCCCTCTAACTGCTGGCGGTAGTGCTATCCGTGAAGGGGGTTATGCTCCGGAGCTGGGTACTGGGTGTTTGAACTTCCCACCAGAAGTTTAGACATTTATGAGGACACAATGCAAGTTTTGGTTGCATTGCTACACTCTGAAGACCCCGGAGCGGCCTAACCGTGGCTAGTTTGACCGAAAAAAGCTAGCCCCTTCAAAAACTTCCATCCCAAGATACTGTCCAAAGCACGCCTCAAACGGAGTTGTAGAAGTATCCTTTTCATATTTTTCTTTCAGCTCCTTCCCCCGTGGTGGTAGTTTCCCCCTCTAAATGCTGGCGGTACCGCCGTCCATGAAGGGGGTCACACTTAGGAGCTATGTGTTGGGTGTTTAAACATCGGACCACAAATTCATACATCTACGAGGACACAACGCAAGTTTTGGTGGCGTTGCTACACTTCGAAGACCCCCGAGCGGTCTAACCCTAGACAGATTGACCGGGAAAGCTACCCCCTTTGACTTTGGATGGACGGCCTTTGACCAATGCACCTTTCTACCTGGTTGTGCTAAGTTAGCCCATAGGAACATTTGAAAACAAAGTTTGGTCCCAACCCACCAGAAGATACTGTCTCAAGATACTGTCCAAAGCATGCCTCAAATGGAGTTGTAGAAGTTTCCTTTTTGTATTTTTCTTTCAGCACCTTCCCCCGTGTTGGCAGTTCCCCCTCTAAGTGCAGGCGGTACCACCGTTCGTGAAGGGGGTCACACTCTGGAGCTGTGTGTCGGGTGCTTAAACATCCCACCAAACTTTCATACATCTACTAGCACACGACGCAAGTTTTGGTGGCATTGCAACACTCCAAAGCCCCCGAGCGGCCTAACCCTAACCAGATTGACCGGGAAAGCTACCCCCTTTGACTTTCGATAGATGGCCTTTGACCAATGTACCTTTCTACCAGGTTGTGCTAGGTTAGCCCATAGGAACATTTTAAAACAAACTTTGGGCCCAACCCACCACAAGATTCCCTTCGGGTTGACCCGACGTGGTAGTTTCCCCCTCGAAGTGCTGGCGGTAGTGCCGTCCGTGAAGGGGGTCACGCTCCGGAGCTGGGTACTGGGTGTTTGAACCTCTCACCACAATTTTAGACATGTATGGGGACACAACGCAAGTTTTGGTGGCATTGCTACACTCCGAAGACTCTTGAGCCGCATAACCGTGCCCAGTATGACCGAAAAAAGGTACCCCCTTTGACCGGTAAATCTGTTCTTGATAATTTCACAAATAATTTCTGTCAATTTGGAAACTTTCGTCCCAAGATGCTGTCCAAAGCACGCCTCAAATGGAGTTGTAGAAGTATCCTTTTAGTATTGTTCTTTCTGCTCCTTCCCCCGTGGTGGCAGTTTCCCGCTGTAAGTGCTAGCGGTACCATCGTCCATGAAGGGAGTCACACTTCGGAGATGTGTGTTGGGTGTTTAAACATCCCACCACACTTTCATACGTCTACTAGGACACAATGCAAGTTTTGGTGGCATTGCTACAGACCGATTGACCGGGAAAGCTATCGCCTTCAACTTTCGACAGGAGTCCTTTGACCAATGTACCTTTCTACCTGGCTGTGATAGCTTAGCCCATAGGAATATTTTAGAACAAAGTTTGCGCCCAACCCACCACAAGATTCGCTCCGGGTTAACCCGACCTGGCAGTTTCCCCCTCTAAGTGCTGGCGGTAGTGTCGTCCGTGAAGGGGGTTACAGTCCAGAGCTGGGTACTTGGTCATTGAACCTCCCACCACAATTTTAGACATGTATGAGGTCACAACGCAAATTTTGGTGGCATTGCTACACTCTAAAGACACCGGAGCGGCCTAACCGCGGCCAGTATGACTGAAAAAACCTACCCCCTTCGACCGATAAATCTGTGCTTGCTAATTTCGTGAATTTTTCATGTCGGTTTGGCAACTTCCATCCCAAGATACTGTCCAAAGCATGCCTCAAACGGAGTTGTAGAAGTATCCTTTTCCTATTTTTCTTTCAGCTCCTACCCCCGTGGTAGCAGTTTCCCCCTCTAAGTGCAAGCGGTACCACCGTCCATGAAGGGGGTCAAACTCTGGAGCTATGTGTTGGGTGTTTAAACATCCCACCACACTTTCATACATCTACTAGGACACAACACAAGTGTTGGTGGCATCGCTACACTCCGAAGACCCCCGAGAGGCCTAATCCTAGCCAGATTGACCAGGAAAACTACACCCTTTGACTTTCGATGGACGACCTTTGACCAATGTACCTGATAGGTTAGCCCATGGGAACATTTTAAAACAAATTTGGTGCCCAACCCACCACAAGATTGCCTCCGGGTTGACCCGACATGGTAGTTTCCCCCTCTAAGTGCTGGCGATAGTGCCGTTCGTGAAGAGTGTCACACCCCGAAGTTGGGTACTGGGTGTTTGAACCTCCCACCACAATTTTAGACATGTATGAGGACACAGCACAAGTTTTCGTGGCATTGCTACACTCCGAAGACCCCAGAGCGGCCTAAAAAAGCTACCCCCTTCGGCCGGTAAATCGGTGCTTGCTAATTTCGTGAATTTTTTATGTCGGTTCAATAACTTCCATCACGAGATACTATCCAAAGCATGCCTCAAACGGAGTTGTAGAAGTATCCTTTTCATATTTTTTTTCTTTCGGCTCCTTCCCCCATGGTGGCAGTTTCCCCCTCTAAGTGCTGGCGGTACCGCTGTCCATGAAGGGGGTCACACTCCGGAGCTGTATGATGGGTGTTTAAAGATCCGACCACACTTTTATACATCTACTAGGACACAATGCAAATTTTGGTGGCATTGCTACACTCCGAAGACCCCTGAGCGGCCTAACGCTAGCCAGATTGACCGGGAAAGCCATCCCCCTTTGACTTTCAATGGACGGCTTTTGACCAATGTAATTTCTACATGGTTGTGATAGGTTAGCCCATGTGAACATTTTAAAACAAAGTTTGGGCCCAACCCACCACAAGATTCCCTCCGGGTTGACCCGACGTGGCTGTTTCCCCCTCTAAGTGCTGGCGGTCATGTCGTCTGTGAAGGGGGTCACACTCTAGAGCTAGGCACCGGGTGTTTGAACCTCCAACCATAATTTTAGACATATATGAGGACACAACGCAAGTTTTGGCGGCATTGCTACACTTCGAAAAGCAAGGAGCGGCCTAACCATGGCCAATATGACCGAAAAAAGCTACCCCCAATGACCGATGAATCTATGCTTGCTAATTTCATGAATTTTTATGTCTGTTTGATAACTTCCATCCCAAGATGCTGTCCAAACCATGCCTCAAATGGAGTTGTAGAAGTATCCTTTTTGTATTTTTCTTTCATCTCCTTCCCCCGTGGTGGCAGTTTCCCCCGTAAGTGCTGGCGGTACCGCCGTCTGTGATGGGAGTGACACTCCGGAGCTGTGTGTTGGGTGTTTAAACATCCCACCACACTTTCATTCATCTACTAGGACACAACGCAAGTTTTGGTGGCATTGCTACAGATCGAAGACCCCCGAGTGGCCTAACCCTAGCCAGATTGACCGGGAAAGTTACCCCCTTGGACTTTCGACGAACGACCATTGACCAATGTACCTTTCTACCTGGTTGTGATAGGTTAGCCCATAGAAATATTTTAAAACAAAGCTTGGGCCCAACCCACCACAAGATTCCCTCTGGGTTGACTCGACGTGGCAGTTTCCCCATCTAAATGCTGGTTGTCGTGCCATTCGTGAAGGGGTTCACACTCCGGAATTGGGTACTGGATGTTTGAACCTCTCACCACAATTTTAGACATGTATGAGGACACAACGCAAGTTTGGGTGGCACTGCTACACTCCAAAGTCCCCGGAGCGGCCTAACCGTGGCCAGTATGATAAAAAAACCTACCTGCTTTGACTTTTGATGGGCGGCCTTTGACCAATGTACCTTTCTACCTGGTTGTGATAGGTTAGCCCATAGGAACATTTTAAAACAAAGTTTGGGCCCAACCCACCACAAGATTCCATCCGGGTTGACCGACATGGCAGTTTCGCCCTCTAAGTGTTGGTGGTAGGGCCGTTCATGAAGGGGGTCACACTCCGGAGCTGGGTACTGGGTGTTTGAACCTCCCACCATAATTTTAGACATGTATGAGGACACACCGCAAGTTTTGTTGGCATTGCTACACTCCGAAGACACCGGAGTGGCCTAACCATGGCCAGTATGACTAAAAAGCTACCTCCTTCCACTGATAAATCTATGCTTGCTCATTTCTCGAAATTTTTATGTTTTTTCTTCAACTTCCGTCCCAAGATGCTGTCCAAAGCATGCCTCAAACGGAGTTGTCGAAGTATCCTTTTTGTATTTTTCTTTCAGCTCCTTCCCCGGTGGTGGCAGTTTCCCCCTCTAAGTGCAGGCACTACCGCCGTCTGTGAAGGGGGTCACACTCCGAAGCTATGTGTTGGGTGTTTAAACATCCCACCACCCTTTCATACATCTATTAGGATACAACACAAGTTTTGGTGGCATTGCTCTTGTCCGAAGACCACCGAGCGGCCTAACCCTAGCCAGATTGACCGGGAAAGCTACCCCCTTTGACTTTTGATGGAAGGCCTTTGACCATTGTACCTTTCTACCTGGTTGTTATAGGTTAGCCCATAGGAACATTTTAAAATAAATTTTGGGACCAACCACGACAAGATTCCCACCGGGTTGACTCGACGTGGCAGTTTCAAGTGCTGGCGGTACTACCGATCGTGAAGGGTGTCACACTCCGGAGCTGGGTACAGGGTGTTTGAACCTCCCACCACAATTTTAGACATGTATGAGGACACAACACAAGTTTTTGTGGCATTGCTACATTCCGAAGACCCTGGAGCGGCCTAACCGTGGCCAGTATGACCGAAGAAATCTACCCCCATTAACCGGTAAATCTGTGCTTGCTAATTTCATGAATTTTTTATGTCGGTTTGACAACTTTCGTCCCAAAATATTGTCCAAAGCATGCCTCAAACGGAGTTATAGAAGTATCCTTCTCATATTTTTCTTTTAGCTCCTTCCCCCGTGGTGGCTATTTTCCCCCTAAGTGCAGGCGGTACCGCCGTCCGTGAAGGGGGTCACACTACGGAGCTGTATGTTCGGTGTTTAAACATCCCACCACACTTTCATACATCCACTAGGACACAACGCAAAATTTGGTGGCATTGCTATACTTCGAAGACACCCGAGCGGCCTAACCCTAGCCAAATTGACTGGGAAAGCTAACCCCTTTGACTTTCGATGGACAGCCTTTGACCAATGTAACTTTCTACTTGGTTGTGATAGGTTATCCCATAGGAACATTTTAAAACAATGTTTCGGCCCAACCCACCACAAGATTCCCTCTGGGTTGATCGAACGTGGCAGTTTCCACCTCTAAGTGCTGGCAGTAGTGCCGTCTGTGAAGGGTGTCACACTCTAGAGCTGGGTACCGGGTGTTTGAACCTCCTGCCACAATTTTAGACATGTATGAGGATACAATGCAAGTTTCGGTGGCATTCCTACACTCCGAAGACCCCGGATAGGCCTAACCATGTCCAGTATGACCCAAAAATGCTACCCCCATCGACCAATAAATCTATGGTTGCTACTTTTGCGAATTTTTATGTCGGCTCGACCACTTCCGTCCCAAAATACTATCTAAACCACGCCCCAAATGGAGTTGTAGAAGTATCCTTTTCGTATTTTTCTTTCAGCTCCTTCCCCCGTGGTGGCAGTTTCCCCCTGTATGTATGGGCGGTACTGCCGTCCGTGAAGGGGGTCACACTTCGTAGCTGGGTACTGGGTGTTTGAACCTCCCACCACAATTTTAGACATGTATGAGGACAAAATGCAAGTTTTGGTGGCATTGCTACATTTCGAAGACCCCGGAGCCGCATAACCGTGGCCAGTATGACCAAAAAAAGCTACCCCCTTCGACCGGTATATCGGTGCTTGCTAATTTCCTAAATTTTTTAAGTAAGTTCGATAAATCTGTGCTTGCTAATCTATGCTTGCAACCAGATTGACCGGGAAAGCTACCCCTTTTACTTTCAATGGACGGACTTTAACCGATGTACCTTTCTACCTGGTTGTGACTGGTTAGCCCATAGGAACATTTTAAAACAAAGTTTGGGTCCAACCCACCACAAGATTCCCTCCGGGTTGACCCGACGTGGCAGTTTCCCCCTCTAAGTGCTGGTGGTAGCGCCGTCCGTGAAGGGGGTCCCACTCCAGAGTAGGGTACCGGGTGTTTGAACCTCCCAAACCAATTTTAGACATGTATGACGACACAACACAAGTTTTTGTGGCATTGCTACACTCCAAAGACCCCGGAGCGGCCTAACCGTGGCCAGTATGATCGAAAAAAGCTACCCCCTTCGACCGGTAAATCTGTGCTTGCTAATTTTGTGAATTTTTTTATGTTGGGTCAACAACTTCCGTCCCAATATACTGTCCAAAGTATGCCTCAAATGGAGTTGTAGAATTATCCTTTTTGTATTTTTTCAGCTCCTTCCCACGTGGTGGCAGTTTTCCCCTCTAAGTGCTGGCGGTACCGCCGTCCGCGAAGGGGGTCACATTCCAGAGCTATGAGTTGGGTGTTTAAACATCCCACCACAATTTCATACATCTACTAGGACACAACGCAGGTTTTGGTGGCATTGCTACACTTCGAAGACCCCCGAGCGGCCTAATCCTAGCCAGGTTAACCGGTAAAGCTACCCCCTCTGACTTTGGTGGATGGCCTTTGATCAATGTACATTTCTACGTGGTTGTAATAGGTTAGCCCATAGGAACAGTTTAAAACAAAGTTTGGTCCCAATCCACGACAAGTTTCCCTCCGGGTTGACCCGACGTGGAAGTTTCCACCTCTAAGTGCCGGCGGTTGTGCCGTTCGTGAAGGGGGTCACACTCTGGAGCTGGGTACTGGGTGTTTGAACCTCCCACCACAATTTTAGACATGTATGAGCACACAATGCAAGTTTTGGTGGCATTGCTACACTCCGAAGACCACGGAGAGGCCTAACCATGGCTAGTATGACCGAAAAAAGCTACCCCCTTTGACCGGTTAAGCTGTCCTTGCTAATTTTGTGAATTTTCTATGTCAGTTTGACAACTTTCGTCCCAAGATACTGCCCAAAGCACGCCTCAAATGGAGTTGTAGAAGTATCATTTTCATATTTTTCTTTCAGCTCCTTCCCCGTGGTGGCAGTTTCCCCCTCTAAGTGCTGGCGGTACCGCCGTCTGTGAAGGGGTTCACACTCCGGAGCTGTGTATTGGGTGTTTAAACATGCCACCACACTTTCATACATCTACTAGGACACAACGCAAGTTTTGGTGGCATTGCTACACTCTGAAGACCCCCGAGTGGCCTAACCCTAGCCAGATTGACCGGGAAAGCTACCCCCTTTGACTTTCGATGGACGGCCTTTGACCAATGTGCCTTTCTACCTGGTTGGGATAGGTTAGCCCATAGAAACATTTTAAAATAAACTATGGGCCCAACCCACCACAAGATTCCCTCTGGGTTGACCCGACGTGGCAGTTTCCCCCTCTAAGTGGTGGCGGTAGTGCCGTCCGTGAAGGGGGTCACACTCCGAAGCTGGGTACTGGGTGTTTGAACCTCCCATCACAATTTTAGACATGTATGAGGACACACCACAAGGTTTGGTGGCATTGCTACACTCCAAAGACCCTGGAGCGGCCTAACCGTGGCCAGTATGACCGAAAAAAGCTAACCCCTTTGATCAGTAAATCTATGCTCGATAATTTGATGAATTTTTTATGTCAGTTCGACAACTTCCATCCCAAAATACTGTCCAAAGCATGCCTCAAACGGAGTTGTAGAAGTATCCTTTTCGTATTTTTCTTTCAGCTCCTTCCCCTGTGGTGGCAGTTTTCCCCTCTAAGTGCCGGCGGTACCGCCGTCTGTGAAGGGGGTCACACTCCAAAGCTGTGTGTTGGGTGTTTAAATATCCCCCCACACTTTCATACGTCTACTAGAACACAACGCAAGTTTTGGGGGCATTGCTACACTCCCAAGACCCGTGAGTGGCCTAACCCTAGCCAGATTAACCGGGAAAGCTACCCCCTTTGACTTTGAACAGACGACCTTTAACCAGTGTACTTTTCTACCTAGTTGTGATAGGTTAGCTCATAGAAACATTTTAAAATAAAATTTGGGCCCAACCCACCACAAGATTCCCTCCGGGTTGACCCGACGTGGCAGTTTCCCCCTCTAAGTGCTGGTGGTAGTGCCGTCCGTGAAGGGGGTCACACTCCGGAGTTGGGTACTGGGTGTTTGAACCTCCCATCACAATTTTAGACATGTATGAGGACACAACACAAGTTTTGGTGGCATTGCTACACTCTGAAGAGACCGGAGCGGCTTAACCGTGGCCAGTATGACTGAAAAAATCTATCCCTTCGACCGATAAATCTGTGCTTCCTAATTTGGCAAATTTTTTATGTCGGTTCGACAACTTCCGTCTGAAGATACTATCCAAAGCATGCCTCAAATGGAATTGTAGAAGTATCCTTTTCATATATTTCTTTCAGCTCCTTCCCCCATGGTGGGAGTTTCCCCTTCTAAGTGCTGGCGGTACTGCCGTCCGTGAAGGGGGTCACACTCCGGAGCTAGGTACTGTGTGTTGACACCTTTCACAATCATAGAAACTATATGATCGATGCATGTAGATATAAAATTATTCTCGTTTGGCTAAGGAATGAAAAATATACAAAAAGTCAAAAAATAGGGTGTTTTCTGTAATTTCAAGCAAACATGATTTTTATTTGTTTAAATTTAAAAATATAGTATAATAACATAATCCCTTCAAGATACTGATAAAAAATATATAATTTGTCAAAATCAGTGTAAGTATGAATTACTTATGATTTTAACAAAGTATATGGACCTATTTAAAAAGTACTTGAGGCCGCATTTTTAACATATTAAAAAACAAAAACAAGGTGGATATTCAAGATCTATGAAAAATTCTACCCTAAATCGATATATATTTTCTATATCCTTAAATTTAGATGTGTCAGATTTAAATTAATCAAATTTTAATTTTTTAAAAAACAAAATGATTTAAATTAAAAAATAATACAAAAAAAATCTATGCCGACGGCCGCCGTCATGTCAGCCGGCCGTGAGAGACCGGGTCACCAGGGCCACGTGGCGGCACATATGCCGACGGCCAGATATATGCCGTCGGCATATATGGATGTTTACCGACGGCTGCCGTCAGCATATATGGAGGTTTGCCGACGGCTGTTGTATGCCGACGGTTTTTCTCAGGATTTTGATATTTTTATTTTATTGTGCGCATTTTTGGGTTTTAGATGGGTTTTTTAGCTTTTCAGTTTTCGCCCAGTTTTCACCAAGTTTTAAATAAAAAAATCGAAACATAATTTACGCGAAAAGCACGCTTTTTGCTTCCACGAGAGGCACAGATTTGCTTCTCGTGGAGGCACAAATTTGTTTCCGCGAGAGGTACATCTCGAAAAAGAAAAAAAATACATTTTTTTCTTTCACGGGAGGCATAAATTTGCTTCTCGTGGAGCCATAGATTTGCTTCCGCGAGAGGAACAACTGTGCCTTTCGGAAAAGAAAAAAAACATGTTATTTTTTGCTTTCACGAGAGGTACAAATTTACTTCTCGTGGAGGCACAGAAAAATATGTTTTTTTTGCTTTCGCGAGAAGCACATATTTGCTTCTCGTGGAGGCACAGATTTGCTTTCGCGAGCTGTGTCTCTTGGAAAAGGAAAAAAATGTGCTTCTGGCTCTTTTTTTTTGTTCCGGTTTCTCGTGAAAAAAGTTCGTCGAAACCTATTAACATGGAATCTAGTTTCGAAGATCTCCCCATAAAAAATCTAATGGTGAAAATGGTTAGGGATTTGGATGCACGATTTAAGAGATAAAATATTATGAATAAACGAATCTACAAAAAAAGGAAAAACTCTCTGCTTGCGACAAGTGACGCACGTGCAGTGCGCCACTTTTCAATCTCTGAGAAAGTGGGAGTGACCTTTACAAAGGGCACCCCTTAATTAGTGAAAGCACACAGCGCACGACCGTATTGCTTTCCTGGTGCCAGGAAAATAGCATCACGACGGATTCAAGAAGAGACCATTTGTTTGTGTTGCCAAGCCAGCCAATTACTCTCCCTACCCTCGCAATAATTTTTTTTACTCCCCATAAAATAAAGCCAGTCAATTTCAGACGGCTTACAAAGTGGAAACATGTCCTACATGCAGAATAAGAATGATGTACTTAGCAGAATTGATGTAATCGGTCATGATGGCGTTCCCTAAGAAATCATGTACTTAGGAGAATTGATTGTAGAAGACCGAGACCTTTGGCTTTTTCAAGTTTAGGGAAACAACTGGCTAACCACCTAGAGCATCTCTAGCCCATCCCCATTCTTTCATCGTCACCCTTTAATTCCTTATTTTTTGAGAGATTGAGTTTTTATGCATCCAGCCCATCTCCCAACTTAATCCTCCAAACGAACTCGACCTCAGAAGCAATCATCTCTTCATTCTTTCTTCTTCCTTTCACACAGCCAACGATGATTTTTCGGCACTAGATGATGTACATGAGCTAACTAGCCCTATGATAGATGATCCGCCAAAATAATTCGATAGAGACTCACCGAGCGTGACATATGCATGTGAAGGAGTCGAGAAAGTAGGCGAAATTCGTCCTTCATGGGCCACAGTCTGGGCACTTGTTTGTCTGAATTGGTTCTTCCCATCTTCTTCCTCCCAGTGGCACATTCGGTTGGTCTGAAACACAAAGAATCATCGGAATCGGTGATGGTGGCCAGTGGCCATGTTTCTTTGTACAAAAAAAAGTAGGGCGTAGGTGCTGGTCCGCTTGTGGTGCTGCTCTGATCATGGCCAAGGAGGCCAGGGAGAAGCGTTGTCGTTGCCGGAGACGACAGGGAAGATGAAAAAATGAAAAAAAAGTTTGTAGGAATCTCACCGCTAGCGAGGGGGAAGGGAAGTGGGGATGAGGGGTTCGGATTTGTTACTGCATTAGGTAAATGTCCGTGGGATGCTATGAGCAACAACAATCGAACAAACCTAATTTGTTTTCACTATGTTATCCGTAAGCCTGTGTAATATTCTAATTGTTTTTGCAATAGAAGGACTACAAATTTTTTGTTTCTCATGTGCCATTTTCAAAATTGACACTACACATATTGTCATGTTAAAAAACAGAAGACTATGCTTAGTTGCAAATTCAAAATATAAATTAAATATTAAGTCTTTTGTTCAGTAAGACCATTTGGGTGCACTTAATGCTCTTGATTAATGCATGGTTTGAGAGTGCCTCAATGGACACTACTTCAACATAACACTCGACAGAAGCCTAGCCGGACAATACAATTTTCTCCATGTTTGCCCTCGGAACAGGCCCAGCCTATTACTTAAGGTTTTTAGTACCCCATCCTCCTCAGAACTCAGCCTCTCATCCAGCTCACTTATCTGCGTCCTTATACTTTCCCCACTCTGGTAGCTTTGACACAAGCGGTTAGATTCAATAATTTATCTAGGAAAATTGCAAAAATATCCCCATATGTCAATTGTAGTTTGAATTCCTCCTACAAGTTTCTTGGTGGCTGATGGTGCTTGATCTCAGTCTTGACTGTAAATGTCTACGCGTCGCAAGTTCATGAATGATCCCACTATGTGTGTCTCTATCAACCACTTGAGTGTTGATGATGCAACGATCTTCTTTGATCAACACCATGATCCAGCCATGAGAAATATCCAGGAACCCTATCACGTCATGACGAAACAAATACAACAAGATGAAAATCAGAAACACTCTAAATATATGCATGAAAAGAGCATACGTGGAACTAAAAAATTAGTTCCATGAAGCAGGATAGCAGAGAGGACTGGTAAAGAGAGACATGCTCTATTGAAACAACAATAAGGTTCCAGACCTACTAATTATGAAGACTTTTAGTTGATTGCACTTGTACCATTGTAACATTTATAGCAGATACTCAGAATAAAGTCCTCAGCCCAGCTCAAGTGCTCTGTAGACTACGTAAACTAACCTGCTAATGACTCTGAAGTTCACTGTAGTAAACTAACCTGATAATGCCTCCGAAGTTCATTGTAGAACCTTCACCCGCAAAAAAAAAAGTTCACCGTAGAACCTTGAAAGGGGCCAATGGAATAGTCTTTGATAATCTAAATAATGAATACATCACGTTAGTCTTGTGGACCTAATAATATTTTGCAGGAGTGGTGCATAATAGATATAATGACACTTACGCTTCTAAATTGAAGACTCGGATATGATGGAAGCGATTGATTTATCAGGTCTGCACAGATCATAGCGAATTACACTCAAGCGCTAAAATTATTAGGAAGCATCTCCATTTTGTAGAACATCTACTATGTACCAACGGGCCACTAATCCTTGGGCCTGGCAGCGGAGATACTTGCTGCGAGAAGCCTACAGCCGCCACTCGCGACGCCCAACTCCTGCCCGCATATTTGCCACCCTCCTCCCTGTCTCCACAGCCGCTGCTAAATCTGTGCCGCGGCTCCCGAGTCCCGACCACAAGGCCGCTACGATGACGAGGCAACTGTCGGTACGCCGGAGCCTCGCCGTTCCCCGGTGGCTGCGGGATCAGATGGCGACGGATCTCTAGGGATGATGACAAGAGCGCGGCGTCAGCGGCTTTGCCTCCTCGCAGAATCTTCTGACCGCGAGCGATTGGGCGATCTTGGCTCGTCAAATGAATCATCGGCGAGGGAGACGACGGAAGCGCATCGGCAGGTTCACTTCGGCCCACTGGAATGGAGGGATTGGGCCAACCTGCTTCCTCTGGACCTCATCGAGGAGATCTCCGGCCGGCAGCTCTCCCTGGACGTGGCCGATTACTTCCGCTTCCGAGCTGTGTGCAGGCCGTGGCGTGGACTCACCGCCGACCCGCGCGCAGCAGGGCTCCTTGACAGTCGCTTCCGCCCCCGCAACTGGATGGTTCTCTCCATCATCCCTGACATTGAGTCCGACCACCGCCTCCTCAACCTGGCCACTGCGGCCTCTCTCGGTGTCCACCTCCCGGCGCTCTCGACCCACTGCCACGTCTGCGCCGCCGACGTCCTCCTCGCCCTCTTCCACAAGCCAACCAACACCATTCGCCTCCTCGACCCACTCACCAACGCCCACACCGAGTTCCCGGTCGTCTCCAGCATCGTTGTCGCCATCCCCCCATATAGCAGTCAAGGTAACCTCCTGCCGGTGTTGAAGAATCCCCTCGGCTTTATTCCGCACATGATCAATGGCGTAGGTTTTGACGACTCCACCTCGCCGCCCACACTCATGCTCTGCGTGAGAGCCGGTGTAGCCACCATCAACTTCGCCAAACCGGGCGATGCGCACTGGACGCTGGTCAGCCCATGTTGTGTCTTCCACCCCATTTATGACGAGCGTCGCAAGCACTACCAGAATTAACTGGTATGCCGACGGCCTTGGACCGTCGGCATAGGCCCGATTGCCGTCGGCGTAGGTCTATGCCGATGGCTGCCGTCGGCAACAAAATCGTCGGCGTTTACCTGTCAAACGGCCGGCATTTAAAAGCCGTCGGCGTAGGATCCTATGCCGACGGCGTCAAGCAGGCCATCGGCATAGATACACCGTCGGCAAAAAAAAGACGGCAGGCTAGCTAACGGCATCGCGGACACGTGTCACCTACCAGATGCAGCCATGTGGCAGCTATATGCCGACGCCTTTGCCGTTGGCATAGCCCAGATCTATACTGACGACAAAGCCATCAGCATATAGCTACCACATGGCTGCATCTGGTAGCTGCAGCGTGTGCCGCTCTGGAGCTGCCACGTGGCCACTTTATGCCCGTCGGCATAAATGTGCCACGTGGCGGCTCCTGGGAGTTTCTGGGCCAGACGTACGCCGACGGCTTTGCCGTCGGCGTACGTCTGGCCTAGGAACCACCAAGTGCCACCACGTGTGCCCTATGCTGACGGCATTTGACGAAGCTGTCGGCACAGAGGACACATGGTGGCTCCTGGGAGGTCGGCCACAAAAGTCGTCGGCATAGTTTTGGTCAAAAAAATTCCTGTGTTTTGTTTCTGCCCTGCAAATTCATATATATATATATATATATATATATATATATATATATATATATATATATATAGACATCATCTACAGATCATCATCATCATCTAAAGATCAACAACATCGTCATCTATAAATCAACAAGATCATCATCATCTACAACTGAACAACAACATCATCATCAACATACATAGCATCCATGAACATGATAGAAACATCATCAACATATTTAGAACCCATGGACTTGATCGAAACATCATCAACATAATAGGAAGTATAAACATGGGATCAAGTGTAAAACATCGAAGCATCATATAAAAGTGGTCAAGCACCACCACCACCACCAGCATCAGCATCAGCACCACCACCACCACCACCACCAGCATCAGCACCACCACCACCATAGACCGGAGTGTCCGGGCTCCGTGAACCAGGAGTAGCACCACCAGCAGTACCACCACCAACGGCTGATCCATAGGATCCCTACAAGTTTTAAAAGAGATAGTAAGGAGAAACATGTAAGTGTTGAATCAACGATATGTAGTGCTTGAATAGTTTGTCAATGTACTAACCGGAGTCCCATTGTCATGTGCTAAAAATTCTTCGAACAAAGACAGTCTTGGGTACGGTCCAGGAAATGGTAGTGCTGGTACCATTGGGGGAGGAACGGTGCCAGTTTGAATAGCCGCATACATATTCTGCATGTTAGTTGACAAGCAAAGACGAAGGTCAGAAGAAATGAAAGTACAAATATTTATGTTCGCTCTAAGTGGGCAAAACTAACCTCCATTTGCCTGGCACGGTACTCCTCATACGCTCGCACCTTCTTGGCGTGTTGCTCGCACTCTAGACGATGAAGCTCGACAAGCATAATGTACGCCTACAATATGACATGATGGAACTCATCAGCATAGCAATGCAGAAAAGAAAGTAAGAAAAGGAGAAAAATACTTACATCCTTCTGCCTTGATCTGCTCGGTTGTGCCCAGGATGTGTTAGCCGTACTCACGCTCGGGCTGGTAGCTCGGAGCTGTGTGTAAAAGACGGCAGTCTGGATCATGCGATCCAGAAGCGAGTGGAGGCCATGTTGCTTGCCGTGTCCAGACAAGACCACCGCCGTCTCGTCGGTCTCCGACTCTATGGGGTTAGCACAATCCTCCCCATTCCGCCGATGAAACTCCTCCGTGTAGGCTACCAGATTCTCCCCGGTTTTGCCGTAGTACTTGCCCTCGCCGTCCTTGGGCTTCTTCCGCAGATGGCCAAGCTCAAACGACATCATATCTGAGATCGTCTGCTTCATCACGGACTCCTGCAATGCCAAACAGAAGTTATGCATATATAAGAACATGACGGGAAATAGAAGAAGAATGTTTAATATATATATATACCTAGACTTTCTTGTGGCGATGGTGGCTCCGGTTTGCTTGACCGTGTGTTCCGTCGGTTTCACGATTGCTCCGGTTTTTGCTGCTCGTGGCAGCAAACGATGCATCCTTCCCGAGCCACCTATCCACCAACCCCTCCCATCCATCACTCTTTTCGAAGCACCAAGCAGGAATCATCTAAATAATGAAAGCATAGAATTTTAATACCAAACAATAAAACTTACCACAAACGTGGGAATGAAAAGACTGTATGCTACTTACGTCCAAAACTGCTCCCTAGTCATAGGGGGCGCTCCTTCCTCGCTCTCTTCTTGGTCATCTTCTTGTGGAGAACATCGCGGTAGTAGTGCGATATGGCCACCCAGCGTGCCTCGTACGGCATCTGACGGAGCATCTTCCTTGCAGCCGCCAGCAAGACCTGGTCGGCTCTGGCCTTGTTGTCCTCTGAAACTATATAGAATTCCTACAGTCATGCATAAAACCAGAATGAAACAAGTCATGTGTTAAGTGATTGGATGATGAACTATGAACGAAACTCAAGGCTCATACTTCTAAAGAGAACATACCCAAAAACGAGTGATCACGCCCTTAGTGTGAGTCCCGTACCCCGCAAGGTTGGCAGCTTCGTAGTGCTCCCAGCGCGTTGCCAAAACCTGCTCCTCGCACGGCGGGTCAGCGTTTGGCCGCGGGTTGAATAGGCCCGGCCAAAAAGTCCTTTAGCAGGATAGTGATCACGCCGCTTGAAATCCGGCCCCCTCCAATAACCACGAAATCGCTGCAAAAGAATTAAAATATTAGCATGTGTACAATTAAAATATTAGTATATGTTCAAAATATGATAAAGAGGCACTTACTCTTTCCCCGAGGGAGTAATGAGGGTCTTGTGCTCCTCGGTAGCAGGAAGGTGTGGGAGTTGTGCCACTCCACGCAGCCACCCCTCCCCGCCAGCTCCCTCCTGGCCCTCCTCCTCCTCGCCACCCCTCCTCGCTCTCCTCTTCCTCGCCACCCCCTCCTCGCCCTCCTCCTCCTCACCCTCCCTCTCCTCAGACTCCCTGTCCTCGTCCACATCGCCAGCCACAGAGCCGTCGGCAGAGGGTACCTCACTATAGGAGGGCGTTGAAGACCGCCCCCTAGGTCAGCCACGGAGCGCAGTTTCTGGCAGCCACGCCCTCCGCATCCCCGTCCTCCTCTACGAGGTCTTCCCCCGCGCCCTCCTCCTATAGGGGCTCTTCCCCCGTCCCCTCGACCTCCTTGTGAGGTGTCACCCTCAAGTAGTCGGGGGAGAGGGACAGTATTTGATCTTCCACTTCGAGTAATTTTAGAGGCGAGTTTGCCTAGCAAACTCGTGCTCTCGGCCTTGTCAATGGTTAAATCACCTGCATTGAGAAGGGAGTAAACAATTAATAACGATAACAAATAAAGATGCAATGCTGGAAATAAATAAGCATACAAAAAAGATATAAAAGCATATTAATAAGGAAGAAAGAAAGCACATTAATAATAAAAAATAAGGATGCAATGCATAAGCATACTAGAAATAAATAAGCATAAAAAGACATAAAACATACGTCTGCTAGAACCCATACGAATCATCAGTGTTGTAATCAATTTCTCGACTGGTCTCATCATCACTATCACGCATATCATCATCATTGTCTGAGAGAGGTGGAGGCTCATCCTCGTCGTCATTGTCTTCATGTAACTTTTCAAGCATAACTATGTCTTTTACATTCACAATTGCCTCACCATCATTTCATGCATCGTCATCTCTTGGGTCCACATCAACATCACCCAAGTCGTCATCGTCATCATTTGGGTTCACATTATCATGTTGCTCTTGATAGAACATTCCCTCGTATGTCATGGGGTTTATGTTGTAGTAATCGTCATTGTTCGGGTCGGGTAGCTTACCATGTGGCGATACCCTGAACACAACTTCCCAACCCTTTAGGTACTTTCTGGCATGGATAGGGCAGATAATAAACTTGTGTGGACTGGTTAGTCACAATAAAGAAACCGGCTCCGGCATAGACGGTTGATAGTTTATCTTCAACTAAACCAATGGAAGGTGTATGGCTCTAGAACATGCATGCAGTCTATTCTGACTGCCCAGGTAGGCAGTCTGTGCATGCATAATGATTTGTTCGTAGCATGACAGTAGAAAAATATATATATAGGGTGCGTCTATTCTACTAACACCCTTAAGAGTCTTATTCTACTAACAATCTTCTTATTCTGCTAACACCCAGATAAAAACAGCGCGTACCGAATGAACAAAAAGGCTCAAATAAAGTGCCCACGAACCCACCCCGTGCCCACCCATTCCCCTCTCCCTTCCAGTGCCCACGCATTCCCCTCTTTCTCTCTCTCCCCGTGCCCACCTTATCCTGCCATCTCCAGTGCCATCAGCTTCCTCTCCCCGCCGCCCAACCATCTTCCCCGCCACTGCTACCGGCCCACACCGGCCCCTCCAGGCCGCGCCGCTCCTTCCCCAGCCAGCAACCCCGCTCCTCTCCCGGCTCGCCTCCTCCCAATCACTTTCTCCGCCGCCCACCTCCATCCCCGCCATCTCCCCCACCGCCCACCTCCATTCCCGCCGGAGCTCCCATGGCCGGATTTGTGGTGGTCGGGTGTGTGGAGTCACCGGTGCTCCACCCCTGCCCAGATCCGTCAGGCGCGCGCCGGATCGGCCAAGCCGCGGCCGGATCCATGGAGACAGCACCCGACTTCGCCGCCACAGGCCGCCGCACGACATCGCAACGGGGAAGCTGCTCCTCCGCGGGCAGCCAGAGGGAAAGAGGAGATCCTCAGGCTCGGCGTGCCCATCGACCCCCATCTCCTCTGTCGGACCCCCACCTACTGCGGTGCGTCCGCAGCTAGGTCCCCTATGGCCCGAGGACGAATCCCGTTGACCTCGGCAACCCGGTAGTGCCGACACGGAGTCCACACTACGAGTTCAGTTCGGTGCTCGGAGCACGGGCTTCGCCGCAATAGTTCATTGCACTTTTTTGCAGTTCCCCTCGTCGTGCAGTTCGGTCAGCGACCTCCTTGGGTTCACCGGCTCGTCCGTGTAGTGCGGCGCATGCGTGTGTGCAGTCCGCGTCACTTGGGTAGCAGCTCGCAAGGTCTCGGGCGTGTGGGCCTGTGCAGTTTTGCCAGTCGTGCAGTTCGACATCCCATTCCTCTTCTCCCCTCGATCTGCTGCATTGCCGGACGGCCTCTGGGATCCAGTGTGCAATGCTCTTGTAAGTATTGCGGTTCACTTAGTAAGTAATAGCTGGTGATTGTATTAATTGGTGACTGGCTGACTCCTGTTTTGACATTGTTGGAGAAACTGGCTAAGATTGTTGAATGGCAAAGAGAAAGGTGGATTCAGAAGAAGACGTACATGGAACAATGGTGAAAAGAAAGAGACCGGGGCTTCAACTGACTAGCCTGCCAATGGTATGGAATATTCGATCGGACTCGTCTCAAGTTAGAATCTAATTAAAATGCCAATGTTTGTTATTCCTGTTCAAGATAGTAGAATAAGTATGATGTGCTTATTGTTGTTCTTCGATCTAAAACATCACTTGTGTTTGCTGTAGGAAATTCTCTGATGTATCCTGTCGCAATTGCCGATAGAAGCAGCTCTACGGACTAGCATACTGTCGGAACAATGGAGATATCTTTGTCGTTGCCACTCGAACCTATCATTCAGTCTTAGACCAATGTTGTTGCCTGCTCCTCGTACTCGTATCATTGGACCGTTAAAACCTGACGATAATAAACTGAGGAAACAAGAGTATATTCAGCGAGTTGATGCAGTCCTAGAGCAACACAGTGGTATAGGAGTTGACAGCATTCAGTTTTGTGCTCCATTTGACGATGAGCATAGGGATCAAATTGAAGGATGGGTGAACTTTGCTACTATATCGAATTCAAAGCAACTTATTTTTGATTTCTCAACTATATACAAAATAGAACAACCATGTAGCATCGATTTGCGCCATCTCGACGGCAGTAAAAGCTCACACTTGCAATCTATAAAACTCTGCTTTGTTTCTCTAAGGATGCCTGCGGATTTCAAGGTTTTCAGAACCTTAAACGGATTTACATAGCAGACATGAAAATTACCGATGATGGCCATGTTTTTTTTAGTAGTTCATCTTTGCTGTATGTTTTAGTTTCATCATGTTGGTGGTTCACTTGTGGCATCCCGCAGTTCCGATTGTAGACGCATGCCTTTTTTTTAATGCAGAGATAAAAAAGATGTAACCGAAAAGTTCTAGCACAAAAGAACAAAAAAAGTTAAAAATAATGCAGTTCACTAGTCTTGTCTAGTAGTTCAGACGCAGTAATAGAAAAAGTTTAGAATAGTTGAAAAGAAAGACAACAAAGATGCAGTTCACTAACTTTGTCTCGACGGCCTACTCTCGTTCATAAAAACAAGTTAGAAAAAGGACAAACAAATCATGCAGTTCACTTGTCTGTATGATGCACTGCGGTTTTCAGTCTGAAGCAATGCAATTTTCTGTCTGATGCAGTTCACTTCGTCGATTTTGGTGTCGCGAAAAATAGAATGTTCGTATTTCGGTAAAATCAAAACTGCTCTTAAACCGTAACGAATTAGAGAGAGTGTTCTACATGAAAAAGTTGTGTATCGTCGATATCTTTTCAACGGCGTATCATTTGCATCATTTCGATAAGCGGTTTGAAAAAAATTGTGAAAAAACGCTCGCTGCTACTTGTCGGGTGCTGCACCATTTTCGAAATTCATTCAAAATCGTAAGAAATCTCGAAAGGTGTTCTACATGAATAAGTTGCGCCTATTCCATATTTTCCAGTGGCGTATCACACGCCTCGTTTTGGCAAACGATTTAAAAATTACAGCGAAAAATAATACTAAAAACCGCGTGCAGTCCTCTTCGTCCACATTGCAGTGCGATTTCCAGTCTGATGCAGTTCACTTCGTCGATTTTGAGTCCGAAAAAACAGAGTGTCCGTGTTTCGGTAAATTCAAAACTGCTCTTAAACCGTGAGGAATTACAGAGGATGTTCTAGATGAAATAGTTGCGCCTCGTCGATATTTTTCCAACGGCGTATCATTTGCATCGTTCCGACGAGCGGTTTAAAAAAAATCATGAAAATACGCTCGCTGCCACTCGTCGGACGCCACACCATTTTCGAAACTTCTCTTAAACCGTGAGGAATCTCGAAAAGTGTTCAACATGACAAAGTTGCGCCTAATCCGTAGCTTTCAAACGGTATATCACACGCCACAATCCGAAAAATGGTTAAAAAATTGGATCAAAAACAGTACCGTAATCGCGTGCAGTTTTTTTTTACGAAAAACAGTTTCCTTCGTCCACCATTGCAATACTCTTGCTTTCGAAATGCCGTGCACTTGCGTTGAGCATGCAGTTCGGATATTCTGCTAATGTTAGCACATATATATGCTCTGCAAAAACACAAGACACGCTTAATTATTATTTAAGAGAGTTACCCAAAAGCATGTTGTTTTAGTTCTGTAAAGTGGGAGTTGTCTTTTTTAATTATTTTTCATAATTTTTGAATTCCGGAGGAAGTAGAATAAGTCTTTCAGCTTTAGCTTACTTCAAGTGCATGCTAATCGCCTCATATCTAATTCAACGCACTATATATGTGTGTAACAGATTGATGGCTATATAGAGTATCACTTCATATCAAAACTTGTTCCTCCGTTTTACAAACCAACATTCCAAACATCCCAAGTTCATACATATTACACGCGCATATTGCTTGCGGGGACAGTGCATACATCTGCTGGATTAATTATTTGTGTAGGGATCCTTATGCTCTGTGAAGGAGCAGATCTTCAATTATTCATTTATTGTCCTTTTCTCACTATTAGCAACATCGGTTCATAACGTAAATTACGAAATGTGATAACATAGTTTTCCAGATTTAATCATCATCGCGCACTGTAGCTCACCCTATCTATCGATTTGGCAAAACCTGCAGAAAACTGGACATCAAACAAGTGGTTTTTGGCGGCAGAAAACTAGACGACTCGGAGGAAGGCATGCCGAGCTCCAACTACGGGTACAAGCACTTCAAAATATACGAACCATCAAAGATCTGCCGGCAAAGCAACAGCTAGCTAGGTAGACAGCAGTCACATGGTGGTGGTACAAGAAAAGCAAAGACTTGACGATTGCTTGCAGTCGATGATGGAGGAGGCAGAGGCATCCAAGGAGATGCATGTAGTAATTAAGGCATGTCCAGTGATTAATGGCCGAGGGGGCAAAGCACGGCTGTGTTGCTACAGAAAAGGTTCATTACTCGCTGAAGGGGACCCAGGACGCATAGGAATCCAAGGGGCCGGAGCAGCAAATTGATTGCCTGTCCCCTCCATCCCCAGGTTGTCTTGCACGCCAGCGAGCTGCCCGGCGCTACTTCATGCCCAGCTGATTGGGGAATGGCCGAGGGGAGGGGGGCTGTTTTTTTCTTTCTTCATCGTCCCTTTGGAGTTACGACGAGAGAGGTCGTCATGGGCCTTCTTAGGCTAGACCTGGTGACGATAGTCAGTGATGGAGGAGGCAGAGGTGTGCTAGGGCAGGGGTTTCAGCAAGCGCGAGAGAGGGGAAATGGAGACATACCAGGGTCCGGCGGGGCGGGGTGGGGCGGCAGAGGAGGACCGGGGCAGCGGCGGCGTAGGGGCGGCGGCGTAGAGGCAAGGCGGCGAGGCGGCGGCGCGGTCGTGGGAGGAGTGAGTGGAGGAAAGGGAGAGAAGTCAATGAGTGGAGGAGAAGAACCACAATCGGATAAGGGCTATCTATGCCGACGGCCTTGCCGTCGGCATATATAGCCCTGCCACGTGTCCATATATGCCAACGGCAAAGCCGTAGGCATTTTTTTTTAATTTTTTAAACTTTCTTTCATTGCTTTTAAAATTCTAACTTTAAAAAAAGAACAACTTCCTTTTTTTTCTTTTAAAATTCTAACTTTTTTGAAAAAACAACAACCTTTAAAATGCTATCCTCCGAAGATCCCGGAGCAGCCTAACCCTGGCCAGTTTGACCGAATAATCTAGGGCTTTGAGTCGCGATGATCGGCGTTCCACCAATGGACATTTCTACCTAATTGTGCTAGGCTAGCCCATAGAAATATTTTAAAACAATGTTTGAATCCAAGCTACCAAAATATTGCCTCCGGGTTACCCTCCATGGCAGTTTCCCCCTATAACTACAGGTGGTGGTGTCGTCCGTGAAGAGGATCACACTCCAGAGCTGTGTATTGGGTGTTTAAACATCCAACCGCACTTTCATACATCTACTAGTACACAACACAAGTTTTGGTGGTACTACTACACTCCAAAGACCCCCTAGCGGCCTAACACTAGCCAGATTGACCGGGAAAGCTACCCCCTTTGACTTTCGACGGACGGCCTTTGACCAATGTACCTTTCTACCTGGTTATGATAGGTTAGCCCATAGAAATATTTTAAAACAAAGTTTGGGCCCAACCCACCACAAGATTCACTTCGAGTTGACTCGACATGGCAGTTTCCCCCTCTAAGTGCTGGCGGTAGTGCCGTCCGTGAATGGGGTCATACTCCGAAGCTGGGTACTGGGTATTTGAACCTCCCACCATAATTTTAGACATGTGTGAGGACACAACGCAAGTTTTGATGGCATAGCTACACTCCAAAGACCCAAGAGCGGCCTAACCGTGGCCAGTATGACTGAAAAAAGCTACCCCCTTCGACTGATAAATCTGTGCTTGCTAATTTCATTAATTTTTTATGTCAGTTCGACAACTTCTGTCCCAAGATACTGTCCAAAGCATGCCTCAAACGGAGTTATAGAAGTATCATTTTCGTATTTTTCTTTCAGCTCCTTCCCCCATGGTGGTAGTTTCCTCCTCTAAGTGCTGGCGGTACCACCGTCCGTAAAGGGGGTCACACTCCGGAGCTGTGTGTTGTGAGTTGAAAGATCCCACCAGACTTTCATACATCTACGAGGACACAACACAAGTTTGGGTTGCATTGCTACACTCTGAAGACCCGCGAGCGGCCTAACCCTAGCCATATTGACCGGAAAAGCAACCCCCTTTTGACTTTCGATGGACGGCCTTTGACCAATGTACCTTTCTACCTGGTTGTGATAGGTTAGCCCAAAGAAACATTTTAAAACAATGTTTGTGCCCAACCCACCACAAGATTCTCTCCGGGTTGACCCGACGTGGCAGTTTCCCCCTCTAAGTGCTGGCGGTAGTGCCATCCGTGATGTGGCTCACACTCCAAAGCTGGGTACTGGGTGTTTGAAAATCCCACCGCAATTTTAGACATGTATGAGGACACAACGCAAGTTTAGGTGGCATTGCTACACTCTGAAGACCCTGGAGCGGCCTACCGTGGACAGTTTGACCGAAAAAGCTACCCCCTTCGACTGGTAAATCTGTGCCTCCTAATTTCATGAATTTTTATGTCAGTTCGACAACTTCCTTCCCAAGATACTGTCCAAAGCATGCCTCAAACGGAGTTGTAGAAGTATCCTTTTCGTATTTTTCTTTCAACTCCTTCCATCGTGGTGGCAATTTCCCCACTAAGTGCTGGCGGTACCGCCGTCCGTGATGGAGGTCACACTCCGGAGCTCTGTGTTGGGTGTTTACAGACCCCCCCACACTTTCATATATCTACTAGGACACAACGCAAGTTTTGGTGGCATTGCTACACTCTGAAGACCCCCCAGCGGCCTAACCCTAGCTAGATTGACCAGGAAAGTTACCCCCTTTGACTTCAAATGGACAGCCTTTGACCAATGTACCTTTCTACCTAGTTGTGATAGGTTAGCCCATAGGAACATTTTAAAACAAAGTTTGGGCCTAACCGACCATAAGATTCCCACTGGGTTGACCCGACGTGCCAGTTTTCCCCTCTAAGTGTAGGCGGTAATGCCGTCCGTGAAGGGGGTCACACTTCGGAGCTCGATACAGGGTGTTTAAACCTCCCACCACAATTTTTGACATGTATGAGAACACAAAGCAAGTTTTGGTGGCATTGCTACACTCTGAAGACCATGGAGCGGCCTAACCATTTCCAGTATGACCGAAAAAGCTACCCCCTTCGACAGGTAAATTTGTACTTGCTAATTTTGTGAATTTTTTATGTCGGTTCGACAACTTCTGTCCCAAGATACCATCCAAAGCACGCCTCAAACGGAGTTGTAGAAGTATCCTCTTCATATTTTTCTTTCAGCTCCTTCCTCCGTGGTGGCAGTTTTCCCCTCTAAGTGTAGTCGGTACCGCCGTCCGTGAAGGGGGTCACAGTCCGCAGCTGTGTGTTGGGAGTTGAAATGTCCCACCACACTTTCATACATTTACTAGGACACAATGCAAGTTTTGGTTGCATTGCTACACTCCGAAGACCCCCGAGAGGCCTAACCCTAGCCAGATTTACCGTGAAAGATACCCCCTTTGACTTTCGATGGACGGCATTTGACCAATGTACCTTTCTACCTGGTTGTGATTGGTTAGCCCAAAGGAACATTTTAAAACAAAGTTTGGGCCCAACCCCACACAAGATTCCCTCCGGGTTGACCCGACGTGGTAGTTTCCCCCACTAAGTGCTAGCGGTAGTGCCGTCCGTGAAAGAGGTCACACTCTGGAGCTAGGTACTGGGTGTGTGAACCTCCCACCACAATTTTAGAATGTATGAGGACACAACGCAAGTTTTGGTGGCATTGCTACACTCCGAAGACCCCGGAGCGGCCTAACCGTGACCAGTATGACAAAAAAGCCACCCCCTTCGACCGGTAAATCTGTGCTTCCTACTTTCGTGAATTTTTCTGTCGGTTCAACAACTTCCTTCCCAAGATACTGTCCAAAGCACGCATCAAATGGAGTTGTAGAAGTTTCCTTTTCATATTTTTCTTTCAGCTCCTTCCCCCGTGGTGGCAGTTTTCCCTTGTAAGTGCTAGCGATACCGCCGTCCGTGAAGGGGGTTACACTCCGCAGCTGTGTGTTGGGTGTTTAAACATCCCACCACACTTTCAGACATCTACCAATTCACAATGCAAGTTTTGGTGGCATTGCTACACTCCGAAGAACCCTGAGCGGCCTAGCCCTAGCCAGATTGGCCAGGAAAGCTACGCCCTTTGACTTTCGATGGACGGCATTTGACCAATGTACCTTTCTACATGGTTGTGATGGGTTAGCCCATAGGAACATTTTAAAACAAAGTTTGGGCCCAACCCACCACAAGATTCCCTTCGGGTTGACCCGACGTGGCACTTTCCCCTCTAAGTGTTGCCGGTAGTGCCGTCCGTGAAGGGGCACACACTCCGGAGATGGGGACTGGGTGTTTTAACCTCCCACCACAATTTTAGACATGTACGAGGACACAACGCAAGTTTTGCTGGCATTGCTACACTCCGAAGACCCCAAAGCGGCCTAACCGTGGACAGTATGACCAAAAAGCTATCTCCTTCAACCGGTAAATCTGTGCTTGCTAATTACATGAATTTTTTATGTCGGTTTGGCAACTTCCATTCCAAGATACTGTCCAAAGCATGCATCAAAGAGAGTTGTAGAAGTATCCTTTTCGTATTTTTCTTTCAGCTGCTTTGCCCGTGGTGGCAGTTTCCCCATCTAACTGTAGGTGGTACCGCTATCCGTGAAGGGGGTCACACTCCAGAGCTGTGTGTTGGGTGTTTAAACATCCCGCCACACTTTCATACATATGCTGGGATACAACACGAGTTTTGGTTGCGTTGCTACACTCCGAATACCCCCTAGCGGCCTAACCCTAGCCAGATTGAACGTGAAAGCTACCCCCATTGGCTTTCGACGGATGGCCTTTCACCAATGTACCTTTCTAGCTGGTTGTGATAGGTTAGCCCATAGGAACATTTTAAAACAAAGTTTGGGCCCAACCCACCCCAAGATTCCCTCCGGGTTGACCCGACGTGGCAGTCTCCCCTCTAAGTGCTGGCGGTAGTGCCTACCGTGAAGGGGGTCACTCTCCGGAGCTGGGTACAGGGTGTTTGAACCTCCCACCACAATTTTAGACATGTATGAGGACACAACGCAAGTTTTGGTGGCATTGCTGCACTCTGAAGACCCCGGAGCGGCCTAACCATGGCCAGTATGACCGAAAAAGCTACCCCCTTCGACCGGTAAATCTGTCCTTGCTAATTTCATGACATTTTTATGACGGTTTGACAACTTCCATAACAAGATTCTGTCCAAAGCATGCCTCAAACGGACTTGTAGAAGTATCCTTTTCATATTTTTCTTTTAGCTCCTTCCCCCGTGGTGGCAGTTTCCCCCTCTAAGTGCAGGCGGTACCGCCATCCATGAAGGGGGTCACACTCTAGAGCAGTGTGTTGTGAGTTTAAACATCCCACCACACTTTCATACATCTACTAGGACACAAGGTAAGTTTTGGTGGCATTGCTAGACGCCGAAGAAACCCGAGCGGCATAACCCTAGCCAGATTGACCGGGAAAGCTACCCCCTTTGACTTTCGATGGACGGCCTTTGACCAATGTACCTTTCTACCTGGTTGTGATAGGTTGGCCCATAGGAACATTTTAAAACAAAGTTTGGGCCCAACCTACCAAAAGATTCCCTTCGGGTTGACCTGACGTGGCAGTTTCCCCTCTTAGTGCTGGCAGTAGTGCCGTCCGTGAAGGGGGTCACACTCCGGAGTTGGGTACTGGGTGTTTGAAAATTCCACCACAAATTTAGACATGTATGAGGACACAACACAAGTTTTGATGGCATTGCTACACTCCAAAGACCCCGGAGCGGCCTAACCATGGCATGTATGACTGAAAAAAGATACCACCTTCGACCGGTAAATCTGTGCTTTGTAATTTCGCAAATTTTTTATGTCGGTTAGACAACTTCCGTCCAAGATACTATCCAAAGCAAGACTCAAATGGAGTTGTAGAAGTGTCCTTTTTGTATTTTTCTTTCAGCTCCTTCCCTCGTGGTGGCAGTTCCCCTCTAAGTGCGGGCTGTACCACCGGTTGTGAAGGGGGTCACACTCCAGAGCTGTGTGTTGGGTGTTTAGACATCCCACCACACTTTCATACATCTACTAGGACACAACGCATGTTTTGGTGTCATTGCTACACTCCGAAGGCCCCCGAGCAGCCTAACCCTAGCCAGATTGACAGGGAAAGCTACCCCCTTTCACTTTTGATGCACGGCATTTGACCAATCTACTTTTCTACCTAGTTGTGATAGGTTAGCCCATAGGAATATTTTAAAACAAAGTTTGGGCCCAACCTACCAAAAGATTCCCTCCGGGTTGACCTGATGTGGCAGTTTCCCCCTCTAAGTGCTGGTGGTAGTGCCGTCCATGAAGGGGGTCACATGCCGGAGATGGGTACTTGGTGTTTGAACCTCCCACCACAATTTTAGAGAAGTATTAGGACAAAACACAAGTTTTGGTGGCATTGCTACACTCTGAAGACACCGGAGCGGCCTAACCGTGGCCAGTATAGCCAAAAAAAGCAACCCCCTTAACCGATAAATCTGTGATTATTAATTTCATTAATTTTTTTGTCGGTTCGACAACTCCAGTCCCAAGATACTGACCAAAGCATGCCTCAAACGAAGTTGTAGGAGTATCCTTTTTGTATTTTTCTTTCAGCTCCATCCCCGTGGTGGCAGTTTCCCCCGCTAAGTGCAGGCGATACCACCGTCCATGAACGGGGTCACAGTTCAGAGCTGTGTGTTGGGCGTTTAAACATCCCACAGCACTTTCCTACATCTACTAGGACACAACGCAAGTTTGGTAGCATTGCTACACTCCGAAGACCCCCGAGCGGCCTATCCCTAGCCGGATTGACCGTGAAAGCTACCCCCTTTGACTTTCGATGGACGGCCTTTGACCAATGTACCATTCTACTTTGTTGTGACAGGTTAGCTGAAAGGAACATTTTAAAACAAAGTTTGGGCACAACCCACCACAAGATTCCCTCCGGATTGACCTGACGTGGTCGTTTCCCCCTCTAAGTGTCGGCGGTAGTGCCGTCCGTGAAGGGGGTCACACTCCAGAGCGGGGTACTGGGTGTTTTAACCTCCCACCACAATTTTAGACATGTATGAGGACACAACGCAAGTTTTGGTGGCATTGCAACACTCCGAAGACCCCGGAGCGGCGTAACCGTGGACAGTATGACTGAAAAAGCCACCCGCTATGACCGGTATATCTGTGCTTGCTAATTTCATGAATTTTTTATGTGGGTTCGATAACTTCCTTCCCAAGATACTGTCCAAAGCACGAATCAAACGGAGTTGTAGAATTACCCTTTTAGTATTTTTCTTTCAGCTCCTTCCCCCGTGGTGGCAGTTGTCCCCTCTAAGTGCTGGCGGTACCGTCGTCCGTGAAGTGGGTCACACTCTAGAGCTATGTGTTAGGAGTTTAAATATCCCACCACACTTTCATACATCTATTAGGAGACAAAACAAATTTTGGTGGCATTGCTACAGTCTGAAGACCCTCGAGCGTTCTAACCCTAGCCAGATTGACCGTGAAAGCTACCCCCTTTGACTTCCAATGGCCGGCCTTTGACCAATGTACCTTTCTAACTGGTTGTGATAGGTTTGCCCATAGAAAGAATTTAAAACAATGTTTGGGCCCAACCCACCCCAAGATTCCCTCCGGGTTGACCTGACGTGGCAGTTTCCCCATCTAAGTGCTGTCGGTAGTGCCGTCCATGAAGGGGGTCACACTCCGGAGCTGGGTACAGGGTGTTTGAACCCCCCACCACAATTTTAGACATGTATGAGGACACAACGCAAGTTTTGGTGGCATCGCTACATTTCGAAGACCCCGGAGCGGCCTAACCATTTCTAGTATTACCAAAAAAGCTACCCCCTTCGACCGGTAAATCTGTGCTTGCTAATTTCATGAATTTTTTATGTCGGTTTGACAACTTCTATCCCAAGATATTGTCCAAAGCACGCATCAAACGGAGTTGTAGAAGTATCCTTTTTGTATTTTTCTTTCAGTTACTACCGCCGTGGTGGCAGTTTTCTCCTCTAAGTGCAGGCGGTACCACCGTCTGTGAAAGGGGGTCAAACTCCTGAGGTGTGTGTTGGGAGTTAAAACATCCCACCACATTTTCATACATCTACTAGGGCACAACGCAAGTTTTGGTTGCATTGCTACACTCCTAGGAACCCCGAGTGGCCTAACCCTAGCCAGATTGACCGGAAAAGCTACCCCCTTTGACTTTCGAGGGATGGCCTTTGACCAATATACCTTTCTACCTGGTTGTGATAGGTTAGCGCAAAGGAAAATTTTAAAATAAAGTTTGGGCCCAACCCACCATAAGATTCCTTCCGGGTTGACCCGACGTGGCAGTTTCCCCCTCTAAGTGCTGGCGGTAGTGCAGTCCATGAAGGGCGTCACACTCCGGAGCTGGGTACAGGCTGTTTGAATCTCCCGCCACAGTTTCAGACATGTATGAGGACACACCACAAGTTTTGGTGGCATTACTACACTCCGAAGACCCCGGAGCAGCCTAGCCATGGACTGTATGACCGAAAAAGCTACCACCTTCGACCGAAAAATCTATGCTTGCTAATTTCATGAATTTTTATGTTGGTTTGACAACTTCCTTCCCAAGATACTGTCCAAAGCGCGCCTCAAAAGGACTTGTAGAAGTATCCTTTTCGTATTTTTCTTTCAGATCTTCCCCCTTGGTGTCAGTTTCCCCCTCTAAGTGCTGGTGGTACCGCTGTCCATGAAGGGGGTCACACTACGGAGCTATGTGTTGGGTGTTTAAACATCTCACCACACTTTCATACATCTACTAGGACACAACGCAAGTTTTGGTCGCATTGCAACACTCTGAAGACCCCCGAGCGGCCTAACCCTACCAGATTAACCGGGAAAGCTACCCCCTTTGACTTTAAATGGACAGCCTTTGACCAATGTACCTTTCTACCTGGTTGTGATAGGTTAGCCCATAGGAACATTTTAAAACAAAGTTTGGGCCCAACCAACCACAAGATTCCCTCCAGGTTGACAAGACGTGGCAGTTTCCCCCTCTAAGTGCTGGCGGTAGTGCCATCCGTGAAGGGGGTCACAGTTCGGAGCTAGGTACTGGGTGTTTGAACCGCCTGCCACAATTTTAGACATGTATGAGGACACAACGCAAGTTTTGGTGGCATTGCTACACTCCGAAGACCCTGGAGTGGCCTAAATGTGGCCACTATGACAAAAAAATCTATCCCCTTCAACCGATAAATCTGTGCGTCTTAATTTCATGAATTTTTTATGTCAGTTTGACAACTTCCGTCCCAAGATACTGTCCAAAGCATGCCTTAAACGAAGTTGTAGAAGTATCCTTTTCATATTTTTCTTTCAGCTCCTTCCCCCGTGGTGGCAGTATCCCCCTCTAAGTGCAGGCGGTACCACCATCCATGAAGGGGGTCACACTCCAGAGCTGTGTGTTGGGTGTTTAAATATCCCACCACACTTTCATACATCTGCTAGGACACAACACAAATTCTGGTGGCATTGCTACACTTTGAGGACCCCCGAGCGGCCTTAGCCAGATTGACTGGTAAAGCTACCCCCGTTGACTTTCGACGGACGGCCTTTGACCAATGTACCTCTGTACCTGGTTGTGATAGGTTAACCCATAGGAACAATTTAAAACAAAGTTTGGGCCATACCCACCACAAGATTCCCTTCGGTTTGATCCGGCGTGGCAGTTTCCCCCTCTAAGTGCAGGCAGTACCACCGTCCGTGAAGGGGGTCAAACACTGGAGCTATGTGTTGGGTGTTTAAACATCCCACCGCACTTTCCTACATCTACTAGGACACAACGCAAGTTTTGGTTGCATTGCTACGCTTCGAAGACCCCCGAGCGGCCTAACCCTAGCTGGATTGACCGTGAAAGCTACCCCCTTTGACTTTCGACGGACGGCCTTTGACCTATGTACCTTTCTACCTGGTTGTGATAGGTTAGCCCAAAGGAACATTTTAAAACAAAGTTTGGGCCCATCCCACCACAAGATTCCCTCCGGGTTGAACCGACGTAGTAGTTTCCCCCTCTAAGTGCTGGCGGTACTGCCATCCGTGAAGGGGGTCACACTTCGGAGCTGAGTACTGGGTGTTTTAACCTCCCATCATAATATTAAACATGTATGAGGACACAACACATGTTTTGGTGGCATTGCAACACTTCGAAGACCCCGGAGTGGCCAAAAAAGCAACCCCCTTCGACTGGTAAATCTGTGCTTGCTAATTTCATGAATTTTTATGTCAGTTTGATAACTTCCTTCCCAAGATACTGTCGAAAGCGCGCCTCAACGGAGTTGTAGAAGTATCCTTTTAGTATTTTTCTTTTAGGTCTTTCCCCCATGGTGGCAGTTTCCCCCTCTAAGTACTGGCGGTACCGCCATCTGTGAAGGGGGTCACACTCTAGAGCTATGTGTTGGGTGTTTAAATATCCCACCACACTTTCATACATCTATTAGGACACAACACAAGTTTTGGTGGCATTGCTACACTCCGAAGACCCCCGAGCGGCCTAACCCAAGCCAGATTGACTGGGAAAGCTACCCCCTTTGACTTTCGACGGACGGCCTTTGACCAGTGTACCTTTCTACCTGGTTGTGATAGGTTTAGCCCTTAGAAAGATTTTAAAACAATGTTTGGGCCCAACCCACCACAAGATTCCCTTCGAGTTGACTCGATGTGGCAGTTTACCCCTCTAAGTGCTGGCGGTAGTGCCATCCATTAAGGGGGTACCACTTTGGAGCTGGGAACAAGGTGTTTGAACCTCCCACAACAATTTTAGATGTGTATGAGGACACAACACAGTGTTTGGTGGCATTGCTGCAGTCCGTAGACCCCGGAGTGGCCTAACCATTTCCAGTATTACCGAAAAAGCTACCTCCTTCGACCGGTAAATCTGTGCTTGCTAATTTTGTGATTTTTTTATGTCGGCTCACACACTTCCGTCCCAAGATACTGTCCAAAGCACGCCTCAAACGGAGTTGTGGAAGTATCCTTTTCGTATTTTTCTTTCAGCTCCTTCCCCCGTGGTGGCAGATTCCTCCTCTAAGTGTAGGCGGTATCATCGTCCGTGAAAGGGAGTCACACTCCAGAGCTGTGTGTTGGGAGTTGAAACATCCCACCACATTTTCATACATCTACTAGGACAGAACGCAAGTTTTGGTGGCACTGCTACACTCCGAAGACCCCCGAGCGGCCTAAACCAAGCCAGATTGACCGGGAAAGCAACCCCCATTGACTTTCGATGGACAGCCTTTGACCAATGTACCTTTCTACCTGGTTGTGATAGGTTAGCCCAAAGGAACATTTTAAAACAAAGTTTGGGCCCAAGCCACCACAAGATTCTCTCCGGGTTGACCCGACGTGGCAGTTTCCCCCTGTAATTGCTGGGGGTAGTGCCGTCTATGAAGGAGGTCACTCTCCGAAGCTGGGTACTGGGTGTTTGAACCTCCCACCACAATTTCAGACATGTATGAGGACACAACGCAAGTTTTTCGTGGCATTTGACCAGTGTACCTTTCTACCTGGTTGAGATTGGTTAGCCCAAATTAACATTTTAAAACAAAGTTTGGGCCCAACCCACCACAAGATTCCCTCCGGGTTGACCCGACGTGGTAGTTTCCCCCACTAAGTGCTAGCGGTAGTGTCGTCCGTGAAGGGTGTCAAACTCTGGAGCTAGGTACTGGGTGTTTGAACCTCCCACCACAATTTTAGAATGTATGAGGACACAACGCAAATTTTGGTGGCATTTCTACACTCTGAAGACCCCGGAGCGGCTAACCATGGACAGTATGACCAAAAAAGCTACCCCCTTTGATTACAAAATCTGTTCTTGCTAATTTCATGAATTTTTATGTCGTTTTGACAACTTCCTTCACAAGATACTGCCCAAAGCACGCCTCAAACGGACTTGTAGAAATATCCTTTTCGTATTTTTCTTTCAGCTCCTTCCCCCTTGGTAAAAGTTTTCCCCTCTAAGTGCTGGCGGTACCACCGTCCATGAAGGGAGTCACACTACGGAGCTGTGTGTTGGGTGTTTAAACATCTCACCACACTTTCATACATTTACTAGGACACAACGGAAGTTTTGGTGGCATTGCTACATTCTGAAGACCCCCGAGCGGCCTAACCCTATCCAAATTGACCGGGAAAACTTCCCCCTTTGACTTTAAATGGACAGCCTTTGACCAATGTACCGTTCTGCCTCGTTGTGATAGGTTAACCCATAGAAACATTTTAAAACAAAGTTTGGGCCAACCAACCACAAGATTCCCTCTGGGTTGACCCGACGTGGCAGTTTTCCCCTCTAAGTGCTGGCGGTAGTGCCATCCGTGAAGGGGGTCACAATCCCGAGCTGGGTACTGGGTGTTTGAACTTCCCACCACAATTTTAGACATGTATGACGACACAACGCAAGTTTTGGTGGCATTGCTACACTCCGAAGACCCCGGAGCGGACTAACCATGGCCAGTATGACCGAAAAAACAACCTCCTTTGACAGGTAAATCTGTGCCTGCTAATTTCGTGAATTTTTTTTGTCGGTTCGACACTTCCTTTCCAAGATACTATCCAAAGCATGACTCAAACGGAGTTGTAGAAGTATCCATTTCATATTTTTCTTTCAGCTCCTTCCCTCGTGGTGGCAGTTTCCCCCTCTAAGTCCTGGTGGTACTGCCATCCTTGAAGGGGGTCACACTCCGGAGCTGTGTACATCTAATAGGACACAACGCATGTTTTGGTGGCATTGCTACACTCTGAAGACCCCCGAGCGGACTAACCCTAGCGAGATTGACCGGGAAAGCTACCCCCTTTGACTTTAATTGAATATCATTTGACCAACGTACCTTTCTACTTGGTTGTGATAGGTTAGCCCATGGGAACATTTTAAAACAAAGTTTGGGCCCAACCCGCCACAAGATTCCCTCCGGGTTGCCCGACGTGGCAGTTTCCCCCTCTAAGTGCTGTCGGTAATGCCATCCGTGAATGGGGTCACACTCTAGAGATGGGTACTGGGTGTTTGAAGCTCCCACCACAATTTTAGACATGTATGAGGACACAACGCAAGTTTGGGTGGCATTGCTACACTCCGAAGACCCCGGAGCAGCCTAACCGTTTCTAGTATTACCGAAAAAGCTACCCCCTTCGATCGGTAAATCTGTGCTTGCTAATTTTGTGAATTTTAAATGTCGGTTCGACAACTTCCGTCCCAAGTTACTGTCCAAAGCAAGCCTCTAACGGAGTTGTAGAAGTATCTTTTTCGTATTTTTATTTTAGCTTCTTCCCCTGTGGTGGCAGTTTTCCCCCCTTAGTGCAGGCGGTACCGCCGTCCGTGAAAGGGGGTCACACTCCGAAGCTGTGTGTTGGGAGTTGAAATATCCCACCACATTTTTATACATCTACTAGGACACAACGCATGTTTTGGTTGCATTGCTAAACTCTGAAGACCCCCGAGCGGCCTAACCTTAGCATGATTGACCGGGAAAGCTACCTCGTTTGACTTCAAATGGACGAACTTTGACCAATGTACCTTTCTACCTGGTTGTGATAGGTTAGCCCAAAGGAACATTTTAAAACAAAGTTTGGGCCCAACCCACCACAAGATTCCCATCGGGTTGAGCCGATGTGCCAGTTTCCCGCTCTAAGTGCTGGCGGTAGTGCCGTCCGTGAAGGGGGTCGCACTCCGAAGCTGGGTACTTGGTGTTTGAACCTCCCACGACAATTTTAGACAAGTATGAGGACACAACGCAAGTTCTGGTGGCATTGCTACACTCCGAAGGCCCCGGAGTGGCCTGACCATGGCTAGTATGACAGAAAAAAGCTACCCCCTTCCACCGGTAAATCTGTGCCTGCTAATTTAACGAATTTTTTATGTCGGTTTGACAACTTCTGTCTCTAGATACTGTCCAAACCACACCTCAAATGGAGTTGTAGAAGTACCCTTTTCGTATTTTTCTTTCAACTCCTTCCCCCGTTGTCGTGGTTTTGTTACGGCAGATGTCCTCGTGAAAGGACTTAGTCGTGAGGCCATCATAGCTAGGTGGTGACTCGAACAGGGTTGATCGGAATTGAGAGACAAGGGTTTACCCAGGTTCGGCCCCTCTCGATGGAGGTAATAACCTACGTCCTGCTTTGGTTGTATTGATGATGATCTTGATTACAAGGGTTTGACTTGGCTAACCTAATACTCGAGATCTCGTAACTTAGTCCTTCTGCCTCAGGGGCTCGCTTTTATATATAGGTCGAGGCCCTGGGTTTACAACAGAGTCCGGGTCGTAACATGACCCGTGACCTACTCGTATTCCTCATCTTGTTACGCAAGGGAACTCTTTGTGACGCCTTACAAAGAAAAGTACTCAAGGCGGTCGACCGTAAGTCGGCCCACTCAGGGCGGCTCATCCTCTGGCACATGTCTTCTGGATCATCACGGCCCACCTGGCCAAAGCTTTCCTCTTAAGTCGTCATGTAATGACCCGGCCCCAAACGGGCGGGTTACTTCTAGGCGGGTTATACCCAGGGGTTATATCCCCAACATTAGCCACCAGGTTGATTTGAATTTATTCACGTCAACCTTGAAAATAAGAATAACCCGTTCTGACCTTCTGGGTCGCGGTCGGCTTATAGTTGTCGGCTTATAACGTGCTTCACACTTGTCATATCTTCCTTTGAAATCTATGACTCCATTCAACTGATATCCGCAAATCTCGCATGACGTCATTTAAAATCTTGAGTGGATCTGACAGGCCCGATAAACGAGGCGCCTTTTATCACTGTGTCGCCTTGATTTTCGCACTTGCCATTTCGCTTCTCCTTTCCTTTAAATGCTCCCGAGGGGTGCTCGTTTTCACTTTACCGCCTCGAGTCTTGTTCTTCCTCCTCTCGCCACACGTGCACCTGGAGCTCCGCCGCCGCTCGCCCATAAGCTCGCCGGCGTCCCCAAGCCTTCGTCTTCTTCGTGTGCATCGTCGTCGGAGCTCATTCACACCGCTCGGGATCATCTCCCGCAACCAGGTACTCATTCCCGTCGCCATAAATCTACACTGTAGCTCGACCTAGTTCATCGTTGTTCTTGCCTCGGCCATACCGCCATTGCCATCGTTAGATCTAGGTTTTGCACTTCCTTGATTCAGAAATGCTCCACCGTTAATTGCAGCATCATTTTTGTATCAGGACGAACTTGAACTTTGGTAGAAACAATAGATAGATCAACTTGGGCCTTCCAGTGAATGAACTCGGCGCTGAAAATATTTTTACTTAAACTGATTTTATAGATCTGAAAAATCATCCGATCTGTGTGAAACCTGTTTGTGCAACACTTAGCAAAAACTAGAAATTATAGCATCTGGTAAACCGCCCTTACTCTTGGCGACTCATGTCCACTTATAGCTGAAATCCCAGTCGGGCGACTTACTGAACGTGGTGACTCGCCCCTGTACCTTCGATCATATGATGCGAGCTTTATCATGAACATGGGTAATCCTGCCATTTATGTTTTTGCATTCCTCATTCATATTTAGGCGACTTGCTATGGCGAAGACCACAGTCTGCAACTGGACATTTTCTCAAGTCTCTGATCTTGTACTGAAAGATTATAAAGAGCAAGGCTTCCTGCCGGCTCAAGAAGTAATTGGCTATCGAGCCCCTTCAGCAGCAGAAGACACCCCTCACCCCCGCGAAGGGGAAGTCGTGATTTTTACTGACCATCTTCTCAGAGGTTTCTCTCCACCCGGGTCAAAATTCTTCCGGGATGTTCTACACTTTTTCAACCTTCACCCGCAAGACATTGGTCCAAACTCTGTATCCAACCTGTGCCAATTTCAAGTTTTATGTGAGGTATATTTGCAAATATAGCCCACCGTTCCTCTCTTCAGAGAGTTCTTCTACCTCAACCGGCAAACTGAGTGCGCTGACGGCCCCTGCCTGGAACTTGGCGGGGTCTCAATTCAAAGACGAAGAGACGTTCCTTTTCCTGTAGCTGCTCTGCCGAGTCACCCTAAAGGTTGGAACAAAACATGGTTCTACTGCAAGAAGACAGCTCCAGCTGATGAAAACCCTCTGCCGGGTTATAGACCTGAACGCCTTCCCCCGATCTTTGAACTTCCTGGCTGGGCTTCACAAGAAGAACGTGCGCAAGTCGCCCACATCTATCCAAAGTTGAGAGCTTTGCTAATGAACGGTCTGACTGGTGTTGACTTGACCCGGTGCTGGCTTACCTGGCAGATCCTGCCCTTAAGCCGCCGAGGCGACTTAATGTGTAATTATTCTGGCGAGTCAAGCGACCCTCAACGGTTCAGTCCTATTGATATGTCAGCTGATGAGATAAATAAGGCGACGAAGAAACTACTCGGGGAAACTCAAGAAGCATGCAACAAGACCGGACTGAAGCCATTTTATGCCCTCAACCAAACTCCTCCAGTAAGCATTCTTGTAATTGTTTCATCCGGCTTATCAATCCATAAATTAAGCTTACTCGTTGATCTCGTTAAACTGCAGGTTAACTCTTCATTCTGGAACAGGAGGACAAAGAAAGCAATCGCCAAATCCAAAGCTGCACCAGCTCGGAAAAAGAACAAGCCGGCCGCTGAACATGAGACGATAGCTAGGGGCCAATCGCCATTGGTTGATGATGAATCAGAGGTAGAACTTGACTCCCTTGGCTGTCTTTTCGTTGCACTGGCTGACGCCTCTTATTTCCAGGACGATATTGATGTAAGCCGGTCTGATGACGTTGAGGTAATTTCTATCTCTTCTGACTCAAACAACTTTGTTCCCCAAAAGCTAAGAAAAACTGAGGAAAGTGCGCTTTTCTCATCCACTTGCTCACTTAGACCAATTTTTTTTAAAGAAATCACAGCATGCCGAATCGGTAAGGCGCCAGACTCGAAGTGGCTCTGGAGAACTTTTGGGCGGCTTATCTGATACGCCAAACCTCCGCAAGCGTCGAAATGAGGTGCCTCATAGTCCCACTCCATCTCACCCGCTTGCCGGTCTTTTTAAACAACCACTTAACCCGTCTGACTTGGATTATCAGGAGTCGCCGCCATCATCTGGCGACTCATCTGCCACTCAATTGCCACCCTTGATCATCAAACCAGGGTAAGTGCTTGTCGACGAGTCATGCTACGTTATATGTGTCGTATTATTGATCTGAATCTGCTTGTACTCTCGCAGGGCCAAGGCCAAAAAGAGGAAAACTGGTGAGTCATCATCGACCCCAGAGGAGCTTGAACCGGAAGATCCAAATTTGGTGACCCCTGTAGGACAACATGAGACGGCGAAGGATCAAGCTGGTGCAAATGTTGATCCGCCCAAGCAAAACGAGCTACCAACCACTGAAGAGGTGAATACCCAAGTAGGCGCATCTGACACGATGAAGGATCTTAACCCGGCAAGTCCTGCTGACCCTTCTAGTCTACGGAAAGCGACTGAAGATATAGCTTTATCATCTCCGCAACTTGCCGATGAAGTCGCCATCACCGGGGCGTCTTTTAAAGCTCCAGAGCCATCGATTGTTTTGACTAAACTTGTATCAAAAGATGACCCGGTGGCGGCTGAAAAAGGGAAAAACAAACTTGAACTCCCAATGCTTGAAGGACTCAGCGCGGCTAATATTCATGAATTATATCTGACTCGGCTATCAACAAGCCGGGAGATGGAAGCCAACTTGGTCAACATGTTGAAAAGGAAATATGAGGTAAATATAATCTCGTCCTTTCCATACTTATATATCTTGTGTAGCCGCCAAGTCTTAGACAGAGGTCAGCATGAATATGTGTAAGACTTCCAGGATGATAATACTTCGGTGCGGAAATGTAGCCCCCAAGGGCCGGGTTGTTATGTATATAATAAACCGGTTCTTTAACATGTTTGAAAAGCAATGTGTAGCCCCCAAGGGCCGACTCATTTTGATAAGATGAGCCGGGTCTTCAACGATTGTCCTCTGTAAAAGCAACGCGTAGCCCCCAAGGGCCGGCTTGCCTCTATGAAACAGCCGGGTCTTCAATAATATTGAGAATCAAAGTGACATGTAGCCCCCAAGGGCCAGCTTGTTTTTATAAAACAACCGGATCTTCATCAATTATAGAGCAAACTGATGTGTAGCCCCCAAGGGCCGGCTTGTTTTTATAAAACAGCCGGGTCTGCATCATATTATAAGAAACTGACTGTGATAGCCGCCAAGGGCCGACTCATTGTGCTAAGTTGAGTTGGAGCTTGCCCTTGATATTTGTAAACAAGTGAACTTGCATTAGCCCCCAAGTGCCATGTAGATTGCTAGCAACTGCTTGGGATTTCAGGATTATACAATGTACTGATGTGACTTGTTATGACAGGGTCTGTTGAATGATGACGAGTCAAGAGCAGCCGGCTTGCAAGAGCAACTTAAGGCGTAGAAAAAACTTCGAGCTGATGCCGAGTCGGCAGCCGCGTCTATAGAAGAAACAGCATCAACGACCACCGAAAAATTGAGAGTATTGATAGCGTCTCACTTGCTGCTGAAACGTGCTGAAGAAGCAGAAAACAAACTCAAGCCTCTCTCTGAAGAGTTAACCGGGTTAAAGCGTCACCTCAATCAAATGACCCAAGCCATTTTAGCTAAGTACCCGCCAATCTTTTATTCGAGTCATATTTGGTACTGTTAACTCGCCTGCGAACCGCAATCTGTAGTTGTCATACTTTGGGCAAAAAATTGCAGGAAACCGGACTGTAAATCTTGGACAAGAGCCGCTGGTCAAGCTAAAGGCGATGTACACTTTTGTGGAGCAACTCTATGCCGGGAGTTTGTTCATGATTATGTCAGTGATGAGACATAAAGAGCTGCCAAAATATATCAAGGACGTTTTGAATCAACTGTCCACCATGCCGAAGTACATCGAGGAGCTCCAGAAATCAGCCGCCCGATCCGCTAGCATGCTAGCCCTGGGCCGAGCCAAACCGTATGTGCCGGATATGGATTTATCTGAGCTAGCTGGCGGGTTTCCGGAATTGAAGGAGGACGGCACAGAATTCAGTTCATCTGATTATTCACGCTGTTTGAAAGAGACGCGCGTTGTGGCGAGTCAAAATGCTGAAGAGGTGGACTTGAAGAGGTACCAGGCGGCCTATGGTGAAAATAACCAACGGGTCACACCGCCAATCTTCAAGGCAATCGACCTGACGCCAAGACGCCGTAAGCACATTTTTGCTCCTGATGTTGATCCATCAATTATCTTGGGAGAGGACGCCGAGTTCCAAGCCTTGACCACCCTCGACTGGGACTTCGAAAATCTTCAGATAAGAGGAAGAACAGAGCCGGAGTAGGGTGACCCGGAGTCTCAAGCCGCCAAGAAACAACAAGAGGGAGCTAACCCGGGAGCTGATAACCCGGAGGGCGCTGAAACGGCTGCCCAGGAGTAGAGCTCCAAAGAACTTTGACATTATGGAGCCCAATTTTGGCTTTTGTAATAGGATAACAGAAAAAATACTTCAAGTGCTCTGACGTGCCTTCTCGTACTTGAAATTTTGCAGTATTTTGGATGAAACTGCTGTACTGGTATGATTGAATATTAACCCGCCCAATCTCTTTTTTTTTGAAAAACTGCTTTGTTGAATATCAGGATGGCGAGTCATACTTGTATGAACCATCAGTAACTGATCCTTCACTGCAGAACACAGGTCATAGAATAATCCGGAGCGCTTAATAGCTGGCCGACTTGTGGTAACACATATCTGAAATAACCCATTTAGGATTTTTGTTTAACCCGGCTCATCCATGATCCGGCGGCTCATGGCCAATGGGAAACAATTGTAATCCCTGTAAAAATGGAACATAAGTCAAGAACAGATATTAATGTCGAGTCGGCTTTCGAGGCACGACAATATAGACCGGCTTTCGAGGCTCGAGTCTTGCTTCATGGAAGCTGGCGTGATAGCCCATGGTTTATCCTCGCTCTCTGTAAGCCGGCTCTCACGTGACATTCGGTGTTTTAACCAAGACAAGTTCAGGGTCATAAAGATGATTGACTTGTCAAGAGTACACCGAGTCACCTGATCGGAGTAGCATCAAGCAGACAGGCAGGTTTAACCAAGATAATGTGGCGTTAATTGCCGGGTCAAGAGGGTGAGATAGCTAAACTCGGCGAGTTGGAAGCCCCCAAGTGACCAATGATCCAAAAATCAAAGACTCATGCACAATATTTGAGATGGAACGGTGAAGACCCCGAGTTTCGAGGGTGCCGGCTAATGTTTTATTGATCATAATATATACAAAGGTATGTACAAGTAACTTGAGCTAGTGGCTCTTAAGTGTAATAAGGACGGAGATGAGCGATATTCCAGGGCCTGTTGGTCTCTTCCTCCGACGTACGTGATTTATGGTGCTCACGTATATCCAGCAGGTAATATGAACCGTTGTTGAGATCCTTGCTGATGACAAAAGGCCCTTCCCAGGGAGGGGAAAGCTTGTGCATACCCGCCTGTTCTTGAATCAGACGGAGTACTAAGTCGCCCTCTTGGAAAGTACGGCTGCGAACCCGACGGCTGTGATAGCGACGTAGGTCTTGCTGATAGATTGCAGATCGTGCTGCTGCGAAATCCCGTTCCTCCTCCAATGCATCGAGAGAATCTTGACGAGCCTGTTCGTTATCTGCTTCGACGTAGACGGTAACCCGGGGGAATCATGGCGAATATCGCTAGGAAGGACAGCTTCTGCACCGTAGACCATGAAGAAAGGCGTATAGCATGTTGATCTGTTAGGGGTAGTCTGTATGCTCCAAAGGACAGAAGGAAGCTCCTCAACCCAGCAACCTGGCATGCGCTCGAGGGGGACCATAAGCCTTGGCTTGAGACCGCGTAAAATCTCTTGATTAGCACGTTCTACTTGGCCATTGGACTGAGGGTGTGCAACTGAGGAAATATCAAGCCGGATATGCTCTTGTTGACAAAACTGCTTCATATCTCCCTTCGATAAATTTGTGCCATTATCAGTGATGATGCTATGTGGATAACCAAAGCGAAAAATCAACTTTTTCAAGAACTTGACTGCTGTGGCTGCATCACAATTGCTGATTGGCTCGGCGTCAACCCACTTGGTGAATTTATCAACAGCAACCAAAAGATGGGTTTTCTTGTCCTTGGACAGCTTAAACGGGCCAACCATGTCGAGCCCCCAGACTGCAAAAGGCCACGTGATAGGAATCATCCGGAGCTCTTGAGCCGGAATATGAGCCTGGCGTGCAAACTTCTGGCAACCATCACACTTTTGTACGATATCCTCAGCATCTACATGAGCTGTAAGCCAGTAAAAACCATGCCGAAAAGATTTTGCCACCAAGGATCTTGAGCCGGCATGATGACCACAATCACCAGCATGAATCTCATTGAGAATTTCTCGCCCTTCGTTAGGGGAGACACAACGCTGAAAACCCCCTGTGATGCTTCTTCTATGTAACTCGCCATTAACGATTGTCATAGACTTCGAGCGGTGGACGATCTGACGAGCCATGAGTTCATCAGTAGGAAGCTCTCCTCGGGTCAGATAATCCAAATAAGGAACTGTCCAGTCCGGAATTGCATGAAGAGCCGCCACCAACAGTGCCTCCGGGTCAGGAATAGCGAGATCTTCCTCGGAAGGCAATTTGACGGAAGGATGATGTAGCACATCAAGGAAAACATTGGGAGGGACTGGCTTATTACATTGAGAGCCGAGTCGCGACAATGCATCAGCCGCCTCATTGAGCCGCCGATCAATGTGATCAACTTGATACCCTTTAAAGTGTCCTGCCACCGTGGTGACCGCCTGCCGGTAAGCCGCCATAAGTGGGTCCTTGGAATCCCACGTTCCGGAAACTTGTTGTGCGACTAGATCTGAATCGCCCAAACACCTGACCCGGCTGAGATTCATCTCTTTGGCCAGCCGAAGACCATGGAGGAGAGCCTCGTATTCCGCTGCACTGTTAGTACAGGTAAACATGATCCTCAGGACATAACAAAATTTATCACCTTGAGGAGAAGTTATGACCACTCCAGCCCCCGAGCCTTCTAGCTGTCTGGAACCATCAAAATGTATAGTCCAATATGTGTTATCAGGCTTCTCTTCTGGAGCTTGGAGTTCGGTCCAATCATTGATGAAATCAACAAGTGCTTGAGACTTGATGGCCGTGCGGGGCACGTATTTAAGATGATGTGGGCCAAGCTCAATTGCCCACTTGGCAACCCGGCCTATGGCTTCCCTGTTCTGGATAATATCTCCCAAGGGTGCTGAACTGACCACAGTAATGGGGTGCTCCAGAAAATAATGTCGGAGCTTGCGACTAGCCATGAAGACACCAAACACCAGTTTCTGCCAATGTGGGTACCTTTGCTTAGACTCGGACAAAACTTCACTGACATAATAGACTGGCCTCTGGACTAGATATTCTTTCCTTGCCTCTTTCCTCTCGACCACAACTGCAACACTTACCGCTTTATTATTGGCAGCAATGTACAGGAGCATAGGCTCTTTAGCTATAGGAGCGGCGAGGACAGGCGGCTTAGCCAGCTGCTTCTTGAGGGCCTCAAAAGCTGCATCACTCCAGACAAAGTCATCAGTCCTTTTCAGCATCGGGTATAGGGGAATAGCCTTCTCACCACGGCGACTTATGAACCGGCTTAGGGCTGCAATACGAGTTGCCATGCGCTGAACGTCATTGATATTCTCTGGCTTCGCAAGTGAGGTGATGGCTTTGATTTTATCCGGGTTGGCCTCAATGCCTCTCTCCGATACTAGGAAACCCAGCAATTTACCTGCAGGAACACCAAAAACACACTTATCCGGGTTAAGCTTCATCTGATACGCAGATTAGCGAAAGTTTCCTTGAGATCATCTAGCAACGTCTCCTTCCTTACTGACTTAACCACGATATCATCCACATAAGCATAAACGTTGCGCCCAATCTGTTTGTGGAAGCAATTCTGGACACATCGCTCGTAAGTCGCCCCTGCACTTTTGAGCCCGAAAGGCATAGAGACATAGCAGAAGGCCCCAAAGGGTGTGATGAAAGCCGTCTTCTCCTGATCCTCGACGGCCATTTTTATCTGATGATAGCCGGAGTAAGCATCGAGGAAACACAAACTCTCACAACCCGCCGTGGCATCAATGATCTGATCAATGCGAGGGAGGGCAAACGGGTCTTTGGGACAAGCCTTGTTGAGATCTGTGTAATCAACACACATGCGCCAAGTGCCATTTTTCTTTAGAACAAGCACTGGATTAGCCAACCACTGAGGGTGAAAAACTTCAACGATAAACCCGGCAGCTAGGAGCCGGGCTACTTCTTCCCCAATAACCTTGCGTCTCTCCTTGTTAAAACGACGGAGGAATTGTCAAACAGGCTTCATTTTCGGATCCACATTAAGGTGGTGCTCAGCGAGTTCTCTCGGTACACCTGGCATGTCAGAAGGTTTCCACGCGAAGATGTCCCGATTCTCACGGATGAACTCGATGAGCGCGCTTTCCTATTTGGGATCCATACCAGTCCCAATAGTGAATGTTTTGGACGGGTCACCAGAGACAAACTCAACCTGCTTGGTGTCCTCGGCCGACTTAAACTTGAGTATCGGGTCTGACTCCGCGGTGGGTTTCTTCAAGGGCGTCATATCGGCCGGGTCAACATTTGTAGTGTAAAATTTCAATTCTTCCGGAGCGCAAGCCGTCTCAGCGTAAGCTGCATCCCCTTGCTCGCACTCAAGGGCGATCTGTCGATTTCCATTAACTGTGATAGTGCCCTCTGGTCCAGGCATCTTGAGCTTAAGGTAGACATAGCAAGGTCGAGCCATAAAGCGAGCGTAAGCCGGCCACCCAAACAAGGCGTGATAAGGGATCTTGATTTTCACCACCTCAAAAGTCAATGACTCACACCTGTAGTTATCATCAGTGCCAAACGCGACGTCTAGCTTGATCCGCTCGATAGGATATGCAGACTTTCTGGGAACAATCCCATGAAATATGGTGGAAGACGACTGGAGTTGTTTTTCGGACAGATTCATCCGTCGGAAAGTGTCATAGTACAAGATGTTTATACTGCTTCCGCCGTCCATGAGCACCTTTGTGAGTGAAAAACCGCCCACTTGAGGCGCCACCACCAGGGCCAGACACCCCGGATTCTCAACCCGGGGAGGGTGATCCTCTCTGCTCCATGTAATGGGCTGTTCCGACCAACGTAGATATTCCGGGACCGCCGGTTCAACGGCATTGACTGCCCGTTTCCGGAGTTTGCGATCTCGTTTGTCAATATGAGTCGTGAACACATGGTATTGCCCACTATTCAACTGCTTGGGATTGCTCTGAAAACCAGACTTATTGCCATGCTGATGACCGCCCTGCTGTTGATTTCCTTGCCCTGAATGCTGATTGCCACCGTTGTTGCCAGACCCATGATAACCTATTCCTGAGCCGCCCGGGCCATGGAAACCCGGGTTATGAAAACCGCCAAACGAGCCGGCTCTGGGTTGCCCCGGGTCGCCTCCGCCGCCACTTTGACGGTTCTGAAAGAACTGCTCGCCGAAAGCCTGCATTATGCGATAGTTCTCCCAAGAGTGGGTTGACGGATTGTTAGGGAGGCTGTGCTTTGGGCATGGGGCTTTGAGGGCTTCCGCAAAATTACGGGGCTTGTTGCCACTATAGGGCCTTCCCGGATTATTCCCCTTCGGGTATTTGTAACCAATGTTGGTATTGGCGACCAAATCTGATCCTCCTTACTGATACTTGCGCTTCCCTCCATTACCTTGATTACCATGGTTTCCATTGTTCCCTGAACTGTTCTGCTGGTTACCCTTGCCACCATTATTTTTCTTTGCCTTGCCGGTCTGGTCATCATCCGGGTTAGGATCCTTCATGGTGTCTGACTCGGCATACCTAGTGAGGACGTCCATGAGCTCGCCCATATCCTGAACCTTCCGTTTGAGCCGGCCAAGTTTCTGCACGAGAGGCTCGAAGTGACAGTTTTTCTCCAGGATCAGCACTGCCTGAGCCGCCGTGATGCTGTCAGAGGCGTGAATAATGTCCGCGACCCGGCGCGTCCAATGATGGGCCGACTCACCCTCACGTTTGATGCAGTGCTGAAGGTCGACGATCATCATTGGACGCTTGCAGGTTCCCTGGAAATTCTTGATGAAACGGTCCTTCAACTCCGCCCAGGTGATAATGGAATTAGGGGGCAAGTTTTTCAACCATGTACGAGCCGGCCCTTCCAACATCATCGTCAAGTACTTGGCACAGACAGCGTCACTGACATCTAGCATGTCCATGACTATCTCGTAGCTCTCAATCCAAGCGGCCGGCTCAAGATCAGCCGTGTAATTTGGAACCTTACGAGGGCCTTTGAAGTCTTTGGGCATGCACTCGTTGCGTAAAGCTGGCACCAAACACGGTATCCCGATGGTCCTGCTACTGGAAATCAATTGGGTTGTGACAAGTGGCGCTTGAGCCGCCGCATTCACCGCTTCTGCCGCCCGCTGAGCCCGAGCCGTGTCAACGATCTCTTGGGCGCGAAGGGGCTGACGACATGGCGGGTCATGAGGTTGCTCACGATGTCGACGAGCACTGCTAGAGACGGCCGGCGACTCATCATGGCGGCTCCGGCTCCGGCGACATGGCGGGTAGAGTGAATTCGCTACCGACTGTAGGAGTAGTTCGCCTGCTGGGCAACCGCAGTTTTTAACATCTCGATGGAATTCCGGGCCTCAATCTCAACCGGCGAGTTTCCCGTGATTGGGAGCGCGGCCAGGTTGGTCGCTGCTGCCACTAAGTTATCCAAGGGGTTGGTGAAGTGACCCGCCGGTGTGTGGAAACGATGAGCAGGCGTCTGAACCGGCTGGGCCGGCTCTTGCGGGCGCTGCTGAGCCGGTCGATGTGGTTGACCCGGCGACTGCTGCCTGCCTCTGCTCTGGGGTACAAACGCAGCTTCCGGGGTGTCTGCCCCGGTCCGCTGAATAGGCGCATCCTGCGGCGTGTTAAACAGACGCATGGGCTCATAGTTGGGTGGTAGCCGACTCATGTGGCGCCTTTGATGAACCGCTTCTGAGGCATTCTGATGGAGCCCCATGCGCCAGGCTTCGGCTTTCAGGCGCTCTACCTCGGCTTGGACTTGAGACTGCAACTCCGCCATGCGAGTGTTTTCAGCGTTGATATCCGCCTGTACCTTAGCCATCAGGTTGCGGAGCTTAGCTACCTCCGTGTTACATTCCGCCTGGTTCTCTGCGGTCACCGATGTCGCAAGGAGCATCGCCAGGGCGGTTGCCAATTCTGTCAAGGCCTGAGCCGGCCCCTGAGGTGCCGGTTCCCGTCGCCGCGCCAGCCAACATGGAGTTAAGGGCCGGGGTTGAGCCGGCCATATAAACAGCAGCCCGAAGAGGCGCGTTGAAGGAGTCCTGAGCCGGCTGGTCGTTGGAGTAGCCCCCAATCCCGCCATCGTAAAGCGGGAGAATCGACTCGGTTTCACCTACGGAGGACTCACCATCAGAGTAGACGAGGGTTTCGCCACCGGACGCAGAGTTATCTGCGAGGTCCTCCCCCTGGGTGAAGCCGACGAAGACGTGCTTCCGGGCGGCTTGAGCCAGGGCGGGTTGCGCGCGCCGAGCCGGCTCGACGATGTCGGTGCAGATGTCCGGCCCGGTTTCAGATCCGCCGGCTTTGCCGATGAAGACGTGGATGCCGCCGAAGGGGACCCGGTACCCGTACTCGATTGAGTCGGCCTCGGGGCCCCAGCCTGAATCGTCGATGTAGAGCTTGCCGCGGCGACTCTTGGTCATTCGGCCGATCGCGTATCCCTCGATCCCTGCGGGAGTTCCCTTCAAGAACTCAACACCACCGAGCGAAGGCCCCATGGTGGGCGCCAACTATCGTGGTTTTGTCACGGCAGATGTCCTCGTGAAAGGACTTAGTCGTGAGGCCATCACAGCTAGGTGGTGACTCGAACGGGGTTGATCGGAATCGAGAGACAAGGGTTTACCCAGGTTTGGCCCCTCTCGATGGAGGTAATAACCTACGTCCTGCTTTGGTTGTATTGATGATGATCTCGATTACAAGGGTTCGACTTGGCTAACCTAATACTCGAGATCTCGTAACTTAGTCCTTCTGCCTCAGGGGCTCGCCTTTATATATAGGTCGTGGCCCTGGGTTTACAACAGAGTCCGGGTCGTAACATGACCCATGACCTACTCGTATTCCTCATCTTGTTATGCAAGGGAACTCTTTGTGGCGCCTTACAAAGAAAAGTACTGAAGGCGGTCGACCGTAAGTCAGCCCACTCAGGGCGGCTCATCCTCTGGCACATGTCTTCTGGATCATCACGGCCCTTGTCTCTGGATTCCGATCAACCCCGTTCGAGTCACCACCTAGCTATGATGGCCTCACGACTAAGTCCTTTCACGAGGACATCTGCCGTGACAAAACCACGACACCCGTGGTGTCAGTTTTCCCCTCCAAGTGCTGGCGGTACCACCGTCAGTGAAGGGGGTCACACTCCGGAGCTGTGTGTTGGGTGTTTAAACATACCACCACACTTTCATACATCTACTAGGACACAACACAAGTTTTGGTGGCATTGCTACACTCCGAAGAACCCCGAGCGGCTTAACCCTACCCAGATTGTCCGAGAAAACTACCCCCGTTGACTTTGAATGGATGGCCTTTGACCAATGCACGTTTCTACGTGGTTGTGTTGGGTTAGCCCATAGAACATTTTCAAACAATTTTTGGGCCCAACCCACCACAAGATTCCCTCCGGGTTCACCCGATGTGGTAGTTTCCCCTCTAAGTGCTGGCGGTAGTGCCGTCCGTGAAGGGGGTCAGACTCCAGAGCTAGGTACTGGGTGTTTGAACCTCCCACCACAATTTTAGACATGTATGACGACACAACGCAAGTTTTGGTGCCATTGTTACACTCCGAAGACCCCGGAGTGGCCTAACCGTGGCTAGTATGACAGAAAAAAGCAGCCCCCTTCGACAGGTAAATCTGTGCTTGCTAATTTCATGAATTTTATATGTCGGTTTGACAACTTCCTTCCCAAGATACTGTCCAAAGCACGTCTGAAATGGAGTTGTAGAAGTATCCTTTTCGTATTTTTCTTTCAACTCCTTCCCCCGTGGTGGCAGTTTCCCTCTCTAAGTCCTGGCGGTACTGTCGTCCTTGAAGGGGGTCGCACTCCGGAGCTGTGCGTTTGGTATTTAAACATTACACCACACTTCCATACATCTACTAGGACACAACGCATGTTTTGGTGGCATTGTTACACTCTGAAGACCACCGAGCGGACTAACCCTAGCGAGATTGTCCGAGAAAGCTACCCCCTTTGACTTCAATTGAACATCATTTGACCAATGTACCTTTCTACTTGGATGTGATAGGTTGGCCCATAGGAACATTTTAAAACAAAGTTTGGGCCCAACCCACCACAAGATTCCCTCTGGGTTGACCCAACATGGCAGTTTCCCCCTCTAAGTGCTGCCGGTAATACCATCCGTGAATGGGGTCACACTCCAGAGATGGGTACTGGGTGTTTGAACCTCCCATCACAATTTTAGACATGTATGAGGACACAGCGCAAGTTTTGGTGGCATCGCTACACTCCGAAGACCCCGGAGCGACCTAATCATTTCTAGTATTACCGAAAAAGCTACCCCCTTCGACCGGTAAAACTGTGCTTGCTAATTTTATTAATTTTAAATGTCGGTTCGACAACTTCCATCCCAAGATACTGTCCAAAGCAAGCCTCAAACGGAGTTGTAGAAGTATCCTTTTCATATTTTTATTTTAGCTTCTTCCCCCGTGGTTGCAGTTTTTCCCTCTAAGTGTAGGCGGTACCGCCGTCCGTGAAAGGGGGTCACACTCCGGAGCTGTGTGTTGGGAGTTGAAACGTCCCACCACATTTTCAAACATCTACTAGGACACAACGCAAGTTTTGGTTGCATTGCTAAACTCTGAAGAACCCCGAGCGGCCTAACCCGAGCCTGATTGATCGGGAAAGCTACCCCCTTTGACTTTAAATGGACGGCCCTTGACCAATGTACCTTTGTACGTGGTTTTGACAGGTTAGCCCATAGAACATTTTAAAACAAAGTTTGGGCCCAACCCACCACAACATTCCCTCCGGGTTGACCCGACGTGGTAGTTTCCCCCTCTAAGTGATGGCGGTAGTGCCGCCCATGAAGGGGGGTCAGACTCCAGAGCTGGGTCCTGGTGTTTGAACCTCCCACCACAATTTTAGACATGTATGAGGACACAACGCAAGTTTTGGGGGCATCGCTACACTCCGAAGAACCCGGAGCGACCTAATCATTTCTAGTATTACCGAAAAAGCTACCTCCTTCGACCGGTAAAACTGTGCTTGCTAATTTTGTGAATTTTAAATGTCGGTTCGACAACTTCCGTCCCAAGATGCTGTCCAAAGCAAGCCTCAAACGGAGTTATAGAAGTATCATTTTCATATTTTTCTTTCAGCTCCTTCCCCCGTGGTGGCAGTTTTCCCCTCTAAGTGCAGGCGCTACCGCCGTCCGTGAAAGGGGGTCACAATCTGGAGCTGTGTGTGGGAGTTGAAACATCCCACCACATTTTCATACATCTACTAGGACACAACGCAAGTTTTGGTTGCATTGCTAAACTCCAAAGACCCCTGAGTGGCCAAACCCTAACCTGATTGACCCGGAAAGCTACCCCCTTTGACTTTAAACATACGAACTTTATCCAATGTACCTTTCTACTTGGTTGTGCTAGGTTAGCCCAAAGGAACATTTTGAAACAAAGTTTGGGCCCAACCCACCACAAGATTAACATCGGGTAGACCCGACATGGCAGTTTCCCGCTCTAAGTGCTGGCGGTAGTGCCATCCGTGAAGGGGGTCACACTGCGGAGCTGGGTACTCAGTGTTTGTACCTCCCACCACAATTGTAGACATGTATGAGGACACAACGCAAGTTTTGGTGGCATTGCTACACTCCGAAGACCCCGGAGTGGCCTAACCGTGGCAAGTATGACAGTAAAAAGCTACCCCTTCCACCGGTAAATTAGTGCCTGCTAATTTCATGAATTTTTTATGTCGGTTCGACAACTTCCGTCCCAAGGTACTGTCCAAACAACACCTCAAACAGAGTTGTAGAAGTACCCTTTTCATATTTTTCTTAAAGCTCCTTACCCCGTGGTGGCAGTTTCCCCCTCTGAGTGCTGGCGGTCCCACCGTCTGTGAAGGGGTCACACTTCGGTGCTGTGTGTTGGATGTTTAAACATCCCACCACACTTTCATGCATCTACTAGGACACAACGCAAGTTTTGTTGGCATTGCTACAATTTGAAGATCCCCGAGCGGCCTAACCCTATACAGAATGACCAGGAAAACTACCCCTTTGAGTTTCGACGGACGGCCTTTGACCAATGTACCTTTCTACCTAGTTGTGATAGGTTAGCCCATAGAACATTTTAAAACAAATTTTGGGCCCAACCTACCACAAGATTCCCTTCGGGTAGACCCGACGTGGTAGTTTCCCCCTCTAAGGGCTGGCAGTTGTGCCGTCCGTGAAGGGGGTCAGATTCCAGAGCTGGGTACTGGGTGTTTGAACTTCCCAACACAATTTTAGACATGTATGAGGACACAACGGAAGTTTTGGTGGCATTGCTACACTCCGAAGCCACCGAAGTGGCCTAACCGTGGCCAGTATGACAGAAAAAAGCAACCCCCTTCGACAGGTAAATCTGTGCTTGCTAATTTCATGAATTTTTTATGTCGGTTCGACAACTTCCTTCCCAAGATACTATCCAAAGCACGCCTCAAATGGGTTGTAGAAGTATCATTTCGTATTTTTCTTTTAGCTCCTTCCCCCGTGGCGGTAGTTTCCCCGTCTAACTGCAGGCGGTACCGCCGTCCGTGAAGGTGGTCACACTCCGGAGCTATATGTTGGGTGTTCAAACATCCCAGCACACTTTCATACATCTACTAGGACACAACACAAGATTTGGTGGCATTGCTACCCTCCGAAGACCCCCGAGCGGCCTAACCCTAGTCAGATTGACCAGGAAAGCTACCCCCTTTCACTTTCGACGGACGGCCTTCGACCAATATACCTTTGTACCTGGATGTGATATGTTAGCCCAAAGGAACATGTTAAAACAATGTTTGGGCCCAACCCACCACAAGATTCCCTCCGGGTTGACCTGACGTGGTAGTTTCCCCCGCTAAGTGTTGGCGGTAGTGCCGTTCGTGAAGCGGGTCATAGTCCAGAGCTGGGTACTAGGTGTTTGAACCTCCCACCACAATTTTAGGCATGCACTACTGGAATCAGGGACTTTGACATCTGCCAGCTCTTTGCCGTCTGCTGGCAGACGACAAAGAGGTTGTTTGCCGTCTGCTTTGGGAAAGCAGACGGCAAAGATCTGGCTGATGGCAAAGACACTGTTTGCCATCAGCTAGCTCTTTGCCGTCTGCTAGCGGACGGCAAAGTTTATTTGCCGTCCGCTAGCAGACGGCAAAGAGGTGGGGTGGGGCCCAGTGGAGGCCAGTTAACTGCAACGGCCCACCCTACCTCTTTGCCGTCTGCTAGCGGACGGCAAATAATCTTTGCCGTCTGCTGGCAGACGGCAAAGAAAATACCTACTAACGGCCCTAACGGCCCACCCCCCCTCCACTCTCTCTGCCTCTCCCCTCCCGACCCCGACCCCGCTCCGCCGCCGCACCCGCCGCCGCCCCCGACCCGCCCCGGCCCGCCGCCGCCGCACCCGCGACGCCCAACGCCGCCCACTGCCCTGCCCCACTGCCCCGCCCCGTGCCCGCGCGGCCGCGCCCAGGCCTGCCCCTCGCCGCCCCGTCGCGGCCCGGCCGCCCCCTCGCCGCCCCGTCTCGGCCCGGACGCTGGCCAGCCCCGTCGCCACCCCCTCGCCGGCCAACCCCTCAGCCCCCCTCTGGTGCGCTCCCCCTCCTGCCCCTTTTTTCTATTTTTTTATTATTTTTTCTGTTTAGGTTTTAGATATTTAGACATTTAGGAGTTTAGATACTTAGATGTTTAGGTTTTTAGATATTTAGACATTTAGGTAGAAAGAAACCTAGAAGAAAGAAAAAGAAGAAAAGAAAAAGGGAAAAAAGGAAAAAGGAAAAGGAAAAGAAGAAAAAATAAGAAGAAGAAGAAGAAGAAGAAGAAGAAGAAAAAGAAAAAGAAGAAGAGGAGGAGGAGAAGAAAAAATAAGAAGAAGAAGAAGAAGAAGAAGAAGAAGAAGAAAAAGAAAAAGAAGAAGAGGAGGAGGAGAAGAAAAAATAAGAAGAAGAAGAAGAAGAAGAAGAAGAAGCGGAGGAGGAGGCGAGGAGGAGAAGAAGAAGAGGAAAAAGGAAAGGAAGAAGAAAAGAAGAGGAGGAGGAGAAGAAAAAAAAAGAAGAAGAAGAAGAAGAAGAAGAAGAAGAAGAAGAAGAAGAAGAAGAAGAAGAAGAAGAAGAAGAAGAAGAAAAAAGAGGAGAGGAGGAGAAGAAGAAGAGGAAAAAGGAAAAAGGAAGAAGATGAAGAAGAAGAAGGAAAAAAGGAAGAAAAGGAAGAAAAGGAAGAAGAGGAAGGAGAAGAAAAGGAAAAAGAGAAATAAAAGACCCCGACACCCGGACCCCGACCCCGACACGACACCCCGACCCCGACACGACACCCTGACACCCCGACCCTGACATGACACCCCGACCCCGACATGACACCCCGACACGACATCCGACACACCCCGACACCCCGACACGACACTCCGACACCCCGACACCACGACACCCCGACACCCCGACCAGACACCCCGACACCCCAACACCACGACAGCCCGACACCACGACACCCCCGACGCCGACACCTCTTCGGCCTCCTGTTGACCGAAAAGGTGCTCTTCGGCCTTCCAGAGGCCGACGGGGTCATATATTTCCCTATTTTGTTATGAAAAACATCATATATATTTGTGTTGATCGGGTGGATTTAAATGTGCAGTTCTTTCGTTGCTGCGAGGGTCTGGTGTTCGACGACCTCCCCGTGCGTACGACGAGCTCCGCCCCTACGTTCGTGGATGAGCACAAATGACATCTCCTCCTCCCCCCTTCATTTGCTCTGTTCCGGTCTTCGTGCCGATGAAACTTGCTAGCTATATGTGTCAATCATCAGTATGCGTGACCACTATGCGTCTCCCGTTCGAAAGGGTTACATCTATAAATATGCATGCATTTGCATATTTATAACCGTGATTCTTTCGAATTGTCCAACGTTATCCATGGACAGCCCGAGTATGTGTAGATTGGGTTCATTTTCCCATATGCTCTACTCCGGATCCGATGCAGAATTTTGTCAGTGCCTCCCTGTTGTTCTCCGGGTACACATCCTCTCTGTTTATTGCCGAGACGTGTATCAGGAGAACAGCGGGGAGGTGCTGCCGAAATTTTGCGTCGGATCCGGAGCCGAGCATGGGAAAACGAACCCAATCTACACATACTTGGGTCGGACTAGGACCTATCTTTACCTACTAGCGTCTAGGTTGCATGGACGTAATAAAACTGACAAACTCTATTAACTGATGAATATGGTTTGCTGAATTATGTATATATTTCTTGTGTGTCCAGTAGCTAGGCAAGATGAGTGATCGTGCGTGGATGTACACCGGCCACACTAGTCAGAAAGACATGACCCATGAATGGATAAGAAAAACCAAGGGGTTTGCGAGAGCTGCATTTGCAAATGGACAGGAAACAACCTGGTGCCCCTGTGTCGAGTGCGACAACTTTCATAAGAAGTCAGAGTTTGAAATGATCAAACACCTGCAGAATTTGGGTTTTACGCCTAATTATACGGTCTGGACATTTCATGGTGAGTCTGCCCAATGTGCCAGAGCCGAGGAGGGCCGTCGTCGCACCGACGAGCATGGTACCGGGATGGAAGACATGGTGGAAGACTTTGATGATGCTCGGGATTCGGACGATGACATGGAGGAATCTGCAAAAGCCTTCAATGATATGTTGGAGTCTTCAAAACGTCCTCTCCACGAGCACACTGAGCTTTGTTAGCTGGATGCCATCGCACAAGTAATGGCTCTGAAGGCTCAATTCAACTTGGGCAGAGAATGCTACGACGCGATGATGACATTATTTGGACGTTTTCTACCCAAAGGCCATGTAATGCCTGCAAACCTGTACCAGTCGGACAAAATCCTCCGTGTACTTAAGATGCCCTATGAGAAGATAAATGCCTGTGAGAAAGGATGTGCCTTATTTAGGCTTGAGTTTGCGGACTTGAAGTATTGTCCCGTTTGCCAGTCTTCCAGGTATGTTGAGGTAGACAACGGTATGGGTGAGAAGAGTCAGACAAAAATCCCAGTTAATGTTCTACGGTATATGCCAATCATACCAAGACTTCAACATCTTTTCATGGTCGAAGAGACGGCCAGACAGATGACATGGCACAAATTGGGCAAAAGAACCGAACTAGATGCAGATGGGGAGCCGATGTTGGTACACACATCGGACGCTTTTGCGTGGAAGCGCTTCGATGCAATACATCATGCTAAAGCGGCAGATCCAAGGCATCCTCGAATCCCCATAAGCACGGATGGGTTCAATGTGTTTGGTATGATGGCAGCCCAATACAGTTGTTGGCCTGTATTTGTCATTCCACTCAATCTCCCCTCCGGACAGATTATGCAAAGAAAGAACATTTTCCTGACGTTGATAATTCCGGGGCCCAACTATTCGGGGAAGAGTATGAATGTGTACTTGCAACTGCTTAAGGATGAACTGCAAGAAGCTTGGGATAATGGGATCAAGACATACGACGCCGCTACAAAAAAAACTTCCTAATGCGTGTGTGGTACATGTACTCGATGCATGACTTGCCGGCGTATGCGCTATTCGTTGGCTGGTGTGTGCATGGAAGGTTCCCGTGCCCCACATGCAAGGCAGCTCTTGAGTTTCGTCGGCTGCAGGCGGGTGGCAAGTTTTCTTGCTTCGACATGCATAGACAGTTCCTGGATCCTCGCCATAAGTTCAGAAAAGACAAGAAGAACTTCATCAAAGGTAGACTTGTCAAAAAGTCTGCACCACCTGCGTTGACAGGCCAACAGACCCTGGATCAGTTAAACTCTCTCGAGCCGGATCCAGAGCGTCCAGGGTATTTCAAGGGGTATAATTCGGAACACGCCTGGACTCACAAGACATGCTTGTGGGATCTGCCTTACTACAAAGACCTCCTTTGCCCACACAACATCGACGTGATGCCAAAAATCGTCATTTGCATAATCCGAAGCCTCGGTACAATGCTGGCGACCCTAAAAAGGGTGGATCCATCCTCAGCCTATTCAAAGGGAAGCTCGCACCAGCCGGTGCTTATACTTCCTTACCGTTGGATGTCGACGAATGGCGGACCATTACGTTGTATATCTTGAACAACCTAACAGAAGTGCGGCCGTACATGGAGTAAGTTCTCGGTACATTGTTTCGCAACCTCTAATTCCTTTGAACTGCTCTTATTCCCGGATATTTGATACAGTCGATACGTCGCCAAATTCTTGTATGGAGCGGTGATCCAAAAGGATTCCGTCGAAAAGTATGAGCTTCTGGCAATGCATGGAGGCGGCTATCCCGGTTTCATCTCTTGGTTCAAACAAACGGTAATTTCCATTAGACCATTTCATTTCTTCGTCTAATTTCCGGCTAATGCAACAATCCTTTCGTATTAAACTTGTAGGCTAGTTCAGAGTCTATGGACGCCGAATTGAGACAAGTCGCAAATGGTTTTGACTATAAGGTCCGTTCATTTGACAAATACGACATCAACGGGTATCGCTTTCGTACCTATGGCAAAGAGCTATCTATGGCCAACCGAAAGTCTACAAATTGTTGTGTCTCTGCTATCGGCGAAGGAGGTACCGAGTATTATGGAAGAGTTGAAGCAATTTATGAACTTCTATTCTATGGTGCAAACCCACCGAACGTCGTAGTCTTCAAATGTTATTGGTTCCAGCCGAAGGAGACTAGAAGGACTCATGAACATCTAGGGCTAGTCGAAATCAAACAAAGCACCCATTTGGTTGTTCCCGATGTCTATATTTTGGCTCAACAGGCGACCCAAGTTTTCTATCTACCGTGGGCCTGCCAAACTGATCCAAATCTGAATGGTTGGGATGTCGTTTATGAAGTGCCGCCACGTGTTAGACCACCTCCCCCCAATGAAGAGGATTATGAACCTCACATTAACCCAGACACATATGAAGGAGAATTCTTCCAAGAAACACGTCTTTCCAAAAAACGTTTCAAGAACCGCTCTACTTCACACCAGAACATTGAAGTAGACAGCGGCAGTGAATCCGAGCCTGAGCCGGAACAAGAAGAGCCGGAACAAGAAGAGCTGGAACAAGAAGAGGTTACTGCTGCGGATGACCTGTCAATGCTTGACCGATTACGTACAGGAGGCCTTCCACATGTTGATGCATTTATTGATGATGATGATGAGCACGTCATTACTGATAGTGATGATGATGATGATGCATTTATTGACCCCGAAGCATATATAGACGATGATGATGCATTTATTAATGATGACGATGAAGATTAATATTATAGTTCATGCCAGGTATTCAATTATTATTATGTAAATATACATTATTAATTAGTTCATGTTAGGTATTCAATTTTTTATTATGTTCATGATGATGATACACTTATATTATATACATATTATTCATGTCAGGTATTCATTCTTTAACCTAGGATAGCTCTAAAATGACCTATACTTAGGATTTATTCCTCCAAAATGAATTTATATGCTTAGCAAGCTCAAAAATTACATAACAACCTTAATTAGCTCCAAAATGACCTATTTAACCTAGGATAGCTCTAAAATGACCTATACTTAGCATTTATTCCTCCAAAATGACTTAATATGCTTAGGTAGCTCAAAAATGACATAATAACCTTAATTAGCTCCAAAATGACCTATTTAACCTAGGATAGCTCTAAAATGACCAATACTTAGCATTTATTCCTCCAAAATGAATTTATATGCTTAGCTAGCTCAAAAATGACATAATAACCTTAATTAGCTCAAAAATGACCTATTTAACATATGATAGCTCTAAAATGACCTATACTTAGCATTTATTCCTCCAAAATGAATTTATATGCTTAGCTAGCTAAAAAATGGACCTATTTAACCTTGGATAGCTCTAAAATGACCTATTTAACCTAGGATAGCTCTAAAATGACCTATACTTAGCATTTATTCCTCCAAAATGACTTAATATGCTTAGCTAGCTCAAAAATGACATAATATGCTTAAGAAATGACCTATTTAGCTCCAAAATGACTTAATATGCTTAATTAGCTCAAAAATGGCATAATTACTTATGTTAGCACAAAAATGACCTATACTTAGCTTTTTTTAGTTCATTTATGATATACTTAGCATATTTAGGTCAAAAATGGCCTATTTACCTAGGTTAGCTCTAAAATGACACAAGTAAGCAATAAGAAGAAGAACAAGAAGAGGAGAAAAATTCTAGTCTTCTTCTTCTTCTTCTAGTCTTCTTCTTTCTCATTTTGCAGATTTGATTCACTTCACGGAAGCTTGCGTTCATGGAGTCCTTGTCCTTCCATTTTGTTTTGATTTTGTAGGATCAACAATGTGACACTTGCATATGTATGTATAGATGAATGAAACTTGCATATGTATGGATGAGACTTGCATATGTTTTGATTTGGTATGTGTTGGATGATCATATCCATATGGCTTGCATATTATTTGCATATGTGTTGTTTATTATGTGGTGGATGAGACATATTATGTGGTGGATAAGACATAATGTTTTGCCTTATTATGTGATTCTGAATATATATATATATATATATGTGTGTGTTTGAATTTCTGTGAAAATGAATTGATATAAGAAAAAACAGAAAAAATAGTTGCTATATAGCCACTTTGCCGTCTGCTAGCAGACGGCAAAGAGGTTTGCCGTCTGCTAGCAGACGGCAAAGAGGTTTGCCGTCTATTAGCAGACGGCAAAGTGGGCACGTGGCAGCAGCCTGTGCAACCTGGGCTGGCCTATTTTGCCTCTTTGCCGTCTGCTGGCAGACGGCAAAGAGCCTGCGTTGGCCCAGTTGACACATGACGTCAGCTGACGTCAGCTGCAGCTCTTTGCCGTCAGCTGGCAGACGGCAAAGAGCGCCGTTAGCCCCCTAACGGGGCTGGCACCTTTTGTCTGCCGTCCAGGTGCTTTGCCGTCTGCCAGCAGATGGCAAAGAGCTTTGCTTCTTTGCCGTCTGCTAGCAGACGGCAAAGAGGCCTTTGCCGGCAGCCGTTCAGCCGGAGTGTTGGCCGTCTGCTGGCAGACGGCAAAGGCTTTGCCGTCCGCAAAGTATGCCTTTGCCATCTGCTATGGCAGACGGCAAAGCAGCTGATTCCTGTAGTGATGTATGAGGACACAACGCAAGTTTTGGTGGCATTGCTACACTCCGAAGACCCCGGAGCGGCTTAACCGTGGCCAGTATGACCAAAAAAGCAAACCACTTCGACCGGTAAATCTGTGCGTGTTAATTTCATGAATTTTTTATGTCGGTTCGACAACTTTCGTTCCAAGATACTGTCTAAAGCATGCCTCAAACAGAGTTGTAGAAGTATCCTTTTCATATTTTTCTTTCTGCTCCTTCCTCCGTGGTGGTAGTTTTCCCCTCTAAGTGCAGGCGGTACCGCCTTCCATGAAGAGGGCCACACTTTGGAGCTGTGTGTTGGGTGTTTGAACATTGCACCACACTTTCATACATCTACTAGGACACAACGCAAGTTTTGGTGGCATTGCCACACTCCGAAAACCCCCGAGCGGCCTAACCCTTGTTAGATTAACCAAGAAAGCTACCCCCTTTGACTCTCGATAGACGGCCTTTGACCATTGTACCTTTCTACCTGGTTGTGATAGGTTAGCCCATAGGAACATTTTAAAATAAAGTTTGGGCCCAACCCACCACAAGATTCCCTCCGGGTTGACCTGACGCGGCAGTTTTCCCCTCTAAGTGCTAGCGGTAGTGCCGTCCGTGAAGTGGGTCACAGTCCGGAGCTGGGTACTAGGTGTTTGAACCCCCTGCCACAATTTTAGACATGTATGAGGACACAACACAAGTTTTGGTGGCATTGCTATGCTCCGAAGACCCCGGAACGGCCTAACCGTGGCCAGTATGACCGAAAAAAGCAACCCACTTCGACCGGTAAATTTGTGCTTGCCAATTTCATGAATTTTTTATGTCGGTTCGACAACTTCTGTCCGAAGATACTGTCCAAAGCACACCTCAAACGGAGTTGTAGAATTATCCTTTTCTTATTTTTCTTTCAGCTCCTTCCACGGTGGTAGTAGTTTCCCCCTCTAAGTGTAGGCGGTACCGCTGTCCGTGAAGGGGGTCACACTCCAGAGCCGTGTGTTGGGTTTTTCAACATCCCACCACACTTTCATATATCTTCTAGGACACAATGCAAGTTTTCGGGGCATTGCTACACTTCGAAGACCCTTGAGCGGCCTAGCCCAGTCAAATTGACCCGGAAAGCTACCCCCTTTGACTTTCGATGGATGGCCTCTGACCAATGTACCATTCTACCTCATTGTGATAGGTTAGCCCATAGGAACATCTTAAAATAAAGTTTGGGCCCAACCCACCACAGGAATATCTTGGGCTGACCCGACACGGCAGTTTCCCCCTCTAAGTGCCGGCTGTAGTGCCGTCCATGAAGGGGGTCACACTCCAGAGCTGGGTACTGGGTGTTTGAACCACCCACCATAATTTTAGACATGTATGAGGACACAACGCAAGTTTTGGTGGCATTGCTACACTCCGAAGTCCCCGGGGCGGCCTATCCATGTCCAGTATGACCGAAAAAATCAACTCCCTTCGACCGGTAAATCTGTGCTTGCTAATTTCATGAATTTTTTATGTCAGTTCAACAATTTCCGTTCCAAGATACTGTCCAAAGCATGCCTCAAATGGTGTTGTAGAAGTATCCTTTTTGTATTTTTCCTTCAGCTTCTTCCCCCGTGGTGGCAGTTTTCCACTCCAAGTGCAGGCAGTACCGCTGTCTGTGAAGGGGGTCACACTCTGGAGCTGTGTGTTGGGTGTTTAAACATCCCACCACACTTTTGATACCTCTACTAGGACACACCGCAAATTTTGGTGGCATTGCCATGGCCAGTATGACCAAAAAAGCTACCCCCTTCGACCGGTAAATCTGTGCTTGCTAATTTCACGAATTTTTTATGTCGGTTCGACAACTTCCATTCCAAGATATTGTCTAAAGCATGCCTCAAATGGAGTTGTAGAAGTATCATTTTCGTATTTTTCTTTCAGCTCCTTCCCCCGTGGTGGTAGTTTTCCCCTCTAAGTGCACTCAGTACCGCCGTCCTTGAAGGGGGTCACACTCCGGAGTTGTGTGTTTGGTGTTTAAACATCTCAGCACACTTTCATACATCTACTAGGACACAACGCAAGTTTTGGTGGCATTGCCACACTCCGAAGACCACCGAGCGGCCTAACCCTAGCCAGATTGACCGGGAAAGCGACCCCCTTTGACTTTCAATGGACGGCCTTTGACCAATGTACCTTTCTACCTGGTTGTGATAGGTTAGCCCATTGGAACATTTTAAAACAAAGTTTGGGCACAACCCATCATAAGATTCCCTCCGGGTTGACCCGACATGGTAGTTTACTCCTCTAAGTGCTGGCAGTAGTACCGTCTGTGAAGGTGGTCACACTTCGGAGCTGGGTACTAGGTGTTTGAACCTCCCACACAATTTTAGACATGTATGAGGACACAACGCAAGTTTTGGTGGCATTGCTACACTCCGAAGACCCCGGAGCGGCCTATCCAAGGACATTATGACCGGAAAAAGCTACCCCCTTCGACCGGTAAATCTGTGCTTGCTAATTTCATGAATTTTTTATATCGGTTCGATAACTTCCAATCCAACATACTTTCTAAAGCATGCCTCAAATGGAGTTGTAGAAGTATCATTTTCGTATTTTTCTTTTAGCTCCTTCCCCTGTGGTTGCAGTTTTCCCTTCTAAGTGCAGGCGGTACCGCCGTCCGGGAAAGGGGTCACAATCTGGAGCTGACTGTTGGGTGTTTAAACATCACACCACACTTTCATACATATACTAGGACACAACACAAGTTTTGGTGGCATTGCTACACACCGAAGGCCCCCGAGCGGCCTAACCCTAGTCAGATTCACCAGGAAAACTACTACCTTTAACTTTCGATGGACGGCATTTGACCAATGTACCATTCTACCTAGTTGTGATATGTTATCCCGTAGGAACCTTTTAAAACAAAGTTTGGGCCCAACCCACCAAAAGATTCCCTTCGGGTTGACCCGACGTGGTAGTTTTCCCCTCTAAGTGCTGGCGGCAGTGCCGTCCGTAAAGGGGGTCACACTCTGGTGCAGGGTACTGGGTGTTTGAGCCTCCCCCCACAATTTTAGACATGTATGAGGACACAACACAAGTTTTGGTGGCATTGCTACACTCCAAAGACCCCGGAGCGGCCTAACCGTGGCCAATATGACCGAAAAAGCTACCCCCTTCGACCGATAAATCTATGCTTGCTAATTTCATGAATTTTTTATGTCGGTTCAACAACTTCCATCCCAAGATACTGTCAAAAGCATGCCTCAAACGGTGTTGTACAAGTATCCTTTTCATATTTTTTTCAACTCCTTCCCCTGTGGTGGCAGTTTCCCCCTCTAAGTGCAGGCGATATCGCCGTCCGTGAAGATAGTCACACTCCGGGGCTGTGTGTTGGGTGTTTAAACATCCCACCACAGTTTCATACATCTACTAGGACACAACACAAGTTTTGGTGGCATTGGTACACTCCAAAGACCCCCGAGTGGCCTAACCCTAGCTAGATTGATGGGAAAGCTACCCTCTTTGACTTTTAATGGACAGCCTTTGACCGATGTACATTCCTACCTGGTTGTGATAGGTTAGCCCATAGGAACATTTTAAAACAAAGTTTGGGCCCAACCCACCACAAGATTACCTCCGGGTTAACCCGACGTAGCAGTTTCCCCCTCTAAGTGCTGGCGGTAGTGCCGTCCATGAAGGGGGTCACACTCTGGAGATGGGTACAGGGTGTTTGAACTTCCCACCACAATTTTAGACATGTATGGGGACACAACGCAAGTTTTGGTCGCATTGCTACATTCCGCAGACATCGGAGTGCCTTAACCACGGCTAGTATGACCAAAAAAAACTACCCACCTTGACTGGTAAATCTGTGCGTGCTAATTTTGTGAATTTTTTGTGTCGGTTCGACAACTTCCGTCACAAGATACTGTCCAAATCATGCCTCAAATGGAGTTGTGGAAGTATCCTTTTTGTATTTTTCTTTCAGCTCCTTACCCCGTGGTGGAAGTTTCCCCCTCTAAGTGCAGGCGGTACCGCTGTCCGTGAAGGGGGTCACACTCCGGAACTATGTGTTGGGTGTTTAAACATGCCACCACACTTTCATACATCTCCTAGGACACAATGCATGTTTTGGTGGCATTGCTACACTCTGAAGAACCCCGAGCGGGCGAACCCTAGCCAGATTGACCGGGAAAGCTACCCCCTTTGACTTTTGATGGATGGCCTTTGACCAATGTACCTTTCTACCTAGTTGTGATAGGTTAGCCCATAGGAACATTTTAAAACAAAGTTTGGGCCCAACCGACCACAAGATTCCCTCCGGGTTGACCCGACGTGGCATCTTCCCCCTGTACGGGCTAGCGGGAGTGCCGTCTATGAAGGGGGTCCCACTCCGGAGCTGGGTACTAGGTGTGTGAACCTCCCACCACTATTTTAGACATGTATGAGGACACAACGCATGTTTTGGTGGCATTGCTACACTACGAAGACCCTGGAGCGGCCTAACCGTGGCCAGTATGACCGGAAAAACCTACCCTCTTCGACCATTAAATCTGTGCTTGCAAATTTCATGAATTTTTTATGTCGCTTTGACAACTTCTGCCCCAAGAAACTATCCAAAGCACGCCTGAAATGGAGTTGTAGAAGTATCCTTTTCATAATTTTCTTTCTACACCTTCCGCCATGGTGGTAGTTTCCCCCTCTAAGTGCAGGCAGTACCGCCGTCCGTGAAGGGGGTCACACTCCGAAGCTGTGTTTTGTGTGTTTAAGCATCCCACCGCACTTTTATACATCTACTCAGACACAACGGAAGTTTTGGTGGCATTGCTACACTCCGAAGACCCCCGAGCGGCCTAACCCTAGCCAGATTGACCGGGAAAGCTACCCCCTTTGACTTTCGACGGACGGCCTTTGACCAATGTACCTTTCCACCTAGTTGTGATAGGTTAGCCCATAGAAACATTTTAAAACAAATTTTGGGCCCAACCGACCACAAGATTCCCTCCAGGTTGACCCGACGTGGCATCTTCCCCCTCTACGGGCTAGCGGTAGTGCCGTCTGTGAAGGGGGTCCCACTCCGGAGCTGGGTACTAGGTGTTTAAACCTCCCACCACTATTTTAGACATGTATAAGGACACAACGCAGGTTTTAATTGCATTGCTACACTTCGAAGACCCCGGAGTGGCCTAACCATGGCCAGTATGACCGAAAAAAGCTACCTCCTTCGACCGATAAATCTGTGCTTGCTAATTTCGCAAACAAATTATGTCAGTTTGACATCTTCCGTCCCAAGATACTATCGAAAGCACGCCTCAAACGGAGTTGTAGAAGTATCCTTTTCATATTTTTCTTTCACCTCCTTCCCGCGTGGTGGCAGTTTACCCCTCTAAGTGCTGGCGGTACCGCCGTCCGAATAGGGGGTGACACTCCGGAGCTGTGTGTTGGGTGTTTAAACATCCCACCACACTTTCATACATCTACTAGGACACAATGCAAGTTTTAGTGGCATTGCTACACTCTGAAGACCCCTGAGCAGCCTAACCGTCGCTAGTATGACCGACAAAAGCAACCCACTTCGATCGGTAAATCTGTGCTTGCTAATCTCGTGAATTTTTTATGCCAGTTCAACAACTTCTGTCCCAAGATACTGTACAAAGCACAGCTCAAACGGAGTTGTAGAAGTATCCTTTTCTTATTTTTCTTTCAGCTCCTTCCCCCATGGTGGTAGTTTCCCCCCTAAGTGCAGGCGGTACCGCTGTCCGTGAAGGGGGTCACACTCCGTAGCCATGTGTTGGGTGTTTAAACATCCCACCACACTTTCATACATCTTCTAGGTCACAACGCAAGTTTTGGGGCATTGCTACACTCCGAAGACCCTTGAGCGGCCTAACCCTAGTCAGATTAACCAAGAAAGCTACCCCCTTTGACTTTCGATGGACGGCCTTTGACCAATGAACCGTTCTACCTAGTTGTGATAGGTTAGCCCATAGGAACATTTTAAAACAAAGTTTGGGCCCAACCCACCATAGGAATACCTCCGGGTTGACCCGACGTGGCAGTTTTCCCCTCTAAGTGCTGGCGGTAGTGCCGTCCGTGAAGGGGGTCACACTCCGGAGCTGCGTACTGGGTGTTTTAACTTCCCACCACAATTTTAGACATGTATGAGGACACAACGCAAAATTTGGTGGCATTGGTACACTTCGAAAAACCCGGAGCGGCCTATCCATGGCCAGTATGACCGAAAAAAGCTACCCCATTTAACCTGTAAATCTGTCCTTTTCATATTCTAAGATACTGTCTAAAGCATGCCTCAAACGGAGTTGTAGAAGTATCCTTTTCATATTTTTCTTTCATCTCCTTCCCCGGTGGTGGCAGTTTTCCCCTCTAAGTGCAGGCAGTACCGCTGCCCGTGAATGGGGTCACACTTCGGAGCTGCGAGTTTGGTGTTTAAACATCCCACCACACTTTCATACATCTACTAGGACACAACACAAGTTTTCGTGGCATTGCTACACTCCAAAGACCCCCGAGCGGCCAAAAAATAGTCAGATTGACCAGGAAAACTACCACTTGCACTTTCAATGGCCGGCCTTTGTCCAATGTACCTTTCTACCTGGTTGTGATAGGTTAGCCTATAGGAACAATTTAAAACAAAGTTTGGGCCCAACCCACCACAAGATTCCCTCCGGGTTGACCCGACGTGGCAGTTTTCCCTTTTAAGTGCTGGTGGTAATGCCTTCTGTGAAGGGGGTCACACTCCAGAGTAGGGTACAGGGTGGTTGAACCTCCCACCACAATTTTAGACATGTATGAGGACACAACGCAAGTTTTGGTGGCATTGCTACACTCCGAAGACCCCAGAGCGGCCAAACCGTGGCCAGTATGACCGAAAAAAGATACCCACTTTGACCAGTAAATCTGTGCTTGCTAATTTCATGAATTTTTTATGTCGGGTCAACAACTTCCATCCCAAGATACAGTCCAAAGCATGACTCCAACGTAGTTTTAGAAGTATCCTTTTTGTATTTTTTTCAGCTCATTCCCCCGTGGTGGCAGTTTCCCCCTCTAACTGTAGGCGGTACCATCGTCCGTGAAGGGGGTCACACTCCGGAGCTGTGTGTTGGGTGTTTAAACATCCCACCACACTTTCATACGTCTACTAGGACAGAACACAAGTTTTGGTGGTATTGCTACACTCTGAAGACCCCCGAGCGGCCTAACACTAGCCAGATTGATAGGGAAAGCTACCCCCTTTGACTTTCAATGGACGGCATTTGACCAATGTACCTTTCTACCTGGTTGTGATAGGTTATTCCATAGGAACATTTTAAAACAAAGTTTTGGCCCAACCCACCACAAGATTCCCTCCGGGTTAACCCGATGTGGCTGTTATCCCCTCTAAGTTCTGGCAGCAGTGCCGTCTATGAAGGGGGTCACACTCCCGAGCTGGGTACTGGGTTTTAAACCTCCCACCACAATGTTAGACATGTATGAGGACACAACGCAAGTTTTGGTGGTATTTCTACACTCTGAAGACCCCGGAGCGGCCTATCCATGGCCAGTATGACCGAAAAAAGCTACCCCGTTCGACCGGTAAATCTGTGCTTGCTAATTTCGTGAATTTTTTATGTCGGTTCGACAACTTCTATTCCAAGATATTGTCTAAAGTATGCCTCAAACGGAGGTTCAGAAGTATCCTTTTCGTATTTTTCTTTCACCTCCTTCCCCTGTGGTGGCAGTTTTCCCCTCTAACTGCAGGCGGTACCGTCGTCCGTGAAGGGGGGTCACACTCCAGAGCTGTGTGTTGGGTCTTTAAACATCCCACCACACTGTCATACATCTACTAGGACACAACGCAAGTTTTGGTGGCATTGCTACACACCGAAACCCCCGAGTGGCCTAACCCTAGTCAGATTGACCATCCAACTACAATTTTAGACATGTATGAGGACACATCGCAAGTTTTGGTGGCATTGCTACATTCCAAAGACCCCGGAGCTGCCTATGCGTGGATAGTATGACCAAAAAAAGCTACCCCCTTCGACCTGTAAATCTGTGGTTGCTAATTTCGTGAATTTTTTATGTCGGTTTGACAACTTCCGTTCCAAGATACTGTCCAAAGCACGCCTCAAATGTAGTTGTAGAAGTATCCTTTTCATATTTTTCTTTCAGCTCCTTCCCCTGTAGTGGCAGTTTCCCCCTCTAAGTGCTGGCGGTACCACCGTCCGTGATGGGGGTCACACTCTGGAGCTATGTGTTGGACGTTTAAACATCCCACCACACTTTCATACATCTACTAGGACACAACACATGTTTTGGTGGCATTACTACACTCCGAAGACCCTCGAGCGGCCTAACCCTAGCCAGATTGACCGGGAAAGCTACCACCTTTGACTTTCGATGGATGGCCTTTGACCAATGTACCTTTCTACCTGGTTGTGATAGGTTAGCCCATAGGAACATTTTAAAACAAAGTTTGGGCGCAACCCAGCACAAGATTCCCTCCGGGTTGACCCGACGTGGCCGTTTCCCCCTCTAAGTGCTGGTGGTAGCGCCGTCCGTGAAGGGGGTCACACTCTGGTGCTGCGTACTTTGTGTTTGAACCTCCCACCACAATTTTTGACATGTATGAGGGCAAAACACAAGTTTTGGTGTCATTGCTACACTCCAAAGACCCCGCAGCAGCCTAACCATGGCTAGTATGGCCGAAAAAGGCTACCCCCTCCGACCGGTAAATCTGTGCATGCTAATTTCATGAATTTTTTATGTAGGTTCGACAACTTCCGTCCCAAGAAACTATCCAAAGCATGCCTCAAACGGAGTTGTAGAAGTATCCTTTATGTATTTTTCTTTCAGTTCCTTCCCTCGTGGTAGTAGTTTCCCCCTTTAAATGCAGGCGGTACTGCCGTCTGTGAAGGTGGTCACACTCCAGAGCTATGTGTTGGGTGTTTAAACATCCCACCACACTTTCATACATCTACTAGGACACAACGCATGTTTTGGTGGCATTGCTACACTCCGAAGACCACTGAATGGCCTAACCCTAGCCAGATTGACAGGGAAAGCTACCTCCTTTAACTTTCGATGGACGGCATTTGACCAATGTACCTTTCTACCTGGTTGTGATAGGTTAGCCCATAGGAACATTTCAAAACAGAGTTTGGGCTTAACCCACCACAAGTTTCCCTTCGGGTTGACCCGACGTGGCAGTTCCCCCCTCCACGTGCTGGCGGTAGTGTCGCCCGTGAAGGGGGTCACACTCCGGAGATGGGTACTAGGTGTTTGCACCTCCCACCACAATTTAAGACATGTATGAGGACACAATGCAAGTTTTGGTGGCATTGCTACACTCCAAAGACCCCGGAGCGGCCTAACCGTGACCAGTATGACCGAAAAAAGCTACCTCCTTCGACCGGTAAATCTATGCTTGCTAATTTCACGAATTTTTTATGTCGGTTAAATAACTTCCGTCCCAAGATACTATCCAAAGCATGCCTCAAACGGAGTTGTAGAAGTATCATTTTCATATTTTTTTCAAGTCCTTCCCCCGTGGTGGCAGTTTCCCCACTAAGTGCAAGCGGTACCGCTGTCCGTGAAGGTGGTCACACTCTGGACCTATGTGTTTGGTGTTTAAACAACCCTCCACAATTTCATACATCCACTAGGACACAACACAAGTTTTGGTGGCATTGCTACACTCTGAAGACCCCCGAGCGTCCTAACCCTAGCTAGATTGACCGGGAAAGATACACCCTTTGACTTTCAATGGACAGTCTTTGACCAATGTACCTTTCTACCTGGTTGTGACAGGTTAGCCCATAGGAACATTTTAAAACAAAGTTTGGGCCCAACCCACAACAAGATTCCCTCCGGGTTGACACGAGGTGGCTGTTTCCCCCTCTAAGTGTTGGTGGTAGTGCCGTCCCTGAATGGGCTCGCACTCCGAAGCCAGGTACTACCACAATTTTAGCCATGTATGAGGATACACCGCAAGTTTTGGTGGCATTGTTACACTCCAAAGACCCCGGAGCGGCCAAACCGTGGCCAGTATGACCAAAAAAAGCTACTCACTTCGACCGGTAAATCTGTGCTTACTAATTTCATGAATTTTTTAGTTCAACAACTTCCGTCCCAAGATACTGTCCAAAGCACGCCTCAAACAGAGTTGTAGAAGTATACTTTTCATATTTTCCTTTCAGCTCCTTCCCCCGTGGTGGCAGTTTCCCCCTCTAAGTGCAGGCAGTACCGCCATCCGTGACGGGGGTCACATTTCAGAGCTGTGTGTTGGGTGTTCAAACATCCCACCACACTTTCATAGATCAACTAGGACACAACGCAAGTTTTGGTGGCATTGCTACACTCCGAAGACCCCCGAGCGGCCTAACACTAGCCAGATTGAGAGGGAAAGCTACCCCCTTTGACTTTCGATGGACGACATTGGACCAATGTACCTTTCTACCTGGTTCTGATAGGTTAGCCCATAGGAACATTTCAAAACAAACTTTGGGCCTAACCCACCACAAGATTCCCTCTGGGTTGACGCGACTTAGCAGTTTCCCCCTCTAAGTGCTGGCGGTAGTTCCGTTCGTGAAGGGGGTCACACTCCGGAGATGGGTACTGGGTGTTTGAGCCTCCCACCACAATTTTAGACATGTATGAGGACACAACGCAAGTTTTGGTGGCATTGCTACACTCCGAAGACCCCGGAGCGGCCTAACCGTGGCCAGTATGACCGAAAAAAGCTACCCCCTTTGATAAATCTGTGCTTGCTAATTTCATGAATTTTTTATGTCCGTTCGACAAGTTCCGTCGCAACATACTGTCCAAAGCACGCCTCAAACAGAGTTGTAGAAGTATCCTTTTCCTATTTTTCTTTCAGCTCCTTCCCCCTGGTGATAGTTTCCACCTCTAAGTGCAGACCGTTCCGCCGTCCGTAAATGGGGTCACACTCACACTCCGAAGCTGTTTGTTGGGTGTTTAAACATCCCACCACACTTTCATACATCTACTAGGACACAACGCAAGTTTTGGTAGCATTGCTACACTCCGAAGACCCCCGAGCTGCCTAACCCTAGCCAGGTTGACCAAGAAAGCTACCCCCTTTGACTTTCGATGGATGGACTTTGACCAATGTACCTTTCTACCTAGTTGTGATAGATTAGCCCATAGGAACATTTTAAAACAAAGTTTGGGCCCAACCCACCACAAGATTCCCTCCGGGTTGAACCGACGTGGCAGTTTCCCAATTTAAGTGCTGGCGGTAGTGCCGTCCGTGAAGGGGGTCACACTCCAGGGCTGGGTACTAGGTGTTCGAACATCCCACCGCAATTTTAGACATGTATGTGGACACAACGCAAGTTTGGGTGGCATTGCTACATTCCAAAGACCCCGAAGTGGCCTTACCGTGGCCAGTAAGACAGAAAAAAGCTACCCCCTTTGACTGGTAAATCTATGCTTGCTAATTTCATGAATTTTTTATGTCGGTTTGACAACTTCCGTCCCAAGATACTGTCCAAAGCACGCCTCAAATAGAGTTGTAGAAATATCTTTATCTTATTTTTCTTTCATCTCCTTCCCCCGTGGTGGCAGTTTCCCACCCTAAGTGCAGGCGGTACTGCCGTCCGTGAAGGGGGTCACACTCCAAAGCTATGTGTTGGGTGTTTAAAGATCCCACAACACTTTCATACATCTTGTAGGACACAACGCAAGTTTTGGTGGCATTGCTACACTTTGAAGATCCCGGAGCGGCCTAACCGTTTCTAGTATTACCGAAAAAGCTACCCCCTTCGACCTGTAAATCTGTGCTTGCTAATTTTGTGAATTTTAAATGTCGGTTTGACAACTTCCGTCCCAAGATACTATCCAAAGCAAGCCTCTAACGGAGTTCTAGAAGTATCCTTTTCGTATTTTTCTTTTAGCTTCTTCCCCTGTGGTGGCAGTTTTTCCCTCTAAGTGCAGGCAGTACCGTCGTCCGTGAAAGGGGGTCACACTCCGGAGTTGTGTGTTGGGAGTTGAAACATCCCACCACATTTTCATACATCTACTAGGACACAACGCAAGTTTTGGTTGCATTGCTAAACTCTGAAGACCCCGAGCGGCATAACCCTAGCCTGATTGACCGGGAAAGCTACCCCCTTTGACTTCAAATGGACGGACCTTGACCAATGTACCTTTCTACCTGGTTGTGATAGGTTAGCCCAAAGGAACATTTTAAAACAAAGTTTGGGCCCAACCCACCACAAGATTCCCTTCGGGTTGACCCGACATGGTAGTTTCCCGCTCTAAGTGCTGGCGGTAGTGCCGTCCGTGAAGGGGCTCACACTCCGAAGCTGGGTACTGGGTGTTTGAACCTCCCACCACAATTTTAGACATGTATGAGGACACAACGCAAGTTCTGGTGGCATTGCTACACTCCGAAGACCCCGGAGTGGCCTAACTGTGGCTAGTATGACAGAAAAAAGCTACCCCCTTTAACCGGTAAATCAGTGCCTGCTAATTTCATGAATATTTCATGTCGGTTTGACAACTTCCATCCCTAGATACTGTCCAAACCACACCTCAAACGGAGTTGTAGAAGTACCCTTTTCGTATTTTTCTTTCAGCTCCTTCCCCCATGGTGGCAGTTTTCCCCTCCAAGTGCTGGTGGTAGTGTCGACCCCCTTTTACTTTGAGTGGATGGCCTTTGACCAATGCACCTTTCTACGTGGTTGTGATAGGTTAGCCCATAGAACAGTTTAAAACAAAATTTGAGCCCAACCCACCACAAGATTCCCTCCGGGTTGACCCGATGTGGTAGTTTCCCCCTATAAGTGCTGGCGGTAGTGTCGTCCGTGAAGGGGGTCAGACTCCAGAGCTGGGTATTGGGTGTTCGAACCTCCCACCACTATTTTAGACATGTATGAGGACACAATGCAAGTTTTCGTGGCATTGCTACACTCCGAAGACCTCGGAGCGGCCTAACTGTGGCCAGTATGACAGAAAAAAGCTACCCCCTTTGACCGATAAATCTGTGCGTGCTAATTTCATGAATTTTTTATGTCCGTTCGACAAGTTCCGTCGCAACATACTGTAAAAAGCACGCCTCAAACGGAGTTGTAGAAGTATCCTTTTCCTATTTTTCTTTCGGCTCCTTCCCACTGGTGACAGTATCCCCCTCTAAGTGCAGACCGTTCCGCCGTCCGTGAAGGGGGTCACACTCCGGAGCTATTTGTTGGGTGTTTAAACATCCCACCACACTTTCATACATCTACTAGGACACAACGCAAGTTTTGGTCGCATTGCTACACTCCGAAGACCCCCGAGCGGCCTAACCCTAGCCAGGTTGACCGAGACAGCTACCCCCTTTGACTTTAGACGGATGGCCTTTGACCAACGTACCTTTCTACCTGGTTGTGATAGATTAGCCCATAGGAACATTTTAAAACAAAGTTTGGGCCCAACCCACCACAAGATTCCCTCTGGGTTGAACGATGTGGCAGTTTCCCCCTCTAAGTGATGGCGGTAGTGTCGTTCGTGAAGGGGGTCACACTCTAGAACTGGGTACTTGGTGTTCGAACATCCCACCGCAATTTTAGACATGTATGAGGACACAACGCAAGTTTTGGTGGCATTGCTATATTCCAAAGACCCCGAAGCGGCCTTACCGTGGCCAGTAAGACTGAAAAAAGCTACCCCCTTTGACTGGTAAATCTATGCTTGCTAATTTCATGAATTTTTTATGGCGGTTTGACAACTTCCATCCCAAGATATTGTCCAAAGCACGCCTCAAATGGAGTTGCAGAAATATCTTTGTCTTATTTTTCTTTCAGCTCCTTCCCCCGTGGTGGCAGTTTCCCACTCTAAGTGCAGGCGGTACCGCCGTCCGTGAAGGGGGTCACACTCCAGAGCTGTGTGCTAGGTGTTTAAACATCCCACCACACTTTCATACATCAACTAGGACACAACGCATGTTTTGGTGGCATTCCTACACTCCGAAGACCCCCGAGCGGCCTAACCCTAGCCAGGTTAACCGAGAAAGCTACCCCTTTGACTTTCGATGGACGGCCTTTGACCAATGTACCTTTCTACCTGGTTGTGATAGGTTATCCATAGGAACATTTCAAAATAAATTTTGGGCCCAACCCACCACAAGATTCCCTCCGGGTTGACCTGACATGGCAGTTTCCCCCACTAAGTGCTGGTGGTACCGCCGTCCATGAAGGGGGTCACACTGCGGAGCTGTGTGTTGGGTGTTTAAACATCTCACCACACTTTCATACATCTAGTAGGACACAACGCAAGTTTTGGTGGCATTGCAACACTCTAAAGACCCCCGAGCGGCCTAACCCTACCCAGATTGACCGGGAAAGCTACCCCCTTTGACTTTAAATGGACAGCCTTTGACCAATGTACCTTTCTGCCTGGTTGTGATAGGTTAGCCCGTAGGAACATTTTAAAACAAAGTTTGGGCCCAACCAACCACAAGATTCCCTCCAGGTTGACAAGACGTGGCAGTTTCCCCCTCTAAGTGCTGGCAGTAGTGCCGTCCGTGAAGGGGGTCACAGTCCGGAGCTAGGTAATGGGTGTTTGAACCTCCTGCCACAATTTTAGACATCTATGAGGACACAACGCAAGTTTTCATGGCATTGCAGCACTCTGAAGACTCCCGAGCGGCCTTAGCCAGATTGATCGGGAAAACTACCCCCTTTGACTTTCGATGGACGGCCTTTGACCAATGTACCTCTGTACCTGGTTGTGATAGGTTAACCCATAGGAACAATTTAAAACAAAGTTTGGGCCATACCCACCACAAGATTCCCTCCGGGTTGATCCGACGTGGCAGTTTCCCCCTCTAAGAGCAGGTGGTACCACCGTCCGTGAAGGGGGTCAAACTCTGGAGCTATTTGTTGGGTGTTTATGTTGGGGAACATTGCATGGGAAACAAAAAATTTCCTACGCACACACAAGATCTATCCATGGTGATGAGCTTCTACGAGAGGGAGAGTGAATCTACATACCCTTGTAGATCGCTAAGCGGAAGCGTTAAGAAACGCGGTTGATGTAGTCGAACGTCTCCGCGATCCAAATCGCAAGTCGTCCCTCGATCCGAGCACGAACTAGTGCCGAATGGACGGCACCTCCGCGTTCTACACACGTACGGCTTGATGACGCCTTCACCTCCTCGATCCAGCGAGCGATGATGAAGTAGTAGATGAGTTCCGGCAGCACGACGGCGTGGTGATGGTGGTGAGGAACAATCTCTGCAGGGCTTCGCCAAGCACTACGGAGATTATGACGGGAGGAACTAGAGGGTCAGGGTTGCTGGCACACGGCTTGGGAAATCTTTTCTCTCCCGTGTGTTAGCCCTGCCCCTCTATTTATATGTTGAGCCCTGGGGTCTAAACTTGGAGAGAAAGCCTCCACAAGGTCGGTTTTGCCCGCACAAGGTCGGTTTGGCCCGCAGGGAAAGAGTCTAACTCGGATTCCAGCAGTATCGCGTACAAGCGGTAGTACCGCTCACGAGCGGTAGTACCGCTTCACACAAGCGGTAGTACCGCTTACGCGGTAGTCTGCCTTACCAGCGGTAGTACCGCTTAAGGCAGCAGCAAAACTTCCTTTTGCACTTTCCAATACCTCGTGGGCTTTACCCCTTTGGCTCATATAAAGTGTTGCTGCACCCGAACACTTCGGTAAACATCCGGAACCCCTTCCGGTGAATTCCGGAACCCTTCCGGAGATCAACACTCCATTATCACATATATCAATCTTTACCTCCGGACTCTTCCGGAGATCCTCGTCATGTTCGGGATCTTATCCGGGACTCCGAACAACCTTCGGTCACCAACAAAATAACTCAACTATACTAATCGTCACCAAACGTTAAGTGTGTAGACCCTGCGGGTTCGAGAACTATGTAGACATGACCGAGACACCTCTACGATCAATAGCCAATAGCGGGACCTGGATGCCCATATTGTCTCCTACATATTCTACGAAGATCTTTATCGGTCGAACCTCTATGTCAAGGATTCAGTTAATCCCGTATGCTGTTCCCTTTGTTCTTCGGTATGTTATTTGCCCGAGATTCGATCGTCGGTATCTCTATACCTAGTTCAATCTCGTTACCGGCAAGTCTCTTTACTCGTTCCGTAATACAAGAACTCATGGCTAACACTTGAGTCACATTGCTTGCAAGGCTCATTGTGATGTTGTATTACCGAGTGGGCCCTGAGATACCTCTCCGTCACACGGAGTAACAAATCCCAGTCTTGATCCATGCCAACCCAACAGACACCCTCGGAGATACCTGTAGAGCATCTTTATAGTCACCCAGTTACGTTGCGACGTTTGATACACACAAGGTACTCCTCCGATGTCAGGGAGTTGCATGATCTCATGGTCATAGGAACAGATACTTGACATGCAGAAAACAATAGCAATAAACTGACACGATCATATGCTATGTTTATAGTTTGGGTCTTGTCCATCACATCATTCTCCTAATGATGTGATCCCGTTATCAAATGACATCTTATGTCCATGGCTAGGAAACCTTCACCATCTTTTGATCCACGAGCTAGTCAACTAGAGGCTTACTAGGGACACAGTGTTGTCTATGTACCCACACATGTATTTGAGTTTCCAATCAATACAATTATAGCATGGATAATAAACGATTATCATGAACAAGGAAATATAATAATAACTAATTTATTATTGCCTCTAGGGCATATTTCCAACAGTCTCCCACTTGCACTAGAGTCAATAATCTAGTTCACATCACTATGTGATTTACATTGTAATGAATCGAACACCCATGCAGTTCTGGTGTTGTTCATGTTTAGCCCTTGGAAGAGGTTTAGTCATCGGATCTGCAACATTTAGATCCGTGTGTACTTTGCAAATATTTATGTCGTCCTCCTTGATGTAATCGCGGATGGAATTGAAACGTCGCTTTATGTGTCTGGTCCTCTTGTGAAATCTTGGTTCCTTGGCTCGAGCAATGGCACCAGTATTATCACAAAACAGAGACATTGGGTTAAGCGCACTAGGCACTACTCCAAGATCTGTCATGAACTCCTTCATCCAGACACCTTCCTTCGCCGCCTCCGAGGCAGCGATGTACTCCGCTTCGCATGTAGAATCAGCTACCACGCTTTGCTTGGAACTGCACTAGCTAACCGCACCCCCATTAAGAATAAATACGTATCCGGTTTGCGACTTAGAGTCATCCGGATCAGTGTCAAAGCTTGCATCGACGTAACCCTTTACGACGAGCTCTTGATCACCTCCATAAACGAGAAACATGTCCTTAGTCCTTTTCAGGTACTTCAGGATATTCTTGACCGCCATCCAGTGTTCCATTCCTGGATCACTTTGAAACCTTCCGACCATGCTTATGGCAAGGCTGACATCGGGTCTTGTGCACAGCATTGCATACATGATAGGGCCTATGGCTGAAGCATAGGGGATGACACTCATCTTTTCTCTATCTTCTGTAGTCACTGGGCATTGAGTCTTACTCAACTTCACACCTTGCAAAACAGGCAAGAACCCCTTCTTGGACTGATCCATTTTGAACTTCTTCAAAATCTTATCAAGGTATGTGCTTTGTGAAAGTCCTATTAAACGTCTTGATCTATCTCTATAGATCTTGATGCCTAATATGAAAGCAGCTTCTCCTAGGTCCTTCATTGAAAAACTCTTGTTCAAATATTCCTTCACGCTTTCCAACATTTCTATATTGTTTCCAATCAGTAATATGTCATCCACATATAATATTAGAAACGCTATAGAGCTCCCACTCACTTTCTTGTAAATACAAGCTTCTCCGTAAACTTGTATAAACCCGAACGCTTTGATCACCTCATCAAAGCGAAGATTCCAACTCCGAGATGCTTGCACCAGTCCATAAATGGATCGCTGGAGTTTGCAAACTTTGTCAGCATTCTCTGGATCGACAAAACCTTCTGGTTGCATCATATACAACTCTTCCTTAAGGAAACCGTTAAGGAACGCTGTTTTGACATCCATCTGCCAAATTTCATAATCGAAAAAGGCAGCTATTGCTAACATGATTCTGACGGACTTAAGCATCGCTACGGGTGAGAAGGTCTCATCGTAGTCAACTCCTTGAACTTGTGAAAAACCCTTTGCCACAAGTCGAGCTTTATAGACGGTGACATTACCGTCCGCGTCCGTCTTCCTCTTAAAGATCCATTTGTTCTGAATGGCTTTACGCCCTTTAGGTAATACTTTCAAAGTCCACACTTTGTTTTCATACATGGATCCCATCTCGTATTTCATGGCCTCTAACCACTTCTCGGAATCCGGGCCCATCATCGCTTCTCCATAGCTCGTAGGTTCATCGTTGTCCAACAACATGACCTCTAAGACAGGGTTGCCGTACCACTCAGGAGCAGTACGCGTCCTTGTCGACCTACGAGGTTCGATAGCAACTTGATCCAAAGCTTTATGATCATCATCATTAACTTCCTCTTCAGCTGATGTAGGCTCTACAGAAACATCTTTCTACGCTGCGCTACTTTCAGGTTGAAGTAAAGGTTCAACAACCTCATCAAGTTCTATCTTCCTCCCACTCAATTCTTTCGAGAGAAACTCTTTCTCAAGAAATGTTCCGTTTTTAGCGACAAACACTTTGCCTTCGGATCTAAGGTAGAAGGTATACCCAACTGTCTCTTTTGGGTATCCTATGAAGATGCATTTCTCCGCTTTGGGTTCTAGCTTTTCAGGCTGAAGCTTTTTGACATAAGCATCACATCCCCAAACTTTAAGAAACGACAGCTTTGGCTTCTTGCCAAACCAAAGTTCATATGGCGTCGTCTCAACGGATTTCGATGGTGCCCTATTTAAAGTGAATGCAGCTGTCTCTAATGCATAACCCCAAAACGATAGTGGCAAATCGGCAAGAGACATCATAGATCGCACCATATGCAATAAGGTTCGATTACGACGTTCGGACACACCATTATGCTGTGGTGTTCCAGGCGGTGTCTGTTGTGAAACAATTCCACATTGTCTTAAGTGACTGCCAAACTCATAACTCAGATATTCTCCTCCTCGATCAGATCGTAGGAATTTAATCTTCTTGTTACGATGATTCTCAACTTCACTCTGAAATCGTTTGAACTTTTCAAACGTTTCAGACTTGTGTTTCATTAAGTAAATATACCCATATCTACTTAAGTCATCAGTGAAGGTGAGAAAGTAACGATAACCACCGCACGCCTCAATACTCATCGGACCGCACACATCAGTATGTATGATTTCCAACAAGTCACTTGTCCGTTCCATTGTTCCAGAGAACAACATTTTAGTCATCTTGCCCATGAGGCATAGCTCGCATGTGTCAAGTGATTCAAAATCAAGTGACTCCAAAAGTCCATCAGCATGGAGCTTCCTCATGCGTTTTACGCCAATATGACCTAAACGGCAGTGCCACAAGAAAGTGGTATTATCATTATCAATTCTACATCTTTTGGCATCAATGTTATGAACATGTGTATCATTACTATCGAGATTCAATAAGAATAAACCCCTCACTTCGGGTGCATGACCATAAAAGATATTACTCATATAAATAGAACAACCATTATTCTCTGATTTAAATGAGTAACTGTCTCGCAATAAACAAGATCCAGATATAATGTTCATGCTTAACGCAGGCACCAAATAACATTTATTCAGGTTCATCACTAATCCCGATGGTAATCGAAGAGCGAGCGTGCCTACGGCGATCACATCAACCTTGGAACCATTTCCCACGCGCATCGTCACTTCGTCCTTTGCCAGCCTCCGTCTATTCCGCAGTTCCTGTTTTGAGTTGCAAATATGAGCAACCGCACCGGTATCAAATACCCAGGCACTACAACGAGAGTTGGTAAGGTACACATCAATAACATGTATATCATATATACCTTGTTTATTGTTGGACGCCTTCTTGTCAGCCAAATACTTGGGGCAGTTCCGCTTCCAGTGTCCAGTTCCCTTGCAATGAAAGCACACAGTTTCTGGTTTGGGTCCAGCCTTGGGTTTCTTCACGGGAGGAGCAACTGCTTTGCCACTCTTCTTGGAGTTACCCTTCTTACCCTTGCCATTTTTCTTGAAACTAGTGGTTTTATTGACCATCAACACTTGATGCTCCTTCTGAATTTCAGACTTATTGATTTTCAGCATCGCAAACAGCTCGGCGACTGACTTGTTCATCCCGTGCATATTATAGTTCAACACGAAGCTCTTGTAGCTAGGTGGCAATGATTGAAGAACTCTGTCAGTGATAGCCTCTGGCGGAAGGGGCATCCCCAATTCAGCCAGACGGGTGGAGTACCCAGACATTCTGAGTATGTGATCACTGATAGACCTGTTCTCTTCCATCTTGCAAGCATAAAACTTATCGGAGATCTCATACCTCTCGATCCGGGCATTCTTCTGAAAGATAAACTTCAACTCCTGGAACATCTCATATGCTCCATGACGTTCAAAACGTCTTTGAAGTCCCGGTTCTAAGCCACACAAAATTGCACATAGAACTATTGAGTAATCATCAGAGCGAGCCTGCCAGGCGTTCACAACGTCTAGAGACTCAACTGGAGCGGGTGGATCACCAAGCGGTGCATCAAGGACATAAGCCTTCTGGGAAGCCTTAAGGATAATCCTTAGATTACGGGCCCAGTCCACAAAGTTACTTCCATCATCTTTCAACTTAGCTTTCTCTAGGAACGCATTAAAATTCAGGGGTGCTACTGCGCGAGCCATGATCTACAACATAAATATAGCAAAGACAACTTAGACTATTGTTCAAGATAATGAGTTTAGTTAATCATATTACTTAAAACTCCCACTCAAATTGACATCCCTCCGGTCATTCGAGTGTCACATGATCCAAATCCACTAACTCAAGTCCGATCATCACGTGAGTTGAGGTGGTTTCAATGGTGAACATCTTCATGTTGATCATATCTACTATATGACTCATGTTCGACCTTTCGGTCTCTTGTGTTCCGAGGCCATGCCTGTACATGCTAGGCTCGTCAAGTTTAACCCGAGTGTTCCGCATGTGCAACACTGGCTTGCACCCGTTGTATGTGAACGTAGAGTCTATCACACCCGATCATCACGTGGTGTCTCGAAACGATGAACTTTCGCAACGGTGCACACTCGGGGAGAACACAATTTTATCTTGAAATTTAAGTGAGGGATCACCTTATAATGCTACCGTCGTCCTAAGCAAAACAAGATGCATAAAAGGATTAACATCACATGCAAATCATAAGTGACATGATATGGCCATGAACTTGTGCTTTTGATCTCCATCTCCAAAGCACCGGCATGATCTCCATCGTCACCGGCATGACACCATGATCTCCATCATCTTGATCTCCATCAACGTGTCGCCATGAGGTTGTCACGCCGACTGTTGCTTCCACGACTATTGCTAACTCATAGCGATAAAGTAAAGCAAAACGGCGAAAATAATTAAAGACAACTCTATGGCTCCTGCCAGTTGCCGTACTCATCGACATGCAAGTCGTGATATTCTATACAACACATGATCATCTCATACATCACATATATCTCATCATGTACTTGGCCATATCACATCACAACATACCCTGCAAAAACAAGTTAGACGTCCTCTAATTGTTGTTGCAAGTTTTACGTGGTTGCTACGGGTTTGTAAGAACCGTTCTTACCTACGCAAAACCACAACGTGGTGTAGTGATTGCTTTTTGATCTTCTAAAAGAACCCTCTTCATTGAAATCGATTCAACTAAAGTGAGAGAGACAGACACCCGCCAGTCACCTTCATGCAACGAGTGCACGTAGCGGTGAAACCTGTCTCGCGTAAGCGTACGCGTAATGTCGGTCCGGGCCGCTTCATCTCACAATACCGCCGAATCAAGTATCAACTAGTAACGGCAAGCAATATGTATACACCCACGCCCACAACTCGTTTGTGTTCTACTCGAGATCTCATCTACGCATAGACCTAGCTCTGATACCACTGTTGGGGAACGTTGCATGGGAAACAAAAAAATTCCTACGCACACACAAGATCTATCCATGGTGATGAGCATCTACGAGAGGGAGAGTGAATCTACATACCCTTGTAGATCGCTAAGCGGAAGCGTTAAGAAACGCGGTTGATGTAGTCGAACGTCTCCGCGATCCAAATCGCAAGTCGTCCCTCGATCCGATCACGAACTAGTGCCGAACGGACGGCACCTCCGCGTTCAACACACGTACGGCTTGATGACGCCTTCACCTCCTCGATCCAGCGAGCGATGATGAAGTAGTAGATGAGTTCCGGCAGCACGACGGCGTGGTGATGGTGGTGAGGAGCAATCTCTGCAGGGCTTCGCCAAGCACTACGGAGATTATGACGGGAGGAACTAGAGGGTCAGGGTTGCCGGCACACGGCTTGGGAAATCTTTTTCTCTCCCGTGTGTTAGCCCTGCCCCTCTATTTATATGTTGAGCCCTGGGGTCTAAACTTGGAGAGAAAGCCTCCACAAGGTCGGTTTTGCCTGCACAAGGTCAGTTTGGCCTGCACGGAAAGAGTCTAACTCAGATTCCAGCAGTATCGCGTACGCGGTAGTACTGCCTTACCAGCGGTAGTACCGCTTAAGGCAGCAGCAAAACTTCCTTTTGCACTTTCCAATACATCGTGGGCTTTACCCCTTTGGCTCATATAAAGTGTTGCTGCACCCGAACACTTCGGTAAACATCCGGAACCCCTTCCGGTGAATTCCGGAACCCTTCCGGAGATCAACACTCTATTATCACATATATCAATCTTTACCTCCGGACTCTTCCGGAGATCCTCGTCATGTCCGGGATCTTATCCGGGACTCCGAACAACCTTCGGTCACCAACAAAATAACTCAACTATACTAATCGTCACCAAGCATTAAGTGTGTAGACCCTGCGGGTTCGAGAACTATGTAGACATGACCGAGACACCTCTACGATCAATAACCAATAGCGGGACCTGGATGCCCATATTGGCTCCTACATATTCTATGAAGATCTTTATCGGTCGAACCTCTATGTCAAGGATTCAGTTAATCCAGTATGTTGTTCCCTTTGTTCTTCGGTATGTTACTTGCCCGAGATTCGATCGTCGGTATCTCTATACCTAGTTCAATCTCGTTACCGGCAAGTCTCTTTACTCGTTCCGTAATACAAGATCTCGTGGCTAACACTTTATTCACATTGCTTGCAAGGCTCATTGTGATGTTGTATTACCGAGTGGGCCCTGAGATACCTCTCCGTCACACGGAGTAACAAATCCCAGTCTTGATCCATGCCAACCCAACAGACACCCTCGGAGATACCTGTAGAGCATCTTTATAGTCACCCAGATACGTTGCGACGTTTGATACACACAAGGTACTCCTCCGATGTCAGAGAGTTGCATGATCTCATGGTCATAGGAACAGATACTTGACATGCAGAAAACAATAGCAATAAACTGACACGATCATATGCTATGTTTATAGTTTGGGTCTTGTCCATCACATCATTCTCCTAATGATGTGATCCCGTTATCAAATGACATCTTATGTCCATGGCTAGGAAACCTTCACCATCTTTTGATCAACGAGCTAGTCAACTAGAGGCTTACTAGGGACACAGTGTTGTCTATGTACCCACACATGTATTTGAGTTTCCAATCAATACAATTATAGCATGGATAATAAACGATTATCATGAATAAGGAAATATAATAATAACTAATTTATTATGCCTCTAGGGCATATTTCCAATAGTTTAAACATCCCACCGCACTTTCCAACATCTACTAGGACACAACGCAAGTTTTGGTTGCATTGCTACGCTTCGAAGACCCCCGAGCGGCCAAACCCTAGCCGGATTGACTGTGAAAGCTACCTCATTTGACTTTTGACGGACGGCCTTTGACCTATGTACCTTCCTACCTCGTTGTGATAGGTTAGCCCAAAGGAACATTTCAAAACAAAGTTTGGGCCCAACCCACCACAAGATTCCCTCTGGGTTGACCCGACGTAGTAGTTTCCCCCTCTAAGTGCTGGCGGTACTGCCATCCGTGAAGGGGGTCACACTCCAGAGCTAGGTACTGGGTGTTTTAACCTCTCATCATAATTTCAAACATGTATGAGGACACAACGCATGTTTTGGTGGCATTGCAACACTCCGAAGACCCCGGAGCGGCCTAACCGTGGACAGTGTGACCGAAAAAGCCACCCCCTTCGACCGGTAAATCTGTGCTTGCTAATTTCATGAATTTTTTTGTCGGTTCAACAACTTCCTTCCCAAGATACTGTCCAAAGCGTGCCTCAACGGAGTTGTAGAAGTATCCTTTTAGTATTTTTCTTTTAGCTCTTTCCCCGTGGTGGCAGTTTCCCCCTCTAAGTGCTGGCGGTACCGCCATCTGTGAATTGGGTCACACTCTGGAGCTATGTGTTAGGTGTTTAAATATCCCACCACACTTTCATACATCTATTAGGACACAACACAAGTTTTGGTGGCATTGCTACACTCCGAAGACCCCCGAGCGGCCTAACCCTAGCTAGATTGACCGGGAAAGCTACCACCTTTGACTTTTGATGGACAGCCTTTGACTAATGTGCCTTTCTACCTGGTTGTGATAGGTCTAGCCCTTAGAAACATTTTAAAACAATGTTTGGGCCCAACCCACCAAAAGATTCCCACCGAGTTGACCCGACGTGGCAGTTTCCCCCTCTAAGTGCTGGCAGTAGTGCCATCCATGAGGGGGGTACCACTTCGGAGCTGGGTACAAGGTGTTTGAACCTCCCACAACAATTTTAGACATGTATGAGGACACAATGCAAGGTTTGGTGGCATTGCTACACACCAAAGACCCCGGAGCGGCCTAACCATTTCCAGTATTACCGAAAAAGCTACCTCCTTCGACCAGTAAATCTGTGCTTGCTAATTTTGTGATTTTTTTATGTCAGCTTGCCAACTTCCGTCCCAAGATACTGTCCAAAGCACGCCTCAAACGGAGTTGTGGAAGTATCCTTTTCGTATTTTTCTTTCAGCTCCTTCCCCCGTGGTGGCAGTTTTCCCCTCTAAGTGTAGGCGGTATCGTCATCCGTGAAAGGGGGTCACACTCCGGAGCTGTGTGTTGGGATTTGAAACATCCCACCACATTTTCATACATCTCCTAGGACACAACGCAAGTTTTGGTGGCATTGCTACACTCCGAGGACCCCCGAGCAGCCTAAACCTAGCCAGATCGACCGGGAAAGCTACCCCTTTGACTTTCGATGGACGGCCTTTAACCAATGTACCTTTCTACCTGGTTGTGATAGTTTAGCCCAAAGGAACATTTTAAAACAAAGTTTGGGACAAGGTTTTGCAATTATGAACACAAATAAGAGAAGAAATCAATCGGTGACTCCGAGACAAACAAGTCGGTGGTACCGAGATGATGTTTTGTAGCTCATCTGCTAATCCGGTAGAACCAAGTTATTTGTATCGGCGGCTCCGAGGCTAAAACAGAAACTTGGCAATGTTTGAGAGACTTGCAAATAAATTTAGAAAACTTTTAACAAAGTGTCAAAATAAATTTTCAAAGGGAATGCAAAAAACTTTACAAAGACATATCAACTAGATAAGATTTGAGTGGTTCGAAGAAATCTTGCAAAATAGAGAATGAACCAACCAATATTCTTAACTAGATGATGGGCGGTGACTAGGTCACCTATATTAGAGTATATTGACGTAGGAGCCAAGCAAGAATACTTGATCATAGGTCATACTCATCGTTAAGCTCATAATGGGGTTACCATTTTTCGATTAAGCATTTTAATGTCTTCATATCACTTGAGTTGCTTTACCTCATGACTTGGAGTAAAGCCTTTTCAAGGATATGAGTACATACCTTAGAGTGATGTTGATGACATGCCTTGTAGGTGAAATTGTTGAGGATGCTCGAGGTTGATGAAGATCATCTTGAGTTGGGAGCAATCCTTCTCGTTTTAGTACACTTGTCGCCTACATAGGTTAGTCAAGCAAGGAAGAACAATATTTGTCCATTTGACATGATACCAATTTGGAACTAGCAATTATGATCACATCAAATATATGTCAAGGATATGATTTTGTTGTCTTCTTCCTTTCATCATCAAGAGAGGTTGTGGATACTTGGTTATGACAAGATTGCTTATGATTGGAGTTGATGACAATCTTGTGGAATAACGTTCTTCCAAGTACCTACAAAAGGTTAGATGCAATGCAAGGGAGCATATAATTCCAAGTTATATGATAACATGTCAAGTGAATCATGGAAGTATTAAGAAGGCTCATGCCCTTGCATGCATAAGAGTGAGTCTAGCTCAAGTTTGAAGCATCAATGATGTTCAACTCACTCCTCAAGTGACAAAACGTTTTCTCATCAAGTGGCTTAGTAAAGATATCGGCCAATTGCTTGTTAGTACGAACATGCTTAAGATCGATATCTCCTTTGGCAACATGATCACGAATGAAATGATGTCTAACTTGAATATGTTTAGTTTGAGAGTGTTGCACAGGATTATGACCAATTTTAATAGCACTTTCATTGTCACAAAGTAATGGAACATTTTTAACATGAATTCCATAATCCTTAAGCGTTTGTGTCATCCATAGTAATTGTGCACAACATGATCCGGCAGCAATATACTCAGCTTCGGCAGTAGATAGAGATACCGAGTTTTGTTTCTTGGAGGACCAAGACACAAGAGATCTACCAAGAAATTGACAAGTACCCGAGGTGGATTTTCTATCAACCTTGTCACCGGCATAGTTCGAGTCGGAATAGCCAATAAGGTTAAAAGAAGATCCCTTGAGATACCAAATGCCAAAGTTTGGTGTTTGTATCAAATATCTCACAATACGTTTCACGGCCAAAAGATGACACTCTTTAGGTGCAGCTTGATATCTAGCACACATGCAAACACTAAGCATAATATCGGGACGGGAGGCACATAGATATAGCAATGAACCAATTATAGATCGATAGACTTTTTGATCAACCGGTTCATCCTCCTTGGTAAGATCAACATGTCCACTAGTAGGCATAGGAGTTTTCATACCTTTGCACTCTTGCATGTTGAACTTCTTGATCAAGTCCTTGGTATACTTAGTTTGAGAGATGAAAGTTCCTTCTCTTGTTTGCTTGATTTGCAAACCAAGAAAGAATTTCAGCTCACACATCATGGACATCTCATACTTCTCGGACATCAACCTTCCAAATCTTTCACTAAATTGTGGGTTAGTAGATCCAAAGATAATATCATCCACATAGATTTGGCACACAAATAATTCACCATTAACTCTCTTAGTGAATAAGGTTGTGTCAATTTTACCAATGTCAAAACCCTTTTCAATAAGAAACTTCGTTAAGCATTTGTACCAAGCACGAGGGGCTTGTTTAAGACCATAAAGGGCTTTACGAAGCTTGTAAACATGATTAGGTTTCTTAGGATTCACAAAACCAGGTGGTTGCTTAACATAGACCTCTTCTTCAATCTCACCATTTAAAAATGCACTTTTAATATCCATTTGATAAAGCATGATATCATGGTGATTAGCATAAGCAAGAAGAATGCGAATAGCTTCAAGTCTAGCGATGGGGCATAGGTCTCACCCTAGTCCATACCTTCGAGTTGCGTATATCCTTGGGCTACGAGACGTGCCTTGTTGCGTACGACTTGACCGTCTTCATCTTGCTTGTTCCGAAACACCCATTTGGTTCAGATGATGTTGTGCTCATCCTCGGGCTTCTCCACGAGTGTCCACACTTCGTTCCTCTCAAAGTTGTGAAGCTCTTCATGCATTGCGTTCACCCAATTCGGGTCTTCAAGAGCTTGTTCTACCTTCAAGGGTTCAATGCTAGAGATGAAAGAATAATGCTCACAAAAGTTAGCTAGGCGAGTTTTAGAGCAAGTGATTCTCCCGGTTTGTATGTCACCAAAGATTTGGTTTAGGGGATGGTTCTTGGTCACTCTCGCTCGAACTCGGGGTAGCTTAGGCTTGTTGGATGGTGGAGCTTCTTCATCATCATCATCTTCATCTTTGTTGTTGTTGAAGGTGTCGTTCCCTTGAGGTGGTGGTGAAGGAGGTTGTGGTGGATCTTCATGATGTACTTCGTCCTCTTCATAATCTTGTCGTGTACCGCTTGTGGATGCCTCCATGTCGTGTTGAGGTTCACCTTGACATGAAGTAGGGGCTTCCACTTGAGTTGACGAAGTACTTTCCTTCACCTCCATGGGACGAATCTTGCCGATGGACAAGTCTTGGATAGCTTTCGAAGGGTCCTTATCACCTACATCATTTGGCAATTGTTCGACTTGCGAACCATTAGATTCATCAAACTTCACATCTACCTTCTCTTCAACTTTTCGAGTGAAGTGTGAGAGTTCAATCCGTAACTAAGTAGGAATCCTTCATGAGATTTAGGAGCAAATTTAGTATGACGATGCTTATCAAGAATGTAGCACTTTGAGCCGAATACCCGAAAGTATCCAACTTGGGGCTTGTTACCGGTTAGTAGCTCATATGCCATTTTACCGAGAAACTTGTGCAAGTAAAGTCGGTTTGTGGCATGACATGCTGTTTCCACGGCTTCTGCCCAAAAGTGTCTTGGCGTCTTGTATTCGTCAAGCATCGTTCTTGCCATCTCAATAAGTGTCCGGTTCTTCCTCTCAACAACTCCATTTTGTTGAGGCGTGTACGTAGCCGAGAACTCATGTGAAACACCTTCTATGTCAAGAAAGGTATCCACATGGGTGTTCTTGAACTCCGATCCGTTATCGCTCCAAACTTTCTTGATCTTCACTTCAAACTGATTTTGCGCTTTGTGAACGAAGTTCTTGAAGATCTTTTGTACCTGCGACTTATCATCAAGAAAGAATACCCACATAAATGTGGAAAAATCATCAACTATAACTAGACCATAGGAATTTCCACCGAGACTCTTATAAGCATTGGGACCAAAAAGATCCACGTGAAGTAACTCGAGTGGTCTCCTAGTAGTCATGATATTTTTAACGGGATGACTTCCACCTACTTGCTTTCCAGCTTGGCAAGCACTACAAAGTCTATCTTTGTCAAAGATAACATCTTTAACACCAAGTATATGATCACCTTTGATAAGCTTGTCTAGATTACGCATGCCAACATGTCCTAGTCTTCTATGCCAAAGCCAACCTTTAGATGATTTTGCAATAAGACAAGTACGAGGTTTGGATCTCTTAGTGAAATCAACAATGTATAGATCACCTCTACGAAAACCGGTAAAGACCATTTTATGATTATGTTGACGAAACACTTGGCAATCTATTTTCATGAATAGCACATTAAAGCCAAAGTCGGCAAGTCTAGATACGGAAAGAAGATTGTAGCCAAGAGATTCAACAAGCATAGCATTTTGAATAGAGCTATCATGGGATATAGCCACCTTACCAAGACCAAGTACCTTACCCTTGGAGTTGTCTCCAAACATTACGTAGCTTCGCGGTCCATGGTTTGGTGTGATCTCTTCAAACATTTCTCTATCTCCAGTCATGTGATCGGTGCATCCGTTGTCGAGAATCCAGTCTTTTCCTCCGGACATGTAATCCTTGAAGTTTGCCATGAGACTTAGATTCTTCATGATCTTCTCATACTCGATGTCAAACAACTCATCTTCATCATAGTAGCCATGTTCCACATTGTCATCATAAAGTGGGAAATCCTCGTCACAAAGAACAAGAGATTCGTTAGGGTTGTGATCATGACAATGTTCAAACTTGTGAATTCGAATGGCTTCTACAATGATGTTGCTGATGGTTATGACATCTCCTTTAGCACGCATGAGGTCTCTAAGCTCAAATAGATAGTCATCAAACTTGGGATCACTAGGCGTCATTTTGTGAAAGGCAATAGTTTTATGAAGAATTTCATCAAGATTACTCAATGAATAACTTGGATATCGTCTCTCCAAGTCATTCCACAAAGTATAAGCACATTCAAAATTCTTCATTTCATTAAGCACATTTCTAGGCAATCCTCTAACGATGGGATTAACAGTTCTAAGATTGCATAGCATATCAATTTCCTCTTCATGTGTGGGATGTAAAGGATCAATGGGAGGTACATAGGGGCTCTTAACATATTTGCTCAATTGAAATTCATTAAATAGCTCAAGCATCAAAGTTTTCCATTGACTATAGTACTCTCCATCAAGAATAGGCACTCTACAACTCAAACTCCCTATACTAGACACATCCATCTTCCTCCACGGTGATTAAACCGAAGCAATGGAGACCAAAGCTCTGATACCACTTGTAGGATCACTAGAAGTGTGTCTAGAGGGGGGTGAATAGACTACTAGCAGGAATTTAAAACCTAACCTTTTCCCAAGTTAATTGGTTGGCAGATTTTAACAATTATAGCAAGTCTAGCACACCCTACACATGCATGTCAACAAATATGGCAGCGGAAAGTAAAGACATTGCACGTGAAGTAAAGAGTTGAGATAGGGAGATCAAACGCATGAGGGACACAAAGATTTTTCCCGTGGTTTTGATAGGTGGTGCTATCGTACGTCCACGTTTATGGAGTCTTCAACCCACGGAGGGTAACGGTCGTGAGAGTCCACGGAGGGCTCCACCCATAAGGGTCCACGAAGTAGCAACCTTGACTATTCCATAACGGCTTCTGTCCACGAAGGACTAGCCTCACTATGGGTAGATCTTCACGAAGTAGGCGATCTCCTTGCCCTTACAAACTTCTTGGTTCAACGCCACAACACGAAGTAGGAGGCTCCCAAGCGACACCTAACCAATCTAGGAGGCACCACCCTCCAAAAGGTAATAGGCTCGGCAATGTCGATGAACTCCTTGCTCTTGTGCTTCAAGATGATAGACTCCTCAACACACAATCACTCTCTCACAGATTTGGCTATGGTGGAAGAGATTGATTTGGTGGAAAGCAACTTGGGGAGGCTAGAGATCAAGATTCATATGGTTGGAGTGGAATAGCTTGATCTCAACACAAGGGTAGGTGGCTCTCTCTCAGAAAATATGATGGGGCAAGTATGGAATAGTTCTGAGTGCTTCTCTTTTGAGTGGGTGGTGGTGAAGGGGTATATATAGGCATCTCCAAAAATCCAACCGTTACACCTAAAGTGACCAACTCGGTGACACCGATGTGTGAATCTCGGTGGTACCGAAGTGACCAAAAGGTGACAACTTTTGAATCTCGGTGAGACCGATATATAAAACTCGGTGGTACCGATTAGGTGACCAATGGTCAGATTGAGCAACTCGGTGATGCCGATCCAACAAACTCGATGGTACCGATTTTGTGAATCGAGGTAACAGAAAGTTGGCAACCCAAACTCGGTGGCACCGAAGTGGAATCGGTTGCACCGATGTGCTAGGGTTTGGCATGGGTCTGTCTGAGTTTGAGAATCGGTGGCACCGAGTGGAAAGTGTTGGTTGCACCGATTTTGGATATTTTACTTTGGACAGACTTTTGTGGAAGAGCTTGCGGGTGTTTTTGGGGACTATCACTTGTGCACATGGAGCATCTTGTTCACCAACAGTACCTTACCCCCTTTTAATAGTATTGGCTTTCCTATGGACTCAAAGTGATTTCTCACAAATTAAGATGTAGAGTCCTCTTGCTTGAAGCTTTGCCAATCCATTTCCTTTCATCTTGGGGTATTTCCACAATCTCCATAATCCTTTTGCCAACCCTCTCTGTGGACTTCATCTGAAATACACTAGTTAAAAGTATTAGTCCAAGAGACAATGTATGTTGTCATGAATTATCAAAACCACCAAGGGAGCATGTTGTGCTTTCACCGCCGCCCCAGGGGAGCCCGAGGCCCTGAGCTTCCCACGTCTCCAGCCCCGCTACCGGTGCGCCGCACCCTACTCATCCCGACCGCCGCCGGTGACCGAGCCATAGCTCGCCGGAGCACCGGCCGTCTCCGTCCAGGTCGAGCCCCACGCCTCTATTTCTTCTCCGGTTCTCTCCCTCACCTACTTCTCTCTCTCATCTCCCTCCCGCAGGACCTCCATGGCCGTTGAAGGAGCTCACGTGGCGCCGCAAAAACCCTCCCGACCGCCGGGAATGGACGGATCCGGGAGGCCCCGCGCCAAATCCGACGTCTTCCCATCGTCTAGCTCCCCCTCGCCGTCGGCCATGGCGAGCGCTGCCGCCACTGGCCCTGCTCCTGCTCTGGAACGAGCGAGGAGGAGGAAGACACCCTACCCAGCCTCCACCGTGGGCCGCGCCAAGAGCCCAACAGCGTCGCGGCGGCCCGCCTCAGTCTCCTCATCGGTTGGGCTTAGCCCATGGTGAGGCTTCCCTATCCAGCGCTGTGAGCACAGTATTCTATATTGCGCTCATATTTCAGCCTAGCATGTTTCAGTTTTGGCCCGTTCTTCTGGTTGCTAAATGTTGCCCGTTCATGATTTAGTTATGTTGCGCTCAGATCTGTTTCAACTCATATGCGAGATTCAGCCCGTGTAGTTTTTCCTGCGATGCGAGTTTTTCTAATTATCCAGGGAATTGCATATTTTCAGAAAAAGCCATGATTTTAAAATGCTAATATATAATTAACCGTGCATCATATCAACATGTTTATATATGTAAAACGTGTAGAATTTCGTGTAGATTCACAATATCCCGCTTTCACAAATGATAAAAAAAGGTTTAACATGTCGTTTTCTGTTAATTTGCACAATTGGCATGATTTGCATTGCGCATAAATATGTAGGCGTGCATCCGAATTAATCAAACCATATATGTAAAATGTGTAGATTAATTATATCACATTTTCATGCATGATAAAAATGTTTGATGTGATGTTTGCATTTAATTTGCATAAATGACTTGCTAAAACGGTTTATGTCCTCATCTCGCATAAATGTTGTGTCATTTGTTTTATTGTAAAAACCCACTTGTTATATATGATTTTGGGGTAGAAAAATCCATCGAATTTATCTGTGCATTTAGTTTTGTCTTTTGAGAAAATTTGTGTGCATGTCATTTTTCTATGATGCCTTGTTGTTTATTTTGTGTGAATTATTCCATGCATCATATCAATTTTTCTTGAACATGAGAAATGCCCTTGGACATGTGTGCTAGGCCCTGGTATTTTTGGTTGCGATAGAAATCCATGTTTAGGAGTTATTTTCTTGTTGCCAACATTCCATAAAAAATATTGCTGTTTTGATAGTCTAAAATAATTCTAAGTCTGAAAACGGTGTTATTTTGTTGACGTCTTGCCATGTGTTTTGCTATTGATCTATAGCTCCTTTCGTGTTGCCACAATGGGATGTATTGTAAAGCATGTTATGCTCTATCATGTTGTGCCATTAGTTTCCATGTATAGGATTTTCATTATATGTATTTCTGTTGTCCAACATGCCAATCTGTTAAAAACTGCTACTCTTGTCTACTCTAATTTTCACTAAGTCTGAGAATCTGGTTATTTCAGAATGCCATGTTGTGTTGATGTTTGCCATCATTCTGTGCATAATTTGATGTTGCCATAATGGAATGAATTGTAGTGCATCATGTACTCTACCATGCTCTTAAGTTTCATGCCAATATATGACCTGTAGCATATAGTTTTACTGCTTCCAATATGCCTTCGTTATAAAACTGCTCTGTTAAAAACTGTGATTTTCACTAAGTCCTAATCTGTTATATTTTCTTGCCGTCTTGTGAGCTTATTTCCTAGTGATCCATGTTTCTACTCAATTCGCTGTGATGATTTGAATTGTTGTGCATCATGTAGGCTACAGCCCCATGTCTTGTTTGTGCATTGTAGGATCTTGTAGCTTATTGTTTTCATGTGTGCAAAATGCCATGTCGCTGTTTTGCGCAGATTATGTCCATAACTTGTATTGGTTGTGTTTGTTGAACCGTAGCTCCGCTTTGAACATGTTGCATATGAAAGTTGCTTAGAATCTCATGTAGTTTCATAATATCTTGCTGCATCCATGGTTTGACATGTTGATGGTTGATGTTTGCATGCATTTTGCATTCATGTCATGTTCATCTTGTGTGTGGCATATCTTCTAGGACGTAGCTCCGTTTTAAATGTTCCATATATGTTTTTCGACTAGAATGACATGTAGAATTGTGTGGTACACTTTATTTTGCTGTTTAACAATAATAAAATATGTTTAGGACAGATCTGGACCGAATTCAAAATTTGCACATGGGGTCGTTTCGGAAATGTTATAAATTGTTTCCGACATCATTTAATATGCCTAGATGGCTAGTTTACTTATGCTTCACCTCTTGCCATGTTTAAAAACATTTAAAATTGCCATGTAAATAAACGAGAGTGAACTAAATGGCTCGAACGTGGAGTTTCGTCAATATGCAACCCGTTACATATTGATCTTCACTTAATGTGTAGAAGTCGATTATTGTGCTTTGCCATGTCATGCATAACATGCATCATATTTGATGTGCATCATGTCATGCATATGTTGTGGTGTTTATCATGTGTTAATTGTTGTTTCCAGATTGCTTCTTCTCTATAGAGTTCCGAAAGCGTTCGGAGTGTGATGATTCGTTCGACTACGTTGGCTCGTCTTCTTCATGGATTCGTTCTTCTTCCAAGCGGGATCTTAGGCAAGATGATCATTTCCCTGGATACCACTACTATCATTGCCATGCTAGTTGTACCGTTTCTATCACTGTGTCTCGCTACCTACCACTTGTATATCAAGCCCCCCAAAATGCCATGATAAGCCTCTAACCCCTCCACACCCCAGCAAACCATTGTTTGGCTATGTTACCGCTTTCTCAGCCCTTCTTATAGCGTTGCTAGTTGCAGGTGCAAGTTGTTCCATGTGCCAACATGGATATCCTTTTTGATATATCACAATATTATTGCTATTTAATTTAGTGCACATATATACTTGGTAAAAGGTGGAAGGCTTGGCCTTTTGATCGGTGTTTTGTTCCACTTTTGCCGCCCTAGTTACTTGTGTACCGGTGTTATGTTCCATATTGAGCTCTCCTAACATGCTCAGGGTTGTTATGGGGACCCCCTTAATTTTTGTTTTGGGATAAAACTCTTCTGGTAAGGCCCAACATTGGTACTACATTTGGCTAATAACTAATAAAATTGCATAGGGACTTTCCAGACCCCGTGGATAATTAATCAACAACCCGGGCCAGTGCTCCTCATGAGTGTTGGTCCAAAACAAAGCCACTTGCGGGGTCACCCGGGGCAACTCGGGGGATTTCTATCCGGCCACCGTACGTACTGCTCATCCGGTCGTGTCCTAAGAACGAGATACGCGGCTCCTATCGGGTTCCTCAACATGTCGGGCGGCCTTGCTGGATTTGTTTTACCTTTCTCTTATGTCTTGTGCGCGGGATTTCGAGGACACTTCGGGATATCTCGAGGTTGATATTTTCCATCGAGATTCCGCAAATACTACGGGTTATCCCGCGGTTGAGGAATTCCAACGCAACTTGTGGTTAGTTTGGATGGATGAGTTGGAGCACCCCTGCAGGGTTAGATCTTTCATGAGAGTCGTGCCCGCGGTTATGTGGCAACTTGGAAATTTGTTTAACATCCGGTCATAGAAAACTTATAGTACACTCAAAAATAAAATACACCAACCATGTGCGTAACTGTGACTATCTCTTCTCGTGATTTCTGAACCGAGAGAGAACACGATGGGGTTATGTTTGAACGTAAGTAGGTGTTCAGGATCACTTAGTGATCATTACTAGATCACGTCCGTTTATGCGGCGATCACCCCCCTTATTCTAGTACTCGTAAGTTAGCCACTCAAATAAATGCATAGTGCTTGCTACAGCCTCACCACTTAACCATACCTCACCCATTAAGCTTTAATAGTCTTGATACCCTTGGAAATAAGATTGTTGAGTCCCTGTGGCTCACAGATTACTACAACAACAGTTTTAGGTACAGGTAAAGTGTTACCTTGACGTGAGCGCGATGATTGTTCTATTTGGAGTTCTTCTTCATCATTCTCGATCATAGGATGGGTTCCAGGACGGCAACCTGGTATAGCAAGGATGGATGTCATTTTATCGTTTGATTTCGTTCGTAGTCGGATCCTGCTCTTATGTATGATGATTGAATATGTTGTTGTATTGATGTGATCTTGATGTAGCTTGTGGCGAATGTAAGCCAATTCCATATACTCATGTTTTCTTTACATGTACTTGTAATGATATCCATTCTTGCGAAACGATGAGATGCGCTTCTATCCCTGTCGAGGCCCTCGAGCCAAAATAAGGATAGGATCGCATCTTGGGCATTATGAGTTGGTATCAGAGCAGTACCGACCTAGGATCCCCCTTGATTGATCGAACTTGGCCGAGTCGAGTCTAGCAAAATTATTTTGAGTGTAGTTATATATCGAAGAGTATGATTCTTTTTACTCCTCTTTTATTCTCTGGTGAGGAATCCTGACATAGGAATTTTAATTCTTCCCCTCCTTTCACTCATATTTTTTTAGGATCACGCGGGTATTTTGGAACCTCTATGATGTCGATGTGACCGGAATTCTGTTCTTGGTGCCTCCCGACTGTATGGATTGGACCCGGGGAGTTGAGCTCCAGGGGATTCTTGACACATCGCTATCGTTCAGTTTCCTTAGTATCTCAGGACGCGGATGTTCAAAATTGCTTCAATACTATTCGTGGTGCGAAGAGTGTGGCGGCACCCAGTACTGGGGAGCAGGGTCACATGTACTGCCATGTTCAGTATCGTTGTGATTACGAGGGTATAAGGTAGATGAGTTCCCGAGGTTTCTCTGGTTATGTGTTGACGGATGTGATACACTGGTGGGTAGTATTATTGCTAGGAGTTGAGTGTTTTATTCATTAATTGATCCATGTATCCGTTGAACAGAATTGCATAACCAGAAAGATTTCGAGAGTTCTTAGGTGGGAATTCAAGTAGTTACCTAGGATTTTCCTTCCAACAAATGCAAATGTGGCGCCCCGCCAGATTACCACTGTAGCCAGACGGTCGCCACGCATACCAGCCCAGGAAATCACTCTGGCATGCGCGTTAACAACAAGTATCATGAACATAGGCATTTCTATTAATGGGTATATGAGTATTACATGGGGTATATTACAAAAGTGATGGCAACGGAAAGGCTCTATCTAGGGCAGCATGGTCTTGGTGCGGCTCCAATCCACAGGGATCTGACTAGGTTACTCTTCTAGCCCGCGAACGCTCCGGCTCCTCGTCGACGGACGACAGATCCTTATGTGAACCTGGCCACATTGAAGGCCGCTGAGTACTTTTGAATGTACTCGCAAGCAAACCAAACTAACATATACACCAAGCAAAGCAATCCATGGCATTCAAGCATGCATTTGTTATTAGAGCAATATTAATTATCATGGCATAACAGGATTATCTAGCAAGATAACTACTGGAGTAAATACAGTAAAGTAAAGCATACTAAGTAAATATTCCATACTCCGAACATTCTCATGATCCAACCTGAATCTGATCCAAATCCAATCCAATTCATGTGGTCATCCGACCACTCATCTCATAGCCATCCCATGGCTAACATATCATATTCCTGACATCATCTGATGTCTGCACAAGACGAGTTCTTCCATCATTATTATCATTACTACGGTTAACCACCTAGTGAGGTCTGGACGGGCTGTCCAATACCGTGGATGCGGCTATTCGAATAGATTTTACACTCTGCAGAGGTTGCGCACTTTACCCACACCATGAAGCACTTGGCCTCGCGATCCCCTTCGGGTGGACCAGCGTTGCTTCAACGGAACCTGCCTGACCCGTGACTCTCTCATCGTACCACCGACATTCATCCTCCCCCGGAGGCCTGCCCTGGGTGGCCCCTGTGTCCTCATGACACCTGTGTCCTCATGACACCTGCCACCGTCGTGGCCAAACTAAACTATCCCAAACGGGGACTCTCGGGTTAAACAATCAACTGGGCTCACAAAGTTATCGCCGCCTACCAGGCCAGGGTAGCGCGCGCGCATAACCTTACCTGTCTGGATGTACCGGTGAAAGAGCACGCGATCAGACCAAGTCAAGGCCGTCCCATACCGGCAAATGTGGTTGCACGGATAAGCCTGGACAGGTGACTCTAGATCAACCGACTAGGTTTAGCCTTAGCAAGTATTTAACACGCATGGTTGTTTATCACAATAACTTGAGACGGTAGTATCTAAGCATGATAAAAACATAACCACCTATCTCCATATAATGTCACGACAAGTCCTTAGTGCAATGATAAGATGAGCAGTAGCAGGTAATGTAAATGACAATATCGAAATAGCAGGAGTTTAATTATTTCTAGTACAAGCATATCATTAATTAAACACGCAAGAATAACACAGAGCAATGCTTTAGGGCATATATCAGATGGTCGGCTTGCCTAGGGTCGAAGGATACTCCGGGAAAGAAGGGGTTGAATGAAGGGCAAGGGCAAAATGGGTGTTTTCAGAAAGTGTCACATGGTGAAAAGGGTACCATCGGAACGGGCTCGATAAACTGAAGAAGTGGGCGTCGGTTTTACCTCAATCGGAGTCACGAGCAAAAAGATATGAAGGTTTGACTATGGAAGGGCCTTTCTACAAATAAAATATTTACTTACGGGTCCTTAGCAGATTTTTCTAGAAAAATAATAAATGGCACTGTTTCCCTGGGCCGCGCTGGGCCGAAAGTGGCCGGCGCCTGGGCGCTGGATGGGCCACGGAGCCGCTGCAGTAGCTGGGCCGGCCCAACCGCACCCCCCACCACTTATCCAGCGTGGCGAGGGCGGGGCCCGGCCTCTGCCGCTGACCGATGGGGTCCCCGGGCGCTCTCTCTCTCCTCCTCACCCCTCTCTTCTCCCTCCCGACGGGCAGAGGCACCAGCGAGGCCGACGACCCCGACGGCGACCGCCGGCGCTACAGGCCGTCTCTGGCGGCATCCGACCTATCGGCGAGGTCCGCGCGACGCAGTGCATCCAGCCCAATGAGAGACGGAGCTCGGGGAGGGCAAGAGCATGAGCACTCTCAGCCATGGCGGGAGACGGCGTCGGCCATCGTCGTGGCGCGCGGCAGGGTAGCGGAGAGGAGCGGCTGAGGCTACGGGGAGGTTTGCCGGGCTCTGGGAACTCCATTGAATGCGAAAAGAGGGGAGGTGGGGCTCCGGTCGGCTCGAATTCGAGCGGCAGCTGTCGGCGGAGCTCCGGCCATAGGAGGAGCCAGAGAGCTTCTCGAGCTCGGTTTAGAGCTTGGGTGGAGCTAGGGAGGAAGAGGGAAGGCTGCTGGGGTGGTGAGGTGCTCAGGGAGGGATCGGGGAAGGCTATATATAGGCGGACGACGACGTGCGGATGAGGACGGCCACCGTGGCGGTCTCATCTTCGCACTGGCGCTCCGGCGAGGTGGCAAGCACCTGGTGGTGCCGACCTGACGGCGCTCAGAGGGAGGGGACGTCTCGGGGAGGAAGGAGCCAAGGGAAAGGAGGGACCAGGAGGAAGGCGACGACGGTCACGGGGAGCACAGAACGGTGGCAGGCTCGCCGTGGCATGAGGAAGAAGAAAGAGGAGAGGGAACCTGCTGGAGAGGGGGCACGCGGCCGCAGGGGAGCTTGTCGGCACAAAATGGCAAGGGTACGGCCGCCGGAGCTGGCTGTTCGACGCGATCGAACACTGCCAGTGCACAGGACGCGCATTTGGCCTGCTCTCAGCGTGGTCACCACGCGTGCTACGTGCTCTGGCACGCTACTGCTCCTCACACCTTGCCAAACAAGCCCCTCACTGCTCAATTAGATAAGAGGAGGGTCTGGAACCAGCTAGGTGGCTCTGAGGTGAGAGAAACATGTCAAAACAGATGCTGACAAGAAGATGTTTGTGGTTGTTTCTGGATGGATGGATGAAGGAGAGGAGCTGGATGTTTGTCACAATGAAATAGGGTCGGAAGGAGTATATGCTTGCAAAATTTGAAGTCATTTAGACCCCATTTGCATATATTTCCTTCACAACACAGAAGTTGATCCAGAAATTAGAATTTGAAGCTGTGCTCCAATTACTAGATGAAATGAGATGAAATTTGGTGGAGAGTCATGATTTGAATAAATGGAGATACTGGAAAAGTTTCAGCTCATTGGGAAATGCCAAAATGGTACTTCCTTCACAGAGCTTTCAAATGGACAGAAACTAGATTGAATTATTGGGAGAAATTGGCTAGGTAAAATGAGGTGAATTTTGGCATGCTCACATGATATAGGTAGCTTGAGGTCCTGGATTATTTTCAAGAATTTTGAAGCAATCTAAAATATAGTTGCTTCACAATCTCAAAATGGGTCCAGAAACAAGAATTGGATGATGTGCCCAAAAGTTGAACTATGGAACTTGGGTTCTTGATGGAAATTGGGAAGATATGGATATTAGAAGCTCCACAATTTATTTGGGAATTTTCCTGGCTACCAAAATGGTAGTTCCTTTAGAAAGTGCCCAAAATGCAATATTGGCATTAAACAGGAAAAGACAATTTCCCTTATTTAATTATGGCCAATATTTTTGTGGGAGCTCAATATGATCACAAAGAATATCTCCACAAGTTTTCATGAACTTTGGAGATGGATAGATATTTTCCTGGATTTAATTCCTTTAACTGGCAGAAAAAAGGAATTAATTATAAATGAAAAATATTGCAAATGACTTGGCAATATTTTTGCATATCCAGGGTTTATAGATGAAGGATGATCACTGGGAAAAAGTTTGGGAGTCAGAAGATCAAAGGAAATTGAGGTTCCTTTGTAACTGGAAGGATTAGGGTTTCCCTTCCGGCAACTCGGAAGGTAGGGTTTCGGTGGCAAAGTCCGGAGATAGATCTTGGATGGCAAGGTTGGACTGGGGAGAATCTCTGGTTGGATAGGGAAGGCAAGGCTAGATGACCATCTTCACATACCCAAGAGCTAGAGAAATCCGATAACACCGAGAAAAAAGACGGGAGTCAAATCTCGCAAAGGAAAAAAAACAGGGAGCGAAAACCAGTGTGTTACAGCAAATGGGTTATGTATTTGTTTCCGGCTTAATCCCCAAGCCCCATCTTTTGTTTTGTTGGAGTATGGTAATTCGAGTTGCTTCGATGTCAAGTGGTGATTTCATATCTTTCCCAACCGGTGTGTTTCTCATCAAGATAATTCATTCCTCCCCAATATTTGCAAGATTTATCCTCATATTTCTTTCCGGAGTTCTTTTTCAACCGTCCCATGTTTTCTTTGTTTTCCCCACCCTCCCGCCCTTTTCTTCAACAATTAAATTCTCATTCAAGTGCCTTTTCTATTCATGTGATGCTTTTGCTATCTTCTCTTCCGTGATGTATCCGGTGATTCGTTGTGAAGATGCTCAAGTGCTCAAGTTCATCATTTCTTAGTCTTCATCTTTGTTTTCTTTTCCGGTGGATTCAATTCAAGCTTTCGGCGCTCATCATATCCTTTTCATTCTCTAAATGCTCTCCCATGTTGGAAATTCTTATTCAAGCCTATCTTATTTATTCCTCTCTCTTTATTCTATCCGGAGTGCTGAAGATATCTCAGAAGATTTGTGTGTTCATTCAAAATCCTTTCAAATTATTTCGAGGGTCTCACCTCATTAAGTTCTTAATTGTACCGGTGCAATCTTTCTTTCTAAGTAATTGTTTCAACGGTGTTTCCTTTTAGTGGGCCCATAACCCATAGCTTTTCCCAGGATCTTACCTGGCTCTTGTAATCTTTTCCGGAGACCTCAAGTTCTTTTCAAATGTGACATAATAATGAATTTCATGAGTCATATTTCTTATCGAATATCGCTTCTAAATCAGTTTCATCGCTGCCTCGACTTTTCCTTATTCATTGTTCCGGAATGTCTTAGTAATTCATGATGTTGTTTTTCGTCATCATTCTCAGCATTGAAGATCGAAGGGGTGTTTGTCTTAAATGTTTGTCCATTCTCTTGAAGATTCATGGTTTGAGCTTGTTGCTATCCTCTCAAATTCTTTTCGATCAAGAATAATTCCTTCCATATCTATTAGGAGCATTTCAGAATTATCTTCATTTTTTGATCCTCCGAAGGCCATCATTTCAAAAGATTTCTTCGTTCTCAGCTTTCAGCTTTCGTTCTCCTATTCTTCTCAATTGTTGTCTCTTCGTTCATATCTCCATTATCCCGATGCCTTGGATCGTGATCTCTTCGTTCTCTTGTATCTCCATTCATTCATGGTATCCTCATTCGTTTGTGAATTCGTATAGGTGTTTCGTGAAGACTTCTTCAAGCTTATGAATCTCTCTTCAATCTTTTCAAGAAGAGTAAGTAGTATGCCAAATCCGTTGCTTGTCATCAATTTAACTTGATGAAGGATCAGCATAACATAAATCTTATTCTTGTTCATCAAGGTGATCTCAATCCTTCTTCCGGAGTTGTTCGTGATATCAAATTCTTGATGCTAAGTTGTTCATCTTTTCTTTCTGGAGCTCAAGTTTTCTCAAGTTTCTCTTCGTGGAGTTCTATCTAAATCTTGCAAGTTCATAGTCTTATTCCTTTCAACCTTCAAGTCATTTCGATTATTCTTTCATTCCAGAGGTTGCTCTCTTCGATCCATCATCTCGTTTTGTCAAGATCATGTTTGTTTCCTCGCTTATCCATTCAACCGGAGTGTTGTCAAATCATTTCAAGTTCCTTCCATCTTATCAAGTTTTTCTCCTCTTTTCTGCCGAAGTGCTGCCCAAATTTCTTTGAATTCTTGCTTGTTCCTCATGTTATTCTTCATCTCTTTGTTTCACTTGTTCGTCAAAGAAGCAACTAAGTTTTACCTCGTCCTTTCTTCTTCTTCTTCCCCTTCTCATTCTAAGATCTCAGGTCGAGATCTCTTGTAAGTGGAGGAGAGTTGTAACAGCCTGGGACCGAAGCTTCAGAAGATTTTCGTTGCCTGCGTGTGATTCGTTTGTTTGTCGCATTCATCATCGTATCATTAGCATCATCCGCATTGCATCGGCACTCCGTTGCCGTCAGTTTTCAAACTTGCATCCGTTCGTAGTTGCCGGTTCTCTCCATTTTTGTTGTTGACCGTTTTGAGACCAACCACACACGCACGCGCCCGCGGCACTGCAAATATATTGTTTTTTTTAGTGCATGAAAATATTCTCGGATTGGGTCAAAAGTTTTCATGCGGTCTTGTTATATTGTAGGTAGACCGCCTGCCAAATTTCGTCGCAATCGGAGGTCGTTTGATACCCCAACGGACGACCGTAGCGGCACCGTCATCGGTTTAATTATCAGACATTTCGGTGTTTTAAAATGCGTGTCACGGGCCGCAATCTCTCTCTCTTCTTAGCCCACAACCAATCTACACAGCCCAACCAGCCCACCTAGCCCTCCACCCTGATCCGGCCGTCCGATGACAATCGTACGATCAAAAAACGCCCTAAAAACCCCTAACCCTAGCCAACATACTATAAATAGGAGCCTTCCCGTGCCCAAAATGGCCTCCCTAGCCTCCACCTCCCTCCTCCTCGGGATCCGCACCGACGGCCACCGCCCCACCTCGGTTTCTGTGTCGGACCGCTCCACCGCCGCCACTTGGCGCCGCCGCGGCCCGCCTCCCGGCCAACCCATGGCTGCCACGTTGCCCCCCCCAGCAGCCACGCAGCCCCAGCCACCGTAGGCCCGCGCGGCCCGAATCTGGCCCGCCCAGGCCCGGATCCGCCACCGCCCCAGGGGAGCCCGAGCCCCCGAGATCCCCACGCCTCCAGCCCCTCACCCTACTCGTCCCGACCGCCGTCGGCGACCGAGCCATAGCTCGCCGGAGCACCGGCCGTCTCCGTCCAGGTCGAGCCCCGCGCCTCTCTTTCTTATTCGGTTCTCTCCCTCACCTACTTCTCTCTCTCATCTCCCTCCTGCACCTCCATGGCCGTCGAAGGAGCTCGCGTGGTGCCGCAAACACCCTCCCAACCGCCGGGAACGAACGGATCTGGGAGGCCCCGCGCCAAATCCGCCGTCTCCCCATCGTCTAGCTCCCCCTCGCCGTCGGCCATGGCGAGCGCTGCGGCCGCTGGCCCTGCTCCTGCTCTGAAATGAGCGAGGACGAGGAAGACGCCCTGCCCAGCATCCAGCGTGGGCCGCGCCAAGGGCCCAGCAGCGTCGCGCCGGCCCGCCTCATTGTCCTCATCGGCTGGGCTTAGCCCATCGTGAGCCTTCCCTATCCAGCGCTGTGAGCGCAATATTCTATATTGTGCTCATATTTCAGCCTAGCATGTTTCAGTTTTGGCCCATTCTTCTGGTTGCTAAATGCCGCCCGTTCGTAATTTAGTTATGTTGCGCTCAGATCTGTTTCAACTCATATGCAAGATTCCGCCGGTGTAGTTTTTCCTGCGATGCGAGTTTTTCTAATTATCCAGGGAATTGCATATTTTTAGAAAAATCCATGATTTTAAAATTCTAACATATAATTTCGTGTAGATTCACAATATCCTGCTTTCACAAATGATAAAAAAGGTTTAACATGTCGTTTTCTGTTACTTTGCACAATTGGCATGATTTGCATTGCGCATAAATATTTAAGCGTGCATCCGAATTAATCAAACCATATATGTAAAATGTCTAGATTAATTATATCACATTTTCATGCATGATAAAAATGTTTGATGTGATATGATGTTTGCATTTAATTTGCATAAATGACTTGCTAAAACGGTTTATGTCCTAATCTCGCATAAATGTTGTGTCATTTGTTTTATAGTAAAAAACCACATGTTATATATGATTTTAGGGTAGAAAAATCCATAGAATTTATCTGTGCATTTAGATATGTCTTTTGAGCAAATTTGTGTGCATGTCATTTTGCTATGATGTCCTGTTGTTTATTTTGTCTGAATTATTCCGTGCATCATATCAATTTTTGATGAACATGATAAATGCCCTTGGACATGTGTGCTAGGCCCTGGTATTTTTGGTTGCGATAGAAATCCATGTTTAGAAGTTATTTTCTTGTTGCCAACATGCCATAAAAAATATTGCTGTTTTGAGGGTCCAAAATAATTCTATGTCTGAAAACGGTGTTATTTTGTTGCTGTCTTGCCATGTGTTTTGCTATTAATCTATAGCTCCTTTGGTGTTGCCACAATCGGATGTATTGTAAAGCATGTTATGCTCTATCATGTTGTGCCATTAGTTTCCATGTATAGGATTTTCGTCATATGTATTTCTGTTATCCAACATGCCAATCTGTTAAAAACTGCTACTCTTGTTTACTCTAATTTTCACCAAGTCTGAGAATCTGGTTATTTCAGAATGACATGTTGTGTTGATGTTTGCCATGATTCTGTGCATAATTTGATGTTGCCATAATGGAATGAATTGTAGTGCATCATGTACTCTACCATGTTGTTAAGTTTCATGCCAATATATGACCTGTAGCATATAGTTTTATTGCTGCCAATATGCCTTCGTGATAAAACTGCTCTGTTAAAAACTGTGATTTTCACTAAGTCCTAATCTGTTATATTTTCTTGCCGTCTTGTGAGCTTATTTCCTAGTGATCCATGCTTCTACTCAATTCACTGTGATGATATGAATTGTTGTGCATCATGTAGGCTACAGCCCCATGTCTTGTTTGTGCATTGTAGGATCTTGTAGCTTATTGTTTTCATGTGTGCAAAATGCCATGTCGCTGTTTTGCGTAGATTATGTCCATAACTTGTATTGGTTGTGTTTGTTGAACCGTAGCTCCGCTTTGAACATGTTGCATATGAAACTTGCTTAGAATCTCATGTAGTTTCATAATATCTTGTTGCATCCATGGTTTGTCATGTTTATGGTTGATGTTTGCATGCATTTTGCATTCATGTCATGTTCATATTGTGTCGGTGTAATGAACAGGGGGTGTCCATTACCCCTGGACATGCACCGGCAAGTTGCAGCCTCCAGGCGGGAAGGGCATGGTAGAAGGAGGAATCCACTTATGGGACTCATCCAAGACTCAGGTCACCGGCAAGCGACTCCCGGCAAGATGCTTGCCGGAGGACAACTGGGAACAGCACAAGACTATCAAGAAGGCGTTCAAGCCGACGATCAGAAGACAGAAGCCAGAAGCCCGAAGGCTAGGGCCCCGGCAAGATCTTGCCGGGCAGGCCCGTCGAGCCCCGACAAGAGTCGCCCCCGGCAAGAGTCGCCCCCAGCACAGTGCCGCCGCTCCAGCGCAGCGATAGCCTGTCGTTTAGGGCTTGTCCTCCTGGTTGCGTGTCACGGCGCTGGCCACAGAAGGGCTTAGGCGGTGCTGGTGGGACGGCCCCTTTCCCCATCCCCAAGAAAGGCAGGGACACCTAAGCAGAGCATTTAATGCGTTTGTCCTGAGATACCGGTGCATGTCCAGGGGTAATGGACACCCCCTGTTCATTACACCGACAGGAGCCCCCGGGCCTGGGCCGGACAAGCGTGCATAGTGCTGTCCGGGCTAGGCCCAAAAACATGCACCGGTACACGCACGGCGAGAAGTAATCGACACTCATGACTTTAGCCCCGCAGGACGGCATGGGCCATGACTTCTATGCCCAAAATTTTATGCACTTCTACCCTCGTCAGAGCACTTGGCTCAACGACAAGAGCGAAAAGCTCCCTTGTCGAAGCGCATGGCTCAACAACAAGGTTCTGGCTATGGTTCCGCCCTCGTCAGAGCACTTGGCTCGACGACAAGAGCGAAAGCCTCCTTGTCGGAGCGCATGGCTCGACGATAAGGTTGCGAGCCCCCGTGTCGGAGCGCATGGCTCGACGACAAGGTTGAGAGCCTCCTTGTTGGAGCGCATGGCTCAATGACAAGGTTGCTAAGTTTATGACTTCAGCGGAAAACTTTGACATTCTCGACGCCGGCTCCCGGCAAGGATGTTGCCGGGAAGGCTTATGACTTCAGCGGAGAATTTCGACGTTCTCGACGCTGATGATGCCGCAAGAGAGCTTGCGTTTTGCCGGGCCTTGGACTCGCCGGCGGCGTAGGCAGACAGAGCAGGACGGCAGCAGGAGTCGTGTGCCCGAAAGGGAATGTCACACCGTGCAATGAAGAGCCAGCCCCCGAGCCTTCCCCACAAAGGGTGTCAGGGCCGGTTTTCCAATAAAACATTTATTGAAAATCGCCCCTTCAGTCAGACCAGTACAGAAAATCCTTCTTACTGGTAGACAAATCCTTGATACAGAAATCCAGTAGAACTTAATATTTTACAGGGTTGAGCTGAGGCTGCTCAACAATTTATTACAAGCACGCCAATATAACACATAAAGCCGGATATGTCACAGTGGATATGGTGGCATAACTACTGACTCGCAAAAATAAAAGAGGTGGTGGGTATGTCACGGTGGAGTGGGTGACATAACTCTACTATCTTACAGCTCATCAAGCGTCGGGGTGAGGCTCGATGATTTATTTGGGTAGCGGAAGTGTAGATAATACAAGTGGCAAACTCCAGGATCGCAAGAGACTGACTGGGACTCCTCTAGGCGTCGGACTCGCTATCGTACTCTTTATCCATAAGATCGCCTTCGTCAACATCTGGCCAAATCAACAAGTCAGGTGAGTACTTTGAATGTACTCGCAAGATAGTTTGGACATAAGATATAACAAATGCAAACATGATGCACATGAGCAGAATTAGTAATACACACACAGGCATTTAAATTTCCACAGCAAGATAAAGAAAGGAAGTCGGGCGGTAGTCCTCCCGAAATCCCAATAAAGATAGAAGAAGACCGATCGGGTGTCTGAAGCGACGCCTCGAAAGGTAAGAAATAATAAACATGCCTCAGTCGGGCGTCGGGGCGACACCTTAGAAAGGGCTCATATCTGTAATAAATAACAGGAATGCCACAGTCGGACGTCTGAGCGATATCACATAAAGGGCTTATATCAAAAGTAAATGACAAGCATGCCACAGTCGGACGTCTGAGCGACATCACAAAAAGGGCTTCTATTAAAAGTAAATGACAAGCATGCCACAGTCGGACGTCTGAGCGACATCACATAAAGGGCTTATATTAAAAGTAAATGACAAGCATGCCACAGTCGGACGTCTGAGCGACATCACATAAAGGGCTTATATTAAAAGTAAATGACAAGCATGCCACAGTCGGACGTCTGAGCGACATCACATAAAGGGCTTATATCAAAATTAAATGACAAGCATGCCACAGTCAGACGTCTGAGCGACATCACATAAAGGGCTTATATCAAAAGTAAATGACAAGCATGCCACAGTCGGACGTCTGAGCGACATCACATAAAGGGCTTATATTTCAACATTCAAATACGAGTAATCCAGGAGGAAACACCATCCCAGGTAATACTCGGCGTTTCACAACAACAACAGGTTAGTCCATCCGCAGGAATAATATTCAGTCAACTTTACTTCTGTTATTTAACATATTAGTTCTCCAGAGACTGACACTGACCGACACTTGACCTGTCAACCAACGTCCTTGACCGTGGACACGGCTACTCGACTAGTTTTGACTCTGCAGAGGTTGTACTCTTTACCCACAGCCAACGGATTTCAGTAGTCACAAAGGACTAGTTCCGTCTACGGTATTTTAGAAGAAAACACATCTGACTAGTACACACCCATTTTACATCCCACTGCCAGGAATCACCCTAGGCAACGTTCAAGAAAAACTTTAAGGCGGCGAGGCCACTACCTCGAATAGCATGGGATCAAATTTATATCGCGTGCTCTAAGGGGTGCCCCCCTCTCGGTCCCAACCGGAAACACCCATGCCCCCTGACCGGATGACTGGCTTTAATCTAGGGCCATGGAACCCTCATCATGGCCCCTCTATTTGGTGTGTACATGGAAAGAGGTTTGCAACTTACTAAACCGCATTCTTTACAGAAAACATGTGGCAGCACGAAAAGAGGGTGAACGGGGACAAGACTTGATCTATGTCAACACTGGAGTTAAACAGTTTTCTTTGATAATACCGGCATGCTCCAACAATACCAGCATACAACCTCTCATGTCACCACATGACTAGGTTGTCTCATATTTCAAGATCACATCAAGTTTGTAGCTCACTTGCAACTTATTATGCATGGAATATAACATCATTCAAATGCTTATATAAATATGCCATGAGAAACTCTACTCAAGCAAACATGAAAAACACTTGTCAGATCAAAGGTTCAAACATGCTTGCCTGGTTCCGAGTAGTCGGAGTCTAACTCGGCGAAGTTGACGGCACCGTCTCCTTCTTCGGTATCTACGATATACACATACACGAATACTAACGTAAATACCGTGCGTGTATAAAAGTTGTTCCAAATATTTTTTAAATAAATACTATAAAAAACTAGACAGAAAAATAAAGATGACAGAAAAAGAATCAACTCAAAATCAGTTTTTGTTTAAAAGTTATTAAGGTTTCAAATCCAGGGACTATTCTGTTATAAACAAAAAAACTATCCAGGGGGCAAACTAAATAAAACAGAAAACGTATCGGGCAAAATATGCTAACTCCAGAAGAAAACGCATTTTGCCCGAAGGCGCTTTCAGAAAACGGTTCAAATATAACTAATAGAGGCTGACGAGGGGGTCCCGCATGTCAGGTTCAAAACGGGCTCGCCGGCGCCAGAAACTTGCGGTGATCGCCGGCGACGAACGGCTGCGAGACAGAGAGGGAGAGGAGTACCAGCATGCTTAGGGAGGTGGCCCGCGTCGGTGAGAGGTGGAAGGGGTCGACGGAAAGCACCACAGCGACGGCCCCTTCCTCTCCGGCGGACGGCGGCGTCGGGCGAGGAAGGATCTCACCGGAGAGAGCTGCCGACTCCAAATTGAAGCTTGGGTTAGAACGGGTGGTGGATTAGAAGGTTACTGGCCAAGTTTGGGCTGCGGGGGCACACTCACCAGAGAGGATTTTGCCGGAGCCCGAAGCGGATCGGGGCGGCCGGAGTCGGGGAAGGAGGCTCTCCCGAAGCCCTCTGATGAGCGTGGCGAGGATCTGAGGAGAGGAGGAGAGGTGCTGGATCGATGGGAGGCTCGGGGCCTCTATTTATAGCCGGCCCGAGGTGGTTGCGAAAATGGGATTACTCCGGCGAGCAATTACGGCGAGGCAGAGGTTGGACAGGAGGATTAGGCGACTGGGCATCGTCGGGTTGGTCCACTGGTACCATTCAAGGGATAAACTCGATCGAATTTGGCCTGCACCCGTGGTCTCGACGGAACGGAGCTCACGGGCACGTCGGTGGCAGAGAGCGCGCTCTGCGCTTCTCAGGCCACGGCGACGGTCCTGCAGCGTGCTCAGGGGAAGAGACGAACACGCGTAGGCCACTGGTGGTTCGGGCGGTGCGGACGACGGCGTTCTGCAGGGCTGGCTCCTGCCGGCCGCCACGGGAGGTTCTGCCGCCGCAGAAGACGCCGGAGTTAACGCGACAGGTCGCCACCGACGCTCGCAACTGGCCAAGCAACCGTGCGGCGCTCTGGATAAGAAGGAGGAACAGGGAGCAAGGCGCCAACGCGGGCACTGGCGAGATCGACGCTGCCGCCTGACGAACGCGACACTGCATCTCTGAACTTTCTGAATTTTTCTGAAATCGACTGATCAGTGCACGCTAGCTGCTCGACGAAATGTTTGACGCACGTGGAAAATTTTTCTTGAGCTGAAACTTGGCGGGGTGGTCTCTTGATGCATCCAGAGGCTTCCTGAATTTTCTCAGAATTTTTGGAAGAAAGAAAGAATGAATTCCATCAAAAATGGCAAATCTGGTCCAAACTTGCAGTGAACAAATTTTGAAATTTTTGAACTGTGGACCAGTAGTTCTTTGGAGATCTAGGTTGAGGGTACTAAAGAGAAGCTAGGGTAATTTTCTTGGGGTCAAAGCTCAAAGGAATTTGGCACTTCCTTTGTAAACCACAAGGGTCCAGAAAAATGACAGAAAAATGTTTGATAAAGAAATAAATAGAATTAAAAACTAAAAGAGGTTGAAACTTGCTGGAATGGATGCTTGACTTGATCCAAAGTAGGTAGGAGAGTTTTTGGAAGAAAATTTTCAATATAGGTTATGGCAAGAGAGTGGCATAGGAGTGCTTTTGAATAGAAAAGGATAACTCCAAAATTATAGAAATTCTTTTTAATAAAAGAAAAAGCAGAAAATCCCAAGTGTAATTGTGTTGAAACAACACATGCTAAAAACCCTCAAGACCAGAACCAAATTTGAGAAAGATTTCATAAAAGATTTTGCCATCCAAAGTTTTTTAGAAGGAGATTCTTTTGGAAAAGAAAATTTCAAATAACCTCCTCCAAAACCAATAAAGAATTTTTGGGAAAAACCAAATTAAAATTTTGGGGTGTTACAACACCTACCCCCTTAGGAAAAATCTCGTCCCCGAGATTTCAGCTGATCCTCAAACAGGTATGGGTACTCTGCCCGAAGAAAATCTTCTCTTTCCCATGTTGCCTCATCCTCGGTGTGATTGCTCCATTGAACCTTGAAAATTTTGATTGTATTCTGACGGGTCCTTCTTTCAGACTCTTCTAATATTTTTATTGGACGTTCCCGGTACGTGAGGTCTGGTTGAACGTCAATACTTTCATGAGATACACGCTTCTCTGGGTCGCTCACACACTTCCTCAACTGTGAAATGTGAAATACGTCATGGACGTCTGACAGTTCTTCGGGTAGGTCTAGCTGGTAGGCTACTGTGCCTCTTCGTGCAATTATACAGAAGGGTCCAATAAATCGTGGTGCCAGCTTTCCTTTAACTTTGAATCTTTGCAGGCCCCTCATCGGGGATACTCGTAGGTACACGTATTCACCGGGTTCAAAACTGATTTCATGATGTTTTTGATCAAAATAACTCTTTTGTCGGCTCTGGGCTGTCTTGAGTCGATCCCTGATTAGTTTAACTTTTTCCTCGGCCTCCTTGAGCATGTCTGGATCGAAGATACAGCTGTCTCCTGTCTCTGACCAATTTAATGGGGTAGGGCATCTTCGCCCGTACATGGCTTCAAAAGGTGCCATTTGTAGACTGGCTTGGTAACTGTTGTTGTATGCGAATTCGGCATACGATAAGCTTTCTTCCCAACTGGTTCCATAGGTGAGAACGCACGCCCTTAGCATGTCCTCTAGAATTTGGTTCACACGTTCAGTCTGTCCTCCAGTCTGGGGGTGGTATGCTGTACTGAATACTAATTGAGTTCCCAGAGCTTGTTGTAGATGATCCCAAAATTTGGAGACGAATTGAGTGCCTCTGTCAGATATTATAGTCTTTGGAACTCCATGCAAACAGACAATACGGTTGAGATAAAGTCTGGCAAGCTTCTGCGTGGTGTGGGTTGTCTTTACTGGAATAAAATGTGCCACTTTGGTTAACCTGTCGGTGATGACCCATATGGCATCATTTCCGTGTCGTGGCCGAGGTAGCCCGACAATAAAATCCATTCCAATCTCGTCCCACTTCCATTTAGGTATCCTGTTTGGCTGTAATAATCCTGCTGGTTTTTGGTGTTCGGCTTTAATGCGCTGACATGAATCACAACATGCAATGAATGTGGCTATATCCCTTTTCATACCGTGCCACCAAATTTTTTCATGTATGTCCTTGTACATTTTGGTTCCTCCTGGGTGGATTGAATATGGAGCGGTGTGGGCTTCAGCTAAAATTTGTTGTTTGAGGTCCTCTATATTTGGTACGCATAGCCTGTTTCCGTACCGTAATATTCCTTTGTCGTCTACGACAAATTCTGAGGCCTTGCGCATACTTACTTTTCTTTTTATGCCTTCAATGCTGGAGTGTCCGTGCTGAGCTGTTTTAATCTGTTCCATCAAAATAGGCTGAACTTCCAAATTTGCCACAGTGCCTTCTGTGACTAAAACCATGTTAAGTTTTGCAAATTCCCGCTGAAACTTAGGTCTTAAATTTTGTACACTGCCACTGTTTGAGCTTGGGTTTCTACTGAGAGCATCTGCCACGACATTTGCCTTGCCTAGATGGTAGTGAATACCAACATCATAATCCTTTACTAATTCCAACCAGCGTCGTTCTCGTAAATTGAGTTCCGGTTGTGTGAAAATATATTTGAGACTTTTATGGTCCATATATATTTCACAACGATTTCCAAGCAGAAAATGCCGCCATTCCTTGAGTGCATGTATCACTGCTGCTAATTCCAAGTCATGGGTAGGATAATTTTCTTCATGTCGTCGGAGCTGTCTTGAAGCATAAGCGACTACTTTACCTTCTTGCATTAGTACACATCCAAGACCTTTCCTGGACATGTCGCAATATACTTCAAAAATTTTGTGTATGTCTGGTATGACCATTACTGGTGCTGTTGTTAATTTCTTCTTTAACTCTTGAAAACTTTTCTCGCAGGCATTAGTCCATTCAAATTTCTTATCCTTCTTGAGTAGTTGGGTCATAGGTTTTGCTATGGTGGAAAATCCCCCAATAAATCTTCTATAATATCCAGCCATTCCCAGAAAACTTCGAATATCTGTTACGTTGGCTGGTTGTATCCACTCAAGTACAGCTTTGACTTTTTCTGGGTCCACGGCAACACCTTCTTGGGTTAGTACGTGGCCTAGAAAACCAACTTGTTTTAACCAGAATTCACATTTGCTGAATTTGGCGTACAATTTATGTTTTCTTAATTCTCCCAGTACGATTCTGAGATGTTCAGCATGTTCTTCTGGTGTCTTGAAATATACCAAAATATCATCAATGAACACCACAACAAATTTGTCCATATATTTCATAAACACCTTATTCATGAGATGCACAAAATATGCAGGGGCATTTGTCAGTCCGAACGGCATTACTGTAAATTCATATAAACCGTATCGGGAAGTGAATGTTGTCTTAGGAAAATATCTTCTGTCCGTATCTTTAATTGATGATATCCTGACCTCAAATCAATTTTTGAGAAAACTTTGGCTTGCGCGAGCTGGTCAAATAAATCATTTATTCGTGGCATCGGATATTTGTTTTTAATGGTGACCATGTTCAGTGCTCGATAGTCCACACATAATCTCAGAGTTCCATCTCTTTTCTTGGCAAATAATACTGGTGAACCCCAAGGTGAGGAGATGGGCCTGATATAACCTTTGTCCAGTAATTCTTTTATTTGCTTCTTTAATTCTACCAACTCGGATGGTGCCATCCTGTATGGTTTCTTGTAGATGGGCTTGGTACCAGGTGCTAGTTCAATGATGAACTCTATTTCACGGTCTGGTGGCATACCTGGTAGCTCTTCTGGAAATACATCCGGAAATTCACAGACCATCGGAACTTTACTTAGTTTAGAAATATCTACCTTGTTCAATCTTGGTTGAAGTGATATTGGTCTTTCTAGAGCTGCAATTCTTATGGTCTTCCCGTGATGATGAGTGAGAGTCACTGTCCGATTGAAGCAGTCAATAAAACCCTTATTTGTTGTTAGCCAATCCATTCCAAGAATAACATCCAGTCCCTTGTTTTCTAGTACAATGAGGTTTGCCCAAAACTTCAATCCTTTAATTTCAATAACCACACCTTGGCAGTAACTTTGAGTGATTTGCTTAATCCCGGGGGACTTGATAGTCATAGAATTTTCCAAGGGAAGAATCGGAAAATCATGTTGCAAAGCGAATTTCTTGGAAATGAACGAGTGAGAAGCTCCAGAATCAAACAAAACCGTGGCAGGTATTGTGTTGACAGGGAACATACCGAGTACGATATCTGGGGCATTTTGTGCTCCATCCTTGGTCATATGGTTCACGTGACCCTTCCTGTGGTTGTTATTGGGGTTGAAATTGTTGCGTTTGGGAGCTGAATTATTTCCATTGTTGTTCGGCTTGGGAGCCGAGTTTCTTGGCTTTGGACACTGCTTGGCATAATGTCCTTCTTCCCCACAGGCGAAACAGGTAACGCCTGGGCGATACGTAAATTCCTTGTCCCTTGCATGGAATTTTTTATTTGGGCGAGGAACATTGGTTGAGGATTTGTTCACCCCATTTTTCTGCAAATCATTCTTGTTCTTGATGTTGCGAGAATGAGCAGTCTTGTCTCTTTTGCGCTTGCGAAAATCATCCAAGCTGCGGCGCTCATTTTCCAGTGTAATGGCCTTGTCCACAAGTGTCTTGAAATCTGGGAAGGTGTGAACGACTAGCTGGCATTTTAGTACTGGTGCCAGACCGTCCAGAAATTTTTCCATCTTTTTATTTTCGGTCATATGTTCTTCATTGGCATAGAGAGATAATTGGGTAAACTGACTGTTGTACTCAGTCACTGACATGCTTCTTTGCTTGAGGTCATCAAACTCCCTTTTCTTGATCTTCATAACACTTTTGGGAATGTGCGCCCCACGAAAATTTTCCTTAAATTCCTCCCAGGTGATGTTGTTTTCATTGGGGTGCATGTGTAGGAAATTTTCCCACCATGATGCAGCTGCTCCAGTAAAGTAGTGAGGTGCATAAAGTACCTTCTCACGGTCCGAACATTGAGCAATAATTAATTTCCTCTCAATGTCTCGAAGCCAATCATCGGCCTCAAGAGGTTTATCAGTGTGAGAGAAAGTTGGGGGTCGTATCTTTTGTAGTTCAGATAATTTGGAATGCTGTTGGTATGGTTCGCGGTGATTTCCCATATTGATAATATGATTCATCATTTCTTGATGCTGCTGCTGGCTTTGCTCATACAGACGACAGACTTGAGAAAATGTTGTTTCACTGTCTTGCTGACTTGACTGTCCCTGTGTGAAATTGTTACCTGTCTGCGTACCATGATTTTCTTCTGGCGGACTTGGCATAGAACGAGTCCAGGGACGATGCATTTTCCACTCTGGGGTATATTTTTGCAGAACGCATGAGACAAAAAAAATTCTGAGTGGCAAAATAAATAATTTTGCAAAGGCAGAGATTTCAAATACTCCAAGATTTTTCAAGAAAATATTTGATTGCGCACGGAGAAGGACCGCTCAGTACATATCTTACAAGCAAGCATAATTATACAATACATCACTCAGGATGCGTGTACACACTCCTGACATGTTATTTTGGCTAGTGCACTTCTCCGAATTCCTACATGATGCGCATATAGACTACTTCTCACCAAGCCTATATACATATAGACATATCATACAAGCTGCTACATCACATAACTGCTCGGCGCACTCAGTCGGAGATGGTAAAAACTTCCCTCGGCCTGCCGAGGGTAAGTCCCAGAGGTGCTGGAGACTCAACCTCCTCCTCGGGAATAGGCTCTAAGCACGGAGTACTGGGTTGCGGAGCTGGTGTGGGTGTGGCAGGTGGTGCAGCGCTAACTGGAGTAGGAGCAATGACTCGGTCAAACTCCTCAGTAGTAGGCAGACGGCGTGTGGTGGCTAAGATGGCAGGTGCATAAGATGCTGCAGACGAGATGTACAACAGTGGTGGTGCTGTATGGAGGAGTTCCCTCCTGTTGGCGACACAGCCCTGAACTGAGTCCATACGAGCAGCCACAAAGTCGTCCACGAGATTATCAAAAGCTGCCTCAAGAGCTTTAAGATACTCAACAATCATCTCGATAGCCTCATCTCTCTCTCCCCTAGTGCAAGCAAATGCATAGTGACATGTGTACAGCACGTGGCATGGGAGGTAGCGGTAACGACGAGCCTTCATTGAAGGAAGAGCATCCCGGAGACGTGCAATTGCCTCACGGGCAGCCATCTGCATAGCATGCCTCTCCGTAGGCATAGCCCTCCCAATAAATCGGAAGTGGCGTGTTTCAGCACGCCCTCCCTTAAACTGCACTGTGGCCTGATGCATAGACACGCTGTCGCTGAGCTTGTGCTGGTAGAGTGTGAACTCCGGACGAGTCGATGGCCCGATCGCGATCTTGGCGATGGAGACGAGGAGCTTAATAAACCTCTCGGGCACATTGGCGAACACCTGTGACTCACAGTCGCCGCCAGCCATCTACAAAAGTAGACAAAAATTCCAGATAGTCAAATCATAAATTTATGATGACTAACAGAAAAATTGCTACACTTTGTATAATGCTAAAACAATCTAATTACGCTAATATCCGATTAGCGATCGCACCTAGTGTCTTCCTACAGTCAGCCTGGCTCTGGTACCAAGGTTGTCAGGGCCGGTTTTCAAATAAAACATTTATTGAAAATCGCCCCTTCAGTCATACCAGTACAGAAAATCCTTCTTACTGGTAGACAAATCCTTGATACAGAAATCCAGTAGAACTTAATATTTTACAGGGTTGAGCTGAGGCTGCTCAACAATTTATTACAAGCACGCCAATATTACACATAAAGGCGGATATGTCACAGTGGATATGGTGGCATAACTACTGACTCGCAAAAATAAAAGAGGTGGTGGGTATGTCACGGTGGAGTGGGTGACATAACTCTACTATCTTACAGCTCATCAAGCGTCGGGGTGAGGCTCGATGATTTATTTGGGTAGCAGAAGCGTATATAATACAAGTGGCAAACTCCAGGATCGCAAGAGACTGACTGGGACTCTTCTAGGCGTCGGACTCGCTATCGTACTCTTTATCCATAAGATCGCCTTCGTCAACATCTGGCCAAATCAACAAGCCAGGTGAGTACTTTGAATATACTCGCAAGACAGTTTGGACATAAGATATAACAAATGCAAACATGATGCACATGAGCAGAATTAGTAATACACACACAGGCATTTAAATTTGCACAGCAAGATAAAGAAAGGAAGTCGGGCGGTAGTCCTCCCGAAATCCCAATAAAGATAGAAGAAGACCGATCGGGTGTCTGAAGCGACGCCTCGAAAGGTAAGAAATAATAAACATGCCTCAATCGGGCGTCGGGGCGACACCTCAGAAAGGGCTCATATCAATAATAAATAACAGGAATGCCACAGTCGGACGTCTGAGCGACATCACATAAAGGGCTTATATCAAAAGTAAATGACAAGCATGCCACAGTCGGACGTTTGAGCGACATCACATAAAGGGCTTCTATTAAAAGTAAATGACAAGCATGCCACAGTCGGACGTCTGAGCGACATCACATAAAGGGCTTATATTAAAAGTAAATGACAAGCATGCCACAGTCGGACGTCTGAGCGACATCACATAAAGGGCTTATATTAAAAGTAAATGACAAGCATGACACAGTCGGACGTCTGAGCGACATCACATAAAGGGCTTATATTAAAAGTAAATGACAAGCATGCCATAGTCGGACGTCTGAGCGACATCACATAAAGGGCTTATATCAAAAGTAAATGACAAGCATGCCACGGTCAGACGTCTGAGCGACATCACATAAAGGGCTTATATTTCAACATTCAAATACGAGTAATCCAGGAGGAAACACCATCCCAGGTAATACTCGGCGTATCACAACAACAACAGGTTAGTCCATCCGCAGGAATAATATTCAGTCAACTTTACTTCTGTTATTTAACATATTAGTTCTCCAGAGACTGACACTGACCGACACTTGACCTGTCAACCAACGTCCTTGACCGTGGACACGGCTACTCGACTAGTTTTGACTCTGCAGAGGTTGTACTCTTTACCCACAGCCAACGGATTTCAGTAGTCACAAAGGACTAGTTCCGTCTACGGTATTTTAGAAGAAAACACATCTGACCAGTACACACCCATTTTACATCCTGCTGCCAGGAATCACCCTAGGCAACGTTCAAGAAAAACTTTAAGGCGGGGAGGCCACTACCTCGAATAGCATGGGATCAAATTTATATCGCGCGCTCTAAGGGGTGCCCCCCTCTCAGTCCTAACCGGAAACACCCATGCCCCCTGACCGGATGACTGGCTTTAATCCTGGGCCATGGAACCCTCATCACGGCCCCTCTATTTGGTGTGTACATGGAAAGAGGTTTGCAACTTACTAAACCGCATTCTTTACAGAAAACATGTGGCAGCACGAAAAGAGGGTGAACGGGGACAAGACTCGATCTATGTCAACACTGGAGTTAAACAGTTTTCTTTGATAATACCGGCATCCTCCAACAATACCAGCATACAACCTCTCATGTCACCACATGACTAGGTTGTCTCATATTTCAAGATCACATCAAGTTTGTAGCTCACTTGCAACTTATTATGCATGGAATATAACATCATTCAAATGCTTATATAAATATGCCATGAGAAACTCTACTCAATCAAACATCAAAAACACTCGTCATATCAAAGGTTCAAATATGCTTGCCTGGTTCCGAGTAGTCGGAGTCTAACTCGGCGAAGTTGACGGCACCGTCTCCTTCTTCGGTATCTACGATATACACATATACGAATACTAACGTAAATACCGTGCGTGTATAAAAGTTGTTCCAAATATTTTTTAAATAAATACTATAAAAAACTAGACAGAAAAATAAAGATGACAGAAAAAGAATCAACTCAAAATCAGTTTTTGTTTAAAAGTTATTAAGGTTTCAAATCCAGGGACTATTCTGTTATAAACAGAAAACTGTCCAGGGGCAAACTGAATAAAACAGAAAACGTTCCGGGCGAAATATGCTAACTCCAGAAGAAAACGCATTTTGCCCGAAGGAGCTTTCAGAAAACGGTTCGAATATAACTAATAGAGGGTGACGAGGGGGTCCCGCATGTCAGGTTCAAAACGGGCTCGCCGGCGCCAGAAACTTGCGGTGATCGCCGGCGACGAACGGCTGCGAGACAGAGAGGGAAGGGAGTACCGGCGTGCTCAGGGAGGTGGCCTGCGTCAGTGAGAGGTGGAAGGGGTCGACGGAAAGCACCACAGCGACGGCCCCTTCCTCTCCGGCGGACGGCGGCGGCGGGCGAGGAAGGATCTCACCGGAGAGAGCTGCCGACTCCAAATTGAAGCTTGGGTTAGAACGGGTGGTGGATTAGAAGGTTACTGGCCAAGTTTGGGCTGCGGGGGCACACTCACCAGAGAGGATTTTGCCGGAGCCCGAAGCGGATCGGGGCGGCCGGAGTCGGGGAAGGAGGCTCTCCCGAAGCCCTCTGATGAGCGTGGCGAGGATCTGAGGAGAGGAAGAGAGGTGCTGGATCGATGGGAGGCTCGGGGCCTCTATTTATAGCCGGCCCGAGGTGGTTGCCGAAAATGGGATTACTCCGGCGAGCAATTACGGCGAGGCAGAGGTTGGACAGGAGGATTAGGTGACTGGGAATCGTCGGGTTGGTCCACTGGTACCATTCAAGGGATAAACTCGATCGAATTTGGCCTGCACCCGTGGTCTTGACGGAACGGAGCTCACGGGAACATTGGTGGCAGAGAGCGCGCTCTGCGCTTCTCAGGCCACGGCGACGGTCCTGCAGCGTGCTCAGGGGAAGAGACGAACACGCGTAGGCCACTGGTGGTTCGGGCGGTGCGGAGGACGGCGTTCTGCAGGGCTGGCTCCTGCCGGCCGCCACGGGAGGTTCTGCTGCCGCAGAAGACACCGGAGTTAACGCGACCGGTCACCACCGACGCTCGCAACCGGCCAAGAAACCGTGCGGCGCTCTGGATAAGAAGGAGGAACAGGGAGCAAGGCGCCAATGCGGGCACTGGCGAGATCGACGCTGCCGCCTGACGAACGCGACACTGCATCTCTGAACTTTCTGAATTTTTCTGAAATCGACTGAACAATGCACGCTAGCTGCTCGACGAAATGTTTGACGCAGGTGAAAAAAATTTCTTGAGCTGAAACTTGGAGGGGTGGTCTCTTGATGCATCCAGAGGCTTCCTGAATTTTCTCAGAATTTTTGGAAGAAAGAAAGAATGAATTCCATCAAAAATGGCAAATCTGGTCCAAACTGGCAGTGAACAAATTTTGAAATTTTTGAACTGTGGACCAGTATTTCTTTGGAGATCTCGGTTGAGGGTACTAAAGAGAAGCTAGGGTAATTTTCTTGGGGTCAAAGCTCAAAGGAATTTGGCACTTCCTTTGTAAACCACAAGGGTCCAGAAAAATGACAGAAAAATGTTTGATAAAGAAATAAATAGAATTAAAAACTAAAAGAGGTTGAAACTTGCTGGAATGGATGCTTGACTTGATCCAAAGTAGGTAGGAGAGTTTTTGGAAGAAAATTTTCAATATAGGTTATGGCAAGAGAGTGGCATAGGAGTGCTTTTGAATAGAAAAGGATAACTCCAAAATTATAGAAATTCTTTTTAATAAAAGAAAAAGCAGAAAATCCCAAGAGTAATTGTGTTGAAACAACACATGCTAAAAACCCTCAAGACCAAAACCAAATTTGAGAAAGATTTCATAAAAGATTCTGCCATCAAAAGTTTTTTAGAAGGAGATTCTTTTGGAAAAGAAAAATTCAAATAACCTCCTCCAAAACCAATAAAGAAATTTTGGCAAAAACCAAATTAAAATTTTGGGGTGTTACAAAGGGTACTGCGGGTGCGGTGCTCGATTCAAACAGTCGTCCCTGCCGTCGCCGCCGTCTTGCCGGCATCCAGCGCGGCGCCCTTGGTTTTCTTGGCTGCCAAAGAAATAATTTATCTTAGTCATGCCAATCTTTATGCATGAAAGATATGTTGCTTTACGCTAAATGAATGTTGCTCCCCTCTTGATTAATTTTGTCCTTGCACATATCTTATATCCTACGCTGTCTGGTAACCTTGCCGGTGCGCACACTTGCCGCGAGCGCTAGATGCGGGGCTTTAGCAGCCTGCTGGCGGTGCTGCTACTGGCAAGGCGACTTGCCGGGCCAGAACGCAGCTGCTAAGTTTGCCGAGCGGACTCGAGGCGAAACTAGAGCGCGGACTGACCACGACCAAGTCCCTTCGCATGCAGATTGATGTACAAGGACGAGAAACTAATCAAGACGACCCACGCTTGCCGGAAAACTTTTCGGTGCGCACGGTCCAGTCAGCAACGCTTGAGGAATGGGTCCTTAGCAGCTTGCCGGGAACGCCGCCTCCCGGAAAGGTTTACCTTCCCGGTGCCTGTGCAGCTGCTCACATCGCCGAGCGGACTCGAGGCGACTAGGAGCGCAACTAACCCCGGGAAGGCTCCTTCGCGTGTAGATGTAAGGAGCAAATGAAGATAGCAAAAGAAATGCAATCGTCACAAGTCTCTGTAACTTAGCTTTTCTTGCTGCTCATCTCGCATAGTGAGGCCGCGCTCGTGGTGATGACCGGCAACTCTCCAGAGGGTTACTCTCTAGGGCGCTGCCAGCCCCCGAGCTCGCCTTCCATGCGTATTCCTGCAACACTGGCGCGCCAAAGATGTCACGACAGCGTTTAAGCACAACAAGTTAATTAGCTTCTGGTTTATGATTAATTTGTCGCAATCTCGACTTCTGTCGAATGTTCCCTTGCTTGCCGGAACACTTTCCGGTGCGCACGATCCAGTGAGCAGCGCTTTGAGGAACGGGTCCTTAGCAGCTTGCTGGGAACGCCGCCTCCCGAAAAGGTTTACCTTCCCAGCTTTAGTGCAGCTGCACACATCGCCGAGCGGACTGAAGGCGACTAGGAGCGCAACTAGCCCCGGGGAGGCTCCTTAGCATACGGGTTACCGCAGAGATCCGAAGATAAAACTCAATAGCAGAAAGCAATTAAAGTTTTAGGACTTAGCTTCTGCGAAGGTCGTGGTGCCTTTCTCCTTGGACGCCATGACGTTGAAGATGACGAAGAATCTAGCGCGCTGACCGCTAGATCGGGTTCGCGCAACCTCTCCCCCCTACCTGGCGCGCCAAAGATGCAGGGGAATGACACCTATGGGATCGAGCCGATCCCTTTACTGTTCGGCAGGGAGAAAAGATCACGCAAAGAGCGGAACCAACGATCAACGCGAGGGATCTTTTACCCAGGTTCGGGCCGCAAAGATGCGTAAAACCCTACTCCTGCTTTAGTTGAATTATTGTGGATGTTCTTGGCTCAAGTACACGGAGCGCTCATGAGAATGAAGCAGCTACGCATGCAAAAATGGGCCTTCTGGAGTGCTCCCCTCCCTGTAGCTACGCCATGGGCCTCCTTTTATATGTCGAAGGGGTCTCCAACAGTGGCGAAGTACAAGAGGTGTAAAGTACCTACACTGATTCATGCTTATCACCGACATCTCAGGACAAATGCATTAAATGCTCTGCTTAGGTGTCCCTGCCTTTCTTGGGGATGGGGAAAGGGGCCGTCCCATCAGCACCGCCTAAGCCCTTCTGCGGCCAGCGCCGTGACACGCAACCAGGAGGACAAGCCCTAAACGACAGGTTGTCGCTGCGCTGGAGCGGCGGCACTGTGCTAGGGGTGACTCTTGCCGGGGGCGACTCTTGTCGGGGCTTGACGGGCCTGCCCGGCAAGATCTTGCCGGGGCCCTAGCCTTCGGGCTTCTGGCTTCTGTCTTCTGATCGTCGGCTTGAACGCCTTCTTGATAGTCTTGTGTTGTTCCCAGTTGTCCTCCGGCAAGCATCTTGCCGGGAGTCGCTTGCCGGTGACCTGAGTCTTGGATGAGTCCCATAAGTGGATTTCTCCTTCTGCCATGCCCTTCCAGCGTGGAGGCTGCAACTTGGCGGTGCATGTCCACGGGTAATGGACACCCCCTGTTCATTACACCGACATATTGTGTGTGGCATATCTTCTAGGCCGTAGCTCCGTTTTAAATGTTCCATATATGTTTTTCTACTAGAATGGCATGTAGAATTGTGTGGTACACTTTATTTTGCTGTTTAATAATAATAAAATATGTTTAGGACAGATCTGGACCGAATTCATAATTTGCACATGGGGTCATTTCAGAAATTTTATATGTTGTTTCCGACCTCATTTAATGTGCCTAGATGGCTAGTTTACTTATGCTTCACCTGTTGCCATGTTTAAGAACATTTAAACTTTCCATGTAAATAAACGAGAGTGAACTAAATGACTCAAACGTGGAGTTTCGTCAATATGCAACCCGTTACATATTGAGCTTCACTTAATGTGCAGAAGTCGATTGTTGTGCTTTGCCATGTCATGCATAACATGCATCATATTTGATGTGCATCATGTCATGCATATGTTGTGGTGTTTATCATGTGTTGATTGTTGTTTCTGGATTGCTTCTTCTCGATAGAGTTCCGAAAGCGTTCGGAGTGTGAGGATTCGTTCGACTACGTTGGTTCGTCTTCTTCATGGATTCGTCCTTGTTCCAAGCGGGATCTCAGGCAAGATGATCATTTCCCTGGATACCACTACTATCATTGCCATGCTAGTTGTCTCATTTCAATCGCTATGTCTCGCTACCTACCACTTGTATATCAAGCCCCCCAAAATGCCATGAAAGCCTCTAACCCCTCCACACCCCAGCAAACCATTGTTTGGCTATGTTACCGCTTGCTCAGCCCTTCTTATAGCGTTGCTAGTTGCATGTGCAAGTTGTTCCATGTGCCAACATGGATATCCTTTTTGATATATCACAATATTATTGCTATTTAATTTAATGCACATATATACTTGGTAAAAGGTGGAAGGCTTGGCCTTTTGCTCGGTGTTTTGTTCCACTTTTGCCGCCCTAGTTACTTGTGTACCGGTGTTATGTTCCATACTGAGCGCTCCTAACATGCTCAGGGTTGTTATGGGGACCCCCTTGATTTTCGTTTTGGGATAAAACTCTTTTGGCAAGGCCCAACATTGGTACTACATTTGCCTAATAACTAATAAAATTGTATAGGGACTTTCCGGACCTCGTGGATAATTAATCAACAACCTTGGCCAGTGCTCCTCATGAGTGTTGGTCCAAAACAAAGCCACTTGCAGGGCCACCCGGGGCAACTCGGGGGATTTCTATCTGGCCACCGTACGTACTGCTCATCCGGTCGTGTCCTGAGAATGAGATACGCGGCTCCTATCGGGTTCCTCGACACATCGGGCGGCCTTACTGGATTTGTTTTACCTTTCTCGAGCGTCTTGTGCGCGGGATTTCAAGGACACTTCGGGCTATCTCGAGGTTGAGATTTTCCATCGGGATTCCGCAAATACTACGGGTTATCCCGCGGTTGAGGAATTTCAATGCAGCTTGTGGTTAGTTTGGATGGATGAGTTGGAGCACCCCTGCAGGGTTAAATCTTTCATGGGAGCCGTGCCCGCTGTTATGTGGCAACTTGGAAATTTATTTAACATTTGGTCATAGAAAACTTATAGTAAACTCGAAAATAAAATACACCAACCATGTGCGTAACTGTGACTATCTCTTCTCGTGATTTCTGAACCGAGAGAGAACATGGTGGGGTTATGTTTGAACGTAAGTAGGTGTTCAGGATCACTTAGTGGTCATTACTAGATCACGTCTGTTTATGCGACGATCACCCCCCTTATTCTGGTACTCGTAAGTTAGCCACTCAAATAAATTCATAGTGCTTGCTGCAGCCTCACCACTTAACCATACCTCACCCATTAAGCTTTAATAGTCTTGATACCCTTGGAAATGAGATTACTAAGTCCCTATGGCTCACAGATTACTACAACAACATTTGCAGGTACAGGTAAAGTGTTACCTTGACGTGAGCGCGATGATTGTTCTATTTGGAGTTCTTCTTCTTCTTCTTCATCGATCATAGGATGGGTTCTAGGACGACAGCCTGGGATAGCAAGGATGGATGTCATTTTATCGTTTGATTTCGTCCGTAGTTGGACCCTACTCTTATGTATGATGATTGAATATGTTGCTGTATTGATGTGATCTTGATGTAGCTTCTAGCGAGTGTAAGCCAATTCCATATACTCATCTCTTCTTTACATGTACTTGTAATGATATCCATTCTTGTGAAACGACAAGATGCGCTTATATCCCTGTCGAGGCCCTCGAGCCAAAATAAGGATGGGATCGCATCTTGGGTGTTACAATCAACAACGAGCTCGTGAAGCGCAGCGTAACCGGCATGTTCCAGCTCTGCGTCGAGCCGAACCAGGGGCATGAAATCCTCTGAGACATCCACCAGGACGAGTGCGGCCACCACGCCGCCTCGCGGGCCCTGGTGGCCAAGGCATTTCGCCACGGTTTCTTCGGGCCGACTGCACTGCAGGGCACAAAGGATCTCGTCGACAAGTGCAATGGTTGCTAGCGCTTTAGCGCAAAGAGCCACCAGCAGACCGCCGCTCTCAAGACCATCCCCATCACGTGGTTGTTTGACGTCTGGGGCCTGGATATGGTGGGCCCATTCAAGACCGCCCTGGGCGGCATGACTCACCTGTTGGTTGTCATCGACAAATTCACCAAGTGGATCGAGGCCAAGCCGATCAAGAAGCTGGACGGCCCGACAACCGTCACGTTCATCAAGGACATCATTGTCCGCTATGGCCTACCCCATAGCATCATCACCGACAACGGCACCAACTTTGCTAAGGGCTTGCTTGCTCAGTACTGCTCCGTACTGAGTATCCGGCTAGACCTCGCGCCCATCGCCCACCCCCAATCGAATGGCCAGGTGGCGAGGGTCAACAGCCTGATCCTGGCCAGCATCAAGCTCCGGCTGGTCGAGCCGCTAGAGCGCTCGACCGGCTGCTATATCAAGAACTGTCGATTGTGCTCTGGAGCCTCCGGACCACCCCCAACCGGTCGACCGGTTTCATCCCCTTCTTCCTCGTACACGGGGCGGAGGAGGTCATCCCCATAGATATCGAGTTTGATTCGCCGCGTGTCACCCTATACACCGAGGCCGAAGCCAAAGAGGCGCGCGAGGACGACGTCGAACTCCTCTAGGAGGCACGTGAGCTGGCCCTTTCTAGGTCGGCCATCTACTAATAGAGCCTACGCCGCTACCACATCCGATGGATCAAGCCCCTCGCTTTTCGTGAAGATGATCTGGTGCTCCGGCTAATCCAATGGACAACCGGCCAGCACAAGCTATCCTCCCCGTGGGAGGGCCCCTTCATCGTCAGCAAAGCCTTGTGCAACAACGTGTATTATCTCATCGACGCGCAGAAGGCGAGAAAGAACGATAAGGACGACTCCGGCTCAGAGACGGAGTGCCCATGGAACGCCGAGCTCCTCCGCCCGTTTTACAGTTGAAGCAAGTTTATGTATGCATCACAACCTTTTGAGTCTATCAATGAAGCAGCCTACGCCCCCGAGCAAGTCTCGAGGACAGCCTTTTGATTACTCCACTTGCGTGTTTCCTCTTCATTTCCGCCTGCTCCTGGGCCGACACGTCCGGCTCTGGGACTGGCCGGCTCGCTCGCACCTCGCCAACCGGAGTCGGCCTAGTACTATGTTCCCACCCCCGCGGCCCAATCCATGACCCAGCTACAGACCGCAACCCGGCTGTCCGACCAGCGGGAGCACAAGCCAAAGGGGCGGGGCATATAGGAAAAATGACTAAGGAAAGGATCTAGTCCAGACGAGCCTCGCAACGCTTCGGCCGGCCACGCCGCCTGCTGCGCGGCCGGTCCGTGCTCGCCCGCGGCCCTTTGGCTTGTCCGGACCAGATCCTTTCCTTAGTCGTTTTTCCTATATGCCCTGCCCCTTTGGCTCGTCCTCACCTAAGTTGCCAAAGTCTCAAGTATGATGTCTTTGCCCCCGCGGCCCACTCCTCGACCTGGCTAGAGACCGCAACCCAACTGTCCAGCGGCGGGGAGCAAACGCCAAAGGAGTAAGGTAGATTGGAAAAATGGCTAAGGCAAACAAAGGAAAGAATGAGCCGTTAGCCGGCAACACACATTTTTACAAGCTTAAATTAACTAAGAGTAATGATATAACAGCCTCAGGACAGTGGTTCGGTTATAATGATAATACACCCCCAGTGGGTGGGTTTGGTCATTAACATGCAAAAGTCTTGAAAGAAAGCAGAGGCGCAAAGCAGCTTCGAGGCACTAGGCGGCTGGCGCCTCCGTCTTGCTCGCCGGCAGGGCCTGCTCCGTGTCGTCCGTCTTGCCAGCCAGTGGGGTCTGGTCTGCACCCTCGTTACGCCACCCGATGGAGTCTGTTGGGACGTCTCGGTCATGCTAGACGGTGGAGTCTGTTGGGCTGTCTCGGTCGCGCCAGTCGGTGGAGTCTGCTGGGTCGCCTCCACGGAGGACGCAGCCGTCTCACCGGTGTCCGCCTTGTCCTTCGCCGCAGCCTTGGTGCCATCTCCTCCTGAGCTGGAGCCGGTCCCTTCGGCGTCGTCCATGGTCGGGACGCGAAACTTGTCCTCCAGGACGGGCGTGCCGTCCTCCGCCAGCTCAGGGAAGTACTCATCCAGGGAGACGTACAAGGCAAGCTTGTTGGCATGGAAGCCGATGGCCTCGTTGCGCCGCGCCAAGTCCTTAGCAGCCTCGGCCCTCATGCTCGCCAGTTGGTCCAACTTGACGCCAGGGTACCATGACTGGACGAAGGATAGCACCATGCGCACGCTGGCCCGGGCTGCTGACGCCCTCCAGGCATCAAACCGGCCAACAGCGTTCTCCATCCACCCAGCGAGCCGGCCGACGGTGATGGAGTCCACCTTGCCCGACCAGAAGACCTTGGTGGCCTCCCCGCTAGCCGAGTGGAACCTCTCCAAGATGGCATTGATCCGCCCCAGCCGGGCCTCACTGGCGAGAACCACCTCCTCCATCATCCAAGCGTGGAGCTTGCCGATCTCGTGGCCGCGCCGGCAGATATCCTCCCTGTGCTGCGCCACAGCCCGCTCCGCCCGTTCTTGGGTCTCCGGAAAGTGGTCTAAGCGAAGAAAGGCAATGAGAAAAGGAAAGAAGAAAACCAAGTGTCGGCCGGCTGCGGCTGCTGGCTGGACGCAAGAAAAAGAATAACGAAGGAAGAACCGGCTAGACACTTATGGGTGAAGGCCTCGCCAATCCCGACGAAGAGCTTGAGCGCCTTCGCTTGCTCGCCTGCCGTTTCCTTCTCCACCTGTGCTCTGGCCGTCTCGGCCTTGCCAAGCTCCTCCCCGAGCTGGACCACCTCGGCTCTGAGGCCTCCGCCTCCTGCTCCTTCGTTGCCGACACCTTCGATGCGTCCTCCTTGGCCGCCGCCTCCTTCTAGAGCTCTGTGGAGAGGCACTCCAGATCCGCCTTGTGGCCGGACACCAGCTGCTCCCTCGCCTCTTGCTCCGCTTGGAGGTCCTTCTCCAGCCGGTCGCGCTTGCCGGTGATTTCGTTCCGCTTGTCCCGGACCTCCCCTAGCGTGCGCCGGAGCTCGCCCGCCTCCGCCTTGGGGACGGTCCACTCTGTAGTAAGGAAGCCGGTCAATAGCCGGTTAGACAAAACACTGATCAAAAGAAACACTTGGAAAGATCCGTCCCGGCTACCACGCAGCCGCGTAGTTGGCCCGAATCTCGAGGACTACACCCAGTGGGTGCGCTGGCGCACACCCACTAGAAGTCACATACCTTTGGCCTTCCGCAGCTCCGCCGTTTGGGCGTTGAGGTCCTTCTTGGCCTTGTAGTAGGCGGACTTGCTAAACCGGTACAAGGTGACGGCCTCGGCAAACAACGCATCACGTTTCGCATTCTTAGCCTGTAGAAAGATTGCCAAGACAAGGTCAGAAAATTACGAGAAGATCCGGCCCGTCTGCCACGCAGTCGGCCCGCATATCGGGGACTACATGCAGTGGGTGCGCTGGCGCGCCCCCACTTTAAGCAAAGCAATTTTAAAGCTAAAATTAAAGGACGGAAACTAACCTGGATGGCCCGCTCCACCGCCTGGAAATTGCCAACCGCGGCGTTGGCAAAGTCCGCCACCCCTTGGCGGTACCGCGGCATCACCCCGGCCGTTCCAGTCAGCGCAAGGGCCTGCTCCCCTTCCGGCACGCTCGGCCCGACAACGCTGGGGGCGCGGCTCATTCTCGCCCACTCCTCTTGGAGTTGGGTCATGGACCGAACAGACTGGCCGGACCCGTTGTCGGCCGGCCTCGAGGCGCTGGTATCGGTCGTGTGTGGGGCTAGTGCGTGCCAGTGATACGACGATGGCCCGGGCGTCGGTGCCCTGGCCCTTGGCTCCTACAGGCGTGGAACCTCCGCCGTCGAGCCGGCCGCCCCGCTCCTCTCTGGCAGCATGACCTATTGGGTGGCCGGTGTCGCGTCACCCCGGCTGGCTGGGCGGCAGTCAGCTCCGGGACCTTCTCCACGACCGGGGTCGCCGCCTCCACCTCTAAGGGCCGGGCCGGCTCCCGCCGCTGCTTCGAGCGCCTCTCTCGGTTCTGCAAAGCCGTGGGCTGGCTCATTGATGACCCACAAGTATAGGGGATCAATCGTAGCCCTTTTTAGAAGTAAGAGTGTCGAACTCAACGAGGAGCAGAAGGAAATGACAAGCGGTTTTCAGTAAGGTATTCTCTGCAAGTGTTGTAGGTAACAGTGATAGATAGTTTTATACCAAGACAATTCTTAACAAGTAGCAGAAGTAACAAAAGTGCAGCAAGGTGGCCCAATCCTTTTTATAGCAAAGGATAAGCCTGAAAGTTCTCTTATATAAAGCAAGCGCTCTCAAGGACACATGGGAATTTCCGTCTAGTCATGTTCATCATGTTTAGTTTATTCGCGTTCGCTACTTTAATAATTTTATATGTGGGTGGACCGGTGCTAAGGTGATATTCTTACTTGAACAAACAACCCACTTATGATTACCCCATCGCGCAAGCATTGACAACTACGAAAGAAAAATTAAGATAAATCTAACCATAGCATGAAACATATGGATCCAAATCAGCCCCTTACAGAATAACTCGTAAACTAGGGTTTAAGCTCCTGTCACTCTCGCAACCCATCATCTACTTACTACTCCACAATGTCTTCCTTTGGCCCAAGTATGGTGACGTGTCATGTAGTCGATGTTCACATGACACCACTAAAAGAAGAGCAACATACATATCATCAAAATATTGAACGAATGCCAACATCACATGATTACTTATAATAAGACTCATCCCATGTCCTCGAGAACAAAAGTAACTACTTACAAATCATGTTCATGTTCAAGATCAGAGGGGTGTTGAATATCATTAAGGATCTGAACATATAATCTTCCACCAAATAAACCAACAAGCATCAAGTACGAGATGTAATCAACACTACTAGTAACCCACAGGTACCAATCTGAGGTTTTGAGAAAAAGATTGAATACAAGAGATGAACTAGGGTTCGAGATGAGATGGTGCTGGTGAAGATGTTGATGAAGATTGGTCCTCCCACAATGGATGAAGGGTTGGTGATGACGATGGCTTCGATTTCCCCTTCCCGGAGGGAAGTTTCCCCAGCAGAACCGCTCCGCCGGAGATCAAAAGTGCTCTTGTCTAGGTTCCGCCTCGAGATGGTGGCGCTTCGTCCTGAAAGTATCCTCTCTATTTTTTCTAGGTCAAAACCCTTCATATAGCAGAAGACGGGGGTCGGAGATCACCTGTGGGACCCACAAGGCACCTGGGCGCACCTACCTGACTTGTGAGCGACTCGTGGCCCCCTCTGGTATTTCATGGCTCCAATATTTTTTTATTCAAAAAATATTTTCCATAAAATTTCAGGTCATTTGGAGTCCATCAGAATAGGTATCTCTCATGTGGCCTTTTGAGGTCCAGAATTCCAGCTGCTGGCAATGTTCCTCTCCATGTAGTCCTTGTAAATTTAGAGAGAAAAGGCACTAAAATTGTATCATAAAGTGGAATAATGACCAAAACAAAATAAATAACGCTAGTAAATCATGATGTAAAATAGACGTATCAACTCCCCCACGCTTAAACCTCGCTTGTCCTCAAGCGAAAACCAAACTCGATAATCATGACCACATGCTTAGAGAGAGGTGTCGCTAAAAATAAAATACGGATATGAAAGCATCATGATCATTATCATAACAAGAACTTAAAATCATAAAACTTCTCATAAACAAGTAATAATCTATCCACATGCTCAAGTATGAATCATAAACTCTATTGAAAACTAGCAAACTATGTTCTCAGTCATTGAAACAATTACAATCCATTATATTTCAGAAAGAGTCTATGTCAGAGCTTTGTTTAGCAAATTCACATACTCATCTATCATTTAGTCTTCCATGATTGCTGACACTCATGGGATATTTACAAAGAAAAGAGTTTCAATCAAACACACATGAAGATAGGGGTTTATAATCGGCCACCACCCAACAATTTATCTGAGGCATAACGTCAACAATAATAACTCATGATCACCTATATCCAACTAGATATATGTGCCTAGATCTTTCCCCACCACATGATGCTTGCAAAGTAGAGAGTAATAAGAATCGAATAGGAATTTTTATTGACTCTTGCATAAAAGTAAATACAGAAAAGTAAAAGATAGGCCCTTCGTAGAGGGAAGCAGAGGTTGTCATACACTTATTAGTAGTTGGATGTGCAAGCTCTTAATGGAAAGGAACGTCACTTTATATTGCCACTTACGATAGCAACCTTTATTATGCGGTCCATCGCTTTTATTTCTTTGCCATCACAAGATTGTACAAAGCTTATTTTCCCTTCCAATAAAAGATCATACATATTTAGGAGAAATTTTTATTTCTTTTGCACCGATGACAACTTACTAGAAGGATCTTATTCAATCCATAGGTATATATAGTGGACTCTCATGACAAGAAACTGGTTTTAATGGTTTATGGATGCACAAGTAGTATCTCTACTTGGTGCGAAGATTTTGGCTAGCAAAGGATAGGAGCAAGAACCACATGTTGGAGGATCCATGATAATGTAACTTCTATGTGAATATAAGCAAACATAACTCATTGCATTCTCTTCCTTGTCCAACATCAACTAATTTATTATGCATAGAATATTTAATGGGGGCTCACAATCGTAAAAGTTGTCCAAGATAGTATATTTATTTGTGAAACCTCTCTTTCATTATTACTTTTTCACGAATTGCATCAATGACTAATGCTATGTTTGCTAACCTCCAACAAATTTTACCAATTATACTCTCTTTATGTGAAGTCATTACTCCCCATGGGATTAGCACATGTTTATTTTTCATTCTTTTCATTGCTATGATTGATGCAAGAAAGTAAAGCAAGCAAACTCAACTAATCTTTATTAAATAACTCAAGCACATGATTACATAGATAGATAAATCACAAAGCAAACACTAGAAACTAAATCACACTAAAACTTTATTCTTCTAAATCACAAAATAGCTAAAGATAGAACTAAGATAGATGATGATAATAAAAGTGATGGTGATATGATACCGGGGCACCTTCCCCAAGCTTGGAACAAGCTAAGGGTGGTGCCCATACCCATGTACTCAAGTTTCCTTCTTAGGTGATGGTGGTGATGAAGTGGTAGGCTTGTCCTCCATCTTCCATGGCATGGGCTCCCCATCATAAAAAGAAGAACGTGTTTCCGAAATCCTGAAATCGGCAGCGATGCTTATCCTCTTAAACCTAGATTCATACTCACAGTTTTGGTTTTGCAGGTCATAGATTTGGGCTTGGAGATGCTCGATCCGCTCTTGAAGCTTGAAGAGAGCCTCCCCCACGTTCTTGGTGTCCAGCTTGTTCTCCCGGATGAATTCCGTAATCATAGAGTGATTAGCACTCAAACCATGCTCAACCATCCCTTGGCACTTGAAGATTTCCTGCTCCACCGCTTGAATCATGGCCTTCTTGCTTCCCTCCTTCTTCGGGCCTTGGACATCCCAGATGTGGAGCACACCCTCATGCATCTCAATGGCTTGAGGGTGCTTCATCACCTCCGGCAAGTAGGGATTGATGACCTTCTCGAATAACTTGTCCTTGGACGAACTTGATGAAGACATCGCGATCTAGATCTGCCAGAAAAATAGCCCAAAACAAGAACAGGGGAGAACTTGCGATACGGTGGTCAAAACATCGGGGAGTATATATAATGAAATTTTCTTTGTGAGGGACAATCAAACGGAAAGAAAACGGAGTCGGGAAGGCACACAAGGGGCCCATAAGGCACCTAGGAGCGCCCCAGAGGGGTGGGCGCGCCCAGCAGCCTTGTGACCTCCTCGTGGGTCCCCTCGGCTGGTTCTTATTTCTTTATTTTTTCTAATATTCCAAAACAGACAGAAACATTTTTATGGAATTTTTGGAGTCGGTTTACTTACCGTATCATGTACCTACCCTTTTTCAGGGTTCAAGAGTGTCCTGGAAGGTCTCTTTTATGTGCTCCTCCGGTGTCATTATTTGAATAACATTAGTCTCCTTGTTAATGGGTGTGCATGAAATATAAAGTTTAATTCTTTTCCCATTAACCACCTTACGATTTGTGCCTACCGCGTTATTTATCTTGATGGCTCTGGAGCGATAAACCTTCTCGATAATATAGGGTCCCTCCCATTTGGAGAGGAGTTTTCTTGCAAAGAATCTTAAACGAGAATTGTATAATAGAACATGATCACCAACATTAAATTCTCGTTTTTGTATTAACTTATCATGCCATGTTTTAACTTTTTCTTTAAACAACTTGGCATTTTCATAGGCTTGTGTTCTCCATTCATCTAGAGAGCTAATATCAAACAACCACTTTTCACCGGCAAGTTTGAAATCATAATTAAATTCCTTAATTGCCCAATATACCTTATGCTCTAACTCAAGAGGTAAATGACAAGCCTTACCCTAAACCACTTTATATGGAGACATACCCATGGGATTTTTATAAGTAATTATATATGCCCACAGTGCATCATCAAGTTTCTTAGACAATTTTTTTCTAGACCTATTAACGGTCTTTTTGCAAAATTAACTGTATTTCTCTATTGCTCAATTCAACTTGACAACTAGATTGAGGGTGATAAGGTGATGCGATTCTATGGTTAACATCGTATTTAGCTAGAAGCTTACGGAAAGCACCATGAATAAAATGTGAACCACCATCAGTCATTAAATATCTAGGGACTCCAAACCTCGGAAAGATAACTTCTTTAAGAATTTTAACATAAGTGTTATGATTAGCACTACTAGTTGGAATAGCTTCTACCCACTTAGTAACATAATCAACAACAACTAGAGTATGAGTGTATCTAATAGAGGAAGGAAAGGCCCCATATAATCAAATCCCCAAACATCAATTGGTTCGATAACAAGTGAATAATTCATTGTCATTTCCCGACGTCTATCAATATTACCAACTCATTGACATTCATTACAAGAAAGGACAAACTTACATGCATCCTTGAAGAGAGTAGGCCAATAAAAACCACATTGTAATACCTTATGTGCAGTTCTGTCTCCTGCATGGTGTCCTCCATACGCCTCGGAATGACACTTCCGTAGGATTTGTTCCTGTTCATGGTTAGGTACACAACCTCTAATAATACCATCTACTCCTTCTTTATATAGATGTGGTTCATCCCAAAAGTAATGTCTTAAATCAAAGAAGAACTTTTTCTTTTGTTGGTATGTAAAATTAGGTGGTATATATTTTTCGACAATGTAATTGGCATAGTCTGCATACCAAGGAGTATTACGAGAAGCATTTATAACAGCTAATTGCTCATCACAAAAACTATCATCACTAGGCAGTTGGTCATCAAGAACATTTTCCATTCTAGACAAGTTATCTGCTACTGGATTTTCAGCTCCCTTTCTATCAATAATATGTAAATCAAACTCCTGAAGTAAAAGAATCCACCTAATAAACCTAGGTTTAACATCTTTCTTTTCAATGGATATTTAATAGAAGCATGATCGGTGTGAATAGTAACTTTATAATCAATAATGTAAGGTCTAAACTTATCATAGGCATACACAACAGCTAAAAATTCTTTCTCAATAGTAGCATAATTTCTTTGAGCATTGTCTAAGGTCTTACTAGCATAATGGATAACATTTAATTTCTTATCAACTCTTTGCCCTAGAACAGCACCAACAGCATAATCACTAGCATCACACATGATTTCAAACAGTAAGTTCCAATCAGGTGGTTGAACAATAGGTGCAGAAATCAAAGCTTGCTTAAGTATTTCAAATGATTCTACACAATCATCATCAAAAACAAACGGAACATATTTTTGCAAAATATTGGTAAGAGGCCTAGAAATCTTAGAGAAATCCTTAATAAAGCATCTATAGAAACCAGCATGGCCAAGGAAACTTACTATACCTTTGATATCTTTAGGACATGGCATTTTCTCAATTGCATCAACTTTAGCTTTGTCCACTTCAATACCTTGTTCACAAATCTTATGCCCAAGTACTATACATTCATTAACCATAAAGTGACACTTCTCCCAATTCAAGGCAAGATTAGTTTCTTCACATCTCTACAAAACTCGATCAAGGTTGCTTAAGAAATCATCAAAAGAAGTATCGTAAACGGAAAAATCATCCATGAATACCTCAACAATCTTTTCACAAAAATTAGAGAATATTGCCATCATACATCTTTGAAAGGTAGAAGGTGAATTACACAAACCTAAAGGCATACGTCTATAAGCATAAGTTCCAAAAGGACAAGTAAAAGTGGTTTTCTCTTGATGTTCTTTTGACACATATGTATTTGAGAAAAGCCAGAATATCCATCAAGGAAACAAAAGTGTGTGTGCTTAGATAATCTTTCTAAGATTTGATCAATAAAGGCAAGGGATAATGATCTATTCTAGTAGCTTTGTTTAATTTCCTAAAATCAATTACCATCCTATAACCAGTTATGACTCTCTGTGGGATAAGTTTGTTTTTATCATTAGGAACAACGGTTATCCCTCCTTTCTTAGGCACACAATGAACAGGACTTACCCATCTACTATCAGCTATGGGATAAATAATACCTACCTCAAGAAGCTTCAATATTTCATTTCTTACCGCCTATTTCATTTTAGGATTAAGGCGACGTTAATGATCAACGGCGGGTTTAGCATCTGGCTCCATATTAATCTTGTGCTGGCATAACATAGGGCTAATGCCCTAAAGATCATCAAGAGTATATCCAATAGCAGCTCGGTGCTTCTTCAGAGTTTTAAGTAATCTCTTTTCCTCATGCACTGAAAGGTTAGCACTAATAATAACAGGATATATCTTCTTTTCATCAAGATAAGCATACTTTAGTGTATCAGATAGTGTCTTTCATTCAAACACATGATCACTCTTAGGTGGAAGAGGATCCCCTAAGGTGTCAACAGGAAGATTATGTTTAAGCATCGGTGATTGATCGAAGATTATTTTATCTATTTCATATCTTTCACTCATATGCATATCATTTTCATGGTCTAGCAAATATTGTTCTAACGAATCAGTAGAAGGCACAACAATAGAAGCAAGACCAATTATTTCATATTTAATAGATAAATCTTTCTCATGTGGTTGTCTACCAAACTTAGAGAAATTAAACTCATGAGATATATCACCAAAGTTGACTTTAACCTTTTCTTTAGCACAATCAATCAGCATTAACGGTATTCAAGAAGGTCTAACAAATATGATGGGACAAAAAATTATCTTGTAATCAACTAGGTACCAATAAATCAGTGGGGTACTTGACTTTACCACACAATACTTCAACATCTCGAACAATCCCAAGTGGTGAAATAGTATCTCTATTTGCCAGTTTAATAGTAACATCAATGTCCTCTAGCTCAACAGGTGCTAGATCATGCATAATTTCTTGATATAAAGTAAATGGAATGGCACTCACACTAGCACCTATATCACATAAACCATGACAGCAATGATCTGCAATCTTAATAGAAACAACAGGCATGTCAACCACCAGTTTATTCTTATCTAACACATCCTTTTCATTTCTAGCAGGTTTTGCAATTCTAGCAGCTTCACCACGGAAGTAAATAACATGTCCATCAATATTATCAACCAGGAGATATTTAACCATAGCAATATTAGGCTCTATATTTATTTGTTCAGAAGGTTTTGGTGTACTAACATTAATTTTATTAACCACGGTTGTAGATTTAGCATGTTCCTTAATCCTAACAGGAAAAAGTCATTTCTCAATGTAAGTAGTAGGAACAACTGGATCAACATTATAAAGAATTGTTTCTTCTTTAGCTATGCTAAGTTCCTTACAAGTTTCTTCAATAGGGGGTGAAATTTAAACCAGTTCTCCTTAGGGAGATCAACATGAGTAGAAAATAATTCACAAAAAGTAGCTCTATCTTAGAGTCAAGGCCATATTTTGCACTAAACTTATGAAAAGCTTCAGTTTCCATAAAAGATTCCACACAATCAAACTCAAGATTTATACCTGACTCATTACCCGTCTCGAATTCCCAGTCGTCAGAGTTGCCTTTAATTCTTTCACGAAGATCCCATTTGAATTCAGTAGTTCTTGTAGTAAAGGAGCCAATTGAAGAGTATCAAGCATCGATTAATTATCATGAGAAAGCCGAGCATAAAAGTGTTGTAAGATTATTTCCCTTGAGAGCTCATGATTGGAGCATGTATACATCATAGATTTAAGCCTCCCCTAAGCTTGAGCGATACTTTCTCCTTCCAAAATTAAATATATAATTCCAATCACGATGAACCAAATGCATAGGATAAAATTTCTGATGGAATTCCAGCTTCAATCGGTTCCAATCCCATGTAACGGTATCGTCCAATAGCCTATACCAAATCAATGTCTTTGCCTCCAAAGATAAAGGAAAAACCTTCTTCTTAACACCATCCTCGGATAAACCTGCAAACTTAAATAATCCACAAATTTCATATATATATATATATATATATATAGCACTATTCTGATCCCAGGATCAGAATAACTATTCTCATCACAGCGCCCTATATAGGGCCCGATGCGGATGCTCCCGAACTCTCGAACAGGGGCAGCGACAAAAACAAAAAAGCCCACCCCACCTCCCCCGATCCCGATCCACCACCTTCCCCGATCCCAATCCCGCACCTCCTGCTCCCAACCGGCGACGCGCCCGCCACCCCACCCCCAACCGGCGGTGGCGCCGCCACAAGCCCCCCCTCCCCCAACCGGAGATGCGGCCGCTGCCCCGCCCCCAACTGAAGACGCCGCCACTGCCCCGGCTAGCCCCGCGCGCCGCCGCCTCCTACCGGATCCCACCGGCAGAGCTCACCATGGCAACCCCCCGTGTTCCTCCTCTCGCCGCCGCCCTAGAGAGGAACCTCCCAAGCCTGCACCACGGGCGGAGCTCCCCTGCCCCAGTGCCTCTTCTCCACGCATGCCCTCCTTCCTCGCCGGAGCTGGTGCGGGCCGCCGCATCACCCCGCTGGCCGGGATTCCCCCTTCCCCGCCCCCGCGCCGTCCTGGCCAGCCACATTGACCTTCTCACGAGGGCCACCTTGACCTTCCTAAGGAAGGTTCATCCATGGAGCGGTCTGGCTCGATACACACCTCCGCCTCCGTCACCACATGCACTGCCACCGCATGGAGCTACAGCACACCGCCTCGACCTGCCCAGTGCCAAGCTTCCCTTATGCGCCATCGGCTACCACTCGCGGCAGCATTGCTACTTCCCTCCCCGTTGTGACAGCAGCGAGCGGCTGCTCGTCCATTGGCCTGCTCTTGTCTCGTTGTATTCAGAAAAGTTCAGATAAACTAACTGAACTCATGTGCTGCTTCGTCCAAAATACCGTGGATTTGTGCTACTGATTACTAAAAAGTTCAGAAAATGTTTTCCCAACAAACAGAAGTTCAGGACGCTGTGTGTTGATAGTTCAGAAAGTCCCGTGTGCACGGATCCGGTGGTGCTTGACTGCATCGGCCACCACGTCTGTGACCCCCCACCACCCGACAACAAGGACAGTGAGCCGTCGACGTTGCCGCAAAGACCCTGATGGAAGCTGAGTCACTACCCATCCGTATCCACCTTCTTCCATTGTCCGATGCCCTCACCAACAGCAGCGGAAATGCCTTTCAGCTGCTGCACTTGGTTCCAGTGAAAAATGACAAGTTGTGTTTGCTTGTTCCCACCATTGAGGCTGATGATAGGCAAACATGCACTCTTTTTTTTCTCGCCTTACATATGTAACTTTGATGGTCAGTTTCTAAGATCTCTCATGCCTTATGTGGAGTGGTTTTCTTCCTTCTGCGATTCCATGTTTATTAAAACACAAGGATTTCTCTCCGTTACTAAATAATAAACCAAGAAGTTCAAATAAAAAAGATAGAGGAGTTCAAAATTTATAGAAAAAGTGAATTTCCCCTGTTTCTAGAAAAAACCTAGAGGTTCAAATGTGTCTCCACAATTTTCTGCAGTAATTAGTACGGCTGCGGTCCAGTGTGTTGATCTTCTTCATTCCGTGTTCAAGTCCAATGTGTATGTGTATTGTTGTGTGTAATTTTCTTGAAATTCAATAGCATGCGAAGTTCGTGTTTCAGAAATTCATAAGTTCACGTGTACCACATACTGAAGAAAAAGATGGAGAAGTTCGATGATTATAGAAAACTAGGATTTTCCTCGTTATTAAAGAATGGAAACAAGAAGTTCAAAAATAAAATAACAGGAAGTTCAACTTTTTAAAAATAGAGCGCTTCAAAATTTCATAAAAAAGATTAAGAAATAAAACCAGGAAGTCCATATTAAAAATATGGAGAAGTTCGATGATTACAGAAAACTCGGATTTTCCTCGTTATTAAAGAATGGAAACAAGAAGTGCAAAAATAAAATAAAAGGAAGTTCAACTTTTTAAAAATAGAGCGCTTCAAAATTTCATAAAAAAGATTAAGAAATAAAACTAGGAAGTCCATATTTAAAAGATGGAGAAGTTCGATGATTATAGAAAACTCTGATTTTCCTCGTTATTAAAGAATGGAAACAAGAAGTTCAAAAATAAAATAACAAGAAGTTCAACTTTTTAAAAATAGAGCGCTTCAAAATTTCATAAAAAAGATTAAGAAATAAAACCAGAAAGTCCATATTAAAAAGATGGAGAAGTTTGATGATTATAGAAAACTCGGATTTTCCTCGTTATTAAAGAATGGAAACAAGAAGTTCAAAAATAAAATAACAAAAAGTTCAACTTTTTAAAAATAGAGCGCTTCAAAATTTCATAAAAAAGATTAAGAAATAAAACCAGGAAGTACATATTAAAAAGATGGAGAAGTTCGATGATTATAGAAAACTCGGATTTTCCTCGTTATTAAAGAATGGAAGCAAGAAGTTCAAAAATAAAATAACAAGAAGTTCAACTTTTTAAAAATAGAGCGCTTCAAAATTTCATAAAAAAGATTAAGAAATAAAACCTGGAAGTCCATATTAAAAAGATGGAGAAGTTTGATGATTATAGAAAACTCAGATTTTCCTCGGAGCCAAAACAGCATACAGAGTGGTAGTACCGCTCCCATAACCGGTAGTACCGCTCGAGCGGTACTACCGCGTTTCCACTACCGCTCTACTACCGCTTAGAAATTTCTTCTGGACACCCAAGCGGAAGTAGCGTGGTACTTAGCCGTGCCCAGAGCGGTACTACCGCTTGCCGTCGCGTAGACTCGTGCAGATTTTGGAAGAAGTTCAGGTGCACGGCACGGGAAAGTTCAAAACTTGTTGTGAGAGTGGTAATTGTCATGGTATATCATTCGTGCAACTCCGATGAACGGGTGAGAAATTACGAACAAAAATACGTGGTAGAAGTTCAAAGTGAAAACACCGGGAAGTTCAACTACTACACGGAATGCATTTCAAATGAGAATAAAACGAATAAAAAACTAAAAGCCTAAAAGATTTGTTGCAAGAAGTTCACGTGCTCCTCCCGTTGCAGTTCGAGATCTCTAGTGCGAGTATGCTAAAAGACAAATGGGTGAGAAATTACAAACGAAAACATGTCACAGAAGTTCAATGTGGAAACAGCAGGAAGTTGAATTACTACGCTAAATGAATTTCGAATGAAAATCTTATAAACCGTCGCGAGTATGAAAAAAATGATCAAGACGAAAAAGTTGCGTGTTTACAACAGCTTTCCATCGGTATATCACTTGCTCAATTCGGTGAGTGAATGAAGAGCTACGAGCAAAAAACAGTACGTGATGAAACAGAGTGAAGTTCAGGTAGACGTGCTGATGAAGTTCAACTTCTTCACAGAGTGCAGTTTCGAAGACTCTGTATCGCGATGAAGGCAGAACGCGTCATCTCGCCGTTTTCGAAATTGCTTGAAAACGGCTAGGAATCAGAGAAAACCATCAACACGCAAAAGTTTCGCATTTTCTGTAGCTTTTCAACGGTATATTATTTGCCCCATTCCGATAAAGTTTGTAGAAATTACGGCGAAAATACGTTTTTACCCATTTTCAAAATTGACTTAAAACCGTAAAGAATTGGGAGAAACAATATATACCAAAAAGTTTCGCATTTGTTCAAGCTTTCCAACGCCATATCATTTGCTGCATTCGGACGTACGGTTAAAAACTTAAATCTAAAATACGAACTCGGTGGAACTTGTACCGTTTTCTAAATTACTCTTAAACCGTTCAAAATTAGAAAAAACTTTCAACATGGAAAAGTAGCGCATTTTCATAAGCTTTCCAAAGCCATATCATTTGCCTCAATTGGATTAGCCGTTTAGAAACGACATCGAAAATAAGAACTCGGCTGTTCGGTTTGCGAAATTTTACGATTTTCCAAATTACTCTTTAACCATAGAGAATTAGAGAAAACTATCAACATGTGGAAGGAGCGGTTTTGCAGCAGTTTTACAACTCCATATTATTTGCCTCATTCCGATAAACAGTTTAGAAATGCGATCGAAAATACGATTCACGTTTTTGGTATGAAGAAAAAACGGTTTTCAAAACTGCTCTTAAACCGCTTACATTTTGCCAAAAATTTAACTTGGGTCATGATGCTCGTGTCCATAGCTTTCCAACGGTATATCGCAAGCCCCATTTGGGCAATGTTTGCGGAAGTTCAACCTAGCACTCGGGGAAGTTCAGGTCGAACAACTCACGCAGTAAAATTGCAGCAGACGCATGTTCATCACGACCCGAGAGCAAAATCCGCCAATGAGCGAGATTCCTATTTAAAACGGGCATTTAGTTGCTAAAAACCGTTTGCAGATTACACTTACATCACATAGAACACGATTGACCAAAAAATTCGCGCAGGGAGACACGGTTGCGAAGATAGCCCGAAGGTCGGGTTCCTACAGAGGGAAGTTCAGGGTTATGTAACTCAGGAAGTTCAACCCGTGATCGGAATAATATTCTGACCCCGTGATCAGAATAGAGAGAGAGAGAGAGAGAGAGAGAGAGAGAGAGAGAGAGAGTAGCACTATTCTGATCCCAGGATCAGAATAACTATTCTGATCACAACGCCCTATATAGGGCCCGATGCGGATGCTCCCGAACTCTCGAACAGGGGCAGCGACAAAAAAAAAGCCCACCCCACCTCCCCCGATCCCGATCCACCACCTTCCCCGATCCCAATCCCGCACCTTCTGCCCCCAACCGGCGACGCGCCCGCCACCCTGCACCCAACCGGCGGCGGCGCCGCCACAAGCCCCCCCCCCAACCGGAGATGCGGACGCTGCCCCGCCCGCAACTGAAGACGCCGCCACTGCCTCGGCTAGCCCCGCACGCTGCCGCCCGCCGGAAACCCCGCGGGTCGCCGCCTCCTACCGGATCCCACCGGCAGAGCTCACCACGGCAACCCCCCGCGTTCCTCCTCTCGCCGCCGCCCTGGAGAGGAACCTCCCAAGCCTGCACCACGGGCGGAGCTCCCCTGCCCCAGTGCCTCTTCTCCACGCATGCCCTCCATCCTCGCCGGAGCTGGTGCGGGCCGCCGCATCACCCCGCTGGCCGGGATTCCCCCTTCCCCGCCCCCGCGCCGTCCTGGCCGGCCACATCGACCTTCTCACGAGGGCCACCTTGACCTTCCTGAGGAAGGTTCATCCATGGAGCGGTCTGGCTCGATACACAACTCCACCTCCGTCACCACATGCACTGCCACCGCATGGAGCTACAGCACACCGCCTCGACCTGCCCAGTGCCAAGCTTCCCTTATGCGCCATCGGCTACCACTCGCGGCAGCATGGCTACTTCCCTCCCCGTTGTGACAGCAGCGAGCGGCCGCTCGTCCATTGGCCTGCTCTTGTCTCGTTGTATTCAGAAAAGTTCAGATAAACTAACTGAACTCATGTGCTGCTTCGTCCAAAATACCGTGGATTTGTGCTACTGATTACTAAAAAGTTCAGAAAATGTTTTCCCAACAAACAGAAGTTCAGGTCGCTGTGTGTTGATAGTTTAGAAAGTCCCGTGTGCACGGATCCGGTGGTGCTTGATTGCATCGGCCACCACGTCTGTGACCCCCCACCACCCGACAGCAAGGACAGTGAGCCGTCGACGTTGGCGCAAAGACCCTGATGGAAGCTGAGTCACTACCCATCCGTATCCACCTTCTTCCATCGTCCGACGCCCTCACCAACAGCAGTGGAAATGCCTTTCAGCTGCTGCACTTGGTTCCAGTGAAAAATGACAAGTTGTGTTTGCTTGTTCCCACCATTGAGGTTGCTGATAGGCAAACATGCACTCTTTTTTTTCTCGCCTTACATATGTAACTTTGATGGTCAGTTTCTAAGATCTCTCATGCCTTATGTGGAGTGGTTTTCTTCCTTCTGCGATTCGATGTTTATTACAACACAAGGATTTCTCTCCGTTACTAAATAATAAACCAAGAAGTTCAAATAAAAAAGATAGAGGAGTTCAAAATTTATAGAAAAAGTGAATTTCCCCCGTTTCTAGAAAAAACCTAGAGGTTCAAATGTGTCTCCACAATTTTCTGCAGTAATTAGTAAGGTTGCGGTCCAGTGTGTTGATCTTCTTCATTCCGTGTTCAAGTCCAATGTGTATGTGTATTGTTGTGTGTAATTTTCTTGAAATTCAATAGCATGCGAAGTTCGTGTTTCAGAAATTCATAAGTTCACGTGTACCACATACTGAAGAAAAAGATGGAGAAGTTCGATGATTATAGAAAACTCAGATTTTCCTCGTTATTAAAGAATGGAAACAAGAAGTTCAAAAATAAAATAACAGGAAGTTCAACTTTTTAAAAATAGAGCGCTTCAAAATTTCATAAAAAAGATTAAGAAATAAAACAAAGAAGTCCATATTAAAAAGATGGAGAAGTTCGATGATTATAGAAAACTCGGATTTTCCTCGTTATTAAAGAATGGAAACAAGAAGTTCAAAAATAAAATAACAAGAAGTTCAACTTTTTAAAAATAGAGCGCTTCAAAATTTCATAAAAAAGATTAAGAAATAAAACCAGGAAGTCCATATTAAAAAGATGGAGAAGTTCGATGATTATAGAAAACTCAGATTTTCCTCGGAGCCAAAACAGCATACAGAGCGGTAGTACCGCTCCCATAAGCGGTAGTACCGCTCGAGCGGTACTACCGCGTTTCCACTACCGCTCTACTACCGCTTAGAAATTTCTTCTGGACACCCGAGCAGAAGTAGTGCGGTACTTAGCCGTGCCCAGAGCGGTACTACCGTGCCCAGAGCGGTACTACCGTGTCCAGAGCGGTACTACCGCTTGCCGTCGCGCAGACTCGGGCAGATTTTGGAAGAAGTTCAGGTGCTCGGCACGGGAAAGTTCAAAACTTGTTGTGAGAGTGGTAATTGGCATGGTATATCATTTGTGCAACTCCGATGAACGCGTGAGAAATTACGAACAAAAATATGTGGTAGAAGTTCAAAGTGAAAACACCGGGAAGTTCAACTACTACACGGAATGCATTTCAAATGAGAATAAAATGAGTAAAAAACTAAAAGCCTAAAAGATTTGTTGCAAGAAGTTCACGTGCTCCTCCCGGTGCAGTTCGAGATCTCTAGTGCTAGTATGCTAAAAGACAAATGGGTGAGAAATTACAAACGAAAACATGTCACAGAAGTTCAACATGGAAACAGCAGGAAGTTCAATTACTACGCTAAATGAATTTCGAATGAAAATCTTTTAAACCGTCGCGAGTATGAAAAAAATGATCAAGACGGAAAAGTTGCGTGTTTACAACAGCTTTCCATCGGTATATCACTTGCTCAATTCGATGAGTGGATGGACAGCTACGAGCAAAAAATAGTACGTGATGAAACAGAGTGAAGTTCAGGTAGACGTGCTGATGAAGTTCAACTTCTTCACAGAGTGCAATTTCGAAGACTGTATCGCGATGAAGGCAGAACAGGTCATCTCGCCGTTTTCGAAATTGCTTGAAAACGGCTAGGAATCAGAGAAAACCATCAACATGCAAAAGTTTCGCATTTTCCGTAGCTTTTCAACGGTATATTATTTTCCCCATTCCGATAAAGTTTGTAGAAATTATGGTGAAAATACGTTTTTAGCCATTTTCAAAATTGACTTAAAACCGTAAAGAATTGGGAGAAATAATATATATACCAAAACGTTTCGCATTTGTTCAAGCTTTGCAACGCCATATCATTTGCTGCATTCGGACGTACGGTTAAAAAATTAACTCGAAAATACGAACTCGGTGGAACTTGTACCGTTTTCTAAATTACTCTTAAACCGTTCAAAATTAGAAAAACTTTCAACATGGAAAAGTAGCGCATTTTCATAAGCTTTCCAACGCCATATCATTTGCCTCAATTGGATTAGCCGTTTAGAAATGACATCGAAAATAAGAACTCGGCTGTTCGGTTTGCGAAATTTTATGATTTTCCAAATTACTCTTTAACCATAGGGAATTAGAGAAAACTATCAACATGTGGAAGGAGCGGTTTTACAGCAGCTTTTCAACTCCATATTATTTGCCTCATTCCGATAAATGGTTTACAAATGCGATCAAAAATACGATTCACATTTTTGGTATGAAGAAAAAACTGTTTTCAAAACTGCTCTTAAACCGCTTACATTTTGCCAAAAATTTAACTTGGGTCATGATGCTCGTGTCCATAGCTTTCCAACGGTATATCGCAAGCCCCATTTGGGCAATGTTTGCGGAAGTTCAACCTAGCACTCGGGGAAGTTCAGGTCGAACAACTCACGCAGTAAAATTGCAGCAGACGCATGTTCATCACGGCCCGAGAGCAAAATCTGCCAATGAGCGAGATTCCTATTTAAAACGGGCATTTAGTTGCTAAAAACCGTTTGCAGATTACACTTACATCACATAGAACACGATTGACCAGAAAAATTCACGCGGGGAGACACGGTTGCGAAGATAGCCCGAAGGTCGGGTTCCTACAGAGGGAAGTTCAGGGTTATGTAACTCAGGAAGTTCAACCCGTGATCAGAATAATATTCTGATCCCGTGATCAGAATAGTGTTTATATATATATATATTCTGATCCTAGGATCAGAATAATTATTATGATCTGATCAGAGCGCCCTATATAGGGCCCGATGCGGATGCTCCCGAACTCTCGAACAGGGGCAGCGACAAAAAAAAAGCCCACCCCACCTCCCCCGATCCCGATCCACCACCTTCCCCGATCCCAATCCCGCACCTCCTGCCCCCAACAGGCGACGCGCCCGCCACCCCGCCCCCAACCGGTGGCGGCGCCGCCACAAGCCCCCCCCCCCCAACCGGAGATGCGGCCGCTGCCCCGCCCCCAACTGAAGACGCCGCCACTGCCCCGGCTAGCCCCGCGCGCTGCCGCCCGCCGGAAACCTTGCGCGCCGCCGCCTCCTACCGGATCTCACCGGCAGAGCTCGCCACGGCAACCCCCCGCGTTCCTCCTCTCGCTGCCGCCCTGGAGAGGAACCTCCCAAGCCTGCACCACGGGCGGAGCTCCCCTGCCCCAGTGCCTCTTCTCCACGCATGCCCTCCTTCCTCGCCGGAGCTGGTGCGGGCCGCCGCATCACCCCGCTGGCCGGCCACATCGACCTTCTCACGAGGGCCACCTTGACCTTCCTGAGGAAGGTTCATCCATGGAGCGGTCTGGCTTGATACACACCTCCGCCTCCGTCACCACATGCACTGCCACCGCATGGAGCTACAGCACACCGCCTCGACCTGCCCAGTACCAAGCTTCCCTTATGCTCCATCGGCTACCACTCGCGGCAGCATGGCTACTTCCCTCCCCGTTGTGACAGCAGCGAGCGGCCGCTCGTCCATTGGCCTGCTCTTGTCTCGTTGTATTCAGAAAAGTTCAGATAAACTAACTGAACTCATGTGCTGCTTCGTCCAAAATACCGTGGATTTGTGCTACTGATTACTAAAAAGTTCAGAAAATGTTTTCCCAACAAACAGAAGTTCAGGTCGCTATGTGTTGATAGTTCAGAAAGTCCCGTGTGCATGGATCCGGTGGTGCTTGACTGCATCGGCCACCATGTATGTGACCCCCCACCACCCGACAGCAAGGACAGTGAGCCGTCGATGTTGGCGCAAAGACCCTGATGGAAACTGAGTCACTACCCATCCGTATCCACCTTCTTCCATCGTCCAACGCCCTCACCAACAGCAGCGGAAATGCCTTTCAGCTGCTGCACTTGGTTCCAGTGAAAAATGACAAGTTGTGTTTGCTTGTTCCCACCATTGAGGCTGATGATAGGCAAACATGCACTCTTTTTTTTCTCGCCTTACATATGTAACTTTGATGGCCAGTTTCTAAGATCTCTCATGCCTTATGTGGAGTGGTTTTCTTCCTTCTGCGATTCGATGTTTATTACAACACAAGGATTTCTCTCCGTTACTAAATAATAAACCAAGAAGTTCAAATAAAAAAGATAGAGGAGTTCAAAATTTATAGAAAAAGTGAATTTCCCCCGTTTCTAGAAAAAACCTAGAGGTTCAAATGTGTCTCCACAATTTTCTGCAGTAATTAGTACGGCTGCGGTCCAGTGTGTTGATCTTCTTCATTCCGTGTTCAAGTCCAATGTGTATGTGTATTGTTGTGTGTAATTTTCTTGAAATTCAATAGCATGCGAAGTTCGTGTTTCAGAAATTCATAAGTTCACGTGTACCACATACTGAAGAAAAAGATGGAGAAGTTCGATGATTATAGAAAACTCAGATTTTCCTCGTTATTAAAGAATGGAAACAAGAAGTTCAAAAATAAAATAACAGGAAGTTCAACTTTTTCAAAATAGAGCGCTTCAAAATTTCATAAAAAAGATTAAGAAATAAAACCAGGAAGTCTATATTAAAAAGATGGAGAAGTTCGATGATTATAGAAAACTCGGATTTTCCTCGTTATTAAAGAATGGAAACAAGAAGTTCAAAAATAAAATAACAAGAAGTTGAACTTTTTAAAAATAGAGCGCTTCAAAATTTCATAAAAAAGATTAAGAAATAAAACCAGGAAGTGCATATTAAAAAGATGGAGAAGTTCGATGATTATAGAAAACTCAGATTTTCCTCGAGCCAAAACAGCATACAGAGCGGTAGTACCGCTCCCATAAGCGGTAGTACCGCTCGAGCGGTACTACCGCGTTTCCACTACCGCTCTACTACCGCTTAGAAATTTCTTCTGGACACCCGAGCGGAAGTAGCGCGGTACTTAGCCGTGCCCAGAGCGGTACTACCGTGCCCAGAGCGGTACTACCGCTTGCCGTCACGCAGACTCGGGCAGATTTTGGAAGAAGTTTAGGTGCTCGGCACGGGAAAGTTCAAAACTTGTTGTGAGAGTGGTAACTGGCATGGTATATCATTTGTGCAACTCCGATCAACGGGTGAGAAATTACGAACAAAAATACGTGGTCGAAGTTCAAAGTGAAAACACCGGGAAGTTCAACTACTACACGGAATGCATTTCAAATGAGAATAAAACGAATAAAAAACTAAAAGCCTAAAAGATTTGTTGCAAGAAGTTCACGTGCTCCTCCCGGTGCAGTTCGAGATCTCTAGTGCGAGTATGCTAAAAGACAAATGGGTGAGAAATTACAAACGAAAACACGTCACAGAAGTTCAACGTGGAAACAGCAGGAAGTTCAATTACTATGCTAAATGAATTTAGAATGAAAATCTTTTAAACCATCGCGAGTATGAAAAAAATGATCAAGACGGAAAAGTTGTGTGTTTACGACAGCTTTCCATCGGTATATCACTTGCTCAATTCCGGTGAGTGGATGGAGAGCTACGAGCAAAAAACAGTACGTGATGAAACAGAGTGAAGTTCAGGTAGACGTGTTGATGAAGTTCAAGTTCTTCACGCGGTGCATTTTCGAAGACCTTGTTTCGCGATAAAAGGCAGAACACCTCATCTCGCCGTTTTCGAAATTGCTTGAAAACCGCTAGGAATCAGAGAAAACCACCTGGATGAAAAAGTTTCGCATTTTCCGTAGCTTTTCAACGGTATATTATTTGCCCCATTCCGATAAAGTTTCTAGAAATTACGGCCAAAATACGTTTTCAGCCATTTTCGAAATTGACGTAAAACCGTAAAGAATTGGAAAAAACAATCCACATATAGAAGTTTCGCATTTCTTCAAGCTTTCCAACGCCATATCATTTGCCTCTTTCCGACAAACCGTTGAGAAAATAACGTGAAAATACGCACTCGGTACAGATTCGGCCATTTTCTAAATTACTTTTGAACCGTTCATAGTTAGAACAATAGGTCTAGGCTTTCCAACGCCATATCATATGCATCAATAGGTCTAGGCGTTTTGAAACTAACCCCGAAATACGAACCCGGCTGTTCGCTTTCAGAAATTCCGCCATTTTTTAAATTCCTCTTTAACCATAGGGAATTTGGAAAAACGTTCAACATGTGAAATGAGCGGATTTGCAGCAGCTATCCAACGCCATCTCATTTTCCTCATTCCGATGAATGGTTTAGAAATAGCGTCGAAAATACGATTCACATTTTTTTGTATGAATAAAAACGGTTTTCAAAACTGCTTTTAAACCGTGTACATTTTGCCAAAAATTCAACCAAAGCTGTTATACTGGTGTCCATAGCTTTCTAACGGTATATTGCAAGACCCATTTGGGCACTTTGCCGGAAGTTCAACCTAGCACTCGGGGAAGTTCAGGTCGAACAACTCAGGCAGTAAAATTACAGCAGAAGCAAGTTCATCACATCCACGAGAGCATATCCGCCAACGAGCGAGATTCCTATTTAAAACGGCCATTTAGTTGCTAAAAACCATTCCCATATTACACTTACATCACATAGAACACGACTGACCAGAAAAATTCGCGCGGGGAGACACGGTTGCGAAGATAGCCCGAAGGTCGGGTTCCTACAGAGGGAAGTTCAGGGTTATGTAACTCAGGAAGTTCAACCCGTGATCAGAATAATATTCTGATCCCGTGATCAGAATAGTGTTTATATATATATATATATATATATATATATATATATATATATATATATATATATATATATATATATATATATATATATATATATATATACAGACCATTTGTTCTGACATCGATGTGAGAATAACTATTTTGACAACACTTCCGAACTGCAGGGTTAACGCGGGTGCACTGCATCCCTATCAAATGAACACTGCAATGTGAGCAGAAAAAACTACACGCATTTTTCGCCACCGTTTTCGCTCCAGTTTCTAAACCGTTTGTCGGAACGAGACGTATAATATACGGTTGGATAGCTACGCAAAATCCACAACTTTTCTATGTTGACCACATTTCGCGATTCCCCACGGTATAAGAGCAGTTTCGAAAACGGTGGTCGACCGAAGAGTGGCAGCGAGCGTATTTTCATGTTTTTTTCTAAACCGCTCGTCGGAATGAATCAAACGATACGGTGTTAGAAAGATATCGTCGAGGCGCAGCTTTTTCATGTAGATAACTCTCTCTAATTCCTTATGGTTTGAGAGTAATTTCAAATATACTAAAAACGGAATTCTGTTTTTCAAATTTTACGAATTTTTTGGTACGGTTTTTGCTGTAGTTTTCTAACCGTTTGTCAGAACGAGGCGTGTGATACGGCGTTGGAAAGCTGTGTAATGGGCGCAACTTTCATATGTTGATCATTTTTTGAGATTCTTCACGATTTAAACGAATTGAAAACGATGCGGCTGCCTACGAGTGGCAACGAGTGTATTTTCATGATTTTTCCAAACCCACTCACCGGAATGATGCAAATGATATGGCATTGGAAAGATATCGACGAGGCGCAACTTTTTCATGTAGAACACCCTCTCTAAATCCTTACAGTTTAAGAGCAGTTTTGAAATTACCGAAACGCGGACACTCCGTTTTTCGCGACACCACAATCGACGAGTGGATCGCATTGGACAGAAGAACGCACTTCTTCGGACCGAATATTGCACTGCACTTGACGGGCAAGCGAACTACATGATTTATTTTGTCCTTTTTCCTAAAGATACTATGAGTGAGAGTGAACCGCATGGATGAGGGCAAGTGAATCACATCAATATGTGTTTTTTCTCGTGTGTTCTACGCTGCAGGCAAGGGGAGTAGTGAACTACATATGCTTTCTCTCTCAAAAAAAGAATCCTTATGTTATGCACTGCACGGAGGAGAGTAGCGAACTTCATACATTTTTCCCAACATTTTTGTTTTACAGAGTGAACCACTTGAGTCGCTACAAATAAACGGCACTGATTTTTCTTAACTACTAATATGCTCGAAAATAGTTGTTTTACTGGTTTTAGCGACGTGTATAACAAGGTGAAATTCATTGCCTTTTATTTTGCAAAGTGCACTGCCAAGGCTTTTCTGACTGAACAACATCGATTTTCCACAAATTATAAACTATTTCCATCACAGGGAGACACATCAAAAATGTATTCACAATGGCCAGCGGTGACCCACATGCCACGGACTGCACACACACGCACAACGCCGCACTGCATGGGCGCATGAAGCGCCGGACCGCATCGAGGGAGACTAGTTGTCCGTCCAAACTGCACGACGAGGGACTGCACTTTCTTCCTGCACAAATAAGTAAACGGAACCTTGAGACCAAACAACAGTGGACTACATTTGCACTTTGATTTTTTTCTTCACAGTAACACCAAAACAGCAAACTGCAGGTGCACACGGCAATTCCCACAGCCGCGAGGGTTAGCCGCCCAGGAACCACCACAAAATAGGAAGGAGTGCACTGCACCAGGACCAGAGTGCACCACTGCCCCCACCGGAATCACACAGATCGGTCTTGGCCACGACCACCTCGAAGGACAATAAAACAAAAAACGAACTGCACGCCCATTCTGCTCCAACCGCTAGCGGCTCGCTGGTGAACTGCATGTCCACACCAAAGCTCGCCGAACTGAAGTGGACGCCGGTAGTTGTCGGGGTAATGAACAGGGGGCGTCTATTACCCCTGGACATGCACCGGTAAGTTGTAGCCTCCAGGCAGGAAGGGCATGGCTAGAGGAGAAATCCATTTAGACGAAGCATCCAAGACCCAGCATTACCGGCAAGCTCAAGGCTGGCAAGAGCAAGATAGAGATTCCGGGAAGCAAGCCTTCCTGGGAGAAGACCTCCAGGCGAGTCATCGCCAAGACAAAGACAGCGCTTGCCGGCAAGGCGCGACCCGGCAAGCCAAGGGTCCGGCAAGCTCCGTCCCCGGCAAGGCCTGCCGGGGGAAGGCGTTCGAGCTGAGGATCAGAAGGCCAGAAGACAGAAGGCCGAAGGCTCGCGGAGGCTCGGCAAGATCCTTGCCGACAAGGCCTCGCGCCCGGCAAGACCCGGCCCCGGCAAGATGCCGGGCCCGGCAAGAGTTGCACCCGGCAAGCCACTGCACAGCACAGCGCTACCGCTCCAGCTCAGCGACCAGCCCTGTCGTTTAGGGCTTGTCCTCCTGGTGACGTGGCGCGATGCTGGCTGCAGGAGCCTTAAGCGGTGTGATGGGATTTCCCCATCCCCAAGAAGCTAAGGGACACCTCAGCAGAGCATTAAATGCGTGTGTCCTTAGATGTCAGAGATATTTGTGTAAACGCTGTAGTAGCCTTACACCTCATGTGTACCCTGTACGCCATCTGTTGGAGACCCCTTTGAGATATAAAAGGAGGCCCAAGGCGTACAGAGAAGGGGGGGATTTTCTGGACGTCTCCAGTGAGCTGCATAGCGCTCCTGGGAGATAGAGTTTCAGCCTGCTTATATTGTATTATGAGTGCTGGACGCCTCCAGTGAGCAAGCATAGCGCTCCTGGGCAGATCCAAGAACATCCACATTCAATACCAACCAGGCAAGAGTAGGGTTTTACGCATCCGTGCGGCCCGAACCTGGGTAAAATCACCCGCGTGCTGATCGTTAGCTCCGCTCTTTGTGCAATCCTCTCCCCTTACCGAAGAGCAAAGGGATCCCCTCGATCCCATAGGTGTTCGTTTCCCGCGACATCTTTGGTGCGCCAGGTAGGGGTGAGAGGTTGTGCGATCCCGATCTAGCGATCAGCGCGCCAGTTCTTCATCATCTTCATCGGCACGGCGTCCAAAGAGAAGGGCACCACGATCTTCACAGAAGCTAAGTTCTTAAACTTTGATTGCTTTCTGCTATTTAGATATGAGTTTTATTTTGAGATCTCTGCATGAACCCGTATGCTGAGGAGCCTTCCCAGCACTAGCCGCGCTCCTAATCGCTTCGAGCCCGTTCAGCGATGTGTGCAGATGCGCTAGTTGCGCTCCATGTCGCCTCGAGTCCGCTCGGCGATGTGTGCAGCTGCGCTAAAGCTGGGAAGGTAAACCTTTCCGGGGCTAGTTGCGCTCCATATCGCTTCGAGTCCGCTCAGCGATGTGTGCAGCTGCACTAAAACCGGGAAGGTGTTCCGGCAAGCAAGGGAGTATTCGACAGAAGTCGAGATTGCAGCAGATTAATTATAAGATCAGAAGCTAATCAACTTGTGGTGCTTAAACGCTGTCGTGGCATTTCATGCCCAATCGGCGTTGCAGGTATTCGCATGGAAGGCGAGCTCGGGGGCTGGCGGCGCCCTAGAGAGCTGCCGGTCGTCACCGTGAGCACGGCCTCGCCATGCGAGACGAACAGCAAGAAGAGATAAGTCACAGAGACTTGTATCAATTACTTTTCCCTTGCTGTCTTTATTTACCCCTTACACCTACATGCGAAGGAGCCTTCCCAGGGCTAGTTGCGCTCCATGTCGCCTCGAGTTCGCTCGGCGATGTGTGCAGCTGCGCTATCACCGGGAAGGTGAACCTTTCCGGAAGGCGGTGTTTCCGGCAAGCCGCTAAGGACCCGTTCCTCAAGCGCTGCCGGCAGGAACGTGCGCACCGGGAAGCTCTCCGGCAAGCATGGGCCGTCTTGATTAATTCCTCGTCCTTGTACATCAATCTGCACGCAAAGGGGCTTTGTCATGGTCAGTCCGCGCCTAGTTTCGCCTCGAGTCCGCTCGGGAAACTTAGCAGCTGCGTTCTGGCCCGGCAAGTCACCTTGCCGTGAGCAGCACCGCCAGCAGGCTGCTGACGACCCGAATCCAGCGCTCGCGGCAAGGTTATACTCTGGCAAGGTTACCAGACAGCGTAGGACAAGATATGTGCAAGGACAGAATTAATCAAGAGGGGGACAGCATTTATTTAGCATAAAGAGATGCATGTCTTACATGCGAAAAGATTGATCTAACCAAGATAAATTATTTCCTTGGCAGCCGAGAAAGCCAAGGGCGCCGTGCAGAAGGCCGGCAAGATGGTAGTGAGGCACTCGCAGTAGACGGCGGCGACAGCAGAGATGAGCGTATGAATCGAGCGCTGCCCCCACAGTACCCTTCTTGGGGGAAGCTCGGGGGCTGGCTCTTCGTCGCGCAGTGTGTGGCGTTCCCTTTCGGGCACACGATTCCTGCTGCTGTCCTGCTCTGTTTGCCCACGCTGCCAGCAAGCCCAAGGCCCGGCAAACCAGAAGCCGGCGTCGAGAACGTCAAAGTCTCCGCTGAAGTCATAAGTCTTCCCGGCAACATCCCTGCCGGAAGCCGGCGTCGAGAACGTCATAGTTCTCCACTGAAGTCGCAAGCTTAGCAAACCTTGTCGTCGAGCCATGCGCTCCGACAAGGGAGCTCTCAGCCTTGTCGTCGAGCCATGCGCTCCGACAAGGGGGCTCTCAACCTTGTCGTTGAAGCCGTGCGCTCCCACAAGGAAGCTTTAACCGCAAGATTTCATGCGCCATTCATTAGTGCGCGGCTAAAAGTTATGAGTGTCGATTACTTCTCGCCGCGCGTGTACCGGTGCATGTTTTCGGGCCTAGCCCGGACAGCACTGTGCACGCTTGCCCGGCCCAGGCCCGGGGGCTCCTGTCGGGGTAATGAACAGGGGGTGTCTATTACCCCTGGACATGCACCGGTAAGTTGTAGCCTCCAGGCAGGAAGGGCATGGCTAGAGGAGAAATCCATTTAGACGAAGCATCCAAGACCCAGCATTACCGGCAAGCTCAAGGCCGGCAAGAGCAAGATAGAGATTCCGGGAAGCAAGCCTTCCTGGGAGAAGACCTCCAGGCGAGTCATCGCCAAGACGAAGACAACGCTTGCCGGCAAGGCGCGAGCCGGCAAGCCAAGGGTCCGGCAAGCTCCGTCCCCGGCAAGGCCTGCCGGGGGAAGGCGTTCGAGCTGAGGATCAGAAGACCAGAAGACAGAAGGCCGAAGGCTCGCGGAGGCTCGGCAAGATCCTTGCCGACAAGGCCTCGCGCCCGGCAAGAGTTGCACCCGGCAAGCCACTGCACAGCACAGCGCTACCGCTCCAGCGCAGCGACCAGCCCTGTCGTTTAGGGCTTGTCCTCCTGGTGACGTGGCGCGATGCTGGCCGCAGGAGCCTTAAGCGGTGTGATGGGACGGCCCCTTTCCCCATCCCCAAGAAGCTAAGGGACACCTCAGTAGAGCATTAAATGCGTGTGTCCTTAGATGTCAAAGATATTTGTGTAAACGCTGTAGTAGCCTTACACCTCATGTGTACCCTGTACGCCATCTGTTGGAGACCCCTTTGAGATATAAAAGGAGGCCCAAGGCGTACAGAGAAGGGGGGGAATTTTCTGGACGTCTCCAGTGAGCTGCATAGCGCTCCTGGGAGATAGAGTTTCAGCCTGCTTTGATTGTATTATGAGTGCTAGACGCCTCCAGTGAGCAAGCATAGCGCTCCTGGGCAGATCCAAGAACATCCGCATTCAATACCAACCAGGCAGGAGTAGGGTTTTACGCATCCGTGCAGCCAGAACCTGGGTAAAATCACCCGCGTGCTGATCGTTAGCTCCGCTCTTTGTGCAATCCTCTCCCCTTACCGAAGATCAAAGGGATCCCCTCGATCCCATAGGTGTTCGTTTCCCACGACAGTAGTGGCTCGCCGTCAGCATCTGCTGGTGCTTGGGAGGGAGAGGGGCGGCGCGACCAGGGTAATCAGATCCGAACTGCGCTGGCTGGATGTGGAAGCGTGACGTCGCGGGAGGCCACCGCGCCTAGCTCCGGCGATGGGGCATCGCGGGGGGGCACCGCGCGCTGGCTCCGGCGGTGGGTCGTCGCGGGGGGGGGGCTCCGCGGGCTGGCTCCGACGGTGGGGTGTCGCGGGGTGCGTCGCGCCTTGGATCCGGTGATGGGGCATTGCGGGGTGCGTCGCGCCCTGGATCTGGCGCTGGGAAGTCGTGGGGGCTCGCTGCGGCGTGGATCCGGCCCAGCCTCGTGCTGGGAGGTGGCCGGGGGAAGGGTGGGTCGCCGGCGAATGGAGCAAGGCCGGGGTGGAAGTGGTGGGGGAGGGGGAGAGATGAAGATGGTTGGTGGGGTGGGGATCCACCGGCGCCGGGTCGATGCAAGGGCTCATGCTGGGAGGTGGGGTGGGGCAGGGCTGGGGAGGAAGGCCGCGGGCGAGGTGGGGTGCAGGAGATCGGCGCCGGCTGTGGCGATGGGGACGGGAGGGAGTTGGTGCAGTGGTGGGGGTGTTTTGTTCCATGTCCTGCATTAGGATTAGCAAGCAGTTTCTCTAATATAGCCGAAGGAATCTCATAGTAATTATTTTCAGTAGGTTGAGCAGCGGCTCTTTCCACTTCTGGACGAGGTGAAGATACCCCAAACAAGCCCCTCAAAGGATTATCCTCCATAGTAACAAGCAACAATGAATTTCATTTGGTAACGAAAATGTTTCCTTACCAAATTCCACTTACCAAAGGCGCTTCACTCCCCGGAAACGGTGCCGGAAAATATTCTTGATGACCCACAAGTATAGGGGATCAATTGTAGTCCTTTTGATAAGTAAGAGTGTCAAACACAACGAGGAGCAGAAGGAAATGACAAGCGGTTTTCAGCAAGGTACTCTCTGCAAGTGATGTAGGTAACAGTGATAGATAGTTTTGTAGCATGATAATTCGTAACAAGTAACAAGTAGCAAAAGTAACAAAATTACAACAAGGCAGCCCAATCCTTTTTATAACAAAGGATAAGCCTGAAAATTCTCTTATATAAAGCAAAGCGCTCTCGAGGACACATGTGAGTTTCCATCTAGTCACGTTCATCATGTTTAGATGATTCGTGTTCGCTACTTTGATAATTTGATATGTGGGTGGACCGGTGCTAAGGTGTTGTTTTTACTTGAACAAACAACCCACTTATGATTACCCCCTCTCGCAAGCATCCGCAACTACGAAACAAGAATTAAGATAAATATAACCATAGCATGAAATATATGGATCCAAATCAGCTCCTCGCGGAATAACTCATAAACTAGGGTTTTAAGCTTTTGTCACTCTCCCAACCCATCATCTACTTATTACTCCACAATGTCTTCCCTTAGGCCCAAGTATGGTGAAGTGGCATGTAGTCGACGTTCACATGATGCCACTAAAAGAAGAGCAACATACATATCATCAAAATATCGAACGAATGCCAACATCACATGATTACTTATAACAAGACTTTTCCCGTGTCCTTAAGAACAAAAGTAACTACTCACAAATCAAGTTCATGTTCAAGATTAGAGGGGTGCTAAATATCATTAAGAATCTGAACATATAATCTTCCACCAAATAAACCAACAAGCAGCAACTACGAGATGTAGTCAACACTACTAGTAACCCACACTTACCAATATGAGGTTTTGAGACAAAGATTGAATACAAGAGATTAACTACGGTTTGAGATGAGATGGTGCTGGTGAAGATGTTGATGAAGATTGGTCCTCCCACGATGGAGGAAGGGTTGGTGATGACGATGGCTTTGATTTCCCCCTCTCGGAGGGAAATTTCCCTGACAGAATCGTTCCGCCGGAGATCAAAAGTGCTCCTATCCAGGTTTCGCCTCGAGACAGCGGCGCTTCATCCCGAAAGTCTCCTCTCAATTTTTTCTAGGTCAAAACCCTTCATATAGCAGAAGATGGGGGAGGAGACCGCCTGTGGGACCCACAAGGCACCTGGGCACGCCCACCTACCTTGTGAGCGATAGGTGGCCCCCTCTGGTATTTCTTGACTCCAGTAGTTTTGATATATTCCAAAAATATTTTTCATAAAATTTCAGGTCATTTGGAGTCTAGCAGAATAAGTATCTCTAATGTGGCTTTTTCAAGTCCAGAATTCCAGTTGCCGGCAATGTTCCTCTCCATGTAATCCTTGTAAATTCAAAGAGAAAAGACATTAAAATTGTATCATAAATTGGAATAATGAACAAAAACAATATGAATTACAGTAGTAAACCATGATGGAAAATAGATGTATCACTCATCTCAGGGGCCGACGGTGTCGTGGCGTCCGGCGTTCCCTTGGCCGCGGCCTCCTGTCGGGCGGCCGTTGCCTCTGCCTTCTCTGCCCGCAACTAGGCGGCACACTCCTCCTCCAACCGCACTGTCACGGCATGATCCGTGGCCAGCTTCGCTGCCGCCTCTCCGGCCGAGCCCATCAGGGCCGCCGCCAGAAGCTCAATGGTGGCACTGCTAGGAAGAAGAGGGAAAGAAACCAGATGAAAACGCGAACGATACACCCCACAGAAGCCAAAAGAGATCAAAGCCAAAAGGTGAGTCACCCGGATGTGTCGGGCAGTTGGCGCCTGCCCCATCCCGGCTGCCTCTGGGTCGGCGGTTGGGAACACGCAAGAATGGCGGCGGACCGCGCCTTCTTTGGGGCCGGCACGGCCGACTGCTCCTCAATTAGCCGCTTGTCCCATCTTCGCTCCTCCGTTGTGTGCTGGCGGGCCGGCTGCCTCCCGGCCGGCTGCTCCTCGGTCGCTCCCCGCTGCCGCCTCCGGGGCAGCATCATTGCGACAGGTGGGGCGTCCAGGATTTGGACGTCATAATCATAATCATCATCGCCAGTCCAATCTTTTAAGGAGACCTCGCGACGGGACTCAGCAGTTGGCCCAGACCCGTTGGCCCCAGTGTCGGTAGGCTCCTCCTTCTCCAGCACCTCCCATTCGCCGGAGGCATCAGAGCCCTTGTCCTCTGTCTCAAAGTCCACCACGTCGAACTCCGTGCAGTTGTCCACCAAGATCAGCGGCTGCGGGCCATCTAGCGTGAGCTGCCGGGCAAAACACTGCAGCCAGAGCCGGCACAGCACGTGAGACGACGCAAAGAAGAAACACGAAAAGAACAGCCGGTGAGTTCTTACCGACGGCGTGGGGAAGTTCTGGCAGCACGACTCCTTGCCGAACCACCAGTCCTCCATCCTCAGTTTGAAGTTGGTGATGCGGTTGACACGGCCGGCTATCATAGCCGACTAAAGGTCGATGGTCGACAGCCAGCATGGGTCCTTTCGCAGACCCATGTAGCAGATCCGATGCAGCCGTTCCTAGAGCGGCAACACCCGACGGGCGACGAACGTCACCACCAGATCCTAGGCCAGCAGCCCCTCTGAGGCCTTCGGCTGCTGCAGATGGCTCAGGATCGTGTTGATCTCATCGCTCCGCGGTTCGAGGTTCTAGTTGGTGCCAGTCACAGGCGTGTTGGCGAACTCCGGGAGGTTGACCTAGTCGCACTCCGGGCCGACGCTCCGGACGTAGAAGAATGTCCGCTGACACTTCTTGGCCGACTCCACGAGCAAAATGCGCGGGAAGTGGTCGTTCCGTCGGAGGTACACCACTGCCATGTCGCAGGCGTACGACATGTCATCGTTCTTCTATGCTCGGAAGAATAAAAAGTGTCAGAAGAGAGAAGGGAAGGGGAGAAACCCGAAGTAACCCTCGCACAAGGTAACGAACTGGCAAGGTAGAGCACCGATTTCACCCCCAGGTGATGGATCTAGAGGCCGTAGAAATCCAGGAACTTCCGAAGGAAGTCACTCACCGGCAGCCCAAAGCCATGCGCGAAGTGTGCGGCGAACACCACGCGCTCCCCTAGCTGCATCCTTGGTGCGCGCTCGCTCCCCATGGCACGGATGGCGACCCGCTCCACCGGCGAGATCTTGCGCGCACTCTGGAGGCGGTCGATCTCCTCCAAAGTCACGACGGACCTCTCCCAGGAGCTTTACTCGATAAAATTGCAAGAAACAGTTTATACTATGCATTGGCCTTTACTTGATGTGCATGAACTGTTCTTTTATGACATGCCGATACATAGTAAGAGAGATAGACTCCGCTGTTATATGATATATGTTGCTTCGTGTTCACTACTAAAATACAAGTCATTGTTAATTAAAATTGGCTTTGATATACCTTGGAATCCGGGTGGATCAATTACTTGAGCACTATATGCCTGCCTTAATGGATTTAAAGCAAGCGTTGTCAGGGAGACAACCCGAAAGTTCTAGAGAGTCATTTTATTCTCTTGTGTGCTTTTAAAACAATTAAAAAATAAAGTGGAGAACTTAAAACGTTTTCAAAAAGAAAAGTGAAAGTGAGAAAGACGAGCACCATTGAAGGGGGGGCTAGCCTTGAACTTTATTCATGCCCATTGAAACTTTGTGAATATTGATTATAGAAAAAAAATTAAAAAAAATTGTACAAATCCATTGTATTATAAAAATAATGTGCTAAGCTTTACCTTTAGGATGTTTAAATTGCTTGTTTTATGTGTGATGTGCAAAAACAAAAACTTATTCTGTAGTGTTTGAATTTTTCATGTTTTACTGTAGCATGAAAAAATTCTTAAAATTCCACAAAGTACTTTCATGCTAATTGTTTACTGCACCCTAATTTTTTATAATTTTATGAGTTACATTAGTATATGTTTCATCTGCATCTTTACAAACTGTTTTGTTTTTCACAGATTGTCGTTATAGTTACTTTATCTGCTTATGGTTGAAATCCTGTTAAGCCCCATTGATTTGGGAGCCATAGAATTGTGATAGAATATAGTGGGTAATGTTGGATTACAATTATACAATAATGTTATAGAAATACATGATGGGATTTGATGGTATATGTACTAACATTTCTAATAAAAGTTATGTTAAGTTTTGTGTGGATGAAGTGTTCGAAGATCGAGGAGGTATCCATATGAGAAGAATAAGGAGAGGAAAGAGTTCAAGCTTGAGGATGCCCAAGGCACCCCCACGTAAATACTCAAGGAGACTCAAGCGTCTAAGCTTGGGGATGCCCATCTTTCTTCCACAACAATTATCGGTATGTGTCGGTTTTTGTTTTGTTCACATGATATGTGTAAATTCTAGGAGCATCGTGTGCCTTTTATTTTTATTTTATGCCATGCTTTTATGGGATAGTTCTTGGATGATTTATAGAATTCTCTTTGCACTTCACTTATATCCTTTGAGTATGGCTTTATAGAATGCTTCGTGTGCTTCACTTATATCTTTTGAAGTTTGGGTGCTCGCTTCTCTACTTTGGGAACATCGTTATTTGTAGAATGCTCTTTTGCTTCACTTATATTTATTAGAGCATGGTATTTTGTAGAAAGAATTAAACTCTCATGCTTCACTTATATCTATTTAGAGATTTAATAGGAATTGGTCATTCACATGGTTAGTCATAAAATCCTACATAAAACTTGTAGATCACTGAATATGATATGTTTGATTCCTTGCAATAGTTTAACGACATTAAGATAGTAATATGTGGGTGCACTAGTGGATGATCATGCTTTAGTAGGAATATCGATGTTAAGGTTTTTCATCTCATGTTCATTAAAGTGTCGGTTATGGCAGAACCGGGATGTTGGAGCACTTTTATTCCTCGTTGAAATCGTTGTGTTATTTGAGTTGGGGGCGCACGATGATTAACTCCTCCCAACATCCTCCCTAGGCGTGCACTCGTAGTAGTTTGCTTTGAGAGACCTAATAAAACTTTCACGATAAGTATATGAGTTCTTTATGACTAATGTGATTCCATGGATTATACGCACTCCCACCTTTCCGCAATTTGCTAGCCTCTTCGGTGTCGTGCATTGCCCTTTTCTCGCCTCGAGAGTTGGCGCAAACTTCACCAGTGCATCCAAACCACGTGATATGATACGCTCTATCACACATAAGCCTCCTTATATCTTCCTCAAAACAGCCACCATACCTACCTATCATGGCATTTTCTAAGCCATTCCGAGATATATTGCCATGCAACTTCCATCATCATCATATACATGACTTGAGCATTCATTGTTGATACGTCCATTTTGCATCATGCTTTTATATTGATATTTATTGCATAATGGGATGTTATTACACATTATGGTACAATACTTATGTCTTTTCTCTCTTATTTTACAAGGTTTACATGAAGAGTGAGAATGCCGGCAGCTGGAATTCTGGACTGGAAAAGGAGCAAATATGAGAGACCTATTCTGCACAACTCCAAAAGTCCTGAAAAGTTACGGAGAATTATTTTTGAATATATAAAAAATATTGGGCGAAATAAATACCGGAGGGGACTCACCAGGAGGCCACAAGCCTGGGGGGCGCGCCCTACCCCCCAGGGCGCCGCCCCTGTGGCTTGTGGGCCCCCTGGCAGCCCTCCGGTGCCCATCTTCTGCTATATGGAGGGTTTTGACCTGGAAAAAATCATAAGAGAGCTTTCGGGATGAAGCGCCGCCATCTCGAGGCGGAACCTGGGCAGAAGCAATCTAGGGCTCCGGCGGAGCTTTTCTGCCGGGGAAACTTCCCTCCCGGAGGGGGAAATCGAAGCCATCGTCATCACCAACGATCCTCTCATCGAGAGGGGTTCAATCTCCATCAACATCTTCACCAGCACCATCTCCTCTCCAAACCCTAGTTCATCTCTTGTATTCGATCTTTGTCTCAAAACCTCAGATTGGTACCTATGGGTTGCTAGCAGTGTTGATTACTCCTTGTAGTTGATGCTAGTTGGTTTACTTGGTGGAAGATTATATGTTTAGATCCTTAATGATAATTAATACTCCTCTGATTATGAACATGAATATGCTTTGTGAGTAGTTACGTTTCTTCCTGAGGACATGGGATAAGTCTTGTTATAAGTAATCATGTGAATTTGGTATTCGTTCGATATTTTGATGAGATGTATGTTGTCTCTCCTCTAGTGGTGTTATGTGAACGTCGACTACATGACACTTCACCATTATTTGGGACTAGGGGAAGGCATTGGGAAGTAATAAGTAGATGATGGGTTGCTAGAGTGACAAAAGCTTAAACCCTAGTTTATGCGTTGCTTCGTAAGGGGCTGATTTGGATCCATATGTTTCATGCTATGGTTAGATTTATCTTAATTCGTCTTTCGTAGTTGCGGATGTTTGCGAGAGAGGTTAATAATAAGTGGGAGGTTTGTCCAAGTAAGGGCAGCACCCAAGCACCGGTACACCCACATATCAAATTATAAAGTAACGAACGCGGATCATATGAGCATGATGAAAACTAGCTTGACAGAAATTCCCATGTGTCCTCGGGAGCGCTTAGCTTTATAGAAGAGTTTGTCCAGGCTTGTCCTTTGCTACAAAAAGGATTGGGCCACCTTGCTGCACCTTTGCTACATTTGTTACTTGCTACCCGTTACGAATTATCTTATCACAAAACTATCTGTTACCGATAATTTCAGTGCTTGCAGAGAATACCTTACTGAAAACTGCTTGTCATTTCCTTCTGCTCCTTGTTGGGTTCGACACTCTTACTTATCGAAAGGACTACAATAGATCCCCTATACTTGTGGGTCATCAAGAATCTTTTCTGGCGCCGTTGCCGGGAAGTGAAGCGCCTTTGGTGAGTGGAATTTGGTAAGGAAAAATTTATATAGTGTGCTGAAATTTACTGTCACTTGTTACTATGGAAAATAATCCTTTGAGGGGATTGTTCGGGGTATCTTCACCTCGACCGGAAGCACAAAGAGTTGCTCCTCAACCTACTGAACCTACTGAAAATATTTATTATGAAATTCCTTCGGGTATGATAGAGAAACTGCTAGCTAATCCTTATGCAGGAGATGGAACACTACATCCTGATTTGCATCTAATCTATGTGGATGAAGTTTGTGGATTATTTAAGCTTGCAGATTTGCCCGAGGATGATGTCAAGAAGAAGGTCTTTCCTTTATCTTTGAAGGAGAAGGCATTGACATGGTATAGGCTATGTGATGATATTGGATCATGGAACTACAACCGATTGAAATTGGAATTTCATCAGAAGTTTTATCCTATGCATCTGGTTCATCGTGATCGGAATTATATTTATAATTTTTGGCCTCGTGAAGGAGAAAGTATCGCTCAAGCTTGGGGGAGGCTTAATTCAATGTTATATTCATGCCCCAATCATGAGCTCTCAAGAGAAATTATTATTTAGAATTTTTATGCTCGGCTTTCTCGTAATGATCAATCCATGCTTGATACTTCTTGTACTGGTTACTTTATGAAGAAAGATATTGAATTCAAATGGGACTTATTGGAAAGAATTAAACGCAACTCTGAAGATTGGGAACTCGACAAGGGTAAGGAGTTAGGTATAAACCTTAAGTTTGATTGTGTTAAATTCTTTATAGACACCGATGCTTTTCGTGAATTTAGCACTAAATATGGACTTGACTCTGAGATAGTAGCTTCTTTCTGTGAATCGTTTGCTACTCATGTTGATCTCCCCAAGGAGAAGTGGTTTAAATATCATCCTCCCATTGAAGTGAAAGTAGTTAAACCTATTAAAGTTGAAGAAGAAACTATTATTTATAATGTTGATCCTGTTATTCCTGCTACTTATATTGAGAAACCACCTTTCCCTATTAGAATAAAGGAACATGCTAAAGCTTCAACTGTGGTTCGTAAGAGTTATACTAGAACACCTACACCCCCTGAATAAATCAAAGTTGAACCTAGTATTGCTATGGTTAAAGATCTCTTGGTTGATAATATTGATGGGCATGTTATTCATTTCTGTGATGAAGCTGCTAGAATTGCTAGACCTGACACTAAAGATAAACATAGACCTATTGTTGGTATGCATGTTGTTTCTGTTAAAATAGGAGACCATTGTTATCATGGCTTATGTGATGTGGGTGCTAGTGTGAGTGCAATTCCCTTTACCTTATACCAAGAAATTATGAATGATATTCCACCAGCTGAATTAGAAGAAATTGATGTTACCATTAAGCTTGCTAATAGAGATACTATAGCACCAGTTGGGATTGTTAGAGATGTTGAAGTCTTGTGTGGGAAAATAAAATATCCTACTGATTTTCTTGTCCTTGGTTCCCCACAAGATGATTTTTGTCCCATTATATTTGGTAGACCTTTCTTTAATATTGTTAATGCTCAGATAGATTGTGAGAAAGAAACTGTTACTGTAAGTTTTGGGGATGTGTCTCATGAGTTCAATTTCTCTAAATTTCATAGACAACCCCATGATAAAGAATTGCCTAGTAAGGATGAAATTATTGGTCTTGCTTCTATTGCTGTGCCTCCTACTGATCCCTTAGAATAGTATTTGCTAGACCATGAAAACGATATGCATATGAATGAAAGGAATGAAATAGATAAGATTTTCTTTGATCAGCATCCTATTTTGAAACACAACCTGCCTGTTGAAATACTTGGTGTGATGCCCTGGATTTGCAGCTACAGTAATCCTTGTAATCAAGCTACAGTAATCTGAGGATTATGCTAATCCATTTTGCTAATCCGGATATGATCAAGTTGAAATTAAATCTCATTTCAAATTCCACTTCAAAAGCCACTTGAATTTTATTGTGATAAAATAAGTGCTCAAACGGCAAGATAAAATTGTTGCACACTTGTGATAAATCACAAAACAATTGGTGTTAAGGAAAACAACATCACCAAAACTATGGTGTGGACCCCACCTTCAATAACAGCACCAATTTGCATTTAAAAGTGCTCTTAAATTCTTTTGGATAAATCAAACAGTTTCCAAAAATGCCCAAAGTGTATGTGGCCATGTGGAATATTGCAAAGTATTTTATGGACCAAGTGGCACATTTTTGCTAAAGAGAATTATTGCAAAAAAATAAATGAAACAGAAAATAAAAAACAGAAAATAGAACAAGAAATGAAATAAAAAGAAAAGGCTTACCGGGCACTCAAGCCCATGTGCTACAGGCTGGCCCAGCCCACCAGGGCCAGCCTTTCCCTTACCTCCCGACAGCGCCAGGGAAAGGCCGGGCACGCCATGGCGCCGACGCTTGCGCACGGCCATCGGGCGCACCCTCCCCCCCTGTGGATAAGACCGAGCCCCGCGGTCCTCTCTCTCACCCCGCAAACCCTAGGACCCCCCCAGATCCCCCCATCCGCGCCTCTCTCGCTCGCGTTCGAGCTCGTGCCCGAGCGGATCCATGGCCGCGCGGTGGTGAAACCACGGCCACCGTGCTCCTCGTCCCTCTCCGTCAACTCCAAGGGCTCCGCACCGTACTCCTCGACCTCCCTGGAGCGTTGGGTCGAGCCGGAGCACGCCACAGCCTCGCCCTGATCCTCTTCTTTCGCTTTGAGCTCCAGAGGTCGCCGCCGTGATTCGCCGCCTCCACTGCGTCCCCCTCTCCATCGGGCCTTCCCTCCAACGCCAGTGAGCAGCTCCTCGCCGTCCCCTTCCTTCTGCGCTCCCGTAGGCTACCGTAGCTAGCTTCTGCCATCACCGAGCTCCGACCGCCGCCATGGCCGACGGCCTGCTCAACGCCGTGCCGTTGCGGCCTCCTCACACTTGCCGCCGTGCTCTTGGTGAGCCGTAGATGCCGCCCAGCCGCTCCGTTAGCTCGCCGTCGCCCCGTAACCGCATGCCCGTGTTCGCCCGACCGCGGCTGCCGCCTTTGCTTGACGTCGATGATGCCACGGGCCATCACAGCTCTCGCCGATGGCCGGGATGGATCGGCGGCAGCCTCAGCTCGCTAACGCTGCAAGAAGCGCGCGTTTTGATCCATCGTAGGCGGATCCCGGACCATCTCGCCGTTTCGGGAGCTCGCCGGAGCTCCTCCGGCGACCCAGCGCCGCCGCCGCCGACGTGGCCAGGCCGGGGCCACTGCCAGTGTCACTGGCCAGTGGGCCCCGAGGCCACAGTTGACCTGTTGACCAGGTCAACTGCTGAATGGGCCCGGTCCTGTCTATGACAGGTGGGTTCCGCCCCCCCTGGGCCACTGGCATGTGGGCCCAGGTTTAAATTAACCCTAATGATATATTTAACTAATTGGAATAATTAGTTTAGACTAATTAGGCACTGATAGATGGGGCCACCCATTTAATTAACCTATTTAGTTAATTTAATTTCTGTTTAGCCCACTGTCTATGACAGGTGGGGCCCAGCTGTCAGGTTTGACCTGAGACAGCTGGGTTGACCGCTGACGCAATGCTGACCTCATGCTGATTTCATAATTACATTTATTAAATTAAATTAAATCTGTTTAATTCCAGAATATTATTAAAACTTCAATAATTAATAGTAAATAATCCGTAACTCGGATGAAAATAATTTATACATGAAAGTTGATCAGTAAAATCCTACGAATCCGAATACGCGGTCCGTTAGTCTGTCACGTGCTCCTATCATAACGAACATAGAACTTTTCCATCGAATTCGTTTGTCCGGTAAAAGCCAGAGACCCGGAAAATATCGTCAGATATTCTTCCGAACCGTCTGCGATGTGTAGTTCTGCGTTAGTGCATGCCTAGCTCTGCATATTGCCATGACATGCATCGTGATTGCATATGTGCTTTATATTTATTGTTTCTCCCCCCTCTTCTTACCGGTAGACCCCGAGAGTGACGGTGCTGCCGGGTACGACTACACCGCTGACGATCAGCCTTTTGCCGCAGAGCAGCAAGGCAAGCAACCCCCCCCCCTTGAGCATTCCGATATCGCCCATTTCTTTCCCTCTTATTCTTGCATTAGATTTTGCTACTGTATTAGCTAGCTCCTATTTCTGATGCATAGCATGTTTTTGATGAACTGCTACTATACCTGTTGTTATATCAACTGCTTAGTATAGGTTGATCAATGAATCCCCTGTGACCCCCCTAGTCCCAGTTGCCCTGGCTTCTTCATCGACGACTCGACGACCCAAAGATTCGAAGACTTGGTCAACCGACTGACGAGCCAGGCCCCTCACATCACCACACACCCCTTAGTTGTACGACTCTGCAGAGTTACTATCGAGTACCGAGGGTGACACCTCGTGAAGTACTCATGATGCTAACTCTGTAGTGCAGCTAGTCGGTCGTGGTTATCGAGGGTGATTCCTCCTTCACCACTCCCGACGATGACTCTGTCGTGCAACCCCTCAAGTGTGGGACCCTCGAGGGTGATTCCTCTAAGTCCACCTTGACGGTTTCATCGAGTGGAGCCCTTTGAGGGTGATTCCTCAGGTTCAGTCTTGATGTTTTATACACACAGTTACTATGATCGGGTTACAGGAACATGTTGGTGATGGGTCGGCCCTGAGGGGTACCCACGGTTTGATGGTGACGAGGCGTGGCCGGGTAGGTGAGGCCCTGGCCACACATCCTCGAGACGGGGCGACGGGACCGCACTTCACGGGTCGCGCTTGCCCCGCATTAATAAAATGCTAACGGGTTGGGTATTTGATCTGAGTTGGTCGTTTGACCTTTTACGCACCAAACCTTCACGTGGGACAAGTTATGGGTACTCAGCGTCGTTGTATCAGCCGAAGCTCTTCGGACGTCAGCAATGGAGCGGCGCGCGCCAGAGTGGCCTGGACGGTACAGCTCTTGGACTAGAGTGTGCTAAGGCTGACCTCGGCAGCCCACGCATCGTGCAGGAGCGCAGAGGGCAAGTGGGCCCATGACCCCTGTGCGCTTAGGATTTAGACCGGCGGGCTGGCCTCTCTGTTGAGTCTAGGTGGGGCGACGACTTGTTGATATCCCGAGGCCGGGCATGACCCAGGAAAGTGTGTCCGGCCGAAGGTGATCAAGCGTGTTGGAAATGCGGTGCACCCCTGCAAGGAAGAATTCATCTATTTGAATAGCCGTGTCCACGGTAACAGGACGACTTGGAGTTGTACCTTGATCTACTACAACTAAAATTGTGACTTTAAATTGAGATGGATGTTGGCTCCGAGATTGCTTCCTCGCAAGGAGTCGAGGAAGAATCTCTAGGTGTGGTTACTTAATAAAATTGCTACAATAATATGACTATATATGAGATACCAGTCTACTCTCTTCTAATGCTGCAAGATGCTGAAGATGCTAGTCTTCGATAGGACTAGGCCTTCCCCCTATTCTTGCTTTCTGCAGCCGGCCCAGATATAAACCCCTTTCCTTGATACTGATGCATACTTAGCATAGTTCTGATGTCAGTCTTGTGAGTACTTTGGATGAGTACTCACAGCTGCTTTGCTTTCTCTTTCCCCCTCGATACGATTTCTGCGTTCAGACGATGGGGCCTAGGAGATGGAGTACGCCGGAGACGACTACTACACCACCTCTGGAGCCTACTACTACGTGGAGAGTGCCGACGCTCAGGAGTAGTTAGGTTGGCTCCCAGGCAGGAGGCCTCGCCTCTTTCAATCCGTTGCTTATGTTTGTGCTAGCCTTCTTAAGGCAAAACTTGTTTAACTTATGTCTGTACTCAGATATTATTTGCTTCCGCTGACTCGTGCTTGTCGAGCTTTGTATTCGAGCCCTCGAGGCCCCTGGCTTGTAATATGAAGCTGTATGACTTTAATTTGTGTCTAGTGTTGTGTTGTGATATCGATCAGTGAGTCCCTAATCTTGGTAGTACGAATTGCGTGTTTGATTAGCGTACGGTCGAAATTGGGGACGTCACACTTGGGGATCCTCCTCCACCCAAGGGTGATCCCGTGTTTGAGCTTAAACAATTACCGGATACTCTGAAATATGCATATCTTGATGAAAAGAAGATATATCCTGTCATTATTAGTGCTAACCTTTCAGAGCATGATGAAAAGAGATTATTGAAAACTCTGAAGAAGCACCGTGCTGCTATTGGATATACTCTTGATGATCTTAAAGGCATTAGTCCCACTCTATGTCAGCATAAAATTAATATGGAGCCTGATTCTAAACCAGTTGTTGATCACCAATGACGGTTAAATCCTAAAATGAAAGAAGTGGTAAGAAATGAAATATTAAAGCTTCTGGAGGTAGGTATAATTTATCCTATTGCTGATAGTAGATGGGTTAGTCCCGTTCATTGTGTCCCTAAGAAGGGAGGTATTACCGTTGTTCCTAATGATAAAAATGAATTGATCCCGCAAAGAATTGTTACAGGATATAGAATGGTAATTGATTTTAGGAAATTAAATAAAGATACTAGGAAAGATCATTACCCTCTACCTTTTATTGATCAAATGCTAGAAAGACTATCCAAACACACACACTTTTGCTTTCTAGATGGTTATTCTGGTTTCTCTCAAATACCTGTGTCAAAAGAACACCAAGAGAAGACCACTTTTACTTGTCCTTTCGATACCTTTGCTTATAGACGTATGCCTTTTGGTTTATGCAATGCACCTGCTACCTTTCAAAGATGTATGACTGCTATATTCTCTGACTTTTGTGAAAAGATTGTTGAGGTTTTCATGGATGATTTCTCCGTTTACGGAACTTCTTTTGATGATTGCTTGAGCAACCTTGATCGAGTTTTGCAAAGATGTGAAGAAACTAATCTTGTCTTGAATTGGGAAAAGTGCCACCTTATGGTTAATGAGGGTATTGTCTTGGGACACAAAATCTCCAAAAGAGGTATTGAAGTTGATAAAGCTAAAGTGGATGCTATTGAAAAAATGCCGTGTCCCACGGATATCAGAGGTATAAGAAGTTTTCTTGGTCATGCTGGTTTCTATAGGAGGTTTATTAAAGACTTCTCTAAGATTTCTAGGCCTCTCACTAATCTTTTGCAAAAAAATGTTCCATTCGTTTTTGATGATGATTGTGTAGAAGCATTTGAAATTCTTAAGAAAGCCTTGATCACTACACCTGTTGTTTAACCACCTGATTGGAACCTACCCTTTGAAATTATGTGTGATGCTAGTGATTATGCCGTTGGTGCTGTTCTAGGACAAAGAGTTGATAAGAAATTAAATGTTATCCATTATGCTAGTAAAACTCTAGACAGTGCTCAAAGAAACTATGCTACCACTGAAAAGGAATTTTTAGCAGTTGTGTTTGCTTGTGATAAGTTCAGACCTTATATTGTCAATTCCAAAGTAACTGTTCACACTGATCATGCTGCTATTAAATATCTTATGGAAAAGAAAGATGCTAAACCTAGACTTATTAGATGGGTTCTTCTGCTACAAGAATTTGATTTGCATATTATTGATAGAAAGGGAGTTGAGAACCCTGTAGCAGACAACTTGTCTAGGTTGGAAAATGTTCTTGATGACCCACTACCTATTGATGATAGCTTTCCTGATGAACAATTAGCTGTCATAAATGCTTCACGTAAGGCTCCATGGTATGTTGATTATGCTAATTATATTGTTGCTAAATTTATACCACCTAGTTTCACATACCAACAAAAGAAAAAGTTCTTCTATGATTTAAGACATTACTTTTGGGATGATCCACACCTTTATAAAGAAGGAGTAGATGGTGTTATTAGACGTTGTGTACCTGAGCATGAACAGGAACAGATCCTACACAAGTGTCACTCCAAGGCCTACGGAGGACACCACGCGGGAGATAGAACTGCACACAAGGTATTACAATCTTGTTTTTATTGGCCTACTCTCTTAAAGGATGCTCGTAAGTTTGTCTTGTCTTGTGATGAATGTCAAAGAATTGGTAATATTAGTAGACGTCAGGAAATGCCTATGAATTACTCACTTGTTATTGAACCATTTGATGTTTGGGGTTTTATTATATGGGACCTTTTCCAAAGTCCAACGGATATACTCATATTCTAGTTGCTGTTGATTATGTTACTAAGTGGGTAGAAGCTATTCCAACTAGTAGTGTTGATCATAACACTTCTATTAAATGCTGAAAGAAGTTATTTTCCCTAGATTCGGAGTCCCTAGATATTTAATGACTGGTGGTGGTTCACACTTTATTCATGGTGCTTTCCGTAAACTGCTTGCTAAGTATGATGTTAATCATAGAATTGCATCTCCTTATCATCTTCAGTCTAGTGGTCAAGTAGAAATAAGCAATAGAGAAATTAAATTGATCTTGCAAAAGACTGTTAATAGATCTAGAAAGAATTGGTCTCAGAAACTTGATGATGCATTATGGGCTTATAGAACTGCTTACAAAAACCCTATGGGCATGTCTCCGTATAAAATGGTTTATGGTAAAGCATGTCACTTACCTCTAGAGCTAGAACATAAAGCTTATTGGGCAATCAAAGAGCTCAACTATGATTTCAAACTTGCTGGTGAGAAGAGGTTATTTGACATTAGCTCACTTGATGAATGAAGAACCCAGGCCTATGAGAATGCCAAGTTGTTTAAAGAAAAAGTTAAGAGATGGCATGATAAAAGGATACAAAAGCATGAATTCAATGTAGGTGACCATGTCTTGCTATACAATTCTCGTTTAAGATTTTTTGCAGGAAAACTTCTCTCTAAATGGGAAGGGCCTTACATTATCGAGGAAGTATATCGTTCTGGTGCCATCAAGATCAACAACGCCGAAGGCACAAATCCGAAGGTGGTAAACGGGCAAAGAATCAAACATTATATCTCAGGTACTCCCATAAATGTTGAAACCAATATTATCAATACCATAACCCCGGAGGAGTACATTAGGGAGACCTACCAGAACGTTTCAGACTCCGAAAAGGAATAGGTATGTGGTACGGTAAGCAAACCGACTCCAAAACTTTTCCAATAGCAATTTTTCTCCGTTTTGGAATATTTAAAAAAAATAGGAAAATTTAAAGTAGTCCAAAAAGTGCACGAGGAGGCGACAAGCCAGGGGGGCGTGCCCTACCCCCCTGGGCACGCCCATGTGGCTTGTGGCCACCCCGTGTACCCTCCGGACTCCGTTTTCTTGTAGAATACTCCTGTTGGTCGGTAAAAATTCATTATATAATCTCACGAAGGTTTTGACCACCGTACCACAGAAAAATCCTCTGTTCTTGTTTGGTGTTGTTTTTTCGGACAGATCTGAAAATATGTCGTCCCAAGAGTCCGATGGGGAGAGCTATGTATCGCATTATCTTGCCAATCCCAAGCTCTATGGGGACTTAGATCCTTATGGATTGTTCTCGGAGGAGGAACAAGAAGTCAAGTATGAGGAAGAAAGCTCGGATGTAGAAGAAATTCCCCTGCCTCAACCAGGAGATATGCACGTGGAGTTCAGGAAATCGAGCCTCCCAAACACAAGGAGAAAACCCAAGGTTTTATTTATCCCTTCTCGTTTTCTGCAGGAGAGCAAGCAAGGATTATGTCAAAGGATATTGAAGCTCGAGCAGGAGGTTGACGATCTGAGGGAACAGAATTTTATGCTTAAGAGGAAACTGAACAAGCTTAAAGATCCTTCTCCATCATCACCACCTCCGAAGAAAGACAACTAAACACATGGGTATGGGCACTCCCCTTGGCTTGTGCCAAGCTTGGGGGAGGTGCCCCGGTATCGTATCACCATCACATCTTTTACTTTTATCGTTTTTCTTAGTTCGATCCTTTTGGTTATATCTTGATCTCGTAGAATAAAGTTTTTAGTGTGATCTAGTTTTGAGTTTTGCTTTATGTTCCCCCTATGTAAGCGAGTCCGAGAGTTATATAATAAAAAGTAGTTTTGAGTTGAGGGCTTTGCTTGCTTGCTATGATCTTGAGAAAAAGAAATAGAAAGAAGAATAGAATAAAAGCAAAGAGTATATATGATGATCTTATGGGGAGTGATGACTTCACATATAAGAAGTATGTCGATTGAAATTTGTTGTGAGCTGACAAACATAGCAATTGGTCATTGTTGCAATTAAAAGAAAGTAATAAAGAATGAGAAGTTCACATATAAATATATTATCTTGGACATCTTTTATGATTGTGAGCACTCATTAAAATATTATATGATAAGAAGTTGATGTTGGACAAGGAAGACAACATAATGGGTTATGTTTACTTATTTCCGAATAGAAGTTATATGGTTATAGATCATTTAACATGTGACGCTTGCTTCCACCCCATATCAGCCAAAACTTCCGCACCAAGTAGAGATACTACTTGTGCATCCAAACACCCTTAACCCAGTTTCGCCATGAGAGTCCACCATACCTACCTATGGATTGAGTAAGATCCTTCAAGTAAGTTGTCATCGGTGCAAGCAATAAAAAAATTGCTCTCTAAATATGTATGATCTATTAGTGTGAGGAAAATAAACTTTATAAGAACTTGTGATATGGAAGAAATAAAAGCGACAGACTGCATAATAAAGTTCTTTATCACAAGCGGCAATATAAAGTGACGTTCTTTTGCATTAAGGGATTGCGCATCCAACTATAAAAGCGCATGACAACCTCTGCTTCCCTCTGCGTAGGGCCTATCTGTTACTTTTACTTTCTAGTGCTTACCTTTATGCAAGAGTCGTGGTAATCTTCATAACTTCCTTTATTTCGCCTTTCTCTCTTGGCAAGCATCATGTGTTGGGGAATGATCTAGATACATATATCCACTCGGATGTGGGTGATCATGAGTTATTTCTGTTGACATTACCCTTGAGGTAAATAGTTGGGAGGCAAAAATATAAGCCCCTATCTTTCTTTGTGTCCAATTGAAGCTTTGACCTCATAAGTACCGCATGAGTGTTAGCAATTATGAAAGACTAAAAGATGATTGAGTATGTGGATTTGCTTTATAAGCTCTTATATTGACTCTTTCCGATGTTATGATAAATTGCAATTGCTTCAATGACTGAGATCACAGTTTGTTGGTTCTCAATAGAGTTCTTGATTCATAATTTACCTTGTGAATGAATTGTTACTCTAGTATAAGAAATTATATATCAATAAGTATTGCTGTTCTAAAGATGATCATGATGCTCTCATGTCCGTATTTTATTTTATCGACACCTCTATCTCTAAACATGTGGACATATTTATCGATTTCGGCTTTCTCTTGAGGACAAGGGAGGTCTAAGCTTGGGGGAGTTGATACGTCCATTTTGCATCATGCTTTTATATTTATATTTATTGCATAATGGGCTGTTATTACACATTATGGTACAATACTTATGCCTTTTCTCTCTTATTTTACAAGGTTTACATGAAGAGGGAGAATGCTGGCAGCTGGAATTCTGAACTGGAAACGGAGCAAATATGAGAGACATATTCTGCACAACTCCAAAAGTCCTGAAAAGTTACGGAGAATTATTTTAGAATATATAAAAAATATTGGGCGAAAGAAATATCGGAGGGGACTCACCAGGAGGCCACAAGCCTGGGGGGCGCGCCCTACCCCCCCAGGGCGCGCCCCTGTGGCTTGTGGGCCCCCTGGCAGCCCTCCAGTGCCCATCTTCTGCTATATGGAGGGTTTTGACCTAGAAAAAATCATAAGAGAGCTTTCGGGACGAAGCGCCGCCGTCTCGAGGCGGAACCTGGGCAGAAGCAATCTAGGGCTCCGGCGGAGCTGTTCTGCCGGGGAAACTTCCCTCCCGGAGGGGGAAATCGAAGCCATCGTCATCACCAATGATCCTCTCATCGAGAGGGGGTCAATCTCCATCAACATCTTCACCAGCACCATCTCCTCTCCAAACCCTAGTTCATCTCTTGTATCCGATCTTTGTCTCAAAACCTCAGATTGGTACCTGTGGGTTGCTAGTAGTGTTGATTACTCCTTGTAGTTGATGCTAGTTGGTTTACTTGGTGGAAGATCATATGTTCAGATCCTTAATGATAATTAATACTCCTCTGATTATGAACATGAATATGCTTTGTGAGTAGTTATGTTTGTTCCTGAGGACATGGGATAAGTCCTGTTATAAGTAATCATGTGAATTTGGTATTCGTTCGATATTTTGATGAGATGTATGTTGTCTCTCCTCTAGTGGTGTTATGTGAACGTCGACTACATGACACTTCACCATTATTTGGGCCTAGGGTAAGGCATTGGGAAGTAATAAGTAGATGATGGGTTGCTAGAGTGACAGAAGCTTAAACCCTAGTTTATGCGTTGCTTCGTAAGGGGCTGATTTGAATCCATATGTTTCATGCTATGGTTAGATTTATCTTAATTCTTCTTTCGTAGTTGCGGATGCTTGGGAGAGAGGTTAATCATAAGTGGGAGGTTTGTCCAAGTAAGGGCAGCACCCAAGCACCGGTCCACCCACATATCAAATTATCAAAGTAACGAACGCGAATCATATGAGCATGATGAAAACTAGCTTGACAGAAATTCCCATGTGTCCTCGGGAGCGCTTAGCTTTATATAAGAGTTTGTCCAGGCTTGTCCTTTGCTACAAAAAGGATTGGGCCACCTTGATGCACCTTTGCTACATTTGTTACTTGCTACCCGTTACAAATTATCTTATCACAAAACTATCTGTTACCGATAATTTCAGTGCTTGCAGAGAATACCTTACTGAAAACTGCTTGTCATTTCCTTCTGCTCCTCGTTGGGTTCGACACTCTTACTTATCGAAAGGACTACGATAGATCCCCTATACTTGTGGGTCATCAGTTGTCATATTGCTTTGCATGATCGTAAGATAGCTAGCATGATATTTCCATGGCTTGTCCGTTTTTTGATATCTTTGCTACACTAGATCATTGCACATCCTGGTACACTCCCAGAGGCATTCATATAGAGTCATCTTGTATAGTTTTTTATCAAGTTGTAAGTAAATAAAAGTGTGATGATTATCATCCTTATAGCATTGTCCCAGTGAGGAAAATATGATGGAGACTATGATTCCCCCACAAGTCGGGATGAGACTCCGGATGGAAAATAATAAAAAAGAAAAAATATTTAAAAAGATAAAAAGGGGGAGGCAAAAAAAGAGCCCACCATATAAAAAATTAAAAAAATGGTTGAGGCCAAATGAGCCCACCATAAAAAAAGAGAAAAATAGAGAAAGGGAAATGTTACTATCCTTTTACCACACGTGTCCTTCAAAATAGCACCATGTTCTTCATATAAAGAGTCTTTTGAGTTGTCATTTTCATATACTAGTGGGAATTTTTCATTATAGAACTTGGCTCGTATATTTATGACGGGATTCCTCAAATGCCCGAGGTCTTCATGAACAAGCAAGTTGGATGCACGCCCACTTAGTTTATTTGAACTTTCATACACTTATATCTCTAGTGCATTTTGTTGCATGGCAATCCCTACTCCTCGCATTGATATCGATTGATGAGTGACGTGGCTTGAGACTGTGTCGGTATTTCCCCAAAGAGGAAGGGATGATGCAGCACAGCGACGGTAAGTATTCCCCTCAGTTATGAAACCGAGGTATCGAACCAGTAGGAGGATCACCACCACCTAATAAACATCACCTGCACACAAAGAACAAATACTTGCAACCCGACGTGAAAGAGAGGTTGTCAATCTCTCTACGGTAAAAAGATAGATTAGGATATGATAGATTGGAGAGATAGATCTCTCAAGAACACAAAATAAGAAGAGCAAATAAAAAGTGTAGCAAGGTATTTTTGGGTTTTTTGGAATAATAGATCTGAAAACAAAAGCGGTAAAAAGGTAGATCGGAAAGCAATATGTTGGAAAAGTAGACCCGGGGTGCGTAGGATTCACTAGTGGCTTCTCTCATGAGTATAGCACACGGTGGGTGAACAAATTACTGTTGGGCAATTGATAGAAGATCAAATAATCATGATGATATCCAAGGCGATGATCATTATATAGGCATCACGTCCAAGATAAGTAGACCGACTCCTGCCTGCATCTACCACTATTACTCCACACATCGACCGCTATCCAGCATGCATCTAGTGTATTAAGTTCATGGAAAAACAGAGTAATGCAATAAGAGCGATGACATGATGTAGACAAGATCTATTCATGTATGAATAGACCCCATCTTGTTATCCTTAATAGCAACGAAACATGCATGCCTCGCTGCCCCTTCTGTCACTAGGAGAGGACACCGCAAGATCGAACCCGTCACAAAGCACCTCTTCCCATGGCAAGAAAAATCGATCTAGTTGGCCTAACTAAACCAAAGATTCAAATAAGAAATACGAGGCTATAAGTAATCGTGCATATAAGAGATCAAAGAAGACTCAAATAATATTCATGGATAGAAACTGATCATGAACTCAAAATTCATCGGATCCCAACAAACACATAGCAAAAGTTTACATCAAATAGATCTCCAAGAGACCATTGTATTGAGAATCAAAAGAGAGAGAGGAAGTCATCTAGCTACTACCTACGGACCCATAGGTCTATGGTGGACTACTCACGCATCATCGGAGAGGCACCAATGAGGATGATGAACCCCTCCGTGATGGTGTTAGATTGGATCTCGAGGCTCTGGAACTTGCGGCGGCTGGATGTGTTTTCCGTCGACTCCCCTAGGGTTCCTGGAATATTTGGGAATTTATAGGCATCAGAGGCGGTAGACAGGGGCCCCGGGGAGGGCACAAACCATCAGGGCGCACTGGGGGCCTCTGGCGCGCCCTGGTGGGTTGTGGTCTCCACAGCCCACCTCTCTAGCACTTCTTTGGCCCACTGGGTGTCTTCTGGTCCAAAAAAATCTCCAAAAAGTTTCATCGCGATTGCACACCGTTTGGTACTAATATTCTGCCAAGTAAAAAACAAGCTGTCGGCGTATGACACCTATGGGACCGCGTGGATCCCTTTTACGGTTCGGCAGGGAAAAAGGTATGCACAAATAGCAGATCCAGCGATCAACGCAAGGGATTTTTACCCAGATTCGGGCCGCTGAGAAGCGTAAAACCCTACTCCTGCTTTGGTTGTATTGGATGTGTTTAAGCCCAAGCTCCAGGAGCGCTTGTGATGAACAGTACGTTCGAGTAGTAGCTACGCATGCAGAATGGGCTAGAAGGTCCTCCCCCTATGTAGCTACGCCTTGGGCCTCCTTTTATACGTCGAAGGGGTCACCAACAGTGGCAAAGTACCAGAGGTGTAAAGTTGCTACAGCGTTATCATACCTAATACTGACGACTTAGGACAAACGCATTAAATGCTTCGTCTAGGTGTCCCTTAGCTTCTTGGGGACGGAAAAAGAGCCCGTCCCATCAGCACCGCTTAACCCCATTCGCCGCTGATGCCATGACACGCATCCAGGAGGACAAACCCCGTCTGACAGGCTGGTCGCTGTGCTGGAGCGGTGGCAGGGTCGCGGGATCTTGCCGGGTGCGACTCTTGCCGGGTCTTCGCTAGCCATCCCGGCAAGCATCTTGCCGGGATCCCAGCCTTCGGTCTTCTGTCTTCTGATTATTGACTTGAATGCTTTCTTGATAGTCTTGTGCTTGTTCCCAGTTGTCCCCCGGCAAGCATCTTGTCGGGAGTCCAACATCGGGTCTTCTCGGTGACCTGCCTGGAGGTCTTCTCCCAGGAAGGCTTGCTTCCCGGAAATTCTATCCTGATCTTGCCGGCCTTTGAGCTTGCCAGTGATGTGTAGACCTGTTCCCGGCAAGTAATCCTTACCGGAAACCTGGGTCCTAGATGTGTCCTATAAGTGGATTTCTTCTCTGCCATGCCCTTCCTGCCTGGAGGCTGCAACTTGCCGGTGCGTGTCCAGGGGTAATGAACACCCCCTGTTCACTACACCGACAGGAGCCCCCGGGCCTGGGCCGGACAAGTGTGCACAGTGTTTGTCTGGGCTAGGCCCAAAAACATGCACCGGTATACACGCGGCGAGAAGTAATCGTCACTCATGACTTTTAAACTGCACGCTGATGATGACGCAAGAGAGCTTGCGGTTTGTCGGGCCTTGGGCTTGCCGACAGCGTGGGCAGACAGAGCAGGATGACAGCATGAGTCGTGTGCCCGAAAGGGAGTGCCACACTGTGCGATGAAGAGCCAACCCCCGAGCCTTCCCCATAAAGGGTACCGCGGGTGCGGTGCTCGATTCATACAGTCATCCCTGATGTCGCCGCCGTCTACTACGAATGTCTCACTGCCGTCTTGCCGGCCTCCAGCACGGCGCCCTTGGCTTTCTCGGCTGCCGCGTGCCGCCGAGAATAAAGCAGCCACCGAGACTGAAGTACTTTTTGCATACCTGTTGCTGCAATGGCGCATGTAAAGGAATAATTAATCTTAGTCAGGCCAATCTTTATATATGCAAGACATGTTTCTTTATGCTAAATGAATGTTTGCTTCCCTCTTGATTAATTCCGTCCTTGCATATATCTTATATCCTACGCTGTTTGGAAACCTTGCCAGTGCACACGTTTGCCACGAGCGCTTTGAGGAACAGGTCCCTAGCAGCCTGCTAGAAACGCTGCCGCCGGCAAGGCGACTTGCCGGGTCAGAACGCGGCTGCTAAGCCTGCCGAGTGGACTCGAGGCGAAACTAGAGCGCGGGCTCACCACGACAAGGTTCCTTCGCGTGCAGATTAATGTACAAGGACGAAAAATCAATCAAGACGACCCATGCTTGCCGGAAAGCTTTCCGGTGCGCACGCTCCAGTCGGCAGCGCTTGGAGGAACGGGTCCTTAGCAGCTTGCCGGGAACGCCGCCTCCCGAAAAGGTTTACCTTCCTGGCTTTAGCGCAGCTGCTCACATCGCCAAGCGGACTCGAGGCGACTAGGAGCGCAACTAGCCCCGGGGAGGCTCCTTCGCATGTAGGTGTAAGGAGCAAGTGAGGACAGCAAAAGAAATGTAATTGCCACAAGTTTTTGTAACTTAGCTTTTCCTGCTGTTCATCTCGCATAGTGAGGCCGCGCTCGTGGTGATGACCGGCAGCTCTCTAGAAGGTTACTCTCTAGGGCGCTGTCAGCCCCCGAGCCTGCCTTCCATGCATATTCCTGCAACACTGATCGGACATGTAATGCCACGACAGCGGTTTATGATTAATTTGTTGTAATCTCGACTTCTGTCGAATGTTCCCTTGCTTGCCGGAACACTTTTCGGTGCGCACGATCCAGTCAGCAGCGCTTTGAGCAACGGGTCCTTAGCGGGTTGCCGGGAATGCCGCCTCCCGAAAAGGTTTACCTAACCCGACTTTAGCGCAGCTGCTCACATTGTCGAGCGGACTCGAGGCGACTAGGAGCGCAACTAGCCCCGGGGAGGCTCCTCAGCATACGGGTTTACGCAGAAATCCGAAAATAAACTTATCGAGCCTTTTCCTTGAACAATTGCACTTTTGTAAAATGAATCCCTACGCTTGCTAGAATACTCCCCGAATGCGCAGGTTCTGGTCGCTGGCGCTTAGGATTGGGTCCTGTCTAGCAGCCTATCGAGAATGCCGCCTCTTCAGGAGCTTAACGCTCTAGAGACAACCGCAGCTGCATCTGTGTTGTTGGGCGGACCCAGAACAACCATGAGTGCAGAGTGTTTCTAGAGTGCTCCCTCGCGCACAGGTTATACAAAACTACCATCAAGGATAAGGCTACACAACAAAAAGTAATCAAAGTTTTAGGACTTAGCTTTCTGTAAGTAGAGCGAAGTTGCCATGGACGATGAAGCTGATGCGCTGACCGCTAGATCAGGTTCGCGCAACCTTTCCCCCTACCTGGCGCGCCAAAGATGTCGGCGTACGACACCTATGGGACCGTGTGGATCCCTTTTATGGTTCGGCAGGGAAAACGGCGTGCACAAAGAGCAGATCCAGCGATCAACGCGAGGGATTTTTACCCAGGTTCGGGCCGCTGAGAAGCGTAAAACCCTACTCCTGCTTTGGTTGTATTGGATGTGTTTAAGCCCAAGCTCCAGGAGCGCTTGCGATGAACAGTACGTTCGAGTAGCAGCTACGCACGCAGAATGGGCCAGAAGGTCCTCCCCCTCTGTAGCTACGCCTTGGGCCTCCTTTTATACATCGAAGGGGTCACCAACAGTGGCGAAGTACAAGAGGTGTAAAGTTGCTACAGCGTTATCATACCTAATACTAACGACTTAGGACAAACACATTAAATGCTTCGACTAGGTGTCCCTTAGCTTCTTGGGGACGGAAAAAGAGCCCGTCCCATCAGCACCGCTTAACCCCATCCGCCATTGATGCCATGACACGCATCCAGGAGGACAAACCCCGTCTGACAGGCTGGTCACTGTGCTGGAGCGGTGGCAGGGTGGTGGGATCTTGCCGGGTCTTTGCTAGCCATCCCGGCAAGCATCTTGCTGGGATCCCAGCCTTCGGTCTTCTATCTTCTGATTATTGACTTGAATGCTTTCTTGATAGTCTTGTGCTTGTTCCCATTTGTCCCTCGGCAAGCATCTTGTCGGGAGTCCAACATCGGGTCTTCTCGGTGACCTGCCTGGAGGTCTTCTCCCAGGAAGGCTTGCTTCCCGGAAATTCTATCCTGATCTTGCCGGCCTTTGAGCTTGCCGGTGATGTGTAGACCTGTTCCCGACAAGTAATCCTTGCTGGAAACCTGGGTCCTAGATGTGTCCTATAAGTGGATTTCTTCTCTGCCATGCCCTTCCCACCTGGAGGCTGCAACTTGCCGGTGCGTGTCCAGGGGTAATGAACACCCCCTGTTCACTACACCGACACAAGCAAAAATAGCAACTGGCACTTTGGCACTATGTCAATAGGTTAGTCCCAAAACATGATATAAAGTTGCTATAAAGTGATTGTAAAATATCCAAGAATGATAATATAACGGCATGGAACTAGCAAAAATTATAGATACGTTGGAGACGTATCGGCATCCCCAAGCTTAATTCCTACTCGTCCTCGAGTAGGTAAATGATAAAAACAGATTTTTTGATGTGGAATGATGCCTAACATGTTCATCTCATATTCTTTTCTTTGTAGCATGGACATTTGGACTTTACATGATTCAAAGCAATAGTCTAGTTTTAACATAATGACTTCAATACTCAAGCATGCCAACAAGCAACCATGTCTTTCAAAATATCAACGCTAAAGAAAGTTATCCCTAGCCCATCATGCTCAATCATTGATCCATTCATGAAACACACTCAAATATTAGCTACACCCAATGCTCAAGTACGATCATAGTGCCCCCTAGTTGGTTCTTTATAAGAGAAGATGGAGACTCAAAGTAAAATAAAAATTGCATAAAGTAAATAGATAGGCCCTTCGCAGAGGGAAGTAGGGATTTGTAGAGGTGCCAGAGCTCAAAGTTTTAAATTGAGAGAGAAAAATATTTTGAGTCGCATGCCTTTCCTGTCAACGAAAATGACAAAGTAGTTCACAATACTTTCCATGCTAGATATATCATAGGTGGTTCTCAAACAGAAAATAAAGTTTATTCATTTTTCCACCATTCTTTCACATTCCATGCTTGGCCGTATCCATGGTTGCCTTCCATACCAACACTTTCCAAGGAATTTATTATTTGACAACGTAAAGTAATTTTTTTTCTTTTTCATTTCGGGAATGGGCATCCCTATTACCGCCGCACTCTCGTGCAATGACAAGTGAATAAACACTCATCTTGAGAATAACACATCTAGCATGGAAAAATATTGGACACCCCCTACTGTTTCATCAGCAGTACGAGCACACAAAAAGGAAATTTATTTTGAAGATTAGAGATGGCACTTACAAATTTGCTTAGAACGGCATGGAAATACCGCATATAGGTAGGTATGGTAGACTCATAAGGCAAAACTGGGTTTAAGGATTTTGGATGCACAAGTAGTATTTCTACTTCGTACAAGTGGAGGCTAGCAAATAGATTGAGAAGCAACCAACCAAGAAAAAAAAATCACATAAGCGAGCATTGAGCATAACTAACACCGAATAATGCACCATAAGTAGGATGTAACTTCATTGCATAACTATTTACTTTCGTGCATGCATAGGCAATCACAAACCTTAACACCAATATTCATACAAAAGCATAATTACTCACTAACATGACTCACATATTACTATCATCATGTCTCAAAACTATTACAAGGAATCAAGTTTAATTTGTCCAATGATCTTCATGAAAGTTTTTATTATATCCTCCTTGGATAACTATCACTTTGGACTAGTTTCATATATTGCCATTGCTTTTGACAAGCTCAGACAAATATAAGTGAAGCACATGAGCATAAAGATTTCATCTCTCAAAATAGTATAAGTGAAGCATGAGAGGATTTCTTCAAAATTTACTAACTCTCAAATTAATCTAAGTGAAGCATGAGAGTATTTCTACAAAAAATTCCAAGCACACCGTGCTCAAAAAGATATAAGTGAAGCACTAGAGCAATTCTATAGCTCAAAAAGTTTAAGTGAAGCATATAGAGCAATTCTAACAAATCATAGCATAATTTTGGCTCTCTCAAATAGGTGTGTCCAGCAAGGATACAAGTGACAAACTAACAAGTAAACCAAGCAAAGACTCAAACGATACAAGATGCTCCAAGCAAAACTCATGATATGTGACGAATAAAAATATAGCTCCAAGTAAAATACCGATGGTTGTTAGAAGAAAGAGGGGATGCCACTCGGGGCATCCCCAAGCTTAGTTGCTTGTTTATCTTTGGACATATCTTGGGGGTGCTGTAGCATCCCCAAGCTTAGGCTCTTTTCACTCCTTATTCCATCATCCATCGTGATCTCACCCAAAACTTGAAAACTTCAATCACACAAAACTCAACAAAATCTTCGTGAGATCCGTTAGTATAATAAAGCAAATCACTACTTTAAGTGCTGTTGCAAACCCATTCATATTTTATTATTGCATTATAACTACTGTATTTTAACTTTACCATGGCTCATACCATTCAATACAACCCATAGATTCGTCAAAACAAGCACACAATGCAACGAAAACAGAATCTGTCTTAAACAGAACACTCTGTAGTAATCTGTATTCTAACCATACTTATGTAACTCTAAAAATTCTGAAAAATTAGTACAACTTAAAGAATTATATAGAAACACTGTTATAAAATTTCAGCTCAATATCACGTTCCAGTAAAAAAATGAAAATTCAAACATTGGACGCAAAGTTTCTTTTTCAGATTCAGCATCGCTTGTACTCATCTTATGAATCATCCTAAAGGTTCTACTTGGCACAAACACTAAATAAAACATAAAAACACAATCATAACAGAGGCATAATTGTGTCAACACTCAAAAACAGAAAGAAAAAGATGAAAATAAATTTATTCATTGGGTTGCCTCCCAACAAGCGCTATCGTTTTACGCCCTAGCTAGGCATGATGATTTCAATGATGCTCACATAAAAAGTAGTAATTGAAATATGCAAGAGAGCACCATGAATCTCATGACAAGCACATTTAAGTCTAACCCACTTCCTATGTAGAGGGATTTGTGAGCAAACAATTTATGGGAACAAGAATCAGCTAGCATAGGAAGGCAAAACAAGCATAACTTCAAAACTTTGAACACATAGAGAGGAAACTTGATATTATTGCAATTCCTACAAGCATATGTTCCTCCCTCATAATAAATTTCAGTAGAATCATGAAGGAATTCAACAATATAACTATCACATAAATCATTCTTTTCATGATGCGCAAACATAGAATTTACATTACTCTCCACATAAGCAAATTCCTTTTCATCCATGGTAGTGGGAGCAAACTCAAAAAAATAACTATCATGAGGCACTTGATTTACATAACCACATTGCAAACTAGAACCATGATGATAAGTTTCATGGTTATCATTACTCATTATAGCATACATGTCATCATAATCATCATATGTGCCATGGGCATCCCCAAGCTTGTGGCTTTGCATATCATTAGCATCATGGATATTTAGAGAATTCATACTAGCAACATTGCAATCATGATTTTCAATCAAGCAACTATCATGAATCACCTTATAAGTTTCTTCTTTCAACACTTCATCAAAATTTTCAGATTCATGATTTTCAAACAAAACTCCATAGAGATAATCAAGTGCACTCAACTCACTAGCAATTGGTTCATCATAATTTGGCCTTTTGAAAAGATTAGCAAGTGGATGAGGATCCATATCAATATATTTTTAGCAAGCGAAGATGCAAGCAAGTAGAAGGCACATGGCAACACAAGCAAACAAAAAGAGATTCGGCAAGAAAAAGGCGAACGAAAAAAAGGGCGAATAAAACAGCAAATTTGATGAAGTGGGGGAGAGTAAAATGAGAGGCAAATGGAAAATAATGTAATTCCAAGGAGATGAGATTTGTGATTAGGAACCTGGTAGATGATGATGGTGTCTCCTCGGCGCCAGAGATTGGCACATAGAAGAGACCGCTTCCTCCCCGGCAACGGCGCCAGAAATTCCTTCGACGTGGCTTGAGACTGCGTCGGTATTTTCCCAAAGAGGAACGGATGATGCAGCACAGCGACGGTAAGTATTTCCCTCGGTTATGAAACCAAGGTATCGAACTAGTAGGAGGCTCACCACCACCTAATAAACAGCACCTGCACACAAAGAACAAATACTTGCAACCCGACGCGAAAGAGAGGTTACCAATCTCTCTACGGTAAAAAAGATAGATTAGGATATGATAGATTGGAGAGATAGATCTCTCAAGAACACAAAATAAGAAGAGCAAATAAAAATTGCAGCAAGGTATTTTTGGGTTTTTTGGAATAATAGATCTGAAAACAAAAGTGGCAAAAAGGTAGATCGGAAAGTGAAAGTGCGTTATATCGACTAGAGGGGGGTGAATAGGCGATTTTTACAAATTCGTCACTTGATGAAATACTAGTTGAGGAATTTGCTAAGCGACGAACTACTCGCAGCGGAATAAGTACTCAAGTGCATGCGAAACATAGCAGTAGCATAGTCATCATGATGAAATGAAACATACACAGAGCATGAATAACGTGAACAGGATAAGCAGGCAGAAGATAAAGTGACTGAAGAATTTGAGGTGAGGAAATTGAGAAAGTCTTCAGTCAAATTCTTCAAACAGTAACGATCAATTTCATCAACAGGTATACGAGGAAATGAAAGGGTTGAGGAAATGGAACCAGGTAGCTCGATGAAGACAATGGTTTGATGACCCAGTTCCAACTGATGTGACAGTCGTACGTCTGGTTTGGAGCGGCCTGGTATTTAAACCAGAGGACACACAGTCCCAGGAAGCACATTCCTTACCGTATTCTCCTTGAGCTAAGGTCACACAGTCCTCACCCAACACTCGTGGTAAGTCTTCAGGGTAGACTTCCAAAACCCTCACAAACTGGTCACCCGGCGATCCACAATTGACTGCTGGATGCTCTAGACCACGGTCACCCGGCGATCCCCAATTGACTGCAGGATGCACTAGACCATGACGCCTAACCGTCTGGAAGATACACAGTCTTCAAAGGTAAAAAGCGTCGGTTCCACACAGGAACAATTTCTTCAGTGATGCTCAATCACTATGGGTTTTGGTTGTTTGGGGTTTTTCCTCACTGATGATTTTCGCTCAAAGTCCTCGAGGAATGGGATGCTCTCAAATGACAAGTGTCAAGTTCTCTCTCGGAGCAGCCAACCAGCTAGTGGTTGTGGGGGGGGCTATTTATAGCCAGGGTGCAACCCGATATGATAAGACATAAATGCCCCCCAATGATATGACCGTTAGGTGGACAAAATATCTGGACAGCTGGCGCAAAGCACAGCAACGGTCGGAATTTGAACTGTCAAATTCCTTAGGGCTTATCATATTCCTCACTTGTAGGCAATTCGCACTAGCGAAATCCTAACTCCTCAGTCAGACCAATTTCCTCAGAGACCAGAAGAACATCGTCTCTGTCACTGGAGATCTTGACTGAACTGCAAGAGATTTCCAAAAGCTTCACTCGAAGGATTGGGTTATGTTGAGGCTTTTGAGTTGAGCATCAGTTGGAAATTTTTCCTTAGTATTACCTCGACCCCCTTTAACAGTATGGTGTTTCCTATGACTCAAAGAAAGGAAATGAAACTACGAAAACAAAAGTCTTCACGCTTCATAGTCCTCGTTCATATCTTCAACGTCACACCATCTTCTTCATTTTCAAAGTCTTCAGGGAAATCCAAAGTCTTCAGCAAAGTCTTCACAAAGTATTCACCAAAGTCTTCAGTTGAAGACATTCATTTTTAGGGGTCGATATTCTTCGAATATACCAAACTCCTCATCGACTTATAGAGCCTGTGTACACTCACAAACATATTAGTCCCTTATCCTATAAGTCTTCAATACACCAAAATCACTAAGGGGCACTAGATGCACTTACAATCTCCCCCTTTTTGGTGATTGATGACAAATAGGTTAAGTTTTCAACGGGGATAAACATATGAAGTGTAAGTACTGAGTTTGAGGAATTTGATTGCAAGATATAGAGGAACTCCCCCTGAAGATGTGCATATTTGAGGAATTTGCTTTGGACTGCAAATGCACATGGCAGGATAAAATCTTGGAGATCTCCCCCTATATCTTGTAATCCATACACGCATTTAATCTATATCATGAGGAAATTGAAATGCATGATGGAAAATGGGGTCTGAGGAAATTCAGCATGCGTGCATTAAGATACTTGAGGAAATAAGCATGCAGAAAGCAGTTCAAAAGTATCAGACCACCATCGGACTTAAGTTTACAACTCAATCAACAAAAGCTTCAGAAGAGCGAGAGTTGTAACTTAAACAAAACACAGCCCATATATATAGACCCGCTTGAAGACTAACTCAAATTTTTCCCCCTTTGTCATCAAGTGACCAAAAGGGACGAAATTGAGGACTAACGCCCGTGAAGAATTTCATCTTGAAGGTGGTGGAGGAGCGCCAGCGTTGTCGGGTCGGTTGGTGGAGCAGGGCCTGCAGCAGTGTCGTCAATATCCTCAGCTTCATCCGTATCACGTGATGAAGAAAATGAGCTAGTCACCAGCTGAGGAACTTGAACTTTCTTCCACTTCTTCTTAGGAGGAATTGACCAGTCAAAGTCCATTTGAAATTCCATCTCCTTGAGTTCTTCAGGAGTCTTGAGATGAGACAGAATGGCCCAAGAGCGATCGAAGATTTCATGCACATAGTAATGAACTTTCCTCACAGTGTTATGCGTCACAGTCATGTCACGAAGAATTGAAGCAAACTGACGCTTTACCCACTTGTGATTATGATCGACCTTTTGATGAAGACTTAGAAGAACCTCACGATCAGTCATCACACGAGGAGCAGAAGCTTGAGGTTTTTCCGCTGAGGCTTTTGCAGCAGAATCTTGTGTGGCAGAGTCATCATTGGTGGAATAAGATGCAGCATTGCGAAACTGACCATCCAATGGACGAGTGCCTTCATCAATTACAGCCTTGCCTTTTCCTTCAACTGAAGAAAATGTCTTCTTGATGACTTCAATTGGAGGCAAGAAACTGAAGTGATTCTGAAAGTCAGCCTTGAAGGGAATTGAAGACTTTGATCTGATGAATTTCATGATCCAGGGAGCATAAGGCTTCAACTCGAATGGTGAGACAGCAATATTGGCCAAAGTCCTCATGAAGAAATCGTGATAGTTGATGGGAATCCCATGAATGATGTTGAACAGCAAATTCTTCATGATGCCAACAACTTCTTCTTCTTTAGAGTTGCGGCCCTTGATTGGACTGAGGGTTTTGGTCAATATGCAGTAGGTGGTCCTTGGCACATATAGCAAATCCTTCACTAGGAAGGTGGTCCTTGGAGGTTTTCCATGTGCCAGAGGTTTCATCAGCACTTGCATCATGTGATTCTGTAGCTCGGGTTCATCATAGATGCATCTTGCTCCTTCTGAAGGAATTGGAATGGGAACACATTGAAGCAATTCATTTGCAGAAGCAGTGTAGTGGGTGTTGCCAGTCATCCAATCCAGAATCCAAGTGTTGATATCAGAAGCTTCACCAGAGATATGCAGAGTTGCATAGAATTGAAGAATCAGTTCTTCATTCCAATCGCAGACATCCGCACAAAATGGAAGAAGTCCTACATCATGAAGAACTGAGAGCACTGGAGTGAAGCATGGGATGGATTCCATATCCACATGAGGAATTTGATGATGCTGGAAGATTTTATCCTTATCAAACAGCACAACAGCATAGAAATTCATCTGGGCTGGAGTCCAGAACCTTGAGCGACCAACCCTTGCTGAGTCATAAGGATTTGGTCATGTGAAGAATATGTGCTCATCGAAGAAATTTGCCGTGATGAATTTGGGACACCTCGTGCCTTTGAAAGGAAGCTTTTGCTTCAGCTGAAGATTTGGCTTGAAGCGCCATCCAGTCTCGCTTGGAACAATAGTAGTTTCTTCAACCTGAGGAACTTGTGCAACAGTTTCATCAGGAACATCCTGGACAGGAATTTCATCAGCTGATGCAGCTGGAATATCTTCAGGAGCAGTCATGATGGGAGTGGACAGACCGGCAGACTCTGTTGAAATTTCTTCAGTTGGGGCTGGAGACTGAGGAATGTGTGTTAGAGGAGTGGCCATTGGTGAATTTGGGTGTGCTGCATCCCAAAATTCATCATGGATTACTGGAGTGGTAGATCCAATGTCCACATCCTCATCTATTTCTTTAACACCGGCCTCTTCAGCAGTGAACTGAGGCTAGGGTGATGACACAAGAGGGGTTGAAGCATTTGCATCCACCTCAATTTCTTCATCAATCTGCTCTGAGGAAGCAGCAGATTGAGTATCTTCATCATCATCACTTGGCAGTTTCTTCAGGCACAGCAGTTTCTTCAGCTGGCCTCTCAATTTCTTCAGGCGCAACATTGGGAGTTGCCCTGGGAATTTCTTCAGCAGCATGAATTTCTTCAGCTGCACTAGCAGTTTCTTCAGCAGGCTGAGCAGAAGTTTCGGCCTGAGGAATTTCTGGTTGCGATCGTGCTGCAACCCTTGAGTTGTGATCTTTGATGACTTTGTCAGCAATGTTGACAAATCGAACCTTGGCACCCTTCCAGTCAGCATAGTACTTGTTGAATTCATCGCTGACGCCTTTGATGTCCTTTTGGACAGAGACGAGTTGGTCAGGCGTCAGATTGAGAACATTGTTCTTCGTGAAGCGCTCTTTCTTGAACTGAGCCTTCTTTGCCTTTCTGGCCTTCTCGAACTTCCACTTTTCTTCGCCGATGAACGCGGTGAGGACATGGCTAGGACCGGGAGGAAGCTTCAAGTCATCAATCGGAGTGTTTGGATCATTGTGCCATATGTCAATGAAGTCAAGCACAGTCCTAGGATCCAGCATGAGAGGAATCGAAGTGCCCTTGGCTTGAGCCACTCGCTCTTGTTTATTTATGACAATGGCAGCAAGTTCTCCATCACTTGCTTCATCTTCCTCAGAAGCTGAGGGAATGTTGAATACCACTTGCTTCTTGTGAGGACTTGGCCTCCTGCCTCGTCCAGCTGTTGCCTTTACTTTCAGCAAAGTGGGACTGCTTGAGGAATGTACTTGGGCAGATGAAGTTGCAGATGCCCCTGAAGCAATTGAAAAGCCGGCAGTCCTCTGACAAGACGACAGATGCACTGGTGTTGATGACTTGGCAGCAGCCGTTGAAGATTGTGCAGCCACTGAGGGCATTGCAGGAGCCCTTGATGATTTTGCCTGAGGCATTTGCTGTGAGGGCTTTGGTGCTGAGGATTTTGCAGTGAATTTCTTCACCACTGATTTCTTTGGAGCAGATGCACTGGCAGAGGCTCCGGCAATAGCAGCAGCAGCAGAGTCATCATTGAATTTCTTCACAGCCTCTTTTGCCTTCTTTGCCAGCTTGGCTTGTTGCCTTTCCCATTCATGAGGAAAGTCTTCACTAGTTTTGAGACTGGTGGGATCAGCAAGTTGGCCTTGAGCCAGAGGTGGCCTTTTGCATGGGGGTTTGACAGCAAATTTTTCATGTATTTAGGAGTGACATAACGATATTCTCTCCATTCATTCATCCATCTCCTTTCAATTTTCTGTATACGGCTCTTTCGCTGCTTCTGAGTTTCTTTACCATGAGTTTCTTCATCAGGTGTGCAATATTCCTCATACAAATCATCAGGTATCTCAAACGTAGTTTGCACTTCAGGTTTCGTTCCTCCTTTCTGAGGTCTTTTCCCATCTGTCATTTTCTTCAGCTGAGGATTATGAACTGTTGAAGTTTCTGATGAAGTATGCAACTTTTCTTCAAGGAACGCTGCAAATGAGTTAAGTTGATGAGAACCTAGAGATTCATCAGCTGACATTTGTACGTGTGAATAGAGTATAGGTGCGAAGAATTTGAAGAGGTCATATGCGTTCTCGGAAATTTTTGCAAAAAGTATCAAGTTTGATGAATTTGACCATAGATGCCTTGAAGAATTTCACTAAGTGTTCTTGAGTTAGGTTCCAGAGTTGTATAGATTTGAGGATTCACACAATTGAGGAATCTTGAAGAAAATCATGACTTAGCGAAATAGATCAAAAGAAGGAGATTGTTTGGTGCTTATGAGATGGATTGCTTGAAGAATAAACACCTTTTGAGGATTTTGTGAAAATCATCGAAATCAAAAATGATAATAAAACTAGATTTTATTTACCGTATGCGATGAACACGACGAACAGTGAAGTGAAGTGAAGGAGTTCGTCAGTCCAGATCTCCCACGCCCTAGCTTGGCAGAGGGAGACAGCTACAGCGGCGGCGGGGTGAAGATTTCCGCGGCCGATGCGAGTACGGCGACGGCGAGGTCGAGGCAGTGAAGCTCTTCCTCTCCGGCGTCGATGAAGATAGCGGCGGCGCTAGGTCTGGAGCTCGGGAGAGATGGGAGTGAGGAGAAACCCGAGCAAGTGGAAGGGAGGGGCATTTATAGCGGCAGTGAAAACCAACTGGTCCGAAGATTTTGGACCAGTATGCCCCTGACCCTTGCCATCCACGCGACATGTGTCACCCACGTACTGTGTAGTGGAGATAGTGGGGGATCGTGGGTTATCCAGTCGTGGGAATCGGAACGGTTTGAGCGGCAATCGCCAAAAATTTGAGATTGAATATTTTAAAGTTTCGTTCGGAAATTCTTCAGCTGACAAGGACTCAGTGAAGACTTTGAACGAGTTTCAAAGTAGAACGCATATGAATAATTTGTGAACAGACTAGGTTGAGCTTAGCATAGAGGGGAAACGGGTCCGATCACATTCACTTAGATGAAAATCAATTTGAAGAAATAGCTATAAGTGAATGTTGTTGAGGACATTGAAAAACTCAATATATGTATATTGTTAATGAAGAAAAACTCATGTGAGGAACATCAGTTGAAAAGTTTGAAGAATTTCAAATTTTGAGGAATTTGCAAACTTGAAGAATTTGACAATCTTGAAGAATTTGCAAAATGATGAAAAACTCAAACTAGAAGAATTTCAACTGTTGTTGGTGGCGTTACCCACCGTATAAGAATGATGATTTCAGACACCGCGTACAATTGTCGTAGGGTCCTGAGAATCAAATTCTTCATTAATTTCTTCACACTTAGAGAGTTAGTCTTCATTGATTAAAGAAAAATGTTACTTTGTGTGTTGCACATCAAAGTCATTAATTTTGCATAAGTGTTAGGATGTGTGTCATTTCAAAGAACATTCCAAGATTCTAAGATATTTAGCTCACACCGCAACTTGCAAAATCTCTTCTCATCCGAGGGCTTTGTGAAGATATTAGCCAGTTGTTCTTTAGTCTTCACGTGGTCGAGGAAGATATCGCCCTTCATCACATGGTCACGAAGAAAATGATGACGAATCTGGATGTGCTTGGTCTTTGAGTGCTGAACTGGGTTGTGAGCAATCTTGATGGCACTCTCATTGTCGCAATAGAGAGGGACATTCTTCACGTTGATGTCGTAGTCCTTGAGGGTTTGCTTCATCCATAGCAATTGAGCATAGCAAGAACCAACAGCAATGTACTCAGCTTCAGCGGTAGATAGTGACACACAGTTCTGCTTCTTCGAGGACCAACAGACTAAGGATCGTCCGAGGAAATGACATGTGCCTGACATTGACTTGTGGTACACACGATCACCAGCATAATCAGAATCAGAATATCCAATGAGATCAAGATCTGAGCCCTTGGGGTACCATAATCCTAGTGTTGGAGTGTGAGCTAGATATCGAAGAATATGTTTCACAGCCTTGTGGTGTGATTCCTTCGGTTTTGCTTGAAATCGGGCACACATGCAAACACTAAGCATAATATCTCGCCTAGATGCACATAGATACAATAAAGAACCAATCATGGAGCGTTATACCTTCTGATCGAAATCTTTACCACTTTCGTCAGTGCAGAGTTGAGCCAATGTGGGCATAGGAATCTTGACGCCTTTGCAATCTTGCATGCCGAATTTCTTCAGGACATCCTTGAGGTATTTCTCTTGAGATATGAAGATGCCATTGCGTTGTTGGCGAATTTGAAGCCCTAAGAAGAATTTGAGCTCTCCCATCATAGACATTTGATATTCTTCACTCATCATATAGGCAAATTTGTCGCTGTAACGTTTGTCAGAACATCCAAAGATAATATCGTCCACATATATTTGGCACACAAATAATTCATCATCATATGATTTTGTGAAAAGAGTTGGGTCAAGTGAACCGGGTTTGAAGCCTTTCTTCATGAGGAATTCCTTCAGTGTGTCATACCATGCCCGAGGGGCTTGCTTGAGGCCATAGAGAGCCTTGTTGAGTCTGAAGACTTTGTCCAAAAACTTAGGATCTTCAAAACCTGGGGGTTGAGCAACATATACTTCTTCCTCAAGCTTACCATTGAGGAATGCACTTTTCACATCCATTTGATATAAGATGATATTGTGATGGTTAGCATAAGCAAGCAATATGCGAATAGCTTCAAGTCTAGCAACAGGTGCAAAAGTTTCATCAAAGTCAATTCCCTCAACCTGTGTGTAGCCATGTGCCGCAAGACAGACCTTATTCCTCACTACCTGACCAAGTTCATCTTGTTTGTTGCGGTAGATCCACTTGGTACCTATGATATTGTGCTTGCAAGGATCTGGGCATTTGACGAGTTCCCACACGTTGTTGAGCTTGAATTGATGCAATTCCTCTTGCATGGCTTGAATCCACTCAGGCTCCAAGAATGCTTCATCAACTTTGGTGGGATTTGTGATAGAGACAAAAGCAAAGTGCCCACAAAAGTTAGACAAGTGTGAAGCTTTTGAGCGTGTGAGGGGACCTGGTGGATTGATGTCGTCGAGGATTTTCTTGATTTGCACTTCATTTGCAAGTCATGGATGAGCAGGTTGAAGACTTTGTTGAGGCTGAGCATTTTCTTCAGCACCATTGTCTTCAGGTGTATCAGCATGAATGTCTTCAGAATTGGGCACAACTTCTTCAGAGAGTAGTTGTTCTTTAGTAGGTATCACATCTTCAGTGGCCTTGAAAATAGATTCCTCAGGAGGCATTTCATCTAGCACAGGAGGCAGGTGCTCTTTTTGCGAGCCGTTAGTTTCATCGAACCACACATCTACAGTTTCAACAACCTTGTTGTGATGGGTGTTGAAGACTCTGTAGGTGTGCGAGTCCTTTCTGTAACCAAGCATAAAACATTCATGTGCTTTCGGTGCAAATTTGGAACTATGGTGAGGATCTCTAATCCAGCATTTAGCACCGAAGACTTTGAAATAACTCACATTGGGTTTCTTGTCAGTGAGGAGTTCATATGAAGTCTTCTTGAGGAATTTGTGAAGATATACCTTGTTGATGATGTGGCAAGCAGTATTGATTGCTTCAGGCCAGAAGCGACGAGGGGTCTTGTATTCATCAAGCATGGTGCGTGCCATCTCAACAAGAGTTCGATTCTTGTGCTCCACGACGCCATTCTGCTGAGGAGTATAAGGGGCAGATAACTCATGAGTAATACCAAGTTCATCAAGATAATCATCAAGACCAGTGTTCTTGAACTCAGTCCCATTATCACTCCTGATATGCTTGATTTTGACGCCGAAGTTCGTCGAGGCCCTTGAAGAAAATCGTCTGAAGACATTCTGCACTTCAGATTTGTACAGGGTAATGTGCACCCAAGTATAGCGAGAGAAGTCATCAACAATAACAAAGCCATATAAGCATGGAGTATTTGTTAGAGTGGCATAGTGTGTGGGACCAAAGAGATCCATATGAAGCAATTCAAAAGGACGAGTGGTAGTCATGATGGTCTTGGATGGATGCTTGGATCTGGTCATCTTTCCAGACTCACAAGCCCCACACAAGTGATCCTTGAGGAATTTGACACCCTCAATACCAATGACATGCTTTTTCTTCGCGAGCGTGTGCAAGTTCCTCATGCCAGCGTGTCCAAGTCGTCGATGCCATAGCCAGCCTTCTGAAGCTTTTGCAAGTAGACATGTGGCCGGCTGTGGACCTGTAGAGAAATCAACAATATACAAGTCTCCTCTCCTAAAGCCTTTGAAGACTTTGGATTTGCCAGATTCCATGATGACAAAACAACGATATTTGCCAAAGATGACAACCATATCAAGATCACAAAGCATTGAGACAGACATGAGGTTGAAACCGAGGGACTCGACAAGCATCACCTTATCCATGTGTCGATCCTTCGAAATTGCAACCTTACCTAGACCCAATACCTTGCTTTTTCCTTTGTCGGCGTAGGTGATATGCTTCAGATGAGAGGGAGCTAGTGGAATATTCATCAATAGGTTCTTGTCACCAGTCATGTGGTTGGTGCATCCACTGTCGAGGACCCACTCAGTTGCTTTGGGTGTTTCATCCTGCAGATGAATTAGTACATCTTACAAACGCATATGCTTCAAAGTGAAGAATATGACTTCAAATTCATCAGATTGAATTTCAACACATAGTATAGTAAGCAAAGTAATATGAGGACGTGAGAAATGAATGATTCATTTCTTCGTGATTAGCTTGCGTCCTTTCAAGCATTTCCTCAGGTCTCCAGCAAATTCATCAGACGTTCAAGTTCGTCTGGAGACCTGACCCTGCATAAGAGATTAGTTCAATTTCTTCACCACCCACATCTGGAGGGGTGGCAAAGAGTTCATCACTCTGCGAGCTCCATATGAGAAGGATGGCATAGAAGCAAGTGCAATTCGTTTCACAGGACGGGGGTTAGAGTACTCATATGAATAAGCAGAGAAATTCTTCGAGGACTTATGAAAATAATGATTTGAAGAATAATGAGCATATTCATGACCCTTAGATTTTCCTTGCAAAACAGAAGCATTAGCACGAGAATGATATGATTGTTGACCATATGAGGAATTTGGTCCATGTGAGGACTTTGGTCCTTGTGAAGACTTTGGTCCAACTGAAGAATTTGATCTGGGGTTCTTGTTCTTCATTTGTGGTGTCATGAGGACATTTACCTGAAGACTTTCCAAGCAGCTCTTGAGAACTCAGATTTTCTTCAGAGGGGGACCATTCCTGCAGTTAGTTCCAACATATCTAGCAAATACTTCACCATTCTGATTTTTGAACAGTTTATAGTTGGAGTCAATTGACTCATCAGAGAAATATGAAGATTCACAAGTAAAACCAGATAAAGTGGATGGATCTATAGGAGGTCCTTTTGCAGCAACCCATGAGGTTTTGGGATACTGCTCAGGTTTCTAGTAAGATCCATTAGCATTGAGTTTCCTCTCAAAGGCAATACCCTCTTTTCTAGGGTTCCTGTTCAGAATCTGCTTTTTAAGCACATCACAAAGGGTTTGATGCCCTTTGAGGCTTTTGTATATGCCTGTCACATACAATTCCTTCAACCCTACATTTTCGTAAGTGATACTAGTGGTGTCCTCAGATGAGGAATTTGTGACTACGGAAATAGTTGAAGAATTTGCAGCAATAGAAGCATTTGAACATTCAGGTGAAGAATGAGCAGTTTCACATTTGATGCATTTCAAGCAAGGTGGAACAAAATATTCCTGAGCGGTACTGATCTGTTGAGCAACCAAGGAGTCATTATCCCTTTGAAGATCTTCATGAGACACCCTTAGTTTCTCAAGATCTTGCTTTCTTTGAAGAAATTCATAAGAAAGCTTCTCATGATCGACTAAGAGAGCCTCATGATGACTTTGAAGGTTATCATACTTGGACTGAAGACTTTGAAGGTCCTTAGTCAAAATTTGAGTATGATCCACTTCCTCATTCAATAGATCATCGCTTTTGTCTAGCTGTTTCTGAAGCTTTTCAATGACACTTTGTTGTTTAGTAGCAATATTAGCAAGTTTGGAATAGCTAGGTTTCATGTAATCCTCAGATTCACCATCACTTGATTCAGAGGAGGAATGGTGTTTGAGTACCTTGGAACCTTTTGCCATGAGGCACATAGATGAGGAAGATGAAGTTGGATCTGTCTTCTGAGTGTTGAGGAAGTTCTTGTATTTGATGAACATGGGATCTTGACGAGTGCGATAACCTTAATGAACATCAGAGAGCCTATCCCAGATGAGCTTTGCATTCTGAAGATGGTAGATGCTTTTGAACATAACCTTTGATAAGCTAGAGCAGATGATATTCTTTGCCTGAGCATCCAGTTGTGTGTACTTATAAATGTCATCAGCGTTTGCCATCTTGCATAGATCTGTCAGTCCAAGCTCAGTAACAGTCCATAGCTCGTTGTTCTTCGAAATGAGGTGCTTTCGCATGAGGACTTTCCATTTGGGATAGTCAGATCCATCAAAGACAAGACACACTGTGGTTGCCTGGGCACTTCTTGCCATGAAGCAATAGGTGGGAGCATAGTCATTGTTGCTGACATCAGAGTCGTTATCACTTTCCTCAGTGTTGAAGATTGACTTGCTGACAAAGGCAGTAGCGAGAGCTAGGCTAGCAACACCAGAGTCAGACTCTTCTTCAGTTTCCTCCTCTTCTTCATATTCTTCAGATTCTTCTTCAGAATCCATTTCCTTACCAATAAGTGCCCGAGCCTTCCTTAAGTTGTTCTTTCTGTGCGATGAAGACTTTGAAGATGAGGACTTTGCAGATGAGGACTTTGAAGATTTCTTCTTTTTCTTCGAGTCATCAGAACGGTCATCCTTGTATTTCTTCTTCCTTGACTCTTTTTCCCAGAGAGGACAGTCAGAGATAAAGTGATCAGATTTCTTATATTTGTGGCAAGTTCTCTTCTTGTAGTCGCTTGATGAAGAATCTGATTTCTTCATGCCACTTTTTGATGAGTTTCCAAACCGACCTCTCCTTGAGAACTTCTGGAATTTCCTCACGAGCATTGCTAGCTCCTGACTCAGTTCTTCAGGATCACCAAGGCTACTATCAGATTCTTCGTCTTCGGATGAGGAAATTGCCTTGGCCTTCAAAGCATGAGATCTTCCATAACTTGGCACATAGAGATCTCTCTTCTCAGCTTGTTGGAATTCATGAGTGTCGAGTCTCTCAAGAATATCCGCAGGATCTAGTGACTTGTAGTCTCCACGTTCTTGGATCATCAAAGCAAGTGTATCGAATGAGGAATCAAGAGATCTCAGCAGTTTCTTCACCACCTCATGATCGGTGATGTCAGTTGCACCAAGCGCCTGAAGCTCATTGGAGATATCAGTGAGGCGATTGAAAGTTTGTTGAACATTTTCGTTGTCGAGTCTTTTGAAGCAGTTGAAGAGATTGCGAATAACATCAACTCGAGAGTCACGTTGAGTTGAAATGCCTTCATTGACTTTGGACAGCCTATCCCAGATAAGCTTAGCAGTCTCCAAAGCACTCACTCTGCCATACTGACCTTTGCTCAGATGGCCACATATGATATTCTTCGCTTGAGAGTCGAGTTGCTTGAATCTCTTCACATTAGCAGCGTTGATAGTGGGAGTGACAAAGGGAACACCATTTTCCACAACATACCAGAGATCGTTGTCAATTGCGTCAAGATGCATGCGCATCTTGTTTTTCCAGTAGGGGTAGTCCGTCCCATCAAAGGTAGGACACCCAGCTGAGACCTTGATCATGCCTGCAGTCGACATAACTAAAACTCCAGGTGGTTAAACCAAAATCACACAGAACAAGGGAGTACCTTGCTCTGATACCAACTGAAAGTGCGCTATATCGACTAGAGGGGGGTGAATAGGCGATTTTTACAAATTCGTCACTTGAGGAAATACTAGTTGAGGAATTTGCTAAGTGACGAACTACTCGCGGCGGAATAAGTACTCAAGTGCATGCGAAACATAGCAGTAGCATAGTCATCATGATGAAATGAAACATACACAGAGCATGAGTAGCGTGAACAGGATAAGCAGGCAGAAGATAAAGTGACTGAAGAATTTGAGGTGAGGAAATTGAGAAAGTCTTCAGTCAAATTCTTCAAACAGTAACGATCAATTTCATCAACGGGTATACGAGGAAATGAAAGGGTTGAGGAAATGGAACCAGGTAGCTCGATGAAGACAATGGTTTGATGACCCAGTTCCAACTGCTGTGACAGTCGTACGTCTGGTTTGGAGCGGCCTGGTATTTAAACCAGAGGACACACAGTCCCAGGACACACAGTCCTTACCGTATTCTCCTTGAGCTAAGGTCACACAGTCCTCGCCCAACACTCGTGGTAAGTCTTCAGGGTAGACTTCCAAAACCCTCACAAACTGGTCACCCGGCGATCCACAATTGACTGCTGGATGCTCTAGACCACGGTCACCCGGCGATCCCCAATTGACTGCAGGATGCACTAGACCATGACGCCTAACCGTCTGGAAGATACACAGTCTTCAAAGGTAAAAAGCGTCGGTTCCACACAGGAACAATTTCTTCAGTGATGCTCAATCACTATGGGTTTTGGTTGTTTGGGGTTTTTCCTCACTGATGATTTTCGCTCAAAGTCCTCGAGGAATGGGATGCTCTCAAATGACAAGTGTCAAGTTCTCTCTCGGAGCAGCCAACCAGCTAGTGGTTGTGGGGGGGCGGCTATTTATAGCCAGGGTGCAACCCGACATGATAAGACATAAATGCCCCCCAATGATATGACCGTTAGGTGGACAAAATATCTGGATAGCTGGCGCAAAGCACGGCAACGGTCGGAATTTGAACTGTCAAATTCCTCAGGGCTTATCATATTCCTCACTTGTAGGCAATTCGCACTAGCGAAATCCTAACTCCTCAGTCAGACCAATTTCCTCAGAGACTAGAAGAACATCGTCTCTGTCACTGGAGATCTTGACTGAACTACAAGAGATTTCCAAAGGCTTCACTCGAAGGATTGGGTTATGTTGAGGCTTTTGAGTTGAGCATCAGTTGGAAATTTTTCCTTAGTATTACCTCGACCCCCTTTAACAGTGAGGTGTTTCCTATGACTCAAAAAAAGGAAATGAAACTACGAAAACAAAAGTCTTCACGCTTCATAGTCCTCGTTCATATCTTCAAGGTCACACCATCTTCTTCATTTTCAAAGTCTTCAGGGAAATCCAAAGTCTTCAGCAAAGTCTTCACAAAGTATTCACCAAAGTCTTCAGTTGAAGACATTCATTTTTAGGGGTCGATATTCTTCGAATATACCAAACTCCTCATCGACTTATAGAGCCTGTGTACACTCACAAACATATTAGTCCCTTAACCTATAAGTCTTCAATACACCAAAATAACTAAGGGGCACTAGATGCACTTACAGAAAGCAATATGTTGGAAAAGTAGACCCGGGGCCGTAGGATTCACTAGTGGCTTCTCTCATGAGTATAGCACACGGTGGGTGAACAAATTACTGTTGGGCAATTGATAGAAGATCAAATAATCATGGCGATATCCAAGGCGATGATCATTATATAGGCATCACGTCCAAGATAAGTAGACCGACTCCTGCCTGCATCTACCATTATTACTCCACACAACGACCGCTATCCAGCATGCATCTAGTGTATTAAGTTCATGGAAAAACGGAGTAATGCAATAAGAACGATGAAATGATGTAGACAAGATCTATTCATGTAGGAATAGACCCCATCTTGTTATCCTTAATAGCAACGATACATGCGTGCCTCGCTGCCCCTTCTGTCACTTGGAGAGGACACCGCAAGATCGAACCCATCACAAAGCACCTCTTCCCATGGCAAGAAAAAACGATCTAGTTGGCCTAACTAAACCAAATATTCAAAGAAGAAATACGAGGCTATATGTAATCATGCATATAAGAGATCAAAGAAGACTCAAATAATATTCATGGATAGAAACTGATCATGAACTCAAAATTCATCGTATCCCAACAAACACACCGCAAAAGTTTACATCAAATAGATCTCCAAGAGACCATTGTATTGAGAATCAAAAGAGAGAGAGGGGAAGCCATCTAGCTACTGCCTACGGACCCGTAGGTCTATGGTGGACTACTCACGCATCATCGGAGAGGCACCAATGAGGATGATGAACCCCTCCATGATGATGTTAGATTGGATCTCGAGGCTATGGAACTTGCGGCAGCTGGATGTGTTTTTCGTCGACTCCCCTAGGGTTTCTGGAATATTTGGGAATTTATAGGCATCAGAGGTGGTGGAGAGGGGCCCCGTCGAGGGCACAACCCATCAGGGCGCGCCGGGGGCCTCTGGCACGCCCTGGTGGGTTGTGGTCTCCACAGCCCACCTCTCTGGCACTTCTTTGGCGCACTAGGTGTCTTCTGGTCCAAAAAAATCTCCAAAAAGTTTCATCGCGATTGGACTCCGTTTGGTACTGATATTCTGCGAAGTAAAAAACAAGCAAAAACAGCAACTGGCACTTTGGCACTATGTCAAGAGGTTAGTCCCAAAAAATGATATAAATTTGCTATAAAGTGATTGTAAAACATCCAAGAATGATAATATAACAGCATGGAACAAGCAAAAATTATAGATACATTGGAGACGTATCAATGAGCATCTCCATAGCCCATTGGTCCGCCTAGTTGATGCGAGACTTTCTTTCTTTTTGACTTCCTTTGATCTCTACCACCGCATTCTATTCCACCCATAGTGCTAAGTCCATGGCTCACGCTCATGTATTGAGTGTAGTTGAAAATGCTGAAGCTCGTGAAAAGGTATAAACCAAGTGCTTGACTTGACACCGGGGTGATCATGATTTGTACTTGTGTTTTGAAGACGGATTCATGTCATGCTTACATGATTAAATGTGTAATGATAATGTTATTTAGCATCGTTTATTTTGAAGGACATGATTGTTTGTTAGTAAACCCGAGTATGGATGTCTTTTTGTCAAATAATATACTATTGTCTTGAATCACTCATACATTAATATTCATGCCATGATTAGATATTTTTTCAAGATTATGTTAGGTAGCATTCCACATCAAAAATTATCTTTTTATCATTTACCTACTCGAGGACGAGCAGGAATTAAGCTTGGGGATCCTGATACGTCTCCATCGTATCTGTAATTTTTTAATGTTTCATGATATTATACTTTTGGCAACAATTTATATGATTTTCTTGGACTAACATATTGATCTAGTGCCCAGTGTCAGTTCCTGTTTGTTGCATGTTTTTTGTTTTGCAGAAAATACAAATCAAACAAAGTCCAAACGTGATAAAAATTTACGGATGTTTATTTCGGAATATATCTGAGTTTTGGGAAAAAGAATCAATGTCAGACGATGTCCAAGGGGCCCACGAGCTCGCTAGGTGCGCCCTGGGGGTAGGGCGTGCTGGGCAAGCTCGTGGGCTCCTTGGACGTTGGTTGGGGCATCGTGGCGGCGATCTACACCAACAACTCCACCATCTTCCTCAACGGCACAATCACCTTCCATCATCTATTTACAATGGTACACTCTCCCGCAACCCGCTGTACCCCCTACTTGAACATGGTGCTTTATGCTTCATATTATTATCCAATGATGTGTTGCCATCTTATGATGTTTGAGTAGATTTGTTTTGTCCTATGGGTTGATTGATGATCTTGATTGGTTTGAGTTGCGTGTTTTATTTTGGTGTTGTCCTGTGGTTCCTTCCGTGCTGCGCACACGTGGGAGATTCCCACTATAGGGTGTTTCAATATGTGCATGGTTCGCTTATAGTGGGTAGCGAGAGTGACAGTAGCTTATACCCGAGTAAGGGGGTTGTTGCGTATGGGAGTAAAGGGGACTTGTTACTTAATGCTATGGTTGGGTTTTACCTTAATAATCTTTAGTAGTGGCGGATGCTTGCTAGAGTTTCAATCATAAGTTCATACGATCCAAGTATGAAAACTATGTTAGCTCATGCCTCTCCCTCATATAAAATTCCAATAATGATTACTGATCTTGTTATCATTTTCCTAGGACAATCTCGTAAATCCTACCACCACTTTTCCACACTCACTATATTAACTTAAATGTTCTTTTATTAAAACATCACCTAACTTTGATTTCCACATTCTTTATTATCTTGCAAAACTATCTTATTATACCTACAAAGTACTTCTAGTTTTATTCCCATAAAGTAGTTTATTTCTTGTACTAGGTAAAGTGAACATTGTTGCGCGTAGAGTTGTATCGTTGGTCGATAGAACTTGAGAGAATATTAATTCTACCTTTAGCTCCTCATTGGGATCGACACTCTTACTTATCAAAAAAGACTACAAACGATCTCCTATACTTGGGGGTTATGAAAGCAACAAGTCAATATTAGAAACTAAAATGCAATTGCAGAATGGTGTAATATGATACTCCCTCCGTTCCACAATGTGTTGCGTATAAATATTTTGAGAAGTCAAACTTTACTAACTTTGACCAGGTTTGTAGAGAAAAACATATACATCTAGAATACCAAATACATTTCATTATATACATCGCAAAATTTACTTTCATATTGTATACATTTTGTTGTGGTAGATATAAATAGTATTCTTTATAAATTTGTTCAAAGTTTGTAAAATTTGACTGTTCAAAAAATCTGTATGCACTACATTATGCAGCGGAGGGTGTATAAGCCGAGGGATGAAACTAACCTCGGTGGAAAACGTCGGCCACTCCCATTATTGTCCTGTATAAGTACATGGGAAGTCATGATAAGTACAACCAACTTAACATCAACCAAATATAGGCAAGGTAAACAACATCATCTCCAAATGATAGCTTGATTGGGTTGGTTTCAGCATGCTATTAAATCAGATAAAAATGAAAGGGGTGTTATCTAAAACGGGCTTAAGAGTGACCAAATATTGTAATTCAAACATGTATTGTTGAAAATGAACAAAATGTAGTTCATGTTTAAACATCACTCTAGATAAATATGTAAAACGAAAGTAAAGGACACATGTTAACTACACCAGACATAACAGGTGGTATTGATGAAATTGAACTGCACGGTTCATACTTGCACATAATGAATATCACATTGTGAATAACTGAAATAAACAAGGCATGTATGCTCACTATAACAACCAAATATAGCCATTGAAAACTAAACAAATGCTCACTGCAACCAACCTAACAACCAGGTACACAAAAGCAAGGCATCTGCTTAAAACTGGACAAATGCTCACTGCAACCAACCTAACAACCAAATACATATAAACAAGGCATATACTCACTATAAACAACCAAATATAGCCATTCATGAAATTGAAATGGTCAATTCATACTTAAACATCAGATAGCCCTACTGAACAATACATTTTTGCATAACTGAAATAATTAAACATGGTATAGTTATCGCATGGCAAAAGTTACTACAATAATGGGTACGAGAGAGCTAGCTAGAAAAGGTATGATTTGCTCACAGGATGTTGCCTCACTTGTCATGGATGGGCTCCTTCCACTTGGAAGAGCACATACCCAGGGTGCGCTCTCTGATGTCGCAGATGGGCCCTTCTCGTGGTCTTGGTCGATGAGATCTAACTTTGTAGCTAAGGATCCCAAGCCACCGTTGTAGAACATTTTCTTCAGAAATGACAAAAGGGGCTTGATGGCATACAAGGATCGCAAATCCTTGACCGATAGGCGGAGGGGGTCAGGGGCGGGGCCTTCAAAGAGATCGATGGCGGTTGAACCAGAGGCGTTGGGGATGGACCAATGACGGGGTTTCCGTTTCGAGCTATTTTCTGCCAGGGTTTTGATCTGTACTTCATCATGGCTCCTCGAAAATTTTGTACCAAGCATCACGTTATTCGACCAGCTCCACGTAAATGCCCCTTCGATGAGGTTTATTACGAGTGGTCGTCAGATGAAGAGGGTGTCGCCGATCGTAAGGAGACCACGGAGGAAACCCTAAGCAAAGATGAGGGAGATGAAGAAGACATTCTTTTATCCCCTCCTAAGGATATGGAGGTTATCGAGCCTAAAGAGCCAAGCCTTCTTATCTCACTTGAAGGTACCAATGTTCAAAATAATCATTGTTGTCATGTGCAAGAAGACATATTTCCAACCCCTCATCATGATCTTCCCTTGTCCGCTATTAATGCACTAAGGGTCGCTGAAAGGATCAAGATGGACCTAGAGGGGGGTGAATAGGTACAAATACAAATTTAATTGTTACTTAGCATTTTTTGGCAATAATGTGGAATATGAAAGTGAGCCTAACAAATGCTAAGATGATAACCGTGCTAAGTGGATGAACAAGGCAACAGGTAATTAGATAGGCAAGCACAATGTAATGCAAGTAAATACAACGAGACAAGTAACCACAAGTAGAGAGTTAGGGTTGGTAATAACCGCAACTCTGAGAGACGAGGATGTATGTCGATGTTCACTTCCTTGGAGGGAAGCTATGTCGCCGTTTAGAGAGGTGGATGTTACCACAAAGGCACACCAACGCCATGAAGGCTCACACTATTCTCTCTTTGAGACAACACCATGAAGACGTTTCTCAACCACTAGTGGTAGACCTTGGGGTGGTATCCAAACCCTCACAAACTTTCCGGGGGTAATCACAACGATTGATTCCTCACTAAAGAACTCCTACCGCCTAGGAGTCTCCAACCTCCAAGAGTAACAAGAACGATGGGGAATAGCTCAAAACTTGCCCAAATCACAAATTCCTTTGGTCAAGAGAAGGGGAAGGAGTGGATCTATCACTTGATTGGAGAACTTATCACAAACACTCACAAATGCCTCTGGGATCTTGGATTTGGTGTATGAGGATGTGTGAGAGAGAAATGTGTGTTCTAGGGTTAGCTCAAAGTGAATGGTCAACCTTTTCCCGGAGTGGGAGAAGGCTATATATAGTGGTGGAACAAATATGGCCGTTGTAGAGTAAGTGCCTGTGACGGGCCGGACATCCGGCGTAGAGAGATTTCCACACGGGAACACGGTGCATCGGAGCAGAACAGAGGAGTCGGACGTTCGGGGTGACCCAGACATCCAGCACACCAGGGGAGGCCCGGACATCCGACGTAAACGTCCACCAGGAAGACCAAGTTACCAGACGTGGTAGGTCGGATTTTCGTGGGGGGGGGGCTCGGACATCCGTCAGCCCGGACATCCAGAGGGAAGCCGGACATCCGTCTCAATTATTGCGAAATTTGTTGCTCTCTGGATAGGTAGAGCCAGATATCCGGGAGAGACCCAGACGTCCGGCCACTGAAGAAGTCCCGGATATCCGGCAGAGGGGCCGGACATTCGGCCATCTAGGGCGAGAGAAGTTGCCTTCTCTGTGTGTCTGTGCCGGATTTCCGGCTAAGGCCCCGGACATCTGGCCACCCCCAGCATGAGTTCCTTGAGATAGACAATGGGGTAAAGCGAGTGTGAAAAGAATTGATCCCACTATTGCTAGTATAAAATGGTTATTTTAGAAGAGGTGGCTAAAATAGAAGAGTGAAGGAGATTGCAATGATTTGATCATGTCTTTTACTAACCCTATCGATCCCCTCTTAATAGTGCGGGATCCCTATACTCAAGAACAAAAGAAAATGAGATCCGTAAACCTCTTTGTTCCTTCTTCCTCAAGTCATATCAATTCCATGCATCCGTGATCCACACCTATTGTCACTTGAGGACTGATACCTAAGATTTACTTGACAAACACAGTTAGTCCTCTACATGTACATTGTCATCAACATCAAAAATATGATGTAAGGGAATGATTGCACTTTCAGTCGTCGATGAGATGTGTGCTAAAAATAGGGCGCTTACTCTGGAAGTTATTACATTGGAAGATCATTACCATGCTGAAAGCACATTTGCTCCCTTGGTGGTTTTGGTAATTAATAACAACATATATGTCAGGACTCATGTCTCCACTAAGTATATTTCAGGAAAAGTCCAATGATGGGATGGCTATAAATTGTGAGGAGATACCCCAAGATGCAAGGAATGGATTGGCAAAGCTTCAAGCTAGAAGACTCACTTTTTACTTTGTGAGAAATCACTTTGAGTCCATAGGAAAGCCAATACTATTAAAAGGGGGTAAGGTATTGTTGGTGAACAAATTGCTCCACGTGCAAAAGTGCTAGCCACCAAAAACACCCACAAGCTCTCCCACAAATACTCTGTCTAAACCCAACTTCACAAAATCGGTGCCACCAAGTTTTCATCCGGCTCTACCGATTTTCTACCCAAGACAGAACCCTAGCCAAACCCTAACATTTCGGTACAACCGAGACTGCATCGGTGCAACCGAGTTTCAGTGACCAACTTTCTGGTGACCCAATTTATAAAATCGGAATTTCCGAGTTTATGCTTTGGTCTCACCGAGTTTTGGAAACTGCCCTCGGCCACTCGTTTCGGTACCACCGAGATTCCTATATCGGTCTCACCGAGATTTCGAAAGTTGCCACATTTTGAACAGATCGGTACAACCGAGTTTTGCTTCGGTTTCACCGAGATGGTCAATAATGTTGTAACGGTTGGATTTTTGGAGATGCCTATATATATCCCTTCACCACATCCCACTCACAAGAGAAGCACTCAGAACAGTTCCCCATTGCCCATATCCAGATTTCTGAGAGAGAACCACCTACCCTTGTGTTGAGATCAAGATCATCCATTCCAACCATATGGATCATGATTTCTACCCTCCCCAAGTTGCTTTCCACCCAATCAATCTCTTCTACCAAGCCAAATCTATGAGAGAGTGATTGAGTGTTGAGGAGTCTATCATCTTGAAGCACAAGAGCAAGGAGTTCATCACCATTATCAAGCCTATTACCTTTTGGAGGGTGGTGCCTCCTAGATTGGTTAGGTGTTGCTTGGGAGCCTCCTACTTCGTGTTGTGGAGTTGAACCAAGAAGTTTGTACGGGCAAGGAGATCGCCTACTTCGTGAAGATCTACCCATAGTGAGGCTAGTCCTTCGTGGATGGAAGCCGTTATGGAATAGTCAAGGTTGCTACTTCGTGGACCCTTATGGGTGGAGCCCTCCGTGGACTCTCGTGACCGTTACCCTCCATGGGTTGAAGACTCCATAAACGTGGATGTACGATAGCGCCACCTATCGGAACCATGGGAAAAATCTTCGTGTCTACAATTGCGGTTGATCTTCTAACCCTTACCTCTATTACATGTGCTTGTCTTTACTTTCCGGTGCAATACTCTTAGACTTGCATGTGTAGGGTGTGCTTGACTTGCTATCATTGCTAAAATCTTCCCACAACTAAAATTGGGAAAAAGGTAGAATTTTTATTTGGTCAAGTAGTCTAATCACCCCCCCCCCTCTAGACCTACTTGCGATCCTACAATTGGTATCAGAGCTTTGGTCTCCATTGCATTGGTTTCACAACCTAGGAGAGTATGGCGTCTAGTGAGGGAAATCATCACCGTAGAGGTCCGTACTTTGATGGTACTAATTTTGCTAGTTGGAAGCATAAGATGAAAATGCATATTCTTGGTCATAACCCCGTCGTTTGGGCTATTGTTCGTGTTGGCTTGCAAGGTGAATTCTTTGGTGATGGAAAGGAACCGGATTGTGAAGCGACCGCGAAAGAATTGAAGATGTTGCAATACAATGCTCAAGCATGTGACATTCTTTTCAACTGCCTATGCCCCGAAGAATTCAACTAAATCAGCCGTCTTGAGAATGCAAAGGAAATTTGGGATACTTTGGTTGATATGCATGAAGGTACTGATTCCGTCAGAGAATCTAAGTTGGATGTGCTTCAAAGTAAGGAGTCACGGAGATGTACTCTAGGCTAGCTCTCATTACCAATGAGATTGCCAGCTTAGGAAGTAAAGAAATGACCGACAAATTCATCATCAAGAAGATACTTAGAGCTTTGGATGGAAAGTATGACACCGTGTGCACATTGATCCAAATGATGCCCAACTACAAAGATCTCAAGCCTACGGAAGTCATTGGTAGAATTGTTGCTCATGAGATGTCACTCAAAGACAAGGAAGAACTTCACAACAAGTCAAGCAGTGCTTACAAAGCCACAAGTGATGCTCCCAATACCTCAAGTGACAACCTTGTTACCAATGAAGAGATAAGCCTCCTGGTCAAGAAATTCAACAAGTTCTACAAGAGTAGAGGCAAAGAGAGAAACTCCAACTCAAGATATGAAGAAAAGCGTTCATCTAGTCGTGACCAAAATTGTTACAATTGTGGAAGGCCCGGACACTACTCAAATGAGTGCACGGCCCCCCACAAAAGAAAGGAAGAGTCACCTAGAAGAAAGAGCTCAAGAGATGAGTCACCTCGAAGAGAGAGGAGTAGAGATGATCGTTATGAACGAAGACCCTTAAGGAGAAGTAGGGATTCAGAGAAGAAGGACAAGTACACCAAGAGCTATTCAAGAAGAAGACATCAAGCTCATGTTGGTGAATGGGTTTCCGGCTCCGATTCCAACAACCACTCCGAGAGAAGCTATCACTCCGACTCCGACTATAGTCAAGATGAAGGTGTTGTCGGACTTGCACTCGTTTCCTCCAACTCCTATGACAAATTTGATTCACCAAATGAAGGGAGTGGAAGTTGCTTCATGGCTAAAGGCCCCAAGGTATCACACCCCGAATATCTTGATTTCGATAGTGATGAAGATGACTTACTTGGAGATGATGACTTTCTATGTGATAAAGCTAGTGATATTAGTCAAAATGTGCTAGATAATGATCATGTTAATCAAGATAAGTCGTGTGATGATGATAAGAAGGAAATAGAATGACTAACTAAAGAATTAAACACTCTTAAGTTAGCCCATTAATCTACTTTAGAAGATCATAGAGAGCTTGTAAGAACTCATGAGAAGCTACGCTTCGAGAAACTTAATTTGGAGCAAGAACATGAGTTTCTTAACGCAATCAATGATGATCTCCGAAAGAAGACTTCTTCTTATCTAGCCAAATGACTACTCTTGTCTACATTTATTCCACAAGTTAAGACTAAGCAATCTAGTAACAAAGGCAAGAAAGGTTCTTCAACTAGTAGCAATAAAAATGATAAATCCAATGATATTGCTTCTAGTAGTTCTATTGATTCCACTAACGATTCTCTTAGCCAGGTTACACTTGAGCAAGAAAATGATTTATTGAAAGGGATTATAGAGAAAGGTATCTACAAAAGTCTTGCCGGATGTAAGCAATTTGAGGAAATTTTATGCAAGCACGGAGGATACCGGAAGAACCATGGCATTGGCTACTTCAACGCAAATGGAGTTGAATGGGAAGAAGGTCAATACCCCAAGCCCAAGTTTGTTCCTCAAAGGGAGAAGTATGAACATACTCTTCCCAAGGGAACAAAATCTCAAGATGACCTTCCACCACAAGATCACAAGCTCAAGGGCAAGGACAAGCTTCAAGAGGAGATTGACTCATATGAAGATGAATCCCAAGCTTTGGTCAAGTGGGTTCCCAAGGCTTCTACAAGCTCAAATTCTACAAGTGCCACTTCAACACCGAGGATCCCCATCAACTTGATGTCGGTCCCCAAGAAGAAGAACTAGAGAAGTTCTTGAGGGGTGACTCCGCCAATGAAATTCACTCATATTCATTATTGGCAAGAACTAGTTGCAATCAACATCAACATTATGCAATAGTTCAAGGAGTCACACATTCCCTCAATGGTAAGCAAGGGACAAGGTAATTAATGAATCAATGGACATCATCATGTATGCTTTGCACTCCATGTCCATAGATATCCTTGTGTTTGTCTCTTGTGTTTGGGACTAACCCATGTAGGTGAGGAGAGTAAGAAACAAAAAGGATTGCTCCCAACTCAAGATGATCTTCATCAACTATGAGCATCCACCACTACATCACCCACATGAAGTCTTCTACGACAAACCCAAGGTTAGTTTATCCCTCTTAGGGGGGTGTCACATCAAGGGGGGGCTTTACTCTAAGACTTGAGTCAAAGTATCTCTTGGAATGCGACAACATTAACAAGCTTTATGTAAAAGTGGTAACCCCACTTGTGCTTAAACGATGAGTATGACCTATGATCAAGTATTCTTACTTGGCTCCTAAGTCAAATACTCATATATAGATGACTACATCATCGCCAAAGTGCTTGATAGATGCTAGAATGTTTGTGCATGTTCGCCATGATTTCATTTGATATCTTATTGTCTGAGCATGTTGGTCTGCATATCTTTACTCATTCGAGGATATCCAATTGTAGCTATTTGGTTTTCATTTTTATTTTGCCAATTGGATATACAAGAATGCCTAGGACCCCCCCCCCCTCTAGCTATCTATGCTTTCTCACCTCAAGTTATATTCATGCTATATCACAAAAACTTGAACAAGCACTTGACGAACCCTTTGTGTGAGGAGCACTCAGAGTACCGTTTCGTCAAGGCTGACCTCCAAAACCTCCCTATAGTGCAACTCGGTGTGACCAACCAGAAAATCTCGGTTCCACCGAATGCCTAGGGTTGATCTGATTTTACACCTCGGTACCACCGATGCCATAATCTCGGTCGCATCGAGTTTCCCTGTCAACTGACAGTAGAGGAACTCGGTGACACCGAAATTTTAGTATCGGTGACATCGACGGCAAAGGGTACTTAAGCCGGCGGACCCGACGTTTTGAAATTCAATCTTCAAACGCCAAGTCCCCAACCCTAAGCTGCCGAAACCGGACCCCTTGGTCGTCGCCTTTGTCTCCCCGAGCGCCTTCGCCGTTGGGATTCATGCCGCCGATGGAAATCTTCACCGTCGTCGCCGCCGTAGTCGGACCACCGCCAAGTTAAGGTATGGCTCCGATTTCCTCATGCGTTCCATGTCCGATTCTAACGCATTTGGATGATTTCGTCTATGTTCCACCATGTGCAATCTTCCTATCCTACAAAAACAATCCATAGAATAGAAAACGATGGAATTTTGGATCTGAACTCCCGCAATACACATCTCGGTGACACCGAGTTGGAAGAATCGGTTCCACTGATTCTATGTTTAGGGTTACTGAGAACCACTTCGGAGAGACTGAGTAGTCCTTTTCGGTTACACCGAATTTGGCTGCCAAGTTTCTGTTAAGGCAGTGGTCAGTCTCGGTGACTCCGAAAACATCAACCCGATGCTACCGAAATTTATCTTGCAGTAGTTCATACCCTTAGTTTCTAAGTTTGGTTTTTGAAAAATGTATGTGTTTTTGTGATACTCAACTTTTTTGCTCTTCTATACTCCATTCACAGGGACAGTATGTTAGCTTCAGGTGATAGTCAGAATGACTCCAGAGAGCTTAGCATTGATGCAGATTCAGGCATGCAGAATGACATCACGGAGATTCTCAAGAACCAAAAGAGTCTGGAAAGGATTGTTGAAGACAAGCTTCATACTTTGAACAACAAGGTGGATGGGCTGACAAAGACAGTTGATGCGCTCAAGAAGGAGGTGGACTCGGTACCCCTTCCCCACACCTCAAATGATGATGATGTTGATGACAGTCAACCTCTCAGGCCCAGCACTCAATTCAAGACCCAAGCTAGATCTGCGATAGTGCCAGCTTCAGAGTTGAGACCATCTACATCAGCTCCTGTTGTAGCTCCTTCAGTCCAACCGGCTCCATCAGCACCTCCAGTGTCTACTCCAACCCCTTCCATGACATCGGCAAAAGTCTTCGCGGATGCGGTTCTCTCGACTCCTACATCAACAACCGGAGGAGATCAACCCCAGAGAGACGATTAGTCATATACCTTTGAACTTTTTGGTAACTTGTTGCCAAAGGGGGAGAAGTTGGATAGATCAATAGGGCTTCGAGAGAGAGTGTGTTGCTTTTTATCGCTCTCCAAAACTTAAAATCTTTTGGTTAATTTGTTTGTGTTAAACTTGTTTGTGTTTGATCATGCACTTCTTATGTGTTGCTACTACGTCTTATCGTTTGAGATGCTTATGAAATGATCATTCACTTCTTGCTTGATGTGTTGTGCTTTGTTGTTCACTCATATTATTCATGCACACCACCAAGTTGTATGTGACATGGAAGAGTACCCCATGAACCTAATCGATTGTGCATTTGCGTTCAAACGCAAATTCATAATAGTGCACAAATTTAGGGGGAGCTCTTACTTATCACATACTTCTCAAAGCGATGACTCTATTCATTGATCATATCATATGTCGAAGCTTTTATCTATATGTTGTCATCAATTACCAAAAAGGGGGAGACTGAAAGCACATTTGCTCCCTTGGTGGTTTTGGTAATTAATAACAACATATATATCATTGGACTCATGTCTCCACTAAGTATATTTCAGGAAAAGTCCAATGATGGAATGGCTATAAATTGTGAGGAGATACCCCAAGATGCAAGGAATGGATTGGCAAAGCTTCAAGCTAGAAGACACACTTTTTACTTTGTGAGAAATCACTTTGAGTCCATAGGAAAGCCAATACTATTAAAAGGGGGTAAGGTATTGTTGGTAAACAAATTGCTCCGCGTGCACAAGTGCTAGCCACTAAAAACACCCACAAGCTCTCCCACAAATACTTTGTGTAAACCCAACTTCACAAAATCGGTGCCACCAAGTTTTCATCCGGCTGTACCGATTTTCTACCCAAGACAGAACCCTAGCCAAACCCTAACATTTTGGTACAACCAAGACTGCATCGGTGCAACCGAGTTTCAGTGACCAACTTTCTGGTGACCCAATTTATAAAATCGGAATTTCCGAGTTTATGCTTCGGTCTCACCGAGTTTTGGAAACTGCCCTCGGCCACTCGTTTCGGTACCACCGAGATTCCTATATCGGTCTCACCGAGATTCCGAAAGTTGCCACATTTTGAACAGATCGGTACAACCGAGTTTTGCTTCGGTTTCACCAAGATGGTCAATAATGTTGTAACGGTTGGATTTTTGGAGATGCCTATATATACACCTCCACCACATCCCACTCGCAAGAGAAGCACTCAGAACAGTTCCCCACTGCCCATATCCAAATTTCTGAGAGAGAACCACCTACCCTTGTGTTGAGATCAAGATCATCCACTCCAAGGATATGGATCTTGATTTCTAGCCTCCCCAAGTTGCTTTCCACCCAATCAATCTCTTCTACCAAGCCAAATCTGTGAGAGAGTGATTGAGTGTTGAGGAGTCTATCATCTTGAAGCACAAGAGCAAGGAGTTCATCACCATTATCAAGCCTATTACCTTTTGGAGGGTGGTGCCTCCTAGATTGGTTAGGTGTTGCTTGGGAGCCTCCTACTTTGTGTTGTGGAGTTGAACCAAGAAGTTTGTACGGGCAAGGAGATCGCCTACTTCGTGAAGATCTACCCATAGTGAGGCTAGTCCTTCGTGGACGGAAGTCGTTATGGAATAGTCAAGGTTGCTACTTCGTGGACCCTTATGGGTGGAGCCCTCCGTGGACTCTCGTGACCGTTACCCTCCGTGGGTTGAAGACTCCATAAACGTGGATGTACGATAGCGCCACCTATCGGAACCATGGGAAAAATCTTCGTGTCTACAATTACGGTTGATCTTCTAACCCTTACCTCTATTACATGTGCTTGTCTTTACTTTCCGCTGCAATACTCTTAGACTTGCATGTGTAGGGTGTGCTTGACTTGCTATCATTGCTAAAATCTGCCCACAACTAAAATTGGGAAAAAGGTAGAATTTTTATTTGGTCAAGTAGTCTGATCACCCCCCCCCCTCTAGACCTACTTGCGATCCTACACGTGCTCTTCGCACGATCGTCAATTGGCTGAGTTCATTATCACCAAAGAAGGACAAGCCCACCACCATCACCCAAGAAACTTGAGTACTCGGGTATGGGCACCACCCTTGGCTTGTTACAAGATTGGGGGAGGTGCCCTGGTATCGTATCATCATCACCTTTTACCGTTATTATCTATCTTTAGTTATCTCGTGATTCACAAAAGTATTAGTATGGAGTAGTTTTGAGTGGTTGTTTTGTGCTCGTGCTTGCAATGCAACCGTGCATGAGAGTTCCTATAATAAAGATTAGTATGAGTATCTTTTGCTTTTGTTTCTTTGCATCAAGTATTAGAAAAATAAATTTCATATGTTTATCCCATGGGAAGTAATGACTTCACGTGAGGGGTGTAGATAATAAAATTTATTCAAGGTTAACAACACATAGCATTGGTCATTCAAACAATTCATGAAAGTATAAATAAGGAAGAGAGATTTCACATGCAAATACACTATCTTGGACACCTTTTATGATTGTGAACCCTCGTTGATTATTTCCAAACTTGATAAAATAGTTGATATTGGACAAAGAAGACAACGCATGTGTTGTGTTTTTGTATATTTGCATAGATGTTATATTGTCATGGGTCCTCCAACATGTGGTGCTTTCTTATAATCTTTTTCTAACAAAAACTTTCGTGCTAAGTAGAGATACTACATGTGCATCCAAATACCCTTAAACTTGGTTTCTTGTCATGAGAGTCCACCATATCTGCCTATGGATTGAACAATATCCTTCAAGAAAGTTGTCTAATCGGTGCAAGCAATAAAAATTGCTCTTAAATATGTACAATCTTTTATTGGATGGTAAATAAGCTTTGTACGATCTTATTATGGTGAAGTAATAAAAGCATCAGACTCCTCAATAAATGTCACTTTCCTAAGGGGCAATATAAAGTGATGTTCATTTGCATTAAGAGTTTGCACATCCTAAAAATTTAGTAAGCGCATGACAACCTCTACTTCCCTCTACTGAGGGCTTATCTTTTATTCAAGTTCTATTTCAAGTCTCCACTTGGCAAGCAACATGTGGTGGGGAAAGATCCATACACATATATCCAGTTGAATATGTATGATAATGAGTTATTGTTGTTGACAGCTATCCCTGTGGTAAGTAAGTTGGGTGGTTACACTTTAAACCCCCATCTTCCTTTGTGTTCAATGGAAACTGTTTTCTCTAAAAATATGCTTTGAGTACTAGCAATCATTAGAAAATTATATGATAGTTGATCATGTGAAGTTTACCAAATCAAAAGCTCTTACATAGACTCTCCCAAAAAGTGTGATGAATTGTATTCGCTTGAATGACTGAGAACATAGTTTGTTAGTTTTCAAGAAAGTTTATTGTTTATACCCTCACTTGTGGATAGATCATTACTTGATCGCGAGAAGTTTTATGAGTGATAATTTATGTCATATTGATGCTTTTAAATATGATGTTGTTATGTTCGTATTTTCTTTCATCGACACCTCTCTCTTTAAACATGTGGTCATGTTAGCTGAGTTCGGCATTTGCTTGAGGGAAAGCGGAGTCTAAGCTTGGGGGATTTGATACGTCCATTTTGCATCATGTTTTCCTACTGTTATTTATGTTGTTTTAAAGCTATATTCCATCTTATGATGCAATTCTATTGCCTATTCTCTCTAAAATGCAAGATATATCAAAAGAGGGAGATTGCCGGCAGTTGGAATTCTGACCTGAAAAAGCTACCGCAGAGATGGCAATTCTTTGGAGCTCAAAATGACATGAACAATTACATATATTTATTTTGGAATATATTTTACTAGAAGAAAGAAGTACTGCAGACGTTGTCGATGGGCCCAAAAGCCAGGCAGGCGCGCCCTACCCCCAGGGAGTGCCCAGGTGGCTTATGGGGGCCCACAAAGGCCCCATTGCTGCCGATCTTCTCCTATATGAAGCTATTTACCTTAGGAAAAAAAATGAGAGAAGCCATTTGGGACGAGCCGCTGCTATCTCGAGGTGAAAGCAAGGGCATGAGTACTTTTGCTCTTCGGCGGAGCGATTTCGTCGTGAAACTTCGCTCCGGGAGGGGGAAATCGAAGCCATCATCATCGCCAACATTCCTCTCATCGTGGAAGGCTTCATCTTCGTTAAAATCTTCACCAACACCATCTCATCTCCAAACCTAGTTCATCTCTTGCACTCAATCTCAAGCTCAGATTGGTACCTGGGGGTGTTGGTAATGTTGATTACATCTTGTAATTGATGCTAGTTGGTTTATTTGGTGGAAGATCATTATGTTTAGATTGTTAAACACATATTTATATCCTCTGACCGTGAACACAATTATGCTTTGTAAGTAGTTCTATTTGTTCTTGAGGACATGAGAGAAGTCTTGTTACTAGAAATTATGTGAGTTGATTACTATTCAATGTTTTGATGATATGTTGTGTTGTTCGTCCTCTAGTGGTGTCGTGTGAACTTTGACTATATAACACTTCACCAACTTTGGGCCTAGGGGAAGGCATTGTGAAATTAGTTTGTAGATGATGGGTTCCGGAAGTGACTGAAACCTAAATCCCGGTTTATGGATTGTTTCGTAAGGGGCTGTTTTGAATCCATATGTTTCGTTCTATGGTTAGATTTATTTTAATTACTTATCTTGTATTTACGGATGCTTGCATGGAGGGTGTAATCATGCGTAGGTGTTTGTTCAAGTGAGAACATCACCTTAGCTCCAACCCACCCACATAACAACTTATCAAAACAATGAACATAAGTCAATGAATCGTGGTGAAAATAACTAGGCAAAAATAATGTTTGTCCACAAGAGCGTTATAATCACTATAAGAAGTTCCACCTGCTTGTCCTTATCAATATTAAAGACCGGGCACTCATTAATTGGTTAGTCCAAGAAAATGGTAATAAAATGATGACAAAACTATGCCAAAATGATATAAAAATAGCATGAAACAATAAAAATTATAGATACGTCTGAGACATATCATGGAGCTGGACACCACTTCTTGTGTGTGTCCCAAGCTAAATGAAGACAAGTGGCCATTCTTCAAATGCAAAAGGGTGAAAGAGTGTGGAGTGGCTAGGCATGAGTGAACTCCGGAAAAATCTGTTGGGTTGCAATTCTGCTCGTGAGATGCTCGCGGTGAAAAGTAGAAGTGGATTCTCAGCTGAAGAGTCTAACTTTGATGTGGGAATTGTGGGGAGCAAGAAACAAAGCCAATGTTGTTGAGGTTTCCCCTAGTGCCCAGGATGGGTGCCAACGTATGGAGAAGCATATGATGGATTTAATGATGCTAAAATTTCGAGTGAACCTTTTCAAGATCATGTTAAAGTCGATTTTGATGGAGCTTTTGACCAGGGCATGATGGAAGAAGTTGGGGTCATGTGATTCATGACTAGGCAGGCGATTTTGTAGTTGCTGGTACGGGAAAAGTTGTGCACCTAAGGGATGCACTCCACTCTGAAGCAGGAGTGGCTTGTCTAGCTGCAATCCATGTGTGGCGCTCATGATTGGCGCAAATCATGTCATTTTCGAGTCCGATGCCTCGAACCTGGTGAAAGCCCTAAACAACAGGGATGGTAAAGCAGGCGAGAAGCTTATGCATCTTAAACTTTGGGATCCAATAAGTCCCGAACGTTCGGATTTTAGCATTTCGTCCCGAACATTTTTTATGGCAACTTCAGTTGACATGAGGTGGCAACCTTAGTTGTTAAACATGGCAACTTTGGCCCAGTTCAAAAAATTGCCCTGTTTGCCACTAAAGTTGCCACCTCCTGTCAACTAAAGTTGCCAGTTCGGGACGAAATGCTAAAACATGGACGTTCGGGATTTATCATTACCGTAAACTTTTAGCATGATTGGTTTGATGCCAAAAATTCGCATCGCCAACATTTGGCAAATGCCAAATAGTATTGGCTAGTGCTTGGTTGGTTAGCAAGTTTACTTGCCAATCTCGGAAAAGGTTGCCAATTTTTGGCAACTTTTGATACTGCCAATTGTTGCCTTGCCAAATGTTGGCATCAAACCAATTATCTGGTTGTTTCTTCTTCGTTCTCTTTCAGTAGGCGTGGTTATGGTGTTGCTGACAAACTCGCTAAGTATGGCACAGGTGTTAAGCTACAGGACTATTTTTGGGAAGAAATTGCTCCCAGCTGCATTGCAAGTTGTTAGCCAGCGACTCTGCTAAGCTAGTTTAATGGAACGACATAATTCCCAAAGAATAAAAGTACTTTGCCTCCTCCGATCAGTGCGCGTAGGGCCCATAGGCAGATCTGCAAGTGCTTATAAGAATTACCAACAACAATAGCTTGCCTGTCTGGCAGAACATCAACAGCGCAAGTCAAACATATCTCTTGCTGATATTAAAAACAGCAGCCACCTTTGATGGTGTACACCGTAACCATGCATATCATTCCTAACATAACCCCAAAAACTTAAATGTGAGCGACGCCACGGCAGAAAACACAACATCAGCAAGCCAAAATAGCCTCACATTCCATTCACCCTGGAGCATAAAACATGATGGTGCTGTCACTTTGCACTCCACAGTAACTTCGGTCTTACTGACTGCAACTGCAGCCGCCGGGATACAGGGGTTCTCATAATCAACTAACTAAAAATTCACCTTTATTTAGCAAACTGGTAGTCTGGTAACTCTTATCTCTTTGTAGATACATGGCACCTCTAACCTGTAAACAGCAATCAGAGCCAGACCTCTTCTTTCTCTAGAGATATGTACATCCATCACTGATGAATCGTCGGGTTTGTGTATAGCCTCCAGGGGTCTTGGAAATATGTGACCACTGTCTCAAGGTATTGATGCCAGCCTAATTTCCATCCGTCGCTCCAGATATAGCACCCTTGGGTCCAAAATCAAATCTCACCCTACATGATGGAGAGCTACCTACTGGTGGGTTATGTTACTTCACTATTGTTGTGATTCTGTGAATCAAATCAAAGAGCTGCCTTTTCAGCTATAGCTGAGACTTTCGTTGACAAATCTGGGATTGCACTTCATAGAACCATCTCAGCAACAGTCATTTCATTCACAAACTTCAGAATGAGCCGCAAAATCCAGACCTCTCCACAACTTGCAACACCTGTTTTGATGTAAGTATCTGCAATACAAGTTGATAGATTAGTAAACATTTTATAGGCAAATGGAAGGTGCGCGCAAGAGTGCTCCCTGGTAGAAAAATGTTGCTAATCCCTTCGATCCATATTAATTGTCGCTGATTTAGTACAAAGTTGTACCCCTCCGATCCATATTAATTGTCGCTGATTTAGTACAAAGTTGTAATATATCAGCAACAATTAATATGGATCAGAGGGATTAGCAACATTTTGTGCAAAAATATGTCCATTTGTTTAGTATAACAAAATGTACGCATATAGTTGCTAAGTCATTCGTCCCTCCTTAAAACCATTGCGCATAATTTTGCAAAAATGTTTTGCTAATGCACAATGCACATCTATATAAAAATCGCGTTGCTTTCAAAAGAAAGTGTTTGTCACTTCCCAATAGCACATGCAACTGACAGCACAAAATCTATTTTTCTAATTGATGATAAGTTCCTATTATTTTCTGAGTCATTTTTTTTGTTAGATGTGTTTTCCAGATAGGAATCAGAAAAGGCTGGAGACAAGACAAAAGACACCCAACAGATGGTGCTGGAAATATGAGGATCAGTGTACACACGTTGAATAAATAAAATATGGTAAAATAGCGTACCATTGGTGGACAAACTCACGATCCTGAACTTGACTTCTGAACCCATACTTGTCTCTGCACACATCATTTATGGTATTAGACTTCTAGAGTAATATAATGCCTAACAAAAATCACCCCCATGCAGTCAGCCAAGGCAAGTAGAAAATTATAAACTAATCACACCTCATGAGCCACATAGCTAGCAGGGCCCCTCTTCGAAGGCTTTCCATCGGATGTAATAGGAGGGGTTTCCATCTCCTTCGGCCCACGTGGTGGACCACGGCGGTTGGCATGCCTGTTACCTGAATATAACATATTACACCATGAACCACAGTACAGAAACTGCTATAGGAAAAACTTTGGATTGCTTGTTTGCTAATCGCTAACTATAATTATAACCAGATAAAAACAAACCATTCTCCACAAGGCCACCACGGCCACCAGGACTCCTTGTGTCTATTTTTCTCTCTCCATGGCCTGCATCATCAAGTATGTTAATACGGTAACTTAAGCATCAGGAATAATTAAAGGTAGAGTTGTTAAATGACATGTACCATCTACTTGCTGAGAGATATTGTCCATAGAGTGTGACTGCATTAGCAGGAAATCAGACGATGAGGCTTGCGCACCACCTCCTGATGCAGACTTGTCATAGCGACGAGGGGCCCAAACACCTCGGTCAGGCCTATCTCTATTTCTGGCGTGTCTTTCAATCTTCTCACCAATGGGTCCAGAACCATGCACATGATTATGCTTGTCATCATGGTGGTTTTTCTCAGCACTTTCAACAATCTGATCTTTTACAGTGGAACGCGAGTTCGGAGCCCGTGGTGGCCTCTTATCCTTCTCGGCACTAATTATGTGACCTTCTTGCTCATGTTGAGATGCCATTGCGTGGCGTCCTTCCTTGTTTGAAAGTATAGTCTTGATAATTCTGCCACTGGCCTCATTTCTCTGATCTTGTCTAGAAGTTGATGGCGGTGTATTTCTCAAAGGGGGCACAGACTGCTGCAGGGCTGAGCTATCAGATATCTGTGACAAAGAAGATAATATGACAGTCCACACCAATTAAATGATAAAAAAAACTCACGGAATGTGTCTGCTTACATTGGAATCAACCCTCGCTCTTCCTTTAAGGACAATTTTGTCCTTTTTACCGTCGATAACCTGAGCAGACCCAGATGGCCCTCCACTTGTAGCATCTACAAGACGGGACAAAACAAAACAACAGTATTAACATCATAGAGGAAATAGACATTTGTATTCCACTGTAAGGATGGAAAGTAGCAAATCGTATAGGGTAAAGAACTAAAGATTAAGCGGTACAAAACAATAATTCAACAGTTACCCTTGTAAAGGGAATAGAGCTCCATGATTAAAAAGACATAATTTTCAAATACGACAAATAACGCAAATGTGGTAAGTGGATGACATCATGCAAGGAGGACCGGCATCGTTCACATGAATGGACTGCGTGTCGACATTGAAAACATCCACTTTGCCTACTGCCACATGTCAGTTTTTAAACCAAACAAGTGAGAAACACAATCTATGTTTCTTTGCACTGTTGGTGCTTCAGATCGGCTTTTCAAAAGCACACTTATTTTTGCCATTGCCGAAAACATTAAGCTAGCAGCTAACACATTGAAGTCAAAATAGTAAAGGTTCCAATATTTAGCTAGATTCCGTGCCACGCAGTACACCAACGCCACCTCAGCCATGAGTTTGTACTTACAAACATGAATTATGTCTCATTCCCATTCAACGGATTAAGCTCAAGTTGACAATGGGGCTCAAAGAAACCCTAGTCTGTTCATTAGTTGATACAACATTCCAACAACACATATAGTCAAGGGTCATATCAGAAAGACCACACTTAGTAATAATCTATAACATCCAAAATATTGTTGACTATTGACAACAGTTATATAACAAGCTAATAACAATAAAAAAATTCTTCAATGTAGTACCACCTGAAGTTCCAGCAATTATTTTCTCTCTCTGTGTATGATCATCTCTCTTTGGCGCTAAGATGTAAGTCGGCTTTTCCTTAGCATTGTCTCGCACAACATACTGCTGGATATCACAGAACAGTAGCATATTAATAACTTCAGTTATTCATTGCGAATAATAAACAGAAAGTAGCAATTGTTATTTACTTGGTTTTGACAGGTAATCATTCTCAGAGAGAAAAGACATGTAACACCATGACAAAGCCTCGAGGAAAGTACTACTTTTTACAGAACACGACAAAATAAATAGTCCAACAATCAAAATAACCGATATGAGGCGCCCAGTGCTTCAATCAAATACAACCGAATACACACTTGTATATGCTCAAAAGAAATTATGAGAACTCCACAACCATAATAATAACCCCAAAAAAAAAGGGCAGCCCGGTGCATGTAGCTCCTGCTTGCGCAGGGTCCGGGGAAGGGTCCGACCACTTTGGATCTATAGTACGCAGCCTTTCCCTACATTTCTGTAAGAGGCTGTTTCCAGGACTTGAACCCGTGACCTCATGGTCACAAGGCAGCAGCTTTACCACTGCGCCAAGGCTCCCCTTCCAACCATAATAATAACCCAAAAAAGAACAATTCTGAAGTGGTTGGAATATACTCGTATAAAACATATATGAGCATATGATCCATGAACACTGGGAAAAAAACATGCATAGAGGAAACAACAAGAAGACAGTAGTCATAAGGATTAACACGCTAACATAAAAAAAAACATAGGAAATATACAGAGCATCTGATCCATAGTGATGAGTTTATGATAAAAACATAAAAGGAAACAGAAGAAACGTCCTGTTTCTTTTATGTCAAATCAAAATACAAATAGAACAGCAGAACCCTTCAGAATATTTGGTAGGGATATAAAATGAAAACATATAGTAAAGAACTAATCTATACCTACTTGTCTAGGCATAGAGATACACTACTCAACACCTACTTCTGTAAAAACATGACATGGTAATGTGCCGCATTTGAGCCCCACCTGCTACCACATGTTATAATGCAAATGGCCAATAAAAAAAGTTATGTGTCACCACATACATGCTTGGAACAGACTTGTCATTACATGTTACTATTTCAAGTACAAAATTAATGAGTAGGCCTACTAAAAACATATACTCCCTCCGTTCCTAAATATGTCTTTCTAGAGATTTCAATATAGACTACATATACGGATGTATATAGATGTATTTTAGAGTGTAGATTCACTATTTTGCTTCGCATGTAGTCCATATTGGAATCTCTAAGAAGACTTATATTTAGGAACGGAGGGAGTATATGGAAGGATAAGATCCATTTCATGTGACAATTCTCAACCAAGCATATTACCGTTGACGTGGAGGCCCTGCGCCTTTCAGAAGACCTTTTAGATGGACTAGAACTACTAGTTACCACACCTGCAACTTTTCTGCTTAGTCTGCTACTTACAGACCTCTGCAGTGTGTGAAATGCTAGTTAGTTACACACCTGACAGTTGATAAACGATAATAAAACTTAAGAGTATAATCAATTCAATCAATATACCTGAGCCATACTCTTAGCCGCCCTTTGCTGACGAACATAAACCATAAGAGGTGTCACAACAGGTGGCTCCTTTCCAGCAGCTGCAATAGTAACCAAGTAAAGACATGACCCTCTTTTATGCTTGGCATCTTTGAATAGATATGTTAATTAGGCAACAATGCCTTACTACAAATAGAAAGTTACGAGATGGTTTACCTGCTCTTTCAGCTTCTTTCCTTTCAAGCTGAATTTCAGCACTTGGCAAGTGCTCAGTAGGCTTTGATATAAGCTCAAGAAACTCCAAGTATTCTGGATCTGAATATTCGACAACAGAAATATTCTAAGTTTGAAAAAACGATAAATATGAAAGAATGGTACATATTGGACAACAAAAATGTTTGTTTAGGACCTTTTGTTATAGTTCCTTGACGAGCATCTTTCTTGATATTTGACTTCGGAACCTGTTGTGATGGTGCATATTCCACAAGAGCTTTAAATTGAGCACCTGGAAGGGAACCATGGACAACATGCATGACATACAAATTAAAACATGCATATATGCATAACCAAACATATACTCGAGTTTTAGGGGTAAAAAGAACTTCACAAATTGATTAAAAAATTACGACAAGCTACCAATTTCAGTTACATCCTAACAGGATATATTGATTAAATAACCCCACATGCCAACAATACAACATAGGTGATGATTGTGTTCATTCACCATGTCTGACACCTGACCAAAATATTGGGCAGGCTATAAAAGAGGAAACTGATGGCTAGTTTCATTTTCTGGATAATCTCAGGCATTGATCATCTAATAAGGATGAACGCAGTAAGGCAGTATTTATTTGCTAGCTAGCCCTAATCAAGATGATCCATCTTTCGTTCAATGGCTATGTGAATGATAAGCATTAACATTGTATGTCAATCTGAAATCTTGTAGAAAATAATACAGCTGTTGCAAAAATCACATCGTGTATAGTGCTATACTGATGCAACAAATAGTAGAAACTGAAGAATGCAAAGGGTACCTCACTAATGAACTTATATCTCTAGCGTGGACAGCGATAAGTGGACGTAATCTGAATATGAGTTCCGCATACTGTTGATTGCACATGAGAAATGAAACAAAAAGAGCATAGTGGTTAAGAAATGAAGGACTTACCCTTTTCATTCACGAATACATGCCCACTGAAGAACTCAGCAAACTCAACAACATCTTCTGGGCTCTTGAAGTTAAGGTAGAGACGAGAATATCTATGATTCTTTTGGCTGGAAACAAAAATTCAGTTAACTAACTGGAAAAAAGATGGTGGCAAACAATTATGTCACTATTGTTTCAACATCTTCTGGGCTCTTGAAGTTAAGGTAAAATCGGCTGGATAGATAAATTTTGTTAGCCAATTGGACAAAAGAGGGTGGCAAACAAGAAATATACTATTGTTTACTTCCCACTGCTAGGTTCTAATAAGGAAGCCTTATACTTTGAGTAAAAGCAACTCAAAGACATCAAAATTTAAGGAAGAAACTACTGCACAAATCACCAGACAATAGCACAGGACTGGTAAGTAAAAAAGGCTGAATGCTACAAGGTAGTTTCGAATTTAAAGTGTTTCTGTTTCTTTTAAGAATTGATCCATAACAAGCACACTGTAAGTGAATTATGGCTCTTGTATCCAAAATAAGAGAAAGCAAAAGATGAACATTTTACGTTTTTAGTTGCCATAAGAAACCAGTGAGGCCAGCGACAAACTGAAGAAATGGAATTAACAGGTAGAAAGCATAGATAGTAGCATAACAAATAAGGCAACCTCTATTCTTCACTAATACTTAAGGTACAATCATCGACAAATTTGTACTCAAAAACAAAATTACAAGCACAGATCATAACTACGATTTAACACCCGACAGTTCACTCTGGTTAAACGTAAGAAGGCAGGAACTGCAACTGCAAGTGGCACCGCATTCTAAACTACAAGTCCACAAGTAGGGATAACGTTCCGCACTAGATAGCAGCAACAATTTTAAGCTTAACATCTCAATTAGGCAAATGAACATGCTGATTGCAAATAATTCTAAACTACAAGTCCACAAGTAGGGATTACGTTCGGCACTAGATAGCAGCAACAATTTTAAGCTTAACATCTCAATTAGGCAAATGAACATGCTGATTGTTAATACCGAAACAAACTACAACACTTGACACTTATACAAGCACACAAAATCTAAGGGGAGAAACCGGAAACTGCTAGTCGCATAATTCCTAGGTTCAACAACCACGGCCCCAATCCAGAACTAAAGAGAACCGAACCTCACAAACACACCAACTACAAGTCTAGAACTAGGAATAACATGCTGCACTAGATTGCGTCAACAGTTTTAAGCTAGACATATCAATTACACAGATGGAACATGCATGCTAATAACGAAAAAAACTACATCGCTTAAACAGCACACGAAATCTAAACGGAAACTGCTAGTCGCCTACACATAATTCCTAGGTTAAGCAGCCACGACTCCAATCCAGACCTAAAGAGCACCGAACCTCGCAGACGCTCCAACTCTCACGACTCGGGGAGCGAGGGAGAGCAAACGCTGACCTGGCATTACCGGGGCGGAAGCAGGCCCAGTCATAGCGCCCAGCGAAGCGCGCGTCAACCTGGTCCACGACGGCCTGCTGCGCAATCGCCGGCGGCAGCCGCCTGAGCACCACCTTCGTGCGGTGCGCCGGGTCCTTCATGTGCGCGCGCGCCGCCAGCTCCAACTCCTCGGGTCCGAAATCCGCCCACGAACCGGGACCCACCACCACACCGCACCGGCACAAACCCTAGGGGCCGGGTCACATCGAGGCGGGGCGGGGCGGGAGGGCAGACGGGCGCGAGATCTGATGAAGGGTTAGGGTTTGGGGCGGGGTTGGGGTTGGGGAAGGAAGGAGGTCTCTCGCTCTCGTCTGCTGCTTCCCCAATCTCGCGAAGCCGCGTGCTCTTTTCGGTCTCTGGTTGGGGTTGGGGTTTGGGGCTGGGAGATGAGAAATTGGAAACTGTCGGAGATTAGGGGAAGTGGAAGAGGAGGACGACGACGAGGACGAAACGAAAAGGCGACACGGGAAGGGAAAAAAAAAAAGGAAGGCGCAACGCAAGCAAAGATACGAGAAAAATATCAATCCTCAGTCCTGATAATGTAAAATAGGTTGATGCATAAAAAACAATAGCTGGCACTGCAGCATCCGGCACATCTTCACCATGGGTGTCGGTCGTGTCGCCGGTCGAGCCACGTCCCCAGCAGCCGCACCATGGTCGCCGGTGAGTTCCTGTCGCTGTCCCCGAGGGTCGCCATAGCAACACTAGATGTGGCAGCAGCAAGAAAATTATCGCAACATGGAAGACACTAAGCGGAATTTGCGGGTAGCGCATGGCGGTCATGTTGTTGCCGGCCGCAAAGGGGGAGGATGACAACAATGGTGTTAGTAGTAGGAGGAGGAGGGGGCAGGTTGGGTGTGATTTTCACGAGGAGTGAGAGAGAGATGCTATGAGAAGAGGAATTGAGGGACTAAGAGGTCTTCGTCGGAAGGATAAGATTGAGTGATGTCGATGGAAGGGGCCCACATATGGGGACGAGGCTCCATACGCATGGGCGAGACATGGCACGCGAGCGTCCATCTGACGCAAGCGTTCATCAGTCGGCCGTTCACAATCATTAGCCTTAAGAGAATGGATATGATAACTAGGGAACGCTCCTTGGTTAGGAGGTCCCACAAAATGCCTCGCGCGGGCATTGGATCCAAATCACGCGGATGGCAATTTTTAACATAATAGCTAACATTTTTTGCACTTCATGGCAGTTTTCACTTCCAACTTGGCATTTTTTGTAAAATTGACATGGTAACTTTAGTTGAAATGCATGGCAATTTGAGTGTTCACTAGAAAAAAGCTCTCAGGGAATGTTCCCTAGATATTCATGTCCAAATAGAAAAGGAAAGAGGACACGAGTGGATTGAATGTATTGTTTTCTATGTCAATCTTAGTCATTCGTTTCCGTCGACTGGACGAAGTTTCTGACAGTCCCTCGCGCTCGGTTGGATAGAGACGCTCCTCTCCACATGTTCGCTGTGGGGTCCATGCATCGCCCCTGCCTCTCCCATCCTTAATATCTTCCTCTGGCACATCTCTTTCTCCTCTTTTCCCTCATTGTCGGAGCTAGATCTAGCAGATCTCGGGTAGGGGGGGCGACTTGGTGATCTTAGCTAGATGGTAACATGATGAACAAGGACATGATAGTTACCCAGGTTTGGACCGTCTTGAAGAGGTAAAACCCTACGTTCTTGTTTTATTATATTGATTGTGTTGTAGTATAAAGTACATGATGATCTCTCGAGATCGTATGAATGTATCTAAAAGCCTACCTTCTATGGATTAAACCCCTCGGCTTATATAGGGGTCAGCGAGGGTACCTAGGTTTACACGTGGTCGGTTCTATCTAGAGATAAACATGTCGAATATTTGAATATGTCTTGAAGTATACGCCAAGTCTTTGGAAGATTCTAACTTGAGGTAGGGACTGAAGTATATCGACCAGAGGGGGTGAATGGGAAATTCAAAATTTCTTTTGAAACTTTGAAACGAACCCAAAACATAGCAGCGGATAAACACGAGCAAGTAGATCTCTCATGATAAATGCGATAAGAAAGCTAACGAGAATATACTTAGATTGGGTGCTGAGAAAATTGTTCGAAGAAATACTTGATCACACCCTTAGCATAGCGACATATAGCTATTCAGATGTAAGATAGAGGTGCAGCTGTATAGTATCTCGGCTATCATGAGAACAACAAACATGATGAAGGACAGAACCGAAAAGAAATAGCTACACAGATACAGAGATAAAAATCTAATCGGAACAAGAGCAATGCATCCAGAGCAAATAGATATGATAGAATAGATAATCAGAGTAGTAAGATGATCAACCAAAAAGGTAAAACTAGAGTAAGGAGAATGAACCAATGGTGCTCGAAGACGACAATTGATTTGGTAGACCAGTTCACTCTTCTGCAAAAGAGTTACGTCTGGTTGGAGGGACTTGTGATTTAACACAGGAGCAAAACTCTCTCCGTCCTATTCTCCCTCAACTCGAAGCTTATCAGACTCTAGTTGATTTCACTCATGGTAGATACTTTTCGACGATCTCCAAACCTTCGACAAACTTAATCTTCGATGACCATAACTACTCTTGGTCACTCAACAAACCACAATTAGTCTTGGTTCCCGAAGACTGACTTGGAAATGACAATTTCTCTTCGTCACTCAAGCCGACGCCTATCCGTCTAGAGAGTGTGGAGCTCTAAAGAGCAATAAGCACAAGAACACTAACTTAGATCTACTGTGATGCTCAACCACTGTCTAAGTTTTGGCTCTTGATTTTCTCTCGGTGGATTTTGAACTTAAATCTCTCGGAGAGGGGATGCTCAATCAATATTCTTAGAAATCTCAAGTGGACCAGCCAAGGATCAACGTTGGAGCGGGGTGGCTATTTATAGTCGCAGCCTTCCCAGGAGGGAAATGACCAAATTGGACATGAGAATCAGCCAATGGCCGAATGCCACGATTCCAACGACCGGATTTTGAGCACAACGGTAACATTTCTTGTGGAGTAAGAAATGTTAACTCCTCACTCCGAAAAACGTCTCCCGCGACACCGAAGAACTACATCTTCTGCTAGAATGTAATCATTCGAAGCATAAAGATCTCTCTCTCTCTCTATCTATCTATCTATCTATCTATCTCTCATGGGTTTAGGTTAAGCATCACAACGAACCTTAGCTTCGAGAACTTGTGTCCCTCTTAATAGTACGGTTTCCCTATGACTCAACAAAAGAGAAGAAGAAGAACGAAACAAATACTACGTCTTCACTTCGTCTTCAACTTCCCGACTACAATCATTTTTTCAGACACACCGAACAGAATTCTTAGCTTCAACAATATTTTAAGGGGTCATTACTTTCACATGAGCTTCTTATCAACACTTCATCTCGAAGGATAACTCATCCTTCTTAGAATAGTCAAAAGACTTCGGTGAAGTTCCTCGAACTTGACACTGAATACAACATTTTCCTCGGGCTTGCATGGACTATTTCTCTCTGTGTGCACTAGCAAACAAATCAGTCCATGCTTGTTTCTAGAAACAATCTCCAAAGCATAAGAGAGCAAATCATTGCACCAACTCTTGAATACGCCCGGGATCATGGCAAGCATGGCCCATTCTTGGGTTGTCTATTGGTGCAATAATTTGCTTCCTTATGTTTTGGATATTGTTGTCATAAACAGTGTGGGACTAATGTGTTTGCTAGTGCACACAGAACGTTAAAGTCCCTGAAGTCATTCGAAGTTTGGTACAAACTCCGAAGATAATCTCCTGCGTGTTAGCGAAGGTTCTCATCGAAGATTATGCAGGTCAAAAGTGACACCCCCAAAATTGATGACGCGAAGCAATTGGTTTAGTGCATGCCCGAAGAAGTTGACTGCAACCGAGAAGTTTGAAGACAAAGTGAAGACGTAGTTTTTGTGCGTTTGTTCTTCTTCTCTTTCTTGAGTCATAGGACCACCGTACTATTAAGAGGGGTATAGTGTTCGGAGCTTATGGTTCTCTGATTCTAAATCCGAATCCTAAGTGAGATAAGGGAAATATATTTGTTCTCCAAACAAATAGTTGCCAGCAAGAGACGAAGTTCTTCTTCGATGCGAGAGATTTAGTTCAAACCGAGGAATTAGCATTTCTTGATCCGCAAGTAATGTTACCGTTGTGCTAAAAATCTGACCGTCAAAGACGTGTCGGTTGGTCATTGCCCGAGTGATCATGTCCAAAATGGTCGGTCTTTTCCCATCGGGAAGACCGCACTACAAATATCCCACCCATTCAATATTGTTTGTTGGTTGCTCTATGATATTTCGAGAACATTAAGTGAGCACCCTCTCTCCTGGGTGATTTGAGTTCAAAATCCACCTAGAGAAAATCCCAGAGCCGAAGAATTAGATAGTGGTTTAGCATCACTCGAATCTAAGTCCAGTACGTGATGAGTCCCAATTATGTGATATTTTTATAGGTATTGTGTGTCTACATGGTAGGCTTTGTGGTGTTTTATCTCGTTCGCGCGCCTCTTTTTTGTTGGTTTTCCTCAGGGAATGCTTTTTGGACCAATTATCATAACATGGAGAAAATCCCCAGTAATGGTAGTGAAATCACGTATTTAAAGTGATAATCACCTACCATATTAGAATCAAGCTAGGAGGCCAAAGGATAAATCGTCGCAGAGCCTCCGGAGTAAAACACGGTGTTCCATCCAACCACGCCCAGTCGTTTGGACGGTCGTATGGCGTGCCGCCGCCACCGCCTGATCGACTATTTCAGCCCTATGAAGTCAGATCATGAATTAGACGCCTACAACCACTAGAAACTCGTCCATAGGAGGAACCCTAGCCTCTGAAACGATCCAGAGGGAGGAATCGACAAGGAGGAGGCCGCCGCCTTCGCCACCATCATCGGGATGGCTTCAACATCATCACCATTGTCATCATCATCATCATCCACATCCAACCCATTGTAATCCAGGGGATCCATTGAGGATAACTCTTGTGATACATGTGTGGTCTATTCATGTTTTCCATCACTAGTGATATGATGTTTGTTGCCTCCATGTGTGAGTAGTTCCCCTAGTTCTAGGGGATATGGATGCACCCTAGTGTGTGATAGATTATTTGGTATTAGGATTTAATGTCATCTTTGCAGGTTTATGTTAATAATCTTCCTGATGTTGGGTGAAGTCGACCATCCAATGTATGCCAATTTTGTATGGAAGGTTACTACTGTTGGCGAACCATGTTGTCGCGGAGGTGGGTGACGTGACAGGCCCCATCTCTCTTCGTAGAAGATCGTTGCAATAGGGACAAAATAGATACCACATATAGGTTGTGTCCACGGGGATCTCTTCCCCTTAATCACCGTTTGGTAACCAGAGTGGGAAGAACGATGGTGGCGTATGTGATACGGGGCTGCCTAGTGTATGCACGTATTTGTATCGGCTCCTTTCCATGGTTATGAAACTGAAACTGTTGTTGGATATCTCACTAAACTGAAAGATATTGCTGCTTTGTTTACTAATGAGGAAAAGATGCGCTACTATTATATCCTTAAGCTTTTTCCTTTCTCACTAAAAGGTGAGGCTAAGGAATGGTTCCTCACTCTTGCTCCTGGTTGTGCGCGTGGCCCCCAGGATATGATATATTACTTCTCTGAAAAATATTTTCCTGCTCATAAGAAACAAGCTGCTTTACATGAAATATTTAACTTTGTGCAAAGTGAAGAAGAGAATCTCCCTCAAGCTTGGGGGAGGCTTCTCCAGTTATTAAGAGCTTTACCTAATAATCCTCTCAGGAAGAATGAAATACTTGATATCTTTTATAATGGACTAACCGATGCTTCTAGGGACTACCTAGATAGTTGTGCTGGTTGTGTTTTCAGGGAAAGAACTGTTGGGCAGGCTGAAGAATTCTTGAATAACATATTGCAAAATGCTGATAATTGGACACTTCCTAAGACACTGCCAGAATGTATTCAAAAGAAGAGAGGTATTCTATTCCTCAGTCCTGAAGATATGCAAGAAGCCAAAAGAGCTATGAAGGAGAAAGGTATTAAATCTGAAGATGTCAAGAAGTTACCACCTATCGAATAAATACATGGACTTGACACCCCGACACAGGAAGTAGAGGTAAAATCTCTTCGTGCCTTTAATGAAAGTGATATACCTTATACTAAGACTCCTAGTCAATGCATGGATGAATTTGATAACTACATTGTTAAGCAAGAACGTTTTAATAACTATGTTAAGGATCAATTAAGACGTAATGCCATGATGATAAATCGCTTGAGTGACTTGATGTTTAGAATTGCTAATGATGTTAAGGGTCTAGGTAAACATGCTTCTATGGTTCATACTCACTTAGACCAAGTTGCTAAGTCACGAAGTGATTTGCTTGCTGAATTAAATGAGAATATGAATGATCATGCTCTAAGAGTAATGACTAGAGGAGGTAGAATGACTCAGGAACCTCTTTATCCTGAAGGTCATCCTAAAAGAATAGAACAAGATTCTCCGAGAATTAATGATGATGCACCTAGTCCATCTAAGAAGAAAAAGAAAAAGAAAAATGATAGTACTTTGCATGCTTCTAGTGAACCTTTTATAGAAAAGCTTGTTGAAAAACATAATGATGTTTCTATTTCTGATGCTGAGACCCAATCTGGTAGTGAATATACACCTAGTGATAATGAGAATGATAATAATGATGATGATGTTCACGTAGATGCTCAACCAGATAATAATAAAGAACATGATAATGATGTGGAAATATAACCTGCTGAAGATCCTGATAACCCACATCCTAAAAATAAACGTTATGCGAAGAAAGATTTTGTTGCTAGGACACATGGTAGGGAAAGAGAGCCATGGGTTCAAAAAACCCATGCCATTCCCTCGTAAATCTTCTAAGAGTAAGGACGATGAGGATTTTGAACGCTTTGCTGAAATGATTAGACCTGTCCTTTTGCGCACTCGCTTGACTGATATTTTGAAAATGCCTCGGTAAGCTAAGTATATGAAGGATATTATTACCAACACGAGAAAAATACCTGAAACTGAAATTGCTAGCTTGCTAATTATTCTTTTGATGGTGGAGTGCCTAAGAAGTTGGGAGATCCGGGTATACCCACAATATCTTGCTATATTAAAAGAAGTTATGTTAAAACTACCTTATGTGATTTAGGAGCCGGTGTTAGTATTATGTCTTTCTCTCTTTATAAAAGACTTGATTTGAATAAACTCACACCTATTGAGATATCTTTGCAAATGGCTGATAAATCCACTGCTATACCCATTGGAATTTGCGAGGATGTTCCTGTTGTGGTTGAAAATGTTACTATCTTAACAGACTTTGTTATTCTTGAGATGCCCGAGGAGGACAACATGTCGATTACCCTCGGTAGACCCTTTTTAAATACTGCAGGGGCTGTTATTGATTGCAACAAAAGCAAGGTCACCTTTCACGTCAATGGGAAACAACATACCATGCATTTTCCAAAGCTTGCAAACTTTGGTTAATAATATTAATGTCATTGATTATCAGCGCCGGTTTTCCGGAACATTTAATTCCAGCAAATGACCCTTGTGTCATCATCAGCCCCAGGATTACTGTTCGCTGATGGACACTTCCTTGATACAGGATTCCAAGCAATTACAAGAATTTGAGTACAAGGCCATGAAGGTCCATGGAGTACTACAAAAATTTCTAGTGGCTGATGGCGGAAGCGAGTCGTGGATCTCCAGCGTCTATGGGACTCCATTCCCACATTAACAACTGACCTGGATAACTCCTATCTCGTGTGGCTGCTATCTTTGATGCCTAGGTTGCGGGGGTGTCGTCATAATGCTCCTCTCCAAATACACGATTTGGCCAAGACAATAGCTAGGGACAAGCCAGTGAGTACGTTTGAATGTACTCGCAAACATCATGAAGATAGATATAATAAAGCAGGTGTATGCATGCAGTGATTCCAACATAGCATGAGATTAATTTATGGATGCAGCATGCACATAATTTACCCGCATAGAAAATAAAGATTTAATAAGCATAAGTGATCAGATTGTTATTAAAATTTAAAGACGGGTTTCGAAGGTATAGCCATCTGAAAGAACCTAACATAAGATTATTAACAGGTTGCCACAATCATGCGTCTGGAGCGACGTCACATAAAGGGCTTATGTGAAAAGTAATACATGAATGCCACAATCGGGCGTCTAAGGCGACACCGCATAAAGGGCTTATATTGAAAACTAATGACATGAGTTGCCACAGTCGGGTGTCTGGAGCGACACCTCATGAAGGGCTTATGTCAATAATAATAATAATAACGGGTGTGCCACAGTCGGGCGTCTGAAGCGACTTCACATAAAGGGCTTATATTGAAAAATAATAACATGAGTATCCAGGAGGTAGAACCATCCCAGGTGATACTCAGCAATTCATATAATAAAAACGGTTAGACCATAGCAATATTAATCATAGATATCATTCGTCACAATTCATGATCAATATCCTAATTTAAACGATTCCTCCAAAAACCGACACTAAGACCGACACTTGACCTATCCTAGACTGTAGTCCTTAATTGCGGAAACGGCTATTCGAATATATGTTATACTCTTCAGAGGTTGTACTCTTTACCCACGAGTAACGAATTTCTTTAGTCAACCCCAGACGTTGACTAATTCCGATTACGGTCTTTGAGTTGAAAACACACCTGACCCGCACACACCATCTCAACTTCCCGATGCCTGGAATCACCCACGGCAATCGTTAAGTAAAACTCTATGTGGGGAGACCACAATCTCGACTGGCATGGGATCACAATATTTCTAACGCGCACAAACAGGGGCGCTACCCCCTCGGTCCAACCAGAACACCCATGCCCCCAAACCAGGTGGCGTGCCTACCGGATGCCTCTGGTATCTTCCACCATGGCCTCTCTGTATGGAGTGTGCCAAGAAAGGGGTTGACAACCTACTGAACCGTACCCTACCTGTGGCAGGGACAAGTGGTAGCACGAAACAAGTATGGGGGTTACTGGAACAAGACTCGATCTACGGTCGACTCAGGAGGTTTAAGTTTCCCCCGCAATGCTTAGCACAGCATATTTTACTCCGCAGTACCCAACAGGGTCACTACCCATCATGCCCCAACATGCCTTCACTGATCATCCTTGTCACTACGAGAAATTGTCCGGACCAGTATAGGCATGTGTGGCATGAGGTAGTAACACTTTCATATGTATCTCATGTTTAACAGAAAATAACTCCAACCAATGAATTCATGCATGCATTTCTCCTATGCCATGCTTTATTTTACTTTACCATAGTCATGATTTATTTATCCTAGCAAGCAAACAACCAACTTGTATCATATCAAGTGTTCAAGATGCTTGCCTTGAGTATGCAGAAGGGTGGGTGCACTCTAAAACTTTGGAAAAATTGATCTTCCCTCCATTTTTCTATTTTCAAAATATTCAAATCACACACAATTTGAAAACAATACAAAAAGTGTTTGAATTTTTTTTGAAATAAATTCTAAAATAAACTAGATGAAATTTGAGGGATGTGGGAAAAAGAATTAAATCATTTGGAGTTGTGGTTAAAAAGATAGAGGCAGTCAATGTTGTGGTCAAAATCTGATTTTAAATAAAACATATAAAAGAAAATGGTTCGCCTAGTAATATGTTTTTAGAATAGGGGAAACGTGCTCGGGAAAATGCGCTTTCACTTATCAGCGCGGGGACGGCTATGATGATGACAGTAGGTCCCACCTGGCCCACTGTCAGGTTTGACTGGTCCAACCGGCGTTCTCCCTCCTCTAGCCGAACGGAGGCGCAGTCTCCGGCGATCCTCGCCGATGAACGGTGGCTCCTCATGAGGCCCTAGGTGTGGGAATGGATCCACGGGATCCCGGTGGTCGCCATGACCGAATAGGTGGCCGAGGTTGCCGACGAAGTCGACCCGGCGGACAACGGCGTCGGGCAAGTGAGGGGTTCTTGCCTACGGTGCCTCCCGATCGAAATTGAGGTGGGGGATGGATTCGAAAGGGTTATTAGGGCCAAATGGTGAAGCTAATTTGGACAATGGGGGCTTGGCTGCATGGAATTTAATGGAGTGTCGCGACGGCCGAAATTGCCGGAGACGTGGAAGACGACCACCTCCGATCGATTGGTTGCTATGGGGGCTTGCTACGGTTGGATTGAGGTCTCCGCCGAGCATGAAGAGCTCGGGGGGGCGCTTTTTATAGGCATGGAGAGGCGGTTCCCGCGGCATCCCCGGATAAGCACGGCGAGGCGGCGGAGGGGTGATGTAGCGAGGCAAGCGAGGCCAGGGGCTAGCGGACGAGCTTCGACGCTGTTCCAGGGGGCGAGCTGGCGGACAGAGGGGGCTTGGGCGACGCTGGCCATGGCAGAGGCGGTCGCGGACGGCGGCTAGATGCCAAGGTGACTATAGCGGCGGCTCTGAGCGGCACAGGGCAGCTGTTGGGCGGTGCTAGCGAACGAAAAGAGGCGCTGGCGCGGCTCTGCGAGCAGGGAAGGGCCAGGGGGCGCGGTAGGTGGGCGTGGCGACGCGGTTGCCGGCACGTGCGATACACGCGCTCTGGTCGTGCCTAGCACACGCACGCCAGGTATTCGACCGAATGCTAAACTTATTTAGATGGCTCTGGTGCAATTGAAAGTACATAGGGTTAGGGTAATGTGCAAGGGAATGCTAGGGGACATGCTGGTTTATCCAGGCAAGCAAGTCCCTAATGCAAGTTTAGGAGCTTGCAAAATTTTGTCATGAATACAAGGTGTTTGACATAATGCTAGGGCAACTTATAAAAATTTGCTTGCAGCCAAAATTTCTAGAGTGAAGTATCTTTAGATGATATAAATGGTGGTGAAGTTGGTTTGGGGAGATTAGCATCTTGTTAGTGCAAGTTTTGCAAAACTTCATTTCTGGCCAGAAACTACACGGGTTAATTTCATGAACTTAAAAGATATGTTTGGGGCTCATCTCCTGGACTTAAGGGTTTGGTAGGATGGACTACAAGTAGGAAAAATCTCAGGACCATTAGAGCAAAATAAAATAGGGTTGCAGTTCAAAACATCAAACTGGACCAGAAATGAAAAGAGGACGGTTTGCTCAAATCTTTCAAAATATCAAGCTGAGTTTTTGCATAAAAGTGGCCTATATGCATCACATGACATCTCCAAATTTTTGTGGAATTTTTAAATGAATATATAAAATGGTTGTAGTGCAATACAAGCCTTTCAAAGAATTGAAAATGCCATTAAAATAAATTAAATTTGGCAAGTTTTATTATAAAAGTATTTTCCACTGAGTTTGCAAAATGAAATAAAAGTTTTAAGAAAACACTCAAGTCCCACAACATTTTTCAAAAGTCTCTACTTGGAGGGAATTTTTAAAAAAAATAGATAAGAGGGAAGGTTCTAAAACCAACAGAGGATCCAAAAAAATAAAAATAAATATCCATGGCCAAATTTTAATTAATAAAAACATGGTTAAATTTTTGGGGTGTTACATTGATCCAAGTGCCACAATCATCATTGGAGGTTTTAAATTTCCTCTTCCTACTGCCAAGAAGAAATATGATATTCTTATTGTCGGGGAGATGCAAATCCCCATTGAGGTAACTTAGTGTTATACGAATTTTTTTTGGTTTCATGTCAATCGGAAACAGTTATTGATAAGACTTGATCAACCTTATTAATGACTATGTTCTGAGATTGATGTTGCTATGACTTTGCTATGCTTAATGCTTGTCACTAGGGCCCGAGTGCCATGATTTCAGATCTGAACCTATTATGTTTACATGAATATAAGAGTGATTTGGATCCGATCTTGCAAGTTGTATGCACCTATTACGTGTCATGATCCGCATACCCCAAGGTGACAATAATTGGGATTCTTTCCGGTGATTGCCGTAGTTTGAGGAGTTCATGTATTCACCATGTGTTAATGCTTTATTCCGGTTCTCTATTAAAAGGAGGCCTTAATATCCCTTAGTTTCCATTAGGACCCCACTACCACGGGAGGGTAGGACAAAAGATGTCATACAAGTTCTTATCGCAAGCATGTATGACTATATACGAAATACATGCCTACATTACATTGATAAATTGGAGCTAGTTTTGTGTCGCCCTAGTGTGCAACTGTTACATGATTGATGTCATCTAAATCATTATCCATCATCGATCCACATGCCTATGCTTTACATATACTGAAACTTGCTAAGTTACTACTGATGCTACTACTGTCGCAACTGCTAGAAAATTACTGTTGTCACTATTACTATTGTTGTTACTCCTATTACTTGCCGTGCTACTAAAACTTTGCTGCAAAGAGATATCCCACGTGTGGTTGAATTGAAAATTCAACTGCTAAGGCCGATAAATATTCTTTGGCTACCCTTGTGTCGAATCAATAAATCATGGTGAAATACTACTCGTGAAGACTGTTGCAATCCCCTATACTTGTGGGTTATCATGCCTCGCTTGGGCGTTCCAATATATTCATCAATGTAAAGCGTCGAAGAGAAAGATTGCACTCCTAAAACTTGATTTTGCTAAAGCGTTCGATACAATTGAACATGTCCCCCATGATTGAAATAATGAAGCAGGTGGGTTTTAACGACAAATGGCTGGACTAGCTCAGATGCATTTTTTCTTTTGGGAGATCTTCGATTCTTCTCAATGGTGTTCCAGGGAGACAGTGCCATTGTCGACGTGGAGTAAGGCAAGGTGACCCACTCTCGCCCCTGATATCCGTCCTCGCTGATGACCTCCTCCAGGCAGCAATCAATGATGCTTTCCGACGTGGTGAACTTGGCCTGCCAATCCTAGCTAATGACCAACAAGACTATCCCATAATACAATACACCGACGACACCATTCTGTTCTTACCAGCATGCCCGCACCAAGCTAGAATCATCAAACAGATCCTATCTGACTATGTTGACTCCATGGGGCTCAAAATCAACTTCCATAAGTCAACACTCATCCCAATCAATGTGGACACAGCCCTCGGCTCAGACGTGGCCTCAATTTTTGGCTGCCCCGTAGGATCGATGCCATTCACATATCCCGGGCTGTCGATGGGGCCCTCTCATCCCTCTGTCCAAGACCTAATGCCATTGTTATGCACTGATACTTGTGATCTGCGTTGGGTTTTCCATGAAGAGGAACGGGTAATTGCAACACAAAGTGGGTAAGTATTTCCCTCAGTTATGAAACCAAGGTTTATCAAACCAATACGAATATCAATCATCAACCGTCTTCAGCGGCTGCACACAAATGAACAAACAACTTGCACCCAACGCGGGCAAGAGGGTTGTCAATCCCCTTGATCTCGTTATTTGCAAGCAAACGAGTTGTGTAGATAATTATTGATAAATATAAATTGCAAAATAAAATAAAAGATAAATAAAGGCAGCAAGGTAATTGTAGCGTTTGTAAATATATAAGTGAATAGACCCGGGGCCATAGTTTTCCCTAGCGGCATCTCTCATGTAGGCAGCATACGGTGGGTTACAAATTACTGTAGGGCAATTGATAGAAAAGCGAATAATTATGCGATTTTCATGGCAATGATCATGTGTATATAGGCATCACGTCCATAAACAAATAGGCCGACTCCTGCCTGCACCTATTACTATTACTCCACTCATCGACCGCTATCCAGCATGCATCTAGAGTATTAAGTAAAACAGAGTAATGCTTGGAGAACGATGACATGATGTAGACAAAGTAAACTCAAGCAATATGAATAAACCCCATCGTTTTATCCTTAGCAGCAACAACACAAAGACACATCTTGTACCCTACTTTGTCACTGGGATATAGAAACTCGCCATGTTGAACCTACCACAACCCACCACTCCCACCGATGAAATATCAATCTACTTGGCCAAAGCACATCAATAGATTGGAGAGCATTACGAAGCTATAATGATCATGCAATTAAGAGACAATATATATCAGAGGTATCTCAAATACTTTTCATGAATAATCTGAACATAAACCCACAATTCATCGTATCCCAACAAACACACCGCACAATAGGATTACATTGGATAGATCAAAGTGAAGATGCGATGATCATTGCATTGAAGATCAAGAGATAGAGAGATTGCCATCTAGGTACTAGCTATGGACTCGTAGGTCTGTGGTGAACTACTCACACATCGTCATGAGGGCAACAAGGTTGATGAAGAGGCCCTCCATGATCGATCCCCCCTCCGGCAGGGTGCCGGAACGGAGTTCCAGATGGCCTCGCGACAGAACAGAGACTTGCGGCGGCGGAAAAAGGGTTTCGGGACTGCCTTTGGGTTTTTTGCAATATTAGAGAATTTATAGGCCAGAGAGGGATGTTGGGAGAGCCACGAGGGGGCCACCACATATTAGGGCGCAGTCCCCCCAGGGGGCGCCCTGATGTGTGGTGGGGCCCTCGTGCGCCTCCCGACCTCCTTCCGAAGCTTCTAGGTCTTCTTTTGGTCCAGAAAAAATCATCAAAAAGTTTCATGGCAATTGGACTTCGTTTGGTACTGTAAACCTGAAAAGGCAAAAACATGCAGAAAACAACAACTAGCACTGAGCACTGGGTCAATAGGTTAGTTCTCAAAAATATTATAAATTCGTAAATAAAGACCCAAAAAGTATCCTAGAATGATAATATATCAGCATGGAACAATCAAAAATTATAGATACGTTGGAGACGTATCATGCACTGCTGAAAGACGTTTGACATCAACTCTACCGCTCATGTCTTATGGAGGGAAACTCTCTTTTCTTAACTCCATGGTCACATCTCTCCTTATATACGCAATGTGTACAATCAAGCTGCCACCCAAGATTCTAGAGCTCCTAGACAAGATCAGACGCATATGTCTTTGGACCAAGAGAACTAATCAAGGTGACAAGTCCAACTCGCTTGCGGCATGGGACATGGTGTGCAAACCAAAGAATCATGGTGGCCTTGGGGTCATCAACATCAAATTCAAAATGAAGCCCTTCACATGAAATTCCTGCATAAATTCTACAACAAAAAAAGATACCCCGTGGGTACAAATGAGCTGGAACACCTACTATGACCAGAAAATCCCGCATGCATCCGACCCAATCGGGTCGTTTTGGTGGCATGACATCCTCAAACTCACACCCAAATTTAGGGGATATCAAAGGTTAATGTGGTGTGTGGCACCACGGCCCTATTTTGGAAAGATCTCTAGCAAAATGGAGATCTACAACTCTCCCACCCATGTGCCTTCTCCTTCGCCTTGCATGAGGATGTTTCGGTCAAAGATTTCTTGGAATGCACGACACTATCTGAGGTCTTCCATCTCCCCCTCACACCACAAGCACTCGCTAAAGTAAGAACCATCCAAGAACTGTCCAAGTGCATGCAGCCAACGACAAGCACCAATGATGTTTGACACTACGTTTGGGGCAAAACAGATCTCAAATCCTCTGATTATTACCACTTCTGCTTCAAGAATGTACAATCGCATCAGGTGTTCCAATGGCTGTGGAAGTCCAAATGTGTCATGAAGATGAAGGTCTTCGATTGGCTACTTCTCAATGATAGACTTAACACCCGGAACATGCTTAAACGAAGGCACTACAACATCGGGATGATCATAACTGTCTGCTGTGCGGGCTGATAATTGAAGAAACTGTGGACCACATGATTTTCACATGTACTTTTAGCCAGAGCTGTTGGGACGTCTTGGGCATCTCGTGGCCACATTTTGACTCATGTAAGCATCTCACTGAAATGGTACATGCAACCAGGGACAAGATCCTTTTCTTTGAGACCTTCTTGGTGGCTGCGTGGAGCTTATGGAAAGAACGAAACAATAAACACTTCAGAGCGGTGACCCCCAGCATAACAACCTGAAGGTCAAGATTTTTGGGTGACTTCGAGCTTCTACAACATAGAGTTAGGGAGAGGGATATACCCTTTGTACTCTCAATTGTATCCACCTTAACTTCCACCCCCTTAGTAGTATCATACACCACCCCCCATGCCTCCTGGGGCCAGGGGCGGAGCTGCATCTGCATCTACCATGTTGCACCGTTGCTAGTTTAACCTGATGCACTCATGCACACGCTTGATCCAAGTGCTAAACTACCAGTAAAAACAACTTGACCCTGTTGCCCGTGCAATAGGGTAGCTGCATGCAGATCCGCCCCTGCCTGGGGCATGGATATCCATGTAACCATGCGCCTGTAACATTACCATATATATAATATACAACATACATGAGGAGCCTCTCCTACCGTCTTACTGAAAAAAGAGAGTACTTTCAGGCATGTCCTTTTCTATAAAAAGGATTGGGCTATCTTGCTGCACACTTGTTACTTTCGCTACTTGATACTTGCTACGAATTGTCTTGCTGCAAAATTATCTATCACTGTTACTCACAGCACTAGGAGAGAATACCTTGCTGAAAACTACTTATCATTTCCTTATGCTCCTCGTTGTTTTCGACACTCTTACTTATCGAAAGGACTACAATTGATCCCCTATACTTGTGGTCATGAAGACTCTTTTCTGGCGTCGTTGCCGGGGAGTAGCGCCTTAGGTGAGTGGAATTTGGTAAGGAAATATTTTTGGTACATGCTGAAATTTATTGTTGCTTGTCACTATGGATAGTAATCCTTTGAGAGGTTTGTTCGGGGAATCTTCGCCTCGAACGGAAGTGGCAAAAGCCGCTCCCCAACCTACTGAACTTTCTAAAAATATTTATTATGATATTCCTTCAAGTATGTTAGAGAAACTGCTAGCTAATCCTTATACAGGAGACGATACAACTCATCCTGATTTGCACTTGATATATGTAGATGAGATTTGTGGATTATTTAAGCTTGCAGGTTTATTCGAGGACAAAGTTAAGAAGAATGTTTTCCCTTTATCTTTGGAGGTAAAAGCATTGATTTGGTATAGGCTATTGGATGGCATTGGATCATGGGACTAGAATCGCTTGAAACTGGAATTTCATCAGGAGTTTTATCCTATGCATCTAGTTCATCGTGATCGGAATTATATATATAATTTTTGGCCTCATGAAGGAGAAAGCATTGCTCAATGTTGGGGGAGGCTTAAACCTATGATGCACACTTGCCCCAACCATGAGCTCTCAAGAGAAATGATTATACAAAACTTTTATGCTCGACTTTCTTATGATGATTAATTAATACTCGATTATTTCTCCACTGGTTCCTACATGAAGAGAACTATTGAATTCAAATGGGATCTTCTGAAAAGAATTAAACGCAACTCTGAAGATTGGGAACTCGACAAAGGAAAAGAGCTAGGTATAAAGCTTGAGTTGGATTGTGTTAAATCTTTTATGGAAATCGATACTTTTCATAAGTTCAGCAATAAATATGGGCTTGACTCTGAGATAGTAGCTTCTTTCTGTGAATCATTTGCTACTCATGTTGGTCTTCCTAAGGATAAGTGGTTTAAATTTCATCCACCTATGGAAGAATTGTTAGAGGAACCCATTAAAGTTAATGAAGAGACAATTGTTTGCCATATTGATCCAGTCGTGCCCAGTGCTTACATCGAGAAACCACATTTTCCTGTTAGGATTAAGGAACATGCTAAAGCTGCAATGGTGGTTAATAAAAGCCATATTAGGACACATAAACCTTCTGAACAAATAAATGTAGAACATAATATTGCTATGGTTAAAGATCTCCTAGTTGATAATATTGATGGACAGGTTATTTACTTCTATGATGAAGGTGCTAGAATTGCAAAACATGTTAGAAACAAGCAGGATGAGTTAGATAAAAATAAACCAGTTGTTGTCATGCCGGTTGTTTCTGTTAAGATTGGAGATCATTGTTATCATGGCTTATGTGACATGGGTGCTAGTGTTAGTGCTATACCTTTCACCTTATATCAAGAAATTATGAATGACATAGCACCCTCTGAGATTGAAGACACTTGATGTCACTATTAAACTTGCAAACATAAACACTATTTCACCACTTGGGATTGTTAGAGATGTTGAAGTCTTGTGTGGAAAAATTAAGTACCCCACTGATTTTTTAGTACTTGGTTCACAACTAGATAATTTTTGTCCCATTATATTTGGTAGACCTTTCTTGAATACTGTTAATGCTGAAATTAATTGTGTTACAGAGAAGGTTAAAGTAATCTTTGGTGATGCGTCTCATGAATTTAATTTTTCTAAGTTTGGTAGACAACCACATGAGAAAGAATTATCTAGTAAAGATGAAATTATTGATCTTGCTTCTATTGTTGTGCCTCCTATTGATCCATTAGAACAATATTTGCTAGACCATGAGAATGATATTCATATGAATGAGAGAAATGGAATAGATGAGATATTCTTTAGACAAACACCTATTCTTAAACACAACTTGCCTGTTGACATTTTAGGGGATCCTCCCCCACCTAAGGAAGATCCCGTGTTTGAGCTAAAGAAATTACCTGATACTTTGAAATATGCTCATCTTGATGAAAAGAAGATATATCATGTTATTATTAGTGCTAACCATTCAGAGCATGAGGAAAAGAGATTACTCAAAACCCTGAAGAAGTATCGAGCTGCTATTGATATACTCTTGATGATCTTAAGGGCATTAGTCCCACTCTATGTCAGCACAAGATTAATATGGAACCAGATGCTAAACCTGTCGTTGATTATCAACGTCGCTTGAATCCTAAAATGAAGGAAGTGGTAAGAACTGAAATATTAAAGCTTCTGGAGGCAGGTATAGTCTATCCCATAGCTGATAGTAGATGGGTAAGCCCTGTTTACTGTGTCCCTAAGAAAGGAGGTATATAAATGTTGTTCCTAATGACAAAAATGAACTTATCCCACAAAGAAATGTGGAGACTTTACAACAATTTTGTCATGAATGCAAATATCGTGCACATACAGGTGATGTTCGTCTGAACATTTTGATATCTTATTTGCATTTTTTTGGGTTAATATGAATTTGTTATGAAGTTTTCAAAATGACACTCAAATGGTCAAAGTGCAAAAGCATAAGACGAGCAAAGTGGTTTGGGCAGTAACACATGTTTTTGGAAACTAGGAGTAAACCAGTTGAGTGTGACTTAACTAGGGGCATAAAACCAATTATCCCAAAAGTTTTAGTATGATCTAGTTTTGAGTGTTTTGCTTTGTGATCTATCTATCTATGTAATGGAGTGTGAGAGCTATATAAGAGTAGTTTGAGATTGTTTGCTTTCCCTTGCTGCATCAAACATAGCAATGAAAATAATAAAAAGATCATATGCTAATTCCATGGGGAGTGATGACTTCACATAAAAAGAGTATAATTGATAAAATTTGTTGGAAGTTGACAAACATAGCATTAGTCATTGATGCAATTCATGAAAAAGTAATAATGAAAGAGAGGTCTCACATATAAATATACTATCTTTGACATCTTTTATGATTGTGAGACCCCATTAAATATTCTATGCATGATCAACTAGTTGACGTTGGAGTGGTAAGACAAAATAATGAGTTATGTTTGCTTATATCCACATAGAAGTTATATTATCATGGATCCTCTAACATACGGTGCTTTCTCATATCTTTGCTACCCAAAACTTTGTACCAAGTAGAGATACTACTTGTGCATCCAAAACCCCTTAAACCCAGTTTCTTGCCATGAGAGTCCACCATATCTACCTATCGATTGAACAAGATCCTTTAAGTAAGTTGTCATCGGTTCAAAAGCATTAAAATTGCTCCTAAATAAGGAACGATCTATTATTGTAAGGGAAATAAACTTTGCACGAGGTGATCATGAGTTATTATTGTTGACATTATCCTCAAGATAAGTAGTTGGGTGGAGTAAACTATAAACCCCTGTCTTCCTATGTGTCTCATTGAAACTTTTTTGCTTCACAAATATGCCATGAGTGTAAGCAATCATAGAAGACTAAATGATAGTTGAGTATGTGAACTTGCTAAACAAATCTCCAACATAGACACTTACTAAAAATATGATGGATTGCAATTGTTTCAGTGACTAAGAGCATAGTTTGTTAGTTTTTAATAAGGTTTATGGTTCATACTTTAGCTTGTGAATGAATTATCACTTGTTCATGATAAGTTTTATGATGATATATTGCTGCTATGATAATGATCATCACGCTTTCATGTCCATATTTTATTTTATCGACACCTCTCTCTCTAAGCATGTGGTCACGATTTTCGAGTTCAGCTTTTGCTTGAGGACAAGCGAGGTCTAAGCTTTGGGGAGTTGATACGTCCATTTTTGCATCATGTTTTTCCGTTTATATTTATATGTTTTGAATCACTATTTCACTTTATGATGCAATACTAATGCCTTTTCTCTCTTATTTTACAAGTTTCACACAAAGAGGGAGATTGCTGGGAACTGGAATTCTGGACCGGAAAAGGCCATAGAAGAGTTGGATATTCTTTGGAACTCCAAATGACCTGAAAATTTATGGAGAATTGTTTTGGAATATATAAAAATTATCGACGAAAGAATTACCAGAAGGGGACCCACCAGGTGGTCACGAGCCTGGGGGGCGCGCCCTACCCCCAGGACGCCCCCCTAAGCTCGTGGGGCCCCTAGAAGGCCTCCGGTGCCCATCTTCTCCTACATGAAGCCATTTACCCTAGAAAAAATCATGAGAAGACTTTCGGGACTAAGCGCCGCCGTCTCAAGGCGGAACCTGGGCTGTAGCACTCTTGCCCTCCGGCGGAGCGATTCCGTCGGGGAAACTTCCTCCGGGAAGGGGAAATTAAAGCCTTCGTCATCACCAACACTTCCCCATCATGGGAGGACCAATCTTCATCAACATCTTAACCAGCACATCTCATCTCAAACCCTAGTTCATCTCCTGTATTCAATATTTATCTCAAAACCTTAGATTGTTACATGTGGGTTGCTAGTAGTGTTGATTACATCTCGTAGTTGATGCTAGTTGGTTTATTTGGTGGAAGATTATATGTTCAGATCCTTAAGCATATTCATTAAACCTCTGATCATGAACATGATGATGATTTGTGAGTAGTTACTTTCGTTCTTGAGGACATGGGAGAAGTCTTGTTATAAGTAATCATGTGAACTTAGTATTCGTTTGATATTTTGATGATGTGTATGATGCTCTTCCTTTAGTGGTCATGTGAACGTCGACTACATGACACTTCACCATATTTGAGCCTAAGGAATCATTGGGAGTAATAAGTAGATGATAGGTTGCGAAAGTGACATAAGCTTAAACCCTAGTTTGTGCATTATTCCGTACGGGGCTTGCTACTTGTGAGCTGTGTTGGGTTTTTCACCGAAGAGGAAGGGTGAAGCAATATAGTAGCGATAAGTATTCCCCTCAGTGAGAACCAAGGTTATCGAACCGGTAGGAGAATCACGATAACTTTGCGTCAACAATACCTGCACACACAAAACCGAACACTTGCACCCAACACGGGCAAGAGGGTTTTCAAGCCCCTTGAACTCGTTACTTGCAAGGATTACTTCGAATAGTGATAGATAAATAAATAAAAAGTAAACTAAAAAGAAAAGATAATAAAAGGTAGCGAGGTATTTTTAGGGTTATAACAAATATGATTAAGTAGACCAGGCCATAGTTTTCACTAGAGGCTTCCCTCTTGAACACATAGCATACGGTGAGTAGACAAATTACTGTTGGGCAATTGATAGAAAAACACATAGTTATGATGTTATTCATGGCAATGATCATGTATATAGGCATCACACCCGTGAAAAGTAGACTGAAACGATTTTGCATCTACTACTATTACTCCACCAATCGACCGCTATCCATCATGCATCTATGGTATTAAGTTCACGACAAACAGAGTAACGCTTTAAGCAAGATGACATGATGTAGGCAAAGTAAGACAAGCAATATATTCAGACCCCATCATTTTATCCTTAGTAGCAACAATACAATACATGTATTGTCCCCTTCTGTCACTGGGATATAGAGCACCGCAAGATTGAACCCACTACAATGCACCCCTCCCACTGAAGATAAATCAATCTAGTTGGCCAAACCAAATGGATAGGTGATACGTCTCTATCGTATCTATAATTTTTGATTGTTTCATGCCAATATTCTACAACTTACATATACTTTTGGCAATATTTTATATTATTTTTGGGACTAACTTACTTATCCAGTGCCCAGTGCCAGTTCATGTTTTTTGTGTGTTTTTTGTTTCACAGAAATTCCATATCAAACGAAGTCCAAACGCGATAAAAAATTACAGAGATTTTTTTTGGAATATATGTGAATTTTAGGAAGAAGAATCAACGCAATACGATGCCCAAGGGCCCCACGACCCAACAGGACGCGTCTAGGGGGGTTGGCCGCGCCCTGTTAGCTCGTGGCTCCCCCTTAAGTTGGTTGGGGCCCTACTTTCACCGCAAGAAAGATAATTTTCTGATAAAAATCCCCTCAAAATTTCAGCCCGATCAGAGTTATAGATCTCCAGATATTTTAGAAACGGTGAAGGGCCAGAAAACAGTCGCGAAAACAGAAGAGAGACAGAGAGATAGATCCAATCTCGGAGGGGCTCCTGCCCTCCGGGAGCCATGGCGACCATGGACCAGATGAGAAACTTTCCTCCCACCTAGGGAGGAGGCCAAGGAAGAAGAAGAAGGAGGGAGGCTCTCTCCCCCTCTCTCCCGCTGGCGCCGGAGCGCCGCTGGGGCAACCATCGTGACGACGATTCGTGACGGCGATCTACAGCAACAACTTCGCCGCCATCATCACCACCACCATCACCTTCCCTCATCTATCTACAATGGTCCACTCTCCCGCATCCCGCTGTACCCCCTACTTGAACATGGTGCTTAATGCTATATATTATTATCCAATGATGTGTTGCTATCCTATGATGTTTGAGTAGTTCCTTTTTGTCCTATGGGTTGATTGATGATCTTGATTGATTTGAGTTGCGTGGTTTATTTTGGTGCTGTCCTAAGGTGACTTCCGTGAGGCGCACACGTGAAGGAATCCCGCTGGAGGGTTTGCAATATGTTCATGATTCACTTATAGTGGGTGGCTAGAGTGACAGAAGCTTACACCTGAGTAAGGGGATTGTTTGCGTATGAGAGTAAAGAGGACTTGATGTTTAATGCTATGGTTGGGTTTACCTTAATGATTTCTAGTAGTTGCGGATGCTTGCTAGAGGTCCAATCATAAGTGCATATGATCCAAGTACGGAAATTATGTTAGCGTATGCCTCTCTCTCATATAAAACTGTAATAATGATTACCGATCTTGTCATCAATTGCCTAGGACAATCTCGCAAATCCTATCACCACTTTTCCACACTCGCTATATTTACTTTATTGTTCTTTTATTAAAACATCACCTAACTTTTATTTCCACGTTCTTTATTATCTTGCAAACCTATCTATCACACCTACTAAGTAATTCTAGTTTCCTTCCCGCAAAGTAGTTTCATACTTGTTCTAGGTAAAGTAAGCGTTAGCGTGCATAGAGTTGTATCGATGGTCGATAGAACTTGAGAGAATATTAATTCTACCTTTAGCTCCTTGTTGGGTTCAACACTCTTACTTATCGAAAAAGGCTACAAACGATCCCCTACACTTGTGGGTTATCAAGACCTTTTTCTGGCGCCGTTGCCGCGAAGCAATAGCGTAGCGGTTGATATTCTCATGTGTGCTTGTTTGATTTATCACTAAGTAATTTTATTTTCTGTTATAAGTTTTTTTTCTATCTTTAGTTATGGGTAGGAAACGCAAAATACCAAAAAAAATTAGATGTACTTGCTAACCCAGTGGTTGAGGAACCATCCAAAATGTACCGTACCGCTGAAGCTTTTTACTTGGATCATCTTCGATCCCTTTGTGCTCGTGCTGAAAACCCAACTAGCTTAGTTACAGGAAAATCATTAAATGAGCATGCTTATTGTCGTGGTTTTGTCAACCCGACAGATGTCCTCGTAAAAGGACTTAGGTGTGAGGCCATCGCCGCTAGGTGGCGACTCGAAGGGGTTGAATGGGAAAGAGAGTCGGGTTTACCCAGGTTCGGCCCCTCCGATGGAGGTAATAGCCTACATCCTGCTTTGTGTATATTTGATGAATAGATTTCGATTACAAAGGTGCGGAATCGCTAACCTAGCTATCGAGAGATTGTAACCTGAGTCTTTCGGTCCTAGGGGCTTGCCTTTATATACAGGTCAAGTCCCTAGGATTTATAATAGAGTCCGGGTCATATCATGACCCGTAACCTACAATGTCTCTAACTTGCCTTGCTCCTTGAGCAAGGAAATCCAGCTGGCGCCTCCTGCCCTATGGGCCTCGAGCCGCCGTCTTTAGGTGCTGGGCCGCCCGACGACTAAGTCAGCCACCGCCTTGCTTGTCTTGTCTTCATGACACGGCCCACCTTAAACTTTGACTATAGAGCTGTCAATATGTTAACCCGGCCCACTAGGGCGGTTTACACCGTGGAGTTATATCCCCGACACTAGGCCCCAGATTGATTTGAATCCATTCATGTCAATTTCTCTTCTCTTCCTTTGGAGTCTCATTATTGGATTTGTGTTTTCCACGAGTCTCATAACGCCGGCTTATAACGGTTCTAGACTTGTCATTTATTTAATGCTTGTCCGTTGTGACGTCATCCGCCATTAATTTAGGAAACCAATAGTGACATCATGGTGAAACTGACCATATCCGCTTATCCCAAAAATCGAGGCATCTTCGTTTCGCGAAAATTACTGCATTTCCTCGATTGTCGCGCCCGTCAGTTGCCTTTTCGGGCTCCCTCTCTTTAAATATTTACCAGGGGGTCCCTTTTTCACTTTTTACTCCGCCTCTTCGTTCATTCTTCCTCCTCGAGCCCGGAGTTTCCTCGCACCTCCACTGCTGCTTCCTCATCTTCGGCGATCACTCCCGAGGCCATCGCGACATTTCTTCCTCACCGGGTGAACATCCGCACGTTCTTGCCGCCGCCGGTGACCACTCAAGTAAGTTATTTCCTCTGACCTAGATCCATTGTAGTTCATTGAAGTTCTTTAGTTCTTTGGTAGCTTCTCTTTGATTAATCACCATCGTTGGGTTCATGAATAGATCTCGCAAGTTTAATCACAAAAATAAAGCGGTGGAAACACTAGTTCTGTTTTGTGTACAACATACTTGAATCCTCCTCAGCATTAGATGAACTGTACTGCCATTTCTTCTCTGCTTCTTCGTTAGGGCTAGCAAATATTTCTCTTTTTGGAACTATTCTTAGATCCATAATTGCTGCGGTTCCGGGGGAAACTTGTTTGTCTTACACTTAGCAAAGTTTTATAAGTCTTTGATCTTTAACATGAGTCGCCCTTACTCCTGCCGGCCCAATAGTTGTAACCCGCCATGTGTTAAACTAATGCATTAAGGCTCCGACTCTTCACAAGGCAACTTTTCCATTGTAGATAATTAGATCATCTTATTTGAACCTTTTGCTTAAGCTGCCTCCCTTTTGCTTTATCCAGGCGACTCATTATGTTGGAATCCAAAGCCTGCAACTGGGTGGCCACTCAGGTTTCTGAGGTTATCTTGAAAGATTACGAGGAACATGGGTTTCTACCGCCTCAAAACGTGGCTGGCTGGCAGGTCATTCTTGGAGAAGAAATCCCAAACCCAAAGGAGGGAGAAGTGGTGATATTCTTGGATCACCTTCAGAGGGGTTTTTCACCTCCCGAATCAAAATTCTTTTGTGACGTCTTGCACTTCTTCCATCTTCATCCTCAAGACCTGGGTCCTAACTCCATATCGAACCTTTGCCAGTTCCAAGTATTTTGTGAGGTATATCTGCAAACGGAACCCACCGTCTCCCTCTTCAGGGAATTCTTCTATTTGAACCGGTAGACCGAATGCGCGGACGGCCCTGGCCTAGAGCTTGGCGGGGTCTCAATCCAGAGGCGGAAAGATGTCCTTTTTCCTGCTGCCCCCCTACCAAGCCATCCTAAGGGGTGGAACAAGACTTGGTTTTATTGTCGGAATACCGCCCCTGCTGACGAAAATCCCTTGCCGGGTTATAGACCCAACCTCCTCCCCATGGATTTCGAACTTCCTGATTGGGCTCCTCAAGAGGAGCGTTCTCAGCACGCCCATGTTTATCCGAAATTGAGGGCTCTACTAGCCAACGGGCTAACTGGAGTCGACTTAACCGGGTGCTGGGTGTCTTGGAGGATTTTGCCATTAAGTCTTCGCAACGACTTGATGTATGCTTACTCCGGCGACTTGGATGATGCTCAACGATACAACAACTATTCCTTGGATGCTGGTGAGATAAATCAGATCGTGAAGAAACTGCTGGGTGAAAACCAAGAAACTTGCAGCAAGGATGGGTTGAAACCTTTCCATGCCTTAACCCGGTTCCTCCGGTATAAAACCTTTGACACCTTAATCTGGCTTCCCGAGCAGACTTTTAGCCTTTTGCCCGCTCGTTCTGACTGTTTAATTTTACAGGTCACGTCTCCCTTTTGGGGCAGGAAATGAAGCAAAACTGCGGCTAACAAGCCCAAAGCCGCCCCAAGTAAGAAGAAAAATAAGGCGGTTGTAGAAGGGCCGTCTCACATGGACGAAGCAGCTGCCATTGAAAATCGATCAGAGGTAAATTTTATCTTTTGTTTGTATTTTATTGAATCTAGCTGACGCCTCTTCTTCTTAGGGCGATGTCGAAACAAGCCGTGCGGGCGATGTTGAGGTAATTTCCATCTCTTCCGACTCGGAACCCTTGCCCTCATTGAAAACAAGGTGAGTTGTTCGGAAGGTAGGCTTCTCTCACCCAGACGCTCATCTGGATCCTCACTTTGTTTTGAAGAAAACTCAGCACCAGTCTAGGCGCCAGACCCGGAGCGGGAGTGGTGATCTTGTTGACGGTTTACCTAATAAATCAGCCGCCCGAAAACGACCGACCAAGGTATTTAATGCTCCAATTCTCCAAGGAGGTTTTGACTTGATGTGTCAACTTTTTAATTCCTATGCCTTGGTTTATCAGGAGTCGCCACCTTCGTCGGGCGACTCTACTGCATCCAAACTGGCACCCTTCGTTATCAATCCTGGGTAAATTCCTCTTGTTATTTTGCTTGTTTGAGCAGACGATTGTCTCTACCCATGTTTTATACTGCACTCTTCATTCCGTAGGGCCAAAGCCAAGAAAAGGAAAACTGACAGGTCTTCTGTTAACCCTGAGGCCCTTGAGCCGGAGATTTCTGATCTGGCGGCTCCTGAAATTCATGCTGACCAATCTGAAGATCCTCAGGAGGTCCAAACCGACTTACCTCCTCCCTCTGAGCCGGCCAGTACTGACACCGTGCATGTTGAGGCTACACCGGCAGCCAATCTTAATCCGCCCAATCCTTCAGCAGCAACTAAAGATGCCCCTGAGGAGGTTATTATTACTGGGGCGAGTTACACTGCTCCTGAAGTCTCCAGGGTTTTAACAAAGGTTATTGCTAAGGATGAAGCAATGCTGCAAGAGAAAGGGAAGACCAAGCTGGAGCTCCCAAATTATGAAAACTTTAATGTTGAAGATCTTCATGCCGCCTGTCTAGACCGCCTGGCTACGAGCCGCAAAATGGAAATCGGCCTCGTTAGCATGATGAAGAATAAATACGAGGTACATTCCTCTTTATGTGTTCATACCATATATCCCTATGTAGCCCCCAAGGGCCGACTCATCTTCTTGAGATGAGTCAGGTCTTTAATAATTGGAAGAACTCTGACCTTCAACCCCCAAAGACCGGCTCATCTTCTTGAGATGAGTCGGGTCTTAATAATTTGAAGAACTTCGATCTGTAGCCCCCAAGGGCCGGCTCATCTTCTTGAGATGAGTCGGGTCTTGTCCGTATCTTTAATGTCGAAAGAACTGATATACATCAGCCCCCAAGCGCCAAATATATTGCTTGCAATTTGCTTGGGACTTGACATAAATTTAATTTACTATGCAGGAAGCTTTGAAAATGGTTGAATCAAGCGTAGTCGGCTTGAAAAAGGACCTGGAAAAGGGGCAAACCTCCCAAGCAGAGGTCAAAGAAAAACTTCGACTCTCATTGATTGAACTGGAAAATGCCAAGGCAGGCTTTTTGAAGGAGAAGAAATCCTTTGAAGCTGAAAAGGCGACTCTGCTGAAGCATGCAGAGGATGCCGAGGGCCAGCTCAAACCCATCACCGAGGAGCTGTCCGGGTTAAAACAGCACATTACCCAAATGACCCAAGCTGTTTTTGGTAAGTATATATAACCTCTCGTCTTCTTGAGATATAGATATAAATCACCTGGCGACTCATGCATTGATTCTATTTTGCAGGCCCCCGGACTAGCAACTTTTATGATAATAGCATGCTGATGCTTAAGGCTGTTTATTCTCTAACAGAGCAACTCTATACTGGGAGTCATCTTGCAATCAAGGCAATGATGGGGGATAAGCAGCCTTTAAAGCTTATTAAAAACGTGTTGGAATGCCTTTCAACCATCCCACAGCAAATTCCAGAGCTAAAAAGGTCAGCCGCCCGATCCGGTGCGATATATTCGTTGAGCCGGGCTCTAGCTTACAAAGAGGAACTTGACCCGGCTGAATTAGCAAAAGGCTTTCCCGAGTTCAAGAATGATGGGTCAGAATTTTCTCAGGAGGACTATACTGCCTGTGTCAAAGGCGCTCAAGTATTGTCCACTCAGTTGGTATCTGAAATGAAACTGAAGAATTATCAGGCGGCTTATGACACCAACCATTCTTGGATTCCACTGCCCAGTTTAATATCAGTAAACCTGGCTCCTCAACGGCGTAAGCACATTTTTGCCCCTAAAGTTGATCCGTCTCCTATCTTTGACGGTGAGGCCGTGTTCCAAGCCTTATCCCACAACCGGGACGTGGAAAACCTTCAGATACAAGAGCCAGAAGACCAAGCGGTGGATAACCCGGAGGCGTCTCACGCGCAAGATTAGCCCGCGACTGACCTGGATGGGGTGGTCGCCGAGTCAGTTGGATGACGATGTGAGCCTCTCAATCGTCACTTTGTCAGCTCAAGCCCCCAAGTATGGGTAAAAAACAATTTGTGGCTCCTTGAGCCTATAATAGGGGTAGCTTTTCTGAAAAACTGTTGTGTCGTGCCATTGTGCACGTTTGCGCCTTTGTTGGTGCAAAATATTTATACTCATGGGCTTGATACCCTTTTTGCTGTTTCTGCCATCCTGTCATTCACATATTCTTTTTATCGATGAATGTTTTTGGCAAGGAAGAGCTGAGCAAAATAAGCCGGCAGAAGGTTTTGATCTTCTAGACTTTAACAGTCTACTTCTCCTTCAACAATTGTTGAAGATTTCATGACTTGTCAATTGGTCACTATGTGAGCTCAATTGTTCAACCCGGTTTCTCAAGCGTGAGCCGGTAATAACTTTGAACCTGAAACTTGTTGTAATAAACAAAGCCAAGCAAGGTAATTTTAATAAGCCGGCTCGATGAGACCTGGCAAAAAGAAACTGGTGTTCACAGCTCAAAGTCCTTTTGGCTTTTCACCAATAATATAATTTTATGCTGGTCATGCAGCTAATAACCCGGGTATTTCATGTATGACCCGGTAATGAGAACAGGGCGTGCCAAAAATATTTTATGTGATGATCACATAAACTTTATAACAACACATAGTACCGTTAGGAACTGGCTTTCGAAGCTCAGAAATAAAAGGCGGCTTATTTGAAGCCGGCTTCGAAAGTTTTGATCGCGTAATCCTATTTATCATGGCCATGATGCTGATCGGCCAAAAAGGCTTTATATGTGTTCCCAAATGTCTTATGATATATCCTGATCTGAAAAATCAGTTTTCTGCATAGGTATGACCGTGCTAGCATAAAGCAATGATGATGCGAATGATGCAAAGATGTGATGCAAATAACATATGCACATGATATCAAAGTAATTGTCGGCTTTCGAGGCTCGACAGGAAAAGACCGGCTTTCGAGGCTCGAGTCTTGCTTCAATGAAGCGGGTATAATAACCCATGGTTTATCCTAGCTCTCTGTATGCCGGCTCTCTCATGACTCAAGCCGATGTTTTAACCTTGATAAGTTCAGGGTCCAAAGAGGATTGACTTGTCAAGAGTACACGGGGTCATCTGATCGGAGTCGCATCAAGCGTACATGCATGTTTAACCATATGTGCCTTTTTATTTTTGCCGGGTCAAGAGGGTGAGAAAGCTAAGCTTGATGAGCTGGAAGCCCCCAAATGCCCAAGATATTGTGGCATTATTTTGCCGGGTCACAAGGGTGAGAAAGCTAAGCTCGATGAGCTAGAAGCCCCCAAATGCCCAAGATATTGTGGCGTTATTTTGCCGGGTCACAAGGGTGAGAAAGCTAAACTCGATGAGTTGGAAGCCCCCAGGTGCCCATTGTTCCGAAAAATAAAGACTCGAGCTCAATTTGTAGGCTGAAACGGCAAAATACGCCGGCTTTATTTATACTCGAAACATAAAGAAGTATATACAGAATTTGCAAGGGGGGAAGAAATTACAAAAAAGGAGCTGGAGGCTCTAAGTATAATAAGGCCACATGTGTTCTATGGCTGGCTTGTTTTTCTCCTTGGAGATATAATTTTCTTTTCTTGTAAAACCCTCCAGAGTATGAACTTGTTCAGGGGTTCAGGTACTAGTGGTACTGACCGTTGTTCAGCTGCTTGGGATTACTTTGGAATCCTCCTTGGTTATTATGCTGATTGCCCTGGCGAGGATGCTGCCCATTGCCATGATTTCCCTGATGTTGAAAACCAGCCCTCGAAACACCTTGTGACCCGCCAGGTCCGTGCTGACCCGGGTGTCCGCCACCATTACCTCCTGGGTTATTCTGGAAAGCCTGGTTGCGGAACTCTTGCATGATGTAACAGTTCTCCCATGAGTGGGTAGCCGGCTTATCCCGAGTGATGTGCTTAGGGCAAGGTGCTTTAAGCGCCTCCTCATAGTTGCAAGGCTTATTCCCATTGTAAGCCTCTCTGGGGCGACCATTGCGGCGCTGGTTTTTGAAACCGGTGTTAGTATTGGCAACGAAGTCTAACCCGCCATCTGGTTGCTTCCGCTTGTTGTTTTGAGCCCCCTGGTTCCCACCGTGACCATGCTGGCCCTTTCCTCCTTCAGCCTTTTTGCCTTTAGCAATCTTGTCCTCATCCGAGCCAGGATCCTTCGTGCTATCTGACTCAGCATATCTGGTTAGGACATCCATTAAGTCGCCCATATCTTGTACCTTTCGCTTGAGCCGTCCGAGCTTCTGAACCAACAGCTGGAAGTGACAGTTCTTCTCCAAAATTAGGACTGCTTGAGCCGCCGTGATGCTGTCTGATGAGTGGATAATCTCCGCGACCCGACGGGTCCAATGGTGGGCCGATTCATCCACTCGCTGAATGCAATGCTGTAGGTGTACTATTGTCATAGGCTTCTTGCAGGTTCCCTGGAATTTTTTGATGAATCGCTCCTTCAGCTCTGTCCATGTGTTGATAGAGTTGGGCGGCAAGTTTTCCAGCCACGTCCGAGCCGGTCCCTCCAACATCATGGTTAAATACTTGGCGCATACAGCGTCACTAACATCTAGCATATCCATCGCCAACTCATAGCTTTTGATCCAGGATGCCGGCTCAAGATCCGCCGTGTAGTTTGGCACCTTACGAGGCCCTTTGAAGTCTTTGGGCATGCGCTCGGCACGGAGTACTGGGGATAAGCATGGTATCCCGATTGTCCTACTGTTGGTCCCAACCCCCAAACTCGCCGGTTGAGGGTGAAGCTGCTGAATCGCCCGTGCTGCTGCTTCCGCCTCTGCCTGTCGTGCGCCTCTGGCAGCATCAACAACCGCCTGGGCGTCTGACAGCATGGGTCGGGTTGGGGAAACTTGAGGCTGTTGCCTACGCCCACTACTGGAAACAGATTCTACGTGGTGGCCCTTGCTAGCGTAGGGAGTGGAATGCATCCGATCCGGCTGTATGAGTATTGCGCCTGTTGCACCACGGCTGTTTTCAACATCTCAATAGCATTCCTAGCTTCAACCTCAACGGGGGAGTTTCCGTTAATAGGCAGTGCTTCCAAATTCTGGGTTGCTGCTAGCATGTTATCAATAGGGTTGGAAAAATGACCCCGCGGATTCTGGAATCATCGAGGCAGGGAATGAGCCAGCGGAGGTTGAGCCGGTTTCTCTTGCCGATTCCTAGGTGGTTGAACAGTCCCTGGTGTCTGTTGTGGGGTGTTAAAAAGTTGTTGTGGCTCAAGGTTCGGTGGGAGCCCGCGGTGGCGTCTTCTCTCATAAACCGCCTCTGATGCTTCCCTCTGAACTCCTAACCGCCAAGCCTCGGCCTTGAGGCGTTCCGTCTCTTGATGTATACGAGCCTGTAACTTCGCCATCCGCGCGTTTTCAGCATCAATCTCCTTCTGCACCTCAACTATCTGGCTGCGCAGTTTGGTTAGATCCACATTGCGCTCTTCCTAATTCTCTGTGGTAACTGGGGTATCCACGAGTTTTGCCATCTCAGCCATGAGATCGGTCACGGCTTGAGCCGGCGTTTTGGTTGATCCGCCAGAACTCCAGCCGCGGCTGAATCTGGAACCGTCGTAGCTCCTGCCATGTAGACGGCGACTTGGCATGGCGACTCGTCATATTCCCCGGGGGCCCCAGTTTCCAATGAGCCCCCAAGTCCGCCATCATAAAGAGGACAGATCGACTCTGTATCTCCCGTGGATGACCCGTCGTCCGAGTTGACGAGGGCGTTCTCGCTGGAAGCTGGCTTGTCCGAGAGACTGATTCCTTGTGTGAAACCGACGAAGACGTGACGACAGCCGACTTGGCGTTGGCTAGCTTGGGTGCTCCGAGCCGGCTCGTCGAGGTTGGTGTAGATGTCCGACTCGGGGGTCTCCAAATCGATCTCTCCGACGGGAACTCGAGGCCCACGTTCAATCGAGTCAGCCTTAACGCCCCAACCCAGTTCGTTGATGTAGATCTTGTTGCGGTGACTCTTAATCATCTGATCAACCACAAACTTCCCAAATCCTGTAAGGATTCCCTTCAAAAACTCAACTCCACCGGGCGAGGGCCCCACGGTGAGCGTCAACTGTCGTGGTTTTGTCAACCCGGCAGATGTCCTCATAAAATGACTTAGGTGTGAGGCCATCGCCGCTAGGTGGCGACTCGAAGGGGTTGAACGGGAAAGAGAGTCGGGTTTACCCAGGTTCGGCCCCTCTGATGGAGGTAATAGCCTACGTCCTGCTTTGTGTATATTTGATGGATAGATCTCGATTACAAAGGTGCTGAATCGCTAACCTAGCTATCGAGAGATTGTAACCCGAGTCTTTCGGTCCTAGGGGCTTGCCTTTATATACAGGTCAAGTCCCTAGGATTTACAATAGATACCGAGTCATATCGTGACCCGTAACCTACAATGTCTCTAACTTGCCTTGCTCCTTAAGCAAGGAAATCCAGCCGGCGCCTCCTGCCCTATGGGCCTCGAGCCGCCGTCTTTAGGTGCTGGGCCGCCCGACGACTAAGTCAGCCGCCGCCTTGCTTGTCTTGTCTTCATGACACGGCCCACCTTAAACTTTGACTATAGAGCCGTCAATATGTTAACCCGGCCCACTAGGGTGGGTTACACCGTGGAGTTATATCCCCGACACATATTGTGACACCGCTTGTCTCAAAAAGGGAAATCTTGTGGCATCAAATTAATACTTTGTGTTGCTATGCTTGGAATTTATGTGAATTACATGATTTCACTTGTTCTCAAGACACTAAAAAACACCTTCCCTATCAATGTGTGTTTAATGATAATGAAATATTATCTTCTTATGCCAAGGATGCCTATTGTTATTATGATGTTGAACAAATTGAAGAATTTGTTGCTTTTAAGGGTGCTTATGAGATTGCTACTTTGATTGAAAAGTATGATGCTACTCTTTACAAATATGAAAATTTTGCCGTACTTAAATATTGCTATGAAAACTATGCTTCTAATGCTTATGTTAAATAATTTATTAAGAGAATGTGTGCTGCCTTGGAAGAGATTAATATTTTGCAGGAATCTATGGAAGAAGAAATTGCTGAAACTGTGAGCTCATTAGATGAAAAAGATGAGGAGGATAGCGAAGAACAAAAGAAGGAAGAGCGGATTAGCTACCCGTGCACACTTTCTAATGAGAGTAACTCTTCAAATCATACATTGTTTAATTTCCCTTCGCACATACCGAAGGATGAATGCTATGATGATTTCTATGATCCCTTGTATTCATTTGAAATATCCCTTTTTGATGAACTTGATGCTTGCTATGCTTGTGGCCATGATGTCAATATGAATTATGCTTATGAAGATGAACTTGCTATAGTTCCTTACGTTAAGCATGAAATTGTTGCTATTGCACCCAGACACGATAGTCCTATTATCTTTTTGAATTCTCCCAACTACACTATATCGGAGAAGTTTGCACTTATTAAGGATTATATTGATGGGTTGCGTTTTACTATCACACATGATGATTTTGATGAATATAATATGCATGTGCTTGATGCTCCTACTTGCAATTATTATGAGAGAGGAACCAAATCTTCACCTCTCTATGTTTCCAATACAATAAAATTGCAAGAAACTACTTATGCTATGTATTGGCCTTTACTTTGTGTGAATGAATTGTTCTTATGACATGCCAATGCATAGGAAGAGAGTTAAACTTCGTTGTCACATGATATATATCACTTTGTGCTCGCTAATAAATTACAAATCATTGTTAATTAAAATTGGCTTTGATATACCTTGGGATCCGGGTGGATCAATTACTTGAGCACTATATGCCTAGCTTAATGGCTTTAAAGAAAGCGCTGCCAGGGAGACAACCCGAAAGTTTTAGAGAGTCATTTATTTCTGTTGCGTGCTTTTAAAACAATTAAAACAAAAAAATAAAGTGGGGAACCTAAAACCTTTTCAAAAAGAAAAGTGAAAGTGAGAAAGACGAGCACCGTTGAAGTGGGGGCTAGCCTTGAAGTTTGTTCATGCCCATGGAAACTTTGTGAATCTTGATTACAACAACTTTTCAACAAAAATAATTACCCCCTTGTACAAATCCATTGTATTATAAAAATAATGTGCCAAGAGTTACCTTTAGGATGTTTAAATTGCTTGTTTGATATGTGCTGTGTAAAAACAGAAACTTTTGCTGTGGTGTTTGAATTTTCATATTTTACTGGAGCATCAAAAAATTCTGAAATTTTTACACAGTAATTTTATACAATTTTTTATCACGTACTAATTTTTCTGAATTTATTAAGTTAGGGAAGTATAGGTTTCATCTGCATCTTTGCAGTCTGTCCTGTTTTTCACAGATTCTTGTTATAGTTGCTTTGACGGCTTATGTTTGAGTTCTTGTTGAGCCCCATTGACTTGAGAGCCATAGAATTGTGATAGAATACAGTAGGCAATGTTGGATTATAATTATACAATAATGTGATGGCAATACATGATGGGATTTGGTGTTATATGTACTAACCTTTCTAATGAAAGTTACGTTAAGTTTTGTGTGGATAGAGTGTTCGAAGATCGAGGAGGTATCGATATGAGAAAAATAAGGAGAGGCAAGAGTTCAATCTTGGGGATGCCCAAGGCACCCCAAGTAAATATTCAAGGAGACTCAAGCGTCTAAGCTTGGGGATGCCCCAGAAGGCATCCCATCTTTTTTCTTCAACAATTATCGGTATGTCTCGGTTTTTGTTTTGTTCACATGATATGCGTAAATTCTTGGAGCATCATGTGCCTTTTATTTTCCTTTTATAAATGCACCATGCTGGTATGGGAAAGTCCATGGTTGATTTATAGAATGCACTTTGCACTTCACTTATATCTTTTGAGTATGGCTTTATAGAATGCTTCATGTGCTTCACTTATTTCATTTGAAGTTGGAGGCCTGTTTCTCTACATATAGAAAACCGTTATTTGTAGAATGGTCTTTTGACTCACTTATATTTATTAGAGCATGATCTTTTATAGAAATAATTAAACTCTCATGCTTCACTTATACCTATTTAGAGAGTCAACAGGAATTGGTCATTTACATGGTTAGTCATAAAATCCTACATAAAACTTGTAGATTACTGAATATGATATGTTTGATTCCCTGCAATAGTTTTGCGATATTAAGATGGTAATATGTGGGGGTACTAGTGAATGATTGTGGATTAGTAAGAATGTTGGTGTTAAGGTTTGTGATTCCCGAAGCATGCACGTATAGTCTCTATTTATGTGATGAAGTTGGAGCATAATTTATCCTTGATTGGAATCCTCTGTGCTATTGAATCGGGGGCGGATGATGGTTAAATCCTCCGAACCTCCTCCCTAGGAGCATGCGAGTAGTACTTTGCTTCAAGACAGCTAATAAAACCTTGCAATAAGTATGGGAGTTCTTTATGACTAATGTAAATCCATGGACATACGCAATCTCACCACCTCATATTTGCTAGCCTCTTCGGCACCGTGCATTGCCCATTCTCACCTTGAGGATCAGTGCAACCTTAGCCGATGCATCCAAACCCCGTGATATGATACGCTCTGTTGCACATAAGCCTCATTATATCTTCCTCAAAACAGCCACCATACCTACCTATTATGGCATTTCCATGGCCATTCTGAGATATATTGCCATGCAACTTCCACCGTCACATCATATCACATGTACCTTCATTGTCATATTGCTTTGCATGATCGTAACATAGCTAGCATGATATTTCCATGGCTTGTCCATTTTTTGATATCTTTTGCTACGCTAGATCATTGCACATCCTGGTACACTGCCAGAGGCATTCATATAGAGTCATATTGTTTAGTAGTTTTTCATATCGAGTTATAAGTAAATAGAAGTGTGATGCTATTCATTATTAGGGCACTGTCTCGGTGAGGAAAGGATGATGGAGACAATGATTCCCCCATAAGTCGGGATGCGACTCCGGACGAAAAAAGAGAAAAAAGAAAAAAAGGAAAAAAAAGAAAGAAAAAGAAAAAAAGAAAAGGAAAAAGGGAAATAAATGAGAGAAAAGAGAGAAGGGACAATGCTACTACCTTTTTTTCCACACTTGTGCCTCAAAGTGGCACCATGTTTTCATATAGAGAGTCTCATGTTTTGTCACTTTCATACGCTAGTGGGAATTTTTCATTATAGAACTTGGCCTGTATATTCCGAGGACGGGCTTCCAAAAATGCCCGAGGTCTTCATGAGCAAGCAAGTTGGATGCACACCCACTTAGCTTCATTCGAGCTTTCATACACTTATAGCTCTAGTGCATCCGTCGCATGGCAATCCATACTCCTCGCATTGATATCTATTGATTGGCATCTCCATAGCCCGTTGATACGCTGAGTTGATGCGAGACTTTCTTCTCCACATTTTTTTACCCCTTTGATACCTACCTCCACTAGCAGAACGCCCGTGCGTTGCTACGGGCTATGCGGCATGTTATTTCTAACATCCGGATTCAATAAAAAAGCACCATCCCACGACGCACCTTTCCTTTTTCTATCAGAACATCCCTTTCCCGTTCGTTTTTTTGTTGTAGCGATACATTTCCCGCTGGAGGCACCTCCTTTAAAATGAAAGGACGTCCACCTCATCTTCGCCGTGCATTGCAACAACGATAAAAAAATTCATGTTAACAATATAACAGAGTGGGTTAAACTAACACATAATATTGACAACAACAAATAACTATAGAGATCATTCTCAAAGGTCCATTTAACTTTGCAAACGCATACCGACGTTGGAAATGAGTGGCAATGTGAACGTATTCGTATAGGCACTAATAAGGTTCACCTCCATCCAACATACCGTTCATTGCTAGAAGGGATAATTATCATTCTTCTCTTACTCGTCCTACCCTACATCTTCTACTCTTAGCCTATTCGTTAATCCGTTTAATTGGCGCCAACCAGCACCACGTCAACATTAGTGTGGTCGCCATCGACGCCTCATCTTCTTCTTTCTCATTCCTCAAGGGTGTAGATGGAGATCCAGCCACGTTGCACCAAGCATATGTGAAGCTCCACAGCCTGGATCGTGCTGCACCATGCGACGACCACGTCTCGGCGCCCGAGCGCGGGCTTTCCCTTGTTGCACTCCCTACACCGATGCCTCGGATGGACGCCCCTCACATACACGGCGGATGGCCAGGGCAGAGGGAATGGCGTATAGGAATCGAATGACCCGGTATGCGGCGGCGTGGCCCAGCAGCACACGTGGAGGGTTAGGGTTGGAGTGGAGTAGCGCCGGTAGGGAAGGTGCCGAGGAGGTTGGAAGGAGGGAAGGAAAGGGGCTTGCAGTGGCTGCGGGAGGAGATTGGGAGGGAGGGCGTACATTAGGTTTCAACGTAAGGGTTTTTTGGGGTTTTCTGTTCATCGATCGGTTTTTTTGTGGGATAGAAAAAAATCGGTAATTGGTGGGAGGGGAAGATCGATGGGAGGGGGAACGACGAAACGAACGACGACCTAGGTACTGAGACTTTAGGAGTAGAGATTATATTTGGCATGGTGACCAAGGCACAACATTATTTTCCTTTCTTTCTCATTCCTAGTCAGTTTTAGTTCTCGTTCCTACTTATTTTCTAGAATACTCAATTTTCGTTTTTGTTTCATTTTTTGGAACACTCTTTCTTTCTACTATAGCATGAACCACCTGGCGAATGTTGTGTCTTGTTGTCCTCATGGGAGAATATTTCGTCAATCGTTAGCGTGTGGAAATCCTGCAAAGCATAGTCATCGCCAATCTTGCTGAACGCTATGTCGCCCAAGTCGCGAGCGCATGGTGGTCATTGTCCATGTTGGCAAGCGGTGCTGGGCCATGTCGCTGAGAGCTTGTTGATTGTCCTTGCCCACAAACGCTTTCAAAATGATTCGACACAATCAATCGCTTGCTTAATTAATTAAATACAAAAACAATTAACGACCTACCTAATTCTCTGCATGCCTAATTAACTGCTAACCAAATCAATTAATTATGTGAGTAATTGAAAAAAAATCCCTACATCTAATTATATGTAGGCATAGATAATTGTCTACCTAATTAATTAATTGCATTAATGACTCGATTGCCAAATTGATTCGGTGTGAACATATTTCCTATTTAAATGGACCTAATTAATTACACATGTTATTACATTTCTAGCTAATAAATTGCATTGAAGGTTTGATTTTCAAATTGATATAGTGCTCGATTTCTAAAAGATTTTTGCATGAATGGCTGCTACGAACGACGATGATGACGATCGAGTATTGTAGGACACATTTTATTAACGAATTTCTTGACATTTGAATGAACACATTTGATTTGAGAAGGTAGCATGTCTGGCTCTCTGTATGACTGTCAAGAAATATAATATGATCGCGTCCACGAACGCCTATACGTAAGACATAGTATGACACAATATGTAGACACTTCTAATATAATATAAGAAACTTACTTCCTGTAGTCTGTAGACACTTGAAGAAACCTAGTTCATGTAATCTGTAGAAAATTGAAGCGGGCAAGGAGGTAACAAAAAATTGAATATGAAGGTCCACAATTCCCTCATTGGTCCTCGCATATTCGATCCTGGGTTTAGGCGCTCGATCTTTCCAAAAAAAATACAAAGATCTTCTAGGAGAGTTATTTGTTACCTTGCATACAATGTATTATCTCATTCCAACAAATATTGGAGGACTAATAGACATAGCCCTAGGCTAGTTGAAGTGGTTTCTGAAAAGTAAAATTGTAATATTATAAATTGCAAGCTCTCCAAAGATAAATATCAGTTTAATTTGGCGATTGACACAGATTTATAATACTGGAAAAAGTTGGATTTACAAAGTCAACTAAAACCAAACAGTAAAGCAAAATCAGATTATAGATTCACTTGTCTCTGTTTTGAAAAGTCTATGCATTATGTAAGACACGAAAATAACTACAAAAGTTGTACAATTGGAAATAGCAGGCTTTTGAGTTGCGACACACTAATTAGATTAAAATGAAGCTTAGACTTGTAAGCCATTATATGAGTGGATCAAAATCTATGAAACTACCGTATGTTGTCGTTTGCTATCTTACTATTTCAGAGTTGATCATATAAACAGTTGTAGGAAGCATATTCTTAAAGAACCTGTTGTAGGCACACATCAGATTATTGTTAGCTTGTGGCTCAACAGATTATTGTTTGCATGTAGCTGCATGTGAGCTCAACATTGAACTGTGTGTACCATGTACGTGATAGTACCTTCATCATATTCATAAGATTACGTCGTCTCTGGCGTGTCCTCGTTCTTGCTGGATGTCGGGTCGGCGAGGGTGTAGATGAAGATCCAGCCTCGTTGCACCAAGCATATGTGAAGCTCCAGAGCCTGGATCGTGCCACACCATGCGACAACCACGTCCCGGCGCCCGAGCGCAGGCTTTCCCTTGTCGATGGCCACCACGACATAGCCGATCCAGTTGCACTCCCTACACCGATGCCTCGGATGGATGCCCCTCACTTATGCGGCGGATGGCCGGGGCGGAGGGAATGGCGTATAAGAACCGAATGATCCGGTACGCGGCGGCGTGGCCCAGCAGCACGCGTGGAGGGTTAGGGCTGGAGTGGAGTAGCGACGGTAGGGAAGGAGCCGAGGAGGTAGGAAGGAGGGAAGGAAAGGGGCTTGCGGCGGCTACGGGAGGAGATTGGGAGGGAGGGCGTATATTAGGTTTCAACGTAAGGGTTTTTCGGGGTTTTCTATTCATCGATCGGTTTTATTGTGGGATAGAAAAAAATCGGTAATTGGTGGGAGAGGAAGATCGATGGGAGGGGGGAACGACGAAACGAATGACGACCTAGGTACTAAGACTTTAGGAGTAGAGATTATTTTTGGCACGGTGACCAAGGCACAACATTATATAAAATTTTGGACAAAATTATCCTTGGGTAATTTGTTGGTTAGTGGCAAGTAAATCAATTAGGAAAATAAAGGAAAAGATACACACAATCGACAGAGAGATTCTCTCCTTTTTCTACAAAAAGAGATACATGCAATCGTGAGAGGGATACTTTCTTTTCTTTTGCATTAATTAGATAGATCATTTAGGAAAGTTAGATATGTGATCTTTTGTATGTTAGGGAAGTGTTGTTTTGAAAGAAAGGAATGGAGAGAAAATAAATCGCTGGATTGATTCTTTCACATAAATACATTACTAAATGTATGATGATGGGAGGAAGGACAAAAAACCGGACGAAAAAAACCTGGAGTGGAGAGATTCTCTCCTTTTTCTAAAAAAGAGATACATGCAATCGTGAGAGGGATACTTTCCTTTCTTTTGCATTAATTAGATAGATCAGTTAGGAAAGTTAGATATGTGATCCTTTGTACGTTAGGAAAGTGTTGATTTGAAAGAAATGAATGGAGGGAAAATAAATCGCAGAATTGATTCTTTCACATAAATACATTACTAAATGTATGATGATGGGAGGAGGGACAAAAAAACGGACGAAAAAAAGCCAGACTAAGGTGGGTGGTATGACGGAAATAAACCCGGAAAGGAAACCTACCAACACGACCGCAGACTGCTCCTTTAGGAGTAGAGGTATTCTATTCCACCCATATGCTATATCCATGGTTCACTCTCATGTATTGAGTGAGTAATAAAAAGCTAAAGCGCGTTAAAAAGTACGATCCAATTGCTTGGTTTGACACCGGGGTGCTCATGATTTATACTTTATGCTAGGAAGACCAAGCATGATAGACTATATGATTTTGTAGGGATATCTTTCTTTAACACTGTTATTTTGAAAGGACATGATTGTTTGCTAGTAAACCTGAGTATTGATGTTTTTATGTTAAATGATAGACTATTGCCTTGAATCACTTGTATCTTAATATTCATGCCATGATTAGACATTTGTTCAAGATTATGTTAGGTAGCATTCCACATCAAAAATTATCTTTTTATCATTTACCTACTCGAGGACGAGCGGGAATTAAGCTTGGGGATGTTGATACGTCTCCGTCGTATCTATAATTTAAGATTGTTTCATGCAAATATTCTAAAACCTTCATATACTTTTGACAACAATTTATATTATTTTTGGGACTAACTTACTTATCCAGTGCCCAGTGGCAGTTCCTATTTTTTTGTGTGTTTTTTGTTTCGCAAAAATTCCAAATCAAACGAAGTCCAAAGGCGATAGAAATTTTGGGAGATTTTTTTTGGAATATATGTGAATTTTAGGAAGAAGAATCAACGCAATACGATGCCCGAGGGCCCCACGACCCAACATGGTGTGACCAGGGGGGTTGGCCGTGCCCTGATAGCTCGTGGCCCCCCTTAAGTCTGATGGCCCCCTATTTTTTCTGCAAGAAAGATAATTTTCCGAGAAAAATCCCCTCAAAATTTCATCGCGATCGGAGTTACAGATCTCCGGATATTTCAGAAACGATGAAGGGCCAGAAAACAGTCGCGAAAACAGAGGAGAGACAGAGAGATAGATCCAATCTCGGAGGGGCTTCTGCCCTCCGAGAGCCATGGCAACCATGGAATAGAGGGGAAACTCTCCTCCCACCTAGGGATGAGGCCAAGGAAGAAGAAGAAGAAGGAGGGGGCTCTCTCCCCTCTCTCCCGGTGGCGAGCGCCACCGGGGCAACCATCGTGACAACGATCTACACCAACAACTTCGCCGCCGTCATCACCACCACCGTCACCTTCCCTCATCTATCTACAACGGTCCACTCTCTCACATCCCACTGTGCCCCCTACTTGAACAGGGTGTGTCGTGGTTTTGTCACGGCAGATGTCCTTGTGCAAGGACATAGGTGTGAGGCCATCGCCGCTAGGTGGCGACTCAAAGGGGTTGAACGGGAAAGAGAGTCGGGTTTACCCATGTTCGGCCCCTCTGATGGAGGTAATAGCCTACGTCCTGCTTTGTGTGTATTGATGGATAGATCTCGATTACAAGGGTGCGGAATCGCTAACCTAGCTATCGAGAGATTGTAACTTGAGTCTTTCAGTCCTAGGGACTTGCCTTTATATACAGGTCAAGACCCTAGGGTTTACAATAGAGTCCGAGTCATATCGTGACTCGTAACCTATAACGCCTCTAACTCACCTTGCTCCTTCAGCAAGGAAACCGGCCAGCGCCTTCCGCCCTGTGGGCCTTGAGCCGTCGTCTTCAAGTGTTGGGCCGCCCGGTGACTTAGTTAGCCGCCTCCTTGCTTGTCTTGTCTTCATGACTCGGCCCATCTTAAATTTGACTGTAAAACCGTCAACATATTAACCCGGCCCCATAGGGCAGGTTATATCGCGGGGCTATATCCCCGACATTAGGCCCCAGATTGATTTGAATCCATTCATGTGAATTTCTCCTCTTCATTGGCGGCTCATTATTGGACCTGTGTCTTTCATGGATCTCACAACGCCGGCTTGTAGCGCTTCCAGACTTATCATTTCTCTGGTGTCTATCTGTTAATGACGTCATCCTTGCTGACCGTTCTCCTCCAAAGTCATCATAACACATCCCTTCGAAAACTGTGCCAAATCTAGGCAGCCACGAAAATCGAGGCGTGCTCCTAGCCACAAATTTACCGCGGCCGCTTTGTCTTTCTCGGCGCCGTTTCATTTTCCCTCTTTATAAATAAGTCCACTGAGCTCCACGGTAACTTTCCTATTGTCTTCTTCCTCTTGCTCTTCCGTCGGCCGAGCACCGCCAGAGCTCCCAAAGTAACTCTGAGGTCCCTGACTCCATCGCCGACGTCATCGAGCCTTCTTGCGACCGCCGGAGCGAACGCGATCATCTTCGTCTCCGCTTCAACGCAATCTGGCATGAATCCCCTCCATTTAGGGTTCAATACTTCCGGTGTTCTTGCCGTGTTCATCGTGTTCGTCCGAGACTTATTTAGTAGATCCACATGCTATCCACTCATTTCCGCATATTTCTAGAGTGATCTCTGCCTTATTTTTCTCATGAGTAGATCTAAAATGAGCCATCCGGGGTTATCCTTTGAATGTCGTAGTTTCGGTCTTTCCGTGAGCTAGAACATATATCTCGTTGCTTTTCCTCATTTAATCATATCTGTCCGTAAGGGGCACTTTCATAGAAACTTGTTGAGACCCAACATCTTTGCTAAGTGTTGGAGATGTCCCTTCGGCTCTCTCTGATTTTGCTGGCTCGTAATAGCACCTTAGTACGGGCGACTTATAATTCACCCCGGCTTATTTTCCTTGTTACTCTTGTAGTTGTTGTATAACCCGCCATGGCTCCAAAAAACTCCAAGGTTTGCAACTAGGCCAAGACCAGAGAGTCCAAGCTTACCCTGGATAATCTTGTAGACCAAGGTTTCTTGCCGGCTCAAAAAATCATAGAATGACGGGCTCCCAAAGAAGAACCGTTCCCACAACCACGGCTAGGGGAGGTTGTGGTCTTTACTGATCATCTGCGCAGAGGTTTTCGTCCTCTCGGCTCAAAGTTCTTTAGGGACCTCTTGCACTTTTTCAAGCTCGGGCCTCAAGATATTGGTCCAAATTCCATGACCAATATTTGTCAGTTTCAAGTGCCATGTGAAGTGTACCTTCAGGTCGAGCCATCCGTGACTCTTTTTAGGGAATTCTTTTACTTTAACTGCCAAACTGAGGTGAAGAATGGTGCTGCCTGTGAGCTCGATGGTGTTTGAATTCAGAAAAGAAAGAACAGCGCCTTCCCAGAGTCAAAACTGGCGAGTCACCCGAAGGGGTGGAACAAAACCTGGTTCTACTGCAAAAATACTGCACCTGAAGGAGAAAATCCCCTACCGGGTTTCAGATTGGAGAGACTTAGTGGTAAGGTGGAATTTCCGGGTTGGCCAACTGACGAAGTGAGGGCTTCATTAGCACCTCTTCATGCAAAACTAAGAGCTCTGACTGCACATGGCCTGACCAGGATAGATCTGATTCGTTGCTGTTTAAAGTGGCGAATCCAACCCGTCAGCTTGAGGGACGGCTTGATGTGTGACTATTCAGGCGCCTCCAACGATCCTCAGCGCTTTTCTTGTGAAAATCTTTCTGACGATGCTCTTACCAAAGAAACCAAAAGGTTTTTCTCTGACTCGAAAGAGCAATGCAGCATCACCGGTTTGGGTCCATTCTATCTTCTCAATCCGCCGCCTCAGGTATTGATCACTTTTATTATCCTTTGTCGATATTACCTTTGACTCGCCATTATTTACCATATACTTCATGTATTTGCAGGCAGATTCTATTTTTTGGAAAGTTACACCTCAAGCTCCTATTCCTTCGACGGGTAGAAAGAATACCCCGACCTCTGTGTCGTGTTTAGGGGAGGAATCTGAGGTAGAACTCGACTCTCTTGGCCGCCTGTTTAATGAGCTTGCTGACACACCTTCTTATCAGGGTGACTCGGAACCTAGCCAAGCCGACGAAACTGAGGTAACTCCAATCTCCCCCAGTTCTTCAGAAACGTTTGTTCCCCGAAAACCAAGAAAAACCGTCCGGAAAGTTAAATTGTCACACCCAGAAGCTCATTTGGCTCCCGATTTTCTTTTGAAGAAAGCACAGTTTGCCGGTTCATCAAAACGCAAGACCCGGGGTGATATGGGTGACGTAGACCCTAGTTCGTCTCATGCGCCGCCGGATCGCAAACCACGCCTTGGTGCCCCATAGTCCAACCGATTCTCGTCCTAGAGCCGGTTTGTTTAAACAACCTCTCAGCCCTTCAAATTCCCTTTATCAAGCCTCTCCTCCATCATCGGGCGACTCAAATGCGTCACAGCTTCCCCATTTTAATGTTAATCGTGGGTAAGCTTCTATCTTTGCAGTGTTGCCTTATGTCTTTCATTGTTTAACCCAACTTGTCATAACTTTTTGTTTTACTGACAATCCATAGGGCCAAAGCTGTTGTGTCCAAACGGGCTGGCGGGTCGTTCTCTTGGACAGTAGGCCAAGAGGCGCCAATCCCCCCGCTAGGAAAACAACTTCAACGGTTGGCCCTTCTGTTGAAAAGGAGCCTGATATGAGGGTAGAGCCGGCAGCTGCCACTGAGACGTCCGAACCAAATGAGCCGGTTTTTATGGATGTTCCTCCCGAGCTTGAATCATCCATCTGTGGCACCCCGGCTCAGAGAACCGGTTTACCAGTGTTTCCAACCCAGAGATCATGTCTTCTGGAAACACACAACAACTTGGTATAGAACAGAACTGAACTTTATTGATAACTGATGGGTACAAGCTTATATTTTACAATGATAACGAGGCCAAAGGGACCCTCGGTGCTATGACAGTATCCACATTATTTATGGAACATAGCAGGGCCTCAGAACTACTAAGTACTTCTACGGCGTAGCGGATCATTGCGACAACTCCATCCATAGGGACACTGCTGTGGACACATCCTAGTTAGCGTAGCACGAACCCTCAGGACCTCCGTCCTCGGCTTCTCGTGATTCTGGCATGATACGCCAGGTGAGTACTTTGAATGTACTCGCAAGCTCACGACAACCAAGTAATGCAGCAAACAATAGCATGGCAATCAACGTGTTAAATGCTTAAACAATTCACTTACTGTACCAGTTACCAACTTACTCACATCCGGTTTGTCCCACAACCCTCGTAATACTCATACGTCATTGAGTACTTCCGGCCATACGAAGAGTTCTTCCATCATTACTAACATTGATACAGTTGACCATCTACTGAGGTCTGGTCGGGCTGTCCAATACCGTGGACGCGGCTATTCGAATAGATTTTTACACTCTGCAGAGGTTGCGCACTTTACCCACACCATGAAGTACCTGGCCTCGCGATCCCGTGACTCTCTCATCGTACCTCCGGCATTCATCCTCCCCCGCGGAGGCCTGCCCTGGGTGCCCCCTGTGTCCCCATGACACATGTGTCCCCATGACACCTGCCACCGTCGTGGCCAAACAAAACTGTCCCAAACGGGGGCGCCGGCACAAACAAACAACAACTGGGCTCACAGGATTATCGCCGCCTACCTGATCAGGGTAGCGCGCGCATAAACCTCCCTCTTTGGAGGCACCGGTGAAAGATCACGCAGTCAGGCCAAGTCAAGGCCGTCCCATACCGGCAAATGTGGTTGCACGAGTATGCCCGGACAGGTGACTCAAGATCAACCACTAATTTTACTTCAAATAAAGTGGGTCATTACAATAAGCATCTAAGTATTTAAATGAATTACTATGGATTAACTTATAGCGAGTAAATAAGCATAATGCATGAAATTATGCAATGCTATGGAAATGCTACATAAAATGGGTATCATGGCTTGCCTTGCTCTGTCGGGTTGTTCAAACACCCCTGATCTTCAAAATCTCCAAAGTTTCCTTCCGTAGATTGACTAGAGATGGTCGGATGACGTCGTCCCCTTCGTCTCCGGCGGCGGCGACGCTCGGGTGAGATCGGAGACGGCGGTTCCGGCGACGGTTGGCTTGGGCAAGAGGTCGGGGAGCACCAGGGAACTACCCTGAGCTCGAGGGTGGGGTCAATTGAGGCTGGGGAAGAGTGGGGCTAGCTGGCGACAGAGCTCGATAGGGCGGCGGTCTCCGGCGAGGTTCGAGGCCAGAGGGCCTCTCGGCCATGGCTCGCTGCTCGAGGGGGACGATTGAGAGGTAGAGGAGAGGGGTGAGGAGCTCTGGAGGGATGGGGAGGGCCTTAAATAGGCGGGAGGCGAGCGCGGCGATCTCTCCCGAAGCGGCGAGGCTTTGCCACGTCGCCGGCGCTAGTACGATGCGCTGGCTGGCCGGAAGCGTCGACGGGATGGGAGAGAGCAGGAGGGAGCGACGGGACGGGTCCGGCGCCATTAATTGCTTGCGGACGACCACAGTGGCCGAAGCTCACTGTTGCGCCCGTGGCGAAGCTTGGCCGGGAGCGGCGGCGGCCTTCTCCGGCGACCAGGAGGATTCGAGAGGAACCACGCGGCTGGCTGGAGCGATGTCGGCACCAAGGGACAAGGGGGAGCAGTGATGGATGGCTCGGGCGAGCTCATCTGATTCTGGCGCCGTGCAGAGCGCGCGCACGGGCATGCCAGTGCCATGCTCACCACGGTTGCGGCCACCAGGAGGACACTCCTGCCTGGCGCACCTTGTCCATAGGGTCGACCCTTGTACACTTAGCCTCCCTGGGTCACTGGCTCGACCAGGTTCACCCTGCTGTGAAGTGTAGCCTCAGCTACAGCTTCTGCCAGCAATCTTGAGGAGATTCTAGAGGGGAAATTAGATAGGGATGGTGCCAGAGGGGATGTCTAGTGCCATCTAGGTTGGAGGGACTACAAGCTGGCAAAGTTTGAGAAGGTTTGAAGGAGATTTGAGCATAGTTCCTTTAGAAACCACTATTCTGGTCCAGAGAGCAAATGAGCTTGTGGCACTCACATGGATGCTCTGCTAATGATGAAACTTGGTGGAGTGAAGTTATTTGGTAGTGCACACATACTGTAAAAATTGTGGATCGATTGTGCACCCCTAGCTTGTACTTCCTTCACAAAGTTCTTAGATAAGCAGAATCTTGTCAGAGTTTTGCTGCTCAAAATATGTACTGGACCAGATGATGTTTTTAGATATTGTGGCTATATAGGATCCCTAGGAGCTTGGGGAATTTATTGAGAATTTTCTGAGATAAGGAAAGTGGGGTTGCTTCACAATGGACAAATTCTGGTCAGGAATAAAATAATTATTCTGGCCAAAATTTTACATTGGGCAATGGAATATTTTTGGAGATTATGGAATCATATGATGATGAGAAGATGTGGGAAAAGTTTGGGAATTTATTGATCATCCAATCTATAAGTTGCTTCACAACCCATAGTGATGACATTAAATCCCAAATATAGAAAAGGGGTTTATTGAAAAGGATTAAATATTGGGAGTTGATCCAAGAGAGATGTGGAAAGGTTTTGGCAAGATGAGGAGGGTTTTGGGTTACTTGAGAAAAGATTTAAAGATTCATAGATCCAAATCAATTGAAAAGGTTTGAAAATCAACCAAGTTTGCAAATAAACTCCAAATGATTTTGAAAAGAAAAAGTTGTCAAAAATCAGGGTGTCACAAACCTACCCCCCTTAGGATGAATCTCGTCCTCGAGATTCAGTTGCTCAGGGAACAAGTACGGGTATGCAGATCTGAGGAAGTCTTCTCTTTCCCATGTGGCCTCTTCCTCAGTATGGTGCTCCCATAGCACCTTATAGAACCTGATCACTTTACTCCTGGTAGTTCTTTCCATTTCATCTAGGATTCTGACAGGCTTCTCTTCATAGGTCAGATCCTTAGCCAGTTCTAACTCACTCATATCCGCTTGTTTGGTTGGTGGTGCAATGCACTTCCTTAGCTGTGATATGTGGAAGACATCGTGCACATCTGATAACTCCGGTGGTAGTTCCAACCGGTACGCTACTCTGCCTCTTCTAGCCACCACTGGAAAGGGACCGATATATCTTGGTGCAAGCTTTCCCCGAGTATGAAACCTCTTTACTCCCTTCATGGGGGTTACTCGCAGGTAAGCATATTCTCCGGGTTCAAAGGTCACTTCTCGGTGCTTTGGGTCATAGTAGCTCTTTTGCCGGGACTTGGCTGCTCGAAGACGCTCCTGAATGTCCTTGACCCGTTTCTCAGCCTCGAGCATCAAGTCCGTGCCGAAGATACGGCTATCTCCTGTCTGGGACCAATTTAAGGGGGTGCGGCACTTCCGCCCATAGAGTGCCTCAAACGGTGACATCTTCAAGCTTGACTGATAGCTGTTGTTATAGGAGAATTCCGCATAGGGTAGGATGTCTTCCCATTTGGGTCCATGGGTAAGAGCACATGACCGAAGCATATCCTCCAGTATCTGGTTAACTCTTTCGGTCTGTCCATCTGTCTGCGGATGGTATGCCGTGCTATGCTTCAGCATGGTTCCCAAGGCTTGATGCAATCGTAGCCAGAATGCTGAGGTGAATAGGGAACCTCTGTCTGAGGTGATAGACTTGGGTACTCCATGAAGGCTGACTATCCGGGACATGTAGAGCTGTGCCAGCTGATTTGCGTTGAAAGTGGTCTTTACCGGAATAAAGTGAGCCACTTTCGTGAGTATATCCACAATGACCCAAATAGCATCGTTGCCTCTTGTTGACTTGGGTAGTCCAACAATAAAGTCCATACATATGTCATCCCACTTCCACTGGGGAACTGGTAAAGGTTGCAGTAGCCCAGCGGGTTTCTGGTGTTCCGCCTTGACCTTGTTGCAGATGTCGCAGCAGGCGACATAGTATGCTATATCTCTTCGCATTCCTAGCCACCAAAATGTCTCCCTCAAGTCCTGATACATCTTGGTACCTCCCGGGTGGATAGAGTATGCGGACTCATGTGCTTCCCTGAGTATTCGTTGTCTCAGATTATCCTGATCGGGCACGCATATCCGTTTTTCGAACCACACAGTGCCTTGGTCATCCATACGGAAGGACTTGGCCTTCCCCTTCGGAATCAACTCCTTGATTTCTTTTATTCCTTCATCTGGCTCTTGGGCCTTCTTAATTTCTTCCATAAGTGTGGGAGTAATTTCCAACGTATCCGGGGTAATTGGGCCGCATAGCACCATGTTGAGCTCAGCGAATTCCTCTTGTAGCCTTGGATGCATACTTCCCATTAGTGCATTCACGGTGCCTTGCTTTCTGCTGAGAGCATCCGCGACCACATTAGCTTTTCCCGGATGATAGTTTATTCCAACGTCATAGTCCTTGACTAGCTCAAGCCATCTTCGCTGCCTAAGGTTCAGGTCAGGTTGAGTGAAAATATACTTGAGACTCTTATGGTTCGTGTATATTTCACAACGTTGTCCAATGAGGTAATGCCTCCAAATCTTCAGGGCATGAACCACGACTGCCAATTCCAGATCATGCGTGGGGTAGTTCTCCTCATGAGGTCGTAGTTGTCTGGATGCATACGCTACAACCTTTCCTTCTTGCATCAATACGCAGCCGATTCCTCGTCTGGAAGCATCGCAGTATATGTCAAAGCCCTTGTGTATGTTCGGGAGGACTAATACAGGTGCTGTCGTTAGCCTTGTCTTTAGCTCCAGGAAACTGCTGTCACATTCCGTCGTCCAGACGAACCTTTGATTCTTCTTGAGCAATTCCGTCAGGGGCTTGGCTATTTTAGAGAAGCCTTCTATGAAGCGACGGTAATAGCCTGCCAATCCCAGGAAGCTACGAACTTCGGTCACCGTGCCTGGTGTCTTCCAATTTAGCACTGCAGTTACTTTGCTGGGGTCGACGGCTACTCCTTGTTCTGACAGAATGTGCCCCAGAAATCCCACCTCTTTAAGCCAAACTTCGCATTTGCTGAACTTGGCGTATAGCCGATGGGCTCTCAACCTTTCTAGGACAGCACGGAGGTGTTGTTTGTGCTCTTCTTCATCCTTGGAATATATCAGGATATCATCGATAAACACCACCACGAATTTATCCAGAAAGTCCATGAAGACTTTGTTCATCATGCTCATGAAGTAGGCTGGAGCATTCGTCAGTCCAAATGACATGACTGTAAATTCATACAAACCATATCGAGTGGTGAACGCTGTCTTGGGTATATCCTCTTTTCGGATTTTTAGCTGATGATATCCGGTTCGGAGGTCAATCTTGGAGAATACCCGTGCTCCGTTTAGTTGGTCAAATAAATCATCAATGCGAGGGAGCGGGTACTTGTTCTTGATGGTGACCTCATTCAGCTGGCGATAGTCTACGCACATTCGTAGACTCCCATCCTTCTTCTTAACAAAGAGCACTAGTGACCCCCATGACGAGATGCTTGGGCGAATGTACCCTTTTTGCAACAATTCATCCAACTGCTTCTTCAACTCTGCCAACTCTGGACCTGGCATGCGATAGTATTTCTTGTAAATTGGAGCAGTGCCGGGAACCACTTCAATTGCAAACTCCAGTTCCCGGTCGGGTGGCATTCCTGGTAGTTCCTCAGGAAATACGTCCAGAAATTCACAAACTACCGGAATTACGTTCATATCCGTGGCGGTAGTTTGGTATGCCATTCCCTTCTTCGACATCATCTTGCTGGCAAGGAATTGAACTGTTTGTCCTGCTGGGTTAACTAGTCTCACTGTCCTGCTGGCACAATTGATGCACACCTGATGTGGTGTCAACCAGTCCATTCCCAATATTACGTCCAATCCCGAGGATTCAATGGCAATGAGTGCAGCTGGAAATTTTATTCCATGAATCGAGATTTCCAGATCTCTATATATCAGATTTGTTTTGAGCAGGGAGTAAGGGGATTGTACCACCATGATTTTGTCCAGGAGCGAAGGGAAAAATTTGTGCAAGGTGGCAAAACTCCGCGAAATAAATGAATGGGAAGCCCCAGAATCAAATAAAATTACTGCAGGTATGTTGTTGACAGAAAACATACCAAGGACTACTTCTGGAGCTTCGCAGACTTCCTCGGCGGAGATATGATGGACGCGTCCGTGGCTGAAATTATGATTGGGGCAGCGTCCAATAGTGTTGACCTGCGGCTTGACATCGGAAGATTGCTTCCCGTGGTTGGCGGGGCACTGTTTGGAGTAGTGTCCGCTCTGGCCGCAAGTGAAGCAGGTGTTGTTGCGGCGGCAATCCTCTAGCACTGGTTGTTTGCCGAAGGTCTTGGTCTGGCTCACGGTCTTGTTGCTGTTGTTGCCACTGCTCCAGGTGGGCTTTGTCGGAGAAACGACACCTATGAGATCACGAGGATCCCTTTACGATTCGGCGGGGAGAAAGGTTTGCACAAAGAGAAGATCTAACGATCAACGCAGGGAATTTACCCAGGTTCGGGCCGCTGAGAAGCGTAAAACCCTACTCCTGCTTTGTTTGTGTATTGGATGTGTTTGAACCCTGATTCTAGGAGCGCTATGTGATGAATAGTACACAGCTGCTACACATGCAGAATGGGCCAGAGAAGATCCCCCTGTAGCTATGCCTTGGGCCTCCTTTTATACGCTCGAAGGGGTCACCAACAGTGGCGTACAGGGTATACATGAGGTGTAAAGTAGCTACAGTGTTATCATACCTAATACTGACGACTTAGGACAAGAACATTTAATGCTCCGTTTAGGTGTCCTTGCCTTTCTTGGGGATGGAAAAAGGGGCCGTCCCATCAGCACCGCTTAAGCCCATCGCCGTTAGCCTCCTGACACGCACCCAGGAGAACAACCGCTAAAAGACAAGCTGGTTGCCACGCTGGAGCGGTGACAGGGTGGCGGGGCCTTGCCGGGCGCGAGTCTTGAATGTTTCCTGGATATCCTTGGGTTTGTGTTCAGCTGTCCCCCGGCAGGCCTTGCCGCTGGGGTGGCTCCAACTGCCCGTGCACAAGTATGGGGTACTAAAAAGCCCAGACCTTGGTACACCGACAGGAGCCCCCGGGCCTAGGCCATACACGGGTGCGAGGCGTTGTTGGGATAGGCCCAAACAGTGCACGGGCACGCGTGGCAGGGATTAACTGTCGTAATCATTCCATTTACTGCGCCCCCCCACTACGCGCGTTGAATGCGCGACGTGGGCGGAGCGGCCGTTACAGCAGCACGCTCAAGAATCGTTTCTATATTAATTTAGTAAAGAGGCAGCTCCGCGCCTTCCCCATAAAAAGGAAACCGCAGAGGCGCTGCTCATTTACCTCCTGTCTTTTCCAATCTGGGAACCACCGTCGTCTTCTTCCTTGAGCCCAAAACAGAGTTCCTCCCACTCATCCGCCGCCTCCACGCCCTCACCGTCCTCGGCCTCCACCCCCATAGCCACCATGCCGCCCAAGACGAGCATGGGCAAGGAGGTGGAAGCCGCCATCCCGGAGAGCAAGCTGGCGAAGATGCGGAAGGAGCACATCGTCTTCCCCCCGGCGCTCGACGCGAGCACCCTGAAGGAGCGATACCAATGGATGTGGGCAAAGGAGACGAAAGCGCATCCCGCCACTCTCGTGAGTCTAGGTTCTTCCAGGGGTGGCCCAGACAAATATCACTTCTTTGCTGATTACTTTTACTGCGGGCTCTGCCCCCCGTTCTCTGATTTCTTTAACGACATCATATTCACGTACGGCTTCCAACTCTTGGATTTTATGCCGAATGCCGTGACATGCATGTCAGTTTTCGCTCACCTTTGTGAAAACTTCACCGGAGTAGTCCCTAGCACAGCCCTCTTCCGCCATTACTTCTATCCCCACATCCAAAAGGGCGAGGCCCTCTCTGGTTCTATCACCTGGATTCCAAGAGCATGGACCAAGGAGACATATTCAGAAGGGGCCTACCGCGATAAATGGGACGAATGGCGGGGCAAGTGGTGCTGGATTCGGGAGGCAGAACCCCAGCCCTTCTGCTTGCTGCGGGAAATGAAGATGGTGCGCGGCAACGACTGGAGCGCCCTTGATCCTGCGGATGAGAAGCTCATAGTCGCAACCACCAGGATTCACCGCCTCAAAGTTGCCGGGCTCAAAATAGAGATGATAGGCACCGATTTCCTTCACCGGTGCATCGCTCCTCTGCAGAACAAAGGGAGGCCAGCTTGGGAATTCCGAAACGCGGCAGACATCATGAGGCTGCTCCCTAGGCTGAACAACAATCTGACGTTCCTGCAGCATGCAGCTCTTTGCCAGAAACTCTTTAGGACTGATGCGGTAAGCAGGCTGCCGGCAAGCATAGTCCCTTTGTGCAATAACTCTGCTCTGGCCTCGATCATCGCCATGATGCCGACGTTTGATGCTCACAGCCTTGACGGGACCTGGATCGAGCCATCCGCAGAGCAAGCACAGCAATTCTTTGATAACCTGTCGGAGAGGGCCATCCATGCAGAAGAAAACCTTGTCTGCCCCACCACTGATGAAGAGGTGGCGTACATCGCCAGCAGGGCGGAGGAGGCAAATCTTGCCACGGAGGCCGGCAGTGCTGGCTTCGTAGAAGGGGAAACCAGTGAAGGCGAAGTGCTGTCGGAGGAAAATCTTGCCGGGCAAGGCGAGTTTGCCGGGAAGCAGAGCGGCACTGCTGCCGGAGGCCCTTATGCTGAAGGCACAACCGAGGAGGAGGAGGAGGAGGAGCCCCCAGCTCTCGAGCCAAGGAAAAGGCGTGCCCTTCGAAAAGTCACCTCTGGTGCCTCTGCCCGCCAGCCTTCCTCGAGTGGTGAAGCCCCCGGCAAGGGGGCGACCGGCAAGGCTGCGCAGCAACCTGCCGCAGCCAAGCGACCCAGGACCGCTCCTTCCCCTCCTCCCCCAGACGCCGCAGTGGAGGTCGATTTCGACCTCTCTGCCTTCAGTTCCGAAGAAGAAGAGTAAGGGTCCTGTCATACGTTGTAATTCCTGTATTTATGGCTTTACTTGACTAATTCGTATTGCTTTGGCCTGTCTCCACAGAGATGCAGAAACCTTGGCGCAAAGGGCGGTGAAGAGGGCGAAGACCTCAACGGGTGATGAACCGCTGGCAAGCACCTCAGGTGCGCCAGAAATGATCAACATCAGCCCGGAGTCGAGCCCACAACGCAGTCCTCAACACAGCCCCCGGCGCAGCCCCCAGCGTGAGTCCGTTACTCACTTTCCGCTGGCAAGTGCCGGGGTGTGTATCTTTACTGCTGACATCTCCGGGCGTGCAGGAGTGGAGCAGCAACAAGGAGTACCAACGGGAACCGTCCCTGATGCGTCGCCTCCGTCAACTACACCATCCAGAGGCGAGCCTTTGGCAAGAGAGCTCTACCACGATGAAGAGGAGCCGGCAAGCACAGGCACCGGCAACCCTTCTCAGCGGCTCGACACAGGTAAACCGCTTGCCTCAGAGTACTTGTCATTCTGTCTTTCTTTTTGTCTTCTTGAACTTCCTTCTCAGCCTTATTTTGCTTGTTTCCTTGGCCTCCAGATCCTCCTTTGATAGATCATATGGATGTTGACACCGTCATCGAGGAGACCGCCAGGGATGCCACCGCCAAGGCCTACATAATTGCCGCCGAGAAGGCCACCAAGAACGCTGCTGCCGAGGCCGCCAAGGAGGCCGCCGCCGAGGCCGACAGGATTGCCGCTGAGGACACCAAGGCCGCACAAGAAGAGGCCACCAAGGAGTCTGCTGAGAGGGCCGGCGAGGAGACCAGTGACCGTACTGACGGCATTCCTACCACAGGAGCGCCAGGCGCTACGCCAGCCACAGAGCCCCCTGCTGCCGGTGAGGCGGCTGTTGAAGACCAGCCGTCAACATACGAAGCCCCCTCGTCGAGCAAGTACCTCAAGGTTGGTGACGACTTGTTCGTCAGCATACCAGGAACAACAAGCATCGGGGTGCCAATTGAAGGGGAAGTCTTTGAGGAAGTGTCGGGACCGGTTTTCCAATAAAACATTTATTGAAAAATCGCCCCTTCAGTCAGACCAGTACAGAAAATCTTTCTTACTGGTAGACAAATCCTTGATACAGAAGTCCAGTAGTACTTAATATTTTACAGGGTTGAGCTGAGGCTGCTCAACAATTTATTACAAGCACGCCAATATTACACATAAAGGCGGATATGTCACAGTGGATGTGGTGGCATAACTACTGACTCGCAAAAATAAAAGAGGTGGTGGGTATGTCACGGTGGAGTGGGTGACATAACTCTAATATCTTACAGCTCATCAAGCATCGGGGTGAGGCTCGATGATTTATTTGGGTAGCGGAAGCGTATATAATACAAGTGGCAAACTCCAGGATCGCAAGAGACCGACTGGGACTCCTCTAGGCGTCGGACTCGCTATCGAACTCTTCATCCATAAGATCGCCTTCGTCAACATCTGGCCAAATCAACAAGCCAGGTGAGTACTTTGAATGTACTCGCAAGACAGTTTGGACATAAGATATAACAAATGCAAACATGATGCACATGAGCAGAGTTAGTAATACACACACATGCATTTAAATTTGCACAGCAAGATAAAGAAAGGAAGTCGGGCGGTAGTCCTCCCGAAATCCCAATAAAAATAGAAGAAGACCGATCGGGTGTCTGAAGCGACGCCTCGAAAGGTAAGAAAATAATGGGCATGCCTCAGTCGGGCGTCGGGGTGACACCACATAAAGGGCTTATATCAAAATTAAATAACAAAGATGCCACAGTCGGACGTCTGAGCGACATCACATAAAGGGCTTATATCAAAATTAAATGACGAGAGTGCCACAGTCGGACGTCTGAGCGACATCACATAAAGGGCTTATATTAAAAATAAATGACAAGCATGCCACAGTTGGACGTCTGAGCGACATCACATAAAGGGCTTATATCAAAAGTAAATGACAAGCATGCCACAGTCGGACGTCTGAGCGACATCACATAAAGGGCTTATATCAAAAGTAAATGACAAGCATGCCACCGTCGGACGTCTGAGCAACATCACATAAAGGGCTTATATCAAAAGTAAATGACAAGCATGCCACAGTCGGACATCTGAGCGACATCACATAAAGGGCTTATATCAAAAGTAAATGACAAGCATGCCACAGTCGGACGTCTGAGCGACATCACATAAAGGGCTTATATATATCAAAATATGAGTAATCCAGGAGGTAACACCGTCCCAGGGAATACTCGGCATAACACAATAACAACAGGTTAGTCCATCCGCAGGAATAATATTCAGCCAAATTTTCTTCTGTTGTTCAACTTATTAGTTCTCCAGAGACTGACACTGATACCGACACTTGACCTGTCAACCAACGTCCTTGACCGTGGACACGGCTACTCGAATAGTTTTGACTCTGCAAAAGTTGTACTCTTTACCCACAACCAACGGATTTCAGTAGTCACAAAGGACTAGTTCCGTCTACGGTATTTTAGAAGAAAACACATCTGACCAGTACACACCCATTTTACATCCCGCTGCCAGGAATCACCCTAGGCAACGTTCAAGAAAAACTTTAAGGCGGGGAGGCCACTACCTCGAATAGCATGGGATCAAATTTATATCGCGCGCTCTAAGGTGTGCCCCCCTCTCGGTCCCAACCGGAAACACCCATGCCCCCTGACCGGATGACTGGCTTTAATCCAGGGCCATGGAACCCTCATCATGGCCCCTCTATTTGGTGTGTACATGGAAAGAGGTTTGCAACTTACTAAACCGTATTCTTTGCAGAAAACATGTGGCAGCACGAAAAGAAGGTGAACGGGGACAAGACTCGATCTATGTCAACATTGGAGTTTAACAGTTTCTTTGATAATACCAGCATGCTCCAACAATACCAGCATGCAACCTATCATGTCACCACATGACTAGGTTGTCTCATATTTCAAGATCACATCAAGTTTGTAGCTCACTTGCAACTTATTATGCATGGAATATAACATCATTCAAATGCTTATATAAATATGCCATGAGAAACTCTACTCAAGCAAACATGAAAAACACTCGTCATATCAAAGGTTCAAACATGCTTGCCTGGTTCCGAGTAATCGGAGACTAACTCGGCGAAGTTGACGGCACCGTCTCCTTCTTCGGTATCTACAATATACACATATACGAATACTAACGTAAATACCGTGCGTGTATAAAAGTTGTTCCAAATATTTTTCAAATAAATACTAAAAAAACTAGACAGAAAAATAAAGATGACAGAAAAAGAATCAACTCAAAATCAGTTTTTGTTTAAAAGTTATTAAGGTTTCAAATCCAGGGACTAATCTGTTATAAACAGAAAACTGTCCAGGGGCAAACTGAATAAAACAGAAAACGCTTCGGGAGAAATACGCCAGCTTAAGAGGAAAACGTATTTAGCTTGAAGGCGCCTTCAGAAAACGGTTCGAATATAACTAATAGAGGCTGACGAGGGGGTCCCGCATGTCAGGTTCAAAACGGGCTCGTCGGCGCCAGAAACTTGCGGCGATCGCCGACGACGAACGGCTGCGAGACAGAGAGGGAGAGGAGTACCGGCGTGCTCAGGGAGGTGGCCCGCGTCAACGAGAGGTGGAAGGGGTCGACGGGAAGCACCGCGGCGACGACCACTTCCTCTCCGGCGGACGGCGGCGTCGGGCGATGATGGATCTCACCGGATAGAGCTTCCGACACCGAATTGATGCTTGGGTTAGATGAGGCGGTGGACAAGAGGGTTATTGGCCAAGTTTGGGCTGCGGGGGCACACTCACCAGAGAGGATTTTGCCGGAGCCCGAAGCGGATCGGGGCGGCCGGAGTCGGGGAAGAAGGCTCTCCCGAAGCCCTCTGATGAGCGTGGCGAGGTTCTGAGGAGAGGAGGAGAGGTGCTGGTTCGATGGAAGGCTCGGGGCCTCTATTTATAGCCGGCCCGAGGTGGTTGCCGAAAATGGGATTACTCCGGCGAGCAATTACGGCGAGGCAGAGGTTGGACAGGAGGATTAGGCGACTGGGCATCGTCGGGTTGGTCCACTGGTACCATTCAAGGGATAAACTCGATCGAATTTGGCCTGCACCCATGGTCTTGACGGAACGGAGCTCACGGGCACGTCGGCGGCAGAGAGCACGCTCTGCGCTTCTCAGGCCACGGCAACGGTCCTGCAGCATGCTCAGGGGAAGAGACAAACACGCGTAGGCCACTGGTGGTTCGGGCGGTGCGGAGGACGGCGTTCTGCAGGGCTGGCTCCTGCCGGCCGCCACGGGAGGTTCTGCCGCCGCGGAAGACGCCGGATTTGACGCGACAGGTCGCCACCGACGCTCGCAACCAGCTAAGCAACCGTGCGGCGCTCTGGATAAGAAGGAGGAACAGGGAGCAAGGCGCCAACGCGGGCACTGGCGAGATCGACGCTGCCGCCTGACGAACGCGACACTGCATCTCTGAACTTTCTGAATTTTTCTGAAATCGACTGAACAGTGCACACTAGCTGCTCGACGAAATGTTTGACGCACGTGGAAAATTTTTCTTGAGCTGAAACTTGGAGGGGTGGTCTCTTGATGCATCCAGAGGCTTCCTGAATTTTCTCAGAATTTTTGGAAGAAAGAAAGAATGAATTCCATCAAAAATGGCAAATCTGGTCCAAACTTGCAGTGAACAAATTTTCAAATTTTTGAACTGTGGACCAGTAGTTCTTTGGAGATCTAGGTTGAGGGTACTAAAGAGAAGCTAGGGTAATTTTCTTGGGGTCAAAGCTCAAAGGAATTTGGCACTTCCTTTGTAAACCACAAGGGTCCAGAAAAATAACAGAAAAATGTTTGATAAAGAAATAAATAGAATTAAAAACTAAAAGAGGTTGAAACTTGCTGGAATGGATGCTTGACTTGATCCAAAGTAGGTAGGAGAGTTTTTGGAAGAAAATTTTCAATATAGGTTATGGCAAGAGAGTGGCATAGGAGTGCTTTTGAATAGAAAAGGATAAATCCAATAATATAAAAAATCCTTTTAATAAAAGAAAAAGCAAAATAACCCAAGAGTAATTGTGTTGAATCAACTCAAGATGAAAAACCCTCAAGACCAGAACCAAAGTTGAGAAAAGTCTCAAAAAGAATTGTCATCAAAAGTTTTTTAGAAGAAGATTCTTCTAGGGAACAAAAATTTAAATAACCTTCTCCAAATCAAATAAAGAATTTTGGCAAGAAACAAAAATTAAAATTTTGGGGTGTTACAGGAAGTCATCGCTGCTGCCGGGCTCGAGATTGTCGATGAACCAAGTGCCAGCGGCAGCAAGTCCGAGGAAGAGAAGCTCCTCCAGGCCATGAGCAGCAATTTCCAGAAGCTCCAAGTACTCTACCGCGCCCGGAAGGACAAGCTGGATTCCAGGGCAATAGTTGTTGAAACAGCAGAGGCAGATCTCCAGAAGCGCATCGAGGAGACGCAGGTCTGGTATGCTGAAGCCTTCCAAGAGTTGAAAACTGCTCGGGAACAGCCGATCGAGAGCTGGAACGACCTCCTCATGAAGCAGTCCGATATTGAAAAGGCACAAGAGGAGGCCAAACACCAGGCCGCTGCAGAGAAGGCTCGCTTAACAGAGCTTTGTGTTGGGCTTGATTCCCATGAAGAGGACCTCACTGCCCGTGAGAAGGCGCTCGCCGATAGGCTTCACAGCAAGGACGAGGAGATCGAGAAGCTTGTCGCGCAGCGGACCCAGGAGCTAGAGCAGAAACACATGGAGACGCTCAACGCTTTGACTGTAGATCACACCGGCAAGCTAAAGGAAGCCTTCGATGCTGCCGGAGCTGCAGAGGCCACCAAGAACTTGTTGGAGGGTAAGGTGAAGAAGCTAGAGGCGGACCTCGAGGATCACGGCAAGAAGATCTCAACGCTCGAAACCGGAAGAGACAAAGCTCTTCACAGCTTGATGGAGACACAGGTTGCCATGTCCGAGAAGACCCAGCAGCTCACCTCCGCCAAGGAATCCATCGCTGATCTGGAGTTGAAGCTAACCACGCTAAAGGAGACTCTTGAGACTGCTAGGGGTCGTGAGAAGACCCTGATCAAAGACCTCCAAAATGATCAGGAGCTGCTCAAGAGCGCTGCCGCCGCACACAACGACTATGTGTCAGGTGTGCAGGTCTGGACTGAAAAGCTCGTTGACGTTGCAGAGAAGCTTGCCGCACAACTGTCCACCATGGGCCTGCAAGGCTTCAGGTATTCTTCTGACGACAGGGTGTCCATGAGCGCCAAGGTGACCATGTTCTTTGACCGCGTGCTCGAAGCCCTGGAACTGCTCCATTCTGGCCGTGCAACCCATCTGGCCAATGAGTCCCGCAAGCTCTGCCAGGCCATCCTCCGCAAGGTGTTGGTCAAAGTGGTGCACAAGAACCCCGGCATCAACCTCTCCAACGTCCTCGATCGCTTGCCGAAGGATGTAGACGTCAAGGCACTCGAGGAGCTTGTCGCGCCCATCGTCGACAGGGTAAGCCAAGTCAAGAGGGTTGAAGGCGATCACCGGGATTAGCTGCTTCTCCCCTTCTTGTTGCTGCCACCATTCCATGTCAAAGACAATTTAATCTTATGTTAGAACTGGCGGCAGCTATTATTGTAACATAACTTGCTATGCTCTGGACGAATGTATGTCATTCTCCTTGCTTAATTTCTTTCTGTATGGTACTCGCCCTACGCTTTGTTGGAAACTTGCCGGTGCGCACAACCTTGCCGCGAGCGCTAGGTGCGGGACTTTAGCAGCCTGCTGGAGGTGCCGTTGCCGGCAAGATACCTTGGCGTTTTCACTGCAACCACCTAAGCTGTTGAGCGGACTCGAAACAGAATAAGGGCGCAACCGATCACGACAAGGTTCCCTTCGCGTGCAGGTTTTCCATACATAGACCGAATCCGTTCAAGGAGAATAACTTTACAAAATGAAAAATTGTTCAAAGTTTCTGCAACTTAGCTTTTCGTTGCTGTACTTCTTCCGGCAAGATGTCAACCTTGAACGTCGCCTGCCGGTGTCCATACCATCCTATCCCCCCGGCAAACTTGTACGCGAAGGAAACTTCTGTCCTTTGAGAAAAAGAAAGAAGAGAAAATAGAGATATGGAACCTTGGCGGTTCGTTAATGCTTACCGGAAGCAAGTGTAATACAATATCTCAGACAAACATGCATATAGATAAACATGGGAATCGACAAGAATTGTAAAACACTTAGGCTTTATTCAACTATGCACAGGGTTTGCGCCTGGCTTTGTACAAAGGATTACATGCTTCAGCGGCAAGACTTGTACAAAAGGTGGTTGCCGGGGGGCCCGGCAACCGCGCCTTATGGATAGAACTTACGAAGATGTTCGATATTGCAGGAGTTGCTCACCGGAATACCGTCTTCGGTCTCCAGGCGGACCGCGCCAGGCCTGGTGACTCGTACTACCCGATAAGGGCCTTCCCACTTCGGAGTCAACTTGTTGGAATTCTTGGCCGACTGAACGCGCCGAAGAACAAGGTCGCCTTCCTCAAGGCTTCGGGCATGAACCTTGCGGCTATGATAGCGGTGCAAGGCTTGCTAGTAGCGTGCAACTCGCACAGGAGCCTGAAGACGATCTTCCTCAAGGAGCACAGCGTCATCTTGCCGCAGCTGCTCTTGCTCGAGCTCATCGTAAGCGAGCACTCGATGTGACCCGTATATGAGTTCCATGGGGAGAACTGCTTCTGCCCCGTATACCAGGGAGAAGGGTGTCTGGCCAGTGGCTCGATTTGGTGTCGTCCTGATCGACCAAAGAACCGCCGGCAACTCATCAATCCAGCACCTTCCACACTTGCATAGCCTGTCGAAAGTTCTTGTCTTGAGACCCCGCAACACTTTAGCATTAGCCCTTTCCGCCTGGCCGTTGCACCTTGGATGAGCAACAGAGGCGAAACAGATCTTGCCGCCAAGGTCTTGGACATATTGCATGAAGGTGTGGCTTGTGAACTGTGTGCCGTTGTCAGTGATAATCCTGTTGGGTATACCAAAACGGCAAACTATTCCTTTGAAGAACTTGACGGCTGATTGCGCTATCACCTTCCTCACTGCTTCCACTTCCGGCCACTTTGTGAACTTGTCGATTGCGACGTACAAGTACTCAAAGCCCCCGGTAGCACGGGGGAAAGGGCCCAAAATGTCGAGCCCCCAGACCGAAAAAGGCCAGGAGAGAGGGATTGTCTGAAGAGCTTGAGCTGGCTGATGCAATTTCTTCGAATGAAACTAGCACGCTTCACACTTGGTTACTAGTGCAGTTGCATCCTGGAGAGGAGTGGGCCAAAAGAAACCTTGCCGGAATGCCTTACCAGCAAGAGCTCTTGATCCTATGTGGGAGCCACATATGCCTCCATGTATCTCTGCCAACAGCTCCAGTCCATCCTCCCGAGGAATGCACTTCAATTTCACACCGTTTGGTCTCTTTCTGTACAGGACATTGTCCACAAACTGGTACATGTTGGACCGACGGGCTACTTTCTCCGCTTCTTCTTGTTCTTCGGGGAGTTCTCCTGTCTGAAGGAAATGGACGATGTGCTGTGCCCATGTTGGAGCCTGGGGCTCGACAACAAGGACTAAAGGCATGTCCTCTGCCATGGGAGCATTTGTCTCTACAGCAAAGGCTCGAAGCCCTGCCGGAGCCTGTTGCTCCTCGGCAAGCTTGGCGGGAGCGTTTGTCTCCACGGCAAGAGCCTGAGGCCCTGCCGGAGCCTGTCGCTCACCGGCAAGCTTGGTGTTGCCCCCGGCAACCCCTTTGCCGGAGGCCTCCGGGAGATCTACCGGAAAATACTTGCCGGGACTCAACTTCCTCCTTTTCTCTTGTCCCATCGATGGCGCTATAGATGGTTGAGTCAATCGGAGCACAAAAGTTCGTGGTTCCACAGGTAACTTAAGGGCGGCGCGTTTTGACAAGTCATCAGCAATGTTGTTTTCCGCATGAGGGACGTGCTCTGTTTGCAGACCATCAAAGCGCTCTTTCAATTTCCTCACTTCATCGACATAAGCCTCCATCAATGGACTCTGATAGTCTTTATTGACTTGCTTAACAACAAGCTGCGAATCACCCCTGACAATGAGCTTCTTGATTCCAAGGTCTGCCACGATCCTAAGGCCGGCAAGCAGCCCTTCATACTCCGCAGTGTTGTTTGTTGATCTCTCCTGGGGAAAATGCATCTGAATCACGTATTTGAGGTGCTTTCCGGTGGGTGCAACAAGCAGCACGCCGGCACCGGTGCCTTGCAGCGAGAAAGCCCCATCAAAATACATGATCCATTCTTGATTTGTTTCCTTGCCGGGGAGGGTTGACTCCGGAATCTCTTCGTCTAGCGTTGGGGTCCATTCTGCAATGAACTCCGCCAAGGCTCTACTCTGAATGGTTGAAGTACTCTCAAACTTAAGACCAAAGCTCGACAATTCCAACGCCCACTCCACAATCCTGCCGGTTGCATCTGGATTTCGCAAGATCCGCTGCAATGGAAAGCGAGTGACGACGGTAATCTCATGTGCTTGGAAGTAATGGTGCAGCTTCCTCGAGGCCATAAGAAGGCCAAAGAGTAACTTCTGCACACCAGAATATCTTGACCTAGCCCCCTGCAAAAGGGACCTAACAAAATAAACTAGGCGCTGTACCATCTTCTTCTTCTGTATTGCTTCACTTGACTGCGCAGATTCTGCCTTGTCGACACCAGACTCTGCCCGGGAAGATCCCAGCCCGTCACTTGGCGGTCCTGCCGCTGCCGCTGCTTCTTCGTCGACTTCCCTCTCAGCCACTAACGCAACACTCACCACTTGATTCGTTGCCGCTAGATATAGCAGCAACGGCTCTTGTGGTTTTGGCGCGACTAGTACTGGCGGAGAGGAGAGGTACCTCTTCAAATCCTGCAGCGCTGCCTCCGCTTCCGGAGTCCACTTCATTGGACCTGCCTTTTTCAAGATTTTGAAAAAGGGCAGGGCGCGCTCAGAAGATTTTGAGATGAACCTACTCAGAACAGCAACGCAACCGGCAAGACGACGCACATCTTTGACACGTCTTGGCGCTTCGATTTGCTCAATGGCTTTGATCTTGTCGGGGTTCGCCTCGATCCCCCGCTGAGATACAAAGAACCCGAGAAGCTTGCCGGACGGAACACCGAACACACACTTCTCAGGATTGAGCTTCAAGTTGATCTTGCGCAGATTTGTAAACGTCTCTTCTAAATCTTGTATGAGCGTTGCTTTGTCCTTGGTCTTGACCACTATGTCATCCATATAAGCTTCCATATTTCTATGTAGCTGGGGCTCAAAACCAATCTGGACCGCTCTCGCAAATGTTGAACCAGCACTTTTCAACCCGAAAGGCATACGTAAGAAGCAATATGTACCACATGGGGTGATAAATGCGGTCTTCTCTTCATCTTCCTTTGCCATGAAGATCTGATGATATCCTGAATATGCGTCAAGAAATGAAAGCAAGTCGCAGCCGGCAGTGGAGTCCACAATCTGGTCGATGCGCAGCAAGGGAAAAGGATCTTTTGGACAGGCTTTATTGATATCTGTATAGTCAATACATAGCCTCCATTTTCCATTTGCCTTGCGCACTACAACTGGATTGGCCAACCATGTTGGATGAAGCACTCCTCTTACCAAACCTGCCGCTTCCAACTTCTTGATTTCCTCGGCAATAAACTGTTGCCGCTCCAAAGCCTGCTTCCTGACCTTCTGCTTGACAGACCGCACGTGTGGACAGATAGCAAGGTGGTGCTCAATCACCTTCCTGTTAACACCGGGGGTATCAGATGGTTGCCACGCAAACACATCAACATTCGCCCGCAGGAAGGCAACGAGCGCGCTTTCCTATTTGTTGTCGAGGGTGGAACTTATGGTGAAGGTTCCTCCCGTACCATCCTCCTTGGCGGGCACCTTCTTGGTCTCTGGTGGAGCTGCCTTGGATTTTTTGCTCTTGCCGGTGGAGCTCTCTGGCACATCCTCAACGGGAGCGCAGCACTCCGAGGAGGTGCGCTTGCCGGAGTGTGTGCGAGAGGTCTTGCCGGTCTTCTTCCCCCCGGGAGCTTCAGCGGCAGGAGCAAGTGCCTTGGCGGCAGATGCTGCAACTGCCTCCCGATAAAGCTGGTCGGTGCAGATAAGCGCGTCCTTCTTGTCGGAGTTGACAGTGATAACGCTCATCGGCCCGGGCATCTTCAGTACGTTGTAAGCATAGTGCGATGCCGCCATGAACTTGGCCAACGTTGGGCGTCCAAGGATCCCATTATATGGCAATGGAATCTTGGCGACGTCGAACACAATTTTCTCCGTCCTGAAGTTCACGTCACTACCAAATGTTATCAGTAGTGTGATCTTTCCCTTGGGCTGGCTCCTTCCTGGATTGACTCCTTGGAACGTGCCCGTTTCCTCGAGATCCTCATCATGAATTTGCAGCCTCTTGATTACCTCAGGTGAGATCAGGTTCAAGCCGGCCCCACCGTCAACTAACATTTTTGTCACCTTGAGGTTGCAAATCGTTGGTGAAACCAACAATGGCAGACACCCGACCGCAGTTATGCGATCAGGGTGATCCTCGGCATAAAAAATGATAGGCGTGTTGGACCATTTCAATGGCTTGCGGGCATCAACAGATGGTTCCGTCGCATTAATCTCGCGCGCCCACTGTTTAAGTTGGCGGCGGGAAGAATGCAACGAGGCGCCCCCGTCAATGCACATCATGTCTGTAGCTTTCTGAAACTCTTGCTCAATGGAGTCGTCGTCCTCCTTGTTGTCATCGTCACCCCCCTCTTGCTTGTCGCAGCCTCGAGCGGGCATGTCCTTCTGTTGCTTGGCCTTGCCACGGTGACCTCCTTGGCCACCGCGTTTCTTGCCGGACCCTCCTGCACCATCCTGGCCCTTCTCCTTGTCTCGCCTTTCGTATTCGGCCTTCTGCTTGTCGACAAGCTGCTCAACTTGCCGGCAGTCTTAGAGATCATGGCCCTTGGTGCGATGGATCTTGCAGTACTGCTTGCCGGAGCCCTCTGGCTTGTCGGCAGCTGCCAAGGCCTGACAGGAGGTGCACCCGGCAACCTCCTTGCCGGGGTCGTCAACCTTTGCCTTCTTGGCGGTGTCGGGGTTGCCGGATCCCTCGACAGCAAGCACGGCCTTGCCCTTGCGCTTCCTGTTACGCCGCCGGCCTTTCTTTGCCGGGGTGGTGGCGTCTTCATCTTCAGAGTCGACTCCTGCACCAGCATCTTCGCCGGGGAGTCTTCTCCCTTCTTCAGCTCGTGCACACTTATCAGCGAGAGCGTAAAGCTCGGCAACATCCCTGACTTTGTTCATTGCCAGCTCTTCGTGCATCCTGCGGTTGCGCACGTTCTGATGAAACACGCTGACAACAGCGACAGGATGAACGTCTGGGATGTTGTGATGTACACGGCTGAATCTCTATATATACTTGCGCAAGGTCTCGCCTTCCTTCTGGGGGATGAGATGCAAATCACTTTCCTGGCCAGGAGCTTGGTGGCCTCTGGTAAAGGCGCCAACAAACTCATGACACAGATATGCCCAGCAAGAAATAGAATTCTCTGGCAAGTGCATCAACCACGACCTGACGTTGGGCTTAAGCACCAACGGGAAGTAGTTGGCGAGTATCTTGTCGTCACGAGCCCCGGCAGCTTGCACCGCGATGGTGTAGATGCTCAGAAACTCCGACGGGTGGGTCTTGCTGTCATATTTCTCCGGGATCTCCGGCTTGAACGTGCGGGAATTGGGCCACTGGACTCGCCACAGCTCACGGGTAAACGCTGGACAACCTACCTCATAGGGTAGATCGACAGGATACCCTGGCGCAGGCTTGTCTACAGTGGGCCCTGCGTGCTTATCTGACTGATAGCGCGCTTCCCGCCGTCGCTCGATGGTAGTCCAAGCATCTTCTTTGCCTCGTTCCCGAAGAACTTGACGTTGGTCACGACGAGTTCGTGGATCGGACGACGCCATCGAATCATCATCACGAGTATCAGTCTGTCGAGTCGGCGACCGCTGTTGTCGCCGCGGAGGGGAGTGCACCGTAGTTGTACCACCTCCGGTCTTTTCGCCATGGACGCGCGTCGGCTCGATGGACTGCCGGCGCGAAGGCTCCGCCTGTTGTGGTCTATCATCGTTAGCGAGACAAACGAGGCTCTGAATAGCAGCTCTCCACTCGTCGAGCTTGTCCGCAGTAGGAGGGAAGTTCAGGAGCAGTTGTGCTCGCGCCAAGGCTTCAGCTGGTGTAGGCGGCGGCGACAAGTGCGAGGAACGTGAGGTGCTCTGACTCCTAACCACGTTAGAAGGAGCTCCATCACGATCCTGCGTGTGCGCACCGCTTCCACCGGCGCCTCGGCATGCATGTTGGCCCTGCGCATCTCAAGGATGATGCTCAGGAGCCTTTCCGTGGGGACGCTTGGAACCACCAATGTCACGGCGCTGCTCATCGCACGCGACCTGAGAAGGCCGCGGCGCATGCAACGGCGTAGGTGTCTTGGAGGGTAGCCTTTCGTCCCTGGAGTTCGTTGCACCACCCGCCGGCAGCACAGCTCCGTCTCTGATCTTGTGGTGCGAACGATGCCGCTCGCCTGGCTATGATCGCCAGAACGCCGTGGAGGTTCATGACCTCCTCCTGCCCTGCCTGCGTCCAGGCCATCGCCTGTTTGTGTAGCTGCAGGCACAGCAGACGTGGAGGGGCCAACCGCCGTGAAACCCTTCCTCTTGGGGGCCATGTCGATGAAGATGATGAAGAAACTGGCGCGCTGATCGCTAGATCAGGTTCATGCAGCCTTATCTCCCCTACCTGGCGCGCCAAAGATGTCGGAGAAATGACACCTATGAGATCACGAGGATCCCTTTACGATTCGGCGGGGAGAAAGGTTTGCACAAAGAGAAGATCTAACGATCAATGCAGGGAATTTACCCAGGTTCGGGCCACTGAGAAGCGTAAAACCCTACTCCTCCTTTGTTTGTGTATTGGATGTGTTTGAACCCTGATTCTAGGAGCGCTATGTGATGAACAGTACATAGTTGCTACGCATGCAGAATGGGCCAGAGAAGATCCCCCTGTAGCTATGCCTTGGGCCTCCTTTTATACGCTCGAAGGGGTCACCAACAGTGGCGTACAGGGTATACATGAGGTGTAAAGTAGCTACAGTGTTATCATACCTAATACTGACGACTTAGGACAAGAACATTTAATGCTCCGTTTAGGTGTACTTGCCTTTCTTGGGGATGGAAAAAGGGGCCGTCCCATCAGCACCGCTTAAGCCCATCGCCGTTAGCCTCCTGACACGCACCCAGGAGAACAACCGCTAAAAGACAAGCTGGTTGCCACGCTGGAGCGGTGACAGGGTGGCGGGGCCTTGCCGGGCGCGAGTCTTGCCGGGGCTTGGCGAACCATCCCGGCAAGATCTTGCCGGGATTCCAGCCTCCGGTCTCCAGTCTTCAGTTTATCGCCTTGAATGTTTCCTGGATATCCTTGGGTTTGTGTTCAGCTGTCCCCCGACAGGCCTTACCGCTGGGGTGGCTACAACTGCCCGTGCACAAGTATGGGGTACTAGAAAGCCCAGACCTTAGTACACCAACAGGCTTATATTCGGATGAGCCTGGCTGCCAGATGCGTGGCTTCTTCGTAGCGTGCTCACGGTTGTCCTTCTTAGGCTCAAACTTCCGCTTGTGGTTGTCATATCCGGACTTATGTTCCCGTTCGGCTATAAAGGCCTTGTTTACCAGAGTTTGAAAGTCCGGAAAATCTAGCATGCAAAGTTGACAACGGAGGGCGTGATTCAGTCCTCCTAGGAACCGATCTATCTTTCTTTCCTCGGTGGCCACATCATAGGTAGAGTATCGCGACAGATTGTTGAACTTGTTTAGGTACTCTGCTACCGACATATTTCCTTGTGTCAAAGCGAGGAACTCCCTCTGCTTCACCTTCATTATGCCGGTGGGAATATGGTATTTGCGGAATAACTCCTTAAATTTATCCCAGGAGATTTCTTCTTCAGAAGACCATGTTGCCTTTGTATTGTCCCACCAGATTGCTGCTGGCCCTTCCAGGTAGTGGGTGGCAAAAGGAACCTTGGCGGATTCTTCGCAACAGGCTATTTCCAACTTCTTTTCTATAGTCCTTTGCCAATCATCCGCTTCTATCGGGTCCACAGCTTGGCCAAAATTGGGTGGTTTGGTGCGCTGGAAGTCGGACAATCTAGAATGTGTTCCGTTGTGGTTGTGGTTCTGACCCACCATGGTCTGCATGCTTTTCAGAAATTCCATAAGGTCATGGTTTCTCTTCTCCTCAAACATTCTCATAATCTGATCAGTGGTCGGTGCTCGAGGCGGTGGGCATGGTAAATCTTCTGGTGGTTGTCCTGCTTGTCTGGCGGATCGACGGACGGAGTTTCCATCGCCACCTTGGCTACAACTTCCCTTCATCCTAAATTTGTTCCCATTTCCAAATACCGAATCGATGAGCAACATCCATAAGGGAAACACAGGGGTATGACACCAGAAAGGAAATACGCGAAAAAGGCAAATAAAGCAAACAACATAATTATACAAGATAACCCAACATCATACATGGCAAGCTGGTAGGGGAATATCATGCTAGACTGCTCATACGACAGTTGACATATGCAAAGATGCATGCATAAAAACTCAAGCCTCTACTCTAGTGGCGTGGATGGCACAAACACTGGCAGACTGAAGACTCCTCGTCATCTGATCCTGAGTCGGAGTCAGAACTGATGATGTGGATCTCATCCTCTGGGTCAAAGGAAACACGACGACGCTGCTGGGATGGCTCTCCTTCCGGGGTAGAAGGAGCATGACGTCGCAGCATCGGAGCAGCTGGAGTGGCTAGGAGTGAGGCACACTCTGCCAGGGTCTCACGACGGCTTCCAGACGAAAAGCCTGGTGGCACGGTAGAGCTAAAAGGAGCCTCAAACCTAGGTGGAGGTGGAACTGGTGGTGGATATATAGGTGGATAGATAGGCTGAGGTGGAGGTGGAACTGGAGTCCTGGCTGCAAGTGCCCCCTGGACACGAGACAGTTCCTTAGCCAACGATATGATCGTGCGATAACTGGCGTTCAGATAATGAGCCAGAACAGAGGTCGCACGGTCACACGCCGGGTCAATTGGCGCAAAAAGGACTCTCCCTGTCGTAGGCGACAGGGTGGGATAGTGGAAGAAACCTGGATGAGTCTGCATCTCAACCTCGTGGAAGCGCAGGTTAGTGAGAGCCTCCATCGCAGCAAACTGGATCGCCAACTCCGGGGTGGAAGCCGTTCCGCCCTTGGTAGAGCGAGAATAGCTACCAAGGTCCGAGCCCGCAATCAGAAGCCTCTGCGTGGTACTCATAGACTGACTCAGCAAGCTGTTCCCGAAACACCTGGTACACTAGATCTTCGCCGTGGGGGTACAGTCGAAGCCAGACGTTCTGGAGCAGTACTGGAAAGGTGGATGGTGCAGGCTCAAAATGGTAGTGGTATGGATCTGGTGCCATCTACACTCACAATGCCACGTAACAATCATAATGCATGCCATGCAACAATCAAATGCAACAAGCAAGATGCACGCTCAAAGTCCTATGCTAATCGCGGTTCTAGCACTGGTTAACTAGGGTGTCCTACAGTCAGCACGGCTCTGATACCATGCGTTGTGGCACCCCGCCTCAGAGAACCCGTTTACCAGTGTTTCCAACCCAGAGATCATGTCTTCTGGAAACACACAACAACTTGGTATAGAACAAAACTGAACTTTATTGATAACTGATGGGTACAAGCTTATATTTTACAATGATAACGAGGCCAAAGGCACCCTCAGTGCTATGACAGTATCCACATTATTTATGGAACATAGCAGGGCCTCGGAACTACTTAGTACTTCTACGGCGTAGCGGATCATAGCGGCAACTCCATCCACAGGGACACTGCTGTGGACACATCCTAGTTAGCATAGCACGAACCCTCAAGACCTCTGTCCTCGGCTTCTCCTGCATCTGGCATGATACGCCAGGTGAGTACTTTGAATGTGCTCGCAAGCTCACGACAACCAAGTAATGCAGCAAACAATAGCATGGCAATCAACGTGTTAAATGCTTAAACAATTCAGTTACTGTACCAGTTACCAACTTACTCACATCCGGGTTGTCCCACAACCCTCGTAATACTCATACGTCATTGAGTACTTCCGGCCATACGAAGAGTTCTTCCATCATTACTAACATTGATACAGTTGACCATCTACTGAGGTATGGTCGGGCTGTCCAATACCGTGGACGCGGCTATTCAAATAGATTTTTACACTCTGCAGAGGTTGCGCACTTTACCCACACCATGAAGCACCTGGCCTCGCGATCCCCTTCGGGTGGACCAGCGTTGCTTCAACGAAACCTGCCTGACCCGTGACTCTCTCATCATACCTCCGGCATTCATCCTCCCCCGCGGAGGCCTGCCCTGGGTGGCCCCTGTGTCCCCATGACACATGTGTCCCCATGACACTTGCCACCGTCGTGGCCAAATAAAACTGTCCCAAACGGGGATGCCGGCACAAACAAACAACAACTGGGCTCACAGTATTATCGCCGCCTACCTGATCAGGGTAGCGCGCGCGCATAACCCTCCCTCTTTGGAGGCACCGGTGAAAGATCACGCAGTCAGGCCAAGTCAAGGCCGTCCCATACCGGCAAATGTGGTTGCATGAGTATGCCCGGACGGGTGACTCAAGATCAACCACTAATTTTACTTCAAATAAAGTGGGTCATTACAATAAGCATCTAAGTATTTAAATGAATTACTATGGATTAACTTATAGCGAGTAAATAAGCATAATGCATGAAATTATGCAATGCTCTGGAAATGCTACATAAAATGGGTATCATGGCTTGCCTTGCTCTGTCGGGCTGTTCAAACACTCCTGATCTTCAAAATCTCCAAAGTTTCCTTCCGTAGATTGACTAGAGATGGTCGGATGACATCGTCCCCTTCGTCTCCGGCAGCGGTGACGCTCGGGTGAGATCGGAGACGGCGGTTCCGGCGACGGTTGGCTTGGGCAAGAGGTCGGGGAGCACCAGGGAACTACCCTGAGCTCGAGGGTGGGGTCAATTGAGGCTGGGGAAGAGTGGGGCTGGCTGGCGACAGAGCTCGATAGGGCGGCGGTCTCCGGCGATGTTAAAGGCCAGAGGGCCTATCGGCCTTGGCTCACTGCTCGGGGAGGACGATTGAGAGGTAGAGGAGAGGGGTGAAGAGCTCTGGAGGGACGAGGAGGGCCTTAGATAGGCGGGAGGCGAGCACGGCGATCTCTCCCAAAGCGGCGAGGCTCGGCCACGTCGCCGGCGCTAGTACGATGCGCTGGCTGGCCGGAAGCGTCAACGGGATGGGAGAGAGCAGGAGGGAGCGACGGGAGGGGTCCGGCGCCATTAATGGCTTGCGGACGACCACAGTGGCCGAAGCTCACTGTTGCGCCCATGGCGAAGCTTGGCCGGGAGTGGCGGCGGCCTTCTCCGGCGACCAGGAGGGTTCGAGAGGAGCCGCGCGGCTGGCTGGAGCGATGTCGGCACCAAGGGACAAGGGGGAGCAGCGATGGACTGCTCGGGCGAGCTCATCTGATTCTGGCGCCATGCAGAGCGCGCGCACAGGCATGCCAGTGCCGTGCTCACCACGGTTGCGGCCACCAGGAGGACACGCCTGCCTGGCGCACCTTGTCCATAGGGTCGACCCATGTACACTTAGCCTCCCTGGGTCACTGGCTCGACCAGGTTCACCCTGCTGTGAAGTGTAGCCTCAGCTACAGCTTCTGCCAGCAATCTTGAGGAGATTCTAGAGGGGAAATGAGATAGGGATGGTGCCAGAGGGGATGTCTAGTGCCATCTAGGTTGGAGGGACTACAAGCTGGCAAAGTTTGAGAAGGTTTGAAGGAGATTTGAGCATAGTTCCTTTAGAAACCACCATTCTGGTGCAGAGAGAAAATGATCTTGTGGCACTCACATGGATGCTCTGCTAATGATGAAACTTGGTGGAGTGAAGTTATTTGGTAGTGCACACATGCTGTAAAAATTGTGGATCAATTGTGCACCCCTAGCTTGTACTTCCTTCACAAAGTTCTTAGATAAGCAGAATCTTGTCAGAGTTTTGCTGCTCAAAATTTGTACTGGACCAGATGATGTTTTTGGATATTGTGGCTATATAGGATCCCTAGGAGCTTGGGGAATTTATTGAGAATTTTCTGAGATAAGGAAAGTGGGGTTGCTTCACAATGGACAAATTCTGGTCAGGAATAAAATAATTATTCTGGCCAAAATTTTACATTGGGCAATGAAATATTTTTGGAGATTATGGAATCATATGATGATGAGAAGATGTGGGAAAAGTTTGGGAATTTATTGATCATCCAACCTATAGGTTGCTTCACAACCCATAGTGATGACATTAATTCCCAAATATAGAAAAGGGGTTTATTGAAAAGGATTAAATATTGGGAGTTGATCCAAGAGAGATGTGGAAAGGTTTTGGCAAGATGAGGAGGGTTTTGGGTTACTTGAGAAAAGATTTAAAGATTCACAGATCCAAATCAATTGAAAAGGTTTGAAAATCAAACAAGTTTGCAAATAAACTCCAAATGATTTTGAAAAGAAAAAGTTGTCAAAAATCAGGGTGTCACACCATCCTTCTGCCCATGTCGGCCCATGCAGATGAATTCATGCCATCGTTTGACCACAACACTTCAGATGTTGTATTTGTTAAAGAGAGTTTCCAGGTCCCAACTGTTTCCACCTCCTTGGCTAAAATCGCGAGCAAGGGTGAACCAGTGAATTTGGACAAAGGAAAAGCCAAGATGGTATTTCCGGAACTGTCCACGCTTGGTATTGAAGATTTGTACCAGCAATACTTGACCCGGCTATCTGAGAGCCGGGAAATTGAAAAGAGCATGATAAATGCTATGAAAGAGAAATATGAGGTAATCCTCTCATTTTACCATTATCTTGTATACTATCATTAGCTTCCAAAGACCAGCTTGTTATGATAAGCTGGTTTCATAAAATAGCTAAGGCCGCTAACAGTGTAGCCCCCAAGGGCCGGCTCATCTTCTTAAGATGAGTCGGGTCTTAAAAATTGAAGAAATTCGACCTGTAGCCCCCAAGGGCCGGCTCATCTTCTTGAGATGAGTCGAGTCTTGAAGATTGAAGAAATTCGACCTGTAGCCCCCAAGGGTCGGCTCATCTTCTTGAGATAAGTCAGGTCTTGAAGATTGAAGAAATTCGACCTGTAGCCCCCAAGGTCTGGCTCATCTTCTTGAGATGAGTCGGGTCTTCTCCATATCTTAATTTCGAAAGAACTGATATGCATTAGTCCCCAAGTGTCAAAGATATTGCTTGCAATCTTCTTGGGACTTGATAAAGAAGTAAGCCGTCCTATGGCGGCATGAAATTATCTGTAGAAGTATTTGCTGATTCTTCTTGTGCATCTATGAGGGATATGTTGAGGATGCTGAGTTGGTTGTTGTGAAACTGCAGAAACATCTCAAAGAAGAAAGAAAATTGAAAACTGAAGCTGAGTCCATGGCGGCTCATTTTGAAGATTCTGCACGTCAGGCGAATGAACGTCTTGAATAGGCCATAAAGTTGTTTGAGGCGAAAAAGGCCATCCTGACAAAATGTGCGGAAAAGGCTGAAAAGAAACTCAACCCTTTGAAGGAAAGATATGCCACTCTTGTGAAACAGATCAACGAGATATTGACAACAATCTTTGGTATGTGTTCCGTCTCTCTTTTGCCAATGTACCGGCTTATGACTGTGCGGCGGCTTATTGTACCTACTTTCTCTTTTGTTTGCAAGGCGAAAAGATCATAACCTTGTAGAGCTGCCAATTGTGAAGTTGAAAGCTATTTTCACATACGTAGAACAACTGTTCATAGGCTCTGTTTATTCCATCATGGCAGTGAAAAATCTGAAACACCCGCCAAGGAATATCAAGGACATGTTGAAGCAACTCTCCACCGTGCCACAGTGGGTGACTGAAACCCGGAAATCGGCGGCTCGAGGAGGGGCAAACATGGCACTCGCTTGAGCAAAAGCATATCTGCCAGAATTGGACGTGGAGCTCCTAAAAGGTGGCTTCCCGGAGTTTAAACTCGACGGTTCCGCATTCACTCATTCAGATTATGCGAAGTGCATCACGAAGACTCGGCCACTAGCCTCTTTAATAGCTGAGGAGATGGATCTCTCAAAATATCATCCTGCATACACCACCGACAACGAGCGTGTTAACGCACCCAAGGACGAGCCGTCTGACCTGGTGCCTCCTCGACGTAAGAGAACTTTTGCTCCTGACGTTGATGCGGCAGCTCTTGTTGAAGGAACAACAAATTTTGAATCTTTGATCTCAATTCTATGGCAACAGAGGGGCCAGTAGGTTGATGATCATGAGCCAGCGGAGTCAGATCTAGAGGCGGCTGATGATAGAGCATGAAGACATCTCGGAAGCTAGATGAATCGCCCCTACAGAGCGAGCCCCCTTGTGGAAGGATTTTTTTAAGAATTGTGTGGCCTCCATCGTGAGCCTGTAATAGGGGTAATGTTTTCAAAACTTCAGAATTGCTCTATCGTGCCATCGTGCACGTTGGCGCCTTTTGTTGGTGCTGAACTCCAATCTGTTGAGCTTCTGTTGGTATGTTTATGCTACTCTTATTACCTGTTCTTGCACTTTTCTTGCTTCGTGCTTAATGAGTCTTATCTCATCTATAAGGCAGGTCAGGAATAAGCCGGCAAAATAACTTGGTTTTCGAGACTCAAGTCTATCGAATTCTCCTTCAATGACATTGAAGATGGATAATCTGGAAACTGGTCATAATATGAACTCAGTTATGTAACCCAGTCATTTAAATATAAGCTGGTAATAAGGATAACATTGTACCTGAAAATTACGAGTATATAAATAATATTTTTAATAGGCCGGCTTAGTGAGACTCGGAAAAAGGAGACTGGCTTTCGAGGCGCAAGTCTTGGTTCAATGAAGCAGGTATGATAACCCATGGTTTATCCTAGCTTTCTGTATGCCGGATCTCACATGACTCAAGCCAATGTTTTAACCTTAAAAAGTTCAGGGTCCAAAAGGATTAACTTTTCAAGAGTACATGGGGTCATCATCAAGCATACAGACATGTTTAACCATATTTAATGGCGTTTTTGCCGGGTCAAGAGGGTGAGAAAGCTAAACTCGATGAGTTGGAAGCCCCCAAGTGACCTATGTTTCAAACAATAAAGACTCATGCTCAATTTATAGGCTGAAACGACAAAGACCCCGAGTTTCAGGGGTGCCGGCTTTATTATATTTGAACATAAAAGAAGTATATAAAGAATTTTGCAGGGGGGGTACAAAAAAGTGAGTCGGTGGCCCCTAAGTGTAATAAGGCCGTAGGTGTGCAATATTCCAGGGCCGAGTTGTCTCCTCCTCAGAAGTGTATGATCCTTCTCGTAAGTTGACCAGCTAACATGAACCATTATTGAGGTTTCGACTGATGACGAAAGGACCCTCCCAAGGCGGGGAGAGCTTGTGCATCCCTGTTTGATCTTGAATCAGGCGGAGCACTAAGTCGCCTCCTTGAAAATTGCGACTTCGGACTCTACGGCTGTGATAACGACGTAGGTCTTGCTGATATATGGCAAATCTGGCTGCTGCTGTCGGAATCGGGGCTCCACAGACCCAAGAAGGTTCGAACTCTAGGGCGTGTGCGAAGATCTCAACCAGCTCTAGCCTCAAGCTCGCCACCCCACAGCCAAGCCTCGTCGAATGTGTGCGAGCGAAGTAGAAGATGGACACATAGATTTACCCAGGTTCGGGCCACCTTGCGGTGTAAAACCCTACTCCTGCTTTTGGTGGATTAGCCTCATGAGGAGGTTTGGGGATGAACTAGTACAGTGGTTGAGCGACATCGCGAGGGCTCTGAGGTGAGGATGGATCGGTCTCTCCCTCTCCGGCGAGTGCTAGTCCCTATTTATAGTGGCCCTGGTCCTCTTCCCTTATCGATTGGCGGGAAGGGATCCCACAACGGCCAATTTTGAAAGGGGACAAGAAGTACATATTATCCTGACTAAAGGTGGTCTTCGCGTGCAAAGCTTCTGGGCGTGGCGCAGTGGTGGGCTCGGCGATGCCATCCATCTTGCCGAGCCCATGCTCTTGGTCTTGTTGCATCGGAACGGAAACCTTTGGGGGGTCCCTCGGGAACCCGTGTACGTCCTTGCCTCCTTAGCACAATAGAGGAAACTGTCCCCTCTGCGCCCGCTGGCGCCCGCCTGGCTTTGGTCGTCATGGCTCACGTCACCGCAGCCTCCTGAGGCCGGGTGCCTGCATAGGAATCTCCGGTCCTCGGGAGGCAGCTCCCCTGGAGGTCTTGGCGCTATTCCCCTCGTGAGGCCGGGGCCCTCACGAGGGTCTTGTTTTGGGGAGTTTGCTTCCAGGCCGTACCGGGCCGTCGAGGTGGGCCACGCACTGGGCCGCAGGCAGGCAGGTCTAGGTACCCCCGATCCCAAAACGCCAACAGTAGTCCCCGGGCCCAAGGCGCGCTCGGGTTGGTTTTGGGCAAATCCAAGGAAGGAAGGCCAAAGCGCCGCGTGCCCAAATCGCCTGCGGGCCAGGCTCGATGCATGGCGCACAACGGGATGCGGATGCCTCCATTTCCCCACGCCGCCTCGGCAACCGCCCTGACTGACAAGGGCTGGCGCGTGATGCGGGGCCATCATTGCCCGGAATGCGGAGGGGCGCCGGTTGGCCTCCGACCAACTATAAGTGGGCGAGGGAGACAAAGCACCTGGCCCGTCTTCATCTTCTTACCTCCTCATTCCAAGCCGCTGCTTCCACGGCTATGGCGCCAGTGAGGAGATTCTCTGCCGCTGAGAAAGGGAAGGCCTGCCTGGAGGGACCGAACTCGCCGCCGCCCAAGAGGGGCCGCAGCCGTCCCCGCAAGTACACCGCAACGTCTGCGGTGGCTCCCCGAGGGCGCGGGCACACTCCTGTGAAGGCCGGCACTACCTCCGGCAGCCGTAGGAAGGCTCCTTCCCAGACAGATGGCAGCAGTAGCCGTGCCGCCCGTGGCCGAGGGGGGAAGTTTGCGACAGGCGCCCGGCCGTCCCGCACACGATCCCACTCGTCCTACGCAGCCCAGGAGTTCGTGGTGTTGGCGGAGAGGCCGGCAATCACCTGGCTCCAGCTCTCGTGCTTCTTCATGGAGGCGCTTCCGGCTGGAGGGCCTGCCGGCCTATGGCTGCAGGCCGATGGCTGTTGCAGCGAGGCCTCGTGGGTGGAGGTCGAGGTCACTCCCGCGGGCTACGTGTTCCTGAACCGCGTGTGGCAGACGTTCGCCCGCGCTTGCGGCCTGCAGTGGAGGCGTACCCTCCACTTCAAGCACGACGGGGCAGCGACGGTCTTTGTCAAGATCTTCGGGGAGGACGGCAGGCGCTTGGGGTGCTGCCCGGAGGGCGATGACAGCGACAGCGACGACCTCTCCGCCGACGACAGCCATCGCGGTGGCGGCGTCCTCGGCGGTGAACTTGCCCTTGGCGACGGTCGCAGCACTTCCAGTAGCAGCGACACCTCCTTCGGGGGAAGCTCGAGCGACGACGACTACGACGAGCCGCCACGTCGGCGCGCCCGGACCAAGGAGGGCGGCGAGCCGCCGCGGCGCCATGCCCCTGCCTTGGAGATCGTCGAGCCGCCATGCCGCCGTGCCCCCGTCAAGGAGCAGGAGGACTCTGACTGAGCGCGTGCACCGCCGGAGCCAGGCCTCAGGAGTGGTGGTCCTTGGGAGGCCGCCTTTTGTTTGTTTTTATTTCCTCGATCAAGAATCATGGAGGCCCCATGGGAGCGTGTAATGAACTATGGCACTTGCACATTTATGTTAGCGTTTTTCATCTCATACTCTAATGTTCATGTTGCTACCAATTGAAAGTTCCTGCTTGTCGCGATTAGGATAACTTAGCTCGGTGTATTCGTGGCGGGTTCCTGCATCGTGAGGTGCAGCTGGGGCACCGGGGTGGCTTAGAGATCTAGCTGAGGGGGCTTCTTCCTTGTGGACCGGGCGGCTTTGGGGCCTCGAGGGGTGCCCATTGCTCGTGAGGTTCCTGGGGGGTTTTCGAGGAGTCAGGGCCTCCGGAGGTGCCTCCTCAAGGCACCGCATCATGCGACGGTGCTGAAACGCGCTTTACATAGGGTTAGGGTTCCTTGATAATGAGCCAAATCACGATTTCCCTTTCCTTGATCGTCCTCCTCCCAGCGACCATTTTTGGTTGGAGCCCCCGAGGGAGGGTCGATCGTCGCTGGTATGCCGGGTCGCGATGCCCGACAAGGCCAGGAGATGAGCGCTCCTGAGGCTGGGGGCCTGAGGCAACATGTGCCTGCTGGCTCGCTTGAGAGCGTCGCGCAAGGATTAGGATGCCAAAGCTTTGGCGAGGTGCACACCGTGTCCAGCCCCCGCTCGCGGGGCGCGCGCGTGAGAGAGAAAGCTGGCAGGTGCCAGACCTCTTTAAAAATGAGACTTCAAAACGGGAAACACTGCAAGGAGAAAAAATTCCCACCCCTTTTTTAAATAAAGACGCGAAAACTTCAAGCTTCATTCCAAGAAGTGGCAAATTTGGTTACAAAAGAGAGCAAAGAACAGCCGCGTCCGGCACCTATGCTAGTCTTCCCACCAGCGCGGAGCATGGGGCCTCCACTAGGCGTGGGCATAGTCGTTGAAAGACCGTGTCGTCCGCCAGCGCGGAGCATGGGGCTTCCACTTGGGCGTGGGTGGGAACCCCTCCGCGTCCTTGGGGGGCTCCGGGCGTATACAACCCACTCATTATTACGTGAGAGTGTCACGGGTAGAACTTGCGGAGATGCTGGATGTTCCAGGCATTCTGGATGGGGACCCCGTCCTGAGTCTCCAGGCGTACGACGCCAGGCCTGGAGACGTGAGCGACCCTGAACGGGCCCTCCCACATGGGCGAGAGCTTGTGCAAGCCCTCCATGGAAAGGACCCGCCTCAGGACGAGGTCACCAACTTCGAGGGTCCTGGAGCGGACACTACGGCAGTGGTAGCGCCGCAGCGCCTGCTGGTACCTCGCTGCGCAGAGCGAGGCTTGGCGGTGGGCCTCCTTCCCGAGCACGAGATTTGTTCCCCGCGAGGCATCCTGATGCTCCTCGTCGAATGCCAAGACGCGTGGGGAGCGATGCTTGACCTCGTGCGGGAGGACCACCTCAGCCCCGTAGACGAGGAAGAACGGGGTCTTGCCGGTGGGCTTAGTTGCGGTGGTGCTGATGGACCACAACACGGACTGAAGCTCACCGAGCCAACCCCTGCCGCAGGCCTCAAGCTTCTTCCTGTAGCTCCTCGTCTTGAGGCCCCTCAGGACCTCCGCATTGGCGCGCTCAGCCTAGCCGTTGCTCCGTGGGTGCGCCACCGAAGCGTAGCATATCTGCGTTCCAAGCTTAGCACATTATGTCCTAAAGAGGTTGCTTGTGAACTGTGAGCCATTATCGGTAATAATACGGTTGGGGACACCGAAGAGGCTGACGAGGCCCTTGATGAACTTGACAGCCGAGCTGGCGGGGATGGTGCGCACGGGCTCCACCTCCGCTCACTTGGTAAACTTGTCGATGGCGACATAGAGGTAGCGGTAATCGTCGGCTGCCCGAGGAAAAGGCCCTAGTATATCCAGTCCCCAGACCGCGAAAGGCCAGGAGAGCAGGATAGTCTGGGGACCCTGCGCGGGCTGATGAATCTGCTTGGCGTGAAATTGGCAGGCCTCGCAGGATCGGACTAGCTCGGTGGCGTCGTGGACCGCTGTGGGCCAGTAGAAGCCGCCGCGGAACACCTTCCCCACGAGGGTGCGAGATGAGGGGTGGTGCCCGCAATCGCCGCCGTGGATGTCGACCAACAGCTCGTGCCCCTGCTCCTCGGATATGCACCGCAGCAAGACATCGTTGGGGCACCTGCGGTACAGCTCGCCGTCCTGCAAGCAATAAGCAGTGGCCTGGCGGACCACGTGCTCCGCGTCCTCCTCCTTCACCGGCAAGGTGCCGCGGAGCAGGTACGCCTTGAACTCCTCGGTCTAGTCGCCGGCCTGAGGTTCCAGCGCCAGGAGCAGTCGAGCTCCTAAGGCCGGACCACAGGCCGGGGCACCTGAAGGCGGAGCCGGTGGCAGCTCCTCCTGAAGCGATGCCGGGCCTGCGGCCGGGGGTGCCGCCGATGGCTTGAAGAGCCTCTCCTCAAAGACGCCAGGCTCCTGAGGCTCACGACGCGACGCCCTCTTGGCGATGTCGTCTGCTTCCTTGTTCGTGCCTCGTGGGACGTGCTGCAATTCCAAGCCCTGGAAACGCTTTTCAATTTTACGTACCTCTTCCAAGTATGCCGCCATGTGCTCGTCCTTCGGCTTGTACTCCTTGTTGGAGAAGTTGATGAGGAGCTGGGAGTCGCCCTTGATGGTGAGGCGCTTGACCCCCAGGGCGGCGGTGGCCCTGAGGCCAGCGATCAAGCCCTCGTACCCCGTGATGTTGTAGGAGACTTTCTCGCCATGTTGGAAGCAAAGCTGCACGGCGTAGTAAAGCTTGTCCTGGGTCGGGGAGATGAGCACAACTCCAGCCCCCGCGCCCCGCCGTGCGAAGGCTCCATCAAAGTGCATGACCCAGCTGTTGGGCGCCTCATCGCCAGGCACGAGGGACTGGCCCTCATCCAGCCCCCGGTCGGGAGCGTCCGTCCACTCCGCCACGAAGTCAACGAGGGCTGTGCCCTTGATGACCCTGGTTGTGCTGAACTCCAGGTGGAAGGCCTGCAGCTCGATGTTCCACTCCGCAACCCTTCCAGCAGCGTTGGGGCTGCGCAACACCTTCTCCAGGGGGTATGCAGAGACGACCTTGATGGGGTGGCCCTGGAAGTAATGGCGCAGCTTCCTTGAGGCGACAAGGAGTGCGAGCAGGAGCTTCTGCTGCATAGGGTAGCGCGCACGCGCGTCCCGCAACATGGTGCTGACGTAGTACACCGGGTGCTCGACGAGGGACGAGGTGTCGGTGCCGCCCTGCTCCGCATGGGGCGCGAGGGACTTGGGTGCCCTATCGGTTGATGAAGTGACGAGGGCCTCAGGAGCGCCATCCTAAGGTGGCGAACGTTGTGCGGCCCCTTGCGGGCCGCCTTGCTCCGCGCTTGTGCTGGCGCATTCCTCTCGGAGCGCCATGAGCGTGGCGCTGGCTGAGTGGGGGGTGGCCGCCAAGTAGAGCATCAGGGGCTCGCGAGGAAGAGGTGCCACCATAACAGGTGGGCTCGTTAGGTACGGCTTGAGGTCCTCGAAAGCCGCCTCCGCTTCAGGGGTCCACTCGAAGGGGCCCTTCCTCTTCATGAGCTTGAAGAAGGGGAGGGCGCGCTCGCCAAGCTTGGAGATGAAGCGTCCCAAGGAGGTCACGCAGCCCGCCAGTTTCTGCATTTCCTTGAGAGTCTGAGGGGGGCGCATTTTCCCGATTGCCTTGATCTTCTCTGGGTTGGCCTTGATCCCTCGGTGCGACACCAAGAAACCAAGTAGCTTGCCGGACGGGACCCCAAAAACACACTTCTCCGGGTTGAGCCTCAGGTTCACTCGACACAGGCTGGCGAACGTCTCCTCCAGGTCCTCGATCAGGGTCCTCGCCTCTCGCGACTTGACCACGATGTCGTCGACATACGCCTCCGCATTTCTCCCAAGTTGCGGCCCAGGGCGATGCGCATCAACCGCTGGAAGGTCGCGCCCGCGTTCCACAGCCCGAAGGGCATGCAAGTGTAGCAATACACGCCGCATGGGGAGAGGAAGGCTGTCTTCTCGACGTCCTCCACCGCCATCTTGATTTGGTGGTAACCTGAGAAAGCATCTAGAAAGCATAACAGATCGCACTCGGCGGTGGAGTCCACGATCTGGTCGATGCCCGGGATCGGGAAGGGGTCCCGAGGATAGCCTTGTTGAGACTCGTGAAGTCGACGCACATGCGCTCCTTCCCACCCTTCATGGGGACGATCATTGGGTTGGCCAGCCAATCCGGGTGCCGCACTTCCCGAATAACACCAGCCTCCTGCAGCTTGCTGACCTCTTGGACGATGAACGCTTGTTTCTCTTGTGGTTGTTGTGTTTCCTTTTGCTTCACTCGGTGCGCATTGGGGTACACCATTAAGTAGTGTTCGATCACCTCTCTCGGGACGCCCACCAGGTTGCACGCCACCCACGCAAACATGTCCTTGTTCACACGGAGGAAGTCAACCAGTGCCTTCTCCTGCTCCGGGGGAAGGCCGGCGCCAATGGTGAAGGTGGGGCCCGGGCTCCCGTCTTCAACAAGCACCTGCTTCGTCTCAGCCCGGTCCTGAGAGAATAGTTGTTTCTTCTTCACGGGCGCGGCCTCCGGAGCCTGCGTGATGCTCTTGGTGTCGGGGCGCGAGGCCACTGCGGCCTTGTAGACGAGTTTGAGGGCTCGAACCGCGTCCTTGGTGTCTCCAGCCACAGTGATGATGTCACTGCTACCAGGCATCTTGGTGATGTTGTAGCCTGGGTGCGTCGCCACCATGAACTTGGCGAGGGCCGGATATCCCAGGATGGCGTTGTACGGGAGGCCGATGTGGGCCACGTCGAAGTCGATCAGCTTTGTGTGGTAGTTGTCGTGAGTGCCGAAGGTGACGGGGAGGCGCACCTGCCCCAAGGGGGTGGCGGAGCCTCTGACCACCCCTGAGAAGGGCCTGAAGGGCGCGAGCTGGTCGTAGGGCACCTAAAGCATGTCAAAGGCCTCCACAGAAAGGACGTTGAGGCCGGCGTCACCGTCGATGAGGGTCTTGGTGACCGCGACATTACTGATGGTGGGCGTGCACAGCATGGGGAGCGCACCCGCAGCGACCGCCGTCCTGGGATGGTCCCTGGAGTCGAAGGTGATGTCGGTCTCCGGCATCGCCCTGCTCCGCGGGGTCTCGGGCCACGGCCGAGCTGCGCCCGCCTGGCGGAGAAGCTTCTTGACATTGCGACCGGACGCAGGCGCCTGCGACCCACCGAGGATACAAGCGACCGCGGGCTTGGCTGGGCAACCCGCGGCGTTCCCACAGGCCACGGGCTGCCAAGCCTGGAGGGCGGCGTCTGCCATGGGGATGATGGGGCGAGGGCGGAGCACGGCTGATGAAGAAGGAGCTCCGACACGCCCCAACCTGGCGTCCCAAATGTCGGAATCGAGGCTCCGCAGACCCAAGAAGGTTCAAACTCTAGGGCGTGTGCGAAGATCTCAACCAGCTCTAGCCTCAAGCTCGCCACCCCACAACCAAGCCTCATTGAATACATGCGAGCGAAGTAGAAGATGGACACAGAGATTTACCCAGGTTCAGGCCACCTTGCGGTGTAAAACCCTACTCCTGCTTTTGGTGGATTGGCCTCACGAGGAGGTTTGGGGATGAACTAGTACAGTGGTTGAGCGACCTCGCGAGGGCTCTAAGGTGAGGATGGATCGGTCTCTCCCTCTCCGGCGAGTGCTAGTCCCTATTTATAGTGGCCCTGGTCCTCTTCCCTTATCGATTGGCGGGAAGGGATCCCACAATGGCCAATTTTGAAAGGGGACAAGAAGTACATCTTATCCTGACTAAAGGTGGTCTTCTCCTGCAGAGCTTCTGGGCGTGACGTAGTGGTGGGCTCGGCGATGACATCCGTCCTGCCGAGCCCGTGGTCTTGGTCTTGTTGCACCGGAACAGAAACCTTTGGGGGGTCCCTCGGGAACCTGCGTACGTCCTTGCCTCCTTAGCACAAAAGAGGAAACTGTCCCCTCTGCGCCCGCTGGCGCCTGCCTGGCCTTGGTCATCATGGCTCACGTCACCGCAGCCTCCTGAGGCCGGGTGCCTGCATAGGAATCTCCGCTCCTCGAGAGGCAGCCTGAGGAGGCCGCTCCCCTGGAGGTCTTGGCGTTGTTCCCCTCACGAGGCCAGGGCCCTCACGAGGGTCTTGTCTTGGGGAGTTTTTTTCCAGGCCTTACCGGGCCGTCGAGGTGTGCCACGCAGTGGGCCGTAGGCAGGCAGGTCTGGGTACCCCCGATACCAGAACGCCGACAGCTGCTAAGTCACGTTCTTCTTCCAGGGCGTCCAGGGAATCTTGGCATGCTAGCTCATTGTCCGCCTCAACATAGGCAGTAACCCGAGGCGAGTCATGACGGATATCACTTGGTAGAACCGCCTCGGCTCCGTAAACCAGGAAAAAAGGAGTGTATCCTGTGGATCTATTTGGCGTTGTTCGAATACTCCAAAGTACTAAAGCGAGTTCTTCAACCCAACAACCCGGTGTGCATTCAAGGGGCACCATGAGCCGGGGTTTGATTCCTATCAGGATCTCCTGGTTGGCTCTTTCAGCTTGCCCATTGGGCTGTGGATGCGCAACTACTGCTAAGTGGAGCCGGATGTGCTCTCGTTGGCAGAATTGTTCCATGGCTCCCTTGGACAGATTGGTACCATTATCAGTAATGATGCTGTGAGGGTAGCCAAAACAGAAAATCAACTTCTTCAAAAATTTGACCGCAGTTTCTGCATCACAATTGCAGACCGGCTCTGCTTCGACCCACTTAGTGAACTTATCAACTGCCACTAATAAGTGGGTTTTCTTGTTAGAAGACGGCTTAAATGGACCAACCATCTCTAGCCCCCCAGACCGCAAACGGCCAGGTACATGAGCCCGTCGACCAAACTTTTGGCACCCATCGCACTTGCGCACAATCTCCTCGGCGTTGGCATGAGCCGTCAGCCAATAAAAACCATGCCGGAAAGCTTTGGCCACCAGTGATTACGAGCCGGCATGATGTTCGCAATCGCCAGCATGAATCTCATTAAGTATTTCCTGGCCTTCCTCAGGGGAAACACACCGTTGAAACATGCCAGTGCTGCTTCGACGATGTAACTTGCCATTGATGATTGTCATTGACTTTGACCGCCGAATGATTTGTCGAGCAACGACTTCTTCCTCTGGGAGTTCCCCTCGAGTCAGGTAAGCCAAATACGGCACAGTCCAATCAGGGGTAGTGTGTAGAGCCGCCACCAAGTGTGCCTCCGGGTCTGGAACAACTATGTCCTCCTCAGACGGTAATTTGATCGATGGGCTGTGAAGAACGTCTAAAAAGACGTTGGGCAGCACCGGCTTTCTCTGTGAGCCAAGTCTAGACAAGGCATCAGCCGCCTCATTAAGCCGGCGATCTATATGGTCGACTTGATAACCTTGGAAATGACCCACCACATCAGAGACTACCCGTCGATGAGCCGCCATCAGGGGGTCTTTAGAATCCCAAGTCCCTGAAACTTGCCGAGCCACTAAATCTGAGTCGCCCAAGCATCTGACCCAGCTAAGATTCATCTCTTTAGCTATTCTGAGCCCATGTAAGAGGGCTTCATACTCAGCTGCATTGTTAGTACATGGGAACATGAGCCGTAAGACGTAACAAAATTTGTCACCTTTCGGAGAAGATAATATGACTCCAGCTCCCGAGCCCTCCAGTTGCCTAGACCAATCAAAATGTATAGTCCAGTACGTGTTATCTGGCCTATCTTCTGGAATCTGTATCTCTGTCCAATCGTTGATAAAATCCACCAGCGCCTGGGACTTCATAGCGGTTCGGGGTGCATATTTCAAATGGTGGTCGCCAAGCTCAATAGCTGTAGGACCGAAAGTATGTCTAGAGGGGGGGGGGTGATTAGACTACTTGACAAAATAAAATTTCTACCTTTTCCCAATTTTTAGTGTTGGCAGATTTTAACATTCATGGCAAGTCAAGTACACCCTACACATGCATGTCTAAGAGTATAGCAGCGGAAAGTAACAACAAGCAAGAGTAGAAAGGAAAGGTAGGAGGATCAAATGCAATCTTTCGGCTCCCGTCCACGGTTATTGTGCCTTTGAATCCCGGCATCTTGAGTTTGAGATAGACGTAGCATGGACGAGCCATGAAACGAGCGTAAGCCGGCCGTCCGAAGAGAGCATGATAAGGGCTCTTTATTTTGACAACTTCGAACATCGAAGGCTCGCATCTGTAGTTGAATTCATCTCCGAAGGCCACATCAAGCTTAATCCGCCCGATTGGATAAGCAGACTTTCCGGGGACGATTCCATGAAAAACTGTCGTTGAAGGAAGCAACTTTCTCTCCGACAGATTTATTCGGCGAAAGGTTTCGTAATATAATATGTTTATGCTGCTGCCTCCATCCATAAGGACCTTGGACAGGGTATACCCGCCAATTTGAGGTGCCACCACCAAAGCTAAACCGCCTGGATTGTCAACCCGGGGGGGGGGGATGATCCTCCCTGCTCCAGGTAATTGCGTGTTCGGACCAGTTGAGGTACCTGGGGACCGCCGGCTCAGCCATGTTGACTGACCTACTCTTGAACTTGTTGTCCCGCTTGCAGGTATTAGTGCTGAACACATGGTATTGACCACAATTCAGCTGCTTCGGATCTTTCTGGAAAACACCTTGACTGTCATGCTGCTGATGCTCTGTTCCTGAGTCGCTGTGCGCCCTCTCAGAGCCGCCTGGTGCTCCAAACGCGAGCGATGCTTGCGCCGCCGTGTTTACCGTAGCGCGGACAGAGGCCTACAGGGGGAAACCGCGAAGTTCCTCGGGGGCCTCTGCTCCAAACGCGCCCCCAAGCCTGGCATCCGAAATTGATGATGATTGCTCCCTTAATAGCCGGTTCGTCCGAGGGACTGACCTGCCGAGAGGGCTCGACAACGTCGTGACGTTGGCCGGCTTGACGCCGGTCTGATTGGGCACACCGAGCCGGCTCGATGATGTCGGTGCAGATGTCCGGCTCGGGCACCGATGCACCGATCTTGCCGATGAAGACATGAATCTTGCCAAAGGGGACCCGGTAGCCGTACTCGATCGGGTCGGCTTCGGGGCCCCAGCCAGAGTCGTCGATGTAGATCTTGCCGCGACGGTTTTAGTCATACGACCAACCGCATAGCTCCCGAACCCTGGAAGGTCTCCCTTTGAGAACTCAACTCCACCGGGCGAGAGCCCCACGGTGGGCGCCAACTGTCGTGGTTTTGTCATGGCAAATGTCCTCATGCAAGGACATAGGTGTGAGGCCATCGCCGCTAGGTGACGACTCAAAGGAGTTGAACGGGAAAGAGAGTCGGGTTTACCCAGGTTCGGCCCCTCTGATGGAGGTAATAGCCTACGTCCTGCTTTGTGTGTATTGATGGATAGATCTCGATTACAAGGGTGTGGAATCGCTAACCTAGCTATCGAGAGATTGTAACTTGAGTCTTTCGGTCCTAGGGACTTGCCTTTATATACAGGTCAAGACCCTAGGGTTTACAACAGAGTCCGAGTCATATCGTGACTCATAACCTATAACGCCTCTAACCCGCCTTGCTCCTTAAGCAAGGAAACCGGTCGGCGCCTTCCGCCCTGTGGGCCTTGAGCCATCGTCTTCACGTGTTGGGCCGCCCGGTGACTTAGTCAGCCACCTCCTTGCTTGTCTTGTCTTCATGACTCGGCCCATCTTAAATTTGACTGTAAAACCGTCAACATATTAACCCGGCCCCATAGGGCGGGTTATATCGCGGGGCTATATCCCCGACAGTGTGCTTAATGTTATGTATTATTATCCAGTGATGTGTGGCTATTCTATGATGTTTGAGTAGTTCCTTTTTGTCCTATGGGTTGATTGATGATCTTGATTGATTTGAGTTGCGTTGTTTATTTTGATGCTGTCCTAAGGTGCCTTCTGTGAGGCGCACATGTGAAGGAATCCCGCTGGAGGGTTTGCAATATGTTCATGATTCACATATAGTGGGTGGCTAAAGTGACAAAAGCTTACACCCGAGTAAGGGGATTGTTGGCGTATGGGAGTAAAGAGGACTTGATGTTTAATGCTATGGTTGGGTTTACCTTAATGATTTCTAGTAGTTGTGGATGCTTGCTAGAGGTCCAATCATAAGTGCATATGATCCAGGTATGGAACGTATGTTAGCGTATGCCTCTCCCTCATATAAAACTGCAATAATGATTACCGATCTTGTTATTAATTGCCTAGGACAATCTCGCAAATCCTATCACCACTTTTCCACACTCGCTAAATTTACTTTATTGTTCTTTTATCAAAACAGCACATAACTTTTATTTCCACGTTCTTTATTATCTTGCAAACCTATCTATCACACCTACTAAGTACTTCTAGTTTCCTTCCCGCAAAGTAGTTTCACACTTGTTCTAGGTAAAGTAAGCGTTAGCATGCGTAGAGTTGTATCGGTGGTCGATAGAACTTGAGAGAATATTAATTCTACCTTTAGCTCCTCGTTGGGTTCAACACTCTTACTTATCAAAAAAGGCTACAAACGATCCCCTACACTTGTGGGTTATCAATAGGTCAGAGAGAATTAGAAAGGTATAACAATCATGCATAATTGAATTGAGAGAATACTCAATTAATCCAATGAATAATCTGATCATAAACCCACAATTCATCAGATTCCAACAAACACACCACAAAAAAAGATTACATCGGATAGATCATCGTGAGAATCGCGAAGAACATGTTATTGAAGATCAAAGAGAGAGAAGAAGCCATCTAGCTACTAGCTATGGACCCGTAGGTCAGTGGTGAACTAATCACACATCATCATGGAGGCAGCAAGGTTGATGTAGATGGCTTCCGTGATCGATTACCCCTCTGGCAGAGTACCGGAAAATGCGTCGAGATGGGATCATGGAAGAACAGAGACTTGCGGCGGCGAAAAAAGTATTACAGGTTGCTCTCTATTGGCTTTGAGGTAATTGAAGATATATAGAAGTGGAATTAGATCAGGAGGTTCCCACGAGCCGTGGGGGCACGCCCTGCCCCCCAGGGTGCACCGTGGCGGCTCGTGGCCACCTCGTAGGTCTTCTGGCCTCCTCCCGAAGCTTCCTGGGTTTCTTTTTGGCCAAAAAGTCCCGTAAATTTTTATCCAATTTGGACTCCGTTTGATATTGATTTTCTGAAAAGTCCAAAAACAGGCAAAACATAGGAACTGGCACTGGGCACAGTTAATAGGTTAGTCCAAAAAATTGATATATAATTGCATATAAAGTATTCAAGGTTGATACTATAATAGCATGAAACAATCAAAAATTATAGATACGTTGGAGACGTATTAGGGCTGATTTGGATCCATATGTTTCATGCTATGGTTAGATTTATCTTAATTCTTCTTTCATAGTTGCGGATGCTTGCGAGAGGGGGTAATCATCAGAGGGTTGTTTGTTCAAGTAAGAATAGCACCCTAGCACCGGTCCACCCACATTTCAAATTATCAAAGTACCGAACGCGAATCAACTAAACATGATGAAACGTGACTAGACAAAATTCCCATGTGTCCTCGAGAGCACTTTAATTCATATAAGAGAATGTTCCATCTTGTCCTTTGCTATAAAAAGGATTGGGCCACCTTGATGCACCTTTGTTACTATTGTTACTTGTTACGAATTACCTTGCTATAAAACTATCTATCACCGCTACCTTCAGTGCTTGCCAAAAATACCTTGCTGAAAACCACTTGTCATTTCCTTCTGCTCCTCATTGGGTTCAAACTCTTACTTCTCGAAAGGAATATGATTGATCCCCTATACTTGTGGGTCATCAGGACCCAAGTTCCTAAGAGAAATATGCACACATGGACATGGTGGTTGCAAGGTTGATCAAGATGGCTCCGGTGATGAATTCCCCCTTCAGCAGCACACCAGAACAGGCCTCTAGCTTGCGGCGACAGAAAAAATCATGAACAAATGGTATGGAGGGTTTCGGTAAATATAGGATTTATAGGCAAAAGACGGGCGAATGACGATGTCGAGGGGTGCCAAGTGGGCCCGCCACACTCACGCTTGTTCACGTGGGGTGGCCATCTCGGTCATGTGGGTGTCCCCATGCTCCCTCATGTGCCCTCTAGGATCTTTTTACTCCAAAAAAATATTCAAAAATCAACATTGTATTTTAGGATCCAAAACTATCGATTTTCTGTAAAACCAAAAACATGCAAAAAATAGTAATTTGCCCCACGCACTGAATTAATAGGTAGTTTAGAAAAAATAACTCAAATGATATAAAAAGTATCTAAAAGTGGTATTATAATATCATGAAACAATAAAAAATCGTTTGAGATGTATCATCCTCCTGGGGATGTTGTCATGGAGCTCAATATCTTCGGTCGGTCCTTAAGAGCATCTACAGCCGCGTATGAAAAATATGACCCCTCAAACGCGTGCGGACGTGCCCAGGCGCGTTCGTGGAGAGTGATGGGGCATGCCTCAAATTAGCACAACTGCATCCGGACACCTCATACTAGATTCTCAAATCCATACAAAAGCATGCAAACGAAAAAACCTACGTACTACGTAGAAACCTAGCTACTACTCCTCGTTGGAGATTTTGATGATCTGCGTTCCCGGCTCCGGATACATGGCGGTAGCTCCAGCTCCTCCGGCTGCTCCGCTCCGGCCTCCTCCTCTATCTCTGCCTCGAGTTCGACGAAGAGCAAGTCCGCCTGCTTCTACCGGAGGAACTGCCGGTTGGCCTCCACAGAGGCCTCATCCTAGATGGACTCTAGGATGGCCTGCTGCTCCGCCATCTCCTCGTGTTGGGCGACGGTGAACTCCGCCTCTGCCTCCGCCATGTTGAACCCCGAAGCAAGCTGCTCCACCTCGTCGTCCTCCAGATCCACCACCTCCATCGACTCTGGTTGTTTCTCTCTCTCCTCCTCCTCTGGTTGCTGCCCCTCCTCCTCCTCCTCCGAATCCGGCTAGTCCGGAGGCAGCCCGACAACGACGTGGGTGGCGCGCCTAGCCTAGATCTCCTCCTTGATCTGACTCTGGCACTCCGGCGTGAGCATCGCGTAGGTGGTGATCTTCCACCGGACCATGGTGATGTCGGAAAGCGTGGGAGAGAGTGGGAGAGCAAGGGAGAGGAGGCGGATGGGCTCGGGTGGCGGCGCAAAGAGGGAGGAGGTGGATGGGCGAGGGCTAGGGGACGCCGACCGGCTTAAATAGATGGATTTTTCCTTGGGCGGGGAGCCGGAGCGGCGCCACATGACGTTCACACCGCGGCGACGGAGGAGGCGTCCGTCGGACCGCCGGGTTTCCGAGCGATTCCGCGTGGGACCCCATCATCAGTCCTATGTGGCAGATGCGCCCGGGCGCCCCCATATCTGCCCCATTTTTGGGTTGGATATGAGGGGTGCCGGTCAGCCCGGGCATTTGTGGCCCGTTTGAGGCGCCCGTTTGGGTCAAAATTTCGTGACCTGTCAGTGATCGGGCGGCCCACCCGGCGGTTTGAGGGGGGTTTGGGGTGCCCGGCTGTAGATGCTCTAACGGTGTGTTAGGATAGTCCTATCCTTCATGTTGTTTTTGTAGATTTGCTTTGTAAGATGGCCACCACTATGTATCATTCAACCATGTACTTTGATATGTTGCTTTATCTATGAAGTGGGACGAAAATTAACTAACTAACACACTTTTTATTCTCAAAAGATTGTGTTTGTCAATGCATTAATCTGCAATAAACTACATCACATGCATGTGTGACCACTAGAGGAGCAAGCACTGTTACATACACTAGTGTGTTTTGCAGTGGTTTTACGTGCCTCAGAATCTAAATAGACTATTAGAATGCCCGTGTGTTGCTACGGGCTACAATACATGTAAATGAATCAAAGAAATGATTAAGGTCGTCTCTAAGGTTGAAGCGTATTTCTATATGAATCAAAGAAATGATTAAAATCATCTCTAAGGTCGAAGCTTATTTCTTCCTCATACGTCCAGCCATGTACGGGTGCCTAGTGCCAAAATTCAACAGTCTAGATAGTCCGAGATCCCCCTAATCAAGATCATATGAGGGGGAAAATGTGGTTGTACGGACTATCCTTCATGTTATCTTCAACACACGGGCCAAACACAAAACCCCACCCCACGACGCATCCTTCCCTCTTCTTGTTGCCTCCTCCCCTTCCCGCTCAGCTACCTGTCGTAGCGAGACATTTTTTCCTGGAGCCCTCTTCTTTAAAACCGAATGAATCATACCTCACCTTTGTCATGGCGCCCTCTCTCCTTCAGGCCGTACTTCCCCATGGACCGCCAAAGACGAGTCCCCCGCCAACCACCCCGCTTCGTTCCCCTCCCCCCGTGTTTGTGTCGATCCACCCCCGCCATAAGGGGGATGAAGCATGTACCGGTTCTACCACCGCAAGTGAAATGGCTCATGCAATTTAAGACTCCATCCCAAAAAGGTTGACACATTCTCGCTTCACTCTTGCAGCGACCAAATATCCTTGAATTTTTTTCTACATTCCAAGTGCCTCCTTCTCAAATGCACAACCCTAAAGAAGACAAAGCATTGTATTTCCCCTCCCAAGTTTTCATTTTCTTACCTCTCAAATTGTCACTGGCCACGTGCCTCCTCGGATGCTCAACCTTGAACAAGACAAGGCATTGTATTTGTCCTCCCATGTTCATTCTTCTTACCTCTCAAATTATCTCCAATACACAATGTGTTGTCTCTTCTTAACATCCGATAAGCCATATTATTGAGATAGTAAACCAAAAAACAAATGACATTGATAACAACGTGTTTGTCCATGGCTGCAATCAGTTTCAAAGGATGGTCGTGCGTTGCAACGGGAGCATACTTGTTCTCATGTTCTAGTGGCTCAAACACTAATTGTGTCTAACAAACGATCTCATGCACACCAAGCGACAATGTCTGACTTCTTTTTACCACCTCTCTCCATCCCTCTACAACTTGTTGAAAGCACATTTGCTCCCTTTGTGGTTTTGGTAATTAATAACAACATATAAGTCATTGAACTAATGTTTCCACTAAGTATATTTCAGGAAAAGTTCAATGATAGGATTGGCAAAAGGATTGTGGAGATACCCCAGGATGCAAGGAAATGGATTGGCAAAGCTTCAAGCAAGAGGACTCTACATTTTACTTTGTGAGAAATCACTTTGAGTCCATAGGAAAGCCAATACTATTAAAAGGGGGTAAGGTATTGTTGGTGAACAAAATGCTCATACGTGCACAAGTGATAGTCACCAAAAACACCCACAAGCTCTTCCACAAAAGTCTGTCCAAAGTCAAACATCCAAAATCGGTGCAACCAACACTTTCCACTCGGTGCCACCGATTCCCATACTCAGACAGACCTAAGCCAAACCCTAGCCTTTCGGTGCAACCGATTCTGCTTCGGTGCCACCGAGTTTGGGTTGCCAACTTTCTGTTACGTGGTTTCACAAAATCGGTACCACCGAGTTGTTGAATCGGCGTCACCAAGATTGGGCAATCTGACCGTTGGTCACCTTATCGGTGCAACCGAGTTTCATATATCGGTCTCACCGAGATTCAAAAGTTGCCACCTTTTGGTCACTTCGGTACCACCGAGATTAACACATCGGTGTCACCGAGTTGGTCATTTTGTGTGTAACGGTTGGATTTTTGGGGATGCCTATATATACCCCTTCACCACCACCCACTCGAAAGAGAAGCACTCAGAACTATTCCATACTTGCCCCATCATATTTTCTGAGAGAGAGCCACCTACTCATGTGTTGAGATCATGTCATTCCATTCCAACCATATGAATCTTGATCTCTAGCCTCCCCAAGTTGCTTTCCACCAATCCCATCTCTTCCACCAAGCTAAATCTGTGAGAGAGTGATTGTGTGTTGAGGAGTCTATCATCTTGAAGCACAAGAGCAAGGAGTTCATTGTCATTGCCGAGCCTATTACCTTTTGGAGGGTGGTGCCTCCTAGATTGGTTAGGTGTTGCTTGGGAGCCTCCTACTTCGTGTTGTGGAGTTGAACCAAGAAGTTTGTAAGGGCAAGGAGATCGCCTACTTCGTGAAGATCTACCCATAGTGAGGCTAGTCCTTCGTGAACGGAAGCCGTTATGGAATAGTCAAGGTTGCTACTTCGTGGACCCTTACGGGTGGAGCCCTCCGTGGACTCTCGCGACCGTTACCCTCCGTGGGTTGAAGACTCCATAAACATGGACTTACGATAGCACCACCTATCGGAACCACGGGAAAAATCATCGTGTCTACAATTGCGTTTGATCCTCCTACCCTTCCTTTCTACTCATGCTTGTTGTTACTTTCCGCTGCTATACTCTTAGACATGCATGTGTAGGGTGTACTTGACTTGCCATGAATGCTAAAATCTGCCAACACTAAAATTTGGGAAAAGGTAGAAATTTAATTTGGTCAAGTAGTCTAATCACCCCCCCTCTAGACATACTTTCGGTCCTACAAGTTGTATCAGAGCTTTGGTCTCCATTGCATTGGTCTCACAACCTAGGAGAGTATGGCATCTAGTGAGGGAAATTATCACCGTAGAGGTCCGTACTTTGATGGCACTAATGTTGGAAGCACAAAATGGAAATGCATGTTCTTGGTCATAACCCTGCCGTTTGGGCTGTTGTTCGTGTTGGCTTGCAAGGTGAATTCTTTGGTGATGGAAAGGAACCGGATCGTGAAGCGACCGCGGATGAATTGAAGATGTTGCAATACAACGCTCAAGCATGTGACGTTCTCTTCAACTGCCTATGCCCTGAAGAATTCAACAAAATCAGCCGTCTTGAGAATGCAAAAGAGATTTGGGATACTTTGGTTGATATGCATGAAGGAACCGAGTCCGTGAGAGAATCCAAGTTAGATGTTCTTCAAAGTCAGCTTGACAAGTTCAAGATGAAGGATGGTGAAGGAGTCGCAGAGATGTACTCGAGGCTAGCTCTCATCACCAATGAGATTGCCAGCTTAGGAAGCGAAGAAATGACCGACAAATTCATCATCAAGAGGATACTTAGAGCTTTGGATGAGAGATACGACACCGTGTGCACATTGATCCAAATGATGCCCAAATACAAAGATCTCAAGCCTACGGAAGTCATTGGAAGGATTGTTGCTCATGAGATGACACTCAAAGACAAAGAAGAGCTTCACAACAAGTCTAGCGGTGCTTACAAAGCCACAAGTGATGCTCCCGCAACTTCAAGCGACAACCTTGTCACCAATGAAGAGATAAGCCTCATGGTCAAGAAATTCAACAAGTTCTACAAGAATAGAGGCAAAGAACGTAGCTCCAACTCATGATATGATGAGAAGCGTTCGTCAAGTCGTGACCACAATTGCTACAATTGTGGGAAGCCCGGACACTACTCCAATGAGTGCACGGCTCCCTACAAACGAAGAGAAGAGTCACCTAGAAGACGAAGCTCAAAGAATGAATCACCTCAAAGAGAGAGAAGGAGTAGAGACGATCGTTATGAACGAAGACCCTCAAGGAGAAGTAGAGATTCGGAGAAGAAGGACAAGTACACCAAGAGCTACACAAGAACAAAACATCAAGCTCATGTTGGTGAATGGGTTTCCGGCTCCGACTCCGACGACAACTCCGAGAGAAGCTATCACTCCGACTCCGACTATAGTCAAGATGATGGTGTTGCCGGAATTGCACTAGTGACTACCAACTCCTATGATCTATTTGATTCACCAAATGAAGGGAGTGGAAGTTGCTTCATGGCTAAAGGACCCAAGGTATCACACCCCGAGTATCTTGATTTCAATAGTGATGAAGATGATTTGCTTTGTGATGATGACTTGCTCTTTGATGAAATTAGTAATGTTAGTCAAAATGAACTTGATAATTCTCATGCTAGTCAAGATAAGTCAATTGATGATGATAAGATGAAAATAGAACAACTAACTAAAGAACTAAACACTCTTAAGTTAGCTCATGAATCTACTCTTGAAGATCATAGAGAGCTTGTAAGAACTCATGAGAAGCTATGCTTCGAGAAGCTCAACTTGGAGCAAGAGCATGAGTTTCTTAAAGCTATCAATGACGATTTTCGAAAGAAGACTTCATCTTATCTAGCCAAACGACTACTCTTGTCTACATTCATGCCACAAGTTAAATCTAAACAAACTAGTAACAAAGTCAAGAAAGGTTCTTTATCTAGTAGCAACAATAAAAATGCTAAACCTAATGATGTTGCTTCTAATAGTTCTATTGATTCCACTAATGATGATTCTCTTAGCCAAGTTACACTTGAGCAAGAAAATGCTTTATTGAAAGGAATTATAGAGAAAGGTATCTACAAGAGTCTTGCCGGGTGTAAGCAATTTGAGGAAATTGTACGCAAGTACGGAGGATACCGAAAGAACCATGGTGTTGGCTACTTCAACACTAATGGAGTTGAATGGGAAGAAGGTCAATACCCCAAGCCCAAGTTTGTTCCTCAAAAGGAGAATTATGAAAATACTCTTCCCAAGGGAACAAACACTCAAGATGACCTTTCACCACAAGACCACAAGCTCAAGGGCAAGAACAAGCTTCAAGAGGACATTGACTCATATGAAGATGAATCCCTAGCTTTGGTGGAGTGGGTTCCCAAGGCTTCTTCAAGCTCAACTTCTACAAAGGCTACTTCAACACCAAGGATCCCCATCAACTTGATGTGGGTCCCCAAGAAGAAGAACTAGAGAGTTCTTGAGGGGTGACTCCGCCAATGAAAGACACTCACATTCATTATTGGAAAGAACTATTTGCAATCAACATCAACTCTATGCAATAGTTCAAGGAGTCACACATTCCCTCAAAGGTAGGCAAGGGACAAGGTAATCAACAAATCAATGGACATCATTACACATGCTTTGCACTCCATGTCCATAGATATCCTTGTATTTGTCTCTTGTGTGTTGGGACTAACCCATGTAGGTGAGAAGAGTGAAGAAACAACAAGGATGCTCCCAACTCTTGGTGATCTTCATCAACCTTGAGCATCTACCACTACCTCACCAACTTGAAGTCTTCATCGACAAAACCCAAGGTTAGTTTATCCCTCCTATGGGGGGATGTCACATCAAGGGGGAGCTTTACTCTAAGATTTGAGTTAAAGCATCTCTTAGAATGTGACAACATTAAATGCTTTATGTAAAAGTAATAACCCCACTTGTGCTTAAACGATGAGTATGACCTATGATCAAGTATTCTTGCTTGGCTCCTAAGTCAATATACTCATATATAGATGACTTCGTCATCGCCAAAGTGCTTGTTAGATGCTAGTATGTATGTGCATGTTTGCCATGGTTTAATTTGACATCTTAACGTGTGAGCATGTTGGTCTGCATTTATTTACCCATTCGAGGACATCCAATTGTTGCTATTTGGTTTTTGATTTATCTGTTGCCAATTGGATGGACAAGAATGCCTAGGACCACTCTCTAGCTATCTATGCTTTCTCACCTCATATTCCATTCATGCTACATCACAAAATTTGAACAAGTACTTTTTGATCCCTCTGTGTGTGGAGCACTCGGAGTTCCGTATCGACAAAGGACTGACCATTAAAACCTCCCAAGTGCATCTCGGTGGAACCAACCCAAATTCTTGGTCTCACCGAATGCCTAGGGTTGATCTAGTTTTCAATCTCGGTGCTACCGATTCCATATTCTCAGTTACACTGAGTTTCCCTATCAACTGACAGTTGAGGAACTCGGTGACACCGAAAATTTAGAATCGGTGTCACCGACCGCAAAGGGTATATATGTTGTGGACCCGACGCTTTGAAAATCAATCCTCAAACCGTCGCGCCCCAACACCCTACGCTGCTGATTCGTGACCCCTGGTCGTCACCTTTGCTTCCCCGTGCGTCTCCGCCGCTGGGATCCTCGCCGTCGACGGGCATCTTCGCCGCCGTCTTTGCCGTAGCGGATCCGTCACCAAGCTAGGGTACGTATTCGGCCCTCCTTGCGCTCCCTGTCTGATTCTCGCGCATTGGAGTAGATTTTATCGATAAGCCACAGATTGCAAACCTCCCTATCCTCTAAAAGCTTCTATAGATTAGCGAACGATTGATTTTTTAGGTTTTGCCGTCCGCCACATGAATCTTGGTAGAACCGATGCAAAATAATCGGTAGCACCGATTTTATTTTCTGGCCAGCTGAGAACACCTCGATGGAACTGAGTACTAATTCTCGGTGTGACCGAGAATAGTGCCAAGTTTCTAGAAAGCAGGTTGTTTGTATCGGTGGGTCCGAAATTTTTTGTCTCGGCTGTACCGACATACATTTGGCAGAATGCAAAATTTTGAGAAATCTTAGTTCAAACTTTCAAAAACAGCTGCATTTTGTGATGACTCATCTTCTTCTACTCCTCTATATTCTATTCACAGGGTCAGTATGTCAGATGCTGAGGACAGTCAGAATGATCTCAGAGAGCAGAGTGTTGAGATGGATTTAGGCACTAGTCCTGAGTCTAGTTCCTCTTCAGATCCAGGCACCCCCAGTTCTCATGGGTTGCCCAAGGCTGCTACTAGGGCCAGGAGGAAGCTGAATTCAGATGAGGAGGATTCAGATTTTGTGCCAGAGGAAATTCTTGCCAAGAAGCAAGAGAAAGCTGCTAAGAAGTCTGCTAATGAAGCCACCTCTTCAAGGAGGACTGTCAGCAAGGTTTATGCTAGCTCTGAAGCTATGAGAGCACCTGAGAGTGCTAGGGCTTTCATGACAATTGAGCCCCCAAGGAAGTCATTGCCTAAGAAGGCAGGAGAGAAGAAGCATGCCAGAAAAAGGATTGTCCATGTAACTGACAGGCAAACTTCCATGTATGAGGACCCTGAGGAGGCTGCTGGTGCTGCTGCTGAGGAGGAGGAAGATCATATTGTCAAGGCCCCTCCCAAGAAGAAGCAAAAAGAATCTTATGGCAGATGCTACGCCAAAGACTGGCACATCCAAGAGCACCAAGTCTGCCCCCAAGAAGGCTGCTGCTGAAAAGCCCAAGAGGACATCCAGACAGATTCCAGCTTCTGTGAAGAACAAGGGAACTACCTCGAGAGTTTAGGATGAGGATGCCATGTCTGCTTTGATGAAGCTTAGACCACACCTTCCTGAACACAATGCCAGCCATCCACTTGCTGAAGATATGAAGAAGAGGAAGGATTCTGGTTTGAGGGCATGGAGAGCTGTTGATCCATATGCCCAAAGGAGAAAGACAGCTGTGGACTACAAATTCTACACCAAGGAGCAACAGGATTTCTATGAGACTGTGCTGCTTGACAAGAGTCCAGCTGTGAGTGACATGAGATATGTTGACTGGAAGTACATCAAGGAGAATGAAGATTACTTTCCAAGTGTTCAAGACAACTTTCACTGCATTGGCTTGGATGAGTTTGTTGGCAAAGAGTTTATAGCATGGAATGATGAGATGATCATGCAATTCTACTCCACTGCTCACTTCTATGGAGATGGTAGGATTGTATGGATGACAGAAGGAGCTAGATACGAGTCCACTGTTGATGATTGGGCTGCCATCTTAGGAGTCCCAGAGGTACAGGATGGTGACTTGGATGTCTACTCTGAATCCAAGGAGAGCCACAATGCTATGGCTAACATGTACAATGAGATTCCTGCTGCTCATGTGAAGTCTCACAAGCTAGGTTCTATCTATTTCCTCCAGGCTGGCCTCCGTACCATGAACACCATTTTGAGGCATACTTTGATGCCCAAGTCAGGAGATGAGAAGATGATCCGAGGCTACTCCATCAACATGCTGATCCATCTTGACAGACACACCAGGATTAGAGTCATGGAATTGATCGTAGAGACAGTGAAGAGGGTTTCTGCTGATCAGAAGCGCTCATGCTGCTATGCACCCTATATCCAGATGCTCATCAACTCCAAGCTGGAGAAGCACATCTTTGCTCTGGACAGACCCCACTTGCCCCTACAGCTAGATTTAGAGGACAATGTTGTGGTGATGGACCCAGAACATCCCACATCAGCTGCAGGTCAAGCACAGGCAGAGGCAGAGGCAGCTAGAGCCACTAGTGCTCAGGTCCCTAGATCCAGGAATGAGCAAATGGATCTGTTGATCTCATCGGTTTAGGGCATGCAGAAGGACATTAAGGACATTCTGAACAATCAAAACAGTCTTGTCAGGATCTTTGAGAACAGGATCAAGACCCTTAATGACAAGGTGGATGGGCTGACCAAGACAGTCAATGAGCTTAAGAAGGAAGTTGACTCTGTGCCTCTTCCCCACTCTTCAGATGATGATGAGGATGATGAGGATGACTCACCTCTCAGGCTAGGCACACACTTCACCACTCAGGCCAGATCAGCCACTGTGCCAGTTCCAGATTTGAGGCCCTCTTCATCAGCACCTGCTACTGTCACCTCAGCTCCATCAGCTCCAGTTCCTCCAGTTGCCACTCCAACTCCATCCATGACATCAGCTGAGATCTTCGCCGACGCAGTTCTCTCGACTCCTTCATCAACAACCGGAGGAGATCAGCCCAAGAACGCTTAGCTATATCTCTTTGAACTTTTTGGTAACTTGTTGCCAAAGGGGGAGAAGTGTATATAGATCTTTAGGCTTCGAGTGAGAGAGTGTTTGGTTTTTATCGTTTTCAAATACATTTGGTCTTTTGGTTGCTTGTGTTAAACATTTGTTGGTGTTTGATCATACGCTTAATGTGTGTTGCTACTATTTCCTATCATTATGCTACTTATGAGATGATCATTCACCTTTGCTTGATTGTGTTGTGCTATGATGTTCATTCTAATTACTCTCGCACACCACCAAGATGTATGTGACATGAAAGAAGTGCCCCATGTACCTAATCAATTGTGCATTTGCATTCAAACGCAAATTTAAAATAATGCACAAATTTAGGGGGAGCTCTTGCTTATCACATACTTCTCAAAGCGGCGATTACATTCATTGATTATATCTTTGTCGAAGCTTTGATCTATATGTTGTCATCAATTACCAAAAAGTGGGAGATTGAAAGCACATTTGCTCGCTTGGTGGTTTTGGTAATTAATAACAACATATAAGTCATTGAACTAATGTTTCCACTAAGTATATTTCAGGAAAAGTTCAATGATAGGATTGGCAAAAGGATTGTGGAGATACCCCAAGATGCAAGGAAATGGATTGGCAAAGCTTCAAGCAAGAGGACTCTACATTTTACTTTGTGAGAAATCACTTTGAGTCCATACGAAAGCCAATACTATTAAAAGGGGGTAAGGTATTGTTGGTGAACAAAATGCTCATACGTGCACAAGTGATAGTCACCAAAAACACCCACAAGCTCTTCCACAAAAGTCTGTCCAAAGTCAAACATCCAAAATCGGTGCAACCAACACTTTCCACTCGGTGCCACCGATTCCCATACTCAGACAGACCTAAGCCAAACCCTAACCTTTCGGTGCAACCGATTCTGCTTCGGTGCCACCGAGTTTGGGTTGCCAACTTTCTGTTACGCGGTTTCACAAAATCGGTACCACCGAGTTGTTGAATCGGCGTCACCGAGATTGGGCAATCTGACCGTTGGTCACCTTATCGGTGCAACCGAGTTTCATATATCGGTCTCACCGAGATTCAAAAGTTGCCACCTTTTGGTCACTTCGGTACCACCGAGATTAACACATCGGTGTCACCGAGTTGGTCATTTTGTGTGTAACGGTTGGATTTTTGGGGATGCCTATATATACCCCTTCACCACCACCCACTCGAAAGAGAAGCACTCAGAACTATTCCATACTTGCCCCATCATATTTTCTGAGAGAGAGCCACCTACTCATGTGTTGAGATCATGTCATTCCATTCCAACCATATGAATCTTGATCTCTAGCCTCCCCAAGTTGCTTTCCACCAATCCTATCTCTTCCACCAAGCTAAATCTGTGAGAGAGTGATTGTGTGTTGAGGAGTCTATCATCTTGAAGCACAAGACCAAGGAGTTCATTGTCATTGCCGAGCCTATTACCTTTTGGAGGGTGGTGCCTCCTAGATTGGTTAGGTGTTGCTTGGGAGCCTCCTACTTCGTGTTGTGGAGTTGAACCAAGAAGTTTGTAAGGGCAAGGAGATCGCCTACTTCGTGAAGATCTACCCATAGTGAGGCTAGTCCTTCGTGAACGGAAGCCGTTATGGAATAGTCAAGGTTGCTACTTCGTGGACCCTTATGGGTGGAGCCCTACGTGGACTCTCGCGACCGTTACCCTCCGTGGGTTGAAGACTCCATAAACGTGGACGTACGATAGCACCACCTATCGGAACCACGGGAAAAATCATCATGTCTACAATTGCGTTTGATCCTCCTACCCTTCCTTTCTACACATGCTTGTTGTTACTTTTCGCTGCTATACTCTTAGACATGCATGTGTAGGGTGTACTTGACTTGCCATGAATGCTAAAATCTGCCAACACTAAAATTTGGGAAAAGGTAGAAATTTAATTTGGTCAAGTAGTCTAATCACCGCCCCTCTAGACATACTTTCGGTCCTACACTTGTTCTTCAAAGCTGCTACCACAATACAAAATGAATCTCTCCCTCTCCTAGTTTTGACAGCCTGTTCATCGAAGTAACACACACTCTCCCTCTCCCTCTCCCTCCCTCTCCCCTTCAGTAATAGAAAGTTACTCTCTCTCTCTCTCTACCTATCCATCCCTCTCTCTCGCTCTCTTTCCTAGTTTCGATGGCTTGTTCCTTGGAGTTGCAACCACTATTCTACAAAATGAATCAAAAGGCCCATTCCACTCTGTATGCTGACACATCTCCAATGTATCTATAAATTTTGATTGTTCCATGCTGACATATTATCATTCTAGGAAACTTTTTGAGTATTTACCAATTTATATTATTTTTGAGCACTAACCTATTGACCTAGTGCAGTGCAAGTTGTTGTTTTCTGCGTGTTTTTGTCTTTTCAGGTTCACAGTACCAAACAAAGTCCAATTGCCCCAAATTTTTTTTTATGTTTTTTTATGGACCAAAAGAAGACTTGGAAGCTGCGGGAGGAGACCGAAGGCTGCACGAGGGAGGCACAAGCCAACAGGGCGCGCCCATGGGGGTCGGCGCGCCCTGTTGGCTTGTCCCTCCCTGGTGGACCTCCTGACCCCGTTCTCTGGCCTATGAATTCACATATATTCCCAAAACCCTAGAGGGCATCCTGAAACAATTTTTCCGCCGCCGCAAGTCTCTGTTCCTCCGCGATCCCATCTGGAGCTCCGTTCCGGCACCCTGCCGGAGGGGGGATCGATCATAGAGGGCTTCTTCATCAACCTTGCTGCCCTCATGATGATGTGTGAGTAGTTCACCATAGAACTACGGGTCCTTATTTAGTACCTAGATGGCTCTCTCTTTCTCTTTTGATCTTCAATACAATGATCATCGCATCTTCGCTTTGATCTATCCGATGTAATTCTTTTGGACGGTGAGTTTGTTGGGATCCGATGAATTGTGGGTTTATGTTCAGATTATTCATGAAAAGATATTGAATACTTGATGTTATTTTATTTGCATGTTTGTTATAGCTTTGTAATCCTCTCTGATTTATTGAAATAATTTGGCCAACTAGATTGATACTTCTTCGGTGAGAGGGGTGTGTTGTAGTGGGTTCAATCCGGCGGTGCTCTATATCCCAGTGACAGAAAGGGACAAGACACGTCTTTGTATTGTTACCACTAAGGATAAAACGATGGGGTTAGTTCATATTAATTGAATTCTCTTTGTCTACATCATGTCATTTGTTCTCCAAGCATTACTCTGTTTTACTTAATACTCTAGATGCATGCTGGATAGCGGTCGATAGGTGGAGTAATAGTAATAGGTGCACACAGGAGTCGGTCTATTTGCTTATGGACGTGATGCCTATATACATGATCATTGCCGTGAATATCACATAACTATGCGCTTTTCTATCAATTGCCCAACACTAATTTGTTTACCCGCTGTATGTTGCCTACATGAGAGATGCCACTAGGGAAAACTATGCCCCCCAGGTTTATTCACTTATATATTTACAAATCCTATCATTACCTTGCTGCCATTATTTACTTTTTATTTTATTTTACAATTTGCAATTATCTACTATCATCTACACACCTCACTTGCTTGCAAATAACGAGTCCAAGGGGATTGACAACCCTCGTGCCCGCGTTGGGTACAAGTGTTTGTTCTTTTGTGTGCAGCCACTGAAGACGGTTGTTGATTGATATTCCTATTGGTTCGATAAACCTTGATTCTTAACTGAGGGAAATACTTATATGTATTGTGCTACAATTACCCGTTCCACTTCATTGAAAACCCAACGCAGATCACAAGTATCATGAAGGATTTGTGGCGCCATTGCCGGGGAATATCATCACCAACTCTCAAGTAACTTCGCACAAATTATCATTCACTTGTTCTTCTTTTTTGTTGTTGTTATATTTAGTTTGCTTCATAAAAATCAAAAATACAAAAATATTTATCTTTGCTAGTCACTAGTTTACTTCTTTGCTTGCTAGTTTACTTGTCTTTCTTGTCACTTTGCTTGCTCGGTCACCATGTCTCAAGATAGATTCTACAATATTTCATATTACCAAAGAATGTATGAAATTGAAAGCTCCATGAAAACTTTCATGACTTAACAATATGAGCATAATAAAAAAAATCTGCTAAAATTAAGGAACACTCAACTATCCTTGACGCAATTAGTACACAACTTGATGAATTTAATAAAGAAGTATCCAATCTTCAATTACAATTTTCTCAAACTGATAGGGAATATTTCCGACATACAAACCACTCTAGTGAATAGGATGGCTGCTGAACCGGAATCACTCCCCATTAATAATCATGATGAAGATCTTAAAATGATTGGTGCTTCTCCTATTGAATCTTTGTTTACTTCTGTGAATATAAATGATAAAGGGTCTGGAATTGAGCCAACTCTAGCTAGAGGGAGTCATGTTTGCTTGGTGAGTGATGATTCTAATGACAAAACAGAAAAAGTGGGTTTGGAGAGGTTAAAACTTTAACTAGCGATGTGCCCACTATCTTGGATTACAAGGACTTTAATTATGAACAAAACAGGGCTTTCACTAATCATATAGTGGAAGCGATGATAAAAGCTTATGACGAGAAACTTGAACTTGAAGTTTCTATTCCTAGAAAATTGCATGATGAGTGGGAACCTACTACTAAAATAAGGATAAATAAATATGAATGAAATGCTTTGTGTGACCTTGCTGCTAGTGTTTCTACCTAAATCTCTTTTTGATGTACTTGGTCTCACGAATATTGAAGATTGTTCCCTTAACTTGCATCTTGCGGATTCTACCATTAAGAAACCTTTAGGTAGAATAAATGATGTTATTATTATTGAAAATAAGAATTATGTGCCTGTAGATTTCATTGTGCTTGATATTTATTGCAATCCTACCTGTCCAATAATACTAGGAAGACCTTTCTTACGAACTATAGGTGCAATTATTGATATGAAAGAGGGAAACATAAGGTTCCAATTTCCATTAAAGAAAGGAATGGAACACTTCCCTAGGAAGATAATTAATCCACCTTATGAATCAATCATGAGAGCTACTTATGGGTGGAGTGTCAAAGATGACAAAACTTGAAACAATGCATTATGCCTAGCTAGGGGCATAAAAGAATAGTGCTTGTTGGGAGGCAACCCAATAGTTATCTTTAATTTTTGCCTTTTACTTTCTAGTTTTTTTATAACTTGATTATTGCCACTGTAATGATTGTGTTTTTATGTTTTAATTAGTGTTTATGCCTAGTAAAGCCTTTGGGATGGTTTACAAGATGAGTAAAATTGATACGATGCAAAAATAGAAACTTTAACGTCCAGTTCAGAATTTCTCTGATTTTACTGGAATGTCTTTTTGATCTGAATTTTTTACACAGTATTGATATACAAATTCTTCAGTCTGTCCGAATTTTTTAGAATTTTTATAGTTACATAAGTATAGGTTCTTTATAGATCTTTACAGACTGTTCTGTTTTAGACATATTCTATTTTTGCTTGCATAGTTTGCTTGTTTTGATGATGCTATGGATTGTATAGGGGGGTGTAAGCCATGGATAAGTTAGAATAAAGTAACTATTATGCAATAATGAAATATGAATCAAGTTATAACAGTACCTAAAGTATTTGATATGTTTCTTATACTAACGGATCTCACGAAGTTTTGTTGAGTTTTGTGTGATTGAAGTTTTCAAGTTTTGGGTGTTATCACGATGGACGAAGGAATAAGGAGAGGCAAGAGCCTAAGATTGGGGATATTCTAGGAAGACTCAAGTGTGTAATCTTGGGGATGTCCCGGAAGGCATCCCCTCTTTTGTCTCAATCCATCGGTATGTCACTTGGAGCTATATTTTTTATTCGTCACATGATATGAGTTTTGCTTGGAGCGTCTTTTGCTTTTGCGTGTTTTTACTTTTGTTTTTAGTATGCCACAATCATCATTTTGCTGGACACACCTATTTGTGAGGGACACACCTTCATCATAATTTACTAGAATACTCTATGTGCTTCACTTATATCTTTTGAGCTTAGCAGTTGCTCTAATACTTTACTTATATCTTTTTGAGCACGGTGACGTATAGAATTTGTAGATATAATTGCATTCTCGTTCTTCACTTATATTTGTTTGAGAGTTAATAAACAGTGATGGTAATTTGCATGGGTCATAAGACTAGTGCAAAAATAATAGGTATTCAATGAGTGATAATCAAAATCATCAATTAGCACATTTAAGAGAAATTTTTGGGTTAATGATACTGATGTGGTAATGTGAAAGGGTGTGATGATTGTTGGTTCGTAGAAGTATCGGTATTAAGAGGTGTTAATTTCCCGTTTGTATAAATATTAAAAAGGCATGGTGGGGATGTGTGAGCATTTCAATTCCTCGTTTAAATCCTAGTGTTGTTTTGGGTCGGAGGCGCGTGATGGTAAACTCCTCCCAACCTCCTCCCTCGGGGCATGCGAGTAGTACCTTGATTTGTGATAAAACTAATAAAACTTTGCAATAAGTATATGATTTATTTATGACTAATGTGAACCCATGGACATAAGCAATCTCACCACCTCATATTTTGCTAGCCTCTTCGGTACCGTGCATTGCCCATTCTCACCTCGAGGATCGGTGCAAACTTCGCCGGTGCATCCAAACCCCGTGACATGATACCCTCTGTCACACATAAGCCTTCTTATATATATTCCTCAAAAAAACCACCATACCTACCTATTATAGCATTTCCATAGGCATTCCGAGATATATTGCCATGCAAATTCCACCGTTACATCATATGACTAGTTCATTCATCATCATATCGCTTTCCATGATCATATAGAGCTGATATAGTATTTGTGGCAAAGCCACCATTCATCATATTTTTGATACATGTCACGCTAGACTATTGCACATCCTGGTAAACTGCCAGCGGCATTCATATTGAGTCATATTGTTTCATAGTTCTTCTTGTCGGATTTCGGGCTCCGCTAAACCCCTAAGATTTGAACACAGGGGCGTGTGCGAAGATCCCCTGCAGCCTCGCCCTACCTAGATCGCTACTCGATGGACAAGACGATGAACTCGCGCGATGACGAGGAAGAAGATGAACACAGTGGTTTACCCAGGTTCAGGCCGCTGCGAAGCGTAATACCCTACTCCTGCTTTGGTGGATTGCCTCTCGTGGAGGTATGGTGGATGAATTAGTACAATGTTGTGGAGCCTCGCGAGGGCGCTCCTGAGGTGTTCTTGGCCCTTTGCTGGCTTGGTGATGGATCAGATGGATTGGTGGGTCGACTCGTCACCGGATCCCTCTCCACGGTGCAGCCTAGCCTCTATCTATAGCGGTGGCCCGGGTCCTCTCCCCTTATCGCAGTAGTGGGAAGGGATCCCACAACGGCCAAATTTGAAGGGGGACAGGAGTACATCCCCGCCCTGTCCAAAGGTGGTCTTCGCCTGCAAAGTAGCTGTCGACGACGCAGAGGTGGGTGAGGGAGTCCTGGTTTAAGGGGTACTCGGGAAGCCGACCCATTTATTATGGGCCGGACTATATGGGCCGTTTGCTGGACACTGGATTGATTGAACACCCAGGCTCCAAAAAGGAAGCTTCTAGAATCATGGTGTATCCTCCACGTTTAAGTAGTGAATAGGCATGTTTATCCCTTCGACGTGTAACCGACCATGTGTAAACCCTAGGTACCTCCGGCGTCTATATAAGCCGGAAGGTTTTAGGTTATAGGCCAAGAGAACTCATCTAGGGTTTTAGTCATACGAACTCATGGTAGATCAACTCTGTAGCCCTTATACCATCAATATAATCAAGCAGGACGTAGGGTATTACCTACATAGGAGGGCCTGAACCTGGGTAATACCTTGTCCCCTTCGTCTCTTGTTACCATCGATCCTAGCCTCACAGCTCGGGACCCCCTACCCGAGATCTGCCGGTTTTGACACCGACATTGGTGCTTTCATTGAGAGTTCCGCTGTGATCGCCAGAAGGAATCGATGGCTCGCCTTGTCATCAGCGAAGAGGTCCGTAACACGGGCACTTTCGTCACTAGACAGATCTTCGCTTTCGGCAGCATTGTGCTGCACGCCGACCCGACCGGCCATCTGGGCCGCGTAGGAAGTTTCGCCCCTGATCAAGAGGTCAGATTCGGGAACTTAGAGTTCTCCGTAGATTCTTGGGGCGATCTATTGCTAACCGGGCTTGCAGCCTCGCCTGCCATGCCCGAAGACTCTGAGGCTTTAACCTCAGATCCATCTTTCGGCCCCGCCCACGGGATCTACCCCGGCGAAGGCCCGACTCTCAGTTCGGACCCGGTCATAGAGCCAGACGTCGAGACACCTGTTCTTGCCGAACACTCTCCCCGCACAGACGCATCAGAAGTTAGCCCCGGAAGCTCTGCGCTGGCTGATCCAATCGAGCTCTCGGTACTCAACGAAGCTCTAGATCGGATCTCGTCGATGAAGATTACCGACGATCCAACCACGATCTGCTCTCATATCGGGCGCATGGCAGGCCGGGATGAATTTTTTGTCCCACCCACCACCCACTTGGTAGCCACTGTCGAAGATTTAACCGACATGTTGGACTACGCATCTGAGGATGCAGATTACATGGATGAGGAGGATCGTCCCCTCACCCCAGTCAACACAGGGCGATGGACTGCCACCTCCACATACGACGTCTACATGGTGGACACTCCTAAAAACGACGGCGACAAATCGGATGAAGCGCCGTCAAGACGCCAAAAGCCGCATAAATGATCAAAAGGAAAAAAGGGACGAAAATCCATCGATGGCACCGGGGATGGAGACACCCCGGAAGACATCGGCGATCCCGAAATCCCCGAACACCCATTAGAGGGTCAGGAGAGGCCGGAAGACCGGCGCAACACCGACGATCTAGATGATCCCGAGGACGATGATTACCTCCGCTCTATCGAGGGGGAGGACAACGCGGAAGCCGATGACTTCGCCATCCCCGATAATCCTGCAGATTAGGAACTATTCAGGCAACAGCTTATAGCCACGGCCCGCAGCCTGAAAGCAAAAGAACGGCAACTTAAGGCCGAACAAGACAACCTCAACGATCGATGGACGAGAGTCCTCTCAGCTGAGGAAGGATACGGTACCGGTCTATCGGACCAGCCTAAGAGTTATCCACACAGACGGCTGCTACCACAATTCGACGACGAGCTCTCCGATACGCCATCCCCTAAACATACCCCATACGATAGGCCAGACCGCCCTCCTCGAGGACGAGACAGGACGGCTGACAACACCGGCTATAGACCGATGATACCCCAAAGACGGGAAAAAGAGCCACTAGAGCCCGATGACAGGTTCGACCTGCGACACGACCTAGACGATAGAGCAGGTCGTACGCGATCCATCTACGGATCCAGAGGATACTCACCCGATAAAAGGGCAGGGTACCGGCCTTGGCTCGACCGCAATAATGAAGGTCGGGAACGGAACCGGACCAGAGCAGACGCCGATCATCGGCGCGACATAGCTCCGGTCCGAGGCACTGCACACCCACTGTGTTTTACGGATGAGGTGATGCGGCATCAGTTCCCGAAAGGGTTTAAACCCGTAAACATAGAACAATACGATGGGACAACTGACCCAACCGTATGGATCGAGGATTTCCTCCTCCACATCCACATGGCGCGAGGAGACGACCTCCACGCCATCAAGTACCTGCCCCTGAAGCTTAAGGGGCCAGCTTGGCACTTGTTAAATAGCCTCCCCGAAAACTCAATTGGGTGCCGGGAGGAACTGGAAGACGCATCCCGATCTAACTTCCAGGGCACTTATGTTCGGCCGCCGGACTCCTCCGACCTGAGAAACGTCATCCAGAAGCCAGGAGAATCTGCGCGGCTATTCTGGAATCAGTTTTTGACCAAGAAAAACCAGATAGTTGACTGCCCGGAGGCCGAAGCAATAGCCTCTTTTAGGCACAACATTCGGGATGAGTGGCTGGCTCATCAGCTCGGCCAGGATAAGCCAAGGACAATGTCTGCTCTCACAGCACTCAAGACTCGCTTTTGCGTGGGCGAAGATAACTGGCTAGCAAGACGTAGCCACAACCCCGAAGACCCCTGAACCTCTGAAGTTCGGGATGGAAACGGGAAACCAAAGCGCAGCAAGAATAAGCGCTGACACAACAATATTGATGCCGATGACACGGCCGTTAACGCCGGCTTCCGCAACTCCCGGTCTGGGTAGTGGAAGAAGCCTCCTAAAGGCAATCGCGACGGACCCACCCCGCTGGATAAGATCATGGAGAGGCCATGCCAGATCCATGGCACTCAAGAGAAGCCCGCCAACCATACCAACCGTAACTGTTGGGTATTCAAACAGGCCGGCAAGCTCGCATCCGAGGACCAAGGCAAGAGCCCACGCAGCGAGGACGAGGATGAACCCCGTGGTCCGATCGGTGGCGGACAAAAGAAATTCCCCCCAAAGGTGAAAACAGTAAACATGATATACACCACTCATATACCCAAAAAGGAGAGGAAGCGCACCCTTCGAGATGTCTATGCCATAGAGCCTGTAGCCCCGAAGTATAACCCATGGTCGGCATACCCGATCACCTTCGATCGACGCGACCACCCGACCAGTATCTGTCATGGGGGTTCGGCCGCCCTTGTCCTGGACCCCATCATAGATGGGTATCACCTCACAAAAGTCCTAATGGACGGAGGAAGTAGCCTGAATCTGATTTACTCAGACATGGTGAAAAAGATGGGATAGATCCGTCAAGGATCAAACCCACTAACACTACCTTTAAAGGAGTGATCCCAGGTGTAGAAGCCCGGTGCACGGGCTCCGTGAGCCTGGAAGTAGTGTTCGGCTCGCCCGATAACTTTCAAAGCGAGGACTTGATCTTCAACATCGTACCCTTCCACAGCGGCTATCACGCCCTGCTCGGCCGTACAACGTTCGCTTGCTTTAACGTCATCCCACACTACGCATACCTCAAGCTCAAGATGCCTGGCCCCAAGGGGGTCATTACTGTCAACGGCAATACAGAGCGCTCCCTCCGAACTGAGGAGTATGCGTTGGCCATGGCGGCCGAATTCCATTACACTGATGATCGGCAGACTCCGACAGCTGCCGTAAAGGCACCCAAGGCTGGGAAGCGAGCTCGGTTTCAAGCCGAAGTACCAGAGCCTTCTTCTCCCCATAAATAGGGATTCGCCCCCCATCACACGGCCCTAGTACCGGCAAAGTAAGTGCCGAGGAGGCACAACTTCGCGCTCAAAATTCCATGGGCAGCGGTGGGGAAAATTATTAAAGGGTAAGTGTTCGGCTGGACCAAACTATCACCATCAACATGTCTTCGGACACACTACAGGTACCATAAAGTACCTACTATGGCGCAAAGCTCATTCACACTTCGGCGACTTCTCAAGACTTTTTGACAAAGCCCGCTCGCCGAACAGTACACCCATCGAGGTATACAACTCCTTGGTAGACGCAGGAGCGGACAAGCAACAGGGCATATCGAGGACGTCAGGTCACCTATCGAAGACCCTTGGTATAACCCCCTCCTGTAAGGTTTATATTTCATTTTTAATACCTGTAAACAGTTGTATCGGCAATTTGAATAATAAGAGTTGTTTAATAAAATACAGATGTATCATGCATGATCACTTCGCTGTTTTTGGCGCACTCTCTATTTCTCCCTCTCTTCTTGCGAACCTATCTGGTATACTTTACGATGCAACCGGCTAAATATAGACCGGGGGCTCGAATTAAAGAAAATCGCCCTAAGCACAAACTGATTTTTGCGTTCGGTGTCTTGGAATTCCGCTTTATATGCATTGGTTCCGAACTATGTCTTGGGTCAATAGTTGGGTCGCCCGGCTCTTGTGCTTGCCCCTTTATGTTCCGCTCGTTCGGCTAAAAGGGCAAAGGGAGAACCGCTGCGATTGTGTTTCCGGCTAGCCTGGTCAAGCACCTCAGCGGAGAAAGCCGAAAACTGACTGTGATGGTATGCGAGAACTGGTCTGCGAATCCGAGCTTAAATAAATCTCGTCAGAGGTTACTCCGTGTCATACGATGGGTTTTGTATTCGTACAAACCATGTGATATAGGCTTCGAGCACAGTTATTCCGAACATCACGAACCCTGGGGGCTAGTCATCAGCCCCCCGCACTCCTTTCTCGCACCCCTACGGCTAAGTGAAAGCAATAAAGCATTATGGTCCGATTGCCTTGTCCGCCCCACACTACCGCCTTCGGGTACCGATAGCTCGGCTAAGGGTCACAGTGCGTTGGCAGAGACACCCCACGTAGTATCTACATGGGGGCTAAAGCCGACGACTCGCAGCTTTCAGTTTTACTGGCCATATAGGAGTTATAAAGGATGCAAAAACACGAAAGACATGATAAACCATGCATCTTAAATATAAACACGTTGAAAAGTCTTCGGACATATTACAACACTTTATTCATACACATTCTCTCTCGAACATTGCGCCTCTATTGCCCGAGCACCCTCCATTACGCCGGAGAAGTACAGCTCGGGGCGCCTATGCTCTTTTCCAGTAGGCGGAGGGGCGGTGGCTATCTTCATTGGATCCAGCCCCGGCCAGTGCACATTGGCCTTCGCAAAGGTCATCCGAGCTCCCTCGATACAGGAAGATCGCCTTAGCGCATCGATCTGGGGCGAGGCATTGCTTTGCTTCTGCACCAGGCCGAAGTAGCTGTCCGGCAGTGGCTCGTTGGGCCATAGCCGGATACAAAGATCCTTCATGGCCGGATCCGCCATCCGGTGTAGCTCCATCAGCTGCTTCAGCTGCTCAACAAGGAGAGGAGAGCGCTCGGGGGCTTCGAATTGCGCCCAAAACAATCGAGCTTCATCTCCTTCTCCCCGCGAAGCATAGAACTGGTTTGCGTCCGCGACGCTCTTCTGGAGGTCCGAGCAGGCGCCAAAGGAACGCCATACTTGGGTGAGCACTTTGAACTTGCTATCCCTGAAGACACACTTCGGCTTGATATTGAATATCATGAGCCATAGTCCAAAGTGTGGTTCGACCCGCAAGAAGGCCTCGCAGACGATGATGAAGGCCGATATATGCATGAAAGAGTTCGGCGGGAGGTTGTGGAAGTCGAGACCATAAAAGAACATGAGGCCCCTCACGAAGGGGTGGAGCGGGAAGCTCAATCCTCGGATGAAGTGAGAAATGAAGACCACCCTCTCACCTGGTTTGGGGGTGGGGATCACCTGGCCCTCCTCCGTAGCGTGGTGGAAGACATTGGCGGGGAGGTAACCGGCGTCCTTGAGGTCCCAGATGTCCTGGTCTGTGACCGTGGAAGCCTCCCATTTGCCGTTGGAGCCGGAGCTGGCCATGGCTAAGCTTGGAGGAGGGAGGATGGAAGACCAAGATCTGGGCTCTGGAAGCTCGGGAGATTGGGGAAGCAGGGATGCGAATGGGAAGTGCGGTTAAGCCTTGGGGTTTTCTTCCCCTTTTATTGGGCTTGTGGCCGGTTAGCCTCCCTCCACTGCGCCGAGAATCCCTCCGCTTCCCAAGACATGCGTGCCGTTATACGCGCATGATTAAACATATCCCATGTGAAATGGAGCACGATCTGTGCATTGATGAATCGTGCTGATGGAAACGGCCTCGAACCGCGAATCGAGTCTTTACGATAGGTTCGGTGGTCATGGTGGGCCGTGACCTTTCATCTAAAAGGTTGTCAGGGATCACTATCTAATCCCTGACGTTTGGCCTTCAGGGCCGGTTACTCATGGTGTTCGGACGACCTATGATCGGAAAATCTACACGTCGTCGGAGGCCGAACTAACTCGGCCGATCACTATTTGGAGGAAGGAACTCGCCTCGCAAGCCGAAGACTTTGATCACATGAAGCAGCTGAAGCTAGGACTCTTGGCGTTGGAGGCTAGTTCGGGGGCTACTGAGGGAGTCCTGGTTTAAGGGGTACTCGGGAAGCCGACCCATTTATTATGGGCCGGACTATTTGGGCCATTTGCCGAACACTGGATTGATTGAAGACCCAGGCTCCAGAAAGGAAGCTTCTAGAATCGTGGCGTATCCTCCACGTTTAAGTAGTGAATAGGCATGTTTATCCCTTTGACGTGTAACCAACCATGTGTAAACCCTAGGTACATCCGGCGTCTATATAAGCCGGAGGGTTTTAGGTTATAGGCCAAGAGAACTCATCTAGGGTTTTAGTCATAGGATCTCGTGGTAGATCAACTCTGTAACCCTTATACCATCAATATAATCAAGCAGGACATAGGGTATTACCTCCATAGGAGGGCCTGAACGTGGGTAAAACCTTGTCCCCTTCGTCTCTTGTTACCATTGATCCTAGCCTCACAGCTCGGGCCCCCCTACCCGAGATCCGCCGGTTTTGACACCGACAGTGGGCTCAGCGATGACATCCATCCCGCGGGGCTCGTGGTCCTGGTCTTGTTGCACCGGAATGGAAACCTTTGGGGGGCGCTTTGGGAACCCGCGTACGTCCCTGCCCCCTTTGCACCAAAGGGGAAACTGCACCGCCTGGTGCGCTGGTGTCTGCCTGTCCTTCTTTGCATCATCTTTGACTCCTGAGGCAGGGCTCTACATAGATATCTCCGCCGCTCCGGAGGGGGCCTGGGGAGGCCCATCCCTTGCCGGTCTTGATGCTGCTCCTCCTCGCAAGCCTAGGGTCCTCGCGAGGGCCTTGCCTTGAGTGGGGCTACGTCTGGTTGTGCTTGGCTGACGAAGTGGGCCATGCCCTGGGCCGCAGGCAGGCAGGTCTGGGTACCCCCGTTCCCAAAACACAGACAGTAGCCCCCGGGCCCAAGGCGCGCACGAGTTGGCTTCCGGGCGGAGCCTTGAGGACGGCCCGAAGCGCCACGAGCCCCAAATGCCTGCGGGCCAGGCTTGACGCGCGGCACACTCTGAGAGGCCATCCCCTCCTCTTCTTCATGCCAGCCCGGCCATTGCCAGGTTTTGTCAGACTGCCCGGCACACGCCACCAGGCCATCCTTGTTCCCCACGCACGGCACACTCTTGCTCTTTCCGCCAAATCCCTGCACGCGTGCCGTCACGCCCCCCTGCCATGGCCCCCAAGAAGGGAGAGGGCGAGGGCTTGAGGGTGCCGAGGTCCATGCCAGCACCTAAGCCCGCGCTGGGCCGGTCATCGGTGGTGAACCTGGAGGGGTTGGGGAAGGTTCAGCTGGTGGTCGCCGCCGGCTCCAACGAATGGTGGGCAACCAAGATCTGGCCGGGCTCGCGGCCTCGGAGCGAGCTTGAGGCCTCTGCCATTCCCCTTCATATCCATGCCCTTCTCTCGGGCTTGCTGCCGCCGTTCTCGGGCTTCCTCTCTGCCGTGCTTTCGCATTATCGGATCCACGTGCTCCACCTCGACCCCGGCTCCCTTGTCCTCCTCTCAGCCTTCGCATTCATGTACGAGGCCTTTGTTGGTATTTTCCCCTCCGTGGCCTTGCTGCACCACTTCTTCGCCCTCAAGTTGGTCTCGGGGGAACAGTGCTCTGGGTGCGTGTCCCTGAGAGGAGCGAACGCATCGGCCGAGGGGGCCCTCGATGCCGGACTCTCTTCGGAGGCAGAAGGGTTCCGGCGGCAGTGGGTGTATGTCGACGCCGCTGAAGCCGACCCCCTGTTCCAACCCCCGCCGGCTCCCGCAGTGCTGAATCACGGGTGGAAGCACACGGAGCTTGCCGACCTGAGGCTTGCGCGGGTCCTAGCCAGGCTGGCGAGGCTGAAGAAAGTGGGCGCGACGATGGCGATGGTGGTGCGGGAGTTCACATGCCGACGAATCACTCCTCTTCAGCGCCATTCCCGTCCAATGTGGGCCTTCACAGGCCCCCGCGATCCCATGAGGATCCAGGTCCCGCCTCTTTCCCCGACGTGTTGCGCGAGCTGCTCCGCCGCCTAACCGGTGGTGAACCTGACGAGCTTCCCCGGGACGGCCTCCCCTTGTACAACTACAAGGACCGGGAAGCCCTCGTCTTGAAGATGCCGCGTTTCGATGAGTGGGGGCTCCTTCCTCCGGAGGAGGCACGCCCTCAGGATGCCCCTTTCTCGGGGGCCCTGACCCCCGGGAACTCGGGGGGCATCGCCCTTCCCGTGGCCGGGGCGGAGCACCCTTCGCTGCCCGCTTCTCCGGTTCCCGCTTCGAGATAGCCCGGGGTCGGGGGTAGTGCCCCGTCGATGACGAAGGTCGCCGTCTCCGCCGCTGAGTGTCAGGTGCCGGTCATCGGTTCATCGTCCCCCGGTCCCCGTGTCGGCCGAAAGAGGAAGGCGCTCAGGGGCGCCCGCTCCTCTACACCGTGGGCGCCGGTGAAGAGGAAGTGGATTGCCGTGGATGAGTAAGTGCTTGCGCCCCCTTGACTTTCCCTTCGGCGCCCTCCTTCTGAGCTTCTGTTTCACAGGCTCCCTACTGGTGAAGGAAGAAACGGATCGGCGCCGCCCACTCCTGCGGCCACCGGGCTTCTCGCGGTCTCGTCTCCCGTTGCCCGCGGGGTTCGGGCCGCCAGAGCGCCCACACCTGAGCCTGTTCGGCGGTCAGGAGGCCCCGAGCGCCAGCCCCCTGCGGTCTTCTTCGCCCGTGGTCTCCAGCTCCCTAGGATGGGGCTACTTCCCCCTCCAGTGGCCTTCACTGGGGGCGTGCCGCGCTGTGTTCTTGAGCCCCCTTTGCTTGGTGATGCGGGGCCCCGTGAGGCGCGTCTTTCTCCCGGAGTGGTTACGCGGGAGCCTCCAGCCCCTGGGCACGCGTCCGGGCTGGGTGGTACCTCACATGCCTCCCCTGTCCATCCTGGGGGAGGTGGAGACCCTGGTTGGGCCCTTGAGCTCATGGGTGACCGGAGCGCCGTGCGGTGGGGTTTGCTCCAAACCGCGGCGGAAGCGCTAGGATGCCTGGGGGTGGAGTTTGCCAACAATGATGCCCACTTGGAGGTGGAGCGTCAGCGCCTTGCGCAGGAATGGCATCGCCTTGAGATCGCCATGAACTTCGGCCGCCTGCAGCGTGAGAGCGCCCGCGCAAAGGCCGAGGAGTCCCTTGCCGCGGCGGCGGAGGCCCGCGAGCGCGTCTTTGCCGAGGCTCAGGAAGCCGACTGCCGGCGCAGGGCCTCCGAGGAGCGCCTCAAGGAGCTTCAAGCCCTCAATGCATGCCTCCCTTGAAAGGCAGATCCAGACGCGGAGGGCCACACTTGTCGGCCCGGCGATTGAGTTCCTCCCCGCCGGCGCGAGCCCCCTCGTGCCCGTTGACGCGTTGGCGATGGAGGCGCTGGAGCAGAGCTTGGAGCAGGAGAGGCTGGAGGTGAGGGAGCACCAGGCGTCGCTTGCCGAGGAGTCCCTTGCCTCCCGCGAGGCGAGGTTCCAAGAGGAGGTCGACAACAAGGTGGCAGAGGTTTGGCGTTCCCTTCTCCAGGACTATCACATGAAACTTAAGCTCCGGGAGTCCTGTTTCTGCAAGCGACGTGACCACCTGAAAGGCGAGGTTAATGCCCTCAAGAAAAGGTTAGACCAGGAGGATGGACGCCGGCGGGCCGCGATGGACGCCCAGGCTGCTGCCGAGGCCGAACTAGCCTTTCTCTATAAACAAGTAAAGGGCGCTGCTTCCCTGGTGGAGAAGGCTTCGGACGAGGCGGATCATGCTCACGACCTCCAGTACGCGCATTCCCAGATGTTACGGTCCCTCGAGGGGAGGGCTACCCGGGCCTTGAGCGACATCTGTGGCGCGAGCGTCTCGAGCCCCTTGGTCCCAGACGATGCTGGGTACCTGGGCTTCTTTTCCAGGGTCATGGAGTGCCTTGAGGAGGGAGCGGAGAAGATCCGCGTGCTTGTGGAGGAGAAGCGCCGCGACCTCCTCGCGCGGGCGGCCTCGAACGTCTTCATCCACCTCCTTCGTCTCGACCCATACTTTGATTTTGGGGTGGTGCTTGGTCCTGTGCCTGAAGTGACCCGCGCTGCCCTCGCCGAGTGGGTCAAGGACCATGTGGAAGACCTGATAACGGAGCTTTCTTCTGACGAAGCCGAGGGCCATGGCTGAGCCGGGAAGCGCGAGGCCGCCGCCGGGCGGTGATGACGAGAGTAGCGGCGGCTGCATGTCCCCTTGAATAGCCTTCTTGTTCTCCTGCCAGGGTTATGCATGCGGCCTAGTGGCAACTCTTATGTATTTTGGAAAATACCCTTGAATGTGCTCCCAAATGACGAGGTGTTGCGCCGTGCTTCCTCTCGCCCAGGGTTGCTGCCAATCCGGTTGTCGCGCTCACGGTAGCCTTCTGCGTCAGGGAGGGTTAGGTGTGGCGCTTGGCGAGGGGTCCGGACGTCCTGGGGGTTTCCCCTTCACATGAATGAGGCAAGTTGGGAGCCCTTTCGGCACTCTGTGTCTGTAGGTCCCAGTCCCGCACATTTCCCGACCACCGTAGTGTACGACCGGATCACCAGGAAGCAACTACGGGGTTAGGCCTCGACACCCTTGATGCCGACCGGATCACCAAGGACGACATCAAGGGGCGAGTGGCTATATGACCGGTAAGGCTCCTGAGGCGCGTTGCTCAGGAGCCCCCCTTGACGGTCAATTGGCTCTACGTCGGCAGGTCCCAATCCCGCACATTTCCCTTCCACCGTAGTGTACGACCAGATCACCAAGGACGCAACTACGAGGCGAGGCCTCGACACCCTTGATGCCGACCGGATCACCAAGGACGACATCAAGGGGCGAGTGGCTATATGACCGGTAAGGCTCCTGAGGCGCGGTGCTCAGGAGCCCCCTTTGACGCTCGAGCGACCCCTATTTCGTCCTGCTGGCTACTGCCTCAGGAGGCCCTGGGGCCTCCCGAGACTCCATGCTGTGGTGCCGTACTGCGGTCGGAGCCCCCGTGCAGGAGTCGACTGCTAAAAGATGCGAGTCCCTGAGGCGACAGGGCCTTGCTATCCAGCCCCGAGGTGCCTCGGGGAGGGCCGGAGCGCACGGCTCCTTGCGAAACACCAATCCAGAAAGAGAGAACTCAAGACCAGTAAAACGAGAGAACAACGAGAGAAAAGTCCCCGCCCCTTTTTCTTTTAAATATAGAGTTGCGAAATCCTCAAACTTCCGGCAAGTTCGAGTACAAAAAGGATTCTCGAAGGTGGCAACTTTGAATGCAAAAAAGAGAGCGAGAAAACGGCCGCGTCCGGCTCTTAGGGTAGTCTTTGTCTTCGTCTTCCCCCAGCTCTGAGCATAGGGCATCCATGTTGCATGGGCATAGCCATTGGAGGGCAGTGTTGTCCGTTAGCGCGAAGGTGTGGCTTCCACATTGCGTGGGAAGGAACACCTCCACGTCCTCGGGGGGCTCCGGGAGTGTACAACCCACTCATTATTACGTGAGAGTGTCACGGGTTGGTCCTGGGGGTGTGCAGGGAGCTCCATGCCCCGCGGACATGAAGCCCACTCCCAGCCCCCAGGCTTGGCGTGGCGAAGTAGGGTCGGCTCCGGACGGGCCCTCGAGCGTAGGGGGAGCCCCTCGCGCCCTCCGATGGGAAGGCCCGCCCCGGAAAAGGGCCTTGGGCACCCCGGTCGGTGCCCCAGCGCACCTCGTTGGGGTGCCCGGGGTCCCCACGCAGGTACTCGAGGCCCTGCCCCCAGGTTGGGCGAGCCGGGCCTGGGGACATGGGCGAGTACATGATCGCCCGCTGGTGATTGAACGAAACCCGACCCGGAGACATGGGTGTATGTTCCACCCTCCATCTCCAAGCAGGCGTCGCGCACCCTGGAGACATGGGCTTATGTTCCACCCTTCGTCTCCAGGTTGGGATCATCTCGCCTGGAGACATGGGCGTGTGTTCCACCCTCCGTCTCCAAGCTGGGGCCATCCGGCCCGGGGACGTGGGCGCACGTTCCACCCTCTGTTCCCAGGCAAGTGACCCCCGGTCCCCAGACCCAGACGCCTACTCAAGGCAGCTCCCTACCAACGGGTGTGCCTCGCGAGGGTGCCTACGCCGGGCATCCTCACGAGGCCAGTCCCGCAGGCTGCCCCCGCGAGGCTGTGCATACCAGCCCGCGTGAGAGCTGCCCGCGAGGTCGCGTATGCGCCTCCTGTCACCGTGGTAGCCGGTGCTGCTTCCTTCGTGGCCCGGCCGCACGTAACCATGGTCGTGGTAGAGTTGCACGAGTCCCCGGGCGCCGGCGCAGTCAAGCCTCTGGTCCTTCTCCCTGGTCAGGGTGGGCGTGCCGAGAGGCTCCAGGCGACGCCCCTCCCGTGTAGCCAGCACCTCCCACCGGTCTCTGCCGACGCCTGCGGCCGGCTCCTGCGCCTCCAACGACTCGAGCCAGGCCCCCGGTGAGCGCGGGCCGCCGCGGACGTCCCAAGCGCGCCCGTGCAGCCCGGGCGCTGTGCCCGCCAGTCGAGCAAGTTTACGGGCATGAGCCTCGCTGAGGTACACCTGGGTCTCGTCGGTGGCAGCGCTACGCCTGGCCTCGTCATTGCGGCGGTCACGGGCAGCGTGTTGGCGCTGCAGCTCGTGCGCCACGAGGAGCACGACATGTCTGTGCGTTGGGTCGCGGCAGACTTGGAAGAGCAGCGGCGTGGCCCGAATGCGGGGAAGGGCCGGGTCAGCAGGGGCGTGCCATGTGGTTGGTGAAGGCGGCAGCCCCCAGCGCCTGTTGAGGGTCCGGCCGGTGACGGCGCCCGCTGACGGGGAGGCAGAACGACGCGAGGTGCCGGGGCCCGCCGGCGCCGCCCGCGCCACACGGGCAGCCCGCCGCTCAGCACGGGCTCAGCGTCCTTTTGCCATGAGTGCGGCGAGCGGAGGTGAGGCAAGGCCTGAGGAAGACTTCGACACGCCCCCAACCTGGCGCGCCAAATGTCGGATCTCGGGCTCCGCTAAACCCCTAAGATTCGAACACAGGGGCGTGTGCGAATATCCCCTGCAGCCTTGCCCTACCTAGCTCGCTACTCGATGGACAAGACGATGAACTCGCGCGATGATGAGGAAGAAGATGACCACAGTGGTTTACCCAGGTTCGGGCTGCTGCGAAGCGTAATACCCAACTCCTGCTTTGGTGGATTGCCTCTCGTGGAGGTATGGTGGATGAACTAGTACAATGTTGTGGAGCCTCGCGAGGGCGCTCCTGAGGTGTTCTTGGCCCTCTGCTGGCTTGGTGATGGATCGGATGGATTGGTGGATCGACTCGTCGCCGGATCCCTCTCCACGGTGCAGCCTAGCCTCTATCTATAGCGGTGGCCCGGGTCCTCTTCCCTTCACTACTAGAAAAAAGCACATTAGTGGCGCACCACATTTGGGTATTAATGGCGCACCATAGGTGCGCCACTATTACCACGCCACTAATAACAAATACTAATGGCGCACCCCTGGTGCGCCATTAGTATTCAATATAACAGTGGCGCACCTTGTTGTGCGCCATTACTATGGCTACTGGTGCGCCACTACTAATGCAGATGAGGGGGCCCTGGTAGCCAACAGCTGCGCCACTGATGTCTCTATAGGTGCGCCACTGATATTTTGCAAGGTGCGCCACTAATGTGCTGGCAGGTGCGCCATTACTATGAATTATAGGATTTTTTTTATTTTTTGCTTTTCTGATATTTGCACAGCACAGAATATATTAATTATACAGCACAGAATATACAATACAATACAGCACCACAATTAGTCAAGTATAAACAGGACATAATACAATTCATCACATTAGTTTCCGAATTCGAAATAGCGAACAAAGTTCAAATATTAGACAAGTTTAGGTCTCGAGACCGAGTAGCGAGTTTGTCGTCACATTACAAAGTCGATATCATCTAAACTACCATCACATAGAAGAGAGCTGCGGTCACGATGAGCATCATCGCGATGAAACTGGTCTTCATCCGGTTCCTCCTCCGCTCCCTCCTCTCTCCCGCTAGATAGCGCGCGTATCTAGCTTCCGCCTCCGCCCTAGTGGTGTACCCTTTGTAACTGTTACCGCTGAAACGGTGAACCTGTTTCCGACACTCCTCCCAGTCGTCGTAGACTCCGGGAACCTCACCCTTGTACACGACATACGACGGCATCTCTATGCACTAGACAAACAAAACGTTAGTAGCAATTCACAGATAATATATAAGCAATATATAAGTATGCAACAAAAGGATCGGAAGAGAAAAGCAACACATTAATAGCACGGTTCATGGTCCTACTAATAAATAGCATCGATTACATATAAGTTGAACGACTGTCCAAACTAAAGAGACATACAAGTTCATTAAAGTTTAATTACAACATGAGCTAATCGATATTTCAGAACTACATAGCATCAATACTTTTGACTCGACTCAGGGACCGGAGCATGGATGAAGCCGCCGTCTTTCGTGATGGTCATGAATGTGCGGTCGTTGTCAGCCTGCATTTGTAGCATTGTTTCTATTTCACTGTTGGACGGTTGATAGTTGAGGTAGAACTGCCCCGAGGTATGAAGGACATCTTGATAGATGATGTCCGCTAACTCCGACTGGATGCGAAAGAATTCTTGTCTGATGTCCTCGTCCTGGATTGCCGACAAGCGTGCGGCCCATTCTTTGAGATCATTTGGTAGCATACGCTGATGATGGTTCCGTACGATCGCCCGCATGTGATGGAGGGCGTAGTAGGCATCCTTCTGACTGCCAGGCGGCTGCTTGACGCAGGGGAACGTCGTTACGTGGGTGAACACGTGCTTGCCGTACCTACAAATTGGCCTCCTGAAGGTGCCTCCAGATTTGCCGTAGCCGGGGAGAGCATCATCAAGAACTTTCTTGATATCTGTGTAGTTTTTCTTCGACTGACGGTCCGAGTCGAAATACGTGGCCATGGAATATTTCGGGCTTAAGAGGATGAGTGTGCAATGTGTGTCACTGCACAAAACACGGAATGTTAGAAAAAAAAAGAACGATCGAAATCTAAGAAATCATATGTTACGGGGCGGTGAGGGGATGACTTACTCGGAAAAGTAAGGCATGAGGAAGTTATCCTTATCTGGGTTCGCCAGAATGACGCCTTCGAGGTATGAACTCGCGACTTGCCGGACCCCAGCGCTGCCCAAGATCTTGGCACGCATGTAGAAGGGGTTGACTATCACGATGTCCGGGGTCTTGTCTCTAATGATCCGCATCTCCATACTGAGCGAAAATAGCCGAATGAAGGTGTAGTGCAGCGGATAAAGGTTAAACATAGCGAAGATGTCATCAAACCGCAGGACGATCATACGCCCGATGGGGCTATCGACAAAGCCCTTGCCCTCTGGCACCTTGGCCACGAAAACCGGGTATGCCACATCATTCTCGCAGAGACGCCGCTTCTCCATAGAAAGAACACCGTCATGCAGACTCCGCATAGCACCGGTTGCAGCATTGAGCAGATTAGTCGGTAGCATCGGCCTACCCGCCACATGCACCCTCCTCGAGATATCCTTAGGTATTGGTGGCCCGTCCTGAGCACGGATCGTACTCGGTGCCGGCTGGCTCGCACCCTTGTTATTTTTTCTTTTCCGTTCCTTCTGCTTCTTCTGCTGTAATGGGATCGAGTTCTGCTCAGAGACCACCTTCTTGAGTGTGTTGGAGCTGATAATAATTCGCACCTCGGCTGTTTGAGTCTCGGTGAAGGCGGCATCTGGAGGCGTCTCCTGAGAAGTGAACAGACGACGCCTGTTGCAATTGGGTTTCTCCGCGGTACCAGCTAGATCGCGATCGTCTTTTGCAGGGTTGGGTTCTTGAGAAGGAGGCCCCAAGAATTCGTCACCGTACCCATGTTCGTTGATGTACTTATCGACGTTGGAAAATGTACCGTCGTCGTCGTCCGGATCCTGTGCCATATGCATGTCCGGATCAGCTGACGGCGGTAGCGTTGCGGCGGTCTTGCCATGGCTTGGCGCCGGCACGACTGGCGGTGTTGTCTGTGGGGTGGTGTCCCCCGCCCCCAAACGAATCTGGCTCTTCGGCCAAAGCATGGACCAGTTTAAGCAGGCGCTGAGGGTCATCACATCATCTTCGTCGGCCCCAGGGGGTCGATACGGAGGTAACAAGTCGTCGCAGCCCCGCAGCACCCGAACCAGTTGAACCCTATACACGGTGGGTGGCATCGGATTACCGTGGAACACGCGGTTGTCCGGTTCAACGATTTTGGCCTTGGCGACATCGATCAACTCGCCGTCCACGAAGTGCAGGAGAGTACATGGAACGTTGGCGGCCCCCTGCGAAAACATGTAGGGCGTCAGGGATGCCCAGTCAAAGGCAAGGAGATGAAGTCATCGGCCGAGGCTTAGTTACCGTGATGGCGTCGAGCTCAGCTAATGTCGAGGCACCGCCAACGGCGGGCGTGCAAGTGACGGAGGGGCCGCTTGCTGCCGAGGTGCCGGCCGGCATATTCTTCCCACACCCGGGTGCATTAAGCTCCAATACCAGCGCCGTCGCCGGAGACACCAATGCCGCCTCCGCCGGAGACACCAATGCCGGCGCGTTGTGCGAGTTGCTGCCCGTGAAGCTGGGAATCGGGGGCGGCCCCTATTGGCCGCCCGCAATCCACCCCCGCAGCCCCTCAAGCAAGGTAGGCATAATGGCGGTGATCGTCGCTCCCAGTTGGTCTCGCACTTGCTCTTGGACTATCTCCGGAATCCGCGCCACTTGTGCCTTGAGTTCTTTAACCTCGCACTCCTGGCTTTCTGAGCTGGTCTTTCTCTCCTTTCGCCCAGCCTTATAGTATTCCGACCATTTCGTGGACAAGCCTTCGCCGGCCACATGACTAGCTGACGACGGCTTACTGAACTTATCCTTGTGTTTCATTACGTTCAACGCCCTATTTAAAGTGGTGTCCCAAGGGGCAGACGGGGAGCTCTGAGATCCCGCGCTACTGCTTTCAGTTTCCTGCGGAAGGAACGTGAACCATTTAGAAATTTGGCTTCATTAATTAGAATGCAACCATATGGAGCTAATTATGCGGGGGTGTATTCCTTACCAGAACACGCTCAAGATCCTTCACCTTCGGATCCGTGGTAAGCTCCTTTGTTACCGGGTCCACCTTGTACCGGGCCCTGACATAGTTCCTGGTCTGCTTTTCATGGTATTTATCGAAGAGGGGCGGTAGGCCTTGCGCGGCACGCTCCGCGTCCTCCTTGTCCCATTTAGGTTCATCTCCGGTATAGCATACAAGAAGAGGAAGAAAGCTCCTCGAAAAGTGGGCCTTGCGTGGTACTTTCCGATCACTTTCCGGTGTGCTATGCGGAGTCTTGCGTGGTACTCCTCGAAAAGTACCGCATAGCATACAAGAAGAGGAAGAAAGCTCCTCGAAAAGTGGTGTGGTACTTTCTCGTCGAAGCATGCGTCGGTCATTTTGTGTTTTACCTTCATCTCCAGAGCCATGAGCGTTACTTTCAGGCGGGTATCCTCGGGCCTGCATCCTTCATACAATGGAGTAACCGCGTCTATCTCCAGTTGATCCAGCTTGGCTTTCTCTCGGGCGGCAGCTCTTGCGTTACCCGTCTGCTTGAGAAGCAGCTCTTGAATATTCAAGATCATCTTATCCGCGCCCATCGATGGTCCATCGTCGTCTGCTCCGGCATCTTCATCTTCATGATCATGCCCTTCGTCTTGATCTTCCTCATCATCATGTCCGGCATCTTCTACATGATGACTGTGTCCTGCATCTACTTCGTGATCATGTCCTGGAGATTCTTCGTCTTCTCGCCGGCCGCCCTCGCCGCTATTGTCTTGCTGCCCTTCCTTATTTCTTGCCCGGCCCCCATGGACGACTTCATAATCATCTTCATCACCTTGCCACTGATAGCCATCCATGAAACCACGCATGAGCAGGTGGTCCCGCACCTGTCTGGAATCCGGGTCCATAAGGCTCTTCAGCTTGCATCTTCGACATGGACATCTTATCTCCGTCTCGTTCTTTTGAAGCATCTCGGCCTTCGCGGAGCTCAAAAACCTATTCACGATGCCTTCGGTCATCGTGCGGACCATGGTCGCCTGCGGGGTAGAGCAAAACGATATTTTAGAACCAAAAAAAAAATTTGGCATGACTTTGCCTAAAAATAGGACCAAAAAGAATGCATAGTGCCAAATTCTCGCCGAAACGGAAATGAATCAACATTCCGGCAAAATATTGGCAACTATCGCATTTCAAATACCGGTACCTGCAAACACAAACATATGCAACACCACAAACGTATGTAGATCTAGCTCAATGAGAAAAGTGTAGATCTAGGCCATAAAAAGTGTGTACGTTGGAGGAAGGAAAAAGTAGATCTAGAACATAAAGAAAGCTTTCCCCTTACTTACCTATCAAAAAAAGGAAATTTAACCACTTAATTTGGGTGAATCTATGGTGCAAATGAGGTGAGGAGGAGGAGGCAGCCGAGACCAAGCTTGGTAGAGGTGGAGAGAATGAATGGGGGAAAGTGAGTGTGGTAGGTGGCTGTCAAAAATATCTAGCTGCTCTCAGGCTAGTAATGGCGCACCTCCTAAGAATGCGCCATTGGTAACCAGGGTTACTAATGGCGCACCTGGTGCGGGTGCGCCATTACTAGTTTTGAAAAAAAAATTGAAAAAAAAATTGTTAGTAATGGCGCACCGGGGTGTGGTGCGCCATTACTAGTTTTGAAAAAAAAAATTGAAAAAAAGTTTGTTAGTAGTGGCGCACCGGGGTGTGGTGCACCATTACTAGTTTTAACTAGTAATGGCGCACCACACCCCGGTGCGCCACTGCTAAGTCTGGGGAGGGGGGTGTGCCCAGGAGAAACTTAGCAGTGGCGCACCACACACCAGGTGCGCCATTAGTAATATGGACATTAATGGCGCACCCATATCTGGTGCGCCACTGCTATATAGCAGTGGCGCACCACATACATGGTGCGCCATTAATGTCCATATTAGCTATAGTCGTTTTTCTAGTGGTGCTTATCGCAGTAGCGGGAAGGGATCCCACAACGGCCAAATTTGAAGGGGGACAGGAGTACATCCCCACCCTGTCCAAAGGTGGTCTTCGCCTGCAAAGTAGCTGTCGACGACGAAGAGGTGGGCTCGGCGATGACATCCGTCCTGCGGGGCTCGTGGTCGTGGTCTTGTTGCACCAGAATGGAAACCTTTGGGGGGCGCTTTGGGAACCCGCGTACATCCCTGTCCCGTTTGCACTAAAGGGGAAACTGCACCGCCTGGCACGCTGGCGTCCGCCTGTCCTTCCTTGCGTCATCTTTGACTCCTGAGGCAGGGCTCTACATAGAGATCTCCGCCTCTCCGGAGGGGGCCTGGGGAGGCCCATCCCTTGCCGGTCTTGATGCTGCTCCTCCTCGCGACCCTACGGTCCTCGCGAGGGCCTTGTCTTGAGTGGGGCTGCGTCTGGTTGTGCTTGGCTGATGAGACTAGGATCGATGGTAACAAAGGGACGAAGGAGACGATGTTTACCCAGGTTCGGGCCCTCCTATGGAGGTAAAACCCTACGTCCTACTTGATTATATTGATGATATGAAGGTTACAGAGTTGATCTACCTCGAGATCGACTAGCTAAAACACTAGATGAGTTTCTGTGTCCTATGCTCTAAAACCCTCCCGGTTTATATAGACACCGGAGGGTACTAGGGTTTACACATTGTGGGCCTCCTGCCGAGGATGGAGATGGCGATTTCCTCCTCTTGACTTGGAGTGCACGATGTGCCTTCGGGGCTTCCTTCTGGAAAGTGGAGTCTTGATGTGTTCGGCCCTTCTTCAGAGTATGGCCCGTCAAGCCGGCCTGTTGAGAAATGAGCCGGCAGCCCGAGGACCCCTAAGTCCGGGACTCCCTTAGTAGCCCCCGAACTAGCCCCCAACGCCAAGGGTCTCAGCTCCAGCTGCTTCGTATGATCAGAGTCTTCGGCTTGCAGGGTGAGTTCTTCTTCCCCTTCTATGATTGGCTGAGACTAGTTCGGCTTCCGATGACACATATTTCTTCCGATCAAACATTTGACTGAACACCATGAATTGCTTAGCCCCGAAGGCCAATCGCCAAAGCATAAACAGTGTTTTCTGACACCCCCTTCTGACGAAGGGTCGTGGCCTACCATGACTGCTGAACCAGTTATGAAAACTCGATTCGCGGTTCAGGGCCGTTTTTACAACGACACGATTCATCATTGCGCAGATCGTGCTCCGTTTCACACGGGATATGATTAATCTCTACACGCGCATAACGGCATGCATGTCTTGGGAAGCGGAGGGATTCGTGGAGCGGTAAGCGAGTCTAATTGGTGACACGTCCCATAAAAAGGGAAAAAACCCCAAGGCCTATTCACGCTTCCCACTCGCATCCTCCGCCTCCTCAATCTCTCCAAGCTCCGAGAGCCCAGATCCAGTTTCTCCTCGCCCTTTCCTCCGAGCTTAACCATGGCGGGTTCTGGCTCCAACGGCAAGTGGGAGGCTGCTACTTCTCGAGCATGCGTTGGTTTTCCCATGAAGAGGAAAGGGTGATGCGGCAAAGTAGATAAGTATTTCCCTCAGTTGTTGAGAACCAAGGTATCAATCCAGTAGGAGATACAAGCAAGTCCCCAATAGATGTACCTACACAAATAATCAAACACTTGCACCCAACGCTATAAAGGGGTTGTCAATCCCTTCACGGTTACTTGCAAGGATGAGATCTGATAGAGATAGATAGATAGGTTTGCTAAAACGGAAAGTAAAACAAAAGTAAAAAGATTGCAGCTAAGTATTTTTGGTATTTTTGGTTTATAGATCTGAAAATATATGATGGAAAATAGACCCGGGGGCCATAGGTTTCACTAGAGGCTTCTCTCATGAAGGAAAATAATACGGTGGGTGAACAAATTACTGTCGAGCAATTGATAGAAAAGCGAATAATTATGAAGATATCCAAGGCAATGATTATGCATATAGGCATCACGTCCATGTCAAGTAGACCGAAACGATTCTGCATCTACTACTATTACTCCACACATCGACCGACTCCTGCCTGCATCTAGAGTATTAAGTTCATGAAGAACAGAGTAACGCATTAGGTAAGATGACATGATGTAGAGGGATAAACTCAAGCAATATGATGAAAACCCCATCTTTTTATCCTCGATGGCAACAATACAATACGTGCCTCGCTACCCCTACTTTGTCACTGGGTGAGGACACCGCAAGATTGAACCCAAAACTAAGCACTTCTCCCATTGCAAGAATTACCAATCTAGTTGGCCAAACCAAACCAATAACTCGAAGAGACTTGCAAAGATATGAAATCATGCATATAAGAATTCAGAGAAGATTCAAATAATATTCATAGATAATCTGAACATAAACCCACAATTCATCGGATCTCGACAAACACACCGCAAAAGAGTATTACATCAGATAGATCTCCATGAAGATCATGAAGAACATGGTATTGAAGAACAAAGAGAGAGAAGAAGACATCTAGCTACTAGCTATGGACCCGAAGGTCTGTGGTAAACTACTCACGCATCATCGGAGGGGCAATGGAGTTGATGTAGATGCCCTCCGTGATCGATTCCCCCTCCGGCAGATTACCGGAAATGGCTCCAAGATTGGATCTCACGGGAAAAGAGGGTTCCGGCAGCGGAAAAGTATTTTTGTGGCTCTTTTTGGTATCCAAGGAATATTTGGGAATTTATAGGACGAATAATAGGGTTAGGAGGGCTGCCATGGGGCCACAAGCTAGGGGGGCACCCCCTCCTAGGGCGCGCCCCTATGGCTTGTCGCCACACGGCGGCTCTCCTGCCTTCATCTCCAAGTCTGTTGGCTTTCTTCTGGTCCAAGAAAAATCATTCCGAAGATTTTATTCCGTTTGGACTCCGTTTAATATTCCTTATCTGCAATACTCAAAAACAAGGAAAAAACAGAAACTGGCACTAGGCTCTAGATTAATAGGTTAGTCCCCAAAATAATATAAATAGCATATTAATGCATATAAAACATCCAAAACAGATAATATAATAGCATGGAACAATCAAAAATTATAGATACGTTGGAGACGTATCAGAGGCCTCCACGGTCACTGACCAGGATATTCGGGACCTAAAGCAGGCCGGCTACCTCCCCGCCAACATCTTCCACCGCACCCCGGAGAAGAACCAGGTGGTTCCCACCCCCAAAGCAGGCGAGAGGGTGGTGTTCGTCCCCCACTTTATCCGGGGACTGAGCTTTCCACTCCACCCTTTCATCAGGGGTCTCATGTTTTTCTACGGGCTGGACTTCCACGACCTTCTGGCAAACTCCTTCATGCACATATCGGCATTCATCATCATCTGCGAAGCCTTTCTGCGGTCGAACCGCACTTCGGCTTGTGGCTCAAGGTCTTCAATGTCAAGACGAAGACCGTGGCCAGTGAGCACGCAGACTGCGGAGGGGCGGTAATCAGCAAGCTCCCCCGCGGCGAGTGGCCTACCGACACCTTCATCGACACAATCAAGATCTGGCAGAAGGAGTGGTTTTACATCACCGAGCCAAGGGATGAGAGCTGGGCGGCGCCTGCCGAATTCAGATCTAAACCCCCAACGAGATTGACCTCGTGGCTCAGGAAGGGCCTTAACTGGGGATCGGGTGCTGAGGTGAAGCTGCTGCAGAAGCGCCTTACCTCGGTGATCGAGGCCAAGGTGGAGCTGATCAACATGGTCCAGGTCATGCTCCATCGCCGTATCCTCCCTTGCCAGCGCCGGGCATCCCCATGTGGGCTTACCGTCCTGACGATGAGCCTACTATGCGCCAATTCTTCCGCACCACCCCTGAGAAGCTGTGGAGGGCTTTGTTCAGGCCTCAAAAGAGCTGGCCGGACAAGGAAGAGGATACGGGCCTAAGCGCTGTCAACCCACCGACCAAGGTACGGTATAATTTAAATTCATTGACTCTATCTCTTCGGCAAAAAGTCTGAACGCCTTCTTCCTCACTCTCGCAGAAGTGGCTAAGCAAAGCCGCGAAGGTTAACTGCCCGGCTCCACAACCCGAAGACCCCAGGTCGGAGCTGTTGGCGGCGATGCTTGTCGTGGCGCCGTACTCGGCGCCCGAGAAGAAGGAGAAGAAAAAGAAGGCCAGAGAGAGCCTCCGCATAAAGGACCAGCCAGACGCTGTGTCCGAGGAGACCCACGCCTCCTCTAGTCATGAGGAGGAGCACGAAGACGGGGGGAAGGCTTTTCCCCCCTCACAAGAAAGAGGGCGGCGTCATCGGACGCCGCGGAGGATGCTGCCCCTCCTGCCCTGAAGAGGGCGCGTCAGGCGAGGTTGATCCTGCCCGATGATAGCTCAGATTCTAACGCAGTATCCGAGGAGTTTGAGAAGGTTCCACAAAGGAGCCTGAGGGTCAAGCCCCCCTCTCAAAGATATGAGTCCGAAAACTCCCGGGTTATTTATGCAAGGTATTTCACTGTTTTAAACACAAGCGCGTCTTTTGATCTGCAGCCCACCACGCGTTCTCCCCACCGACCAGATATCGGACGGGGAGTCCCTACCCGCCGAACTGGCGGAGAGCGGGACCGCCTCGCACCCTACACCCCCGGGGGTTGCGAAGGATACCGCGGAGGTTTCATCAAGCCAGGCTCCGTTGGAGCCAAACACGGGCGGAGTAGGTGACCATGCCATGGCCGAGGCTGATGCCACGGCCGCCGAAGGCCCGGGAGAGAAAACTCCCCAGGCTGCTGAGGACCAGGGGGAGAGTGCTCCCCCGGTCGCCGAAGAGGAAGGGCGAAGAAATACCCAGTCCCCTCCGCGGACGTCTCCGGAGCACTCTGTGCCTCCGGAGTTACATGTTCAGTCCCCGATCACAGATCGGACTGCCCGATCACCACCGATGCCACCAACGGCCGGGTGACCGGTTATGGAGGAGGCGCTAGCAAGCACTCCCATCTCCGAGGATCACCGCGCTCTTATGGGTGCGGTTTTGCAGGGAAGTCAGTCCGTTGACAACGGACTGAAGGAGGCCTTCAGTGGTCTCTTGGCGGGTTTCAAGGTGAGTCAAGTAATACTCTTTTCCCGAACAATGCTAATTTTAAGTTTTGTACTATCTCTTTATATATGTACTAGCCCCCGAGCCCTGGATGGGTATGCAAAAATGCATCCGGGGGTCAAATAGTGAGGAATGAACAATGATGCACAAGGCACCATTTGGTCCTGCAATGTTCGGAAAAGTCCTTGAAAGGACCGAACAGGGAGTCATATCCTTCATAGTTCGGGGGTTTGAATCGCACATAACTGGATGCATATTTTTTTGTTTTTTGCAGGCCTCGTCATCGGCGGCGGCCGTTAATGCCGCTGAGCTGACCGAGCTAAATCGGAAGCTTAGGATCTCCGACGAGGAGCTTGTTAGCCTGAATGAGAGGTTCGACGAGGCACAAGGTAAGCCGAATTATAATATCTGAGCTATATTTTGGTAATGATCCGCACTGGTGACCCAGTGTGACTTGTTTATGATTGCTTCCACAGCTTCAGCTACGGAGGTTGACAAACTTAAGGCCGAGCTCCAGAAAATGAAGCAAAAGGCCGAGGAGGAGAACACGGATGCCGAACAAGCGGCAGCCGTGCTTTCTACATTGAAGGCTGCAAGCGCCAAGCATGAGGCTCGGGTGGAGGAGGTGCAGCAAGAGCTCAAGGATGCCGGCACAAAGTGTGAGGCCCTTGAGCAGAAAGGCAAGGAACAAGCCGCCGAGCTAGCCGCGCTGAAATCCGAGCTCCAGAAGGAGCGAGTGGACAGGCGGTCCTTCGAAGAGGAGGTTCGCCAAGTCAAGGCTGTCATCGATGGTAAGCCATATTCGCTGCGATGCACCTTTGGTGGTAGCAAATTTGCTTTGCTCACCCAGGTGTGGCATTCCGTAGGCATTCGTGAGGATCTCCAGAAGAGTGCGGCGGACGCGAACAAGCTTTATGCTTCGCGGGCGGAGGATGATGAGGCCCAGCTATTCTGGGCGCAATTTGAGTCCCCGAGCGCTCTCCCCTCCTCGTTGACCACATGAAGCAACTGATGGAGATGCACAGAATGGCGGAGCCGGCCATGAAGGACCTCTGCATCCGTCTGTGGCCCGATGAGCCATTGCCGAGCAACTATTTCGTCCTGGTGCAGAAGCTACGTGATGCTGCGCCTCGGGTTGACGTGTTGAAGCGCTCTACGTGCATCGAGGGCGCGCGGATGGCCTTTGCAAGGACCATGGTGCACTGGCCAAAGCTCCAGCCGACCAAGATGTCCACCGCACCTCTGTCTCCTGACAAGAGTCATAGGTGCCCCGAGCTGTACATCCCCCATGTAATGGAGGGTGCTCGGGTAATAGAGGCTCAGTGCTCCAAGGATGTTTTGTATGAATGAGCGCGATGTAATGTGTCCGAAGACTTTAACGCTTTATAATGGTTTAGCATGTCTTATAAGTAGTTTTATGTTTATTTAGACTCCTATGTGGCCGGTGTTCGCACACGAACACGCCAACGTGTACCCGCAGAGCTGGGGGTGATGCACCGCAACTCGCCCCGCGGGAAGCCGGCTCACAGCGCGATACGCAAGACAGTAAGCCGGCGCTTTTGAGACCAGACGCCCCAGTTCCTTGGGAGGGACCCCGTCGGAGGAAGCCGGCGACGATTGGCTGAACCGGGTCGATTCGCTCGCCCCCAGCTCGGTTGTCGATATCCGATGAACTTACGCGAAGTCGCCGAATAACGGAATCATGAACAAGGGTTAAGGGGTAAAAAGTAGATTGTATAGATATGTCGATTGTGTGCTTGATTCAATCGGCGATCACCTCTCACATATATATGAGGCGGCTGGACTTCCCGTGCAAGTAAGAGACTCCTACACGGATTACAAGTTACAATCAGAGTCGGTTTCTAGCCTTAACTAGGTAAGTCACCCGCCAGGGCCGTCTTGGGCTCGGACTCTCTGTTGGGCCGGCTTACAGTGTGAGTCGCCGAAAGCATGGGCCGGCCTTGTTCTTCTGAGTCCATCCTTAGCTTCTCGCAGTCAGCTTTCCTTCTCCCGAGCCATAGAGCCGGCTTATAGACCCGGCTTTCTGAGCCGCCCTTTGCTCTTGGCTTCCTGAGTCGCCCGTTGCTCATGGCTCCCTGAGTCGCCCGTTGCTCTTCTATGTTGACGTCAGTTCACTTCGCTTCGTAATCTGCCACTTTGCTGATTAGCCGCCTTGCCGGGTCTCGATCTTGCCAGCCTTTGACAACCCTATGAACTGGGACATAACATGATCAACAGCCCTCGAACGATGCCGGCTCAATATGCTAGCGGCGGCTCATCGTCTTTGTCAGAGTCGCCGGTACTGTGGAGCCGAATCCATGATGAGCCGGCTCTGACCTTGAGCTGATTGCTGTCACCGGGTTACTGAGCTGTTGAGCCGATAACCGACCTCTCTGGGCGGCTGTATCTCTTCCACATTGGCGCCTCTCCAGCAGTGATCTTTGAGCCGTTGCTAGCCGAGTCATCACCACACCGGGTCACCTCCTGGGGCGGGTCATCAGCCTTAAATCGCCTCCTGCCAAAAATGAGTGCTAACATATGCCCCCCTGTTTTCTAGTAGAGTTTGCGTGCTAGAAAATATTCCATGTAGGATTTTTGACTAAGGGCGATGCTTACGTTCATCGGCCATATGGTCTAAAGGCGATGTTTGTACTCATCGGCCATAACCACGATCTCAGGTGGATTGCCACACACTTGGGTGGAACTTCTTTAAATATTTTCCATTGATAGCTCGAGGCAGTAAGTCGCCCTCCAAAGTTTCCACCAAATAAGAGTTGCCGGGTGTTATTCTGGCGACTTGCAGCGGTCCTTCCCAACTTGGTGACAACTTGCCAAATTTCCGGCTTTTGGAGCCGACTGGTAGTATAACCTTCCACACTAAGTCGCCAACCTGAAAATCTTTGAGCCGGACTCTCTTATTGTAAGTCCTTGCCACCCGCAACTTTTCCTTCTCAATGTCCCTTAGAGCCTTTAATCGTTTATTGGCCACACCGTCTAGGTTATCCATCATCAAGCCGTAGTAGTCATCAGCCGAGAAATCGTTCTGCTTAGCAAACCTTAAGGCGACCAGATTCACCTCAACTGGTAAGACGGCCTCTTGCCCATATACTAACTCAAAAGGAGTAACCTTGGTAGCCCCATGCCTTGAGACCCGGTGAGCCCATAATGCTTCGAACAGTACCTCATGCCACCGCCTTGGGTGGTCCTTGACCTTTCTCTTAATCAACTTGATCAAGATCTTATTGCTAGACTCGGCCTGCCCATTGGCTTGAGCATAGTATGGAGATGAACTGAGCATCTTGATCCCCAGTGATTCGGCAAATTGTTTAACCTCCTTTGCCATGAAGGAAGTTCCTTGATCCGTGGTGAGAGTCTGTGGAATACCGAATCTGTGAACAATATGCTCAGTAATGAATTGAATTACCTCCTTGTGAGTCATGTTCCTGAGAGGTACTGCTTCAGACCACTTGGTGAAATAATCTGTGGCAACCAACACGAACCGATGCCCCTTTGATGAAGCCGGGTGAATCATGCCGATAAAGTCAAGCGCCCAACCCCGGAAAGGCCACGGTTTTATGATAGGATTGAGTTTGGAAGCCGGAACTAGCTGGATATCCCCAAACTTCTGGCAAGCCTCACACCCCTTGTAGTACTTGAAGCAGTCATTGATCATCGTCGGCCAATAAAATCCGGCTCGCCGGAGCATCCACTTCATCTTGTGAGCCGACTGATGTGTTCCACATAAGCCGTCATGTACCTCTCCCATGGCGACTCTAGCTTGATCCTCGTCTAAGCACTTAAGCAGAAGACCATCAGCCGTTCGGCGGCATAAGTCGCCATTATCCAGTGTATACTTGAGAGCAAGTCGCCGAATGGCTCTGTCTGTTTTCTGACTCGGATCCTTCAGATAACTCACGATAGGTACTCTCCAGTCAGAAATCCGGGTTACCCCTTCCTCAGCAGCCGGTTTACTTGAGCCGGCCTCTTCCCTGTCAGCCGGCTTATCAGAGCCGGTTTTTCCTGAGTCGGCAACAACTAGCATCGGCTTTTCTGCTATGAAGAACATGCCTCTGCCAGCATGATAGCCTGATGCCTGTTGTGCTAACTCATTGGCGAGCCAATTATCCTACCTAGATACGTGAGAGATAGAAAAATAATCCAGGTCCGCTATGATGTCTAAGCATTTGTCAAGGTACATGTTGAGTGATTCGTCGTTGCACCGAAACACCTTTGCCACTTGTTGAACGATTAGCAATGAATCACCATATGCCTCGATATGAGAAACCCCTGCATTGACTAAAAGCTCGAGCCCGAATAGAAGTGCTTCATATTCGGCTTGATTGTTAGTACAAAAGTAGTTAAGCCGGCAGGAGGCCTCAAATACAGTGCCGTGGGGTGAGATGTACGCAACACCGGCTCCTTGCCCATTCTTGCAAACTGAGCCGTCAAAATAGAGCCGCCACGGCTTAGCCGACACAACGTGTAAGCCGGTTTCTTGCTCCGGGTTAATCCGATGCTCAACAATAAAATCAGCTACGACCTGGCTTTTCACAGATTTGAGAGGTTCATAACCCAAATCATACTCGATTAACCCATATGCCCACTTGCCGATCCGCCCACTAAGAATCGGCCTCTGAATCATGTGTTTGAGAACATCGGTCTGACCAACAACCTTACACTCACTAGATAAGAGGTAGTGTCGTAGCTTTGTGCAGGCATAATAAAGAGATAAGCATAATTTCTCCACAAAGCTGTATCTTGACTTGGCGTCTACCAAACGGCGGCTTAGATAGGTGATGACATACTCTTTTCCTTCGGCTTCCTGGGTTAAGGCGGCTCCTATCACCTTCTCTTCAGCAGCAGTGTAGAGCCGACATGGTTGACCGTGAGCCAGCGCTCTCAGAACTGGAGGGGTTGATAAGCACGTCTTTATCCTTTCAAACACCTCTTGCTGCTCTGCCCCCCAAGTGAACTCATCATCGTTCTTAAGCCGAAGAATCTGAGTAAATGCGTCGACTTTCCCAGACAGGTTAGCAATAAACCGCCTCAAATAATTTACCTTGTCGAGGAACTTCTGCATGTCTCTTTTGCAAGCCGGCGCCTGCACCTTTTGAATAGCTTTAACCTTTTCCGGGTCAACCTCTATGCCATGCTCATGTATGATGAAACCCAAAAACTTCCCAGCTGACACGCCAAAGGCACACTTCAACGGATTCATCTTGAGCCCATATTTTCTCATCCTCTCAAACGCCAGTCGTAAGTCGGCCAAGTGATTTAACCCGCCGTCCGACTTAACCACCACGTCATCAATGTAGACTTCTAGTATGACTCCAAGAAGGTCATGAAATATTAAGTTCATCGCTCTTTGATAAGTAGCACCAGCGTTCTTTAATCCAAAGGACATTACTACCCACTCAAATAGACCAACAAAGCCGGGGCAGCGAAATGCCGTCTTAGCCGAATCCTCTTCGGCCATGTATATCTGGTTATATCCTGCGTTACCGTCCAAGAAACTGATGATCTTGTGTCCTGAGGCTTCGTTGATAAGCATATCGGCTATTGGCATAGGATACTCATCTTTGGGTGTAGCTCGATTTAAATCTCTGAAGTCTATGCATACCCTTATCTTTCCTGACCCCTTTTTCTCAACTGGGACAATGTTTGAAACCCACTCAGCATATTTACAGGGCCGGATGAATTTTGCTTGGATAAGCCGGCCGATCTCTTCCTTGACCCGGCCATATATCTGTGGATTGAACTTTCGAGCCGGCTGTTTGTAAGGTCTAAAGCCGGCTTTGATGGGCAACCGATGCTCAACGAGCTGGCGGCTTAACCCAGGCATCTCATGATACTCCCACGCAAAGCAGTCTGCATACTCTCTGATCAGGGCGACTAACTCCTGCTTATAGCCGGCTTCCAGATTTCGGCTTACAAACGTCGTCCTTGGCACCGTGCCGTCTCCAAGGTCCACCTCTTCAAGCGGGTCAGCCGACGTAAAGCCTTGCCCCAATTTGTCTAAGTCGCCAGGCTCTTCAATGGTCTCAAACATATCGTTCCTATTGGCCCGATACTTGTCAAGCCGGCTTTGAAGCCACTCATCGTTGTTATCCATTCACTTGAGTCTGAGCCGGTTTTCACCAACCAGCTTTAGAGATACTGGCACGAAACCATCCCGGGTTGCACTCAGGAAGTCAAACCCGGACAAGTCACGCCCCGAAAGACATGTAGCAGTGGAGTGTTGCCAGTCAACTAGTGACTCGGCTAATGCAATGCAGGCCGAGTTATCGACAGGGACGACTTCTACTTCATCATCGACCCTTTGAACAAGCTGTTGGTGCAGAGTAGACGGAACGCACTGGTTTGCATGCAACCAATCTCGTCCTAGTAGCACATTGTAGTTCCCTTGCACCTCAGCAACAAACAAGGCAGTAGCCAGGGTCTTGCTTCTGACTGTAAGCTCTAGACTGATAACCCCTTTAGCTTCCACTCCTTCTCCGCCTTCAAACCCGTTGAGTACCATGTTCGTCTTCATCAAATCATCATCATCAAGTTGTAACTTTTTGAAGACCGAATAAGGCATCAGATTAACCATAGCACCGCCGTCAACCATCATCCTGGTAACCGGCTTCCCATTGATGTGCCCTCTGATATACAAAGGCTTGAGATGCTTAACCGGTTCCTCCGGCTTCTCGAAGATAGCGTTCTTGGGTCCAAAGTCAATTTGAGCTACTGAGCCGGCTTCGTCAACAGCGCGAAACTCAGCAGGCAGATAGTACACCATGTTGATATCCATACTCATGTGAGTCGGCGTTCCTTCATAATTCAGAAGCTCTTCATCATCTGTTGACTCGCCCGGCGGCTCATCCATGGCCGACTCTCCTGAGACTGGCGGGTCATCTGACACATGGCTTGGAAGCTCTTCGTCAGCTGCTGACTCGCCAGATAGGTCATCCATGGCCGAGTCTAGGATTGCCGGCTCTCCCAGCATTGGTTCTGTTAGTGCTGACTCATTCACCGCTGAATCCTCTGGGATGAGCTGTGATATTGCCGGCTTATCAGTTGCCGGCTTATCGCTTGCCAGGTCTGCAGCTTCAACCTCATCAGCCCACGATGAATAAGTAACAGCCGGCATTTCAACCGGCCTTTTGCCCCTTTCCAACGTAGAGACTAGTACGCCAGGCGCTTGGGTTATGAGTTCTGTCGACTTAGGCACCCAGACTTGAGACCGTATCATAGGACGATCCTTGTTAAAACCTGCATCCCTGTGCCGCTCAGCTTCTTCTGCAGCCTTCTCTTGATTCCTCAACCTTTGCAGCTTTCTCTTCTACGTCTTGGTTAACCTAGCAAGGCACCATCTTGGTTGAGTGTATTTTGGGTCACGCGGCTTAGTCTGACCGGAGCTGGCTTCATGGTCATTGGATGCGCCGTTAGGCCCGATAACAAATATCGGTCTACCTTTTGCCGGTTCGACAACCGGCTCTTTCATCTTCAGTATCTGGCTGCCAATGGTAAGTGAGCCGCCAAATATTCTGCCCGTCATGCTTTCTGGCTCACCAGCCCTAGCAGCTTGCGGCTTGACACGCCACACCTTTCCTCTCTCTGGACTTGGCATATGCTCCTTGAGACGGCTTGCTGGCCCTAGCCGGCTTTTGTCAAAAGTGCTTTTCAGAGGTGGCGTCTTTGCTACAGCCGGCTTAACGTACCGACCGAACTCTGCCGGTGACCTTGAACGCTTTCCATAGGGCCGGCTTGTGGTTGAGCTGGCTTGTCTGACATACTTGCTCATCAACATGTCGAAAGTCGGCTTAATGCGTTTGTACTTAGGATTAGCTGTGTTAACCCGCCACTGGCCGACTTCCGGGCTCTTCGGCTTAATGAACCATTGCGGTGATCCGGGCGGCTCTTCCTGTTGCCCCCCGAGCGTAGGATTGCTGATGGTAATCTTGATAACCTCCTTGCCGCCTGGTTCTCGACTTATAGTCGCCTTCCTCCCAGTCACCATGTTGCCGGCTTGCGTGTTCCTGGGCTCACCAACAACAACATTAGCTTTGTTAGATGATCTGGCCGTCTCTGGCCGAATGAGTACCTTCTTTCCCTCCAGGTCTAGCGCGTTCATTGAGAACGGCTGTTGATCAATTGCCATGCTAGCAAAGCACAATCGTCCGTCATTAAGGGCCGATTGGATCTGTCGACGAAAAACATTACAATCGTTAGTGGCATGAGAGAAAGAATGGTGATATTTGCAATAAGCCCGCCGCCTTATCTCTTCAAGCGGTGGTATGACATGATTGATCTTTATAATTTTGTCTTTCAACAAGGCATCAAATATTCTATCACACTTGCCTACGTCGAAGGTGCATTTAAACTCATCCTCCCGATTCTTACGAACCGGCTTAAGGTCATCACACACATGAGGTTCGGCTTTACCCGGCCAAACAAACTCAGTAGTGTAAATATCAGTTTCCTCGTCTGAGCCGGCACTTCCCTCAATGATGTTAAGCCGGCTCCGGCTCACCCGATGTGAGTCTTTCATCTCATTGGCCTGGCTCTCCTGAACCAGAGCCTTTTCTTGCAATTGGCCGACACTTAGGAACTCATACCCCTCTAATTTCTCTTTTAAGTGGGATCATAAACCATTAAGTACTAAGTCGGCCATATCTCTCTCAGTTATAGCTAAGCTATAACATTGGTTTCTTGTGTTCCTAAACCTTTTGACATAGTCGGATACCGACTCGTCATGCTTTTGCTTAACCGATGTAAGGTGAGACAATTTTAACTCAATTTCTTCGGCAAAAAAGTGTTCATGAAACTTCCGCTCTAAATGAAACCAAGTATGTATGGAGTTAGGAGCTAAAGAAGAAAACCATGAAAAAGCAGTGCCGGTTAAAGATAATGAGAACAAGCGAACTTTATGATGCTCATGATTGGCTTCACCTAGTTGAGCCAAATACTGACTAATATGTTCCCATGTTGATTTATTATCCACCCCATTAAACTTAGAAAATTCTGAAACTCGGTAACCAGGGGGATAAGGCTGTAAGTCAAAATATTCGGGATAGGGTTTAGTATAATTTCTAGGCTTTAGCGTCACCCCGAATCTATCGTAAGCCATCTGGTCCAACTCACTCCTCAGCTTGGCCACGATATCGTCCAAGTTGGACGATTGAGCCGGCATAGTGGCTGAGTTGGTCACAGGGGCGGCTTGTGCCTAGAGAGCCGAATTTTGAGTCGGCGCCGGCTCATCCCCAAAACGTACTGCTTGATCTGGCTGTCTAGCCGAATACGGCATGCTTTGGATGGGAGTCGGACTTGGCAGCATAGGCACAAGTCGGTTATCTCTATTCTGGCTCATCGGCTGTAACTCCGATGGCCGGCTTAGCGGCGTGTTTTCTTTAGCCTTATCACGTTCCAGCATTAGATCATAAATACTATTTGTGCTTTGTCCAACATAGTACTGGATTTTGGCTAATTGCTCAGGAGTAAAGAGGCTATTGCTTACGGTGGGTTAGCTGATCTTGATGCTCAGAGGTACGTATTCCGGCTCTTTGATCGGTGAGATGACTCCTTGCCGATCCTTCTTGAGACTCGCCAGATATAGCTCCCGATCTGCTTCAGCCTGCTTCTGCCGCAGCACCTTGAACTCCTCATCACGTTTCTTTTCCCAAGCCGCCAAGCCTTGGCGTTGTGCTTCTGACAGCTCCTCAAGAGTCGGTTTGATGATGTTGTCAGTGCTGATGCCAGCGGAGTCGGTCTTAGAATTGGTCATTGCTGTCCAATTTTTAGATCGAATCGTCCCCAGCGGAGTCGCCAAAAAGGGTGTTCGCACACGAACATGCCAACGTGTACCCGCAGAGCCGGGGGTGATGCACCGCAACTCGCCCCGCGGGAAGCCGGCTCACAGCGCGATACGCAAGACAGTAAGCCGGCGCTTTTGAGACCAGATGCCCCAGTTCCTCGGGAGGGACCCCGTCGGAGGAAGCCGGCGACGATTGGCTGAACCGGGTCGATTCGCTCGCCCCCAGCTCGGTTGTCGATATCCGATGAACTTACGCGAAGTCGCCGAATAACGGAAGCATGAACAAGGGTTAAGGGGTAAAAAGTAGATTGTATTGATATGTCGATTGTGTGCTTGATTCAATCGGCCATCACCTCTCACATATATATGAGGCGGCTGGACTTCCCGTGCAAGTAAGAGACTCCTACACGGATTACAAGTTACAATCAGAGTCGGTTTCTAGCCTTAACTAGGTAAGTCACTCGCCAGGGCCGTCTTGGGCTCAGACTCTCTGTTGGGCCGGCTTACAGTGTGAGTCACCGAAAGCATGGGCCGGCCTTGTTCTTCTGAGTCCATCCTTAGCTTCTCGCAGTCAGCATTCCTTCTCCTGAGCCATAGAGCCGGCTTATAGACCCGGCTTTCTAAGCCGCCCTTTGCTCTTGGCTTCCTGAGTCGCCCGTTGCTCATGGCTCCCTGAGTCGCCCGTTACTCTTCTGTGTTGACGTCAGTTCACTTCGCTTCGTAATCTGCCGCTTTGCTGATTAGCCGCCTTGCCGGGTCTCGATCTTGCCAGCCTTTGACAACCCTGTGAACTGGGACATAACATGATCAACAGCCCTCGAACGACGCCGGCTCAATATGCTAGCGGCGGCTCATCGTCTTTGTCAGAGTCGCCGGTACTGTGGAGCCGAATCCATGATGAGCCGGCTCTGACCTTGAGCTGATTGCTGTCACCGGGTTACTGAGCTGTTGAGCCGATAACCGACCTCTCTGGGCGGCTGTATCTCTTCCACATTGGCGCCTCTCCAGCAGTGATCTTTGAGCCGTCGCTAGCCGAGTCATCACCACACCGGGTCACCTCCTGGGGCGGGTCATCAGCCTTAAATCGCCTCCTGCCAAAAATGAGTGCTAACAGCCGGTTCATCTGAAAGTAGCAAGTCGTCGGTTTCAGCCCCCACGTAGATACTACGCGGGCTGTCCCTGTATCCGCACTTCTACCCTTAGCCGAAGTATCGGCGCCCGAAGGCGGTAGTGCGAGTGGGACAAGGCAATCAGACTATGGTGCTCTATCGCTTTCACTTAGCCGTGGGAGTGTAGAAAAATGCGGGGGGCTGATAACCATCCCCCGGTGTGATGTTCGGGGCCGAAGCCGGCATCACATGGTTTGTACTAGAACGAAACCCATCGTATAACACGGAATAACCGCTATCGGTTTTTTAGTATAACACTTATGCTCGGACTCGCAGATCGGTTCTCGCTTACTATGACGATCAGTTTTCGGCTTTCTCCCCTGAGGTGCTTGACCAGACGAGCTGGAAGCACAATTGCAGTGGTTCTCCCTTTGCCCTTTTAGCCGAACGAGCGGAACGTAAGAGGGCAAGCATAGGAGCCGGGCAACCCAACTATTGACCCAAGACATAGTTCGGATCCGATGCATATAAAGCAAAACCCAAGACGCCGATCACACAACCAGTTGTGCTGGCGTGATGTTCAAGGCGATTTTAAATTCGATCCCCCGGTCTATTAGCCGGTTGCATCATAATATATACCGAACAGTTTTCGCAAGAAGCGTGACCAAGAGAAGAACAGAGAATGTATAAAAGACAACGAAGTGGCCATATATAATGGTTTTGTACTTGCTCAATAATCCTTATAACTTGGATTGCCGAAGCAACTGTTTACAGGTAGATGAAATATAAAATTTACAGAGGGGAGGCTGTACCAGGAGTCTTCGATTGATGACATGACATCTTCGATGTGCCTTGTCGCCTGTCCATTCATGTTCCTCTGTGGGGGTTGCATCCCATTAAGAGTGATGCTGTCGCCGAGCGGACCTTGGGAAGAAGGTCTTGAGAAGTCGCCGAAGTATCGATGACCTTTACGCTTTTTAGCAGGTCCTTGATGGTACCTTTGTTTTGTCCAAGGACATGTACTGGTATTGGTCGGTCCAGCTGAACACTTACCATTTGATGTCTGCTCCCCATTGCTACCCATGGAATCTTGAGCGCGAAGTTGTGCCTTCTTGGCACGTGGTTGGCGGTCGTTAGGGCTATGCAATGGGGGGCGTATCCCTATTTCTTGGGAGCAAAAGAGTCTGGGAGTTCGGATTGAAACCGAACTCGTTTGTCGACCTTACGGGCCTTTATGGCTGATTTAGGTGTCTGCCGACCGTCCTCATAATGGAATTCGGCCGCCAGGGCCAATGCATGCTCCTCAGTTCGGAGGGAACGCTCTGTGTTGCCATTGATGGTGATGACCCCCTTGGGACCAGGCATCTTGATCTTGAGGTATGCGTAATGTGGGACGGCATTAAAGCGAGCGAACGCTGTATGGCCGAGCAGGGCGTGATAGCCACTGCAGAAAGGAACGATGTCGAAGATCAATTCCTCGCTGCGGAAGTTGTCGGGCGAACCGAACACTACTTCCAGGCTAATAGAGCCTGTGCACCAGGCTTCGACGCCTGGGATCACTCCTTTAAAGGTAGTGTTGCTAGGCTTTATCCTTGACGGATCTATGCCCATCTTTTTCACCGTATCTGAGTAGATCAGATTGAGGCTACTTCCTCCGTCCATTAGGACTTTAGTGAGGTGATACCCATCGATAATGGGGTCTAGGACGAGGGCCGCCGAACCTCCGTGACGGATACTGGTCGGCTGATCTCGTTGATCAAAAGTGATCGGGTAGGCCGACCATGGGTTAAACTTCGAGGCTACAGGCTCTACGGCATAGACCTCTCGAAGGGCGCGCTTCCTCTCCTTTTTAGGTATATGAGTGGCGTATATCATGTTCACAGTTTTTACTTCTGGAGGGAACTTCTTCTGACCTCCATTGCTCGGACCGCGGGGCTCCTCGTCGTCCTCGCTGCGTGGGCCTTTGCCCTGGTCCTCGGCTGCGAGTTTGCCGGCCTGTTTAAACACCCAACAGTTACGGTTGGTGTCGTTGGCGGGCTTGTCCGGAGTGCCATGGATCTGGCAAGGCCTCTCCATGATCTTGGCCAGCGGGGTGGGTCCGTCGCGGTTGCCTTTAGGAGGCTTCTTCCGCTGCCCGGATCTTGGGTTGCGGAAACCGGCGTTAACAGCCGTGTCGTCGGCGTCGCTAGTGCTGTGCCGGCGTTTGTTTTTGTTATGTCGTGGTTTCCCGTTTCCATCCCGGACTTCGGAAGTACCGGGGTCTTCGGGGTTGTGGCTTCGCCTTGCTAGCCAGTTATCTTCGCCCGCGCAAAAGCGGGTCATGAGTGATGTGAGGACGGACATGGTCCTAGGTTTATCCTGACCGAGCTAGCGAGCCAGCCACTCGTCCTGAATATTGTGCCTGAAAGAGGCTATAGCTTCGGCATCTGGGCAATCGACGATATGGTTTTTCTTGGTCAAGAACCGGTTCCAGAATTGTTGAGCGGACTCTCCTGCCTTTTGCACGACATTGCTTAGGTCGGAAGAGTCCGGGGGGCGTACATAGGTGCCCTGGAAGTTAGATCTAAATGCATCCTCGAGGTCCTCCCAGCTCCCGATAGAGTTTTCGGGGAGACTGTTTAACCAGTGCTGAGCTGGCCCCTTAAGTTTAAGGGGTAGGTACTTGATGGCATGGAGGTCGTCTCCTCGTGCCATGTGAATGTGGAGGAGGAAATCCTCGATCCACACTGCTGGGTCAGTTGTTCCGTCGTATTGTTCGATGTTCACGGGTTTAAACCCTTCCGGGAACTGATGCTGCATCACCTCGTCGGTGAAGCACAGTGGGTGGGCAGCACCTCTGACCCTGGCTATATCACGCCGGTAGTCGGCGTCTGTTCTGGCCCAGTTTTGGTCCCAAACTCTATTGGTTCGGTCGTGCCAGGGCCGGTACTCGTCTTGTCTACCGGGGGAGTACCCTCTAGATCCATAGATGGATCTCGTGCGGCCTGTTCTATCATCCAGGTCGTGTCGCAGGTCATACCTGTCGTCAAGCTCCATTGGCTCTTTTCCCCTTCTGCGGGGTATCGCCGGCCTATAACTGGCCTCGGCAGCCGTCCCGTCTCGCCCTCGGGGAGGGCGGTCTGGCTGGTCATATGGGGTGTGCTTTGGGGACGGCGTGTTGGGGAGCTCATCGTCGAACTGTGGCAGCAACCGTCGGCGGGGGTAGCTCTTGGGTTGGTCCCATAGACCGGCACCGTGTTCCTCCTCGGCTGATAGAACCCTTGTCCATCTATCGTTGAGGGTGTCTTGTTCGGCCTTGAGTTGCCGCACTTTTTCCTTTAGGCTTCGGGCAGTTGCTAAAAGCTGTTGCCTGAACCGTTCATGATCCTCAATGGTTTCGGGGACGATGATGTCCTCGTCGTCCGGGCTATCCTCCTCCTCTACATGGGGGAGGTAGTTGTCATCCTCGGAGTCGTTCGGATCTTCGGGGTCACGCTGGTCTTCCGGCCTTTCCTGGTCCTCCAACGGATACTCGGGGATATCGGGATCGCCGAGGTCTTCTGGGGTATCGTTTTCCCCGGTGCCGGCAATAGCTTCCCTTCCCTTTTTTGCCTTTGATCGCTTACGCGGTTTCCGGCGTCTTGACGGCGCCTCCCCCGAGTCATCACCATTGTTTGCTGGTGTGCGCTCGCCGTTACTGGCTGGCGTATCCACCATGTAGACGTCATAGGTGGCGGTGGCAGTCCACCGCCCGGTGTTGATGGGTGTGGGAACGCCATCCTCTTCCTCCATGTCTTCTGCCTCCTCGGAGGCGTAGTCCAACATATCGGTTAAGTCTTCGATAGTGGCTACTAAATGGGTGGTGGGTGGGACGAAAAATCCCTCTTGACTCGCCTCAAGACCGGTCTGAGTGTGGATCGGGATTGGGTCATCAGTAGTTTTCATCAAGGAGATCCGATCTAGAGCTTCGCAGAGTGTCGAGAGCTCGATCGAGTCAATCTGCCCGGCGTGTCTGGAGTTAACCTCTGACGCGTCCGCACGAGAAGTGTATTTGGCAGGGGTTGATGCTCGGCCATCTGGCGCTATAGCCGGATCCGGATTAAATCCCAGGTCATCATCGGGATCAGCCCCGTGACCGGGATTGAAAGCGACATCCAAGGTTAAGGCCTCGAAGTCTTCGGGCGCGTCAGATGAGACTACAAGCCCGGTGAGCAAGAGATCGCCCCGAGGGTCAACGGAGAACTCTAAGTTCCTGAACCTGACTTCTTGATCAGGGGCGAAACTCCCGACCCGGCCAAGGCGGCCGGTCGGGTCAGCATGCAGCATGATGCTGCCGAAGGCGAAGATCTGTCCAGGGACAAAGGAGTCCATGCTACGGACCTCTTCGTTGATGAAGACGCGAGCCATCGATTCCTTGGGCGATCACAGCGGAACTCTCAATGAAAGCACCAATGTCGGTGTCAAAACCGGCGGATCTCGGGTAGGGGGTCCCAAGCTGTGAGACTAGGATCGATGGTAACAAAGGGACGAAGGAGACGATGTTTACCCAGGTTCGGGCCCTCCTATGGAGGTAAAACCCTACGTCCTGCTTGATTATATTGATGATATGAAGGTTACAGAGTTGATCTACCTCGAGATCGACTAGCTAAAACCCTAGATGAGTTTCTGTGTCCTATGCTCTAAAACCCTCCCGGTTTATATAGACACCGGGGGGGGGTACTAGGGTTTACACATGGTGGGCCTCCTGCCGAGGATGGAGATGGCGATTTCCTCCTCTTGACTTGGAGTGCACGACGCGCCTTCGGGGCTTCCTTCTGGAAAGTGGAGTCTTGATGTGTCCGGCCCTTCTTTAGAGTATGGCCCGTCAGGCCGGCCTATTGAGAAATGAGCCGGCAGCCCGAGGACCCCTAAGTCCGGGACTCCCTCACCTGGGCCGCAGGCAGGCAGGTCTGGGTACCCCTGTTCCCCGAACGCCGACACTTCTTATTGTTTTCATGTTGAGTTGTAAGTAAATAAAAGTGTGATGATCATCATTAGAGCATTGTCCTAGTGAGGAAATAAATATGGGAGAGGCCAAGTGAGCCCACCATAATAAAAAAATGAAAAATGAGAGAAAAAGAGAGAAGTGACTTTGCTACTATCCTTTACCACACTTGTGCCTCAAAGTGACACCTTGTTCTTCATATAGAGAGTCTCATGTTATGTCATTTTCATATGCTAGTGGGAATTATTTTCATTATTAAAAACTTGGCTTGTATATTCCGATGACGGGCTTCCTCAAATGACTGAGGTCTTCATGAGCAAGCAAGTTGGATGCACGCCCCACTTAGCTTCAGTTGAGCTTTCATACACTTATAGCTCTAGTGCATCATTTGCATGGCAATCCCTACTCCTCGCATTGATATCTATCGATGTGCATCTCCTTAGCCTGTTGATACGCCTAGTTGATGCGAGACTTTCTTCTCCACTTTTACCCCTTTGATATCTACCACTATATTCTATTCCACCTTTATGCTATGTCCATGGTTCACGCTCATGTATTGCGTGAAGAATAAAAAGTTGATGTACATTGAAAAAGTACGATCCAATTGCCTGACTTGGACACCATGGTGCTTGAAATTTGTATTAATGTGGTGAAGACGGAGCCATTCCTTACTAATATGATAAAATGAATGGGGGTAAACATTCTTTTAGGATCGTATACTTTCAAAGATTGATGATTATGTTGCTTGTGCCAATAAATATTACTATGCCAATGTTTATTAATTCATCATTTCTCAATGAGCATACATGCAAAAGATTACATATTGGGTAGCATGTCACATCAAAAATTCTGTTTTTATCATTTACCTACTCGAGGACGAGCAGGAATTAAGCTTGGGGATGCTGATACGTCTCCTACGTATCTGTAATTTTTTATTGTTCCATGCTGACATATTATCATTCTAGGATACTTTTTGAGTATTTATTTACCAATTTATATTACTTTTGAGCACTAACCTATTGACCCGGTGCCCAGTGCTAGTTGTTGATTTCTGCGTGTTTTTGTCTTTTCAGGTTTACAGTACCAAACGAACTCGAATTGCCTCGAAACTTTTTATGATTTTTTCTGGACCAAACGAAGACGTGGAAGCTTCGGGAGAAGACCGGAGGCCGAACGAGGGAGGCACAAGCCAACAAGGTCGGCACGCCCTGATGGCTTGTCCCTCCCTGGTGGACCTCCTGACCCCGTTCTCTGGCCAATAAATTCACATATATTCCAAAAACCCTAGAGGGCATTCCGAAACACTTTTTTTGCCGCAACAAGTCTTTGTTCTGTCGCGATCCCATCTGGAGCTCCATTCCAGCACCCTGTCGGAGGGGGAATCGATCATGGAGGGCTTCTTCATCAACCTTGCTGCCCTCATGATGATGTGTGAGTAGTTCACCATAGACCTACGGATCCATAGTTAGTACCTAGATGGCTCTCTCTTTCTCTTTTGATCTTCAATACAATGATCATCGCATCTCGCTTTGATCTATCCGATGTAATTCTTTTGTACGGTGCGTTTGTTGGGATCCGATGAATTGTGGGTTTATGTTCAGATTATTCATGGAAAGATATTGAATACTTGCTGGTATTTTATTTGCATGATTGTTATAGCTTTGTAATCCTCTCCAATTTATTGAAATAGTTTGGCCAGCTAGATTGATACTTTTTCGGTGAGAGGGGTGCGTTGTAGTGGGTTCAATCTGGCGGTGCTCTATATCCCAGTGACAGAAAGGGACAAGACATGTCTTTGTATTGTTGCTACTAAGGATAAAACGATGGGGTTAGTTCATATTAATTGAATTCTCTTTGTCTACATCATGTCATTGTTCTCCGAGCATTACTCTGTTTTACTTAATACTCTAGATGCATGCTGGATAGCGGTCGATGGGTGGAGTAATAGTAATAGGTGCAGGCAGGAGTCGGCCTATTTGCTTATGGGCGTGATGCCTATATACATGATCATTGCCGTGAATATCACATAACTATGCGCTTTTCTATCAATTGCCCAACAGTAGTTTGTTTACCTGCCGTATGTTGTCTACATGAGAGATGCCACTAGGGAAAACTATGCCCCCCGGGTATATTTCCTTATATATTTACAAATCCTATCATTACCTTGCTGTCATTATTTACTTTTTATTTTATTTTGCAATTTACAATTTTCTACTATCATCTACACACTTCACTTGCTTGCAAATAACGAGTCCAAGGGGATTGACAACCCGCTTTCCCGCGTTGGGTGCAAGTGTTTGTTCTTTCGTGTGCAGCCGCTGAAGACGGTTGTTGATTGATATTCCTATTGGTTCGATAAACCTTGGTTCTTAACTAAGGGAAATACTTATCAGTATTGTGCTGAAATTACCCATTCCTCTTCATGGAAAAGCCAACGCAGATCACAAGTATCATATGCATGTCAGTAAAAAAGATATTTGGGTTTGTCGAATTTATCACATGAATATTAGGGAAAGAAAATCATCAACTCACTAGATGAGATCAAGGGACTTCTTATTGGCGGCTATAATTAGAGTCGTAGTGCAATTAGCAAAATAAACAAGAAGCTATTGTTATATACATTTTCTATGCCATTTTCAGTATGCACACAACAACTCTGGGAAGCAAATAGTGAAAACTCAGCAACATGAAGTTACTCTCATTAGAAATGTATGTTGGGGAACATTGCATGGGAAACAAAAAAATTCCTACGCACACGCAAGATCTATCCATGGAGATGCATAGCTACAAGAGGGGAAGTGTGTCTACATACCCTTGTAGACCGCTAAGCGGAAGCGTATATAACGCGGTTGATATAGTCGTACTCTTCACGATCCAATCGCGATCCAATCCGATCCAGCGCCGAACGGGCGGCACCTCCGTGTTCAGCACACGTGTGGCTCAATGATGTCTCCGCCTCCTCGATCCAGCAAGCGAGGGCGGAGTAGTAGATGGGATCTCGACCAACATGACGGCATGATGGAGGTGGTGGTGGAGCAGTGCCAGCAGGGCTTCGCCAAGCGCCTCCAGAACTACGAACGAGGAAGAACGGGAGACACGGAGGGAAACGGCTGCCTTGATGGAGAGGACTTGTTGTGTTCAGCCCTCCCCTCCCCTCCACTATTTATAGGAGGCAAGGGGGAGAGGGGGGGCGCAGCCTTGACCCCTCCTCCAAGGGAGGGGTGTGGCACCCTAGGGGAGGAGTCCCACCTCCCCAAGGCACCTCCGGGGTGCCTTCCCCTTTAGGGAATCTTCCCTATCAACCGCATGGGCCCTTGGGGGACTGGACCAACAAGGCTAGGGCGCCCCCTTACATCCCATGCATGTCCTAGGGGCTGGAGGGACCCTTCCGGACTCCTTCGGAACATTCCGGAAGCTTCCCGGTACAATAACGGCAAAACCTGAAACTTTTCCGGTAGCCAAAATATGATTTCCCATATATAAATCTTTACCTCCGGACCATTCCGGAGCTCCTCGTGATGTCCGAGATCTCATTCGGGACTCCGAACAACATTTGTTCACCAACGTACATATCCCAATACTACTCTAGCGTCACCGAACGTTAAGCGTGCAGACCCTGTGGGTTCGAGAATCATGTAGACATGACCAAGACACCTCTCTGGCCAATAACCAATAGCGGGACCTGGATGCCCATAGTGGCTCCTACATATTCCACAAAGATCTTCATCGGTCGAACCACGATGTCAAGGATTCAGTTAATCTCGTACGTAGTTCCCTTTGTTCATCGGTATGTTACTTGCCCGAGATTCGATCGTCGGTATCTCCATACCTAGTTCAATCTTGTTACCGGCAAGTCTCTTTACTCATTCTGTAATACAAGATCCCATGACTAACTCCTTAGTCACATTGCTTGCAAGCTTCTTGTGATGTTGTATTACCGAGAGGGCCTAGAGATACCTCTTCGTCAAACGGAGTGACAAATCCCAGTCTCAATCCATGCCAACCCAACAGACACCCTCGGAGATAGTTGTAGAGTACCTTTATGATCACCTAGTTATGGAGTGACGTTTGATACACACAAGGCATTTCTCCGATGTCAGGGAGTTGCATGATCTCATGGTCTTAGGAACAGATACTTGACATGAAGAAAGCAATAGCAATAAACTTAGTGATACGATCAAATGCTATGATTACGGTTGGGTCTTGTCAATCACATCATTATCCTAATGATGTGACCCTGTTATCAAATGAAAACTCATGTCTATGGTTAGGAAACCTTAACCATATTTGATCAACGAGCTAGTCTAGTAGAGGCTCACTAGGGACACGGTGTTGTCTATGTATCCACACATGTATCTGAGTTTCCGATCAATACAATTCTAGCATGGATAATAAATGATTATCATCAACAAGGAAATATGATAATAAACAATTTATTATTGCGTCTAGGGCATATTTCCAACAGTCTCCCACTTGCACTAGAGTCAATAATCTAGTTCACACCGCCATGTGATTCAAACCCAATGAGTTCTGGGGTTTGATCATCTTTTGCTTGTGAGAGAGGCTTTAGTCAACGGGTCTGCAACATTCAGATCCGTGTGTACTTTGAAAATCTCTATGTCATATTGTAGATGCTGCTACTATGACCCACTTGGAGCTATTCCGAATGACTACTCCACTATACGTATCCGGTTTACGACTCAGAGTCATCTGGATCGGTGTCAAAGCTTGCATCGACGTAACCCTTTACGACGAACTCTTTATCACCTCCATAACCGAGAAACATTTCCTCAGTCCTCTTGTACCCCCTGTCTAGTGATCCACTCCTAATTTTTGACTGTTGTCTAGTGATCCACTCCTGGATCACTCTTGTACCCCCTTGCCATACTCATGGCAAGGCACACATCACATGCGGTACACAACATGGCATACAGTATAGAGCCTATGTCCGAGGCATAGGAGACGGCCTTTGTCCTTTCTCTTTCTTCTGCCGAGGTCGAGCTTTGAGTCTTACTCAACTTCACGCCTTACAACTCAGGCAAGAACTCCTTCTTTGACTGGTCCATTTTGAACTCCTTCAAAATCTCGTCAAGGCATGTGCTCTGTGAAAGTCTTATGAGGCGTCTTGATCTATCTCTATAGATCTTGATGCCCAATATGTAAACAACTTTACCCAGGTCTTCCTTTGAAAAACTCCTTTTAAACAACCCTTTATGCTTTCCAGAAATTCTACATCATTTCCAATCAACAATATATCATCCACATATACTTATCAGAAATGTTATAGAGCCTCCACTCACTTTCTTGTAAATACAAGCTTCTCCAAACTTGTACAAACCCATAAGCTTTGATCACCTCATCAAAGTGAAGATTCCAACCCCGAGATGCTTGCACTAGACCATAAATGGAACACTGGAGCTTGCACACTTTGTCAACATTTTTAGGATCTACAAAACCCTCCGGCTGCATCATATACAACTCTTCCTTAAGGAAACCGTTAAGGAACGCAGTTTTGACGTCCATCTACCAAATTTCATAATCGAAAAATGCAGCAATTGCCAACATAATCCTCACAGACTATACCATCACGACGGGTGAGAAAGTCTCATCGTAGTCAACTCCTTGAACTTGTCGGAAATCCTTTGCGACAAGTCGTGCTTTATAGACAGTGACATTACCATCATCGTTTGTCTTCCTTTTAAAGATCCATTTGTACTTAATGGCCTACCGATCATCGGGCAAGCCTACCAAAGCCCATACTTGGTTTTCATACATGTCTATCTCGGATTTCATGGCCTTAAGCCATTTGTCGGAATTCGGGCCCATCATTGCTTCCTCATAGTTCGTAGGCTCATCATTGTTTTAACAACATGACTTTCAAGACAGGATTACCGCACCACTCCGGGTAGTACGTGTCCTTGTCGACCTACGAGACTCGGTAGTAACTTGATCCAAAGTTTCATGATCATCATCATTAGCTTCCTCTTCAATTGGTGTACGCATCACATGAACACCTTTCTGCGTTGCGCTACTTTCCAATTTAAGTGATGGTTCGATTACCTCATCAAGTTCTACCTTCCGCCCTTCTTTCGAGAGAACCTCCTTCTCTGGAAAGGATCGATTCTTGGCAACAAAGACTTTGCCTTAAGATCTGTGATAGAAGGTATACCCAATTGTTTCTTTAGGGTATCTTATGAAGATGCACTTTTCCGCTTTGGGTTCGAGCTTATCAGCCATAAGTGTCGCATCCCCAAACTCAAAGAAACGACATCTTAGGTTTCTCGCCAAGCCATAATTCATATGGTGTCGTCACAACGGATTTAGATGGTGCCCTATTTAAAGTGAATGTAGTTGTATCTAATGCATAACCCCAAAATGATAATGGCAAAATGATAAGTGACATCATAGAACGCACCATATCCAATAGAGTACGGTTACGATGTTCGGACACACCATTACACTTTGGTGTTTCAAGTGGCGTGAGTTGTGAAACAATTCCACACTGTCTTAAATGCATACCAAACTCGTAACTCAGATATTCACCTCCACGATCACATCGCAGACATTTTATCCTCTTGTCACAATGATCTTCAACTTCACTCTGAAATTTGCTTGAACTATTCAAAAGTTTCAGACTTGTATTTCATTAAGTAAATATCCCAATATCTACTCAAGTCATATGTGAAGGTAAGAAAGTAACAATATCCACCGCGCGCTTCAGCACTCATTGGACTGCATACATTAGTATGTACCATTTCCATAAGTCACTTGCCCGCTCCATGGTATCGGAAAATGGGGTCTAGGTCATCTTGCCTTGGGGCATGGTCCGCATATCTCAAGGGATTCGAAATCGAGTGAGTCCAAAGATCCATCAGCATGTAGTTTCTTCATGCGCTTTACACCAATATGACCTTTAGCGGCAATGCCATAAGTATGTGGTACTATCATCATTAAATTTGCATCCTTTGGCATCAATATTATGAACATGTGTGTCACTACAAACGAGATTCAATAAACCATTCATATTGGGTGCATGATCATAAAAGATATTGTTCATGTAAACAGAACAACCATTATTCTCTGACTTAAATGAATAATCGCCTCGCAATAAACAAGATCAATATAATGTTCATGCTCAATGCAGGCACCAAATAACATTTATTTAGGTTTAAAACTAACCCCGAAGGTAGAGCGAGCGTGTCGATGGTGATCACATCAACCTTGGAGACACTTGCAATGCGCATCGTCACCTCGTCCTTAGCGAGTCTCGTTTATTCCGCAACTCATGTTTCGGGTTACCAATATTAGCAACTGAACCGGTATCTAATACCCAGGCACTACTACGAGCACAAGTAAGTTACACATCAATAACATGTATATCAAATATACTTTTGTTGACATTGCCATCCTTCTTATCTGCCAAGTATCCGGACAGTTCCACTTCCAATGACCGTTCCTCCTCACAATAGAAGCACTCAGCCTCGGATTTGGGTCCAACCTTGGGTTTCTTCACTGGAGCAGCAACTGGCTTGCCATTCTTGAAGTTTCCCTTCTTTCCCTTACCCTTCTTGAAACTACTGGTCTTGTTAACCATCAACACTTGATGCTCCTTCTTGATATCTACCTCCGCGGCCTTAAGCACCGCGAATAGCTCAGGGATCATCATCTTCATCCCTTGCATGTTATAGTTCATCACAAAGCTCTAGTAGCTTGGTGATAGTGATTGGAGAACTCTATCAATCACTATCTTATCTGGAAGATTAACTCCCACTTGATTCAAGCGATTGTAGCACCCAGACATTCCGAGCACATGCTCACTGACTAAGCTATTCTCCTCCATCTTGTAGGCAAAGAACTTGCCAGAGGTCCCATACAAATTTCAGCACAGGTCTCCTCCAACACAGACATGAGCCTGAAATACAATTTTCAGCTCTTGGAACATCTCATATGCTCCATGGCGTTCAAAACGTCTTTGGAGCCCCGATTCTAAGCCGTAAAGCATGGCACACTAAACTATCGAGTAGTCATCACACCATGTCTGCCAGACGTTCATAACATCCACAGACGACGCTAGAGGGGTTGGCACAATGAGCGGTGCATCGAGGTCATAAGCCTTCTGTGCAACAGTGAGGACAATCCTCAGATTACGAACCTAGTCCGCACAATTTCTTACACTATCTTTCAACTTAGCCTTCCTTTAGGAACGTATTAAAAATTTAGGGGAGCTACAACATGAGCTATTAATCTACAACATAATTTGCAAAGACAACTTTAGACTATGTCCATGATAATTAGTTCAATTAATCAAATTACTAATGAACTCCCACTCAAATCAACATCCCTTAGGTTGACTAAGTGTGACATGATCCAAATCCACCAACCCAAGTCCGATCATCACGTGAGATGAGGTGGTTTCAATGGTGAACATCTCCATGTCGATCATATCTACTATATGACTCATGTTCGACCTTATGGTCTCCTGTGTTCCGAGGCCATGTCTGTACATGCTAGGCTTGTCAAGTTTAACCCAAGTATTCCGCATGTGTAAAACTGGCTTACACCCGTTGTATGCAAACGAAGAGTCTATCACACCCGATAATCACGAGGTGCTTCGAAACGGCAAACTTTTGCAACGGTGCATACTTGGGGAGAACACAATTTTATCTTGAAATTTAGTGACAGGTCATCTTATAATGCTACTGTCGTCCTAAGCAAAATAAGATACATAAAAGGATAAACATCACATGCAAATCATATAAGTGACATGATATGGCCATCATCATCTTGTGCTTTTGATCTCCATCTTCAAAGCACCAGCATGATCTCCATCGTCACCGGCATGACACCATGATCTCCATCATCGTGTCGTCATGTGGTTGTCGCACCAACTATTGCTTATACAACTATTGCTAACTCATAGCGATAAAGTAAAGCAAATGGTAAAAAACAAATTAAAGACAACCCTATGGCTCTTGCCGGTTGCCGTACTCATCGACATGCAAGTCATGATAACTATTACAAAACATGATCATCTCATACATCACATATATCAAATCACGTCTTGGCCATATCACATCACAACATGCCCTGCAAAAACAAGTTATACGTCCTCTACTTTGTTGTTGCAAGTTTTACGTGGCTGCTATGGGCAACTAGCAAGAACCATTCTCACCTACGCAAAGCCACAACGGTGATATTTAAGTTGCCTTTTAACCTTCTACAAGGACTGCCTCTATCGAATCCGATTCAACTAAAGTGGGAGAGACACACACCCGCCAGCCACCTTTATGCAAACAAGTTGCATGTCAGTCGGTGGAACCAGTATCTTGTGCGAGGACAAGTAAGGTCGGTATGAGCCGCTTCATCACACAATACCGCCGAATCAAGATAAGACATGGGAGGTAAGCAATCTGAACATCAACGACCACAACTTCTTTGTGTTCTATTCGTGCATATCATCTACGCATAGACCTAGCCATGATGCCATTGTTGGGAAACGTTGAATGGGAAACAAAAAATTTCCTACGCACACGCAAGATTTATCCATGGAGATGCATAGCTACGAGAGGGGGAGTGTGTCTACATACCCTTGTAGATCGTTAAGCGGAAGCGTATATAACGTGGTTGATGTAGTCGTACTCTTCATGATCCAATCGCGATCCAATCCGATCCGGCGCCGAACGAGCGAGACCTCCACATTCAGCACACGTACGGCTCGATGACGTCTCCGCCTCCTCGATCCAGTGAGCGAGGGCAGAGTAGTAGATGGGACCTCGACCAACATGACGGCATGGTGGAGGTGGTTGATACGTCTCCAACGTATCTATAATTTTCGATTGTTCCATGCTGATATATTATCATTCTAGGATACTTTTTGGGTCTTTCTTTATCAATTTATAATATTTTTGAGCAATAACCTATTGACCCAGTGCCCAGTGCCAGTTGCTGTTTTCTGCATGTTTTTCATATCTCAGCTTTACAGTACCATACGAAGTCCAATTGCCACGAAACTTTTTCATGATTTTTTCTGGACCAAAAGAAGACCTGGGAGATTCGGAAGAAGGCCCGGGGCCGCACCGGGGCCGCACAAGCCAACAGGGCGCGCCCTGGGGGGCCGTGCCCTGATGGCTTGTGCCTCCCTAGCGGCCCTCCCGACCTCGTTCTCTGGCCTATAAATTCTCATATATTGCAAAAAAACCTGGTGGCAGTCCCGAAACCCTTTTTACGCCGTCGCAAGTCTCTGTTCCGCCACGAAGCCATCTGGAGCTCCGTTCCGGCACCCTACCGGAGGGGGGTCGATCACGGAGGGCCTCTACATCAACCTTGCTTCCCTCATGATGATGTGTGAGTAGTTCACCACAGACCTACTGGTCCATAGCTAGTACCTAGATGGCAATCTATCTATCTCTTGATCTTCAATACAATGATCATCGCATCTTCGCTTTGATCTATCCGATGTAATCCTATTGTGCGGTGTGTTTGTTAGGATCCGATGAATTGTGGGTTTATGTTCAGATTATTCATGAAAAGTATTTGAGTCACCTTTGAATATTAGGATTCTTATTTGCATCATCATTATAGCTTCGTAATGCTCTCCGATTTATTGATGTGCTTTGGCCAAGTAGATTGATCTATCTTCAGTGGGAGTGGTGCGTTGTGGTAGGTTCAACCAGACGAGTTTCTATATCCCAGTGACAAAGTAGGGGACAAGATGCGTCTTTGTGTTGTTGCTACTAAGGATAACACGATGGGGTTTATTCATATTGCTTGAGTTTACTTTGTCTATATGATGTCATTGTTCTCCATGCATTACTCTGTTTGTCATGAACTTAATACGTATAGAGGCAAGCATAGAAGCACTCTTGAAGTGACGTAATAGTAATAGGTGCAGGCAGGAGTCGGCCTATTTGTTTATGGACGTGATGCCTATATATACATGATCATTTCCGTGAAGATCGCATAACTATCCGCTTTTCTATCAATTGCCCAACAGTAAATTGTTACCCACCGTATGCTGCCTACATGAGAGATGCCGCTAGGGAAAACTATGGCCGCCGGGTCTATTCTCTTATAAATTTACCAATGCTACTATTACCTTGCTGCCTTTATTTACTTTTTTATTTTATTTTGCCATTTAAAATTATCTACACAGCTCATTTGCTTGCAAATAACGAGATCAAGGGGATTGACAACCCTCTTGCCCGCGTTGGGTGCAAGTTGTTTGTTCTTTTGTGTGCAGCCGCTGAAGACGGTTGAGGATTGATATTCCTATTGGTTCGATAAACCATGGTTTCATAACTGAGGTAAATACTTACCCACTTTGTGCTGCAATAACCCGTTCCTCTTCACGGAAAACCCAACGCAGATCACAAGTATCAGGAAGGATTTCTGGCGCCGTTGCCGGGAAGTATCATCATCAACTATCAAGTAACTTCACAAAAAAATTCATTCACTTGTTTATATTTTTATTTGCTGTTTTGTTTAGTTTGTCTCATAAAAATCAAAAATACAAAAATATTTATCTTTGCTAGTTTACTTGCCTAGCTATGGTACCTTATCCTTGTCACACAAAAACAAAAAGTAAGAAAGCAAAAAAAGGAAAAGATAAATGGATCCTCACCCACTTGCTAATCTTTTCCAAAGACCCGTTTATGTTGAACCAATTGCTAGTGAGAGTGCACTAGATTTTCTTTATGAGGTCTTGCTTGAAAATCGTGAATCTAATGTGATTCATGATAGTTCCTTGAATGAAAAGCATAATTGCCATGTTGCTAGTATAAATTCTATGAATATCAATTGTGCTAATGATCATGACTGGGGTGATAACCATGATGTTTCTTGTGATCTTGATAGTTCTAATCTTCACGACGAATCTATTATTGATTATAATATTTGCAATAGTACTAAAAGTGGGTTTGGAAGAGCGTCAACTTTACTTAATGTTAATCCCACTATCTTGGAAAATTGTGAAACTTTTGTACATGTGGATGATGTGGCTTGGACTGCGTCGGTATTTCCCCAAAGAGGAAGGGATGATGCAGCATAGCGATGGTAAGTATTTATTTAATATTACTCTCAAGATCAGAGGTGTTCCTATTATTACTGTAAGAAGAATTACCATAGGAATTACCATAATTATTAGAGGAATTTCCCGGAAAAGGCCTAGGATTAAAATTACCTCTATAAGCATTGTTATTGAAATTGTTGCGCGAGACAAAATTCACATCTACGAATTCACTATTTTGCTCAATCAAAGTAGACAAAGGCACATCATTAAGATCAATAGGAGCATTTTTACCAGTAACCAATTTCATCAAAGCATCAACTTTATCACTCAAAGTACTATTTTCCTCTACCGAATTAACTTTTTTACTAGTAGGTGCTCTTTCGGTATGCCATTGAGAATAATTAGCCATGATATTATCTAGCAATTTAGTAGCTTCACCCAAAGTAATCTCCATCAAAGTACCACTCGCGGTGGAATCTAAAAGATTTCTAGAGACAAAATTCAATCCCGCATAAATTTTTTGTATGATCATCCAAAGATTTAAACCATGAGTAGGACAATTTCTTAGCATCAACTTCATTATTTCCCAAGATTGTGCAACATGTTCATGCTCAAGTTGCTTAAAATTCATGATTTGCGTCCTAAGGGAAATAATTTTCGCGGGCGGAAAAAACTTAGTGATAAAAGCATCCTTGCATTTATTCCAAGAATCGATACTATTGCGAGGCAAAGATGAAAACCAAATTTTTGCACGATCCCGCAAGGAAAAAGGAAATAGTTTCAACTTGACAATATCATTGTCCACATATTTTTTATTTTGCATATCACACAATTCAACGAACGTGTTTAGATGGGACGTGGCATCCTCATTAGGATTACCGGCAAATTGATCTTTCATGTAAAGATTCAACAAAGCGACATTAATATCACAAGACTCCGCACTAGTGGCGGGAGGAGCAATGGGCGTACTAATAAAATCATTGTTATTAGTATTGGAAAAATCACACAACTTGGTGTTCTCTTGAGTCCTCGTGACTACGCAAACAAGATTGCAAGCAAGGAAGAGATCCGGCAAGAAAAAGAGCAAACGAAAAAGAGGGCGAATAAAACGGCAAATTGGTGAAGTGGGGAAGCGGAAAACGAGAGGAAAATGGCAAAAAATGTAATTGCAAGGAGATGAGATTTGTGATAAGGAACCTGGTAGATGATGGTGGAGTCCTCTCGGCGCCTACGATAGGCACGTAGAAGAGACCGCTTCCTCCACGGCAATGGCGCCAGAAATTCCTTTGACGTGGCTTGGACTGCGTCGGTATTTCCCCAAAGAGGAAGGGATGATGCAGCACAGCGACGGTAAGTATTTCCCTCAGTTATGAAACCAAGGTTATCGAAGCAGTAGGAGGATCACCAACACCCAATAAGCAGCACCTACACACAAACAACAAATACTTGCAACCCGACGCGAAAAAGAGGTTGTCAATCTCTCTACAGTAAATAGATAGATTAGGTAGTGATAGATAGGAGAGATAGATCTCTCAAGAACACAAATAAAAAGAGTAAATATGCAGCAATATATTTTTGGGTTTCTGGTTTTGTAGATCTGAAAACAAAGATTGCGAGAAACGTAGATCGGAAAGCAATATGATAGAAAAGTAGACCCGGGGGCCGTAGGGTTCAGTAGTGGCTTCTCTCATGAGTATAGCGCACGGTGGGTGAACAAATTACTGTTGGGAAATTGATAGAAAATCGAATAGTCATGACGATATCCAAGGCGATGATCATTATATAGGCATCACGTCCAAGATAGATAGACCGACTCCTGCCTGCATCTACCTCTATTACTCCACACATCGACCGCTATCCAGCATGCAACTAGTGCATTAAGTTCATGGAAAACGGAGTAATGCAATAAGAACGATGACATGATGTAGACAAGATCTATTCATGTAGGAATAGACCCCATCTTGTTATCCTTAATAGCAACGATACATGCGTGTCTTGCTGCCCCTTCTATCACTGGGAAGGAACACCGCAAGATCGAACCCATCACAAAGCACCTCTTCCCATGGCAAGCAAAATCGATCTAGTCAGCCTAACTAAACCAAAGATTCGAAGAAGAAATACAAGGATATAAGTAATCATGCATATAGGAGATCAAAAAAGACTCAAATAATATTCATGGATAGAAACTGATCGTGAACTCAAACTTCATCGGATCCCAACAAACACACCGCAAAAGTTTACATCAAATCGATCTCCAAGAGACCATTGTATTGAGAATCATAAGAGAGAGAGAAGAAGCCATCTAGCTACTGCCTACGGATCCGTAGGTCTATGGTGGACTACTCACGCATCATCGGAGAGGCACCTATGAGGAAGATGAACCCCTCCATGATGGTGTTTAGATTGGATCTCGAGGTTCTGGAACTTGCGGCGGCTGGAATTGTGTTTCGTCGACTCCTCTAGGGTTCTTGGATTTTCTGGGAATTTATAGGCACGATAGTCGGTTGAGGGGGTGCCCGAGGTGCCCATCCTCCACCAGGCCGCGCCAGGGGGCCTCTAGCGCGCCCTGGTGGGGAATGGCCACCCTGGGCCCCCTCTTCTGGTGTTCTTTGGCCCATCTTCTTTTTTCTGGTCCATAAAAAATCCACAAAAATCCCCACAGTGTTTGGTCTCCATTTGGTATTGATTTTCTGCGAAGTAAAAAACAAGCAAGAACAGCAACTGGCACTTTGGCACTATGTCAATAGGTTAGTCCCAAAAAATGATATAAAGTTGTTATAAAATGATTGTAAAACATCCAAGAATGATAATATAACAGCATGGAACAAGAAAAAATTATAGATACGTTGGAGACGTATCAGCATCCCCAAGCTTAATTCCTACTCGTCCTCGAGTAGGTAAATGATAAAAACAGAATTTTTGATGTGGAATGCTGCCTAACATGTTCATCACATTCTTTTCTTTTGTATAGCATGGACATTTGGACTTATAATGATTCAAAGCAATAGTCTAGTTTTAACATAATGACTTCAATACTCAAGCATGTCAACAAGCAACCATGTCTTTCAAAATATCAACACTAAAGAAAGTTATCCCTAGCCCATCATGCTCAATCATTGATCCATTCATGAAACACACTCAAATATTAGCTATGCCCAATGCTCAAGTACGATCATAGTGCCCCCTAGTTGGTGCTTATAAGAGAAGATGGAGACTCAAAGCAAAAATAAAAATTGCATATAATAAATAGATAGGCCCTTCGCAGAGGGAAGTAGGGATTTGTAGAGGTGCCAGAGCTCAAAGTTTTAAATTGGGAGAGAAAAAAATATTTTGGGTGGCATGCTTTTCCTGTCAACGAAAATGACAAAGTAGCTCACAATACTTTCCATGCTAGATATATCATAGGCGGTTCCCAAACAGAAAATAAAGTTTATTCCTTTTTCCACCAAACTTTCACTTTCCATGGCGGGCCGTATCCACGGTTGCCTTCCATACCTACACTTTCCAAGGAATTTATTATTTGACAACATAAAGTAAATATTTTTACTTTTTCATTTCGGGAATGGGCATCCCTATTACCGCCGCACTCTCGTGCAATGACAAGTGAATAAACACTCATCTTGAGAATACCACATCTAGCATGGAAAAATATTGGACACTCCCCACCGTTTCATGTGCGGTACGGGCACACAAAAGAGAAAATTTATTTTGAAAATTTAAAGATGGCACATACAAATTTGCTTGGAACGGCATGGAAATACCGTATATAGGTAGGTATGGTGGACTCATAAGGCAGAACTTGGTTTAAGGATTTTGGATGCACAAGTAGTATTTCTACTTAGTACAAATGAAGGCTAGCAAATAGATTGGGAAGCAACCAAACCAAGAAACGAAAATTCACATAAGTGAGCATTGAACATAACTAACACCGAATAATGCACCACAAGTAGGATGTAACTTCATTGCATAATTATTGACTTTCGTGCATGCATAGGGAATCACAAACCTTAACACCAATATTCCTACTAAGCATAATTACTCACTAGCATGACTCACATATTACTATCATCATGTTTCAACACTATTAAAAGGAATCAAGTTTAATTTGTCCAATGATCTTCATGAAAGTTTTTATTATATCCTCCTTGGATATCTATCACTTTGGGACTAGTTTCATATATTGCCATTGCTTTTTGGCAAGCTCAAACAAATTTAAGTGAAGCACATGAGCATAAAGATTTCATCTCTCAAAAAGGTATAAGTGAAGCATGAGAGGCTTTCTTCAAAATTTACCTAATCTCAAATTAATCTAAGTGAAGCATGAGAGTATTTCTACAAAAGCTTCTAGGCACACCGTGCTCAAAAAGATATACGTGAAGCACTAGAGCAATTTCTATAGCTCAAAAAGTTTAAGTGAAGCACATAGAGCAATTCTAACAAATCATAGCATGATTTTGGCTTTCTCAAATAGGTGTGTACAGCAAGGATACAAAGGTAAAACTAACAAACAAATCAAGCAAATATACAAGACGCTCCAAGCAAAACAGATGATATGTGACGAATAAAAATATAGGTCCAAGTAAAATATCGATGGTCGTTAGAAGAAAGAGGGGATGCCACTCGGGGGCATCCCCAAGCTTAGTTGCTTGTTACTCTTTGGATATATCTTGGGGGTGCGGTAGCATCCCCAAGCTTAGGCTTTTGCTACTCCTTATTCCTTCATCCATCGTGATCTCACCCAAAACTTGAAAACTTCAATCACACAAAACTCAACAAAATCTTCGTGAGATCCGTTAGTATAAGAAAGCAAATCACTACTTTAGGTACTGTTGCAAACCCATTAAAATTTTATAATTGCATTATACCTACTGTATTTTAACTTTACCATGGCTTATACCCCCCAATACAAAACATAGATTCATCAAAACAAGCACACAATGCAACAAAAACAGTATCTGTCTTAAACAGAACAGTCTGTAGTAATCTGTACTCTACCCATACTTCTGTAACTCTAAAAATTCTGAAAAATTAGGAAAAAATAAGGAATTCGTATATAAACACTGTGTTAAAATTTAAGCTCAATCTCACATTCCGTCAAAAAATGAAAATTCATATACTGGACGCAAAGTTTCTGTTTCAGATTCAGCATCACTTCTACTCATCCTATGAATCATCCTAAAGGCTTTACTTGGCACAAACACTAAATAAACCATAAAAACACAATCATAACAGAGGAATAATTTTGTCAACACACAAAAACAGAAAGGAAAAATAAAAAAAAATTATTCATTGGGTTGCCTCCCAACAAGCGTTATCGTTTTACGCCCCTAGCTAGGCATATTGGATAGATTCAAGTATTGTCATCTTTGGTTTTGGATCCATAGGATGCCCTCATGATTAATTCATATGGTGGCTTAATTCTTGTTCTAGGGAAGTTTTCCATACCCTTTATCTAGGGAAATTGAAAACGAATATTGCCTTCTTTCATATCAATCACGACACCTATAGTGCGTAAAAACGGTCTACCAAGTATAATGGGACAAGATGGATTGCAATCAATATCAAGCACAATAAAATCAATGGGCACATAATTTCTATTTGCAAGAATAATAACATCATTAATTCTTCCCAAAGGCTTTTTAATAGTAGAATCCGCCAAGTGCAAATTAAGAGAACATTCTTCAATGTTGGTAAGACCAAGCACATCACATAGAGATTTCGGAATCGTGGAAACGCTAGCACCCAAATCACACAAAATAAAGCATTCATAATTTTTAATCTTGACCTTAATGGTAGGTTTCCACTCATCATGTAATTTTCTAGGAATATAAATGTCCAACTCCAATTTTTCTTCAAAAGATTTCATCATGGCATCAACGATATGTTTAGTAAAAGCTTTATTTTGTTCATAAGCATGGGGTGAATTCAACATAGATTGCAACAAAGAAATACATTAAATCAAAGAGCAGCTATCATAATTAAAATCTTTTCAATCCAAGATAGTGGGCACATCACTAGTTAAAGTTTTGACCTCTTCAAACCCACTTTTATCAAAAATTTCATCAAGATTTTCACCCTCCAAATTATTGAGACGCCTTCTAGCTAAAGTTGACTCTACTTCAGTCCCTTCATTATCAATTTTAATATTACTAAACAAGGAATCAATAGAAGAAACACCGATCACTTTAAGATCTTCATCACTTTTATAACGGCAATCACTAGAAGACGATTTTTCTAAGATTTCTCTTTTAGCTCTAAGCATAGCGGTTCTTTTCTTACTTTCATCCATAGATACATATAAAGCTTTAATAGATTCATCAATCTTAGGCACAAAAGCTTTCAACTTGAGATTTTCAACATCATGAGAAATTCTATCAATGCTTCTAGACATATCATCAATCTTATTCAACTTTTCTTCTATTGTAGTATTGAAAGCCTTTTGCGCATTGATAAATTCTTTAATATTACTGTCAAGATCAGAGGTGTTCCTATTATTACTGTAAGAAGAATTACCATAGGAATTACCATAATTATTAGAGGAATTTCCCGGAAAAGGCCTAGGATTAAAATTACCTCTATAAGCATTGTTATTGAAATTGTTGCGCGAGACAAAATTCACATCTACGGATTCACTATTTTGCTCAATCAAAGTAGACAAAGGCACATCATTAAGATCAATAGGAGCATTTTTACCAGCTACCATTTTTATCAAAGCTTCAACTTTATCACTCAAAGTACTATTTTCCTCTACCGAATTAACTTTTTTACTAGTAGGTGCTCTTTCGGTATGCCATTGAGAATAATTAGCCATGATATTATCTAGCAATTTAGTAGCTTCACCCAAAGTAATCTCCATAAAAGTACCACCCGCGGCGGAATCTAAAAGATTTCTTGAGACAAAATTCAATCCCGCATAAATTTTTTGTATGATCATCCAAAGATTTAAACCATGAGTAGGACAATTTCTAAGCATCAACTTCATTATTTCCCAAGATTGTGCAACATGTTCATGCTCAAGTTGCCTAAAATTCATGATTTGTGTCCTAAGGGAAATAATTTTCGTGGGCGGAAAATACTTAGTGATAAAAGCATCCTTGCAGTTATTCCAAGAATCGATACTATTGCGAGGCAAAGATGAAAACCAAATTTTTGCACGACCCCGTAAGGAAATAGGAAATAGTTTTAACTTGACAATATCATTGTCCACATCTTTTTTCTTTTGCATATCACACAATTCAACGAACATGTTTAGATGGGACGCGGCATCCTCATTAGGATTACCGGCAAATTGATCTTTCATGACAAGATTCAACAAAGCTGCATTAATATCACAAGACTCCGCACTAGTGGCGGGAGGAGCAATAGGCGTACTAATAAAATCATTGTTATTAGTATTGGAAAAATCACACAACTTGGAGTTCTCTTGAGTCATCGTGACTACGCAAACAAGATCTCAAGCAAGGAAGAGATCCGACAAGAAAAAGTGCAAATGAAAAAGAGGGCGAATAAAACGGCAAATTGGTGAAGTGGGGGAGAGGAAAACGAGAGGCAAATGGCAAATAATGTAATTGCAAGCAGATGAGATTTGTGATAAGGAACCTGGTAGATGATGGTGGAGTCCTCTCGGCGTCTACGATAGGCACGTAGAAGAGACCGCTTCCTCCCCGGCAACGGCGCCAAAAATTCCTTTGACGTGGCATGGACTGCATCGGTATTTCCCCAAAGAGGAAGGGATGATGCAGCACAGCGACGGTAAGTATTTCCCTCAGTTATGAAACCAAGGTTATCGAAGCAGTAGGAGGATCACCAACACCCAATAAGCAGCACCTCCACACAAACAACAAATACTTGCAACTCGACGCGAAAGAGAGGTTGTCAATCTCTCTACGATAAATAGATAGATTAGGTAGTGATAGATAGGAGAGATAGATCTCTCAAGAACACAAATAAAAAGAGTAAATATGCAGCAAAGTATTTTTGGGTTTTTGGTTTTGTAGATCTGAAAACAAAGATTGCGAAAAACGTAGATCGGAAAGCAATATGATAGAAAAGTAGACCCGGGGGCCGTAGGGTTCACTAGTGGCTTCTCTCATGAGTATAGCGCACGGTGGGTGAACAAATTACTGTTGGGCAATTGATAGAAAATCGAATAGTCATGACGATATCCAAGGCGATGATCATTATATAGGCATCACGTCCAAGATAGATAGACCGACCCCTGCCTGCATCTACCTCTATTACTCCACACATCGACCGCTATCCAGCATGCATCTAGTGTATTAAGTTCATGGAAAAACGGAGTAATGCAATAAGAACGATGACATGATGTAGACAAGATCTATTCATGTAGGAATAGACCCCATCTTGTTATCCTTAATAGCATCAATACATGCGTGTCTTGCTGCCCCTTCTGTCACTGGGAAGGAACACCGCAAGATCGAACCCATCACAAAGCACCTCTTCCCATGGCAAGAAAAATCGATCTAGTCGGCCTAACTAAACCAAAGATTCGAAGAAGAAATACGAGGCTATAAGTAATCATGCATCTAAGAGATCAAAGAAGACTCAAATAATATTCATGGATAGAAACTGATCATGAACTCAAAATTCATCGGATCCCAACAAACACACCGCAAAAGTTTACATCAAATAGATCTCCAAGAGACCATTGTATTGAGAATCATAAGAGAGAGAGAAGAAGCCATCAAGCTACTGCCTACGGAACCATAGGTCTATGGTGGACTACTCACGCATCATCGGAGAGGCACCTATGAGGAAGATGAACCCCTCCGTGATGGTGTTTAGATTGGATCTCGAGGTTCTGGAACTTGCGGCAACTGGAATTGTGTTTCGTCGACTCCTCTAAGGTTTTTGGATTTTTTAGGAATTTCTAGGCACGATAGTCGGTTGAGGGGGTGCCCGAGGTGCCCATCCTCCACCAGGCCGCGCCAGGGGGCCTCTGGCACGCCCTGGTGGGGGATGGCCACCCTGGGCCCCCTCTTCTGGTGTTCTTTGGCCCATCTTCTTTTTTCTGGTCCATAAAAAATCCACAAAAATCCCCGCAGCGTTTGGTCTCCGTTTGGTACTGATTTTCTGCAAAGTAAAAAACAAGCAAAATCAGCAACTCGCACTTTGGCACTATGTCAATAGGTTAGTCCCAAAAAATGATATAAAGTTGTTATAAATGATTGTAAAACATCCAAGAATGATAATATAACAGCATGGAACAAGCAAAAATTATAGATACGTTGGAGACGTATCAGTGGATCATAGAGCAAATATTTTATATGATAGCTATATTGTTAAATTTGAATATGATCCTACATGTAATTATTATGAGAGAGGCAAATATGGTTATAGAAATTCTCGTGTTACTTACTTACCTCTCTTGATGTTCACATTATTAATGCTTCAATCTTCTTATTTGCGTATGCTAGATTTCACTTGTCTTGAGAATTTGTTTTCATATTAAATGCCTATGCATTGGAAGTATGTTAGACTTAGATGTGTATTTCACATGCTATATGATGCTCTCTTTGTGCTTCAATAAATATCCTTTATGTGAGCATCATTGAAATCTCAAGCCTATCTTGCTGGCTATAAAGAAAGAGCTTGTTGGGAGACAACCTAATAGTTAGCTTTTAACTTTCTATTTGCTTTTTATAACATGATTATTGCCTCTATAATGATTATGTTTTTATGTTTAAATTAGTGTTTGTGCCAAGTAAAGCCTTTGGGATGACTCACAAGATGAGTAGAATCGATGCTGAAACAAAATAAAAACTTTTGACTCCAGTACATGAAACTCTGCTGCTGCTGCGGATAAAAATACGCTTTCCCTGCTATAAAAGCGTATTTCCCGTAAAGACGCCATCAGTTATTCCAGTCAGGGGCCTGTCGGTAAATACTTTATTTACAGATAAGTCCCTAATCTTTAAACCCTTATATCTTTTCGCTCGAAACTCGGAATCAGATGAAACCAACGCTCACATCTTCGTCTCATCGAGCCTGTTCTTTTGGTATCATTTTCACAAGGTGGTCACATAGTGAAAATGACCATTTTTCCCTCGCCCTTCTATCAGTCCCCTCCGAAGGAGAACCGTTCCGGCGTATCGTTCCGCGGCTTCACCGCACTCCTTCCCAAGTATTTCTTCGACCCCAGGCAAGCCGACCATCTGATATATGCCCTAAAGCACTGCCCTGTGTTGTTCTTGCATGTTTAAATTAATATGCTTGTGATTGTATGCGTAGTAGTGAGCTGTATGGGACGCTGACGAACCCTTGCTTGTACTTTCTTCAATAACGGCACCATGCCTGTGTCTGAGCTGCTTTTGGCCGTCCAAGGTGGATGCCAACTTTATATTTCTCTTGTCAGCAACTGGCCCGTGTTCTGAGCTGCTTTTCGGCCGTCGCGGGCAGCTGTTGAACTTCTTTCCGTAGCAGTGACCCTATGCTCTGAGCTGTTTCTCGGCCGTCTTAGGGAACTACTACATTCTTCTTATCAACACCGTCTCATGCTCTGAGCTGCTTTCCAGTCGTCTTGAGACGGGGTTGAGTTATTCCGGTAACGTCCCAGATCTGTGTTGTAAAGACCGATCTGGTGGCTACTAGTTTCTTTGCCGGTTTTATGCAAGGGTTCCGATGGTCGTAACTTACAGCTAGAGCTGGTAGAATGATAACATGTCATTTAAATCTTGTTTCACTAATGACTCATTGTGATGTTATATAGAAATAGGTGGTTATGTTTCGCCATACATAGTTACCACTATATTAAGTTATTCATGATGAATATCCATGCTTGTTAAAAACTTGCTGAGACTAAACCTAGTCGGTTGATCTAGAGTCACCTGTCCGGGCTTATCCGTGCAGCCACATTTGTCGGTATGGGACGGCCTTGACTTGGTCTGATCGCGTGTTCTTTTATCGGTACCACCAAAGAGGGAAGGTTATGCGCGCGTGCTGCCCTGGCCCGGTAGGTGGCGATAACCTTGTGAGCCCAGCTGATTGATTGTTTGTGCCGGCGTCCCCGTTTGGGACAGTGTAGCCCCCGTTTAGGACTACTTGGTTTGGCCACGAGGGTGGTAGGTGTCATGAGGACACAAGGGCCACCCAAGGCAGGCCTCCGGGGGAGGATGAATGCCGGTGGTACGATGAGAGAGTCACGGGTCATGCAAGTTCTATTGAAGCAACGCTGGTCCACCCGAAGGGGATCACGAGGCCGGGTGCTTCATGGTGTGGGTAAAGTGCGCAACCTCTGCAAAGTGTACGAATCTATTCGAATAGCCGCGTCCACGGAATTGGACAGCTCGCCCAGACCTCAGTAGGTGGTCAACCGTAGTAAGGATAGTAATGATGAAAGAACTCGTCCTGTGTAGACATCAGGTGATGTCAGGAATATGATATGTTAGCCATGGGATGGCTATGAGATGAGTGGTCGGATGACCACATGAAAGGGATTGGATTGGGATCAGATTAAGATTGGATCATGAGAATGTTCGGAGAATGGAATATTTACTTAGTATGCTTTACTTTACCGTATTTACTTCAATACTTATCTTGCCAGATAATCCTGTTATGCCATGATAATTAATATTGCTCTAAGATGACAATTACATGCTTGAATGCCATGGATTGCTTTGCTTGGTGTATATGTTAGTTTGGTTTTCTTGCGAGTACATTCAAAAGTACTCAGCGGCCTTTAACATGGCCAAGTTCACATAAGGATTCGTCATTCGTCGTCAAGGAGTCGGAGCGTTCGCGGGCTAGAAGAGTAACCTAGTCAGATCCCTGTGGATTGGAGCCGCACCAAGACCATGCTGCCTTAGATAGAACCTTTCCGCTGCCATCACTCTTGTAATATATCCCATGTAAGACTCACATATCCATTAATAGAAATGCCTGGGTTCACGATACTTGTTGTAAACGCGTATGCCAGATGATTTCCTGGGCTGGTATGCGTGGCGACCGTCTGGCTACAGTGGTAATCAGGCGGGGCGTCACATCTTCAACCCACGGAGGGTAACGGTCGTGAGAGTCCACGGAGGGCTCCACCCATAAGGGTCCACGAAGTAGCAACCTTGACTATTCCATAACGGCTTCCGTCCACGAAGGACTAGCCTCACTATGGGTAGATCTTCACGAAGTAGGCGATCTCCTTGCCCTTACAAACTTCTTGGTTCAACTCCACAACACGAAGTAGGAGGCTCCCAAGCGACACCTAACCAATCTAGGAGGCACCACCCTCCAAAAGGTAATAGGCTCGGCAATGACGATGAACTCCTTGCTCTTGTGCTTCAAGATGATAGACTCCTCAACACACAATCACTCTCTCACGGATTTGGTTTGGCGGAAGAGATGGGATTGGTGGAAAGCAACTTGGGGAGGCTAGAGATCAAGATTCATATGGTTGGAATGGAATGACATGATCTCAACACATGAGTAGGTGGCTCTCTCTTAGAAAATATGATGGGACAAGTATGGAATAGTTCTGAGTGCTTCTCTTTCGAGTGGGTGGTGGTGAAGGGGTATATATAGGCATCCCCAAAAATCCAACCGTTACACACAAAATGACCAACTCGGTGACACCGATGTGTTAATCTCGGTGGTACCAAAGTGACCAAAAGGCAGTAACTTTTGAATCTCGGTGAGACCGATATATGAAACTCGGTTGCACCGATAAGGTGACCAACGGTCAGATTGCCCAATCTCGGTGACGCCGATTCAACAAACTCGGTGGTACTGATTTTGTGAAACTGCGTAACAGAAAGTTGGAAACCCAAACTCGGTGGCACCGAAGCAGAATCGGTTGCACCGAAAGGCTAAGGTTTGGCTTAGGTCTGTCTGAGTATGAAAATCGGTGGCACCGACTGGAAAGTGTTGGTTGCACCGATTTTGGATGTTTGACTTTGGACAGACTTTTGTGGAAGAGCTTGTGGATATTTTTGGTGACTATCACTTGTGCACGTATGAGCATTTTGTTCACCAACAATACCTTACCCCCTTTTAATAGTATTGGATTTCCTATGGACTCAAAGTGATTTCTCACAAAGTAAAATGTAGAGTCCTCTTGCTTGAAGCTTTGCCAATCCATTTCCTTGCATCTTGGGGTATCTCCACAATCCTTTTGCCAATCCTATCATTGAAATTTTCCTGAAATATACTTAGTGGAAACATTAGTTCAATGACTTATATGTTGTTATTAATTACTAAAACTACCAAGGGAGCAAATGTGCTTTCAGAGAAGACCACGATGAAAATGTTGAGTGGCTCTCATATGCATTATTGTTAATCTAACAAAGAGCCCATTTTACCTTGTCTTCCCCTCTTGAATAAAATGCTTACAGATTCCAGCTTAGTCCACGACACTCTTGCATTATTATTATTTTCTTATCATTCGGTCATGCAAGTGAAAGACAATAATGACGATATTTGATGAATTGACTGTGGCAAAGAAAAGTGGGTATGAACTCAACTTGTTTTTCTTTTTGTAAATATGTTTAACCTAGTATCCTTGATTCAGCATATTATGATCAAACATGTTTGCAATGACCCTTAGAGATTATAGTTGTTCATGCCATGCTTAAGTAGCTAGGAGTGGATAATGATTTATCTTGGATGTCAACATGCATTAAAATGGTTGTGATGCAGTATGATGATATGGTATCCTCCTCCGAATGTTTCAAGTGGCTTGACTTGGCACATGTTCACGCATGTAGTTGAATCAAAACCAACATAGCCTTCATGATATTTATGTTCATGGTGTCCATATCCTACTCATGCTAGTGGTCAATGTTTATTATATGTAATGCATGTTCATGACCGTTTTCGCTCTCTAGCTGGCCGCTTCTCAATCTATTTGCTAGCCTTCGCCTGTACTATGCGGGAATACTGCTTGTCCATCAAAACCCTTAAACCAAGTTATGCCAGATGAGTCCACTATATCTACCTATATGCGGTATTGTTGGAAATATGCCCTAGAGGCAATAATAATTTTGTTATTATCATATTTCCTTGTTCATGATAATCGATTATTATCCATGCTATAATTGTATTGATTGGAAACTCAAATACATGTGTGGGTACATAGACAACACGGTCTCCCTAGTAAGCCTCTAATAGACTAGCTCGTTGATCAAAGATGGTCAAGGTTTCCTAGCCATAGACATGAGATGTCATTTGATAACGGGATCACATCATTGGGAGAATAATGTGATGGACAAGACCCAAACTGTGAACATAGCATATGATCGTGTCAGTTTATTGCTATAGTTTTCTGCATGTCAAGTATCCGTTCCTATGACCATGAGATCATGCAACTCACTGACATCGGAGGAATACCTTGTGTGTATCAAACATCACAACATAACTGGGTGACTATAAAGATGCTCTATCGGTATCTCCGAGGGTGTCTGTTGAGTTGGCATGGATCAAGACTGGGATTTGTTACTCCATGTGACGGAGAGGTATCTCAGGGCCCACTCGGTAATACAACATCACAATGAGCCTTGCAAGCAAAGTGACTAAAGAGTTAGCCACGGGATCTTGTATTACGGAACGAGTAAAGAGACTTGCCAGTAACGAGATTGAACTAGGTATAGAGATACCGACGAACGAATCTCGGGCAAGTAACATACCGAAGAAACAAAGGGAACAGCATACGGGATTAACTGAATCCTTGACATAGAGGTTCAACCGATAAAGATCTTCGTAGAATATGTAGGAACCAATATGGGCATCCAGGTCCCGCTATTGGTTATTGACCATAGAGGTGTCTCGGTCATGTCTACATAGTTCTCGAACCCGCAGGGTCTGCACACTTAACGTTCGGTGACGTTTCGGTAGTATTGAGTTATGTATGTTGGTGACCGAAAGTTGTTCAGAGTCCCGGATGTCACGAGGAGCTCCGGAATGGTCAGGAGGTAAAGATTGATATATAGGAAGTCCTGTTTTGGTCACCGGAAAAAGTTCAGGCGTCACGAGGAGTGTACAGGGAGTGCCGGGAGGGTTCCGGGGGTCCACCGGGAGGGGCCCACTCACCCCAAGGGACACATGGGCCTAGGGGGTGGCGCACCAGCCCCTGGTGGGCTGGCCGGCCAGCCCCTAAGGGGGCCCATGCGAAATTGGAAGGAGGAGGCCAAAGGGGAAGGAGTCCTCCCTAGACTCCACCTCCCTTGTGGGGGAGGAGTCCTAGTTGGGGGAGGACTCTCCCTCTTGTTTCGTCCTACCCCTCCTTGGTGGAGGGGCTAGGGCTGCCTCCCCTCTCCCATCCTCCTATATATACTAGAGGTTTTGAGGGCAGCTCGTCACCTGAATAGCCACGGATGCCTCTCTCTCCCTCTAGATCTGTTCTCCACTAGATTGTCTCAGTTGTGCTTGGCGAAGCCCTGCCGGGACACCACCACCGCCACCACGCCGTTGTGCTGGCGGAGAAGTCATCTACCTCTCCGCTCCCTCTTGCTGGATCAAGAAGGCGGAGATCGTCATCGAGCTGTACGTGTGCTGAATGCGGAGGTGCCGTCCGTTCGGACTAGATCGGAAGGACCGAGATTGATCACGCGACGGTTCATGATTGGATCGCGGGACGGATCGTGATCGGATCGCGGGACGGCTAGTGATTTGGACCGCGAAGACGTTCGACTACATCAACCGCGTTTCTCAACGCTTCCCGCTTAGCGATCTACAAGGGTATGTAGATCCACTCTCCCCCTCGTAGATGCTCATCACCATGGATAGATCTTGCGTGTGCATAGGAAATTTTTTGTTTCCCATGCAACGTTCCCCAACAGTGGTATCAGAGCTAGGTATATGTGTAGATGAGATCATGAGTAGAACACAAAGGAGTTTGTGGGCGTTGATGCTCAGATTGCTTCCTCCCTTAGTATTTTCTTGATTCAGCGGTATTGTGGGATGAAGCGGCCCGGACCAACATTACTCGTACGCTTACGAGAGACCGGTTCCATCAACTGACATGTAACTTCGTTGCATAAAGATGGCTGGCAGGTGTCTATCTCTCCTACTTTAGTTGGATCGGATTCGACAAAGGCGGTCCTTGAGAAGGTTGAATAGCAATTTGTGTATCACCGTTGTGGTTTTTGCGTAGGTAAGAATCGTTCTTGCTAGATACCCGTAGCAGCCACGTGAAACATGCAACAACAATTAGAGGACGTCTAACTTGTTTTTGCAGGGTATGTTGTGATGTGATATGGCCAATACATGATGAGATATATATGATGTATGAGATGATGATATTTGTATAGAATATCATGACTTGCATGTCGATGAGTACGGCAACCGGCAGGAGCCATAGGGTTGTCTTTAATTTATTTTCGCCATTTTGCTTTACTTTATCGCTATGAGTTAGCAATAGTCGTAGAAGCAACAGTTGGCGCGACAACCTCATGGCGACACGTTGATGGAGATCAAGATGATGGAGATCATGGTGTCATGCCGGTGACGATGGAGATCATGCCGGTGCTTTGGAGATGGAGATCAAAAGCACAAGTTCATGGCCATATCATGTCACTTATGATTTGCATGTGATGTTAATCCTTTTATGCATCTTATTTTGCTTAGGACGACGGTGGCATTATAAGGTGATCCCTCACTAAAATTTCAAGATAAAATTGTGTTCTCCCCGAGTGTGCACCCGTTGCGATAGTTCGTCGTTTCGAGACACCATGTGATGATCGGGTGTGATAGAATCTACGTTCGCATACAACGGGTGCAAGCCAGTGTTGCACGTGCGGAACACTCGGGTTAAACTTGACGAGCCTAGCATGTACATACATGGCCTCGGAACACAAGAGACCGAAAGGTCAAACATGAGACATATAGTAGATATGATCAACATGAAGATGTTCACCATTGAAACCACCTCATCTCACGTGATGATCGGACTTAGGTTGGTGAATTTGGATCATGTGACACTCGAATGACCAGAGGGGTGTCAATTTGAGTGAGAGTTTGTAAGTAATATGATTAACTAAACTCATTATCATGAACATAGTCAAAATGTCTTTGCAAATTATGTTGTAGTTTACTAGCTCGCGCCGTAGCTCCCTTCAATTTTTATATGTTCCTAGAGAAATAGAGTTGAAAGATGATGGTAGCAATAATGCGGACCGGGTCTGTGATCTAAGGATTGTCCTCATTGCTGCACAGAATGCTTATGTCCTTAATGCACCGCTCGGTGCGCCACCCCCTCAAGCGTCGTTTGTAGATGTTGTGAACATCTGACAGGCACGTTCTGATGACTACTTGATAGTTTAGTGCGTCATGCATTACGGCTTAGAATTGAGGCTCCAAAACGTTTTGAACGTCACGGAACATATGAGATGTTCTAAGAGCTGAAATTGGGATTAAAGGCTCGTGCCCGTGTTTAGAGGTATGAGACCTCCAACAAGATTCTTTGCCTGCAAGATGAAGGAGAATAGCTCAATCGGTGAGCATGTGCTCAGATTGTCTGGGTGCTATAATCGCTTGAATCGAGTGGGAGTTGATCTTCCAGATAAGATAGTGATTGATATAGTTCTCCAAGTCACTGTCACTAAGCTACTAGAGCTTCGTGATGAACTATAGAATGCCAGGGATGGAAATAATGATCCCTGAGCTATTCACGATGTTTGACACCACGAAGGTAGAAATCAAGAAGGAGCATCAAGTGTTGATGGTTAGTGAAACCACTAGTTTCGAGAAGGGAAAGGGCAAGGAGGGAAACTTCATGGATGGCAAGCCAGTTGCTGCTCCAGTGAAGAAACCCACGGTTGAACCGAAACCCGAGACTAAGTGCTTCTATTATGAGGAGAACGGTCACTGAAGCGGAACAACCCTAGATACTTGGTAGGTAAGAAGGCTGGCAACGTCGACAGAAGTATATTTGATATACGTGTTATTGATGTGTACCTTACTAATACTCCTAGTAGCACCTGGGTATTGGATACCAGTTCGGTTGCTAAGTGTTAGTAACTCGAAATAAAAGCTACCGAATAAACGGAATCTAGCTAAGGGTGAGGTGACGATGAGTGTTGGAAGTGTTTCCAAGGTTGATGTGATCACCATCGCACGCTCTCTCTACCTTCGGGATTAGTGATGAACCTAAATAAATATTATTTGGTGTTTGCGTTGAGCATGAACGTGATTAGATAATGTTTATTGCAATACGGTTATTCATTTAAGTTAGAGAATAATGGTTATTCGGTTTACATGAATAATACCTTCAATGGTCATGCGCCCAATGAGAATGGTTTATTGAATCTTGATCGTAGTGATACACATGTTCATAATATTGATGCCAAAAGATACAAAAGTTAATAATGATAGTACCACATACTTGTGGCACTGCCACTAAATGTCATATTGGTGTAAAGCGCATGAAGAAACTCCATGCTGATGGATCTTTGGACTCTTTCGATTTCGAATCGGTTGAGACATGCGGACCATGCCTCATGGGCAAGATGACTGAGTCCCCGTTTTTCGGTATGATGGAGCGGGCAAGTGACTTATTGGAAATGATACATGTTGATGTATTCGGTCCAATGAGTGTAGTAGCGTGCGGTGGATATCGTTATTTTCCTACCTTCACTGAAGATTTAAGTAGATATGGGTATATTTGCTTAATGAAACACAAGTCTGAAACGTTTGAAAAGTTCAAACAAATTCAGAGTGAAGTTTGACATCATCATGACAAGAAGATAAAATGTCTACGATATGATCATGGAGGTGAATATCTGAGTTACGAGTTTGGTATGCAACTTAAGACAATGTGGAAGTTGTTTCACAACTCACGCCGCCTGGAACACCATAGTGTGATGGTGTGTCCGAACGTTGTAGTCGTGCTCTATTAGATATGGTACGTACTATGATGTCTCTTATCATTTTGCCACTATCGTTTTGGGGTTATGCATTAGAGACAACTACATTCACTTTAAATAGGGCACCATCTAAGTTCGTTGAGATGACACCGTATGAATTTTGGTTTGGCAGAAACCTAAGCTGTCATTTCTCAGAGTTTGGAAATACGACGCTTATGTCTGATAGGCTCGATCCCAAAGCGGAAAGGTGCATCTTCATAGGATACCCTAAGGAAACAGTTGGGTATACCTTCTATCTCAGATCCAAGGGCAAAGTGTTTGTTGCTAAAACGGGTCCTTTCTCGAGAAAGAGTTTCTCTCAAAAGAATTGAGTGGGAGGAAAGTAGAACTTGATGAGGTTGTTGAACCGTCACTTCAGTTGGATAGTAGCACGACGCAGAAAGATGTTTTTGCGACGCCTACACCAAGTGAAGAGGAAGCAAATGATGATGATGAAGCTTCGGATCAAGTTACTACCGAACCTCGTAGGTTGACAAGGACTCATACCGCCCCTGAGTGGTGCGTCATTCCTGTCTTGGAGGTCATGTTGTTAGACAACAGTGAACCTACGAGCTATGAATAAGCGATGATGGGCCCGGATTCCAACAAATGGCTAGGAGCCATGAAATCCGAGATAGGATCCATGTATGAAAACCAAGTATGGACTTTGGTAGACTTGCCCGTTAAACGGCAGGCCGTTAAGTACAAATGGACCTTTAAGAAGAAGACAGACGCTGATGGTAAATGTCACCATTTATAAAGCTCGACTTGTCGCAAAGAAGTTTTCGACAAGTTCAAGGAGTTGACTACGATGAGACTTTCTCACCCGTAGCGATGCTAAAGTCTGTTGGAATTATGTTAGCAGTTGCTGCATTTTTCGATTATGAATTTTGGCAGATGGATATCAAAACAGAGTTTCCTTAACGGTTTCCGTGAGGAAAGGTTGTATGTGATATAGCCAGAAGGTTTTGTCAATCCTAAGGATGCTAAAATGTATGCAAGTTCCATCGATCCTTCTATGGACTGGAGCAAGCATCTCAGAGTTGGAATATACGCTTTGATGAGGTGATCAAAGTTTTTGGGTCTATACAAAGTTTATGAGAAACTTGTATTTACAATAAAGTGAGTGGGAGCACTATAGAATTTCTGATAAGTATATGTGGATGACATATTGTTGATCGGAAATGATGTAGAATTTCTGGAAAGCATAAAGGGCTGTTTGAAAAGGAGTTTTTCGAAGGAAAACCTGGAATGAAGCTACTTAAATATTGGGCATCAGGATCTATAGAGATAGATCAAGACGTCTGATAAAACTTTCAATGAGTACATACCTTGACAAGATTTTGAAAGAGTTCAAAATGGATCAGTCAAAGAAAGAGTTCTTGCCTGATTTGTAAGGTGTGGAGTTGAGTGAGACTCAAAGCTCGACCACGGGAGAAGAAAGAGAAAGGACGAAGGTCGTCCCCTATGCCTTATCCATAGGCTCTGTATAGTATGCCATGTTGTGTACCGCACCTGGTGTGTGCCTTGCCATGAGTCTGTCAAGGGGTACAAGAGTGATCCAGGAGTGGATCACTGGACAGCGGTCAAGATTATCCTTAGTAACTAGAGGACTAAGGAAATATTTCTCGATTATGGAGGTGATAAAGAGTTCGTCGTAAAGGGTTACATCGATGCAAGCTTTGACACCTATCGGACGACTCTGAGTAGCAGTCCGGATACATATAGTGGAGCAGCCATTTGGAATAGCTCCAAGTGGAGCGTGGTAACATCTGCAGTATGACATATAGATTTGCAAAGAACACACGGATCCGAATGTTGCAGACCGTTGACTAGAACCTCTCTCACATGCAAAACATGATCGAACCCCAGAACTCATTGGGTGTTAGATTCATTACAATGTTAATCACATGGTGATGTGAGCTAGATTATTGACTCTAGTGAAAGTGGGAGACTGTTGGAAATATGCCCTAGAGGCAATAATAATTTAGTTATTATCATATTTCCTTGTTCATGATAATCGTTTATTATCCATGCTATAATTGTATTGATTGGAAACTCAAATACATGTGTGGGTACATAGACAACACTCTGTCCCGAGTTAGCCTCTATTAGACTAGCTCGTTGATCAAAGATGGTCAAGGTTTCCTAGCCATAGACATGAGATGTCATTTGATAACGGGATCAAATCATTGGGAGAATGATGTGATGGATAAGACCCAAACTGTGAACATAGCATATGATCGTGTCAGTTTATTGCTATAGTTTTCTGCATGTCAAGTATCTGTTCCTATGACCATGAGATCATGCAACTCATTGACACCGGAGGAATACCTCGTGTGTATCAAACGTCGCAACGTAACTGGGTGACTATAAAGATGCTCTATAGGTATCTCCGAGGGTGTCTGTTGAGTTGGCATGGATCAAGACTGGGATTTGTTACTCCGTGTGACGGAGAGGTATCTCAGGGCCCACTCGGTAATACAACATCACAATGAGCCTTGCAAGCAAAGTGACTAAAGAGTTAGCCACAGGATCTTGTATTATGGAATGAGTAAAGAGACTTGCCAGTAACGAGATTGAACTAGGTATAGAGATACCGACGATCGATCTCGGGCAACTAACATACCGAAGAAACAAAGGGAACAGCATACGGGATTAACTGAATCCTTGACATAGAGGTTCAACCGATAAAGATCTTCGTAGAATATGTAGGAACCAATATGGGCATATAGGTCCCGCTATTGGTTATTGAACGTAGAGGTGTCTCGGTCATGTCTACATAGTTCTCGAACCCGCAGGGTCTGCACACTTAACGTTCAGTGACGTTTCGGTAGTATTGAGTTATGTATGTTGGTGACCGAAAGTTGTTCGGAGTCCCGGATGAGATCCCGGATGTCACGAGGAGCTCCGAAATGGTTAGGAGGTAAAGATTGATATATAGGAAGTCCCATTTTGGTCACCGGAAAAAGTTTGGGCGTCATCCGTAGTGTACCGGGAGTGCCGGGAGGGTTCCGGGGGTCCACCGGGAGGGGCCCACTCACCCCAAGGGCCACATGGGCCTAGGGGGTGGCGCACCAGCCCCTGGTGGGCTGGCCGGCCAGCCCCTAAGGGGGCCCATGCGAAATTGGAAGGAGGAGGCCAAAGGGGAAGGAGTCCTCCCTAGACTCCACCTCCCTTGTGGGGGGGAGGAGTCCTAGTTGGGGGAGGACTCTCCCTCTTGTTTCAGCCGACCCCTCCTTGGTGGAGGGGCTAGGGCTGCCTCCCCTCTCCCTTCCTCCTATATACTAGAGGTTTTGAGGGCAGCTCCTCACCTGAAAAGCCACGGCTGCCTCTCTCTCCCTCTAGATCTGTTCTCCACTAGATTGTCTCGGTTGTGCTTGGCAAAGCCCTGCCGGGACAGCTCCACCACCACCGCCACCACGCTGTTGTGCTGGCAGAGAACTCATCTACCTCTCCGCTCCCTCTTGCTGGATCAAGAAGGTGGAGATCTTCATCGAGCTGTACGTGTGCTAAACGCGGAGGTGCCGTCCATTCGGCACTAGATCGGAAGGACCGTGATTGATCACGGGACGGATCGTGATCGGATCGCGGGACAGCTAGCGATTTGGATCGCGAAGACGTTTGACTACATCAACTGCATTTCTCAACGCTTCCCGCTTAGCGATCTACAAGGGTATGTAGATCCACTCTCCCCCTCGTAGATGCTCATCACCATGGATAGATCTTGTGTGTGCGTAGGAAATTTTTTGTTTCCCATGCAACGTTCCCCAACAGGTATTACCCTGCCATTCCACAATAAATTTGCCTATGCCATCTCTAAAAATTCAAATAAACATCTGTTTTGTGTGCCTGGACCGCTCATGGAGCGACAGGGGGTGGTCAATATCTTCCATGCTAAGCGGGTTATTCTCACGATTAGTGTTTATTCACTCGTCCTTACATGAGAGGGGCGGTAATAGGGATTCCCAGTCCCAAAATCAAAAATGAAACAAATAATTAAACAAAACTCCCCCAGGAATGTTGTTGGTTTGGACGGTACCCGTGGATGCGGCTAGCCGTGGAGTGTGATTGTTGGTGGAGGTGGAGTAAACCTTTACTTTTACCACTTGGGAACCGCCGCTAATTTGTTTAGCATGGAAGATATTGATAACTCTTGGTCATGACGTTGACAGGAAGGGTGTACCTCCCAAAATTATATCTATCTCTATTTTAAGCTTTGAGCTCTAGCACCGCTGCAAATCCATGCTTCCCTTTGCGAAGGGACTATCTATTTACTTTTATGTTGAGTTATCACCTTCTCAAATAAGCGCCAGACCTGAGAGCACTATTGTCATCCTCATGCATTGTGTATAGTCAATGTTGTGTGCAGCATGACTGGATCTTTTCTACCATGAATTACAATGTTTAGTCGTTGTTTGAACTTTGGAGGTGCTCTGCATTTATGTTTTGCGGTCTCAGAAAGGGCTAGCAAGATACCACTAATGTCATATTGTATCATGATTGTTTTGACAAAGTGTTGGCACTTGAGATATCTTATTATTGCTCGCTAGTTGCTTATGTTATTGATATGAGTTAATATAATTTCTAAGAGTTATTGTTGGCATGGTTAGTCATAATCCTTGCTGAAAACCTGGGTGCTACTTAAGCATATATATGTAAACAAGAACAAAAGAGTTCGTAAAAGTTTTTCTTTATCACTTTCAGTTTGTCAACTGAATTGCTTGAGGACAAGCAAAGGTTTAAGCTTGGGGCAGTTGATATGTCTCCAACGTATCTACTTTTCCTCACTCTTTTGCCCTTGTTTTGGACTCTAATTTGCATGATTTGAATGGAACTAACCCGGACTGACGAGGTTTTCAGCAAAACTACCGTGGTGTTGTTTTTTGTGCAGAAATAAAAGTTCTCGGAACGGAACGAAACTTTTTGGAGAATTATTTCAGAATATATGAGAATTATTGGACGAAAATCTACCAAAGAGGGGGGCCAGGATGAGCAGCACCCACCAGGGCGCGCCAGGCCCCCTGGGCGCGCCCTGGTGGGTTGTGCCCACCTCGTGGCCCCACTGACCCTAATTACTGCTGCTACTACTATCAAAACTATCATATTACTGTGCTACTGATCACTTTGCTGCAGATATTTAATCTCCAGGTGTGGTTGAATTGACAACTCAACTGCTAATACTCTCAAATATTCTTTGGCTCCCCTTGTGTCGAATATATAAATTTGGGTTGAATACTCTACCCTCGAAAACTGTTGCGATCCCCTATACTTGTGGGTTATCAGGCTCCTACATATTCCACAAAGATCTTCATCGGTCAAACCACGATGTCAAGGATTCAGTTAATCCCGTATGCAGTTCCCTTTGTCCATCAGTATGCTACTTGCCCGAGATTCGATCGTCGGTATCTCCATACCTAGTTCAATCTTGTTACCGGCAAGTCTCTTTACTCGTTTCGTAATACAAGATCCCGTGACTAACTCCTTAGTCACATTGCTTGCGAGCTTCTTGTGATGTTGTATTATCGAGAGGGCCAAGAGATACCTCTCCGTCAAACGGAGTGACAAATCCCAGTCTCGATCCATGCCAATCCAACAAACACCCTCGGAGATACCTGTAGAGTAACATTATGATCATCTAGTTACGAAGTGACGTTTGATACACACAAGGCATTCCTCCGGTGTCAGGGAGTTGCATGATCTCATGGTCTTAGGAACAGATACTTGACATGAAGAAAGCAGTAGCAATAAACTTAGTGATACGATCAAATGCTATGCTTACGGTTGGGTCTTGTCCATCACATCATTCTCCTAGTGATGTGACCCCGTTATCAAATGACAACTGATGTCTATGATTAGGAAACTTTAACCATCTTTGATCAATGAGCTAGTCTAGTAGAGGCTCACTAGGGACACGGTATTGTCTATGTATCCACACATGTATCTGAGTTTCCGATCAATATAATTCTAGCATGGATAATAAATGATTATCATGAACAAGGAAATAGGATAATAAACAATTTATTATTCCTCTATGGCATATTTCCAACAATGTAGTCACATATTAACCGACAATCTACTTATTTCTCCTTCTTGAACATGCATTAAAAGCAAAAGCATGACTATAGAAGAACAAATATATACTTACAAACAATAGTCTTCTACTTTGATCAACCACGTGCAACAATCTGTATAACTATATTGATACGATATTGTGCTAAGATGAAAAAATCAGAGAAAGATTCATGGAAAGGGAGATCAACAACAAAATTACTTGATGCGGACCTCCACGGAGAGGAGGGTAAGTACATGTTCAAAATTGCTACTGCATCCAAGGAAGATCATATGCCAGAGCAAGAATCACTCTTTTACTAATTCGTGTGAAAAAGAGAACAAGCTACCGTGAAGTATCACACAAGACGTCAGCATTACTCATTTGCTTAAAATATATTATGAAGATCAGAATTTAGTATGAAGATACATGATACTTTTGAGTAGACATTAGAGTGTGTGTTTTGATCGCTTTTCAGCATAGAAAATAAATAATAACACAATTAATCTGGGGTGACGAGGCAGCGAAAAGTGTTTGCTCTATTACCTTACATGCAACTTTGAGAAGTAAACGCCAGGAATTGATTGAATATGTTTGCCTCTATGCATTAACATCAACCCCATTGCACTGTTCATACTCATTGCATAGAGCAGGCTCGGTGTGTGTCCAGCAGCACCAACAGACCAAGGATGTTGGTGATGGGGGTGCCAATATTTACATATACACTGTATAAATAATACAACTTCCATACAATGGTTTGAAATTAGTAAAAAATACACTGCATATTCTGTAATGGTCCTAAAATAACATTAAATGTACTACACCTTATTTTCATTTCAGCTCTGCCCATCTCTAGCAGGCCGACTGAAGATGTGTTTCTCCACGGGCAAGGTGGCTTTTCTTGCCGGCGTAAATATTTCATTTTGTTATCATCCATAGCACACCTTACAAATAAAGGAGATGATTGATCCTTTATGGCTCATCTCATGGCCTTAGCACTGATTGCATCATGCCCATTTTCTAGATAAAATGCGTCTGAAAACAAAATTTAGTAAGAATATGAAGAGAAATTTATTCAATTATGCAGTCAACTAAAATAAATTCAAGAATATTAACACCATGCAAAATGTTGAAAGCCATTGTTGACCACTCACCCCCAACATGTTTACAAAAAATTATGCCTCAAGTAGTATATGCAAATACAATGGTAGTTTTTTTTGACCTACTATATGTATTGCACACAAGTTCATACCATTTTACTAAGCTGACAATGTTCACATAGTTCACGCATCAAGACCGAATGGTAAGCAACTTAAACAAAGACAAACTGACGGTCTTCATGTCAGGGAATAATAGACAAAAAAGCTTGGAGCCTTTTGAGCTGACTAAAATTACTTAAATAATTTACCATAAGAACTTCAAGTCAGGTAGATATGGATTTCTTTTTCTGAGATGGCATATGTGAAATTTAGTGGGAAATAGAACACTTAATGATAAACCAAATCATGTACATGTGAGGCCAAACACATCACTTTCAGCAACGTTTCCCCACTATCGAGATTTTCATACTACAACCATTTCCCATATTATTAAACAAACATACAAAGGAACAAAGATATGCCCTCGTACATGGTACATCCCCTAGAGTTTTCCATATATGGGTTACACAGTAAAACTATTCAGCATTAGGTGAGAATAAAATGAACTGTAGGTAATCAACCTATGCACTAATTGCTTTAGAATTGATTACGCGACCGTGGTGGGGTTACATGTACTATACCTTGTGAAGATGTCAGGAAGCGATGAAGAACACCATAGAGGTGGCACGAGCGAGTCAAAGGTAGAGCGGGATGGGCGACCACATGTTCATCGACGAGACATGGCGCATCAGGACACTCCGCGAATCTGTAGCACCAGTAGGGCTTGCGGCCTCCACACGATTCCGGCGATGACGTGCTCGCCGACAGGGGGTGCGTCCTCCACGCGCTTCCGACGATGAAAGCACATTTTCTCCCTTGGTGGTTTTGGTAATTAATAACAACATATATGTCATTGAACTAATGTTTTCACTAAGTATATTTCAGGAAAAGTTCAATGATGTGTTGGCAAAAGGATTGTGGAGAAACCCCTAGATGCAAGGAAATGGATTGGCAAAGCTTCAAGCAAGAGGACTCTACATTTTACTTTGTGAGAAATCACTTTGAGTCCATAGGAAAGCCAATACTATTAATAGGGGGTAAGGTACTGTTGGTGAACAAGATGCTCCACATGCACAAGTGATAGTCACCAAAAACACCCACTATCTCTTCCACAAATACTCTGTCTAGAAGCCTACCACTAAAATCGGTAAGACCAACAATTCCTATTCGGTCTCACCGAGATTCAAACCCTAGACAGATCCTTAGCCAAACCCATCTCGGTACTACCAACATTCCACTTCGGTGCCACCGAGTTCAGTTGCCAACTTTCTGGTTAGCCATTTTCAAGCATCGGTACCATCGAGTTTTGCCAATCGGTCTCATCGAGACTTGGACCAACTTCCTGGTTAGCCATTCTCAAGAATCGGTACCACCGAGTTTTGTGAATCGGTCTCACCGAGTTTTGGACAAACTTTCTGGTTAGCCGTTGTCAAGAATTGGTACCACCGAAATTTGAGAATCGGTCTCACCGAGTTGTGCAATCTGACCATTGGTCATCTAATCGGTACCACCGAGATGTATGTATCGGTCTCACCGAGATTCAAAAGTTGCTACCTTTGGAGCAACTCGGTACCACCGAGTTTTACACTTCGGTGTCAACGAGTTGGTCACTTTAGGTGTAACAGTTGGATTTTTGGGGATGCCTATATATACCCCTTCACCACCACCCACTCGAGAGAGAAGCACTCAAAACTATTTCATACTTGCCCCATCCAATTTTTTAAGAGAGAGCCACCTACTCATGTGTTCAGATCAAGCTATTCCATTCCTACCATATGAATCTTGATCTCTAGCCTCCCCAATTTGCTTTCCACCAAATCAATCTCTTCCACCATAGCCAAATCTGTGAGAGAGTGATTGTGTGTTGAGGAGTCTATCATCTTGAAGCACAAGAGCAAGGAGTTCATAGACATTGCCGAGCCTATTACCTTTTGGAGGGTGGTGCCTCCTAGATTGGTTAGGTGTCGCTTGGGAGCCTCCTACTTCGTGTTGTGGAGTTGAACCAAGAAGTTTGTACGGGCAAGGAGATCGCCTACTTCGTGAAGATCTACCCATAGTGAGTCTAGTCCTTCATGGACGGAAGCCATTATGGAATAGTCGAGGTTGCTACTTCGTGGACCCTTTGTGGGTGGAGCCCTCCATGGACTCTCGCGACCGATGCCCTCCGTGGGTTGAAGACTCCATAAACGTGGACGTACGATAGCACCACCTATCGGAACCACGGGAAAAATCTTCGTGTCTTCAAATTGCGTTTGATCTTCCTTCCTCCCCTCTACTACATATGCTTGTTGTTACTTTCCGCTGCTATACTCTTAGACATGCATGTGTAGGGTGTACTTGAATTGCTATAATCGCTAAAATCTGCCAACACTTAAAATTGGGAAAAGGTAGAATTTTTATTTGCTCAAGTAGTCTAATCACCCCCCCTATAGACATACTTTCGATCCTACAAGTGGTATCAGAGCTTTGGTCTCCATTGCATTGGTCTCACAACCTAGGAGAGTATGGCGTCTAGTGAGGGAAATTATCACCGTAGAGGTCCATACTTTGATGGCACGAATTTTGCTAGTCGGAAGCACAAAATGATAATGCATATTCTTGGTCATAACCCCGCCGTTTGGGCTATTGTTCGTGTTGGCTTGCAAGGTGAATTCTTTGGCGATGGAAAGGAACCGGATCGTGAAGCGACCGCGGATGAATTGAAGATGTTGCAATACAACGCTCAAGCATGTGGCATTCTCTTCAACTGCCTATGCCCCGAAGAATTCAACAAAATCAGCCGTTTTGAGAATGCAAAAGAGATTTGGGATACTTTGGTTGATATGCACGAAGGTACCGAATCCGTGAGAGAATCCAAGTTGGATGTTCTTCAGAGTCAGCTTGACAAGTTCAAGATGAAGGATGGTGAAGGAGTCGCAGAGATGTACTCTAGGCTAGCTCTCATCACAAATGAGATTGCCAGCTTAGGAAGCAAAGAAATGAACGACAAATTCATCATCAAGAAGATACTTCGAGCTTTGGATGAGAGATACGACACCGTGTGCACATTGATCCAAATGATGCCCAACTACAAAGATCTCAAGCCTACGGAAGTCATTGGAAGGATTGTTGCTCATGAGATGACACTCAAGGACAAAGAAGAGCTTCACAACAAGTCTAGTGGTGCTTACAAAGCCACAAGTGATGCTCCCACAACTTCAAGCGACAACCTTGTCACCAATGAAGAGATAAGCCTCATGGTCAAGAAATTCAACAACTCCGAGAGAAGCTATCACTCCAACTCCGAATATAGTCAAGACGAAGGTGTTGCCGGAATTGCACTAGTGACTACCAACTCCTATGATCTATTTGATTCACCAAATGAAGGGAGTGGAAGTTGCTTCATGGCTAAAGGCCCTAAGGGATCACACCCCTAGCATCTTGATTTCAATAGTGATGAAGATGATTTACTTGGTGATGATGACTTGCTCCTTGATAAAACTAGTGATGTTAGTCAAAATGAACTTGATAATTTTCATGCTAGTCAAGATAAGTCGGTTGATGATGATAAGATGAAAATAGAACAACTAACTAAAGAATTAAACACTCTTAAGTTAGCCCATGAATCTACTCTACAAGATCATAGAGAGTTTGTAAGGACTCATGAGAAGCTACGCTTCGAGAATCTCACCTTGGAGCAAGAACATGAGTTTCTTAAAGCTATCAATGACGATCTCCGAAAGAAGACTTCATCTTATCTAGCCAAACGATTACTCTTGTCTACATTCATGCCACAAGTTAAACCTAGAGAAACTAGTAACAAAGGCAAGAAAGGTTCTTCATCTAGTAGCAACACTAAAAATGCTAAATCTAATGATGTTGCTTCTAGTAGTTCTATTGATTCCACTAATGATGATTCTCTTAGCCAAGTTACACTTGAGCAAGAAAACAATTTATTGAAAGGGATTATAGAGAAAGGTATCTACAAGAGTCTTGCTGGGTGTAAGCAATTTGAGGAAATTGTACGCAAGCACGGAGGATACCGGAAGAACCATGGCATTGGCTACTTCAACGCAAATGGAGTTGAATGGGAAGAAGGTCAATACCCCAAGCCCAAGTTTGTTCCTGTAAGTGCATCTAGTGCCCCTTAGTGATTTTGGTGTATTGAAGACTTATAGGTTAAGAGACTGATGCGTTTGTAAGTGTACACAGGCTTTATAAGTCGCTGAGGAGTTTGATACATCCGGAGATTATCGACCCCTAAAAATGTATGTCTTCAACTGAAGACTTTGGTGAAGACTTTGCTGAAGACTTTGGTATTCCCTGAAGACTTTGAAAAAGAAGAAGTTGGTGTGACCTTGACGATATGAACGAGGACTATGAAGCGTGAAGACTTTTGTTTTTATAGTTTCATTTCCTTTCTTTGAGTCATAGGAAACACCGTACTGTTAAAGGGGGCCGAGGTAATACTAAGGAAAATTTCCAACTGATGCTCAACTCAAAAGCCTCAACCTATCCAATCCTTCGAGTGAAGCCTTTGGAAATCTCTTGCAGTTCAGTCAAGTTCTTCAGTGATAGAGACGATGATCTTCTGGTCTATGAGGAAATTGGTCTGACTGAGGAGTTAGGATTTCGCCAGTGCGAATTGCCTACAAGTGAGGAACATGATAAGCCTGAGGACTTTCATAGTTCGAAATTCCGACCGTTGCTGTGCTAAGCGCCAGCTGTCCCCAATCATCCTATCCACATAACGGTCATATCATTGGGGGCATTTATGTCTTATCATGTCAGGTTGCACCCTGGCTATAAATAGCCACCCCCCACAACCACTAGTTGGTTGGCTGCTCCGAGAGAGAACTGACACTTGTCATTTGAGAGCATCCCATTCCTCGAGGACTTTGAGCGAAAATCATCAGTGAGGAAAAACCCCAAAACCAAACCACCAACCCAAAGTGATTGAGCATCACTGAAGAAATTGTTCCTGTGTGGAACCGACGCTTGTTACCTTTGAAGACTATGTATCTTCCATACGGTTAGGCGTCATGGTCTAGTGCATCCTGCAGTCAATTGGGGATCACGAAGTGACCTTGGTCTAGAGCATCCAGCAGTCAATTGTGGATCGCCGGGTGACTAGTTTGTGAGGGTTTTGGAAGTCTACCCTGAAGACTTACCACGAGTGTTGGGCGAGGTCTGTGTGACCTTAGCTCAAGGAGAATATGGTAAGGACTGTGTGTCCTGGGACTGTGTGTCCTAGGACTGTGTGTCCTCTGGTTTAAATACCAGGCTGCTCCAAATCAGACGTACGACTGTCACAGCAGTTGGAACTGGGTCATCAAACCATTGTCTTCATCAAGCTACCTAGTTCCATTTCCTCAACCCTTTCATTTCCTCGTATACTTGTTGATGAAATTGATCGTTACTGTTTGAAGAATTTGACTGAAGACTTTCTCAATTTCCTCACCTCAAATTCTTCAAGCTACCTTGTTCTTCACCTGCTTATCCTGTATCACGCTACCTGTAATCTGTGCATGCTTTATTTCATCATGATGTCTATGCGATCGCTATGCTTCGTATGCACTTGAGTACTTATTCCGCTGCTAGTTATTCATCACATTTCAAATTCCTCAAGTTGAAATTCCTCAGTGATGAATTTGTAAAAATCACCTATTCACCCCCCTCTAGTCGATATAACGCACTTTCAATTCCTCAAAGGGAGAAGTATGAACATACTCTTCCCAAGGGAACAAACACTCAAGATGACCTTCCACCACAAGACCACAAGCTCAAGGGCAAGGACAAGCTTCAAGAGGACATTGACTCATATGAAGATGAATCCCAAGCTTTGGTGGAGTGGGTTCCCAAGGCTACTTCAAGCTCAACTTCTACAAGTGCCACTTCAAAACCAAGGATCCACGTCAAGTTGATGTGGGTCCCTAAGAAGAAGAACTAGAGAAGTTCTTGAGGGGTGACTCCGCCAATGAAATTCACCCACATTCATTATTGGCAAGAACTAGTTGCAATCAACGTCAACATCATGCAATAGTTCAAGGAGTCACACATTCCCTCAAAGGTAAGCAAGGGACAAGGTAATCAACAAATCCATGGACATCATCATGTATGCTTTGCACTCCATGTCCATAGATATCCTTGTATTTGTCTCTTGTGTGTTGGGACTAACCCATGTAGGTGAGAAGAGTAAGGAAATGACAAGGATGCTCCCACCTCTTGGTGATCTTCATCAACCTTGAGCATCCACCACTACATCACCCACATGAAGTCTTCTACGAGAAACCCAAGGTTAGTTTATCCCTCCTATGGGGGGATGTCACATCAAGGGGGAGCTTTACTCTAAGACTTGAGTTAAAGCATCTCTTAGAATGTGACAACATTAAATGCTTTATGTAAAAGTGGTAACCCCACTTGTGCTTAAACGATGAGTATGACCTATGATCAAGTATTCTTACTTGGCTCCTAAGTCAATATACTCATATATAGATGACTCCGTCATCGCCAAAATGCTTGATAGATGCTAGTATGTATGTGCATGTTTGCCATGACTTCATTTGACATCTTATTGTGTGAGCATGTTGGTCTGCATTTCTTTAACCATTCGAGGACATCCAATTGTTGCTATTTGGCTTTTGATTTTTCTTTTGCCAATTGGATGGACAAGAATGCCTAGGACCACTCTCTAGCTATCTATGCTTTCTCGTCTCATATTCCATTCTTGCTGCATCACAAAATTTGAACAAGTACTTTTCCATCTCTCTATGTGAGGAGCACTCGGAGTTCCGTATCGACAAAGGACTGACCATTAAAACCTCTCAAGTGCATCTCGGTGGAACCAATACCAAATTCTCGGTATCACCGAATGCCTAGGGTTGATCTGGTTTTCACACTCGGTATCACCGATTCCATCTTCTCGGTTACACCGAGTTTCCCTATCAGCTGATAGTAGCGAAACTCCGTGACACCGAAAATTTAGAACCGGTGTCACCGACAGCCACGGGTATATAAAGAGGCAGACCCGACTTTTGAAATTAACTCCTCAAACGTCATCCCCTCCAATAACCCTAGCTGCCAAACAAGACCCCTGGTCATCGCCTTCGTCTTCCCGAGCACCTCCACCGTTGGAAGTCCACGCCGTCGACGGATTCTTCCCCTCCGTCGCAGCCGTAGTGAGATCGTCACCAAGTTAAGGTACGATTTCGACTCCTCGTGCGCTCCCCTTTCCGAATCTTGCGCATTAGGACTTTTCCATCTATAAGACAAAGTTTGAGATCGATCTATCCACTAGAAATTTCAGTAGACTAGCGAACGAACGATTTTTTAGGGTTTGCCGTCCGCGACTTGAATCTCGGTAACACTGAAGCAAAAGAATCGGTAGCACTGATTCCCTTTCCTGGTCGACTGAGAACAACCTCGGTAAAACCAAGTGCCCATTTTTGGTCTCACCGAAAGTGGTGCCAAGTTTTTGTTTAGCAGGTTGTTTGTCTCGGTGGGTCCGAAAAGTTTGCATCGGTAGTACCAAAATTCACTTGGCAGAATGCAAATCTTAAGAAATTTTAGTTCAAATTTGAGAAAATCTTCTGCAAATTTGTGATGACTCAACCTATCCACTCTTCTATACTCTATTTCACAGGGTCAGAGATGTCAGGCTCAGATGATAGTGAGAACAACTTCAGAGAGGAGAATGTTGTCATGAGCTCAGGCACTAGTCCTGAAGGGAGCTATGATGATGTTCCTAGCTCACCTGATCTGCCCAAGGCTGCAACTAGGGCAAGAAGGAAGCTCAATTCTGATGAGGAGGATGAAGACTTTATTCCAGAAGAGCTGTCCAAGAAAGATGATGGTGCCAAGAGCACTACTGCTGCCACTTTATCCAAGAAGAAGGCTATAAGGAAAGAGTATGCTAGCTCAGGGTCAGTAAGAGCACCAGAGAGTGCTAGGGCAACAATGACTGTTGATCCCTCAAATAAGTCTATGCCTAAGAAGGCAGGAGAGAAGAAGAAGTCTAGGAAGAGGATCATTCATGTTATGGGCAGGCCTACCTCTATGTATGAGGATCCAGAGGCTGAGGCTGAAGAGGAGGAAGAGCCAGCTGCCAAGGCTCCTCCTAAGAAGAAGAAGAAGGCTATAAGGAAAGAGTATGCTAGCTCAGGGTCAGTAAGAGCACCAGAGAGTGCTAGGGCAACAATGACTGTTGAGCCCTCAAAGAAGTCTGGAGATGAGAAGATGATAAGAGGATACTCCATCAACATGCTGCTCCATCTAGATCAACATACAAGATTTAGAGTGATGGATCTGGTTGTGGTGACTGTAAAGAGGGTTGCTGCTGATAAGAAGCGCTCATGTTGCTATGCACCCTATATTCAGATTCTTATCAACTCCAAGTTGGAGAAGCACATATTTGCACTTGACCGACCACATTTGCCACTATTGCCAGAGCTAGAAGACAACGTTGTGGTGATGGACCCAGACCATCCCACCTCATCTACAGCACAGGCACATACAGAGGCAGACAGAGACTCCAGTTCTTAGGTGCCAAGGTCTAGGAGTGAGCAGATGGATCTCCTACTTAGCTCTGTGCTCAGCATGCAGAAGGACATCAGCAACATATTGAAGAACCAGGAGAGCCTTGCGAGGATTGTTGACACCAAATTTCATTCTCTCAACAACAAGGTGGGTGAGCTCACAGTGACTGTGAATGAGCTCAAGAAGGAAGTTGATGCAGTGCCTAGCCCTCACTCTACAGATGATGGTGATGATGATGAGGATCGTGCACCTCTCAGGACAAGCACTCAGTTCACTACTCAGGCTAGATCAGCTACAGTGCCAGCTCCAGAGTTGAGACCTTCTTCATCAGCACCTGCTACAGCTTCTTCAGCTCCATCAGCTCCTCCAGCACCTCCAGTTAATACTCCGACTCCATCCATGACGTCTGCAGAAGTCTTCGCTGATGCCGTTCTCTCGACTCCTTCATCGACCACCGGAGGAGATCAGCCCCAGAAGATCGCTTAGTTATATACCTTTGAACTTTTTGGTAACTTGTTGCCAAAGGGGGGGAAGATGTATATAGATCTTTAGGCATCGAGAGAGAGAGAGAGAGAGCGTTGCTTTTCAAAACATTGATAACTTTTGGTTGGTTTGTTTGTGTTAAACTTTGTTGGTGTTTGATCATACACTTGATGTGTATTGCTACTATTTCCTATCCTTGTGATGCTTATGACATGATCATTCACCTTTGCTTGATTGGGTTGTGCTATGATATTCATTCTTATTATTCTCACACACCATCAAGTTGTATGTGACATGAAAGAGTGCCCCAAGTACCTAATCGATTGTGCATTTGCATTCAAACGCAAATTCAAAATAATGCACAAATTTAGGGGGAGCTCTTGCTAATCACATACTTCTCAAAGCGACGATTATATTCATTGATTATATCATATGTCGAAGCTTTGATCTATATGTTTTCATCAATTACAAAAAAGGGGGAGATTGAAAGCACATTTGCTCCCTTGGTGGTTTTGCTAATTAATAACAACATATATGTCATTGAACTAATGTTTCCACTAAGTATATTTCAGGAAAAGTTCAATGATGTGTTGGCAAAAGGATTGTGGAGAAACCCCTAGATGCAAGGAAATGGATTGGCAAAGCTTCAAGGAAGAGGACTCTACATTTTACTTTGTGAGAAATCACTTTGAGTCCATAGGAAAGCCAATACTATTAAAAGGGGGGTAAGGTACTATTGGTGAACAAGATGCTCCACATGCACAAGTGATAGTCACCAAAAACACCCACAAGCTCTTCCACAAATACTCTGTCTAGAACCCTACCACTAAAATCGGTAAGACCAACAATTCCTATTCGGTCTCACCGAGATTCAAACCCTAGACAGATCCTTAGCCAAACCCATCTCGGTACTACCAACATTCCACTTCGGTGCCACCGAGTTCAGTTGCCAACTTTCTGGTTAGGCATTTTCAAGCATCGGTACCCCCGAGTTTTGCCAATCGGTCTCACCGAGATTTGGACCAACTTCCTGGTTAGCCATTCTCAAGAATCGGTACCACCGAGTTTTGTGAATTGGTCTCACCGAGTTTTGGACCAACTTTCTGGTTAGCCGTTGTCAAGAATTGGTACCACCGAAATTTGAGAATCGGTCTCACCGAGTTGTGCAATCTGACCGTTGGTCATCTAATCGGTACCACCGAGATGTATGTATCGGTCTCACCGAGATTCAAAAGTTGCTACTTTTGGAGCAACTCGATACCACCGAGTTTTACACTTTGGTGTCACCGAGTTGGTCACTTTAGGTGTAACGGTTGGATTTTTGGGGATGCCTATATATACCCCTTCACCACCACCCACTCGAAAGAGAAGCACTCAGAACTATTCCATACTTGCCCCATCCAATTTTCTGAGAGAGAGCCACCTACTCAAGTGTTGAGATCAAGCTATTCCATTCCTACCATATGAATCTTGATCTCTAGCCTCCCCAAGTTGCTTTCCACCAAATCAATCTCTTCCACCATAGCCAAATCTATGAGAGAGTGATTGTGTGTTGAGGAGTCTATCATCTTGAAGCACAAGAGCAAGGAGTTCATCGACATTGCCGAGCCTATTACCTTTTGGAGGGTGGTGCCTCCTAGATTGGTTAGGTGTCGCTTGGGAGCCTCCTACTTCGTGTTGTGGAGTTGAACCAAGAAGTTTGTACGGGCAAGGAGATCGCCTACTTTGTGAAGATCTACCCATAGTGAGGCTAGTCCTTCGTGGACGGAAGCCGTTATGGAATAGTCGAGGTTGCTACTTCGTGGACCCTTTGTGGGTGGAGCCCTCCGTGGACTCTCGCGACCGTTACCCTCCGTGGGTTGAAGACTCCATAAACGTGGACGTACGATAGCACCACCTATCGGAACCACGGGGAAAATCGTCGTGTCTTCAAATTGCGTTTGATCTTCCTTCCTACCCTCTACTACATATGTTTGTTGTTACTTTCCGCTGCTATACTCTTAGACATGCATGTGTAGGGTTTACTTGAATTGCTATAATCGCTAAAATCTGCCAACACTTAAAATTGGGAAAAGGTAGAATTTTTATTTGCTCAAGTAGTCTAATCACCCTCCCCCCTCTAGACATACTTTCGATCCTACAGACGACGAGCTCGTCCTCCACCATCGGCCTTCTTCGTCTACCCGCGAGCGTCGCCCTGCTCCCGGGACTCCCAGCCATGACCGCAACGCACAGAGTTGTGCTGCTGGCCCATCGCTCCTCCCCTTGGCACTCCCTCTACTCCCCATCGGATCCACAAGGATGACGCACATCGACGTCTGGATAGGTGGGCGGAAATAACCATCAAGCATCAGCGCGCAGACCATGGTGGCGAGGATCGATGCAGGCAGTGTTGTTTTGGAGGATGCGGCATGGCAGGCGATAGGGAGGCGGATCAGCGAATAACTATGTACACATTCTATTTCAACGTTAGAGATTTGACAAGGTTAGAAAAGACATGTAATTTCTTTTATTAGGAAAATTATGATTGTGATTTAATAATATAGATAATGGTAGAAAATAAATGGCATAGTGCGCGGGATTAACAATTTGTTATTGTTGACTACTTGATTTTATTTTGGAAGGTTATTAAGAAAAATGTTCGCTCTTCTTTTTAGGAAGGTAATCTCACATATATGGACGATTTTTCATTTTTTAGTTACTTAATTGACTCGGCACCTGCCAAAGCAAGCATGAAAAAAATGAAAGGAGAATGGGACGAATCGATTCGGTTTTTAGTGGGAGGGGAAATCAGAAGAGATGGTGGGAGGTGAGGCAAAAATTTCCTTAAAATCCGTTAATCCTGAAAATATGTTATTTGTTTCCTAAAACAAATTGCATTAATGAAACAGATCGATTGATTTAGATAAGTTAGGAAAGTTAGTTTAAAATATGTTATTTATTTTCCGAAAATCTGTTATTTGTTTCCTAAAATAAATTGCACTAATTAGATGTATCGATTGATCTGGATAATTTAATAAGAAAATTAGATCCGTGATTTGTTATACGTCAGGAAAGTGCTAGTTTGTAATAAAAGAGTGGAGAGAAAAATAAACCGATATACCAGATGGGAGGGTGTGGTGGGAGGAGAGACGAAAAAAAACAGATAAAAAAAACCGTGGATGTTATTCTACCAACTGAGCATTTAGGAGTAGAGATGATGAAGAAAAGTAAAAAAGACAAATAAAATAGAAGAAAAACAAGGGTTTACCAAATAAAAATTTATGTTTATCACAACCACAGTATGGACTGGTAAATTGCAAACTAACTTACTAGAATACTTATGTTTTTTTTGCGCTTGACTAAAATATTTACTCCCTCCGTCTCATCTTATAAGTCTTGCACGTGTATCTAGATCGCCAATTTGACTTATATAAAATAAATTGTTTAACATAAAAATTATATCATTAGAAAATAGAACATCTAAGGTTCTAATGATATGTTTTTTGTAATATATGCATCTTATTAAGTTGGTCAACTTAACGACCTAGGTACACGTGCAAGACTTGTAAACTGAATGGAGGGAGTATGCTCACGTTGTAATGCACGGGCAATTATCTACTGTGATTTCCTAAAAAAATTTATCTAGTGTGATTAGAAAAAATGTCTGATTTTGTGGAGGTAGTATATGGGTGTGGCTGGACCCTCAAAATTAAATTCTACCCTCAGTCAAACAGGAAAAATAATGAGTAATCTAGTGGAAGATGAAGCGCAAGTGACAGACCAGGGCCACCTGGTTCCTCTTGACCTTCGTTCCCGCTAGTGCCGTTTGTGATTCTTCCCATGTGGCCATGTTTCTCCGGCTTGTGAGGCACTGAGGGCATGTACAATGATGCTATCTTAAAAATGCCACATAGAATAAATGATGAGATGGAGGAGAAAGAACTCATAAAAAAAAGGTTTGTCTTCTTCTTATTCAAGAGAAGACAAGAGATGATCTCTTAGCACAATATGTCTCAGGACGTTTTTAGGAATTGCTAGTTAGTGAAGATAAGATTAAGAAATGACCCATTGTAGACATTTTTTTTTGTCATCTCTAAATTAAATGCAAAACTTAAGATAAGACTATCCTATGAACCATTGTACATGCCCTTAGAAATTCCTTTTCTCGTTACCATTGTTTTCGGTTAGATTCTGATCGGTTTGTTGGGCGGTAATCTAGCGCCGGATCACGATTTCTTTATTTGCTGCCATGCTAAACTAATCTAACTTCATTCTGGTGCCGATACGGTGCCGTTTTTCTCGGCAGCTCCTCGGCAGTTGGACATTCGTCGCGCAGCTAGATTTCATCATGGGCGGTGACGGCCGACACGACGACGACGACTGGGTGCTGCCCTGCGCTGCGCTCGCCGACGTTACTCTGGCCCTCTTCAGAAAGATCGGTTCCGGGAAGAGCGCCACCGCGAACAGCATCCTTGGAAAGGAAGCATTTCCCTCGGAGTTATCGTACAGCGGGGTTACTTTAACTTGCCAGAAGAGAAGCAGGACGCTTCACGATGGCTGTGCGACCCGCACCCTCAATGTCATCGACACTCCCGGTAAGCAAGAACTCTCAAAATAAATCTGCCGTATTTCAGGCAGTCAGTCGATCTATGGGGTATTATTTTGCTAGTAGCTCTTTTTGATATTTTCTGTGATGTACGATGGCAATGGCTGCAGAACTTTCTATGTTCTGAATTTCTGATTAGGCTAGCTAGTATACCGATTTAGTGATTTTTTCACGGGGAAACCTGTAGGGAAGTTTCTGGTGGTTGTCACTGTTTATATGCCTTGTTTTGTACTACATCTGGTGTAGTTATGGAGCATTTCAGTTTTCAAGTTGGACGTAATTCTGTCAATTTGCTACAGTTATGTGAGAAAAAAAAACAGATACAGAAGAATCAAAGATTTGGTGGTCATAACTCATAACTCAGAAGTTCACTGCAGCCGAATCGATGTCCAATCCAATGGCTGGAAATATTCTTGTCCAATACATCAAAATCTATAAAGAGTCATGTATTTTCTACCAAACTGTTTCTTTAGATTGTTCTACCAAACTATTTCATATATATAATGGTGGAAATTATTTTTCTCTTGCTCTGTGTCGTTTGCAAGGTATCATCCTGCTTTATGAACATATATATACTCAACTTACAACAAATATACAATGTACAATGTAACCCAATTTCATCGCAATGTACAATGTAACACAATATGCAATGTACTTTTAAGGATTTGTTTGTAGAACCTAAGGGCCTCTATTGGAAAACAAATATACAATGTAACCCAATTTCATCGCAATTATCCTTTTTCTTCCGTGCTGATACTGTAACACGAACTCTATACCTCTAACACACTAGTTTTGTGTGACTACTGTTTGATGTTACATATTTGCGAAGCTCACGTGCATTGCTTAATTACCAAAGAACTATAATGATCTCCGTTTTCTGCAGGCTTATTTGAGGTGGACACTACACCTGAATACGTGCACACAGAGATTGCCAGGTGTTTAGACATGACAAAAGATGGAATACATGCGACACTTATGGTTTTTTCAGCTACATGTCGGTTTTCTCATGAAGATGAGAAAACGTTGAGTCGATTAAACTGCGTCTTGATCATAAAGTCCTTGACCATATGATTTTAGTTTTCACGCATGGAGATCTAGTGGGAGACGAAATAAGTTGGAAGAAAAAGTTAAGCGACAGTGCCCCAGCATATCTGCAGGTCTAGTTCATATTTTCCCAATGTTGCAATTTTCAGATAAGGACAGTCCCAATTTTAGTATTTCCAATTGCATTTGATATGCCAGATCCAGTGTCTTGCTATGCATCTCTTGCAATCTATTTGCATCTGCCTTACATTTGTGTGCCCTATTTTCAGGACATGTTAAACCTATGTAAAAACAGGGTGGTTCTATTTGACAATAAAACAAGCAATAAGAAGCGCCATTTGGCACAACTGAAAAAATTGCTTGATGCAGTGGACTCTGTTATATCCAGCAATGATGGATGCCCATTTTCCAACCAGATCTGTCGAATTCAGGTGCTTTAACATTTGGTCATATTCCATCCCCTGAACTAAGTTTTCTCATTGTATTTTCCGTTACCTTCTTGCAGCAAGCACAGAGCGGGGAAGAAATAAGTGTTGATGAATGCTCTGCAGAACAGATGTCGAGAATGAAGAAAGAGATACATGATGAATGCCTTGCGCAGCTTGCAAAGATGATAATAGGCTGATAATGCATAAATTCAATTCGCAAATGAATGTGTAGTGTTGTCCACTGAACTGTGGCAACATATTTCTTTGGTTGCAATTCAAACATGCTTATATCTATAGATAATGCATACATTGTTTTCTAGAAAAAAACTGTGAAGTGATTTTTGGATGAACTACTGGTTGCTTATGACTTTGGAACTGGATGTGTTAATATTTACGCCAACGCAAATTATATTCACCTGATTTACTTAAGACTTGATAAGATACTGTGAAGAGTTTTTAGCTTGGTAGTGTTAACATAGTTGTTTCTCTGCTTTGAATAAGCCAACAGTAATATTTATAATGCATCAGCCACCGTTGTTTCTTTCAGTTAAATAACTTACTTTTCTCATATAATTACTAGGTGGAGGAAAATCCAAACAGTACAATCACTAGGCTTGAAAAACTACTGTTGGAAGAGCAAAAAGCCAGGCTGGAGTCAGAGAATGAGGTGTCAGAATCATTATTACGATCAGAAAAGGCGATCCAGAAACTCAGTAAGATGCTAGAGAAGGCTAAGCAGGAGAGTGAAAACTCTCAAAAAGAAATGGAGAAACTCAAAAAGAGAGTGAAAACTCTTGAAAAGAAAAACTAATAGTGAGCGTGACAATAGCATAATTCTCAATTGGGTAAGATGCATATGGCTAAACTTTTGGGTCGGAGAATGCCCTATGTGTTGCTTAAGTGAAAACCTGTTCTTTAACTGATTTTTATTATGCTACATTATTGTGCCTGGAGGTACTCCTACCATATGTATGATCAATGCACCTGGCATGCTTTGCATGGTCTGAAAACTTGAGCTGAAGTTTTGACAGAGTAAGAAGATGTCAACTTGGCACTTGGCACTTACTCTTAGCAGCAGAAATAACCATGATGTCAATTTATTTTCTTATTCTTCTCATTGCTATTTATCATTGATATCTCCATATCTACACACATATAACCATATAGTTTTGCTCCGATCTTCATGTTCTGGGGTTCTTAGAATAATCTCCTTGTATTTACGCAATACCTGAGCAGAGGCATCGTCAGAGTTATATCTACACCTGAATTGTGAATTGTGCCAGCTTACATCACCAGGTTCAAATTATTGACCTACAAAATTTTACTACGTAGAATTAATATACACGCCGGGTTTAGTCATATAAATTAATCAATCAATCTTGACAAATGTCAACATTTTAGAGGTTTTTTACGGTACCCTGGTACTGCAAACGCACACCCCGGAGTACCAGCAGATCTGGCCGTCCGCACGAAGGGGCAACCAAGTCATTTCCCAAAGCGCAGCGAGGGGTAAATTTGGCTTTTGAACGCACAGGCAGTCATTGCTCGATCTGTTTATTAGATCCGATTTTTCGGTGCTCGATCTGTTTATTACTCCCTCCGCCCCCGCCCCATAATATAAGAGCGTTCTTAGTGTCAAAAACGTTCTTATATTATGGGACGGAGGGAGTAGATCCGATTTTTCGGTGGGACGATGGGAAGATATGGACGTTTTGGATTTTGGTAGTACCAAATTAGGGGTTACTTTCCAAAAAAATCGGGCGATCCGCTTTCTGTGCTGCATGGTGCACGCCATGGTGGTGGGTCTCGTTGGTTTATAGCTGGGATTTATTTGTAAGAGAAAATAAATGTTGCATGAGTCTAGCACGTGCAGCTTATAAGGGCATATGCAACGACAACCCGTAAATTTTCCCCCGCATCCTTCCGCCGACACGGGACACGAATGCGGAAGGACGACATCTAGCAGTAGCCACATACATCGGGCCAACAGCTCGAACCAACCCGATGAAAATCGATTAGACCGGACGGATTTCATTCAAGTTTGGATATAATTTACATAAAAAGTCGATATTTCGACCGTTTAACTAAAAAACTTTAAAAAAACTAAACCCTATACTGGACGACCAACTCGTACACGCGGCCGCCGTGTCCTGCCGCACCGTCGTCTCCGTCGGTGTCGTCGTCGTCGTGGTCCCTCCAGCGACGGAACGATGCCGGAGGGCCACGACAGCCTTGCCGGGCGACTGCCTGCCGCTCGCAGAGGAGCCGCCCCGCCTCCTACTGCGTCGTGCGGATTGCCGCCACGGCCACTGCCGACGTGGCCTTCGGAGCCCTAGCAGCGGCCTTGCCGCGACTGGCGTTGGCGAAGCAGTCACTAAACGACCATTCCTTGCCAATTTTGGTGAGCTCGCCGTCAAGGCAGCGGCGACGCCTGGCGGCCGTCTTCGTGGTGGTCACGGAGCGATCGAGCGCCCACGCCGCGGTGATGTCCGGTCGTTGCGGACCCATTCCAGTGGCACGTCCATCTTGATGAACGCGATGCGGCGACCGGCATTGCGCCGGTTGTACCTTGCCTGTTGTCGCGCCGCGCCCTCGACCTCGGACACCACGGACCGAGAGCCTGAGGCACCGCCGTAATCGCCGCCTCCTAGGTAGTGGAGGATGCGGCCACGCGCCTTGTCGATCGCGGGCGGCACCTCCTCCTTTATCTTGCAACGGTGGTGTCAAGGTGGCGAGGATGGCTCGTCGAACCGCGCGTAGCGGTTGTGCGGCGACGGCGACGCCGACTCCGGCTTCACGCGACGGAGGCGCTGGTGGGACGCATGCACCTTCTTCACACGACCGCTGATGTGGAGGCCGCGGTTGTGCGGTGGGGACGCCGGCTCGTCCTTCACCTGCCGGAGCGGGGATGCCAACTCATTCTTGACGCGGGCCGGTACTTGTGGGTGTTGATAACTCGAAGTGGTACTTTTGCGTCCGAATGACTCATACTAGTACTTTTCGGTCCAGATGACCTAAAGTGATACCAGTGGACAAAACATATTTTGAAACATTGCCAGAAGTTCTTGCTTGTTAGCTACAAAACGAGCTAAAGAACGTCAAAATCGGAGTTCAGATGAATTAGTTATGGGCAAAACAAGAAATCAGCCGAATCAGTTTCTACAGGTGTCGGACGTCCGAGAGGTATCGGACATCCGAGGGTCGGACGTCTGGACGGTCCGGAAATCCGAGAAATCAGCTCTGTTTTGGGGTTCCGGACGTCCGGAGGCTGTCGGACGTCCGAGGCTTCGAAAGGGTCCGGACGTCCGGAGGCTGTCGGACGTCCGAGGGGTCTGGGACAGCTCGAGATTTCAGATCCGGGACGCGATTTTGGGCGGAAATTTCGATTTCGGGGTCAAAATTGATGGGGAAAAAGAAAAAATTAGGTGGATCTTGCGGTGGGAAAGCTAGATCTACTTGCCAAACACGAATTACATAGATCAAAATCAGCAAAATCTCACAAGAACCAACAAATCACACAATTTTTTTGGTGAGGCTATTTTTGGTGGGGATTTTCGAATTGGGACAAAAACATAGAAAATTAGGCTAGAAAACGAAGGGGAGGACTCCAAATTCGTGAGAAACATGGCTCTTGGTACCAATATGATACGGGGCACGCCCGTGTGTGTCGATCTTTCACGAATTGGAGGTGGGAAGAACACGAAGAACACTAGGGGAAAATCACAAGAGAAACACTCAAAACAAGTCCAATCACACATCCACTATGCTCACACCCACACAAGATCCACAAGGGTACAAGAACAACAAAAGTAAAGAGGATACATGGTAGAGTTCATCCCAAATCCCATGGGGAGATGGGGCCTTGAATCCACTAGGGATCTTCCCTAGATAGGGGCCTTGACATCCATAAGATCTTCTCACACGTGGAGGTCGCAATCTCCTAGGATAAGTATATGGAAGGAGCAATGCTTAACTAATCTATGAGCTAAACCATTGCTAACCCTAGAATGGATGTGGGGGTGGAGTATATATAGTCTTGGGCACGAAGGGGTAAGTAAGGGAGAGATACAAGGCCAAAGGCCGCGGCTGCGCACAGGCGGTGCCAGACGTCCGGAGGTTGTCGGACGTCCGATGGCTCGCGAAGGACCAGACGTCCGGAGGGCATCGGTTGTCCAAAGCTCGGTCGTCCGGAGGCTTCGGAAATCCAAGAGTTTCGATGCGGTCGAGGTGGCATCGGATTTCCGAAGGGCGTCGGTCGTCCGGGCGCTGGAGGTGTCAGACGTCCGGGTGGCGTCGGTCGTCCGGCCGCTGTGGAGTTCTTCTCGTCTTCTGGCTTGGGCGTGGCTCCAGGCGTCGGACGTCCGAAGTGTGTCGGACGTCCGGAAGATGTCGGACGTCCGGCTGCTGTAGATTCCGCAGCTCCGTCTTCTTCCATCTCCGCTTCCAAGCTTCCCTCGCGGATGGTGTGGGTGTACACTTGCGCTCCCACTCCTCGTCCTCCGTGAAGTTCCGACAATGCCTATGCATGCACACGAGAAGAGTGTCAAGTAGTATACCATCCACGAAGGGGTCGAGTGAACACGTGTAAAGGAGATGATTCACCTTTATGTATGTGAAGTAGTAGTGGTACGTGTCACTCGCCAAACGAACTCTTGTCATGGTGATGTCCGTAGGATGCTCCGCATCATCGATAAAATTGTTTCACATGGAATATTTCCGTGAACTCTACATCATATAATCTATTAACTGATTTGATCCAGAACAGATTGTTAGTTGGTTTGTTTATTCATCATCATGTACTCCTTTACTGTATAATTTTCTCTTCTCCATACTTTGTAATTTAGGGGAACAATTATACCCTGAACCAATATGTAATGATCATGGGAAGGGCTTGGTGATATTACGACATAGTATTCAACTGTCATCTTGAATTCTTGACTGAAAAATCCTGTTTGTCGACAGTCAGCCCGGGGTACAGTACAAATCCTCTCTCCGGCGTGCTCCACTACCCGCGTGCGGGCGCTTCGGTGCTCCTTGACTACTAGCATTAGTAGGATATGGACACCATGAACATAAATATCATGAAGGCTATGTTGGTTTTGATTCAACTACATGCGTGAACATGTGCCAAGTCCAGCCGCTTGAAACATTCGGAGGAGGATACCATATCATCATAACGCATCACAACCATTTTAATGCATGTTGACATCCAAGATAAATTATTATCCACTCCTTGCTACTTAAGAATGGCATGAACAACTATAGTCTCTAATGGTCATTGCAAACATGTTTGATCATAATATGCTGAATCAAGGATACTAGGTTAAACATATTTACAAAAACAAAAACAAGTTGAGTTCATACCCGCTTTTCTCTGCCACAGTCACTTCATCAAATATCGTCATTATTGCCTTTCACTTGCACGACTGAACGATAAGAAAATAATAATAGTGCAAGAGTGCCATGGACTAAGCTGGAATCTACAACATTTTATTCAAGAGGAGAAGACAAGGTAACATGGGCTCTTTGTTAGATTAACAGTGATGCATATGAGAGCCACTCAACATTTTCATTGTGGTCTTCTCCTTGGTACAACTCAAACAAAAAGAAAAGAATTTCAGAGAAACACACTGAAATATTTTTGGAGTTTTTGGTTTTTCTTGAAGAACAAAAATTAAAGAGGAAAAACAAAAAACGAGAAAAACTATTTACATGGGAAAGCTCCCAAAAAGTAAAAGAAGAAACGAGAAATCTTTTTTGGGTTCTCTTTTGATACTACAGTTAAACTACGCTAGAAAGATAAACCGAAAAGAAGTAGGAGATATTTTTGGCTTTTCTTAAAGTTTTTAAACACACAAGAAGAAAGCGAGAAAATAAATCTAGCATGGATATTACAATGAAAAAGTGTGAACACCGGCAACTGGAATGAAATGTAAGAACATGAATGTAATGTCGATGGGAATAGGTACTCCCCCAAGCTTAGTCTTTTGTCCTAGCTTGGTAATCACCATCCGTAGTAGCCATTCGGTCCCAAGTTGAAGTGAGGTGGAGGCGGCACCTGAGCGTCCCACCCCTGAGGCTCCTCCTCAGCAGCTGCTAGGTTGTTTCAGTAGGCTGTAATGTCATCTGGCATGATCCTGTATCCGTTCCTGGCAATAGAATCAAACAGAGCAGGTGCAGGCAACGGATTAATATCACGGGTTTCTACGATGAATACTAGGTTGTAATGAATGTCACAGAAAGAATCAGTTGCATCAATAAATTAGTGATCCTGCAACGCCTTGTGATCTAAATAAACTTGGGACAAGAGATAATCATGTGGGCGAATTTGAACATTAAAGTGTCTCGCTAAGCGAGTAGCATAAATACCACCATGTATCTTTCCCTTAGTCCTGTTAAGGTGTAAGCGGCGTGCAATAATAGCTCCCATACTAAAGGTGTGATCATTATATAGTGCGCGGCGTAAAATAGCAAAGTCGGGGGCACTGAGTGCGCCAACCTTCTCCCTAGCGGTTAAACACTTCGCAATGAACAAAGCAAAGTAATGCACTGAAGGAAACTGCAGACTGGTAGAAGTAGCGTTTGACACGCCTCTATCTTCACCCACCGTTAAGGTGAGGAGAAAATCCTCACACTCCGCTGGTATAGGTTCTCTTAATTCCCCATCAGAGGGGATCAAGCATATGTCGCAAAAGTCAGTTAACGGCATTTTGTGAGTTTCAGCATAAAGATTAAACTGCACTTCAGGAGGATTATTGTTTCTCAGGAAATGAAAACTTTGCACAAAGGAATTTGTATGGATGTGATATTGGTTAGACTTAGCTGCGAGGAACTCGGTCAGCCCAATGTTTGCAACAAATTAAGCGAACTCTTGATGGAACCCGGCCTCCTCCATGAAGGCATCATGCGGCCAGTCACACGGCCGCACCTCCACCCTTCTCGGAATGTGAAGTTCATTGTCCGATGATTCCCCAATGACTCCTTTGGCACTTTTCTTGGCGGAAAACTTCCTAAAGAAATCCATCTTATTCCTGTAATAAAAATTCTGAAAATTTTAGCCTACAAAAATTTGTCAATGAAACTTCGTGAAATTGATAGGAACTACAGCTAAGCATGCATAGAGGCCATATCAAGCATTAAAACTACTTAGAACTCTAAGAATTCAACATGCAAGCTCATCTACAACAGCACCAAGAGTAGCTAGTTACTCTAAAAATAACCCACTAAATCAAAAACTAATTGGAGAAATGGAGGAGTCACATACCAAGTAGCAATCCCTCCAAATAGTTTCGGAAATGGAGCTTCGAGCAAAGAGATCTAAATTCGCGGGTTTGAGAGCAAGAACACGGGAATGGTGGCTGTGGTGATTTTTTCTGGAGGTAGGAGATGATGTGGACTAAAGGAATAAGTGAGGGGGCCCACGTGGGGGCCACAACCCACCAGGGCGCGCATGGGGTTGCTGGCGCGCCTTGGTGTCTTGTGGGCACCAGGTGCACCCCCTCTGGTATTATTTGCGCCAGAAATTCATAAATATTCAGAAAAAAATCGTATCAAATTTTCAGGACATTCTGAGAACTTTTATTTTTGGGTCATTTTTTATTGCACGGTGAAACAGAAAACAGGATAAACATGGCATTTTATTTTATTTGACTAACTAAAACAGAAAATAAAAGGTGGGAGCAGAAGATTGTGCCTACTAGATTCATCGACTTCATACCTCTCAAAAATGATCCATTAATAAGGTTGATAAGGTCTTATTAACAACCACTTCCGATTAGCATGAAACCGAAGAACTTTCGTAAAACACTAAGTTACCTCAATGGGGATGTGCATATCCCCAACAATAAGTATATCATATTTCATTTTGGCAGTAGGTAGAGGTAATTGAAAACTTCCAATAGTGATGGTTGGAGATTCTTCAATAACATTTATACCATTCACTTGGAATTGTTTCTTCGGAAAGTGCACCGTATGCTCATTACCATTGATATGAAAAGTGACCTTGCTTTTATTGCAATCAATAACAGCCCCTGCAGTATTCAAAAAGGGTCTACCATGGATAATAGACATGTTGTCGTCCCCGGGCATCTCAAGAATAACAAAGCCCGTTAAGATAGTAACATTTGCAACAACAACGGGCACATCCTCACAAATACCGATAGGTATGGCAGTTGATTTGTCAGCCATTTGCAATGATATCTCAGTAGGTGTGAGTTTATTCAAATCAAGTCTTTTGTATAAGGAGAAAGGTATAACACTAACACCGGCTCCCAAGTCACACAAAGCAATTTTGACATAGTTTCTTTTAATGGAGCAAGGTATAGTTGGTATTCCAGGGTCTCCAAGTTTTTTAGGTACTCCATCCTTAAAAGAATAATTAGCAAGCATGGTGGATCTTTCAGCTTCAGGTATCTTTCTTTTATTAGTGATGATGTCTTTCATGTATTTTGCATAAGGGGCCATCTTTAGGATATCAGTTAAGCGGGTACGCAAAAAGACTAGCCTAATCATTTCAGCAAAGCGTTCAAATTCTTCATCATCCTTTTTCTTAGATGGATTAGGTGGAAAGGGCATGGGTTTTTGAACCCATGGCTCTCTTTCTTTACCATGTTTTCTAGCCACAAAGTCTCTTTTATCATAACATTTATTTTTAGGTTGTGGGTTATCATGACCAACAGCAGGCTGTATTTCAACATCATTATCTGATTCTTTATCATTATTAATTTTAGCATCCCCATGAACATCATCATTGTCATTTTCATTATCACTAGGTGAATGTTCATTACCAGACTGAGTTTCACCATCAGAAATAGAGACATCATTATTATCAGGAGGTTTTAGTATCTTAGGTTCACTAGAGGTGTGCAAAGTCATATCATTTTTCTTTTTCTTTTTCTTTTTAGAAGGACTAGGTGCATCAGTATTAATTCTCTGAGAGTCTTGTTCAATTCTTTTAGGATGACCTTCAAGATAAAGCGGTTCTTGGGTCATTCTACCTCCTCTAGTTACTACTCTAGCAGCAAAATCATTCATATTATTATTCATTTCATCAAGCAATTCTTTTTGAGACTTAGCAACTTCTTCTAACTGAGTTTGAACCATAGAGGCATGCTTTCCTACACCTCTAACATCATTAATGTCGGCGTTCTGGGACCGGGGGTACCCAGACCTGCCTACCTGCGGCCCAGCACGTGGCCCACCACGAAGGCCCGGTACGGCCCTGCAATGAGCCCCCCCAAGTCAAGGCCCTTGCGAGAGCCCCTGCCTCGCAAGGAGGACAACGCCAAGATCTCCGAAGGAGCGGCACCACTTCAGGCCGCCTCCTGAGGAGCGGAGATTCCTATCCAAGTACCCGGCCTCGTGAGGCCGGGGTGACGTGGGTTCTGACGACCAAGCCAGGCGGGCGCCAGCGGGCGCAAACGGAGGACAGTTTCCTCTTTAGTGCAAAGGAGACAGGGATGTATGCGGGTTCCCAAGGAACCCCCCAAAGGTTTCCTTCCCAGTGTAAGAAGACCGAGACCTCGAGCTCGGAAGGACGGATGTCATCGCCGAGCCCACCGCTGCGTCACACCCGGAAGCTTTGCAGGCGAAGACCACCTTTAGTCAGGATAGGGTGTACTACTTGTCCCCTTTCAAATTTGGCCATTGTGGGATCCCTTCCCGCCTGTTCGATGGGGGAAGAGGACCGTGGCACCTATAAATAGGGACGAGCTCCCATCGTCGAAGGGGGTCGAATCGGGTCGAGTTCATCACCACTGAGAGCCCTCGCGAGGCCACCAAACCACTGTACTAGTTCATCCTCAGCCTCCCCGTGAGGCCAATCCACCCCAAAGCAGGAGTAAGGTTTTACACCGCAAGGTGGCCCGAACCTGGGTAAAGACTGCGTGCCCCCATTTGTTTCCTCCTAAGAGCACCACCGTGGAATCGCTGAGAAGCTGTGAGGTTGAGCGGGATTGGAGGGCGAGCGCATCCCAGTGTTCGAACCTTGTTGGGTTTTGTGAAGCCCCGATTCCGACATTTGGCGCGCCAGGTAGGGGTGCGCCGACGTCCTTCAGTTTCGTCGACTCCTGCTTCACCGGCGGTCGGTCACCTCCCGCTCCTGCTTCACCAACGCCATAGCCAGCTCAGGATGTGCGCGCCCTGGGGGCTCCGTGCTGGATGGCCGCTATCAGGCCACGAACGTCGTCGCTGTCACCACCGCCGCTAGCACCACTCGCGCGCAGCAAGGGCCCTCGCGCCCACAGCGGCGCCCGAACGGCCGCCCCGCCGCGCCCTCTACGGACCCTGTCCATGTGGGGGACCTGAACGCACAGGATGCGTTGCTCATGGTCAGCGAGCTCCTTCACCATCGCCCGACGGAAGGGGGCTACGACGCCTGGGCCGACCACATCGCCGAGCTGGTTACTATTGCAAAGAGGGCCCTGGCACCTTACCTTGCTCTACGGCCCCCGGCGCAAGGAGCGGAAGGCTCGGCCGGCGAGCCAGCTCTGCCGTCGCGCGTCAACACGCACGACACCTACGAGGGAAATGACGGAATGCCCTACGCACGCCACGGCGCGCAGGATGACAACATGGAGAACCACCACACTCTCGCGCCCCCTCGATACGAGAGCACCAACCGACGCAGGGGCCGAGCAGCTCGCGCCGCCGCGCATGGAGGAGGTCATGCCAGGGGCGCGGGGAATGGCCACGGCGGCCATTCTCGCCCAGATGGGCGCGACCAACCTCGTGACGGCACAGGAGGCGGCCAACTTCGGGCGAAGCTCCGCGCAGGCATGCCCGTGGGATGCGCGCCCAAGACAGCGTCACGCTGTTGCCCGGAGGGATCAGCCTCGGGCCATCCAGCGGGGTACCAGGAGGGAACCCTGGCCCTCACACCGCGGCCCGCCCTCTAGGCGACACAGCGACAAGCGCCATCGCCGTGGGTCTCGCACCCGCCGCTGCCACCAGCACCCCCCCAACGTAGGGGGCACACCCGGCGCCCCACGTCAAGCCAGGCCCGGGGGCTTCCATTGTGGAGGCACCTGGTCCGGTCGGCATGACAAAGGGGGCGCCGGGGTCGTGTGGGGGCGCGCCACAACGGGCGCCCTCGCGAGCAGGGAACCCGGCACCAGGCGATGGGGCTGCAGGGGCCCGTCACCCAGAAGATCGGCAAGGCTCGAGCAGTGCGGGCCACCCGCGGCCGGCACCGCGAGGACACTCCACTGGTAGGGCCATGCTCCACGGGGCCTCGCACTCTCCGCGGCTCGGGGGCGCCGGCGCTGTACCCAGGAGGCTGCCGAGGCCTGGCGAGCCTGGGGGCTCGTGAGACCTCTGGGGCGCAGCTCGGCTGGCGCCGCGGTGCCTCCCGAGGCAACCGCACCAACACAATACTCCTACGGTCACGCGGGGTGTGTTGCACTCATGTTTGGGCCGCGGAAGCGCAATTCCGTGGTCACACGGGGAGCAATGCACCCATGTTTGTGCCGTAGGAGCGCGCAACCGCGCCGAAATGCGCGGGGTGTCTCCAGAACCCGGTCGGGAACTCCAGGGCCTTGCACCTGGGGTGCCCACCCAACTATCTCCAACCGTGACACTCTCACGTAAGAATGAGTGGGCTGTACATGCCCGGAGCCCCCCAAGGAGCGCCGTACGAGGCCGTGGAGGGGCTCCCACCCACGCCCAAGTGGAAGCCCCATGCTCCGTGCTGGTGGACGACACTGTCCTCCATTGACTATGCCCACGCCTAGTGGAAGCCCTATGCTCCGCGCTGGGGGGAAGACGAAGACTAGCTATTAGGTGCCGGACGCGGCTGTTCCTCGCTCTTTTTTGTAATCGAATTTGCCACTTTCTTGAATGAAGTTGAAGCTTTTGCATCTTATTTGAAAAAAGGGGGAGGATTTTTTCCATGCTGTGCTTGCATCTTGAGTTTCGTTTTTAAGAAGCTGGCATATGTCAGCTCTCTCCCTCTCACGCACCCCGCGAGCGGGGGCTGGACATGGTATGCACACTCGAGCCGGCCCAACGGCATTAAGGGCGGCATTGAGGGCCCCCCACCTGAGGGCCCAGAATGCGATGGCCACGAGCCTCACGCCCACACCCGGCCAAGGTTTTGGCATCAAATCCTCGGTAACTATCGCAGGCTAGCCAGCAGGGGCACGTGGCCCGGGGGCTTTGTCAAACATCCGCCCCCCGGCTTGGTCGGACGACCGTGGTCCGGCATGTCAGTAATGACCCGCCCCTCATCAGGGCCTGCGAGCGCACAATAAGCAAGGGGACATGGTGCAAGGGAGTGCAATATTACTTAACACATCATAGGGGAGTTCTTCCAAAGTACACTCACATCCCCGCGGGGTCATGTTCAAAATCTTTATAGGAGAACAGGGAAGGACAATCTAAGGAGATGCGCCGTTGCCGCTATCGTTGTCGCAGCCGTCAGACACGCGCTCCCTGGTAGCGGGGTGGTCCTCGCCTACGGCAGGGGCGAATTCCGTGATCAAGCCGTCCACATGATCCTGCATGAATCCTCCAGGGCACACCAGATCACCTCGGGCACGGGGGCCGTCACGAACTCGAAGTCAAAGTTGGGATCGAGGCGAAGAAGGTGGCTGAAGACGCGTGAAGATGCCCACGTGAGGAGGTCGCGGCTCCTCTCCTCTATGAGCTGGCGGACCTTCTCCGCACCGCCCTCAAGACGCTCCACGATCCCGGTGAAGAAACAAAGGTAGCCGGCATCGTCGGCGACGAGCGGGCTTGAGACGCTCTCGCGCTGATGCTGCTTAGGGCCCGATTGGCCCTCCCCTCAAGAGCCTGGAACATCTTGGAGCGCGTGTGCTGCAGCCCCCGGGCTCGGTTCTCCTCTTCCGAGGCCTTCTCCGTGCAGGAAGCGATGTCCTCCACCTGCGTATAGAGGAAAGACAGCTCAGCCTTGGTGGTGATCTGGGCATTCACTGCAGCATTCTCGCATTGCTCCGCTGCCGCTAACCTTTCCCGGAGGCCGTCTGCCTCAGCTTTTAGCTCATCACGCCGCTTGCAGAAGCGGGACTCCTAAAGCTTTAGCCTCTCGCGATAATCCTGGGCGAGAGTTCTACGGGTCTGCGCCACCTCCTCGCCGGCCTCCGAGCGGATCCTCGCCTCGCGAGCGGCGAGAGAATCTTCGGTGGCAGCCACCTGGCGCTCCATCACCTCCAGCCGCTCGCGCTCCAGGCCCAGCTCCATCGCCTCCAGCGTTAGCGTATCTTCAAGGATGCGGGGCCCAACTTCGCCCGTGAATGGCCCGCCCGTTGAGGCGGCTAGCGCGGCCTTGCGGGCCTGAACTTGCTGCTCAAGGGAGGCGTTGGAGGCCAGAAGCTCTTCCTCAAGCCTCACTGCAGCCTTACGCCGCCCGTCCGCGGCCTGGGCCTCCTGAAGGGCGCGATCGCGGGCATCTCGCGCCGCGGCAAGGGACTCCTCGACTTCCACGCGAGCGCGCTCGCATGGCAGACAACCAAAGTTGATCGCGACCTCAAGATGATGCCATTCACATGTCAGGCGCCGACGCTCCGCCTCGAGGTACAAGTCGACGTCGTCAAGCTCAGTCCCGAGGCGGCCCAACACCCTCACCGCGTCCTGAAGGAAACCATGCCGAACATCGCTGCGACTACAAGCAAGATCCAGCGCTTGGCTGATAACCCACAAGTATAGGGGATCGCAACAGTTTTCGAGGGTAGAGTATTCAACCCAAATTTATTGATTCGACACAAGGGGAGCCAAAGAATATTCTCGAGTATTAGCAGCTGAGTTGTCAACTCAACCAAATCTGAAAGACTTAATATCTGCAGCCAAGTATTTAGTAGCAAAGTAGTATGGAAGTAACGGTAACAATGGCAAAGTGACAGTAGCAGTTTTGTAGATCAATATGTGAAAAGCTCATAGACAATGGACCAGTGATGGATAATTATGTCGGATGGCATTCATCATGCAACGGTTATAACATAGGGTGACACAGAACTAGCTCCAATTCATCAATGTAATGTAGGCATGTATTCCATATATAGTCATACGTGCTTATGGAAAAGAACTTGCATGACATCTTTTGTCCTACCCTCCCGTGGTAGCGGGGTCCTAATGGAAACTAAGGGATATTAAGGCCTCCTTTTAATAGAGAACCGGACCAAAGCATTAGCACTTAGTGAATACATGAACTCCTCAAACTACGGTAATCACCGGAAAGAATCCCAGTTATTGTCACCCTGGGGAATGCGGATCATAACTCGTAATAGGTGTCTACAACTTGCAAGATAGGATCAAGAACACACACACACACACACACACACACACACACACATATATATATATATATATATATATATATATATATTCATGAAAACATAATAGGTTCAGATCTGAAGTCATGGCACTCGGGCCCTAGTGACAAGCATTAAGCATAGCAAAGTCATAGCAACATCAATCTCAGAACATAGTGGATACTAGGGATCAAACCCTAACAAAACTAACTCGATTACATGGTAAATCTCATCCAACCCATCACCGTCCAGCAAGCCTACGATGGGATCACTCACGAACGGCGGAGACCATCATGAAATTGGTGATGAAGGATGGTTGGTGATGACGACGGCATCGATTTCCCCTCTCCGGAGCCCAAATCAGACTCCAGATCTGCCCTCCCGAGGAAGAACAGGAGGTGGCGGCAGCTCCGTATCGTAAAACGCGATGACCTCTTCTCTCTGATTTTTTTCTCCATGAATAGGAATATATAGAGTTGGAGTTGAGGTCGAAGGAGCTCCAGGGGGCCCACAAGACAGGGGGAGCGCCCTAGGGGGGTGCCCCCTGGCTTGTGGCCAGGTGGTGGACCCCCTCCGGTTGATTCTTTCGCCAGTATTTTTTATTAATTCCAAAAATATTCTCCGTAAATTTTCAGGTCAATCCGAGAAATTTTATTTCTACACAAAAATAACACCAAGGCAATTCTGCTGAAAACAGCGTCAGTCCGGGTTAGTTCCATTCAAATCATGCAAATTAGAGTCCAAAACAAGGGCAAAATAGTTTGGAAAAGTAGATACGATGGAGACTTATCAACTCCCCCAAGCTTAACCCATTGCTTGTCCTCAAGCAATTCAGTTGACAAACTGAAAGTGATAAAGAAAAACTTTTACAAACTCTGTTTGATCTTGCTGTTGTAAATATGTCTAACTGATGTTCAGATTTTTGGCAAAGATTATAGACTAACCACATTCACAATAACATTTAAGTCTCACATTTACCCATATCAATGGCATAATAAACTAGCGAGCAATAATAATAAGTCTCGGATGACAATAATTTTATCAAAACAATCATGATACAATATGATATAATGGTATCTCGCTAGCCCTTTCTGAGACCGCAAAACATAAATGCAGAGCACCTCTGAAGCACAAGGACTGACTAGACATTGTAATTCATGGTAAAAGAGATCCAGTCACACTCATACTCAATATCAATTAATAACAAAGCATACAAATGACAGAGGTGCTCTCTAACTGGTGCTCTTTATAAGAGGAGGATGACTCAATAGTAAATAAAATAGATAGGCCTTTCGCAGAGGGAAGCATTGATTTACAGAGGTGCCAGAGCTCGAGCTTTTAAAATAGGGATGAATCATAATTTTGGGAGGTATGCTTTCATTGTCAACATAACAACTAAGAGATCTCGATATCTTCCATGCTAGATACATTATAGGCAGTTCCCAAACAGAATAGTAAAGTTTTTACTCCCCCTCCACCAATCGATCACACTCCATGGCGGGTCGAATCCACGGGTACCGTCCATACAAACAACAATCCGGGGGGAGTTTTGTTTCATTATACTTTGATTTGATTTTTGAGCATGGAACTGGGCATCCCGAATACCAGCCACTTTCTCGTGAATGATAGTGAATCAACACATATCATGAGAATAACCCACCTAGCATGGAAGATACTGATAGCCCCTAGTCACTACATGAGCGATTCGGGCATACAAAACAGGGTATTACTGGAAGGTTTAGTGTTTGGCACATGCAAATTTACTTGGAACGGCAGGTAAATACCGCATATAGGTAGGTATGGTGGACTCATATGGAACAACTTTGGGTTTATGGAAATGGATGCACAAGCAGTATTCCTGCTTAGTACAAGTGAAAGCTAGCAAAAGACTGGGAAGCGACCAACTAGAGAGCGACAACAGTCATAAACATGCTTTGAGATTAACCAACATTGAATGCAAGCATGAGTAGGATATAAATCACCATGAACATAAACATCGTGGAGGCTATGTTGGTTTTATTTCAACTACATGCATGAACATGTGCCAAGTCAAGTCACTTGAATCATTCAGAGGAGGATGCCATCCTATCATACTACATCACAACCATTTTAAAATGCATGTTGGCACTCAAGACAAACCATTATACACTCTTAGCTAATTAAGCATGGCATGAGTAACTATAATCTCTAATTGTCATTGCAAACATGTTCAATCCATAACGAGCTGAATCCAGAACGATGAGCTAATCATATTTACAAAAACAAAATAGGTCGAGTTCATACCAGCTTTTCTCCATCTCAATCACTTCATCATATATCGTCATTATTGCCTTTCACTTGCACGACCGAACAGTGTAAATAATAATAAGAGTGCACGTGTATTTGACTAAGCTGGAATCTGCAAACAATAACTCAAAGGAGAAGGCAAGGTAATATGGGCTCTCTGTAAGATAAACAATAATGCATATGAGAGCCACTCAACATGTCATCGTGGTCTTCTCCTTACGACCCAAAGAAGAAAGGAAAACTATTTACACGGGAAAGCTCCCAACAAGCAAAAGAAGAACGAGAAATCTTTTTGGGTTTTCTTTTAATACAACAACTAAACAAACTAGAAGGTAAAGCTAGAACTATTTTTTTTGGATTTTCTCAAGGTTAATTAAACACACAAGAAGAAAGCAAAAAGAAGAAATAAACTACCATGGATGATACAATGAAAAAGTATGAACACCGACAACTGGAATGATTGTGAACATGAATGTAATGTCGGTGAGAAATACGTACTCCCCCAAGCTTAGGCTTTTGGCCTAAGTTGGTCTAGAGCCATGGCTGGTCCGGATAGTATCCAAAGTCATAGTTGGGGTTAAACTGGGCTGCGGCAGCTACTGTCTGAGCGGCTGCAGAGCGGAGGCGGACGGCTTCCGCCTCTCTCTCGTACTCGTTTGCCTCCTCTCTGGTTATAAAGTATCTCCGTTTTTCCTGAAAGTTAAAGAAGGCAGGAGCAGGAAGGGTAATATGGACAGCACGCTGTCTGTCAAAAATTAGTCGGTACATGAGGGGTTGTTCGTTTCTCTCAAGAAACTGGTAGCGCACCATAGCCTCATAATCAAGAAAAGCAGGTGGTAACTCAATATCATTCTCCCTTATGGGTACCCTAAGATAATTAGCTACATGGGTGGCATAAATTCCACCAAAGAAATCTCCATCCTTAGCATTTTTATGTAGCCGCCTAGCAATAATAGCTCCCAAGTTATATCGTCTATCACCCATGACCGCACTCTTAAGAATACGAAGATCAGGTACGCAAAGGTGGCTATGGTCATGTTTACCGTTAATACATCTACCTATGAAGAGAGCAAAATAATGTATGGCAGGAAAGTGAATGCTCCCCAAGGTAGCCTGTGTAATGTTTCTAGTTTCTCCCACAGTGATGCTAGCAAGAAAATCATTATATTCAGTTTTGTGAGGATCACTATGGCTGCCCCATTGTGGAATTTTGCATGCATGGTTAAAATCCTCTAGGTCCATAGTATAAGATTCATCATAAAGATTAAATAGAACGGAATGCGTATTACGCCTGGATGAAAATTCAAACCTCCGCACGAAGGAATCAGTGAGTTGATAATATTGCTTGCATTGGTCTGAAACAAAATCTTCAAGGCCAGCATTTCGTATGTACGCGTAAAATTCTTTCTTGAATCCGGCATGGACCATGAATGGATCCGACAGAAATTCACAAGGCCACACTTGAGCTTCCCTCGGTGGTTCAAAGTCGGGCTCGCGTATCGCGAGTCTCGAGGTCTTCTTGCTCGAGGAACCACCTTGGTATATTCTTCATAACATTTTTCTTTCTCTGAAAAATTTCTGAAATTTTTAGTGACTCCAAATAAGGGTGAACAAAACTCAACAAAACTTATATCAACTACTCCCACAAGTGCCTAGAGGCTATATCATGCATCAAAACTACTTGGGACCATAAAAATTTGACATGCAAAGCTCAAGAACAAGGTCACCACAGCAGCAAAAATTTGCAATATATAAAGCACTAGAACAAAAACTAATTGGACCATTGGAGGAGTCACATACCGATTAACAATCCCTTAAAACAGTTTTGCAAATGGAGCTTTGAGCAAGGAGATCGAAAATGGCAGCAAGATGAGCTAGAACACGGGTTTGAGCAATGGTGGGATTTTTTCTGGAGGAAGACAAAGTGGATGGGTGCTGGAATAAGTGAGGGGGCCCCACGTGGGACCCACAAGCCAGGGGGCGCACCCAGGGGGAGTGGGCGCGCCCTGCAGGCTTGTGGCCCACTGGTGCAGCCCCCTGATGTGTTCTCAGTGCCAAAAATTCTTAAATATTCCAGAAAAAATCATACTAAATTTTCAGGGAATTATGAGAACTTTTATTTTCAGGTCATTTTTCTATTGCACGGATAAATCAGAAAACAGAGAAATAATAGCATTTTTACTAAATTGAAACTAAGGAACAGAAAATAAAAGTTGGGTGCAGAAGGTTGTGTTTTCTAAATTCATCCATCTCATGCTCATCAAAAAGAATCCATCAATAAGGTTGATCAAGTCTTATTGACAAACTTTTTTCGAATGACACGGAACCGGAGAATTTTCGAATAACACTAGGTTACCTCAATGGGGATATGCATGTCCCCAACAATAAGTATATCATATTTCTTTTTGACAGTAGGGAGAGGGAATTGAAAGTCTCCAATAATAATCGTTGAATTTTTTTCACTGGAGTTGATACTATGAACTTGAGGTTGTTTCTTCGGAAAGTGTACCGTATGCTCATTACCATTAACATGAAAAGTGACATTGCCCTTGTTGCAATCAATAACAGCCCCTGCAGTATTCAAAAAGGGTCTACCAAGGATGATCGACATACTGGCGTCCTCGGGAATATCAAGAATAACAAAGTCCGTTAGGATAGTAACATTTGCAACTACGACAGGCACATCCTCACAAATACCAATGGGTAAAGCAGTTGATTTATCAGCCATTTGCAAAGAGATTTCAGTAGGTGTCAACTTATTCAAATCAAGTCTACGATACAAATAGAAAGGCATAACACTAACACCAGCTCCAAGGTCACATAAAGCAGTTTTAACATAATTTCCTTTAATAGAGCATGGTATAGTAGGTACTCCGGGATCTCCTGGTTTCTTTGGTATTCCACCTTTAAAAGTATAATTAGCAAGCATGGTGGAAATCTCAGCTTCCGGTATCTTTCTTTTATTTGTCACAATATCTTTCATATACTTAGCATAAGGAGACATTTTCAGAATATCAGTCAAGCGCATACGCAAAAAGACAGGTCTAAGCATTTCAACAAAGCGCTCAAAGTCCTCATCATCCTTCTTCTTGGATGGTTTAGGAGGGAAGGGCATGGGTTTCTGAACCCATGGTTCTCTTTATCTACCATGCTTCCTAGCAACAAAGTCTCTTTTATCATATCTTTTGTTCTTAGGTTGTGGGTTATCAAGATCAATAGCAGGTTCAATCTCCACATCATTATCATTACTCGGTTGAGCATCAACATGAACATCATCATTAATATTATCACTAGGCTCATGTTCGTTACCAGATTGTGTCTCAGCATCAGAAATAGAAATATCATTTGGGTTTTCATGTGAATCTATAACAGGTTCACTAGCAGCATGCAAAGTCCTATCGTCATTCTTTTTCCTTTTATTAGAATGACCAAGTGCATCAGTATTAATTCTCTGAGAATCTTGCTCGATTCTCTTAGGATGGCCTTCAGGATACAAAGGTTCCTGAGTCATTTTACCACCTCTAGTCACAACTCTAACAGAATGATCATTGTTCTTACTAATCATCTCATTAAGAAAATCATTTTGTGCCTTGAGTACTTGTTCTACTTGAGTAGTTACCATTGAAGCATGTTTACTAATAAGCTTAAGATCATTAACAGTTCTACTCATATAATCACCTAAGCGATCAAGAATGTAAGCATTATGTTTCAGTTGTCTACTAACATAAGCATTGAAATTTTCTTGCTTAACAATAAAGTTATCAAACTCATCCAAGCATTGGCTAGCAGACTTATTATAAGGAATATCACCTTCATCAAATCTACGGAGGGAATTTACCTCTACTACCTGTGTCGGGTTATCAAGACCATGTATTTCTTCAATAGGTGGTAGATTCTTAACATCTTCAGCTTTAATACCTTTTTCGTTCATAGATTTCTTTGCCTCTTGCATATCTTCAGGACTGAGAAATAGAATACCTCTTTTCTTCAGAGTTGGCTTTGGAGGTGGTTCAGGAATAGTCCAATCATTATCATTGCTCAATATATTATTCAATAGTAGTTCAGCTTGTTCAACAGTTCGTTCCCTGAAAACACAACCAGCACAACTATCTAGGTGGTCCCTAGAAGCATCGGTTAGTCCATTATAAAAGATATCAAGTATTTCATTTTTCTTGAGAGGGTGATCAGGCAAAGGATTAAGTAACTGGAGAAGCCTCCCCCAAGCTTGTGGGAGACTCTCTTCTCCAATTTGCACAAAGTTAAATATTTCCTGCAAGGCAGCTTGTTTCTTATGGGCAGGAAAATATTTTTCAGAGAAGTAATATATCGTATCCTGGGGACTACGCACACAACCAGGAGCAAGAGAATTAAACCATATCTTAGCATCACCCTTTAATGAGAAAGGAAACAACTTAAGAATATAGTAATAATGATTTTTTTTCCTCATGAGTGAATAGGGTGGCTATATCATTCAACTTAGTAAGATGTGCCACAACAGTGTCAGATTCATAACCATGGAAAGGATCAGATTCTACCAAAGTAATTAACTCAGGATCGACGGAGAATTCATAATCCTTATCAGTAACAAAGATAGGTGAAGTAGCAAACTTGGGATCATATTGCATTCTAGCATTCAAAGATTTTTCTTTCCACTTGCATAGCAACTTCTTAAGATCATCTCTATCCTTACAAGCAAGAAAGTCCCTAGCTACCTCTCCTTCCATAACATAACACTTAGGTATATTAGGAAATTCATATCTAGGAGAGCTAGGTCTAGCAGATGTATCATAGTGTTCAGTTTCAACAATTTCACCAGTTTCAGAAATATCATCAGTTTCAGCATTGACTCTAGCAATTTATTCATCAAGAAATTCACCAAGTGGCACAGTATTATCAAGCAAAGTATCATCATAAGCATCATGCATAGCAGAAGTGACATATCAATTACTTGCGACATATCAGAATTACTAGCAGGTGGTGGTGTCACAAATTTACTCATAACAGAAGGTGAATCAAGTGTAGAGCTAGATGGCAGTTCCTTACCTGTCCTCGTAGTTGAGGGGTAGATCTTAGTTTTAGCATAGTTCAAATTCTTCATAGTGATCAACAGATATAAATTCCAAGTGACTCAGAGAATAGAGCTATGCTCCCCGGCAACGGCGCCAGAAAAAGGTCTTGATAACCCACAAGTATAGGTGATCGCAACAGTTTTCGAGGGAAGAGTATTCAACCCAAATTTATTGATTCGACACAAGGGGAGCCAAAGAATATTCTCGAGTATTAGCAGCTGAGTTGTCAATTCAACCACACCCGAAAGACTTAATATCTGCAGCCAAGTATTTAGTAGCAAAGTAGTATGGAAGTAACGGTAACAATGGCAAAGTGACAGTAGCAGTTTTGTAGTGATTGTAACAGTAGCAGTTTTGTAGTGATTGTAACAGTAGCAACGGAAAAGTAACTTAGCAAAGATCAATATGTGAAAATCTCGTAGGCAATGGATCAGTGATGGATAATTATGTCGGATGGCATTCATCATGCAACGGTTATAACATAGGGTGACACAGAACTAGCTCCAATTCATCAATGTAATGTAGGCATGTATTCCATATATAGTCATACGTGCTTATGGAAAAGAACTTGCATGACATCTTTTATCCTACCCTCCCATGGCAGCGGGGTCCTAATGGAAACTAAGGGATATTAAGGCCTCCTTTTAATAGAGAACTGGACCAAAGCATTAGCACTTAGTGAATACATGAACTCCTCAAACTACGGTAATCACCGGAAAGAATCCCAGTTATTGTCAACTTGGGGGATGCGGATCATAACTCGTAATAGGTGTCTACAACTTGCAAGATAGGATCAAGAACACATATATATTAATGAAAACATTATAGGTTCAGATCTGAAATCATGGCACTCGGGCCCTAGTGACAAGCATTAAGCATAGCAAAGTCATAGCAACATCAATCTCAGAACATAGTGGATACTAGGGATCAAACCCTAACAAAACTTACTCGATTACATGGTAAATCTCATCCAACCCATCACCGTCCAGCAAGCCTACGATGGGATTACTCACGAACGGCGGAGACCATCATGAAATTGGTGATGAAGGATGGTTGGTGATGACGACGGCGTCGATTTCCCCTCTCCGGAGCCCAAATCAGACTCCAGATCTGCCCTCCCGAGGAAGAACAGGAGGTGGCGGCAGCTCCGTATCGTAAAACACGATGAACTCTTCTCTCTGATTTTTTTCTCCATGAATAGGAATATATAGAGTTGTAGTAGAGGTCAGAGCAGCTCCAGGGGGCCCACAAGACAGGGGGGCACGCCCTAGGGGGGGTGCGCCCCCCTGGCTTGTGGCCAGGTGGTGGACCCCCTCCGGTTGATTCTTTTGCCAGTATTTTTATTAATTCCAAAAATATTCTCCGTAAATTTTCAGGTCAATCCGAGAACTTTTATTTCTGCACAAAAATAACACCAAGGCAATTCTGCTGAAAACAGCGTCAGTCCGGGTTAGTTCCATTCAAATCATGCAAATTAGAGTCCAAAACATGGGCAAAAGAGTTTGGAAAAGTAGATACGATGGAGACGTATCATTGGCCAGGGCCCTGGGCGGTAGGATGGGAGCGCGAAGGCCCTTCTGCCTCCGGCGAGGACTCAGGGGCTGGATTTCCGCGATCCGGCACCCCAGCCCGAGGCCGGGCCTCACGAGAAGTCGCCCCACCGCTCGAGGAGGGCGCCGATGCATCGGGCTCCCTGACGCCGGAGAAGACTACCAGGGGAGGCCTCAGTCCCGCCATTGCTGGCTGGGGGCCTCGCCTGAAGGAAGACGCAGGAAGCCCGGGCTAGAGGTCCCCTGGGGACAGCTTGGGACGGGGTATGGGAGTTTCCTCGCGCAGCGTCACGTGCCTCATGAGGTATTGGGCCGCTCCCGGACCGGTCACCTCGGGAGGCGATGGCGGGGGTGCACCCATCACTTTGACGGGAAGGGGCCTGAGGAGCAAGGATTCACAGACGCGCATCAGGTGGAAAACAAGGAAAGGCAGACACTTACTCATCCACGGCGACCCACTTCCTCTTCCTCCAGGGCCACGGAGCCGGGCCGCTGCGACCCCCAGGTTCTCTCCTCCGCCGGCGCATGTGAGGATCAGGGGACGACCCGTCGGCACATGACGGACAACACCCCGCAGCAGGGGAGCCTGCAGCGGCCCCTGGCGAGGTGACCCCGTCGCCGCTCGAAACGGTGGAGAGGGGCGCCTGAGGAACATTCGGCTCGGGACGTTCTTCCGCGACCACTTGAAGGACACCGGCCTCTGGATCTCCAGAGCAAGGGGCCACCAGGAGGGAATCGTCCCGAGGTGCGACGGGACCCTCTGGAAGCAACCCCCACTCGTCGAAGCGCGGCATCTTCAAAGCGAAGGCTCTCCCGTTCTGATAATGATACAAGGGGAGCCCATTGGGAGGCTTCCCCCCGGTCAGAAGGAGGAGCGCCTCCCGCAGCACGCCAGAGGAAAGAGAAGACACCTGGAGTCTCATGACGTCGTCAAGACCGGTGAAAGTCCACATGGGACGGGAATGGCGCTGAAGGGGAGCAATCCGCCGGCGGATGAACTCCCTCACCACCATCGCCATCGTCACACCCGCCTTCTTCAGACTGCCCAACCTAGCAGTGACCTGCGCGAGCCGCGGGTCGACGAGCTTCGAGTGTTCCCAACTCTCGCCCGGCTCCACCAGGGCCGTCAGGGCTTGGAGTAGGGGATTGCGCACGGCGACGTCGACAAACACCCACTGCCTCCGGAAGCTCGCCGCGTCCGGACTGAGCTCGACATCGAGGAGTGCGTCCTCCGCTGTATCCACCACTCGGAACGACACGCATCCCGAGCATTGTCCGTTGGCGACCAACTGGAGGGAGAAGAAATGGCGGAGCAAGGCCACAGATGGGGCGATGCCCATGAAGGCCTCACACAAGATCGCGAAGGCAGAGAGAAGGACGACAGACCTAGGGTCGAGATGCAAGGCGTGGATCTGGTAGTGCATGAGCACGGGATTGAAGAAATCTGAAAACGGCGGCAACAAGCCGGAGAAGAGGGCATGGAGGTGAAGGGGGATGTCAGTGGCACTCAGATCGACCACATACCGAGAGGCGGGCCAGATCGTCATTGCCCCCCACTCATTTGTGCCGGCGGCGATCGCTTGCCGGACCTTATCCAGCCCCTTAAGATTGAGCATGGTGGACCGGCCCAGTGCGGGCTCAAGCACCGGCCGGGGCCCTGACGTCATCAAAGTCCTGCCCCTTTTCCTCTTGGGAGCCATGGCAGAGGGGCAGATGAAAGCAGACGCAAAGCCCGGCGAAGAAGGCGTGAGCCACGGAAGAAGGAGCAGCAGGAGGCAGGCGCGCGAAGGGGCAATGATGGCTCCGCCACGCGTGTCAGGCTTTTTGTCAGCGAGGGCGGTTGCGAGGACGGCGTGGGGAAGTAGAGCCGTACGCGTCTTGTTGAGCGCCACGCGTCAGGATGGCCCGCAGGCGGTTGGGGCCCACGGTGCTTCGGCCTCCCTTCCTTGGCTTCACCCCGAAGCCAGCCCGAGTGCGCCTCGGGCCCGGGGGCTACTGTCGGCGTTCTGGGACCGGGGGTACCCAGACCTGCCTGCCTACGGCCCAGCGCGTGACTCACCATGAAGGCCAGGTATGGCCCTGCAACGAGCCCCCCTCCCCTCCCCCCCAAGTCAAGGCCCTTGTGAGAGCCCCCGCCTCGCGAGGAGGACAGTTCCAAGACCTCCAGAGGAGCGGCACCACTTGAGGCCGCCTCCTGAGGAGCGGAGATTCCTATGCAAGTACCCGGCCTCGTGAGGCCGGGGTGACGCGGGTTCTGACGACCAAGCCAGGTGGGCGCCAGCGGGCGCAGAGGGAGGACAGTTTCCTCTTTGGTGCAAAGGAGACATGGACGTATGCGGGTTCCCAAGGAACCCCCCAAAGGTTTCCTTCCCGATGCATGAGGACCGAGACCTCGAGCTCGGCAGGACGGATGTCTTCGCCGAGCCCACCGCTGCGTCACACCCAGAAGCTTTGCAGGCAAAGACCACCTTTAGTCAGGATAGGGTGTACTACTTGTCCACTTTCAAATTTGGCCGTTGTGGGATCCCTTCCCGCCTGTTCGACGGGGGAAGAGGACCATGGCCCCTATAAATAGGGACGAGCTCCCATCATCGAAGGGGGTCGAATCGGGTCGAGCTCATCACCATTGAGAGCCCTCGCGAGGCCACCCAACCAGTGTACTAGTTCATCCTCAGCCTCCCCGTGAGGCCAATCCACCCCAAAGCAGGAGTAGGGTATTACACCGCAAGGTGGCCCGAACCTGGGTAAAGACTGTGTGCCCCCATTTGTTTCCTCCTAAGAGCACCACCGTGGAATTGCTGAGAAGCTGTGAGGTTGAGCGGGATTGGAGGGCGAGTGCACCCCAGTGTTCAAACCTTGTTGGGTTTTGCGGAGCCCCAATTCCGACAATTAATGATTCTAAATAGCAAGTCACTCAAGCGGGCAATCATATCAGAATTATATTTCAATTGTTTCAGGACATGTGCATTGAAATGATCTTGCTTCATAATATAGTTATCAAACTCATATAAGCATTGACTAGGATGTTTATTGTAAGGGATATCACCTTCATCAAACTTTAATAAAGAATTTACCTTTACCACCTGTGGAGGTGGTGGTGTGTCAAGGCCATGTATTTCTTCAATAGGTGGTAAATTCTTAACATCCTCAGCTTTAATACCCTTTTCCTTCATAGATTTCTTTGCCTCTTGCATATCTTCAGGACTGAGAAATAAGATACCCCTCTTCTTCGGAGTGGGTTTAGGTGGTGGGTCAGGAAGAGTCCAATCAACATAATTCTTCAATATGTTATTCAATAATTCCTCAGCTTCTTCAACAGTTCGTTCCCTGAGAACACAACCAACAAAACTATCTAGGAAGTCCCTAGAAGCATCAGTTAGTCCATTATAGAAGATATCAAGTATTTCATTTTTCTTGAGAGGATGGTTAGGAAAAGCATTAAGCAATTGGAAAAGCCTCCCTCAAGCTTGTGGGAGACTCTCTTCTTCAATTTGCACAAAGTTAAATATTTCCTATAAGGCAGCTTGTTTCTTATGAGCAGGAAAATATTTTTCAGAGAAATAGATCATATCCTGGGGACTACGCACACAACCAGGAGTAAGAGTATTATACCATGTCTTAGCATCACCCTTTAATGAGAACGGAAATAACTTAAGAATATAGTAGTAGCAAATCTTCTCATCATGAGCAAAGAGGGTCGCTATATCATTCAGCTTAGTAAGGTGTGCCACTACAGTTTCAGTTTCATAGCCATGGAAAGGATCAGATTCAACCAAACTAATTAACTCTGGGTCGACAGAGAATTCATAATCCTTATCGGTAACAAAGATAGGTGAAGTAGCAAACTTAGGATCACATTTCATTCTAGCATTCAAAGTCTCTTCCTTATACTTGCGTAGCAATTTCTTAAGATCGTTTCTATCCTTGCAAGAAAGAATTTCTCTAGTTACCTCCTCGTCCATAACATAACCTTCATGTATCTTAGGCATTTCAAATCTAGGAGAGCTAGGACTAATAGGTGTTTCATAGTCATCAGTTTCATATGCTTCATCATAGCAATCTCATCAGTTTTAGTAATTTCATTCTCTTTAGTGTTGGAAATATGCCCTAGAGGCAATAATCAAATGGTTACTATTATATTTCCCTGTTCATGATAAATGTTTACTATCCATGCTATAATTGCATTGATTGGAAACTCAAATACATGTGTGGGTACATAGACAACAATGTGTCCCTAGTAAGCCTCTAATGGACTAGCTCGTTAATCAAAGATGGTTGTGCTTTCCAAGCCATGGACAAGAGTTGTAATTTGATGATGGGATCACATCATTAGGAGAGTGATGTGATGAAAAAGACCCAAACTATGAAAGTAGCATATGATCGTGTCAGTTTATTGCTATTGTTTTCTACATGTCAAAGTATGTGTTCCTATGACCATGTGATCATGTAACTCACTGACACCGGTGGAGTGCCTTGTGTGTATCAAACGTCGCAACATAACTCGGTGACTATAAAGATGCTCTATAGGTATCTCCGAAGGTATCTGTCGAGTTGACATGGATCAAGACTGGGATTTGTTACTCCGTGTGACGAAGAGGTATCTCGGGGCCCACTCGGTAATACAACATCACAATGAGCCTTGCAAGCAAAGTGACTAAAGTGTTATCCACGGGATCTTGTATTACGGAACGAGTAAAGAGACTTTCCGGTAACGAGATTGAACTAGGTATGGAGATACCGACGATCGAATCTCGGGCAAGTAACATATCGATAAACAAAGGGAACAGCGTATGGGATTAACTGAATCTTTGACATAGAGGTTCAACCGATAAAGATCTTCGTAGAATATGTAGGAACCAATATGGGCATCCAGGTCCCGCTATTGGTTATTGACCGTAGAGGTGTCTTGGTCATGTCTACATAGTTCTTGAACCCGCAGGGTCTGCACACTTAATGTTCGGTGACGTTTCTGTATTATTGGGTTATGTATGATGGTGACCGAAGGTTTTTCGGAGTCCCGGATGAGATCCCGGATGTCAGAGGAGCTCCGGAATGGTCCGGAGATAAAGATTGATATATAGGAAGTTAATGTACGGGCACCAGAATGGTTTCGGAGTTTGTCCGGGTTTCGTCGGGAGTGCCGGAAGGGTTCCGGGGGTCCACCGGGTGGGTCCACCTGCCCCGGAGGGCCCCATGGGCTGTGAGAGGGGGCGCACCAGCACCTCCCACAAGGGCCCATGCGGCCGAAGGGCTGAGAGAACCCTAGGAGGGGCCGACTGCCACTTGCCTTGGGGGCCAAGGCATCCCCCTTGGCCGGCGGCTCCCCATCTAGGCCGCCGCCCCTAGGGGTGGGAACCCTAGGGCGTCGGCCCCCTCTCCCTTTGGGAGGGCTGTCACACCATTAGCCATAGCGCAGCCCTCCCTCTCCCCTTATTGGTTCTCCTCTAGTATAGTTTGACTCCGCGTTGCTTAGCGAAGCTCTGCCGGATCAGCTCCACCACCACCGCCGCCACGCCGTCGTGCTATCGGAGAACCCATCTACCTCTCCGCCCTTGCTTGCTAGATCAAGGAGGCGGAGATCGTCATCGAGCTATACGTGTGCTAAACGCGGAGGTGCCGTCCGTTCGGCGCAAGATCGTGATTGGATCGCGGGACGGCTTGCGATTTGGATCGCGAAGACGTTCGAGTACATCAACCGTGTTTCTTAACGCTTCCCGCTTAGCGATCTACAAGGGTATGTGGATCCGATCTCCTCTCGTAGATGCTCATCTCCAAGGATAGATCTTGTATGTGCGTAGGAAATTTTTTGTTTCCCATGCAACGTTCCCCAACAGTGGTATCAGAACTAGGTCTATGCATAGATGATATCACGAGTAGAACACAAAGGAGTTTGTGGGCGTTGATATTCAGATTGCTTCCCTCCTTAGTCTTTTCTTGATTCAGCATTATTGTGGGATGAAGCGGCTCGGACCAACCTTACTCTTCCACGTACGAGAGACCAGTTCCATCGACTGACATGTAACTCTATTGCATAAGATGGCTGGCGGGTGTCTGTCTCTCCCACTTTAGTTGAATCGGATTCGACAAAGGCGATCCTTGTAGAAGGTGATATAGCAACTTGTATATCACCATTGTGGTTTTGCGTAGGTAAGAATCGTTCTTGCTAGATACCCATAGCAGCCACGTAAAACATGCAACAACAAATTAGAGGACGTCTAACTTCTTTTTGCAGGGTATGATGTGATATGATATGGCCAGAAACATGATGAGATATATGTGATGTATGAGATGATCATGTTTTGTATAGATTATCACGACTTGCATGTCGATGAGTACGGCAACCGACAGGAGCCATAGGGTTGTATTTAATTATTATGTGGCCTGCATGTCACTCATTAACCGCTATGTAATGCTTTACTTTATCGCTAAGCGGTAGCGATAGTAGTAGAAGCATGGTTGGCGCGACAACCCCGATGGCGACACGTTGATGGAGATCAAGATGATGGAGATCATGGTGTCATGCCAGTGACGGTGGAGATCATACCGGTGCTTTGGAGATGGAGATCAAAAGCACAAGTTCATGGCCATATCATGTCACTTATGATTTGCATGTGATGTTAATCCTTTTATGCACCTTGTTTTGCTTAGGACGACCGTATCATTATAAGGTGATCCCTCACTAAAATTTCAAGATAAAAATTGTGTTCTCCCTGAGTGTGCACCATTGTGAAAGTTCGTCGTTTCGAGACACCACGTGATGATCGGGTGTGATAGACTCTACGTTCGCATACAACGGGTGCAAGCCAGTGTTGCACATGCGAAACACTCGGGTTAAACTTGACGAGCCTAGCATGTACATACATGGCCTCGTAACACAAGAGACCAAAAGGTCGAACATGAGTCATATAGTAGATATGATCAACATGGCGATGTTCACCATTGAAACCACCTCATCTCACGTGATGATCGGACTTGGGTTGGTGAATTTGGATCATGTAGCACTCAGATGACTGGAGGGATGTCAATTTGAGTGGGAGTTTTTAAGTAATATGATTAACTAAACTCATTATCTTGAACCATAGTCTAAGTTGTCTTTGCAAATTTTATGTTGTAGATCAATGGCTCGCGCAGTAGTTCCCCTGAATTTCAATGCGTTCCTAGAGAAAGCTAAGCTGAAAGGTGGTGGAAGTAACTTTGTAGACTGGGCCCGTAATCTGAGGATTATCCTCACGGCTTCCCAAAAGGTTGATATCCTTGATGCACCGCTCGGTGAGCCACCCGCTCCAGTGTCGTCTCCAGATGTTGCGAACACCTGGCAGTCACGTTCGGATGATTACTCAATAGTTCAGTGTGCTATGCTGTATGGCTTAGAGCCGGGATTTCAAAGGCGTTTTGAACGTCATGGAGCATATGAGATGTTCCGGGAGTTGAAGTTTATCTTTGAGAAGAATGCCCGGATCGAGAGGTATGAGACCTCCGATAAATTCTATGCTTGCAAAATGGACGAGAATGGGTCTGTTAGTGAGCACATACTCAGAATGTCTGGGTATTCCAACCGTCTGGCTGAGTTGGGAATTGCCCTCCCGCCGGAGGCGACCACTGACAAAGTTCTTCAATCACTTCCACCTAGCTACAAGAGCTTTGTGTTGAACTATAACATGCAAGGGATGAACAAGTCAGTTGCCGGCTGTTTGCGATGCTGAAAGTCGCTGAGTCTGAAATCCAGAAGGAGCATCAAGTGTTGATGGTCAATAAAACCACTAGTTTCAAGAAAAATGGCAAGGGCAAGAAGGGTAACTCCAAGAAGAGTGGCAAAGCAGTTGCCCCTCCCGCGAAGAAACCCAAGGCTGGACCCAAGCCAGAAACTGAGTGCTTTCATTGCAAGGGTACTGGCCACTAGAAGTGGAACTGCCCCAAGTATCTGGCCGACAAGAAGGTGGCCAACACCAAACAAGGTATATATGATATACATGTTATTGTTGTGTACCTTACCAACTCTCGTTGTAGTGCCTGGGTATTTGATACCGGCTCGGTTGCTCACATTTGCAACTCAAAACAGGAACTGCGGAATAGACGGAGGTTGGCAAAGGATGAAGTGACGATGCGCGTGGGAAATGGTTCCAAGGTTGATGTGATCGCCGTCGGCACGCTCGCTCTTCGACTACCATCGGGATTAGTGATGAACCTGAATAATTGTTATTTAGTGTCTGCGTTAAGCATGAACATTATATCTGGATCGTGTTTATTGCGAGACGGTTACTCATTTAAATCAGAGAATAATGGTTGTTCTATTTATATGAGTAATATCTTTTATGGTCATACACCCAATGTGAGGGGTTTATTCTTATTGAATCTCGATAGTGATGACACACACATTGATAACATTGATGCCAAAAGATGTAGAGTTGATAATGATAGTACCACTTTCTTGTGGCACTGCCGCTTAGGTCATATTGGTGTAAAACGCATGAAGAAACTCCATGCTGATGGACTTTTGGAGTCACTTGATTTTGAATCACTTGACACATGTGAACCATACCTCATGGGAAAGATGACTAAGCCTTGTTCTCTGGAACAATGGAACGGGCAAGTGACTTGTTGGAAATCATACATACTGATGTGTGCGGTCCGATGAGCATTGAGGCATGCGGTGGATATCGTTATTTTCTCACCTTCACCGATGACTTAAGTAGATATGGGTATATTTACTTAATGAAACATAAGTCTGAAACGGTTGAAAAGTTCAAGCAATTTCAGAGTGAAGTTGAGAATCATCGTAACAAGAAGATTAAATTCCTACGATCTGATCGAGGAGGAGAATATCTGAGTTATGAGTTTGGCAATCACTTAAGACAATGTGGAATTGTTTCACAGTTGACGCCACCTGGAACACCACAGCGTAATGGTGTGTACGAACGTCGTAATCGAACCTTATTGGATATGGTGCGGTCTATGATGTCTCTTGCCGATTGGCCACTATCGTTTTGGGGTCATGCCTTAGAGACAGCTGCATTCACTTTAAGTAGGGCACCATATAAATCCATTGAGACGACGCCGTATGAACTCTGGTTTGGCAAGAAACCAAAGTTGTCGTTTCTTAAAGTTTGGGGATGCCATGCTTATGTCAAAAAGCTTCAGCCTGAAAAGCTGGAACCCAAAGCGGAGAAATGCGTCTTCATAGGATACCCAAAAGAGACAGTTGGGTACACCTTCTATCTCAGATCCGAAGGCAAAGTGTTTGTCGCTAAGAACGGGTCATTTCTCAAGAAAGTGTTTATCTCGAAAGAATTGAGTGGGAGGAAGATATAACTTGATGAGGTTGTTGAACCTTCACTTCAACCAGAGAGTAGCGCAACGCAGAAAGATGTTTCTGTGGAGCCTACATCAGTTGAAGAGGAAGCTAATGATAGTGATCATGAAGCTTCGGATCAAGTTACTATCGAACCTCGTAGGTCAACAAGGGCACGTACTGCTCCTGAATGGTACGGTAACCCTGTCTTGGAGGTCATGTTGTTGGACAATGATGAACCTACGAGCTATGGAGAAGCGATGGTGGGCCCGGATTCCAACAAGTGGTTAGAGGGCATGAAATCCGAGATAGGGTCCATGTATGAAAACAAAGTGTGGACTTTGGAAGTATTACTTGAAGGGCGGAAGGCCATTCAGAATAAATGGATCTTTAAGAGGAAGACGGACGCGGACGGTAATGTCACCGTCTATACAGCTCGACTTGTGGCAAAGGGGTTTTCACAAGTTCAAGGAATTGACTATGATGAGACTTTCTCTCCCGTAGTGATGCTAAAGTCCATCAGAATCATGTTAGCAATAGCTGCATTTTTCGATTATGAAATTTGGCAGATGGATGTCAAAACAGCGTTCCTCAACGGTTTCCTTGAGGAAGAGTTGTATATGATGCAACCAGAAGGTTTTGTCGATCAAGAGAATGCTGACAAAGTTTGCAAGCTCCAGCGATCCATTTATGGACTGGTGCAGGCATCTCGGAGTTGGAATAAGCGCTTTGATGAGGTGATCAAAGCGTTTGGGTTTATACAAGTTTATGGAGAAGCTTGTATTTACAAGAAAGTGAGTGGGAGCTCTATAGTGTTTCTAATATTATATGTGGATGACATATTGCCGATTGGAAACAATATAAAATTTTTGGAAAGCGTGAAGGAATATTTGAATAAGAGTTTTTCAATGAAGGACCTAGGAGAAGCTGCTTTCATATTAGGCATCAAGATCTATAGAGATAGATCAAGACGCTTAATAGGACTTTTACCTTGATAAAGTTTTGAAGAAGTTCAAAATGGATCAGTCCAAGAAAGGGTTCTTGCCTCTATTACAAGGTGTAAAGTTGAGTAAGACTCAATGCCCAGTGACTGCAGAGGATAGAGAAAAGATGAGTGTCTTCCCCTATGCTTCTGCGATAGGCTCTATCATGTATGCAATGCTGTGCACAAGACCAGACATCAGCCTTGCCATAAGTATGGCGGGAAGGTTTCAAAGTAATCCAGGAGTGGATCACTGGACGGCGGTCAAGAATATCCTGAAGTACGTCAAAAGGACTAAGGAAATGTTACTCGTTTATGGAGGTGATCAAGAGCTCGCCATAAAGGGTTACATCGATGCAAGCTTTGACACTGATCCGGATGACTCTAAGTCTCAAACCGGATACGTATTTATTCTCAATGGCGGAGTAAGCTGGTGCAATTCCAAGCAAAGCGTGGTAGCTGATTCTACATGTGAAGCGGAGTACATAGCTGCCTTGGAGGCAGCGAAGGAAGGAGTCTGGATGAAGCAGTTCATGACGGATCTTGGAGTTGTGCCCAGTGCACTGAACCCAATGACTCTGTTCTGTGACAACACTGGTGCCATTGCTCTAGCCAAGGAACCAAGGTTTCACAAGAGGACTAGACACATCAAGCGACGCTTCAATTCCATCCAGGATTACATTGAGGGAGGAGACATAAATATTTGCAAAGTACACACGGATCAAAATGTTCCAGATCCGTTGACTAAGCCTCTTCCACGAGGGAAACATGATCAACACCAGAACTATATGGGTGTTAGATTCATTACAATGTAAATCACATAGTGATGTGAGCTAGATTATTGACTCTAGTGCAAGTCGGAGAGTGTTGGAAATATGCCCTAGAGGCAATAATAAAATGGTTATTACTATATTTCCTTGTTCATGATAAATGTTTATTATCCATGCTATAATTTTATTGATTGGAAACTCAAATACATGTGTGGGTACATAGACAAGAATGTGTCCCTAGTAAGCCTCTAATGGACTAGCTCGTTAATCAAAGATGGCTGTGGTTTCCTACCCATGGACAAGAGTTGTCATTTGATGATGGGATCACATCATTATGAGAATGATGTGATGGACAAGACCCAAACTATGAACGTAGCATATGATCGTGTCAGTTTATTGCTATTGTTTTCTGCATGTCAAAGTATGTGTTCCTATGACCATGAGATCATGTAACTCACTGACACCGGAGGAGTGCCTTGTGTGTATCAAACGCCGCAACGTAACTGGGTGACTATAAATATGCTCTACAGGTATCTCCGAAGGTGTCAGTTGAGTTGACATGGATCAAGACTGGGATTTGTTACTCCGTGTGACGGAGAGGTATCTCAGGCCCCACTCGGTAATACAACATCACAATGAGCCTTGCAAGCAAAGAGATGCTACTTCTTGAGCTTGCGTTGGTTTTCCCTTGAAGAGGAAAGGGTGATGCAGCAAAGTAGATAAGTATTTCCCTCAGTTGTTGAAAACCAAGGTATCAATCCAGTAGGAGATACAAGCAAGTCCCCAATCTTCACACCTACACAAACAATCAAATTCTTGCACCCAACGCTAAAAGGGGTTGTCAATCCCTTCACGGTTATTTGCAAGGATGAGATCTGATAGAGATAGATATAAAATATTGATAGATAGTAAAGTAAAACAAAAGTAAAAATAATGCAGCGAGGTATTTTTAGTATTTTTGGTTTATAGATCTGAAAATATAATGTGTAAAATAGACCCGGGGTCCATAGGTTTCACTAGAGGCTTCTCTCATGAAGGAAAATAATACGGTGGGTGAACAAATTACTGTCGAGCAATTGATAGAAAATTGCATAGTTATGATGATATACAAGGCAATGATTATGCATATATGCATCACGTCCGTGTCAAGTAGACCGAAACGATTCTGCATCTACTACTATTACTCCACACATCGACCGACTCCTGCCTGCATCTAGAGTATTAAGGTCATGAAGAACAGAGTAACGCATTAGGTAAGATGACATGATGTAGAGGGATAAACTCAAGCAATATGATGAAAACCCCATCTTTTTATCCTCGATGACAACAATACAAATATGTGCCTCGCTACCCCTACTTTGTCACTGGGTGAGGACACCGCAAGATTGAACCCAAAACTAAGCACTTCTCCTATTGCAAGAATTACCAATCTAGTTGGCCAAACCAAACCAATAACTCGAAGAGACTTGCAAAGAAATGAAATCATGCATATAAGAATTCAGAGAAGATTCAAATAATATTCACAGATAAGCTGATCATAAACCCACAATTCATCGGATCTCGAAAAACACACCACAAAAGAGTATTACATCGGATAGATCTCCATGAAGATCATGAAGAACATGGTATTGAAGAACAAAGAGAGAGAAGAGGCCATCTAGCTATTAGCTATGGACCCGAAGGTCTGTGGTAAACTACTCACGCATCATCGGAGGGGCAATGGAGTTGATGTAGATGCCCTCCGTGATCGAATCCCCCTCTGGCAGATTACCGGAAAAGGCTCCAAGATTGGATCTCACGGGAATAGAGGCTTCCGGCGACGGAAAAGTATTTTCGTGGCTCTTTTTGGTATCGAGGGAATATTTGGGAATTTATAGGCCGAAGAATAGGGTTAGGAGGGCTGTCGTGGGGCCACAAGCTTGGGGGGCGCCCCCCCTAGGGCGCGCCCTGGTGGCTTGTGACGCCACGGCAGGTCTCCTGCCTTCATCTCCAAGTTTGCTGGGTTTCTTCTGGTCCAAGAAAAATCATTCTGAAGATTTTATTCCATTTGGACTCCGTTTAATATTACTTATCTGCAATACTCAAAAATAAGGAAAAAACAGAAACTGGCACTTGGCTCTAGATTAATAGGTTAGTCCCAAAAATAATATAAAATAGCATATTAATACTTATAAAACATCCAAAACAGATAATATAATAGCATGGAACAATAAAAAATTATAGATATGTTGGAGACGTATCAAGCATCCCCAAGCTTAATTCCTGCTCGTCCTCGAGTAGGTAAATGATAAAAACAGAATTTTTGATGTGGAATGCTACCTAACATATTTATCCATGTAATATTCTTTATTGTGGCATGAATATTCAGATCCATCAGATTCAAAACAAAAGTCTAATATTGACATAAAAACAGTAATACTTCAAGCATACCAACAAGGCAATTGCGTCCTTTCGAAATAACATGGCCTTAGAAAGTTATCCCTACAAAATCATATGGTCTGGCTATGATCCATCTTCCCCACACAAAGTATCTAAATCATGTACCACCCCGATGACAAGTCAAGCAATTGTTTCACACCTTTTATGTTCTCAAACCTTTTCAACTCTCACGCAATACATGAGCGTGAGCCATGGATATAGCACTATAGGTGGAATAGAATATGGTGGAGGTTGTGAAGGAAAAGGAGAAGATAGTCTCACATCAACTGGGCGTATCAATGGGCTATGGAGATGCCCATCAATAGCTATCAATGTGAGTGAGTAGGGATTGCCATGCAATGAATGCACTAAAGCTATAAGTGTATGAAAGCTCAAAAAGAAAACTAAGTGGTTGTGCATATGATGAAAAATTCCACTAGTTATATGAAAGTGACAAAATAGGAGACTCTCTATCATGAAGATCATGGTGCTACTTTGAAGCACAAGTGTGGAAAGAGATAGTAGCATCGTCCCTTCTCTCTTTCTCTCATTTTTTTGGTGGGCATCTTTTGGCCTCTTTTTTTTATTTGGGCTTCGCTGGCCTCTTTTATTATTTGTAAAGTCCGGAGACTCATCCCAACTTGTGAGGGATTCATAGCTTCCATCATCCTTTTCTCTCACGGGACAATGCTCTAATAATGAAAATCATCACACTTTTATTTACTTACAACTCAAAAATTACAACTCGATACCTAGAACAAAATATGACTCTATATGCAATATGAAAGTGATGGTGCGTGTCATGAAAAACGGAACGGTGGAAGTTGCATGGCAATATATCTCAGGATGGCTATGGAAATGCCATAATAGGTAGGTATGGTGGCTGTTTTGAGGAAGGTATATGGTGGCTGTTTTGAGGAAGGTGGGTTTAATGCACCGGCGAAAGTTGCGCGGTACTAGAGAGGCTAGCAAAGGTGGAAGGGTGAGAGTGCGTATAATCCATGGACTCAACATTAGTCATAAAGAACACACATACTTATTGCAAAAGTCTATTAGTTATCGAATCAAAGTATTAGACGCATGCTCCTAGGGGAGAGGTTGGTAGGCGTTAACCATCGCGCGCTCCCGACCCTCACACAAAGGTTGACAATCATTAAACAAATCATGCTCCGACTTCGTTACATAACGGTTCACCATACATGCATGCTACGGGAATCACAAACTTCAACACAAGTATTTCTATCAATTCACAATTACTCACTAGCATGACTCTCATATTACCATCTTCATATCTCAAAACTATATGCAAGGAATCGAACTTCTCATAGTATTCAATGCACTTAATATGAAAGTTTTTATTATATCCCTCTTGGATGCCCATTATATTAGGACTAAATTCATAACCTAAACCAACTACCATGTTGTTTAAAGACTCTCAAAATAATATAAGTGAGGTACAAGAGTTCAATAATTTCTATAAAATAAAACACCACCGTGCTCTAAAAAGATATAAGTGAAGTACTAGAGCAACATTGCCTAGCTCAAAAGATATAAGTGAAGCACATAGAGTATTCTAATAAATTCATGATTAAATGTGTGTCCCCCTCAAAAGATGTGTGCATCAAGGATGATTGTGGCAAACTAAAAAGGAAAGACGCATATCATACAAGACGCTCCAAGCAAAACACATATCATGTGATGAATAAAAATATAGCCTCAAGTAAATTTACCGATGGATTGAAGACGAAAGAGGGGATGCCTTCCGGGGCATCCCCAAGCTTAGTCTTTTTCGTATCCTTGTATATGGCTTTGAGTGCCTTGGGCATCCCCAAGCTTAGGCTCTTGCCACTCCTTATTCCATAGTCCATCAAATCTTTACCCAAAACTTGAAAACTTCACAACACAAAACTCAACAGAAAACTCATGAGGTCCGTTAGTATAAGAAAAATAAATCACCACTTTAGGTACTGTTGTGAACTCATTATTTATTTATATTGGTGTAATATCTACTGTATTCCAACTTCTCCGTGGTTCATACTCCCCGATACAACCCATAGATACATCAAAATAAGCAAACAACACAAAGAAAACAGAATCTGTCTAAAACAGAACAGTCTGTAGCAATCTATAGACTTCGAATACTTATGTAACTCCAAAAATTCTGAAAAATTAGGACAATCAGGGAAATTTGTATATCAATCGTGTGTAAAAATTTCAGATCAAAATCATGTTCCAGTGAATTTATAAAATTCCTGGACTGAGAGAAAAAATTTATGTTTTTCAGCAAAATCAAATCACAAACACCGTAGACCATCCCAAAGGTCTTACTTGGCTCAAACACTAATTTAAACAAGAAAAAACAATTACTACAGAGGTAATAGTGTGCAAAACACTCAAAAACAGAAGCAAAAACAAAAGCATAAAAATAAAATTGGGTTGCCTCCCAACAAGCGCTATTGTTTAACGCCCCTAGCTAGGCATAACACAATAGATCTAGGTATTGTTCATCTTAAAATCTTCATCCCCTTTACTAGAGGATTCACCCTTATTTTTAGGAACATAAAAAAACTTGGCAGTCTTAGAAGGAGAAAACTTTGGAGTGGTTTGAACAGAGGAAAAAGCGGAACCCAAGTTGGTAATAATGTCCTCTAGCTTTCCAATTCTAGAGGAATCTTGATCCAATTTTTCATTAACTATGGGTTCTTTTTCCCTTAGGTTTTTTAAAGTAACTCCTACCTTAGATCCACATTGAGTAATATGATTATGAATCTTTTTATCCAAGTTTTCAATGAGCTCTATATTAGCAACTTTATTACCAATAATATCAAGCCTTCGCATCACATGTTCCAAAGTTAAGATTGTTTCATTAACCATGAGTGGGGGTGAACTTACCAAATTTTTCATAGCATTATAAGAATCAAATGTGTGGCTACCCAAGAAGTTTCCTCCCGTGATGGTATCGAAAACATATCTATTCCAAGGAGAGACACCCACATAAAAATTGCGAAGGAGAACGGTAGTAGATTGCTTACGAGTAGATCTATTTTGAGCATTGCAAATTCTATACCAAGCATCTTTTAAGTTTTCTCCCTCCCTTTGCTTAAAATTAAGAACTTCGTTCTTGGGAGTACTAGCGATAGTAGCAAGGCTAGCCATGAGTTTAAGCGATCTAGCACACAAGCAAACAAAAAGCAAATGGAAAAGACGAACGGAAGAAGGGCGAATAAAAAGGCAAATCTTTTTGCTTTTTCTAAAAATCGTTTTAGAAGTGGGGGAGAGGAAAACGAGAGGCAAATGGCAAATAATGTAAATGTAAGAGATGAGTTTGTGATGGGTACTTGGTAGGCTTGATGTAGATCTCCCCGGCAATGGCGCCAGAAATCCTTCTTGCTACTTCTTGAGCTTGCGTTGGTTTTCCCTTGAAGAGGAAAGGGTGATGCAGCAAAGTAGATAATTATTTCTCTCAGTTGTTGAGAACCAAGGTATCAATCCAGTAGGAGATACAAGCAAGTGCCCAATCTTCGCACCTACACAAACAATCAAACTCTTGCACCCAACTCTAAAAGGGGTTGTCAATCCCTTCACGGTTACTTGCAAGGATGAGAGCTGATAGAGATAGATATAAAAGATTGATAGATAGTAAAGTAAAACAAAAGTAAAAATAACGTAGCGAGGCATTTTTGGTATTTTTGGTTTATAGATCTGAAAATATAATGTGTAAAATAGACCCGGGGGCCATAGGTTTCACTAGAGGCTTCTCTCATGAAGGAAAATAATACGGTGGGTGAACAAATTACTGTCGAGCAATTGACAGAAAAGTGCATAGTTATGACGATATACAAGGCAATGATTATGCATATAGGCATCACGTCCGTTTCAAGTAGACCGAAATGATTCTGCATCTACTACTATTACTCCACACATCGACCGACTCCTGCCTGCATCTAGAGTATTAAGTTCATGAAGAACAGAGTAACGCATTAGGTAAGATGACATGATGTAGAGGGATAAACTCAAGCAATATGATGAAAAACCCATCTTTTTATCCTCGATGGCAACAATACAAATACGTGCCTCGCTACCCCTACTTTGTCACTGGGTGAGGACACCGCAAGATTGAACCCAAAGCTAAGCACATCTCCTATTGCAAGAATTACCAATCTAGTTGGCCAAACCAAACCAATAACTCGAAGAGACTTGCAAAGATATGAAATCATGCATATAAGAATTCAGAGAAGATTCAAATAATATTCATAGATAAGCTGATCATAAACCCACAATTCATCGGATCTCGACAAACACACCGCAAAAGAGTATTACATCGGATAGATCTCCATGAAGATCATGAAGAACATGGTATTGAAGAACAAAGAGAGAGAAGAGGCCATCTAGCTACTAGCTATGGACCCGAAGGTCTGTGGTAAACTACTCACGCATCATCGGAGGGGCAATGGAGTTGATGTAGATGCCCTCCATGATCGAATCCCCCTCCGGCAGATTACCGGAAAAGGCTCCAAGATTGGATCTCACGGGAACAGAGGCTTCCGGCGGCGGAAAAGTATTTTCGTGGCTCTTTTTTGGTATCCAGGGAATATTTGGGAATTTATAGTCCAAAGAATAGGCTTAGGAGGGCTGCCGTGGGGCCACAAGCCAGGGGGGCGCGCACCCCTAGGGTGCGCCCTGATGGCTTGTGACGCCACGGCAGGTCTCCTGCCTTCATCTCCAAGTCTGCTGGCTTTCTTCTAGTCCAAGAAAAATCATTCTGAAGATTTTATTCCGTTTGGACTCCGTTTAATATTCCTTATCTGCAATACTCAAAAACAAGGAAAAAAACAGAAACTGGCACTAGGCTCTAGATTAATAGGTTAGTCCCAAAAATAATATAAAATAGCATATTAATACTTATAAAACATCCAAAACAGATAATATAATAGCATGGAACAATCAAAAATTATGGATACGTTGGAGACGTATCAAGAGACTAAAGTGTTAGCCATGGGATCTTGTATTACGGAACGAGTAAAGAGACTTGTCGGTAACGGGATTGAACTAGGTATGGAGATACCGACGATCGAATCTCGGGCAAGTAACATACCGATAAACAAAGGGAGCAGCGTACGGGATTAACTGAATCTTTGACATAGAGGTTCAACCGATAAAGATCTTCGTAGAATATGTAGGAACCAATATGGGCATCCAGGTCACGCTATTGGTTATTGACCGTAGAGGTGTCTCGGTCATGTCTACATAGTTCTCGAACCTGCAGGGTCTGCACACTTAACATTCGGTGTTGTTTCGTATTATTGGGTTATGTATGATTGTGACCGAAGGTTGTTCGGAGTCCCGGATGAGATCCCGGACATCACGAGGAGCTCCGAAATGGTTCAGAGATAAAGATTGTTATATATGAAGTTGATGTTCGGGCCCCGGAATGGTTTCAGAGTTTGTCCGGGTTTCGTCGGGAGTGCCGGAAGGGTTCCGGGGGTCCACCGGGTGGGTCCACCTGCCCCGGAGGGCCCCATGGGCTGTGAGAGGGGGTGCACCAGCCCCTGGTGGGCTGGCCGCCCCTCCCACAAGGGCCCATGCGGCCGAAGGGCTGAGGGAACCCTAGGAGGGGCCGGACGCCACTTGCCTTGGGGCCCAAGGCATCCCCCTTGGCCGGCGGATCCCCATCTAGGCCGCCGCCCCTAGGGGTGGGAACCCTAGGGCGCCGGCCCTCTCTCCCTCTCCCCCTATATATATAGTGGGGGATTGGGAGGGCTGCCACACCATTAGCCACGGCGCAGCCCTCCCTCTCCCCTAGATTGGTTCTCCTCTAGTATAGTTTGACTCCGTGTTGCTTAGCGAAGCTCTGCCGGATCAGCTCCACCACCACCGCCGCCACGCCGTTGTGCTGTCGGAGAACCCATCTACCTCTCCGCCCTCGCTTGCTAGATCAAGGAGGCAGAGATCGTCATCGAGATGTACGAGTGCTGAACGCGGAGGTGCCGTCCGTTCGACGCTAGATCGTGATTGGATCGCGGGACGGCTTGCGATTTGGATCGCGAAGACATTCGACTACATCAACCGCATTTCTTAACGCTTCCCGCTTAGCGATCTACAAGGGTATGTCGATCCGATCTCTCCTCTCGTAGATGCTCATCTCCATGGATAGATCTTGTATGTGCATAGGAAATTTTTTGTTTCCCATGCAACATTCCCCAACATTTAGCTCTAGCAATTTGTTCATCAAAAAATTCACCAAGTGGCACATTATCATCAAGCATGGTACTAGCATCATCATAAGCATCATTCATAGCAGAGGTAGCATCATCAATAACTTGCGAAATATCAGGATTACTAGCATGTGGTGGTGTTGCAAGCTTACTCATAACAGAAGGTGAATCAAGTGCAGAGCTAGATGGCAGTTCCTTACGTCCCCTCATCTTAGAGGGAAAAATCTTGGTCTTTGGATCCTTTAGATTCTTCATAGTGATCAATTGATATAAATCCCAAGTGACTCAACAAATATAGCTATGCTCCCCAGCAACGGCACCAGAAAAAGGTCTTGATAACCCACAAGTATAGGGGATCGCAATAGTTTTCGAGGGTAGAGTATTGAACCCAAATTTATAGATTCGACACATGGGGAGCCAAAGAATATTTGAGAGTATTAGCAGTTGAGTTGTCAATTCAACCACACCAGGAGATTAAATATCTGCAGCAGAGTGATCAGTAGCATAGTAATATGATAGTTTGATAGCAGTAGTGACAGTAACGGTAGCAGTAACAGTAGTAGCAATAGTTTTGTAGCAGTTTGAACAGTAGCAGTAGCAATAGTAACTTAGCAAGAACAATATGTGGAAAATCGTAGGCACTGGATCGGTGAACTCGTTGGATGATATTGAAAGCACATTTGCTCCCTTGGTGGTTTTGGTAATTAATAACAACATATATATCATTGAACAAATATTTCCACTAAGCATATTTTAGGAAAGTTCAATGATGTGTTGGCAAAAGGATTGTGGAGAAACCCCTAGAAGCAAGGAAATGGATTGGCAAAGCTTCAAGCAAGAGGACTCTACATTTTACTTTAGGAGAAATCACTTTGAGTCCATAGGAAAGCCAATACTATTAAAAGGGGGTAAGGTACTGTTGGTGAACAAGATGCTCCACGTGCACAAGTGATAGTCACCAAAAACACCCACAAGCTCTTCCACATATACTCTGTCTAGAACCCTACCACTCAAATCAGTAAGACCAACAATTCCTATTCGGTCTTACCGAGATTCAAACCCTATACAGATCCTAAGCCAAACCCTAGCACATCGGTGCAACCGATTCTGGTTCGGTGCCACCGAGTTCAGCTTGCCTACTTTCGGGTATCCTATTTTCAAGAATCGGTACCACCGAGTTTTGCCAATCGGTCTCACCAAGATTTGGACCAACTTTATGGTTTGCCATTCTCAAGAATCGGTACCACCGAGTTTGGTGAATTGGTCTCACCGAGATTTGAACCAACTTTCTGGTTATTAGCCATTCTCAAGAATCGATACCACCGAGTTTTGTGAATTGGTCTCACCGAGTTTTGGACCAACTTTCTGGTTAGCCATTGTCAAGAATTGGTACCACCGAAATTTTAGAATCGGTCTCACTGAGTGGTACAATCTGACCGTTGGTCATCTTATCGGTACTACCGAGAAGTATATATCGGTCTCACCGAGATTCAAAAGTTGCTACCTTTGGAGCAACTCGGTACCACCGAGTTTAACACTTTGGTGTCACCGAGTTGGTCACTTTAGGTGTAATGGTTGGATTTTTGGGGATGCCTATATATACCCCTTCACCACCACCCACTCGAAAGAGAAGCACTCAGAACTATTCCATAGTTGCCCCATCCAATTTTCTTAGAGAGAGCCACCTACTCATGTGTTGAGATCAAGCCATTGCACTCCATTCATATGAATCTTGATCTCTAGCCTCCCCAAGTTGCTTTCCACCAAATCAATCTCTCCACCAAAGCCAAATCTGTGAGAGAGTGATTGTGTGTTGAGGAGTCTATCATCTTGAAGCACAAGAGCAAGAAGTTCATCGACATTACCGAGCCTATTACCTTTTGGAGGGTGGTGCCTCCTAGATTGGTTTGGTGTCGCTTGGGAGCCTCTTACTTCGTGTTGTGGAGTTGAACTAAGAAGTTTGTACGGGCAAGGAGATCGCCTACTTCGTGAAGATCTACCCATAGTGAGGCTAGTCCTTCATGGACGGAAGCCGTTATGGAATAGTCAAGGTTGCTACTTTATGGACCCTTATGGGTGGAGCCCTCCGTGGACTCTCGCGACCGTTACCCTCCGTGGGTTGAAGACTCCATAAACGTGGACGTACGATAGCACCACCAATCGGAACCACGGGAAAAATCTTCATGTCTACAAATTGCGTTTGATCTTCCTTCCTACCCTCTACTACATATGTTTGTTGTTACTTTCCGCTGCTATACTCTTAGACATGCATGTGTAGGGTGTACTTGAATTGCTATAATCGCTAAAATCTGCCAACACTTAAAATTGGGAAAAGGTAGAATTTTTATTTGCTCAAGTAGTCTAATCACCCCCCCTCTAGATATACTTTCGATCCTACAAGTGGTATCAGGGCTTTGGTCTCCATTGCATTGGTCTCACAACCTAGGAGAGTATGGCGTCTAGTGAGGGAAATTATCACCGTAGAGGTCCGTACTTTGATGGCACAAATTTTGCTAGTTGGATGCACAAAATGAAAATGCATATTCTTGGTCATAACCCTGCCGTTTGGGCTATTGTTCGTGTTGGCTTGCAAGGTGAATTCTTTGGTGATGGAAAGGAACCGGATCGTGAAGCGACCGCGGATGAATTGAATATGTTGCAATACAACTCTCAAGCATGTGACATTCTCTTCAACTGCCTATGCCCCGAAGAATTCTACAAAATCAGCCATCTTGAGAATGCCAAGGAAATTTGGGATACTTTGGTTGATATGCTTGAAGGTACCGAATCCGTGAGAGAATCCAAGTTGGACGTTCTTCAAAGTCAGCTTGACAAGTTCAAGATGAAGGATGGTGAAGGAGTCGATGAGATGTACTCTAGGCTAGCTCTCATCACCAATGAGATTGCCGACTTAGGAAGCAAAGAAATGACCGACAAATTCATCATCAAGAAGATACTTTGAGCTTTGGATGAGAGATACGACACCGTGTGCACATTGATCCAAATGATGCCCAACTACAAAGATCTCAAGCCTACGGAAGTCATTGGAAGGATTGTTGCTCATGAGATGACACTCAAGGACAAAGAAGAGCTTCACAACAAGTCTAGCGGTGCTTACAAAGCCACAAGTGATGCTCCCGCAACTTCAAGTGACAACCTTGTCACCAATGAAGAGATAAGCCTCATGGTCAAGAAATTCAACAAGTGCTACAAGAATAGAGGCAAAGAATGAAGCTCCAACTCAAGATATGAAGAGAAGCGTTCGTCAAGTCGTGACCGAAACTGCTACAATTGTGGGAAGCCCGGACACTACTCCAATGAGTGCACGGCTCCCTACAAACGAAGAGAAGAGTCACCTAGAAGATGAAGCTCAAGTGATGAATCAACTCGTAGAGAGAGAAGGAGTAGAGATGATCGTTATGAATGAAGACCCTCAAGGAGAAGTAGGGACACGGAGAAGAAGGACAAGTACACCAAGAGCTACTCAAGAACAAGACATCAAGCTCATGCTGGTGAATGGGTTTCCGGCTCTGAATCCGACAACAACTCCGAGAGAAGCTATCACTCCAACTCCGACTATAGTCAAGATGAAGGTGTTGCCGAAATTGCACTAGTGACTACCGACTCATATGATCTATTTGATTCACCAAATGAAGGGAGTGGAAGTTGCTTCATGGCTAAAGGCCCCAAGGTATCACACCCCGAGTATCTTGATTTCAATAGTGATGAAGATGATTTACTTGGTGATGATGACTTGCTCTTTGATAAAACTAGTGATATTAGTCAAAATGAACTTGATAATTTTCATGCTAGTCAAGATAAGTCGGTTGATGATGATAAGATGAAAATAGAACAACTAACTAAAGAATTAAACACTCTTAAGTTAGCCCATGAATCTACTCTAGAAGATCATAGAGAGCTTGTAAGGACTCATGAGAAGCTACGCTTCAAGAAGCTCAACTTGGAGCAAGAACATGAGTTTCTTAAAGCTATCAATGACGATCTCTGAAAGAAGACTTCATCTTATCTAGCCAAACGATTACTCTTGTCTACATTCATGCCACAAGTTAAACCTAGACAAACTTGTAACAAAAGCAAGAAAGGTTCTTCTTCTAGTAGCAACAATAAAAATGCTAAATCCAATGATGTTGCTTCTAGTAGTTCTATTGATTCCACTAATGATGATTCTCGTAGCCAAGTTACACTTGAGCAAGAAAACAATTTATTGAAAGGGATTATAGAGAAAGGTATCTACAAGAGTCTTGCCGGGTGTAAGCAATTTGAGGAAATTATACACAAGCATGGAGGATACCGGAAGAACCATGGCATTGGCTACTTCAACGCAAATGGAGTTGAATGGGAAGAAGGTCAATACCCCAAGCCCAAGTTTGTTCCTCAAAGGGAGAAGTATGAACATACTCTTCCCAAGGGAACAAACACTCAAGATGACCTTCCACCACAAGATGACAAGCTCAAGGGCAAGGACAAGCTTCAAGAGGACATTGACTCATGTGAAGATGAATCCCAAGCTTTGGTGGAGTGGGTTCCCAAGGCTACTTCAATCTCAACTTCTACAAGTGCCACTTCAACACCAAGGATCCCATCAAGTTGATGTGGGTCCCTAAGAACAAGAACTAGAGAAGTTCTTGAGGGGTGACTCCGTCAATGAAATTCACTCACATTCATTATTGGCAAGAACTAGTTGCAATCAATGTCAACAACACGCAATAGTTCAAGGAGTCACACATTCCCTCAAAGGTAAGCAAGGGACAAGGTAATCAACAAATCCATGGACATCATCATGTATGCTTTGCACTCCATGTCCATAGATATCATTGTATTTGTCTCTTGTGTGTTGAGACTAACCCATGTAGGTGAGAAGAGTAAGGAAACAACAAGGATGCTCCCAACTCTTGGTGATCTTCATCAACCTTGAGCATCCACCACTACATCAACCACATGAAGTATTCTACGACAAACCCAAGGTTAGTTTATCCCTCCTATGGGGGGATGTCACATCAAGGGGAAGCTTTACTCTAAGACTTGAGTTAAGGCATCTCTTAGAATGTGACAACACTAAATGCTTTATGTAAAAGTGGTAACCCCACTTGTGCTTAAACGATGAGTATGACCTATGATCACGTATTCTTACTTGGCTCCTAAGTCAATATACTCATATATAGATGACTCCGTCATCGCCAAAATGCTTGATAGATGCTAGTATGTAGGTGCATGTTTGCCATGATTTAATTTGACATCTTATTGTGTGAGCATGTTGGTCTGCATTTCTTTAACCATTTGAGGACATCCAATTGTTGCTATTTGTCTTTTGATTTTTCTTTTGCCAATTGGATGGACAAGAATGCCTAGGACCACTCTCTAGCTATCTATGCTTTCTCGTCTCATATTCCATTCTTGCTGCATCACAAAATTTGAACAATTACTTTTCGATCTCTCTATGTGAGCAGCACTCGGAGTTTCGTATCGACAAAGGACTGACCATTAAAACCTCCCAAGCGCATCTCGGTGGAACCAATACCAAAATCTCGGTCTCACCGAATGCCTAGGGTTGATCTGGTTTTCACACTCGGTATCATCGATTCCATCTTCTCGGTTACACCGAGTTTACCTGTCAGCTGACAGTAGAGCAGCTCGGTGACACCGAAAAGTTAGAACCGGTGTCACCGACAGCCACGGGTATATAAAGAGGCGGACCCGACTTTTGAAATTACTTTCTCAAACGTCATCCCCTCCAAAACACTAGCTGCCGAACAAGGACCCCTGGTCATCTCCTTCGTCTTCCTGAGCGCCTCTGCCTTTGGAATTCCATGCCATCGACGAAATCTACACCATCGTCGCCGCCGTAGCGAAGTCGTCATCGAGTTAGGGTACAATTTCGACCCCTCGTGCGCTCCTCCCACCGAATCTTGTACATTAGGACTTTTCCATCGATAACCCAAAGTTTGAGATTGATCTATCAACAAGAATTTCCAGTAGAGTAGCGAACAAAAGATTTTTTAGGGTTTGCCATCCGCGACTTGAATCTCGGTGGAACCGACGCAAAATAATCGGTAGTACCGATTTCCTTTTCTGGTCAACTGAGAACGACCTTGGTGAAACCGAGTGCCCATTTTTGGTCTCACCGAAAGTGGTGCCAAGTTTCTGTAATGCAGGTTGTCAGTCTCGGTAGGTCCGAAAATTTTGCCTCGGTTGTACCGATATTCACTTGGCAGAATGCATATCTTGAGAAATTTTAGCTCAAATCTTTGAAAATTGTCTGCATTTTTGTGATGACTCAACCCTTCCACTCTTCTATACTCTATTTCATAGGGTCAGATATGTCAGGCTCAGATGACAGTGAGAACAACTTCAGAGAAGAGAATGTTATCATGAGTTCAGGCACTAGTCCTGAAGAGAGTTTTGATGATGTTCCTAGCTCACCTGATCTTCCCAAAGCTGCAACTAGGGCAAGAAGAAAGCTCAATTCTGATGAGGAGGATGAAGATTTTATTCCAGAAGAGCTGCTCAAGAAAGACACAACTGCCAAGAGCACAGTTGCTGCCACTACTTCCAAGAAGAAGGCTATAAGGAAAGAGTATGCTAGCTCAGGGTCAGTGAGAGCACCAGAGGGTGCTAGGGCAACAATGACTATTGAGCCCTCAAAGAAGTCTATTCCTAAGAAGGCAGGAGAGAAGAAGAAGTCCAGGAAGAGGATCATTCATGTTATGGGCAGGGCTACCTCTATGTATGAGGATCCAGAGGCTGAGGCAGAAGAAGAGGAAGAGCCAGCTGCCAAGGCTCCTCCTAAGAAGAAGAAGAAGCTCATGGCTGATGCTATGCCCAAGGATACATCATCCAAAGGCTCCAAGACTGCCCCCAAGAAGGCTGCTGCTGAAAAATCCAAGAGGACTACCAGAGACACCCCAGCTGCTTCCAAGAACAAGACTTCTACTTTCAGGGAAGCTGAGGATGATACATAGTTTGTCTTGATGAAGCTTAGACCACACCTTCCAGAGCACAATGCCAGCCATCCTGTTGCTGAAGACATGAAGAAGAGAAAGGACTCGGGTTTGAGAGAGTGGAGAGCTATTGATCCCTATTCACAGAGGAGGAGGACAGCTGTGGACTATAGGTTCTTTACAAAGGAGCAACAAGATTTCTATGAAAAAGTTTTGCTTGATAAGAGCCCCGTAGTGAGTGACATGAGATATGTGGATTGGAAGCACATCAAGGACAATGAAGACTACTTCCCAAGTGTGCAAGATAACTTCCACTGTATTGGTCTTGATGAGTTTGTTGGTGTGGAGTTTACCGCTTGGAACGACGAAATGATCATGCAATTCTACTCCACGGCACATTTCTATGGAGATGGTAGGATTGTATGGATGAATGAAGGCACCAGATATGAATCCTCAGTTGAGGAGTGGGCTGCCATCTTAGAAGCTCCACAGGTGCAAGACGGAGACTTGGATGTGTACTCCGAGTACAAAGCCAATCACAATGCTATGAAGAACATGCACAATGAGATCCCTGCTGCAAACTTGCCATCACACAAGTTTGGATCGATTTACTTCCTCCAGGCTGGTCTACGCACGATCAACACTATCTTAAGGCATACCTTGATGCCTAAGTCCGGAGATGAGAAGATGATAAGAGGCTATTCTATCAACATGCTACTCCATCTTGATCAACATACCAGATTCAGAGTGATGGACTTGATAGTTGAAACAGTGAAGAGGACTGCAGCAGATCCAAAGAGGTCATGTGGATACGCTCCATATATTCAGATGCTTATCAACTACAAGTTGGAAAAGCACATATATGCACTTGATCGACCACATTTGCCACTCTTGCCAGAGCTAGAAGACAACGTTGTGGTGATGGACCCAGATCATCCCACCTCAGCTACAGCACAGGCACAGGCACAGGCAGCCAGAGACTCTAGTTCTCAGGTGCCAAAGACTAGGAGTGAGCAGATGGATCTTCTACTTAGCTCTATGCTCAGCATGCAGAAGGACATCGGAAACATATTGAAGAACCAGGAGAGCTTCTCAAGGATTGTTGACACCAAATTCCATATTCTCAACAATGAGGTGGATGAGCTCACAGTGACTGTGAATGAGGTCAAGAAGGAAGTTGATGGCATGCCCAGTCCCCACACTACTGATGATGATGAGGATAGTCCACATCTCAAGACAGCCACTCAGTTCAGGACTCAGCCCAGATCTGCCATAGTGCCAGTTCCAGAGTCTAGACCTTGTTCATCAGCACCTGCCACAGTTCCTTCAGCTCCTCCAGCACCTCCAGTTGCTACTCCGACTCCGTCCATGACATCTACAAAAGTCTTCGCTGATGCCGTTCTCTTGACTCCTTCATCGACCACCGGAGGAGATCAGCCCCAGAAGAGTGCTTAGTTATATACTTTTGAACTTTTTGGTAACTTGTTGCCAAAAGGGGAGAAGATGTATATAGATCTTTAGGCTTTGAGAGAGAGAGAGAGCGTTGCTTTTTATCGCTTTTCAAAACATTGATATCTTTTGGTTGGTTTGCTTGTGTTAAACTTTGTTGGTGTTTGATCATACACTTGATGTGTATTGATACTATTTCCTATCCTTGTGATGCTTATGAAATGATCATTCACCTTTGCTTGATTGTGTTGTGCTATGATATTCATTCTTATTATTCTCGCAAACCACCAATATTTACCTCTCTGAATATAAATGATAAAGGGACTAGAGATGAGTCAACTCTAGTTCAGAAGCATCCCGTTTGCTTGGAGGGTGATGATTTTTATGCTAAAACTGAAAAACGAGGGTTTAGAGAGGTCAAAACTTTAACTTGTGATGTGCTTGGTCTCACTAATATTGAAGATTGTTCCCTTAACTTGCATCTAGTGGATTCTACCATTAAGAAACCTCTAGGTAGGCTTGATGATGTTCCTATTATTGCAAATAAAAATTATGTGCCTGTAGATTTTATTGTGCTTGATATTGATTGCAATCCTGCTTGTCCCATAATACTTGAAAGACCTTTCCTACGAACTATAGGTGCAATTATTGACACGAAAGAGGGAAACATAAGGTTCCAATTCCCATTAAAGAAAGGGATGGAACACTTCCCTAGAAATATAATTAAACTACCTTATGAATCAATCATGAGAGCCACTTATGGGTGGAATGTCAAAGATGACAACACTTGAAACTATGCATTATGCCTAGCTAGGGGCATAAAACAATAACGCTTGTTGGGAGGCAACCCAATAGTTATCTTTAAATTTGATTTTAACTTTATGTTTGTTTTTTATAACATGATTATTGCCTCTGTAATGATTATATTTTTGTATTTAAATTAGTGTTTGTGCCAAGTAAAGCCTTTGGGATGACTCACAAGATGAGTAGAATCGATGCTGAAACAAAACAGAAACTTTTGAATCATGTACAGGAATTTTCATTTTTAACTGGAGCGCGATAATGATCTGTATTTTTTACATAGTATTTCTATACAAATTTTTGAGGTTTTCATATTTTTTCAGAATTTTTAGATTTACAAAAGTATAGGTTCTCTACAGATTGCTACAGACTGTTCTGTTTTAGACAGATTCTGTTTTTGCTTGCATAGTTGCTTGTTTAGATTATGCTATGGATTATATCGAGGGGTATAAGCCATGGAGAAGTTAAAATACAGTACCTATTATGCAATTATGAAATAATAATGAATTTTTAACAGTACCTAAAGTATTCAATATGCTGCTTATACTAACGGATCTCACGAAGTTTTGTTAAGTTTTGTGTGATTGAAGTTTTCAAGTTTTGGGTGCTATCTCGATGGACAAAGGAATAAGGAGCGGCAAGAGCCTAAGATTGGGGATGCCCAAGGCACTCCAAGGTTATATTTTAAGGAAGACTCAAGAGTCTAAGCTTGGGGATGCCCCGTAAGGCATCACCTCTTTCGTCTCAATCCATCAGTATGTTACTTGAAGCTATATTTTTATTCGTCACATGATATGAATTTTGCTTGGAGCGTCGTTTGTTTTTGTTTGCTTTTACTTTCAGTTTGCCACAATCATTGTTTGCTGGACACACCTATTTAAGAGAGACACACCTTCATCATAATTTCTAAGAATAATCTATGTGCTTCACTTATATCTTTTGAGCTTAATTAGCAGTTGCTCTAGTACTTCACTTATATCTTTTTGAGTACGGTGGCATGTAGATTTTATAGAAATAATTTCACTCTCACTCTTCACTTATATTTGTTTGAGAGTTAATAAATCATGATAGTAATTTGCATGGGTCATAATACTAGTCCAAAAATATTAGATATTCAATGAGTGATAATCAAAACCATCTTGTAGCACATATATAGAAATTATGGGTTAATGATAGTGATGTGGTAATATGAAAAAGGTGTGAGTTCATAATTGTTGATTCGTAGAAGTGTCGATATTAAGAGATGTTAACTTTTTATTCATCTAAAAATTAAAGAGGCATGATGATGATGTGTGAGCATTTCTATTCCTCGTTGAAATCCTAGTGTTGTTTCGGGTCGGAAGCGCGCGATGGTTAACTCCTACCAACCTCTTCCCTCGGGCATGCGAGTAGTACTTTGATTTATGATAACACTAATAAAACTTTGCAATAAGTATATGAGTTCTTTATGACTAATGTGAAACCATGGACATGCGCAATCTCACCTTCTCATAGTTGCTAGCCTCTTCGGTACCGTGCATAGCCCATTCTCACCTCGAGGATCGGTGCAACTTTCGCCGGTGCATCCAAACCCCGTGACATGATACGCTCTGTTGCACATAACCCTCATTATATCTTCCTCAAAACAGCCACCATACCTACCTATCATGGCATTTCCATAGCTATTCCGAGATATATTGCCATGCAAATTCCACCGTCACTTCACATGACTAGTTTGTTCATCATCATATTGCTTTGAATGATCATATAGAGCTGGCATAGTATTTGTGGCAAAGCAACCGTTCATCATATTTTTGATACATGTCACACTCGATTATTGCACATCCTGATACACTGCCAGAGGCATTAATATAGAGTCATATCTTCATATCAGTTCTCCATATCGAGTTGTAAGTAAATAAAAGTGTGATGATCATCATTGTTAGAGCATTGTCCCAGTGAGGAAATAAAGATGGGGGAGGCCAAATGAGCCCACCATTCTGAATAAAAAAATGAGAGAAAATGAGAGAAGGGACTTTGCTACTATCCTTTACCACACTTGTGCCTCAAAGTGGCACCTTGTTCCTCATGTAGAGAGTCTCATGACATGTCATTTTCATATGCTCGTGGGAATTACTTTTTCATTATTATAAACTTGGCTTCTATATTTCGATGACGGGCGTCCTCAAATGCCCGAGGTTATCATGAGCAAGCAAGTTGGATGCACACCCCACTTAGCTCTATTGCATCATTTGCATGGAAATCCCTACTCCTTGCATTGACATCTATCGATGGGCATCTCTATAGCCCGTTGATACGCCTAGTTGACGCAAGAATTTCTTCTCCACTTTTTACCCCTTTGATATCTACCACCATATTCTATTCCACCTTTTTGCTATGTCCATGGTTCACGCTCATGTATTGCGTGAAGAATAAAAAGTTGATGCACATTGAAAAAGTATGATCCAATTACTTGAATTGGACACCGTGGTATTTGACATTGGTATTAATGTGGTGAAGACGAAGCCATGCCTTGCTAATATGATAAAACGAATGGGGGTAAACATTCTTTTAGGATCGTATACTTTGAAAGATTGATGATTTTGTTGCTTGTGTCTATAAATATCACTATGTTAATGTTTGTTAATTCATTGTTTCTCAATGAGCATACATGCAAAAGATTACATATTAGGTAGCATGTCACATAAAAAATTCTGTATCATTTACGTACTCGAGGACGAGCAGGAATTAAGCTTGGGAATGTTGATACGTCTCCAACGTATCTATAATTTTTTATTGTTCCATGCTATTATAATATCATTCTAGGATACTTTTTGAGTAATTATTTACCAATTTCTATTATTTTTTAGCACTAACCTATTCACCCAGTGCCCAGTGCCAGTTGCTGTTTTCTGTGTGTTTTTTACTTTTCAGGTTACAGTATCAAACGAAGTCCAATTACCCCGAAACTTTTTTATGTTTTTTTCTGGACCAAAAGAAGACCTGGAAGCTTTGGGAGAAGACCGGAGGCCGTACGAGGGAGGCACAAGCCAACAGGGCGCGCCCAGGCGGGGTCGGCGCGCCCTGATGGCATGTTCCTCCCTTGTGGCCCTCCTACCCCCTTCTCTGGCCTATCATTCACATATATTCCAAAAACCCTAGAGGGCATCCCGAAACACTTTTTCCGCCGCCGCGATCTCATCTGGAGCTCCGTTCTTGCACCCTGCCGGAGGGGGATCGATCACGGAGGGCCTCTTCATCAACCTTGCTGCCCTCATGATGATGTGTGAGTAGTTCACCATAGACGTACGGGACTGTAGTTAGTACCTAGATGGCTATCCCTCTCTCTCTCTCTCTCTCTCTCTCTTTCTCTCTCTCTCTCTTGATCTTTAATTCAATGATCATCGCATCTTCGCTTTGATCTATTCGATGTAATTCTTTTGTACTGTGCGTTTGTCGGGATCCGATGAATTGTCGGTTTATGTTCAGATTATTCATGAAAAGTATTTGAGTCACCTCTGATATATATTATGATTCTTAATTGCATGATCATTATTGCTTCGTAAATCTCTCTGATCTATTGAAATAATTTGGCCAACTAGAATGATATTTCTTCAGTGAGAGGGGTGCATTGTAGTGGGTTTAATTTGGCGGTGCTCTATATCGCAGTGAAAGAAAGGGACAAGACACGTCTTTGTATTGTTGCCACTAAGGATAAAACAATGGGGTTAGTTCATATTAATTGAATTCTCTTTGTCTACATCATGTCAATGTTCTCCAAGCATTACTCTGTTTTACTTAATAGTCTAGATGCATGCTGAATAGTGGTCGATGGGTGGAGTAATAGTAATAGGTGCAGGCAGGAGTCGGCCTATTTGCTTATGGACATGATGCCTATATATACATGATCCTTGCCGTGAATATCACATAACTATGCGTGTTTCTATCAATTGCCCAACAGTAATTTGTTTACCCACCGGATGTTGCCTACATGAGAGATGCCGCTAGGGAAAACTATGGCCCCACTACTAGAAAAAGGGCTATAGCTAATATAGACATTAGTGGCGCACTATGTATGTGGTGCGCCACTGCTAAATAGCAGTGGCGCACCACACATGGGTGTGCCACTAATGTTTATATTACTAATGGCGCACCTGGTGTGTGGTGCGCCACTGCTAAGTTTCTCCTGGGCACACCCCCCTCCCCAGACTTACCAGTGGCGCACCGTGGGTGTGGTGCGCCATTACTAGTTTTAACTAGTAATGGCGCACCACACCCACGGTGCGCCACTACTAACATTTTTTTTTCATTTTTTTTCAAAACTAGTAATGGCGCACCGTGGGTGTGGTGCGCCATTACTAGTTTTAACTAGTAATGGCGCACCACACCCACGGTGCGCCACTACTAACAATTTTTTTTTCATTTTTTTTTTCAAAACTAGTAATGGCGCACCGTGGGTGTGGTGCGCCATTACTAGTTTTAACTAGTAATGGCGCACCACACCCACGGTGCGCCACACATGCACCTATTCATGTCAGCTAGCAGCCACCACCTACCACACCCCCCCACCCCCCCCCACGCACACATCCCCCGCGCCAGCAGCCGAGCCGCCGCGCCGCCCACCGCCGCCAGCAGCCGAGCCGTCGCTCCGCCCCCCAAGGTCTCCTCCCCGCGCCCCTTCTCCTTCCTCTCCTCCTCTCACCACCCTCTCTCTCCCCGTGCAGGAGCCCGCCATGGCCAAGGCTCGAGCTCGAGCTCGGCCGAGCCCCGCGCCGCCCCTGGAGCCCGCCAGCCGGCGGCCTCCCCGCGACCAGATCCGTGCGTCGCCGCCTGTCCCCGGCCTCCTCGACCTCTCCTCCGGCCTCCCTCGGTCCCACCGCGCGCCACGGTCACGATCCAGCCGCCTCAGCCCGTGAGCGAGCTCTGAGCCGCCGAGCTCGAGGCCGCGCGCCACCCCTACCCGGCGAGCCCCGCAGGTCTCCTCCTCCCTGCGCCCCTTCCTCTCCTCTCCTCCCTGCTCTCTCATCTCTCTCTCTCTCTGTGTTCCGAGCAGGAGCTCGGCCAAGCCACCATGGCCACGGCCGCAAGGAGCCCGAAGCCCGCCGCCGCGCCGCCTAAGCCACCTGAATCCGGCTGGATCCGGCTACGCCGGCCCCCTGCCCCGCCGCCGCCGGGTGATCTTGATGCTGCTATATATTACTGACTGAATTGATGAAGTTATTGAGCTTCCCCTACTTGGGGAAGAGGAGAGTGGTTTCAGCTATGGTACTGAGATATGATCGCCTCCCACCTACTTTGATAGCAGCTATGATTTTGAATTACAGTGGAGACAGAAAATCTTGTGTCACAGGCTGGCTCTGTCAAATTTTTTCTTCTGATACAAACATGTAGTGAGAGGAAAATAAATGCCAAGGAAAATCTTGGGCTTGCCCTCTGATGCCAACCAAATAAACGCCGGGGAAAATCTTGCATACATATCTGTTTTTGTAGGACATGCTATCTCTTGGCTAGCACCATTTTTTTGCATGCGTGGATATATTGCTCTTCGTAGTGCCACTGGTTAATCGTCTCTTACCTCTTCTAGGTGCTTTAGCTGAGAGATAGATTTGCACGCCAGCTTCTTTTGAATGCCTTCATGCAATGCTAATTGCTCAAGGTTGTTACTATTGCAGGTGACCAAGGTCATGTTGACCTAGTAGCCAGGAGCTACCATCTCCTCCCATATGGTGATGGAGGATGCCCACCAAGCTGCTCAACATCACCACCAGCAAATCCAAACCCTCCCTCTTTCTCAAGGTGACTTCTTTCTCATGCTATCATGCTCTGCGTGTCCACGACCATCGAGACGTAGTGAAATTTGTGTGTGCTGGCCATTGACATGTATTCTACAAGTAACAAGAGGCTTGGTCATGTGTACATACGAGATTGCAAGCTGATGATTTGTTTGATGGCTTGAATAATGTAAACACTCAATTTATTTTTTCTTGTTTGGGCTGAGTGAGATTTGATATCGGTGGTGTCATTGTTGTACAGCAGAGTAAATGGCTAGATGAGGATTTCTTTGATTGCTTGAAAATTGTACTCGTAGGTATATAGGCTTCCTTTTTCTTGGCTTGAATAATCCCTCTCCCTCTCCCTCGTTTCCATCGGGTAGGATTGGTTCCCTTCACTGATCAATAAGTGTTAGGCCCTTACCTGATGCACTTCACTTCCGATTTCAACACGAGCAATGAAAAGTTGCCAAAGTGGGCCAGTAAAATTTTCAATCAAAACAGAATATGGGAGCAGAATCATATCATGTATTTCATTTCATTGGAGAAAAAAAACTCACTGCCTGCACTATTTGCATGTTTGCATACGTGTATGTATGTATTTATCTATCAAAAGACTTGAGCTTTTTTTCCTGATACAAACATGTAACCAGAGGAGAGTTTGTAGTTTCATGAATGGAACTTGGGCTTGCCCTCTCATTCCATCTGCTAGGATTGGTTCCCTTCCCTCACGCACTTCACTGCCGATTTGAACATGAGCAAAGAAAATATTTGTATTTCAATCATTAGAGAATATGGGAGCAGAATATGTCATGTACTTCATTTCATTGGAGAAGAAAAAAGTACTTACTTCCTGTACTATTTGCATGTTTGCAGACATGTATGTATGTATTTATCTATCAAAAGACTTGAGATTTTTTTTCTGATACAAACATGTAATCAGAGGAGAGCATGGTGTTTCATGAATGGAGCCTGGGCTTGCCCTCTGATTCCAGCCAAATAAACTCCAGGAGAAATCTTGCATACATATCTGTTTTTGTAGGACATTCTATCTCTTGGTTAGCACCATTATGTTTTGCATGCGTGGATATACTGCTCTCCACAGTGCCACTGGTCAATTGTTTCTTACTTCTTGTAGGTGCTCAAGGTTGTTATTGTTGCAGGTGACCTAGTTCATGTGGGCCTAGCAGCCAGGAGCTACCATCTCCTGCCATCTGGTGATGGAGGACGCCCACCAAGCTGCTCATCACCACCAGGAAATCCAAACCCTCTCTCTTACGAAGGTGAATTCTCTCTGATGTTATCATGCTCCGTGTGTCCGCGACCATCGAGCCGTATGAGTTTTGTGTGTGCTGGCCATCGACATGTATGCTTCTTGAATTCTAGGATTTGTATCACTACAAGTAACAAGAGGTTTTGTCATGGGTCACAACATATGTGATAAGTGAATGCCTTCGCTTTTGCCCATATGTATCATCATTGCAATTGAGTTCTGAATGAGCTTTCCCATGTTTTCTGTATCATACAAACTGAGGTTTTACTGTGTCTTGTATTCATTCATGGAAATTGTCTTTTTTTCTTCGTCTAAAGAATTGAAAGCTAGACAAGTCTACTGTTTCTTTTATGTTGTACAGGTAGAATAAACATAATCTGGAGAGTTAATTTGGTTGGTGGCGGGGCTGGATTTGGGGGAGAGGAGGAGGAAGAGAGCGGCGGCAGCTTGGGGGAATCCAGCCCCAAATCACAAGACATTGAAAATTTTCTTTTATTGGATACTTGTAAAGACATTGTAATATTCTTACTATAATAAAAATTATGATTCTATTTCATTTTTTGTTTTTAAATTATTTTTCCTTATAGGTTGTTTTCTGTAAATTTGGTTTTTTTTTTGTTTTCCAAATACATTACTAGTGGCGCATTTCAGCCCTTATTAGTGGCGCACCTTCCTTTATTACTAGTGGCGCACCTATAAGGCTATTAGTGGCGCACCTAGAGGGAATACCAGTGGAGCACCTAAGTGTTAGTAGTGGCGCACCTGGTGGTGCGCCACTACTATCTGGATTACTAATGGCGCACCAGAGGTGCGCCATTACTATCTGTTACTAGTGGCGTGTTAATAGTGGCGCACCTATAGTGCGCCATTACTAACGAAAACAGGTGCGCCACTAATAGGGCTTTTTCTAGTAGTGCCCCCGGGTCTATTCACTTATATATTTACAAATCCTATCTTTACCTTGCTGCCATTATTTACTTTTTATTTTATTTTGTAATTTGCAATTACATACTATTATCTACACACTTCACTTGCTTGCAAATAACGAGATCAAGGGGATTGACAACCCTCTTGCCGCGTTGGGTGCAAGTGTTTCCTATTTTGTGTGCAGCCGCTGAAGATGGTTGTTGATTGATATTCCTATTGGTTCGATAAACCTTGGTTTCTTAACTGAGGGAAATACTTATCCGTTTTGTGCTGCAATTACCCATTCCGTTTCACGGAAAACCCAACGCAGATCACAAGTATCAGGCACGGTCGGGCATTCTAAGCCCTTGCGTAAGTCCGGGAGACGGGACGACGGGACCATAGATCGTGGATCATTGATCGTCACCATGTGCTACCAAGACACTAACGGGGTTGGATATGTGATCTAAGTAGGCCTTTGGCCTTTTTCGCACTGACGACCACACGGGAATCAGTATGGGCACTTGATACTTGTGATCTGCGTTGGGTTTTCCATGAAGAGGAACGGGTAATTGCAGCACAAAGTGGATAAGTATTCCCTCAGTTATGAAACCAAGGTTTATCGAACCAATAGGAATATCAATCCTCAACCGTCTTCAGCGGCTGCACACAAATGAACAAACAACTTGCACCCAACACGGGCAAGAGGGTTGTCAATCCCCTTGATCTCGTTATTTGCAAGCAAATGAGTTGTGTAGATAATTGTTGATAAATATAAACTGCAAAATAAATAAAAAGTAAATAAAGGAAGCAAGGTAAATATAGCATTTGTGAATATATAAGTGAATAGACCCAGGGGCCATATTGTCCCTAGCGACATCTCTCATGTAGGCAGCATACGGCGGGTAAACAAATAATTGTTGGGCAATTGATAGAAAAGCGGATAGTTATGTGATGTTCAAGACAATGATCATGTATATACAGGAATCACGTCAATAAGAAAATAGGCCGACTCCTGCCTGCACCTATTACTATTACTCCACTCATCGACCGCTATCCAGCATGCATCTAGAGTATTAAGTAAAACAGAGTAATGCTTGGAGAACGATGACATGATGTAGACAAAGTAAACTCAAACAATATGAATGAACCCCATCGTTTTATGCTTAGTAGGAACAACACAAAGACGCATCTTGTCCCCTACTTTTTCACTGGGATATAGAAACTCGTCAGGTTGAACCTACTGTTGGAAATATGCCCTAGAGGCAATAATAAATTGGTTATTATTATATTTCCTTGTTCATGATAATCGTTTATTATCCATGCTATAATTGTATTGATTGGAAACTCAAATACATGTGTGGGTACATAAACAACACTGTGTCCCTAGTAAGCCTCTAGTTGACTAGCTCGTTGATCAAAGATGGTTAAGGTTTCCTAGCCATTGACATGAGATGTCATTTGATAACGGGATCACATCATTAGGAGAATGATGTGATGGACAAGACCCAAACTGTAAACGTAGCATTTGATCGTGTCAGTTTATTGCTATTGTTTTCTGCATGTCAAGTATCTGTTCCTTTGACCATGAGATCATGCAACTCACTGACACTGGAGGAATACCTTGTGTGTATCAAACGTCGCAACGTAACTGGGTGACTATAAAGGTGCTCTACAGGTATCTCCGAGGGTGTCTGTTGGGTTGGCATGGATCAAGACTGGGATTTGTTACTCTGTGTGACGGAGAGGTATCTCAGGGCCCACTCGGTAATACAACATCACAATGAGCCTTGCAAGCAATGTGACTAAAGTGTTAGCCACGAGATCTTGTATTACGGAATGAGTAAAGAGACTTGCCGGTAACGAGATTGAACTAGGTATAGAGATACCGACGATCGAATCTCGGGCAAGTAACATACCGAAGAACAAAGGGAACAGCATACGGGATTAACTGAATCCTTGACATAGAGGTTCGACCGATAAAGATCTTCGTAGAATATGTAGGAGCCAATATGGGCATCCAGGTCCCGCTATTGGTTATTGGCCGTAGAGGTGTCTCGGTCATGTCTACATAGTTCTCGAACCCGCAGGGTCTACACACTTAACGTTTGGTGACGATTAGTATAATTGAGTTATTATGTTGGTGACCGAAAGTTGTTCGGAGTCCCGGATAAGATCCCGGACATGACGAGGATCTCCGGAATAGTCCGGAGGTAAAGATTGATATATGTGATAATAGTGTTTTGATCTCCGGAAGAGTTCCGAAGTTCACCGGAAGAGGTTCCGGATGTTTACCGAAGTGTTCGGGTGCAGCAACACTTTATATGGGCCAAGGGATAAAAGCCCACGAGGTATTGGAAAGTGCAAAAGTAGTTTTGCTGCCGCGTAAGCGGTACTACCGCTTGTGTGAAGCGGTACTACCGCCCAAGCGGTACTACCGCTTGTGTGAAGCGGTACTACCGCTTGTGTGCGGCTGTGCACGGTTCGGCAGGGATCCGAGTTGGACTCTTTCCCTGCGGGCCAAACCGACCTTGTGCGGGCAAAACCGACCTAGAGGAGGCTTTTACTCCAAGTTTAGACCCCAAGGCTCAACATATAAATAGAGGGGCAGGGCTAGCACACGGGATACATCAGGATTTCCCAAGCCGTGTGCCGGCAACCCTAGCCCTCTAGTTCCTCCGTCATAATCTCCGTAGCGCTTGGCGAAGCCCTGCAGAGATTGTTCCTCACCACCATCACCACGCCGTCGTGCTGCTGGAACTCAACCACTACTTCACCATCGCTCGCTGGATCGAGGAGGTGAAGGCGTCATCAAGCCGTACGTGTGTTGAACGCGGAGGCGCCGTCCGTTCGGCACTAGATCGGAAGGATCGTGATTGGATCGCGGGACGCTCGGCGATTTGGATCGCGAAGACGTTCGACTACATCAACCGCGTTTATTAACGCTTCCGCTTAGCGATCTACAAGGGTATGTAGATTCACTCTCCCTCTCGTAGATGCTCATCACCATGGATAGATCTTGCGTGTGCGTAGGAAAAAATTTTGTTTCCCATGCAACGTTCCCCAACAGTGGCATCTGAGCTAGGTCTATGCGTAGATGAGATCTCGAGTAGAACACAAACGAGTTGTGGGCGTGGGTGTATACATATTGCTTGCCGTTACTAGTTGATACTTGATTCAGCGGTATTGTGAGATGAAGCGGCCCGGACCGACATTACGCGTACGCTTACGCGAGACTGGTTTTACCGCTGCGTGCACTTGTTGCATAAAGGTGACTGGCGGGTGTCTGTCTCTCTCACTTTAGTTGAATCGGTTCAATGAAGAGGGTTCTTTTAGAAGATCAAAAAGCAATCACTACACCACGTTGTGGTTTTGCGTAGGTAAGAACGGTTCTTGCAAACCCGTAGCAGCCACGTAAAATTTGCAACAACAATTAGAGGACGTCTAACTTGTTTTTGCAGGGTATGTTGTGATGTGATATGGCCAATTACATGATGAGATATATGTGATGTATGAGATGATCATGTGATGTATAGAATATCACGACTTGCATGTCGATGAGTACGGCAACTGGCAGGAGCCATAGAGTTGTCTTTAATTATTGTATGACCTGCGTGTCAATCGTTAAGCGCTATGTAATGCTTTACTTTATCGCTAAACGTTAGCTATAGTCGTGGAAGCATCAGTCGGCGCGACAACCTTATGGCGACACGTTGATGGAGATCAAGATGATGGAGATCATGGTGTCATGCCGGTGACGATGGAGATCATGCCGGTGCTTTGGAGATGAAGATCAAAAGCACAAGTTCATGGCCATATCATGTCACTTATGATTTGCATGTGATGTTAATCCTTTTATGCATCTTATTTTGCTTAGGACGACGGTAGCATTATAAGGTGATCCCTCACTTAAATTTCAAGATAAATTGTGTTCTCCCCAAGTGTGCACCGTTGCGAAAGTTCGTCGTTTCGAGACACGCCGTGATGATCGGGTGTGATAGACTCTACGTTCGCATACAACGGGTGTAAGCCATGTTGCACGTGCGGAACACTCGGGTTAAACTTGACGAGCCTAGCATGTACAGACATGGCCTCGGAACACAAGAGACCGAAAGGTCGAACATGAGTCATATAGTAGATATGATCAACATGAAGATGTTCACCATTGAAACCACCTCAACTCACGTGATGATCGGACTTGAGTTGGTGGATTTGGATCATGTTACACTCGAATGACCGGAGGGATGTCAATTTGAGTGGGAGTTTTTAAAGTAATATGATTAACTAAACTCATTATCTAGAACAATAGTCTAAGTTGTCTTTGCTATATTTATGTTGTAGATCATGGCTCGCGCAGTAGCACCCCTGAATTTTAATGCGTTCCTAGAGAAAGCTAAGTTGAAAGATGATGGAAGTAACTTTGTGGACTGGGCCCGTAATCTAAGGATTATCCTTACGGCTTCCCAGAAGGCTTATGTCCTTGATGCACCGCTTGGTGATCCACCCGCTCCAGTTGAGTCTCTAGACGTTGTGAACGCCTGGCAGGCTCGTTCTGATGATTACTCAATAGTTCAATGTGCAATGTTGTATGGCTTAGAACCGGGACTTCAAAGACGTTTTGAACGTCATGGAGCATATGAGATGTTCCAGGAGTTGAAGTTTATCTTTCAGAAGAATGCCCGGATCGAGAGATATGAGATCTCCGATAAGTTCTATGCTTGCAAGATGGAGGAGAACGGGTCTATCAGTGATCACGTGCTCAGAATGTCTGGGTACTCCACCCGTCTGGCTGAGTTAGGGATGCCCCTTCCGCCAGAGGCTATCACTGACAGAGTTCTTCAATCATTGCCACCTAGCTACAAGAGCTTCGTGTTGAACTATAACATGCACGGGATGAACAAGTCAGTCGCCGAGCTGTTTGCGATGTTGAAAGCCGCTGAGTCTGAAATTCAGAAGGAGCATCAAGTGTTGATGGTCAATAAAACCACTAGTTTCAAGAAAAATGGCAAGGGTAAGAAGGGTAACTCCAAGCAGAGTGGCAAAGCAGTTGCTCCTCTCGTGAAGAAACCCAAGGCTGGACCCAAACCAGAAACTGTGTGTTTTCATTGCAAGGGAACTGGACACTGGAAGCGGAATTGCCCCAAGTATTTGGCTGACAAGAAGGCGGCCAACAACAAACAAGGTATATATGATATACATGTTATTGATGTGTACCTTACCAACTCTCGTTGTAGTGCCTGGGTATTTGATACCGGTGCGGTTGCTCATATTTGCAACTCAAAACAGGAACTGCGGAATAGACGGAGGCTGGCAAAGGACGAAGTGACGATGCGCGTGGGAAATGGTTCCAAGGTTGATGTGATCGCCGTCGGCACGCTCGCTCTTCGATTACCGTCGGGATTAGTGATGAACCTAAATAAGTGTTATTTGGTGCCTGCGTTAAGCATGAACATTATATCTGGATCTTGTTTATTGCGAGACGGTTACTCATTTAAATCAGAGAATAATGGTTGTTCTATTTATATGAGTAATATCTTTTATGGTCATGCACCCGATGTGAGGGGTTTATTCTTATTGAATCTCGATAGTAATGATACACATGTTCATAACATTGATGCCAAAAGATGTAGAATTGATAATGATAATACCACTTTCTTGTGGCACTGCCGTTTAGGTCATATTGGCGTAAAACGCATGAGGAAGCTCCATGCTGATGGACTTTTGGAGTCACTTGATTTTGAATCACTTGACACATGTGAGCCATGCCTCATGGGCAAGATGACTAAAACGCCGTTCTCTGGAACAATGGAACGGGCAAGTGACTTATTGGAAATCATACATACTGATGTGTGCGGTCCGATGAGTATTGAGGCGCGCGGTGGTTATCGTTACTTTCTCACCTTCACTGATGACTTAAGTAGATATGGGTATATTTACTTAATGAAACATAAGTCTGAAACATTTGAAAAGTTCAAACAATTTCAGAGTGAAGTTGAGAATCATCGTAACAAGAAGATTAAATTCCTACGATCTGATCGAGGAGGAGAATATCTGAGTTATGAGTTTGGCAGTCACTTAAGACAGTGTGGAATTGTTTCACAATTGACACCGCCTGGAACACCACAGCGTAATGGTGTGTCCGAACGTCGTAATCGAACCTTATTGGATATGGTGCGATCTATGATGTCTCTTGCCGATTTGCCACTATCGTTTTGGGGTTATGCATTAGAGACAGCTGCATTCACTTTAAATAGGGCACCATCGAAATCCGTTGAGACGACGCCTTATGAACTTTGGTTTGACAAGAAGCCAAAGCTGTCGTTTCTTAAAGTTTGGGGATGTGATGCTTATGTCAAAAAGCTTCGGCCTGAAAAGCTGGAACCCAAAGCGGAGAAATGCGTCTTCATAGGATACCCAAAAGAGACAATTGGGTATACCTTCTACCTCAGATCCGAGGGCAAAGTGTTTGTCGCTAAAAACGGAACATTTCTTGAGAAAGAGTTTCTCTCGAAAGAATTGAGTGGGAGGAAGATAGAACTTGATGAGGTTGTTGAACCTTTACTTCAACCTGAGAGTAGCGCAGCGCAGAAAGTTGTTTCTGTGGAGCCTACATTAGCTGAAGAGGAAGTTAATGATGATGATCATGAAGCTTTGGATCAAGTTGCTATCGAACCTCGTAGGTCGACAAGGACGCGTACTGCTCCTGAGTGGTACGGCAACCCTGTCTTAGAGGTCATGTTGTTAGACAACGACGAACCTACGAGCTATGGAGAAGCGATGATGGGCCCGGATTCCGAGAAGTGGTTAGAGGCCATGAAATCCGAGATGGGATCCATGTATGAAAACAAAGTATGGACTTTGGAAGTATTACCTGAAGGGCGTAAGGCCATTCAGAACAAATGGATCTTTAAGAGGAAGACGGACGCGGACGGTAATGTCACCGTCTATAAAGCTCGACTTGTGGCAAAGGGTTTTTCACAAGTTCAAGGAGTTGACTACGATGAGACCTTCTCACCCGTAGCGATGCTTAAGTCCGTCAGAATCATGTTAGCAATAGCTGCCTTTTTCGATTATGAAATTTGGCAGATGGATGTCAAAACAGCGTTCCTTAACGGTTACCTTAAGGAAGAGTTGTATATGATGCAACCAGAAGGTTTTGTCGATCCAGAGAATGCTGACAAAGTTTGCAAACTCCAGCGATCCATTTATGGACTGGTGCAAGCATCTCGGAGTTGGAATCTTCGTTTTGATAAAGTGATCAAAGCGTTCGAGTTTATACAAGTTTACGGAGAAGCTTGTATTTACAAGAAAGTGAGTGGGAGCTCTATAGCGTTTCTAATATTATATGTGGATGACATATTGCTGATTGGAAACAATATAGAAATGCTGGAAAGCGTAAAGGAATATTTGAACAAGAGTTTTTCAATGAAGGACCTAGGAGAAGCTGCTTTCATATTAGGCATCAAGATCTATAGAGATAGATCAAGACGCTTAATAGGACTTTCACAAAGCACATACCTTGATAAGATTTTGAAGAAGTTCAAAATGGATCAGTCCAAGAAGGGGTTCTTGCCTGTTTTGCAAGGTGTGAAGTTGAGTAAGACTCAATGCCCAGTGACTGCAGAAGATAGAGAAAAGATGAGTGTCATCCCCTATGCTTCAGCCATAGGCTCTATCATGTATGCAATGCTGTGCACAAGACCCGATGTCAGCCTTGCCATAAGTATGGCCGGAAGGTTTCAAAGTGATCCAGGAATGGAACACTGGACGGCGGTCAAGAATATCCTGAAGTACCTGAAAAGGACTAAGGACATGTTTCTCGTTTATGGAGGTGATCAAGAGCTCGTCGTAAAGGGTTACGTCGATGCAAGCTTTGACACTGATCCGGATGACTCTAAGTCGCAAACCGGATACGTATTTATTCTTAATGGGGGTGCGGTTAGCTGGTGCAGTTCCAAGCAAAGCGTGGTAGCAGATTCTACATGCGAAGCGGAGTACATCGCTGCCTCGGAGGCGGCGAAGGAAGGTGTCTGGATGAAGGAGTTCATGACAGATCTTGGAGTAGTGCCTAGTGCGCTTAACCCAATGACTCTGTTTTGTGATAATACTGGTGCCATTGCTCTAGCCAAGGAACCAAGATTTCACAAGAGGACCAGACACATAGAGCGACGCTTCAATTCCATCCGCGATTACATCAAGGAGGACGACATAAATATTTGCAAAGTACACACGGATCTAAATGTTGCAGATCCGATGACTAAACCTCTTCCAAGGGCTAAACATGAACAACACCAGAACTGCATGGGTGTTCGATTCATTACAATGTAAATCACATAGTGATGTGAACTAGATTATTGACTCTAGTGCAAGTGGGAGACTGTTGGAAATATGCCCTAGAGGCAATAATAAATTGGTTATTATTATATTTCCTTGTTCATGATAATCGTTTATTATCCATGCTATAATTGTATTGATTGGAAACTCAAATACATGTGTGGGTACATAAACAACACTGTGTCCCTAGTAAGCCTCTAGTTGACTAGCTCGTTGATCAAAGATGGTTAAGGTTTCCTAGCCATTGACATGAGATGTCATTTGATAACGGGATCACATCATTAGGAGAATGATGTGATGGACAAGACCCAAACAGTAAACGTAGCATTTGATCGTGTCAGTTTATTGCTATTGTTTTCTGCATGTCAAGTATCTGTTCCTTTGACCATGAGATCATGCAACTCACTGACACTGGAGGAATACCTTGTGTGTATCAAACGTCGCAACGTAACTGGGTGACTATAAAGGTGCTCTACAGGTATCTCCGAGGGTGTCTGTTGGGTTGGCATGGATCAAGACTGGGATTTGTTACTCTGTGTGACGGAGAGGTATCTCAGGGCCCACTCGGTAATACAACATCACAATGAGCCTTGCAAGCAATGTGACTAAAGTGTTAGCCACGAGATCTTGTATTACGGAACGAGTAAAGAGACTTGCCGGTAACGAGATTGAACTAGGTATAGAGATACCGACGATCGAATCTCGGGCAAGTAACATACCGAAGAACAAAGGGAACAACATACGGGATTAACTGAATCCTTGACATAGAGGTTCGACCGATAAAGATCTTCGTAGAATATGTAGGAGCCAATATGGGCATCCAGGTCCCGCTATTGGTTATTGGCCGTAGAGGTGTCTCGGTCATGTCTACATAGTTCTCGAACCCGCAGGGTCTACACACTTAACGTTTGGTGACGATTAGTATAATTGAGTTATTATGTTGGTGACCGAAAGTTGTTCGGAGTCCCGGATAAGATCCCGGACATGACGAGGATCTCCGGAATAGTCCGGAGGTAAAGATTGATATATGTGATAATAGTGTTTTGATCTCCGGAAGAGTTCCGAAGTTCACCGGAAGAGGTTCCGGATGTTTACCGAAGTGTTCGGGTGCAGCAACACTTTATATGGGCCAAGGGATAAAAGCCCACGAGGTATTGGAAAGTGCAAAAGTAGTTTTGCTGCCGCGTAAGCGGTACTACCGCTTGGTGAAGCGGTACTACCGCCCGAGCGGTACTACCGCTTGTGTGAAGCGGTACTACCGCCCAAGCGGTACTACCGCTTGTGTGAAGCGGTACTACCGCTTGTGTGCGGCTGTGCACGGTTCGGCAGGGATCCGAGTTGGACTCTTTCCCTGCGGGCCAAACCGACCTTGTGCGGGCAAAACCGACCTAGAGGAGGCTTTTACTCCAAGTTTAGACCCCAAGGCTCAACATATAAATAGAGGGGCAGGGCTAGCACACGGGATACATCAGGATTTCCCAAGCCGTGTGCCGGCAACCCTAGCCCTCTAGTTCCTCCGTCATAATCTCCGTAGCGCTTGGCGAAGCCCTGCAGAGATTGTTCCTCACCACCATCACCACGCCGTCGTGCTGCTGGAACTCAACCACTACTTCACCATCGCTCGCTGGATCGAGGAGGTGAAGGCGTCATCAAGCCGTACGTGTGTTGAACGCGGAGGCGCCGTCCGTTCGGCACTAGATCGGAAGGATCGTGATTGGATCGCGGGACGCTCGGCGATTTGGATCGCGAAGACGTTCGACTACATCAACCGCGTTTATTAACGCTTCCGCTTAGCGATCTACAAGGGTATGTAGATTCACTCTCCCTCTCGTAGATGCTCATCACCATGGATAGATCTTGCGTGTGCGTAGGAAAAAAATTTGTTTCCCATGCAACGTTCCCCAACACCTACCACAACGCACCACTCCCACCGATGAAATATCAATCTACTTGGCCAAAGCATATCAATAGATTAGAGAGCATTACGAAGCTATAATGATCATGCACATAAGAGATAATATATTTCAGAGGCATCTCGAATACTTTTCATGAACAATCTGAACATAAACCCACAATTCATTGGATCCCAACAAACACACCGCACAATAGGATAACATCGGATAGATCAAAGCAAAGATGCGATGACCATTGTATTGAAGATCATAAGAGAGAGAGATTGCCATCCAGGTACCAGCTATGGACCCGTAGGTCTGTGGTGAACTACTCACACATCATCATGTGGGTAGCAAGGTTGATGAAGAGGCTCTCCGTGATTGATGCCCCTTCCAGCAGGGTGCCGGAACGGAGCTCCAGATGGCCTCGCGATGGAACGGAGACTTGCGGTGGCGAAAAAAGGGTTTTGGGACTGCCTCCAGGGTTTTCAGAATATTAGAGAATTTATAGGCCGAAGAAGGGCGTCGGGAGGTGCCCGAGGGGGCCACCACATATCAGGGCGCCCCCCAGGGCGCGCCCTGATGTGTGGTGGGGCCCTCGTGCGCCTATCGGCTTCCTTCCAAAGCTTCTAGTTCTTCATATAGTCCAGAAAAAATCATCAAAAAGTTTCATGGCAATTGGACTTCGTTTGGTATAGTAAACCTGCAAAGGCAAAAACCATGCAGAAAACAGCAACTGACACTTGGCACTGGGTCAATAGGTTAGTTCTCAAAAATATTATAATTTGGTAAATAATGACCCAAAAAGTATCCTAGAATGATAATATATCAGCATGGAACAATCCAAAATTATAGATACGTTGGAGACGTATGAAGCATCCCCAAGCTTAATTCCTGCTCGTCCTCGAGTAGGTAAATGATAAAAACAGAATTCTTGATGTGACATGCTATCCACTATGTAAACATAGCAATATTAACATAGCAATATTCAAAGAGTAAGAAATAGAATTGCTAATTCCTAAAAGTATATGATTCTTAAGAAATGTTTGCCCCCCCATTCATTTTATTGTATTAGCAAGGCATGGCTCCATCTTCACCACATTAATACAAATGTTAAGCACCACGGTGTCCAAGTCAGGCAATTGGTTCATACTTTTTCAATATGCATCAACTTTTTATTCTTCACGCAATAGATGAGCGTCAGCCATTGGACATAGAATTTAGGTGGAATAGAGTATGGTGGTAGATATCAAAGGGGTAGGAATTAGAGAAGATAGTCTCACATCAACTAGGCATACCAACGGCCTATGGAGATGCCCATCGGTAGATGTCAATGCAAGGAGTAGGGATTGCCATGCAAATGATGCACTAGAGCTATAAGTGTATGAAAGCTCAAATGAAGCTAAGTGGGGTGTGCATCCAACTTGCTTGCTCATGAAGACCTCGGGCATTTGAGGAAGCTCGTCATAGGAATATACAAGCCAAGTTTGAAATAATGAATAGGTAATTCCCACTAGCATATGAAAGTGATATAACATGAGACTCTCTACATGAGGAACATGGTGCCACTTTGAGGCACAAGTGTGGTAAAGGATAGTAGCAAAGTCCTTCTCTCATTTTCTCTCATCATTTTTTTTGAATGGATGGTGGGCTCATTTGGCCTCCCCCATCTTTATTTTCGTCAGGAGTATCATCTCGACTTATGGGAGAATCATCGTCTCCATCATTCTTTCCTCACTAGGACAATGCTCTAACAATGATGATCATCACACATTTATTTACTTACAACTCAACATGGAGAACTGATATTAAGATATGACTCTATATGAATGCCTCTAGCAGTGTACCAGGATGTGCAATGATCTAGCGTGACATGTATCAAAAACATTATGAAGGTGGCTTTGCCACAAATACTATGTCAGCTCTATATGATCATGCAAAGCAATATGACGATGAACGAACTAGTCATGTGAAGTGACAATGGAATTTGCATTGTAATATATCTCGGAATGGCTATGAAAATGCCATGATAGGTAGGTATGGTGGCTGTTTTGAGGAAGATATAATAAGGCTTATGTGCAACAGAGCGTATCATGTCATGGGGTTTGTATGCACTGGCGAAAGTTGCATCGATCCTTGAGGTGAGAACGGGCTATGCACGGTACCGAAGAGGCTAGCAAATTAGGAAAAGGTGAGATTGCGTATGTCCATGGTTTCACATTAGTCATAAAGAACTCATATACTTATTTCAAAGTTTTATTAGTTTATCATAATCAAAGTAGTAATCGCATGCCCCGAGGGAAGAGGTTAGTACGAGTTAACCATCGCGCTCTTCTAACCCGAAACAACACTAGGATTTTAACGCGGGATAGAAATGCTCACACATCATCACCATGCCTCTTTAATTTTTAGATGAACAAAAAGGTCAACTCCTCTTAATATCAACACTTCTACGGTTTTACAATTATGAACTCACACCTATTTCATATTACTACATCAATATCATTAACCCACAATTTCTTTATATGTGCTACATGATAGTTTTGATTATCACTCCTTGAATACCTAATAGTTTTGGACTAGTCTGTGTGACCCATGCAAATTACCGTCACTATTTATTAACTCTCAAACAAATATAAGTGAAGAATGAGAGTGCAATCATTTCTTTTAAAATCTACACGCCACCGTAGTCAAAAAGATATAAGTCAAGTACTAGAGCAACTGCTAAGCTCAAAAGATATAAGTGAAGCACATAGAGTATTCTAACAAATTATGATGAAGGTGTGTCTCTCTTAAATAGGTGTGTCCAGCAAACAATGATTGTGGCAAACTGAAAGTAAAAGCAAACGACGCTCCAAGCAAAACTCAGATCATGTGACAAATAAAAATATAGCTTCAAGTGACATACCGATGGATTTGAGACGAAAGACGGGATGCCTTCCGGGGCATCCCCAAGCTTAGACGCTTCAGTCTCCTTTAAAATATTACATTGGGGTGCCTTGGGCATCCCCAAGCTTAGGCTCTTGCTACTCCTTATTCCTTTGTCCATCAAGATAACACCCAAAACTTGAAAACTTCAATCACACAAAACTCAACAAAACCTCGTGAGATCCCTTAGTATAAGAAACATATTGCATACTTTAAGTACTGTTGTAAATTGATTCAAATTTTATAAATGCATAATAGGTACTGTATTCTAACTTCAACATGGCTTATACCCCCCGATATAATCCATAGTTTAATCAAAATAAGCAACTATGCAAGCAAAAAACAGAATCTGTCTAAAACAGAACAGTCTGTAGCAATCTGTAGATACCCTATACTTCTATAACTCTAAAAATTCTGAAAACTTAGGACAACCTCTATAATTTGTATAGAAACACTGTGTAAAAATTTCAGATCATTATCACGCTCCATCAAAAAATGAAAATTCCTGTACTGAAGTCAAAAGTTTCTGTTTTGTTTCAGCATCGATTCTACTCATCTTGTGAGTCATCCCAAAGGCTTTACTTGGCTCAAGCAGTAATTTAAACACAAAAACATAATCATTACAGAGGCAATAATCATGGTATTAAAAATAAACAGAAAGTTCTAAGCAAAAATTTAAAGATAACTATTGGGTTGCCTCCCAACAAGCGCTATTGTTTTATGCCCCTAGCTAGGCATAATGCATAGTTTCAAGTATTGTCATCCTTGACATAAAGCTACTCAATAACACATCCGTGGATAGTGGGGAAAATAGGAGGCTTGGCAATAGGATCTTTTATCAAATTTATAAAGTTGGGATGAACACTATTCATCTTAACATCCTCATTTCTTTGGGTAGGAGGTGTACTAACGCTCTTAGGAATATATATGAACTTGGTATTTTTGTTGCGAGAGGCACTAGTATTAGCTTTAGGAGGAGTGAAGGCGGAACCTACCTTGTCAATGACCTCTTCCATTTTATCAATTCTATTCAAACCTTGTTCTATCCTCTCATCAATAGTGGTGTCTTTTTCCTTTAAGATTTTCAAAGTCATTCCTATCCGTGACCCAAGTTGAGTGATCTAATTATGAAGTTTTTTATCCAATTCCTCAATGGGCTTTGTCATAATCAGGGCTCCGCAGACCCAAGAAGGTTCGAACTCTGGGGCGTGTGCGAAGATCTCAACCAGCTTTAGCCTCAAGCTCGCCACCCCGCAGCCAAGCCTCGTCGAATACGTGCGAGTGAACAAGAAGATGAACACAGAGATTTTACCCAGGTTCGGGCCACCTTGTGGTGTAAAACCCTTCTCCTACCTTTGGTGGATTGGCCTCGCATGGAGGTTTGGGGATGAACTAGTACAGTGGTTGAGCGACCTCGCGAGGGCTCTGAGGTGAGGGTGGATCGATCAGTGTCCCTCTTCTACGGTGGAGGCTAGTCCCTATTTATAGTGGCCTTGGTCCTCTTCCCTTATCGCACAGGCGGGAAGGGATCCCACAACGGCCAATTTTGAAAGGGGACAAGAGGAACATCTTATACTGACTAAAGGTGGTCTTCGCCTACAAAGCTTCTGGACGTGACGCAGAGGTGGGCTCGGTGATGACATCTGTCTTGCCGAGCTCGTGGTCTTCGTCTTGTTGCACTAGATGGAAACCTTTGGGGGATCCCTTGGGAACCCGCGTACGTCCTTGCCTCCATAGCACAAAAGAGGAAACTGTCCCCTCTGCGCCCGCTGGCGCCCGCCTGGCCTTGGTCATCATGGCTCACATCATCCCAGCCTCCTGAGGCCGGGTACCTGCACAGAAATCTCCGCTCCTCGGGAGGCAGCCTGGGGAGGCCACTCCTCTGGAGGTCTTGGCGTTGTTCGCCTCGCGAGGCCGGGGCCCTCACGAGGGTCTTGTTTTGGGGGGTTTGCTGCCAGGCCGTACCGGGCCGTCGAGGTGGGCCACGCACTGGGCCGTAGGCAGGCAGGTCTGGGTACCCCCGATACTAGAACGCCGACAGTAGCACCCGGGCCCAAGGCGTGCATGTCCTGGTGTCGAGGCGAAGGCAAGGAGCAAAGGGCGAAAACTTTGCGGGCCCCCAATCGCCTATGGGCCAGGCTCGACGCGTGGCACGTGGTAGGACGCGGGCTCCTCCGCTCCCACGTCGCCTCGGCAACTGCCCAGGCTGACAAAAGCCTGGCGCCCGCTGCCGAGCCATCATTGCTCTTCTTCCTCGCGCTCTTGCTCCCCTACTTAGATCCCCTTTCCTTCGCAAGAACCTCCTCCTCCAGATCTTGGTGTAGTGCCATCCTTCTTCTTGCTCCCCCAACCTTAAGGATTCTTCAGATGGCGCCCGCCGCGAAGTCACAGTCTGAGGCTCGGGCCTCGGCCTCCTCTTCCCCCTTGCCGGCGCTTACGGCATCTGCCATCGCCAAGGAGGGGGACCTTGCCCAGCACTTCCATTGATGGCGGGCGACTCAAATGAGTGGCGCCGGGCATACCTTGATTTGTTGCGGCTCTGCGGAGCAGCGCACCTTGGCGAAAATAGTCTACCCCTTATTCCTCCACAGCGTCTTCTCCGGGCTCGTCCCGCCCTTCTCGGGATTCTTCACCGCCATCCTTGAGCATTACTGAATCCAGGCCCTCCATCTTCATCCCAATTCCATCCTGCTCCTATCCGTCTTCGCCTTCTACTGCGAGGCCTTCGTAGGAGTGAGGCCCTCAGTGGCCCTCTTCCGTCACTACTTCAGCCTGCAGCTCCACGACGGCGCGCACTAGTCGGCGTGCGCCTCCTTCATTGCGGTCCAGAGCGGGAATATGCTCCTGAAGGTCGAGAAGAAGGTGGAAGGCTTCAGGCACCGCTGGGTCTTCTTGGATGCCCAGGGCCTCGATCCGCACCTGGAGCTCCCGACAGAGCTGCTTGAGAAGACCCTCGCGTGGAGCTCCGTGAAGCTCACCGATCCCTGGGCGAGGCCCGTCTTGGAGCGAATGTCCATGGACATGGAGGCCAAGAAGCTGACGGGGGCAATGATAGCGAAGGAGTTCGTGACGCAGCGCCTGGCGCAGCTCCAGTCGCACTCGAGGCCCATGTGGGAGTACCGGGGTGCGGAGGACAATATCAGGCTTTGATCCGCCAGCCTGACACGCGAGGAGCTGGACAGGGCCATGGCTACCCTGCTCCACAGCAATCCTGGGGCCTCCCCGAGGCCTACGCCCCGCTGTATCGCCGTGACGACGAGGAGTTGGTCGCCGCCATGCCCGCCTTTGACGAGCTGGGGCTCACGCCGCCCGAGCACCCCAATTCCCCCATGCCGGTGTCCTCCGGCGACACCAGCGGCGAGGAAGGCTCGGAGGAGACTGAGGACGATGACCTAGAAGAGGTGTCCCCCCCGTCGCAGAGCTAGCTCCTCCGCGATCTCAAAGATGACGACGATACCGACGAGCCCCCGGCCGCGGACTCCCCGCGCTTCGCCAGGGTCCTTAGAAGGTCGAGGCCTACCTCCCAGACCACGCGGGCATCTGGCCGGGCGACCCCGAGGAAACGCGCGGCCGCGCCTCCTCCGGAGGACTCCCCTTGCTCCAGCAGGGCGATTGAGACGCCGGTCTCGTCCCCGTCTGAGCCGCAGCCGAAAGGCGGGGCGACCGCTGCTGGGGTAGCCGTGGCCTCTCCGGCCTTGGCTCCTTAGGGCGATCTCGCCACCTCTCCGGGCGGCAGCGCCATGCCAAAGAAGGGCGGGAGCGTCCCGACCATCGCCGAGGTCGAGAGGAAGAGGAAGTGGATTGCGCCCGAGGAGTAAGTAACCTGCCTCGCCTTTGGTCAATTATAGATTGCGCGCGTACTCATGATCCCTTCTCCTCTCGATGGCCAGGGGCGACGATGCGCCGAAGAAGAGGAAGGCGAGCACTGAGCCAAAGGAGCCCCCTGTCTGGAGGGCGCCGTCAGCCTCTGGCCGTGGACGCGGCAGGGGCGGAAGCGCATCACGCCAACTCAGCGCAACCCTTGGGTGCCCCGACAGCATCGCACCCGGGCACACGGGTGTGACGCCTACTCCTGGCGCCTTGCCGACGCCGTGATACGTGTCCGTCGTATCTATAATTTTTGATTGTTTCATGTCAATATTCTACAACTTTCATATACTTTTGGCAACTTTTTATACTATTTTTAGGACTAACATATTGATCCAGTGCCCAGTGCCAGTTCCTGTTTGTTGCATGTTTTTTGTTTTACAGAAAATCCATATCAAATGAAGTACAAACAGGATTAAAACGTACGGAGATTTTTTTTGGAATATATGTGAATTTTGGGAAGTGGAATCAACAGAAGGCGGTGCCCAAGGAGCCCACAAGCCATAGGGGCGCGCCCTGGGGGGTAGGGCGTGCCAGGGTGGCTTGTGGTCACCCCGTAAGGCGGTTGGGGCCCTTCTTTAGCCGCAAGAAAGCTAATATCAGGATAAAAATCGTGTTAAAATTTCAGCACAATCGGAGTTACGGATCGCCGGGATTATAAGAAATGGTGAAAGGCCAGAATCTGGAAGCCAGAAACAGAAGGAAACAGAGAGAGAGATCCAATCTCAGAGGGGCTCTCACCCCTCCGCCGCCATGGAGGCCATGGACCAGAGGGGAAACCCTTCTCCCATATAGGGGGAAGGACAAGGAAGAAGAAGAAGGAGGGGGGCTCTCCCCCCCTCTCTCCCTGTGGCGCCGGAACGCCGCCGGGGCCATCATCGTGACGGCGATCTACACCAACAACTTTGCTACCTTCATCACCAACTCTCTCCCCCTCTATGCAGCGGTGTAACACTCCTTCTCCCCGCTGTAATCTCTACTTAAACATGGTGCTCAACGCTATATATTATTTCCCAATGATGTATGGCTATCCTATGATGTTTGAGTAGATCCGTTTTATCCTATGGGTTGATTGATGATCATGATTGGTTTGAGTTGCATGTTTTATTATTGGTGCTGTCGTATGGTGCTCTCTGTGTCACACAAGCGTGAGGGATCCCCGCTGTAGGGTTTGCAATATGTTTATGATTCGCTTATGGTGGGTGGCGTGAGTGACGGAAGCACAGACCCTAGTAAGTAGGTTGTTTACGTATGGGAGTAAAGAGGACTTGATACCTTATAATGCTATGGTTGGGTTTTACCTTAATGATATTTAGTAGTTGCGGATGCTTGCTAGAGTTCCAATCATAAGTGCATATGATCCAAGTAGAGAAAGTATATTAGCTTATGCCTCTTCCTCATATAAAATTGCAATAATGATTACCGGTCTAGTTATCGATTGCCTAGGGACAAATAACTTTCTTATGACAAAAAGCTCTCTAGTAAGACTAACTTAGTTGCCTCTTCATCTAAACATCCCCTAGTTTTTATTTACATACTCTTTATTATCTTGCAACCCTATCCTATCACACCTACAAAGTACTTCTAGTTTCATACTTGTTCTAGGTAAAGCGAACGTTAAGCGTGTGTAGAGTTGTATCGGTGGTCGATAGAACTTGAGGGAATATTTGTTCTACATTTAGCTCCTCATTGGGTTCGACACTCTTACTTATCGATAAAGGCTACAATTGATCCCCTATACTTGTGGGTTATCAAGACCTTTTTCTGGCGCCATTGCCGAGGAGCAATAGCGTGGGGTGAATATTCTCGTGTGTGCTTGTTTGCTTTACCACTAAGTAATTTTTATTTTCTATTCTAAGTTGTTTTCTATCTTTAGATATGGGTAGGAAACGTAAAATACCAAAAAAAATAGTTGTACTTGCTGCTCCAAAAGTTGAAGAACCACTAGTGTTCCGTACCACCAAAGAATATTACTTGGGTCATCTTCGATCCACTTGTGGTCGTGCTGAAAACCCAACTAGCTTAGTTGAGGGAAAGTCATTAAATGAGCATGCTCATTATGTGCGACACCGCATATCTCAAAAAGGGAAACTCTTGTGGCATCAAATTAATACTTTGTGTTGTTATGCTTGGAACTTGTGTGAATTGCATGATTTTACTTGTTGTTCTAAAGAAGCTAAAAAACACCTTCCCTACCAATGTGTGTTTAATGATAATGAAATATTATCCTCTTATGCCAAGGAGGCCTATTGCTATAATGATGTTGAACAAATTGAAGAATTTGTTGCTTTTAAGGGTGCCTATGAAATTGCTTCTTTCATTGAAAAGTATGATGCTACTCTTTACAAATCTGAAAATTTTGCCATACTTAAATATTGCTATGAAAACTATGCTTCTAATGCTTATGTTAAAGAGTTTATTGAAAGAATGATCGCTTCCTTGGAAGAGACTAATATTTTGCAGGAATCTATGGAAGAGGAAGTTGCTGAAATTGTAAGCTCATTAGATGAAAAAGATGAGGAGGAGAATGAAGAACAAAAGGAGGAAGAGCGGATTAGCTACCCGTGCCCACCTTCTAATGAGAGTAACTCTTCAACTCATACATTGTTTTATTTCCCTTCGTGCTTACCGAAGGATGAATGCTATGATGATTGCTATGATCCCTTGGATTCGTTTGAAATATCCCTTTTTGATGAAATTGATGCTTGTTATGCTTGTGGCCATGATGCCAATATGAATGATGCTTATGGAGATGAACTTGCTATAGTTCCTTATGTTAAACGTGAAATTGTTGCTATTGCACCCACACATGATAGTCCTATTATCTTTTTGAATTCTCCCAAATACACTATATCAGAGAAGTTTGCACTTATTAAGGATTATATAGATGGGTTGCCTTTTACTATTACACATGATGATTTTGATAGATATAATATGCATGTGCTTACTGCTCCTACTTGCAATTATTATGAGAGAGGAACTACATCTCCGCCTCTCTATGTTTCCAATACGATAAAATTGCAAGAAACTGTTTATACTATGCATTGGCCTTTACTTTGTGTGCATGAATTGTTCTTTTATGACATGCCGATGCATAGGAAGAGAGTTAGACTTCGTTGTTGCATGATATATGTTACTTTGTGCTCACTACTAAATTACAAATCATTGTTAATTAAAATTGGCATTGATATACCTTGGGATCCGGGTGGATCAATTACTTGAGCACTTTATGCCTAGCTTAATGGCTTTAAATAAAGCGCTGCCAAGGAGACAACCCGGAAGTTTTAGAGAGTCATTTTATTCTATTGTGTGCTTTTATATAGTTTAAAAAACAAAAAAATAAAGAGGGGAACCAAATACTTTTTCAAAAAGAAAAGTGAAAGTGAGAGAGACGAGCATTGTTAAAATGGGAGTATGCCTTGAACTTTGTTCATGCCCATGGAAACCTTGTGAATCTTAATTACATAAACTTTTCAACAAAAATAATTATGCCCTTGTATAAATCCATTGTATTATAAAAATAATGTGCCAAGATTTGCCTTTAGGATGTTTAGATTGCTTGTTTGGTGTGTGCAGTGCAAAAACAGAAACTTTGGCTGTAGTGCGTGAATTTACATTTTTTACTGGAATGTCAAAAGTTTCTGAAATATTTACACCGTACTTCTATGCAAATTTTTTATTTTTTCCTAATTTTTCAGAATTTTTAGAGTTACAGAAGTATAGTAAATGTTCAGATTGCTTCAGACTGTTCTGTTTAAGACAGATTATGTTTTTGATGCATTGTTTTGCTTGTTTTGATGAAACTACCGATTGTATCGGTGGTATAAGCCATAAAGAAGTTATAATACAGTAGCTAAAATGCAAAAATAAAATGTGAATGGGTTTGCAACAGTACTTAAAGTGGTAATTTGCTTTATTATACTAACGGATCTCACGAGGGTTTTGTTAAGTTTTGTGTGATTGAAGTTTTCAAGTTTTGGGCGAGATCACGATGGATGAAGGAATAAGGAGTGGAAAGAGACTAAGCTTGGGGATGCCCGAGGCACCCCAAGGTAATATTCAAGGACTCCCAAGAAACTAAGCTTGGGGATTCCCCGGAAGGCATCCCCTCTTTCTTCTAACAACCATCGGTAATTTTATTCGGAGCTATATTTTTATTCGTCCCATGATATGCGTAAATCTTGGAGCGTCATGTGCTTTTTCTTTTTCTTTTAATAATGCACCATGCTGGTATGAGAAAGTCCTTGGTTGATTTATAGAAGGCTCTTTGCACCTCACTTATATCTTTTGAGTATGGCTTTATAGAATGCTTCATGTGCTTCACTTATATCATTTGAAGTTTGGATTGCCTGTTTCTCTACACATAGAAAACCGCCATTTGTAGAATGCTATTTTTATTCACTTATATTTGTTAGAGCGTGGGCATATCTTTTGTACAAAGAATTAAACTCTCATGCTTCACTTATATCTATTTAGAGAGTTAACAGGAGTTGGTCATTCACATGGTTAGTCATAAAATCCTACATAAAACTTGTAGATCACTGAATATGATATGTTTGATTCCTTGCAATAGTTTTGCGATATAAAGATGGTGATACTAGAGTCATGCTAGTGAGTAATTGTGGATTGGTAGAAATATTTGTGTTAAAGTTTGTGATTCCCGTAGCATGCATGTATGGTGAACCGTTATGTGAAGATTCGGAGCATGATTGATTTATTGATTGTCATCATTTGTGTGGAGGTCGGGATCGCGCGATGGTTAAGTCCTACCAACCCTTCCCCTAGGAGAATGCGTGTAGTACTTTGTTTCGATGACTAATAAATTTTTGCAATAAGTATGTGAGTTCTTTATGACTAATGTTGAGTCCATGGATTATACGCACTCTCACCCTTCCACCTTTGCTAGCCTCTCTAGTACCGCACAACTTTCGCCGGTGCATTACACCCACCATATATCCTTCCTCAAAACAGCCACCATACCTACCTATTATGGCATTTCCATAGCCATTCTGAGATATATTGCCATGCAACTTCCACCGTTTCGTTTATTATGACATGCACCATCATTGTCATATTGCTTTGCATGATCGTAAGATAGCTAGCATGATGTTTTCATGGCTTGTCCGTTTTTTGATGTCATTGCTATGCTAGATCATTGTACATCCCGGTACCCTGCCGGAGTCATTCATATAGAGTCATATTTTGTTCTAGTATCGAGTTGTTATTCTTGAGTTGTAAGTAAATAAAAGTGTGATGATCATTATTATTAGAGCATTGTCCCATGTGAGGAAAGGATGATGGAAGCTATGATTCCCTCACAAGTTGGGATGAGTCTCCGGACTTTACAAATAAATAAAGGAGGCCAAAGAAGCCCAAATAAAAAAAGAGGCCAAAGAAGCCCACCAAAAACAAAAAAACAAAAAAAACAAAAAAATGAGAGAAAAGAGAGAAGGGGCAATGCTACTATTCCTTTTTCCACACTTGTGCTTCAAAGTAGCACCATGATCTTCATGATAGAGAGTCTCCTATATTGTCACTTTCATATACTAGTGGGAATTTTTCATTATAGAACTTGGCTTGTATATTCCAATGATGGGCTTCCTCAAATTGCCCTAGGTCTTCGTGAGCAAGCGAGTTGGATGCACACCCACTTAGTTTCTTTTTGAGCTTTCATACACTTATAGCTCTAGTGCATCCGTTGCATGGCAATCCCTACTCACTCACATTGATATCTATTGATGGGCATCTCCATAGCCCGTTGATACGCCTAGTTGATCTGAGACTATCTCCTTCTTTTTGTCTTCTCCACAACCACCATATTCTATTCCCCCTATAGTGCTATATCCTTGGCTCACGCTGATGTATTGCGTGAAAGTTGAAAAAGTTTGAGAATAGTAGAGTATGAAACAATTGCTTGGCTAAAATCGGGGTTGTGCATGATTTAATACTTTGTGTGATGAAGATGGAGCATAGCCAGACTATATGATTTTCTAGGGATAACTTTCTTTTAGCCATGATATTTTGAGAAGACATGATTGCTTTATTAGTATGCTTGAAGTATTATTTTCTTAATGTCAAATGATAGACTATTGCTTTGAATCACTCGTGTCTTAATATTCATGCCATGATTAGATTATATGATCAAGATTATGCTAGGTAGCATTCCACATCAAAAATTATCTTTTTTATCATTTACCTACTCGAGGACGAGCAGGAATTAAGCTTGGGGATGTTGATACGTCTCCATCGTATCTATAATTTTTGATTATTTCATGCCAATATTCTACAACTTTCATATACTTTTGGCAACTTTTTATACTATTTTTGGGACTAACATATTGATCCAGTGCCCATTGCCAGTTCCTGTTTGTTGTATGTTTTTTGTTTCATAGAAAATCCAAATCAAACAAAGTTCAAATGTGATAAAAACTTACGGAGATTTATTTTGGAATATATGTGAATTTTGGGAAGTGGAATCAACAGAAGGCGGTGCCCGAGGGGCCCACAAGACATAGGGGCGCGCCCTGGGGGGTAGGGCGCGCCAGGGTGTCTTGTGGTCACACCATAAGGCGGTTGGGGCCCTTCTTTCGCCGCAAGAAAGCTAATATCCGTATAAAAATCGTGTTAAAATTTCAGCCCAATCGGAGTTACGGATCTCTGGCAATATAAGAAACGGTGAAAGGCCAGAATCTGGAACCCAGAAACAGAAGGAAACAGAGAGAGAGATCCAATCTCAGAGGGGCTCTCGCCCCTCCGCCGCCATGGAGGCCATGGACTAGAGGGGAAACCCTTCTCCCATCTGGGGCGAAGGACAAGGAATAAGAAGAAGGAGGGGGGCTCTCTCCCCCTCTCTCCCGGTGGCGCCGGAACGCCGCCGGGGCCATCATCGTGACGGCGATCTACACCAACAACTTCGCCGCCGTCATCACCAACTCTCTCCCCCTCTATGCAGCGGTGTAACACCCCTTCTCCCCGCTGTAATATCTACTTAAACATGGTGCTCAAAGCTATATATTATTTCCCAATGATGTATGGCTATCCTATGATGTTTGAGTAGATCCGTTTTGTCCTATGGGTTGATTGATGATCATGATTGGTTTGAGTTGCATGTTTTATTATTGGTGATGTCCTATGGTTCTCTCCATGTCGCGCAAGCATGAGGGATCCCCGCTGTAGGGTTTGCAATATGTTTATGATTCGTTTATGGTGGGTGGCGTGAGTGACGGAAGCACAGACCCGAGTAAGTAGGTTGTTTACGTATGGGAGTAAAGAGGACTTGATACCTTATAATGCTATAGTTGGGATTTACCTTAATGATCTTTAGTAGTTGCGGATGCTTGCTAGAGTTCCAATCATAAGTGCATATGATCCAAGTAGAGAAAGTATGTTAGCTTATGCCTCTCCCTCATATAAAATTGCAATAATGATTACCGGTCTAGTTATCGATTGCCTAGGGACAAATAACTTTCTTGTGACAAAAAGCTCTCTACTAAGACTAACTTAGTTGCTTCTTCATCTAAACAGCCCCTAGTTTTTATTTACACACTCTTTATTATCTTGCAAACCTATCCTATCACGCCTACAAAGTAGTTCTAGTTTCATACTTGTTCTAGGTAAAGCGAACGTTAAGCGTGCGTAGAGTTGTATCGGTGGTCGATAGAACTTGAGGGAATATTTGTTCTACCTTTAGCTCCTCATTGGGTTCGACACTCTTACTTATCGAGAAAGGCTACAATTGATCCCCTATACTTGTGGGTTATCACGCCGCTTGGGAGGCCGGGCACCCGGAGTGTGGAGGCTCACGAGGCGGCACTCCTTGCCGCGGCCGTGGAGACCCCAGCACCGGTGGAGGGGGCGATTTCCCGCCCCCTTCTGGTGGAATATGCCCCCGCGGACGCAGCGACGCAGCTTCAGGAGGAGCCAGCCCCCGTGGGCCAACAGGCTGTGAAGTTGTCCGCCCTCGTCGTGCCTGAGGAGAAACTGGAGCCTCCAGCGCCCCAAGTCTGCCATGCCACTGCCCCCTTGGACATAGCACCCGCCGACGTGCTGGTGCCGCCTCCTGCTCAGGCCCTTGTGCTCGCGAATCGCAGCCCTCTGATCAGGCCCAGTGCCTTGGATGAGGCCTATACCGCGCTCGGCCGGATCCGGGCGGACCTTCAAGACGCCGACAGGCGCTCCCTCGCGAGGGAACGCCTGGGGCTTATTTCTGGGTGGCTCCAGGCCGACGCAGCCACCAAGATGTCCTGGGGTCGGGCTGAGGCTGCCACCGCGGAGAGCAGGAAGGAGGCCGCCGAAGCCAAGGAGGCTCACAACGCGGCGCTGGCCGAAGCAGCGTCTGCCGCGGAGCGCTGCGGCGAGGCAGAGGCCAACCTGAAGGCCCTTCAGGAGGAGAAGCCGCGCATGCACAGCGGCTCCTCCAGCGGGAGGAGTACCTCAAGGCCCGCGAGGCGAAGCTCGCCGATCACGACTCCGTGCTGTCCTAGGTGGCTGTTGACCAAGCCGCGGAGCGCGAGCGTCTGGCCAAGCTGAAGGAGGAGGTAGTAGAAGCCCAGACGTCCCATGCCCGGCATGTCTCCAATGTGATGGCCTAGCTGGATGCCTGGGAGAAGACCCTTGCTGCTGCTGAGAAGAAGGCGGCCGCGGAGCGTGATGTCTTCCCCTCCATCGAGCTCAAGCTTCGCTAGACGCTGCACTCCATCTGTAGGGGAGGATTCAAGGAGCCACTGGCGACTCCTAAGGGCGGCTACGTAGGGCTCTCCTCCAAGCTCGCTGAGGTGCTCGAAGGTGCTGTCGCCAAGGTGGACGCCATCCTGGAGGGCGAGTGCCGTGACCTTTTCTCCATGGCCGCGACGCGTGTCTTCAGCCACCTCTACCTTCGCGAGCCCGGCTTCAAATTCAACGCGGTGATCGTCCCGGTTGTCCGTGACGGATTCCGTGGACGTGCTGGTGAAGAAGTTCGCCTGCGTCCTCGACACCGGCCCCCCTGCGGTGGAGGCAAGCGGTGGCGACGAAGGCGTCGGTAGCGATGTTGATGACGAGCTCGCCGTGACTGGGACAAGCGGCGGCGACGTCCATGGCGATGACGGCTCCTCCCCCTAGATTTCAACCTGCAACATTTACCATGCCTCGTGGACGCATCAGACTTGTTTGAGTTTGCAAAACATTCAGTGCTTGTAATAACAGTTTGAACTCTATGATTTCCTTTCGTGCTTTGTTTCCTTCCTGCTTGCTTTTGTGCTCTGCATCGGCAGGGCCCAATCCCGCGCATACGTCGACCGCCGTTGGGGTGTCCGGATCACCAGGATGAGACGAAGGGGCAAGGGGCTACGTGACTAGTGAGGCCCCTGAGTTGCGATGCTCGGTGGTCCCCCTTGACGTGCGAGCAGACCTCATGAAGGAAACATGGTGACGATGAGGTTGATTTGGAGCTCCTTAGTACTCTGCATCGGCAGGGCCCAATCCCGTGCATACCTCAACCGCCGTTGGGGCGTCCGGATCGCCAGGACGAGACCAACGGGCGAGGGGCTACATGACTCGTGAGGCCCTTGAGTCGCGATGCTCAGGGGTCCCCCTTGATGTGCGAGCAGCTCCCATACCTTTCCTCGCTAGCTTTTGCCTGGGAGGGACGCGAGAAGACCAGGTGCCAGGGACCTGGTGAGGTGGCACGCGTAGGCATGGCCTGAGCGTAGCCCCGTCTACCCCCCTCGCGCATGCATCCCAGGGGAACGCTGCTTGACGGGGCCATTTGAAGAGGCGAGAGGCCATCCTGAGGTTGGTGCAGCCGCTAGGGCGCCCTCAATTGTTTATCCACCAGCGCGGAGCATGGGGCTTCCACTTGGCGTGGGCATAGCCGCTGAGCGACTGTGTCGTCCGCCAGCACGGAGCATGGGGCTTCCACTTAGCGTGGGCATAGCCGCTGAGCGACCGTGTCGTCCGCCAATGCAGAGCATGGGGCTTCCACTTGGGCATGGGCATAGCTGCTGAGCGACAGTGTCATCTGCTAGCGCGGAGCATGGGGCTTCCACTTGGGCGTGGGCATAGCCTCTAAGCAAACGTGTTGTCCGCCAGCGCGGAGCATGGGGCTTCCACTTGGGCGTGGGAAGGGAGCTCTGTGTTAGAGTCTCCGGGCGTGTACAACCCAATTTCGTTCGTACGCGTGACTGGCACGACAGGACTGGAGGAGGTGTATCTGGGCACCCGTGAGCCAGCGCAGGACTCACGAGGCCCTACCTCAAGGTGGGTTGCGCCTGGATTTCCTGGCGCGGGGCGCGCTTACGGGACCTATGTGATGGGGATAACCTGTGCCAAATGAATCTCCGGAGGCCATCGCATGAGAAGGCCAAACACCAAGGACCCCAGGAGGTGACGTGAACGGGGCCGGCCCGCCAGACAAAGCTCAGTCATTGGGTTTATCGACGCTGTAGGGACGAACCCGAGCACAAACGCCGTGGCCAGTCTTCTCATGCGACAAACCCGAGGAAAATGCACCCGGCGCGCGGCTCCCGCGACGGCGAAGCGCCGAACTGCAGTTATACGAACCATGCCGCGCGCCTTGACTCACCCACCCTCGATTAGCTCATGCGAGGACAAAGCACCATGGACCCCGGGAGGTGACGTGCACGAGACTAGCCCGCGAGACAGAGCTCGGTCGCTTGGATTTATCAACGTTGTAGGGACGGACCCAAGCACAAACACCGTTCCAGCCCTTAATCATGAGGTGGTCGAGGGCGGGGTTGTTAGGGCACAACGACATTCATGGTGACGAAGCACCAGGCATGCAGGTTGGAATACTTAGAAAACTCATCAAATGCAGAACTAATTCTGATACATGCGCAAAACGATACAGCTGCAGGGGCGGGCCCTAACAGCTTGACGATGATGCAGCCCGAGGGGCACCCTTAAATGAACAAACCAAAAGGTCACCTGGTAATGATGCTGCTGAAGCGTTGGGGCAGTTGTTCAAGCTTGATCCTCATGAGCCTGAGGGCTCCGGAGGATCGAGGGACCCGCGAGGCCCAGGGGGCTTGCGAGGGTCCGGGGCCTCCTGAAGGACCGCGCGGCGCCGGGCCTCATGAGACGCGTGCACGGCCTGCGCGAGGCGCTAGTACGTAGCACCCATGTTCACGAGGCCAAAGGGCATGCGAACGTAGCTGCAGGGGTAGCCCCCGCTGCGGCCGACACGCGATGGCCAGAAGAGGCCCTGTGATGCGACCCTGTTGAGGCCCAGGATGTCATGCAGACGCACAGCCCCCCGCCCACGTCGGGGGCGGCAGCTGCACTGGGTGGTGTGGGGCAACGCTCGCCGCGCACAGCCCGCGCCTCCTGAAGCTCCTCGATCGCATTGGTGATGAACTCCCGTGAGTCTGGCGCCTCGCACCGTGCTCCTTGCTTGCAGGGGCGTGCGTCGAAGCACGCCTCCAAGTGGTGCCCGAGCACCACCCTCGTCTCACCGGTCAGGTCGGAAGCTCTCCACCCCCGAGCCCGCCCTGAGGGAAGCGCCGGGCGTGCCTTCCTATGCGAGAGGGAGAGGCGCCCCAGCAGTGGACACGGGGCGTGAGGTGCCGTCATTGGGGATCTCTGTCCCCTGACGGCTCTTGGGGAGGAGCTGCTTCTTCTTCTTGGGTGAGTCCTCAGGAGGCAGGATGCCGCCCTCGTCGTCAGAATTTTCAGCCGCCGCTGCCTGGTAAGCGCGTTCGAGGGAGCAGACCGCATCCTTCTTGTTGGAAATATGCCCTAGAGGCAATAATAAATTGGTTATTATTATATTTCCTTGTTGATGATAATCGTTTATTATCCATGCTATAATTGTATTGATTGGAAACTCAAATACATGTGTGGGTACATAGACAACACTGTGTCCCTGGTAAGCCTCTAGTTGACTAGCTCGTTGATCAAAGATGGTTAAGGTTTCCTAGCCATTGACATGAGATGTCATTTGATAACGGGATCACATCATTAGGAGAATGATGTGATGGACAAGACCCAAACTGTAAACGTAGCATTTGATCGTGTCAGTTTATTGCTATTGTTTTCTGCATGTCAAGTATCTGTTCCTTTGACCATGAGATCATGCAACTCACTAACACCGGAGGAATACCTTGTGTGTATCAAACGTCGCAACGTAACTGGGTGACTATAAAGGTGCTCTACAGGTATCTCCGAGGGTGTCTGTTGGGTTGGCATGGATCAAGACTGGGATTTGTTACTCCGTATGACGGAGAGGTATCTCAGGGCCCACTCGGTAATACAACATCACAATGAGCCTTGCAAGCAATGTGACTAAAGTGTTAGCCACGAGATCTTGTATTACGGAACGAGTAAAGAGACTTGCCGGTAACGAGATTGAACTAGGTATAGTGATACCAACGATCGAATCTCGGGCAAGTAACATACCGAAGAACAAAGGGAACAGCATACGGGATTAACTGAATCCTTGACATAGAGGTTCGACCGATAAAGATCTTCGTAGAATATGTAGGAGCCAATATGGGCATCCAGGTCCCGCTATTGATTATTGGCCGTAGAGGTGTCTCGGTCATGTCTACATAGTTCTCGAACCCGCAGGGTCTACACACTTAACGTTTGGTGACGATTAGTATAATTGAGTTATTATGTTGGTGACCGAAAGTTGTTCGGAGTCCCGGATAAGATCCCGGACATGACGAGGATCTCCGGAATAGTCCGGAGGTAAAGATTGATATATGTGATAATAGTGTTTTGATCTCCGAAAGAGTTCCGGAGTTCACCGGAATGGGTTCCGGATGTTTACCGAAGTGTTCGGGTGCAGCAACACTTTATATGGGCCAAAGGGATAAAGCCCACGAGGTATTGGAAAGTGCAAAAGTAGTTTTGCTGCCGCGTAAACGGTACTACCGCTTGTGTGAAGCGGTACTACCGCCCGAGCGGTACTACCGCTTGTGTGAAGCGGTACTACCGCCCAAGCGGTACTACCGCTTGTGAAGCGGTACTACCGCTTGTGCGCGGCTGTGCACGGTTCGGCAGGGATCCGAGTTGGACTCTTTCCCTGCGGGCCAAACCGACCTTGTGCGGGCAAAACCGACCCGGAGGAGGCTTTTACTCCAAGTTTAGACCCCAAGGCTCAACATATAAATAGAGGGGCAGGGCTAGCACACGGGACACATCAAGATTTCCCCAAGCCGTGTGCGGCAACCCTAACCCTCTAGTTCCTCCGTCATAATCTCCGTAGCGCTTGGCGAAGCCCTGCAGAGATTGTTCCTCACCACCATCACCACGCCGTCGTGCTGCTGGAACTCAACCACTACTTCACCATCGCTCGCTGGATCGAGGAGGTGAAGGCGTCATCAAGCCGTACGTGTGTTGAACGCGGAGGTGCCGTCCGTTCGGCACTAGATCGGAAGGATCGTGATTGGATCGCGGGACGCTCGGCGATTTGGATCGCGAAGACGTTCGACTACATCAACCGCGTTTATTAACGCTTCCGCTTAGCGATCTACAAGGGTATGTAGATTCACTCTCCCTCTCGTAGATGCTCATCACCATGGATAGATCTTGTGTGTGCGTAGGAAATTTTTTGTTTCCCATGCAACGTTCCCCAACAGTGGCATCATGAGCCAGGTCTATGCGTAGATGAGATCTCGAGTAGAACACAAACGAGTTGTGGGCGTGGGTGTATACATATTGCTTGCCGTTACTAGTTGATATTTGATTCGGCGGTATTGTGAGATGAAGCGGCCCGGACCGACATTACGCGTACACTTACGCGAGACAGGTTCCTTCAACTGACATGTAATTTTGTTGCATAAAGATGGCTAGCGGGTGTCTGTCTCTCTCACTTTAGTTGAATCGATTTCAATGAAGAGGGTTCTTTTAGAAGATCAAAAAGCAATCACTACACCACGTTGTGGTTTTGCGTAGGTAAGAACGGTTCTTGCAAACCCGTAGCAGCCACGTAAAATTTGCAACAACAATTAGAGGACGTCTAACTTGTTTTTGCAGGGTATGTCGTGATGTGATATGGCCAATTACATGATGAGATATATGTGATGTATGAGATGATCATGTGATGTATAGAATATCACGACTTGCATGTCGATGAGTACGGCAACTGGCAGGAGCCATAGAGTTGTCTTTAATTATTGTATGACCTGCGTGTCAAGCATTAAGCGCTATGTAATGCTTTACTTTATCGCTAAACGTTAGCTATAGTCGTGGAAGCAACAGTCAGCGCGACAACCTTATGGCGACACGTTGATGGAGATCAAGATGATGGAGATCATGGTGTCATGCCGGTGACGATGGAGATCATGCCGGTGCTTTGGAGATGGAGATCAAAAGCACAAGTTCATGGCCATATCATGTCACTTATGATTTGCATGTGATGTTAATCCTTTTATGCATCTTATTTTGCTTAGGACGACGGTAGCATTATAAGGTGATCCCTCACTTAAATTTCAAGATAAATTGTGTTCTCCCCAAGTGTGCACCGTTGCGAAAGTTCGTCGTTTCGAGACACGCCGTGATGATCGGGTGTGATAGACTCTACGTTCGCATACAACGGGTGTAAGCCATGTTACACGTGCGGAACACTCGGGTTAAACTTGACGAGCCTAGCATGTACAGACATGGCCTCGGAACACAAGAGACCGAAAGGTCGAACATGAGTCATATAGTAGATATGATCAACATGAAGATGTTCACCATTGAAGCCACCTCAACTCACGTGATGATCGGACTTGAGTTGGTGGATTTGGATCATGTTACACTCGAATGATCGGAGGGATATCAATTTTAGTGGGAGTTTTTTAAATAATATGATTAACTAAACTCATTATCTAGAACAATAGTCTAAGTTGTCTTTGCTATATTTATGTTGTAGATCATGGCTCGCGCAGTAGCACCCCTGAATTTTAATGCGTTCCTAGAGAAAGCTAAGTTGAAAGATGATGGAAGTAACTTTGTGGACTGGGCCCGTAATCTAAGGATTATCCTTACGGCTTCCCAGAAAGCTTATGTCCTTGATGCACCGCTTGGTGATCCACCCGCTCCAGTTGAGTCTCTAGACGTTGTGAACGCCTGGCAGGCTCGTTCTGATGATTACTCAATAGTTCAATGTGCAATGTTGTATGGCTTAGAACCGGGACTTCAAAGACGTTTTGAACGTCATGGAGCATATGAGATGTTCCAGGAGTTGAAGTTTATCTTTCAGAAGAATGCCCGGATCGAGAGATATGAGATCTCCGATAAGTTCTATACTTGCAAGATGGAGGAGAACGGGTCTATCAGTGATCACGTGCTCAGAATGTCTGGGTACTCCACCCGTCTGGCTGAGTTAGGGATGCCCCTTCCGCCAGAGGCTATCACTGACAGAGTTCTTCAATCATTGCCACCTAGCTACAAGAGCTTCGTGTTGAACTATAACATGCACGGGATGAACAAGTCAGTCGCCGAGCTGTTTGCGATGCTGAAAGCCGCTGAGTCTGAAATTCAGAAGGAGCATCAAGTGTTGATGGTCAATAAAACCACTAGTTTCAAGAAAAATGGCAAGGGTAAGAAGGGTAACTCCAAGAAGAGTGGCAAAGCAGTTGCTCCTCTCGTGAAGAAACCCAAGGCTGGACCCAAACCAGAAACTGTGTGTTTTCATTGCAAGGGAACTGGACACTGGAAGCGGAATTGCCCCAAGTATTTGGCTGACAAGAAGGCGGCCAACAACAAACAAGGTATATATGATATACATGTTATTGATGTGTACCTTACCAACTCTCGTTGTAGTGCCTGGGTATTTGATACCGGTGCGGTTGCTCATATTTGCAACTCAAAACAGGAACTGCGGAATAGACGGAGGCTGGCAAAGGACGAAGTGACGATGCGCGTGGGAAATGGTTCCAAGGTTGATGTGATCGCCGTCGGCACGCTCGCTCTTCGATTACCGTCGGGATTAGTGATGAACCTAAATAAGTGTTATTTGGTGCCTGCGTTAAGCATGAACATTATATCTGGATCTTGTTTATTGCGAGACGGTTACTCATTTAAATCAGAGAATAATGGTTGTTCTATTTATATGAGTAATATCTTTTATGGTCATGCACCCGATGTGAGGGGTTTATTCTTATTGAATCTCGATAGTAATAATACACATGTTCATAACATTGATGCCAAAAGATGTAGAATTGATAATGATAATACCACTTTCTTGTGGCACTGCCGTTTAGGTCATATTGGCGTAAAACGCATGAGGAAGCTCCATGCTGATGGACTTTTGGAGTCACTTGATTTTGAATCACTTGACACATGTGAGCCATGCCTCATGGGCAAGATGACTAAAACTCCGTTCTCTGGAACAATGGAACGGGCAAGTGACTTATTGGAAATCATACATACTGATGTGTGCGGTCCGATGAGCATTGAGGCGCGCGGTGGTTATCGTTACTTTCTCACCTTCACTGATGACTTAAGTAGATATGGGTATATTTACTTAATGAAACACAAGTCTGAAATATTTGAAAAGTTCAAACAATTTCAGAGTGAAGTTGAGAATCATCGTAACAAGAAGATTAAATTCCTACGATATGATCGAGGAGGAGAATATCTGAGTTATGAGTTTGGCAGTCACTTAAGACAGTGTGGAATTGTTTCACAATTAACACCGCCTGGAACACCACAGCGTAATGGTGTGTCCGAACGTCGTAATCGAACCTTATTGGATATGGTGCGATCTATGATGTCTCTTGCCGATTTGCCACTATCGTTTTGGGGTTATGCATTAGAGACAGCTGCATTCACTTTAAATAGGGCACCATCGAAATCCGTTGAGACGACGCCATATGAACTTTGGTTTGGCAAGAAGCCAAAACTGTCGTTTCTTAAAGTTTGGGGATGTGATGCTTATGTCAAAAAGCTTCAGCCTGAAAAGCTGGAACCCAAAGCGGAGAAATGCGTCTTCATAGGATACCCAAAAGAGACAGTTGGGTATACCTTCTACCTCAGATCCGAAGGCAAAGTGTTTGTCGCTAAAAACGGAACATTTCTTGAGAAAGAGTTTCTCTCGAAAGAATTGAGTGGGAGGAAGATAGAACTTGATGAGGTTGTTGAACCTTTACTTCAACCTGAGAGTAGCGCAGCGCAGAAAGTTGTTTCTGTGGAGCCTACATTAGCTGAAGAGGAAGTTAATGATGATGATCATGAAGCTTTGGATCAAGTTGCTATCGAACCTCGTAGGTCGACAAGGACGCGTACTGCTCCCGAGTGGTACGGCAACCCTGTCTTAGAGGTCATGTTGTTAGACAACGATGAACCTACGAGCTATGGAGAAACGATGATGGGCCCGGATTCCGAGAAGTGGTTAGAGGCCATGAAATCCGAGATGGGATCCATGTATGAAAACAAAGTATGGACTTTGGAAGTATTACCTGAAGGGCGTAAGGCCATTCAGAACAAATGGATCTTTAAGAGGAAGACGGACGCGGACGGTAATGTCACCGTCTATAAAGCTCGACTTGTGGCAAAGGGTTTTTCACAAGTTCAAGGAGTTGACTACGATGAGACCTTCTCACCCGTAGCGATGCTTAAGTCCGTCAGAATCATGTTAGCAATAGCTGCCTTTTTCGATTATGAAATTTGGCAGATGGATGTCAAAACAGCGTTCCTTAACGGTTACCTTAAGGAAGAGTTGTATATGATGCAACCAGAAGGTTTTGTCGATCCAGAGAATGCTGACAAAGTTTGCAAACTCCAGCGATCCATTTATGGACTGGTGCAAGCATCTCGGAGTTGGAATCTTCGTTTTGATGAGGTGATCAAAGCGTTCGAGTTTATACAAGTTTACGGAGAAGCTTGTATTTACAAGAAAGTGAGTGGGAGCTCTATAGCGTTTCTAATATTATATGTGGATGACATATTGCTGATTGGAAACAATATAGAAATGCTGGAAAGCGTAAAGGAATATTTGAACAAGAGTTTTTCAATGAAGGACCTAGGAGAAGCTGCTTTCATATTAGGCATCAAGATCTATAGAGATAGATCAAGACGTTTAATAGGACTTTCACAAAGCACATACCTTGATAAGATTTTGAAGAAGTTCAAAATGGATCAGTCCAAGAAGGGGTTCTTGCCTGTTTTGCAAGGTGTGAAGTTGAGTAAGACTCAATGCCCAGTGACTGCAGAAGATAGAGAAAAGATGAGTGTCATCCCCTATGCTTCGGCCATAGGCTCTATCATGTATGAAATGCTGTGCACAAGACCCGATGTCAGCCTTGCCATAAGTATGGTCGGAAGGTTTCAAAGTGATCCAGGAATGGAACACTGGACGGCGGTCAAGAATATCCCGAAGTACCTGAAAAGGACTAAGGACAAGTTTCTCGTTTATGGAGGTGATCAAGAGCTCGTCGTAAAGGGTTACGTCGATGCAAGCTTTGACACTGATCCGGATGACTCTAAGTCGCAAACCGGATACGTATTTATTCTTAATGGGGGTGCGGTTAGCTGGTGCAGTTCCAAGCAAAGCGTGGTAGCTGATTCTACATGCGAAGCGGAGTACATCGCTGCCTCGGAGGCGGCGAAGGAAGGTGTCTGGATGAAGGAGTTCATGACAGATCTTGGAGTAGTGCCTAGTGCACTTAACCCAATGACTCTGTTTTGTGATAATACTGGTGCCATTGCTCTAGCCAAGGAACCAAGATTTCACAAGAGGACCAGACACATAAAGCGACGTTTCAATTCCATCCGCGATTACATCAAGGAGGACGACATAAATATTTGCAAAGTACACACGGATCTGAATGTTGCAGATCCGATGACTAAACCTCTTCCAAGGGCTAAACATGAACAACACCAGAACTGCATGGGTGTTCGATTCATTACAATGTAAATCACATAGTGATGTGAACTAGATTATTGACTCTAGTGCAAGTGGGAGACTGTTGGAAATATGCCCTAGAGGCAATAATAAATTGGTTATTATTATATTTCCTTGTTGATGATAATCGTTTATTATCCATGCTATAATTGTATTGATTGGAAACTCAAATACATGTGTGGGTACATAGACAACACTGTGTCCCTGGTAAGCCTCTAGTTGACTAGCTCGTTGATCAAAGATGGTTAAGGTTTCCTAGCCATTGACATGAGATGTCATTTGATAACGGGATCACATCATTAGGAGAATGATGTGATGGACAAGACCCAAACTGTAAACGTAGCATTTGATCGTGTCAGTTTATTGCTATTGTTTTCTGCATGTCAAGTATCTGTTCCTTTGACCATGAGATCATGCAACTCACTAACACCGGAGGAATACCTTGTGTGTATCAAACGTCGCAACGTAACTGGGTGACTATAAAGGTGCTCTACAGGTATCTCCGAGGGTGTCTGTTGGGTTGGCATGGATCAAGACTGGGATTTGTTACTCCGTATGACGGAGAGGTATCTCAGGGCCCACTCGGTAATACAACATCACAATGAGCCTTGCAAGCAATGTGACTAAAGTGTTAGCCACGAGATCTTGTATTACGGAACGAGTAAAGAGACTTGCCGGTAACGAGATTGAACTAGGTATAGTGATACCGACGATCGAATCTCGGGCAAGTAACATACCGAAGAACAAAGGGAACAGCATACGGGATTAACTGAATCCTTGACATAGAGGTTCGACCGATAAAGATCTTCGTAGAATATGTAGGAGCCAATATGGGCATCCAGGTCCCGCTATTGATTATTGGCCGTAGAGGTGTCTCGGTCATGTCTACATAGTTCTCGAACCCGCAGGGTCTACACACTTAACGTTTGGTGACGATTAGTATAATTGAGTTATTATGTTGGTGACCGAAAGTTGTTCGGAGTCCCGGATAAGATCCCGGACATGACGAGGATCTCCGGAATAGTCCGGAGGTAAAGATTGATATATGTGATAATAGTGTTTTGATCTCCGAAAGAGTTCCGGAGTTCACCGGAATGGGTTCCGGATGTTTAACGAAGTGTTCGGGTGCAGCAACACTTTATATGGGCCAAAGGGATAAAGCCCACGAGGTATTGGAAAGTGCAAAAGTAGTTTTGCTGCCGCGTAAACGGTACTACCGCTTGTGTGAAGCGGTACTACCGCCCGAGCGGTACTACCGCTTGTGTGAAGCGGTACTACCGCCCGAGCGGTACTACCGCTTGTGTGAAGCGGTACTACCGCCCAAGCGGTACTACCGCTTGTGCGCGGCTGTGCACGGTTCGGCAGGGATCCGAGTTGGACTCTTTCCCTGCGGGCCAAACCGACCTTGTGCGGGCAAAACCGACCCGGAGGAGGCTTTTACTCCAAGTTTAGACCCCAAGGCTCAACATATAAATAGAGGGGCAGGGCTAGCACACGGGACACATCAAGATTTCCCCAAGCCGTGTGCGGCAACCCTAACCCTCTAGTTCCTCCGTCATAATCTCCGTAGCGCTTGCCGAAGCCCTGCAGAGATTGTTCCTCACCACCATCACCACGCCGTCGTGCTGCTGGAACTCAACCACTACTTCACCATCGCTCGCTGGATCGAGGAGGTGAAGGCGTCATCAAGCCGTACGTGTGTTGAACGCGGAGGTGCCGTCCGTTCGGCACTAGATCGGAAGGATCGTGATTGGATCGCGGGACGCTCGGCGATTTGGATCTCGAAGACGTTCGACTACATCAACCGCGTTTATTAACGCTTCCGCTTAGCGATCTACAAGGGTATGTAGATTCACTCTCCCTCTCGTAGATGCTCATCACCATGGATAGATCTTGTGTGTGCGTAGGAAAATTTTTGTTTCCCATGCAACGTTCCCCAACACTTCTCATCGCAGGCGACCGTGATGACACCGCTGCACCCTGGCATCTTGAGGACATTGTAGCCATGGTGGGTTGCCGCCATGAACTTGGCGAGGGTAGGGTACCCGAGGATGGCGTTGTACGGGAGGTGGATGTGGGCGACGTCGAAGTCAATGAGCTCAGTGTGGTAGTTATCGAGCTTGCCGAAGGTGACTGGGAGGCGCACCTGCCCCAGGGGAGTGGTGGAGCCATCGGTCACTCCTGAGAAGGGCTTGGTCGGCATGAACTAATCATAGGGCACCTGAAGCGTCTCGAACGTCTCGACAGAGAGGACATTGAGCCCAGCACCACCATCGATGAGGGTCTTGGTAACGAGACATTGCTGATGGTGGGCGTGCAGAGCATGGGGAGCGCACCTGCGGCGGCCGAGCACTTGAGGTCATCCTTGGAGTCGAAGGTAATGGCGTACTGAGACCACCTGAGGGGACACGCGGCCTCGAGCTTCGGGAGGGCTGCGTTCACCTCACGAGAGAACTGCTTGAAGATGCGGTTCGAGGCAGGGGCCTAAGCACTGCCCAGGATGCAGGCGATCGCACGGGGTTCCTGGAAGCCCCAGCCCCATCATCCTGCTGGTTATCGTCATTTCTCCTTGGCGGCGGCGGCAGCGGAGGGAGGCCAGCATTGCCCTGAGGACGGACCTCGCGATGTTGATCGCGCAAGGGTCCGTCGCGAGGCTCGTCACGCCAGCGGTCCTCGTGAGGCTGGTCGCACCATCCTCACGTGGGTCGCGGTTGTCCCAGCGGCCTCCGCCACGGCCCCCTCTGTTGGCGTTCTGGGAAAGGGGGTACCCAGACCTGCCTGCCTGCGGCCCAGGGCATGGCCCACCTCGTCAGCCAAGCACAACCAGACGCAGCCCCACTCAAGACAAGGCCCTCGCGAGGACCCTAGGCTCGCGAGGAAGAGCAGCGCCAAGATCAGCAAGGGGTGGGCCTCCTCAGGCCCCCTCCGGAGCGGTGGAGATCTCTATGCAGAACCCGGCCTCAGGAGTCAAAGATGACGCAAGGAAGGACAGGCGGGCGCCAACACGCCAGGCGGGGCAGTTTCCCCTTTGGTGCAAAGGGAGCAAGGACATACGCGGGTTCCCTAAGTGCCCTCCAAAGGTTTCCATTCCGTTGCAACCAGACCACGACCACGAGCCCCGTAGGTCGGATGTCATCGCCGAGCCCACCTCTGCAGCATCAACAACTGCTTTGCAGGCGAAGACCACCTTTGGACAGGGCGGGGATGTACTCCTGTCCCCCTTCAAAATTGGCCGTTGTGGGATCCCTTCCCGCCATTTCGATAAGGGAAGAGGACCCGGGCCACCACTATATATAGAGGCTAGGCTGCACCGTAGAGAGGATCCCAACACAAAACTAGCAGAAGGCCAGGAACACCTCGGGAGCGCCCTCACGAGGCTCCTCAACACTATACTAGTTCATCCACCACACCTCCTCGAGAGGCAAAACACCAAAGCAGGAGTAGGGTATTACGCTTCGCAGCGGCCCGAACCTGGGTAAACCACTATGTTCATCTTCTTCCTCGTCATCATGCGAGTTCATCGTCTTAGCCATCGAGTAGCGAGCTTGGTAGGGCGAGGCTGCAGGGGATCTTCGCACACGCCCCTGTGTTCAAACCTTGAGGGTTTTGTGGAGCTCGAAATCCGACATTTGGCGCGCCAGGTAGGGGGCGTGTCGGAGCTTACCCACTCGCGGCCACAGTCGAGCCCCGGTTCGGCAACCCCATGGCGGACGAGATCCCCGACGCCGGCCGGCCCTCGGCGTGCGGTGGCACCGGGACGCGCAGGGCCGGCCCCGCGGTCGCCTGCATCCTCGGCGGGTCATAGGCGCCGCCCTCCGACCGCCATGTCAAGCGGTTCCTCCGTCGCGTGGAAGCGGTTCGGCCGCAGCCCGAGCCCACGCTACCCTGCACGTGGCCGGAGACCGACATCACCTTCGGCCCCGACGACCACCCCAAGACGACGATAGCCACCGGAACACTCCCCATGTTGTGCACGCCAACCATACACGGCATGGCCGTCTCCAGGACCCTCATAGACGGTGGCGCCGGCCTCAACGTCATCTCTGTTGAGGCCTTCGACGCGCTGTAGTTACCCCGTGACCAACTCGCGCCTTCAAGGCCCTTCTATGAGGTGGTTGGGGGGTCCGTTGTCCCCGTGGGGCGGGTGCGCCTCCCCGTCACCTTCGGCACCCGCTCTAGCTTCCACACCGAGCAGGTCGACTTCGGCGTCGCCCACATCCACCTCCCGTACAACGCGATACTTGGCTACCCTGCCCTCGCCCAGTTCATGGCGGCAACGCACCCGGGCTACAACGTCATCAAGTTGCCTGGGAGCGGCGGCATCCTCACCGTCGTGGGGGACGTCAAGGATGCGCCCCATGCGCTCATGCTCTCTTACAAAGCGGCGGCCGCGGCGCGCCCCAGTATAGGGGACACCACGCAGGCCACGGAGGACTCTGGGGGTGTCCTCGACGTCGCGCCGGTGAAGAAGAGGCAGCTGTTCTCCCAGAGTCGGGCGGAGACGAAGCATGTTCCTGTGGACGAAGGAAACCCTGGCCCTACCTTCACCATCGGTGCCGACTTGCCTCAGGATCAAGAGAGGGCCTTGGTGGCCTTCCTTCGTGCGAACAAGGACGCATTCGCGTGGATCGCCTCTGACCTGGTGGTGATCCCAAGGGACGTGATCGAGCAGCACCTCATGGTGTGCCCGAACGCACGTCCAGTGAAGCAAAAGGCAAGGAGGCAAGCTCAGGAGAAGCGGGCATTTATCGCCCAGGAGGTCGGCAAGCTGAAGGAGGCCGGGGTCATCCGGGAGGTGCGTTACCCGGAGTGGCTGGCCAACCCGGTGGTCGTCCCGAAGAAGTGCGGGAAGGAGCGTATGTGCGTCGACTTCACGAGCCTCAACAACGCCTGCCCCCAAGACCCATTCCCGCTGCCGCGCATCGATCAGATTGTGGACTCCACCGCGAGTGTGACCTCCTATGCTTCCTGGATGCCTTCTCGGGCTACCATCAGATCAAAATGGCGGTGGAGGACGTCGAGAAAACGGCCTTCCTCACCTCGTGCGGGGTATTCTGCTACACGTGCATGCCCTTCGGGCTGCGGAACGCCGGGGCAACCTTCCAGTGGCTGATGCACATCGCCCTGGTGCCGCAGCTCGGGAGGAATGGAGAAGCCTACGTCGACGACCTTGTGGTCTAGTCCAGGGCGGCCAAGACCCTGATCGAAGACTTGGAGGAGACATTCGCCAGCCTGAGGGAAGTGAACCTAAAGCTCAACCCCGAGAAGTGCGTCTTCGGGGTCCCCTTGGGCAAGCTGCTTGGTTTCCTGGTATCACACCGGGGAATCGAGGCGAACCCGGAGAAGGTCAAGGCCATAAGCAAGATGAGCGCGCCCCAGACCCTGAAGGAAATGCAGAAATTGGCGGGGTGCGTGACCTCCTTGGGGCGTTTCATCTCCAAACTCGGTGAACGGGCCCTGCCGTTCTTCAAGATCATGAAAAGGAAGGGCACTTTCGAATGGACCCCGGAGGCGGACGCAGCCTTCGAGGAACTCAAGCAGTACCTCACGAGCCCACCGGTGATGGTGGTGCCTCGCCCTCAGGAGCCCCTGCTGCTATACCTGGCTGCCACCCCCCACTCTGCCAGCGCTGCATTGGTGGCAGTCAGGGAGGAGCGAGCCGGCACGCGCGCCACATCGACGAGCCCCGGCGGGCCCCCAAGCATAGAACGAGGGGGCTCACAGGATTCCAAGGAGCCCGCTTCTCCCCAAGCCGGTGCTCCTGAGGCCCCAGCCGCGCGGACGGCCCCTGAAGCGCTCAACCCTCAGGAGGCCCCTGCCGCTCCGACGGCCCCCGAGGCGCCCAAGCCTCTTGGGCCCGCCACCGGGCAGGACACCGCAGGGGACCTCACCCTCGTCGAACACCCGGTGTACTACGTCAGTACAGTGCTGCGGGACGCACGCTCACACTACCCCATGCAACAAAAGCTCCTCCTAGCGCTTCTTGTCGCTTCGAGGAAACTGCGCCACTACTTCCAGGGACATCCCATCAAGGTCGTCTCTGCGTACCCCTTGGAGAAGGTCTTGCGCAACCCCAACGCGGCAGGAAGAGTCGACGAGCGGAACATCGAGCTGCAGGCCTTCAACATAGAGTTCAGCACGACCAGGGTCATCAAAGGGGCAGCCCTAGCGGACTTTGTGGCGGAGTGGATAGACGCCCCTGACCGGGGGCTGGACGGGAGCCAGTCCCTCACCCCTGGCGATGAGGCACCTGAGGGTTGGATCATGCATTTAGACGGAGCCTTCACACGCAAGGGACAGGAGACAAGCTCAGTTACGTTGTGCAGCTCTGTTTCCAGCACGGAGAGAAGGTCTCCAAAAACATCGCAGAGTACGAGGGCCTCATCGCTGGCCTCAAGGCGGCGGCGGCCTTGGGGATTCGGTGCCTCACCGTCATGGGCGACTCCCAGCTCCTCGTCAACTTCTCCAACAAAGAGTATACACCCAAGGACGAGCACATGGAAGCGTATTTGGAAGTGGTACGTAAGATCGAAAAATGTTTTCAGGGTTTGGAGTTGCAACACATCCCGCGCAGCGCGAACAAGGAAGCCGATGACATCGCCAAGAGGGCGTCGCGCCGCGAGCCCCAGGAGCCAGGCGTCTTCGAGGAGCGGCTCTTCAAACCCTCCGCGGCGCCACCCACTGAAGACCTGGCGCCACAAAGTAAGGAGCTCCCCCCAGCATCGCCCTCGGGGGCTCCGGACTGTGGCCAGGCCTCAGGAGCCCGACTACTCCTGGCCCTGGAGCCTCAGGCCGACAGCTGGATGCAGGAGTTCAGGGCGTACCTACTTCACGGCACGCTACCGGAAAAGGAGGAAGACGCAGAGCGCGTAGCACGGCAAGCCACAACCTACTATTTGTAGGATGGCGACTTGTACCGCAGGCGCCCGAACCACGTCGCGCTGCGGTGCATCTCCAAGGAGCAAGGGTGCGAGCTGCTGGCCGACATCCATGGAGGAGACTGCGGGCATCACTCCTCGTCGCGCACCGTTGCAGGAAAGGCGTTCCGATCAGGTTTCTCCTGGCCTTCGGCGCTTAACGACGCCATCGAGCTGGTCCGGTCTTGCGAGGCGAACCCAGAGAAGGTCAAGGCCATAAGCAAGATGAGCGCGCCCCAGACCCTGAAGGAAATGCAGAAATTGGCGGGGTGCGTGACCTCCTTGGGGCGTTTCATCTCCAAACTCGGTGAACGGGCCCTGCCGTTCTTCAAGATCATGAAAAGGAAGGGCACTTTCGAATGGACCCCGGAGGCGGACGCAGCCTTCGAGGAACTCAAGCAGTACCTCACGAGCCCACCGGTGATGGTGGTGCCTCGCCCTCAGGAGCCCCTGCTGCTATACCTGGCTGCCACCCCCCACTCTGCCAGCACTGCATTGGTGGCAGTCAGGGAGGAGCGAGCCGGCACGCGCGCCACATCGACGAGCCCCGGCGGGCCCCCAAGCATAGAACGAGGGGGCTCACAGGATTCCAAGGAGCCCGCTTCTCCCCAAGCCGGTGCTCCTGAGGCCCCAGCCGCGCGGACGGCCCCTGAAGCGCTCAACCCTCAGGAGGCCCCTGCCGCTCCGACGGCCCCCGAGGCGCCCAAGCCTCTTGGGCCCGCCACCGGGCAGGACACCGCAGGGGACCTCACCCTCGTCGAACACCCGGTGTACTACGTCAGTACAGTGCTGCGGGACGCACGCTCACACTACCCCATGCAACAAAAGCTCCTCCTAGCGCTTCTTGTCGCTTCGAGGAAACTGCGCCACTACTTCCAGGGACATCCCATCAAGGTCGTCTCTGCGTACCCCTTGGAGAAGGTCTTGCGCAACCCCAACGCGGCAGGAAGAGTCGACGAGCGGAACATCGAGCTGCAGGCCTTCAACATAGAGTTCAGCACGACCAGGGTCATCAAAGGGGCAGCCCTAGCGGACTTTGTGGCGGAGTGGATAGACGCCCCTGACCGGGGGCTGGACGGGAGCCAGTCCCTCACCCCTGGCGATGAGGCACCTGAGGGTTGGATCATGCATTTAGACGGAGCCTTCACACGCAAGGGACAGGAGACAAGCTCAGTTACGTTGTGCAGCTCTGTTTCCAGCACGGAGAGAAGGTCTCCAAAAACATCGCAGAGTACGAGGGCCTCATCGCTGGCCTCAAGGCGGCGGCGGCCTTGGGGATTCGGTGCCTCACCGTCATGGGCGACTCCCAGCTCCTCGTCAACTTCTCCAACAAAGAGTATACACCCAAGGACGAGCACATGGAAGCGTATTTGGAAGTGGTACGTAAGATCGAAAAATGTTTTCAGGGTTTGGAGTTGCAACACATCCCGCGCAGCGCGAACAAGGAAGCCGATGACATCGCCAAGAGGGCGTCGCGCCGCGAGCCCCAGGAGCCAGGCGTCTTCGAGGAGCGGCTCTTCAAACCCTCCGCGGCGCCACCCACTGAAGACCTGGCGCCACAAAGTAAGGAGCTCCCCCCAGCATCGCCCTCGGGGGCTCCGGACTGTGGCCAGGCCTCAGGAGCCCGACTACTCCTGGCCCTGGAGCCTCAGGCCGACAGCTGGATGCAGGAGTTCAGGGCGTACCTACTTCACGGCACGCTACCGGAAAAGGAGGAAGACGCAGAGCGCGTAGCACGGCAAGCCACAACCTACTATTTGTAGGATGGCGACTTGTACCGCAGGCGCCCGAACCACGTCGCGCTGCGGTGCATCTCCAAGGAGCAAGGGTGCGAGCTGCTGGCCGACATCCATGGAGGAGACTGCGGGCATCACTCCTCGTCGCGCACCGTTGCAGGAAAGGCGTTCCGATCAGGTTTCTCCTGGCCTTCGGTGCTTAACGACGCCATCGAGCTGGTCCGGTCTTGCGAGGCGAACCCAGAGAAGGTCAAGGCCATAAGCAAGATGAGCGCGCCCCAGACCCTGAAGGAAATGCAGAAATTGGCGGGGTGCGTGACCTCCTTGGGGCGTTTCATCTCCAAACTCGGTGAACGGGCCCTGCCGTTCTTCAAGATCATGAAAAGGAAGGGCACTTTCGAATGGACCCCGGAGGCGGACGCAGCCTTCGAGGAACTCAAGCAGTACCTCACGAGCCCGCCGGTGATGGTGGTGCCTCACCCTCGGGAGCCCCTGCTGCTATACCTGGCTGCCACCCCCCACTCTGCCAGCGCTGCATTGGTGGCAGTCAGGGAGGAGCGAGCCGGCACGCGCGCCACATCGACGAGCCCCGGCGGGCCCCCAAGCATAGAACGAGGGGGCTCACAGGATTCCAAGGAGCCCGCTTCTCCCCAAGCCGGTGCTCCTGAGGCCCCAGCCGCGCGGACGGCCCCTGAAGCGCTCAACCCTCAGGAGGCCCCTGCCGCTCCGACGGCCCCCGAGGCGCCCAAGCCTCTTGGGCCCGCCACCGGGCAGGACACCGCAGGGGACCTCACCCTCGTCGAACACCCGGTGTACTACGTCAGTACAGTGCTGCGGGACGCACGCTCACACTACCCCATGCAACAAAAGCTCCTCCTAGCGCTTCTTGTCGCTTCGAGGAAACTGCGCCACTACTTCCAGGGACATCCCATCAAGGTCGTCTCTGCGTACCCCTTGGAGAAGGTCTTGCGCAACCCCAACGCGGCAGGAAGAGTCGACGAGCGGAACATCGAGCTGCAGGCCTTCAACATAGAGTTCAGCACGACCAGGGTCATCAAAGGGGCAGCCCTAGCGGACTTTGTGGCGGAGTGGATAGACGCCCCTGACCGGGGGCTGGACGGGAGCCAGTCCCTCACCCCTGGCGATGAGGCACCTGAGGGTTGGATCATGCATTTAGACGGAGCCTTCACACGCAAGGGACAGGAGACAAGCTCAGTTACGTTGTGCAGCTCTGTTTCCAGCACGGAGAGAAGGTCTCCAAAAACATCGCAGAGTACGAGGGCCTCATCGCTGGCCTCAAGGCGGCGGCGGCCTTGGGGATTCGGTGCCTCACCGTCATGGGCGACTCCCAGCTCCTCGTCAACTTCTCCAACAAAGAGTATACACCCAAGGACGAGCACATGGAAGCGTATTTGGAAGTGGTACGTAAGATCGAAAAATGTTTTCAGGGTTTGGAGTTGCAACACATCCCGCGCAGCGCGAACAAGGAAGCCGATGACATCGCCAAGAGGGCGTCGCGCCGCGAGCCCCAGGAGCCAGGCGTCTTCGAGGAGCGGCTCTTCAAACCCTCCGCGGCGCCACCCACTGAAGACCTGGCGCCACAAAGTAAGGAGCTCCCCCCAGCATCGCCCTCGGGGGCTCCGGACTGTGGCCAGGCCTCAGGAGCCCGACTACTCCTGGCCCTGGAGCCTCAGGCCGACAGCTGGATGCAGGAGTTCAGGGCGTACCTACTTCACGGCACGCTACCGGAAAAGGAGGAAGACGCAGAGCGCGTAGCACGGCAAGCCACAGCCTACTATTTGTAGGATGGCGACTTGTACCGCAGGCGCCCGAACCACGTCGCGCTGCGGTGCATCTCCAAGGAGCAAGGGTGCGAGCTGCTGGCCGACATCCATGGAGGAGACTGCGGGCATCACTCCTCGTAGCGCACCCTTGCAGGAAAGGCGTTCCGATCAGGTTTCTCCTGGCCTTCGGCGCTTAACGACGCCATCGAGCTGGTCCGGTCTTGCGAGGCGAACCCGGAGAAGGTCAAGGCCATAAGCAAGATGAGCGCGCCCCAGACCCTGAAGGAAATGCAGAAATTGGCGGGGTGCGTGACCTCCTTGGGGCGTTTCATCTCCAAACTCGGTGAACGGGCCCTGCCGTTCTTCAAGATCATGAAAAGGAAGGGCACTTTCGAATGGACCCCGGAGGCGGACGCAGCCTTCGAGGAACTCAAGCAGTACCTCACGAGCCCGCCGGTGATGGTGGTGCCTCGCCCTCGGGAGCCCCTGCTGCTATACCTGGCTGCCACCCCCCACTCCGCCAGCGCTGCATTGGTGGCAGTCAGGGAGGAGCGAGCCGGCACGCGCGCCACATCGACGAGCCCCGGCGGGCCCCCAAGCATAGAACGAGGGGGCTCACAGGATTCCAAGGAGCCCGCTTCTCCCCAAGCCGGTGCTCCTGAGGCCCCAGCCGCGCGGACGGCCCCTGAAGCGCTCAACCCTCAGGAGGCCCCTGCCGCTCCGACGGCCCCCGAGGCGCCCAAGCCTCTTGGGCCCGCCACCGGGCAGGACACCGCAGGGGACCTCACCCTCGTCGAACACCCGGTGTACTACGTCAGTACAGTGCTGCGGGACGCACGCTCACACTACCCCATGCAACAAAAGCTCCTCCTAGCGCTTCTTGTCGCTTCGAGGAAACTGCGCCACTACTTCCAGGGACATCCCATCAAGGTCGTCTCTGCGTACCCCTTGGAGAAGGTCTTGCGCAACCCCAACGCGGCAGGAAGAGTCGACGAGCGGAACATCGAGCTGCAGGCCTTCAACATAGAGTTCAGCATGACCAGGGTCATCAAAGGGGCAGCCCTAGCGGACTTCGTGGCGGAGTGGATAGACGCCCCTGACCGGGGGCTGGACGGGAGCCAGTCCCTCACCCCTGGCGATGAGGCACCTGAGGGTTGGATCATGCATTTAGACGCAGCCTTCACACGCAAGGGACAGGAGACAAGCTCAGTTACGCTGTGCAGCTCTGTTTCCAGCACGGAGAGAAGGTCTCCAAAAACATCGCAGAGTACGAGGGCCTCATCGCTGGCCTCAAGGCGGCGGCGGCCTTGGGGATTCGGTGCCTCCCCGTCATGGGCGACTCCCAGCTCCTCGTCAACTTCTCCAACAAAGAGTATACACCCAAGGACGAGCACATGGAAGCGTATTTGGAAGAGGTACGTAAGATCAAAAAATGTTTTCAGGGTTTGGAGTTGCAACACATCCCGCGCAGCGCGAACAAGGAAGCCGATGACATCGCCAAGAGGGCGTCGCGCCGCGAGCCCCAGGAGCCAGGCTTCTTCGAGGAGCGGCTCTTCAAACCCTCCGCGGCGCCACCCACTGAAGACCTGGCGCCACGAAGTAAGGAGCTCCCCCCAGCATCGCCCTCGGGGGCTCCGGACTGTGGCCAGGCCTCAGGAGCCCGACTACTCCTGGCCCTGGAGCCTCAGGCCAACAGCTGGATGCAGGAGTTCAGGGCGTACCTACTTCACGGCACGCTACCGGAAAAGGAGGAAGACGCAGAGCGCGTAGCATGGCAAGCCACAGCCTACTGTTTGTAGGATGGCGACTTGTACCGCAGGCGCCCGAACCACGTCGCGTTGCGGTGCATCTCCAAGGAGCAATGGTGTGAGCTGCTGGCCGACATCCATGGAGGAGACTGCGGGCATCACTCCTCGTCGCGCACCCTTGCAGGAAAGGCGTTCCGATCAGGTTTCTCCTGGCCTTCGGCGCTTAACGACGCCATCGAGCTGGTCCGGTCTTGCGAGGCCTGCCAGTTCCACGCCAAGCAGATCCACCAGCCCGCGCAGGGCCTCCAGACCATCCCGCTGTCCTGGCCCTTCGCGGTCTGGGGGATGGACATACTGGGGCCCTTCCCGCGGGCAGCGGGCGGGTACCGCTACCTCTACGTCGCCATTGACAAGTTCACCAAATGGGTGGAGGTGGAGCCCGTGCGCACCATCCCCGTCAGATCAGCCGTCAAGTTCATCAAGGGCCTCGTAAGCCGATTCGGTGTCCCAAACCGCATCATCACTGACAACGGTTCGCAGTTCACAAGTAACCTCTTCAGGACCTATTGCACTAACCTTGGAACGCAGATATGCTACGCCTCGGTAGCCCACCCACGGAGCAACGGCCAGGCGGAGTGCGCCAACGCGGAGGTCCTGTGGGGCCTCAAGGCAAGGAGCTTCAAGAAGAAGCTTGAAGCTTGCGGCAGGGGTTGGGTCACGGAGCTTCAGTCCGTGCTGTGGTCCATCCGCACCACCGTGACTAAGCCCACCGGCGAGACCCCGTTCTTCCTCATCTACGGAGCTGAAGCCGTCCTCCCCCACGAGGTCAAGCATCGATCCCCACGGGTCTTGGCATTTGACGAGGAGCGTCAGGATGCCGCACGGGGAACGGACCACGTAATAATGAGTGGGCTGTATATGCCCGGAGCCCCCGAGGACGCGGAGGGGTTCCTTCCCACGCAATGTGGAAGCCACAGCTCCGCGCTGGCGGACAACACTGCCCTCCAATGACTATGCCCATGCAACGTGGATGCCCTACGCTTAGCGCTGGGGGAAGACGAAGAGGAAGACTAGTCTAGGTGCCGGACGCGGCTGTTATTTGCTCTTTTGATGTTTGGATTTGCCGACTTTTCTGGAACAAAACTCGGGGTCTTTTCCAAAATCGTGTTTTAAAGAAAAGGGTCAGGGATTTGTTTTCATCGCTGTTTCCTATCTTGGGTTCTTTCTCTTCGAGTCGAGCACTCGCCTGATCCCCTCCCCCTCGCACCCCGCGAGCGGGGGCTGGGGGGCACGGTGCTCGCACCTCGCCAAGGCCTTGGCGCCCGAATCCTCGCATGGTACTCTCGAAAGAGTCAGCAGGCGCGTGCCGCTTCATACTCGCTCGGGGGATCCACTCACGGCCTGATGCGACATCTTGGAGCCTCGGGAGGCTCGCCCCTCCCGGGGAAGGAAACAAAATTTTCTTTGGGGAACAGCTTGAGCGTCAAAGGGGGCTCCTGAGTAGCACGCCTTAGGAGCCTTATCGGTCATATAGCCACTCGCCCCTTGATGTCGTCCTTGGTGATCCGGTCGGCATCAAGGGTGTTGAGGCCTCACCTCGTGGTTGCGTCCTTGGTGATCTGGTCGTATATTACGGTGGTAGGGAAATGTGCGGGACTGGGACCTGCCGACGTAGAGCTGCTTCAGCGTCAACTCGGAGCCTCGGGCGTCCTGCCCCTCCCTGGGCAGGAAACGAAATTTTTCAGGGAGTTGCTTGAGCGTCAAAGGGGGCTCCTGAGCAGCACGCCTCAGGAGCCTTACCGGTCATATAGCCACTCACCCCTTGATGTCGTCCTTGGTGATCCGGTCGGCATCAAGGGTGTCGAGGCCTCACCTCGTGGTTGCATCCTTGGTGATCCGGTCATATATTACGGTGGTAGGGAAATGTGCGGGACTGGGACCTGCCGCTACTTGAGCGTCAAAGGGGGCTCCTGAGCAGCACGCCTCAGGAGCCTTACCGGTCATATAGCCACTCGCCCCTTGATGTCGTCCTTGGTGATCCGGTCGGCATCAAGGGTGTCGAGGCCTCACCTCGTAGTTGCGTCCTAGTGATCCGGTCGTACATTACGGTGGTAAGGAAATGTGTGGGACTGGGGCCTGCAGACGCAGAGTACCGAAAGGGCTCCCAACCTGCCACACTCGTAAGAAAGAAGAAGTCCACAGGACGTCCGGACTCCCCAAGCGCTGTAGCCACGCCTCCCCGACCCTGGAGCCTACCGCGAGCATGGCAAGCTAAGTACCCTAATCATGACCGGAAGGCGATCTCAACCAACAAGACGCAAAGACCAGGACACATGACAAAAGTGCTGATAAAAAGAGGCAAGCGCCCAAATTCATTACACGCCCGCAGGGCCTCCCTTGGTTCTTTGATTGCAGGAATAGGAAAAGAGGAGGAGAAAGAAAGTGAGAAAGCCCCCACGGGGGCTCCCGCCCCAGGAGCCCCGGCGCCGGCGCACCAGCGCTCACTCGGTGTCCTCCTCTTCCTTCACGGGCCCGTAGAGGCGCGCCGGCACGGACGCTCCTGGAGCGGAGGAGCAACGCCGCGACAACTGGCTACCCCCCGATGTCCGGGCACGCCGGCATGGCGGCGCATCATAGCTGCTGTCCCTCGGACTCCCCTCGGAGGGGGTGTCGCTGCTGCTGGAGGGCAAGCTCATCTCCAAGATCTCCGCGGCCGTCGTCTTCCGGGCAGCACCCCAGGCGCTCGCCCTCCCCCCCGAACATCTTGATAAAGAGCGTCGCCACCCCTTCGTACTTGAAGTGAAGGGTGCACCTCCCGTCCAGGCCACGGGAATGGGCAAACATCTGCCACCCGCGGTTCAGGTACACGTAACCCCCGGGGGTGACCTCGACCTCCACCCACGATGCCGCGCTGCAGCAGCCGTCGGCCTGCAGCCATAGGCCAGCAGGCCCCTCGGCCGGCAGTGCCCCTGCGAAGAAGCGCGGGAGTTGAAACCAAGCGGCCTCCGGCCTATCCGCCCACACCACGAACTGCTGGGCCGTGTCGGCCGAATGGAGCCGCGGGCGTGGCGGCCGGGTGGCCACCGCCGACCTCCCACCGTGGACATCGCCACCTCGACTACTGAGGCCGCCCGCTCTGGACGAAGCCCCACCGCGGCCGCCGATGGTAACCCCGGGACGCGTTGTAGCACGGTCGCGCCCACGGGGAACCACTGCCGGCATCGCGGCATGCTTCCGGGGACGACCGCGGCCCCTCCTGGGTAGCGGGGAGGCAGGGCTCTCCTCAGAGGCCTTTCCTTTCTCGGCGGTGGAGAACTTCCTCACTGAAGCCATGACTGGGAGAGTGGCGGCTTGGAGATTGGGAGGCAAAGAAGATGAAGATGTGTTGTGGGCTTCCTCGCCCTCGCCCGCTTATATACAACCAAGGGCTGACCGGCACCACCTCGCATCCCGGGAGGCGTGTGGCTTCTGAAGGGTCACATCCGCGTGGCCCGAGGAGTAGAGGCCCGAAGCAGCAGCATTCAAGGTAGGGCAATGATGGCCGGCGCTGCACACGGGCATCGCATCAGTTTGACTTGGGGCGGTTCCTGACACCCTCGGGGAGCGGGGGCGTCGCCGCGCAGGTGCTCGACGCATGTAAAGCCTGGCCCGCAGGTGTTTGGGGCCCGCGGCACTTCGGGCTGTCCTCAAGGCTTCGCCCGGAAGCCAGCTCGAGTGCGCCTTGGGCCCGGGGGCTACTGTCGGCGTTCTGGGAACGGGGGTACCCAGACCTGCCCGCATGCGGCCTAGGGCATGGCCCACCTCATCAGCCAAGCACAACCAAACGCAGCCCCACTCAAGACAAGGCCCTCGCGAGGACCCTAGGCTCACGAGGAAGAGCAGCACCAAGATCAGCAACCCCCCTCCAGAGCGGCGGAGATCTCTATGCAGAACCCGGCCTCAGGAGTCAAAGATGACGCAAGGAAGGACAGGCGGGCGCCAGCACGCCAGGCGGTGCAGTTTCCCCTTTGGTGCAAAGGGAGCAAGGACGTACGCGGGTTCCCAAAGCGCCCCCCAAAGGTTTCCATTCCGGTGCAACAAGACCACGACCACGAGCCCCGCAGGACGGATGTCATCGCCGAGCCCACCTCTGCACCATCGACATCTGCTTTGCAGGCGAAGACCACCTTTGGACAGGGTGGGGATGTACTCCTGTCCCCCTTCAAATTTGGCCGTTGTGGGATCCCTTCCCGCCATTGCGATAAGGGAAGAGGACCCGGGCCACCACTATATATAGAGGCTAGGCTGAACCATAGAGAGGATCCCAACACAAAACTAGCAGAAGGCCAAGAACACCTCGGGAGCGCCCTCACGAGGCTCCTCAACACTGTATTAGTTCATCCACCACACCTCCTCGAGAGGCAATCCACCAAAGCAGGAGTAGGGTATTACGCTTCGCAGCGGCCCGAACCTGGGTAAACCACCGTGTTCATGTTCTTCCTCATCATCGCGAGAGTTCATCGTCTTAGGCATCGAGTAGCGAGCTTGGTAGGGCGAGGCTGCAGGGGATCTTCGCACACGCCCCTATGTTCGAACCTTGAGGGTTTTGCGGAGCCCGAAATCCGACACCCTCCACGGCCATAGCCACGGTCGCCGCGCTCATCGCGGAGCACCCTGACCTCCTGGCAGTCGTTGGTGTTGTGGTTGTGAGTGTAGTGGAAGATGCAGAACGGGTGGTTGTCCTTGGGGGGCTCATCATGGTCACGACCGCGCTTCATCTCGGGCTCTGCTACCAGCACAGCGGGGCCCTTGCGCTTCGCCTCCTTAGCCTTGGCCTTCTTGTCTTTAGGGTCTACCTTCGGAAGATCGAGGAGGGAGAGGCGGCCCTCTTTGGCCCTTGCGCACTTGTTCGCCAGGTTGAACATCTCCAGGGCTGAACACAGATCGCCATGGATGGCGAGCTCCGCTTTCATCTTGATGTCCCTGACGCCATCGGTAAGCGCCGAGATGATGGCCCCATCCGACGCCTTCGGGATTTTGAGGCGAACGTTCGTGAAGCGTTATATGTACTTGTGCAGGGTTTCGCCCAGCTGCTTCTTCACACGCCGCAGGTCGTTCACTGCAAGGGCGCAGTCGCGGGTGCCCTGGAAGTTGGCGATGAAGCGCTCGCGGAGTTTGTCCCAGGAGGAGATCGATCCCTCCGGGAGGTTAAGGAGCCAGGAGAGCGCACCACCCTTGAGAGCCATGGGGAACCAGTTCGCCATGACTTTGTCGTCACCGCTTGCCGCCTTGATGCTCAGCGAGTAGAACTGGAGGAACTCCGCGGGGTCGGGGTGCCGTCATAGCGTGGAGGCAGGTCCGGCTTGAACTTGCCGGGCCAGGCGACACGGCGCAGCTTCGGGGTGAAGGCGCGGCAGCCCGCTGCGCTCACAGGCGCAGCGCGTGTGAGGGGAGCTTGGTCTTGGCGTCCGTGTGCCGCAGCCTCCGGTGGCGCACGGTCTTGATGCCGGCGCAGCAGTGCAGGGAGCGCACGCACGTCACCTCGTGGCTGTGGCACCACCTGGCAGCTTGCTTTATCCCATGCCTGCGCCGGTGCCCCATGTGGTAGGTTGCGCGGGCGCGCTTCGCGTCTGGGCTCGGGGTCGGCGCCGTGCAGAGAAGGAGGAGGAGGTGCGCCGTGAGCCACGTGGCCCGCCTGGGAGGGCGGGGGATGGAGCGAGAGGGAGGGCACCGGGACCTCACCGGCGGCGTTGACGAGCTCGTTGATGCAACCAAGCCAGTCGTCGTAGCGATCGTCGGCGGGCCGGTAACGCAGCAGCTCGCACACCATGAGCAGCGCAGCCTGCGCGTTAGCCGGCCCGTGGAGAGCATGGGAGGATGACACCCTAGTGGGAACGAGGGATGGAGTAGCGGTGCGTCCATCACGCCGCGCGGTGGGTGGCTGCGACGAGTCCTGCTGCTCGTGAGCGGCTAGGTCAGTGGCAGCGTTAGCTGCAGGAGAGACGGAGCGGCATGGGACTTCGCAGCCCACGGGCGCCGTCTGGGCGACGCGGGCAGCCCGGCGCTCGGTGCGGACTCGGCGGGCGTCGGCCATGGGAGCGACGAAGTGGAGACGAAGCAAAACTGGAGGGAGGATCACGACATGCCCCTACCTGGCGTGCCAAATGTCGGAATCGGGGCTCTTCAGACCCAAGAAGGTTCGAACTCTAGGGCGTGTGTGAAGATCTCAACCAGCTTTAGCCTCAAGCTCGCCACCTCGTCGAGGGTATGGAAGAAAAAAATGCCCGGTTTTTCTTTCTGGAAAGACAATATTTCTTTCATCCTTTTGCATTGAAATAACAAATTGAAATCAAAATAATATGATTCAACCTCAGACCCTTTTAAATATAGAAGACAATACGTGCGAGCGAACAAGAAGATGAACACAAAGATTTTAGCCAGGTTCAGGCCACCTTGCGATGTAAAACCCTACTCCTGCCTTTGGTGGATTGGCCTCGCGTGGAGATTTGGGGATGAACTAGTACAGTGGTTGAGCGACCTCGCGAGGGCTCTGAGGTGAGGGTGGATCGATCGGTCTCCCTCTTCTACGGTGGAGGCTAGTCCCTATTTATAGTGGCCTTGGTCCTCTTCCCTTATTGCACAGGCGGGAAGGGATCCCACAATGGCCAATTTTGAAAGGGGACAAGAGGTACATCTTATCCTGACGAAAGGTGGTCTTCGCCTGCAAAGCTTCTTGACGTGACACAGAGGTGGGCTCGGCGATGACATCCGTCCTGCCGAGCTCGTGGTCTTGGTCTTGTTGCACTGGAATGGAAAACTTTGGAGGGGGGATCCCTTGGGAACCCGCGTACGTCCTTGCCTCCTTAGCACAAAAGCGGAAACTGTCCCCTCTGCGCCCGCTGGCGCCCGCCTGGCCTTGGTCGTCATGGCTCATGTCATCCCAGCCTCCTGAGGCTGGGTACCTACATAGAAATCTCCGCTCCTCGGGAGGCAGCCTGGGGAGGCCGCTCCTCTAGAGGTCTTGGCGTTGTTCGCCTCGCGAGGCCAGGGCCCTCACGAGGGTCTTGTCTTGGGGGGTTTGCTGCCAGGCTGTACCGGGCCGTCGAGGTGGGCCACGCGCTGGGCCGCAGGCAGGCAGGTCTGGGTACCCCCGATCCCAGAACACTGGCAAGCTTGTTTGTAATCATATTCTTTTCAGTAGCATCAAGCCTTTGCATAACATGTTCCAAGGTCAAATTTGTTTCGTTAACAACAATAGGTGGTGACCCTACAAGATTTTCAATTGCGGTGTAGGCATCCAAGGTGTGACACATTAAGAAATTCCCACCGGTGATGGTGTCAAGTACGAACCTATACCAATTGGTCACACCAACATAAAAATTGTGAAGCAAAGTAGTGGTAGATAACTTTTTGGTTGCTTTTTTTTGACCAAAGCAAGTCCTATACCATGCTGATACGTCCATTTTGCATCATGATTTCCTACTGTTATTTATAATGTTTTGTTGAATAATAATGCTTTAGGGAGTGATTCTAATGCCTTTTCTCTCATAATATGCAAGGTTTACACAAAGAGGGAGAATACCGGTAGCTGGAATTCTGGACCTGAAAAAGCACACCGGAGATACCTATTCTGAACATCTCCAAACAAGCTGAAACTTTACGGAAAATATTTTTGGAATATATTAAAAATACTGGAGCAAATAACTACCGGAGGGGCCCACCCTGGTGGGCACAAGACACTAGGGCGTGCCAGGCCCCCCAGGCGCGCCCTCGTGGCTTGTGCCCTCCTCGTCCCACCTCCACTTTCTGGACGGAACGCCGCAGTCTCGAGGCGGAACTTGGGCAGGAGCACTTTTGCCCTCCGACGGAGCGATTCTGCCAGGGGAACTTCCCTCACGGAGGGGGAAATTGAAGCCATCGTCATCACCAACACCCCTCTCATCTTGGGGAGGCCAATCTTCATCAACATCTTCAACAGCACCACCTCCTCTCAAACCCTAGTTCATCTCTTGTGTTCAATCTTTGTACCAGAACCTCAGATTGGTACCTGTGGGTGACTAGTAGTGTTGATTTCATCTTGTAGTTGATTACTATATGGTTTATTTGGTGGAAGATTATATGTTCAGATCCATTATGCTATTCAATACCCCTCTGATCTTGAGCATGAATATTATTTGTGAGTAGTTACCTTTGTTCTTGAGGTCATGGGAGAAGTCATGTTGCAAGTAATCATGTGAATTTGATATGCGTTCGATATTTTGATGATATGTATGTTGTGATTCCCTTAGTGGTGTCATGTGAACGTCGACTACATGACACTTCACCATACTTGGGCCTAAGGGAATGCATTGTGGAGTAGTTATTAGATGATGGGTTGCTAGAGTGACAGAAGCTTAAATCCTAGTTTATGCGCTACTTCGTAAGGGGCTGATTTGGATCCAAACGTTTAATGCTATGGTTAGATTTTATCTTAATACTTTTCTCATAGTTGCGGATGCTTGCGAGGGGGTTAATCATAAGTGGGAGGTTTGTCAAGTAAGAACAGCACCCAAGCACCGGTCCACCCACATATCAGATTATCAAAGTAGCGAACACAAATGAAACCAACATGATAAAAGTGACTAGACTAAATTTCCGTGTACCCTCAAGAACGCTTTGCTTATTACTAGATACTGTTCTGGCCTGTCCTTTGCCACAAAAGGATTGGGCTACCTTGCTGTACTTTGTTTACCATTACCGTTACTTGCTCATTACCAATTATCTTGCTATCAAACTATCTGTTACCTACAATTTAAGTGCTTGCAGAAATTACCTTGCTGAAAACCGCTTGTCATTTCCTTCTGCTCCTCATTGGGTTCGACACTCTTACTTATCGAAAGGACTACGATTGACCCCCTATACTTGTGGGTCATCAAGACTCTTTTCTGGCACCGTTGCCGGGGAGTGAAGAGCTCTTGGTAAGTGGAAATCGATAAGGAAAAACTTATACTACGTGCTGAAATTTATTGTTACTTGCTACTATGGAAAACAATCCTTTGAGGGGTTTGTTCAGGGTATCTTCACCTCGACCGGAATCACAATTAGTTGCCCCTCAACCTACTGCACCTACTGAAAATATTTGTTATGAAATTCCTTCGGGTATGGTAGAACAACTGCTTGCTAAACCTTATGCAGGAGATGGAACTGAACACCCTGATATGCACCTATTATATGTGAACGAAATTTGTGGATTATTTAAGCTTGCAGGTTTACCCGGAGATGAAGGTAACAAGAAAGTTTTCCCTTTATCTTTGAAGGGAAAAGCATTGACATGGTATAGGATATGTGATGATATTGGATCATGGAACTGGAATTGATTGCAATTGGAATTCCATCAAAAGTTTTATCCTATGCATCTAGTTCATCGTGATCGGAATTATATAAATAATTTTTGGCCTCGTGAAGGAGAAAGTATCGCTATAGCTTGGGGGAGGCTTAATTCAATGTTATATTCATGCCCCAATCATGATACCCCGAGAGAAGTTATTATCCAGAATTTTTATGGTCGGCTTTCTCGTAATGATCAATCCATGCTCGATACTTCTTGTATTGGTTCTTTTATGAAGAAGACTATTGAATTAAAGTGGGATCTCTTAGAAAGAATTAAACGCAACTCTGAAGATTGGTAACTCGACGAAGGTAATGAGTCAGGTATAAAGCTTAAGTTTGATTGTGATAAATCTTTTATGAATACCGATGCCTTTCACAAGTTTAGCACTAAATATGGCCTTGACTCTAAGATAGTAGCCTCTTTCTGTGAAGCATTTGCTACTCATGTTGATCTCCCTAAGGAGAAGTGGTTTAAATATCATCCCCTATTAAATAAGAAATTAAAGAACCGGTTATAACTAAAGATGAAACCATCATTTACAATGTCGATCCAGTTGTGCCTACCGCTTATATTGAAAAACCACCTTTCCCTGTTAGGATAAAGGAACATGCTAAGGTATCAACTGTGGTTCGCAAGAGTAATATTAGAGCACCTAAGCCCCCTGAGCAAATTAAAGTAGAACCTAGTGTTGCTATGGTTAAAGATCTCTTGGTAGGAAATATTGATGGGCATGTTATCTACTTCTGTGATGAAACTGCTAGAATTGCCTAACCTGAGGAAAAAGATAAACATAGACCCGTAGTGGGCATGCCAGTTGTATCAGTCAAAATAGGAGACCATTGCTATCATGGTTTATGTGATTTGGGTGCTAGTGTGAGTGCTATTCCTTTTACCTTGTACCAAGAAATTATGAATGAAATAGCACCTGCTGAAATAGAAGACATTGATGTTACTATTAAACTTGCTAATAGAGACATCATCACACCACTTGGGAATGTTAGAGATGTTGAAGTCTTATGTGGGAAAGTAAAATATCCTACTGATTTTCTAGTTCTTGGTTCCCCACAAGATGACTTTTGTCCCATTATCTTTGATAGACCTTTCTTGAACACCGTCAATGCTAAGATAGATTGTGAAAAACAAACTGTCGGTGTCAGTTTTGGGGATGTGTCTCATGAGTTTAATTTTTCCAAGTTTAGCAGACAACCTCGTGAAAGAGAATTATCTAATAAGGATGAAATAATTGGTCTTGCTTCCATTGTCGTGCCTCCTACTGATCCATTAGAACAATATTTGCTTGACCATGAAAATGATATGCACTTGCGTGAAAGAAATGAAATAGATAAAATTTTCTTTGAATAGCAACCCCTCCTGAAACACAATTTGCATATTGAAGCTCTTGGAGGTCCTCTTCCACCTAAAGGCGATCCTGTGTTTGAATTAAAGCAATTGCCTGATACTTTGAAGTATGCTTATCTTAATGAGAAAAAGATATATCCTGTTATTATTAGTGCTAACCTTTCAGAACATGAAGAAGAAAGATTATTAAAAATTCTGAGGAAGCACCGGGCTGCTATTAGATATACTCTTGATAATCTTAAGGGCATTAGTCCCACTCTATGTCAGCGCAAGATTAATATGGAACCTGATGCTAAACCCGTTGTTGATCACCAACGGCGATTGAATCCTAAGATGAAAGAAGTGGTAAGAACTGAAATATTAAAGCTTCTGGAAGCAAGTATAATCTATCCCATAGCTGATAGTATATGGGTAAGTCCTGTTCATTGTGTCCCTAAGAAAGGAGGTATTACCGTTGTTCCTAATGATAAAAATGAACTCATTCCACAAAGAATTGTCACCGGCTATAGAATGGTAATTGATTTTAGAAAATTAAATAAAGCTACTAGAAAAGATCATTACCCCTGCCTTTCATTGATCAAATGCTAGAAAGATTATCTAAGCACACACTTTTGTTTTCTGGACGGATATTCTGGTTTCTCTAAAATACATGTATCACAATCTGATCAAGAGAAAACCACCTTTACTTGCCCTTTTGGAACCTATGCTTATAGACGTATGCCTTTTGGTTTATGCAATGCACCTACTACCTTTCAAAGATGTATGATTGCTATATTCTCTGATTTTTGTGAAAAGATTGTGGAGGTTTTCATGGATGATTTTTCCGTTTAGGGAACTTATTTTGATGATTGCTTAAGCAACCTTGATCAAGTTTTGCAGTGATGTGAACAAACTAATCTTGTCTTGAATTGGGAGAAGTGCCACTTTATGGTTAATGAAGGTATTGTCTTGGGGCATAAAATATCTGAACGATGTATTGAGGTGGATAAAGCTAAAGTTGATGCAATCGAGAAAATGCCATGTCCTAAAGATATTAAAGGTATTCAATGTTTCCTTGGTCATGTTGGTTTCTATAGGAGGTTCATTAAAGACTTCTCTAAAATTTCTTGGCCTCTTACTAATCTTTTGCAAAAGGATATCCCTTTTGTTTTTGATGATGATTGTGTGGAAGCCTTTGAAACACTCAAGAAAGCCTTAACTTTTGCACCTATCTTCCAACCACCTGATTGGAACTTGCCTTTTGAAATTATGTGTGATGCTAGTGATTATGCTGTTGGTGCTGTTCTAGGACAAAGAGTTGATAAGAAATTGAATGTTATCCATTATGCTAGCAAAACTCTAGACAGTGCCCAGCGAAATTATGCTACTACTGAAAAAGAATTTTAAGCAGTTGTGTTTGCTTGTGATAAATTTAGATCCTACATTGTTGACTCGAAAGTTATTGTTCACACCGGTCATGCTGCTATAAAATATCTTATGGAAAAGAAAGATACTAAACATATACTCATTAGGTGGGTTCTCTTGCTTTAGGAATTTGACTTACATATTGTTGATAGGAAGGGAGCTGAGAACCCCGTAGCTGATAACTTGTCTAGGTTACAAAATATTCTTGATGACCCACTACCTATTGATGATAGTTTTCCTGATGAACAGTTAGCTGCAATAAATGTTTCTCAACACACTCCTTGGTATGATGATTATTCTAACTACATTGTCGCTAAATATATACCACCTAGCTTCACATACCAACAAAAGAAAAAATTCTTCTATGATTTAAGACATTACTTTTGGGATGACCCACACCTATATAAAGAAGGAGTAGATGGTATTAATAGACGTTGTGTACCTGAGTATGAACAGGAACAAATCCTATGGAAATGTCATTCCGAAGCTTATGGAGGACATCATGCGGGAGATAGAACTGCTCACAAGGTATTGCAATCTGGTTTTTATTGGCCTACTCTCTTCAAAGATGCCCGTAAGTTTGTCTTGTCTTGTGATGAATGTCAAGAATTGGTAATATCGGTAAGCGTCAGGAAATGCCTATGAATTATTCACTTGTTGTTGAACCATTTGATGTTTGGGGTTTTGATTATATGGGACCTTTTCCTTCCTCTAACGGGTACACTCATATTTTGGTTGCTGTTGATTATGTAACTAAGTGGGTAGAAGATATTCCAACTAGTAGTGTTGATCACAACACCTCTATTAAAATGCTTAAAGAAGTTATCTTCCCGAGGTTTGGAGTCCCTAGATACTTAATGACCGATGGTGGTTCACACTTTATTCATGGTACCTTCCGTAAGATGCTTGCTAAATATGATGTTAACCATAGAATCGCATCACCATATCATCCTCAATCTAGTGGTCAAGTTGAACTTTGCAATAGAGAAATAAAATTAATATTACAAAAAACTGTCAATAGGTCTCGAAAGAATTGGTCTAAGAAACTAGATGATGCACTTTGGGCAAATAGAACAGCTTATAAAAATCCTATGGGTATGTCTCCATACAAAATGGTATATGGAAAAGCTTGTCATTTGCCTCTAGAGTTAGAACATAAAGCATTTTGTGCAATTAAAGAACTCAATTATGATTTCAAACTTGCCGGTGAGAAGAGGCTATTTGATATTAGCTCACTAGATGAATGGAGAACCCAAGCCTATGAAAATGCCAAACTATTCAAAGAAAAAGTAAAAAGATGGCATGACAAAAGAATCCAAAAGCGGGAATTCAAAGTAGGAGACTATGTTATTTTGTTCAACTCTCGTCCAAGATTTTTTGCTGGTAAGCTTCTCTCCAAATGGGAAGGACCATATATTATCGAAGAGGTTTATCGTTCTGGAGCTATCACGATTACTAATGCCGAAGGTACTAACCCAAAGGTGGTCAATGGACAAAGAATTAAGCACTATATATCAGGAATGCCTATTAATGTTGAAAGCAATGTTATTCAAACCGTGACACTGGAGGAACACATAAAACAAACCTTCCGGAACATTCCAGAATTCTGAAAAATCCGCAAAAATATTTTCTGTCGGTTTTGGAATATTAGAAAAATATGAAATAAACCGGAAGGCAACCGAGGTGAGCACGATACACTAGGGCGCGCCAGCCCTACCAGGCGCGCCCCGGTGGGTTGTGCCCACCTCGGACACCTTCCTGACTCTGTTTTCCTTCCATATGCTTGCTTTCCAAGAATAAAAATTCTCTATATATACCCCCGACTATTTTGATGATCGCATCGCAGAAAAATCCTCTGTTCTTGTTTCGTGCTGTTTTTCTTGGCAGATCTGAAAATATGTCATCTCAAGATTCAGAGGGGGGAGCTATGTTGCTGACTATATTGCAAACCCCAAGATCTAGGGAGAAGTGGAGCACTATGGATGGACCTCGGGCGAGGAGGAAGACGCTGCCATGAAGGAAACAAAGGATGATAGCTCTGAGGAGGAGGATGACCCGCTACCTCAACCCGGAGACATGCATGTGGAGTTCAAGAAGTCAAGCCTCCCTAGAGGACACAAACCTGAGGTTCAATTTATTCCATCTCATTTTCTGCAGGAGAGCAAGGCGGCATTATGCAAAAAGATATTAAAGCTCGAGTTGGAGAATGATGATCTAAGGGAGTAAAATTTTATGCTCAAATATAAGTTGAATAAGAAGGCCATTTCATCACCACCACCAAAGGAGACTTGAGCACACGGGTATGGGCACTCCCCATGGCTTGAGCCAAGCTTGGGGGAGGTGCCCCGGTATCGTATCACCATCACTTTTATTGACCTTTACCTATTTTAGTTTGATCTTTAGTTTCCTTTGGATTTAGTTCAATAAGAGTTTAGCATGATCTATTTTCGTGTGTTAGTTTCGTGGTCTATCTATCTATGTAATTGAGTGGGAGTTATATAATAAAGTTTGGTTTGAGCTTTTGGATCTTTACTTTCTTGTTGCAATCAAAATAAAAGGAAAGAGAAATAAATGAAAAGAATCATATGCTAATCTTATGGTAAGTAATGACATCACATAAAGAAAAGTATAAGTGGTAAAATTTATTGGAGATTGACAAACATAGCATTAGTCAATGATGCAATTCATGAAAGAATTAATAAGTGAAGAGAAGATTCACATGCAAATACACTATCTTCGACATCTTTTATGATTGTCAGCCCCCATTAAATATTGTATGTCAAAATTGTTGAAGTTGGACAAGGAAGACAACGTAATGATTTATGTTTGTTCATATTCACATAGAAGTTATATTGTCATAGATACTTCAGCATGTGGTGCTTGCTCAATATCTTTGCTAGCCAAAAATTCCGCACTAAGTAGAGATACTACTTGTGCATCCAAAAACCCAAAACCCAAATTCATGTTTTGAGAGTCCACCATACCTACCTATGGGTCGAGTAAGATCCTTCAAGTAAGTTGTCATCAGTGCAATAAGGCAATAAAAATTGCTTCTAAATGTGTTTTGATCAATTAGTGTAAGAGAAAATTGAGCGCTATAAGAACTTATGATAGCAAAGTAAAAAAAGCGACGGACTACATAATAAAGGTTGCTATCATAGGGGGCAATATAGCATCACGTTCTTTTACATTAAGGGATTGGGCATACAAACCAAAAAGCGTTTGACAACCTCTGCTTCCCTCTGCGAAGGGTCTATCCTTTACTTTTATGTATTTACTTTTATGCAAGAGTCAAAGTATTCTTCCCTAATGTGGTGAGGAAAGATCTAGGCACATATATCCGGTTGGATGTGAGTGAGCATTAGTTATTATTGTTGACATCACCCTTGAGGTGAATACGTTGGGAGGCGAAACTCTAAGCCCCTATCTTTCTATGTGTCCGGTTGAAACTTTTTGCTCATGGGTATGCTGTGAGTGTTAGCAATCATAGAAGACTAAATGATAGTTGAGTATGTGGACTTGCCAAAAGGCTCCGACACGAGACCCTTCGTGAAAATATGATGAATTGTAGTTGCAAAGTTGACTGAGAACATAGTTTGTTGGTTTTCAATAAGGTTTATGCTTTATACCTCTATGTTGTGATGAATTGTTACTTATACATGAGAAGTTATATGATGAAAGTATATGAATAAGTTTTATGATAGAGTTTGTTGTTGTTATGTTAATAAGCATGATGCTACTATGTCCGTATTTTGTTTTTATCGACACCTCTCTCTCAAACCATGTGGACATGCTTTTCAATATCGCCTTTCGCTTGAGGACAAGCGAGGTCTAAGCTTGGGGGAGTTGATACGTCCATGTTGCATCATGGTTTCCTACTGTTATTTATAATGTTTTGTTGAATAATAATGCTTTAGGGAGTGATTCTAATGCCTTTTCTCTCATAATATGCAAGGTTTACACAAAGAGGGAGAATACCGGCAGCTGGAATTCTGGACCTAAAAAAGCACATCAGAGATACCTATTCTGAACATCTCTAAACAAGCTGAAACTTTACGGAGAATATTTTTGGAATATATTAAAAATACTGGAGCAAATACCTACTGGAGGGGGCCACCCTGGTGGGCACAAGACACCAGGGTGCGCCCTGGTGGGTTGTGCCCTCCTTGGCCCACCTCCGGTGCCCATCTTCGGGTATATAAGGTCTTTTTCCCGAGAAAAAATAAGGAGATGACTTTCGAGATGGAACACCGCCGTCTCAAGGCAGAACTTAGGCAAGAGCATTTTTGCCCTCCGGCGGAGCGATTTCGCCGGGGGAACTTCCCTCCCGGAGGGGAAAATCGAAGCCATCGTCATCACCAACACCCCTCTCATCTTTGGGAGGCCAATCTTCATCAACATCTTCAACAGCACCATCTCCTCTCAAACCCTAGTTCATCTCTTGTGTTCAATTTTTGTACCGGAACCTCAGATTGGTACCTGTGGGTGACTAGTGTAGTGTTGATTACATCTTGTACTTGATTACTATATGGTTTATTTGGTGGAAGATTATATGTTCAGATCCATTATGCTATTCAATACCCCTCTGATCTTGAGCATGAATATTATTTGTGAGTAGTTACCTTTGTTCTTGAGGTCACGGGAGAAGTCATGTTGCAAGTAATCATGTGAATTTAATATGCGTTTGATATTTTGATGATATGTATGTTGTGATTCCCTTAGTGGTGTCATGTGAACGTCGACTAGATGACACTTCACCATCCTTGGGCCTAAGGGAATGCATTGCGGAGTAGTTATTAGATGATGGGTTGCTAGAGTGATAGAAGCTTAAACCCTAGTTTATGCGCTACTTCGTAAGGGGCTGATTTGGATCCAAACGTTTAATGCTATGCTTAGATTTTATCTTAATACTTTTCTTGTAGTTGCAGATGCGTGCAAGGGGGTTAATCATAAGTGGGAGGTCGTTCAAGTAATAACAGCACCCAAGCACCGGTCCACCCACATATCAGATTATCAAAGTAGCGGACACAAATCAAACCAACATGATAAAAGTGACTAAACGAAACTCCCGTGTACCCTCAAGAACACTTTGCTTATTACTAGATACTATTCTGGCCTGTCCTTTGCCACAAAAGGATTGGGCTACCTTGCTGCACTTTATTTACCGTTACCGTTAATTGCTCGTTACCAATATGATCTTGCAAAGCAATATGACGATGAACGAACTAGTCATGTGAAGTGACGATGGAATTGGCATGGCAATATATCTCGGAATGGCTATGAAAATGCCATGATAGGTAGGTATGGTGGATGTTTTGAGGAAGATGTAATAAGGCTTAGGTGCAACAGAGCGTATCATGTCATGGGATTTGTATGCACTGGCGAAAGTTGCACCGATCCTCGAGGTGAGAACGGGCTATGCACGGTACCGAAGAGGCTAGCAAATTATGAAAAGGTGAGATTGTGTATGTCCATGGTTCCACATTAGTCATAAAGAACTCATATACTTATTGCAAAGTTTTATTAGTTTATCATAATCAAAGTAGTAATCGCATGCCCCGAGGGAAGAGGTTGGTAGGAGTTAACCATCGCGCGCTTCCGACCCGAAACAACACGAGGAATAGAAATGCTCACACATCATCACCATGCCTCATTAATTTTTAGATGAACAAGAAGTTCAGCCCCTCTTAATATCGACACTTCTACTGTTTAACAATTATGAACTCACACCTATTTCATATTACTACATCAATATCATTAACCCACAATTTCTTTATATGTGCTACATGATGGTTTTGATTATCACTCCTTGAATACCTAATATTTTTGGACTAGTCTGTATGACCCATGCAAATTACCGTCACTATTTATTAACTCTCAAACAAATATATGTGAAGAACGAGAGTGCAATTATTTCTTTTAAAATCTACACGCCACCGTGCTCAAAAAGATACAAGTGAAGTACTAGAGCAACTGCTAAGCTCAAAAGATATAAGTCAAGCACATAGAGTATTCTAACAAATTATGATGAAGGCGTGTCTCTCTTAAATAGGTGTGTCCATCAAACAATGATTGTGGCAAACTGAAAGTAAAAGCAAACGACGCTCCAAGAAAAACTCATTTCATGTGACGAATAAAAATATAGCTTCAAGTGACATACCGATGGATTTGAGACAAAAGAGGGGATGCCTTCCGGGGCATCCCCAAGCTTAGACGCTTGAGTCTACTTCAAATTATTACCTTGGGGTGCCTTGGGCATCCCCAAGCTTAGGCTCTTTCTACTCCTTATTCCTTTGTCCATCAAGATAACACCCAAAATTTGAAAACTTCAATCACACAAAACTCAACAAAACCTCGTGAGATCCCTTAGTATAAGAAACATATTGCATACTTTAAGTATTGTAGTAAATTGATTCAAATTTTATAAATGCATAATAGGAACTGTATTCTAACTTCTCCATGGCTTATACCCCCTGATACAATCCATAGTTTAATCAAAATAAGCAACTATGCAAGCAAAAAAACAGAATCTGTCTAAATCAGAACGGTCTGTAGCAATCTGTAGAGACCCTATACTTCTGTAACTCTAAAAATTCTGAAAACTTAGGACAACCTCGATAATTTGTATAGAAACACTGTTTAAAAATGTCAGTTCATTATCACCCTCCAGCAAAAAACAATAATTGATGTACTGGAGTCAAAAGTTTCAGTTTTGTTTCAGCATCGATGCTACTCATCTTGTGAGTCATCCCAAAGGCTTTACTTGGCACAAACACTAATTTAAACACAAAAACATAATCATTACAGAGGCAATAATCTTGCTATTAAAAATAAACAGGAAGTTCTAAGCAAAAATTTAAAGATAACTATTGGGTTGCCTCCCAACAAGCGCTATTGGTTTATGCCCCTAGCTAGGCATAATGCATAGTTTCAAGTATTGTCATCTTTGACATCAAGCTCCTCAATAACACATCCGTGGATAGTGGGGAAAATAGGAGGCTTGGCAATAGGATCTTTTATCAAATTTATAAAGTTGGGATGAACACTAATCATCTTAAGATCCTCGTTTCTTTGGGTAGGAGGTGTACTAATGCTCTTAGGAATATATATGAACTTGGTATTTTTGTTGCGAGAGGCACTAGTATTAGATTTAGGAGGAGTGAAGGCGGAACCTACCTTGTCAATGACCTCTTCCATTTTATCAATTCTATTCAAACCTTGTTCTATCCTCTCATCAATAGTGGTGTCTTTTTCCTTTAAGGTTTTCAAAGTGATTCCTACTCGTAACCCAAGTTGAGTGATCTGATTATGAAGTTTTTTATCCTATTCCTCAATGGGCTTGTTTGTAATCATATTCTTTTCAATAGCATCAAGATTTTTCATAACATGTTCCAATGTCAAATTTGTTTCAGTAACAACAATAGGTGGTGACCCTACAAGATTTTCAATTGCGGTGTAGGCATCCAAGGTGTGACACATTAAGAAATTCCCACTGGTGATGGTGTCAAGTACGAACCTATACCAAGTGGTCACACCAACATAAAAATTGTGAAGCCAAGTAGTGGTAGATAACTTTTTGGTTGCTTTATTTTGAGCAAAGCAAATCCTATACCATGCTGATACGTCCATTTTGCATCATGATTTCCTGCTGTTATTTATAATGTTTTGTTGCATAATAATGCTTTAGGGAGTGATTCTAATGCCTTTTCTCCCATAATATGCAAGGTTTACACTAAGAGGGAGAATACCAGCAACTGGAATTCTAGACCTGAAAAAGCACACCAGAGATACCTATTCTAAACATCTCCAAACAAGCTGAAACTTTATGGAGAATATTTTTGGAATATATTAAAAATACTGGAGAAAATAACTACCGTAGGGGGCCACCCTGGTGGGCATAATACACCAAGGCGCGCCCTGGTGGGTTGTGCCCTCCTCGGCCCACCTCCGGTGCCCATCTTCTAGTATATAAGGTCTTTTGACCTAGAAAAAATAAGGTGAGGACTTTCGGGACGGAACGCCGCTGTGTCGAGGCGGAACTTGGGCAGGAGCACTTTTGCCCCTTCGACGGATCAATTCCGCCGAGGGAACTTCCTTCCCGGAGGGGCAAATCGAAGCCATCGTCATCACCAACACCCCTCTCATCTTTGGGAGGCCAATCTTCATCAACATCTTCAACAGCACCATCTCGTCTCAAACCCTAGTTCATCTCTTGAGTTCAATCTTTGTACCGGAACCTCAGATTGGTACCTGTGGGTGACTAGTAGTGTTGATTATATCTTGTAGTTGATTACTATATGGTTTATTTGGTGAAAGATTATATGTTTAGATCCATTATGCTATTCAATACCCCTCTGATCTTGAGCATGAATATTATTTGTGAGTAGTTACCTTTGTTCTTGAGGTCACGGGAGAAGTCATGTTGCAAGTAATCATGTGAATTTGATATGCGTTTGATATTTTGATGATATGTATGTTGTGATTCCCTTAGTGGTGTCATGTGAACGTCGACTACATGACACTTCACCATCCTTGGGCCTAAGGGAATGCATTGTGGAGGAGTTATTAGATGATGGGTTGCTAGAGTGACAGAAGCTTAAATCCTAGTTTATGCGCTACTTCGTAAGGGGCTGATTTGGATCCAAACGTTTAATGCTATGGTTAGATTTTATCTTAATATTTTTCTCGTAGTTGCGGATGCTTGTGAGGGGGTTAATCATAAGTGGGAGGTTTTTCAAGTAAGAAAAGCACCCGAGCACCGGTCCACCCACATATCAGATTATCAAAGTAGCGAACATAAATCAAACCAACATGATAAAAGTGACTAGACGAAATTCCCGTGTATCCTCAAGAACACTTTGCTTATTACTAGATACTGTTCTGGCCTGTCCTTTGCCACAAAAGGAATGGGCTACCTTGCTGCACTTTATTTACCGTTACCGTTACTTGCTCGTTACCAATTATCTTGCTATCAAACTATCTGTTACCTACAATTTTAGTGCTTGCAGAAATTACCTTGCCGAAAACCGCTTGTCATTTCCTTCTGCTCCTCGTTGGGTTCGACACTCTTACTTATCGAAAGGACTACGATTAACCCCCTATACTTGTGGGTCATCACATGCATCTTTTAAGCTTTCTCCTCCCCTTTATTTGAAATTTACTACATCATCATTGGGAGTAAAGCTAGCGGAATAAGAACTAGTCATGACTACAAACAAGGAAACTAGTAACAAGCAAAGGTAACTATTTTTTGTATTTTTGATATTTATGTGACAAGCTAAATATAACAGCAAATAAAAAGAAGAACAAGTGAATGAAAATTTGTGTGAAGTTACTTGGTAGTTGATGATGACATTCCCCGGCAACGGCGCCAGAAATCCTTCCTGATACTTGTGATCTGCGTTGGGTTTTCCGCGAAGAGGACGGGTAATTGCAACACAAAGCGGATAAGTATTTCCCTCAGTTATGAAACCAAGTTTTACCGAACCAATGGGAATATCAATCCTCAACCGTCTTCAGCGGCTGCACACAAATGAACAAACAACTTGCACCCAATGCGGGCAAGAGGGTTGTTAATCCCCTTGATCTCGTTATTTGCAAGAAAATGAGTTGTGTAGATAATTTTTGATAAATATAAATTGAAAAATAAATGAAAAGTAACTAAAGGCAGCAAGGTAAATATATCGCTTGCGAATATATAAGTGAATAGACCTGGGGGCCATAGTGTTCCCTAGCGACATCTCTCATGTAGGCAGCATACGGTGGGAAAACAAATTACTATTGGCCAATTGATAGAAAAGCGGATAGTTATGCGATGTTCACGGCAATGATCATGTATATATAGGCATCACGTCCATAAGCAAATAGGACGACTCCTTCCTACACCTATTACTATTACTCCACTCATCGACCGCTATCCAGCATGCATCTAGAGTATTAAGTAAAACAGAGTAATGCTTGGAGAACGATGACATGATGTAGACAAAGTAAACTCAAACAATATGAATGAACCACATCGTTTTATCCTTAGTAGCAACAACACAAAGACACATCTTGTCCCCTACTTTGTCACTGGGATATAGAAACTCGTCAGGTTGAACCAACCACAACGCACCACTCCCATCGATGAAATATCAATCTACTTGGCAAAAGCATATCAATAGATCGGAGAGCATTACGAAGCTACAATGATCATTCACATAAGAGATAATATATTTCAGAGGCATCTCAAATACTTTTCATGAATAATCTGAACATAAACCTACAATTCATCGGATCCCAACAAACACACCGCACAACAGGATTACATCGGATAGATCAAAGCAAAGATGCGATGAACATTGTATTGAAGATCATAAGAGAGAAAGAGAGAGATTTCCATCTAGGTACTAGCTATGGACCTGTAGGTCTGTGGTGAACTACTCACACATCATCATGAAGGCAGCAAGGTTGATGAAGAGGCTCTCCGTGATTGATCCCCCCTCCGGCAGGGTGCCGGAACGGAGCTCCGGATGGCCTCGCAATAGAACAGAGACTTGCGGCGGCGGAAAAAGGGTTTCGGGACTGCCTCCAGGGTTTTCAGAATATTAGAGAATTTATAGGCCGAAGAGGGATGTCGGGAGGTGCCCGAGGGGGCCACCACATATCAGGGCGCCCCCCAAGAGCGCACCCTGATGTGTGGTGGGGCCCTTGTGCGTCTCCCGGCTTCCTTCCAAAGCTTCTAGGTCTTCATATAGTAATGAAAAAATCCTCAAAAAGTTTTGTGGAAATTGGACTTCGTTTGGTACAGTAAACCTGCAAAGGCAAAAAACACGCAGAAAACAACAATTGGCACTTGGCACTGGGTCAATAGGTTAGTGCTCAAAAATATTAGAAATTGATAACTAATGACCCAAAAAGTATCCTAGAATGATATATATATCAGCATGGAACAATAAAAAATTATAGATACGTTGGAGACGTATCAGCACTCTACGTCGTACATTCGCCTGAAAGCTCTTCAGACGTCACAGTTGAGCGGCACGCGTTCGGGTGGCCCGCCTAAGCACCTGCTTGGTATAAAGAGGTGCCAGGACTGACACCGACCATCCTCGTATTGTGCAGGAGTGCAAAGGGTGATGGGCCCATGACCCTTGAGCAATTAGGATTTAGACCGGCATCCTAACCTCTCTGTTGAGTCTAGGTAGGACTAGGGCGTGTTGATCAGCCGAGGCTGGGCATGACCTAGAAAGTGTGTCCGGCCGGAGTTAATCGAGCGTGTTGGGTAATTTTGTGCACCCATGCAGGGAAGTATATCTGTTCGAATAGCCGTGTCCACGGTAACGGATGCTCAAAGTTGTATCCCGATCTATACAACTAGAACTGGATACTTGTGACATTGAAATGGAAATGATGACTCCGGGATTTCTTCCTCGCAGGGAGTCGAGGAAGGATCTATGGGCATTACTACAACATACTTATAATTTGCTAATCTACACTCTTCTAATGCTGCAAGACACTGAAGATGCTAGTCTTCGATAGGACTAGACCTTCCCCGCTCTTCTGGCATTTTTGCAGTTCAGTCCAAAGATATAGCCCCATTCCTTTGATACTGATGCATACTTAGTATAGATTTGATGTAAGTCTTGCGAGTACTTTGGATGAGTACTCACCGCTGCTTTGCTCCCCTTTTCCCCTTGATACGATTGCTACGATCAGATGACGGAACACAGGAGCCATCTGATTCCGCCGATAACTACTACTATCAAAATGGAGTGTACTAATATGTTGAATCCGCTGAGTAGTTTGGAGGCTCCCAGGCAGGAGGCCTTGCCTTTTCGATCCAATGTTGATGTTTGTGCTAGCCTTCTTAAGGCAAACTTGTTTACTTATGTCTGTACTCAGATATTGATGCTTCCACTAACTCGTTTGTATTCGAGCTTATGTATTCGAGCCCTCGAGGCCCCTGGCTTGTAATATAAAGTTTATATGACTTTAATTTGTGTCTAGAGTTGTGTTGTGATATCTTCCCGTGAGTCCCTGATCTTGATTTTGCGTGTTGTGTATGATTAGCGTATGATTAAGGCAGGGGCGTCACAAGTAGCTCGTATGCTGTTTTACTGAGAAGCTTGTGTAGGTGGAGTCGGTTTGTAGCATGACAAGCTATTTCCACGGCTTTCGCCCAAAAGTGTCTTGGCGTCTTGTATTCGTCGAGCATCGTTCTAGCCATCTCTATGAGTGTTCGGTTCTTCCTCTCAACAACTCCATTTTTTTAGGTGTGTACGTAGCCGAGAACTCATGTGAGATACCTTCTTCATCAAGAAAAGTATCCACATTAGTGTTCCTGAACTCCGGTCCATTGTCACTTGAAACTTTCTTGATCTTCATTTCAAATTGATTTTGGGCTTTGCGAGCGAAGTTTTTGAAGATCTTTTCTACCTGCGACTTGTCATCTAGAAAGAATACCCATGTTAATCTGGAAAAATCATCAACAATAACTAGACCAAAGGAATTTCCACCGAGGCTTGATACGTCTCCAACGTATCTACTTTTCCAAACTCTTTTGCCCTTGTTTTGGACTCTAATTTGCATGATTTGAATGGAACTAACCCGGATTGACGCTGTTTTCAGCAGAATTGCCTTGGTGCTATTTTTGTGTAGAAATAAAAGTTCTCGGATTGACTTGAAAATTTACGGAGAATATTTTTGGAATTAATAAAAAATATTGGAGAAAGAATCAACCGGAGAGGGGCCACCACCTGGTCACAAGCCAGGGGGTGCCCCCCCTAGGGCGCGCCCCCCTGTCTTGCGGGGCCCCTGAAGCTCCTCCGACCTCGTTTCCACTTCGATATATTCCTATTCGGGGAGAAAAAAATCAGAGAGAAGAGTTCATCTTGTTTTACGATATGGAGCCGCCGCCACCTCCTGTTCTTCCCCGGGAGGGCAGATCTGGAGTCTGAATTGGGCTCCGGAGACGGGAAATCGACGCCGTCGTCATCACCAACCATCCTTCATCACCAATTTCATGATGCTCTCCGCTGTTCATGAGTAATTCCATCGTAGGCTTGCTGGACGGTGATGGGTTGGATGAGATCTACCATGTAATCGAGTTAGTTTTGTTAGGGTTTGATCCCTATTATCCACTATGTTCTGAGATTGATGTTGCTATGACTTTGCTATGCTTAATGCTTGTCACTAGGGCCCGAGTGCCATGATTTCAGATCTGAACCTATTATGTTTTTATGAATATATGTGTTCTTGATCCTATCTTGCAAGTTGTAGACACCTATTACGAGTTATGATCCGCATCCCCCAGGGTGACAATAACTGGGATTCTTTCCGGTGATAACCATAGTTTGAGGAGTTCATGTATTCACTAAGTGCTAATGCTTTGGTCCGATTCTCTATTAAAAGCAGTCTTGACACCAGTTTTTGGCACGAAGCCAAAAAACCAGCCAGAGCGGTAGTACCGCCCTCCAGAGCGGAAGTACCGCTTAAGCGGTAGTACCGTGTATTACTACCGCGCCTACTACCGCTTACGAAAATACTTCTGGAACCCCGAGGACCCCCGAGCGGAAGTGGCGTGGCACTTAGCCGTACTCAAAGCGGTAGTACCAGCCAGAGCGGTAGTACCGCCCTCCAGAGCAGAAGTACCGCTTAAGCGGTAGTACCGTGTATTACTACCGCGCCTACTACCGCTTACGAAAATACTTCTGGAACCCCGAGGACCCCCAAGCGGAAGTGGCGCGGCACTAAGCCATACCCAGGGCGGTACTACCGCTGTGAAGCGGTACTACCGCTTGCCCAGAGCGGTACTACCGCTTGCCGGCATGCAGATTCGGGCAGATTTTGGAGAGTCCGAATTTGGCTAGCGTTTTTTGGTCCTTTGGAAGGAAATCTGGGTCCGTGTCTTGTACGGGAAGTCCAACCCCCTCTTAAAGAGAAGAGGTGATGGCCGATTGAACAACACACAATCGAACAAACACATCTACATCAAAACCTTGGTTTTATCCCTAACCCTAGTTCTTCTTCCTCGTTCTTCGTTCGTTCTTGTTCTTGCAGGGCAACGATCCACGAGGCTCCAGGGGCGTTCAGGACGACTTGGAGCAGCCAATCGTCGCCGGGTACTCTGACGGGGTCCCTCCCGAGTAACCGGGGCGTCTGGTGTCAAAAGCGCCTGCCGACTGTCTTGCGTATCGCGCTGTCGGTCGGGTCTCCTTCGACGTGAGCTGCGGAGCATCTCCCCCGGCGTCGAGGGTACACGTGACGTGTTCGTGTGTCAACACACCTTTTTGGCGACTCCGCTGGGGACTTTTGATCCATCATCATCATCCATCATGTCCAATCTTCCCAAGCCCTCGGAAGTTGACGCCGATAACATTATCAAGCCCAATCTGGAGGAGTTATCGGCCGAGCATCGCCAAGCTTATGAGGAGTACAAGAAGGCGCGTGAAGAGAAGGAGTTGCAGGAGTTCCTTGGAAACTTCAAGAAGGATCGCCAAGGCAATATCACTCCGGTTGGAGAAATCAAGTTCCCACCTCTCCAAGCCGAGCAGGTTAAACCTTCTGTGAGTACTACCTTTTCTCCTGAGCTCTGGGCTGAGATTGATAGCCGTATTTCTGATAGCAATAATCTGATCTATCGAACCTTCATAGAAAATACTAATGCATAGAAGAATAAGCCTAGTGGTAATGGTAATATGCTTGCTAGTATGGAAAACACTAGTTCAACTTTGCCTATCTCATCGGCGCCCCCCATGCCGATGAATTACTTTCCTACCCATGCAAATCAAATTGTGGCTGCATCCCTCAATCCTATTGTGGATATGCCGAGTTCGGTGGCAACACCGAACCAAACCTTACCTATAGGTGGAAACACTGCTAGACCATTGCCGAACTATGGTTCGGTAAACACGCCACAATTTACACCCACAGTTGCTAACCCTAATCCTCCTATGCCATTGCCACAAGATTCATCGTCTACTATGGATGATGCTTTAGCTAACTTTAGAGAGGAGATGGCTAAGACGCTCCGAGAAAACTTTGGTGTTGAATTACCTAGGAATCGGATTTATCAAAAGCCGTATCCCGAGTACTATGATGCAATTTCGTGCCCTCCAGGATATAAAATTCCAGATTTTGTTAAGTTCAATGGAGAGGGCACGAAAACCACATGGGAGCATGTTAGTCAATACTTAGCACAATTGGGTGAAGCAGGCTCGGTAAAAGAACTAAAAGTGCGTTTATTTCCTTTGTCATTAACTGGCACTGCATTTTCATGGTTTTCTTCTTTGCCGCCTGGCTCTATTCGTGTATGGTCGCAACTAGAGCAAAAATTTCATGATCACTTTTATAGCGGCGACAATGAACTTAAGTTGTCACATCTTACATCGGTTAAGCAGAAGCATGATGAATCGGTCTCCGATTACGTCAAGAGATTTAGAGAGACAAAAAACCGGTGCTATAGTTTAGTGATAACTGAGAGAGACTTGGCTGATCCTGTGCTCAATGGTTTGTGAACTCACATTAGAGAGAAGCTGGAAGGCTATGAGTTTATAAGCATCAACCAGGTCCTACAAAGGGCTTTGGCTCATGAAAGCCGAAGCAAGGAGCTTAAAGAAGTGCATAGATATAAAACTGATCGTCCAAAGATGAATATGGTTGAATATGATAGTGATAATTCTGACGATGAGGGTAATATTTATGCTGCTGAATTTGTTTGGCCCTCGAAAGCCAAACCTTTTACTTGTCATGATTTAAAACCGATTCATAAGAATCGTGATGATGAGATGAAGTTTACTTTTAACATTGCTAAATGTGATAGAATATTTGATGCTTTGCTACAAGCTAAGATTATTAGAATATCTCATACTTTACCTCCGTTTGAAGAGCTGAAACGGCGTGCTTATTGCAAGTATCATAATTCTTTTTCTCATGCTACTAATGATTGCAAGGTTTTTCGACGACAGATACAATCGGCCATTAATGACGGACGATTGAACTTTTCTGAGATGCAAGTTGATAAGCAGCCCTTCCCAATGAACACTCTAGATTTGGAGGGGAAAAAGGTGCTCATTCGGCCGGAGGTGGCCGAATCCGCTAATAAAACTAATGTTGTCATTGGTGAGCCCAGGAAAAACAGAGATGGCGACAAGATCTTGGGAAGGCAAGTTGTGCTTGATAAGCAACCCGATGGTGGGGAGATAATCAAGATCACCGTCAAGAATCCTGCACTCGGGGGGCAACCGCAAGAACAAGAGAATACCCGTGTTAAATTTGTCAAGCCCAAGAGTCCGGAAGTTGGCAAGTGGAAGCTGAATGAAGCCAAAGTGCAGCGCAAGAGAGTCAAGCCAACTTTTGATACGTTGTTGTCCAAGTATGTTAATCAAGCGGCTGGTTCTAGCTCTAACAGGTCATCAAATTTTAAGCGCCCAAGATCACATCCGAGGCAAGAGTTGCAGCATCACACAAGGCCATATGGGTCATGGGCGCCAGGACCGTGGATGGCGCCACCTCCCTATGCACCATACTATATGGGAGGATTCAATGGAGGATGGGAGCAGCCCCCAATGGCCCCTTATGCTTTTCATCCAAGATGGGCAGAAACAAGGAGGCCGATGCGTGAGAGGCTTTCTTATCCCACACGAGGCCGTCTGAGCAATGGTGCCAATCGGTCGATGCAGAATAATCAAGAAAGGATCAATAAGCAAGTGTGGCATGCCAAATCACCAAGTGCAGCGGTCGAGTCTGGAAAGGGCAAAGAAAAAGTTGATGCCGACTCACTCATCTTGGGCACCGAGACATTCACCATACAACAGCCGACTGTGCGTAGCAACCCTACTGAGCCGATACTTGCTATCGCGCCAAAGCACTCGGCTAATGATCATGAAGCTAGCACAAGCAAAGCCAAGCTCAAAGATCCAAAATGTATGCAACCTAAGTGGTGTCCTCCAGGGCTAACAAAAACACAAAAGAGGAAACTACAGAGGTTAAGGAGTAACGAGATGGCAGAACAGGAGGCCGAAAAGCAAAGAGATAAGTGGTTCAATGACATTCGGCCCATGGTACCTACAAAACAAATATGGGTGCCTAAGCAAATACAAAGTGCGGTGGTTTCTACATCTGTCACATCAGCGCCTGTACCATCAAAGGAGGACGATGCCATTGCTGTTACATCGTCCGCAACGCCTATTGATTCCCCTTTGCTCGGACAGATTTCAGAACCAATGAACACGCCCGAGGAGGAAAACGATATGGTGGATTATGAGTCTACACCGGTACACGAAGGTATGGATATCAATATGGTGTTTTACTTACCCGCTGAGTTTCGTGCTATAGATGAAGAAGGGGAAGTGGCTCAGCTGGATTTTGGCCCTAAGAATGCAATATTTGAGAAGCCAAAAGAGCCAGTGACGCACTTGAAACCGTTGTACCTCAGAGGCCATATCAATGGATCACCAATTACTCGAATGCCTGTTGATGGTGGTGCTATGGTGAATCTCATGCCCTATTCGGTCTTCAAGAAATTGGGTTTGCCCGATGAAGGATTGATGAAGACCAATATGGTGCTCAATGGATTTGAAGGCAAAGAGAAAACCGAAGCCAAAGGTGTGATGTACGTGGAGCTTACGGTTGGAAGCAAAACTTTGGCTACTACATTCTTTGTCGCCGAGGTACAAGGTAACTACAACGTCATCCTAGGTCGTGATTGGGTTCATGCAAACCAATGCGTGCCATCCACTATGCACCAGTTTTTAATTCAGTGGGTTGACGATGAAGTGGAAGTCATTCATGCGGATAATTCGGCTTGCGTTGCTTTAGCCGATACACCGGTAGATTGGCAACACCCCAATGCTGCTTGCTTGACGGGACGGGATTTATCAGAGTTTGATTTTCTCAGCGCCACCAAAAGTGGTTTTGTACCCGTTTCTTTAAAGCCGGTTGGTGGCAATCGGCTTCAAGGCATGATGTATTTAAATGGATCCTAACTCTGAGTGGTTACAAAAGTGGCTGGCAGAATATCGGTCCAATGGGAACGATATGTATGAGTCTATAGAAGAGTTAGATGATATGGATAAACTTGGACAAGGTTTTACATTGGCCGATCCATTAGAAGAAATAGATATTGGAGATGGCTCAATTCCTAGGCCGACATTTGTAAACAAAAATTTGAAAGCCGATTGTAAAGTCAAGTTAATCGAGCTACTGAAAGAATACGTTTGTTGCTTGCATGGGAATATCATGAAATGCCAGGTTTAAGCCGAGAGCTAGTGGGGCATCGGTTACCTATAAAAGCCGGTTTTAGACCATACAAACAATCGGCTAGAAAGTTTAATCCAAAAATATATGACCGGATCAAGGAAGAGATCGGTCGTTTGCTTAAAGCTAATTTTATTAGACCTTGCATGTATGCCGAGTGGATTTCTAATATTGTACCAGTGGAAAAGAAAGGCTCCGGCAAGTTGAGGGTGTGCATTGATTTCAGAGATTTGAATAGAGCTACACCCAAAGATGAGTATCCTATGCCTATAGCCGATATGCTTATTAATAATGCTTCTGGACATAAGGTCATTAGCTTTCTTGATTGCAATGCGGGGTACAACCAGATTTTCATGGCCGAAGAGGACATGTCCAAAACGGCTTTTCGGTGCCCCGGTTTCCTTGGATTATTTGAGTGGACAGTGATGACCTTTGGATTGAAGAATGTCGGCGCCACATATCAAAGGTCTATGAATTTAATTTTTCATGATTTACTCGGTGTTATACTTGAAGTCTATATTGATGATATTGTTGTCAAATCGGATGCTTTTGAATCTCACTTAGCCGATTTGCGTTTAGCTTTTGAGAGGATGAAGAAATATGGGCTGAAGATGAATCCTTTGAAGTGTGCGTTTGGCGTGTCGGCTGGCAAGTTTTTGGGTTTCATTATTCATGAAGATGGCATAGAGATTGATCCCAAAAAGATAGAAGCTATACAGAAAGTGGAGGCTCCAGCATGCAAGAGAGATATGCAAAAATTCCTTGGCAAGGTCAACTATTTGAGGAGGTTCATAGCTAATTTGTCAGGAAAGGTTGATGCATTTACTCCTATACTTCGGTTAAAAAATGATGTTGATTTCACTTGGGGGGCAAAACAGCAAGAAGCATTTGATATGATCAAGAATTATTTGTGCACTCCTCCGGTGATGAAGGCGCCCAAGCATAGAGAGCCCTTTAGGCTTTACATTGCAGCCGAGGAAGGTGTTATTGGTGCTGTTTTGACTCAAGAAACCGAAGGAAAAGAGCATGCTATTACTTATTTGAGCCGACACCTATTAGATGCCGAGACAAGGTATACATTTATTGAAAAATTATGTCTATGCTTATACTATGCTTGCACAAAATTGAGACATTATCTAGTGCCAAGTTCTTGCATAGTAGCTTGTCAAACCGATGTCATTAAATACATGTTGCATAGACCAATTCTTAGTGGTAGAATTGGTAAATGGGTTTATGCTTTAATTGAGTATGATTTGGCTTATGAATCTCTAAAATCCATGAAAGGCCAAATTGTTGCTAATTTTATCGTTGAGCATCGGATTAATGACAAGCAAGATATTGATATAAACCGTGTCTCGTTAGTACCATGGAGATTATATTTTGACGGTTCAGTTTGTAGCAACGGCCATGGTGTTGGTATTGCTTATATATCTCCTCATGGTGCTGTTTTTGAAGCCTCATGCCGCTTAGAATATTTTTGCACAAATAATCAAGCCGAATATGAAGCATTGTTATTCGGCTTAGAGATGTTGCTGGCCATAGGTGCTACACATATTGAGGCTTTTGGTGATTCGTTATTAGTAGTACAACAAGTATCCAAAGTTTTTCAATGTTTAGACGAATCACTTAATGTTTATCTTGATAAATGTCTAGATATAATCTCTACTTTGGATCATTTTAGCATTGCTCATATATCTAGACATGATAATTGGAGAGCAAATGAGTTGGCACAACAAGCATCCGGCTATCATGTCAATCATGGCATGTTTCATATCTCTCAAAAGCCGATGTCTTGTCTTGCTAATATAGGAGAGGCCGAACCAGAGCCCACTGATTCGGTCACTAACAATAAATCTAGTACAGGTGAAAATCATGACTGGAGGAAGCCCATTATTGATTACTTGTGCAATCCGAGTGGAAGGGTGGACAGGGCTGTTCGGCGCATGGCTTTCAAATATACAATGAGAGACGATGGTCTTTATCGCCGAACGGTTGAAGATGTTCTTTTGAAGTGTTTGGACAAAGACCAAGCAAGAGTTGCTATGGGAGAGGTTCATGAAGGAATTTGTGGTACTCATCAGTCGGCCCCCAAGATGAAGTGGTTATTACGACGTGCTGGATTTTATTGGCCGACGATGATCAATGATTGCTTCAGGTATTATAAAGGGAGTGAAGCTTGTCAAAAGTTTGGTGATATTCAGTTGGCTCCCGCGGCTATGTTACATCCTATTATCAAGTCGTGGCCTTTTAGAGGTTGGGGATTAGACTTTATTGGAGAGATTCATCCTTCTTCTTCAAAGGGGCATCAGTTCGTGTTGGTGGCGACTGATTATTTCACTAAGTGGTCTGAAGCAGTACCTCTCAAGAATATGACGCATACGGAGCTAATTCAGTTTATAAGTGAGCACATTATTCATAGATTCGGCATTCCGCAAACATTAACTACGGATCAAGGTTCATCTTTCATGTCACATCAAGTTAGAGAATTTGCCGAATCATATAAGATAAGATTGCTCAATTCCTCTCCGTATTATGCTCAAGCCAATGGACAAGCTGAATCTAGCAATAAAATTTTGATCAAGCTCATCAAGAAGAAGATTGAAGATAATCCAAGAAGATGGCATGAATTATTGTCCAAGGCTTTGTGGGCGCATAGAATCTCAAGGCATGGTGCGACGAAGGTAACTCCATATGAGCTCGTATATGGTCAAGAAGCCGTTTTACCAGTGGAAGTTAATTAGAATGCTTTGAGAATAGCCAAACAAAATGATTTATCGGCAGTGGACTTTTATAACTTGATGATGGACAATATTGACGAGGTTGCCGATAAACGTTTGGCTGCATTAAAGGCCATAGAAAGGGACAAGTTGAGGGTAGCAAGAGCTTACAATAAGAAGGTCAAGTTGAAGAATTTTTAGATTGGTTATCTTGTGTGGAAGGTGATTCTACCGATTGGTTCAAAGCATAAGAAGTTCGGGAAGTGGTCTCCAAGCTGGGAAGGTCCTTTCAAGATTACAAGAATAGTTCCCGGAAATTCATATTTGGTGGAATCCATGCAAGGAACAATGCTGCCTCGAGCTCTTAATGGCAAATATTTGAAGAAGTACCACCCAAGTGTGTGGCAAGAAGCCTAAATAGGCAATGGCCGATATATGATTATCACCCTAAGAGCAAACATGGCTGATATATGATTATCGCCCTAAGAGCAGACTTGGCCGATATATGATTATCGCCCTAAGAACATAAATGGCCGATGGAGTGTTGACATCGTCCTTAGAGCCAATATAGTACAAATTATTTTTTGGCGCGCAAGCTTTGCCGAAAACAGGGGGGCATGTGTTGACACCAGTTTTTGGCACGAAGCCAAAAAACCAGCCAGAGCGGTAGTACCGCCCTCCAGAGCGGAAGTACCGCTTAAGCGGTAGTACCGTGTATTACTACCGTGCCTACTACCGCTTACGAAAATACTTCTGGAACCCCGAGGACCCCCGAGCGGAAGTGGTGCGGCACTTAGCCGTACTCAGAGCGGTAGTACCAGCCAGAGCGGTAGTACCGCCCTCCAGAGCGGAAGTACCGCTTAAGCGGTAGTACCGTGTATTACTACCGCGCCTACTACCGGTTATGAAAATACTTCTGGAACCCCGAGGACCCCCAAGCGGAAGTGGCGCGGCACTAAGCCGTACCCAGGGCGGTTCTACCGCTTGCCCAGAGCGGTACTACCGCATGCCGGCATGCAGATTCGGGCAGATTTTGGAGAGTCCGAATTTGGCTAGCGTTTTTTGATCCTTTGGAAGGAAATCTAGGTCCGTGTCTTGTACGGGAAGTCCAACCCCCTCTTAAATAGAAGAGGTGATGGCCGATTGAACAACACACAATCGAACAAACACATCTACATCCAAACCTTGGTTTTATCCATAACCCTAGTTCTTCTTCCTCGTTCTTCGTTCATTCTTGTTCTTGCAGGACAACGATCCACGAGGCTCCAGGGGCGTTCAGGACGACTTGGAGCAGCCAATCGTCGCCGGGTACTCTAATGGGGTCCCTCCCGAGTAATCGGGGCGTCTGGTGTCAAAAGCGCCTGCCGACTGTCTTGCGTATCGCGCTGTCGGTCGGGTCTCCTTCGACGTGAGCTGCGGAGCATCTCCCCCGGCGTCGAGGGTACACGTGACGTGTTCATGTGTCAACAAGGAGGCCTTAATCTCCCATAGTTTCCATTAGGACCCCGCTACCACGGGAGGGTAGGAGAAAAGATGTCATGCAAGTTCTTTTCCATAAGCACATATGACTATATATGGAATACATGCCTACATTACATTGATGAATTGGAGCCAGTTCTATATCACCCTATGTTATAGCCGTTACATGATGAATGCCATCCGACATAATTATCCATCACTAATCCATTGCCTACGAGCTTTTTGCATATTGATCTTTGCTAAGTTACTTTTCCGTTGCTACTGTTACAATCGCTACAACACAGCTACTGTCACTTTTGCCATCGTTACCGTTACTTCCATACTACTTTGCTACTGAATACTTTGCTGCAGATATTAAGTCTTTCAGGTGTGGTTGAATTGACAACTCAGCTGCTAATACTCGAGAATATTCTTTGGCTCCCCTTGTGTCGAATCAATAAATTTGGGTTGAATACTCTACCCTCGAAAACTGTTGCGATCCCCTATACTTGTGGGTTATCAAGACCTTTTTCTGGCGCCGTTGCCGGGGAGCATAGCTCTATTCTCTGAGTCACTTGGAATTTATATCTGTTGATCACTATGAAGAATTTGAAAGATGCTAAAACCAAGATCTACCCCTCAACTACGAGGAGAGGTAAGGAACTGCCATCTAGCTCTGCACTTGATTCACCTTCTATTGTGAGTAAACTTGCGACACCACCACCTGCTATTGAATCTGATACGTCGCAAGTAATTGTTGATGCCACTTCTGCTATGCATGATGCTTATGATGATACTTTGCTTGATACTACTGTGGCACTGGGTGAATTTCTTGATGAACAAATTGCTAGAGTCAATGCTGAAACTGATGATATTATTGAAACAGAACACTATGAGACACCTTCTAGACCTAGCTCTCCTAGATATGAATTGCCTAATATACCCAAGGGTTATGTTATGGAAGGAGAGGTAGCTAGGGACTTTCTTGCTTGTAAGGATAGAGATGATCTTAAGAAATTACTATGCAAGTGGAAAGAGAAATCTTTGAATGCTAGAATGCAATATGATCCCAAGTTTGCTACTTCACCTATCTTTGTTACGGATAAGGATTATGAATTCTCAATCAATCCTGAGTTAATTACTTTGGTAGAATCTGATCCTTTCCATGGTTATGAAGCTGAAACTGTTGTGGCACATCTTACTAAATTGAATGATATAGCCACCCTATTCACTCATGAGGAAAAAATTCGTTATTACTATATTCTTAAGTTGTTTCCTTTCTCATTAAAGGGTGATGCTAAGATATGGTTTAATTCTCTTGCTCCTGGTTGTGTGCATAGTCCCCAGGATTTGATATATTACTTCTCTGAAAAATATTTTCCTGCCCATAAGAAACAAGCTGCCTTGCAGGAAATATTTAACTTTGTGCAAATTGAAGAAGAGATTCTCCCACAAGCTTGGGGGAGGCTTCTCCAATTACTTAATGCTTTGCCTAATCATCCTCTCAAGAAAAACAAAATACTTGATATCTTTTATAATGGACTAATCGATGCTTCTAGGGACCACCTAGATAGTTGTGCGGGTTGTGTTTTCAGGGAACGAACTGTTGAACAAGTTGAACTACTATTGAATAATATATTGAGCAATGATAATGATTGGACTATTCCCGAACCACCTCCAAAGCCAACTCCGAAGAAAAGAGGCATTCTATTTCTCAGTCCTGAAGATATGCAAGAGGCAAAGAAATCTCTGAAAGAAAAGGTATTAAAGCTGAAGATGTTAAGAATCTACCACCTATTGAAGAAATACATGGTCTTGATAACCCGACACAGGTAGTAGAGGTAAATTCCCTCCGTAGATTTGATGAAGGTGATATTCCTTATAATAAGTCTGCTAGCCAATGCTTGGATGAGTTTGATAACTTTATTGTTAAGCAAGAAAATTTCAATGCTTATGTTAGGAGACAACTGAAACATAATGCTTACATGCTTGATCGCTTAGGTGATTATATGAGTAGAACTGTTAATGATCTTAAGCTTATTAGTAAACATGCTTCCATGGTAACTACTCAAGTAGAACAAGTACTTAAGGCACATAATGATTTGCTTAATGAGATGATTAGTAAGAATAATGATCATTCTGTTAGAGTTGTGACTAGAGGTGGTAGAATGACTCAGGAACCTTTGTATCCTGAGGGCCATCCTAAGAGAATTGAGCAAGATTCTCAGAGAGTTAATACTGATGCACCTAGTCGTCCCAGTAATAGTAGGAAAAAGAATGACGATAGGACTTTGCACGCTACTAGTAAACCTGTTATAGATTCACATGAAAACCCAAATGATATTTCCATTTCTGATGCTGAGACACAATCTGGTAATGAACATGAGCCTAGTGATAATATTAATGATGATGTTCATGTTGATGCTCAACCTAGTAATGATAATGATGTGGAGATTGAACCTGCTGTTGATCTTGATAACCCACAACCTAAGAATAAGAGATATGATAAAAGAGACTTTGTTGCTAGGAAGCATGGTAGAGAAAGAGAACCATGGGTTCAGAAACCCATGCCCTTTCCTCCTAAACCATCCAAGAAAAAGGATGATGAGGATTTTGAGCGCTTTGTTGAAATGCTTAGACCTGTCTTTTTGCGTATGCGCTTGACTGATATTCTGAAAATGTCTCCTTATGCCAAGTATATGAAAGATATTGTGACAAATAAAAGAAAGATACCGGAAGCTGAGATTTCCACCATGCTTGCTAATTATACTTTTAAGGGTGGAATACCAAAGAAACTTGGAGATCCCAGGGTACCTACTATACCATGCTCTATTAAAGGAAATTATGTCAAAACTGCTTTATGTGACCTTGGAGCTGGTGTTAGTGTTATGCCTTTCTCTTTATATCATAGACTTGATTTGAATAAGCTGACACCTACTGAAATCTCTTTGCAAATGGCTGATAAATCAACTGCTTTACCCATCGGTATTTGTGAGGATGTGCCTGTCGTGGTTGCAAACGTTACTATTTTAACGGACTTTGTTATTCTTGATATTCCCGAGGACGACAGTATGTCGATCATCCTTGGTAGACCCTTTTTGAACACTGCAGGGGCTGTTATTGACTGCAACAAAGGCAATGTCACTTTTCATGTTAATGGTAATGAGCATACGGTACACTTCCCGAAGAAACAACCTCAAGTTCATAGTATCAACTCCATTGAAAAAAATTCAACGATTATTATTGGAGACTTTGAATTCCCTCTCCCTACTGTCAAAAAGAAATAAATTATACTTATTGTTGGGGACATGCATATCCCCATTGAGGTAACCTAGTGTTATTCGAAAATTCTCCGGTTCCGTGTCATTCGAAAAAAGTTTGTCAATAAGACTTGATCAACCTTATTGATGGATTCTTTTTGATGAGCATGAGATGGATGAATTTAGAAAGCACAACCTTCTGTACCCACTTTTATTTTCTGTTCTTTAGATTTAATTTAGTAAAAATGCTATTATTTTTCTTTTTTCTGTTTTATCCGTGCAATAGAAAAAATGACCTGAAAATAAAAGTTCCCAGAATTCCCTGAAAATTTAGTATGATTTTTTCTGGAATATTTGAGAATTTTGGGCACTGATAACACATCAGGGGGCTGCACCAGTGGGCCACAAGCCTGCAGGGCGCGCCCACCACCCCTGGGCACGCCCCCTGGCTTGTGGGTCCCACGTGGGGCCCCCTCACTTATTCCAGCACCCATCCACTTCGTCTTCCTCCAGAAAAAATCCCACCATTGCTCAAACCCGTGTTGTAGCTCATCTCGCTGCCATTTTTTATCTCCTTGCTCAAAGTTCCATTTGCAAAACTGTTTTAGGGGATTGTTCATCGGTATGTGACTCCTCCAATGGTCCAATTAGTTTTTGTTCTAGTGCTTTATATATTGCAAATTTTTGCTGCCGTGGTGACCTTGTTCTTGAGCTTGCATGTCAAATTTGTATGGTCCCAAGTAGTTTTGACGCATGATATAGCCTCTAGGCACTTGTGGGAGTAGTTGCTATAAGTTTTGTTGAGCTTTGTTCACTTTTATTTGGAGTCACTAAAAATTTCAGAATTATTTCTCAGAGAAAGAAATGATGAGGAGATTGTTAAGAGGTTCTTCAAGCCGGGGTTCTAAAGAAAATGAAAATGAGAAGCCCAGATACAATGTTCCTCGCACCGCGGAGGTTCGACCATGTGAATGGCCAAGTAATACATTTTTTAAGGCGGCCGGAATTTATGAAGATTTCTATTATCTGGCAAAAAATGCAGGCATCGCCGACTTCCTCAACGATAAGTGTGACCAGTACCTTCTACTCACTAATATCTTCGTGCAAAATTTTCATTTTTATCCTAGGAAGAATCCTCCCATGGTAGAATTTTACTTATATGATGTGCCTAAGGAGATGCCACTTTTAGATTTTTGCAAAGTTTGCAAAATACCTTATGAGGGCAGCATCAGTGAACCACGTCCTAGAGACATGGAGGATTTTATTGCCGCAATCACTGTAGGGGAAGAGAGAGGGGTGTCAAAGGCAAGAGCGGCTAGTGTACATTTTCCTGTTCTACGCTATTATTCATTATTTGCGGGGAGATGTTTAGTTAATCGCGGCGAGAGTGGAAGCCTTAGTGCTCCCGACCTCGCCATTCTGCGCCACGCTTTACTTGCTGATAGAACTTTTAGTCTGGGCACTATAGTGGCCCAACGGTTGAACTTAAACCATTCGAAGGGCCCCATATACAGAGGTATCTATGCATCTCATTTAGCTAAACACTTTGAGATACCTATTAGGCATGACGAGGAAGAGGAAATGCTGCTTCCTACAAGATATTTAGATTATGATAGTATGGTAGCACATGAATTTATTAGGAAAGATAATGATAAGAGGCTGCTTTACAATTTAGTATTTAGTCAGGGTACTTGCGAGGTTATTTCTTTGCCTGCTTCTTCTTTGTTCGATATTCATACAGGCAGGTACACTATTATGCCCGAGGACATTTACAGATATTGGGGCCTGTAGCAACCCCCAGCACCTGAGCCGGCACCAGCCCTTGATCCGTATCAGAATCCAGTTTTTCAATGGGAGCCACAGGAGCTCGCCAACCAGTGGAACCCTCAGTACCCTCTGGAGTATCCAGGAGATGGTCATTTCCAGCCATGGCCCTAGACCAACTTAGGCCAAAATCCTAAGCTTGGGGGAGTACATATTTCGCACCGACATTACATTCATGTTCACACACTCATCCCAGCTGTCGGTGTTCATACTTTTTCATTGTACCATCCAGGGTAGTTTATTTCTTCTTTTTGCTTTCTTCTTGTGTGTTTAATTAATCTTGAGAAAATCCAAAAATCCAAAAAAATTAGTTCTAGATTTACCTTCTTGTTTGTTTAGTTGTAGTATTAAAAGAAAACCCAAAAAGATTTCTCGTTCTTCTTTTGCTTGTTGGGAGCTTTCCCGTGTAGATAGTTTTCCTTTTTTCTTTGGGTCGTAAGGAGAAGACCACGATGACATGTTGAGTGGCTCTCATATGCATTATTGTTTATCTATCAGAGAGCCCATATTACCTTGCCTTCTCCATTGAGTTATTGCTTGCAGATTCCAACTTAGTCCAATGCACGCACACTCTTATTATTTATCACACCGTTCGGTCGTGCAAGTGAAAGGCAATAATGACGATATATGATGAAGTGATTGAGATGGAGAAAAGCTGGTATGAACTCGACCTATCTTGTTTTTGTAAATATGATTAGCTCATCGTTCTGGATTCAGCTCGTTATGGATTGAACATGTTTGCAATGACAATTAGAGATTATAGTTACCCATGCCATGCTTAATTAGCTAAGAGTGTATACTGGTTTGTCTTGAGTGCCAACATGCATTTTTTTTTAAATGGTTGTGATGTAGTATGATAGGATGGTATCCTCCTCTGAATGATTCAAGTGGCTTGACTTGGCACATGTTCACGCATGTAGTTGAAACAAAACCAACATAGCCTCCCTGATGTTTATGTTCATGGTGATTTATATCCTACTCATGCTTGCATTCAATGTTGGTTAATCTCAAAGCATGTTTATGACTATTGTCGCTCTCTACTTGGTCGCTTCCCAGTCTTTTGCTAGCCTTCACTTGTACTAAGCGGGAATACTACTTGTGCATCCATTTCCATAAACCCAAAGTTGTTCCATATGAGTCCACCATACCTACCTATATGCGGTATTTACCTGCCGTTCCAAGTAAATTTGCATGTGCCAAACTCTAAACCTTCAAATAATACCCTGTTTTTTATGCCCGAATCGCTCATGTAGTGACTAGGGGCTGTCAGTATCTTCCATGCTAGGTGGGTTATTCTCTCGATATGTGTTGATTCACTATCATTCACGAGAAAGTGGCTGGTATTCGGGATGCCCAGTTCCATGCCCAAAAATCAAATCGAAGTATAATGAAACAAAACTCCCCCAGGATTGTTGTTTGTATGGACGGTACCCGTGGATTCGGCCAGCCATGGAGTGTGATCGATTGGTGGAGGGGGAGTAAAAACTTTACTATTCTGTTTGGGAACCGCCTATAATGTATATAGCATGGAATATATCGAGATCTCTTAGTTGTTATGTTGACAATGAAAGCATACCTCCCAAAATTATGATTCATCCCTGTTTTAAATAGGTTGAGCTCTGGCACCTCTGTAAATCAATGCTTCCCTCTGCGAAGGGCCTATCTATTTTATTTAATGTTGAGTCATCCTCCTCTTATAAAGAGCACCAGTTAGAGAGCACCTCCGTCATTTGTATGCTTTGTTATTAATTGATATTGAGTATGAGTGTGACTGGATCTCTTTTACCATGAATTACAATGTCTAGTCAGTCCTTGTTCTTCAGAGGTGTTCTGCATTTATGTTTTGCGGTCTCAGAAAGGGCTAGCGAGATACCATTGAATCATATTGTATCATGATTGTTTTGATAAAATTGTTGTCATCCGAGACTTATTATTATTACTCACTAGCTGGTTATGCCATTGATATGAGTAAATGTGAGACCTAAATGTTATTGTGAATGTGGTTAGTCTATAATCTTTGCTGAAAATTTGAACATCAGTTAGACATATTTGCAACAACAAGATCAAACAGAGTTTGTAAAAGTTTTTCTTTATCACTTTCAGTTTTTCAACTGAATTGCTTGAGGACAAGCAAAGGTTTAAGCTTGGGGGAGTTGATACGTCTCCAACGTATCTACTTTATCAAACTCTTTTGCCCTTGTTTTGGACTCTAATTTGCATGATTTGAATGGAACTAACCCGGACTGACGCTGTTTTCAGCAGAATTGCCTTGGTGTTATTTTTGTGCAGAAATAAAAGTTCTCGGATTGACCTGAAAATATACGGAGAATATTTTTGGAATTAATAAAAAGTATTGGCGAAAGAATCAACCGGAGAGGGGCCACCACCTGGTCACAAGCCAGGGGGCGCCCCCCTAGGGCGCGCCCCCCTGTCTTGTGGGGCCCCTGAAGCTCCTCCAACCTCGTTTCCACTTCTATATATTCCTATTCGGGGAGAAAAAATCAGAGAGAAGAGTTCATCGCGTTTTACGATACGGAGCCGCCGCCACCTCCTGTTCTTCCTCGGGAGGGCAGATCTAGAGTCTGAATTCGGCTCCGGAGAGGGGAAATCGACGCAGTCGTCATCACCAACCATCCTTCATCACCAATTTCATGATGCTCTCCACCGTTCGTGAGTAATTCCAGCGTAGGCTTGCTGGACAGTGATGGGTTGGATGAGATCTACCATGTAATCGAGTTAGTTTTGTTAGGGTTTGATCCCTAGTATCCACTATGTTATGAGATTGATGTTGCTATGACTTTGCTATGCTTAATGCTTGTCACTAGGGCCCGAGTGATATGATTTCAGATCTGAATCTATTATGTTTTCATGAATATATATGTGTTCTTGATCCTATCTTGCATGTTGTAGACACCTATTATGAGTTATGATCCGCATCCCCCAGGGTGACAATAACTGGGATTCTTTCCGGTGATTACCGTAGTTTGAGGAGTTCATGTATTCACTAAGTGCTAATGCTTTGGTCCGGTTCTCTATTAAAAGGAGGCCTTAATCTCCCTTAGTTTCCATTAGGACCCTGCTGCCACGGGAGGGTAGGACAAAAGATGTCATGCAAGTTCTTTTCCATAAGCATGTATGACTATATATGGAATACATGCCTACATTACATTGATGAATTGGAGCTAGTTCTATATCACCCTATGTTATAGCCGTTACATGATGAATGCCATCCGACATAATTATCCATCACTGATCCATTGCCTATGAGCTTTTTGCATATTGATCTTTGCTAAGTTACTTTTCCGTTGCTACTGTTACAATCGCTACAACACTGCTACTGTCACTTTTGCCATCATTACCGTTACTTCCATACTACTTTGCTACTGAATACTTTGCTGCAGATATTAAGTCTTTCAGGTGTGGTTGAATTGACAACTCAGCTGCTAATACTCGAGAATATTCTTTGGCTCCCCTTGTGTCGAATCAATAGATTTGGGTTGAATACTCTACGCTCGAAAACTGTTGCGATCCCCTATACTTGTGGGTTATCAAGGCTCTTGTAAGCATTGGGACCATAGAGATCCATGTGCAGCAACTCGAGTGGTCTCCTAGTAGTCATGATGTTCTTTATGGGATGACTTCCACCCACTTGTTTTCCTGCTTGACAAGCACTACAAAGTCTATCTTTGTCAAAGATAACTTCTTTAACACCAAGTATGTGATCACCTTTGATGAGCTTGTCTAGATTACGCATACCAACATGTCCTAGCCTTCTATGCCATAGCCAACCTTTAGAAGATTTTGCAAAAAGACTAGTACGAGGTTGGGCTCTCTTAGTGAAATCAACAATGTATAGATCACCTCTACGAAACAAGTAAAGACCATGTTATGAGTGTCTTGACGAAACACTTGTCAATCTACTTTAGTAAAGAGCACATTGAAACCGAAGTCGGCTAGTCTAGATAAGAAGATTGTAGCCAAGGGATTCAACAAGCATGACATTTTGAATAGAACTATCATCACATATGGCCACCTTACCAAGACCAAGTACCTTACCCTTGGACTTGTCTCCAAAAGTCACATACCTCCGAGGTCCATGATTTGGTGTGATCTCATGAAACATGTCTCTATCTCCGGTTATATGATCGGTAAGTCCGCTATCAGGAATCCACTCTTTTTCTCCAGACATGTAGTCTTTGAAGTTTGCCATGAGACTTAAATTATTCATAGTCTTCTCATATTCAATGTCAAACTTATCATCTTCATCATAGTAGCCATGTTCCACATCGTCATCATCAAATGGAATATCCTTTTCACAAAGATCAAGAGATTTGTTAGAGTTGTGAGCATGACCATGTTCAAGAGTATGAATGCGAAAGGCTTCAACAATGATGTTGTTGATGATTATGACATCTCCTTTAGCACGCATGAGGTCACAAATCTCAAACAAGTACTTTTCAAAGTTTGGATCACTAGGCTTCATTTTATGAAAGGCAATAGTTTTATGGAGAATGACATCAAGATTTTTCAAAGAGTGGTTTGGATATCTTCTCTCCAAGTCTTGCCACAAAGTATAAGCACACTCAATTTTTTTCACTTGGTCAAACACGATTCTTGGCAATCCTCTAATGATAAGATTGACGGTTCTAAGATTACGAAGCATATCAAATTCTTCCTCGTGAGAAGGATGTAAGGGATCAATGGGAGGCACACAGGGGTTATCAACATACTTTCTCATGTGGAATTCATCAAATAAATCAAGCATTTTGTATTTCCATTGACTATAGTACTCCCCTTAGAGAATATGCACTCTACAACTAAGACTCGCCAAACTAAGCACATACATCTTCCTCCAATGGTGATAAAACCAAAGCTATTTATACCAAAGCTCTGATACCAATTGTGGGATCGAGAAGAGACGTCTAGAGGAGGTGAATAGACTACTTGACAAAATAAAAACCTAACCTTTTTCCAATTTTATTAGTTAGCAAGTTTTAGCAATTCTATCAACTCTAGCATACTCAATGATACGTCTCCAACGTATCTATAATTTTTTATTGTTCCATGCTATAATATTATCATTCTAGGATACTTTTTGGGCATTCAATTGCTGATTCATGTGATTTTTGAGCACTAACCTATTAACCCAGTGCCAAGTGCCAGTTGTTGTTTTCTGCATGCTTTTTGCTTTTTAGGAATACCATACCAAACAAAGTCCAAATACCATGAAACTTTTTGGCGATTTTTTCTGGACAAAAATAAGACCCGGAAACTTCAGAGGGAGACTAGAGGGCACACGAGGTGCCTGACGGTGTCCTGGACTAGGGGGTACTCACCACGTCGTCTCCTGACCAGTGGGTCGGGCCGAGGACCCCCATGATGATTCACCAATGGGCCACTTCGGGCAGCCCATGATGCATCCAAGGGAGATTCCACAAGACTTGGTGCACAAGACAAAGACTCTTCTAAACCCTAGGCCTCTAGTGCATTATATAAACCGAGGCCAGGCTAGTCAATAGAGAATCTCATATTCATTACAACAATCTCGTGGTAGATACATGTACTATGTACTATCCCCCATATGAATACAATCAAAAGCAGGACGTAGGGTTTTACCTCTTCAAGAGGGCCCGAACCTAGGTAAAATCATGTGTCCATGTTACCATCGCTCCAAGAAGCCTAGCTTAGGACCCCTACTACGAGATATGCCGGATTCAGAACCAACATTGGTGCTTTCACTGAGAGCCTGCTGGGTGATCGTCACGGATGGATGGGATAATCAGTCTAATCGGATTGAGAAAAGTTCCACGACGACGACGCTCACTGCCCGGGGATACATGGGATCCGGACTCTACAATCCAGCTCATGGGTGATCCAGCCGATGAGATCGAAAGCGTGCTTCCCACGTAGAGTGGCGCAGAAAGCAGTAACGGTGACGTCTAACCAAAGCGATAAGCGCATTCGAGATCGATTGGAAGCTGGCTTCGCGTGTAGTACACACTGCTCGTCTCCGGGAGCACGGGTCGACGACGTCCAGTACCATGCACGCTCCTGAACGGGCAGTCGCCATCCAGGAGAATTCCTTCCCTTTTCTTCTTTCCTTCTATATGATTTTTCCTTTTTTAATTCTATGCATAGGTGGTCGCTGTCATTTACTTTCCAGCTTGTGTAGGCCAAAGTCGCGCAACTAATGATTAGTTTTGCAGCCTGTTGGGGATATAACCCCGTGGTAAGACCCGCCCTGGAGGGGCCGGGTCATACCTGGCCACTCATAGCCAAAAAACCCTTAAGGTGGGCCAGAAGATGCAGGCCAGGCCACGTGGCGACTTACCGGACAGGTCAAGACAAAGGCCCAAGACAGAAGATGGTATGAGACCCGGGCGGGTAAACCGCCCGAAGCCGGATTGCCCAAAGAGGCAAGGCGGCTTAGAGATAGGATTGAGTACGTTGTATGAGTCGGTTTGAGACTCGTGTAACCCAGGGCCTCGACCTCATATATAAAGGCGAGACCCTGGGGCGGCTTAGACAAGAAACCAATCAATCGAGAACTAGGTCAAGCAAATCCACTCCCTTGAATCGATACACCAGTCAATACAATACAAGCAGGACGTAGGCTTTTACCTCTTCTTTAGGGGCTGAACCTGGGTAAACTCGTGTCCCTCATCTCGACCAACCCCTTTGAGTCCACCGCCTCCGCGATGGCCTCGAACCTAAGTCTTCGGACATCTGCCGTGACAAAACCACGACAGTTGGCGCCCACCGTGGGGCTAGCGCTCGGTGGTGTTGAGTTCTCAAAGGGTTCTCTCCCAGGGATCGAGGGGTACGTCGTTAGCAGGATGACCAAGAGTCGCCACGGAAAGCTCTACATCGACGACGCCGGCTGGGGCCCCGAGGCCAACTCAATCGAGTATGGTTTCCGGGTCCCCTTCGGCGGAATCCACATCTTCATCGGCAAGATCGGCAGATCTGAACCCGGGCCAGGCATATGCACCAACCTCATCGAGCCGGCCTGACGCATGCAACCCGCCCGTGTTAACCCGGGCAGGAAGCATGTCTTCGTCGGCTTCACCCAGGGTATGGAGTTGGAGGGTTATTGTCACGGGAAGAAACCCTCATCCCCTCAGAGGATGGATCCTCGAGCGGAGAGACGGAATCGATCTATCAGCTTCACAATGGTGGGCTTGGGGGCTACGTCGAGCATTACCCCGAGTCGGAGTATCATGAGACGGAGGATTATGAGCCGCCCAACCGCGCTGCCGTCTTCATGGTGGGTTCAGCGCCGGCCCCGAGCAGCACGGCCGCCGGTGCGACCGGGTCTGGGGCTGGCAGGCCACCGGCTCAGGTTCTTCTTGATCTGATGAATGAGCTTACAACCCTGATGGAAACTGAGGTCACTGCTGCAAAGCAAGCGGCCCGTAATGCGAAGATCACGAGGTTGAAGAACCAGATGGCCGGAGTCCAATAGGAAATCAATGCGCTGAAGGTTCAGATGGATGCTGAGGCGGAGCGTCTTAGGGCTGATGCTTTCCGCCTTGAGTTAGAGCAGCAGTCGGCAGCTACGGTTCATCGGATGAGGCATCAATCCCGCTTGCCGGATCAGTATGAAGCCAGAAATCTTTTCAACACGCCAGGGACGGGACGGAATGTGCCTTTGACCATAACTCGGACGGCGGAAGTACCTGGAAGCCGGGCGGCGGTTCGGCATCAGCAGCCAAACCCGCCCCGACGGAACCAAAACCCGCCACCATCTTTTCCAACACCGCTGGGTCATTATTCTAACCCGGCAGAGAACATGCTGGCAGCGGCAACCAGGCTTGGTACAATCCCGATCCCTGATGAGGCGCCCTTCGCAGAGGAAGTGCGAAATGCCATTGGATACCTGCGGACGGCGGTGGCCCAGCAGGAGAAATACACTTATAGCCGGAGTCGCGTGCATTCAACCCTCATCCCCAGCCACAGCTACAGCCGGCGCTATGAGTCACCGGCCGTTTCTAGCAGTGAACGACATCGGAACCCGCCGCGAGTTGATCGGGCGGCTTTGGATGCTCAAGCGCTGGTGGATCGGGTAAGAGCACAGCGAGAAGCGGCGGCTCTGGCGCCGGCAGCGGCTTATCAGGAACCCACAGTTGCACCTTCCGTCTCAGTAGGAGCAGGAGTAACCTCCAGGGCTGTGGGAGTGTCGTGCTTAGCGCCGACTTTGCGGAATGAACGTCTACCGAAGGATTTCAAGGGTCCTCGCAAGGTGCCCAATTATACTGCTGACCTACCTCCAGAGGCTTGGATCGAAAGCTATGAATTAGCCATGGAGATGTTGGATGTCAGTGATGCAGTATGTGGCAAATATTTCATCATGATGCTGGAAGGGCCGGCTCGCACGTGGTTGAAGGGCTTGCCACCCAATACCATTAATTCCTGGGCCGAGTTGAAGGAGAAATTCATCAAAAAAATTAAAGGAACATGCAAGCAGCCCATGACGATTGTGGATTTGGACCATTGTATGCAGCGTGAAGACGAGTCGGCTCATCACTGGGTCCGGCGGGTCTCAACCATCATCCACTCTTCTAAACAGATTATGGCGGCTCAAGCGGTTTTGATTCTAGAGAAGAATTGTCAATTCACGCCTTTGAAGCAGAAGCTTGGCCGGCTCAAATGCTCATGCCAAGACATGGGGGAGCTCATGGTGGCTCTCACCAAGTATGCTGACTCTGACAACACGAAGGACCCTGGCTCCGATGATGAGAAATCGGCCCAGGGTAAGAAAAATAACAATGGCAAGGGTCAACAGCAAAACGCGGCTGGAAACAGCAACCTGGGCAAGAGGAAGAACCCAGATGGCGGGTCATAATTGGTGGCGAACACCAGCGCCGGGAACAATCGTGCTAAGGGCAACGGGAACTTCAGGCCGCCCTTTAACAAAGGCAAAGCTCCTTTCAACCTGGAAGAGATGCTCAATAAACCTTGTCCAGAGCACAGCCGGCCTGATAAGCCGGCAGGCCATACATGAAGGGATTGCAGTATTATGCTGCAGTTCCGGGATTACAGCCTTTAACAGCATCGCAACAACGATAATGGTCCATCGGGCGGCTCAGGCCCGGGCGGTTCAGGAGCCGGCTTTGGTGCCGGCGGCTCAGGATCCGGTTACCAGGGTCAAGGCAATCAAGGGGGTCATCATCAACCTGGTAATGGTAGTCAGCAGCAGAATAACCAGTCGGGGTACCAGAGTAACCCGAAGTATCTCAGCAGGGGTCAGTATCATGTTTTTACAACCAGCCTTGACAAGCGAGACCGGAAGGTGCGCAAGCGGGCGGTTAATGCAGTCATGCCGGCTCTCCCGCAGTATTTGAAGTGGTCTGAGTATGACATAACTTGGAGCAGGGAGGATCACCCGCCGTGTGTTGATAACCCGGGGCAGCTGGCTTTGGTAGTTGCCCCCCAAGTGGGAGGATACGTGTTTACTAAAGTACTTATGGATGGTGGCAGCAGCATCAACATCCTGTACTATGACACTTTCCGCCGGATGAATTTGCTTGACAAGGATCTTAAGCCCTCCTCAACAGTTTTTCACCGTGTGGTACCCAGAAAATCGGCTTATCCGGTGGGAAAGATCTCTTTGGAGGTAGCCTTTGGTGATGAATTCAACTACAGGGTGGAGTCTTTGTGGTTTGAGGTGGTTAAAATCAAGAGCCCATACCACGCTCTGTTTGGACGGCCGGCTTACGCCAAGTTCATGGCTAGGCCTTGCTATGTTTACTTGCTACTCAAGATGCCCGGGTTGAATGGGACGATTACCGTGCATGGTGATCGGAAGACGGCTCTTGAGTGTGAGGAAGGTGATGCAGCTTATGCGGAGTCAAGTTGTGCTGAGGCAGAGCTCAAGTTTTATAAAGAAAATGTCGACCCGGAAGATATGACTCCACTGAAGAGGCCTAACACGGAATCTGAGCCGCCCCTCAAGTTTGTGGCGGAAGATACCAAGTTGGTGGATTTTACGCCGGGCGACTCATCACAACAGTTCACTATTGGGGCCAATATGGATCCCAAATAGGAAAGCGCGCTCATCGAATTCATCCGTGAGAATCGGGACATCTTTGCATGGAAACCTTCTGACATGCCGGGTGTACCGAGAGAATTCGATGAGCACCACCTTAATGTGGATCCCAAATTTAAGCCGGTCAAACAATTCCTCCGCCGGTTTAATGAGGAGAGGCGCAAGGCTATTGGGGAAGAGGTGGCCCGGCTCTTAGCACCAGGGTTCGTCATTGAAGTGTTTCACCCAGAGTGGCTTGCTAACCCGGTGTTGGTACTCAAGAAGAACAACACGTGGCGTATGTGTGTGGATTACACGGATCTTAACAAGGCTGGTCCAGTTGACCCGTTTGCTCTCCCCCGTATCGACTAGATTATTGATGCAACAGCGGGTTGCGAGAGTTTATGCTTCCTGGACGCTTATTCAGGTTATCATCAGATCAAGATGGCAGTTAAAGACCAAGAGAAGACGACTTTCATAACGCCTTTTGGTGCTTTCTGTTATGTGTCTATGCCTTTTGGGCTCAAGAGTGCCCAGGCGACTTACCAGCGTTGTGTGCAGAACTGTCTTCATGGTCAAATTGGGCGCAATGTTCATGTTTATGTGGATGATATTGTGGTCAAATCAAGGAAGAAGGAGACTCTACTTGACGACTTGAAGGAAACGTTTGATAATTTACGGGTCTACAAGATGATGCTTAACTCGTCCAAGTGTGTCTTTGGAGTTCCTGCAGGCAAGCTCTTGGGATTTCTAGTCTCTGAGCGTGGTATTGAAGCTAATCCGGATAAGATAAAGGCTATTACTTCCCTGTCTGAGCCGGCATGCATCAATGACGTTCAGCGCCTGGCAGGTCGAATCGCTGCGTTAAGCCGGTTCATAAGCCGCCTGGGTGAGAAGGCTATTCCTCTGTATCAGATGATGAAGAAAACAGACAACTTTGTCTGGAGTAAGGCGGCGGGTGAGGCACTTGAGGCGCTCAAAAAGCAGCTGGTTGAGCCGCCGGTCTTGGCTGCTCTGGCTGAGAAGGAACCTTTGCTCCTCTACGTGGCGGCTAACAACAGGGCCGTCAGTGCCGTGATTGTTGTGGAGCGTAAGGAGGCAGGGAAAGAATACCCGGTTCAGAGGCCGGTTTACTATGTGAGTGAAGTCCTGATCGAATCCAAGCAAAGGTACCCACATTGGCAGAAACTGATATATGGGGTGTTCATGGCAAATCGTAAGATGAAGCATTACTTCCTGGGACACCAAATCACTGTGGTTAGCTCTGCCCCGTTGGGAGACATAATTCAAAACAGAGAAGCCATTGGCAGGATTGCTAAGTGGGCATTAGAGCTTGGGCCGCTTAATCTGAAATATGTGCCTCGCATGGCTGTCAAGCCTCAAGCCCTGGTGGACTTTATTAATGACTGGACAGAGTGTCAGTCGCCCGAGGAAAAACCGGATAATACATACTGGACAATTCACTTTGATGGATCCAGGCAATTGGAAGGGTCAGGGGCTGGAGTTGTTTTAACTTCCCCTGGAGGTGACAAGTTTTGTTATGTGTTAAGGCTGATGTTTCCTTGTACTAATAATGCAGTTGAGTATGAGGCTTTATTCATGGCCTCCGTGTGGCTAAGGAGATGAACCTGAGCCGGATTAGATGCCTCGGCGACTCAGACCTCGTGGCTCAGCAAGTTTCAGGCACGTGGGATTCCAAAGACCCACGGATGGCGGCTTATCGTCAGGCGGTGGACATCATTGCTGGTCATTTCAAAGGTTATCAGGTGGATCATATTGACCGTCGCAAGAACGAGGCAGCTGACGCGTTGTCAAGGCTGGGCTCTCAGCGTAAGCCGGTACCACCTAACGTTTTCTTGGATGTGTTGTATCACCCGTCTGTTAAGCTACCTTCAGAGGAGGATCTCGCTATACCTGACCTGGAGGGGCAGCTGGTGGCGGCTCTGCATACTATCCCTGACTGGACGTTGCCTTACCTAGCGTACTTGACTCGCGGCGAGTTGCCCGAGGGTGAGACCTTGGCAAGGAAAATCATAAGACGATCTAAGTCCATGACGATCGTCAATGGCGAGTTACATAAGCGCAGCGTTACTGGCATTTTTCAGCGTTGTGTTTCTCCTAAAGAGGGTAAGGAAATCTTAAATGAGATTCACGCTGGCGATTGCGGTCATCACACCGACTCAAAATCTTTGGTGGCCAAGGCTTTCCGGCACGGATTCTTCTGGCTGACGGCTCATAAGGATGCAGAGGACTTGGTTACCAAGTGTGACGGATGTCAGAAGTTTGGGTGACGTGCTCACATACCGGATCAGGAGTTGTGCATGATTCCAATTACCTGGCCGTTTGCGGTCTGGGGGCTTGATATGGTCAGGCCCTTCAAGAGATCTAAAGACAAGAAGACCCACCTTTTGGTGGCGGTGGATAAGTTTACCAAGTGGGTTGAGGCTGAGCTGGTCAGCAAATGTGACGCCGCTACGGCGGTTCAGTTTGTCAAAAAATTGATCTACCGTTTTGGCTACCCTCATAGTATTATCACAGATAATGGTACAAACCTATACAAGGGGGCTATGCAGGCATTCTGTGAAAGCGAGCACATCCGGCTTGACGTCTCTGCTATTGCCCATCCACAGTCCAATGGTTAGGCAGAGCGTGCTAATCAGGAGATCTTGAGAGGCATCAAGCCCCGGCTTATGGTTCCTCTACTGCGAATGCCGGGTTGTTGGGTAGAAGAGTTACCATCAGTTCTATGGAGCATTAGAACTACCCCCAATAGGTCAACAGGCTATACGCCTTTCTTTATGGTTTACGGTGCAGAAGCTGTCTTGCCAAGTGATATACGTCATGATTCGCCGCGGGTGGCGGCTTACGTTGAGACAGATAATGAGACAGCGCGTCAGGACGCGTTGGATACTTTGGATGAAGAGCGTGATCTGGCGGCGGCTCGATCGGCGATTTATCAACAAGACCTGCGTCGCTATCATAGCCGCAGAGTTAAGACTCAGATGTTTCAGGAAGGCGACTTGGTGTTGCGTCTGATTCAAGATCAAACGGATGCGCACAAGCTATCTCCTCCATGGGAAGGACCTTTTGTGGTCAGCAGGAATCTCAACAATGGGTCATATTATCTCATTGACGTACGAGATGAGTCACGTACTTCTGGGCAGGAGACCCACCGGCCGTGGAACATCGCTCATCTGCGGCCTTACTATACTTACGTCATCGACTCCCATCATTGTACATCATCATTGTATATACCGTTTATATATATAATAAAGTTGGCATCCCTGCAAGCCGGGGCCTCTGCCTGTTATACACTTCAGATTGTGCAAGAGTGAACACAACCACAAGGTCATTTGGGGGCTTCTAACCCACCAGGGTTTAGCTTACACACCCTCTTGATCGGCTCTTCAGCCACTGTAAGGCCGGGTTATATACCCAAAAAGTTGACTTCGTCAACAAGATCATTTGGGGGCTTCCAACCTGCCGGGTTTAGCTTACACACCCTCTTGATCGGTTCTTCAGCCACTGTAAGGCCGGGTTATATACCCAAAAAGTTGACTCCGTCAACAAGATCATTTGGGGGCTTCCAACCCGCCGGGTTTAGCTTACACACCCTCTTGATCGGCTTTCAGCCACCGCAAGTTCGAGTTAAACCTGCCTGTATGTTGCTGCTGCTCCGCTAGGTGACCCGCCGAACACTTGCCAGTTAATCTCGTTAGAGACCCTGAGCTGTTCAAAGTATTTGACAGTCACTCTCGCTAGAGACCCTGTACTGGTCAAGGTTAAACCGGCAGCTCTTGTCACGTGAGGGCCGGCTTACAGAAAGCGAGGATAAACTCACCCATCTTCTGCATACTCTCCGCTATGTGGCATGTTCGTACTCTTAAACAGTTACTCTTTTAAAGACCCTGCACTGTTTAAGGTTCAAACGACAGATTTATGTCATGTGAGAAGTAGCTTATGGGCCCTAGGGGTACTCATGCCCTGCTGCGCCTCTTTATGGTTTGTTGTTGCTCTTACCAGTTAATCTCGCCTAGAGACCCTGAGCCGTTCAAAGGAGTTGACGGTCACTCCCACTAGAGACCCTGTACTGTTAAGAGTTCAAACAACAAGTTCATACCATAAGAGCCGGCATATGAGTTTTCGAAAAAGCAAGGTCATGAAAGATTTAACATCTTCGGGTTATGCTTTTTCAAGCCGCCCTCACAGCAATACAGAACATATTATGTCTTGTTTGTTTTTTGCAGGTTTTATCTCCTAAGATGAGCCGCCGTGAAATATGATGACAAGATGTGAGCAGAACACAAGAGAGATAAAAGTGCATCAAGTAGCACGATTGAGGCAATCAAGTTTTTCTACGCCTATTACAAAGCTCTCCAGGGATCCCAAAATGCAACAGACTTATAATTTTTTATACAATTCCAGTCTCGGCGGCTCAAAAAGCCGGGTCATCCCTAATCAGGAGCAATGTGTTCAGCTTGACGGCGGGTCATCCTGCGTTTGGACTTCGACCTCTTCGATCTGAAGATTGTCCACATCCCAGTTGCAGTTTGTTAAAGCTTCAAACTGGGCCTCGTCAAAGAGGGGAGACGGGTCAATTTCAGGAGCAAACAGTGGCTTACGGCGTGCAGGATTTAAGTCCCTGGCTTCGAAAGTTGGGCAGGGCACTCGTTTGCTGTCCTCGCCGTAAGCCACCTGGTATGAAGTCAGATCAATTTTGTTAACCAGCGTTGATGCGAGTACTCGGGAGGCCTTCATACATTTGGCATAATCAGCTTCGGCAAAGTCTGAGCCGTCATCTTTCTTGGATGGAAAGCCATCCATCATCTCTTCTGCGGTCAGCTCAGGGGCAAAGGCCAGAGACCGGCTTAGCGCAGCCATTGCTCCCTTTCTGGCGGCTGATCGTTTTAGTTCATCAATTTGTTTGGCAGAGTGGACAAGAGCTCTAGTATTCCCTTCATGAATTTGAGGATGCTTTTCTCAGTCAGCATAGCTTTGATGGTGCAAAGGGTTCCGTAGTATAGCTGTTCTGTCAAGGTATATACGGCTTTCAACTTCAATAAGCTGTCAGAAGATAGCTGGCGGCTTCTCTGACCTGCAAGGAAAGTTAGGCATTATAAGCCGCCCGCACAGTTTTTTCAACAAGGCAAGGAAATTTTCTAAGGTTTCAGTACTTACCAAAGATAGCGGAAGTCATCCGGGATATATGACGCTTGAGAGTTTGTAGTTCTTCTGACACAAGCTTGAGCCGCTTATCAGCATCGTCTGCGCGCTTTGTCAGGGCGGCTTGTTTAGACTCAGCAGTCTCTTTGAAGGCTGCAAAGTCAGCTTGAACGTTCTCAAGTTTTTTAATGGCAACCCGCCACTTTTCTTCCGCCTCAGCCCGGGCGGTTGATTGCGAAGCAACATTTTCCTTTAAGCCGGTCAGATCAGACTCGGCCGCATCCAAAGCTTCCTGTATTGTGCAAAAACAAAAGTTCAGGAGGTTAAAATCGCCAAGATGAGATATTAGTAGACAAGAGTGATGAAGCTGTTATGATACAAGTCTCAAGCAGATTGCAAAGCAATATACTTGACACTTGGGGGCTAATGTCTGTGTTTTCTCTCCAAGTCTACAAGGAAGTTCCGGCTCATCTTCAAAAAGTTAAGCCGGCACTTGGGGGCTACCCACGGCGCTTTTCAAACAATGAAGTTTTTTCCGGATCATATCAGCAGTAAAGTTCCGGCTCATCATTTTCATAATGACCCGGACTTGGGGGCTACACTCCTATCTAGATTTCAAGTAAGTTCCGGCTTATTATCTGTATTAAACCAGCTCTTGGGGGCTACATAAGGGTATAAGTAAAAACAAGAGAAGGAGTACCTCATATTTTTTCTTCATCAGTCCAACAAGTTTCAACTCCATATTACAGCTTGTGGAGAGGCGGTTCAGATAACCAGCATGTAGTTCATCTGCAGTCAGTTTTTCTAACACGGGGAATTCAAAATCAAGTTTTTCTGGTGAGCATGTTTCAGCCTTGCTGGTGTGCTTCGTTAACACATGGGGTTCAGGAGAATGATAACCCGTCCCAGTGACAACAAGTTCTGGATGAGCTGTATCTTTGACGGCTGTTGAAGGGCTGGGCAGTTTAGGATCAGCCTTTGGAGGACTTTCAGGAGTGGCCATGTTGTCATCAGCCAGCTCAGAGGGCTGAGGAGCGTCGTCAGGCGCATCTTTTCTAGCCTCAGTAGGCTCAGCATAAGTTGCAGGGGAGTCCGGCTTAGCAATCTCCAGCTCTTGGGCAGCAGGAGTAGCGGTAGACCCGCCTGTCTTCCTTCGTTTTGCTTGAGCCCTGGAAAACAAAAAAGATTGTCACATACAGGACAAGGATGGTAAAAAGGTATGGTGCAAATACAAAGGTACGCACTCCGGGTTGATCTTCAGAGGAGGCAGCTTGGATGCAGTGGAATCACCAGACGAAGGGGGTGTCTCCTGAAAAAGTTAAGACGATAAAAAACAGAGTAAGGTTACAATTCAAGACTGTTAAAAATCGGACTTGGTTAAAAGAGCACCTCAGCAGGCCATTTCCGAGGAGCCGGAGAGTTTGGTAAGCCGGTCAAAAGCTCTTCAGAGCTGGTGCTCCGGGTCTGACGTCAGGAGGTGTGCTGTTGCTTTTTCAAAAGAAAGTTGGGGTCTAAATAAGCAAGAGGATGAGAAAATGGAACTTTCCGGATGACCCGCCGTATTTTTGCTGGTGGAAAGTTTTCTGAATCAGAAGAAATGTAAGTTACCTTAGGGGCATCAGCATGGCTTGTCTCCGTTTCCTACTATGAATAATTGTTGTCAATAAGTTGCATAAAGAGACGGCCAAGGGAGTCAAGTTCTACCTCCGAGTCGTCAAACTCAAGCAGTTCCTGAGTAGAAGTTTTCTTCTTCTTATGGGCGCGGGTTTTACCCGCCTTAGGCTTCCTTACAGGAGGATTATACTTCTTCTTCCAGAAGGAAGAGCCGGCCGGTGCATAAGCCGCCAAAAAGGTTAAAAGGAGCAAGGCAGAAGGTCAAAAGACAAAGAATGAGCAGTTTGCTAAGAAAGGTTTCTTACAGCTTTAGCCGGGTTCTTGACGCAAAAAGGCTTCAGCCCAATTTTGTTACAAGCCTCTTGTTTTTCGCCAAGAAGAGATTTGACGGAAGAGTTGATGTCTTGTTCTGTCAGGGGGGGTGGCGTTGAAACAGAGAGGGTCATTGGGTTCACCCGTGAATTCGTACATGTGTCGGTCACGCCGGCTCAGTGGCAAGATTTTCCAGGAAACCCAGCAACGGGTTAAATCAACGCCAGTTAAGCCGTTCGCCATTTATGCCCTGATCTTCGCGAAGGCCGGAGCATATTTTGCTTGCTCTGCAGCGGACATCCGGTCTGGGAGTTCTCCAGTGTTGCAAAGCCGGGTAGGACGGTAACCCGGCAGAGGATTCTCTTCTGTGGGGGAAGTGTCCTTGTAGTAAAACCAGGTCTTGTTCCAATCCTTGGGGTGAGTTGGTAAGATAGCTGCTGGGTAGGGTAAATCTCTTCGTCTCTGGAAAGAAACGCCGCCAAGCTCCAAACTTAGTCCAGCTGCCACTTCAGTTTGGCGGTTGACGTAAAAGTAGTCACGGAAGAGGTCAACAGACGGTTCTTTTTGCAGGTAAACTTCACATAAGACTTGAAATTGACACATGTTGGTGACGGAATTTGGACCTATATCTTGAGGATGAAGCTTGAAGGAATGAAGGAAGTCCCGGAAATTTTTTGACCCGGGCGGGCTAAAACCACAGAGGAGGTGATCCGTGAATACGACAACCTCTCCTTCCTTAGGAGTAGGTCTTATTTCTGGCCCTAGAACCCGCCAGTGTATAACGTCCTGAGCCGGCAGGATACCCGATTCTACGAAGTCAAGAAGAAGCTGCTCGGTGACTCCGGATCCAACCCAATCGCAAAACGCGGGTGCTCTTGACATGGTGGCGGGTTAAACTGTGAGAAGATGCAGGATATGGCGGGTTAGGAAACGTCAAATAATTAAAGCAGCTATGGTCAGCATGATGGTGAGGCATTAAGCCGCCGACATATTTTATCAGAGAGCCGGCAATGCAATGGCGGGGTAAGTGGACAAGGCAATACTAAGGATGTTGTTAAGTATGGGAAAACTGGTTTCACATATTGCAACCATGGCTGCAAGATCTACAGGCGAGGATAAAATGAAATACATTCATGACCTAAAAAGGGGAGTGGAAGAACAGGCGGACAGTACGCAGAGAAGATTGATATGCAGATCTATAACAAGCGGATATCGATATTAAGTGGACGGCCGCAACGGATAAATAGCAATATAAGACTCAAGGAGATACTTGGCAGTCTACATTACAAAGAACGATCTGACGAACAGCGAAGAACACAAAGAAATCTGATGAACTCGGGGATATCCTACTCGAGATGACTACAGATTCAACAAGGGCTTAGAATGGTACCTCACGGATGCGGACGGGCTGGCGAGATTTCTAGCCCGAGTCAGGTTGATGTAGCGGCCAGCGTTGAGGGCGATGGCGAGGTCCGGTTCGGTGCAGCGGAGCTCTGGAGGTGCGGGCGACAGGAGTAAGAAGAAGACTGTGGCGGCAGAGAAAAGGAAAGGGGGCCCCTCGTGTCCCTATTTATGAGACAGGGATGGCAACAGTGCGCGCGAAAATCGGAGAGGCTCAATGATGATTGACCGGAGGGGACGCCTCAATTTTCGAGACCGACCGTTTAATGAAGAGATCCGTTGCGAATGTCACTGAATCTTTTTAGCATATTCGGTGTGATGTCACGGCGGGTTATGAGTTTTCTTTTCAGGTGATAAAAATGTGAGACTCGCCGCCAAGTGAATTTGAAGATTGACATGAGAAGGCTCAAATCAATCTGGGGCCTAATGTTGGGGATATAACCCCGTGGTAAGACCCGCCCTGGAGGGGCCGGGTCATACCTGGCGGCTCATAGCCAAAAAACCCTTAAGGTGGGCCGGAAGATGAAGGCCAGGCCACATGGCGACTTACCGGACAGGTCAAGACGAAGGCCCAAGACAGAAGATGATATGAGCCCTGGGGGGGTAAACCGCGCGGAGCCGGATTGCCCAAAGAGGCAAGTCGGCTTAGAGATAGGATTGAGTACGTTGTATGAGTTGGTTTGAGACTCATGTAACCCAGGGCCTCGACCTCATATATAAAGGCGAGACCCTAGGACGGCTTAGACAAGAAACCAATCAATCGAGAACTAGGTCAAGCGAATCCGCTCCCTTGTAATCGATACACCAGTCAATACAATACAAGTAGGACATAGGCTTTTACCTCTTCTTGAGGGGCTGAACCTGGGTAAACTCGTGTCCCTCGTCTCGACCAACCCCTTTGAGTCCACCGCCTCTGCGATGGCCTCGAACCTAAGTCTTCGGACATCTTCCGTGACAAAACCACGACACAGCCAGTCTCCGCAAGACTAGTACTACTTCAAATAGTACTACATCAATACTAGATCAAATGATGCTACTTCACCTAAAGGTCAATGCGATCTAATTCATAATACTAGTTGAAACTATTTCGGTACAGATCAATTTATTTTATAGGAGTTGGTCTGCTACCGTCAAGCATGTTTTATTTTTCCTAGCTATTCGTTTAGCACATAAAATCATAAAATTATTCGCACATAATATTTTCTGTTGGTTTCTACTGCATTATTTTTGCAGAGGAATTCTATCAATGTTCGGGTGTGACGTCGGTCTGGCTAGTCCCTTGTGCATTTCCGACCTATGTCGACATCGACCTCGTGCGAGATAATCGACCTCGACTACGCGACGCCGCTACCTCGGCGAGCCGACGTAATTGTCCCGCCTCTGCTGACCTCGGCGCTCAGGCTATATTTTTTCTAATTATTTACTTCACTTAAGTTAATTAAGTACAATATTTTTTTAATTTATCATTATTTGATATTACTTTTTGGCTTGCACTATTTTATGTGCATAGGTAATCGGCTCCGACTGCGTTAGACAGTCACGTCGGCACGCCGACGTCATCGTTCCGCCTCCGTCAACCAAACTGTGCCATCACCTTGGTGCGCTGTCCTATGTCAGCATCCCCGCACCATCACTTCATTAAGTCGACGTTGACTTGCTCCTTCACCAACCGACCAGCTTCGTCATGTTAGCTGGACCGGGGGCTTCACCTCGTCGCAGCAACCGTGTTGCATCGCCACTTCGTCAAACCGAGCTCCTCGCTCGGTCACCTCGGAACCGGCTTGGGGGTTGGGACCTCGACCCACCTCAGGCTCGGCCCATGTCATCAACAACGAACACATTAACCAGCTAAGTCGCTTTCATGCTCAGCTCTTTTCAATTTTTAATTTTTGTTCGGTTCAACCGAGCGTTATGTTTTTGTCTCAAAACAAAAACTTCCTTTGTTAAGAACTTGTTTGTTCAAAAAACAACCCTCTTTTCCCATGTTACCTGGGGGATCTTCAATTTATATGAGCCGTTTTATAATAAATGTGTTTTCTTCTTGGTGATACGTCTGCATCGTATCTACTTTTCCGAACTCTTTTGCCCTTGTTTTGGACTCTAATTTGCATGATTCGAATGGAACTAACCCGGACTGACGCTGTTTTCAGCAGAATTGCCTTGGTGTTATTTTTGTGCAGAAATAAAAGTTCTCAGATTGACCTGAAAATTTACGGAGAACATTTCTGGAATTAATAAAAAATACTGGCGAAAGAATCAACCAGAGGGGGTCCACCCATTGGCCACAAGCCAGGGGGCGCCCCCCCTAGGGCACGCCCTGGTGGCTTGTGGGCCCCCTGCAACTCCTCTGACCTCAACTCCAACTCCATATAAACCTATTCGGGGAGAAAAAAATAAAGGAGAAGAGTTCATCACGTTTCACGATACGGAGCCGCCGCCACCTCCGGTTCTTCCTCGGGAGGGCAGATCTGGAGTCCGTTTTGGGCTCTGGAGAGGGGAAATCAACGCCGTTGACATCACCAACCATCCTTCATCACCAATTTCATGATGCTCTCCGCCGTTCGTGAGTAATTCGATCGTAGGCTTGCTGGACGGTGATGGGTTGGATGAGATTTACCATGTAATCGAGTTAGTTTTGTTAGGGTTTGATCCCTAGTATCCACTATGTTCTGAGATTGATGTTGCTATGACTTTGCTATGCTTAATGCTTGTCACTAGGGCCCGAGTGCCATGATTTCAGATCTGAACCTATTATGTTTTCAAGAATATATATGTGCTCTTGATCCTATCTTGCAAGTTGTAGACACCTATTATGTGTTATGAACCGCATACCCCAAGGTGACAATAATTGGGATTCTTTCCGGTGATTACCGTAGTTTGAGGAGTTCATGTATTCACTAAGTGCTAATGCTTTGGTCCGGTTCTCTATTAAAAGGAGGCCTTAATATTACTTAGTTTCCATTAGGAACCCACTGCCACGGGAGGTTAGGACAAAAGATGTCATGCAAGTTCTTTTCCATAAGCACGTATGACTATATATGGAATACATGCCTACATTATATTGATGAATTGGAGCTAGTTCTGTGTCCCCCTAGGTTATAGCTGTTGCATGATGAATGCCATCCGACATAATTATCCATCACTGATCCATTGCCTACGAGCTTTTCACATATTGATCTTTGCTAAGTTACTTTTCCGTTGCCACTGTTACGATTGCTACAAAACGGCTAATGTTACTTTTGCCACCGTTACCGTTACTTCCATACTACTTTGCTACTAAATACTTTGCTGCAGATATTAAGTCTTTCAGGTGTGGTTGAATTGACAACTCAGTTGCTAATACTCGGGAATATTCTTTGGCTCCCCTTGTGTCGAATCAATAAATTTGGTTTGAATACTCTACCCTCGAAAACTGTTGCGATCCCCTATACTTGTGGGTTATCAAGACCTTTTTCTCGCGCCGTTGCCGGGGAGCATAGCTCTATTCTCTGAGTCACTTGGGATCTATATCTGTTGATCACTATGAAGAATCTGAAAGACCCAAAAACCACGATCTATCCCTCTACTACGAGGGGAGGTAAGGAACTGCCATCTAGCTCTGTACTTGATTCACCTTCTGTTATGAGTAAATTTGCGACACCACCACCTACTAGTAATTCTGATATGTCTCAAGTAATTGATGATGCCACTTCTGCTATGCTTGATAATACTATGCCTTTGGGTGAATTTCTTGATGAAAGACTTGCTAGGGTTAGAGAGAATGAGATCACTGAAACTGATGATATTTCTGAAACTGATGAAATTATTGAAACTGAACACTTTCAGACACCTGTTAGACCTAGCTCTCCTAGATATGAATTGCATGTTATACCTGAGGGTTATGTTATGGATGGAGAGGTAGCTAGGGACTTTCTTGCTTGTAAGGATAGAGATGATCTTAAGAAATTACTATGCAAGTGGAAGGAAAAATCTTTGAATGCTAGAATGCAATATGATCCTATGTTTGCTACTTCACCTATTTTTGTTACTAATAAGGATTATGAATTCTCTGTCAATCCTGAGTTAATTACTTTGGTTGAATCTGATCCTTTCCATGGTTATGAGTCTGAAACTATTGTGGCACATCTTACTAAATTGAATGATATAGCCACCCTATTTACTCATGAGGAAAAAAATCGTTATTACTATATTCTTAAGTTGTTACCTTTCTCATTAAAGGGTGATGCTAAGATGTGGTTTAATTCTCTTGCTCCTGGTTGTGTGCGTAGTCCCCAGGATATGATATATTACTTCTCTAAAAAATATTTTCCTGCCCATAAGAAACAAGCTGCCTTGCAGGAAATATTTAACTTTGTGCAAATTGTAGAAGAGAGTCTCAAGCAAGCTTGGAGGAGGCTTCTCCAATTACTTAATTCTTTGCCTGATCATCCTCTCAAGAAAAATGAAATACTTGATATCTTTTATAATGGACTAACCGATGCTTCTAGGGACCACCTAGATAGTTGTGCTGGTTGTGTTTTCAGGGAACGAACCGTTGAACAAGCTGAACTATTATTGAATAATATATTGAGCAATGATAATGATTGGACTATTCCCGAACCACCTCCAAAGTCCACTCCGAAGAAAAGAGGTATTCTATTTCTCAGTCCTGAAGATATGCAAGAGGCAAAGAAATCTATGAAAGAAAAAGGTATTAAAGTTGAAGATGTTAAGAATCTACCACCTATTGAAGAAATACATGGTCTTGATAACCCGACACAGGTAGTAGAGGTAAATTCTCTTCGTAGATTTGATGAAGGTGATATTCCTTATAATAAGTCTGCTAGCCAATGCTTGGATGAATTTGATAACTTTATTGTTAAACAAGAAAATTTCAATGCTTATGTTAGTAGACAATTGAAACATAATGCTTACATGCTTGATCGTTTAGGTGAATATATGAGTAGAACTGTTAATGATCTCAAGCTTATCAGTAAACATGCTTCCATGGTAACTACTCAAGTAGAACAAGTACTTAAGGCACAAAATGATTTGCTTAATGAGATGAATGATAATGATGTTAGAGTAGTGACTAGAGGTGGTAAAATGACTCAGGAACCTTTATATCCTGAGGGCCACCCCAAGAGAATTGAGCAAGATTCTCAGAGAATTAATACTGATGCACCTAGTCATTCTAGCAAAAGATAGAAAAAGAATGATGATAGGACTTTGCATGCTGCTGGTGAACTTGTTATTGATACACATGAAAACCCAAATGATATTTCTATTTCTGATGCTGAAACACAACCTGGTGATGAACATGAACAGGGTGATAATGTTAATGATGATGTTCATGTTGATGCTCAACCTAGTAATGATAATGATGTGGAGATAGAACCTGCTGTTGATCTTGATAACCCACAATCTAAGAATAAAAGATATGATAAAAGAGACTTCGTTGCTAGGAAGCATGGTAAAGAAAGAGAACCTTGGGTTCAGAAACCCATGCCCTTTCCTCCTAATCCATCCAAGAAAAAGGATGATGAGGATTTTGAGCGCTTTGTTGAAATGCTTAAACCTGTCTTTTTGCGTATGCGTTTGACTGATATTCTGAAAATGTCTCCTTATGCTAAGTATATGAAAGATATTGTGACTAATAAAAGAAAGATACCGGAAGCTCAAATTTCCACCATGCTTGCTAATTATACTTTTAAGGGTGCAGTACCAAAGAAACTAGGAGATCCAGGAATACCAACTATACCATGCTCCATTAAAAGAAACTATGTTAAAACTGCTTTATGTGATTTGGGAGCCGGTGTTAGTGTTATGCCTTTCTCTTTATATTGTAGACTTGATTTGAATAAGTTGACACCTACTGAAATCTCTTTGCAAATGGCTGATAAATCAACCGCTCTACCCATTGGTATTTGCGAGGATGTGCCTGTTGTGGTTGCAAACGTTACTATCTTAACAGACTTTGTTATTCTTGATATTCCCGAGGACGACAGCATGTCGATCATCCTTGGTAGACCGTTTTTGAACACTGCAGGGGCTGTTATTGATTGCAACAAAGGCAATGTCACTTTTCATGTTAATGGTAATGAGCATACGGTGCACTTTCGAAGAAACAACCTCAAGTTCATAGTATCAACTCTATTGGAGAAATTCCAACAATTGCTATTGGAGGTTTTAAATTCCCTCTCCCTACTGTCAAGAAGAAATATTAAATAATCAGGGTAGGGGACATGCATGTCCCTGTTGAGGTAACTTAGTGTTATTCGAAAATTCTCCGGTTTCATGTTACTCGAAAGAAGTTTGTTAATAAGACATGATCAACCTTGTTAACGAATTCCTTTTGACGGGCATGAGATGGATGAATTTAGAAAGCTCAACCTTCTGTACCCAACTTTTACTTTCTGTTGTTTAGAATAAATAAAGCAAAAATACTATTATACTTATGCTTTCTGAATTATCCGTACAACAGAAAAATGACCTGGAAATAAAAGTTCTCCAAATGCCCTAAAAATTTAGTATGATTTTTATAGAATATTTAAGAATATTTGGCACTGAGAACACACCAGGGGGCTGCACCAGTGAGGCACAAGCCCAGGGGGCGCGCCCACCCCCCAGGGCGCGCCCTGGTGGCTTCTGGGTCCCACGTAGGCCCCCCTCACTTATTCCAGCACCCATCCACTTTGTCTTCCTCCATAAAAAATCCCACCATTGCTCAAACCCGTGTCCTAGCTCATCTTGCTGCCATTTTCGATCTGCATGTGCAAAGCTCCATTTGCAAAACTGTTTTGGGGGATTGTTCTTCAGTATGTGACTCCTCCAATGGTCCAATCAGTTTTTGTTCTAGTGCTTTATATATTGCAAATTTTTGCTGCTGTGGTGACCTTGTTCTTGAGCTTGCATGTTAAATTTGTATGGTCCCAAGTATTTAGATGCATGATTTAGCCTCTAGGCACTTATGGGAGTGGTTGCTTTGAATTTTGTTGAGTTTTGTTCACCTTTATTTTGAGTTACTAAAATTTTAGAAATTTTTCAGATGAAGAAAATGATGAGGAGATTGTTAAGAGGCTCTTCAAGCCGGGGTTCTAAAGAAAATGAAAATGAGAAGAAATAGAAGCCCAAATACAATCTTCCCCGCACCGCGGAGGTTCGGCCATGTGAATGGCCAAGTGATGCATTCTTGAAGGCGGCCGGAATTTATAATGATTTTTACTATTTGGCAGAGAATGCAGGCATCACCGACTTCCTCCACGATAAGTGTGACCAATACCTCTTACTCATTAATACCTTCGTGCAAAACTTTCACTTTCATTATAGGGAAAATCCTCCTATGGTAGAATTTCACTTATATGATGTGCCTAAGAAGATGACTCTTTACGATTTTTGCAATGTTTGCAAATTACCTTATGAGGGCAGCGTCAGTGAACCCCGTCCTAGAGATGTGGAATATTTTATTGCTGAAACTACTGTAGGGGAAGAGAGAGGGGTGTCGGGAGCCAGAGTGGCTAGTTTACATTTTCCTGTTTTGCGCTATTACTCATTATTTGCGGGGAGATGTTTGATTGGTCATGGGGAGAGTGGAGGCCTAAGCACTCCTGACCTAGCCGTTTTGCGCCATGCTTTACACCGTGATAGAACTTTTAGTTTGGGCGCTATTGTTGCTTGACGGTTGAGTTTAAATCGTTCAAAGGGTCCTATCTTTGGAGGTATTTATTCTTCTCGCCTTGCTAGACACTTTGAGATACCCTTTAGACTAGATGAAAAGGAAGAAAGGTTGTTACCCACTAAATATTTAGACTATGATAGTATGGTAGCACATGATTTCATTTCCGAAGACAATGACAAGCGGCTCATCTATAACCTAGTATTCAGCCAGGGTACCTGTCAGATTATTACTTTGCATGCACCTTCTTTATTCGATATTTATTCAGGCAGGTACATTATTATGCCCGACGATATTTATGCATACTGGGAGCGGACTCGATCCCCAGTTCCTGAGCAAGAACCATCACTTGACCCGTACGAGGAGTCTGTTTATCAGTGGGAGCCACAAGAGCTAGCTAACTAGTGGAACCCTCAGGATCCTCCTCAGTACCCAGGAGAGGGCTACTTTGATCCATGGGCATAGACCAACTTAGGCCAAAAGCCTAAGCTTGGGGGAGTACGTATTTCTCACCGACATTACATTCATGTTCACACACTCATTCCAGTTGTCGATGTTCATACTTTTTCATTGTATTATCCATGTTAGTTTATTTCTTTTTCTCGCTCTCTTCTTGTGTGTCAGAAAAACCTTAAGAAAAAAAATTAGCTCTAGTTTTACTTTCTAGTTTGTTTAGTTGTAGCATTAAAAGAAAACCCAAAAACATTTCTTGTTCTTCTTTTGCTTGTTGGGAGCTTTCCCGTGTAAATACTTTTATTTTCTTCTTTGGATCGTAAGGAGAAGACCACAATGAAAATGTTGAGTGGCCCTCATATGCATTATTGTTTATCTATCAGAGAGCCCATATTGCCTTGTCTTCTCCTTTGAGTTATTGTTTGCAGATTCCAGCTTAGTCCCATGCACGTGCACTCTTATTATTATTTACACCGTTCGGTCGTGCAAGTGAAAGGCAATAATGACGATATATGATGAAATGATTGAGATGGAGAAAAGCTGGTATGAACTCGACCTATTTTGTTTTTGTAAATATGATTAGCTCATCGTTCTGAATTCAGCTCGTTATGGATGAAACATGTTTGCAATGACAATTAGAGATTGTAGTTTCTCATGCCATGCCTAATTAGCTAGGAGTGTATAATAGTTTGTCTTTAGTGCCAACATGAATTTTAAAATGGTTATGATGTAGTATGATAGGATGGTATCCTCCTTTGAATGATTCAAGTGCTTGCCTTGGCACAGTTCACGCATGTAGTTGAAACAAAATCAACACAGCCTCCACGATATTTATGTTCATGGTGATTTATATCCTACTCATGTTTGCATTCAATGTTGGTTAATCTCAGTGCATGTTTATGACTGTTGTCGCTCTCTAGTTGGTCGCTTCCCAGTCTCTTGCTAGCCTTCACTTGTACTAAGCGGGAATACTGCTTGTGCATCCACTTCCTTAAACCCAAAGTTGTTCCATATGAGTCCACCATACCTACCTATATGCGGTACTTACCTGCCGTTCCAAGTAAATTTGCATGTGCCAAACTCTAGACCTTCAAATAATATTTTGTTTTGTATGCCTGAATCGCTCATGTAGTGATTAGGGGCTGTCAGTATCCTCCATGCTAGGTGGGTTATTCTCACGATGAGTGTTTATTCACTTGTCATTCACGAGAAAGTGGCTGGTAATCGGGATGCCCAGTTCCATGCTCAAAAAATCAAATCAAAACATAATGAAACAAAACTCCCCCAGGATTGTTGTTTGTATGGACGGTACCCGTGGATTCGGCCAGCCGTGGAGTGTGTTTTATTGGTGGCGGGGGAGTAAAAACTTTATCATTCTGTTTGGGAACCGCCTATAATGTATCTAGCATGGAAGATACCGAGAACTCGTGGTTGTTATGTTGACAATGAAAGCATACCGCTCAAAATTTTACTCATCTCTGTTTTAAAAGCTCGAGCTCTGGCACCTCTGCAAATCAATGCTTCCCTCTGCGAAGGGCCCATCTATTTTACTTTACTGTTGAGTCATCCTCCTCTTATAAAAAGCACCAATTAGAGAGCACCACCGTCATTTGTATGTTTGGTTATTAATTGATATTGAGTATGACTGGATCTCTTTAACTGTGAATTACAATTTCCAGTCAGCCCTTGTTCTTCAGAGGTGCTCTGCATTTATGTTTTGCGGTCTCAGAAAGGGCTAGCGAGATACCATTCTATCATATTGTATCATGATTGTTTTGATAAAATTGTTGTCATCCGAGATTTATTATTATTGCTCGCTAGTTGATTATGCCATTGATATGAGTAAATGTGAGACCTAAATGTTATTGTGAATATGGTTGGCCCATAATCTTTGCTGAAAACCTGAACATCAGTTAGACATATTTACAACAACAAGATCAAACAGAGTTTGTAAAAGTTTTTCTTTGTCACTTTCAGTTTGTCAACTGAATTGCTTGAGGACAAGCAATGGGTTAAGCTTGGGGGAGTTGATACATCTCCATCATATCTACTTTTCCAAACTCTTTTGCCCTTGGGGGATTCGAATGGAACTAACCCGGACTGACGCTGTTTTCAGCAGAATTGCCTTGGTGTTATTTTTGTGCAGAAATAAACATTCTCGGATTGACCTGAAAATTTACGGAGAATATTTGTAGAATTAATAAAAAATACTGGCAAAAGAATCAACCAGAGGGGGTCCACCCATTGGCCACAAGCCAAGGGGTGCGCCCCCTAGGGCGTGCCCTGGTGGCTTGTGGGCCCCCTACAACTCCTCCGACCTCAACTCCAACTCCATATAACCTCAAGGAGAAGAGTTTATCGCATTTCACGATACGGAGCCACCGCCACATCCTGTTCTTCCTCGGGAGGGCAGATCTGGAGTCCGTTGTGGGCTCCGGAAAGGGGAAATCGACGCCGTCGTCATCACCAACCATCCTTCAACAGCAATTTCATGATGCTCTTCGCCGTTCGTGAGTAATTCCATCGTAGGCTTGCTGGACGGTGATGGGTTGGATGAGATTTACCATGTAATCGAGTTAGTTTTGTTAGGGTTTGATCCCTAGTATCCACTATGTTCTGAGATTGATGTTGCTATGACTTTGCTATGCTTAATGCTTGTCACTAGGGCCCGAGTGCCATGATTTTAGATCTGAACCTATTATGTTTTCACGAATATATATGTGTTCTTGATCCAATCTTGCAAGTTGTAGACACCTATTATGTGTTATGATCCGCATACCCCAAGGTGACAATAATTGGGATTCTTTTCGGTGATTACCGTAGTTTGAGGAGTTCATGTATTCACTAAGTGCTAATGCTTTGGTCCGGTTCTCTATTAAAAGGAGGCCTTAATATCCCTTAGTTTCCATTAGGACCCTACTGCCATGGGAGAGTAGGACAAAAGATGTCATGCAAGTTCTTTTCCATAAGCACGTATGACTATATATTGAATACATGCCTACATTATATTGATGAATTAGAGCTAGTTCTGTGTCACCCTAGGTTATAACTGTTGCATGATGAATGCCATCCGACATAATTATCCATCACTGATCCATTGCCTACGAGCTTTTCACATATTGATCTTTGCTAAGTTACTTTTCCATTGCCACTGTTACGATTGCTACAAAACCGCTACTGTTACTTTCGCCACCGTTACCGTTGCTTCCATACTACTTTGCTACTAAATACTTTGCTGCAGATATTAAGTCTTTCAGGTGTGGTTGAATTGACAACTCAGCTGCTAATACTCGAGAATATTCTTTGGCTCCCCTTGTGTCGAATCAATAAATTTGGGTTGAATACTCTACCCTCGAAAACTGTTGCGATCCCCTATACTTGTGGGTTTTCACTTGGTCATTGCAAATTGTTTATCTACTACTCCTTTTTCCGACACCAGCGTGTGGTCAATAGTGGGGTCGCCTGGTTTCGGTCTAGAGCCGCTTGAGTTTAGTTCACTAAACATACCTCGGAGAAGCACTCCGCCTTCAGGATATGGAGGTTGAAGCCGAAGGCTGGCCCGCTTGAAGTCTGCTGATCGAATGTATCATGTTAAGGCACGACGGAAGCACGAATAAATTGTAAGACTAATTTCGGATTGGCACCAAAAAAACTTGATTCTATTTAGATGTAAAGTTTTTAAGTAAGTTTTTTTGGTTTTTCTAAGAGTAACTCTTGGAGTATAATGCGAGACGCCATTAAAGCATCCGCAATATTAACGGGGGGGTGCAGTTAGCGCTGAACCCACCAAAAGCCGAGGTACTCCATGGAGTCCTCAACAAAATGTCCTCGGTATTTCGCACTTATATACATTGGTCTCGTGTTGTGTCTTTGGTCAATAGCTAGATTGCTCGGCTCCTACCTTATGTTCCGCATTGTTCGGCTAAGGGAGTAAAGGGAGAACCACTGCAATTGTATTTCCAGCTCGACTGGTTAAGTACCTCACTGGACAAAGCCGAAGACTGACTGTCATGATAGGCGTAAACCGGCAGGCGATCCGATGACTGTGTTAAACAAAAGATCGATAGAGATTACCTTGTGTTAAACGACGGGCCTTTCATAACATTGGCCGAAGTGTTAATGGCTTGGCCTCAGCTGACGCCAAACACTATCCAGGGGCTAGTAACTTGTCTCCCCGGTTAAAGACCTGATAACCCACAAGTATAGGGGATCGCGACAGTCTTCACGGGTACTATTTCACCTTAATTTATTTGTTCGATACAAGGGGAGCCAAAGAATATTTATTGTTTGGCCTTGACAATTGAGTTGTCAATTCAACAGCACCTGGGATATCTCTCTTCAGCAAAGATTTTAGTAGCCCGGCAAATAGTAGTAGCAAAAGTAATAGTAGTAGTGACAACAGTGATTTTGTAGAAGTTGTGATAGTAGCAGTAGCAATAGTAACTTAGCAAGATTCAGTATATGTAAAGCGTATGCACGTGGATCGGTGATGGATAATGATTTAGATGACATCAATCATGTAACAGTTACACACTAGGGCGACACAGAACTAGCTCCAATTCATCAATATAATGTAGGCATGTATTTTGTATATAGTCATACGTGCTTGCGATAAGAACTTGCATGACATCTTTTGTCCTGCCCTCCCGTGGCAGTGGGGTCCTATTGGAAACTAAGGGATATTAAGGCCTCCTTTTAATAGAGAACCGGAACAAAGCATGAACACATGGTGAATACATGAACTCCTCAAGCTATGACAATCACCGGAAAGAATCCCAATTATTGTCACCTTGGGGTATGCGGATCAAGACACGTAATAGGTGCATACAACTTGCAAGATATGATCCAAACTCTTATATTCATGAAAACATAATAGGTTCAGATCTGAAATCATGGCACTCGGGCCCTAGTGACAAGCATTATGCATAGCAAAGTCATAGCAACATCAATCTCAGAACATAGTGGCTACTAGGGATCAAGCCCTATCAAACTTAACTCAATTACATGATCAATCTCATCCAATCCCACCACCGTCCAGCAAGCCTACAAAGGAATTACTCACTCCCAGTGGTGAGCATCATGGCAGTGTTGATGGAGAAGGGTTGGTGATGACGACAACGACGATTTCCCCTCTCCGGAGCCCCAAGCGGACTCTAGATCAGCCCTCCCGAGGAAGAACATGAGGTGGCGGCAGCTCCATCTCGTGAAACGCGATGAAAACTTCTCTCTGATTTTTTTCTCCGAAGATGAGATTTTTATAGGACTGGAATGAGGGTCGGAGGAGCTACGTGGGCCCCACAAGCCATCAGGGCGCGGCCTAGGGGCACGCCCCGTTGGCTTGTGCCCCATAGGTGGCCTCTCTCTGGCAGGTCTTCGCTCCATAATTCATTATAATTCCCAGAAAAAATCCACAAAAAGTTTCATCCAATTCCGAGAACTTTTATTTCTGCACAAAAATAACACCAAGGTAGTTCTGCTGAAAACAGCGTCAGTCCGGGTTATTTCCATTCAAATCATGCAAATTAGAGGTCAAAACCAGAGCAAAAGTGTTTGGAAAAGTAGACACGTTGGAGACGTATCAACTCCCCCAAGCTTAACTCATTGCTTGTCCTCAAGCAATTCAGTTGACAAACTAAAAGTGATAAAGAAAACTTTTACAAACTCTTTTTTTCTCGTCGTTATACACATGCTTAGCTAGTGCTCAAGTTCTCAGCATAAATTATAAATAACCATAGCCATGATAATAATTAAACATCATATCACTCATGGCAATACAAAACCAACTAGCAAGTAATTATAAGATATCTCACATGCCAACAATTTATCAAAATAATCATGATATAATATGGTGAAATGGTATTTCTCTAGCCCTTTCTGAGACCACAAAACATAAATGCAGAGCACCTCTGAGGTTCAAGCAGCGACTAAACATTATAATTCGGAATAGAAAAGATCCGGTCATGCTCGTGTTCAGCATTTACTAGACTCAATGCATAAGAATGACAATAATGCTCTCCGGTCTGGTTCTTTTAGTATGAGGGGGATGACTCAACATAAAAATGAATAGATAGGCCCTTCGCAGAGGGAAGCATTGATTTGTAGAGGTGCGAGAGCTCATGTTTTTAAAACAGGATTGGAATATAGTTTTTGGGGTGGTGCACTTTTCTTGTCAACGTTACGACAAAGGTTTTCAATATCTTCCATGCTAAACTCATTATCGGCGGTTCCCAAACAGAATAGTAAGTTTACTCCTATCCACCATCCATACACAAACCATGGCAGACCGAATCCATGGATGCTTGCCAACATATCAACTGTCCCAAGGAGTTTTGTTTAATTAACTGTGATTATGCAGGACCGGGCATCCTTTTTACCAGCCTCTCTCGTGCAATGACGGCGAATAAACGACCGTCTTGAGAATAACTCACTTAGCATGGAAAATATTGACCGCCTCGTCGCTCCATGAGCGGGACGAGTGCACAAAACAGAAGTTTATTTGAATGTTTATAGATGGCATATGCAAATTTACTTGGAACGGCAGGGTAATACCGCATATAGGTAGGTATGGTGGAGTCATGTGGAATAACTTGGTTTAAAGGTTTTGGATGCACAAGCAGCATTCCCGCTTATTACAGGTGAAGGCTAGCAATAGGTTGGGAAGCTGCCAGCTAGAGAGCGACTACAGTCATAGGTATGCATTATGAATAATTAACATTGGACATAGCATGAGTAGGATATGAACACTCTGAATTTAAACATCATGAAGGCTACATTGGTTTTGAATCAACTACACGTTTGCACATGGGCCAAGTCAAGCCACTTGAATTTCTAAGAGGGAAATACCATACTACCATACTACATCATAACCATTTTCATGCATGTTGGCCTACAGGATAAATCATTATTCACTACTAGTTATTTAAGCATGGCATGAGAAGCTATAATCTCTAATTGTCATCATGAACATGTTCACTCATAATATACTGAATCATGATCGAACAAGCTGAACATATTTACAAAAATAGAAAACAAGAAGAGGTCATACCAGCTTCCTTTGCCATGATCACTTCGTCAAATATCGTCATTATCGCCTTTCACTTGCATGACCGAATGATGTGATAATAATAATAGTGCAAAAATATCGTGGACTAAGCTGGAATCTACAAGGCAGTTTTGGACAAAGGAGAAGACAAGGTAATATTGGATCACTGTTAGATCAACAATAAAGCATATAAGAGCCACTCAACATTTTCATTGTGGTCTTCTCCTTTTTAAAGACTCAACAAAAAGAAAATAAATTCGGAGAAACACACTGAAATATTTTTGGTGTTTTCGTTTTTCTCAAGCAAGCAAATAAACTAAGAGAAAACAAGAACGAGAAAAATTATTTACACGGGAAAGCTCCCAACATGCAAAGGAAATCTTTTTGGGTTTACTTTTTAGTACTAAGGATAACTAAACGAGGAAAGAAAACTAAAAAGAAGCAAGAAATATTATTGGGTTTTCTAAAGTTTTTCAAACACACAAGAAGAAAGCGGAAAATAAAACTAACATGGATATACAATGAAAGAGGATGAACACTGACAATTTATATGAAGTGTGTGAGCATGAATGTAATGTCAGTGAGAAATACGTACTCCCCCAAGCTTAGGCGGTTGCCTAGCTTGGTGATCACCACTGATAGTCTGGAAAATGGTTAAAATGATAACTTGTGGAGGCGTTCTTGGACGCCTCCTCCGCTAAATGAGTAGCCTTCACTGCAGCTTTATATTCCCGCACCTCTTCCTCAAGAACATAGTAACGATGTCGAGCCTGATAATCAAAGAGGGCAAGTGCAGGCAAAGTGATAGACACTGGCGTAGATTTCCCAAATATTAAATTATATTCATAACCCCTAGCATGGTTTACAATATACTCATGAGAACGCATAGCTTCGATGTCTAAATATCTACCAAGCAATATAGGATCATTGGGTTGAGGCGACACTCTCAGTTTTGCAGCTACGCGGGAGGCATAAATTCCTCCATACAAATCACCATTGCTAGAATTAGAATTCAGCCTTCGGGCAACAATTGCACCAAGGTTATAGTGTTGTTCACCAGTTATAGCAATGTGAATAAGGCTTAAATCAGGGGGACATAAGGCACTACAATCTTGCTTTCCTACTACGCATTTCCCATTAAATAGTGCAAAGTAACGAACAGAGGGAAACTTTATGCTTTTAATTCTTGCCTGAGTTACTCCCCTATTTTCTCCAACGCAGAGACTCTCGAGAAACATATTATAATCAGTTTTTGAAGGGTTCTCGGTCGATCCCCAAAGTGGAAGTTTGCAAGCAACATAGAAATCTTCTAGAGTCATGCTAAAGGATTTATCAAAAAGTTTAAATAACACTCTAGAAACATGCGATTGATAACGAAATCCGTGCATGAATGTACGGGTAAGGTCATAGTGTTGGACACACATAGCTACGAGAAAATCGGTGAGGCCGGTATTGTCAATGAATCGATCAAATTCGTCCTTAATGAGTGCTCTTATCATGAAATCTTCACTTGGCCATCAACATGATTTGGCGTCATCCATAACTATCTGGTTGTCTCGAGGTTCAATGTAAGCTTGTCGTACTGAGTTCCCGCTAGATGACTCACCTGTGGTGAGTCTCCTTGAGGAGCTCCTCCTAAAGAAACTCATCTTCCCAAGCACAAATTTCTGAAATTTTTGAGTCACAAATTCATGTCAATAAAACTTTGCAAGATTGATAGCAACTACTCATATAGATGCCTAGAAGCCATATCAAGCATTCATACTACTTGGAACTCAAAGAATTCAACATGCAAGCTCATTTTCTGTAGCACCAAGTGCAGCACATTTTGCAAAATATAAACCACTAAAACAAAAACTAATTGTAGGAGTGGAGGAGTCACATACCAAGGAACAATTCCTCAAAACAGTTTCGAAAACGGAGTTCCGAGCAAAGAGATCGAAAATTTCACTTTCTGGGTGAAGAACACGGGAGAGAGATGGATAGAGAATTTTTGTTGGAGATAGGAGAAAGAGTGGGACGGAGGGATAAGGCAGGGGGCCCCTGTGGGCCCCACAAGCCATCAGGGGGCGACCCAGGGGGTGCACTGTTGGCTTGTGGCCCACAAGTGATGTCTCCTGCTGTAATTTTTATGCCAAAAATTCTTGTTTATTCTACAAAAATTCATGTTGAACTTTAGTAGCAATCTGAGACTTTTTATTTTCTGGCATTTTTTCTACGCACGGGAAAAACAGAAAAACGAAAAATCATGCTAATTTATTTTATATAAACTGAAAATAACAATGGATAAACTTTTGATACGGAGAGTTGTGAGTACTAAATTCATAAATCACATGCCTTCCGAAAAGGATTCATTAATAAGGTTGATCAAGTCTTATTAACAACCATTTTCGATTAACATGTAACCGAAGAACTTTGTATATCACTAGGTTACCTCAGTGGGGATTTACATATCCCCAACAATAAGATTATAATATTTCTTCTTGATAGTAGGTCAATGTTGAGAATATCTACAAAGGGGCGGAAGCCGACGATGGGCCACTTTCGGATTATAAACAGTAGCAACGGAGTCAAAATAAACCATACCGAGGGCTCCTTGTGGCACCTCGGCATAGATACATCGGGACTCCTGGAGAGCACAACATATCATCAGCGTTTGTATTCAATATACGAACGCTGCCTTCCGTAGTGATCGTTATAAAGCCATAGATATGCATCAATTTGACTTAAGACTTTAGCCAAGCTGGGTTGCCTGGCTCCTATGCTTACCCCTTACGTTCCCGATTGTTCGGCTAGGGGGTAAAGGGAGCACCTCTGTGATTGTGACTACCGGGTCATCCGGATTAGTACCTCAGACCGGATGAAGCCGAAAGCTAGCTGCCTTAAGAATATAATTGGTCGGTAACGACGGGTGTGAAAATGTAGGTTCATTAAAGACCAAAGAGTTCGGGAACTTTCCCCAAACTAAAACCTCAGTATTTTCCTCCCACATTGATCGGAGGTGAGATTTCATGATCATGGTCAACATGATAGCCTGGAAAAGGAACTTATAAAGAAACTATTTTTTCCAGAAGATGTTTCTTACGTTAAATAGTAATATAACATATCTCTCCGCGTACCTTTGTTTATAAAACCGTATGACCGGATTGCCTTGTTTTCCATAAATCCTTGCCCTCAAAGGCTTTATAAAGTAGGAAAACACTCCCCGGCTACTGGTCGAGGAGGTTGAAGCCGATGGTCGGTCAACAAAGGTTGTACAGTGCGGATCCGAGCATTAATGATGTAAAGTACTTGGATACATAGAATCATTAGAAGCACCCAACATTTATACTGGCCTTCGCGCTCTTCAATTAAAAGCCATTAAAGGGGTACATCGATCCTCTGATCCGGTGTTCCCACCCGACCAGGAGGTTGAAGATTCAATGCAGAAAATTTAAGTGCAAAAGGGTTTCCGAGGAGATTACGATCCTCAGGTTGGTCAGCCGACACAACCTGAGTCTCGGAAGCTACGGCGCACCGTGTTTCTGTTCCAAAGTATCCTGCCGAGCAAGGACTTGATCCTCAGGCCGATTCCACAAATCAACCTAAATCTTAGTAGCTACCGAGATCAGTGGTTTTATTTTTTCCGGGTGCATCTCGGGTTTTAGACCGACACACACCTTGAGGGCTACTGGCTATACATCTCGGTAGTAAATAAATTGCGGCAATTGGAAATAAATTCCACAAAAAACAGCCCGAGACCGAGGTGTGATACGTCTCCAACGTATCTATAATTTTTGCTTGTTCTATGCGGTTATATTATCATTCTTGGATGTTTTACAATCACTTTATAGCAACTTTATATCATTTTTTGGGACTAAGCTATTGACATAGTGCCAAAGTGCTAGTTGCTGTTTTTGCTTGTTTTTTACTTCTCAGAATATCAGTACCAAACGGAGTCCAATCGCGACGAAACTTTTTGGAGATTTTTTTGGACCAGAAGACACTCAGTGGGCCAAAGAAGTGCCAGAGAGGTGGGTTGTGGAGTGGACAACCCACCATGGCGCGCTAGGGGGCCCCCGGCGCGCCCTGATGGGTTGTGCCCTCCACAGGGCCCCTCTCCACCGCCTCCGATGCCTATAAATTCCCAAATATTCAGAAACCCCTAAAATTAACCCTAGACTCTCCGCTCCGACGCCGCGACTCTCTGTATCGATGAAAAACCAATCTGGAGATGTTCCAGTACCCTGCCGAAGAGAGGAATCCATCTCAGGTGGCCATCTTCATCATCCCGGCGGAGACCATGACGAGGAGGGAGTAGTCCACCCTCGGGGTTGAGGGTATATACCAGTAGCTATGTATTCCATCTCTCTCTCTCGTGTTCTTGAGATGTCACGATCTTGATGTATCACGGGCTTTGTTAATATAGTCGGATCATATGATGTTATTCCCTCACTATCATGTTGTGATGAATTGAATCTTTCCCTTTGAGATGTCATTATGTTGGATTGAATATCTTGATTGAGAACACTTGATGTACGTCTGGCGTGGGATACTCGTAGTGACATTGGGGTATCCTATTGATTGACTTGATATATGTTGAGGCATCAACTTGCGGATTCGTGACCTAGGGGATCTATGCATAGGGGTTGATTGCACGTTTTCATAATATGTTCTCCGATAGAAATCTTGGGGCATTCTTTGAGGTTCTTTGTGTTGGATTGAGTATTATGAATCTGAAATTGTTTGATGTGTATCGTATAACTAACTCATGGATACTTGTGGTGACATTGGAGTATCTAGGTGACATTAGAGTTGGTTGATGCGTATCATATGGTGTTATTTTAGTACGAACTCTAGATAGATTGATCGGAAAGGATAACTTGGTGTTATTTTAGTACGAACTCTTGGATAGATCGATCAGAAAGGATAACTTTAAGGTGGTTTTGTACCCTAGAAACAATTTCTTCTTATGTTCTCTACTCGATAAGAACTTTGGAGTGATTCTTCGTTGCACGTTAAGGTATGGTTATGTGATCCAATTATATTATCATTGTTGAGAGATTGCACTAGCGAAAGTACAGACCCTAGGCCTTGTTTTCAAGCATTGCAATACCGTTTGTGCTCACTTTTGTTACTTGCTACCTTGCTGTTTTTATATTTTCATATTACAAAAACCAATTGACGGTGTCCTGGACTAGGGGGTAATCACCACGTCGTCTCCCGACCAGTGGGTCGGGCCGAGGACCCCCAGGACGGTTCCTTAATGGGCCAGTTCGGACAGCCCATGATGCATACGAGGAAGATTACACAAGACTTGGTGATCAAGACAAGGACTCCTCTCCACCGACGTAGCCGACTAGGACTCTTGTTATCGTAGGCCTCTGGTGTGTTATATATGCCGAGGCCAGGCTAGTCATTAGGGACAATCAGATCATCATAGATCATGTCAATGTTGAGAATATCGCTTATCGTTAGCGTCTCGGTCAGCTGGGGATTAGAGATTAATCGGAAATCGGACGATTAATCGATTTTATCGATTGATTGTTAATCGGCCATTTTTTGCAAATCCTAGGTTCCCAACAGTAAAATATGCTATATTCAACACCAAAACAATATTGGACAGAAGTGTTACCTTTATTCCTAGCCTTTCAATCCTCATATAATGATAAACAAAATAGTACAATAGTACACATTGTGTAACAAGTCCATAAAACAAAAATAAACATAGTTTTTGGCAAACATAGTGCTATGAATAGGCCCGATTTATCGGTAGATTCCCGATAAATCGCTTGTCATAGTGATAAATCGGCCAAATCGATAAACGATGAAGATAAGGCATAATCTTATTGGTCACCCCAAGAGTTGCGATAAATCGGACGATAAATCACTGAATCTGAAGATTTTTTGAACAATGCAGTAGGTAGAGGAATTGCAAAACTTCCAATGATAACCGTGGGAGTAGGCTCAATGACATTAATATTATTAACCAAAGTTTGCTTCTTCGGAAAATGCACGGTATGTTGCTTGCCATTGACATGAAAGGGAACCTTGCTTTTATTGCAATCAATAAAAGCCCCTGCAGTATTTAAGAATGGTCTACTAAGGACGATCGACATATTGTCGTCCTCGGGCATATCAAGAATAACAAAGTATGTCAAGATAGTAACATTTGCAACCACAACAGGAACGTCCTCGCAAATTCCAATAGGTAAAGAGGTGGATTTATCAGATATCTCAGTAGGTGTAAGCTTACTCAAATCAAGTCTTTTATAAAGGGAGAAAGGCATAAGACTAACACCGGCTCCTAAATCACATAGAGCAGTTTTAACATAATTTCTTTTAATAGAGCAAGGTATTGTGGGTATGCCAGGATCTCCTAGTTTCTTAGGTATTCCTCCATCAAAAGAATAATTGGCAAGTATAGTAGCCATTTCAGTTTCAGGTATTTTTCCTTTGTTGGTAATAATATCTTTCATATACTTAGCATACGGAGGCATTTTCAATATATCAATCAAACGAGTACGCAAAAAGACGGGTCTAATCATTTCAGCAAAGCACTCAAAATCTTCATCGTCCCTACTTTTAGAAGGCTTACGAGGGAATGGCATGGGTTTTTGAACCCATGGCTCTCTTTCCCTTCCATGTTTTCTAGCAACAAAGTCTCACTTATCATAACTTTTATTTTTAGGAGGTGGGTTATCAAGATCCTCGGCAGGTTCTATCTCTACATCGTTATCATGTTCTTTATTACTATCTGGTGGAGCATCTACATGCACAATATTACTTTCATGTTCCTTTTCATTATCACTAGGTGCATGTTCACTACCAGGTTGTGTCTCAGCATCAGAAATAGAAACATCATTATGTTTCTTAGTGGGTGTTTCTATAACAGGTTCACTAGGAGCATGCAAGTTCTTATCATTTTCTTCTTCTTTTTCTTATTAGAGGAACTAGGTGCATCAACATTAATTCTCTAGGAATCCTGTTCAATTCTTTTAGGATGACCTTCTGGGTAGAGAGGTTCTTGGGTCATACGACCTCCCCTAGTCATTACTCTAACAACATGATCATTCATATTATTATTTACTTCAGAAAGCAAATCATTTTGCGACTTAGCAACTTCGTCTAGTTGAGTGTGAACCATAGAAGCATGTTTACCTAAACCTTTTACATCATTAGCAATTCTAAACATCAAGTCACTTAAGCGGTCTATCATCATATAATTACGTCTCAATTGATCCTTAACATAATTGTTGAAGTGTTCTTGCTTAACAACATAATTGTCATATTCATCCATGCATTGTTCGGTAGACTTAGTGTAAGGTATATCATTTTAACTAAAGGAATGGAGAGAATTTACCTCTACTACCCGTGTCGGGTTATCAAGTCCATGTATTTCTTCAATAGGTGGTAATTTCTTGATATCCTCAATTTTAATACCTTTCTCCTTCATAGATCTTTTTGCTTCTTGCATATCTTCAGGGTTGAGGAATAGAATACCTCTCTTCTTTTGAATAGGTTCCGGAGGTGGTTCAGGAAGTTTCCAATCATAGGCATTTTGCAATATGTTATTCAATAGTTCTTCAGCTTGACCAACAGTTCTTTCCCTGAAAACACAACCAGCACAACTATCTAGGAAGTCCCTAGAAGCATCAGTTAGTCCATTATAAAAGATATCGAGAATTTCATTTTTCTTAAGAGGACAATCAGGCAAAGCTCTAAGTAATCGGAGTAGCCTCCCCCAAGCTTGAGGGAGATTCTCTTCTTCAATTTGCGCAAAGTTAAATATTTCCTGTAAGGCAGCTTGTTTCTTATGAGCAGGAAAATATTTTGCAGAAAAATAAGGGAGCATATCCTGGGGACTACGCATACAACCAGGAGCAAGAGAAAGAAACAATTCCTTGGCCTCACCTTTTAGCGAGAAAGGAAAAAAGCTTAAGGATAAAATAGTAGTGTATCTTTTCCTCATTGGTAAACAGAGCAGCAATATCATTTAGTTTCATAAGGTGTTCGACAACAGTTTCATTTTCATAACCGTGGAAAGGATCAGATTCTAATATATGAATTAACTCAGGGTCCAAAGAGAACTCATAATCCTTATCATTAACAAATATAGGAGAAGTAGCAAATTTGGGATCATATTTAATTTTCTCCATCATAGATTTTTCTTTCAGTTTGCATAGTAGTTTCTTCAAGTCATCTCTAATTTCACAAGCAAACAAATCACTAGCTATTTCCTTATCCATGACATAACCTTCAGGTACATGAGGCAATTCATATCTATTAGGAGAGCGAGGTGTAACAGGTCATTCAAAGTCCTCATCAGTTTCAGCATTTTTAAGTTCCCTAGCTCTAGAAATATGAGCATCAAGTAATTAATTCAGTGGCACAGTTTCAGTTTCAACATGTGTAGCAATAGTATCATCATTAATTTCAGAGGTAGCATCATCAAGTTATGTGACATATCAGGACGATCAACATGTGGTGGTGTAACAAGTTGATTCAAACCAGTAGGTGAATCAAAAGCAGAGCTAGATGGCAGTTCCTTACCTCCTCTCGTGAGGGGAGAATCTTAGTTCGATTATCTTTCAGATTCTTCATAGTGGCAATTGGATATCCTCAAGTTCACAATAAATAGAGCTATGCTCCCTGGCAACGGCGCCAGAAAAAGGTCTTGATAACCCACAAGTATAGGGGATCGCGACAGTCTTCACGGGTAGTATTTCACCCTAATTTATTGGTTCGACACAAGGGGAGACAAAGAATATTTATTGGCTTTAAAAGTTGAGTTTTCACTTCAACCACACCAGGGATATCTCTCTACAGCAAAGATTTTAGTAGCACGGCAAATAGTAGTAGCAAAATTAATAGTAGTAGTGACAGCAGCGATTTTGTAGTAGTTGTGACAGTACCAGTAGCAATAGTAACTTAGCAAGATTCAGTATATGTAAAGCATAGGCATGTGGATCGGTGATGCATAATGATTTAGATGACATCAATCATGTAACAGTTACACACTAGGGCGGCACAGAACTAGCTCCAATTCATCAATATAATGTAGGCATGCATTCTGTATATAGTCATATGTGCTTGCGATAAGAACTTGGATGACATCTTTTGTCCTACCCTCCAGTGGCAGCAGGGTCCTATTGGAAACTAAGGGATATTAAGGCCTCCTTTTAAGAGAGAACCGGAACAAAGCATTAACACATGGTGAATACATGAACTCCTCACTACGGCAATCACCGGAAAAAAATCCCAATTATTGTCACCTTGGGGTATGTGGATCAAGACATGTAATAGGTGCATACAATTTGCAAGATAGGATCCAAATCACTCTTATATTCATGAAAACATAATAGGTTCAGATCTGAAATCATGACACTCGGGCCCTAGTGACAAGCATTAAGCATAGCAAAGTCATAGCAACATCAATCTCAGAACATAGTGGATATTAGGGATCGAGACCTATCAAACTTAAGTCAATTACATGATCAATCTCATCCAATCCCGCCACCGTCCAGCAAGCCTACAAAGGAATTACTCACTCCCGATGGTGAGCATCATGGCAGTGTTGATGGAGAAGGGTTGGTGATGACGACGGCGATGATTTCCCCTCTCCGGAGCCCCAAACAGACTCCAGATCAGCCCTCTCGAAGAAGAACAGGAGGTGGCGGCGGCCCCGTCTTGTGAAACGCGATGAAAACTTCTCTGTTTTTTTCTCCGAAGATGTGATTATATAGGACTGGAATTAGGGTCAGAGGAGCCACGTGGGCCCCACAAGCCATTAGGGCGCGGCCTAGGGGGTGCCCTATTGGCCTGTGCCCCACAGGTGGCCTCCCTCCGACAGGTCTTCGCTCCATAATTCATTATAATTCCCAAAAAAATCCACAAAAAGTTTCGTCCAATTCTGAGAACTTTTATTTCTGCCCAAAAATAACACCAAGGTAGTTGTGCTAAAAACAACGTCAGTCCGGGTTAGTTCCATTCAAATCATGCAAATTAGAGGTCAAAACCAGAGCAAAAGTATTTGGAAAAGCAGATACATTGGAGACGTATCAAGCCCGTGTGATTAAGTGAAAGTTATAAAGCTTGAATATCTGATTGCCTCATTTCCACTAACACATCCGCCTCCGAGCACCGAGACGTCGGCTAAGGGTTGTTTTGTTTGTACAGAAACACCCTGCGTAGCATCTACAAAGGGGCGGAAGCCGACGATGGGCCACTTTCGGATTAAAAACAGTCGCAACGGAGTCAAAATAAAGCATACCGAGGGCTCCTTGTGGCACCTCGGCATAGATACATCGGGACTCCTGGAGAGCACAACATATCATCAGCGTTTGTATTCAATATACGAACGCTGCCTTCCGTAGTGATCGTTATAAAGCCATAGATATGCATCAATTTGACTTAAGACTTTAGCCAAGCTGGGTTGCCTGGCTCCTATGCTTACCCCTTACGTTCCCGATTGTTCGGCTAGGGGGTAAAGGGAGCACCTCTGTGATTGTTACTACCGGGTCATCCGGATTAGTACCTCAGACCGTACGAAGCCGAAAGCTAGCTGCCTTAAGAATATAATTGGTCGGTAATGACGGGTGTGAAAATTTAGGTTCATTAAAGACCAAAGAGTTCGGGAACTTTCCCCAAACTAAAACCTTAGTATTTTCCTCCCACATTGATCGGAGGTGAGGTTTCATGATCATGGTCAACATGATAGCCTGGAAAAGGAACTTATGAAGAAACTATTTTTTCCGGAAGATGTTTCTTACGTTAAATAGTAATATAACATATCTCTTCGCGTACCTTTGTTTATAAAACCGTATGACCGGATTGCCTTGTTTTCCTTAAATCCTTGCCCTCAAACGCTTTATAAAGTAGGAAAACACTCCCCGGCTACTGGCCGAGGAGGTTGAAGCCGATGGTCGGTCAACAAAGGTTGTATAGTGCTGGTCCGAGCATTAATGATGTAAAGTACTTGGATACATAGAATCGTTAGAAGAACCCAACATTTATACTGGCCTTCTCGCTCTTCAATTAAAAGCCATTAAAGGGGTACATCGATCCTCTGATCCGGTGTTCCCACCCGACCAGCAGGTTGAAGATTCAATGCAGAAAATTTAAGTGCAAAACAGTTTCCAAGGAGATTACGATCCTCAGGTTGGTCAGCCGCACCCAACCTTAGTCTCGGAAGCTACGGCACATCGTGCTTCTGTTCCAAAGTATCCTGCCGAGCAAGGACTTGATCCTCAGGCCGATTTCACAAATCAACCTAAGTCTTAGGGGCTACCAAGATCAGTGGTTTTATTTTTTCCTTTAGGTGCAACTCGGGTTTTAGACCGACACACACCTTGAGGGCTACTGGCTATACATGTCGGTAGTAAATAAATTGCGGCAATTGGAAATAAATTCCGCAAAAAACAGCCGAGACCGAGGTGTGATACGTCTCCAACGTCTCTATAATTTTTGCTTGTTCCATGCGGTTATATTATCATTCTTGGATGTTTTACAATCACTTTATAACAACTTTATATCATTTTTGGGACTAACCTATTGACATAGTGCCAAAGGGCCAGTTGCTGTTTTTGCTTGTTTTTTACTTCGTAGAATATCAGTACCAAACGGAGTCCAATCGCGACGAAACTTTTTGGAGATTTTTTTTGACCTGAAGACACTCAGTGGGCCAAAGAAGTGCCAGAGAGGTGGGCTGTGGAGAGCACAACCCACCATGGCGCGCTAGGGGGCCCCCGGCGCGCCCTGATGGGTTGTGCCCTCCACGGGGCCCCTCTCCACCGCCTCCGATGCCTTTAATTTCCCAAATATTCAGAAACCCCTAAAAATAACCCTAGACTCTCCGCTCCGACGCCGCAACTCTCTGTATCGATGAAAAACCAATCTGGAGACGTTCCAGTACCCTGCCGAAGAGAGGAATCCATCTCCGGTGGCCATCTTCATTATCCCGGCGGAGACCATGACGAGGAGGGAGTAGTCCACCCTCGGGGTTGAGGGTATGTACCAGTAGCTATGTGTTCCATCTCTCTCTCTCGTGTTCTTGAGATGTCACGATCTTGATGTATCACGGGCTTTGTTAATATAGTCGGATCATATGATGTTATTCCCTCACTATCATGTTGTGATGAATTGAATCTTTCCCTTTGAGATGTCGTTATGTTGGATTGAATATCTTGGTTGAGAACACTTGATGTACGTCTTGCGTGGGATACTTGTAGTGACATTCGGGTATCCTATTCATTCACTTGATATATGTTGAGGCATCAACTTGCGGATTCCGGTGACCTAGGGGATCTATGCATAGGGGTTGATTGCACATTTTCATAATATGTTCTCCGATAGAAATCTTGGGGCACTCTTTGAGGTTCTTTGTGTTGGATTGAGTATTATGAATCTTAAATTGTTTGATGTGTATTGTATAATTAACTCATGGATACTTGTGGTGACATTGGAGTATCTAGGTGACATTAGAGTTGGTTGATGCGTATCATATGGTGTTATTTTAGTACGAACTCTAGATAGATTGATCGGAAAGGATAACTTGGTGTTATTTTAGTACCAACTCTTGGATAGATCGATCAGAAAGGATAACTTTAAGGTGGTTTTGTACCCTACAAACAATTTCTTCTTATGTTCTCTGCTCGATAAGAACTTTGGAGTGATTCTTCGTTGCACGTTAAGGGATGGTTATGTGATCCAATTATATTAGCATTGTTGAGAGATTGCACTAGCAAAAGTACAGACCCTAGGCCTTGTTTTCAAGCATTACAATACCGTTTGTGCTCACTTTTGTTACTTGCTACCTTGCCATTTTATATTTTCAGATTACAAAAACCTATTGACGGTGTCTTGGACTAGGGGGTACTAACCACGTCGTCTCCCGACCAGTGGGTCGGGCCGAGGACCCCCAGGGCGGTTCCTTAATGGGCCAGTTCGGACAGCCCATGATGCATATGAGGAAGATTACACAAGACTTGGTGATCAAGACAAGGACTCATGTCCACCGACGTAGCCGACTAGGACTCTTGTTATCCTAGGCCTCTGATGTGTTATATAAGCCGAGGCCAGGCTAGTCATTAGGGACAATCAGATCATCATAGATCATATCAATGTTGAGAATATCGCTTATCGTTAGTGTCTCGGTCAGCTGGGGATTAGAGATTAATCGGAAATCGGACGATTAATCGATTTTATCGGTTGATTGTTAATCGGCCATTTTTTGCAAATACTAGGTTCCCAATAGTAAAATATGCTATATTCAACACCAAAACAATATTAGACAGAAGTGTTACCTTGATTCCTAGCCTTTCAATCCACATATAATGATAAACAAAATAGTACAATAGTACACATTGTGTAACAAGTCTATAAAACAAAAATAAACATAGTTTTTGGCAAACATAGTGCTATGAATAGGCCCGATTTATCAGTAGATTCCCGATAAATCGCTTGTCATAGCGATAAATCGGCCAAATCGATAAACGATGAAGATAAGGCATAATCTTATCGGTCACCCCAAGAGTAGCGATAAATCGGACGATAAATCGCTGAATCGGAAGATTTTTTAAACAGTGCAGTAGGTAGAGGAATTGCAAAACTTCCAATGATAACCGTGGGAGTAGGCTCAATGACATTAATATTATTAACCAAAGTTTGCTTCTTCAGAAAATGCACGGTATGTTGCTTGCCATTGACGTGAAAGGTAACCTTGCTTTTATTGCAATCAATAACAGCCCCTGCAGTATTTAAGAATGGTCTACTAAGGACGATCGACATATTGTCGTCCTCGGGCATATCAAGAATAACAAAGTATGTCGTCCTCGGAAGATTTTTTAAACAGTGGATCATATCATCATACGATCATAGCTCTTAGGGTTTAGACCACTACATACGATCTCGTGGTAGATCAACTCTGTACTCGATACACCATCATCAATACAAACAAAGCAGGACATAGGGTTTTACCTCCATAGGAGGGCCCGAACCTGGGTAAACAATGTCTCCCTTGTCTCCTGTTACCCATCGATCCAAGACCCACAGCTCGGGACCCCCTACCCGAGATCCGCCGGTTTTGACACCGACATTGGTGCTTTCATTGAGAGTTCCGCTGTGGGATCGCTAGCAGGATTGATGGGTCGTCTGCATATTGCAGTTTTTTCTGGACAACGAATTTGTGTTCGTCGTCCCAGTTTCCGCGAGCATCGTTTTGACGATTGGTTCGGTGGAATTGTGCGGAATTGTATGTACAACAACCCTGCAAAATTTCGTCGCGTTCCGATGGAGGAATCTCCGGCAATCTCGAATACACCGGAGCCCTATCGAATGTGGACGGGAATCTGGATGAGTTTAGGACGAGGAGTCCAGTATCTAGCTCAGATATCCGTTGGCAAATCCCACCATTCATCGGCTGCGGAATTCCTATAACGATCACCCCTCAAAATTTCAGCTCGATCCGACCGTCCAAACTCCGGGAAACGTCTGATGAGTACAACAAATTTTGGATCTATTTTCTGCGCGAAAACTAATCCGACCCGAGTTCATCTTTTTCATGAACGGGTTGTGAGGCGTCCTTTTTGAAGGAAATTTTCTCATCACCTCGGTCAACCGACCAAGAGTTCAGCATCGTGACGGCCGAATAATCATCAAGAGAACCTCGTAATCCGCGTGTTGTACGGGTCGGGCGCTCCGTTGCTTCATCAAGCCAGCATTGACCTCGTCACAAATTCCGACCTGCGTCGGCATCGCCGCGTCGTTACTTTTTCAAGCTGACGTCCACCATGCCGACCTGCTTTTACACGTCAGCTGGCATGGGGCTCTAGCGTCACCTTACCGATCTGCTCCGTCACCTCAGCTATACCGGGGGCTTCGTCATCTCCTCATCAACCCGCTCCGGGGACTTCGGCGTCACCAGCCGACCTGCTTCGACACCTCGGCTGGCATGAGAATTCGGCATCACCAGCCGACCAGCTTCGACACCTCGGCTGGCGTGAGACTTCGGCGTCACTTGTCAACCTGCTTCGACACCTCGGCTGGCATGAGACTTCGGCGTCACCAGCCGACCTGCTCCGTCACCTCCGCTAGACCGGGGCTTTGGCATCTCTTCATCAACCTGCTCCAGGGACTTCGGCGTCACCAGCCGACCAGCTTCGCCATGTTAGTTGGACCAGGGACTTCGCCTCTCCACATCGACCATGCAGCATTGCCACTTCATCAAGCCGAACTCTTCGCTCAGGCACCTCGGCGCCCAGGCCATATTCCTTTACTTATTTGCTTCACTTAAATTAACTAAGTCGAAGATTTTTTTTTAAAATATATTATTACCTTTATTTGTTATTACTCTTGGTTTTGCACTATATTGTGTGCACAGGTAATCGACTTCGGCTATGTCATGCGGTCACCTTGGCGTGCCTACATCGTCGGCCCGCCTCCATCAACAAAATTGTGTCGTCGACATGGTCGACGGACCTGGGGGCTTCACTGTCACGCTGCCGAACTACTCTCCTCGGCTGGACCGGGGGCTTCGCCTCGCCGCAGCAACCATGTTGCGTTGCCACTTCTCAACCCGAGCTCTTCGCTCGATTACCTCGAGCTTGGGGACTGGGACCTCGGCCAAGCCGAGGACTACGTCTTCGTCATGCCACAATGCCGAACCGCACCGAGCACATTAACCAGCTAAGTCATTTTCGTGCTCAGCTCTCTTTGAAATTTTACTTTTTGTTCGGTGCAGCCAAACATTATATTTTTTGTTAAACAAAAAAACTTTGTTTGTTAAAAATTTATTTACCCGATTTAACCGGGGGCTCTTAAATTTGTATGAGCCGTTTTATAATAACTGTGTTTTCTTCTTAGTCGTTGCAAAGTCTTTTTCTACTACTCCTTTTTACGACACTAGTGTGTGGTCAATAGCCGGATAGCCTGGTTTCTTTCTAAAAGCCGCTCGAGTTTAGTTCGCTAAACAGGCCTCAGAGAAACACTCCGCCTTCGGGATATGGAGGTTCAAGCCAAAGGCTGACCCGCTTGGAGTCCAGAGATCAGATGTATCATGTTAAAGCGCGACCGGAGCACAAATTAAATTTTATACCAATTTTGGATTGGCACAATTTTCTTTTATCTAAACATAAAGTTTTTTGCATAAGTTTTTGCTATTTCCGAGCATAACTCTTGCAGTACAATGCCAGATGCATTACACGCATCGGCAGTATTAAAGGGGGTCTACGGTTAACACCGAACCCACCAAACACCGAGGTACTCCATGAGTCCTCGACAAAATGTCCTCGGTATTTCGCATTTATATGCATTGATTTCGAGTTGTGTCTTTGGTCTATAGCTGGATTGCCCGGCTCCTGTGCTTACCCCTTACGTTTCCACTTTGTTCGGCTAAGGGGTAAAGGGAGAACCACTGTGATTGTCACTTCCGGTTTAACTGGTTAAGTGCCTCAGTTGGAGAAAACCGAAAGCTGACTGTCACAACAAGCGTAAATCGGTCAGCGAACCGCATGCAGTGTTCAACCAAATATAGCCGATCGAGGTTATCCGAGTAAAACGAAGGGCCTTTCTTTCTTGAAAAGGCCAAGTTGTGGGTGGTTCGACCTCGAATAACCCGAGGAGTCGACGTATACCGGGGGCTATTAAGTTGCCCCCAAACATATGCTCCTATGACTAAGTGAAAGTTATAAAGCCTAAATATCTGATTGCCTCGTTTCCACTAACACAACCGCCTCTGGGCACCAAGACGTCGGCTAAGGGTTGTCTTGTTACTGCGGAAACACCCTGCGTAGCATCTACAAAGGGGTAGAAGTCGACGATGGGCCACTCTCAAATTATAAACGGTCACAAAGGAGTCAAAATAGCATATAGCATAAAAGCATTTGTATTCAATATGCACGTGCTGCCTTCCGTAATCATCGTTATAAAGCCAAAAATATGCATCAATTTGACTTAAGATTTTGTCCAAGCTGGGTTGCCTTGCTCCTGTGCTTACCCCCTACGTTCCCGATTGTTCGGCCAGGGCGTAAAGGGAGCACCTCTGTGATTGTTACTTCCGGGTCATCCGAGTTAGTACCTCAGACTGGGTGAAGCCGAAAGCTAGCCATCTTAAGAAAATAATTGGTCGGCAACGACGGAAGTGAAAATTTCGGTTCATTAACGACCACAGAGTTCGGGAACATTCCCTGAACTAAATCCTCAATATTTTCCTCCCACATTGATCGGAGTTGAGGTTTCACGATCATGGTCAACATGATGTCCTAGGAAAAGGAACTTATGAAAGAACTATTTTTCCCAGAAGATGTTTCTTACGTTAAGTAGTAATATAACATATCTCTCCGCGTACCTTTGTTTATAAAACCGTATGGCCGGATTGCCTTGTTTTCCATAAATCTTTGCCCTTATAAAGGCATTATAAAGTAGGACAAACACTCCTCGGCTACTGGCCGAGGAGGTTGAAGCCGATGGTCGGTCAACAAAATCTTGTACAATGCGGATCCGAGCATTGATGATGTAAAGTACTTGTATACATAGAATCATTATACATAAATTGTGTCGAACGTAACAAAGTTTGTGTCAAACAAATATTGATCCTTAATTCGATCACCCGTGCCCATATTAAGGCTCGGGGGCTACTACATTGCATATTCAATGCAGCAAATTCAAAGTGCAATACGGTTTCTGAGGAGATTCGATCCTTAGGTTGGTCGGCCGCACCCAACCCGAGTCTCGGAAACTACTGCGTACTGCGTTTACATCCCTAACGAATGCCACCGAGCAAGAACTTGATCCTCAGGCCGATTTTGCAAATCGACCTAAGTCTCAGGGGCTACTGGGATTAGTGGTTTTATTTTGATTATTATTTTTTCCTTCAGGGGCATCTCAGGTTTTAGACCGACACGCACCTTGAGGGCTACTGGCTATATATCTCGGCAGAGAATAAATTGCACCAATCGAAAATATCCACAAAAAATCAGCCCGCGGTCGGGGTGGTGCACCACCTCGGAAGCAGTCCGGCATAAAGCTCGGGCGCAAGTGGCTGGCTCCATAGAGGACATTTCCGACATTAAGCTCGGCTGAATTCGTTCAATCTTTTAAAGACCGAGGTAGTTTATGACACCTCGGACGCTGATCATCGTTGGAGCTCGGATGCGGTCCGGCGTTGGAGCTCGGAAGCATTCCGGCATAAAGCTCAAGATCGAAGACACTTCGGAAGCAGTCCGGCATAAAGCTCGAATGCGAACGGCTGGCTCCATAAAAGACTATCCCGATAATTAAGCTCGGATGAACTACTTCAAATATTTAGAGACCGAGGTATCCTATGACACCTCGGATGCCGACCAGCGTTGGAGCTCGGGCTCAGAAAGACACCTCGGATGCCAACCAGCGTTGGAGCTCGGGCTCAAAAAGACACCTCAGATACAGTTCGGCGTTGGAGCTCGGGCTCAGAAAGACACCTCAGATACCGCCACATGGGAAACACTTCGGACCCGAGTTGTGGCGTAAAAATAATGAGGCATTAATACAGGCCGATAACTTAAAGGGGCTCCTCGGATGCCCGACTTGTGAACTCTTCGGATTCACCTCGGCGATCCTCAAGATCAGTGATGGGAAGATTTATTGAACCAGTTTTCAAGACCGACTGCCGAAGACGAAGAACTGTTCGGAAGAACCGAGGAGCATCCCTAACTTGAAGACCGGTTCAGGGGGCTACTGACGGTGTCCTGGACTAGGGGGTACTCACCACGTCGTCTCCCGACCAGTGGGTCGGGCCGAGGACCCCCAGGGCGGTTCCTTAATGGGCTAGTTCGGACAGCCCATGATGCATACGAGGAAGATTCCACAAGACTTGGTGATCAAGACAAGGACTCCTCTCCACCGACGTAGCCGACTAGGACTCTTGTTATCCTAGGCCTCTGGTGTGTTATATAAGCCGAGGCCAGGCTAGTCATTAGGGACAATCAGATCATCATAGATCATATCATCATACGAGCATAGCTCTTAGGGTTTAGACCACTACATACGATCTCGTGGTAGATCAACTCTGTACTCGATACACCATCATCAATACAAACAAAGCAGGACGTAGGGTTTTACCTCCATAGGAGGGCCCGAACCTGGGTAAACACCGTCTCCCTTGTCTCCTGTTACCCATCGATCCAAGACCCACAGCTCGGGACCCCCTACCCGAGATCCGCCGGTTTTGACACCGACACCTATATCTACCATCCATATTGCACTTGTATCACCATCTCTTCACCAAACTAGTGCACCTATACAATTTGCCATTGTATTGGGTGTGTTGGGGACACAAGAGATTTGTATTTGATTGCAGGGTTGTTTGAGAGCAACCATCTTCATCCTACACCTCCCACGGATTGATAAACCTTAGGTCATCCACTTGAAGGAAAATTGCTACTGTCCTACAAAACTCTGCGCTTGGAGGCCCAACAAAGTCTACAAGAATAAAGTTGCGTAGTAGACATCAAGCTCTTTTCTGGCGCCGTTGCCGGGGAGGTGAGTGCTTGAAGGTATATCTTTAGATCTTGCAATTAAATCTTTTAGTTTCTTGTTTTTCACTAGTTTGGTTTTATCAAAGAAAACTAAAAAAAATGGAGTTTAGGTTGCATCAATTGTCTTGTCTTTATAAAGTCTTTCGTGAAAATGATGGTTTGGAAAATTGTGCTCAATTGGTAGAGGAAGAATTTATGAAAATACTTAATCAGAATTCCTTCAATGATGAGCATGATAGAAATATTGCTCGTATGAGTTCTCTGAATATCCATGATGCTAATGATATGCAAAGCCACAAGCTTGGGGATGCAATGTTTGATGAAGATGATATTTTTAGTCCCCCAAGTTTTGATGAGAAAATATATTATGATGATGGCATGCCTCCTATCTATGATGATTACATGTATTCTATAAAGAGTGATAGTAACCATGAAAGTTGCCATCATGATTTTAATATTGAATGTGGTTATGTTAATCAAGTGTCTCAAGATAGTTATTTTGTTGATTTTGCTCCCACTATTATGAATGAGAAGAAAATTGCTTTTGTGGAGGGTAATAAATTTTCTATGCTTGTAGATCATGAAAAGGATGCTCTATGTGATAGTTATATTATTGAATTCCTTCATGATGCTACTGAAATTTATTATGAGGGGGGAACATATGCTTGTAGGAATTATAATAACGTCAAGTTTCCTCTCTATGTGTTCAAAGCTTTGAAGTTATGCTTGTTTCGCCTTCCTATGCTAGTTGATTCTTGCTCCCATAAATTGTTTGCTCACAAAATCCCTATGCATAGGAAGTGGGTTAGACATAAATCTGCTTGTCATGAGATTCATGATGCTCTCTTGCATGTTTCAATTACTATTCCTATGTGAGCATCATTGATATCATCATGCCTAGCTAAAAAGGCTTTAAAGAAAAGCGCTTGTTGGGAGACAACCCAACACTTTTCCTTTCTATTTTTGTGTATTCACATGATTAATCTACTGTATTAATCATGTTTTGAGTCTTTTATTTTAATAAAGTGCCAAGTAAAGCCTTTGGGATGACTCACAAGATGAGTAGAATTGATGCTGAACCAAAACAGAAACTTTTGGCTCCAGTACAGGAATTTTCATTTTTTTACTGGAGCGTGATAATGATCTGAAATTTTGACACAATGTTGATATACAAATTCTTCAGGTTTCCTAATTTTTTGGAATTTTTAGAGACAAGAAGTATGGTTACACTACAGATCTTCACAGAGTGTTCTGTTTCTGACAGATTCTGTTTTGCATGCATAGTTTGCTTATTTTAGTTTCCCATAGCTTATATTTAGTGGTATAAATTATGGGAATGATATAATACATTAGGTATCATGTGGTAACAATTATGAATCTTGTCTTGACAGTACCTAAGTAAATGACCTTTACTTATTTCACTAACCCTTCTCACGAAGTTTTGTTAAGTTTTGTGTGATTGAAATTTTCAAGTTTTGGGTGAGACACCGATATGAGGAGAATAAGGAGTGACAAGAACCTAAGCTTGGGGATGCCCAAGGAACCCCCAAGGTAATATCCAAGGAAGACTCAAGCGCCTAAGCTTGGGGATGCCCCGGAAGGAATCCCCTCTTTCGTCTTCAACATTATCGGTATATCTTACTTAGAGCTATATTTTTATTCATCACATAATATGTGCTTTGCTTGGATCGTCATTATATTTGTTCCAAGAATTGCCTTAGGATGCTTGCTTTGCATGTTTGATGTGTGCTGTGTAAAAACAGAAACTTTCTCTATAGTGTTTGCATTTTCATATTTTATTGGAACGTGGAAAGTTTCTGAAATTTTTCCACAGTGTTGTCATATAAATTATTTAGCATGTCCTAAATTTTCTTATTATTTTTAGTTAAAGAAGTACACTGGTTTAATAGATTGCTACAGACTATTCTGTTTGGACAGATTGCTGTCATAGTTTTGTTATCTACTTATTTTATAGTTTCCATAGCCTATATTGGTAGATATAAATTGTGGAAACGATAGTAAACAGTAGATGATGTTTAGAAATTATTATGCAACTTGTCTTGGCAGTACATGAAGTGTTGATTTATTCTTATGTGTACTAACCTATCTCACGAGTTCTTTTCGAGTTTTGTGTGAATGAAGTTTTTGAGAATAGGTGAAACCATGATATGAGAGGATTGAACGAGATACAAAAGCTCAAGCTTGGGGATGCCCAAGGCACCCCAAGTAAATATTTCAAGAAGTCCCAAGCATCTAAGCTTGGGGATGCTACGCATCCAACCTCTCTTCGTCAACTATCGGTTAGCCTATGTTGAGCCTAAATTTTTATTCGTTCACATGATGCGTGCTATTCTTGGAGTTCTATTTTTGTTTAGTTTGATGTTTGAATAAAATACTAAGATCTGAAAATATTTATTGAGAGAGAGAGTCCTCACATAGCTATTTAATTGTTTGACTACTCATTGACCTTCACTTATATCTTTTGAGAGTAGCTTGTCATTTACTCTAGTGCTTCACTTATATCTTTTTGAGCACGGTGTGCTTGGAAATTTTTGTAGAAATACTCTCATGCTTCACTTAGATTAATTTTAGAGTTAGTAATTTTTTAAGAAATCCTCTCATGCTTCACTTATACCTTTTTGAGAGATGAAATCTTTATGCTCATGTGCTTCACTTAAATTTGGTTGGGCTTGTCAAAAAGCAATGGCAATACATGAAACTAGTCCCAAAGTGATAGATATCCAAGGAGGATATAATAAAAACTTTCATGAAGATCATTGGACAAATTAAACTTGATTCCTTGTAATAGTTTTGAGACGTGATGATAGTAATATGTGAGTCATGTTAGTGAGTAATTATGCTATAGTAGGAATATTGGTGTTAAGGTTTGTGATTCCCTATGCAAGTATGAAAGTCAATAGTTATGCAATAAAATCACATCCTACTTATGGTGCATTATTCGGTGTTAGTTATACTCAATGCTCGCTTATGTCAATTTTCATTTCTTGGTTGGTTGCTTCTCAATCTATTTGCTAGCCTCCATTTGTACTAAGTAGAAATACTACTTGTGCATCCAAAATCTTTAAACCAAGTTTTGCCTTATGAGTCCACCATACCTACCTATATGCGGTATTTCCATGCCGTTCCAAGCAAATTTGTATGTGCCATCTCTAATTTTCAAAATAAATTTCTCTTTTGTGTGCTCGTACCGCTCATGAAACGGTAGGTGTGTCCAATATTTTTCCATGCTAGATGTGTTATTCTCAAGATGAGTGTTTATTCACTTTTCATTGCACGAGAGTGCGGCGGTAATAGGGATGCCCATTCCCGAAATGAAAAAGAAAAACATATTTACTTTATGTTGTCAAATAATAAATTCCTTGGAAAGTGTTGGTATGGAAGGCAACCGTGGATACGGCCAGCCATAGATTGTGAAAGAATGGTGGAAAAAGGAATAAACTTTATTTTATGTTTGGGAACCGCCTATGATATATCTAGCATGGAAAGTATTGCGAACTAATTTTTCGTTTTCGTTGACAGGAAAAGCATGCCACCCAAAATATTTTTCTCTCTCAATTTAAACTTTGAGCTCTGGCACCTCTACAGATCCCTACTTCCCGCTGCGAAGGGCCTTTCTATTTACTTTATGCAGTTTTTATTTTTACTTTGAGTCTCCATCTTCTCTTATAAAGCACCAACTAGGGGGCACTATGATCGTACTTGAGCATTGGGTGTAGCTAATATTTGAGTGTGTTTCATGAATGGATCAATGATTGGGCATGATGGGCTAGGGATAACTTTCTTTAGTGTTGATATTTTGAAAGACATGGTTGCTTGTTGGCATGCTTGAGTATTGAAGTCATTATGTTAAAACTAGACTATTGCTTTGAACCATCTAAAAGTCCAAATGTCCATTCTACAAAAGAAAAGATTATGTGATGAACATGTTAGGCAGCATTCCACATCAAAATTTCTGTTTTTATCATTTACCTACTCGAGGACGAGTAGGAATTAAGCTTGGGGATGCTGATACGTCTCCAACGTATCTATAATTTTTGCTTATTCCATGCTATTATATTATCATTCTTGGATGTTTTACAATCACTTTATAGCAACTTTATATCATTTTTTGGGACTAACCTATTGACATAGTGCCAAAGTGCCAGTTGTTGTTTTTGCTTGTTTTTTACTTTGCAGAATATCAGTACCAAACGGAGTCCAATCGCGACGAAACTTTTTGGAGATTATTTTTGGACCAGAAGACACCCAATGGGCCAAAGAAGTGCCACAGAGGTGGGCTGTGGAGAGCACAACCCACCAGGGCGCGCCAGGGGGGCCCCGGCGCACCCTGATGGGTTGTGCCCTCCACAGGGCCACTCTCCACCGCCTCTGATGCCTATAAATTCCCAAATATTCAAAAACCCCTAAAAATAACCCTAGACTCTCCGCTCCATCGCCGCAACTCTCGGTATCGATGAAAAACCAATCTGGAGACGTTCCAGAACCCTGCTGAAGAGAGGAATCCATCTCCGGTGGCCATCTTCATCATCCCGGCGGAGACCATGATGAGGAGGGAGTAGTCCACCCTCAGGGTTGAGGGTATGTAACAGTACCTATGTGTTCAATCTCTCTCTCTCGTGTTCTTGAGATGTCACGATCTTGATGTATCATGGGCTTTGTTAATATAGTCGGATCATATGATGTTATTCCCTCGCTATCATGTTGTGATTAATTGAATCTTTCCCTTTGAGATGTCGTTATGTTGGATTGAATATCTTGGTTGAGAACACTTGATGTACGTCTTGCGTGGGATACTCGTAGTGACATTGGGGTATCCTATTGATTCACTTGATATATGTTGAGGCATCAACTTGCGGATTCCGGTGACCTAGGGGATCTATGCATAGGGGTTGATTGCACGTTTTCATACCATGTTCTCCGATAGAAATCATGGGGAACTCTTTGAGGTTCTTTGTGTTGGATTGAGTATTTTGAATCTGAAATTGTTTGATGCGTATCGTATAATTAACTCATGGATACTTGTTGTGACATTGGAGTATCTAGGTGACATTAGAGTTGGTTGATGCGTATCATATGGTGTTATTTTAGTACGAACTCTAGATAGATTGATCGGAAAGGATAACTTGGTGTTATTTTAGTACGAACTCTTGGATAGATCGATCGGAAAGGATAATTTTAAGGTGGTTTTGTACCCTACAAACAATTTCTTCTTATGCTCTCCGCTAGATAAGAACTTTGGAGTGATTCTTCGTTGCACGTTGAGGGATGGTTATGTGATCCAATTATATTTGCATTGTTGAGAGATTGCACTAGCGAAAGTACGGACCCTAGGCTTTGTTTTCAAGCATTGCAATACCGTTTGTGCTCACTTTTGTTACTTGCTACCTTGCTGTTTTTATATTTTCAGATTACAAAAACCTATATCTACCATCCATATTGCACTTGTATCACCATCTCTTCGCCGAACTAGTGCACCTATACAATTTGCCATTGTATTGGGTGTGTTGGGGACACAAGAGATTTCTTGTATTTGATTGCAGGGTTGTTTGAGAGAGATCATCTTCATCCTACACCTCCCACAGATTGATAAACCTTAGGTCATCCACTTGAGGGAAAATTGCTACTGTCCTACAAAACTCTGCGCTTGGAGGCCCAACAAAGTCTACAAGAATAAAGTTGCGTAGTAGACATCAAGGTGGTGCGCCACCTCGGAAGCGGTCCGGCATAAAGCTCGGATGCGAATGACTGGCTCTGTAAAAGACTATTCTGGCATCTAAGCTCGGATGAACTACTTCAAATTTTCAGAGACCGAGGTAATCTATAACACCTCGGATGCCGACCAGCGTTGGAGCTCGTCTGCAAAAGGACACCTCGGATGCCGACCAGCGTTGTAGCTCGGCTGCAAAAAGACACCTCGGATGCAGTTCGACGTTGGATCTCGGACTCAAGAGGATGCCTCCACACGGTAAACACTTCAAACCCGAGGTGTGGCTTAAAAAATAACAAGGCATCGATAAAGGCCAAAAACTTAAAGGGCTCCTCGGATGCCCGACGTGCGAACTCTTCGGATTCATCTCGGCGATCCTCAAGATCGAAGATGGGAAGATTTGTCGAACCAGCTTTCAAGACCGACGACCGAAGATGAAGAACAGTTCGAAAGAACTAAGGAGCATCCCTCAACTTGAAGACCGGTTCAGGGGCTACTGACGGTGTCCTGGACTAGGGGGTACTCACCACGTCGTCTCCCAACCAATGGGTGGAGCCGAGGACCCCCATGATGATTCACTAATGGGCCACTTCGGGTAGCCCATAATGCATACAAGGGAGATTCCACAAGACTTGGCGCACAAGACAAGGACTCTTCTAAACCCTAGGCCACCGGGGCATTATATAAATCGAGGCCAGACTAGTCAATAGACAATCTCATATTCATTACAACAATCTCGTGGTAGATACCTGTACTATGTACTATCCCCCATATGAATACAAGCAAAAGCAGGACATAGGGTTTTACCTCTAAGAGAGGGCCCGAACCTGGGTAAAATCCCGTGTCCATGTTACCATCGCTCCAAGATGCCTAGCTTAGGACCCCTACTACGATATATGCCTGATTCAGAACCGACAATGCCCCCAAGCCAATAGGGTGCGCCCAGGGGGGTGGCCCCACCCTGATGGCTTGGGGCCACCTCCCCGGCCCTCTGACGTTGGCCTATAAATTCTCTTCAATCCGAAAAACCCTAGGGATCCTCCCGAAACACTTTTTCCACCGTCACAAGTCTCTGTTCCGCCGTGTGCCCATCTGGAGCCCTGTTCTGGTGCCCTACCAGAGGGAGGATCGATCACAGAGGGCCTCTACATCAACCTTGCTGCTCCCATGGTGATGTGTGAGTAGTTCACCACAGACCTACGGATCCCTAGTAAGTACCTAGATGGCTCTCTCTCTATGTTCTTTCTTTCCATGATCACCGCGATTCCCGCAGTGATCTATCTTATGTAATCAATCTTTGCGGTGTGTTTGTTAGGATTCGATGAATTGTGCGTTTATGTTCATATTATTCAAAAAAGATTTGAGTCTCCTCTGAATTCTTATTTGCATGATTATTATAGCTTCATAATTCTCTCCGATCTATCGGTTTAGTTTGGCCAACTAGATTGGTTTATCTTCAGTGGGAGAGGTGCGTTGTAGTGGAATCAATCTTGCGGTGATTTATATCCCAGTGACAAGGTAGGGGACAAGACACGTATTTGTATTGCTGCCACTAAGGATAAAACGATGGGGTTTATTCATATTAATTGGATTTACTTTGTCTACATCATGTAAACAATCTCCTAGCATTACTCTGTTTTACTTAATACTCTAGATGCATGCTGGATAGCGGTCGATGGGTGGAGTAATAGTAGTAGATGCTTGCAGGAGTCGGTCTACTTGTTTATGGACGTGATGCCTATATGCATGATCATTTCCATGAATAAATATTGCATAACTATGCGCTTTTCTATCAATTGCCCAACAGTAATTTGTTTACCCACCATATGCCTTCTTCGAGAGAGAAGCCTCTAGCGAACACTATGGCCCCGGGTCTATTCACATATATATTTAAAAACGATCTTATTTCCTTGCTGCCATTATTTACTTTTTATTTATTTTGCAATTTATAATTATCAACTATCATCTACACTACTTATCGCTTGCAAGTAACGCGTTCAAGGGGATTGACAACCCTCTTGCCCGCGTTGGGTGCAAGTGTGTGCTCTTTTGTGTGTAGGCGCTGAAGACGGGGAGTTGTGTGATCCTCCTATTGGTTCGATAACCTTGGTTATCACTGAGGGAAATACTTATCTATAGTGTGCTGCATCATCCCATCCTCTTCGGGAAAAACCCAACGCACATCACAAGTAACACCCTACAGATGCAAATCTATGAGTATAGCAGCGGAAAGTAAAGACATGCAAGTGTAAGTAGAGGAAAGGGATAGGAAGATCAAATGCAATGGGGACTCAAAGAATTTTCCCGTGGTTCCGATAGGTGGTCCTATCATATGTCCACGTTGATAGAGACTTCAACCCACGAAGGGTAACGGTTGCGCGAGCCCACGGAGGGCTCCACTGTCGTCGTTTTCTCACGGGGGGTGCCCCGAGACAGCAGATGCCAGGGTATGGCTTAAGAGGTGAGAGCAAGGCTGCAGTGGAGATCCGGGACGGGATAGGGCGACAGCACGCGGTGGTTTACCCAGGTTCGGGGCTCTCCGAAGAGATAATACCCCTACTCCTGCATGTCTGTATATGAGGTGTATAACAATACAGAGTTGCTCCTGGAGCTGTGTGGGAGAGGAGAGCCATGGGCTTCTTACCACATACGTGAGTGTGAGGATGAGAGAATGAGAGAGGGCTTCGAGAGCTTGGCCATGACTGAGCTCCCCTGGTGCCTCTTATATAGGGAGGCCCAAGGGACAAGGGGTGGCCCACATGACCAACTATACACTATTGGAGGTGACAAGTGATGTAGGCAATAGTACACCACTATTGGAGATGGCATGCGAGGTGACGCATGATGCAGCCAATGGTGCACCACTATTGGGGTGCAGTGAGGTGACGCGTGATGCAGGCTATAGTGTCTTGGCGTCGCGTCCGAAGGGACGCCGTGGTTGACCTCGCACAGCAGTCCGGCTGGAGCAGCCGGACAGGGGTCGGTCGGAGCAGCCGGCCGACCGGGGAGCCAGCCAGCCTAGGAGCCGGCCAGCCGGGTAGCCAGCCGGACCGGGGAACCAGCCGGACCGAGGGAGCCGGACGGAGCGGCCAGACCGGGGGCAGTGGGCCGCCCCGATGTTTTTAAAATGTTGGGTCGCCTCCTTGAGCCTACCCAGGGGTAATCCCCCGACAGTAGCCTCCGAGCCTCCGGGCGATTTGGGGAGTCGGGTGGAGGGTTTTCGCCGTTGTTGTTGTTGTTGCAGGAGTTGTCGATGACGGTCGATTGCGGGCCAGGGATGGCGTGGCTTGCTTCCAGCGGGGGCGCGCCAGCGCACCCGCTGGGTGTAGCCTCCGAGCCTTCGGGCGACTCGAAGAGTCGGGCGGAGGGTCTTTGCTGTTGCTGAAGCAGACGGTGGCATCGAGGACGTCGGGCGTGGACGCGGGGTCGGCCAACTGACGGGCGCGGGGCCCTGCCGGGCGCGTACGCGGAGTCCACTGGCTGGCTGTTTCCAGTGGGGGCGCGCCAGCGCACCCGCTGGGTGTAGCCTCCGGGCCTCCGGGCGACTCGAAGAGTCGGGCGGAGGGTCTTTGCTGTTGCTGAAGCAGACGGTGGCGTCGAGGACCTCGGGCGTGGACGCGGGGTCCGCCAACTGACGGGCGCGGGGCCCTACCGGGCGCGTACGCGGAGTCCATTGGCTGGCTGTTTCCAGCGGGGGCGCGCCAGCGCACCCGCTGGGTGTAGCCTCCGAGCCTCCGGGCGACTCGAAGAGTCGGGTGGAGGGTCTTTGTTGTTGCAGAAGCAGACGGTGGCGTCAGGGATGTCGGGCGCATACGCGGAGTCCACCGGCTGGCTAATGGGCGTGGAGCCCAGCCGGGGGCGGACGTGGGGTTCGCCGGCTGTCAAGCGCGAGGCGCTGCCGGGCGCGGACGCGGGGTCTGCCGGCTGATGGGCATGGAGCCCTGCCGAAGGCGGACGCGGGGTCCGCCGGCTGTCGAGCGCGAGGCGCTGCCGGGCGCAGACGCGGGGTCCACCGGCTGATGGGCGTGGAGCCTTGCCGAAGGCGGACGCGGGGTCCGCCGGCAGGCTGATGGGCGCGGAGCCCAGCCGGGGGCGGACGTGGGGTTCGCCGGCTGTCGAGCGCGAGGCGCTGCCGGGCGCGGACGCGGGGTCCGCCGGCTGATGGGCGTGGAGCCCTGCCGAAGGCGGACGCGGGGTACGCCGACTGTCGAGCGCGAGGTGCTGCCGGGCGCGGACGCGAGGTCCGCTGGCTGATGGGGCGTGGAGCTTTGCCGAATGCGGACGCGGGGTCCGCCGGCTGTTGAGCGCGAGGCGCTGTCGGGCGCAGACATGGGGTCCGCCGGCTGATGGGCGTGGAGCCCTGCCGATGGCGGACGCGGGGTCCGCCGGCTGTCGAGCGCGGGGCCCTACCGGGAGTAGCCTCCGGGCCTCCGGACGAGGTGGTTCCTCACGGGAATGATCGTCCAGAAGACAAGGTTTAGTCGGCGCAGATATATCAAACATTTGATTTTGCTAGTGCGAGTTTACGCAGAGGGCGTCGGCTCGGTTTCGTCCGAGCCCCCTTCAATCTTTTTCATGTGCTCTCCGCCCTTTGGCTTTTGCTCTTGCCAGCCGGGAGCCGGTCTGTGGCTGAGGCGAAGAGTGGGCCGCGGAATGGAGAGTACAATACTCGGATTCTGGGGGCAGACTCGACCGAGCAGATACCCTTAAATGAAATGGCCGGGTTGCCCAAGCCGTTTTTCTCCCGGGACGCTTTTCGCGTGAGGTGACCTCCAGCCTGTGCTCTCGTTAGCCGGACAGTCGCGGTGCGATCTGTAGCCGAGACAAAGAGTGGGCCTTTGGTACCGTACACGCTACTAAACCGTCTCGTGGGAATGAACGTATCGGGCCAAGCGGCCGGCCCCGGGCGAGACAAGCTGGCGCCGGGGCGAACAGTAAAGTAGCGGAAATAAATGCGGAGATTGCCTCCGAGGGACGCTCGGGGTATCCGCTATTTGTGAGTGGTATGAAGATGGGCCATCGGGAGCTCACATTGATTTTCGCGTAGGCGAGGTGGGTGTTGTCGAAGATAGCCAGAGCGGCTTGCAGACAGCGTGGTCTTTTACCAGCGGGGCGCGCCGGGTGCACCCGCTGGATGTCACCCACTGGGTGTAGCCTCCGGGGCAGTTGATGGAGGTGCCGGCCGGCCGGGCCTGACCGGCCGGCGTCGAAGTGGACAAGCAGTGGAGCCGACTCTTCAGTTGGCCCGGTGTCAAAGTAGGCGGGCAGGCCAGCCGGGAAGCCGGCCGGATGGCGACGCAGGCAGGCGAGCCGACCGACCGAGCGGCGACGCGGGCAGGTGCCAACTGGCCGAGCGGCGATGCGGGCCAGCCGACCGAGGACGCGGGTCCGAGCCTCCGGGTGGACCAGCTGCCGTGGGCAGATGGACGTATAGTCCCCTTTTTTTTGGCCGGCCCACTCTTTTTTTTTTCAGGCAGCCGGCCCCCGTGTCTTTCTTTCTTGCCGGCCCCTCCTCCTCTTTTCCTCCTCCAGGCTGGGCAGCCAGCCCGCGAGGGCGAGGGCCAGAGGCGGAGCGGAGGGAGCCGGCCGGGGCCAGAGGCAGAGCGGCGGGAGCCGGCCGGGGCGTCAGTAGGCGGAGCCGGGCGCGGGGAGGCGGTGCCAGCAGCGCCGTGCGGGGGAGAGCCGGCGCGGGGCGTCAGGAGGCGGAGCTGCGGGGAGCCGGCCGAGGCGTCGGGAGGCGGAGCTGCGGGGAGCCGGCCGAAGCGTCGGGAGGCGGAGCCGTCCACGGGGGTGTGCCGCAGCAGAGCAGGCGGGGCCGGAGGGCCGAGCCGGCCTGCGGGGAGGCGGAGCCGGCGGCGCCGTGCGGTGGCGAGCCGGCGCGGGGCGGAGCAGGCGGCGGCTGGCGCGATCGGCTACGGGGGCGGAGCCGGGAAGGCGCGGGCCGCGGGAACAGCGCGCGAAGCACGGCTGGCCGGTGTAGGCGGGCCTGAGCCGCGCGGGTGGGCAGCGGGGTGGAGCCGGCGCGCAGTGGAGAGGGAGTCGAAGGCGAGTGCAGCAGCGGCCGGTTGGAGCAGAGGCGAGGTGCGCGGGAGCCGGACAGCAGCGACAGGGGCGGGCGAGGCCACGGCGGGCAGCGCGGAGGTGCGGACCACCCGGGCGCGCGGAGGTTGGGGCCGGCCCACCGGCGCCGGGGCGCACGCGACTCGGCGGGCAGCCGGGGAGGCCCGAGCACTAGCTCGGGGGTGGTTAGTGCAGAGGACGGCAGAGGGGGCCGAGTGGCGTGGCGACGGATGAGGGAGGCTGAGCGCGGGCCGAGCTGTGCGTCGGGGGGCGGCAAGGCTAGGCGGCGCGGGGACGGCCAGCCAGGCGGGGCGCCGCGGCGGCACGGCGAGGCGTCCCATACGCACGACCACGAGGGGAGGTGGCGCTCGTACTTGGAGAGCGGGGAGCAGAGCCTGGAGGTGCGTCCGCGGAGGCCTCGCGCAGGCGTGCGGCCCTCCTCGGGAGCGAGGCGAGGAGCGCGGGGGGCCGGCGCAGGGGAGGAGCTGCGGCGGCTCCGTGGTGCGCGACGGACGGCCGGTGCGCAGCCGCTGCGACGCGCATCGGCAGACCCGAGCGGCAACGAGGCGGACAGATGCATGGCCACGTAGATGGAGCATGCGCCGGGGTGCTGGGAACAGCCGCAGGAGTAGCGGGGCGGCTCGTCGCCGCGGGTCGCGGCTGCGGGCATGGGGACGCTGGGGCGCGGAGGAAGCGGGTCGGGCGACGGGGCCGCCGCCACCGCACGTCGGAGGAGCCGAGAGCAGCCATGACCGCTGTTGGAGCAGCACGGCGGCGGGGCCAGGGACTGAGGCTGCGCACGCGCACGCGGGATGCGCACGGAGTCATGGCCGCGGGCGCGGCAGCGCGTGGGTGGAGCGGACGAGCCGGAGGACGCTTGGCTGGAGCCGCTGGCAGCCGACGCGCGTGGAGGGCAGGGCGGCGCCGGCGTCCCGCAGCTGCGGCGGCGCAGATCCCCCGCGCGGGAGACGCAGACGCGCAGTGACACGGCAGAATAGGGCGACGCGGACGCGCGGAGCCGTGGAGGAGGCGACCCGCAGCAACGCTGCGGGAACAGCGGCGGAGTGCGGACGTGGGGAAGGGACTGGCTAGTCCGCCCGCGCGTGGAGGTATGGCCGAGGGGAGACCGGAGCGGTGCGAGGCCGGCGGCGAGGGTGCGCCGTCCTGCACGGTCGCTCCGGTGGCGCATTGGAGTGAGCTGGATGTGGACGAGGCCGACGACGGGGACGCGCCGTCTCGTGCGGCAGCCCCGGGGGCATGTTCGTGTCGGGCCCCCGAGCGTCGCCGGAGAGATGGCGACAGCGTCGCGATGGTGATGACGAGGCCGGCAGCGAGGACGCGGCGTCGCGCGCACTCGGCCCGGGGGCGTGTTGATGTCGAGTCCCCGAACGGCGACGGTGGCGACGCCGCGCTGGCGATGACGAAGAGGGTCCGCCCGGACCGCGGTTCCAGCGGCAGCGAGCCCCACGGTGGGTGCCAACTGTCGTCGTTTTCTCACGGGGGGTGCCCCGACACGGCAGATGCCAAGGGATGGCTTAAGAGGTGAGAGCAAGGCTGCAGTGGAGATCCGGGACGGGATAGGGCGACAGCACGCGGTGGTTTACCCAGGTTCGGGGCTCTCCGGAGAGATAATACCCCTACTCCTGCATGTCTGTATATGAGGTGTATAACAGTACAGAGTTGCTCCTGGAGCTGTGTGGGAGAGGAGAGCCATGGGCTTCTTGCCTCATACGTGAGTGTGAGGATGAGAGAATGAGAGAGGGCTTTGAGAGCTTGGCCATGAGTGAGATCCCCTGGTGCCTCTTATATAGGGAGGCCCAGGGGACAAGGGGTGGCCCATATGACCAACTATACACTATTGGAGGTGACAAGTGATGTAGGCAATAGTACACCACTATTGGAGATGACATGCGAGGTGACGCATGATGCAGCCAATAGTCCACCACTATTGGGGTGCAGTGAGGTGACGCGTGATGCAGGCTATAGTGTATTGGCGTCGCGTCCGAAGGGACGCCGTGGTTGACCTCGCGCAGCAGTCTGGCTGGAGCAGCCGGACAGGGGTCGGTCGGAGCAGCTGGCCGACCGGGGAGCCAGCCAGCCTAGGAGCTGGCCAGCCGGGTAGCCAGCCGGACCGGGGAACCAGCCGAACCGGGTAGCCAGCCGGACCGAGGGAGACGGACGGAGCGGCTAGACCGGGGGGCGTGGGCCGCCCCGATGTTTTTAAAATGTTGAGTCGCCTCCATGAGCCTACCCGGGGGTAACCGCCCCCCCCCCCCCCCCCCGACATCCACCCACGAAGTAGCAACCTCGTCTATTCCACCATGGCTTACGTCCATGAAGGACTAGCCTCACTCGGGTAGATCTTCACGAAAGTAGGCGATCTCCTTGCCCTTACAAAATTCTTAGTTCAACTCCACACGATTTGGAGGCTCCCAAGCAACACCTAACCAATCTAGGAGACACCACTCTCCAAAAGGTAATAGATGTGGTATGGATGATGAACTCCTTGCTCTTGTGCTTCAACAGATAGTCTCCTCAACACTCAATCACTCTCTCACAGAATTTGTCTTGGTAGAAGATATTGATTGGATGGAAAGCAACTTGGGGAGGCTAGAAATCAAGATTCCTATGGTTGGAGTGGAATATCTTGATCTCAACACATGAGTAGGTGGTTCTCTCTTAGAAAATGAATGGTGGAAGTGTTTGCTTGTTCTGAGTGCTCTCACTACGAATGAGATGGACGTGGATGGGTATAATCCAACCATTATATCATTATTGTCCAACTCGGTGGAACCGAAGTAAAAACTCGGTTGCACCGACTAGTGCAAAATGCTCTACCTTTAGGCTTTTCGGTGAGACCGATATACAACATCTCGGTGAGTCTGATTCGGTCGACCTAGGCAGCTCTAGTGACTCGGTGGCACCAAAATGAAAAACTCGGAAATTCCGATTTTTGTCAATTAGATACCAGAGAGTTGGTCACTGCTTTTCGGTTGTACCGAACCAAAACTCGGTTATACCGATTTGCTAGGGTTTGGCTTTGGGATTTGTCTAAGGAAAACTCGGTAGGGCCGAAGTGGGAATGTTGGTGGTACCGAATTTGACTTTAGGGTTTTGACAGAATATTTTGTGGGAGAATTTCTTAAGGCTTTTGGTGGGTAATCTCTAAGAACTTTGAGCAACCAGATCATCATAGATACCTCATCCCCTTTTAATAGTATTGGATTTCCTATGCACTCAAATGTGATTTCTCACATAAATATAAAATGTAGAGTCTTGAGGCTTGAAGCTTTGCCAATCATATTCTTTCCTTCCTTGGGGATCCTCCTCAGATTTCCAAGCAACAACAATCTTTTGGCATAATCTAAAACACTAGGTAGAGCCATTAGTCCAAGAGATAATGTATGTTGTCATGAATTATCAAAACCTCCAACGGAGCATATGTGCTTTCAGTGATTTAGTACAACAGCAGAAGTACTTCACTTAGTTACAAACTAAGGTTTATCGAACCAGTAGGAGACAACACATGTACAATGTTAGCAGCACCTACACACACAAAAATAATTGCTTGCACCGAACAAAGGCAGGGAGTCGTCACTCCCCTTGTTCTTGCTAGTCACAAGGTTAAAATAAAATAATAGCAATGACAACAAAGATAGTAGTAACTAGGATAATGATAGAAAATTGATAGCAATTGTAGGAACTAGTAAATATATGTAGAATGGACACGTGGGCCATCGGTTCACTAGAGGTATCTCTCTCGAAAGCAGAATAAGGAAGGGTAAACATATTATTGTTGGGCAATTGACAGAATTGTGTATAGTTATGAAGATCATCCATGACATACTCATTATATAGGCATTACGTCTGTGATAAGTAGACCATTAAGCTTACTGAAATTTACTGCTATTACTTCACCCCAAGACCGCTACCCATGATGAATCTCAAAGTATTAAGTTCATGACAAACAGAGTAACATAATAAGCAAGATGGCATAATGTAGACAAAGTAAGACCATTTAATACAATAAAACCCCATTATTTTATCCTTAGTGAAAACAATACAATACATGCCTTGCAACTCCTCCTGTCACAGAGTAAGGTCACTGCAAGATTGGATCCACTACTATGCACCACTCCCTCTAAAGGTGTATTCATCCAATTAGCCAAAGAAGACTTATAGATCGGAAAGCATACATAGCTATAAAATTACACAAATAGGTAGGTGACGAGGTCACCTACCATAGGTAGGTTCATAGACCTCTCATCTAGGACACACCTGGGGTCTTACAAGTTACAGAAGTCCCAGGACTACCTTAGCACTCGGACGAATGTACAAGATACACTCGGATCCTTGGGAGTCACTCGGACGCTGTCTACCACTCAGCTTAGCTCTAACACCCGAACATGAACAAGCAGAGGCGACGTGGGAGCTGCAACGTTTGAGAGACTTAATCTTCTATTATATATTAAAAGTAATATACGGTGAACCAGAAGGAAGAGAAATAGGCTATAAAATCCCACGTTAATCAGAAAATACTAGCCCTTGATCTCGTGGATCTATTAAAATTAATATTACCTGACCGTTAAATCTATGTAACATCTATAACATGGTGGGCCTAAAAGGACTTACGTGACACATGTACACATGTACTTATGTTCAAGAAAAAAAAATTGGTACATCCCCCAACGTACAACATTAAAAAGGAAACAAAAAAATGAACTGTCACATGGCTTGAGATCCAACACATGTACGCATCTACATATGTTCAAGGGAAAAAAAAATAGGCACAGCCCCCGACGTATAGCAGTATTTAGGAAAGAAGGAAAAAATATTTGGACTTTCACATGGCTTAAGATCCAACGTGTGCCCCCGCCGTGAAAGAAATAACACATCAGCTGTCCAAAATAAATTAGACTCTTCCGTGAAAAAAAAAACTAATTAATGTGTTGCACGTGAGGAAAGAAAGGATTGACACTTACATGGTGTTAGAACATGTGCTGCCCCCATGTTTGGTTTTGGTAATTGATGACAATCTCTATGGACTAATGGTTGCCTTGAGTTATATTTGAAGGGTTTGTCCATAGGCTTGACTTGTAGACCATTTGTTGGTCTCAAGGTGATTTGAAGAAGAATATGTGATGACCAAGGTGCTATTCAAGGATTTATCCAAATATTGGTCATGTTGATCAAGACTAAAATATGAAGAGTGATTCAAATTGATCAACACACAAAGCGTAGAAGATGTACCGAGCGAGATCAAGTGATCTCATGGTATGGTAAGCATTGTCCATTACGCTTTGTGTACTAACCCATGTTCTATGCGAGAGTTCTATGTGGGGTTAGGTATGTTTTCATGGGCTTGCGTCAAGAGGAAGATCTCATTCAACCCATGGAGGATGACATCAAGTGGTGATCGTCATCAAGATGCGGTGTGCAAGTTCAAGTGATAATGGACTTGTGAAGATGTGCCGAAGAGCGGCTCACCCATAGTGGAGTATGGGGGAGCAATCAGCTAGTCTTCATCGAGCCGGCGCAATCAAGAAAGGTGGTCCAACTTGAGGAGGTCAAGATCGTCATCATCTAGCTCAAGTGGACTTTGCGCAAGGCAAAGGTTTGCCCTTGATAGGTTTTCTATTTTACCGGTCTCATGGTAGTAGTTGGGAGACCGGGTTATAGGATCGATAGCCGTACTATCAAGGGGGGCTCTCAAGTGAGTAGCTTTATCATATCTTCGTAGAGAGCTCAAACCATTGCATCCTTGCATCATATTTCTTGGTTTGTGTTTGGTGTTTCTCTTTGTGAGTCTTTGAGCTTTTGGTCATCTTCATGACAAGCTCGAGGTCATCGAAAACGGAGTTCATATATGCATCTTCTATGATGTTTTCGATGTTGGAGCCGGTTCTTCATTCATAGAGGTTTCTCATCTCTATATCATTGGTATTTTCTCTACTGCCACTTCTTAATATAACCAGTCGCTGTTGGATAGTATTTGTCGTCCTCTATCCAACAAGCTTGAGTTTGCTCAATTCGGAGCTCATTTGCAGAAGTTATGGCAGTTCAGGGTTTATTGTTTGTCTGGGCAGTTTACCTGTCACCAAAGCGGTAGTACCGCTCGGGACCACGGTAGTACCGCTTGACACGGTACTACCGCCCCTACTACCGTTGCACTACCGTGATTTCTACTGGCATTCTTTTTCGTTTAGCGGTAGTAAAGCGGTAGTGGAGCGGTAGTACCGCTTGACACGGTACTACCGCCCCTACTACCGTTGCACTACCGTGATTTCTTCTGGTATCATTTTTTCGCTAAGCGGTAGTTGAGCGGTAGTAGAGCGGTAGTACCGCTTGGTGCGGCACTACCGCCCCCTACTACCGTGCCACTGCCGTGCTCTGTTCTGTTGCCCAGTTTTCCTAAGCGGTAGTACCGCTTGGTCGGAACGGTAGTACCGCTTAGTGCGGCACTACCGCTCCAGTTCCTTGTTGATTGCCTGCTGTTTTTGAATTACTACCGCACGAGCGGTAGTACCGCTCGCAAGAGCGGTAGTACCGCTTGTGCGCGTCCTGCACGGGTAACGGTTGGATTTGGGGTGGCCCTATAAAAGGGGTCTTCTTCCCCAACGGTTTTCTTATCCTTGGAGCTCATTTCTCCCCCCATTGTTGACCTTCTTGAGCTTGCCTAACTCTCAATCCCTCCAATGAGTCTTGCTAGTTCTTGAGGGAATAGAGAGAGGAGATCTAGATCCACATTTCCACCAATCACTTTCTCCTCTAAGTGAGGGGAACCCCTTGGATCTAGATCTTGGAGTTCTTGGTGTTCTCCTTGTTCTTCCTCTCATATTCATCCATAGCTTTTGTTGCTTTGGTGGGATTTGGGAGTGAGGGACTTGTCCACTTCGTGTGTTCTTGCCATTGCATTAGTTGCATCGGTTTGAGTTCTCCACGGTGATACGTGGAAGTTGTGAAGTTGAGTAGCTTATTACTCTTGGGTGTTTGGGCACCCTAGAGCTTGTTCCTCTTGGGTGCCTTGGCACCCTAGACGGCTTGGTGTCTTGGTGGTGCTCGGAGCTCAATCATTGTGGTGTAAAGCTCCGGGCAAGCGTCGGGGTCTCCAATTAGGTTGTGGAGATCGCCCCGAGCAATTTGACGGGTACCGGTGACCGCCCTCAAGGGTCCCATTTGTACGGGTTCGGTGACCGCCCTCAAGGGTCCCTTAGTGGAATCACGGCACCTTGCATTGTGCGAGGGCGTGAGGAGAATACGGTGGCCCTAGTGGCATTGTTGGGGAGCATTGTGCCTCCACACCGCTCCAAACGGAGATTAGCATCCGCAAGGGTGTGAACTTCGGGATACATCGTCGTCTCCGCGTGCCTCGGTTATCTCTTACCCGACCCCTTTACTTATGCACTTTACTTTGTGATAGCCATATTGTTTCTTGTTATATATATTGCTATCACTTAGTTGTTTATCTTGCTTAGCATAAGTTGTTGGTGCACATAGGTGAGCCTAGTCGATTTAGGTTTTGTGCTTGTCAAATTAACCGCTAGGTTTATTCCGCATTTGTTCAAGCCTAAACCGTAATTATTTTAAAGCGCCTATTCACCCCCCCCTCTAGGCGACATCCACGATCTTTCACATGGAAAGAAGGACATGCATGTTCCATCTGCATAAAAATAAAAAGACAAAAAGAAGTGCATATACATATACACCTGAGAACACACATACATGATGATTACCAAAAAAAGATTGTGCTACTACGAGACGACTTGAAGCAGACACGTGCTATGTATTTTTTATTCATCGGGCCATGGCAGTACAAAGAACACATAAATAACAAATTACATCCATGACCGTAGATCAAGCAATCACACGCTTCATAGCGGTCGTGCTATGAGGCATGCATGTGAACGTTCCGCACAATCGATCCCCAAAAACTGACACACACATGATCATCCGCGGCATGTTTATATATGATCCAATTAGAAAAAAAAACATCTATAACATGGTGGGCCTAAAAGGACTTACGTGACACATGTACACATGTACTTATGTTCAAGAAAAAAAAATTGGTACATCCCCCAACGTACAACATTAAAAAGGAAACAAAAAAATGAACTGTCACATGGCTTGAGATTCAACACATGTACGCATCTACATATGTTCAAGGGAAAAAAAATAGGCACAGCCCCCGACGTATAGCAGTATTTAGGAAAGAAGGAAAAAATATTTAGACTTTCACATGGCTTAAGATCCAACGTGTGCCCCCGCCGTGAAAGAAATAACACATCAGCTGTCCAAAATAAATTAGACTCTTCCGTGAAAAAAAAACTAATTAATGTGTTGCACGTGAGGATAGAAAGGATTGACACTTACATGGAAAGAAGGACATGCATGTTCCATCTGCATAAAAATAAAAAGACAAAAAGAAGTGCATTTACGTATACACCTGAGAACACACATACATGATGATTACCAAAAAAAGATTGTGCTACTACGAGACGACTTGAAGCAGACACGTGCTATGTATTTTTTATTCATCGGGCCATGGCAGTACAAAGAACACATAAATAACAAATTACATCCATGACCGTAGATCAAGCAATCACACGCTTCATAGCGGTCGTGCTATGAGGCATGCATGTGAACGTTCCCGCACAATCGATCCCCAAAAACTGACACACACATGGTCATCCGCGGCATGCTTATATATGATCCAATTAGAAAAAAATAGGCAGTTCTACAATTTTCTTTAATATTTTGGGTATTTAGGTACATACCATTAGAACATGTTTCAGATTGCAAAAAACACTGGAACATTTTTCGGTATCTTGAAAGGACAAACCTGGTGGTAGCAGTTTAAATTTAAATACCGATTTAGTCAAATACAATACTGTCTAATTTTCATATTATAATTTTTAACCTTTTTGATATGTTAAAATAATTTGGTCACGACATAAACTTAAATTTCTACTCATGATTATACGACATGACTCTATACAAAGGACAAATCGGCTGGGTCGCATGTTGAGCTTTACTTTAACGCACCGATAACTAGACAACTACATACCATATGAATTTAGCTACTGTTAGCACACAACCAAACTTCACTTATGTGTACTGATCTAATATTCGAAAAATTTGTTTCTTACGAGGACAAAACAATTACCATATAGGTTAGAAAAATATAAACGGTGCTACGTGTAGGCATGAATTACTTTAACTGAATGATAACAATAATACTGATTATAATAAAGTGTAAAAATGTATGAAAACATTTTAAAAACTATTAATTAAAGAAACGATACACTAAACACTACACATGTTATTCTTATGAGAGAAAAAAAACTCCATGATGATCGATGTAGAAAAAATAAAACACACCGGTTATTCTTGGGGATAGTGTCTAGCAATTAGAACGTAATTCTACCATAGTATGCCAATAACCTTACAGGTTAGCGCCAAAAGGTGAACTAGATTGAAGTGTTCAAATGGATTTCAGGCTGATGGCTTGAACTATTTGCATATTCCATGTCAATAAAAGGACATCAGACGCAAGATGTGGATGGAAGAGAAGAATCACTGGAGGGTAATTGCACATGTGGCTAGAAAAGGGAGGAAAATGATACTTCTATACAACTATCAAACAAAGAAAATAAGTTTGTTATTAGGAGAATTTAGTGTTAAGGTTACATCTTCTTTATCCGCAATTCAGATCTACAATATTTTTATTTAAAGACATTTACAAAACATTGAATATAAGAGACGACCTTTGAAAATGGCATAATAGTAATTCACCCATAATTTACAAATGTATTGTAGACATTACCAAAAAATGTGATATTTATTTTAAAATTTATTTGTAGTGCTTATAAAATGGACTGTTTCATATGGCACGATATGAATATCCATGAAAGCATATGTTTAATATCGATACATTGTCGACTCCCTAAAAATGATGCCCTCGCACTTGCGAGGGCCAGACTTAATTAACATTAAATATTGTAGACGTTGTGTTACCAATAACGCTCGTAGTTAACTCAGCAGTTTCCAGTAACTCCGGCGGTTACAAGCATTAATGACCCTCGTAATGGCACTCCGCTGGCTATGGCGCACTCTATATAAGTCACCCCCCGACACCAGAAGAGGGGTGACGAACTCTCTGTAATCAGAACACATATCAAGCAATACCTAGCCCCAAAGCTCGATACGTAGTACTTTCACCACTTCCGAGTGGGGTCTGAACTCGTAAACACCAGGTGTTACACTTGCTCCGTAGCTAGGCTTCGCACTACTCATTCATACCCCCCGTACTATTGTCAGGATCACTCCCACGACAGTTGGCGCCCACCGTGGGGCAGCAGTTCTAGCAAACTCCAGTGCAAGTGAGATTCCTTTCTTTTTCCGGCCATCATGTTGGCACTCGGCGGCGAGATCCTCTTCGGCAGCCTTCGCTTCATCGCCGATGGTTCGGCTTGGTTGCACGATGCGCCGCTGGACCCGGATGCGTTCCCCGCCCATGGGGCTGTGCATTTCAGCGCGGCGGCGCACGGGGTTGTCCTGCGATAGTCGTCGGAGCCATACGGCTCAGAGTCGATCCGTTCGACCTCTGGCCGCCACAAGCGTTCCGAACGCTCGCGGTTGCAGCGGTGGCTCAAGCACGTCGTGGCGCGGCAGCCTACCTCCGAGCAGGTTGCGGTGCTCGACTCTGGCAATCCTACCCTCAGCTTGTCTCCCTCATCAGGCGACGAGTTGTCCGACGAATCCGAGTGTGAAAGCAGCGGAAATGCTGCTGAGATACTGATGGTGCACTCCACCGATCATGGTGCCCCTGGGTACTCGGTGGGTGGAGGTCGTCTCGGCGACGGTCCTTCCGATGGTTATTTTCCGCAGCCTCTCTCTCGGGAGCAGCGGGAAGAGAGGAGAAGGAGGGATGACGAAGTCCTTCTTATCCCTATCACGGGAACGTCACCCGAGGAGATATTCTTGGAGGCCACACGCCGGGCCACCTTGGCTGAGCGTGAGCGTTTGGAGAGGCTCCAGCGAGCTCTCGACGAACGTGCAGCAAAAGAGCAACCAAGCTCCAGTTACACCTGGCGGAGGCCAATCCCGAGTGATAAGCCGCCCAAGATCCCAGTGATGTGTACTCCTATAGAGAATCTAGCTGCAACCACTCGGATAGCTGAATCCATTCAGCCGTCCGGTTCTGCACCTGGAGAAGGCATTAGACAGATCCAGAATCTACTGAAAATGACGATGAGGCAGAATGCAGAAGTGTCTCAGTCGAATCAGCACGTTTACAGCAAGTCCTTTCGGGCTGACACTGTCCAGTCTGCGCACAGTCCACATGCCTATGGGAAACACCGATACTCTCCTCCTCCTCCGAGAGGCCGGCACGGAGGGTATTGGCGTGATTACCGTGACGTCAGGCGGACACCCCCTCTGAGGGGTGGTTCACACGGCAAGCGCCCCTATGATTACGGTAGACACCATAGAGAAGACCGCATTCGGACTCCCCCTCACCCCAGAGGTTATGAGGAAGCAGGCTGACGCCCCCCGTTGCTCAATGCTAGATCTACCATCACTCAGAGATTGTTGGATAAGAGTCGAGTGCTCAGGGACCGAGTGAGCGGATGGGGGACGTCGGGTCTCGAGTACTTCTGCAGATATATACGAGAGGCTGAGATTCCTCCCAACTACAGGTTGGCGACGGGGATCGGGAAGTTCAACGGCGAATCCAAGCCTGAAACTTGGCTTGAAGACTACCGAGTGGCAGTTCAGATTGGAGGCGGTGATGACTTCGTGGCAATGAAGCATCTTCCCCTCATGCTAGAAGGATCTGCTCGGGCATGGTTGAACCAGTTGCCTTCTAGCAACATCTATTGCTGGGAGGACCTGGCACAGGTGTTCATCAAAACATTTGAGGGCACCTACAAGCGTCCGGGTGGATTGACAGAGTTGCAGCATTATGTCCAGAAGAGCAATGAAACTCTCCGAGAGTACATACAGAGATGGACTACTCTACACAACACGGTCGAGAATGTCATCGAGCACCAAGCCGTGTGCGCCTTCAAGGAAGGCACTCGGTATCGGGAGCTCATCCTGAATTTTGGTTGATCAGGAGATCTGTCTCTCAGTCGGGCCATGGAGATTGCCAACAAATATGCCAATGGCGAAGAGGAAGACCGCCTCCGCAGTGGCAAAGGGCGAGTTGGCGATGCCCCTCAATCGGCAGGGAACGCAGGCAAGAAGTAGAAACGGAAAGCCGATCCTCCGGGAAAGGCTGCAGTGGCTGCAGTTCCTGGTCAGGGGAAGCCGAAGCCTAAAAAGAACAAGAAGAAAGATTCGGCTAACAAAAAGAAGCCCGTGTACAATTCTGAAGGGCTGGATCAGCCCTGTGCTATTCACACTAAAAAGGATGAGGACGACAACCTCATTTACCCAAAGCACACCACTCGGGAGTGCCGAATGCAGAAGCATGAGATGGGTAAGGAGGCCTCTGCAGAAAAGGACGATGACGAAGAGGGCGAGCATGATTCCGAGTACCCTCACGTCGACAAGGTCCCGAACATGATCTTCGTGGATGTCGAAAGTAAGAGCCGATTGAAAGTCATCAATCGGGAGGTAAACTTGGTGGCCCCGGCAACCGTCAAACACCTCAATTGGACAAAAACTCCTGTTACTTTTGATCAGTCTGATCACCCAGCCTACATAGCCACCCCCGGGAGGCAGGCGCTGGTTGTCGATCCGGCTGTCAATGGAGTCCGACTACGCAAAGTTCTGATGGATGGCGGCAGCGGACTGAACATAATTTATGCGGATACACTCAGCGCAATGGGCATTCCGATGTCCCTCCTGAGTAAGAGTAACATGCATTTCCATGGGGTCATTCCTGGAAATAAAGTCGAATCACTCGGTCAGATCGCTTTGGACGTCATCTTCGGCGGAGAGAAAAACTTTCGGAAGGAATGCCTGACGTTCGAAGTGGTTGATTTCCGGAGTGCGTATCATGCTATCCTGGGTAGGCCTGCCTACGCGCGTTTCATGGCCCGACCATGTTACGTCTATCTTAAGCTTAAGATGCCAGGACCGAATGGTATGATCACAGTTACACGCGATCAGAAGGTTGCTGAACAGTGCCTCTAGCAGGGCTCTAAAATTGCAAACGAGCAGATACTCGCCGTCGAACTCGACGGGTACAAGAAGGCAGTGGACGCTACAAATTTGTTAAAGTCCAAGCGACCGGCGACGGAATCCGCCTTCCAGTCGGCCGGTGAAACAAAGCAGGTTCATGTTCATCCCACCGATCCGAGTGCGGCCCCGACTAACATCTCGACGACACTCGGTGAAAAATAGGAAGCCAAGCTCATCCAGTTCCTCTGTGAGAACTGCGATATCTTCACATGGAAGCCATCTGACATGCCGGGGGTTCCCAGGGGACTGGCTGAGCACCGACTCCAAGTGGATCCTAAAGTTAAACCAGTCAAGGAGAACTTGCGTCGATCATCCGTAGAGAAGCGCAAGGTGATTGGTGAAGAGATCGCTCGACTCCTAGCTCCTGAATTCATTCGTGAAGTCTTCCATTCCTAGTGGCTGGCCAACCCAGTGTTGGTGCCCAAGAAGGACAAGTCCCTCCGGATGTGCATCGAATTCAAGCACCTTAATCGGGCCTACCCGAAAGATCATTTTCCCCTTCCCCGCATAGATCAGATAGTAGATTCCACTGCCGGATGGATTCCACTGCCGCATAGATTAGATAGAAGGCGATCAAGTCTCAGGCACTTGTGGACTTTTTAGCCAAATGTATTGAGCAGGAACAACCGGCTCCTAGTGTTCCTGAACACTGGACCAAGTTTTTGATGGATCTAAGATGCTTCAAGAGTCTGGAGCTGGAGTAGTTCTTGTTTCCCCTAGAGGAGACCGATTGAGCTATGTCCTTCAAATCCATTTTGACTCGTCAAACAATGAGGCCGAGTACGAAGCCCTCCTGTATGGGCTCCGAATGGCTATCTCGCTCGGTATCCGACGCTTGATGATATTCGGTGACTCGGACCTTGTGGTCAATCAGGTGATGAAAGAATGGGACATCCGGAGTCCGTCCATGACTGGGTACTGTAATGTAGTCCGGAAGTTGGAAAAGAACTTTTAAGGCTTAGAACTGCATCATATACCCCGAGTGAAGAACCAGGCTGCTGATGACCTGGCTAAGATTGGATCTACTCGGCGGGTAGGCCCGAAGGGCATATTCCTTGAGCACCTGCACTCTCCTTCAGTCAAGGAAGATCCTTTCACTGAAGAGCCCCCGCAGGCAGTCAGACCCTCCAATCCGACTGAAGTTGACATTCTAGCTATAGTGGATCTCGTTCAAGAGATGTTGGTGATCACTCAAGAGTGGACCCAACCTTACTTAGCTTATTTGCTCCGGCAAGAGCTCCCTGAAGATGAAGAAGAAGCCAGACAGATCGTCTGACAATCCAAATACTTTGATGTGATGGGAGAACAGCTATACAAGAAAAGCACTACAGGTGTGGCACAGAAGTGCATATCCCCAGAGGAAGGGCTGCAGATTTTGCATGAAATCCATTCGGGAACCTGTGGTCATCACGCGTCTTCTCGGGCGTTGGTCGCAAAAGTGTTTCGTGTAGGATTTTATTGGCCCCGAGCCAATGCAGCTGCTAAAGACATGGTTGACCATCTGCACTCAAGACCATCCCGCTCACCTGGCCGTTCATTGTGTGGGGCCTCGACATGGTCGGTCCCCTGCATACAGGGTCGAGTGGGTTTACCCATCTGTCGGTTGCAGTGGATAAGTTCACCAAGTGGGTCGAAGCGAAGCCCATCAAAAGCTTGGATGCAGCTACCATAGTCAGTTTCATTCGGCAGATTATTTTCAGATTCGGAGTTCCCCACGACATCATCACCGATAACAAGAAGAATTTCGATTCGGATGAATTCTGTGAGTTCTACTACACTCAAGGGACTCGGGTCAATTACGCTTCCGTAGCTCACCCGCAGTCGAATGGACAAGCAGAACGAGCTAATGGAATGATTCTTCAAGGATTGAAACCCCAATTGATGAGGGATCTGAAAATTGCTATCGGTGCTTGGGTAGAAGAACTATCGTCTGTCCTCTGGGGCATTCGGATAAATCCGAATCGTTCGACCAAGCGGACTCCTTTCTTTATGGTATACGGGTCCGAGGCGGTTCTCCCGAGTGATGTTCGGCATAATGCTCCCCGAGTGGAACTTTAAAATGAAGATGAAGCAGAAGTGGCACGCCAGGATGGTCTGGACCTCTTAGAGGAAGAGAGAGAGTTAGCCTTGATCAGGTCAACGCTGTATCAGCAAGACTTGAGGCGCCTTTATGACAGACAAGTCAGAAGGCACGCTTTTCAAGAAGGTGATCTCGTTCTCAGATTGGATCAGAAGAAGCCTCACAAGTTAGTACCTCTGTGGCAAGGGCCTTACGCAATCTCCAAAGTCCTGAACAATGGAGCTTACCAGTTGTACAATTTCGATATCGATGCTGAAGAGCCTCGAGCGTGGAACGCGGACCTGTTCCGCAAGTTCTACACTTAGTTTAAGAACACTCTCTCATTCCTGTAATGAGCTTCTGAGTGAATTCGATGAATAAAAGTTTTTGCTTTCCATACTCTTTGTCAAAACCTTTTCATTTTGTTTGTTTTCCTCACCCCCAGTGGGTGCGTGGATAAACTTAGCTGTGAACCTGATTTCACCTAAGTTAAAAACTACTCCGAGTGAGGACATCATCCACACTCGGGGGCTTAGCTGCGAACCTGATTTTGCCTAAGTTAAAAATACTCCGAGTGAGGGCATCATCCACACTCGGGGGCTTAGCTGCGAACCTGATTTCGCCTAAGTTAAAACTACTCCGAGTGAGGGCATCGTCCACACTCGGGGGCTTAGCTACGAACCTGATTTTGCCTAAGTTAAAAACTATTCCGACTGAGGGAATCATCCACACTCGGGGGCTTAGCTGCGAACCTGATTTCGCCTAAGTTAAAAACTACTCCGAGTGAGGGCATCATCCACACTCGGGGGCTTAGCTGCGAACCTGATCTCGCCTGAGTTAAAAACTACTTCGAGTGAGGGCATCGTCCACACTCGGGGACTTAGCTGTGAACCTGATTTCACCTAAGTTAAAAACTACTTGGAGTGAGGACATCATCCACACTCGGGGGCTTAGCTGCGAACCTGATTTCGCCTAAGTTAAAAACTACTCCGAGTGAGGGCATCGTCCACACTCAGGGACTTAGCTGTGAACCTGATTTCGCCTAAGTTAAAAACTACTCCGAGTGAGGACATCATCCACACTTGGGGGCTTAGCCGCGAACCTGATTTCGCCTAAGTTAAAAACTACTCCGAGTGAGGACATCATCCACACTCGGGGGCTTAGCGATGAACCCGACTTCACCTAAGTTAAAAAGTACTTCGAGTGAGGACATCATCCACACTCGGGGGCTTAGTTGCGAACCTGATTTCGCCTAAGTTAAAAACTACTCCAAGTGAGGGCATCGTCCACACTCGGGGACTTAGCTGCGAACCTGATTTCGCCTAAGTTAAAAACTACTTCGAGTGAGGACATCATCCACACTCGGAGGCTTAGCCGCGAACCTGATTTTGCCTAAGTTAAAAACTACTCCGAGTGAGGACATCATCCACACTCGGGGGCTTAGCTGTGAACTTGACTTCCCCTAAGTTAAGAACTACTCCAAGTGAGGACATCATCCACACTCGGGGGGCTTAGCTGCAAACCTGATGTCGCCTAAGTTAAAAACTACTCCGAGTGAGGACATCATCCACAATCAAGGACTTAGCTGCGAACCTGATTTCGCCTAAGTTCAAAATCAAGACGAACGTTCAAAACAATCAAGTAAAGACATTCGAATGTCAAGCAGTTCAAAGCAAAAGTGCAGATAGTTGTGACCACCAGCTCACTACAAATGTACGGGTACAGAAATCACTCGACATTCTGAGGCAAATATGGCTTAAAAGTTTTTCTTCTGAGATTCACTCGGCCGATGACGGGGATGCTGCATCAGTGAAGTTGTCAAGGTCGATAACCTCTGCAAGTCGAGTGGCCGCCGGCAAGAAGGTCTCCATGTAATATTCGATCTTGGCATTCTTGCGGTTGACAACCTTCAGCGCCTTCAGCTTCTCCTCGTCTACGCCCTTGCAATGCACACGGACAAGGGAGAGCGCAATGTCAGCCCTGGCTCGGGCCGCAAACTTCTTCCATAACCGCACTCGGCACGGAATGTCCTGTAGATGCTTGATGAGGGCGTCCAAGTCACTCGGGGGTCCTCGTCAGGGGCAACTTCCTTGTCGATCTCCTTGGCCGCTTCGCGCAAACGGTTGAGGAAGATAGCCGCCTCCGAAGTTGTCGGTACCCCGATCCTAAGCCATAAGAATCTAGCACGTAACACTTCACATTACTTTGCGGCCTCACGCACGGTTATCTGCAAGGCTGCCACCTTACCTGGGCCGGGGCCGTTTGCACCTTTTGGCTCACGAATGTGAATATGTCGCTAGCATTCAAATGTCCAAGAACCCGGGTCGACATGACTAGTCGTAGAACCCAAGTGGCACATCCGTACAGGGACAGGCATACGTAACCCTACAATGCAGGTGTCGGTCTTAGCGTGTGTAGACGAGTCATAGCAAGCTACAGGGACTCCATTACGCCGTGGGACATAAATGTCATCAACTGCGCGTAGACGAGTCATAGCAGGCTACATGGACTCCATTACACTGTGAGACATTTCCCCGAAGGGACAGACACAACAGCAAAGAAGGATACACGCCGGCCAAACAATGTGTCCGAAGCAGTAGCAAGCTACCAAGGCTCACTGGAAGCACAAAGAGGCATTTCCCCGTAAAGAGTACTACTAGAGGCACACAACTAGGTGTCGAATCCCATACATACCGTTACACGTCACACGTACGCACGACATGTCCGATATGCATAGATACAACTATGGCATCACAACATAACCATACAACAACACAACATTTATGTAGAAGGCTCCGAAGAGCCAACATAGTACAATGTTACAAGAAGGGGGGTCACATGACCCATCATTCAGAGCATACAAACAACAAGCGGAAGTTACATGTCTGGGTATAGACATCTACTAAAAGCGGCTGGAAGAGCCTGAAAAGCTACAACGGCCCTACCAAAGGAACCAGACCTCTGTCTGGGATTCTGAAGCTAACACGGTCAACATCGAACTTCACGTCATAAGAATCACTAATGAGACTGGCGTCTCCTCTACAAAAACATAAATTAAGCAAACGTGATTACAAGGGTACTCAGCAAGACTTACATCAGAACTATCTACATATGCATCAGTATCAATGAAGGGGGTTGTGGAGTTTATTGCAACAAGCCAGCTTTGACTCTTGGCTAGCCTATACTATGACTACAAGTACTTTCTTTGAGGTGGGATAGCGCACACGAGTCCACATATTCACCAAATCAATACACCACTATGGATCCACTTCCGTCTCCCTACGAGAAGGCCATCCATAGCACTCACACTTATCTTGCGCATTTTAGAGTATCCATTTCACTTGTCTATGAACCACATAAGTTTTCCAAGTAGTCCATATCCGAGGACGCGGCTATTCGAACAGATTAATTCACCCTGCAGGGGTATACTTCTTCACACACGCTCCCGTCACTTACCGCCATGTGCACGTAAAAAGGCATCTCGGCAACCTTCAAGCGGAAGCCCAGCGAGGGAGTCGGCAACGACCGTTAACCACACAAGACTCTAGTCCAGGTTTATCGCCTATTTGAGACTGAACCCGCAACGGAAGTCCGGCCGAAGTTTCCATCACGGCCCCAAACGATGTGTGCAGGGTTCCCAAGCCCACCTCGATGGATGGTACTACGCTTGGTACACCGTGCCACGGTGCATCTACCGCGCCATAGCCTACCCCTCCGGTCAGCGCTATGCACGGCCGCCAGCACATCCTACAAACACCAGAAACTAGTTGCAACTCCTGGACAGAGACCAAGGCGATTAATAAGCCGAGAGGGTCAATTAAGGATCCCAATGTGCGGTAGTATCTTGTCTTGGATAACATACATAGAACTCAGTTCTTAAGGACGGTGCCAATGAGACAACCCACCATGTACTCCTACATGGCCTCTCATCGCTACCTTTACCAAATCGGATTCACACACTTAGCTCTCACACAGCAGGACATGAACACATGCATTCTGATTCATCGCCTAGATTGATCAGACCCGACACGACTCTAAGCATAGAAGGCATAGTAAGCAAGCATGGATGAGTAAGCACAACAAGGCTCAAGCAGTTGCTACTCATGCTAAGTGGTTTCAACTATTTACTGTGACAAGGACAGGTCATGCAAAGGAATGGGTTCAACTACCGAGAACATGTAACAGTTGAATCGTTGTTGTCCTAATGTAGTAAAAGAGAGTAGGAGCGAGAGAGTAGGATATTATCGGGATGCTCAAGGAGGGGTTGCTTGCCTGACAGTTCTGAAGATAGTAGTTCTATTCATCAGTGTCAATGATCACAACGTCGGAACCATCGTCTACCGAGAAGGAACATCACCGACAAGCAAGAAGGAACACATTCAATGCAATGCAACAAACATGATGTATGATATGGCATGTTAAAGCATTGAATTGACCTAGTGCAATAGGTAGTCATATTAAGTGAAGTGGAATTCAAATATATACAAAATTCCAACTCGAACACTATTTATTAAATTATCCTAATCATGAAATGTCCAACTTGGTGATGTTATCTTGCTCAAACATGCATGAACATGGCATAAACAGATTCATTGGATTTTTCTGATCATTTTTCATATATAAATTATTTTCATTGGAGTTACAAATTATTTTCTATGATTTTTAGAAGTTTTCAGCATTTTCTGAAAATATTAAATCATTTATTGATTTATTTTGTTTTCGGAAATACTTTACTGCATCAGCATTATGTCAGCGTGATGTCATCCGGTCAAAGGCGCCAGCCCAGGTCAAACCTGGTCGCTGGGACCCACACGTCAGTGACTCAGGGTTAATCGTGGTTTAGCTAAAATTAACCCGCTGTTAATTAGGTTAGGTGGGGCCCCTTGTCAGCGACCCAGGGTGTTAATTAACTGGTCATTAGCTGCTAATTATCATGCCACGTCAGCGCTAACCGGCGGTTAGCCACCGGTGACCATGGCCGACGGCGGAGGAGCACCGGGGCGTCGCTACGGGCAGGGGTTTGGCGCGCTGATGGGTGGAATGGGTTCCTAGAGGTGTGGCGCTTCGGATGGAGGTCTCGAGGCTGCCGGGGACGGCTTGTAGCGGAAACGGCGGCGAGCTCTAGGGCGGCGGCGCTCGGGAGCATGCGGGCATGGGGTTGCGATGCTCGAGGGGTACAACTAGCGGCTGTGTTGGCCTCTTGGAGGCACCAGGAGCATGGCGCGATGCAAGGGCGAGACCGGCTCGAGCTCAGGCCACGGTGGCGATGCGGCCACACGGTGGCGAGCTCGGGAGGTTGGGGAGCGACGACTATGGTGGCTAATCCAAGCGGGGAAGAGAGGGGATCGACGAGGAAGGTCACGGCGTGAAGAATGGAGCAGACAGCAAGGTCGGGGATGTCCTGAGCGCGATGAATCGACTCGAGGCGTCCGGCGGCTCCGAGGTTGAAGAAGACGTCGATTCAGTCATCTTCGGGCTCCATTGCTCGCGTGCGTCGACGAGGGGCTTCAGGGCGATGGGGTGGAGCGGCTGGACTCACTAGAGGGGCTAGAGGTGGCCGGTGGCCGCGGTGGTTGCGAGCGGCGGCGGCCATGGCGCTCGGGCATGGCGGGGAGAGGCGAGAGAGCGAGGGAGAGAGGGAATGAGAGGGTCGGCTCGATCCCGACGGCTCTGGGGTCCTCATCCCCTCGTCCAGCCAGGCTAGCAGGCAGGAGGTGGCCGTGGCGCGTGCTCACGCGCTTCGGGCACGCGCGCGTCCTTCTGTCCCTAGGAGGAGGACGACAGGAGGACGAGGCTACGGTGGGCTGGGCCGGTTACTGGCTCAGGTAAGCTGGCCCAGGTACAGTAGCTCTCTCTCTCTCTTCTATTTATTGTTTAAGTTTTCTATTTATTTCATCTGTGTTTTGGTTTAGTAAAAATCCTAAACCATTTTTAAAATTCCTGAAAATAATTATGGTGGGAAGTATAATATGCCCAAATCCCACATTTAAGTTTCAGAAATTTTAAGTGTGTTAAATATTTGTAGCAATTTTTAGGCCATTTTAGAAAGCAATAATGGGATATTTAAACTGACAAATGACTTTGTTAAATATGCATCACCTCTGGTATGTTGTTTCCAACATTTTACAAAACTGATGAACATTTTTGAAGGCCATTTGGATTCAATGAAAAAAAATATTAATTGGAAATGGTTTTTTTCAATGTGGTGCTAGGGTTTGGCAATCCCCATTTCAATTCATTTGAATTTAACATGATGCATGGATGCTCACTGATGCAGCTAATATAAATATTTGCAAACAATTTCTAGGGTTGTGACAACTCACCCCCACTAAACAAGAATCTCGTCCCGAGATTCAGGCGTAGGGTAAGTGCAAGAGGGGACACTAAACTATTACAATCTTCACGATCCAATTGCCCTTCTCGAAGATGATGATTCATTGCATCAGGTTGATCTTGACATCTTTGCTTTAGAATCTTCATCTAAACACAATGACAACGGATACTAAAAAAACCCTACAAGAATCGATCTTCTCGAAGATCGAGCAACTCATGATCAGCTCATAGAATGAGACGTGAGAATGTCTCTTGAGATGAGACACAAAACACAGTTAGTGAACAATGGAATGGGACAGATGACGGAGGTTCAATTTGGTAGGCAACAATTCCACGCTCAAGCAGATGGTGACAAGGTTTAAAAGTAGCAAGGGGTTAGTTGCCCTTCATACCATAACGGGCACCTTAGGAAAGGTGACTCATAGGATTATCCCTTAAGTGGCAAAAAGAATTACTTTTGATACAGAGATCATTGGAACTCTTCATACCAGTCTAAGGCAGTTCACAATGACCATTTGAAGGAATTCGAAAGAATGGCATACTCAGATCGGAAGGGAACTAGGGTTATAGAACCACTCGGCAACGGAAGGCACATTCCAAAAGATGCCGAGAATATAACCCAGTGTCTGAGCGTGCTCTCAAGAACTTGAGCATTTCCATATTCATCAGTGTTTTACCAACATCCGTGCAAGGGATCCTGGCAACACATCATAATACCGTGATGAATAACAATGGAGAATGCAGATGCAAAGGAAGACAACACTTTCTTAGATTTCACCTTAGCCATGCCAAAGAATGAAATTTGGATGATCGACCGAGAGACATTTAGCACTCCGCTTCTAATGTTCTCCTTGATGAGATAGCGTAACCCAATTAAAGGTAACGTGTAGGACATCAAGTAAAGGTCGTACTTCGGGATCTCAAAGGGTCCATGAGGGATAACTTCTTGAATAAATCATATGGAATCCTCATGGGGAAGTGGCTAGATTACTGATATAAGATATTACAACAATAGGCCTTCCGGCTAGGTGTGCTAGCCATGACATCACCTTACCGGGTTTGAGACCAATATTATAATTCTTGGGAAACATTCCAACCATCATGTCTGCCTGAGATTCAGATCTGGTTGGTGATAAGATGTTTCCGACTCAGCATGTCTGAAAGGAAGTTTATAACACAAATCGACGAGATGATGTTGCGAGATTCTCAGAAGATGAACTGAGGGAGCCAACTCCAAAACATGAGCTGGATTGCAAGACTCACGTGGGCACAACATGACCACATGGAATTCTTACAACAAAACACCACCGAGTTCAGGTTAGGAACCATCATTGGAGGTAGCGAAGTCCTTACATAAGTCCGGATTAACTCTTAAGAAGGAACTTATTTTCCTTGAAAAATCAATCAGTGGATTGGAGTGCTAGGCAATACATATGGATTGGAGATGATCAGTCTATCAACCCACAGAATACTTCGCACATGCATGACTGAATTGGGGATGATTCCAGAGGAAGCAAAACGACATTTCTCGGATTCACGGTGACAACTTGCATCGAATACTCATGAAATGAGAGAGTCACTTCTAACACCTAACATATACTTCATGTACGGAACATGAAGATATTGCCTATGAAAGTTTCCAATACTAGCATGATGTTCATCAAAGTCATGGAGAAGATAAAGTTGTTGCATAAGGGCTCAACAACAATTCATCGAGATTTCCATAAAAATGGAATTCCACAACTATGCGAACAAAGCGATAGCATTGGTCAGACCCAAAGATATAATGATGCATGCTCGAGGAAACATCCACGAGTAAGACAACATTACGATGATCGATGGTTCTGATTTTGATTTGATGATAACCCATGCTCAATCAAAGATTGGACAAGATACCAGATGCAACAATTGATCGCAAGGATAAATCGATGTAGTATCATCCTTCTTCAGCACACACAACACAAAAGATATCCCTTTGACATGACCTAAGTTAGATCAAGTTTTTATCTTCCAACTCTCCAAGTTGTTGTTTAGCTTAACCAACTAGCTCAGGGGTATCCAACACAGAGTCTTGGAGAAGGGGTGGGTTATAGGAAAACCAACTTGATCACGAACTCAACATAACGGTCAGGGAACAACCTGGTAATACTTCCGAGAAGATGATCGGAAAATCACGAACCACCGATATGTTATTGAGCTCGAGAACAACCTTGCTTTTCAGGGCAAGACGGAATGATCAAAAGAGCAAGGGATTGATACAATCCTAACTCATTGATCATAGAGTGCACCATGAAAGATGGATTAGGTAGCACGGTCAATCTTAGGATGACAGTTCAATCACCATCAAAGTAAGAGTGAATTTATTGTCCATTAACTACCAAGCAACGGAATTGCTAGGAGTATTGATTTCACACATCATGGTTCACTTGTCGGTGTTCCGGTCACAAACAACATAGAGACCGAAGAATGAACAACAATGGCGAGAAGTATCACTGTATCAAGAGTTCATAAGAGGGGGTGCAATTCTCATGACAATCTTGACATGAAGAAGGTAATACTTCAAGGTAGAACAGAGCAAAAACTGGATTGGCATTTTGATCTACGGAATACAACTGCTTTGACCCAATCCAAGAAATGGATAAGGTACTGGAGTTTGTTTCTCCTAGTTAGTCTGAAATAGAATGACTTGACGGACCACAAGAATAATAGGCATCGATGAACACGAATGCACAACTACTCTTGACTACCACGGATAGATAAAGGTCAGAATACAATTGAAGAGGGGCAACTCAAGAGCACATGATTTTTCCTGAGTTGTAGATGCATAGATTGAATACGTCGAACAAAGTTCAACATGTTTCTTCCAGATAACCCATGCATAAAGGTAGGGTTGGCAGGCTCACAACTATGGAATGGAGAACTCATGAAGAGCACTCTTGTTGTGATCTTCAGTTCGCAAAGAACTCTTGCCGAGGATGGTTCATGGTATTGGAAGATTGATAACCCACGAACCTTGAGGGCTATAACAAGGTTGCTAATCATCCTAAAGGAACGAGCAAACAATACCAACAGGAGTGGGTAGAATGAAGCTTGGGTTCAAGAACCCAGAAATAGAATACCTACTGACTAAGTGGCATCACAGGATGCTTTCGATAATGATGGTCAGATTTATCACACTGGAAACACAGACACAACTAGACTGTTGGGTGGTTCACTGGAATAACCTGGTTTTCCTATCACTTCAACTCACACGTCGAGGTAATGGAGTACCTCAACTCAACAATTAGCGTGCTTTGTCTGGCCCAAAATACATTGATTTGAGATGAAGGAATTTTGCAATTGCATCAGATAATTTAGAAACGTTGGATAACTCAGACAACATAACGGTTGTACGGGCGTGAAATATGAGGCATCCTGCAAGACAACTGACAACATAACAATGAATTCTTATGGAGACATCGATCCAGGAAGACATCAACTTTCCTATAAGTCTCCAACATAGTAACTCGTCATCCTGGTAGACAGATGAGAAAGCCTAGTTCTTACTCCCCGTAGAAAGGAAGAGGGTGACTCAGAATATGAATGACACAAGGAGAGGAGTAAAAAGAACCTTACGTTCCCTTCCACAATCAATTCCCTTATATAACTAAAGCAGTTCTAGACTCAACGTCGACCAGTTTGGCTTGGTAATCCTACAGGCAGTCAAGCTCTGATACCAACGCTGTCGGGACCCCGATCCTAAGCCATAAGAATCTAGCACGTAACACTTCGCATTACTTTGCGGCCTCACGCATGGTTATCTCCACAGCTGCCACCTTACCTGGGCCGGGACCGTTTGCGCCTTTTGGCTCACGAATGTGAATATGTCGCTAGCATTCAAATGTCCAAGAACCCGGGTCGACATGACTAGTCGTAGAACCCAAGTGGCACATCCGTACAGGGACAGGCATACGTAACCCAACAATGAAGGTGTCGATCTCAGCGTTGTAGACGAGTCATAGCAAGCTATAGGGACTCCATTACGCCGTGGGACATAAATGTCATCAACTACGCATAGACGAGTCATAGCAAGCTACATGGACTCCATTACACTGTGAGACATTTCCCCGAAGGGACAGACACAGCAGCAAAGAAGGATACACGCCGGTCAATCAATGTGTCCGGAGCAGTAGCAAGCTACCAAGGCTCAGTGGAAGCACAAAGAGGCATTTCCCCGTAAAGAGTACTACTAGAGGCACACCACTAGGTGTTGAATCCCATACATACCGTTACACGTCACACGTACGCACGACATGTCCGATATGCATAGATACAACTATGGCATCACAACATAACCATACAACAACACAACATTTATGTAGAAGGCTCCGAAGAGGCAACATAGTACAATGTTACAAGCAGGGGGGTCACATGACCCATCATTCAGAGCATACAAACAACAAGCGGAAGTTACATGTCTGGGTACAGACATCTACTAAAAGCGGCTGGAAGAGCCTGAAAAGCTACAACGACCCTACCAAAGGAACCAGACCTCGGTCTCGGATTCCGAAGCTAACCCGGTCAACATCGAACTTCACGTCGTAAGAATCACTAATTTAATGAGACTAGCGTCTCCTCTGCAAAAACATAAATTAAGCAAACGTGAGTACAAGGGTACTCAGCGAGACTTACATCAGAACTATCTACATATGCATCAGTATCAATGAAAGGGGTTGTGGAGTTTATTGCAGCAAGCCAGCTTTGACTCTTGGCTAGCTTATACTATGACTACAAGTACTTTCTTTGAGGTGGGATAGCGCACACGAGTCCACATATTCATCAAATCAATACACCACTATGGATCCACTTCCGTCTCCCTACGAGAAGGCCATCCATAGCACTCACACTTATCTTGCGCATTTTAGAGTATCCATTTCACTTGTCTACGAACCACATAAATTTTCCAAGTAGTCCATATCCAAGGACGCGGCTATTCGAACAGATTAATTCACCCTGCAGGGGTATACTTCTTCACACACGCTCTCACCACTTACCGCCATGTGCACGTAAAAAGGCATCTCGGCAACCTTCAAGCGGAAGCCCAGCAAGGGAGTCAGTCACGACCGTTAACCACACAAGACTCTAGTCCAGGTTTATCGCCTATTTAAGACTGAACCCGCAACGGAAGTCCGGCCGAAGTTTCCATCACAGCCCCAAACGATGTGTGCAGGGTTCCCAAGCCCACCTCGATGGATGGTACTACGCTTGGTACACCAGGCCACGGTGCATCTACCGCGCCATAGCCTACCCCTCCGGTCAGCGCTATGCACGGCCGCCAGCACATCCTACAAACACCAGAAACTAGTTGCTACTCCTGGACAGAGACCAAGGCGATTAATAAGCCGAGAGGGTCAATTAAGGATCCCAATGTGCGGTAGTATCTTGTCTTGGATAACATACACAGAACTTAGTTCGAAAGGACGGTCCCAATGAGACAACCCACCATGTACTCCTACATGGCCTCTCATCGCTACCTTTACCAAATCGGATTCACACACTTAGCTCTCACACAGCAAGAAATGAACACATCCATTCCGATTCATCGCCCAGATGGATCAGACCCGACATGACTCTAAGCATAGCAGGCACAGTAAGCAAGCATGGATGAGTAAGCACAACAAGGCTCAAGCAGTTGCTACTCATGCTAAGTGGTTTCAACTATTTACTGTGACAAGGACAGGTCATGCAAAGGAATGGGTTCAACTACCAAGAACATGTAACAGTTGAATCGTTGTTGTCCTAATGCAGTAAAAGAGAGCAGGAGCGAGAGAGTATTATATTATCGGGATGCTCAGGGACGGGTTGCTTGCCTAACAGTTCTGAAGATAGTAGTTCTCTTCATCAGTGTCAACGATCACAACGTCGGAATCATCGTCTACCGAGAAGGAACATCACCGACAAGCAAGAAGGAACACATTCAATGCAATGCAACAAACATGATGTATGATATGGCATGTTAAAGCATTGAATTGACCTAGTGCAATAGGTAGTCATATTAAGTGATGTGGAATTCAAATATATACTAAATTCCAACTCGAACACTATTTATTAAATTATCCTAATCATGAAATGTACTACTTGGTGATGTTATCTTTCTCAAACATGCATGAACATGGCATAAACAGATTCATTGTATTTTTCTGATCATTTTTCATATATAAATTATTTTCATTGGAGTTATAGATTATTTTCTATGATTTTTAGAAGTTTTCAGCATTTTTTGAAAATATTAAATCATTTATTGAGTTATTTTGATTATGGAAATACTTTACTGCATCAGCATTACATCAGTGTGACGTCATCCGGTCAAAGGCGCCAGCCCAGGCCAAACCTGGTCGCTAGGACCCACACGTCAGTGACTCAGGGTTAATCGGGGTTTAGTTAAAATTAACCCGCTGTTAATTAGGTTAGGTGGGGCCCCTTGTCAGCGACCCAGGGTGTTAATTAACTGGTCATTAGCTGCTAATTATCGTGCCACGTCAGCGCTAACCGGCGGTTAGCCGCCGGTGACCATGGCCGACGGCGGAGGAGCACCGGGGCGTCTCTACGGGCAGCGGTTTGGCGCCTTGATGGGTGGAATGGGTTCCTAGAGGTATGGCGCTTCGGATGGAGGTCTCGGGGCTGCCGGGGAAGGCTTGCAACGGCAACGGCGGCGAGCTCTAGCGGCGGCGGCGCTCGGAAGCATGCGGGCATGGGGTTGCGATGCTCGAGGGGTACAACTAGCGGCTGCGTTGGCCTCCTGGAGGCACCAGGAGCACGACGCGATGCAAGGGCGAGACCGGCTCGAGCTCAGGCCACGGTGGCAATGAGGCCATACGGCGGCGAGCTCGGAAGGTTGGGTAGCGACGACTACGGCGGCTAATCCAAGCGGGGAATAGAGGGGATCGACGAGGAAGCTCATGGCGCGACGAATGGAGCAGAAGGCAAGGTCGGGGATGCCCTGAGCGCGACGAATCAACTCGAGGCGTCCGGCGGCTCCGAGGTTTAAGAAGACGTTGATTCGGTCGTCTTCGGGCTCCATTGCTCGCGTGCGTCGACGAGGGGCTTCAGGGTGATGGGGTGGAGTGGCTGGACTCACTAGAGGGGCTAGAGGTGGCCGGTGGCCACGGTGGTTGCGAGCGGCAGCGGCCATGGTGCTCGGGCATGGCGGGGAGAGGCGAGAGAGCGAGGTAGAGAGGGAATGAGAGGGTCGGCTCGATCCAGACGGCTCTGGGGTCCTCATCCCCACGTCCAGCCAGGCTAGCAGGCAGGAGGTGGCCGTGGCACGTGCTCGCGCCCGTCGGGCACGCGCGCGTCCTTCTGTCCCGAGGAGGAGGACGATAGGAGGACGAGGCTACGGTGGGTTGGGCCGGTTTCTGGCTCAGGTAAGCTGGCCCAGGTACAATAGCTCTCTCTCTCTCTCTCTCTCTCTCTCTCTCTCTCTTCTATTTACTGTTTAAGTTTTCTATTTATTTCATCTGTGTTGTGGTTTAGTAAAAATCCTAAACCATTTTTAAAATTCCTGGAAATAATTATGGTGGGAAACTGTCGTCGTTTTTTCACAACAGATGCCAGGGGGTGGCTAATCGAGGTGAGAGCAAGGCTGTCGTGGAAGATCCGAGACGGGATAGGGTAGTAGCACGCGATGGTTTACCCAGGTTCGGGGCTCTCCGGAGAGATAATACCCCTACTCCTGCATGTTTGTATATGAGGTGTATAGCAGTACAGAGTTGCTCCTAGAGCTGTATCTGAGGAGGAAGAGGGAGCCGTGAGCTCCTTACCTTGGCCTCGTATATGTGTGAGAGTGAGAGGGGATGAGAGTGTGAGGAGGCCAGGCCCTCCCGTGTGTGGAGTGTGGTGCCTTTTTATAGGCAGGGGGTAGCTTACTTCCTAAGCTAGGTGAGGTTGGCACGGTGGGGCATGGGTGTCCATGCCCGTGAGAGTGTGTGCGTGGTTGGTGTGCCCACTTGTCCCTGGGTCACTTTATAAACAGTGCCCAGGGACAAGTAGCACTGTACACGATGTCACGCGCATAGCATCCTACTATTCGTCAGCAGTGCACCGCTGCTGGGTACGGCCGTCTCGACCGCGCGTGTCTGATGGGACAACGTGGTCGGCTCTGGGCAGCCGGCTGGCTGGAGCAGCCGGCCGCGGGTGTGAGTCGGAGCAGCCGGCCCGGGCGGGCGGACGCCCCGTCCGACTCGTTGTCTTTGGGGTACCCGGGGTTCATCCCCCCGACAAAAGTATAATATGCCCAAATCCCACATTTCAGTTTCAGAAATTTTAATTGTGTTAAATATTTGTAGCAATTTTTAGGCCATTTTAGAAAGCAATAATGGGATATTTAAAATGACAAATGACTTTGTTAAATATGCATCACCTCTGGTATGTTGTTTCCAACATTTTACAAAACTGATGAACATTTTTTAAGGCCATTTGGATTCAATGAAAAAAAATATTAATTGGAAATGGTTTTTTTCAATGTGCTGCTAGGGTTTGGCAATCCCCATTTTAGTTCATTTGAATTTAACATGATGTATGGATGCTCACTGATGCAGCTAATATAAATATTTGCAAACAATTTCTAGGGTTGTGACAGAAGTACGCTTGTCGAGTCGAAGCAGTGCGAGAGCTGAGCTGTCACGAAGAAGACCAGCACTCGGATCTAGCTCCTTCTCGATTTTGGAGGTCACCTCCACGGCAGCCCAGCACAGATCTGGCAATCATTCGGGAGGAGGAAGTTGAGAGAGGAGAAGAGTTGGGATGAAATGACTCGGAACTTGATCATGCCTGATGCGTACCTTTGAGCTTGTCATTCATTTTGTTGCAGTGGTCCTCAATGAGCTTCTCCAGCTCCTGCCTCTTCGACTCGACCGGCTTCAGTTTCGCCTCAGCCTCAACCACCTCTGTAGTGCTCCTCCTCGCAACTTCCTCCAGGGCTTTCTTGTCCTCCTCCCACTTCTCGAAGGACTTCAGTTTGTCTTCAGCTTCCTTTGCCTTCCGACTGGCCTCCTTCTGAGCAGTTGCCAGCTCGCAGTCCTTCTTCTCCAAAGCCTCCTTCATGGTCTCTATAAAAATAGAAGCCTGGAGCCTCTTACTAAGTTGAAGGTTCTCACTACGTACATCTGATGAAATACTTTTAGTCGGACATGGAAAAGGTTCAAGTCCAAAAGTACTCGGTCAAGATTTGATTACCTCCGAGTGATCGCTTTTCTTGTTCCAAACGGGTACTCTTGGTCTTCTCAGTCTCCAAACTGCGACGCAGCTCCTGTACTTCTTTCTAAAGGGCATTATAACGGGCCCCGAGCTCACACATGCCCTGTCAGCAAGAAACAAAGAAAAATCAGTGATAACAGTTAAACGTCAAGACAGATAGCATTCGGATTTTGAGACTATCGCCGACTGCTTCAGTCGACGGCAGCCTCGGGGACTACACCCAGTGGGTGCGCTCAGCGCGCCCCCACCGGAGAACTACAGGTTCTACACCCCGACGGTCAACGTCGAGAGGCTCTGGTCCGTGGACCATCACCGCATCCTCGTCGACAAGTATCTCATCATTCGGATCCTATTACATTCGGATTTTGAGACTGCCGCCGACTGCTTCAGTTGACGACAGCCTCGGGGACTACACCCAGTGGGTGCGCTCAGCGCGCCCCCACCGAAGAACGACAGGTTCTACACCCCGACGGTCAACGTCGAGAGGCTCTGGTCCATGGACCATCACCGCATCCTCTTCGACAAGTATCTCATCATTCGGATCCTACTTCATTCGGATTCTGAGACTGTCGCCAACTGCTTCAGTCGACGGCAGCCTCGGGGACTACACCTAGTGGGTGCGCTCAGCGCGCCCCTCCGGAGAACTACACGTTCTACACCCCGACGGTCAACGTCGAGAGGCTCTGGTCCATGGACCATCACCGCATCCCTTCGACAAGTATCTCATCATTCGGATCCTACTTCATTCAGATTCTAAGACTATCGCCGACTGCTTTAGTAGCCGGCAGTCTCGGGGACTACACCCAGTGGGTGCGCTCAGCACGCCCCCACCGGAGAACTACAAGTTCTACACCCCGACGGCCAATGTCGAGAGGCTCTGGTCCATGGACAATCACCGCATCCTCTTCGACAAGTATCTCGTCAGTCGGATCCTATTTCATTCGGATTCTAAGACTGTCGCCGACTGCTTCAGTCGACGGCAGACTCGGGGACTACACCCAGTGGGTGCGCTAAGCACGCTCCCACTGGAAAACTACGGGCCATACATCCCGATGGTCAACGTTGAGAAGCTCTGGTCCATGGACCATCACCGCATCCTCTTCGACAAGTATGACTACAAGATCTCCTATGAATAACATTCGGAAGTCTTTAAGACTCCACCCAGTGGGTGTGCTCCAGACGCAAACCTACTTGGAACATCAAAAACATCTACAACGCGTAAAAACTTTGTCTAAACAAGGTACTTACAAGAGTACTTACTCGGACATTCTTCACCAAAGCCTCGCCAGCGTCGCGTGCCTCCTTCAGCTTGTCGTTCATCAGCCTTAGCTGGATCAAAGCCTCCTTACTTGCTCCCACTTGGTCCTCCTGGACGCGCTGTAGCCTGATGGCGCTGGTCGCAGGTGGGACGGTCGAAGACATCCCGAGTGCTGATCCAGCTCCCGAAGCGGTTCCACGAGTTGCCGCTGGCACTTGAACAGGCGAGACGTCCCGCATGATGATGTCCATGCTGGAGGTGGGATTTGGTGGCGCGACCCGGTCATCCACGTCGATCTCAATCACTTCGCGTGGTTCTGCAAGCATTCGAAAACCATTCGGAAATAAGTTCAAAAAGGAAATGAAGTATTCAAAGATTACATACGAACAAGACCGAGTGTTACCTTTCGAAGACGCGGCATCGACCTCGACCTTGTCCTTCTCCAGGGAAGCAGTCGACGTGTCAGCCCTACAGGAAAATCACTCGGGATGTTATTGCACTCAGTTAGTCATTCGGGATGATAGTTGGAGTGAAGGTACTTACGCAGAATCCATTGGCACGTTCATCTTGGTCTTGGGGAGAACCGCCTTCCGAGGTTTACTGGAAGTGATCTTCGGCTGCTTGGTGCTCTTCCCCAGAGATGGAACAAGATCAGCTCGCCCACGCTTTGAAGTCCGAGTGGGAGGGATGGCCACAGAAGACTTGGCGCTGCCCGACCCCCCTGCGTTGCCTCCTCGGACCCCAGGGTCTTGGCGCGTCCTCTTGCGGGGCTCGGGAAGCACCTCCTCTGAAGGAGAAGATTCGACCTTGTCTCCTACTTTCGACTCCTTATCGTCCCCTCCATCTTCGCTGTCATCCACGTACTCCTCCTCTCCGTCCGAGTCATCATGGCGATTGTTGTCGCTGGCCACGTCAGTAAGAGCGTGGTTGCCTGCGGGTATCAAGCTCACCATGCCTATGAAGGCCTGCCAAAACAAAAGTTACTTCAATCAAGATTCGGTAATTGAAAGTTGCATCACTCGGAAACAATAATGACACTCGAAATTTACCTTGTTCGCCGGATTCTCCACCGAGTACGGAGGCACGCGCCTCGTACCCCTTGGGTTGTCCTGAGCTGGGGTGATAGCCTTAAGCTTGTTAGCCACAGTTTCCTCGCTAAGCTCCTCTGGGTGCGTACGTGTAAGGTCATCTGGACCCGAGTACAGCCACATGGGATGGGCTCTGGCCTGCAATGGCTGAATCCTTCTCTGGAAGAAGACCTCCAGCAGGTCCAGTCCATTGATCCCGTGGTTCACCAGGGATACCAGCGCAATCACAAGGATGTCCACATCTACTTTCTCCTCCTTGGACACGGTCGGCTTGGGGAGTCGCCGAATGCGCTCAGCTGAGTATGGAGGGAGACCTGACTGACCCTCTCCGACTGGAACGTCCTCACAGTAAAACCAAGACGATTGCCAGCCCTTAACAGTGTCTGGGAAAGTCATAGATGGGAAGCTACTTTTGCCTCTCAGCTGAATACCCAAACCCCCGCACAACTGAACTACGTTCGTCTTCTCCTCTGTCAGATTGGTTTTCTTTACACTCATCACTCGGCACGTGAATAAGTGTTTGAACAAACCCCAGTGGGGGTGGCAACCAAGGAAGTTTTTGCAAAGCGAAACAAATGCAGCCAGATAGGTGATGGGATTGGGGGGAAGATGATGAAGCTGAGCTCCGAAAAAATCCAAGAAAGTGCGGAAAAAGGGGTGCAGAGGCAAAGAAAAACCTCTGTCGAGGTGAGTGGTGAGGAGGACTCTCTCATTCCCGCGCGGCGCAGGCTCTATCTCCCCCTTCTTCGGTAGCCTCCAGCTTTCGGCGACCAGAAGCCCCTGGCTCTCCAGGTCCTCCAACCGACTGGCGGTGACCCGAGAGGCCAGCCAATCGCCTTGGACAAAGCCGGCTGGGGCACCCGCGCTCGAGGAGGACTCGCGCGAGGTCTTCTTCGCCCTCTCAGCTCTCACGGTGGCACTCTTCGTCATCTCCGATGAGGAGCGGCAGCTAATCAGAGGGAAGCGGAGCTTTCGGGGGGAGCGGAGGAGTGAATTGGGAGAACGGAGGTGTTTTTCCTACCTCTCTCCCGGCCTGCTTTTATACTCTGGCTCAGCGAAATTTCAGTCGTCGGATCTACAGTGGCTGCGCAATCAACGAACACAGATAGATCCGCGATATCTCTAGGGCAGAGATGCGAGGATGCGTGGCGAAATTCCCGGCGCGGAAATCGAGGCGCTGCGGCCACTTTCCCCACTTTCCTGACACAACCGTCACGATCGCCCACGCGCGCCATCCCACGATTTCGAAATCACCGGAGATTTCGCGGAACAATCGTCCGAATGGATTATGCGTTCTCTGAAGCATTCCAATGCAACAAAAATGCTCGAGTGAACTCTGCGTTTGCTGGTGCATTCCGATGCACTAAAATCGACCGAGTGGGCCCGAGCTCACTGGTGCGTCCCGATGCACCAAAATTGACCGAATGAGCCCCGTGCTCGCTGGTGTATTTCGATGCACTAAAATTGACCGAGTGAGCTCTGAACTCGCTGATGTGTTCCGACACGCCAGAACTGTTGGAAATATGCCCTAGAGGCAATAATAAATTGGTTATTATTATATTTCCTTGTTAATGATAATCGTTTATTATCCATGCTATAATTGTATTGATTGGAAACTCAAATACATGTGTGGGTACATAGACAACACTGTGTCCCTAGTAAGCCTCTAGTTGACTAGCTCGTTGATCAAAGATGGTTAAGGTTTCCTAGCCATTGACATGAGATGTCATTTGATAACGGGATCACATCATTAGGAGAATGATGTGATGGACAAGACCCAAACTGTAAACGTAGCATTTGATCGTGTCAGTTTATTGCTATTGTTTTCTGCATGTCAAGTATCTGTTCCTTTGACCATGAGATCATGCAACTCACTAACACCGGAGGAATACCTTGTGTGTATCAAACGTCGCAACGTAACTGGGTGACTATAAAGGTGCTCTACAGGTATCTCCGAGGGTGTCTGTTGGGTTGGCATGGATCAAGACTGGGATTTGTTACTCCGTATGACGGAGAGGTATCTCAGGGCCCACTCGGTAATACAACATCACAATGAGCCTTGCAAGCAATGTGACTAAAGTGTTAGCCACGAGATCTTGTATTACGGAACGAGTAAAGAGACTTGCCGGTAACGAGATTGAACTAGGTATAGTGATACCGACGATCGAATCTCGGGCAAGTAACATACCGAAGAACAAAGGGAACAGCATACGGGATTAACTGAATCCTTGACATAGAGGTTCGACCGATAAAGATCTTCGTAGAATATGTAGGAGCCAATATGGGCATCCAGGTCCCGCTATTGGTTATTGGCCGTAGAGGTGTCTCGGTCATGTCTACATAGTTCTCGAACCCGCAGGGTCTACACACTTAACGTTTGGTGACGATTAGTATAATTGAGTTATTATGTTGGTGACCGAAAGTTGTTCGGAGTCCCGGATAAGATCCCGGACATGACGAGGATCTCCGGAATAGTCCGGAGGTAAAGATTGATATATGTGATAATAGTGTTTTGATCTCTGGAAGGGTTCCGGAGTTCACCGGAAGGGTTTCCGGATGTTTACCGAAGTGTTCGGGTGCAGCAACACTTTATATGAGCCAAAGGGATAAAGCCCACAAGGTATTGGAAAGTGCAAAAGTAGTTTTGCTGCCGCGTAAACGGTACTACCGCTTGTGTGAAGCGGTACTACCGCCCGAGCGGTACTACCGCTTGTGTGAAGCGGTACTACCGCCCAAGCGGTACTACCGCTTGTGTGAAGCGGTACTACCGCTTGTGCGCGGCTGTGCACGGTTCGGCAGGGATCCGAGTTGGACTCTTTCCCTGCGGGCCAAACCGACCTTGTGCGGGCAAAACCGACCCGGAGGAGGCTTTTACTCCAAGTTTAGACCCCAAGGCTCAACATATAAATAGAGGGGCAGGGCTAGCACACGGTACACATCAAGATTTCCCCAAGCCGTGTGCGGCAACCCTAACCCTCTAGTTCCTCCGTCATAATCTCCGTAGCGCTTGGCGAAGCCCTGCAGAGATTGTTCCTCACCACCATCACCACGCCGTCGTGCTGCTGGAACTCAACCACTACTTCACCATCGCTCGCTGGATCGAGGAGGTGAAGGCGTCATCAAGCCGCACGTGTGTTGAACGCGGAGGTGCCGTCCGTTCGGCACTAGATCGGAAGGATCGTGATTGGATCGCGGGACGCTCGGCGATTTGGATCGCGAAGACGTTCGACTACATCAACCGCGTTTATTAACGCTTCCGCTTAGCGATCTACAAGGGTATGTAGATTCACTCTCCCTCTCGTAGATGCTCATCACCATGGATAGATCTTGCGTGTGCGTAGGAAAAAATTTTGTTTCCCATGCAACGTTCCCCAACAGTGGCATCATGAGCTAGGTCTATGCGTAGATGAGATCTCGAGTAGAACACAAACGAGTTGTGGGCGTGGGTGTATACATATTGCTTGCCGTTACTAGTTGATATTTGATTCGGCGGTACTGTGAGATGAAGCGGCCCGGACCGACATTACGCGTACACTTACGCGAGACAGGTTCCTTCAACTAACATGTAACTTCGTTGCATAAAGATGGCTAGCGGGTGTCTGTCTCTCTCACTTTAGTTGAATCGATTTCAATGAAGAGGGTTCTTTTAGAAGATCAAAAAGCAATCACTACACCACGTTGTGGTTTTGCGTAGGTAAGAACGGTTCTTGCAAACCCATAGCAGCCACGTAAAATTTGCAACAACAATTAGAGGACGTCTAACTTGTTTTTGCAGGGTATGATGTGATGTGATATGGCCAATTACATGATGAGATATATGTGATGTATGAGATGATCATGTGTTGTATAGAATATCACGACTTGCATGTCGATGAGTACGGCAACTGGCAGGAGCCATAGAGTTGTCTTTAATTATTGTATGACCTGCGTGTCAATCATTAAGCGCTATGTAATGCTTTACTTTATCGCTAAACGTTAGCAATAGTCGTGGAAGCAACAGTCGGCGCGACAACCTTATGGCGACACGTTGATGGAGATCAAGATGATGGAGATCATGGTGTCATGCCGGTGACGATGGAGATCATGCCGGTGCTTTGGAGATGGAGATCAAAAGCACAAGTTCATGGCCATATCATGTCACTTATGATTTGCATGTGATGTTAATCCTTTTATGCATCTTATTTTGCTTAGGACGACGGTAGCATTATAAGGTGATCCCTCACTTAAATTTCAAGATAAATTGTGTTCTCCCCAAGTGTGCACCGTTGCGAAAGTTCGTCGTTTCGAGACACGCCGTGATGATCGGGTGTGATAGACTCTACGTTCGCATACAACGGGTGTAAGCCATGTTGCACGTGCGGAACACTCGGGTTAAACTTGACGAGCCTAGCATGTACAGACATGGCCTCGGAACACAAGAGACCGAAAGGTCGAACATGAGTCATATAGTAGATATGATCAACATGAAGATGTTCACCATTGAAACCACCTCAACTCACGTGATGATCGGACTTGAGTTGGTGGATTTGGATCATGTTACACTCGAATGATCGGAGGGATATCAATTTGAGTGAGAGTTTTTTAAATAATATGATTAACTAAACTCATTATCTAGAACAATAGTCTAAGTTGTCTTTGCTATATTTATGTTGTAGATCATGGCTCGCGCAGTAGCACCCCTGAATTTTAATGCGTTCCTAGAGAAAGCTAAGTTGAAAGATGATGGAAGTAACTTTGTGGACTGGGCCCGTAATCTAAGGATTATCCTTACGGCTTCCCAGAAAGCTTATGTCCTTGATGCACCGCTTGGTGATCCACCCGCTCCAGTTGAGTCTCTAGACGTTGTGAACGCCTGGCAGGCTCGTTCTGATGATTACTCAATAGTTCAATGTGCAATGTTGTATGGCTTAGAACCGGGACTTCAAAGACGTTTTGAACGTCATGGAGCATATGAGATGTTCCAGGAGTTGAAGTTTATCTTTCAGAAGAATGCCCGGATCGAGAGATATGAGATCTCCGATAAGTTCTATACTTGCAAGATGGAGGAGAACGGGTCTATCAGTGATCACGTGCTCAGAATGTCTGGGTACTCCACCCGTCTGGCTGAGTTAGGGATGCCCCTTCCGCCAGAGGCTATCACTGACAGAGTTCTTCAATCATTGCCACCTAGCTACAAGAGCTTCGTGTTGAACTATAACATGCACGGGATGAACAAGTCAGTCGCCGAGCTGTTTGCGATGCTGAAAGCCGCTGAGTCTGAAATTCAGAAGGAGCATCAAGTGTTGATGGTCAATAAAACCACTAGTTTCAAGAAGAATGGCAAGGGTAAGAAGGGTAACTCCAAGAAGAGTGGCAAAGCAGTTGCTCCTCTAGTGAAGAAACCCAAGGCTGGACCCAAACCAGAAACTGTGTGTTTTCATTGCAAGGGAACTGGACACTGGAAGCGGAATTGCCCCAAGTATTTGGCTGACAAGAAGGCGGCCAACAACAAACAAGGTATATATGATATACATGTTATTGATGTGTACCTTACCAACTCTCGTTGTAGTGCCTGGGTATTTGATACCGGTGCGGTTGCTCATATTTGCAACTCAAAACAGGAACTGCGGAATAGACGGAGGCTGGCAAAGGACGAAGTGACGATGCGCGTGGGAAATGGTTCCAAGGTTGATGTGATCGCCGTCGGCACGCTCGCTCTTCGATTACCGTCGGGATTAGTGATGAACCTAAATAAGTGTTATTTGGTGCCTGCGTTAAGCATGAACATTATATCTGGATCTTGTTTATTGCGAGACGGTTACTCATTTAAATCAGAGAATAATGGTTGTTCTATTTATATGAGTAATATCTTTTATGGTCATGCACCCGATGTGAGGGGTTTATTCTTATTGAATCTCGATAGTAATAATACACATGTTCATAACATTGATGCCAAAAGATGTAGAATTGATAATGATAATACCACTTTCTTGTGGCACTGCCGTTTAGGTCATATTGGCGTAAAACGCATGAGGAAGCTCCATGCTGATGGACTTTTGGAGTCACTTGATTTTGAATCACTTGACACATGTGAGCCATGCCTCATGGGCAAGATGACTAAAACTCCGTTCTCTGGAACAATGGAACGGGCAAGTGACTTATTGGAAATCATACATACTGATGTGTGCGGTCCGATGAGCATTGAGGCGCGCGGTGGTTATCGTTACTTTCTCACCTTCACTGATGACTTAAGTAGATATGGGTATATTTACTTAATGAAACACAAGTCTGAAACATTTGAAAAGTTCAAACAATTTCAGAGTGAAGTTGAGAATCATCGTAACAAGAAGATTAAATTCCTACGATATGATCGAGGAGGAGAATATCTGAGTTATGAGTTTGGCAGTCACTTAAGACAGTGTGGAATTGTTTCACAATTAAACACCGCCTGGAACACCACAGCGTAATGGTGTGTCCGAACGTCGTAATCGAACCTTATTGGATATGGTGCGATCTATGATGTCTCTTGCCGATTTGCCACTATCGTTTTGGGGTTATGCATTAGAGACAGCTGCATTCACTTTAAATAGGGCACCATCGAAATCCGTTGAGACGACGCCATATGAACTTTGGTTTGGCAAGAAGCCAAAGCTGTCGTTTCTTAAAGTTTGGGGATGTGATGCTTATGTCAAAAAGCTTCAGCCTGAAAAGCTGGAACCCAAAGCGGAGAAATGCGTCTTCATAGGATACCCAAAAGAGACAGTTGGGTATACCTTCTACCTCAGATCCGAAGGCAAAGTGTTTGTCGCTAAAAACGGAACATTTCTTGAGAAAGAGTTTCTCTCGAAAGAATTGAGTGGGAGGAAGATAGAACTTGATGAGGTTGTTGAACCTTTACTTCAACCTGAGAGTAGCGCAGCGCAGAAAGTTGTTTCTGTGGAGCCTACATTAGCTGAAGAGGAAGTTAATGATGATGATCATGAAGCTTTGGATCAAGTTGCTATCGAACCTCGTAGGTCGACAAGGACGCGTACTGCTCCTGAGTGGTACGGCAACCCTGTCTTAGAAGTCATGTTGTTAGACAACGATGAACCTACGAGCTATGGAGAAGCGATGATGAGCCCGGATTCCGAGAAGTGGTTAGAGGCCATGAAATCCGAGATGGGATCCATGTATGAAAACAAAGTATGGACTTTGGAAGTATTACCTGAAGGGCGTAAGGCCATTCAGAACAAATGGATCTTTAAGAGGAAGACGGACGCGGACGGTAATGTAACCGTCTATAAAGCTCGACTTGTGGCAAAGGGTTTTTCACAAGTTCAAGGAGTTGACTACGATGAGACCTTCTCACCCGTAGCGATGCTTAAGTCCGTCAGAATCATGTTAGCAATAGCTGCCTTTTTCGATTATGAAATTTGGCAGATGGATGTCAAAACAGCGTTCCTTAACGGTTACCTTAAGGAAGAGTTGTATATGATGCAACCAGAAGGTTTTGTCGATCCAGAGAATGCTGACAAAGTTTGCAAACTCCAGCGATCCATTTATGGACTGGTGCAAGCATCTCGGAGTTGGAATCTTCGTTTTGATGAGGTGATCAAAGCGTTCGAGTTTATACAAGTTTACGGAGAAGCTTGTATTTACAAGAAAGTGAGTGGGAGCTCTATAGCGTTTCTAATATTATATGTGGATGACATATTGCTGATTGGAAACAATATAGAAATGCTGGAAAGCGTAAAGGAATATTTGAACAAGAGTTTTTCAATGAAGGACCTAGGAGAAGCTGCTTTCATATTAGGCATCAAGATCTATAGAGATAGATCAAGACGCTTAATAGGACTTTCACAAAGCACATACCTTGATAAGATTTTGAAGAAGTTCAAAATGGATCAGTCCAAGAAGGGGTTCTTGCCTGTTTTGCAAGGTGTGAAGTTGAGTAAGACTCAATGCCCAGTGACTGCAGAAGATAGAGAAAAGATGAGTGTCATCCCCTATGCTTCGGCCATAGGCTCTATCATGTATGCAATGCTGTGCACAAGACCCGATGTCAGCCTTGCCATAAGTATGGTCGGAAGGTTTCAAAGTGATCCAGGAATGGAACACTGGACGGCGGTCAAGAATATCCTGAAGTACCTGAAAAGGACTAAGGACATGTTTCTCGTTTATGGAGGTGATCAAGAGCTCGTCGTAAAGGGTTACGTCGATGCAAGCTTTGACACTGATCCGGATGACTCTAAGTCGCAAACCGGATACGTATTTATTCTTAATGGGGGTGCGGTTAGCTGGTGCAGTTCCAAGCAAAGCGTGGTAGCAGATTCTACATGCGAAGCGGAGTACATCGCTGCCTCGGAGGCGGCGAAGGAAGGTGTCTGGATGAAGGAGTTCATGACAGATCTTGGAGTAGTGCCTAGTGCACTTAACCCAATGACTCTGTTTTGTGATAATACTGGTGCCATTGCTCTAGCCAAGGAACCAAGATTTCACAAGAGGACCAGACACATAAAGCGACGTTTCAATTCCATCCGCGATTACATCAAGGAGGACGACATAAATATTTGCAAAGTACACACGGATCTAAATGTTGCAGATCCGATGACTAAACCTCTTCCAAGGGCTAAACATGAACAACACCAGAACTGCATGGGTGTTCGATTCATTACAATGTAAATCACATAGTGATGTGAACTAGATTATTGACTCTAGTGCAAGTGGGAGACTGTTGGAAATATGCCCTAGAGGCAATAATAAATTGGTTATTATTATATTTCCTTGTTAATGATAATCGTTTATTATCCATGCTATAATTGTATTGATTGGAAACTCAAATACATGTGTGGGTACATAGACAACACTGTGTCCCTAGTAAGCCTCTAGTTGACTAGCTCGTTGATCAAAGATGGTTAAGGTTTCCTAGCCATTGACATGAGATGTCATTTGATAACGGGATCACATCATTAGGAGAATGATGTGATGGACAAGACCCAAACTGTAAACGTAGCATTTGATCGTGTCAGTTTATTGCTATTGTTTTCTGCATGTCAAGTATCTGTTCCTTTGACCATGAGATCATGCAACTCACTAACACCGGAGGAATACCTTGTGTGTATCAAACGTCGCAACGTAACTGGGTGACTATAAAGGTGCTCTACAGGTATCTCCGAGGGTGTCTGTTGGGTTGGCATGGATCAAGACTGGGATTTGTTACTCCGTATGACGGAGAGGTATCTCAGGGCCCACTCGGTAATACAACATCACAATGAGCCTTGCAAGCAATGTGACTAAAGTGTTAGCCACGAGATCTTGTATTACGGAACGAGTAAAGAGACTTGCCGGTAACGAGATTGAACTAGGTATAGTGATACCGACGATCGAATCTCGGGCAAGTAACATACCGAAGAACAAAGGGAACAGCATACGGGATTAACTGAATCCTTGACATAGAGGTTCGACCGATAAAGATCTTCGTAGAATATGTAGGAGCCAATATGGGCATCCAGGTCCCGCTATTGGTTATTGGCCGTAGAGGTGTCTCGGTCATGTCTACATAGTTCTCGAACCCGCAGGGTCTACACACTTAACGTTTGGTGACGATTAGTATAATTGAGTTATTATGTTGGTGACCGAAAGTTGTTCGGAGTCCCGGATAAGATCCCGGACATGACGAGGATCTCCGGAATAGTCCGGAGGTAAAGATTGATATATGTGATAATAGTGTTTTGATCTCTGGAAGGGTTCCGGAGTTCACCGGAAGGGGTTCCGGATGTTTACCGAAGTGTTCGGGTGCAGCAACACTTTATATGAGCCAAAGGGATAAAGCCCACAAGGTATTGGAAAGTGCAAAAGTAGTTTTGCTGCCGCGTAAACGGTACTACCGCTTGTGTGAAGCGGTACTACCGCCCGAGCGGTACTACCGCTTGTGTGAAGCGGTACTACCGCCCAAGCGGTACTACCGCTTGTGTGAAGCGGTACTACCGCTTGTGCGCGGCTGTGCACGGTTCGGCAGGGATCCGAGTTGGACTCTTTCCCTGCGGGCCAAACCGACCTTGTGCGGGCAAAACCGACCCGGAGGAGGCTTTTACTCCAAGTTTAGACCCCAAGGCTCAACATATAAATAGAGGGGCAGGGCTAGCACACGGTACACATCAAGATTTCCCCAAGCCGTGTGCGGCAACCCTAACCCTCTAGTTCCTCCGTCATAATCTCCGTAGCGCTTGGCGAAGCCCTGCAGAGATTGTTCCTCACCACCATCACCACGCCGTCGTGCTGCTGGAACTCAACCACTACTTCACCATCGCTCGCTGGATCGAGGAGGTGAAGGCGTCATCAAGCCGTACGTGTGTTGAACGCGGAGGTGCCATCCGTTCGGCACTAGATCGGAAGGATCGTGATTGGATCGCGGGACGCTCGGCGATTTGGATCGCGAAGACGTTCGACTACATCAACCGCGTTTATTAACGCTTCCGCTTAGCGATCTACAAGGGTATGTAGATTCACTCTCCCTCTCGTAGATGCTCATCACCATGGATAGATCTTGCGTGTGCGTAGGAAAAAATTTTGTTTCCCATGCAACGTTCCCCAACAAGAACTCACCGAACGAACCGAAGAGTCCCGTCGAGTACTCGGTAGAATCTAACAACAATTCAAGAGTCTCCGAGTAGACGTCAACCAGAAGGTTCAATAATATTATCTCTAGATTGTAAGGTTGTTTCTCCCGAGAACTGATCTGCACCAGGTTGAGTGGCTTGAACAGTCAGACTGTTCGAGTCAATCAAAATTTACTTGACCTGAATCGATCGCGGTTTCAATGTCGAGTGAGGAGCAATCCGCTCTGCTCCCTAGCGTCCCCGAAACGCTACCAACAGCCCAGTGCGTTGGTCGCTCGGCTCTCAAATACCTCAACCGATTCGGGGGCTACTGGCGAGGTCACCTACCCTAGGTAGGGTCATAGACCTCTCATCTAGGACACACCTGGGGTTCTACAAGTTACAGAAGTCCCAGGACTACCTTAGCACTCGGACGAATGTAAAGATACACTCGAATCCTTGGAAGTCACTCGGACGCTGTCTACCACTCGGCTTAGCTCTGACACCCGAACTTGAAGAAGCAGAGGTGACGTGGGAGCTGCAACGTTCGAGAGAATTAATTAACATTAAATATTGTAGACGTTGCATTACGAGTAACACTCGTAGTTAACTCGGCAGTTACTAGCATTAATGATCCTCGTAATGGCACCCGGTTGGCTGTGGCGCACTCTATATAAGCCACCCTCCGACACCAGAAGAGGGGTGACGAACTCTCTGTAATCAGAACACATATCAAGCAATACCTAGCCCCAGGGCTCGAGACGTAGGACTTTTACCACTTCCGAGTGGGGTCTGAACTCGTAAACACCGGGTGTTACACTTGCTCCGTAGCTAGGCTTCGCCCTACTCATTCGTACCCCCCGTACTATTGTCAGGATCACTCCCACGACAGTAGGCTTAAGAACTCATAAAATATCAATGAATGATCATACACGCATAATTCATCGGATCCCAACAAACACATCATAAAAGATTACATCGGATATATCTTAGAGAAGATTATTGTATTGAAGATCAGAAGAGAGAGAGAGAGAGAGAGAGAGAGAGAGGGAGAGAGAGGATGGCTAGTTATTGCTATGGACCCGTAGGTCCTGTAGGAGAACTACTGACACATCATCATGAAGGCAACAAAGTTGGTGAAGATTGCCTCTCCAATGTTTTCCCCCTCCGGCGGAGTAGAGGAAAAGACCTCCAGATGGGAACATGGAAGAATAGAGGCTTGCAACAACGATAAAAGTTTTTTGGGTCTCGCTTCCAGGGTTCTGGATATTAGGGAATTTATAGGCTAGGTTTTAGGTTAAATGGAGCCAGTGGGGGCCCACATGATCACCCGACGCCCCCCACGGTGCACCGTCAGGGCTTGTGGCCCCCTCATGTGTCTTCTGGTCTCCTCCCAAAGCTTCTAGGGTCTCTAATGTTTCAGAAAAAATCACCGCAAAGTTTCATCGTGTTTGGACTTCGGTAGGTATGGTTTTTCTACGAAACAAAAAACATGCAGAAAAAAAGAACTAGCACTTGGCACTAATTAATAAGTTAGTCCATAAAAACAATATAAAATGACATATAAAGCATACAAAAGTGATGATATAATAGAATGAAACAATCAAAAATCATTGATACGTTGGAGCCGTATCACTTAACCGACCGCTGGGTACACACCGTTTTATCTAATCGGGGTAGAAAAAGAGGCATGCTCTCGGCTCCTATTGTTCATCGATGTCATAGGTGACACCAAGATTCGCGGGCCTAACTATTAATCGAGCAGGAAATCGATCCTAGCGTCCCCTGTTAGCACCTCGCATTGGCCATGCCCTAATGGGTTGACTTCTTTTGTGTGTAGCATTTTACAGCATTTATTTTCATCTGATATAGTGGCGTAACCTTTGGGCTGCCCCATTATCTACATGTTCGATGGTACACTGGTTTTTATTATGCCGACATCTCTTGAAGATATTGAAATGGGCATCACCAAGTTTATCCAGTAACTTGTTTGTACCTCAACTTCCAAAGGTATAATCATCTGAGACTGCCAAGGTCTCTCAACCAACAAATAAGTGGCGCTTCGAGATTGGCGATCACTTGAAATATTCTCCAATGGGGCGTAGTCGGTTTCTGCAGCGAGACCCTGACGGACTCGGGGGCTACCGACAAGCCTACAGGGTAGATACGAATGGCCCAACCAAATGCCATACACATTAAGATTACAACCCAAGAGGTTATCAACCAAGTGGTCCTTCGCCACTAGCCTAAGTATCAACGATTGGATTTAGTTCCTTCTGATAGGCAAACATCGTCACCTGGTCGTCCTACAGTCGGCTACATGAGGAGTTGCCCACGATCAACACGGTGGATTGAAGGTTGTCGTTACTCAAAGGTGTCATATCTAATTAAATACGACACTTACAAGTAATAATAGCAATGAAACGTGCATAAGATCATCAATAGCATTAATACCAACCCGTCATGACACCCGTAGTTCAACCTGGCAATCGGGTCGGGTTTGGTTGGGTTGACCCCTACCAGACGCATGCCCGAATCCTAATCGGGTGCAACATTGCGCCCACGACCCTACCCATGGGTCTAAACTCAGACCCATGCCCGAACCCTTCGGGTATCCCAACCCTATCGGGCGCCCATCGGGTACAATATTTATTAATCTTTATTCTACGAGCAACATAGATTTTGCGTGCCCGACGCATTTCCATTTCCAAACGATCAAATACGAATAAGTCCTCTCAACCTCATTTTATAAGGGACAGCTCTACGCCTATGTCCCTAACTGCCCGAGGTGGGACTAAAAAGCAGCACCAACAGCGATGCACGCAAGACAACAACAACACAAGTGTTGACCGGACTCCAGTTTGTAGAGCCCAACTAAGCCCCCGAGCTAGCCCAAGGCATGAGCATACTTATTCAATAACTAATATAATCGGGCAACCCATCGGGTTACCCGTGGGTATGAACTTATACCCATATCCTATCCACGAATAATCGGGTTGCCCATGGGTAAGACCCGTGGGGGAAGTCGATGATCCATACCCTACCAATTCGGGTCGGGTGCCCATGGGCGACGGAACCCATGGTTTGGATTGTTGGGTTGACTCCTAGTGCACTCTATATCAACCGGGAGGAGGGCCTGGGGTTGAAAGTTGAACTCTAATTTGTAAGCTACGTGCAAGTGCATGAACACCACCAGAGGAATAGGGTATTACCTCCTCCAATGAGGGCCCGAACTTGTATAAAATACCTTTGTGTACTCTCATTACATCTACGGATAGACACAACGCCTCTACATTCATACCCCTATAGTATTGCCAGGGAAAAAATCCATGAAAACCTTCAAGAATGGCGGATGATGTTGTGAAGTCGCTTTCATATGATCCGAGAACCAGACCATGGGTTTCCCCCGGTGCTCAAAGAGGGACATAGGTAGAGGCCATGCAAGCGCCTCCAAAAAGGGAAACAACACCCGCGAGTGTCGTCACTGCCAATTTCGACGAGCCGAGAAGGGATTTTGCTCTGTCCTGAGTCCGAGCAATCCCATCACCACCAGATCATGGTTCGGAGATGAGGAAGTTGGTTCGCAGGTCAAGATCGCCACCTCAGGAGGGGGGTTGCGTCTGCCAGGGAGGGTGGCACCGGGCACCGCTGAAAAATGCGAGCATTAGGATTGGCACAATATGGAGGTGGATGGGTCGAGAAGGCGTCAAGGTGGAGAGAGCTGACGCAGAGAAAGGGATGGCGATGGACACCACCGACAAGCGAGGAGCCAAAAGGGAACACAAATCTGAGTTGTTAGAGCAACTCCAACGCGGTGACCCATTTCGTCCGCGCGCGTCCGTTTGGGTCGGCGCGGACAGAAAAGTCGGCCCAACGCGCCGACCCAAACGGACGCGCGTCCGCTTATCGTCCGCCTGCCGACCCATTCCCGGCCCATTTTTGAGCCGGATTTGCGTCGGCACGGACACGAGACGGACACGCGCGCGCCCGCCTACTCCCTCCCTGGCCCGCTGGTCGGTGGCAGCCTCCACCATTTCCCTCAATTCCCCCCCCCCCAAAAAAAACCCCGCCCGCACGCGCTCCCGCTGCTCGCCATGGACGCAGACCTGGATGCCGCCGCCGGCCTCGCCTCCCTCGCCTCGTCCGGCCCCACCAAGCGTCGCGCCCCCTCCGGCAAAGGCAAGCCTCGCGCCCCCCGCAAGACCGCCGCCGTGCCCAAGACAAAGAAGGAGCTGACGCCCGAGGAGCGGGAATGGGAGTCAACGAAGAGAAAGAACCGGAGGCACGCGACGGGCGCGAGGGAGGAAGCCATCGCGGCGGCCGCCGTCGCCGCCGAGCAGCAGGAAGCCACCAACGCCCGCGTCGCGGCGGCAACGAGGTAGGCGCTAATGTACCTAGGGTTAAACCCTGGCCAGCATGGCATCGTCAACGCCGCCGTGGCAGCGGCCAGCACCGGCTCATCGGCGTTTCCTCGGATGGTGCTGCCTGACTCGCCTCGCGCGTCGGCGACACACCCGATGCCCGGCTTCCACGTCTACCCGCAGGCCTCCCGACTCTCCGGGGAGCGCTCGCCCGAGGTGAGCGTGGTGGCGCCTAGCATGCCCGCGCCCTCTCCCGCGCCCATCGACCTCAATGCCACACCGGTGGCCGGTGGCTCGTCATCCAGAGGGGCGAGGAAACGCGCGCGGCAGATGCCAGCGGACATGCTGCCGGGCGCACGCAACCTGTTCGATGGAATGCCAGCCTTCGGCGATGATGACTACATGCAGAACATTATCTTTGAGGGCGGTGCGCCGACCGCTGGTCGTGCCGCCGGGGCTGGCTTCGATCCCGACGAGACACAAAGCCAGGATGGCCGAGTGCCGTTCACGTCGTTCGCCTTCGATCAAAATCAAGTCGCCTTCATGCATGATCAGGTCAGCCTGGACTTGGACGGCTTCCCGGTCGACCACGAGTTTCCAGACGACTACGGTCTCGAGGAAGAGGATGAAGTCGACATCGAGGGGGAGCCTTTGTTTGAGGACGAGCTCGCCGACCAAGCCGCCGGGGAGAAACCGAAGCGCAAGAGCAGGCGGACGAAGGCGTATACGGCGGCCGAGGACAAGCTTCTTTGTTAGTGTTGGAGGGACATTGGGCAAGACCCCAAGACCGGCACGGAACAAAAGGCATCAACTTTTTAGATTCGCGTCCATCGCAAGTTTCATGAACGCAAGAAGTTCCCACCATACCAAATGCAAAGCACGTGCGGATGGGTGTCCGTTTCGAAGCGTTGGAGGGTGATCCAACAAGAGTGCAACAAGTTTTGTGCCACTCTTGAGAGCATCAAGGCACGCCCCGTGAGCGGCATCGGCGTGCAAGACATGGTATGCTAGCAAGCGGTCCTCTTTGTGTCATTTCGTTAATGCTTGCATGTTCATTTCCATAACTATTTTGTCAATATGCTTGCATGCAATTCATTTATAGGCATTCCAAGCTTTGGAGGCATTCAAGGTCCAACATGCTGGCAAGTGTTTCAACCTCTCCCATTGTTGGAGGATCGTCAAAGACGAGGAGAAGTTCAAGGCGCAATATGCCGCCATCAAGGCGCGTGGGGGGAAGGAGGTCGTGGAGGAGGAAGAAGGCGAGAAGCCACGGCCGCGCGGGAAGGGCAGCTCCAAGAAGGAGGACCAGCGGGATGCGGCGGCGAACGCCTTGATCGCAACCGTCGAGGGCATGATGAGCAAGAAGGACTCGAGGGAGGAGGAGCGCCGGCGATACAAGGAAGAGTCCATGAACGCCTTCATGGAGATCCAAAGAAGGAGGCTAGACCTGGAGGCGGAGAAGCAAGCCAAGATGCTTGAGATGGAGGCGGAGAAGCAAGCCAAAATGCTAGAGATCGAGGCCGCCAATGCCAAGACCAAGGAGAAAGAAGTTGCTCTCGCGAGCATGATGACGGGAGTGGATATCATGAAGGTGGATCTCAACACCGTGTCGCCAAGGAAGAGGCCGTGGTTCGAGAAGATGTAGGCCGACATGCTCAAGTTTGAGGACGAGTGATGTATGCCGGTGAGCGCCATCCTTTTTTGTATACCGGCAAGTGTGCTGGCATGACCACGACCGCGATGGCGTGGTCGAACTCTCCCGCCCTTTTTTGTGTGCTGGCATGTGTGCCGGCCCGCTGGCTAGTGCGCCAGCTGAACTGCATGCTGTTTTTCTGAAGCTGGCATTGTATGCCGGCGTTGGCATGGTGCCGGCATGAACTTCGAACGACGACATGGCCGCTAGCATGATCTATGGCCGCGGGCTTATTCGATGCGTGCGGACATAAATGGGTCGCGGCCGTTGGGCACACTGTCGACCCAAATCTTAAAGAGGGCGGACGGCGAGTGGGCGGCCGACCCAAACGGACAAAAAGCGGACAAATCCGCCGTCCATTTGGGTCGGCGCGTTGAAGTTGCTCTTAGGGTCGTGCCGCCGGGACGATGGTGAGCCAAAGGTTGAAGAGGATGCAGCAACTGGAGCGCCCGGGGCCGGAACCACGCTGGCAAGCCATGAACGCTAGAGAACGCAGGCCCATGGCTACCTGGACCAGAGTGGTACCGACAAAGGGTCCGCAGCGAGGCCTCAACCGCCCGCCAAGGAAAACTACCATGTTCACACAAATCGGCCGAAACCAGCACCGTAGCTCGAAGGAGGCGCCGTCGGGGACGAGGAGCGGCCTGGAAAGATGCATGGCCAAAGCCTTGGCTAGCCCGACCGCCACCACCCATGGCTCGTGCACAACCAGCTGCCACGCCGGGCCAGGCGAAGGACGCAGTAGCCGGGAGGGGGCTGGGCAGCCCGTCTCCTCGTGAATGAGCCCTCAGTTCTAGTATACACGTTATCACATTTCCACGGTGAAACACAAAATTCGGGCAGAAAACGAAGCGGCAGCTCAAAAGAAAAGCAGTGACTCCCGTTCCGATGCATTCATTTTCGCTGGCGCCTGAAAAATGGCTTTTTAGTATGCGTGCGATCGAATCGGCAGCTCCAGCAGACGCGTAAAAATCACGTCCGTGCTAAAAACCAGTCCGCGCGCCGAATAGAACTGCATCGCGCGCTGCTTTTTTCCAGCATCCGCTACCGCGCGCTGAACAGCGACTCATCCGCGCGAATGTCCACCAACCGCCGGATCTGAAATATTCACTCGCGCGCGCGACTTCCCCATCCTCTCCGGCGACCCGTCGACGCTTCCCCCCCTCGTTCCCCACCGCGCGCGCCGCTTCCCTCTCTTCCCTGGTGGCCATCGCAGCTTCCTCCGCCACGGCCGCCCCTGGAGCGCCCCGTTCCGCCGACGAACAGCGCCCTGCGGGGGTTTGCAGCTCGGCGCCCACAAGGTGTTTGACAAAACTCTTGCAAGGTATATATTTCTAAACTTCATTTTTGTAGATGATTTTGGAGTATGTTGTTTGTAGTGTTCAATTTTAGTTTGAATTCAAATTTGTAGATGAGTTCGTCCCACAATTCTTCCAATGAAGAATTTGATCTTCAAGAGGAGGAGGACCTCGCAATGGTCCTAGCTATGCACATCAACAAAAAGCCGAAGCACGGTGGTTCGGTTTTTGGTCGTCAGAAATTGTGGAGGGAAAGGGTCGATGCCCACAATAGATTGATGAGAAACTATTTTGCGGAGATTCCCACATACCTCGAGTCCTACTTTCGGTGCCGTTTTAGAATGAGCATCGAGTTGTTCAAACACATTGCAGAGAGACTGGCGAGCCATGATCGGTTTTTTCAGCAAAGGAGGAATGCCGCCGGAGAACTCGGGCATAGCACCTTTCAAAAGGTGACCGCCACTTTGCGTATGTTGGCATACGGTATTCTGGCGGATCTAGTTGATGATCACTTGGCCATGGGTGAGAGCCAAGCCATCATGTGTGTCAAGCTCTTCTCGGTTGAAATCGTGCAAGTGTTTGGTCCGGAATATTTGAGAGCTCCCAATGTTGAAGACGCCGCAAGGCTTTTTGGAGATGAATAAAGCTTGCGGGTTCCCAGGTATGCTTGGCTCAATAGATTGTATGCATTGGAGTTGGAAGAACTGTCCTAAGGCATGGCATGGACAATTCCTCGGTTAGAAAAAAGGTTCCACTATAATCCTTGAAGCGGTGGCCGATCAGGAGACTTGGATTTGGCATGCTTTTTTCGGAGTGCCAGGATCTTTGAACGACATCAATGTTGTTCAACGGTCGCCACTCATGAATAGTATTGCAAATGGTGAACCGCCACCGGTGCAGTTTGTAGCAAATGGTCATACATACAATTATGGCTACTATCTTGCGGATGGCATCTACCCAAGGTGGCAAACATTTGTGAAGCCGTTGAAAAAACCGCAAGGTAAGAAAAATCTTGATTTCCACAATGCTCAGGCGGCGGCTAGGAAAGATGTGGAGAGATTTTGGGATTTTACAAGCCCAATTTGCTATTGTGAGAGGACTGGCTAGATTTTGGATTAAAATATCATTTGGTACATCATGAACGCTTGTGTGATAATGCATAACATGATCATCGAGAACGAGCGTGGGCAAGATTTTGACTATTCACATTATGAGTTGTTTGGACATCCCGTGCGAGTACGGAGGAGGGTTGAAAGGGTGGCCCGCTTTGTTGCCTCCTATCATGCCATTCGACATGCCGAAACGCATGATGAACTTCAGAAGGATCTAGTCGAGAAGTGGTGGGCATGGAATGGACGACAAAACGCATGATGTTGTATGTTTGTTGTGCTGTTTATTTGTTGTATTGATCATAAACTATTTGTTATATTGAAGTTTAATTATTTATTTGAGTTGTAATAATAATTGACTATTTTTTATGATTTATTTTGTGTTTGTTTGATCTTCTTTGTTTAACATTGAATGCAAAATGTTGTTTGTGCTGGGCGCGCGTGTTCTATTTTGCCGCGCCTGCTGAAGCGACGCTCTGACGTCTTAAAAATTTCCAGCGCAACTGTGTAATCCGGCATGCAAAAGGGCTATTTCGGTGCTGTAAAATTGTGTTGGAGATGCTCTTAACGAAGGGGCAAGGGTTTCCCGAGAAGGTGAGGTTTTCGCCTGCTGCCGTGAGTGATTCTCTTGTCCGTCCGGACGCGGCTGTTATGATCCTGAGCTCATGTGAGCTCGGGTGAACAGTAAACTCAAAAAAATATCAAAACAAATTTTAAAATTCTGATTTTTTTCGTATGAAACTTTGACAATTGTTTTGATAGCTTGCAAAAATTCATCACCATATAACATTCGTGTAAAATGTGGCAAAAAAAACAAAACAGATGCTCAAAAAATATTATTTTCAAACGCATTTTGGAGCATCTGTTTTTTTTTTTTTTGCCACATTTTACACGAATGTCATCTGATACTGAAATTTTGCGAGCTATCAAAACATTTGTTAAAGTTTCACACAAAAAAAAATCGGAATTTTTTGAAACTTTTTTTCTTTTTATTTTGATTTTACTGTTCATCCGAGCTCACATGAGCTCGGGACTAGAACAGCACTTTCGTTGTCCGTCCCCCCTTTCTTTGCTATAAGACTTGGTTGTACATTTTTCTTTGCTTCGCCACACGCATTTTCATCTCGTTCCTACGAGTTGAGATTTTGGTTGGTGATGTGACGATGGGTCGATGCTTTTTATTTGTAGATCCGCGGTCATTCCTCGATTTCGACATGGCGGTGGCGGCACTGACGGCGACGGCGACAGCGACTGGGCGGTGCTGCCCTTCCCTCCTCGCCTCGCCGATGTTACTGTTGCTCTCGTCGGGAAAGTTGGTTCCGGCAAGAGCGCAACCGCAAATAGCATACTTGGAGACGATGCATTTGAATCCAAGGACTCGTATAGAGCTGTCACTGAAGCTTGTCAGAAGAGAAGGAGGGAGTTTCACGATGGCTGTGCGACCCGTACCGTGAATGTCATCGACACTCCGGGTAAGTACTCAGTCGAGCTGACCACAAGAAGCCTGTAGTTAATTTTTGATCGGTTGACCTGTATCGATTTGCAGTTACATCCTTCTCTGACCATGCAGTGGAGCATTTCCTGAGTTAGCTGAATATAGATATGCAGTGGAGCATTTCCTATGGCAGTTAAACATAGAACATTGCTAGTAGTAGTTAATGGTCCAGTAGCTGTACCACAAACATTACAGGTGTAGGTTTGCATATAAGAGCAACTCCAACACGGCGACCCATTCCGTCCGCGCGCGTCCGTTTGGGTCGGCGCGGACAGAAAAGTCGGCCCAACGCGCCGGCCCAAACGGACGCGCGTCCGCTTTTCGTCCGGCTGCGGACCTATTCCCGGCCCATTTTTGAACCGAATTTGCGTCGGCGCGGACATCAGACGGACGCGCCCGCGCGCCCGCCTACTCCTCCCCTGACCCGCTTGTCGGTGGCAGCCTCCCACCATTTCCCCCAAAAAAAACCCGCCCGCGCGCGCTCCTGCCGCTCGCCATGGACGCCATGGACGCAGACCTGGATGCCGCTGCCGGCCTCGCCTCGTCCGGCATGCTTGTCAATATGCTTGCATGCAATTCATTTGTAGGCATTCCAAGCTTTGGAGGTATTCAAGGTCCAACATGCCGGCAAATGCTTCAACCTTTCCCATTATTGGAGGATCGTCAAAGACGAGGAGAAGTTCAAGGCGCAATATGCCGCCATCAAGGCGCGCGGGGGGAAGAAGGTCGTGGAGGAGGAAGACAGCGAGAAGCCACGACCACGCGGGAAGGGCAACTCCAAGAAGGAGGACCAGCGGAATGCGGCGGCGAACGCCTTGATCGCAAGCGTCGAGGGCATGATGAGCAAGGACTCGAGGGAGGAGGAGCGCCGCCGATACAAGGAAGAGTCCATGAACGCCTTCATGGAGATATAGAGAAGGAGGCTTGACATGAAGGCGGAGAAACAAGCCAAGATGCTTGAGATGGAGGCGGAGAAGCAAGCCAAGATGCTAGAGATCGAGGCCGCCAACGCCAAGACCAAGGCGAAAGAAGTGGCTCTCGCGAGCATGATGACGGGGGTGGAGATCATGAAGGTGGATCTCAACACCGTGTCACCAAGGAAGAGGCCGTGGTTCGAGAAGATGCAGGCCGACATGCTCAAGTTTGACGACGAGTGATCTATGGCGGCCTGCGCCATCCTTTTTTTGTATGCCGGCAAGTGTCCTGGCATGACCACGGCCGCGACGGCGTGGTCAAACTCTCCCGTCCTTTTTGTGTGCTGGCATGTGTGCCGGCCGCTGGCAAGTGCGCTAGCTGAACTGCTTCCTGGCATGGTGCCGGCATGATCTATGGCCGCTGGCATGACCTATGGCCGCGGGCCTTTTTTAAAAATTGTGTGCGGACATGAAATGGGTCGCGGCCGTTGGCCGCACTGCCGACCCAAATCTTAAAGAGGGCGGTCGCCGAGCGGGCGGCCGACCCAAACGGACAAATACGCCGTCCGTTTGGGTCTGCCCGTTGGAGTTGCTCTAAACAATTTCCTCTACCAAGTTAAAATGATTACCAGGTACTTTGTGTCTTAGGTGTAAAATGTGATGCAGAGGCCGGGGTAATCCCCTTTTTGAAAAAAGAAAAAAAAACTGTGTCTTAGGTGTAAAATGTGATTATGTTTTTCCCTAGTGGACTTCACAGCAAAGAAAGATACAACAATGATCCTTTTCTGTCATTGCTGCTACTGCATGTGCTCATTTCTTTCATGATTCGAGTAAGAGTTCCTTGCTTGTTTTATTGTTCCATGTTTGCAAAATCTGCATGCACTGGCAATTCATTGAACTATCATGTTCTTTTCTGAACAGGCCTATTTGACATGGATAGTACGGCTGAAGATGTTCAGAAGGAGATAGCCAAGTGCATGGACATGGCCAAAGATGGCTTAGATGCTATGCTTATGGTATTTTCAGCTCAGTCTTGGTTTTCTTGTGAAGATGAGAAGGCAATTGAGTCAATCAAACTGTTCTTTGGCAATGAAGTCCTTGATCACATGATATCTATGGGGAGAAAGCCGTTGGAAGAAAAAGTTAACTGACAGTGCCCCAGCATATCTCCAGGTCAATTTCATGTTTGTCGATCACTCCCACAGAGTTTTAATTTTGACTGTATTTCATGATATCCTTGAATGCAATCTGTTTGCATGCCGCTTACACTTGAATGCTCGTTTTTACAGGACATGGTGAACCTATTTGCAAACAGAGTTGTTCTCTTTGACAACAACACCAGTGATATGCGGCAGCGTGAGTCACAGCTAAAAAAATTGTTTCGTACGGTGGATTTCGTCATAGCAAGAAATCATGGCAGACCGTTTTGCAACCACATGTTCACTCAGATTAAGGTAATTCATTGTTGAGTCGTATTATATTTGATCAATTTTTTAATTTTCACATCTGTTTTTGATCTCGTTGCAGGAAATGCATCTAGTATCCATGTCAAATAAAGAGATATATGATGACTACCTTAAACAGATCAGCAAGATGGTAAGGGTTTTCTAATACATAATTTGAGTTTTTGCAGAATATTTGTTACTTTGTAGTGAGTATATGTTTTGCGTCTCAATACATTAGAAAATGATTCTATTTTTATAAAGCACATATCTTTTGATGTCATATGAAAACAATTTGACATGAAGTTGTGTATCCTAGGGTTTTCAAAAAACCATATTTGGCCATAGACATTGTTTTGTAAAATATTGAAGAAGAATACAATAAAAAAACACTGCTGAAGATCCGCTCTTTTTTGAAGTAGAGTGAGTAAAAAAGAAAGATCAATTGGAATCTCATTGATTTGCTGTTGTGATTGATGACATGTCTGTTCGATTTGTAGCTTGTAAACATAGCATGTCACAGTATTGGATACAAACAGCTATGATCACCTACGTTAACTTTTAAATATATTATAATTACGAGCCATAACATAATCAGCTGAGAAGTACTACTTTTCTTATTGTTTTGATACTTTAATGGATTAAATACGATTTGGAACCTATTTTTATAGGTGGAGGAAAAGTTAAACAGTACAATCGCAAGGCTGGAAAACCAGCTTCATGAAGAGCAGAAATAAAGGCAAGCAGTGGAGAATAACTTGAGAGAAGAGATTCGTGCACTGAAGGATAGCCTGAAGAAGGCTGAAGAAGAGGCCAAATCTGGCAGCAGTTGCATTATTCTGTAAGATGGTGTCCTTGGACAACATTCCCAGCATGTATGAATTCCGTATGCTTTGCTACCTGCAAACTTTGTAACTGCTCGCAGTACTTATCGTGCATAGTGAAAGACCTGAACAAGATGATGTTTTGAGTTTGGATTAAACTGCTTGGCTATGATATGTAAATCTTGCATGCATTATGTGTTCTGAAATTTGGTTGATTCTGTTGGAATTGATCTAAGGCCCAACGGGCTAAAAAGAAAAGAAGAAGAAAAAACAGAAATAAGTAACGTTAAAGAGAGGGGCCACGAGCCAACGATCGTTCCAGTCGTCACAACAGAAGCGCCCTAATCGGGGGCACCCTAACCAACAAGTGGTTTTGGTCCCCTGTTGCCAGCGCACATATATAGATGGGGAGCAGCCGGCACCTACGACAGACTAGTTCACGTAAGGTTTTCTCCTGCTCCCCACATCCCTAAAACCCTAATCGATCTGGGGGAGCGCTGCAGCGACGGGAAGACCATCACCAAGCCCTGCCCCTGTCTCAGGGCAGTGCCGGTGGCGCCCGGAGGGACGCCGCTACCCGCCGCGACCGTCTACCCCGAACCTGCATTAAGCCTGCATCGAGGAGGCACGGGACTTCGCATCGACTACACCAATGGCTGCTCCCATTTGTGGTAAGATCCCAATTCACCTCTCTGCTTTAGCTGGGCCGGATTAATATTGGACACTCGTGGGCTATTATGGGCCAAAATGAAGTTCTGCGCGTTTTCTGTTGTATTCAGTGCATTTTCTGAAATTGTGGTTATTATAAAAATGTTTTGCGCTGTTATAAATGGAAAATTGCCACAAAAATAATGTTGTAAATTATGTTTTAGTTTTCTGGATAAAATGGAACCAACAAGAAATTTTATTTAGAAAACTCTTATGATATTAATGTTTGTGTCATTTTATGGCATATTTATGTTTATCTCATGGTAATATCAATAAATGGTGTATTAATAATGTTCGGAATTGATATTACACATGGGATCGATATGATCATTTTTGTAATACAGACCAACGTTGTTTTACAATTTTGATTCACCCCGTTTAATTCCTTATTATTTTCTGCCCAACGGTGATATAATTCGGAGTTAATTTTTGTATGAAAATTGATCAACCAACGCAGGTTAATTTTCTTGCAATTTAATTTTAATCATGATGTTATTTTCCTTTACTTATGATATTTTGAAATTACGACAGCTCCCGGTCCTCGTGGTTTTGAGAACATCGAGCCACTCACGGGAAACAACTTCCAAACATGGAAGGACTCGTTGTTGTTGCACTTGGGATGGCATGAGGTTGACCTCGCGCTTAGGGAAAGTAAACCAGTGGAACCTGAAAATGATGCCATTGGGTATGCTGAGCTTAAGAAAGCCTATGATGCTAAAGCTGAGAAGTGGGAGAGGTCAAACAGAATGGCGCTCCTAATTATGAACTTCTCGATCTCAACTAAGATTAAAGGGGCTATTCCCGCTAAAGAAAATGCCACCGAGTATTTGAAATCGGTAGAAGAACAATTTAAGGGCTCAGAGAAAGTATATGCAGATGAGCTTTTGCACAAGCTGCTTGCAAAATATGATGGGCACGGAAGTGTGAGAGAACACATATTAAGTACGAGCAATGCCGCGGCAAAGCTTAAAACCATGAAGTGTGACTTGAGCGAAGAGCTTCTTGTGCTCCTAGTTTTCAGGTCACTACCATCATAGTTCAATCCATTCAAGATTAACTATAATTCTCTTGAAACCAAATGGAAACTACCTGAACTCATTGCACATTGCGTTCAGGAGGAAGAGAGAATGAAGAGTGAACAGAAAGATCAACCTTTCCATGTTAACTCTGGAAAGAGGAAGCATGAGAACCATGCTCACAACAATAACGTGTCCAACAAAAAGCCATTTGTCAAAAAGAATCCTCCAAAGCCTAAGCAATGCAACGAGGCAAGTTCTTCACGTTCCGCTCCTCTAGCGGGTGCTCCAATTAATCTAACAAATGCCGCTGGAGAAAGACTTTGCAATTTTTGCAAACAGCCAAATCATGTCAAGGCGGATTGTCCATGTTTTCTTAAGTGGCTAAATAAAAATGGTAAGGATGAGATCACTCCAGTAGATGAATCTCTATATGTTGATTTTTCTGAATCTACATTGTGGATTGACTCAGGAGCGACTGTTCATGTCGCTAATTCTTTGCATGGATTCCATACAAGCCATACCCTAAGAAGGGGTTCAAGAAGATTTAATGTCGCGAATGGGAAGGAGGCTGAAGTTGAAGCCGTGGGCTCCCTCACCTTGAAGTTGCACACTGGTGAAAGAACATGTGCTGCCCCCATGTTTGGTTTTGGTAATTGATGAGAAGTTACATATTTAGTGGATATCCTAATTCTTGAGAGAAGTTACATATTTAGTGGATATCCTAATTATACACTTGAGAGAAGTTACATATTTAGTGGATATCCTAATTCTTTCACGTCCACCTTTTCATTCTCCATTTATTTCCTTGGTGGTTCCGTGAAAGGATTTGTCTTGAGTGCGGATCTTATATCCTTGCATCTTGTTGCACTCTTTTGTGGTGAAGATTGTTTTCCTCATGCTTGTCTTGACGAGGCTTTCGCCATGTCAATTGGTATCCCTCCTCTTGACAATGCTATCATTCTCTATCTTCGCCATGGGTTGTCACAAGCTTTGTTGTTATTGTGCTTTCTAGTGAGCTTGTGAACCCATTTGCTAGTTGTGTGTGTGTGGGAAGGACGTGTCTTGCACCTTGTATCTCATTTATTCAAGACTATGTTGATGCTTAATGCTCATCCTTATATTAGTCTTCTCAAGTGCTTTGCCATGACTCACACACATCTTTTTGGTTGAGCCTATTCCTAAGTTGCCTCTCTTTCATATTGCTCAATCTTGTGTTTGTTGCAAGTGCTAGGCCTAGTTTCCTATATACTCACTTGCACTTATTGTGAGTTTCTATTGATTTTGGGGGAGTGATGATCCTATTTTGTGCACGTTGTATCCAAATACAAAACTAAATAATGCACAAATCATGGGGAGCTTCTCTATGTTCTTTAGAACACTCCTATTCTCATATCATAATATCTTTTATTCGTGTGGCTCGTCGGATCTTTTGATTGATTGGTCCTTTTGGTTTCCTTAGATTGCTTGCTTCTCTCTTGGTATGTCTTTGTGTCATATCATCCTTTTTGCAATCTTTGGATCCTCAATATAGTTTGTTTTCCTCCAACTATTCATCTTTGGGTATGTGTATTGTATTCCACTCATATTTTGAGAAATACACAATTTATGGAGGAACACATATTATGTTGGCCTTCTAAGCTTTTCGCCCATTTTGGCAATCGATGCCAATGGGGGAGAAGTTTAGAGAGTTTTGTGGAGAAGTTTAGAGAGTTATTTCTTCATGCTTTGGTTTTGTTCCTAAGCATTTGCATCACATGCTCTTGCATTATTAGTTGTTGCTTTGCATGGTGATGCTTAATTCCTTATATAAACTCTCTTGAAAGTGATTGTCATCAATTATCAAAATGGGGGAGATTGAAAGAACATGTGCTGCCCCCATGTTTGGTTTTGGTAATTGATGACAATCTCTATGGACTAATGGTTGCCTTGAGTTATATTTGAAGGGTTTGTCCATAGGCATTGCTTGAAGACCATTTGTTGGCTTCAAGGTTATTAGAAGAAGAATATGTGTTGACCAAGGTGCTATTCAAGGATTTATCCAAAGATTGGTCATGTGAGTGTTGAGCCTATTGCAAGCATGTCTTGAAGAAGAAGATTGTGTGAACATTCATGTTTACCTTCAAGACATCATCCTAATGAAGAGAGTTGGAAAGATTTAAGGTTGATCAAGACTAAATATGAAGAGTGATTCAAGTTGATCAACACACAAAGCATAGAAGATGTACCGAGTGGGATCAAGTGATCTCACGGTATGGTAAGCATTGTCCATTACGCTTTGTGTACTAACCCATGTTCTATGCGAGAGTTCTATGTGGGGTTAGGTATGTTTCCATGGGCTTGCATCAAGAGGAAGATCTCATTCAACCCATGGAGGATGACATCAAGTGGTGATCGTCATCAAGATTGCGGTGTGCAAGTTCAAGTGGAGCATCACGAAGAGATCACATGCTTAAAGCTTGTCGTCCATTGTGGTGACAATGGACTTGTGAAGATGTGCCGAAGAGTGGCTCACCCATAGTGGAGTATGGGGGAGCAATCAACTAGTCTTCATCGAGCCGGCGCAATCAAGAAAGGTGGTCCAACTTGAGGAGGTCAAGATCGTCATCATCTAGCTCAAGTGGACTATGCGCAAGGCAAAGGTTTGCCCTTGATAGGTTTTCTATTTTACCGGTCTCATGGTGGTAGTTGGGAGACCGGGTTATAGGATCGATAGCCGTACTATCAAGGGGGGCTCTCAAGTGAGTAGCTTAATCGTATCGTTCGTAGAGAGCTCAAACCTTTGCATCCTTGCATCATCTTTCTTGGTTCTTGTTTGGTGTTTCTCTTTGAGAGTTTTTGAGCTTATGGTCATCTTCATGACAAGCTCGAGTTCATCGAAAACGGAGTTCATATATGCATCTTCTATGATGTTTTCGATGTTGGAGTTTATGCCGGTTCTTCATTCATAGAGGTTTCTCATCTCTATAACTTAGGCATATCTCCCCTGTCGCTGTTGGATAGTACTCGTCGTCCTCTATCCAACAATCTTGAGTTTGCTCAATTCGGAGCTCATTTGCAGAAGTTATGGCAGTTCTGGTTTTCTTGTATCCTCTGTTTCCTGTGCAAGTGTTCCTGAAGGCCCAAGCGGTAGTACCGCTCTCCCCGAGCGGTAGTACCGCTTGTAAGCGGCAGTACCGCTCTCCCTGAGCGGTAGTACCGCTTGTACGCGGCAGTACCGCGGCCTAGTGCCGCGCGTAGTACCGCTGCTTCTGGGAACTCGACTTTCGTGTCGGGTTTTGCGCGGCAGTGGAACGGTAGTTCGAGCGGTAGTACCGCCTATAAGCGGTAGTACCGCCCGTGCACTACCGCTGCACTTCCGCTCCCTCCAGGTCTCGATGCACTCTCAGCGGAAGTGAAGCGGCAGTGGTGAGCGGCACTACCGCCTGTAAGCGGCACTACCGCCTGTAAGCGGTAGTACCGCTCCTTCGAGCGGTAGTACCGCTGGTGCGGCTCTGCCTCACCCCACCTGTCCTGCTCTGCTTCTGAGTAACCCCGAGCTGCAACCCCAAGCGGTAGTACCGCTGGGGGGAGCGGTAGTACCGCTCCGGCGGCACTACCGGCTCTTGGTCTCGCACCATTGCACTGCTTTTGGGTTACTACCGCCCAAGCGGTAGTACCGCTCTGTGGAGCGGTAGTACCGCTCTGTGCGGGCTGAGAACAAGGTAACGGTTGGATTTTTCCCCTCCTATAAAAGGGGGTCTTCTTCCCCCTTTAGCCTTATCTCTTTAGCTCGTGTTTGCCCCCCATTGCTAACCTTCTTTGAGCTTGCTAACTCTCAATCCCTCCAATGATTCTTGCTAGTTCTTGAGGGAAAAGAGAGAGGAGATCTAGATCCACATTTCCACCAATCACTTTCTCCTCTAAGTGAGGGGAACCCCTTGGATCCAGATCTTGGAGTTCTTCGTGTTCTTCTTCGTTCTTCCTCTCATTTTCCTCCCTAGCATTAGTTGCTTTGGTGGGATTTGGGAGAGAAGGACTTGGGCACTCCGTGTGCCCTTGCCATTGCATTTGGTGCATAGGTTTGAGTTCTCCACGGTGATACGTGGAAGTGAGAAGTTGAGAAGCTTATTACTCTTGGGTGTTTGAGCACCCTAGAGCTTGTTCCTCTTGGGTGCCTTGGCGCCCTAGACGGCTTGGTGGTGCCTCGGAGCTCAATCATTGTGGTGTAAAGCTCCGGGCAAGCGTCGGGGTCTCCAATTAGGTTGTGGAGATCGCCCCGAGCAATTTGACGGGTACCGGTGACCGCCCCCAAGGGTTGCCAAAGTGTACGGGTTCGGTGACCGCCCTCAAGGGTTGCCATTTGTACGGGTTCGGTGACCGCCCTCAAGGGTCCCTTAGTGGAATCACGGCACCTTGCATTGTGCGAGGGCGTGAGGAGAATACGGTGGCCCTAGTGGCATTGTTGGGGAGCATTGTGCCTCCACACCGCTCCAAACGGAGATTAGCATCCGCAAGGCTGTGAACTTCGGGATACATCGTCGTCTCTGCCCTAAACCCGAGCCCTTTACTTATGCACTTTACTTTGTGATAGCCATATTGTTTCTAGTTATATATCTTGCTATCACTTAGTTGTTTATCTTGCTATCACTTAGTTGTTTATTTTTCTTAGCATAAGTTGTTGGTGCACATAGGTGAGCCTAGTCGATTTAGGTTTTGTGCTTGTCAAATTAAACGCTAGTTTTATTCCGCATTTGTTCAAGCCTAAACCGTAATTATTTTAAAGCGCCTATTCACCCCCCCCCCTCTAGGCGACATCCACGATCTTTCAACTGGTTTCCTACTTCAGCTCAAGGACGTTCTTTATGTACCTACATTGAGTAGGAATTTGATTTCAGTTTCTTGTTTAGATGATTTTTGTTTTCATTGCACCTTCGGGGCGAAACAATGTTTCTTAAAGTATTGTAATAAGGATGTTGGTCTCGCCGTCCGACGAGGCAAACTTTATATGTTAAATCTTTCCGATTATCCTATATGTGTGAATCTCTGTGAGATAAATATGAATGAATGCAATCATGAAAATAATGGGAGAAGTACCAATCCTTCTTCGAAATTGTGGCATCGTCGCTTGGGCCACATTTCGAGGGGGAGAATGGAACGATTGATTAAAGTAGAAATACTTCCTCCGCTAGATTTCTCTGACGCGGGCAATTGTGTTGACTGCATTAAGGAAAAATATGTGAAAACAATTAAGAAAGGAGCAGTAAGAGCTACAAGGGTCCTTGAACTTATTAATACTGATATATGCAGACCTTTTAACGTAAAATCTATGGATGGTTTTGATTCTTTCATTACCTTCACATATGATTTTCCTCGCTATGGCCACATTTACCCTATACGTGATCGATCCGAAGCTTTGGACAAATTTAAGATTTATAAAGCAGAGGTTGAAAATCAACTTGATCTAAAGATCAAAGTAGTACGGTCTGATCGCGGGGGAGAATATTATGGCAGGCATGCTCCTTATGGGAAAATTCCGGGACCATTTGCTAAATATCTTTCTAAAAATGGAATTATTGCCCAATATTCAATGTCTGGTGAACCTCAGCAAAATGGTGTAGCAGAGCGTCGCAACCGCACTCTTATGGATATGGTGCGTAGCATGCTTAGTCATGCAAGCTTACTAGTAAGTCTTTGTATGGAGGCATTGAAAACAGCTGCACACATCCTGAATCTTGCTCCAACTAAGTCAGCACCGAGCACACCTTATGAGATGTGGGTGGGAAAGAAACCAAGCATGAATTACTTGCGTGTGTGGGGCTGCCCAGCTGAAGCTAAAGTATTCAATCCGCATATTAAGAAGTTGGACCCAAAGACAGTTAGTTGTTTTTTAATTGTGTACCCTCATAGAGGAAAAGGATACCACTTTTATTGCCCAGGTCACACCACCAAGTTTGTGGAAACCAGGTAAGAGATGTTTTTTGAGGATAATGAAGTCACTGAGGTTAGGGCGATTGATCTTGAGGAGAAGCGGGTGTATGTTCCATCCCCGGCTATCCAAGAGAACTTTATCCCTATGACTAACATGCACGAGACACCTACTGGTGATCCCGAACCTGAAGTGGATCCTCAATCCGACGAGGAGCCTCAGCGTAATGAGGACCCTCAGCATGATGAGGACCCTCAGCCAAATGATGATCCTCAACCTAATGTTAATCCTCAACCTTCTCGGGCAAGAAGAAATACACATACTAATGAGCCCGTGAGAAGATCACAACGAGATAAGAAAAAGGCCATCTCCAGCGATTATGTCACTTTCATGTGTGAGGATGAAAATGACATTGGGAAGGCACAAGATCCGACCTCATATAAAGAAGCCGCTAAAAGTGAAGACTCGTCCAAATGGTTGGTCGCCATGGAAGACGAATTAAAATCTATGAGCTCGAATGACGTTTGGGACTTCGTAGAAGTTCCTGATGGAGCCAAAAGGGTAGGCTGCAAGTGGGTCTACAAAACCAAATATGATTCCAAAGGGAACGTTGAAAGGTTCAAAGCGAGACTTGTAGCAAAGGGTTTTACCCAGAGAGAAGGAATCGATTATAAGGAGACTTTCTCGCCTGTGTCAGCCAAATATTCGTTCAGAATTGGCATGTCACTTGTATCTCATTATGATTTAGAGCTGCATCAAATGGATGTCAAGACGGCATTTTTAAATGGTGACTTAAGCGAAGAAGTTTACATGACTCAACCTGAAGGTTTTGTCGTGGAAGGAAAAGAACATATGGCATGTCGTTTAAAGAAATCCATATATGGCTTGAGGCAAGCTTCAATGCTGTGGTACCTCAAGTTCGATAAGGTTATTATAACTTTTGGTTTTAATGAAAATGAAGTGGACAACTGCATATATGTTACATTTAAAGGCAGTAGATTCACAATTTTAGTCCTATATGTGGATGATATTCTATTGGCTTGCAGTGATAAAGATATGCTGCATGAGACCAAGAGATTTTTGTCCTCAAATTTGGACATGAAGGATCTCGGTGAAGCCTCGTATGTACTTGGCATTGAGATTCATCCAGATAGGTCCAACGGAACATTAGGACTATCACAGAAGGCATACTTTGAGAGAGTACTAAAGAAATACAATATGCATCAGTGCTCTTCCTCACCTGCCCCCATAAGTAAGGGTGATAAGTTTGGGACATTCCAATTGCCAAGGAACCAAAATGAAGATGATCAGATGAAGTCGGTTCTTTATGCTTCAGCTGTCAGAAGCATCATGTATGCTCAAGTGTGTACACGCCCTGACTTAGCTTTCGTAACAGGGATGCTTGGCAGATTCCAGTCTAATCCAGGACCGGACCACTGGAAGACCGCAAAGAAAGTCTTGCGTTACATGCAAGGTACTAAAAATTTCATGCTTACATATAGAAAGTCCGATAACCTGGAAGTTATTGGTTACTCACACTTTGGTCTTGCCGGGTGTGTGGATAGTATGAAATCCACGTGAGGTTATATATTCACACTCACTGGTGGAGCCATATCGTGGAAAAGCTCCAAGCAAACGATACTTGTCTCATCTACGATGCAGAAAAAGTTTATAGCATGTGTTTGAGGCCAGTGAGCAGGCTGTATGGCTAAAGAATTTCCTTCCCGGACTTAAAGTGGTTGACAGCATTTCCAAACCACTAACATTGTACTGCAATAATGAACCCGCGGTTTTCTACGCTAATAACAACAAGTCAAGTGCTGCTGCCAGGCACATTGACCTAAAGTATCGTGTTGTTCAACATAGAATTCAGGATCAAACTATTAATGTTAAGCATATCAGTACGACACGTATGCTTACGGATCCGCTCACTAAAGGCTTACCACCCAATATATTTCGTGAGCATGTAGCCGGCATGGGATTATTGGAAGCCTCTTGATTCTGGAATTATGGGACCACTAATATAACCACTCCCCATTAAGTAATATGTATTCCACTTCGAAATAGGATGTGTGCTATGAATATTGCGGTTCAATGACATTTCATTTGTTGTTTCAACACCTTACTCTGGTATATCATTCCTATGGAGAATGGACAAAAGTTATTGAGCCTGACGATCAAGGGGGAGAATGTTGGAATTGATCTAAGGCCCAACGGGCTGAAAAGAAAAGAAGAAAAAAAAACAGAAATAAGTAACGTTAAGGAGAGGGGCCACGAGCCAACGATCGTTTCCCCTCGTCACAACAGAAGCGCCCTGATCGGGGGCACCCTAACCAACAAGTGGTTTTGGTCCCCAGTCGCCAGCGCACATATATAGATGGGGAGCAGCCGGCACCTACGACAGACTAGTTCACGTAAGGTTTTCTCCTGCTCCCCACATCCCTAAAACCCTAATCGATCTGGGGGAGCGCTGCAGCGACGGGAAGACCATCACCAAGCCCTGCCACTGTCTCAGGGCAGTGCCGATGCGCCCGGAGGGACGCCGCTACCCGCCGCGACCGTCTACCCCGAGCCTGCATCAAGCCTGCATCGAGCAGGCAAGGGACTTCGCATCGACTACACCAATGGCTGTTCCCAGTGGTGGTAAGATCCCAATTCACCTCTCTGTTAATGATCCAAGTAATTAGGTGATCTAATGACTGGCTTACGTTCCTGTCAAGTAAATCCTACGGGATTATTTCCTAACAGATTCTTGTTTCATGCCAGCGGAAGGTTGATGCTTGGCTGCTGCTGAATTTCATCGCACATTTCCATGTTGACCACTGGTGTCTGAAATAAGTTTACTGAAGACTATGCTTTGTGGTAGAACTAGCATACATATGCTAATGTAGTTTCTTAGCCATGCTAATGTACTTTCTATCCCTTATCAAAGGAAACCTTCTTAACCTAGCACTTCTTTCCCCATCACTACTTTTCATGCATTTCTACACATATATCTAACGCATATACAGGTTCAGTCTCCAAGTATTGTCTTCAGCTGATCTCCTTGGCATCACCTTCGGCTGCAATCTGAGCCGAGGCAGCATCAGAGCCATCGGCACCTGAATTGTACCACCTTGCGCAGATCAGGTAGCAGAAGAAGTTGAGCACGCTGAGCACGGCGAGCATCCAGTAGAAGAGGTCCAGCCTGTCCTTGTTGAGGTCGTTGTCGCCGAGCCAGCCGGCGCTGCCGTGCCTCGCCGTGACCCTGTTCACCGTCGTCACCAGCACGGAGCTGAGGTAGAAGCCGAAGGCGTAGGAGCAGTAGGTGAGCGCCGTGAGGAAGGACTGCATGCCGGCGCAGGCCTGCTTGTAGAAGAACTCGATGAGCCCCACGGCGGTGAACATCTCCGACACGCCGAACACGAGGAACTGCGGCACGATCCACAGCACGGACATCTGCGTCCCGGACGCCGCGAGGTCGCGGCGCCGGCGCTCGATGGTGGCGGCGGCGACCATGGAGAAGGCGACGGTGCCGAGGCCGACCCCGATGCGCTGCAGCGGGGTGATCCCGGAGCGCGTCCCCGTGAGCCTCTTCATGAAGGGCACGAGCAGGAGCTCGTACGCCGGGACGAGCAGGAGGAGCATGGCGTAGGGGATGGCCTGCAGCGACGCCGGCGGGACGCGGAAGGTGCCCCCGAGGACGGTGTCCATGGCGCTGCCCTGCTGCACCGAGAAGGTCTGCAGCTGCGCGAGCACGGTGTTGAACACGATGGTGCAGGCGAAGATGGGCGTCACGGCGAGGAGGGTCTTGGCCTGCTGCACCTCGGACACCGTGCACAGCCGCCACGGGCTCTCCGGCTTCGTGTTGCCACCCTGCTGCTGCGCCGCGTCCCTGACGCACGCCTTGTCCAAGAACCTGCGTGCATGGTTCCATTCACAGCATGTCAGTCAGGCCGCACAACAACTCAGAGCAATCTGGTGAAGAATGGTGGACGCGGTGCTCCACCTGAATTTGTTGCCGTGGCGGAAGCTGCTGGCCAGGCGTGCCGGCTCGCCAATTCCGGCGTTGCCAGGATTGGCAGGGCAGATTTGCTTCCTCTTGGAGAAGGAGGCGACGAACACCTGCAGAATTAGCACAGTTCCCGGCAACTTCGTCAGCGATTCAGCATGTTACAAGTCAGTCAGGATCAGCAGCAAAATCTGATGTAAAAATAAATCCTACGGACACGACAGCTACTACCAATTGTACATTTCTGTGTCAAAATGACCATAACTTAATTTGACAATAACAGCATAAAGCACGGCCCAATATTGTATCATTGTCTGCACAAACAGAGGTTGTCATCCTGAACCAATGCTGAATAATGCAAGTGCACAGATCGCACACCAGCACACGTGACAGCATACATAATCCGCAGTCAGTTCTGTCGTTATCACTTGGACCAAAACCCCAGCTGCACACAGAACTGACATCCTAACAGTCAATAAGTCACAAACCTTTAAGAACTGCACCGGACACAACTTGCAGGGAGCACATCGTTTCTAGCGAGGTGTATCTGACTAGATCTGATCGGCGAGCAAATATGTAAACTACTTGTACCTATCACATGGTCCCAAATTGAAGTGTTGAATGTGACAAGGTGAGCATAATGCAAGAACAGCTCTGACTGACTGAATGATGACGAAACTAAATCCACCTACTATTTCAAGTATAGCTAATCTAACAATAGAGTAAGAGATGGAGGGATATAGTAATGTGATAATAAGATCATTGGTCTTGACAAAAGTTCTTGCATATGCTGCAGTATCTTGGAAATTGTTCTGAAATGGAATATTTTTTTAGCAGAAAGGAGATGTTTGACATACTGTCATACAGCAACCTGCCACTAACCTTCGTCCAAATTTTGAATGAGCAAAGTTTGACAGAACACAGGCAATCAACTATAGTTGAAAAGTTTTATGTCTTTACTATTATTGAGTTAATCATGCAGGATTATTCTTACCCTTGCAATAGGGGTGAAGATGCTGCCCTGAGGAGGTTTGTTGCGGTAGAAGGCCGCGCCGGACACCAGGCTGATGAGCCCGGCGGCCATGGCGGCGGCGGAGATGCCGAAGCCGACGTCCATCCCGGAGTGCGTCTGCACCCAGACCAGCGCCGTGAGCGCGACGAGCTCGCCGAGGCAGAAGCTGAAGTAGGCCGAGTTGAAGTAGGTGGAGAGGCTCTTGGCATTGTCGGCCCCGCCGGAGCCGGAGAACTGGTCGCCGCCGTGCGCGATCATGTTGGGCTTGAGGCAGCCGCTGCCGAGCGCCACCAGGTAGAGCGCGACGAAGAAGATGCTGGACTTGAAGCCCCTGGCCTGCTCGCAGCTGCCGTCCATGGACGCCATGCTGCAAGGCGGCGGCTTCAGCTGCGGAAGGTGTGCTTGCACTGACAGTAGTATGAAGCCCTGAGGACAAAACACACTAGTAAAAATCCATTGCAAAACAGTATGGTTAACTTGCAAAGCATATCCATCTCCGATTATATATTCTTAATCTTTTTTTTTAATGTCTGTTCTCTTGGATTCCATATTTCCATTAATGGAGGGTTTTAAGGTAAATTACAATGGTTGTATAGGATAGTTAGAGTGCCTAGGATAGGATAGTTAGAGTGCAAGTAAAAGTAACACCAGCACAACTTTGTTGGGACATGTTGTTTTCAGTGGCAAGCCCCAACAACAAGAAACAAATTCATTCCCAGTGGCGTGTAATTATCAGCCATGCATGGTTGATTGGGGCCTTTTTTTAATTTTTATGAGGCCCATCCAAGTTCATCTCCCTGCCCTTTCACAAAAGGAAACAACAGTCAATCGGTCGGTCCGGTCGCAAAGGAAAAACACTCCGGCACGTTCCATCTTCCTCGTCCTCTTGTCTTGAACGAAACACGCGCAGGCCACACATTGGGGGTCACTGCTAGCTACTCCTGGTCTATGGATTGTTGGTGTTTCCTCGACGACATCCTTAAATTACTCCTATTTCGAGTAAAGAAACGAGGATCTAGCGAGGAGACCAGACAAATGCTGGGTTGATTGAGAGATTATAAGCATATATATGTACGGTAGTAGGAGGAGTGAGGAGTGAGGAGGAGTACCGAGAGCTCGACGAAGCCGAAGGTGAGCATGGTCCAGAAGCAGCCGAGGTAGGAGTCGGAGAGGAAGCCGCCGAGGAGGGAGAGGAGGAAGATGGTGCCCACGAAGTTGGTCACCACGTTGGCCGCCTCCGACAGCGGGAAGTGCATCTCCCCGAACACGTACGTGATGAGGTTGTTCCCCACCGCCGCGATCGCCATGATCTCGAACGCCTGGATCCCTGCGCATCACCATCACCACATGGACGCCTCATGTCATCACCAAGCACGCGCGCCATGGATGGACATTGCTCCGTCGCTCGTCCATATAACAAACTGACTTCATGTAGGCAGGCAGGAGTACGTACCTAGGACGAAGACGGCGGCGCGCATGCCGCCGTGCCGGCCGGGCTCGCACGGGCGGCCCCGCCAGTCGACGGAGACCTCCTGCGCCGCGAAGCTCTCAACGTCCATGCTCGCTTTCTAGGGGTCAACCGGGTTAGGTTACTAAGGTTAGGTAGCAGCACTCGTGCTCGCAGCCAGTCACCGCTAGCTAGCTGAATGGCGAGCTCCGCTCTGCTCTGCTGCTGCGTAGGTAAATGGCAAGTTGGTGGTCGATCGGGGCGCATTATTTATAGGCGGCGGGGCACAGGCGCAGCACAGCACGGCCATGACTCTACCTGCCCTCCCTTGTGGACGAACGAATGCCAAAAGCGGCATTGGGCTAGTGGCCTTCCCTTTCACATCGGAATTTCGGGGTCGGCATCGATCCATAGTGGCAGCGCAGTGCAGGTGTGCAGTGCCGCCCGCGATCGTGTGAGGAGAGGAGCTGCTGAGTTGGGAGCAATGGCCAGAAAGGCGTGTGCACATGCATCAAATATGGGGTGTGGATATGGATATGGATTGACTTGCTGACACCCATTGTTGGGCAGCTCCATCGATGTGTGTCTCTTGTTCTGCTCTGCTGGAAATCTAAACTCGACCAGCGGTCAGCTTCCGGGTCAACAAAATATTGTTGTTTTTGTGCTGTGAATTGACTGGCCGAAGCAGAGACGTTCAGATGGTGAGAAGTTGTATCCTGACCAACATTTTGGAAGTTACCAGTTGTCGATGAGTGTTTGGTTCGTGACTACGCATGCCATAGCTCGCCACAGCTCCCTACGCCTAAACTTAGCCGTTGTTTGCTTTATGCCGGTGTTGTGGCGTGCCGCACCGCTCGCCACAGCTTGCTAGTTCATTTTTCACGCCACAACTCGCCAAAAATGTGACGCTCGTTTCGTTCGCCGCACCTGCGGCGTGACCGCATCTTCGGCGTGGCGTGTTCTGGTGATAAACCAAACACGCCCTTACTAGTATTTGGACAGGTAAAACCACAGCCACACGACGGGATAACTACTTGAACCCTTAAAATATAGCGGAATGTGTTTCCCTGTCCTCGTTTCTGGCGCAGACAGTGACACGGTGCACCCACGCAAGAATTGGTTCTCAAGACGACAGTATTGTTCTCGACTCGAGGGAGCTGAGGCAGGTACCCTGGCTACGTAGTACTACTCCGGTACGTCGGAGTACCGAGAATGTCGATGGAGGGAGGACCATCTCGTGCAATGTGTACTAGTATCTTGACATTCGTACAATACAAGCAGCAGATCGGATGCCAATTAGTCTGAACGATGTGACCAATGATTCGGAGTTGAAGTACTATATTTATTTAACAGATTTTGCACCACAAGTTGCATGCTAATTACATAAGCCACAATCTCTAGCTTAAGTAGGAATACTAGCTCCCCACATGCCAAGATTGATATACATGCCTCCTGATTCTCGGCGCGCTGTTCAAAAAGACGGCAGCGCCAAATCTGCTGCTGAAAAGCTCCCCTGCTTTTGTGTGCCCCAGCTAGCAGAGATCACAAGGCATAGATTCGACCGTCACATGCTTGCTCCAGTGACTCCTTTCAGAATCAGATCACACACTAGATAAAAAATGATGCTCCTAAACTACGTACAAAGAAATGAACCAACCGTGTGGCGAGTAACTCGCCGCCGTGTGAAGTCGATCCGTACGTACGTACGATTATATATATATAGACAAACAGTCTGAAGAAACACGGAGGAGCGTCAGTGGGCACCTAACGCGCACGATATGAAATATTCAGGCATTATCTCAGGGACGGAAAACACACACGCGCTTCTTCTTGGTACGCGAAACGGGCCGGCTGCCATGCTAGCTGTACACCGAAACGGACGATGGACGGGCCAAAAGAGCTCGTCGCGGCGATCTGCGGACTTGTTTCCATCCGGCCAAAAAGAAACGGAGCAGATCACCAGAAAAGAGCGCCGCTAGCCGCGACGCGATCCGGTGATGGGGGTGCATGAATCATCATCATCATCGCCGGGTGGGGGGCCGGCTCGCCGTGGCTCATGCATGGACGCGTCGTGATGGTGGATAGGAGGGGATCAGCCCAGCCAGCACGGAGACGGAATTCTTTTATCTGATGCTGCAAAGCGTGATGCCTTTGTCTTTGTGCAACGGAGCACAGCTTGTGGGTGAGGTGAGGTGAGGTCGTCCGACCTTTGGGTCTCGGCCATTGGAGCGGGGGCACTGTGGCTTGTTTATGGGCATGCCTTTTGGGCTTCATGGCAGCAGGCAGGATTCCCACTGTTGGATTGGATACTACTATGTACCCTGAGCATACGGCTCTGTTCATATGCTTGAGTTGTTGAGCAGCCATTGGTGTGCCAGTACAGTTCCTGACCCAGCTGCTTGATTTACGTTTCGAATCGAGAGCACCTTTGGCAACAGCAAAGTATGCTTGGCTTGTCAAAATTCAGTGAAACGAGGCCGGCCCCACGTACTGGGCTTGGCTTTTAGAACGTAGGCTCAAGAAAGAATGGCCCGGCTACCGAGCTAGGTTTTACAAGTAGAATAAACTTTTACCTTGTAATATTTGCAGAGTGTCAACGCTTAGCCAATTTTGAGTATCCCTAAGAAAACTAAATTTGAGTAAATTTCATCTTTTAATCATGTACTTGTGCTGTGTTGCACGATTTACCTAATTTACCAAAAAAAAAGTCAACCTAACAAGACTAGCCCACGTGTTAGGTCAAGGTGGCGGTTGACTAGGACCCCACATGGAGGCCACGTCATAATAAATATGATATAATTCTATGAGATATCTCAAAGCCCGAAATAAATTGCATCACACGAATTGTAACTTCAATTTTTTTTAGCTGGAAACGACAGGAGAAGCTCCTACTGTGCTATATTAATAAGGGTATAAAATTACATTTTTACATAGGTGAGGGAAGGGGGACCCTCAAAGAGAAATAAAGGATCTACCAAAAGATAAATGTGTAGAAAGAAACGGTCAAAGGACCAAAGAGGAGTAAACATAAGCAGGATCACAAAGAGGAGATAGCAAGTAAAGTGATATAGTCCCAATGCTGGGTACCAATCCTATACTTAAGCCAGAGGAGATCTGCCCTCTAATTGTAACTTCAAGTTATGTGATACTTGTTTTGTTTCTTCTTAATAATTCTAGTCTAAGTTGTGTTTCAAAAATATCTCATTTGTAATTGTATTCCGAACCTAAATTTAACTAAACTTTGCATTAGAGTGTATGTTGTAAATATATAGATTGTCCGTAACCATTGCCGAGAATGGTGAAAGGTGAGGAACGGTAGTCTCAATCGAGTAATTCCTTAATTTAATTCAAGGTGGATATGAGGTTGTATGGGTTGCCGGCTTGTGGCACTCAACCTCAACCTTGTAAATGCATGTTATTTTCTATCCTAATATACAGACACACAAATCTACTGCATGTTCTTGAAAAAAAAATGCTCAAAACAAGTATCATGTTGTTAAAAAGAGCAATATTTCAAATTTCAAGATTGTATAGAACCCTTAGAAATATATCCCAATTTAAGTTGTGCAACATACAACCACACATGTCTTACATGTCGAGTCAAGCTATTTGGGTAGAGAAAGTTTTATAATTGGGTAAATGGTGGAAACACACGAATGTTAGGTAAAACGAGACGAATGTTAGATTGTATAACTGTTGGCGATGTGCGACAATTAGGGAATAAAATCCACGTATATCAGCTAACATATAAAGTTCCTGGCCCAACTGGTTGATGTACGTTTGGAATCAAGAGCACCCGACAACACCAAATAATGGGCTAGGTTTTTTCTGTGAAGTCCACTTATCTCCACAAAGTTAGAGTGTGTCATACCTGATTTTCTTTTAACCCTGCGCATATGTTGTATTACACGATTTACCCGTTTTACCAATAAATAAATAATAATTTGACAAAAGTAGTCCACATGTTAGGCCAAGGCGGCTTCTCACTCAGACCCCACATGGAGGCCACTCACAAATACAATATAATATAATTCTACCAGCTATCAAATTTTGAACTTCAACTTAAGTGATACTTGTTTCTATTACTTTTTATAATTATAGTTTAAGTGTTCATTTAGTTTGTAGGATTTTTATATCAAAGAAATAGGACAAGGTAAAGGATTGTTATCTCCAGTCCATTCAAAACCTTAAGATTGTTTCATGAGGTCTCACTTAGTGCTTAGAATCCTCAGGGATTAGGACAACATGTCCACAATCCTTAGGAGTATAGTATATCTATTCTTATGAAACTTATTTTAAACATAGGGAAAACCCCGTGGGTGAAAATCCCATAGGAATCATACAAATATCTCCTAGTGAGCCCTAAGTTGGTGTTAAAAAATATTTCACTTCTAAGTTTTACTGTAAATCTGAATTTAACTGCTTTTTGCATTATAATTTATTTCTTAAATTTATAATTTAATTTTGATTTAAAAGAGCAATATTTAAAATTTCAAGATTGGGTAGAGAAAAAAGTATAATAGTGTAAATTGGTGCAAAAAGCACAAATATTGGGTTGAAGGACAAACATAATTTTAAAATTGATTTTTTATGGCAATCTTAGATTTTATAATTGTTGACACTGTACGACAACTGGGGAATACAATATATGTATATCACCTTACTTATACAACTCCTTGCTCAACCGGTTGATATGCTTGGAATCAAAAGCACCTACACAAGACCACATATTGGACAGATTTTTCCAGGAAAACCCACTTACCTCCAAAAAGTTACGGAGTGACAAAGGTTACACGATGTTCCTTTATCCCTGTAGATTTGTTGTATTACACGATTTACCCTTTTACCAGCTAAAAACAGTTAAGTCTAAGAAGACTACTCCACATGTTGGGCCAGGGTGGCTGTTGACTCATACGCCACATGAAGGAGACACATAATAAAATATAATATAATTCTATTAGCTATCTCAAATCTTATAAAAAATGTTTCTCACTCATTTAATTTCAAATTAAGTGATATTTTTATGTTCTTTTTATATGTAATTATACTCTACGTGGTGTTTCAAAAACATTTCCTTTCTAATTTTATCTTACAACTGAATTAAACTAAGTTTTGCATTAGAATTTATGTCATAAATGTATATATTATTCAAAACAAGTATCATTTAATTTAGAGTTGAAATAGCAATATAGATAATTTTAACACTATAGAGAAATATAAGTATTACAATTTTGTTCTTCAACATCTAAGTCAAGAGCCACACATGCCTTACATGCGGGTTCAAACATCTTGGTAGAGAGAAACTAATATGATAAGTGAAACACATAAAAATGTTGGGTAAAGGTAGAAAATTATTTTTTCAAAGAATTTTAGATTTTATAATTGTTGACAACTAGGGAATAAAATATATGTATACCACCTTAACTATACATTTCATGGCCTAAATGGTTGATATATACTTGGAATCAAGAGAACCAAGACAAGGTCACATACCGGGCTAGTTTTTTCAAGTAAAAAATTTCTTACCTCGAAATAATTGTGCAAGGTCGGCATTTATTTGATTTTCTTTTACCCTTGATTTATTACACAGTTTACCCTTCTACCACAAAAGAATTATTCAACCTAACAAGACTAGTCCACATGTTAGGACAAGGTGGTCTGACTCGGGACATCACACTACAATAGGTTATCATATAATTGTATGAGCTACGTTGAACCTTGAAAATTGATTGTATGTGCTCACTTTAATACGAAGTTAAGTGATACTTGTATACGTTTATTTATATAATTTATAGTTTACGTTATGATTCAAAACATAGTTGATTTCTAATTTTATTCCGAATTTGATTAACTAAATTCTTCGTTATAGTTTATTTCGTAAATGTATGGATTTTTTTGACCAGAAAACAGTTGGGGAAACCCCTACCGTATGATCATTTTCGTTTATAACGTAAATGTATGGATTGTTTAGAACAAGTATAATTTAATTTGGAGTTGAGAAAAGCAGTATATAAGACTTGAAGGTTACATAACCTCTATAAATACATTTAGGGATGAAAAAAGAGCGAAAATTTTCTTCTTTTCTTGAGGAAAAATTGAAAGAGAGGGGAAATATGAAAATGGAAACGGAGATTTGCAAAACGAAAATAGAAATGGATTTTTTATGTGGAATGAAAATAAAAACAGAACAGTGTTTTCGAGAAGACGTGGAAATGTACCTTTCCATTTATGTGAATATGAAAAATTCACTTTTTTATATAGGCCTATGACTGCTTTGTATCCCAACCACCAAATGACACACAATGACACAATGAGCACACGTAACCATGGTGTCCAAATCGGGTGCCGCCTAAAGGGGGAGCTGACCCTGCCGCCACACATCATTACACCTTGATCGACAGGCCGATGTCACCACCGTACTGCCACTGGCATAACAAGGTCATCAAGGAGGTGGTGACGTCAGCGATCGCGAAGGCATGCGGGCGTATGACCCACAAGTATAGGGGATTGCAACAATCTTCGAGGGTAGTATTTCATCCAAATTTATTGATTTGACACAAAGGGAGCCAAAGAATATTTATAAGCCTTAGCAGTTGAGTTGTCAATTCAACCACACCTGAGAAGTCACTTCCTTGTAGCAATTTATTAGTAGCACATTAATATGATAGTAGTAGAAACGGTAGTAGCAATAGTAACAGTAACAGTAGCAGTTTTGTAGCAAGTATAACAGTAGTAATATTAGTAACTTGAGTAAAGACAATATTATGAAAGCGTAGGTATGGAGTAGCGATGGATATTTGGATGAAATTCATTATATAATAGTCACAACCAAGATCCATACACAATAGTTCTAATTCGTCAATCATATGTAGGCATGTATTCCGTATATATATTCATATGTGCTTGCGGTAAGAACTTGCATGACGAGAGTGGATTTTTGGAACCCGGGTGTATTGGAGGACCTTATTTTAAAATACTTAAAAAAACATATTTAAAGTTTCAAAAAATTCCGAAAACAATTCTACGTGATCATATGGATGTATATTACATATGTGTAAAGTTTGGTGATGAAATAAGTAAACATGTAAGCTATACAAAAATGACAAAATGGTGATTTCCAAATAGCGAATAGTACATGCACTATTCATCTTTCCAAAAATCACGTTTTTGTCATTTTTATGTAACTCACATAGTTACTTATTTCAACATCAAACTTTACACATGTGTAATATGCATCCATATAAACATGTAGATTTATTTTCAGAATTTTTTGAAACTTTAAAATTTTAAAAAGTCACTGTTTAAAATACAAGGCTCCAATGCACCCGTCCTCCAAAGTGACTTTTTGCTTACATGACATCTTTTGTCATACCCTTCCGTAGCAGTGGGGTCCTAATGGAAACTAAGGGTAATTAAGACGCTCATTTTAATAGAGAACTGGAACAAAGAATTAGCTAGTGAATACATGAACTCCTCAAATTACAGTCGTCCCCAGAGAGTATCCCAACTATTGTCACTTTGGGTCTATGGATCAAAACAATAATATGTGCATAACTTGCAAGATAGGATCAAGAACTCAAATATATTCATGAAAAAAATAGTAGGTTCAGATCTGAAGTCATGGCACTCGGGCCCTAGTGACAAGCATTACATAATGGATACAAGGGATCAAGGCCTAACCAATTGAATCGGTTACATGGTGAATATCATCCATCTCCATCTACCTTTAATATGCCTATAGTGGAATTACTCACTCCCGGATGTGAGCATCATGAGGTTGTTGATGACGACGACGATGAATTCCCCTCTCCGAAGCCCGAAACGAACTCCAGATCAGGCCTCCTGGCGAAGAACAGGAGGTGGTGGCGGATCCGTATCGTAAAACGCGATGGAACTTTCTCTCTTATTATTTTCTTGGGAAGATGATATATGTAGACTTGGAGTTAGGGCAGACAGAGGCTCGTGGGGCCCACAAACTCTTGCGGTGCGCCGCAGGAGGTGCCCCTAAGGTTGTGGTTCTATGGTAGCCCCGCTCCGGTAGTTCTTTGCGCCAATATTTTTCATATATTCCAAAACAAGTCTCTGTGAAGTATTTATGTACAAAAAACAATACCAAAGTTGTTCTTCTCAAAACAATGTCAGTGCGGGTTAGTTTCATTCAAATCATGCAAATTAGAGTGCAAAACAAGAGCAAAAGTGTTTGGAAAAGTAGATACATTGGAGACGTATCAACTCCCCAAGCTTAACTCATTGCTTGTCCTCAAGCAATTCAGTTGATAAACTGAAAGTGACAAAGAAAAACTTTTACGAAGTCATTTACTTTTGTTGCCCTGTATAAGTTTAGCTAGTGGTCAAGTTTCCAGCAAAGATCATGAACTAACCACATATATGATAACATTTAGAATGCATATTTATTCGTGTCAATGGCATAATCAACTAGCGAGAAATATTACTATATCTCGAACTGTTGGAAATATGCCCTAGAGGCAATAATCAATTGGTTATTATCATATTTTCTTGTTCATGATAATCATCTATTATCCATGCTAGAATTGTATTGATCCGAAACTCAGATACATGTGTGGATATATACACAACACCGTGTCCCTAGGGAGCCTCTAATAAACTAGCTCGTTGATCAGAGATTGTTAAGGTTTCCTATCCATGGACATGAATTATCATTTGATAACGGGATCACATCATTAGGAGAATGATGTGATGGACAAGACCCAGCCGTAAGCTTAGCATTTGATCGTATCATTTAAGTTTATTGCTACTGCTTTCTTCATGTCAAGTATCTGTTCCTAAGACCATGAGATCATGCAACTCCCTCACACCGGAGGAATACCTTGTGTGCTATCAAACATCACTTCGTAACTGAGTGATCATAAAGGTGATCTACAGGTATCTCCGAGGGTGTCTATTGGGTTGGCGTGAATCGAGACTGGGATTTGTCACTCCGTATGACGGATAGGTATCTGATAACCCACAAGTATAGGGGATCGCAACAGTTTTCGAGGGTAGAGTATTCAACCCAAATTTATTGATTCGACACAAGGGGAGCCAAAGAATATTCTCGAGTATTAGCAGCTGAGTTGTCAATTCAACCACACCTAAAAGACTTAATATCTGCAGAAAGTATTCAGTAGCAAAGTAATATGGAAGTAATGGCAACGATGGCAAAAGTGACAGTAGCAACGGAAAAGTAACTTAGCAAAGATCAATATGTGAAAAGCTCGTAGGCAATGGATCAGTGATGGATAATTATGTCGGATGGCATTCATCATGCAATGGTTATAACATAGGGTGACACAGAACTAGCTCCAATTCATCAATGTAATGTAGGCATGTATTCCATATATAGTCATACGTGCTTATGGAAAAGAACTTGCATGACATCTTTTGTCCTACCCTCCCGTGGCAGCGGGGTCCTAATGGAAACTAAGGGATATTAAGGCCTCCTTTTAATAGAGAACCGGACCAAAGCATTAGCACTTAGTGAATACATGAACTCCTCAAACTACGGTAATCACCGGAAAGAATCCCAGTTATTGTCACCCTAGGGGATGCGGATCATAACTCGTAATAGGTGTCTACAACTTGCAAGATAGGATCAAGAACACATATATATTCATGAAAACATAATAGGTTCAGATCTGAAATCATGGCACTCGGGCCCTAGTGACAAGCATTAAGCATAGCAAAGTCATAGCAACATCAATCTCAGAACATAGTGGATACTAGGGATCAAACCCTAACCAAACTAACTCGATTACATGGTAAATCTCATCCAACCCATCACCATCCAGCAAGCCTACGATGGAATTACTCACGAACGGTGGAGAGCATCATGAAATTGGTGATGAAGGATGGTTGGTGATGACGACGGCGTCGATTTCTCCTCTCCGGAGCCCAAATCAGGCTCCAGATCTGCCCTCCCGAGGAAGAACAGGAGGTGGCGGCGGCTCTGTATTGTAAAACGCGATGAACTCTTCTCTCCTATTTTTTTTCTCCGTAAATAGGAATATATAGGAGTGGAAACAAGGTCGGAGGAGCCACCAGGGCCCCACAAGACAGGGGGCGCCCCCCTGGCTTGTGGCCAGGTGGTGGCCCCTCTCTGGTTGATTATTTCGCCAATATTTTTTATTAATTCCAAAAATATTCTCCGTAAATTTTCAGGTCAATCCGAGAACTTTTATTTCTGCACAAAAATAACACCAAGGCAATTCTGCTAAAAACAGCGTCAGTCCGGGTTAGTTCCATTCAAATCATGCAAATTAGAGTCCAAAACAAGGGCAAAAGAGTTTGGAAAAGTAGATACGTTGGAGACGTATCAGTATCTCTGGGCCCTCTCGGTAATACAACATCACAAGAAGCTTGCAAGCAAACTGCGATGTGACACTGCCTATGGAGACAAATTGCCGGAGAAATATGTCGTACCAGCTAAACACACTAGAAAAACAAAGCAATTTGTTACTGTCGATTCAATACATTAACAAAGTCTGGCCAAGATGCGCTTAGCTCCTGAGATACATGTATTACAAATTGGCACAATGACATTTCAAATTGTACATCAGAAGGAAGTGAAGCCCACTTGCTTAACCCCATGCAATCATGGTACGAAGGGAAAGATGCAAGTCAAATTATTTTGACATCAGTCTCAAAGTCTAAATCTATTAAGGACTCAAGGATGCATGCATTTTCCTTCTCAGTAGTACTAGTTCACTTACTTCTCAATAGTATTTTTCTTGTTTAAATCGGTTTTGCCTGGTCTTTTTCCTCGCCTATATAAAAGGCCGGCTTCGGCCGTATACGGGGTAGTTTTTGGCTATCAGGTTATTTTTCCATCGTATGGACAGAGTCAAGTCGGGGTATATTCCCGTGACTATTTGATACTGGTTGAAAAGTTGAATTCTTTGTGTATTTCGGCGAGGAGATTGGAGGCGAGGCCTCTAGTTTGGTGCTAGTTCTTTTAGAGCCGTCCACGTTCTTCCTGTAGGGGGGGGTGCGTGTTTTTTAATTAGGTTTGCATCTAGTAAACCTAGTCTCCAATCTGTTCCATGTTGTTTTGCTGCTTGTTTGTTTGGGAAGTCACACAAGAAGGATTGCATATGAGAATAGTGTGCCGTGAAAGATTGGGGAAATTATTCGCGTTGTCGATTCTCTGTCAAAGGTCGCATCAATGTGGCTAATGAGTTACTCACGAGATATTATATTACAACACGAGTAAAGAGACTTGCCGATAACGAGATTGAACTAGGTATGGAGATACCGACGATCGAATCTCGGGCAAGTAACATACTGATGGACAAAGGGAACTGCATACGGGATTGACTGAATCCTTGACACTGTGGTTCAACCGATAAAGATATTCGTGGAATATGTTTGAACAACTATGGGCATCAAGGTCCCGCTATTGGTTATTGGCCGGAGAGGTGTATCGGTCATGTCTACATGATTCTTGAACCCGTAGGGGCCGCACGCTTAACTTTCAGTGACGCTAGAGTAGTATTGGGATGTATATGTTGGTGACCGAATGTTGTTCGGAGTCCCGGATGTGATCCTGAACGTCACGAGGAGCTCCAGAATAGAAAGATTTATATATGGGAAGTCATATTCAGGGTTCCGGAAAATGTTCGGTGTTTTTCGATTTTGTACCGAGAAGATTCTAGAAGGTTACGGAGTGGGCCCCACCTGCATGGGGGAGGGCACATGGACGTGGGTAGTTGGGCAAGGCCCTTCGTCGAGGTGCACCAAGATCCCTAAAAAGGGGGATAGCGATCAGCGGGGAAGGAAAGGAGGGATTTCCTTCCTCCCCCTTGACCAACGACCCTAGGGGCTTGGAGGGCAAGCCACCAGCCCCTCTCATGCCTATATAAAGGTGGGGAGGCGCAAGGGGGCAACACCCCTTTCCACGGCCGCAACCCCTCTCTCGTTACTCCCGTTCTTCCTCGGTTCGTCGTTCCGGAGGCGCTTTGAGAAGCCCCGCCGGCACTATGACTCAACCATCTCCACCATGTCGTCATTCCAGTCGAGATCCCATCTACTTATACTCCCTCGCTCACTGAATCGAGAAGGCGGAGACGTTATCAAGCCGCACGTGTGCTAAACGTGAAGGTGTCGTCCGTTTGGCGCTGGATCGGATTGGATCGCAATTGGATCGTGAATAGTACGACTACATCAACCGCGTAATATACGCTTCCTCTTAACGATCTACGAGGGTACGTAGACACACTCTCCGCTCTCGTTGCTATGCATCTCCATAGATAGATCTTGGGTGTTCGTAGGAATTTTTTTGTTTTCCATGCTTCGTTCCCCAATAGTGGCATCATGAGCTAGGTCTATGCACGAGTAGAACACTAAGAAGTTGTGGGCATTGATGTTTAGATTGCTTACCTCCCTTGTCTTATTTTGATCCGGCGGTATTGTGGGATGAAGCGTCCTGGACCAACTTTACTTGTCCTCGCACAAGAGACCGGTTCCACCGACTAACATGCAACTTGTATTCCATAGGTGGCTGGCGGGTGTCTGTCTCTCCCACTTTAGTTGAATCTGATTTGACAAAGGCAATCCTTGTAGAAGGTTAAAAGTCAACTTGATCATCACTATTGTGGATTTGTGTAGGTAAGAACGGTTCTTGCTAGTTGCCCATAGCAGCCACATAAAACTTGCAACAACAAAGTAGAGGACGTCTAACTTGTTATTGTAGGGCATGTTGTGATGTGATATGGCCAATATGTGATTTGATATATGTTGATGTATGAGATGATCATGTTTTGTAATAGTTATCACGACTTGCATGTCCATGAGAACGGCAACCGACAGGAGCCATAGGGTTGTCTTTAATTTATTATATGACCCGTGTGTCAATCATTAAACGCCATGTAATTGCTTTACTTTATCGCTATGCGTTAGCAATAGTTGTAGAAGCAATAGTTTGTGAGACAACCACGTGACGACATGATGATGGAGATCATGGTGTCATGCGTGTGACGATGGAGATCATGTCGGTACTTTCGTGATGGAGATCAAAAGCACAAGATGATGATGGCCATATCATGTCACTTATTGATTTGCATGTGATGTTTATCCTTTTATGCATCTTATTACGATGGTAGTATTATAAGATGACCCCTTCACTAAATTTCAAGATAAAATGTGTTCTCCCCAAGTATGCACCATTGCGAAAGTTCGTCATTTCGAAGCACCTCGTGATGATCGGGTGTGATAGACTCTTCGTTCACATACATCAGGTGTAAGCCAGTTTTTGCACATGAAGAATACTTGGGTTAAACTTGACAAGCCTAGCATGTACAGACATGGCCTCAGAACACGGAAGACCGAAAGGTCGAACATGAGTCATATAGTAGATATGATCAACATGGAGATGTTCACCATTGAAACCACCTCATCTCACGTGATGATCGGACTTGGGTTGGTGGATTTGGATCATGTAACACTTAGACAACTTAGGGATGTTGATTTAAGTGGGAGTTCATTAGTAATTTGATTAATTGAACTAATTATCATGAACTTAGTCTAAAGTTGTCTTTGCAAATTATGTTGTAGATCAATGGCTCGCACAACAGTTCCCTTGAATTTTAATGCATTCCTAGAGAAAGCTAAGTTGAAAGATGATGGAAGCAACTATGCGGACTGGGTCCATATTCTGAGGATTATCCCCACTACTGCACAAAAGGCTTATGTCCTTGATGCACCGCTTGGTGCACCACCCCTTTCATGTCGTCTGTGGATGTTGTGAACGGCTGGCATGCACGTTTTGATGACTACTCGATAGTTCAGTGCGCCATGCTTTACAGCTTAGAACCGGGGCTACAATGAGGTTTTGAACGCCACAGAGCATATGAGATGTTCCAGGAGCTGAAATTGGTATTTCAAGATCATGCCCGCATTGAGAGGTATGAGACCTCCGATAAGTTCTTTGCCTGCAAGATGGAGGAGAATAACTCAGAATGTCTAGGTACTACAATCGCTTGAATCGGTTGGGAGTTGAGCTTCCACCTGAGACAGTTGTTGACAGAGTTCTCCAGTCACATCCACCTAGCTACATGAGCTTTGTGATGAACTATAACATGCAAGGGATGGATAAGACAATCGTTGAGATATTCGCGACGCTTAAGGCCGCAGAAGTAGAAATCAAGAAGGAGCATCAAGTGTTGATGGTTATGAAAACCACTAGTCTCAAGAAAGGCAAGGGAAAGAAGGGAAACTTCAAGAATGGCAAGCCAGTTGCTGCTCCAATGAAGAAACCCAAGGCTGGACCCAAACCCGAGACTGAGTGCTTCTATTATAAGGGGAATAGTCACTGGAAGCGGAAGTGCCCCAAATACTTGGCAGATATGAAGGCTGGCAAAGTCAACAAATGTATATTTGATATACATGTTATTGATGTGTGCCTTACTAGTGCTCGTATTAGCGCGTGGGTATTTGATATTGGTTCAGTTGCTAATATTGGTAACTCGGAACAAAAGCTATGGAATAAACTGAAACTAGCTAAGGGCAAGGTGGCGATTTGTGTTGGAAGTTTCTCCAAGGTTGATGTGATCACCATCGCACGCTCCCTCTACCTTCGGGATTAGTTTTAAACCTAAATCAATGTTATTTGGTGCCTGCGTTGAGCATGAACAATATATGGATCATGTTTATTGCGAGACGATTATTCATTTTAGTCAGAGAATAATGGTTGTTTTGTTTACATGAATAACATGTTTATGATCATGCACCTAATGTGAATGGTTTATTGAATACTCGATCGTAGTGATACACATGGTCATTGATGCCAAAATATGCAAAGTTAATAATGATAGTACCACATACTTGTGTCGCTATCGAGACCCCGATCCTAAGCCATACGAATCCAGCACGTAACACATCATATCACTTTGTGGCCTCGCGCACGGTAAGCTCCACGGCTGCCACCTTACCTTGGCCGGGACTATTTGCACCTTTTGGCTCACGAATATGAGTATGTCACTGGCAATTATATGTTAGAGAACCTGGGTCGACATGACTAATTATAAATCCAAGTGGCACATCCATACGAGAACAGGCATACATAACCCCGCATTGCAGGTGTCGGTCATCAGCGTGTGTAGACGAGTCATAGCAAGCTACATGGACTCCATTAGACAGTGTGACATTTCTGTCATCAACTGTGTGTAGACGAGTCATAGTAGGCTACATGGACTCCATTACACCGCGTGACATTTCCCCGTAGGGACAGACACAACAACAAAGAAGGATACACGTCGGTCATTCAATGTGTCCGGAGCAGTAGCACGCTACCATGGCACAATGGAAGCACAAAGAGGCATTTCCCTATAAAGAGGGCTACTAAAGGCACCCAAATAGGTGTTGAATCCCACGCATACAATGCATTTCAAAACATACACACAATATGCATGATATATGTAGATACAACATGGCATCACAACACAACTCTATGACTCATAGTGTTTATTAAAGACTCATAAGAGCTAACATACTGTGATATTACAAACAGGGGTCACATGACTCAACACTCAAAGTCATACAAGCAACAAGCGGAAGCATAACAAGTCTGGGTATAGACATCTACTAAAAGTGGCTGGAGGAGCCTGAAAATCTACAATGACCCTCCAAAAGGAGCCAGACCTCTATCTGAGATTCCCAAGCAAATCTGGTCAACATCAAATAAATCGCTAGTGAGACTGAAGTCTCCTCTGCAAAAACATAAATTAATCAACCGTTAGTACAAAGGTACTCAGCAAGGCTTACATCAGAACTAACTACAGATGCATCATTGTCAACAAGGGGGTTGTGGAGTTTATTGCAGCAAGCCAGCTTTGACTCTTGGCTAACCTGTACTATGACTACGAGTAGTATCTTTGAGGTGGGATAGCACACATGAGTCCACATATTCACCACACCAATACACCACTATGGATCCACTCCCATCTACCTACGAGAAGGCCATCAATAGCACTCACACTTATCTTGCACATTTCAGAGTATCCAGTTTAAGTTATCTATGAACCACATAAGCTTTCCAAGTAGTCCATATCCGAGGATGCGGCTATTCAAACAGATCATTTACCCTGTAGGGGTATACTTCTTCACACACGCTCTCGCCACTTATCGCCATATGCACGTCATGCATCTCGGCAACCTTCAAGCGGAAGCCCGGCGTGGGAGTCGGCGACGACCGTTAAACACACAAGACTCTAGTCCAGGTTTATCGCCTATTTGAGACTGAACCTGCAAGGAAGTCCGGCCGAAAGTTCCTCTACGGCCTCAAACGATGTGCGAAGGGTTCCACAAGCCCACCGTTCGGGTTTCACATGGTACACCGTGCCACTGTGTATATACCGCATCAAATCCCACCCCGTCGGGTGATACTTGTGATCTGCGTTGGGTTTTCCATGAAGAGGAACGGGTTATTGCAGCACAAAGTGGGTAAGTATTTCCCTCAGTTATGAAACCAAGGTTTATCAAACCAATAGGAATATCAATCCTCAACCGTCTTCAGCGGCTGCACACAAATGAACAAACAACTTGCACCCAACGCGGACAAGAGGGTTGTAAATCCCCTAGATATCGTTATTTGCAAGCAAATGAGTTGGGTAGATAATTGTTGATAAATGTAACTTGCAAAATAAAATAAAAAGTAAATAAAGGCAGCGAGGTAATAGTAGCGTTTGTAAATATATAAGTGAATAAACCCTGGGGCCATAGTTTTCCCTAGCGGCATCTCTCGTGTAGGCAGCATACGGTGGGTAACAAATTACTGTTGGGCCATTGATAGAAAAGCAGATAGTTATGCGATTTTCACGGAAATGATCATGTGTATATAGGCATCACGTAGATAAACAAATAGGCCGACTCCTGCCTGCATCTATTACTATTACTCCACTCATCGACCGCTATCCAACATGCATGTAGAGTATTAAGTAAACCAGAGTAATGCATGGAGAACGATGACATGATGTAGACAAAGTAAACTCAAGCAATATGAATGAACCCCATCATGTTATCCTTAGTAGCAACAACACAAAGACGCATCTTGTCCCCTACTTTGTCACTGGGATATAGAAACTCGCCAGGTTGAACCTACCACAACAAACCACTCCAACCGATGAAATATCAATCTACTTGGCCAAAGCACATCAATAAATCGGAGAGCATTACGAAGCTATAATGATCATGCAATTAAGAGTCAATATATATCAGAGGTATCTCAAATACTTTTCATGAATAATCTAAACATAAACCCACAATTCATTGGATCCCAACAAACACACCGCACAATAGGATCACATCAGATAGATCAAAGCGAAGTTGCGATGATCATTGTACTGAAGATCAAGAGATATAGAGATTGCCATCTAGGTACTAGCTATAGACCTGTAGGTCAGTGGTGAACTACCCACACATCATCATGAGGGCAGCAAGGTTAATGTAGAGGCCCTCCGTGATCGATCCCCCCTCCGGCAGGGTGCTGGAATGGAGCTCCAGATGGCCTCGCGACGGAACAGAGACTTGCGGCGGCGGAAAAATGGTTTCGTGACTGCCTCTGTTATTTTTAGGGTGAAATAGAATGTATGGGCCAGAGAGAGGCGTCGGGAGGCAGCCGAGGGGGGGCACAAGCCATCAGGGCGACCCCCTGGGGCGCACGCTGTTGGCTTGTGCAGACCCCGACCTCCTTCCGAAGCTTCCAGGTCTTCTTTTAGTCCAGAAAAAATCATCAAAAAGTTTCGTGGCAATTGGACTTCGTTTGGTAATGTAAACCTGAAAAGTAAAAAAGCACGGAGAAAACAACAACTGGCACTGGGTCAATAGGTTAGTGCTCACAAATATTAGAATTTGGTAAATAAAGACCCAAAAAGTATCCTAGAATGATAATATATCAGCATGGAACAATAAAAAAATTAAAGATACCATGGAGACGTATCAAGCATCCCCAAGATTAATTCCTGCTCGTCCTCGAGTAGGTAAATGATAAAAATAGAATTTTTGATGTGACATGCAATCCATTATGTAATCTTATGCATGTATGCTCATTGAGAAAAGATGAATCAACAAATATTAACATAGTAATATTCAAAGTGTAAGAAACAAAATCACAAATCTTTCAAAGTATACTATCCTTAAGGAATGTTAACCCCCCATTCATCTTTATTATATTAGCAAGGCATGACTCCATCTTCACCACATTAATACAAATGTTAAGCACCACGGTGTCCAAGTCAGGCAATTGGATCGTACTTTTTCAATATGCATCAACTTTTTATTCTTCACGCAATACATGAGCATGAACCATTGGACATAGCATAAGGGTGGAATAGAATATGGTGGTAGATATCAAAAGGGTTGAAATTGGAGAATAATGTCTCGCATCAACTCGGCGTATCAACGGGCTATGAAGATGCCCGTCAATAGATATCAATGCGAGGAGTAGGGATTGCCATGCAAATGATGCACTAGAGCTATAAGTGTATGAAAGCTCAAAGGAAGCTAAGTGGGGTGTGCATCCAACTTGCTTGCTCATGAAGACCTCGGGCATTTGAGGAAGCTTGTCATAGGAATATACAAGCCAAGTTCGTAATAATATATAGGTAATTCCCACTAGCATATGAAAATGATATATCATGAGACTCTCTGCATGAGGAGCATGGTGCCACTTTGTGGCACAAGTGTGGAAAAAGATAGTAGCAAAGTCCCTTCTCTCATTTTCTCTCATTTTTTTGAATGGATGGTGGGCTCATTTGGCCTCCCCCATCTTTATTTTTTGTCCGGAGTCTCATCTTGACTTGTGGGAGAATCATAGTCTCCATCATTCTTTCCTCACTAGGATAATGCTCTAATAATGATGATCATCACACTTTTATTTACTTACAACTTGATATGGAGAACTGGTATGAAGATATGACTCTGTATGAATGCCTCTGGCAGTGTACCAGGATGTGCAATGATCTAGTGTGACATGTATCAAAAATATGATGAACGGTGGCTTTGCCACAAATACTATGTCAGCTCTATATGATCATGCAAAGCAATATGATGATGAATGAACTAGTCATGTGAAGTGACGATGGGATTTGCATGGCAATATATCTCGGAATGGCTATGGAAATGCCATGATAGGTAGGTATGGTGGCTGTTTTGAGGAAGATATAATAAGGCTTATGTGCAATAGAGCGTATCATGCCACAGGGTTTGGATGCACCGGCGAAAGTTGCACCGATCCTCGAGGTGAGAATGGGCTATGCTCGGTACCGAAGAGGCTAGCAAATATGAGAAGGTGAGATTGCGTATGTCCATGGTTTCACATTAGTCATAAAGAACTCATATACTTATTGCAAAGTTTTATTAGTTTATCATAGATCAAAGTACTACTCGCATGCCCCGAGGGAATAGGTTGGTAGAAGTGAACCATCGCGCGCTTCCGACCCGAAACAACACTAGGATTTCAACGAGGAATAGAAATGCTCACACGTCATCACCATGCCTCTTTAATTTTTAGATGAACAAAAATTTAACCTTTCTTAATATCGACACTTCTATGGATCATAATTGTGGACTCACACTTTTTTCATATTACCACATCAATATAATTAACCCATAATTTCTCTATATGTGCTACATGATGGTTTTGATTATCACTCATTGAATACCTAATATTTTTGGACTAGTCTTATGACCCTTGCAAATTACCATCACTATTCATTAACTCTCAAACAAATATAAGTGAAGAACGAGAGTGAAATTATTTCTATAAAATCTACACGCCACCGTGCTAAAAAAAGATATAAGTGAAGTACTAGAGCAACTGCTAAGCTCAAAAGATATAAGTGAAGCACATAGAGTATTCTAACAAATTATAATGAAGGTGTGTCTCTCTTAAATAGGTGTGTCCAGCAAACAATGATTGTGGCAAACTGAAAGTAAAAGAAAAAAACGACACTCCAAGAAAAACTCTTATCATGTGACGAATAAAAATATAGCTTCAAGTGACATACCGATGGATTGAGACAAAAGAGGGGATGCCTTCTGGGGCATCCCCAAGCTTAGACGCTTGAGTCTTCCTTAGAAAATTACCTTGAGGTGCCTTGGGCATCCCCAAGATTAGTCTCTTGCTACTCCTTATTCTATTGTCCATCACGATAACACCCAAAACTTGAAAACTTTAATCACACAATACTCAACGGAACTTCATGAGATCCGTTAGTATAAGAAACATATTGCATACTTTAGGTACTGTTATAAATTGATTCTTTTTTCATAATTACATAATAGGTACTGTATTCTAACTTCTCCATGGCTTATACCCCCCGATACAATGCATAGCATAATCAAAACAAGCAACTATGCAAGCAAAAACAGAATCTGTCTAAAACAAAATAGTCTGTAGAAATCTGTAGAGAACATATACTTCTGTAACTCTAATTTTTTTTGAAAAATTAGAAAAACTCAAAAATTTGTATATAAACACTGTGTAAAATTTCAGATCATTATCACGCTCCAGTAAAAAATGAAAATTCCTGTACTGGAGTCAAAAGTTTCTGTTTTATTTCAGCATCGATTCTACTCATCTTGTGAGCCATCCCAAAGGTTTTACTTGGCACAAACACTAATTTAAACACAAAAACATAATAATTACAGATTCAATAATCATGTTATAAAAAATAAACAGAAATTTTAAAACAAAAACTTAAAGATAACTATTGGGTTGCCTCCTAACAAGCGCTATTGTTTTATGCCCCTAGCTAGGCATAATGCATGGTTTCATGTATTGTCATCCTTGACACTGCACCCATAGGTAGCTCTCATGATTGATTCATAAGGTGGATTAATTCTCTTTCTAGGGAAGTGTTCCATCCCTTTCTTTAATGGGAATTGGAACCTTATGTTTCCCTCTTTCATGTCAATAATTGCACCCACAGTTCGTAGAAAAGGTCTTCCAAGTATTATGGGACAAGTAGGATTGCAATCAATATAAAGCACAATGAAATCTACAGGCACATAATTTTTATTTGCAATAATAAGCACATCATTAATTCTACCTAGAGGTTTCTTAATGGTAGAATCCGCAAGATGCAAGTTAAGGGAACAATCTTCAATTTTAGTGAGACCAAGCACATCACAAAGAGATTTAGGAATAGTTGAAACACTCGCACCAAGGTCACACAAAGAATTGCATTCATATTTATTTATCTTTATTTTTATAGTAGGTTCCCGCTCATCATGCAATTTTCTAGGAATAGGAACTTCAAGCTCAAGTTTCTCATCATAAGCTTTTATCATAGCTTCTATTATATGTTCGGTAAAAGCTTTATTTTGTTCATAAGCATTGGGTGAGCTAATAATGGATTGCAACAAGGAAATAAATTCTACTAAAGAGAAATTATCATAATTAAAGTCTTTGTAATCCAAAATAGTGGGCACATCACTAGTTAAAGTTTTGACCTCTCCAAACCCATGGTTTTTAGTTTTGGCATCAAAATCATCACCCTCCAAGAAAACGGGACGCTTGTCAACTAGAGTTGACTCATATCCAGTCCCTTTATCATTTATATCCAGAGAAGTAAATAAAGATTCAATAGTAGAAGTACTAATCATTTTAAGATCCTCATCATGATTCCGGTAAAAACCGGGTGGAAGAGGTTTTTCTAAGAATTCTCTCTTAGCTCTCTAGTTAGCGGTCCTCTCCTTACTTTCATTAATAGATATTTGGATATATTTAATAGCATCATTAAAATCATGCTTGGGTGTCAAAGCTTTACTTTTAAGAGTTTCCACATCAAGAGCAATTCTATCGATGTTTTTAGCCAAAGTATCAACTACGTGCAATTTTTCTTCTATCATAGTGTTGAAAACCTTTTGAGAATTAATAAATTCTTTAATTGTGTTCTCAAGATCAGAGGGTACCCTATTAGAATATGTAGAAGAATTTCCATAAGAATTACCATAAGAATTTCCATAGTTGTTAGAGGAATTACCGGGATACGGTCTAGAATTGAAATTCCCTCTATAAGCATTATTGTTGAAATTATTTCACGAGACAAAGTTCACATCAATAGCATCATTATTTTGCTCAATAAAAGTAGACAAGGACATATCATTGGGATCAACATGAGCATTTTTAATAGCAACCATATTCATAAGAGCATCCACCTTTTCACTCAAAGCAGCGATTTCTTCAACAGAATTTACCTTCTTACCGGTTGGATCCCTTTTGGTATGTCATTGAGAATAATTTGTCATAAAGTTGTCCAGAAGTTTTGTGGCCTCTTCTAAGGTCACATCCATAAAGGTACCACCTGCAGCAGAATCTAGAAGATTTCTAGACACAAAGTTTAGTCCAGCATAGAAGTTTTGGATAATCATCCACAAGTTTAAGCCATGAGTTGGACAATTTGTTATCATCAATTTCATTCTCTCCCAAGCTTGTGCAACATGCTCTTGATCTTGCTATTTAAAATTCATTATTTGATTTCTAAGGGAGATGATCTTAGCAGTAGGAAAGTACTTGGCAATAAAAGCATCTTTACACTTATCCCATGTTCCAATACTATTACGAGGTAAAGATGAAAACCAAGCTTTAGCTTTATCTCTTAGTGAAAAAGGAAATAATTTTAATTTCACAATATCATTATCCATATCCTTTTTCTTTTGCATGTCACATAATTCAACAAAGGTATTAAGATATGACGCGGGATCCTCATTAGGACTTCCCAAAAATTGATCCTTCATAACAAGATTTAGCAATGCAGCATTAATATCAAAAGCCTCTACACTAGTGGCGGGTGGTATAGGAGTACTAATAAAATCATTATTATTAGTATTTGATAAGTCACACAACTTAGTAGTGTCTTGAGCCATGGTGACCGAACACGCAACGTAACAAGCAAAACAAGTAAACTAGCAAGCGAAGAAGTAAACTAGTAACAAGCAAAGATAAATATTTTTGTATTTTTGATTTTTATGAGACAAACTAAATATAATAGCAAATAAAAATATAAACAAGTGAATGAAAATTTGTGTGAATTTACTTGATAGTTGATGATGATACTCCCCGGCAACGGCGCCAGAAATCCTTCCTGATACTGGTGATCTGCGTTGGGTTTTCCATGAAGAGGAACGGGTTATTGCAGCACAAAGTGGGTAAGTATTTCCCTCAGTTATGAAACCAAGGTTTATCGAACCAATAGGAATATCAATCCTCAACCGTCTTCAGCGGCTGCACAGAAATGAACAAACAACTTGCACCCAACGCGGGCAAGAGGGTTGTCAATCCCCTTGATCTCGTTATTGATAAATGTAAATTGCAAAATAAAATAAAAAGTAAATAAAGGCAGCAAGGTAATAGTAGCGTTTGTAAATATATAAGTGAATAGACCCTGGGGCCATAGTTTTCCCTAGCGGCATCTCTCGTGTAGGCAGCATACGGTGGGTAACAAATTACTGTTGGGCCATTGATAGAAAAGCAGATAGTTATGCGATTTTCACGGAAATGATCATGTGTATATAGGCATCACGTAGATAAACAAATAGGCCGACTCCTGCCTGCATCTATTACTATTACTCCACTCATCGACCGCTATCCAACATGCATGTAGAGTATTAAGTAAACCAGAGTAATGCATGGAGAACGATGACATGATGTAGACAAAGTAAAATCAAGCAATATGAATGAACCCCATCGTGTTATCCTTAGTAGCAACAACACAAAGACGCATCATGTCCCCTACTTTGTCACTGGGATATAGAAACTCGCCAGGTTGAACCTACCACAACGCACCACTCCCACCGATGAAATATCAATCTACTTGGCCAAAGCACATCAATAAATCGAAGAGCATTACGAAGCTATAATGATCATGCAATTAAGATACAATATATATCAGAGGTATCTCAAATACTTTTCATGAATAATCTGAACATAAATCCACAGTTCATCGGATCCCAACAAACACACCGCACAATAGGATCACATCGGATAGATCAAAGCGAAGATGCGATGATCATTGTACTGAAGATCAAGAGATGGAGAGATTGTCATCTAGGTATTAGCTATGGACCCGTAGGTCTGTGGTGAACTACTCACACATCATCATGAGGGTAGCAAGGTTGATGTAGAGGCCCTCCGTGATCGACCCCCCCTCCGGCAGGGTGCCGGAATGGAGCTCCAGATGGCCTCACGACGGAACAGAGACTTGCGACGACGGAAAAAGGGTTTCGGAACTGCCTCTGTTATTTTTAGGGTGAAATATAATTTATAGGCCAGAGAGAGGCGTCGGGACGCAGCCGAGGGGGGAACAAGCCATCAGGGCGTGACCCCCCCTGGGGCGCGCCCTGTTGGCTTGTGCGGCCCCCGGCCTCCTTCCGAAGCTTCCAGGTCTTCTTTTGTTCTAGAAAAAATCATCAAAAAGTTTCGTGGCAATTGGACTTTGTTTGGTAATGCAAACCTGAAAAGTAAAAAACACGCAGAAAACAGCAACTGGCACTGGGCACTGGGTCAATAGGTTAGTGCTCACAAATATTAGAAATTGGTAAATAAAGACCCAAAAAGTATCCTAGAATGATAATATATCAGCATGGAACAATAAAAAATTATAGATACGTTGGAGACGTATCATCGGGTAGTGCTAAGCACGGCCGGCAACACTTTTCCTACAAACATGAGAAACTAGTTGCAAATCCTAGAGAGAGATCAAGGCGATTAATAAGCAGAGAGGGGTCGAGTTACCAAAACACAATGAGTGGTAGTATCTTGTCTTGGATAACACACACAAAAATCAGTTCTTAAGGACGGTCCCAATGAGACAACCCGCCATGTACTCCTACCTGGCCTCTCATCGCTACGTTTACCAAATCAGATTCACACACTTAGCTCTCACACAGCAGGACATAAACACATCCATTCCGATTCATCGCCCAGATGGATCAGACCCGACACAACACTAAGCATAGCAGGCATAGTAAGCAAGCATGGATGAGTAAGCACAACAAGGCTCAAGCAGTTGCTACTCATGCTAAGTGGTCAACTATTTACTGTGACAAGGATAGGTCATGCAAAGGAATGGGTTCAACTACCGAGAACATGTAGCAGTTGAATCGTTATTGTCGTAATGTAGTAAAGGAGAGTAGGAGCGAGAGAGTGGGTTTATATCAATATGCTCAAGGGGGGTTGCTTGCCTAACAATTCTGAAGATAGTACTTCTCTTCATCAGTGTCAACGATCATAACATCGGAACCATCTTCTACCGAGAAGGAATAACACCAACAAACAAGAGGGAACACATTCAATGTGATGCACAACCAGATAAATGATACGTCATGTTAAGGTACTGAATTGACCTAATGCAACATTAATCAAAGTCAATTCAAGTGGAATTCAAACCTAGTTCAAATTCCAAATCCAAATGTTATTTCATAAATTGCCCTAGTCATGAAATGTCCTATTTGGTGATGTTAACTTGTTCAAATATGCATGAACATGCCATAAACATATTCATTGGATTTTTCTGATCATTTTTCATATATAAATTATTTTCATCTGAGTTATAGTTTATTTTCTATGATTTTTAGAAGTTTTAAACATTTTCTGGAAAATATAAATCATTTTTTGATTTGTTTAAATTCCAGAAGCATTTATTGCGTCAGCCTAACTTCACAATGATATCAGCAAGTCGACGGGCTGTCTCAGGTTAAACCTGACCAGTGGGGCCCACTGGTCAGTGTCTCAGCTAATCAACAGGGTTAATTAGTGTTAAGTTAGTCCTAACTAAACTAATTAGCAGGTCTGGGGCCCACATTCAGTGGCTCATTTGCTAGCAGAGATTAACTAATTTAATTAGGTGGTTAAACTAATTAAGTCAGGGGCTGGTCCCACCTGTCATTGACTCCTGGGGGTTAAATCCTTGCCAGCGGGGTCAAACCCGCCGGCGGTTCGACACCGGTGACAGCACACACGACAAAGGTCATCGGAAACGCCACTCCAGTGACCAAATAGGCGGCAACGATTACGGGTGGAGTCCTGGGACTCGTCCGCGTCGATTGGGTCTAAGGGGTGGAGCTGGAGTGGCCTGAGGTGGCGGCGGCGAGCTCATCCGCGACGGCCGGAGCACAGGGATGAGGAAGACGAGGCTATAGGGCACGGGCGAGCTGGCTCAAGGTCTCTACGGCCTCTACGGAGCTCCATGAGCTCGTTTTAGAGCTCGGAAGCATCGGTGGAGGACCACAGTGACGGCAGCATCAAGCTCCGCAATGGCGAGCTTCGACCATGGAGGGGGAGTAGCACCAGAGGTCGGGAGCGAAAGAATTAGAGGAGGGTATGGGTAGAGATGCTCACAACATGTTGAACGGAGGCCACGACAAGCTTGTGGAGGTTCGCCGGAAGGCGAATCGACGGTGGTGATCTCCGGCGGCCGAAGGTTGAAGACGGGTCGGGAACGGCATTTGGAGGCTTTCGGTGTCACGTGGCTCGACGAGGAGGACGTGCGCGTCGAGGCGGGGTTCGTGGGCACGATGAGGAGGCTCGGAGGTGGATGTGAGCGCGGCAATGATGAGTGGCGGCGAGGACAACGCTCGAGCATGGCTCGTAGAGGGTGAGGAGAGAGCGAGGGGAGGAATGGGATGACCGGCTCGATCGGGATGGCACCACAGCGCATATCCACGGATTCGGTGAGGCAGGCATGCAGGTGGACGTGGCGGCCTCACGCGGCACCGTGCCCTCTCTCGCCTCTGCCAGTAGGCACATGTTGAAGACGACTGGTAGACGCCAGGTGGGCTGGGCCGGTTCTTCTAGCCTGGTAAGTTGGCCCAGGTAGGTACTTTTCCTATTTTTTGTTTTTGTTTCTATTTATTTATTTTCTGTTTTGATTGAAAAAATACTAAATCATTTTAATAAATCCTGAGAATTTTTATGGATGCAATCTGAATTATTCCAAAGCCCCATGCAAAGTTTCAGAATTATTGGAACATCCAAATTATATATAGCATTTAATTGGCTCCAATTCAAATACAATATTTGTTAATTCAAAATTCAAGATAGCTAGGAAAAATGTGCATCACCTATGGTTGATGTTTCCACCTTTTTCCAGAAATGATGAACATTTTTGAAGGCCATTTTGAAATCATTGAAAATTATTTTAGTTGAACCTAATTGAATTTCATTTGGTGCTAGGGTTTATCAATCCCCATTTCAATTTTATTTGAATTTAACATGGTGCATAATGCAATGCCAAGCAATGGCTAGCTAGGGCTGTGACAACTCACCCCCACTAAACAAGAATCTCGTCCCGAGAATCCGGCGTAGGGTAAGAGGAAGAGGGATACTAAGCTATAACGGCCTTCATGATCCAATTGCCCTTCCCAAAGATGTTGATTCATTGCATCATGATAGTCTTGACATCTTTGTCTTCGGGATCTTCACCCAACAAAATGACAAGGAACGGAAACTCTACAAGGATCGATCTTCTCGAAGATCGACCAACTCACGATCAACTCATGGAGTGAGACGTAGGAACATCTCTTGAGCTGAGACACAACACATATCGGTGGTGATAGAACGAGGGAGATGACGAAGGTTCAATTTGGTAGGCAATGATTCCATGCTTAAAGAAGATAGCGCATGGGTTTCAAAGTAGCGAGGAGATAAATTGCCATGATTCCATAACGGGGCACCTTAGGGGAGGTGACTCATAGAATTATTCCCTTAAGTGGCAAGAAGAATGGGTTTTGATACATAGATCATTGAAACTCTTCATACCAGGCTAAGGCAATTCCCAAATGATTGCTCAAGGAGTTCAAAAGAATGGCGTATCGATTTTGGAAAGAAAACTAGAGTTATAGCACAACTCGGTCAATGGAAGGCATATTCCAATTGATACTCAGAGTATAACCCAGTGTCTGAGCATGCTCTTAAGAACTTGAGCATTTCCATATTCATCAGGGTTTTAACAACATTCATGCCAAGATCTTGGTGACACCTTATACCACCATGATGAATAACTTTGGAGGATGCAGATGCAAAGGTAGATAAACACTTTCTCAGATTTCACCTTAGTTATGCCAAGGGAACGAAATATGGATGATCGACCGAGAGACATTTAGCACTCCGCTTCTAATGTTCTCCTTGATGTGCTAGCAGAACCCAATTAAAGGTGTTCTATGGTATCTAGGACATCAAGTAAAGGTCGGACTTCGGGATCTCAAAGGGTACATGAGGAACGACTTCTGGAATGAGTCATATGAAATCCTCAAGGGGAAGTGGCTAATGTTGCGGATAAAAGATATTATAATAATAGGTCTTCCGACTAGGTGAGTTAGTCATGGCATCCACTTTACCTGTTTAGAGAGACCAATATTATAATCCTTGGGAAACGTTCCAACCATCATATCTGCTTGAGATTCAGATTTGGTTGGTGACAGGATATATCAGACTTAGCATGTCTGATAGAAGATTTGCAGCACAAATCGACGAGATAACATTGCGAGATTCTTAGGAAATGAACTGCGGAAGGCAACTCCGAAACATGACCTGGATTGCAAGACCCACGTGGAAACACTGCCCAAGGCCAATGTGACCCCATGGTAATCTTACAACAAAATACTACCGAGTTCTCGTTTGGGAACCATTACAAGGATATCGAAGTCCTTGCATAAGTCTTGCTCTTAAGAAGGAACTTCTTCTCTTTGAACAAGTCAATCAGTGGCTTGGGGTGCTGGGGAATACATATGGAATGGAGGCGGCCAACCTGTCAGACCATAGAATACTTTGCACATGCATGGCTGACTTGGAATACTTCTAGAGAAAGCAAAACAGACTTTTCCCAAATTCATGGCGGCAACTTGCTTCAAAGCACATGAACTGAGAGGGGGTCACTTCTTACACCAAACATATACTTCATGTACGGAACACGATGATATTGCCTACAAACTTTCCAATACTATCTTTATTCATCATGAGTTATGGAGAGGATAACAATGTTGTCGATGGGCTAAACAACAACTCACCATGATTTCCCTATAGATGGAATTCCACAACTATGTGAGCAAAGTGATAGCATTGGTCAGACCAAAAGATATTATGGTGTATGCCCGAGAAAACCTCCACGAGTAATACAACATTACAAAGATCTTTGGTTCTAAGTTTGATTTGACGATAGCCCACACTCAAATCAAAGATTAGACAAGACGATAGGTGCAACAATTGATCACAGAGATCAACCGATGAGGATATCATCTTTCTTCATCACACACAAACACAAAATATATCCCTTTGACATGAACTAAGTTAGGCAAAGCTTCATCTTCCAACTCTCCAAGTTGTTGTTTAGCTTAACCAACTAGTTCAGGGGTATCCAACACGAATCCTTGGAGAAGGGATGGTTTATAGGAAAACCAACTTGATCACGAACTCAATAATGGCCAGGGAACAACCTAGTGATACTTCTGAGAAGATATTCGGAAAATCATGATCCACCGATATGTTATTGAGCTCGAGAACAATCTCGCTTTTTAGGGCAAGACGATATGATCAAAAGAGCGAGGGGTTGACACAATCCTAACTCTTTGATCGAGAGTGCACCATGAAAGATGGACTAGGTAGCACGGTCAATCTTAGAATGGAAATTCAATAATCAACACACTAAGAATTAATTTGTTGTCCATTAACTACCAAGCAATGGGGTTGCTAGGAGTATTGATTTCAACCAACACGGAGACCGAGGAATGAACAATGATGACGAGAAGTATCACTGCATCAAGAATCCATGAAAAATTGTGCAATTCCCATGATATTCTCGACATAAATAAGGTAATACCCGGAGGTAGGATAGAACAAGAGCTGGATTGGATTTCTTGATCTGCGGAACACAACTGCTTTGACCCAATCCAAGAAATGGATGAGGTACCAGAGTTTGTTTCTCCTAGACATTCTGAAATAGAATGGCCTGACGGACCACAAGAGTAAAAGGCATCGATGATCACAAATGCATGACATACTCTTGACTATGCACTGATAGATAAAGGCCAGAGTACAACTGAAGAGGGGCAACTCGGGGAGAACATAATTTTTCTGAGTTGTGGATGCATAGGTTAGCATGTCGAACAAGTTCAACATAATTCTCCTGGATAACCCATGCAGAAAAGAAGGATTAGTAGAGTCACAACTATGGAATGGAGAACTCATCAAGAGAACTTTTGTTGTGATCTTTAGTTCACAAAGAACTCCTGTCGGGGTTGGTTCATGGTAGTGGAAGAACAATATACCACGGACCTCGAGGACTAGATCAAGGTTACTAATATCCTAAAGGAATGGGAAAATACTATCAACAAGAGTAGGCAGAATAATCCTTGGGTTCAAGAACCCAGAAATAGAATACCTACTGACTAAGTAACGTCATAGGATGCTTTCAATAACAATGGCCAGAATTATCACACTGGAAGCACAAAACGTAACTAGATTACTGGGTAGTTCTCTGGGATAACATGGTTTACTAACACTTGCAACAGATACGTCAAGGTAATAGAGTACCTCAACACAATAATTAGTGTGCTTTGTGTGGCCCAAAAGACATCGGGAACAGGAGGGAGGAATTTGCAATTGCATCAGATTATTTATCAACCTTGGATAACTCGGACAGCATAACGGTTGTACGGGTATGAAATGTGAGGCAACCTGCATGAAACCGACAACATATCAACCGAATGCTTATGGAGACACCGATCCAGGAAAAACAACACCTTCCCTATAGGTCTCTAGCATAGTAACTTGTCATCCTGATAGATAGATGAGAAAGCCTAGTTTCCTAAACCTAGTAGAAAAGAAGAGGGTGAGTTAGAATATGAATGACACAAGGAAAGGAGTAAAAAGAATCTTATGTTCCCTTCCACAATCAATTCACTTATATAACTATAGCAGTTCTAGACTCAACATCGACCGGTTTGGCTTGGTAATCCTACATGCAATCAAGCTCTGATACCAACGCTGTCGGGACCCCGATCCTAAGCCATACGGAACCAGCACGTAACACATCATATCACTTTGCAGCCTCACGCACGATAAGTGATACGTCTCCAACGTATCTATAATTTATGAAGTATTCATGCCATATTTAAAACAACTTTATATGGTTTTGGTATGATTTGCATGGAACTAACCCGGACTGACGTTGTTTTCAGCAGAACTACCGTGGCATTGTTTTTTGTGCAGAAATAAAAGTTCTTCAAATGCAACGAAACTTTTTGACAATTTTTTTGGAACAAAAGAGGCACTAGAAGCTTCATGGGAGGGCTAGAAGAGCCACGAGGTGGCCACAACCCACCAGGGCGCGCCAGCCCCCTCTGGCGCGCCCTTGTGTCTTGTGGGCCCCTCGTGGCACATCTTCGCGTGAAACCGACGCCCACAAATCCTATATATTCAGAAACTCCCAGAAATAACCTGAGATCAGAAGTTCCGCCGCCGCAACTCTCTGTATTGACGAAAGACCAAACTGGAGGCGTTCTAGTACCCTGTCAGAGAGGGTAGATCATCTCCGGTGGCCATCTTGATCATCCTGGCGGAGGCCATGACAAGGAGGGAGTAGTCCACCCTCGGGGCTGAGGGTATGTACCAGTAGCTATGTGTTCAGTCTCTCTCTCTCTCTCTCTCTCGTGTTCTTGAGATGTCACGATCTTGATGTATCACGGGCTTTGTTAATATAGTTGGATCATATGATGTTATTCCCTTGCTGTCATGTTGTGATGAATTGAATCTTTCCCTGTGAGATGTCGTTATGTTGGATTGAATATTTTGGTTGAGAACACTTGATGTACGTCTTGCGTGGGATACCCGTAGTGACATTGGGGTATTCTATTGATTCACTTGATATATGTTGAGGCATCAACTTGCGGATTCCGGTGACCTAGGGGATCTATGCATAGGGGTTGATTGCACGTTTCATACCATGTTCTCCGATAGAAATCTTGGGGCACTCTTTGAGGTTCTTTGTGTTGGATTGAGTATTATGAATCTGAAAATGTTTGATGCGTATTGTATAATTAACTCATGGATACTTGTGGTGACATTGGAGTATCTAGGTGACATTAGAGTTGGTTGATGCGTATCATATGGTGTTATTTTAGTACGAACTCTTAGATAGATCGATCAGAAAGGATAACTTGGTGTTATTTTAGTACGGACTCTTGGATAGATCGATCGGAAAGGATAACTTTAAGGTGGTTTCGTACCCTACAAACAATTTCTTCTTATGATCTCCACTAGATAAGAACTTTGGAGTGATTCTTCGTTGCACGTTGAGGGATGGTTATGTGATCCAATTATATTAGCATTGTTGAGAGATTGCACTAGCGAAAGTACAGACCCCAGGCCTTGTTTTCTAGCATTGCAATATCATTTGTGCTCACTTTTGTTACTTGCTACCTTGCTGTTTTTTATTGTTACTATTACAAAAATCAATATCTACTATCACCACTACACTTGTATCACCATCTCTTCGCCAAACTAGTGCGCCTATACAATTTACCATTGTATTTGGTGTGTTGGGGACACAAGAGACTTTTTATTATTTGATTACAGGGTTGTTTGAGAGAGACCATCTTCATCTTACGTCTCCCATGGATTGATAAACCTTAGGTCATCCACTTGAGGGAAATTTTCTACTGTCCGACAAAACTCTGCGCTTGGAGGCCCAATACGAGTCTACAAGAACAAGTTGCATAGTAGACATCATGCTCTTTTCTGGCGCCGTTGCCGGGGAGGTGAGTGCTTGAAGGTATATCTTTAGATCTTGCAATTAAATCTTTTAGTTTCTTTTTTTTCACTAGTTTGGTTTTTGTAAAAGAAAGCTACAAAAAATGGAGTTTAGGTTGCATCATTTGTATCGTCGTTATAATGTCTTTCGTGAAAATAAGGATTCAGAAAATTGTGCTCAGTTGGTAGAGGAACAAATTATGAAAATACTTAATGAGAATTCCTTGAATGATGAGCATGATTACAATATTGCTAGTATGAATTCTCTGAATATTGATGATGCTAATGATATGCAAAGCCACAAGCTTGGGGATGCTATGTTTGATGGAGATGATATTTTTAGTCCCCCAAGTTTTGATGAGAAAATTTATCTTGAAGATGGCATGCCTCCTATATATGATGATTATTGTGATGACATGTATGCTATAAAGAATAATGATAATCATGAAACTTGTCATCGTGATTTTAGTTTTCAATTGGATTATGCCACTCAAATATCTCATGATAGTTATTTTGTTGAGTTTGCTCCCACTACTTTGAATGAGAAGATTTTTGCTTGTGTGGGTAGTAATAAAGATTCTATGCTTGTGCATCATGAAAGGAATGATTTATGTGATAGTTATATTGTGAAATTCCTTCATGATGCTACTGAAAATTATCATGAGGTAGGAACATATGCTTGTAGGAATTGCAATAATATCAAGTTTCCTCCCTACGTGTTCAAGGTTTTGAAGATATGCTTGTTTTGCCTTCCTATGCAAGTTGATTATTGCTCCATAAATTGTTTTCTCACAGAATCCCTATGCATAGGAAGTGGGTTAGACTTAAATGTTCTTGCCATGTGATCCATGATGCTCTTTTTCATGTTTCAATTATTATTCTTACGTGAGCATCATTGAAATCATCATGCCTAGCTAAAAGGCTTTAAAGAAAAGCGCTTGTTGGGAGACAACCCAACACTTTTATTTTCTGTTTTTGTGTGTTCACATGATTAAGATACTGCAGTAATCATGTTTTGTGCCTTTTATTTCAATAATGAGCCAAGTAAAGCCTTTGGGATAGTATGGATACTTGTCGATTTGATTCTGTGCAAAAACAGAAACTTTTTCCTCTAGTAAAGAATTTATATGATTTTACTGGAGCTTCAAAACATTCTGAAATTTTTACACAGTATTTTTATGCAAATTCAATAAATTTTCCTAATTTTTCAGAATTTTTAGATACAGGGAATTAAGTCTATACTACAGATCTTCACATACTGTTCTGTTTTTGACAGATTCTGTTTTGCATGCATAGTTTGCTTGTTTGAGTGTTCCCATAGCTTATATTCAGTGATATAAATTATGTGAATGGTAGAATACAGTAGGTATTATGTGAGAACAATTATGAATCTTGTGTTGACAGTACCTAAGTGAATGATCTTTATTTATTATACTAACCCATCTCACGAAGTTTCGTTAAGTTTTTGTGTGATTGAAGTTTTCAAGTTTTGGGTGAGACATCGATATGAGAAGAATAAGGAGTGAAAAGAACCTAAGATTGGGGATGCCCAAGGCACCCCCAAGGTAATATCCAAGGAAGACTCAAGCGTCTAAGCTTGGGGATGCCCCGGAAGGCATCCCCTCTTTCGTCTTCAATACTATCGTTATATCTTACTTGGAGCTATATTTGTATTCATCACATAATATGAGTTTTGCTTGGAGTGTCATTTTATTTTGTTGTTCTATGTTAGATGTTATTTATAATCTTTTTTTTTCAATAAAAAGTTCCAAGAATTGCCTTAGGATGCTTGCATTGCATGTTTGATGTGTGCTGTGTAAAAACAGAAACTTTCTCTGTAATGTTTGAATTTTCATATTTTACTGGAATGTGGAAAGTTTCTGAAATTTTTACACAGTGTTTTAATATAAATTATTTATTAATTCCTAAAGTTTCATAATTTTTTGAGTTACACAAGTACACTTTTTTCATAAATTGCTACAGACTGTTCTGTTTGGACAGATTGCTGTCATAGTTTTGTTATCTACTTATCCTATAGTTTCCATAGCCTATATTGGTAGATATAAATTGTGGAAACGATAGTAGATAGTAGATAATGTTTGGAAATTATTGTTCAACTTATCTTGGCAGTACAAGAAGTGTGGACTTATTCTTATGTGTACTAACCTATCTCACGAGTTCTTTTCGAGTTTTTGTGGTAGAAGTTTTTAAGATTTAGGGAAACCGTGATATAAAAGGAATTAGAGACACAAAAGCTCAAGCTTGGGGATGCCCAAGGCATCCCAAGATAATATTTCAAGAAGTCTCAAGCATCTAAGCTTGGGGATGCCCCGGTAGGCATCCCACCTTTCTTCATCAACAATTATCGGTTAGTAACGGTTGAGCCTAAGTTTTTGCTTCTTCACTTGATGTGTGCTATTCTTGGAATGTCATTTTATTTTGTTTTGTTTGCTGTTTTAATAAAATACTTAGATCTGAAAGTTTTTAGATGAGAGAGAGTTCTCAAATGGCTACCCATTTACTTAACTACTCGCTTGATCTTCACTTATATCTTTTTTGAGTAGCTTGTCATTTACTCTTGTGCTTCACTTATATCCTATGAGTAGCTTGTTGAATGAATTGAATACCATGAAGTTGAAATTATATGTTCATATCATGCCTAGTAGTAGCTTCACATTGGGTTTAGAAAGTGAAATCTTTTGAAGCTTGACAATCACAATATTGGTCATACAAGCAATTCGTGAATGATTAGTATAAGGAAGAGAACTTTCACATACAAATATATTATGTTGGACATCTTCTATGATTGTGAATTCCCATTAATTATTTTCAAACTTGAGCAAATTAGTTTAAGTTGGACAAGGAAGACAACGTAATGAGTTATGGTTGTGTATATTTGCATAGAAGTTATATTGTTATGGATCCTCCAACATGTGGTGTTTGCTTAGGATCTTTTGCTAGCCAAAAAATCGTACTAAGTAGAGATACTACTTGTGCATCCAAAAACCCTTAAACCCAATTTCTTGCCATGAGTGTCCACCATACATACCTATGGATTGAATTAGATCCTTCAAGTAAGTTGTCATCGGTGCAAAAAGGCAATAAAAATTGCTTCTAAATGTGTTTGATCATTTAGTGTAAGAGAAAATTGAGCGTTGTACGAACTTGTGATGGCAAAGTAATAAAAGCAATGGAATGCATAATAAAGGTTGCTATCATAAGGGGCAATATAACGTGACGTTCTTTTGCATTAAGGGACCGTGCATACAAAACCAAAAAGCGCATGACAACCTCTGCTTCCCTCTGCGAAGGGCCTATCTTTTACCTTTTAGTATTTACTTTTATGCAAGAGTCAATAGTATGCATTCTCATTTCAACCTCAATTATTCTCTAGTTGGCAAGCATCATGTGGTGGGGAAAGATCTAGGCACATATGGCCAGTCAAATATATTTGATCATGACTTATTATTGTTGACAATTATCTCTCTGATAAATAAGTTTTGAGGCGAAACATTAAGCCCCTATCTTTCTCTGTGTTCGATGGATGCCATTTGTTCTAAAAATATGCTTTGAGTACTAGCAATCATAGAAGACTATATGATGATTGAGTATGTGGAGCTCTTACATAGACTTTGTTGAGAATAAGTTGAATTGCAATTGTTTGGTGACTAACAACATAGGTTGTTAAGTTTCAAGAGAATTCATTGTTCAAACCATAACATGTGAATTGGTTGCTACTTTATCATGATGAGTTTTATGAAGAGTTGTTGTTATGATGCTAGGAAAAGTGATTGAAATTATCATTGATCAAACTTATGAACTATGCTAGCATTCACACTTCATAAATTGTTTCTTTTATCATTTACCTACTCGAGGACGAGTAGGAATTAAGCTTGGGAATGCTGATACATCTCCAACGTATCTATAATTTGTGAAGTATTGCCATATTTACAACAATTTTATATGGTTTTGGTATGATTTGCATCGAACTAACCCGGACTGACGCTGTTTTCAGCAGAACTACCGTGGTGTTGTTTTTTGTGCAGAAATAAAAGTTCTCCAAATGCAATGAAACTTTTTGACGATTTTTTGGAACAAAAGAGGCACTAGAAGCTTCGTGGGAGGGCCAGAAGAGCCACGAGGTGGCCACAACCCTCCAGGGCGCGCCAGCCCCCTCTGGCGCGCCCTCGTGTCTTGTGGGCCCCTCGTGGCTCATCTTCGCATGAAACCGACGCCCAAAAATCCTATATATTCAGAAACCCCCAGAAATAACCCGAGATCAGATGTTCCGCAGCCGCAACTCTCTGTATTGACGAAAAACCAATCTGGAGGTGTTCCAGTACCCTGCCGGAGAGGGTAGATCATCTTCGGTGGCCATCTTCATCATCCTGGCGGAGGCCATGATGGGGAGGGAGTAGTCCACCCTCGGGGCTGAGGGTATGTACCAGTAGCTATGTGTTCAATCTCTCTCTCTCTCGTGTTCTTGAGATGTAACAATCTTGATGTATCACATGCTTTGTTAATATCTTCGCCAAACTAGTGCGCCTATACAATTTACCATTGTATTTGGTGTGTTGGGTACACAAGAGACTTTTTATTATTTGATCAGGGTTGTTTGAGGGAGACCATCTTCATCCTACGCCTCCCACGGATTGATAAACCTTAGTTCATCCACTTGAGGGAAATTTGCTACTGTTCTACAAAACTCTACACTTGGAGGCCCAACACGAGTCTACAAGAACAAGTTGCATAGTAGACATCAGTAAGCTCCACGGCTACCACCTTACCTTGGTCGGGACCGTTTGCGCCTTTTGGCTCATGAATATGAGGTCGCTGGCAATCATATGTGAGAGAACCCGGGTCGACATGACTAGTTATAAACCCAAGTGGCACATCCAGACAGGAACATGCATAGATAAACAAGCATTGCAGGTGTCGGTCATCAGCGTGTGTAGACAAGTCATACCAAGCTACACGGACTCCATTACACCGTGTGACATTTCTTTCATCAATTGCGTGTAGACGAGTCATAGCAGGCTACATGGACTCCATTACACCGCGTGACATTTCCTCGTAGGGACAGACACATCAGCAAAGATGGATACACGTCGGTCAATCAATGTGTATGGAGCAGTAGCAAGCTACCATGGCTCAATGGAAGCACAAAGAGGCATTTCCCTGTAAAGACAGCTTCTAAAGGCACACAACTAGGTGTCAAATCCCACACATACAATGCATTTCAGAACATACACACAATATGCACGATATGTGTAGATACAACATGGCATCACAACACAACTCTATGACTCAAAGTGTTTATTAAAGACTCATAAGAGCCAACATAGTGTGATATTACAAACAGGGGTCACATGACCAAATACTCAAAGTCATACAAGCAACAAGCGGAAGCATAACATGTCTGGGTACTGACATTTACTAAAAGTGGCTTGAGGAGCCTGAAAATCTACAACGACCCTCCCAAAGGAGCCATACCTCTGTCTGCGATTCCAAAGCTAATCCGGTCAACATCGAATACATCGCTAGTGAGACTGAAGTCTCCTCTGCAAAAACATAAATTAAGCAACAATTAGTTTAAAGGTACTTAGCAAGGCTTACATCAGAACTAACTACATATGCATCATTGTCAACAAGGGGTTGTGGAGTTTATTGCAGCAAGCCACCTTTGACTCTTGGCTAACCTGTACTACGACTACGAGTAGTATCTTTGAGGTGGGATACCACACATGAGTCCACATATTCACCACACCGATACACCACTATGGATCCATTCCCGTCTCCCTACGAGAAGGCCATCCATAGCACTCACACTTGTCTTGCGCATTTTAGAGTATCCAGTTTAAGTTATCTATGAACCACATAAGCTTTCCAAGTAGTTCATATCCGAGGACGCGACTATTCGAACAAATCATTTACCCTGTAGGGGTATACTTCTTCACACACGATCTTGCCACTTATCGCCATATGCACGTCATGCATCTCGGCAACCTTCAAGCTGAAGCCCAACGAGGGAGTCGGCCACGACCGTTAAACACACAAGACTCTAGTCCAGGTTTAGCGCCTATTTAAGACTGAATCCGCAAGGAAGTCCGGCCAAAGTTTCCTCTACGGCCTCAAACGATGTGCGTAGGGTTCCACAAGCCCACCATTCGTGTGCCACTTGGTACACCGTGCCACTGTGTATATACCGCATCAAAGCCCACCCCGTCGGGCAGTGCTAAGCATGGCCGCCAACACTAGAAACTAGTTGCAACTCCTGGGCGGAGATTAGGGCGATTAATAAGCCGAGAGGGGTCGGGTTACCGGAACCCAATGTGTGGTAGTATCTTGTCTTGGATAACACACACAGAAGTTAGTTCTTAAGGACGGTACAAATGAGACAACCCGCCTTGTACTTCTACATGGCCTCTCATCGCTACCTTTACCAAATCGGATTCACATGCTTAGCTCTCACACAGCAGGACATGATGACATACATTCCGATTCATGGCCCATATGGATCAGACCCGACACGACTCTAAGCATACCAGGCACAGTAAGTAAGCATGGATGAGTAAGCACAACAAGGCTCAAGTAGTTCCTACTCATGCTAAGTGGTTTCAACTATTTACTGTGACAAGGATAGGTCATGCAAAGGAATGGGTTCAACTATCGAGAACATGTAGCAGTTGAATCGTTATTGTCCTAATGCAGTAAAGGAGAGCAGGAGCGATAGAGTGGGTTTATATAAAGGGTTTTCTACATCTGTGTCCCTCGTTCCTTTGTTGTACTCATCCATCCCCATGCTCTTACAATTTGCTCACTTTTCCCCACTCTATTGTCCAAAACCCTCATGAAAGGACACAACGGAGGATGCTGTCGGGTCAATGGTTTGACCGTTAACTCTGACGTGTGGGGTCGCGTCATAAGGGCAACTCCAAATCGTACGCCCACATCCACTTGGGGCAAAACGGATAGACGGGCCGTCGCCTCGGGGACTCGTGGCGGCGTCCAACCTACCCCCACCGCCCAAAGTAAATGCGCACGCGTGGCGGGGCCCGGTCATCAGCCACCCACCTTCGTGTCGTCGTCCTTCTTTAAGTGGAAACCTGTGGACCGACCAGTCCACACTCCACACAGTAGCTTCCGCTTCCAAAGCCAATCCTACCCCCTTGAAAGCACATTTGCTCCCTTGGTGGTTTTGGTAATTAATAAGAACATATATGTCATTGAACTAATGTTTTCCACTAAGTATATTTCAGGAAAAGTTCAATGATAGGGATGGCAAAAGGATTGTGGAGAAAACCCCAAGATGCAAGGAAATGGATTGGCAAAGCTTCAAGCAAGAGGACTCTACATTTTACTTTGTGAGAAATCACTTTGAGTCCATAGGAAAGCCAAAACTATTAAAAGGGGGCAAGGTAATGTTGGTGAACAAGATGCTCCACGTGCACAAGTGATAGTCACCAAAAACACCCACAAACTCTTCCACAAAAGTCTGTCCAAGCCATTCATGAAAATCGGTGCAACCAACAATTCCCACTCGGTGCCACCGATTCACAAACTCAGTCAGACCCATGCCAAACCCTAGCCAGTCGGTGCAACCGATTCTGCATCGGTGCCACCGAGTTCAGTTGCCAACTTTCTGTTACCTCGTTTCATAAAATCGGTCTTACCGAGTTTTTTGGATCGGCATCACCGAGTTGTGCAATCTCACCGTTGGTCACCTAATCGGTACCACTGAGAATTTTGTATCGGTCTCACCGAGATTCAAAAGTTACTGCCTTTTGGTCACTTCGGTACCACCGAGTTTTATACTTCAGTGTCACCGAGTTGGTCACTTTAGGTGTAACGGTTGGATTTTTGGGGATGCCTATATATACCCCTTCACCACCACCTACTCGAAAGAGAAGCACTCAGAACTATTCCATACTTTCCCCATCATATTTTCTGAGAGAGAGCCACCTACTCATGTGTTGAGATCAAGCTATTCCATTCCTACCATATGAATCTTGATCTCTAGCCTCCCCAAGTTGCTTTCCACCATATCAATCTCTTCCACCATAGCCAAATCTGTGAGAGAGTGATTGTGTGTTGAGGAGTCTATCATCTTGAAGCACAAGAGCAAGGAGTTCATCGACATTGCCGAGCCTATTACCTTTTGGAGGGTGGTGCCTCCTAGATTGGTTAGGTGTAGCTTGGGAGCCTCCTACTTCGTGTTGTGGAGTTGAACCAAGAAGTTTGTACGGGCAAGGAGATTGCCTACTTCGTGAAGATCTACCCATGGTTAGGCTAGTTCTTCGTGGACGGAAGCCGTTATGGAATAGTCAAGGTTGCTACTTCGTGGACCCTTATGGGTGGAGCCCTCCGTGGACTCTCGCCACCGTTACCCTCCGTGGGTTGAAGACTCCATAAACGTGGACGTACGATAGCACCACCTATCGGAACCACGGGAAAAATCTTTGTGTCTTCAAATTGCATTTGATCTTCCTTCCTACCCTCTACTACATATGCTTGTTGTTACTTTCCGCTGCTATACTCTTAGACATGCATGTGTAGGGTGTACTTGACTTGCTATCATTGCTAAAATCTGCCAACACTTAAAATTTGTAAAAGGTAGAATTTTGATTTGGTCAAGTAGTCTAATCACCCCCCCCCTCTAGACATACTTTCGATCCTACAAGTGGTATTAGAGCTTTGGTCTCCATTGCATTGGTTTCACAACCTAGGAGAGTATGGCGTCTAGTGAGGGAAATAATCACCGTAGAGGTCCGTACTTTGATGGCACAAATTTTGCTAGTTGGAAGCACAAAATGAAAATGCATATTCTTGGTCATAACCCCGCCGTTTGGGCTGTTGTTCGTGTTGGCTTGCAAGGTGAATTCTTTGGTGATGGAAATTAAGCGGATCGTGAAGCGACCGCTGATGAATTGAAGATGTTGCAATACAACGCTCAAGCATGTGACATTCTCTTCAACTGCCTATGCCCCGAAGAATTCAACAAAATCAGCCGTCTTGAGAATGCAAAAGAGATTTGGGACACTTTGGTCGATATGCATGAAGGTACCAAATCCGTGAGAGAATCCAAGTTGGACGTTCTTCAAAGTCAGCTTGACAAGTTCAAGATGAAGGATGGTGAAGGAGTCGCAGAGATGTAGTCTAGGTTAGCTCTCATCACAAATGAGATTGCCGGCTTAGGAAGCGAAGAAATGACCGACAAATTCATCATTAAGAAGATACTTAGAGCTCTGGATGAGAGATACGACACCGTGTGCACATTGATCAAAATGATGCCCAACTACAACGATCTCAAGCCTACGGAAGTCATTGGAAGGATTGTTCCTCATGAGATGACACTCAAAGACAAAGAAGAGCTTCACAACAAGTCTAGCGGTGCTTACAAAGCAACAAGTGATGCTCCCGCAACTTCAAGTGACAACCTTGTCACCAATGAAGAGATAAGCCTCATGGTCAACAAATTCAACAAGTTCTACAAGAATAGAGGCAAAGAACGAAGCTCCAACTCAAGATATGAAGAGAAGCGTTCGTCAAGTCATGACCGAAACTGCTACAATTGTGGGAAGCCCGGACACTACTCTAATGAGTGCACGGCTCCCTACAAACGAAGAGAAGAGTCACCTAGAAGACGAAGCTCAAGAGATGAATCTCCTCGTAGAGAGAGAAGGAGTAGAGATGATCGTTACGAACGAAGACCCTCAAGGAGAAGTAGGAACTCGGAGAAGAAGGACAACTACACACGAGCTACACAAGAAGAAGACATCAAACTCATGTTGGTGAATGGGTTTCCGGCTCCGAATCCGACAACAACTCCGAGAGAAGCTATCACTCCAACTCCGACTATAGTCAAGATGAAGGTGTTGCCGGACTTGCACTAGTGACTACCAACTCCTATGATCTATTTGACTCACCAAATGAAGGGAGTGGAAGTTGCTTCATGGCTAAAGGCCCCAAGGTATCACACCCCGAGTATCTTGATTTCAATAGTGATGAAGATGATTTACTTTGTGATGATGACTTGCTCTTTGATAAAACTAGTGATGTTAGTCAAAATGAACTTGATAATTTTCATGCTAGTCAAGATAAGTCGTTCGATGATGATAAGATGAAAATAGAACAACTAACTAAAGAATTAAACACTCTTAAGTTAGCCCATGAATCTACTCTAGAAGATCATAGAGAGCTTGTAAGGACTCATGAGAAGCTACGCTTCGAGAAGCTCACCTTGGAGCAATAACATGAGTTTCTTAAAGCTATCAATGACGATCTCCGAAAGAAGACTTCATCTTATCTAGCCAAACGATTACTCTTGTCTACATTCATGCCACAAATTAAACCTAGACAAACTAGTAACAAAGGCAAGAAAGGTTCTTCATCTAGTAGCAACAATAAAAATGCTAAATTTAATGATGTTGCTTCTAGTAGTTCTATTGATTCCACTAATGATGATTCTCTTAGCCAAGTTACACTTGAGCAAGAAAATGATTTATTGAAAGGGATTATAGAGAAAGGTATCTACAAGAGTCTTGCCGGGTGTAAGCAATTTGAGGAAATTGTATGCAAGCACGAAGGATACCGGAAGAACCATGGCATTGGCTACTTCAACGCTAATGGAGTTGGATGGGAAGAAGGTCAATACCCCAAGCCCAAGTTTGTTCCTCAAAGGGAGAAGCATGAACCTACTATTCCCAAGGGAATAAACACTCAAGATGACCTTCCACCACAAGACCACAAGCTCAAGGGCAAGAACAAGCTTCAAGAGGACATTGACTCATATGAAGATAAATCCCAAGCTTTGGTGGAGTGGGTTCCCAAGGCTACTTCAAGCTCAACTTCTACAAGTGCCACTTCAACACCAAGGATCCCCATCAAGTTGATGTGGCTCCCTAAGAAGAAGAACTAGAGAAGTTCTTGAGGGGTGACTCCGCCAATGAAATTCACTCACATTCATTATTGGCAAGAACTAGTTGCAATCAACGCCAACATCATGCAATAGTTCAAGGAGTCACACATTCCCTCAAAGGTAAGCAAGGGACAAGGTAATCAACAAATCCATGGACATCATCATGTATGCTTTGCACTCCATGTCCATAGATATCCTTGTATTTGTCTCTTGTGTGTTGGGACTAACCCATGTAGGTGAAAAGAGTAAGGAAACAACAAGGATGCTCCCAACTCTTGGTGATCTTCATCAACCTTGAGTATCCACCACTACATCACCCACATGAAGTCTTCTACGACAAACCCAAGGTTAGTTTATCCCTCCTATGGGGGGATGTCACATCAAGGGGGAGCTTTACTCTAAGACTTGAGTTAAAGCATCTCATAGTATGTGACAACATTAAATGCTTTATGTAAAAGTGGTAACCCCACTTGTGCTTAAACGATGAGTATGACCTATGATCAAGTATTCTTACTTGGCTCCTAAGTCAATATACTCATATATAGATGACTGCGTCATCGCCAAAATGCGTGATAGATGCTAGTATGTATGTGCATGTTTGCCATGATTTCATTTGACATCTTATTGTGTGAGCATGTTGGTCTGCATTTATTTATCCATTCGAGGACATCCAATTGTTGCTATTTGGTTTTTGATTTTTCTTTTGCCAATTGGATGGACAACAATGCCTAGGACCACTCTCTAGCTATCTATGCTTTCTTGTCTCATATTCTATTCTTACTGCATCACAAAATTTGAACAAGTACTTTTCGATCCCTCTGTGTGAGGAGCACTCGGAGTTCCGCATCGACAAAGGACTGACCATTAAAACCTCCCAAGTGCATCTCGGTGGAACCAACACCAAAAACTCGGTCTCACCGAATGCCTAGGGTTGATATGGATTTCCATCTCTCTAACACCGATTCCATATTCTCGGTTACACCGAGTTTCCCTGTCAACTGACAGTTGAGAAACTCGGTGGCACCGACAATTTCGAACCGGTGTCACCGACAGCAAAGGGTATATTACCTGGCGGACCCGACTTTTGAAATTCAACCGCAAAAGTCTGTTTTCCTCCAACCCTAAGCTACCGCTCCGGACCCCCTGGTCGTCACCCTTGCCTCCCCGTGCGTCTCCGTCATTGGGAATCGCCGCCTCCGACGGATTCTTGACCGCCGTCGTCGCCTTAGCGGATCCTTCACCGAATTAGGGTATGGATCCGACCCTCTTTGCGCTCCCTGTCCGATTCATGCGCATTGGAGTTACTTTTATCGATAATCCACCGATTGCAATCCTCCCAATCCTCTAGAAATCTCAATAGCTTAGCGAACGAGAAATTGTTAGGTCTAGTCGTCCGCAAAATCGAATCTCGGTGATACCAAGTCAGAAAAATCGGCTCTACCGATTTTCTTTTGTACTGCTGAGGACAGTCTCGGTGAAACCGAGTGGTAATTTTCGGTGTGACCGAAATTGCTACCAAGTTTCTGTAAAGAGTTCTGTGAGTCTCGGTGATACCGAAACGATTGGCTCGGTGACACCGAAATCCCTTTTTGCTGAAAACTATATCTAAGGATTTCTTTGTTCAAACTTTTGAAAATCTTCTAGAATTTTTTGATGACTCAATCCCTTCCACTCTTCTATACTCTATTTCACAGGGTCAGAGATGTCAGATGATGAAGACATCCAGAATGATCTCAGAGAGCAAAGTGTTGACATGAGTTCGGGCACTAGTCCTGAGGGGAGCTATGATGATGTTCCTAGCTCTCCTGATCTTCCCAAGGCTGCAACTAGGGCAAGAAGGAAGCTCAACTCAGATGAAGAAGATGAGGACTTTATTCCTGAGGAGCTGTCCAAGAAGGATGATGCTGCCAAGAGCACTGCTGCTGCCTCTTCATCCAAGAAGAAGAAGGCTGTCAGGAAGGAGTATGCTAGCTCAGGGTCAGCAAGAGCACCAGAGAGCTCTAGGGCAACAATGACTGTTGAGCCCTCCAAGAAGTCCATGCCTAAGAAGGCAGGAGAGAAGAAGAGGTCCAGGAAGAGGATCATTCATGTGATGGGCAGGCCTACCTCAATGTATGAGGACCTAGCAGAGGCTGCTGCTGCTAAGGAGGAGGAGGAAGAGCCAGTTGCCAAGGCCCCTCCAAATAAGAAGAAGAAGAAGCTCATGGCTGATGCTATGCCAAAGGCTACCTCATCCAAGGGCACCAAGACTGCCCCCAAGAAAGCTGCTGCAGACAAACCCAAGAGGTTCTCCAGAGAGATACCAGCTTCCAGCAAGAACAAGACCTCCATCTTTAGGGAAGCTGAGGATGATGCTATGTCAGCTTTGATGAAGCTAAGACCACACCTTCCAGAGCACAATGCCAGCCACCTGCTTGCTGAGGACATGAAGAAGAGGAAGGACTCTGGTTTGAGAGAATGGAGAGCTATTGATCCATACTCACAGAGGAGAAAAATAGCTGTGGACTACAGATTCTATACAAAGGAGCAACAAGATTTCTATGAGACAATCTTGCTTGATAAGAGCCCTGCTGTGAGTGACATGAGATATGTGGATTGGAAGTACATCAAGGAGAATGAAGATTACTACCCAAGTGTGCAAGACAACTTTAACTGCATAGGCCTGGATGAGTTTGTTGGCAAGGAATTCACTGCTTGGAACAATGAGATGATCATGCAATTCTACTCCACTGCTCACTTCTATGGAGATGGTCGAATTGTGTGGATGACTGAAGGAGCAAGATATGATTCAACTGTTGAGGAGTGGGCTACCATCTTAGGAGTCCCAGAAGTGGAAGATGGTGACATCAATGTCTACAATGAGCCCAAGGCTAGCCACACACTACTGGAATCAGCAAATTTGCCGTCTGCCAGTTCTTTGCCGTCAGCTGGCGGACGGCAAAGAAGCTCTTTGCCATCCGTTTCCAGAAAACAGACGGCAAAGAACTAGCTGACGGCAAAGAAGCTCTTTGCCATCAGCCACCTCTTTGCCGTCTGCTAGCGGACGACAAAGAAACTTTGCCGTCCGTCAGCAGACGGGAAAGAGGGAGGTGGGCCCACTAACGAGCTGCTTACAAAAAACCCTAACGGCCCCCCTCTTTGCCGTCTGCTAGCAGACGGCAAATAGTAAAAAGGCAGACGGCAAAGGCGGGGCAGACGACAAAGAATTGAGTTAACTAACGGCAGCGCCCACCCCGCCCCTCTCTCTGTTTCTCTCCCACTCCTCCCCGACGACCACCGCACGCGCGCCGCCCCCACCACCCGCCGCCGACCCACCACCCCGCCCCTCTCTCTCTCCCCGGCGCCCCCGACGCCCCACCGCCACCGCCCCCGCCGCGCCACCCGCCGCCCCCGACGCCCCATCCCCTCTCTCTCCACTACTCTCTTGCGCGCGCCGCCGTCCCCATCTCGCGCCGCCACCCCGCCCCGTGCCGCCAACCCCGTCCGCCGGTGCCACCCCGTCCCCGCGCGTCACCCTCCTCCAACGCCGCCACCCCCTGCCTCCTCCAGCCCACCGCCGCCGCCGCCGGCCTCCTCCACCTACACCGCCGGCGTCGGCCTCCTCCACCTCCACCAACGCCGGCTTCCACCTCCCCCACTCCGGTGAGCCCCCTCCCCCTCTCTATTTTTTCAGTTTTTATCTGTTTTAGTAATTTTTGTGTTCTGTTTTAGTATTAGTTAAATCTAGTTTAGTTGTAGTTAGGTTAATTAGTTGTAGTTAGTTGTAGAAGATGTAAAAAATGTAGTTTAGTTGTAGTTAGTAAGATTTTAGGAATTAGGGTTACTTAGCTTATTTAGTTAGGTCTAGCATTAGTTAAAGGAGAGGAGGAGAAGAAGAAGAGGAGGAGGAGAAGAGGAGAGGAGGAGAAGAAGAAGAGGAGGAGGAGAAGAAAAAAAAAAGAAGAAGAAGAAGAAGAAGAAGAAAAAAGAGGAGAGGAGGAGGAGGAGAAGAAGAAGAAGAAGAAGAAGAAGAAGAAAAGGAAGAAAAGGAAGAAGAGGAAGAAGAAGAAAAGGAAAAAGAGGAAAAAAAGAAGAAGAGGAATTGCCATGACGCATCTGTTTTCTAAATGCCCGTTTTCCAGGGAGTGTTGGGATGCCGTTGGAATCGCGTGGCCCAAGTCGGATGAAACATTTGCATTGTTGCATCAACGCAGAACGTCTGTTCATGGAAGTTTTTATCATTGCAGCGTCGGGGGTCTGGAAAGAAAGGAATAACAAATACTTCGAGGGATCCATCCATCTTTTGCGTCGTGGCGCACAAGGTTCAAAGAAGATTTTCACCTTCTCATCCACCGAGCAAAAAATAGACTAGCTAGCTCCCTTTATAAACAGCCTGGTGGAGACCCTGTAGTGGTCTCTGATGTAGTTCATATTAGTATATTTGTAGTTTGTTTCTCTGGTTTCTCATCTAACCCCTCACTAACCCCCTCCCCCTCTTTTATCTAGTTTGTACAAAAACTATGTAACTTCAGTTTGATCTGATTATAGAAAGTCAGTAGGGAGGCTTTTCCCTACTGTCCCTTGGCCCTAAAATAACTTTTTTATCTGTTTTAGTAATTTTTGTGTTCTGTTTTAGTATTAGTTAAATCTAGTTTAGTTGTAGTTAGGTTAATTAGTTGTAGAAGATGTAAAAATTGTAGTTTAGTTGTAGTTAGTAAGATTTTAGGAATTAGGGTTACTTAGCTTATTTAGTTAGGTCTAGCATTAGTTAAAGGAGAGGAGGAGAAGAAGAAGAGGAGGAGGAGAAGAGGAGAGGAGGAGAAGAAGAAGAGGAGGAGGAGAAGAAAAGAAGAAGAAGAAGAAGAAGAAGAAGAAGAAAAAGAGGAGAGGAGGAGGAGGAGAAGAAGAAGAAGAAGAAGAAGAAGAAGAAGAAGAAGAAGAAGAAGAAGAAGAAGAAGAAAAGGAAGAAAAGGAAGAAGAGGAAGAAGAAGAAAAGGAAAAAGCGGAAAAAAAGAAGAAGAGGGGAAGAAGAAGAAAACGACACCCCGAAACCCCGACCCGACCCCGACACGGCACCCCGACCCCGACCCGGCACCCCGACACCCCAACAGCCCTACCCCGACCCGGCATCCCGACCCCGACCCCAACACCCCGACCCCGACACGGCACCCCGACCCCGACACGGCACCCCGACACCCCGAAACCCCGACACCTCGACACCCCTACACCACGACACCCAGACACGACACCCCCGACACGACACCCCGACCCCTACACGACACCCCGACACCCAGACACGACACCCCCGACACCTCTTCGGCCTCCTGTTGATGAAACTTGCCGGTCTTCGTGCCGATGAAACTTGCTAGTTATTAGGTATTCAATGTTTTTATGTTGTACTAATTTCGTTTACTCTTTGTCATTGCAGGTGTTGACAGATGGTGGGCGCGGGTCGAGAGCGCTCCGAGCCTCCTTCCTCGGCGCGTGCTGGGAGGGGTGCTATTATTCCGCCCGAGCACCTCCGGAGAGCGCTGGTACATAGTATGCAGACACCGGAGGGCGCTCCTTCTTCGGCCGGGAGAGGTCGGGGGAAGACGAAGAGGGGTGCTAGAGGTGGACGTGGCGGCGGGAGAGGTAGGAAGGCTGCTGTGCCTTCCTCGCCGCCACCCCCAGCTGATTCTCCCGACCACAGGAGTGCTCCGCCTCAGGTGGACCCGTCTGACTTGGACCCGTCTCGGACTCCGGTCCATGAGCCTCGGGTCGCCGAGCCTTCGTCCCAGGAGACTCCGGTCCTAGAGTCTTCGTCCCAGGAGACTCCGGTCCCAGAGTCTTCATCCCAGGAGACTCCGATCCCAGAGTCTTCATCCCACGTGACTCCGGAGGCTAGTGGCCATGCTGATGGTGGCGAGGACATATTTTCTGAGGATAGCTATAGCGAGGGCGAGCTGGTTGAGGAGGGCAAGAAGGTCTACCAGCGTGGTGGTACAAAGCTCCTGCCCGTGCCGGCGACCCGCGATCAGAGGTGGTTGATTGAGCCTAATGGGGAGAAGTAAGTGCATTTACTCTTTTTTAACCTTTTGCCTTCATGTTTCTTCAAATTAATATCTAATGTGTTGGCCTTGTCATACTGCAGGGGTTGGAAACACGCCCCTGGTGTCCGCAGGCCCAACCAGGTCCTTGGTGTGCTTCTCCGGCACCACTTCCCAGGGTGGGTCACGTTGCCCGGTGAGGGTGAGGTTCGACAGCTAGGACTAAGCTGGGAGCTGTACGTGGCTGCCCCGGCCCCGCCGGAGGAGAGGGTCGACGGTGTCTTGTGCGAGACGGTGGCCGACATTATGATCCGGCGGTTTTGGGTAATTTCTCCATGACAGAATTAAAAATTAACAACACCTAGTGATTGTACTAATCAGTGTTGTCTTGTTTGATTGCAGACCTTCTGCAGGTGTCTTGAGGAACACGAGGCGGATGCGGCTATTGTTCTCGTAGCCGAGTTCAAGCGCCTATTTCAGAACTTACGACACGAGGCTCGGGTGCAGGCTGTTCGAGACTACTACGCCTCGACTAACATTAAGAGGGCCAAGAAGAAGTGCCGCTCCAAGTTTCTGAGTAAGGAGAAGTACATGAAGGTAATTACCTATTCTTAAGGCCTTGTACTTAGTTTCCTTGATTTGATTCGTAGGCGTAGCGCTGAAATTTCTCTTGTCTAACTTAGGTGCCCCCGAGATGGTGTGCGGATAGGATGGACTGTTGGGAGGCATTGGTGCATGAGTGGTGCTCTTCCCACTGGCTAACCGTCCACAACAAGGCCAAGGATAATCGTGCCCAAATGAAAGGTGTGCCACACCATCAAGGGAGCTCCGACCTGTTTGAGTTCGGGGATCACTGGGTATGTGGTTTGCTTCATGATTCATGCAATTTCATTCTTCATGCTAGCTTGAGCCCTTAACTAATATTATGTTCCTCTCTTTTAGGCGCGACACAACAAGAAGGAGGTGCCACCGCTATTCGACCTCTATGCCATGGCCCATACTGCCCCGTACAAGAAGGCCAAGGCATTCTCTGAAGATGACCTCGATAATCCAGAGAGCTTCAGCAACATCTCCTCCCACAACAAGCTCGTGAGGTACAGAGATGAGGGGAGGAGGAGGAAAGGGGAGGACTTCAACCCGAGCCAGAGTCCTTTTGATCCAGAGCTCGTGATGATATCTGGTGGCGGGAGGCCCCATGGCTCGATAGCCATTGGGGATGGACTGATACGTTGTCCTAGAACTCTCCCGGAGATCAAGAAGCGCCAGACGAGCTCCGATCCTGAGATAAGGCCTCGTCCACGGCCAATGGAGCTCGCCATCGAGGCTAGGGCCCAGGAGCTTCTGGCGGAGGCAAACAGGCAGGCGGCGGAGAGGGAGAGGGACATGGAGGAGAGGACGACTAGGCTGGTGGAGGAGGAGAGGAACCGGAACGACGCGTCTCACCGGGCCCTATACGAGCTCCTCGTGGTAAGTTTCTCCTGCATATTAGCCAAATCATGCACGTAATGTTCGTTTCATCACTAACTAATATGACTGACTCGTGAAAACAAAATGTGCAGACCGTGTGCCAGAACAACGGTTAGACCCCTCCGCCGATGCCCCAGATTGGTATAGCGCCCACGGTGAGTTTAATTTGAATGGTCATTAGTTACTAGTATTCACATTTGAGTTGCATCATGCTAACGAGACATTGCAAATGATATTTGGTGTAGCATGCCTCCCGACAAGCATCGACCGATCCTTCTCCGTCTGGCGCAACCCCGACCGGTTCTTCTCCGTCTCACACTGGCGCAAGCCTGACCGGTCCTTCACCTCCGTGATGATGGTAAGTTTTCCCAAGTGTTTTGCTTAACAAATGCATACGTAGCTTAATAAATGACCTATTTAGCTCCAAAATGACCTATACTTAGCTTATTTTCCTCGAAAATGACATAATAACCTTACTTAGCTCCAAAATGACATATTTTACCTAGGATAGCTATAAAATGACCTATACTTAGCATTTTTCCCTCCAAAATGACTTAATATGCTTAGTTAGCTAAAAAATGGCATAACTACCTAGGATAGCTCAATAATGATCTATACTTAGCTTAGCTAGTTCATTTATGACATAATTAGCTTACTTAGGTAAAAAATGGCATAATAACCTTGGTTTAGCTCCAAACTGTCATATCATTAGTTTATTTTCCTCCAAAATGACAAAATAACCTTACCTAGCTCCAAAATGACCGATTTTAACTAGGATAGCTCAAAAATGACCTACACTTACCATTTTGTCCTCCAAAATGAATAAATATGCTTAGTTAGCTCAAAAATGGCATAACTACCTAGGTTAGCTCAAAAATGACCTATACTTAGCTTCTTTAGTTCATTTATGACATACTTAGCATACTTAGGTCAAAAATGGCATAATAATCTTGGTTACCTCCAAAATGACATTGACTTAGCTTATTTTCCTCGAAAATGACATAATAACCTTACTAACCTCCAAAATGACCTATTTACCTAGCTTATCTCTAAAATGACCTACACTTAGCATTTTTACCTAGCTTAGCTAAAAAATGGCATAATTACCTAAGTTACCTTCGTTAGAAGAAGAAGAAGATAAAGAAGAGGAGAAAAAGAAAGAGAAGAAAAATTCTTCTTCTTCTACTTCTACTTCTTCTTCTTCTTCTTCTTCTTGTTCTTCTTCTAACTTTCTTCTTTCCCAATTTGCAGATTTGCTTTAGATCACGAAAGCTTGCGTTGATGGAGTCTACTCTTCTCCTTGTCCTTCCTTTTTGTTTTGATTTTGTAGGATGAACAATGTGAAACTTGCTACCTATATATGTATGTATGGATGAAACCATTGTATGCTTGTTGTTGGATATATGTTGGATATATATATATGTTGCATATGGACTTTTGAGTTGGTATGTATATGTGTTGGATGATCATATCCATATGGCAGGGATATGTATGCTTGTTGAAAGTATTTTCAAATGTATATATATATATCTGTGAAATTGATTGAATTTAAGAAAAAACAGGGGCAGTACAGGCACTTTGCCGTCCGCTGGCAGACGGCAAAGTTCTTTGCCGTCTGCCAGCAGATGGCAAAGCTGCCACGTGGCAGCTACCTGTGCAACCTGGGGGGCACTGGGCTGGCCTATGTGGTTGCTTTGCCGTCTGCTGGCAGACGGCAAAGAACTTTGCATCTTTGCCGTCAGCCAGCAGACGGCAAAGCACGCCGTTAACCCCTTAACGGACCTAACCAGCCACGTGTGCCGTCCATGCCCTTTGCCGTCTGCTGGCAGACGGCAAAGTGGCCTTTACCGGAGCTTGTTCAGCCGGATGTGGTGCCGTCTGCTGGCTTACGGCAAAGACCTTTGCCGTCCGCAATGCATGCCTTTGCCGTCAGCCATGGCAGACGGCAAAGTTGCTGATTCCAGTAGTGACAATGCTATGAAGAACATGTACAATGAGATTCCTGCTGCACATGTGAAGTCTCACAGGCTAGGATCCATTTACTTCCTCCAGGCTGGCCTACGCACTATCAACACCATCTTGAGGCATACCTTGATGCCTAAGTCTGGAGATGAGAAGATGATTCGAGGCTATTCCATCAACATGCTGCTCCATCTAGATCAACATACAAGATTTAGAGTGATGGATCTGATAGTGGAGACTGTGAAGAGGGTTGCTGCTGATCAGAAGCGTTCATGCTGCTATGCACCCTATATCCAGATGCTTATCAACTCCAAGCTAGAGAAGCACATCTTTGCTCTTGATAGACCACATTTACCACTACTGCCAGATCTAGAAGATAACGTTGTGGTGATGAACCCAGATCATCCCACTTCAGCTATAGCACAGGCACATGCAGAGGCAGGCAGAGACTCTAGTTCTCTGGTGCCCAGGTCTAGGAATGAGCAGATGGATCTCCTACTTAGCTCTGTGCCAAGCATGCAGAAGGACATCAGCGAGATATTGAAGAACCAGGCGATCCTCTCGAGGATTGTTGACAACAAATTTCACACTCTCAACAACAAGGTGGATGGGCTGACTAAGACGGTTGATGAGCTCAAGAAGGAAGTTGACGCAGTTCCTAGCCCTCATTCTACAGATGATGATGATGATGATGATGATGATGATGAGGATCATGCACCTCTCAGGCCTAGCACTCAGTTCACTACTCAGGCTAGATCAACTATAGTGTCAGCTCCAGAGTTGCGTCCTTCTTCATCAGCACCTGCTACAGCTTCTTCAGCTCCATCAGCTCCTCCAGTTCCTCTAGTTGCTACTCCGACTCCGTCCATGACGTCTGCTGACATCTTCGCTGATGCCGTTCTCTCAACTCCTTCATCGACCACCGGAGGAGATCAGCCCCAGAAGAACGATTAGCTATATACCTTTGAACTTTTTGGTAACTTGTTGCCAAAGGGGGAGAAGATGTATATAGATCTTTAGGCTTCGAGAGAGAGAGAGAGTGTTGGTTTTTATCGCTTTTCAAAACATTTGATATCTTTTGGTTTGGATGTGTTAAACTTTGTTGGTGTTTGATCATACACTTGATGTGTATCATTACTATTTCCTATCATTGTGATGCTTATGAAATGATCATTCACCTTTGCTTGATTGTGTTGTGCTAGGATATTCATTCATATTATTCTCGCACACCACCAAGTTGTATGTGACATGAAAGAGTGCCCCATGTACCTAATCGATTGTGCATTTGCATTCAAAGGCAAATTTAAAATAATGCACAAATTTAGGGGTAGCTCTTGCTTGTCACATACTTCTCAAAGCGACGATTATATTCATTGATTATATCATATGTTGAAGCTTTGATCTATATGTTGTCATCAACTACCAAAAAGGGGGAGATTGAAAGCACATTTGCTCCCTTGGTGGTTTTGGTAATTAATAACAACATATATGTCATTGAACTAATGTTTTCCACTAAGTATATTTCAAGAAAAGTTCAATGATAGGGATGGCAAAAGGATTGTGGAGAAAACCCCAAGATGCAAGGAAATGGATTGGCAAAGCTTCAAGCAGGAGGACTCTACATTTTACTTTGTGAGAAATCACTTTGAGTCCATAGGCATGCCAATACGATTAAAAGGGGGTAAGGTACTGTTGGTGAACAAGATGCTCCACGTGCGCAAGTGATAGTCACCAAAAACACACACAAACTCTTCCACAAAAGTCTGTCCAAGCCATTCATGAAAATCGGTGCAACCAACAATTCCCACTCGGTGCCACCGATTCCCAAACTCAGACAGACCCATGCCAAACCCTAGCCAGCAGGTGCAACCGATTCTGCATCGGTGCCACCGAGTTCATTTGCCAACTTTATGTTACCTCATTTCATAAAATCGGTCTTACCGAGTTTTTTGGATCGGCATCATCGAGTTGTGCAATCTGACCGTTGGTCACCTAATCGGTACCACCGAGAATTATGTATCGGTCTCACCGAGATTCAAAAGTTACTGCCTTTTGGTCACTTCGGTACCATCGAGTTTTATACTTCGGTGTCACCGAGTTGGTCACTTTAGGTGTAACGGTTGGATTTTTGGGATGCCTATATATACCCCTTCCCACCACCTACTCGAAATAGAAGCACTCAGAACTATTCCATACTTTCCCCATCATATTTTCTAAGAGAGAGCCACCTACTCATGTGTTGAGATCAAGCTATTCCATTCCTACCATATGAATCTTGATCTATAGCCTCCCCAAGTTGCTTTCCACCATATCAATCTCTTCCACCATAGCCAAATCTGCGAGAGAGTGATTGTTTGTTGAGGAGTCTATCATCTTGAAGCACAAGAGAAAGGAGTTCATCGACATTGCCGAGCCTATTACCTTTTGGAGGGTGGTGCCTCCTAGATTGGTTAGGTGTCGCTTGGGAGCCTCCTACTTCGTGTTGTGGAGTTGAACCAAGAAGTTTGTACGGGCAAGGAGATCGCCTACTTCGTGAAGATCTACCCATAGTGAGGCTAGTCCTTCGTGGACGGAAGCCGTTATGGAATGGTCAAGGTTGCTACTTCGTGGACCCTTATGGGTGGAGCCCTCCGTGGACTCTCGCGACCGTTACCCTCCGTGGGTTGAAGACTCCATAAACGTGGATGTACGATAGCACCACCTATCGGAACCACGGGAAAAATCTTCGTGTCTTCAAATTGCGTTTGATCTTCCTTCCTACCCTGTACTACATATGCTTGTTGTTACTTTCCACTACTATACTCTTAGACATGCATGTGTAGGGTATACTTGACTTGCTATCATTGCTAAAATCAGCCAACACTTAAAATTTGTAAAAGGTAGAATTTTTATTTGGTCAAGTAGTCTAATCACCCCCCTCTACACGTACTTTCGATCCTACACCCCTCCACCACCGGCAGTTTCTAGAAACCCTAGCCCGCCGCCGTCGCCATGACCTGGTCGTGGTCTGGGAAGGGGAAGCACGGCCATGAGGCCGGCTCATCCTCTGGTAGGCGCTGCTCCGGTCGCTCTAGGAGCCCACCACCACCACCACCACGGCCGCCGCCGCCGCCTGCTTTGTCCGCACCGGCCGCATTTGCAATTGGTCCGCCGGCCTCCCCGCAACGCATGCGCCCATACGTCGGCACAGAAATATGCCGGAGGTACTAGGAGACGGCCACGCCATTGCCGTGGGGAGATGCCCAACTCCCCAACAACTGTCACCTGTCCGCGGATCGGGTGCCAATCCCCCCGGTGCCGATGAGCGGCCGCACCCGCCGTGAGGAGATCGACCGACGTGGCGTGCGTCTACCTCCAGATCTCCTCAACGACCCAAGGTACGACGTCAACTCGCCGCTGTGGGATACGTGACTCCACGACGAGCATGACCTGCGGCGGCAGTCTTTTTTTGCCGGTCGTCCACCTAGCCCACGGCAACGACGTGCTGCTAGCCCGCCCCAAGTGCACGGTCGTAGGCTTGTCCGCGGCCTCACCCCGACACCATCTCCGTCCCCATCACCACCACCTCCGATGACCGAGGAGGAGGAGGCCGACTCATTAGGCGTGTCATGGAGGAATCCATGCGCACGCACGACGAGCGTCAATGGGCGGACATGGAGAGGGCGATGGCCCTCTCTGCGGCGGGCGACGTGGCCATCCCTGAGCTGGAGATGGCCGCCGTCGTCAAGGAGGAGGTGAAGGAGGAGGTGGCGGTGGAACCGCCCCTTGCGGCGTGGAACCCCCGGCTGGTGGGCCAGACGTGGGGGTGGCCGGCCACCACATCGGAGATGGCCGACGCGCTGGTTGTCCAACCGTGGGCACCCACGCCGCCGCGGTCACCCGAACCGGAGCAGGAGCCATGGGAGGACGTGTTGTAGGCACCGCAAGCGCCTCTAGCCTGGCAGGTGCCGCCAACCCACCTTTGGCAGCCACCTCCCTACGTCGACCTCACCAACGACGACGACGAGTAGGACGATGCTCCTAAAGACGGCGGCGGCTTCACCGGTGGGCGGCATTGTCTATATTTTATATGTGTTATATTTTTATCTGTGTTTTTATATTAGTTGCTACCGGCCTTGTGTATAATGCATGGCAGACTTATGAACTAGGGTGCCCTAGAACTATCGCCGGCCTCTGTGGTCGGCGTTAATGTTTAATTAAAGATAATGCATGGTGATGTGATGTGATGTGATATATGATGTGATTTGATGTTTAATTAAGCTAAAACTTGAATTTGAACTAACATTTGAATTATAAGCAACATGTTGAAAGAGGCCTAAGTTGATCCTATTTAATGCACTTAGCACCTTTGCATTGGAAGAGGCCTAAGTTGATCCTATGTTGTAATGATCTTGTTACCCTATGTTGAAGTGATCTAACAGGAAACAAAACAAAAATAGACTCCTACACCCTAACCCTAACCCTTTATTGCAAAAACCATTATTTTGTAGACAGTTCAGAATTTCAAAAATGAAAAATAAGTTCAGATCCTTCTTACTCACACTGAAATGGAGCTCTCGTGATTTATTTATTTTCATAAACTTAAACCCACTATCACTCTCTTTTCGAACTCTATACAACCCCATACGTGATAGCTCGTATGTGTGAAGGAGTTTTCATGGAAATGTCCATAAACCAAGATTTTTATTTTTTGCCATAACCATGTCACATGCAAAGGCATTGTTAGCAGGTTTTACATTTTTTTGAATTTTTTTGAATTTAGTTCTGCTCATTTGAACTTGGAAACGGTAGCTCATCTCAAAAGAAGGTTTTTCTTAAAAAAGTCCCTAAATCAGGTTTATATTTTTTAGGGTAACTATGTCTTATAAAACAACGAACAGGGAAGGTTTCATATTTTTTTGATTTTTTTTAATTAGTTAAGGTCATTTGAAAGTTGGTCAAACCTAACATAACCCTGCTGACCGGCTCCAAACCCCGCCGCATCTCTACAAACCCTAACGTCGAACTGCAGCCGTCCGATCATACCCTAGCGCCAAGAGAAAACCGTTGGATATGGTCTTCTAGAAGGATTTCCGAGGGGCAGGCTGCGTGCAGGCTCCGCGCCGTTGGATCACATGGACGGCTCTGCATCGTTGGATCGTTGGGTGATCATTGAGAGGTTGGTTCTGCTCGCCCACTCGTCCACGCAAAAAAAGCCCTGGTTGGTCCTTCGCTAGGCATTGACTGTCGAGGGAGGAGGCACCGCTCCGGCTCCCTGTCCTTATCCGTATACGGCTATTTAAGCTGGTGGCGTCCCCCAGCCCTACCTCATCCGCCTGCACCCTCTCTCCGCTGGTAGCCGAGCACTCCCCTCTCTGAGCCCATCAGCCATGCCACCACGTCGCCAGTACTACACAATCGAACACCGTCTCTTCCTTCTTTGGCAGGTCCAAATCCGGAGGCAAGCAAGGCTACCTCTGGAACTGGAGGGGGATTTCGAGGAGGGGTCGAAGATGGGGGAGGAGGATCCAGAGGAGGAGCCACGGGAGCCGGAGGAGGAGGAGGCGCCGCCGCAGGAGCCGGAGGAGGAGGCGCCGCCGGTCTACTATATGTGGCCCGACCAGGTGGCGATCCTCAACTCCATCCGCTCGGAATCAGCTGTGCAGGGCTGGCGTTTTCGTCAGCAGCAGATGGAGGCAGCGCAGGCGGCGCAGGTGGACCAGGATCCGGCGAAGGTGGATCAGGCTTCGGCGCAGGCGGATCAGGCCATCTCCGACGACGAAGACACGTAGTGCACTAGGTAGTACGTAGGATATATATTGCATGCTTTTGTATGGAACTAAACTATTTTATTTTTGTTGATGCTTCAAAAAAATATTGCATGCTTTTTGTACATGGAGGGAGTGACATATGGTCGGTAAAAAAGGTGGGCGAAGCCCGCACGTAGTACTGCACCCTAGCCTCAGTCTGTGGCGCCTGGAAGGTGGAGACGCGTGCGAGAAGAGAGGAACCAGCGGCAGCGACCGTCACTGCGTCCGTGGAGGCGCGCATCGGCGCATGCATAGCAGGCTTCTGTATCGTGGCAGCGCACGTCGATCGGTATGCCCTAGACTTTAATTGCCACGCTGAATTGAACCGACAGCAGCGACAGTCGCTGCGTCCGTGGCGGCTCACATGAAGGTTGCATCCGTGGTGGCGCGCATCGGCGCATGCAGGCAGGCTAGCTAGATCATGTCGCGCATGCATAGTAGGCTTGTCATGGCGGCGTGCATCAGCGCATGCACGCGGGAGTTTAATGCAACGGCCCAAACGAAACCACGACCCAATGGTCCAACCAGCGCCACCGTCCAACGGGCGACACAGTCCAGCGCAGCCCCACACGTCAGAATGGTCAAAGGAGGGCGAGACAGTCCAACGCGGCCCCGCTTGGCAGGTCCAACGGGCGACACAGTCCAGCCCGGCCCCACACGTCAGCAGTTAACGGTCAAACCATTGACCTGACGGCATCCTTCGTTGTGACCAATAGTGAGGGTTTCAGACTAGGGAGTGGGGAAAAGTGAGCAAAAGTTAAGGACGTGGGGATGAATGAGCACAACTAAGGAACCAGGGGCACAAGAATAGAAATCCCTTATATAAATATGCTCAAGGGGGGTTTCTTGCCTGACAATTCCGAAGATAGTACTTCTCTTCATCAGTGTCAATGATCATAACGTCGGAACCATCGTCTACCGAGAAGGAATAACACCGACAAATAAGAAGAAGGAACACATTCAATGTGATGCACAACCAAATGAATGATATGTCATGTGAATGTAATGAATTGACCTAATGCAACATTAATCCAAGTTAATTGAAGTGGAATCAAACCTTGTTCAAATTCCAACTCCAAATGTTATTTCATAAACTGCCCTAGTCATGAAATGTCCTAGTTGGTGATGTTAACTTGTTCAAACATGCATGAACATGGCATAAACAAATTCATTGTATTTTTTTGATCATTTTCATATATAAATTATTTTCATCCGAGTTATAGTTTATTTTCTATGTTTTTAGAAGTTTAAAATTTTTCTCAAAAATATAAATCATTTTCTGATTTGTATAAATTCCAGAAACATTTATTGCGTCATCCTGACGTCAGGATGATGTCAGCAAGTCAACGGGCCATCTGAAGTCAAACTCACCAGTGGGGCCCACTGGTCAGTGTCTCAGCTAATTAACAGGGAAAATTCGCATTAAGTTAGTCGTAACTAAACTAATTAGGAGGTTTGGGGCCCACAGTTAGTGGCTCATTAGCTAACAGAGATTAACTAATTTAATTAGGTGGTTAAACTAATTAAGTCAGGGGCTGGTCCCACCTGTCATTGACTCCCGGGGGTCAAATTCTGGCCAGCGGGGTCAAAGCCACCGGCGGTTCGACGCCGGCCACAGCAGACACGACGGAGGTCGTTGGAAACGCCACTCCAATGACCAAATAGGCAGCAGCGACTACGAGTGAAGTCCTGGGACTTGTCCACGTCGATTGGGACTAAGGGGAGGAGCTGGGATGGCGGCAAGCTCATCCGCGGCGGCCGGAGCACGGGGATGAGGCAGACGAGGCTATAGGGCACGGGCGAGCTGGCTCAAGGTTTCTACGGCCTCTATGGAGCTCTAGGAGCTCGTTTTAGAGCTCGGACACGTCGGTGGAGGACCACAGCATCGGCGGCGTCAAGCTCAGCGATGGCGAGCTTTGGCCATGGTGGGGGAGCAGCACCAGAGGTCGGGAGCGGAAGAATTAGAGGGGATGGGTAGAGATGCTCACGGCAAGTTGAACGGAGCTGACGGTAAGCTTCGGGGGGTTTGGTGGACGGCGAATCTGTGGTGGTGATCTCCGACGTCGCGTGGCTCAGCGAGGAGGATGTGCGAGTCGAGGCGGGGCTCATGGGTACGACGAGGAGGCTCGCGGGTGGCTCTGGGTGCGACAACGATGAGCGGCGGCGATGATCGTGCTCGGGCATGGCTCGTAGAGGGCGAGGAGAGAGCGAGGGGAGGAATGGGATGGCCGGCTCGATTGGGACGGCTACGTAGCGCATATCCGTGGCTTTGGTGAAGCAGGCAGGCAGGTGGACATGGCGGCCTCGCGCGGTGCCGTGCCGTGTCTCGCCTCTACCAGTAGGCAGAGGTTGAAGACGACTGTCAGACGCTAGGTGGGATGGGCCAGTTCTTATGGCCAGGTAACTTGGCCCAGGTAGGTACTTTTATTATTTTTTGTTTTTGTTTTCCATTTATTTATTCTCTGTTTTGATTTAGAAAAATACTAAATCATTTTGATAAATCTGAGAATTTTTATGGATGCAATCTGAATTATTCCATAGCCCCATGCAAAGTTTCAGAATTATTGGAGCATCCAAATTATATAATGCATTTAGTTGGTCCAATTCAAATACAATATGTGTTAATTCAAAATCCCAGATAGATAGGAAAAATGTTCATCACCTGTTGTTGGGGATATACCCCAGAGGATGACCTACCAGGGAGATAACCCGGCTACCAAGCGATGGATCATAACAAGGTCGTTGCACAAACTTTGAGGCACCTAGAGGCCCAAGATCAACGGGGCGGCTTGTCCAAGGAGGCCGGCTTATGGGCTGGACTTGGCACGTCGGCTTGACAGTGTCATCATGAACAACGTCATGTGCTTGGAAGATAAGGCAAGTAAAAGTAGATTGGGTCACGGGTCATAGTACGACCCGGACTCTATTGTAACCTTGGGTCTCAACCTCTACATATGAAGGTGTGCCCTTGAGATAGAAATGGCAAGTAAGAAAGAAACCCTCGAGAGCTAGGTTAGCGATTCCACACCCTTGTAATCGAGATCTTCATCAATCGGAGGGGCCAAACCTGGGTAAACTCTCATCCCTCGTCCCCAATCAACCCCGTTCAAGTCGCCACCTAGTTGCGATGGCCTCACACCTAAGTACTCGCACGAGGACATCTGCCATGACAAAAGCATGACAGCTGGCGCCCACCGTGGGGCCACCAAACAGTGGAGTTGAGTTCTTGGAGGGAGCTCTCCTAGGGTTCTGGGGATACGCGGTTGGTCAGATGACCAAGAGCCGCCATGGCAAACTCTACATCGATGACTCGGGCTGGGGCCCTGAGGCCGACTCAGTCGAGTACGGGTACTGGGTCCCTTTAGGCAAGATCCATGTCTTCATCGGCAAGATTAGTGCATCAAGACCCGAGCCGGACACCTGCACCGACATCGTTGAGCCGGCTCGGTGTGCTCAACCCGGCCGACGTCAAGCCGGCCGGCACCACGTCTTCATCGGCTTTACTCAAGGTGTCGATCTTGCAGATGACGCGGCAGATAGCAGAGACACGCTCGTCAACTCCAACGGTGAATCTTCGATGGGAGACATCGAGTCAATCTGTCCACTTTTTGATGGTAAGCTCAGAGGTTATTCAGGGGATGATACCACCAAGGAGTCCAGCGAGCCGCCTCGTCAAGCCGTCATTTTATGGTAGGAACAGCGGCGACCCATGTTTCAACAACGGCTGGTGTGACGATCGGCACTGGCCCAGTTTCAGGAACGATCGGGTCAAGCAGATCGCCGGCTCAAGCCATGGACGATCTGATGGCAGTGATTACAAAGCTCTTGGAGACACCGGTAACCGTGGAGAATCAGGAGGAACGCAACATGGTGCTAACCACGCTTCGCGGGGAGATGGCTAAAATCGAGGAGGAAATTGATGCTGAAAATACCCGTATGGCGGAGTTGCAGACTCACATCCATAGACAAGCTGAGCGCTTGAAAGCGGAAGCCTGGCGGATGGGCCTTTGTTGAGACACCTCTGATGCAGTCCACCAGAGGAGACATTTGAGCCGGCTTCCCCCTAATCTGGAGCCTACACGCTTGTTCGACACGCCTCAACCTACACTGTCGGCTGGTCAGCTGTGCTTGGATCAGCAGCATGAGTCGCCTCGCTAGACCCCGGCTCAATCACCACCTCGACGCTTGAAGACACCCCTAGGTCATTTTTCTAACCCTGTGGACAATATATTAGCGGCGACTCGTAACCTTGAAGCACTTCCCATCCAAGGTAACACCCCAATAGAGATTGAGTCCAGGAACTCCATCGAGATGTTAAAAACAGCGGTGACCCAGTAGGCGCAGTACTCTTACAGCCGAGATCGGATGCACACTATGCCTTATGCGAGCCGCAGCAAGAGCCGCCATGTGGAGTCCCCGGTAGTTTCTAGCAGCAAGCGCAGACAGCGGGCCCAGAATTCTCCAACCCGGCCAGTGTTATCAGATGCTCAGGCAGTCGTCGACGTGGCTCGAGCCATGTGACAAGCGGTGGGAGAAGCAGCGGCATCAAGGGCGGGTCAAGTCCCTCCCGCCAAGCCCCAGCCAGCGTCCGTGGGGGCTAGATTTGGCAGCAGAATGATTGGGATTCCCTGTCTAGCACCGGCTCTCCATAGTGAGCGCATGCCCAAGGATAAGGGTCCTCGCAAGGTTCCTAATTACACGGCTGATCTCAAGCCGACGGCATGGATCGAAAGCTATGAGTTAGCTATGGACATGCTTGACGTCAGTGATGCCTTATGCGCTAAATATTTGACCATGATGCTGGAAGGACCGACTCGCACATGGTTGAAGAATCTACCCCCCAATTCCATCAATACTTGGGCAGAGTTGAAGGAATGTTTTATCAAGAATTTTCAAGGCACTTGCAAGCGCCCGATGACGATTGTTGATTTGCAGCATTGCATCCAGGGTACGGATGAATCTGCCCATCATTGGACTCGTTGGGTCGCGGTGATTATTCACTCTTCTAATAGCATCACAACTGCCTACTCCGTCTTGATTTTAGAGAAAAATTGTCACTTCCAACCACTTGTTCAGAAGCAGGGGTGCCTCAAGCGAAAAGTTCAAGATATGGGAGATCTCATGGATGTTCTCACCAGATACGCCGAGTCAGACAACACAAAGGATCCTGGCTCTGATGAGGACAAGGCTGGTAAGAACAAGAAAAATGATAGTGGCAAGGGTCATTAGCAAAACCCTGGGCACAACGGAAATCATGGCAACCAAGGCAACAATGTTAAGCGCAAGCATTCCGAGGGCGGGTCATATTTTGTCGCCAACACCAATATTGGCTTCAAGAATTAGTGACGGAATAACAACCCTAGCAGGTCTTACAATGGGAATAAGTCGCGCAATTATGAGGAGGCACTTAAAGCTCCCGGTCCCAAGCATAGTTTCCTAGATAAGCCGACCACCCACTCGTGGGAAAATTGTTACATCATGCAAGAGTTCCGCAATCAGCCATTCCAGAGTCATCAAGGAGGCAATGGTGGTGGAAATCCGGGTCATCCTGGCCCTGGCGGGTCTCATGCCGGCCTGTCTGGCGGCTTTGCAGGATCAGGTTTCCACGCGCCAGGCGGCTCAGGAGCTGGTTTCCAGCATCACAACAATAATGGCAAGAATGTGAGGAAGGAGATCCAGCTTATGCTGAGTCAGCTTGTGCAGCAGAAGAGTTGAAGTTTTATGCAGCTAATGTTGACCCGACGAATATGACGCCCCACAAGAAGCCCACCACATAGTCTGAACCGCTGCTCAAATTCAAGCCGTCCGAGGATACTAACAAATCGACTTTACCCCGAGCGACTCGCCCCAACAGTTCACTATTGGGACTGGCCTGGACCCTAAATAGGAAAGCGCGCTCATCGTGTTCATCCGTGAGAATCGGGACATCTTCGCATGGAAACCTTCTGACATGCCTGGAGTACCGAGAGAATTCGCTGAGCACCACCTTAATGTGGATCCAAAGATGAAACCCGTGTGGCAATACCTCCGTCGTTTTAATGAGGAGAGACGAAAGGATACATTGGATAACCTTCGGGTGTACAAGATGAAGCTTAACCCGACCAAATGTGTCTTTGATGTTCCTACAGGCAAATTACTGGGATTCCTGGTTTCCGAGTGTGGTATTGAGGCCAATCCGGATAAGATCAAAGCAGTAACCTCGCTTGCCAAGCCCGCCAACATCAATGAGGTTCAGCGCATCGCAGGTCGCATAGTGGCCTTAAGCCGGTTTATAAGCCGCTTGGGTGAAAAGGAGATTCCTTTGTACCAGTTATTGAAAAAGACAGACAACTTCGTCTGGACTGATGCTGCAAACGAAGCTTTTGAAGCCCTTAAGAAGCAGTTGGTCGAGCCACCCGTTCTTGCCGCCCCGATTGCCAAAGAGCCTATGCTCATGTACATTCTTGCAAATAACAAGGCAGTAAGTGTAGCCGTTGTTGTCGAGCACAAGGAGGTAGGGAAGGAGTATCCAATACAGCGGGCTGTTTATTATGTCAGCGAGGTTTTGACCTTATCAAAACAGCGGTACCCACATTGGCAGAAGTAAGTTTTCGGCGTCTTCATGGCCAGTCATAAACTAAAGCACTATTTCCAAGAGCATCAAATTACCATGGTCAGTTCAGCTCCTCTTGGAGATATTATACAAAATCGGGAGGCTACTGGCCGGATTGCTAAATGGGCGATCGAGCTTGGTCCCCACCAGGTGAAGTATGTACCCCGAACAGCCATCAAATCTCAGGCATTGGTGGACTTCATTAATGATTGGACAAAATTACAAATCCTCGAGGAAAGGCCAGATAACACGTACTGGACAATACACTTTGATGGCTCCAGACAGTTGGAGGGCTCGGGGGCTGGAGTTATTTTATCTTCCCCGCGAGGTGACAATTTTTGTTATGTCTTACGGCTTATGTTCCCTTGTACTAACAATGCAGCTGAGTATGAGGCTCTCCTACATGGGCTCCAAATGACTAAGGAAATGAACCTAAGTCAGGACAGATGTTTAGGCGACTCTGATTTGGTGGCTCAGCAAGTATCCGGAACTTGAGACTCAAAAGACCCCCTGATGGCAGCTTATAAGCGAGCAGTCAGTGACAGCGCAAGTTATTTTTAGGGTTATTAGGTTGATCATATTGATTGCCGGCTCAATGAGGCGGCAGACGTCCTATCACGGCTTGGCTCCCAGTGTAAGCCGGTTTCCTTCCAATGTGTTCCTTGATGTGCTTCATAACCCTTCCGTCAAATTACCATCAGAGGAGGACATAACTATTCCTGACCCGGAGGCACACTTAGTGGTGTCTCTTCATGCTATTCCTGATTGGACAGTACCATATTTGGCTTATCTCACTCGTGGCGAGCTCTCGGATGAGGAAATCATCGCCCGACAGATCATCAGGCGTTCCAAGTCTATGGCTATTGTTCATGGCGAATTACACCATCGAAGTAGCACTGGCGTGTTTCAACGATGTGTTTCCCCTGAGGAAGGCCAAGAGATTCTCAATGAAATCTATGCAGGAGACTGTGGTCATCATGCCGGATCACAGTACCTAGTGGCAAAGGCTTTTCAGCATGGTTTTTATTGGCTTACAGCTCACGCAGATGCCGATGATATTGTGCGAATATGTGACAGTTGCCAAAAATTTGCTTGACACGCTCATCTGCAGGCTCAAGAGTTACAGATGATTCCAATAACTTGGCCGATTATAGTCTAGGGGCTTGACATCGTAGGCCCATTCAAGTCGTCTTCTGACAAGAAGACTCACCTCCTGGTGGCAGTTGATAAATTCACCAAGTGGGTTGAAGCAGAGCATATCAGCAATTGTGACACTGAGACAGCAGTCAAGTTCTTGAAAAAGCTGATTTTTTGTTTTGGCTATCCACATAGCATTATCACTGACAATGGCACCAATTTATCCAAGGGAGCAATGGAGCAGTTTTGTCAACGCAAGCACATCCGGCTTGATTTAGCCTCGGTTGCACATCCACAGTCTAACGGACAGGATGAGCGAGCTAATCAGGAGATATTACGAGGCATCAAGCCCTGGCTCATGGTTCCGTTACAACGAACCCCTGGATGTTGGGTCGAGGAACTCCCCGCGGTCCTTTGGAGCATACGAACTACTCCCAACAGATCCACAGGGTGCATACCGTTCTTTCTGGTTGATGGAGCAGAGGCTGTGTTGCCTAGCAATATTCGCCACGACTCCCCCTGGGTTACTGCATATGTTGAAGCAGACAACGAACAGGCGCGTCAAGATTCCTTGGATACCTTAGAGGAAGAGCGTGACTTGGCAGCAACTCGGTCAGCCATATATCAGCAAGACCTACATCGCAATCACAATCGTAGAGTTCGCAGCCGAACTTTCCAAGAAGGCGACTTAGTGCTTCGTTTGATTCAAGGCCAAACAGGAATGCATAAGCTTTCACCACCTTGGGAAGGGCCTTTTGTCATCAGCAAGAACCTCAACAATGGGTCATATTACCTGATTGACATACGTGAAGGACCATACACCTATGAAGAGGAAACCACTCGGCCATGGAACATTGCTCATCTTCAGCCTTATAATACCTAGAGCCACAGGCTCCAAATCAATTTACATACCTATGTATCTACCTTTTGTGTTCAATATAATAAAGCCGGCACCCCCGAAACTGGTGTCTCTATCGTTTCATCTCAAAAAATTGTGCATGAGTCTTTATTCTTTGAACATAAGTCACTTGGGGGCTCTTGACTCAACGAGTTAGCCGTTAATATCCCTCTTGACCCGACTAAAAAGCCATTACAAACTTGGTTAAACCTGCCTGTTTGCAAGATGCTACTCCGAAAAGGTGACCCCATGTACTCTCAATAATTCAATACAAATGGACCCTGACCTTATCCAGTTTAAAACACTGGCTTGAGTCACGTGATAACCGGCTTACAGAAAGCGAGGATAAACCATGGGCTATCACGCTAGCTTCATTGAAGCAAGACTTGAGCCTCAAAAGCCGGTCTCAATGCTGAGCCTTAAAGGCTGGCTTATTAATTTTTTGCACTTTACTTTTGCAAATTTATATCTCTTCCTATATATATATATATATATATATATGTCCTAATTCACAGGTACAAATTTTGTCTTCTTTTTACCGGGTCAACATTAGACATCCGGGTTATGACACTGGATCATACAATGACCAATTATTTTATTTGATAAATCCATCAAGACTAATTCGAATTGCCATGGATGATCTCATCCTGTCGGCTAGTAATATACAGAAGAAAGACGACTCATTAGATAAAAGGAGTTGCTATGCAAAGCAAACCCATTGATAAGTTGCCACAAAAATATAACAAGTCGATAAAGTATTACGTGCACGATGGCACAACAGACGGATCAATTTTGCTACTCCTATTACAGGCTCATATCAGAAGCCACAAAAATATCAGATGTTTTTTGACACAGACCAAAGAACTACTCCTGCATGCTGGCTTGTCCGTCCTTCACTGTAGCATCCTTATGCTGGCCTTCTATGCCTGTGGCTTCTGGAAACGCCTGAGCCGGCTAATCTTTTTGGGTTTGGAGGTCCCTTTGAATCCACTGGATTGTGATCAGAGCTTTGAATTTTGAGTCACCAGGTACGATAACAGATGAGTTAACATCAGAAGCAAAAGTTTGCTTACGGCGAGGAGGCACAAGTCCAAAGGGTTTGTCCTTCGGCGGGTTTATGCGCTTATTCTCCAATGAATAGGTGGGTTGATACTTCACTAGATCCAGCTCATCAGCAATGAGAGTTGACAGCGAGTGGGTCTCCTTTACGCATTTCGCATAGTATTCCTCCGAAAACTCTAAGCCGTCAATTCTAAATTCCGAAAACCTGCCTTGCATTGCCACAACATCCAACTCAGGCAAATATGCCTTTGCGCGAGCAAGTGCCATATTCGCTCCAATACAAGCCGCTGATCTCCTGAACTCTTCAACCCATTGAGGGATGGTAGACAGCTGATTTAGCATGTCTTTGAGACTTTTAGGGGGCTGCTCAAGATTTTTTACTGCCATTATGGCAAAAACGGATCCCGTGAACATCTGCTCCACATATGTGAAGATCGCCTTCAGCTTGACTATTGGCCCTTGCAAGAGCTTGTGACTTTTTCGTCCCGCACAAAGAAGACAAGAATGAACATAAACCGGCAAATGTGATGACCCGAAATATAACAGTGGAGAGATAAAAAATTGTACCAAAGATGGCAGCAGTCATGTCAGTAATTTGCTTCTTCGGTGTCTTCAATTCATCAGTCACAGGCCCATGCTTATTTCGGCATCTTCGGCACGCTTCAATAAGGCGGCTCTTTCTTTGTGAAAATTTTCCTTGGCTTGATCCAGGAGATCATTTGCTTGGTGCGCAGAACCTCGCAGATCAGCTGCCAAAAGTTCTGCATGAGTCTTGAGCTTTTTCTCTTGTTTGAGCCGCCTCTGTAAGTCGGCTGCAATGGACTCGGTTTCATTCAATGATTCCTGCATATACAAAGCATGAGAGCAAGTATACAAGCCCTGAGCCGCCGTAGGCAGACGACCCGGCCCTTGGGGCTACAACATTCAAAAATTGGTTTATCTTAGAAGTCCCATGTAGTTGCAAGCAATCCACATGGCACTTGGGGGGTAATGTAAGTTACTTCTCTTCTAAACAACACGAAGACCCGGTTATCTCAAAGAGATAAGTCAGCCCTTGGGGGTTGCAGGTTCTATTTTACACATTAAAGATAACACATATTTCCCTACAAGAAAGACCCGGCTATCTCAAAGAGATAAGCTGGCCCTTGGGGGCTAAAGGTGGCATTTTTTATCTTCAGGTAATTCGAAAAGTACCGGCCCATTATTATCATAATAACCCGGCCCTTGGGGGCAACGATTGGTTCTTGAGGCTACAATAAAGACCCAACTTACAACTTATTATACTAAGCTGGCCCTTGGGGGCTACAAGAGTATGCATGATGAATGGCAAAGGATAAAAGTTTTACCTCATATTTTCGCTTCAAAGTATTGACCAAGTTCATCTCAATGTCCCGGCTCTTAGACAGCCAGGTCAGATATTGTTGATACACGCCGTCAGTATCACGAGCAAAAAACTCCGGAAGCTCCAGCTTGGCTTTTCCTTTCTCCAGCATCTCCGGCTCATTTTTGGTTAGAAGCTTAGCCAAAACAGTTGAAGTCCCAGGAGCTTGGAAAGCTTCTCTAGTGATGGCTACTTCTATATTGTCCAAGGCGGCTGATGGGGAGGCACTATCCACATTACGCACAGGACTTGAAGGATGAGGAGGTCTTGATGGTTGAAAGGCCGGGTCATTTGACACACCTTGATCTTGAGTCGCCGTTTCCATAACTACTGGCTCCTCAACATGGGCCATCTCTTCGTCATGAGCCGGCTCAGACCCCAAGTCTGGAGTATGTCAGCTAGTGGACTCAGTATGAGTCGCCACTTCATCCGGTGATGGATTTTGAATATTGGGATTCACAACATCAGAGGAAGACCCGCCCACCTTTTTCTTCATGAAGGCCTTAGCTCTGCAATCATAAAAACAAAGTTTTGGGTTAACAAAAAAAGTGATGGCAAAGTAAAGTCAAACCGGCTTACTGATATAACTTACCCACGATTTATGGTGAAGGCAGGGAGTTGGACTATGGACGACTCGCCATAAGAAGGCGGCGTTTCCTGGTAATTTGAATCAGAAGGGTTGAGCGGTTGTTTAAAAAGTCTGTCTCAAGGACGAGATGGAGTTGGACTGTGTGGCACCTCAACTCGCTGCTTGTGAGGGACCGACTCAAGAAAAAGGCCGACGGATAACTCCACGGAGCTGCTCCGGGTCTTGCGCTTTGATGTGCCGGCATGTTGAGTTTTCTTCAAAAGAAAGTTCGGATCTAAGTAAGCGTCTGGATGCGAAAACTTAACCTTCCTGATGGCTTGTCTTGTCCTCTTCGGGATATAGGTTTCTGATGAGTTGGAGGAAATTGAAATTACCTCAACATTGCCGGCTTGACTAGCTTCGTTGTTATCCTGAAAGGTGGATGCGTCAGCAAGGTCAACAAACAGTTGGCCAAGGGAATCAAGTTCTACCTCAGAATCTTCTCCCGAATCATTTTCATCCACCGGGTCATCAGCCGTCTTAGTCTGAGATTGGGCAACGGTTTTTCCTCTGTCTTTCCACTAGTCAGAGCCTGCCTATAAGAAAAAATACAAGCCGGAAAATAAGTACGATGAGTAAGAAGATTTTGACAGGAAAATTAAACAAAGTTCACAAAATGCATACCGGGGGAACCGGGTTAGTCAAGCAAAATGGAGCTAACCCGGTCATGCTGCATTTCTCTTTTGAGTCGCCAAAGAATTTCTTGGTGGCTTTATTGATCTCATTTTCAGACAAGTCTTCTTCGCCAAAGCGTTGCACATCTATTGACTCGCCAATATAGTTACACATCAAGTCACCTCTTAAGCTGAGGGGCTGGATCCACCAACCTATCCAACACCGGATCAAGTCGATCCCGGTGAGACCATGAGCAATTAAGGCTCTCAATCTCAAGAATATGGGTGCCATCAGTTTCTTCTCTTCTTCACCTGGCCAACCCGGGAATTCACTCGCAGCGTTAAGACGCTCCAATCTGTAACCCGGCTGGGGGTTCTGACCGTCTAGGGCAGTACACTTACAATAAAACCAAGTTGCATTCCTACCTTTAGGATGACCCGCCAGTTTTGATTTAGGAAAGGCACTATTCTTCATTTTCGGAACAGAAATGGAACCAAGTTCTACACTTGGGCCATTCTTCACTTCAGTTTGATGATTGATATAAAAGAATTGTCTAAAAATGGTGACAGTGGGCTCAATTTGGAGCTATACTTCACAAAGAACTGGAAACTGGCAGATGTTGGTCATCGAGTTAGGGCCAATATCTTGTGGCCTGAGATGGAAGAAATGAAGCAGGTCTCTAAAGAATTTTGACCCGAGCGGCCGAAAACCCGTGTGTAGATGATCTGCAAAGACAACAACTTCTCCTTGTTCACGCTGAGGAGTACTCTCCTCATCAGGTGCTCGCCACTCGATCTCTTCTTGAGCCAGCAAGAGTGCTCGGCTCATGAGGTCCTCCAATGTAAGCACTGGCACTTTGGATCTGATCCAGCCGCGGGCTTTGGTGGTCTTGGGAGCCATTGCGATTTATACAGCTCACTACAAAGGTGAAAATGAAAAATAATAAGCTGGTGTAAGTTTGAGCTGCCTATGGGAGTATAATTCGCAGACAGAAACAAACTGATAAGCCAGCTAATGAACCGGGTTGCATGTCGACAGCTCAAGGTGCAGAGATGAGCTGGTGTTCCACTAATAAGCCGGCTAATAGTCGACACAGGTACTAAAGGACTTGGTAAAAAAAGTCGTATGAGCAAACAACTTTCTACGAAGACAGGAGAACAGAAGGATCTAAAAAATAGAAGAAAAGGAAGGTAGACGCCCTAAGCAGTGGCAGAGGAACCGGAGGTGTAATGTTCACACAGTTTCTATGAGAAGGATTAAACAGACCTACTCTATTACAAGAAATGATGCGGATCTAAGAGTATGTGCTATAGTGGAATCCTGTAGGAAATTAAATGCTGCATCTATCGATTTACATGGTTTCTAATGGAGCTTTGACAAACTGTCAAAAATATGGAAAAAAACCTAATGATAAGAGTGGCATTTACCGGATCCGAGATAAAGGAAGCGTTGAGGGCTTGTGTTCTCAGGAGGAGGCCGCGTCCGATGCAAGTGGAGTCCGACGACGACAATGGCGGGGATGTTGCGGTTGCAAGATGAACTCTGGCAAGCTCGGGTCTTTCAGGTCGAAGGAGAGAGGAGGAAGAAGGTAAAAGGTAAGTTTGAGGTCCTCGGGGTCTATTTATAAGGAGGTAGGAGCTCGAAGCGGCGCAGTGGAAAAATGAAACGGTTGCAGTAATTTTTGGTTGGGAAGACGCCTAGATTCTCGTGCCAGATTGGATTTGATGTTCGTTTAAAAAGATTCGCTATAATGATGCGCTGACATCAGGGGATCGCGGGGTGACGTCCTGATGCTGTCGTTGAAAATAAAAAAAGACCAAAGTCTGAGAGAAGAGGAAAATGATCCGGCACAACATTAACCCGGACGAATATTCAACGACAACGAGAGAAACACCGGCGTTAGCCAAAGCTCAAAGTTTTAACTTCAAGATTGAGGTTTTCCTTTCGTTTTCAGGATATAGTTTAACATGGGTGAACCCAAGCTAAACTGGGGGCTAATGTTGGGGATATACCCCACAGGATGACCCTCCATGGAGATAACCTGTCTACCAAGAGGTGGATCATAACAAGGTCGTTGCACAAACTTTGAGGCGCCTAGAGGCCCAAGAACAAGGGGGTGGCTTGTCCAAGGAGGGCGGCTCATGGGCCGGACTTGGCAGGCCAGCTTGATGGTCTCATCATGAAGAACGTCATGTGCTTGGAAGATAAGGCAAGTAAAAGTAGATTGGGTCACGGGCCGTAGAATGACCCGGACTCTATTGTAACCTTGGGTCTCAACCTATATATATATAAAGGTGTGCCCTTGAGATATAAAGGGCAAGTAAGAAAGAAACCCTCGAGAGCTAGGTTAGCGATTCTGCACCCTTGTAATCTAGATCTTCATGAATATACAAAAAGCAGGACGTAGGCTTTTACCTCCATCGGAGGGGCCGAGCCTGGGTAAACTCTCGTCCCTCGTTCCCAATCAACCCCGTTCAAGTCGCCACCTAGTTGCGATGGCCTCACACCTAAGTTCTCGCATGAGGACATCTGCCATGACAAAACCACAACACATGTGGTTGATGTTTCCACCTTTTTCCAGAAATGATGAACATTTTTTAAGGCCATTTTGAAATCATTGAAAATTATTTTAGTGGAACCTAATTGAAATTCATTTGGTACTAGGGTTTATAAATCCACATTTCAATTTAATTTGAATTTAACATGATGCTTAATGAAATGCCAAGCAATGACTAGGTAGGGCTATGACAGTCACTGCCGCTAGGGTCATATTGGTGTAAAGCACACGAAGAAACTCCATGCTGATAGATCTTTGGACTCACTCAATTTTGAATCGCTTGAGACATGTGAACAATACCTCATGGGCAAGATGACTAAGTCCCCGTTTTCTGGTACGATGGAGCGGGCAAGTGACTTGTTGGAAATAATACATACTGATGTATGTAGTCCAATGAGTGTTGAAGCACGCGATGGATATCGTTATTTTCTTACCTTCACAGATGATTTGAGCATATACGGTATATTTACTTGATGAAACACAAGTCTGAAATTTTGAAAGGTTCAAGCAATTTCAGAGTGAAGTTGGAGATCATCGTGACAAGAAGATAAAATGACTACAATACAATCGTGGAGGTGAATATCTGAGTTACGAGTTTGGTATGCAATTTAAGACAATGTGGAAATTGTTTCACAACTCACACCATAGCATAATGGTGTGTCCGAACGTAATAATCATACTCTGTTGGATATGTTGCGTTCTATGATGTCCCTTACCGGCATGCCACTATCATTTTGGGGTTATGCATGACAGACAGTTGCATTCACTTTAAATAGGGCACCTTCTAAACCGGTTGAGACGACACCATATGAATTATGGTTTGGTAAGAAATCTAAGCTGTCGTTCTTAAAGTTTGGGGCTATGACGCTTACGTCAAGAGGCTTCAGCCTGATAAGCTCGAACCTAAAGTGGAGAAGTGTGTTTTCACAGGATACCCAAAGGAAACTATTAGGTATACTTTCTATCTCAGATCCGAAGGCAAGGTCTTTGTTGCTAAGAATGGATCCTTTCTAATGAAGGAGTTTCTCTTGAAAGAATTGAGTGGGAGGAAGGTGGAACTTGATGAGGTTAACGAACCTTCACTTCAATTTAGAGAGTACCGCATCATAGAAAGATGTTCCTGTGATGCCTACACCAGTTGAAGAGGAAGCTAATGATGATGATCATGAAGTTTCGGATCAAGTCACTACCGAACCTCGTAGGTCGACAAGGACACATACTGCCCCTGAGTGGTATGGTAATCCCGTCTTGGAGGTCATGTTGTTAGACAATGTTGAACCTACGAGCTATGAGGCAGCGATGGTGGGCCCGGATTCCGACAAATGGCTAGAGGCCATGAAATCCAAGATAGGATCCATGTATGAAAACGAAGTACGGACTTTGGAGGACTTACCCGATGACCGGCAGGCCATTGAGTACAAATGGATCTATAAGAAGAAGACAGACGCTGATGGTAATGTCACCATCTGTAAAGCTCGACTGGTCACAAAGAAGTTTTCGACAAGTTCAAGGAGTTGACTACGATGAGACTTCCTCACCAGTAGCGATGCTAAAGTCTGTTGGAATTATGTTAAAACTTACTACATTTTTCGGTTATGAAATCTGGCAGACGAATGTCAAAAACAACGTTTCCTTTATGGTTTCCTTAAGGAAAGGTTGTATGTGATACAACCGGAAGGTTTTGTCGATCCTAAGGGTGCTAAAAGGTATGCAAGCTCCAGCGAACCTTCTATGGACTGGCGCAAGCATCCCGGACTTGGAATATATGCTTTGATGAGGTGATCAAAGCTTCTGGGTTTATACAAAGTTTATGAAGAAACTTGTATTTACAAGAAAGTGAGTGGGAGCTCTATAGCATTTCTGATAAGTATATGTGGATGACATATTTTTGATTGGAAATGATGTAGAATTTCTGGAAAGCATAAAGGGTTGTTTGAAAGGAGTTTTTTCAAAGGAAGGCTGTCACAGCCCTAGTTTCTTAATGCTTGCCAATGCATTCATGCATGCATTTTAATTTCAAATGAAATTCAAATGAGGATTTGATCAAGCCTCATTATTCAAATTTTTGTCAAAAGGCAATATAAAAATTGCTTCAAATAGTTCCAAGAAAATGTCCATGGTATTCCAATAAAATATTGTACTTAGGTAAAAATACCAACCAATATTTTGGAGTAACAAAAACATTTTATATTGGGCATTTGAGTTAATAAAACAGTAAATGCATTGGATTTATATTTATTATATATAAAATATAAGTTCAAAAATGCTGAAACTTCTTATGTGGCCCTAGTTATTTATACCTAGCCCACATGACAATTTTCTGGATTTATACAAATGGCTAGCTATTTTATTTTGAGCCAAAACAAATGTCAAAAAAAAATAGAAAACGGATAAAAGGAAAAAGGCCAGGGGACTTACCTGGGCCTCCCTGTAGCAGAAGTGGCCCGGCCCAAGGGCAGGCTCGTCTTCTACCTCTGCCAGTAGGCATAGGCGAAACAGAGCACGGCCAGCGCCTGCGCGAGCTCCTGCTTCGTCGTGTCGAGCCCCCGGCATCCCTATCCAACGCCGTGGAGCTCTCTCTCTCTCTCTCCCGAACTCATTTCCCCCCTGCTGCTCTCTCCCTCTCCCCTACTCTCTCCCGCACCAACCAAGCGCCGCCGCCGCCGTCGCACGCAGCCACGCGACCACCGGCCAGTCCTCGCCCCCCTGACCTGTCCAGAAGCACCTTGCGCTCCTCCTCGAGCTCAAGCCGACGGATTCGAGGCTAGAGGCCGTCCAACACCGCCGTTCCGGTCATCTTCAACCTCCGGACCCGCCGGACTCCATCGTCGATTCGCCGGCTACCGGTCGTCCCCGAGCTCACCGACCCGCCCATCGACCCCGTCGTGAGCTCCTCGTCCGTTTCCCTCTCTCCCCGGTCCTTCCCGCGTCCTCTAGGCTGTAGCGCCACCGCGGCCGAGCTCCGGCCGCCGCGGACGTACTCGCCGTCGTCGTTTTGGGCCACCCCAAAGCCAGCCACCGCCACCAATCGAAGCGCGCGAGCGCCAGGAGCACTCCGGTGCCAGCAGCGCATCCGGAGGTGCTCTGTAGCGCCGTCCCGACCATCTCCGGCGATCTTCCGTCGCGGGTTTGGTCGCCGGCGGCCTAACTCCGCCCAGTGCCAATGTGGACTGGCCATTAGGGCCTAATCCACCACTAATTAAGCCCCTGAGCCACTGACCAGTGGGCCCTGGGGTGGGTCAAACCCCTGGTCAGCACGGGGTTTAACCCTGGGTCACTGACCAGTGGGCCCCACTGGCCAGGTTTGACCTAGACCCGGGGTTGTTGACCTGCTGAAGTCATGATGACGTCAGGCTGACGTAATTAATCATTTTTGGAATAAAAGATAATTCAGAAAATTCCAGAAAATGATATAAACTTCTAAAAATCATAGAAAATAATCTGTAACTCAGATTGAAACAATTTATATATGAAAAATTATCAGAAAAATCCAATGAATCTGATGGTGGCATTTTCATGCATGTTAGAGAAAGCTAAATAGGCAAACCTGGACATTTTGTTCCAAACACAATATGTAACCTCACACATGGAGTTGAATTTGAACCTTGGGTTCAAACCATCTTCATTTAACATGTTGATAGATGCATTAGATCAAACCAGCAACATATTGCCATGACATTATCATGCATCATTGTGAAGCGTTTGCCGTGCTTAATTTGTACCTTGTTTGATCTTGTCGACAGACTTGCGAGACGTAGTTATCGACGACATCGAAGAACAGCTGAGTTCTTCCGATAAACAGGCAAGCAACCCCCCTTGAGCATATTCGATACAATCCCACTCTCTCGCTCTTGCTCTCATTTCAATGCATTATTTCAATGCGATTCAACTGCTACTTGTGTTGCGATAGATGAACCCACTCCTTTGCATGACCTGTCATTGTGACAGAAAATAGCTGAACCAAGCAACCTAGCATACCTGGTAGATTCTTGAGCCATGTTGTGCTATCACCCTGTTATGCTTTGATATGCTTAGAATTGTGTCAGGTCTGATTCATCGGGGTGATGAACCGGAGTGAAACGATTGTGTCCTGATGATGAAGGTTAAGTGTTGAACCTATTTTGGTAAAGGTAGCGATGAGAGGCCATGTAGGAGTACATGGTGGGTTGTCTCATTGAAGCCGCTCATAGGAACTGAGTTATGTGTTTGTGTTCCAAGACTAGATACTACCGCACATTGGGCTCCGGTAACTCGAGCTCTCTCGGCCTATTAACCTACCATGTTCTCTGCCCAGGAGTCGCACTAGTTTGAAACGTTGATAGGATGTGGCCGGGCCTGCGAAGTGAATGAACGGCCCAACCGGGACCGGCTTGGGGCCCTGTACACAACTTCTCAGTTCAAATCGTGAAACACGGCCGGATTCTCGATTGTGGTGACCAACTCAGTTAGGCGACTATCATGGGCTAGAGTCATTGTAAGTTAACATCCGTGGCCGAGTCCCTCGCTGGGCTTCTGCTTGAAGGTTGCCGAGGTGCCTTTTTACGTGCACATGGCGATAAGTGGCGGGAGCATGTGTGACGAAGTACACCCCTGCAGGGTAATCTATCTATTCGAATAGCTGCGTACGCAGATATGGACTACTTGGAGACTTGCATTGTTCATAGACAATTTAAATGGATACTCTAAAATACTCCAGATAAGTGTGAGTGCTATGGATGGCTTCTTGTAGAAAGACGAGAGAGGATCCATAGTGGTGTATTGATATGGTGAACATGTGGACTCATGTGTGCTCTCTCGTAGGGAGACGAGAGAGTAGTGATACATTGGATACCTTATCATATTTCAGTCTAGCCAAAGGTCAAAGCTGGCATTCTGCAGTAAACCCCACAATCCCGTTCTTGTTACATGATGCATAAGTATATAGTTCTGATGTAAGACTTGTTGAGTACCTTCGTACTCACTGTTACTTATTTACATTTTTGCAGAGATAGACGTTGTTCACTTTATGTTTCTTCTGACGATGACATCGACGGAATAACTTAGTAACCCAGACAGGAGCCTGGCTCCTTTGGTAGGATCGTTGTAGCTTTTCAGGCTCTTCCAGCCGCTTTTATTGGATGTCTGTACTCAGACATGTAACTTCCGCTTGTTGTTTGTATGCTCTGATTGTTGGGTCATGTGACCCACCCTGCTTGTAACATTATACTATGTTGGCTCTTCGGAGCCTTCTAAATAAATGTTATGTTGTAGAGTTTTGTTGTGATGCCATGTTGTATCTACACATATTGTGCATATTGCGTGTATGTTTGAAATGCATTGGTATGTGTGGGATTCAACACCTAGCTGTATACCTTTAGTATCCTGCTTTATGGGGAAATGCCTCTTTGTGCTTCCACCGAGCCTTGGTAGCTTGCTACTGCTCCGGACACATTGATTGACCCGCGTGTATCCTTCTTGCTGCTGTGTCTGTCCCTTCGGGGAAATGTCTCGCAGTGTAATGGAATCCATGTAGCCTGCTATGACTCGTCTATGCGCAGTTGATGACATTTATTTCCCACGGCGTAATGGAGTCCCTGTAGCTTGCTATGACTCGTCTACACACGCTGATGACCGACACCTGCATTGTTGGGTTACGTATGCCTGTCCCTGTACGGTTGTGCCACTTGGGTCTATAACTAGTCATGTCAACCCGGGTTCTTTGACATGTGAATGCTAGCGACATGTTCATATCCGTGAGCCAAAAGGCGCAAACGGTCCCGGCCACGGTAAGGTGGCAGCCATGGGTTACCGTGCGTGAGGCCGCAAAGTGGTGTGACATGTTACAGGCTGGGTTCATATGGCTTAGGATCGGGGTCCCGACAGATTTGGTATCAGAGCTGAACTGTCTGTAGGTTTACGAAGCCAAACTTGTCGATGTTGAGTCTAGTAATGCTTTAGTTATATAAGGGAATTGATTGTGGAAGGGAACATAAGGCTCTTTTTACTCCTTTCCTCAAGTTACTCTATTCTGAGTCACCCTCTTCCTTTTCTACGGGGATTAAGGACTAGGCTTCTTACCTATCTGCTAGGATGATGAGTTACTGGACCACAGACTGATAGAATGGCTGTTTGTGTCAAGTATTATTCCATCAGAGTTGTGAGAAGTGATGCCTATGTTCTCCCTGTGCCTTGGACCATGATGTTGAGCTGTTTTGCTGCCCAAGTTTTGTGCAGGTTGCCTCATATTTCATGCCCGTACAGCCGTTATGTTGTCCAAGTTCCTCTAGGATTAGATATGTTCCGGTGTTCTTCCTTGTTTCTGAACCCTGGTTTTCCTTCATGATGTCACCAGTAAACCGGAGATTTGCTAGTCGTGGTCAGAATCATGGAGATGGTAGGGATGCAGAAGATCCTCCCAACCCGCCTCTGTTGGCAGAGGTTATGCTAGAAGTTGAGAGGAACAAGCGTGCCACCAACTGTCTGTTGGAGCACATCGAGCAGAATACAGCCCATCGTCGCAATGAGCTAGTATCCATCAGAGACTTCATCAAGTTGCAACCGCCCACCTTCCATCATTCCATTGAGCCACTGGATGCAGATGATTGGCTCCGTAGTATCAACAACAAGCTGCGTTATGCAAACGTGGCTGAAGGAGACAATGTCACCTATGTCGCATATCACCTTGAAGGTTCCGCCAGCCTATGGTGGGAAAACTTCGAGGCCATGCGACCTGCAGGCCAAGCTACTTTATGGAAGGAATTTTGTGAGGCTTTTCGGGAGCATCATATCCCCCAGGCCCTGATAGATCGTAAGCAAGAGGAGTTCCGCAATATGACCCAAGGCAAGATGGATGTGGATGCCTATAGTCGAGAGTTTGAACGCCTTGCGCGTTATGCCCCAGAAAAAGTATCCACAGATGCCAAGAAGCAAGCAAGGTTCATGAAAGGCCTTAACCCGAAGCTTCGTCATGATCTCGGTCTGCATGAGTTCGCTAGTTTCCAGGTTCTTATGAACAAAGCAATCCAAGCGGAGACAAGTCGGATGACCTATGAGGAATCTCACAAGCACACCCATGATATTGGGTCATCTTCAGTTGCTATATCCCAGAAGCGCAGGATATGGATCCCGAACGCCGCTCTTCCTGCTGGATATGCACCGAGGCCATCCTATGTGGCGCCTCGCCTGCCGATGCCATGTGCTCCCCAGAAGAACCTTGTCAACCAGCTGCTCAACCCAAGCCCACGTCCCACTTTTGGAGCATGCTTCAAATGTAGCCAGCCAGGGCATTATTCAAGGGATTGTCCCTTGCGTGGTTATGTTCCACCCTCTTCTTCAAGTGGTGTTGTTCGTTGCAAGCCACCAACCAAGAAGCCTAATGTGAGGTCAGTTGTTTATACTCGTGGAGTGTGCACCATGTAACTGCAGAAGAAGCTGAAGATGATGCTGACGTCGTGCTTAAGATGCTTCTTGTCAATTCTCATCCAGCTTCAGTTCTGTTTGACTCAGGAGCATCCCACTCCTTCATCTCAGAACGTTATGCCTCCTTGCATAACATTGCTTTCGAGGTTATGCCCTCTCCATTAGTTATTCAAACTCGAGGTTCCAAATGGCAAACTAATGCAGTAAGCCATGGGAACCAAATCCTTGTCGATAGTTTAGTATTCCTTGCCTCGTTGATAGCCCTCAAAACTTTAGACATTAATATCATTTTGGGGATGGACTGGATGACAGCTCATCGTGCCAAAATTGATTGTTTCACTAGGTCTGTTCAGCTTACCCATCCTTCTGGCCAGATAGTCAATATCCAGACCCATATTCCAGAAGGCCGGATATATTCTCTCAATGCCAATCCTCTTCCAGACCTTGAAAACATCCCGGTAGTCCCTGACTTCCCAGATGTCTTTCCAGAGGAATTGCCAGGTGTTCCACCTGACAGAGAAGTAGAGTTTGTCATAGACCTTGTTCTAGGAACCGCTCCAATTGCTAGGAGACCATATAAGATGTCACCTCAAGAGTTAGCTGAGCTTAAAATCCAACTCGATGAATCTTTGAAGAAAGGTTTCATCCATCCTAGTTCTTCTCCATGGGCTTGTCCTGTCCTCTTCATCAAGAAGAATGATGGTATGGACCGGATGGTTGTTGATTATCGACCGGTTAATCTGGTCACGATAAAGAACAAATATCCGCTCCCCAGGATCAACGATCTATATGATCAGCTCGCTGGATCCGTAGTCTTTTCCAAGATGGATTTGAGATTAGGTTATCATCAAATCAAAATCAGGAACGGGGACATTCCAAAGATGGCTTTTGTCACTCGTTATGGCCAATATGAGTACACCGTCATGTCCTTCGGTCTAACTAATGCCCCAGCCACCTTCTCCCTCTTAATGAATTCAATCTTCATGGAGTATTTGGACAAATTCATCGTGGTTTACCTCAATGATATTCTGATTTACTCGAAGAACGAAAAAGAACATGCTGAGCATCTTAGGCTGGTATTGATGAAACTTTAAGAGCTAATCCTTAAAGAAGCTCATGAATCTCCTCTCACGATTCATCCCGGTAGTACTAAGATGTATCAGGACCTACGCCAGAGGTTCTGGTGGACCCGAATGAAGAGAGAAATCGCTCAGTTCATTGCTAACTGCGATGTTTGTCGTCGCGTTAAGGCAGAGCATCAAAGGCCCGCTGGCACTCTTCAGCCCTTGGCTATTCCCGAGTGGACCTGGGACAAGGTCGGTATGGATTTCATCACCGGCTTTCCAAAGACTAAGAAAGGGAATGATGCCATCTTCGTGGTCATCGATCGCCTTTCAAAAGTTGCTCATTTCCTTCCAGTTCGAGAAAGTATAACTGCTAGTCAGTTAGCAGACCTATATATCTCTCGAATAGTTTCTCTTCTTGGTGTTCCTCTAGAGATCAATTCAGATCGTGGAAGTATTTTCACTTCTCGATTTTGGGAAAGTTTCCAGAATGGTATGGGAACCCATCTCTCCTTTAGCACCGCCTATCACCCTCAGTCAAGTGGTCAAGTCGAAAGAGGCAATCAAATTCTCGAATATATGCTCAGAGCCTGTGTTATCTCATTCGAAATGAATTGGGAGAAATGTCTTCCATTCACCGAGTTTGCTTATAACAATAGCTTCCTGTCTAGTCTGGGCAAAGCTACTTTCGAAGTGTTGTATGGACAAAGAGAACGCCATTAAACTGGTCAGAAACCGGTGAAAGACAATTCTTTGGACCGGATATGATCCAGGATGATGAAGAGAAAGTTCCAATCATTCGTGAGAATTTAAAAACAGCCCAGTCTCGTCAAAAGAGTCAATATGACCGTCGTCATAAGGACGTAAGTTATGAAGTTGACGAGAAAGCTTACCTTCGGGTTACACCTCTCAAGGGTACCCATCGTTTCGGTATCAAAGGCAAATTGGCTCCTCGTTACATTGGTCCTTTTCGCATTCTCGCCAAACGAGGAGAAGTTGCCTACTAGTTGGAACTACCTCCGCAGCTTTCCAAGGTTCATGATGTGTTCCACGTTTCTCAACTCAGGCGTTACTTCATGGAGCCTGTCCGCGAAGTAGACCACAAAACGCTTGATCTTCAAGATGACCTTTCATATCGAGAATATCATGTTCGTATCCTCGATGAAGCCGAGTGCAGCACTTGACGTCGCAGCATCAAGTTTCTCAAGGTTCAGTGGTCACACCATTCTGAAGATGAAGCAACCTGGGAGCGCGAAGATCGTCTTCGGCTTGAGTACCCTACACTCTTCCCGACTACTCCTGAATCTCGGGACGAGATTCTTGTTTAGTGGGGGTGAGTTGTCACAGCCCTAGTTTCTTAATGCTTGCCAATGCATTCATGCATGCATTTAAATTTCAAATGAAATTGAAATGAGGATTTGATCAAGCCTCATTATTCAAATTTTTGTCAAAAGGCAATATAAAAATTGCTTCAAATATTTCCAAGAAAATGTCCATGGTATTCCCATAAAATATTGGACTTAGGTAAAAATACCAACCAATATTTTGGAGTAACAGAAACATTTTATATTGGGCATTTGAGTTAATCAAACAGTAAATGCATTGGATTTATATTTATTATATATAAAATATAAGTTCAAAAATGCTGAAACTTCTTATGTGGCCCTAGTTATTTATACCTAGCCCACATGACAATTTTCAGGATTTATACAAATGGCTAGCTATTTTATTTTGAGCCAAAACAAATGTCAGAAAGAAATAGAAAACAGATAAATGGAAAAAAGGCCAGGGAACTTACCTGGGCCTCCCTGTAGCAGAAGTGGCCCGGCCCAAGGGCAGGCTCGTCTTCTACCTCTGCCAGTAGGCAGAGGCGAAGCCGAGCATGGCCAGCGCCAGCTCCAGCTCATGCTTCGTCGTGTCGAGCCCCCGGCGTCCCTATCCAACGCCGTGGAGCTCTCTCTCTCTCTCCCCCGAACTCATTTCCCTCCCTGCTGCTCTCTCCCTCTCCCCTGCTCTGTCCCGCACCAACCGAGCGCCGCCGCCGCCGTCGCACGCAGCCACGCGACCACCGGACAGTCCTCGCCCCCCTGACCTGTCCATAAGCCCCTTGCGCTCCTCCTCGAGCTCAAGCCGACGGATTCGAGGCCAGAGGCTGTCCAACACCGCTGTTCCAGTCATCTTCAACCTCCGGACCCGCCGGACTCCATCGTCGATTCGCCGGCTACCGGTCGTCCCCGAGCTCACCGACCCGCCCATCGACCCCGCCGTGAGCTCCTTGTCCGTTTCCCTCTCTTCCCGGTCCTTCCCGCGTCCTCTAGGCCGTAGGGCCACCATGGCCGAGCTCCGGCCACCGCGGACATACTCGCCGTCGTCGTTTCGGGCCACCCAAGAGCCAGCCACCGCCACCAATCGAAGCACGCGAGCGCCAGGAGCACTCCGGTGCCAGCAGCGCATCCGGAGGTGCTCTGTAGCGCCGTCCCGACCATCTCCGGCGATCTTCCGTCACGGGTTTGGTCGCTGGCGGCCTAACTCCGGCCGGTGCCGACATGGACTGGCTATTAGAGCCTAATCCACCACTAATTAAGCCCCTGAGCCACTGACCAGTGGGCCCTGGGGTGGGTCAAACCCCTGGTCAGCACGGGGTTTAACCCTGAGTCACTGACCAGTGGGCCCCACTGGCCAGGTTTGACCTGGACCCGGGGCTGTCGACCTATTGACGTCATGATGACGTCAGGCTGACGTAATTAATCATTTTAGCAATAAAAGATAATTCAGAAAATTCCAGAAAATGATATAAACTTCTAAAAATCATAGAAAATAATGTGTAACTCAGATTGAAATAATTTATATATGAAAAATTATCAGAAAAATCCAATGAATCTGATGGTGGCATTTTCATGCATGTTAGAGAAAGCTAAATAGGCAAACCTGGACATTTTGTTCCAAACACAATATGTAACCTCACACATGGAGTTGAATTTGAACCTTGGGTTCAAACCATCTTCATTTAACATGTTGATAGATGCATTAGCTCAAACCAGCAACATATTGCCATGACATTATCATGCATCATTGTGAATCATTTGCCGTGCTTAATTTGTACCGTGTTTGATCTTGTCGATAGACTTGCGAGACGTAGTTATCGACGACATCGAAGAACAACTGAGTTCTTCCGATAAACAGGCAAGGAACCCCCCCCCCCTTGAGCATATTCAATACAATCCCACTCCCTCGCTCTTGCTCTCATTTCAATGCATTAGGACAATGCGATTCAACTGCTACTTGTGTTGCAGTAGATGAACCCACTCCTTTGCATGACATGTCATTGTCACAGTAAATAGCTGAACCAAGCAACCTAGCATACCTGGTAGATGCTTGAGCCATGTTGTGCTATCACCCTGTTATGCTTTGCTATGCTTAGAGTTGTGTCAGGTCTAATTCATCTGGGTGATGAACCGGAGTGAAACGATTGTGTCCTGATGATGAGGGTTAAGTGTTGAACCTATTTTTGTAAAGGTAGCGATGAGAGGCCATGTAGGAGTACATGGTGCGTTGTCTCATTGAAGCCGCTCATATGAGTTTTGTGTTTGTGTTCCAAGGCTAGCTACTACCGCACATTGGGCTCCGGTAACTCGAGCTCTCTCGGCCTATTAACCTACCATGTTCTCTGTCCAGGAGTTGCACTAGTTCGAAATGTTGATAGGATGTGGCCGGGCCTGCGAAGTGAATGAACGGCCCAACCGAGACCGGCTTGGGGCCCTGTACATAACTTCTTAGTCCGAATCATGAAACACGGTTGGATTCTCGATTGTGGTGACCAACTCAGTTAGGCGACTGCCTTGGGCTAGAGTCATTGTAACTTAACGTCCGTGGCCGACTCCCTCGCTGGGCTTCCGCTTGAAGGTTGCCGAGGTGCCTTTTTACGTGCACATGGCGATAAGTGGCGGGAGCATGTATGATGAAGTACACCCCTGCAGGGTAATCTATCTATTCGAATAGCCGCGTCCGCGGATATGGACTGCTTGGAGACTTGCATTGTTCATAGACAATTTAAATGGATACTCTAAAATTCTCCAGATAAGTGTGAGTGCTATGGATGGCTTCTCGTAGGAAGACGAGAGAGGATCCATAGTGGTGTATTGATATGGTGAACATGTGGACTCGTGTGTGCTCTCTCGTAGGGAGACGAGAGAGTAGTGATACATTGGATACCTTATCATATTTCAGTCTAGCCAAAGGTCAAAGCTGGCAATATGCACTAAACCCCACAATCCCGTTCTTGATACATGATGCAAAAGTAGAAAGTTTTGATGTAAGACTTGCTGAGTACCTTCGTACTCACTGTTGCTTATTTACATTTTTGCAAAGATAGACGTTGTTCACTTTATGTTTCTTCTGACGATGACATCGACGGAATAACTTAGTAACCCAGACAGGAGCCTGGCTCCTTTGGTAGGGTCATTGTAGCTTTTCAGGCTCTTCCAGCCGCTTTTATTAGATGTATGTACTCAGACATGTAACTTTCTCTTGTTGTTTGTATGCTCTGAATGTTGGGTCATGTGACCCACCCTGCTTGTAACATTATACTATGTTGGCTCTTCGGAGCCTTCTAAATAAATGTTATGTTGTAGAGTTTTGTTGTGATGCCATGTTGTATCTACACATATCGTGCATATTGCGTGTATGTTTGAAATGCATTGGTATGTGCGGGATTCGACACCTAGCTGTATACCTTTAGTAGCCTGCTTTACGGGGAAATGCCTCTTTGTGCTTCCACCGAGCCTTGGTAGCTTGCTACTGCTCCGGACACATTGATTTACCGGCGTGTATCCTTCTTACTGTTGTGTCTGTCCCTTCGGAGAAATGTCTCGCAGTGTAATGGAGTCCATGTAGCCTGCTATGACTCGTCTATGCATAGTTGACGACATTTATGTCCCACGGCATAATGGAGTCCCTGTAGCTTGCTATGACTCGTCTACACACGCTGATGACCGACACCTGCATTGTTGGGTTACGTATGCCTGTCCTTGTACGGTTGTGCCACTTGGGTCTATAACTAGTCATGACATGTGAATGCTAGCGACATGTTCATATCCGTGAGCCAAAAGGCGCAAACAGTCCCGGCCAAGGTAAGGTGGCAGACGTGGGTTACCGTGCGTGAGGCCGCAAAGTGGTGTGACATATTACAGGCTGGGTTCATATGGCTTAGGATCGGGGTCCCGACAAAGGCCTAGGTAAAGCTGCTTACATACTGAGCATCAAGATCTATAGAGATAGATCAAGACGCTTGAGAAGACTTTCACAGATCACACACCTTGACAAGATTTTGAAGGAGTTCAAAATGGATCAGTCAAAGGAGTTCTTGCTTGTATTGTACAACATGAAGTTCAGTAAGACTCAAAGTTCGTCCACGGCAGAAGAAAGAGAAAGGATGAAGGTCGTCCCCTATGCCTCAGCCATAGGCTCTATTATGTATGCCATGTTGTGTACCATACCTGATGTGTACCTTTCCATGAGCCTGTCAAGGGGGTACAAGGGTGATCCAGAAGTGGATCACTGGACAACGGTCAAAATTATACTTAGGTACCTACACATGACTAAGGAAATGTTTCTCGGTTATGGAGGTGATAAAGAGTTCGTCGTAAAGGGTTACGTTGATGCAAGCTTTGACACCGATCCGGACGACTCTGAGTCGCAAACTGGATACGCAAAGTGGAGTAGTCATTTGGAATACCTCCAAGTGGGGCGTGGTAGCAGCATCTATAGTATGACATAGAGATTTGCAAAGTACACACGGATCTGGATGTTGCAGACCCATTGACTAAAACCTCAAACTCACAAGCAAAACATGATCAAACCCCAGAACTCATTGCGTGTTAATCACATGGTCATGTGAACTAGATTATTGACTCTAGTGCAAGTGGGAGACTGTTGGAAATAAGCCCTTAAGGCAATAATAAATTGGTTATTATCATATGTTCTTGTTCATGATAATCATCTATTATCTATGCTAGAATTGTATTAACCGGAAACTCAGATACATGTGTGGATATATACACAACACCGTGTCCCTAGGGAGCCTCTACTAAACTAGCTCGTTGATCAAATATTGTTAAGGTTTCCTAACCATGGACATGAGTTGTGATTTGATAACGGGATCACATCATTAGGAGAATAATGTGATGGACAAGACCCAACCGTAAGCTTAGCATTTGATCATATCACTTAAGTTTATTGCTACTGCTTTCTTCATGTCAAGTATTTGTTCCTAAGACCATGAGATCATGTAACTCCCTGACACTGGAGGAATACCTTGTGTTCTATCAAACATCACTTCGTAATTGGATGATAATAAAGGTGATCTATAGGTATCATCGAGGGTGTCTATTGGGTTGGCGTGAATCGAGACTGGGATTTGTCACTCCGTATGATGGAGAGGTATCTCTGGGCCCTCTCGATAATACAACATCACAAGAAGCTTGTAAGCAATGTGGCTAATGAGTTAGTCACGGGATGAGAAAAGAGACTTTTCGGTAACGAGATTGAACTAGGTATGGAGATACCAACGATCGAATCTCGGGCAAGTAACATACCGATGGACAAAGGGAACTGCATACGAGATTGACTGAATCCTTGACATCGTGGTTCGACCGATAAAGATCTTCATGGAATATGTAGGAACCACTGTGGGCATCCAAGTCCCGCTATTGGTTATTTTCCGAAGAGGTGTTTCGGTCATGTCTACATGATTCTCGAACCCGTAGGGTCCGCACGCTTAACGTAAGGTGACGCTGGAGTAGTATTGGGATGTGTATGTTGGTGAACGAATGTTGTTCGAAGTCCCGGATGAGATCCTAGAAGTCACAAGGAGCTCCGAAATGGTCCGAAGGTAAAGATTTATATATGGGAAGTCATATTCAGGGTTCCGGAAAATGTTCGGCATTTTTCGGTATTGTACCGGGAAGGTTCTACAAGGTTCCGTAGTGGTGCCCACCTGGATGGGGGACCAACATGGACGTGGGTAGTGGGGAAAGGCCCCACACCCCTGGTCTAGGCGTACCAAGACCCCCTAAAAGGAATAGGGTCATATCCCGAAGGGATAAGAGCAAGATCCCTAAAAAAGGGGGATAGCGATCGGTGGGAAGGAGAGGAGGGATTTTCTTCCTCCCCCTTGACCAACAATCCCATGGGCTTCGAGGTCAAGCCACCAGCCCCTCCCATGCGTATATAAAGATGGGGAGGCACAAGGGCGCATCACCCCTTCCCACAGCCGCACCCCCTCTCCCGTTACTCCCGTTCTTCCTCGTTTCGTCATTCCGGAGGCGCTTGGCGAAGCCCTAGCGGCACTATGACTCCACCATCTCCACCATGCCATCATGCTGGTCAAGATCCCATCTACTTCTCCTTCCTCGCTCACTGGATCGAGGAGGCAGACACGTCAGCGAGCCGTGCATGTGCTGAACACGGAGGTGTCATCCGTTCGCCGCTGGATCGGATTGGATCGCGGTTGGATCATGAAGAGTATGACTACCTCAACTGCGTAATATACGCTTCCGCTTAATGGTCTACGAGGGTACGTAGATGCACTCTCCACTCTCGTTGCTATGCATGTCCATAGATAGATCTTGGGTGTTTGTAGGATTTTTTTTGTTTTCGATGCTTCGTTCCCCAACACGAAAACCAACACTTTGTGAAAATATGCATGATACAATATGATAGAATGGTATATCACTAGCCCTTTCTAAGACTGCGAAACATAATTGCAGAGCACCTCTGAAATGCAAGCAGCGATTAAAAATTGTAATGCAGGGTAGAAGACATCCATTCATGCCCACACCCAATATTAATTAGACCAAATGCATGTTACACTAAGAATGACAATAGCGCTAGAATTGGTCCTTGAATAAGAAGGTGATGACTCAATAGTAAAAGTAAATAGATAGGACCTTCGCAGAGGGGAATACTGATTTGAAGTGGTGCTAGAGCTCATTGCTGTTAAAATAGAGTAATTGCAATTTTGAGAGGTGAATTTTTCAGAACATAGTTTACGACAAAGTTTCGAATATCTTCCATGCTAAACACGTTAACGGCGGTTCCCATGCGAAAAAGTTTTACCCCCTCCACCGTATAGACACAACCATGGCTAGCCGAATTCATGGGGGCCCTCCAATCAATCAACTGTCCGAGGGGAGTTTTGTTGTTATTTTTATAGATTAAAACGGGACTGGGGATCCCTGTTACCAGCCTCCCTCAAGATTGACGAGCGAATAAAATCTCGTCGCGAGTTAAACACACTTATCATGGAATATATTGACCACCCAACCACTCCATGAGCTTTGGGGTACACAAAAAATATATATATTTGAAGATTTAGAGAAGCATATGCAAATTTACTTTGAACGCTAGGGTAATACCGTATGTAGGTAGATATGATGGACTCTTATGGCATTACTTTGTTTCAGGAATTTGGATGCACAAGTAGTATTTCCGCTTGGTACAGGCGAAGGCTAACAAATAGACTGGGAATCAACCAACTAGAGAGTGACAATGGTCATAATCATGCATTTTGAATAATTAACATTGGACATGAGCATGAGGAGGATAGAAACACTCCGAACATAAATATCATAGAGGCAATATTGAGTTCGAATCAATTACATGCGTGAACATGTCCAGTCACGGCACTTGAATTCTTCACAGCAGGATAACATTCTAACACACTACATCATAATCACTTTAATACATGTTGACACGCAAGATGACATATTATCCACTCCTAGCTACTTAAGCATGACATGAGCAACTATAATCTATAATTTTCATCACACATGTTTCCTCATAATAGGCTGAATCGGGCCTACTATGTTAAACGTATTTACAAAAACAAAAACAAGTAGAGTTCATACCAGCGTTTCTTCACCACAATCACTTCATCAAAAAATCGTTATTATTGCCTTTCACTTGCATGAGAGAATGATGTCAAAATTATAATGCAAGTGTGCCGTGAACTAAGCTAATATTTGCAAACACATAAGAAAGACAATTATACACAAGAGAAGACAAGGAAATATGTGGCATTTCATTAGATCAACAATAAAGCACATAAGGCCACTCGAAATTATTATGAAGTCTTCTCTGAACAACAATTCAAGAAAAGAAAAGAATTTCAAAGAAACACAGTGAAATATTTTGGGAGTTTCTAGTTTATCTTTAGCAAGCGAAAGAAAGAAGAAAAATGAAAAGCAAGAAAACTATTTACACCGAAGAACTCCCAACAAACACAAAAGAAGAAATGAGAAATCATTTTGGGTTTTGTTTTTAATATTGCGAACTAACTAACAAACGGCAATAAAAAAGAAGCAAGAAATATTTTTGATTTTTCAAAGTTCTTCAAACACACAAAAGAAACAAATAAAATGAACACGAACAACCAAAAAAAATGATGAACACTGACAATTGTAGTGAATATGCGATAACATGAATGAAATGTCGGTGAGAATACGTACTCCCCCAAGCTTAGGCTTTTGGCCTAACTTGGTTACTTCCCCTCGAAGAATCCCTTACATCCAAGTGTCAACTAGTTAGGTGATGGTGCCCAAGCATCCCATGGGCGAACCACCTCTGCTACTACCCACTTGTTACTATAGTTGGTGATGTCCTCTGGCACTATAAGGTACCTTCCTCTAGAAGGGTCAAATAGAGAAGGAGCAGGCAGTGTAATAATATCATGGGTGCCTGATACGTCTCCAACGTATTTGTAATTTTTTATTGTCCCATGTTATAATATTATCATTCTAGGGAACTTTTTGAGTATTTATTTATCAATTTATATTATTTTCGAGCACTAACCTATTAACCCAGTGCCCAGTGCCGGTTGCTGTTTTCTGCGTGTTTTTGGCTTTTCAGGTTTACAGTACCAAACGTAGTCCAATTGCCCGAAACTTTTATATGATTTTTTCTGGACCAAAAGAAGGCCTGGAAGCTTCGGGACGAGACCGGAGGCCGCATGAGGGAGGCACAAGTCAACAGGGCGCGCCCAGGGGGGTCGACACGCCCTGACGGCTTGTCCCTCCCTGGTGGGTCTCCTGACCCCGTTCTCTGGCCTATAAATTCCCATTATTCCAAAAACCCTAAGGAGCATCCTGAAAGACTTTTTCCATTGTCGCAAGTCTCTGTTCCGCCGTGATCCCATCTGGAGCCCTGTTCCGGTGCTCTGCCGGAGGGGGGGTCGATCACAGAGGGCTTCTACATCATGCTTGCTGCTCCCATGGTGATGTCTGAGTAGTTCACCACAGACCTACGGGTTCATAACTAATACGTAGATGGATATCCTATCTCTCTCTTGATCTTCAATATAATGATCATCGCATCATCGCTTTGATCTATCCAATGTAATTCTTTTGTATGGTGCGTTTGTTGGGATCCAATAAATTGTGGATTTATGTTCATATTATTCATGAAAAGTGTTTGAGTCACCTTTGAAATATATTATAATTCTTATTGCATGATCATTATAGCTTCGTAAATCTCTTCGACCTATTGAAATATTTAAGCCAACTAGATTGATATTTCTTCAGTGAGAGGGGTGCATTGTTGTGGGTTCAATCTGGCGGTGCTCTATATCCCAGTGACAGAAAGGGACAAGACACGTCTTTGTATTGTTGCCACTAAGGATAAAACGATGGGGTTAGTTCATATTAATTGAATTCTCTTTGTCTACATCATGTCATTGTTCTCCAAGCATTGCCATGTTTTACTTAACACTCTAGATGCATGCTAGATAGCGGTCGATGGGTGGAGTAATAGTAATAGGTGCAGGCAGGAGTCGACCTATTTGCTTATGGACGTGATGCCTATATATACATGATCATTGCCGTGAATATGAACATAACTATGCGCTTTTCTATCATTTGCCCAACAGTAATTTGTTTACCCACCATATGCTTCCTACATGAGAGATGCCTTTAGGGAAAACTATGGCCCCCGGGTCTATTCACTTATATATTTACAAAAGCTATCAATACCTTGCTACCATTTATTTACTTTTATTTTATTTTGCAATTTACAATTATCTACTATCATCTACACACTTCATTTGCTTGCAAATAACGAGTCCAAGGGGATTGACAAGCCTCTTGCCCGCGTTGGGTGCAAGTGTTTGCTCTTTTGTGTGCAGTCGCTGAAGACGGTGGTTGATTGATATTCCTATTGGTCCGATAAACCTTAGCTCTTAACCGAGGGAAATACTTATCCGTATTGTGCTGCAATAACCTGTTCCTCTTCACGGGAAACCCAACGCAGATCACAAGTATCAGTGCCCTGGGTGAATACCAAGTTATACTAATAAATTGGGAAACCCATGTTAATAAAACCATGATCCAGCATGCACTCATAATTTAAGTATTTCTTAGGTAGAAGGTTGTTCTTGCTAAGTCCGATTACAACACTAAAGTGCCTAAAATGGCGAGTAGCATAAATACCACCGTAAATAACACCCTTTGTCATGTTAGTATCCAGACAACGTGAAATCATAGCCCCAAAACTATGAATTCTATCACCAAAAAGTGCACTACATAAAATAGGGAGGTCAAGGGCACTTGGTGTGCCACTCTCCCACCTAACAGTCAAACATCTCTCAGTCAATAAAGCAAAGTAGCGTAAGGCGGTAAAATGCAAACTAACCACTCTAGCCTTAGAAATCCCTCTTGTCTCTCCTACTGTTATAGTTTGAAAAAAATCTCTTAAACTGACTAGGCTTAGGTTCTACAATAAAACCCTCAATGGGGATCTTGCAAATATGACATAAATCAACAAAAGGTATCTTAAAGGTTCTATCGTAAAGATGAAATGATACGCTAGGCACGTCCTGTCTAGGCATGAATCTAAAATTTTGCACAAAGGTATTTGTAAGGAGTTGGTATTGGTCACACACATCTGTGATGAAGGAGGTCAAATCGGCGTTCTCCACAAATTGTGCGAAGTCTTGTTGAAAATCAGCTTCGTTCGTGAAAGTATTGCACGACCACTCGCAAGGCCGCACCTCGACTTCATGAGGGAGGTTGTACCTAAGTGCATGTTGTGAAGTTTCTGCGGAACTCCTTCTCGAAGATCCCCTTAGCATCCTTCGAAACCTCTTTATTTTTCTGAAGTTTTTAGACAATTAATAAGAGGTGAATGAAACTCAACATAAGTGTCTAGAGGCTATATAGTGCATCAAAACTACATATGACCAAGTGAATTCAACATACAAGCTCATATAAATGGTCACCAACAATAGAAAAATAAACAAAATATAAACCACTAGAATGGTAACTAATTGGTCAAAAGGAGGAGTCACATACCAAGGAGAAATTACTCCAAACAGTTTCTGAAACGGAGCTTCAAGCAAGGAGATCAAAAATCTCAAGTTTTAGAGCAAGAACATGAGCAAGAGAGCAAGACTGATTTATTCTGGAGGCAAAAGAATACTGTAGGCATGGGTGCTAAGTGAGTTGAATCCAGTGGGACCCACAAGCTCACATGGTGCGCCCAGGGGGGAGGACACGCCACCTGAGCTTGTGGCTCCCAGATGCACTCCCGTGGGTTGTTTGCATCACCAAAAATTCTTATTTATTTCACAAAAAAACATACTAAATTTTCAGGACATTCTGAGAACTTTTATTTTTGGGACATTTTTATTGCCTAGAAAACTAAGAAGACTTACTAAACAGGACATTCTAAGCATTGAATTTTATTCAAACTAAACAAATAACAGAGGGCAAACTAAAGTTATAGAAGGTTGTAATTAGGGAATTCATCGGACCACATGCTCGTAAAAAAGAATCAATTAACAAGGTTGATTAAGTATTATTAATGAACTATTTCCGAGTGGCATATAATCGAAGAAACTTTGTATAGTTACCTCAACTTGGATAGGCATGGTTCCAATCATAATAATTTGATATTTCTTTTGGGAATTGGAAGAGGAAATTCAAAGTCTCCAATAGTAATAGTCATACATTTTTCGATAGAATTGAGATTTTTTACTTTATTTGGCTTCCTCGGGAAATAAACCGTATGCTCATTGGAATTAGCATGAAAAGTGGTCTTGCTTTTATTACAATCAATAATAGCCCCTGCAGTATTCACAAAAGGTCTTCCAAGGATAACTGACCTGTTGTCGTCCTCGGGCATACCAAGAATAAGAAATTCCTTTAAGATAGTAACATTAGCAACAACAACCAGAAGAGCCTCACAAACACAAGAAGGAATATAAGTAGATTTGTCTGCCATTTGCAAAGAAATTTTTGTGGGTGTCAGCTTACTCAGCTCAAGTCTTTTGTAACGAAATAAGGGCATAAACCTAACACCAGCCCTAGATCACATAAAGCAATTTCAACATAATTGCTCTTAACAGAGCATGGTATAGTAGGTATCCCTAGATCTCCTAGATTTTTAGATATCTTTCCCTTGAAGGAATAATTTGCAAGCATAGTAGAAAATTCAGCCTAAGGATTTTTTATTTTATTAGTGACAATATCTTTCATATATTTCAATCAAAAAAATAGATTTCATATATTTAGCTTAAGGAGGTATTTTCATAGCATGAGTCAAAGGTACCTGTAGAAATATAGGTATAAATAATTCAATAAGGTGATTGAAAGCATCTTCATCTTTGGATTTTAAAGCTTTACTAGGAACGGCCTAGGTTTTTGAACCCATTGTCGGGGCACGGATGCTCACGATCACCTATGGGACCTGAGGCCTCTTTGTGGTTCGGCAAAGGGGGGTCACGTTGCACGAAGAGCGGAGGCCATGAGACAGTGTGATGATCAGGACACTGGCATTTTACCCAGGTTCAGGCCGCTGCTAAGTGTAAAACCCTACTCCTTCTTTTTGGTGGATTGATCAGAGGAACACGAAGAACGCACAAAGTGTAACCCCGGCAGAGCTGCTGTCGGGGTGAGCTACTACGAGAGTACAAGTGTCCAGAGGTCTGAATCCTAAGCTAGGTTTCCTTGGGCCTCCTTTTATAGTGCAAGGGGCAACCACAATGGAAAAACAGTCATTATCTATTGATTAGATAGCTTAGCAGAGCTATCATACCTAACTCTGGCATTTAGGACAAAATACCATGATTACTAGTCTAGGTGGCGCTCGGGGGTGCATCCCCGGCAAGCTCTTGCCACCGCTTGGCTGGCCGTTGCTTAGGGTCTTGACACGCTGCTGGACGAGTGTCAACTGGGTATAGCCTTCCTTCCGGTGCCTCGCCACGGGCTTAGCGAGAGCCACCTAGCCGTTTGAGGGCTCGACACCACATCGATAAGTGACTGGCGTAGCGATGCGGTGGAGCGGTGGCTGGTTGACTCGAGCCTGCCAGGGGATGGCTTGCCGGGTCTTCCTGAGAGGTGCGCGCCTCGGTCCCCGAAAGGCTCCAGGGACGTGGCTGGCGCGCTTCGGGCCCCTCCTGGGCCGTTGTGCTGGTGCTGCCGGCATTTGCTTGGCCTTCTGCAGGTCGTTGCTGCCGGGGGCTGGTTCTTGAATGCTGCTTGGTGGCGTGGTAGATTTTCCCGACGGGTTTTGCTGCTACCGTCTGTGCATAAGTTAGGGGCACTGGGTACCCCCGTTCTAGTGCACCGACAAGAGCCCCCGGGTCTGGCCCGCACGCGCTTGCCTAGTGTCGTTGCGTCAGGCCCAAAATTTATGCACAGGCGCGCAATGTGAGGAGGTAACTCCCGATTTACTAGTCATCACTGCCCCACCACCTCAGGCCGTTTCCGCCACGCACGCTGCATGCATACCGAGGAGCTTGCGGTGGGCGCTCGTGACTGAAAGACCTGATCGTGGCAGAAACCGCAGCACCATGGATTGGAGCAACGGGGCAGTTACCTGTTTGCCCGTGAGTCGTGGGTAGTGGGATTGGTGGAGACGGGCGGCCGCTCTAGAGTGGGGGAGAGCCAGCCCCCATGCTCTCCCCTATAAATTAGGGGGGCACGGTGGCGATGCTCATCCAGCTCCATCTCCTCCCTTCTCCAAAGTCCACATTGCTCGTCCTTCACTTATTGTTCGTCTTTGAGTTGTTCTCGCCATGATGCAAGGGAGAGGACGATCCTCGGCTCCCGTCGGAACGGTGAGAGCTTCCCCTCGGGATCATGCCACCGCTTCAGCCACAGTGACGGGAGGCGGTTCCAGCGCGCGTGGTGGGAGGGCTGGAAGAGGTCGAGGCCAACGCGGGGGTCGTGGTTGGGGGAGACGGAGTGTCGCCCCTGACCCCACGCCGGTGGCGGCTTCCTCCCTCGCAGTAGAGCACACTGAAAGCACGGTGTTGGAGTTCGTCGTCGGGCTACGCGGTCCTCCTCGCAGTCGCCTGCGGCTCCCTCGTCCTTTTGCCAGGGTGATGGAGGTCGACAAACCGCATGCGTTGTGGTAGTGCGTGCATGGCTGTTGCAACGGCGCTGCACGGGTCGACATTGAGTTTCCGGCGCCCCATGTTATGTTCTTCAGGCGTGGGTAGAAGACCTTCGCCCGTGCCCACAACTTTACCGGAGGGTATGTCCTCCGCTTCAAGCTGGTGGAGGCCGACATGTTCTCCGTCAAGATCTACGGGCGCTCGGGTGCTCGTCTTGGCTGCTGCGAAGAGAGCTCGAGTGGTGACGAAAGCTCCTCCTCGAGCGATAGCGACGAGGAGGATAGTGTCGTTGAATACGGCGATAGCAAGCTCCAGGTAGTCAAGTTGGAGTATGATGACCTGGGCTCCAGCTGATCGTCGGTCGCACCATCATCGTCATTGAGCTCCTCCTCCTCCTCCCGGTGAAGCAGTTTGCCGGGGGTTCCTGACCTGGGCGCCGCCTCTTCTTCTTAGATGGACCTCGGCAGGCTCGTGGCCTTCAGCTTCGTCTTCCCTGCCAGTGGTTCCGCCGAGCCGTTCCCCGTCAGCCACGACGGGGTCAGGCTGGGCTTCTGCCTAGGTCCTTCCTTCGCTCTTTTTCTTTTTGCAACTCGCTCCTAGGGGAGAAAGCCAAATAAAGATTTATTAGGGAGGAGTTCTTTGATGTATCTTGATCCATTTTGTATCAGCAAATGAATGAATGAATGTTATTTCGTTCCCCTGAGTACTATTTTCCTCTCTTTGTTTCTATCGTGTCAATGTGTTTGCTCTTGCCGCACGGGACCGCTTGCCGGGTCGCTTTTAACCGCGAGCGCCGAAAAGGGGAATGAGCCCCCGGCAGCAGGCTGGCGTCGTCCCCCGGCAAGGGTCCTTGTCGGTATCGGCGCGGCCCCTCAGAGCTGATAAGTACCAGAAGCTGAGGAACAGCTCATCCCGACAAAGGTTTCTACCATGTGAGGGAACTCCGTCGAACACGTTCGCACAGAGGGTAAAGGTTCCTCTAAGGGGGTATAAAACCTGGGATACGTGATTAGACTTATCTCTTTTTAGGATGTATCCCTTTCTGGAGTATGCTGGGTCGCCGTCCTTGTTCCTTCGTCCCTCCTTCTTTGTTTTACCTGGTGACAAAAGACACAAGGCAAGAGGCCCCCCACTCTTTGGAAAGAGAGTGCGGTAACAAGGATTATAGGCTCAATGAGTATTCTAGCAAATCTTTTAGAAAACAGGCGATGACATTGTAATCATAAAAGATGCATAACGAACGTGCAATGCAATGATATGATGCCATGCCTAGTTTTATTAGTGTTGCTCAGGGTCTGCGCCTGGCTTTGTACAAAGGGTTACATGCAACTTCAGCAAGGCTTTGTACAAAAGGTGGCTGCCGGGGACTGCGCCCGGCAGCCGCGCCTTACGGGTAGAACTTACGAAGATGCTCAATATTCCATGAGTTAAGCACTTGGGTGCCATCTTCGGTCTCCTGACGGACTGCGCCAGGTCTGGTGACTCGTGCTACCCGGTAAGGGCCTTCCCACTTCGGCGTCAACTTGTTGGTACCCTTGGCGGACTGAACGCACCTAAGGACAAGGTCACCTTCCTCAAGGCTCCGTGCATGTACCCTGTGGCTATGATAGTGGCGCAGGGCTTGCTGGTATTGTGCAACACGTACAGCAGCCTGGAGACGATCTTACTCGAGGAGCATGGCATCGTCATGCTGTAGCTGCTCTTGCTCTACTTCGTCGTAGGCAAGTACTCGAGGTGATCCGTATATGAGTTCCGTGGGGAGCACTGCTTCCGCCCCGTATACCAGGGAGAAGGGAGTCTGGCTGGTAGCTCGATTCGGTGTCGTTCTGAGGGACCAAAGAACCACCGGCAGCTCATCTACCCAGCGCTTGCCGTTCTTCCGCAGTAATTGAAAGTTCTTGTCTTGAGGCCTCGCAGCACTTCAGCATTCATCCTCTCGACTTGCCCGTTGCTCCTTTGATGGGCAACAGAGGCGAAGGAGACCTTTATCCCAAGGTTTTGGATATATTGCATGAAGGCGCGGCTCGTGAACTGGGTGCCGTTGTCGGTGATCACTCTGTTGGGTACTCCAAAATGGTACACCAGTCCTTTCATGAACTTGATAGCTGACTGCGCGGTCACCTTCCATCCCGGCTCCACCTCAGGCCACTTTGTGAACTTGTCGGTTGCCACGAACAAGAACTCAACGCCCCCGACAGCGTGGGGGAAGGGGCCAAAATATCGAGCCCCCAGACCGAGAAGGGCCAGGACAAAGGCATCGTCTGGAGAGCTTGCGTTGGCTGATGGATGTTCTTGGAATGGAACTGACAAACTTCACACTTGGTGACCAATTCAGTTACATCTTGGAGGGCAGTGGGCCAGTAGAAACCCTGCCGAAAGGCTTTCCCGGCAAGGGCTCTGGATCCAATGTGCGAGCCACATACACCTCCGTGAATCTCCGCCAACAGCCTTAGTCCGTCCTCCCGGCAGATGCACCTCAATTTCACGCCGTTGGGTCTTCTTCTGTACAGAGTGTCGTCGACAAACTGGTACATACTTGACCAACGGGCTAATTTTTTGGCCACTTTTTGTTCTTCGGGGAGTTCTCCTGTTTGAAGGAAACGAACTATGTGTTGTGCCCAAGTCGGAGCCTCAGGCTCGACAACTAGGACTAAAGGCATCTCCTCATCCGTGGGAGCACTTGTCTCGACCACGAGAACCCGAGGTTCCGCGGGAGAGAGCTGCTCACCATGCGGAGCGAGACTGTCTTCGGCAGCTTCTCTACCAGCGGCTTCGGGAAGCTGTTGGGGAACGTTGCATGGGAAACAAAAAATTTCCTACGGACACACAAGATCTATCCATGGTGATGAGCATCTACGAGAGGGAGAGTGGATCTACATACCCTTGTAGATCGCTAAGCGGAAGCGTTAAGAAACGCGGTTGATGTAGTCGAACGTCTTCGCGATCCAAATCGCCGAGTGTCCCGCGATCCCATCACGATTCAATCACGATCCGTCCCGCGATCAAATCACAAATCGTCTCGCGATCCTGATCACGGTCCTTTCGATCTAGCACCAAACGGATGGCACCTCTGCGTTCAGCACACGTACAGCTTGATGACGCCTTCACCTCCTCGATCCAGCGAGCGATGGTGAAGTAGTAGATGAGTTCCGGCAGCACGATGGCGTGGTGACGGTGGTGGTGAAGAACAATCTCCGCAGGGCTTCGCCAAGCACTACGGAAACTATGACAGAGGACGAACTAGAGGGGCGGGGTTGCCGGCACATGGCTTGGGGATTTCTTGATGTGTTCTAGGTGCTAGCCCTGCCCCTCTATTTATATGTTGAGCCCTGGGTTCGAAACTTGGAGAAAGAGCCTCCTCAAAGTCGGTTTGGCCCGCAAGGCAAGAGTCCTCCTCGGACTCCAGGACCAGACGCCAGGGTCCTTGGCGTCTGGCCCCACACGCTAGGGTTCCTGGCGTTTGGCCCCTGGCCTCCGCAAAACTCCTTTTGCACCTTCCTTAAAGCCTCGTGGGCTTTACCCCTTGGCCCAAATAAAGTGTTCTCGTACCCGAACATTTCGGGAAACATCCGAAACCCCTTCCAGTGAATTCTGGAACCCTTCCGGAGACCAAACACTATTATCCCATATATTAAACTTTACCTCCGGACTATTCCGGAGCTCCTCATCATGTCCAGGATCTCATCCGGGACTCCGAACAACTTTCGGTCACCAACATAATAACTCAACGATACTTATATCGACACCAAACGTTAAGTGTGTAGACCCTGCGGGTTCGAGAACTATGCAGACATGACCGAGACACCTCTACGGTCAATAACCAATAGCAGGACCTGGATGCCCATATTGGTTCCTACATATTCTATGAACATCTTTATCGGTTGAACCTCTATGTCAAGGATTCAGTTAATCCCGTATACTGTTCCCTTTGTTCTTTGGTATGTTACTTGCCCGAGATTCGATAGTCGGTATCTCTATACCTAGTTCAATCTCATTACCGGCTAGTCTCTTTACTCGTTCCGTAATACAAGATCCCGTGGCTAACACTTTAGTCACATTGCTTGCAAGGCTCGTTGTGATGTTGTATTACCGAGTGGGCCCCGAGATACCTCTCCGTCACACGGAGTAACAAATCCCAGTCTTGATCCATGCCCACTCAACAGACACCCTCGGAGATACCTGTAGAGCATCTTTATAGTCACCCAGTTACGTTGTGACATTTGATACACACAAGGTATTCCTCCGATGTCAGTGAGTTGCATGATCTCATGGTCATAGGAACAGATACTTGACATGCAGAAAACAATAGCAATAAACTAACATGATCATATGCTATGTTCATAGTTTGGGTCTTGTCCATCACATCATTCTCCTAATGATGTGATCCCGTTATCAAATGACATCTCATGTCTATGGCTAGGAAACCTTAACCATCTTTGATCAACGAGCTAGTCTAGTAGAGGCCTACTAGGGACACTTTGTTTGTCTATGTATCCACACATGTATTTGAGTTTCCAATCAATACAATTATAGCATGGATAATAAACGATTATCATAAACAGGGAAATATAATAATAACCAATTTATTATTTCCTCTAGGGCATATTTCCAACAGTCTCCCACTTGCACTAGAGTCAATACTTTAGTTCACATCACCATGTGATTTACATTGTTATGAATCTAACACCCAATGAGTTTTGGGGTTCGATCATGCTTTGCATGTGTGAGAGATCTTTAGTCAACGGTCTGCAACATTCAGATCCGTGTGTTCTTTGCAAATCTATATGTCATACTACAGATACTACCACGCTCCACTTGGAACTATTCCAAATGGCTGCTCCACTATACATATCTGGATTGCTACTCAAAGTCATCCAGATTGGTGTTAAGGCTTGCATCGACGTAACCCTTTATGACGAACTCTTTATCACCTCCATAATCGAGAAATATTTCCTTAGTCCTCTAGTTACTAAGGACAACTTTGACTGTTGTCCAGTGATCCACTCTTGGATCACTCTTGTACCCCTTGACAGACTCATGGCAAGGCACACACAGGTGCGGTACACAGCATGGCATAATATATATAGCCTATGGCTAAGGCATAGGGTACGACCTTTGTCCTTTCTCTCTCTTCTGCCGTGGTCGAGCTTTGAGTCTTACTCAACTCCACACCTTACAAATCAGGTAAGAACTCTTTCTTTGACTGATGCATTTTGAACTCTTTCAAAATCTTGTCAAGGTATGTACTCATTGAAAGTTTTATCAGACGTCTTGATCTATCTCTATAGATCAAGATGCCCAATATTTAAGTAGCTTCATTCCAGGTTTTCCTTTGAAAAACTCCTTTCAAACAACCCTTTATGCTTTCCAGAAATTCTACATCATTTCCGATCAACAATATGTCATCCACATATACTTATCAGAAATTCTATAGTGCTCCCACTCACTTTATTGTAAATACAAGTTTCTCATAAACTTTGTATAGACCCAAAAACTTTGATCACCTCATCAAAACGTATATTCCAACTCCGAGATGCTTGCTCCAGTCCATAGAAGGATCGCTGGAGCTTGCATACATTTTAGCATCCTTAGGACTGACAAAACCTTCTGGTTGTATCACATACAACCTTTCCTCACGGAAACCGTTAAGGAAACTCTGTTTTGACATCCATCTGCCAGATTTCATAATCGAAAAATGCAGCAACTGCTAACATAATTCGAACAGACTTTAGCATCTCTATGGATGAGAAAGTCTCATCATAGTCAACTCCTTGAACTTGTGAAGAACCCTTTGCCACAAGTCGAGCTTTATAGACGGTGACATTACCGTCCGCGTCCGTCTTCCTTTTAAAGATCCATTTGTTCTGAATGGCCTTTCGCCCTTCAGGTAATACTTCCAAAGCCCATACTTTGTTTTCTTACATGGATCCCATCTCGGATTTCATGGCCTCTAACCATTTCTCGGAATCCGGGCTCATCATCGCTTCTCCATAGCTCGTAGGTTCATCGTTGTCCAACAACATGACCTCTAAGACAAGGTTGCCGTACCACTCAAGAGCAGTATGCGTCCTTGTCGACCTACGAGGTTCGATAGTAATTTGATCCGAAGCTTCATGATCATCATCATTAACTTCCTTTTCAACCAACGTAGGCTCCACAGAAACAACTTTCTGCACTGCGCTACTCTCTGGTTGAAACAAAGGTTCAACAACCTTATCAAGTTCTATCTTCCTCCCACTCAATTCTTTCGAGAGAAACTCTTTCTTGAGAAAGGACCCGTTTTAGCAACAAACACTTTGTGCTTGGATCTAAGATAGAAGGTTTACCCAACTGTTATGTTAGGGTATTCTATGAAGATGCATTTGTCCGCTTTGGGTTCAAGCTCATTAGGTGAAAACCCTTTTTCACATAAGCGTCGCAGCCACAAACATTAAGAAATGACAGCTTAGGTTTCTGCCAAACCAAAATCCATACGGTGTCATCTCAACAGACTTAGATGGTGCCCTATTTTAAAGTGAATGTAGTTGTCTCTAATGCATAACCCCAAAACGATACTGGCAAATCGATAAGAGACATCATAGTTCGCACCATATCCAATAGAGCATGACTACGACGTTCGGACACACCATCACACTATGGTGTTCCAGGTGGCGTGAGTTGTGAAACAACTTCCACATTGTCTTAAGTTGTATACCAAACTCGTAACTCAGATATTCACCTCCACGATCATATCGTAGACATTTTATCTTCTTGTCACGATGATCTCAAACTTCACTCTGATTTTGTTTGAACTTTTTCAAACGTTTCAGACTTGTGTTTCATTAAGTAAATATCCCCATATCTACTCAAATCATCAGTGAAGGTAGGAAAATAACGATACCCACCGCACGCTACAACACTCATTGGATCGAATACATCAACATGTATCATTGCCAATAAGTTATTTGCCCGCTCCATCATACCGGAAAATGGAGTCTTAGTCATCTTGCCCATGAGGCATGGTCCGCATGTCTCAACCAATTCGAAATCGAATGAGTCCAAAGATCCATCAGCATGGAGTTTCTTCATGCGTCTTACACCAATATGACATTTAGCAGCAGTGCCACAAGTATGTGGTACTATCATTATTAACTTTGTATCTTTTGGCATCATTATTATGAAAATGTGTATCACTACGATCAAGATTCAATAAACCATTCTCATTGGGTGCATGACCATTGAAGGTTTTATTCATGTAAACAAAATAACCATTATTCTCTAACTTAAATGAATAACCGTATTGCAATAAACATGATCTAATCACGTTTATGCTCAACGCAAACACCAAATAACATTTATTTAGGTTCATCACTAATCCCGAAGGTAGAGAGAGCGTGCGATTTTGAGCACATCAACCTTGGAAACACTTCCAACACTCATCGTCACCTCACCCTTAGCTAGTCTCCGTTTATTCCGCAGCTTTTATTTCGAGTTACTAACATTTAGCAACCGAACCGGTATCCAATACCCAGGTGCTACTAGGAGTACTGGTAAGGTACACATCAATAACACGTATATCAAATATACTTCTGTCGACGTTGCCAGCCTTCTTATCTACCAAGTATCTAGGGCAGTTCCGCTTCCGCGATCGTTCTCCTCATAATAGAAGCACTCAGTCTCGGGTTTGGGTTCAACCTTGGGTTTCTTCACTGGAGTAGCAACTGACTTGCCATCCATGAAGTTTCCCTCCTTGCCCTTGCCCTTCTCGAAACTAGTGGTTTCACTAACCATCAACACTTGATGCTCCTTCTTGATTTCTACCTTCGCGGTGTCAAACATTGTGAATAGCTCAGGGATCATTATTTCCATCCCTGGCATTTTATAGTTCATCACGAAGCTCTAGTAGCTTAGTGACAGTGACTTGGAGAACTATATCAATCACTATCTTATCTGAAAGATCAACTCCCACTCGATTCAAGCGATTGTAGCACCCAGACAATCTGAGCACATGCTCAACGATTGAGCTATTCTCCTTCATCTTGCATGCAAAGAATCTTGTTGGAGGTCTCATACCTCTCAACACGGGCACGAGCCTGAGATCCCAATTTCAGCTCTTAGAACATCTCATATGTTCCGTGACGTTCAAAACATTTTGGAGCCTCAATTCTAAGCCGTAATGCATGACGCACTGAACTATCAAGTAGTCATCGGAACGTGCCTGTCAGATGTTCACAACATCTACAGATGACGCTAGAGGGGGTGGCGCACCGGGCGGTGCATTAAGGACATAAGCCTTCTGTGCAGCAATGATGACAATCCTCAGAACACGGACCCAGTCCGCATTATTGCTACCATCATCTTTCAACTCTATTTCTCTAGGAACATATAAAAATTCAAGGGAGCTACGGCGCGAGCTAGTAATCTACAACATAATTTGCAAAGACATTTTGACTATGTTCATGATAATGAGTTTAGTTAATCATATTACTAAAAAAACTCCCACTCAAATTGACATCCCTCCGGTCATTCGAGTGTCACATGATCCAAATCCACCAACTCAAGTCTGATCATCACGTGAGTTGAGGTGGTTTCAATGGTGAACATCTTCATGTTGATCATATCTACTATATGACTCATGTTTGACCTTTCGGTCTCTTGTGTTCCGAGGCCATGTCTGTACATGCTAGGCTCGTCAAGTTTAACCCGAGTGTTATGCACGTGCAACACTGGCTTGCACCCGTTGTATGTGAACGTAGAGTCTATCACACCCGATCATCACGTGGTGTCTCGAAACGACGAACTTTCGCAATGGTGCACACTCGGGGAGAACACAATTTATCTTGAAATTTAAGTGAGGGATCACCTTATAATGCTACCGTCGTCCTAAGAAAAATAAGATGCATAAAAGGATTAACATCACATGCAAATCATAAGTGACATGATATGGCCATGAACTTGTGCTTTTGATCTCCATCTTCAAAGCACCGGCATGATCTCCATCGTCACCGGCATAACACCATGATCTCCATCATCTTGATCTCCATCAATGTGTCGCCATGAGGTTGTCACGCCGACTATTGCTTCCACGACTATTGCTAACTCGTAGCGATAAAGTAAAGCAAAAATGGCGAAAATAATTAAAGACAACCCTTTGGCTCCTGTCGGTTGCCGTACTCATCGACATGCAAGTCGTGATATTCTATACAATACATGATCATCTCATACATCACATATATCTCATCATGTAATTGGCCATATCACATCACAACATACCCTGCAAAAACAAGTTAGACGTCCTCTAATTGTTGTTGCAAGTTTTACGTGGCTGCTACGGGTATCCAGCAAGAACAATTCTTACCTACGCAAAAACCACAACGGTGATACAAAAATTGCTATTCAACCTTCTCAAGGACCGCCTTTGTCAAATCCGATCCGACTAAAGTGGGAGAAACAGACACCCGCCAGCCATCTTTATGCAACGAAGTTACATGTCAGTTGATGGAACCGGTCTCTCGTAAGCGTACGAGTAATGTTGGTCCGGGCCGCTTCATCCCACAATACCGCCGAATCAAGAAAAGACCAAGGGAGGAAGCAATCTGAATATCAACGCCCACAAACTCCTTTGTGTTCTACTCGAGATCTCATCTACACATAGACCTAGCTCTGATACCACTGTTGGGGAACGTTGCATGGGAAACACATTTTTTCCTACGCACACACAAGATCTATCCATGGTGATGAGCATCTACGAGAGGGAGAGTGAATCTACATACCCTTGTAGATCGCTAAGCGGAAGCGTTAAGAAACGCGGTTGATGTAGTCGAACGTTTTCGCGATCCAAATCGCCGAGTGTCCCGCGATCCCATCACGATCCATCTCGCGATCCAATCACGATCCGTCCCGCGATCAAATCACGAATCGTCTAGCGATCCTGATCACGGTCCTTCCGATCTAGCGCCGAACGGACGGCACCTCCGCGTTCAGCACACGTACAGCTTGATGACGCCTTCACCTCCTCGATCCAGCGAGCGATGGTGAAGTAGTAGATGAGTTCCGGCAGTACGACGGCGTGGTGACGGTGGTGGTGAAGAACAATTTCCGCAGGTTTTGCCAAGCACTACGGAAACTATGACGGAGGATGAACTAGAGGGGCGGGGATGCCGGCACATGGCTTGGGGATTTCTTGATGTGTTCCGGGTGCTAGCCCTGCCCCTCTATTTATATGTTGAGCCCAGGGGTCAAAACTTGGAGAAAGAGCCTCCTCAAAGTCGGTTTGGCCGGCAAGGCAAGAGACCTCCTCGGACTCCAGGACCAGACGCCAGGGTCCTCGGCGTCTGGCCCCAGACGCCAGGGTTCCTGGCGTTTGGCCCCTGGCCTCCGCAAAACTCCTTTTGCACCTTCCTTAAAGCCTCGTGGGCTTTACCCCTTGGCCCAAATAAAGTGTTCTCGTACCCGAACATTTCCGGAAACATCCGAAACCCCTTCCGGTGAATTTTGGAACCCTTCCGGAGACCAAACACTATTATCCCATATATTAATATTTACCTCCGGACTATTCCGAAGCTCCTCGTCATGTCCGGGATCTCATCCGGGACTCCGAACAACTTTCGTTCACCAACATAATAACTCAACTATACTTATATCGTCACCAAACGTTAAGTGTGCAGACCCTGCGGGTTCGAGAACTATGCAGACATGACCGAGACTCCTCTACGGTCAATAACCAATAGCGGGACCTGGATGCCCATATTGGTTCCTACATATTCTACGATGATCTTTATCGGTTGAACCTCTATGTCAAGGATTCAGTTAATCCCGTATACTGTTCCCTTTGTTCTTCGGTATGTTACTTGCCCGAGATTCGATCGTCGGTATCTCTATACCTAGTTCAATCTCGTTACCGGCAAGTCTCTTTACTCGTTCCGTAATACAAGATCCCGTGGGTAACACTTTAGTCACATTGCTTGCAAGGCTTGTTGTGATGTTGTAATACCGAGTGGGCCCTGAGATACCTATAGAGCATCTTTATAGTCACCCAGTTACGTTGTGACATTTGATACACACAAGGTATTCCTCCGGTGTCAGTGAGTTGCATGATCTCATGGTCATAGGAACAGATACTTGACATGCAAAAAACAATAGCAATAAACTGACACGATCATATGCTATGTTCATAGTTTGGGTCTTGTCCATCACATCATTCTCCTAATGATGTGATCCCATTATCAAATGACATCTCATGTGTATAGCTAGGAAACCTTAGCCATCTTTGATCAACGAGCTAGTCTAGTAGAGGCTTACTAGGGACACTTTGTTTGTCTATGTATCCACACATGTATTTGAGTTTCCAATCAATGCAATTATAGCATGGATAATAAACGATTATCATAAACAGGGAAATATAATAATAACCAATTTATTATTGCCTCTAGGGCATATTTCCAACAGAAGCTCTGTCGGGAAATGCTTGCCGGGGTTCAACTTTCTTCTTTTCTTGGCCATTGTTGAAGGGGATACAGAAGGTTGAGTGAGGCGGAGGACAAAGGTTCCTGGTTCCACAGGGAGCTTCTGCGCAGCACACTTTGATAGGTGATCAGCGATGGTGTTTTCCGCACAGGGTACTTGTTCTGCTTGCAACCCATCAAAGTGCTCCTCTAGTTTCCTTACTTCTTCCACGTATGCCTCCATCAACGGGCTCTGATAGTCCTTATTGATCTGCTTCACCACGAGTTGTGAGTCCCCTCAGATGATCGGTCTCTTGATTCCCAGTTCCACCGCGATTCTGAGCCCGGCAAGGAGCCCTTCATATTCAGCGGTGTTGTTGGTAGCCTCCTCCCGGGGAAAGTGCATCTGAACCACATACTTGAGGTGCTCTCTGATGGGAGCGATGAGGAGCACACCTGCTCCGGCACCCTGGGGCGAGAAAGCACCGTCGAAGTACATGATCCAATCCTTAGGCGCTTCTTTGCCGAGGAGAGCTGTTTCTGGAATTTCTTCATCTGGCGTAGGCATCCATTCCGCAATGAACTCTGCCAATGCCCTGCTCTGGATCGTGGAAGTGCTCTCATACTTCAAACCAAAACTTGACAGCTCAAGGGCCCACTCAACTATCATGTCAGTGGCTTCGGGGTTCCTCAATATGCGCTGCAGCGGGAAGCGAGTGACGACGGTGATCTCATGGGCTTGGAAGTAGTGGCGCAGTTTCCTCGAGGCCATGATGAGGCCGAAGATCAACTTCTGTACTCCAGAGTACCTCGTCCTAGCCCCCTGCAACAGAGAGCTGACGAAGTACACCGGCTGTTGCACCACTTTCCTTTTTGCCACCTCCTTCGAACTGCCTTCGTCAGCTTGCCGAGAACCCTCTGGTTGTGCATTAGATCCTGCCGCAGGAGCTTCAGTTTTATCGCTGGTAGCATCGGCCACAGCGGTTGTATCCTCATCTGCTTCTCGCTGCGCCACCAGCACTGCACTAACCACTTGATTCGTCGCCGCCAAGTATAGAAGCAATGGTTCTTGTGGCTTAGGAGCGACCAAGGTGGGAGCGGAAGAAAGGTAAGTCTTCAGATCTTGCATCGCTGCTTCCGCTTCCGGGGTCCACCTTACCGGGCCTGCCTTCTTCAGGACCTTGAAGAACGGCAGTGCGCGTTCGACGGACTTGGAGATGAACCTACTGAGCGTGGCAACGCATCTGGTCAAACGTCGGATATCCTTGATGGTCTTGGGTGCCTGTATCTGTTCAATTGTCTGGATCTTGTCGGGATTTGCTTCTATCCCCCGCTGAGATACAAAGAACCCAAGTAGATGGCCGGATGGGACGCCAAACACACATTTTTCAGGGTTGAGCTTCAGGTTGATCTTGCGCAGGTTTGCAAAAGTCTCTTCTAAGTCTTGTATGAGAGTTGCTTCATTCTTGGTCTTGACAACTATATCGTCCATGTAGGCTTCCACATTCTTGTGCAGCTGTGGTCCAAATCCAGTTTGTACGGCTCTGGCGAAGGTAGAACCAGCGCTCTTTAACCCAAAGGGCATCCGTAGAAAGCAGTACGTGCCGCACGGAGTTATGAACGCGGTCTTCTCCTCATCTTCCTTAGCCATGAAGATCTGGTGGTATCCGGAGTAAGCGTCCAAGAAGGAAAGCAGGTCACACCCGGAAGTGGAATCAAGAATCTGGTCGATGCGCGGCAAGGGAAAGGGGTCCTTCGGGCATGCTTTGTTAAGGTCAGTGAAATCTATGCAGAGCCTCCATTTCCCATTCGCCTTGCGCACTACCACCGGGTTGGCTAACCAAGTTGGGTGCAAAACTCCTCTGACCAAACCAGCTGCTTCAAGTTTCTTGATCTCTTCGGCGATGAACTCCTGCCGCTCCAAGGCTTGCTTCCTAACCTTTTGCTTGACAGGCCTGGCGTTGGGGCAGACAGCAAGGTGGTGCTCTATTACCTCCCTGGGAACACCGGGGATGTCAGATGGTTGCCAGGCAAACACATTGACATTCGCCCGCAGAAGGCAACGAGCGCGCTTTCCTATTTGTCAGTAAGGGTGGCGCTGATGGTGAGCGTGCCACCAGCGCCATCCTACCCTGCCGGGATCTTCTTCGTCTCAGGATAGGTGACCTTGGCCTTCTTGCTAGTGGAACTCTCCGGCAGATCCTCGACGGGAGCAGCGCACTCCGAAGAGGCGCGCTTCCCGGAGTCCCTGCTGGTGTCCCTGTTTGGCTTCCTTTCTTTCCTTGATTCCTTGGCGGGAACCGGCGCTTCCGCGGCTTCTGCTGCTACCGCGTCTCGATACATATTATCCACGCATATGACTGCGTCTTTCTTGTCGAAAGGGACAGAGATGATTCCAATAGGTCCTGGCATCTTCAAGGTGTTATAAGCATAGTGGGATGCTGCCATGAATTTTGCCAGGGCTGGGCGACCAAGAATTCCGTTGTAAGACAGGGGAAGCTCAACCACATCGAACACCACTTTTTCAGTCCGGTAGTTTAATTCCCTGCCAAACGTCACAGGCAAAGTGATCTTCCCCTTGGGTCGGCTTCTGCCGGGGTTAACTCCTTGGAAAGTACCCGTAGCCTTGAATTCTTCGTCTGGGATTTGCAGCCTCTCGATCACCTTTGGGGAGATCAAGTTTAGTCCTGCCCCGCCGTCAACTAACATCTTGGTGACATTGAGATTGTGGATCATTGGAGAAACCAACAATGGAAAACACCCGACCGCGGTGGTGGGGTCAGGGTGATCCTCTTCATCAAAGATGATAGGCGTGCGGGACCATTTGAGTGGCTTTTTGGACTCTACGGCAGGTTCCACAGCATTGACCTCATGCTCCCACTGCTTGACTTGTCGGTGAGAGGAGAGCAAAGATTCACCCCCGTCAACACACATGGCTTCGGTTGCCCTCTGGAACTCCTGGTCACTGGAATCCTCCTCGACATCCTCATCCTCGCTCATATCCTCTGTTTCTTTCTTCTCACGGCCTCTGGCTAGCCTCTCTTTTTGCTGCGGGGTTTTGCTGCGACGGCCTCCTCTGCCGCCACGGCCCTTCCCGGCAGCAGCGTCTTAGCCTTTCTCCTTATCACGCTTCTCAGCGAGCTGCTCAACCTGGCGACACTCTTGGAGGTCATGGCCCTTGGTGCGATGGTTCTTGCAGTACGGCCCGTCGGACTTCCCAGTTTTCTCTGCTGCTGCGGCCTCCCGACAATCAGCACACGCGGCAGCTTCCTTGCCGGGGTCTCAGCCTTGGCCTTCTTGCCGGCAGTGAGATTACCAGAGCCCTCCACAGCTAATACCGCCTTTCCTTTGCGCCTATTGTTGCGCTTTCGGTTCCTTCCCTTCAAGCCGGGGGCGTCGTCATCGTCTTCCGAATCGACTTCGATGCCAGCCTCCTGTCCAGGGAGTCGCCTTCCTTCTTCAGCACAGGCACACTTGTCCGCCATTGTGTAGAGCTCATTGACAGTCTTGGGGAGTTTCACATTCATCTTGGCCCGCATCCTCCTGTTGCGCACGTTTGAATGGAATGCGGCAATCACGGCTGCGGGGTGTATTTCTAGGATGTTGCGGTGTACTCGACTGAATCTCTGAATGTACTTTCGCAAGGTTTCTCCTTGCTTCTGCGGCAGGACTTGCATATCGCTGGGCTGCCCTGGCTCCTAATGGCCGCCTATGAAGACACCGACGAACTCGTTGCACAGATCAGCCCAGGATGAAATGGAATTTTCCGGTAGGTGCATCAGCCACGGCCTCACATTTGGCTTAAGTGCCAAGGGGAAGTAGTTGGCGAGCACTTTCTCATCTCTCCCCCTGGTAGCCTGAACAGCTATCGTATAGATGCCCAGGAACTCCGCCGGGTTTAGTTTTCCATCATATTTCTCCGTCAGCTCTGGCTTGAAGGCTCGGGCCGAAGGCCAGCGGACCTGTCGCAGCTCGCGAGTGAAGTCAGGGCATCCAACCTCGTAAGGTAGGTACCCGACTGCACTGGGCGCGGGGTCACCAGCGTCTGGGCCATTGCGCCTGTCGAACTAACGGTGTGCTTCTCGATGCCGCTTGATGGTGATGCACGCGTCTTCTTTCCGCCGATCCTCCAGGACACGCCGCTGGTCCCGGCGATCGCGTGGGCCGGACGAGGCCATGGATGCCTCGTCGAACTCGTCAGCACATGAAGTTCGCTGTGGCTGCTCTTGGGTCTGTTGTCGCGGAGGGGACTGCACCGTTGGTGTTCCCCCCTCAACACGATCGTCGGCCCGAGCCGCCGTGGCTGTACGCGCATTCTGCGATGGCTCCGCGCACTGAGATTTATTGGCTTCGACAAAAGATATCAGACTCTGGATGGTAGCTCTCCATTCATCCATCTTGTCAGCCGCCGGCGGGAAGTTAAGCAGAAGCTGGGCTCGTGCCATTGCTTCCGACGCTGTGTCTGGCATGGCGAAAGAGGCAGACCATGACATCGCCTGGCTCCTGGTGGAACCAAGAGGAACATCGCCACATTCTTGACGCCGTGCGCCGCTCGCCGGGGTGGTCTGACGTGGGGGAGGCCGAGCCCGCGGGTTCGCGACTCCGCTTGGCGCTCTGTCTTGCTCTGGACGAGTCGTGTGCTCAGTAGCCGCGCTGGTAACGGGCGCGGACGGGGGGTCGCGGCTTGCTCCGGACGGTGCGCCGCCATGACGACCACGGCCATCCGCACAGCGGGGAGGCGGTGATCGGTCTTCCCCTCCGTTCGCGGTGCTAAGGGCGTGTTCGCCAGGGTGTTGTCGCTGTCGCTCCTCTTCCGCGCTCTCGGCTCCAACCTCGGCCGTGGGGGACACGACGGCGGCGCCGCCTGCGACAGCCACGCTGCCCACGACACCTTCCCCACTCGCAGCCGTCGCGACGCCTGCTGTGCCAGCGGCTGCATGCGAGGGAGCCTTCGAAGTGGAGGGATGCACGGTCGCGCTAGGCTTCTTCTTGGGAGCCATGGATGAAGAAGATGATGATGACGATCGACCCGCCACTCACGAGCTCGGGTTCGCGCGAACGATGCACGCCCCTACCTGGCGCGCCAAAGATGTCGGGGCACGGATGCTTACGATCACCTATGGGACCTGAGGCCCCTATGTGGTTCGGAAAGGGGGGTCACGTTGCACGAAGAGCGGAGGCCATGAGACAGCGCGACGATCAGGACACTGGCATTTTACCCAGGTTCGGGCCGCTGCTAAGCGTAAAACCCTACTCCTGCTTTTTGGTGGATTGATCAAAGGAACACGAAGAACGCACAATGCGTAACCCCGGCAGAGCTGCTGTCGGGGTGACCTACTACGCGAGTACAAGTGTCCAGAGGTCCGAATCCTGAGCTAGGTTTCCTTGGGCCTCCTTTTATAGTGCAAGGGGTAACCACAATGGCAAAACCGTCATTATCTATTGATTAGATAGCTTAGCAGAGCTATCATACCTAACATTGGCATTTAGGACAAAATACCATGATTACTAGTCTAGGTGGCGCTCGTGGGTGCATCCCCGGCAAGCTCTTGCCACCGCTTGGCTGGCCGTTGCTTAGGGTCTTGACACGCTGTTGGAAGGGTGTCAACTGGGTATAACCTGCCTTCCGGTGCATCGCCATGGGCTTAGCGAGAGCCACCTAGCCGTTTGAGGGCTCGACACCGCATCGATAAGTGACTGGCATAGCGATGCGGTGGAGCGGTGGCTGGTTGACTCGAGCCTGCCGGGGGATGGCTTGCCAGGTCTTCCTGAGAGGTGCGCGCCTCGGTCCCCGGCAGGCTCCGGGGACGCGACTGGCGCGCTTCGGGCCCCTCCTGGGCCGTTGTGCTGGTGCTGCCGGCGTTTGCTTGGCCTTCTGCAGGTCGTTGCTGCCAGGGGTTGGTTCTTGAATGCTACTTTGTGGCGTGGTAGCTTTTCCCGACGGGTTTTGCTGCTACTGTCTGTGCATAAGTTAGGGGCACTGGGTACCCCCGTTCTAGTGCACCGACACCCATGGTTCCCTTTCTCTGCCATGCTTTCTAGTAACAAAGTCTCTCTTATCATATCTTTTATTCTTAGGCGATGGGTCATCAAGCTCAACTTCAGGTTCTATTTCTATTTCATTATCAGGTTCATTATTATCATTAGGTGGAGCCTCAACTGTTGGGGAACGTTGCATGGGAAACAAAAATTTTCCTACGCACACATAAGATCTATCCATGGTGATGAGCATCTACGAGAGGGAGAGTGAATCTACATACCCTTGTAGATCGCTAAGCGGAAGCGTTAATAAACGCGGTTGATGTAGTCGAACGTCTTCGCGATCCAAATCGCCGAGCGTCCCGCGATCCAATCACGATCCTTCCGATCTAGTGCCGAACGGACGGCACCTCCGCGTTCAACACACGTACGGCTTGATGACGCCTTCACCTCCTCGATCCAGCGAGCGATGGTGAAGTAGTGGTTGAGTTCCAGCAGCACGACGGCGTGGTGATGGTGGTGAGGAACAATCTCTGCAGGGCTTCGCCAAGCGCTACGGAGATTATGACGGAGGAACTAGAGGGTTAGGGTTGCCGCACACGGCTTGGGGAAATCTTGATGTGTCCCGTGTGCTAGCCCTGCCCCTCTATTTATATGTTGAGCCTTGGGGTCTAAACTTGGAGTAAAAGCCTCCTCTAGGTCGGTTTTGCCCGCACAAGGTCGGTTTGGCCCGCAGGGAAAGAGTCCAACTCGGATCCCTGCCGAACCGTGCACAGCCGCACACAAGCGGTAGTACCGCTTCACACAAGCGGTAGTACCGCTTGGGCGGTAGTACCGCTTCACACAAGCGGTAGTACCGCTCTGGCGGTAGTACCGCTTCACACAAGCGGTAGTACCGCTTACGCGGCAGCAAAACTACTTTTGCGCTTTCCAATACCTCGTGGGCTTTATCCCTTTGGCCCATATAAAGTGTTGCTGCACCCGAACACTTCGGTAAACATCCGGAACCCATTCCGGTGAACTCTGGAACTCTTCCGGAGATCGAAACACTATTATCACATATATCAATCTTTACCTCCGGACTATTCCGGAGATCCTCGTTATGTCCGGGATCTTATCCGGGACTCCGAACAACTTTCGGTCACCAACATAATAACTCAATTATACTAATCGTCACCAAACGTTAAGTGTGTAGACCCTGCGGGTTCGAGAACTATGTAGACATGACCGAGACACCTCTACGGCCAATAACCAATAGCGGGACCTGGATGCCCATATTGGCTCCTACATATTCTACGAAGATCTTTATCGGTCGAACCTCTATGTCAAGGATTCAGTTAATCCCGTATGCTGTTCCCTTTGTTCTTCGGTATGTTACTTGCCCGAGATTCGATCGTCGGTATCACTATACCTAGTTCAATCTCGTTACCGGCAAGTCTCTTTACTCGTTCCGTAATACAAGATCTCGTGGCTAACACTTTAGTCACATTGCTTGCAAGGCTCATTGTGATGTTGTATTACCGAGTGGGCCCTGAGATACCTCTCCGTCATACGGAGTAACAAATCCCAGTCTTGATCCATGCCAACCCAACAGACACCCTCGGAGATACCTGTAGAGCACCTTTATAGTCACCCAGTTACGTTGCGACGTTTGATACACACAAGGTATTCCTCCGGTGTCAGTGAGTTGCATGATCTCATGGTCAAAGGAACAGATACTTGACATGCAGAAAACAATAGCAATAAACTGACACGATCAAATGCTACGTTTACAGTTTGGGTCTTGTCCATCACATCATTCTCCTAATGATGTGATCCCGTTATCAAATGACATCTCATGTCCATGGCTAGGAAACCTTAACCATCTTTGATCAACAAGCTAGTCAACTAGAGGCTTACTAGGGACACAGTGTTGTCTATGTACCCACACATGTATTTGAGTTTCCAATCAATACAATTATAGCATGGATAATAAACAATTATCATTAACAAGGAAATATAATAATAACCAATTTATTATTGCCTCTAGGGCATATTTCCAACAGTCTCCCACTTGCACTAGAGTCAATAATCTAGTTCACATCACTATGTGATTTACATTGTAATGAATCGAACACCCATGCAGTTCTGGTGTTGTTCATGTTTAGCCCTTGGAAGAGGTTTAGTCATCGGATCTGCAACATTTAGATCCGTGTGTACTTTGCAAATATTTATGTCGTCCTCCTTGATGTAATCGCGGATGGAATTGAAACGTCGCTTTATGTGTCTGGTTCTCTTGTGAAATCTTGGTTCCTTGGCTAGAGCAATGGCACCAGTATTATCACAAAACAGAGTCATTGGGTTAAGCGCACTAGGCACTACTCCAAGATCTGTCATGAACTCCTTCATCCAGACACCTTCCTTCGCCGCCTCCGAGGCTGCGATGTACTCCGCTTCGCATGTAGAATCTGCTACCACGCTTTGCTTGGAACTGCACCAGCTAACCGCACCCCCATTAAGAATAAATACGTATCCGGTTTGCGACTTAGAGTCATCCGGATCAGTGTCAAAGCTTGCATCGACGTAACCCTTTACGACGAGCTCTTGATCACCTCCATAAACGAGAAACATGTCCTTAGTCCTTTTCAGGTACTTCAGGATATTCTTGACCGCCGTCCAGTGTTCCATTCCTGGATCACTTTGAAACCTTCCGACCATACTTATGGCAAGGCTGACATCGGGTCTTGTGCACAGCATTGCATACATGATAGAGCCTATGGCCGAAGCATAGGGGATGACACTCATCTTTTCTCTATCTTCTGCAGTCACTGGGCATTGAGTCTTACTCAACTTCACACCTTGCAATACAGGCAAGAACCCCTTCTTGGACTGATCCATTTTGAACTTCTTCAAAACTTTGTCAAGGTATGTGCTTTGTGAAAGTCCTATTAAGCGTCTCGATCTATCTCTATAGATCTTGATGCCTAATATGAAAGCAGCTTCTCCTAGGTCCTTCATTGAAAAACTCTTGTTCAAATATTCCTTTACGCTTTCCAGCATTTCTATATTGTTTCCAATCAGCAATATGTCATCCACATATAATATTAGAAACGCTATAGAGCTCCCACTCACTTTCTTGTAAATACAAGCTTCTCCGTAAACTTGTATAAACTCGAACGCTTTGATCACTTCATCAAAGCGAAGATTCCAACTCTGAGATGCTTGCACCAGTCCATAAATGGATCGCTGGAGTTTGCAAACTTTGTCAGCATTCTCTGGATCGACAAAACCTTCTGGCTGCATCATATACAACTCTTCCTTAAGGTAACCGTTAAGGAACGCTGTTTTGACATCCATCTGCCAAATTTCATAATCGAAAAAGGCAGCTATTGCTAACATGATTCTGACGGACTTAAGCATCGCTACGGGTGAGAAGGTCTCATCGTAGTCAACTCCTTGAACTTGTGAAAAACCCTTTGCCACAAGTCGAGCTTTATAGACGGTGACATTACCGTCCGCGTCCGTCTTCCTCTTAAAGATCCATTTGTTCTGAATGGCCTTACGCCCTTCAGGTAATACTTCCAAAGTCCATACTTTGTTTTCATACATGGATCCCATCTCGGATTTCATGGCCTCTAACCACTTCTCGGAATCCGGGCCCATCATCGCTTCTCCATAGCTCGTAGGTTCATCGTTGTTTAACAACATGACCTCTAAGACAGGGTTGCCGTACCACTCAGGAGTAGTACGCGTCCTTGTCGACCTACGAGGTTCGATAGCAACTTGATCCAAAGCTTCATGATCATCATCATTAACTTCCTCTTCAGCTAATGTAGGCTCCACAGAAACAACTTTCTGCGCTGCGCTACTCTCAGGTTGAAGTAAAGGTTCAATAACCTCATCAAGTTCTATCTTCCTCCCACTCAATTCTTTCGAGAGAAACTCTTTCTCAAGAAATGTTCCGTTTTTAGCGACAAACACTTTGCCCTCGGATCTGAGGTAGAAGGTATACCCAATTGTCTCTTTTGGGTATCCTATGAAGACGCATTTCTCCGCTTTGGGTTCCAGCTTTTCAGGCTGAAGCTTTTTGACATAAGCATCACATCCCCAAACTTTAAGAAACGACAGTTTTGGCTTCTTGCCAAACCAAAGTTCATATGGCGTCGTCTCAACGGATTTCGATGGTGCCCTATTTAAAGTGAATGCAGCTGTCTCTAATGCATAACCCCAAAACGATAGTGGCAAATCGGCAAGAGACATCATAGATCGCACCATATCCAATAAGGTTCGATTACGACGTTCGGACACACCATTACGCTGTGGTGTTCCAGGCGGTGTTAATTGTGAAACAATTCCACACTGTCTTAAGTGACTGCCAAACTCATAACTCAGATATTCTCCTCCTCGATCAGATCGTAGGAATTTAATCTTCTTGTTACGATGATTCTCAACTTCACTCTGAAATTGTTTGAACTTTTCAAATGTTTCAGACTTGTGTTTCATTAAGTAAATATACCCATATCTACTTAAGTCATCAGTGAAGGTGAGAAAGTAACGATAACCACCGCGCGCCTCAATACTCATCGGACCGCACACATCAGTATGTATGATTTCCAATAAGTCACTTGCCCGTTCCATTATTCCAGAGAACGGCGTTTTAGTCATCTTGCCCATGAGGCATGGCTCACATGTGTCAAGTGATTCAAAATCAAGTGACTCCAAAAGTCCATCAGCATGGAGCTTCCTCATGCGTTTTACGCCAATATGACCTAAACGGCAGTGCCACAAGAAAGTGGTATTATCATTATCAATTCTACATCTTTTGGCATCAATGTTATGAACATGTGTATCATTACTATCGAGATTCAATAAGAATAAACCCCTCACATCGGGTGCATGACCATAAAAGATATTACTCATATAAATAGAACAACCATTATTCTCTGATTTAAATGAGTAACCGTCTCGCAATAAACAAGATCCAGATATAATGTTCATGCTTAACGCAGGCACCAAATAACACTTATTTAGGTTCATCACTAATCCCGATGGAAATCGAAGAGCGAGCGTGCCGACGGCGATCACATCAACCTTGGAACCATTTCCCACGCGCATCGTCACTTCGTCCTTTGCCAGCCTCCGTCTATTCCGCAGTTCCTGTTTTGAGTTGCAAATATGAGCAACCGCACCGGTATCAAATACCCAGGCACTACAACGAGAGTTGGTAAGGTACACATCAATAACATGTATATCATATATACCTTGTTTGTTGTTGGCCGCCTTCTTGTCAGCCAAATACTTGGGGCAATTCCGCTTCCAGTGTCCAGTTCCCTTGCAATGAAAACACACAGTTTCTGGTTTGGGTCCAGCCTTGGGTTTCTTCACGAGAGGAGCAACTGCTTTGCCACTCTGCTTGGAGTTACCCTTCTTACCCTTGCCATTTTTCTTGAAACTAGTGGTTTTATTGACCATCAACACTTGATGCTCCTTCTGAATTTCAGACTCAGCGGCTTTCAGCATCGCAAACAGCTCGGCGACTGACTTGTTCATCCCGTGCATGTTATAGTTCAACACGAAGCTCTTGTAGCTAGGTGGCAATGATTGAAGAACTCTGTCAGTGATAGCCTCTGGCGGAAGGGGCATCCCTAACTCAGCCAGACGGGTGGAGTACCCAGACATTCTGAGCACGTGATCACTGATAGACCCGTTCTCCTCCATCTTGCAAGCATAGAATTTATCGGAGATCTCATATCTCTCGATCCGGGCATTCTTCTGAAAGATAAACTTCAACTCCTGGAACATCTCATATGCTCCATGACGTTCAAAACGTCTTTGAAGTCCCGGTTCTAAGCCATACAACATTGCACATTGAACTATTGAGTAATCATCAGAACGAGCCTGCCAGGCGTTCACAACGTCTAGAGACTCAACTGGAGCGGGTGGATCACCAAGCGGTGCATCAAGGACATAAGCCTTCTGGGAAGCCGTAAGGATAATCCTTAGATTACGGGCCCAGTCCACAAAGTTACTTCCATCATCTTTCAACTTAGCTTTCTCTAGGAACGCATTAAAATTCAGGGGTGCTACTGCGCGAGCCATGATCTACAACATAAATATTGCAAAGACAATTTAGACTATTGTTCTTAGATAATGAGTTTAGTTAATCATATTACTTAAAAACTCCCACTCAAATTGACATCCCTCCGGTCATTCGAGTGTAACATGATCCAAATCCACCAACTCAAGTCCGATCATCACGTGAGTTGAGGTGGTTTCAATGGTGAACATCTTCATGTTGATCATATCTACTATATGACTCATGTTCGACCTTTCGGTCTCTTGTGTTCCGAGGCCATGTCTGTACATGCTAGGCTCGTCAAGTTTAACCCGAGTGTTCCGCACGTGTAACATGGCTTACACCCGTTGTATGCGAACGTAGAGTCTATCACACCCGATCATCACGGCGTGTCTCGAAACGACGAACTTTCGCAACGGTGCACACTTGGGGAGAACACAATTTATCTTGAAATTTAAGTGAGGAATCACCTTATAATGCTACCGTCGTCCTAAGCAAAATAAGATGCATAAAAGGATTAACATCACATGCAAATCATAAGTGACATGATATGGCCATGAACTTGTGCTTTTGATCTCCATCTCCAAAGCACCGGCATGATCTCCATCGTCACCGGCATGACACCATGATCTCCATCATCTTGATCTCCATCAACGTGTCGCCATAAGGTTGTCGCGCCGACTGTTGCTTCCACGACTATAGCTAACGTTTAGCGATAAAGTAAAGCATTACATAGCGCTTAATGATTGACACGCAGGTCATACAATAATTAAAGACAACTCTATGGCTCCTGCCAGTTGCCGTACTCATCGACATGCAAGTCGTGATATTCTATACATCACATGATCATCTCATACATCACATATATCTCATCATGTAATTGGCCATATCACATCACAACATACCCTGCAAAAACAAGTTAGACGTCCTCTAATTGTTGTTGCAAATTTTACGTGGCTGCTACGGGTTTGCAAGAACCGTTCTTACCTACGCAAAACCACAACGTGGTGTAGTGATTGCTTTTTGATCTTCTAAAAGAACCCTCTTCATTGAAATCGATTCAACTAAAGTGAGAGAGACAGACACCCGCTAGCCATCTTTATGCAACGAAGTTACATGTTAGTTGAAGGAACCTGTCTCGCGTAAGTGTACGCGTAATGTCGGTCCGGGCCGCTTCATCTCACAGTACCGCCGAATCAAATATCAACTAGTAACGGCAAGCAATATGTATACACCCACGCCCACAACTCGTTTGTGTTCTACTCGAGATCTCATCTACGCATAGACCTAGCTCATGATGCCACTGTTGGTGAACGTTGCATGGGAAACAAAATTTTTCCTACGCACACATAAGATCTATCCATGGTGATGAGCATCTACGAGAGGGAGAGTGAATCTACATACCCTTGTAGATCGCTAAGCGGAAGCGTTAATAAACGCGGTTGATGTAGTCGAACGTCTTCGCGATCCAAATCGCCGAGCGTCCCGCGATCCAATCACGATCCTTCCGATCTAGTGCCGAACGGACGGCACCTCCGCGTTAAACACACGTACGGCTTGATGACGCCTTCACCTCCTCGATCCAGCGAGCGATGGTGAAGTAGTGGTTGAGTTCCAGCAGCACGACGGCGTGGTGATGGTGGTGAGGAACAATCTCTGCAGGGCTTCGCCAAGCGCTACGGAGATTATGACGGAGGAACTAGAGGGTTAGGGTTGCCGCACACGGCTTGGGGAAATCTTGATGTGTCCCGTGTGCTAGCCCTGCCCCTCTATTTATATGTTGAGCCTTGGGGTCTAAACTTGGAGTAAAAGCCTCCTCTAGGTCGGTTTTGCCCGCACAAGGTCGGTTTGGCCCGCAGGGAAAGAGTCCAACTCGGATCCCTGCCGAACCGTGCACAGCCGCACACAAGCGGTAGTACCGCTTCACACAAGCGGTAGTACCGCTTCACACAAGCGGTAGTACCGCTCTGGCGGTAGTACCGCTTCACACAAGCGGTAGTACCGCTTACGCGGCAGCAAAACTACTTTTGCGCTTTCCAATACCTCGTGGGCTTTATCCCTTTGGCCCATATAAAGTGTTGCTGCACCCGAACACTTCGGTAAACATCCGGAACCCATTCCGGTGAACTCTGGAACTCTTCCGGAGATCGAAACACTATTATCACATATATCAATCTTTACCTCCGGACTATTCCGGAGATCCTCGTTATGTCCGGGATCTTATCCGGGACTCCGAACAACTTTCGGTCACCAACATAATAACTCAATTATACTAATCGTCACCAAACGTTAAGTGTGTAGACCCTGCGGGTTCGAGAACTATGTAGACATGACCGAGACACCTCTACGGCCAATAACCAATAGCGGGACCTGGATGCCCATATTGGCTCCTACATATTCTACGAAGATCTTTATCGGTCGAACCTCTATGTCAAGGATTCAGTTAATCCCGTATGCTGTTCCCTTTGTTCTTCGGTATGTTACTTGCCCGAGATTCGATCGTCGGTATCACTATACCTAGTTCAATCTCGTTACCGGCAAGTCTCTTTACTCGTTCCGTAATACAAGATCTCGTGGCTAACACTTTAGTCACATTGCTTGCAAGGCTCATTGTGATGTTGTATTACCGAGTGGGCCCTGAGATACCTCTCCGTCATACGGAGTAACAAATCCCAGTCTTGATCCATGCCAACCCAACAGACACCCTCGGAGATACCTGTAGAGCACCTTTATAGTCACCCAGTTACGTTGCGACGTTTGATACACACAAGGTATTCCTCCGGTGTCAGTGAGTTGCATGATCTCATGGTCAAAGGAACAGATACTTGACATGCAGAAAACAATAGCAATAAACTGACACGATCAAATGCTACGTTTACAGTTTGGGTCTTGTCCATCACATCATTCTCCTAATGATGTGATCCCGTTATCAAATGACATCTCATGTCCATGGCTAGGAAACCTTAACCATCTTTGATCAACAAGCTAGTCAACTAGAGGCTTACTAGGGACACAGTGTTGTCTATGTACCCACACATGTATTTGAGTTTCCAATCAATACAATTATAGCATGGATAATAAACAATTATCATTAACAAGGAAATATAATAATAACCAATTTATTATTGCCTCTAGGGCATATTTCCAACATCAACATGATCTTACTTAGTATCATGTTTATCATTATCATTATCATTATCACTAGACACATGCTCATCACTAGATTGTGCCTCAACATCAGAAATAAAAACATTATTAGGATTCTCAGCAGGTTTTTCTATAACATGCTAAATACAAGCATGCGAAGTTTAATTATTACTCTTCTTATTTTTCTTCTTAGGTGAGCTAGGTGCACTATCATTAATTCCCTAAGAATCTTGTTCAGTTCTCTTAGGATGACCTTCTAGGAAAAAGTGATCCTGAGTAGATTTACCACCTCTAGTATCTACTCCATAAGTGTGCTTATTAAGTTTATCATGCATATCCCTAAACAACTAATTTTGTGATCTAGCAAAACTTGCTCAAGCTGAGTGTGAACCATAGAAGAGTGCTTACATAAACCTTTAACATGATTAGAAGTTCTAACTAGCACATCACTCAAGCATTCAATTGTAATAGCATTGTGTTTCAATTGATCACTAATTTGCATATTGAAGTTTTCTTGTTTAACGAAAAAATTATCAAATTCATCTAAGCACTAACTAGGAAATTTGTTATAAGGTATCACCTCCATGAAACCTATAAAGAGAGTTTACCACTACTACCTATGTCGGAATGTTGAGTCAATGTATTTCTTCAATAGGTGGTAGATTATTTATGTCTTCAAATTTAATACCTTTCTCCTTCATAGATTTCTTGGCTTTTGCATATCTTTGGGACTGAGGAATATACCTATTTTCTTTGGAGTTGGCTTAGGCGGTGGTTCGTCAAGTGTCCAATCATCGGCATTTCTCAACAAGTTATCAAATAATTCATGAGCGTGTGAAATTATTCTTTCCCTAAAAATACAACCAGCACAGCTATCTAGATAGTCCCGAGAAGCATCTTCTTGTCCATTATAAAAGATATGAAGTATTTCATTTTTCTTAAGAGGATGGTTAGGCAAAGCATTTAATAATTGGATAAGCATCCCCAATCTTGAAGGGGTACGCTCTTCCTCATATTGTTTAAAATTATATATTTCTCTTAAGGCAGCTTGAGCAGAGAAATATTTTTCAGTGAAGTAATAAAGCATATCATGGGGACTATACACACAACCAGGAGCAAGATCATTAATCTATATTTTAGCATCACCTTTTAATGAGAAAGAAAACGACTTAATAATATAATAGTAGCGGATTTATCTTCTTGAGAAAATAGGATGGCAATATTATTGGTGTAGTGAGATGTGCAACAACTGTTTCCGATTCATAACCATGAAAAGGATCAGATTCTTATCAGTAACAGGAGAAGTTGCAACCTTAGGATCGTATTTCATCATTTGGTTCATAGCCTTTTACTTCAACTTGGCAATAAAATCTGCAAGATTCTCTCTGTTTTCACAAGCAAGTAGTTCTTTAGTAATCTCCTCATCAATAGTATAACCCTCGGGTACATCAAAGAATACTTCTAGTAGGAGTATGAGGAGTAATAGGAGAATCATAATTTTCATCGAGTTCAACTTCAATTTCTTTTGCTTTACAATATAAGGATCTAGTAGTTAATCAAGTGGCATAGTAGTATTATCAAGCAAGGTAGAAGCATCATCACGAATATCATCAAAAGCAGAAGTAGTGTCAATTACTTGCGACATATCAGATTCAATAGCAGGTAGTGGTGTCACAAGTTGACTTAGAACAGTAGGTGAATCAATCGTAGAGCTAGTTGGCAGTTCCTTACCTCCCCTTGTCTTATAGGGAATGATCTTGGTCTTAGAGTCTCTTAGATTCTTCATAATTAATATAAATTCAGCAGATAACTAACTCCCATGTGAACTTCATAAATAGAGCTATGCTCCCCGACAACGGCGCCAAAACATAGTCATGATGATCCACAAGTATAGGGGATCACAGCAGTCTTTAAGGGTAGTATTTCACCTGAATTTATTGATTTGATGCAAGGGGATCCAAAGAATATTTATAAGGCTTAACAGTCCAGTTTTCAATTCAACCACACCTGAGAAGTCACTTCCTTGCAGCAATTTATTAGTAGCACAATAGTATGATGGTAGTGGAAACTGTAGTAGCAACAGTAACAATAACAGTAGCAGTTTTTGTAACAAGTGTAACAGTGGTAATAATAGTAACTTGAGCAAATACAATATTATGAAAGCGAAGGCATGGAGTAGTGATGGATATTTGTATGAAATTCATTATGTAAAAGTCGCAATCTAGAGCGATACACAATAGTTCCAATTCATCAATCATATGTAGGCATGTATTTCATATATAGTCATACATGCTTACGATAAGAACTTGCATGAAATATTTTGTCCTACCCTCTCGTGACAGCGGGGTCCTAATGATAATTAAGGAGCTCCTTTTAATACAGAAACAAACAAAGCAATATCAAATAGTGAATACATGAACTCCTCAAATTATAGTCGTCTCCGGAGAATATCCCAACTATTGTCACTTTGGGGTCTATGGATCGAAACAACAATAGATGCATGTAACTTGCAAGATAGGATCAAGAAATTAAATATAGTCATGAAAACATAATAGGTTCAGATCTGAAATCATGACACGTAGGCCCTAATGAGAAGCATTAAGCATAGCAAAGTCATATGAACATCAATCTCGGAACATAATGGATACTAGGGATCAAGCCGTAACGAATTGACTCGATTACATGATGAATCTCATCCATCTACATCCACCTCCAGTATGCCTACAATGGAATTATTCACTCCCGGTAGTGGGCATCATGTTGTTGTTTATGACGAAGGGTTGTTGATGACGACGACGATGAATTCCCCTCTCTGGATTCCCGAACGGACTCCAGATCAGGTCTCCCAACAAATAATAGGAGTTGTTGGCGGCTCCGTATTGTAAAACACGATGAAAATTTCTCTCTTATTTTTTTCTCAGTAAGACGGTATATGCCGACTTGGAGGTAGGGCAAACGGAGGCTCGTGAGCCCCACAAGCTCAAGTGGCGCACCCCAGGAGGGGTGGCTGAGCTTGTGGCTCTCTGGTTGCCCCCTCCGATAGTTATTTGCGCCAGTATTTTTTATATATTCCAAAAACAATCACCATAAACTTTCGCCCAATTACGAGAAATTTTTATTTCTACAGAAAAAACAACACCAAAGTAGTTATGCTGAAAACAGTGTTAGTCCGGGTTAGTTTCATTCAACATCATGCAAATTAGAGTCCAAAACAAGAGCAAAAGTGTATGGAAAATTAGATACATTGGAGACATGTCCGGGCGCCTCCTCCACTACCATAGCGGCCATGATGGTGGCGACTCCGCCTCCTCCTCGCAGACCATCGTGATGCCGGAGAAGAGGGCGACCAGGAAGGCGGCACGACAAGGGTGTCACAATGCGGTGCGCCGCTCCATATTCTCCAAGTTAGACGAGGCTTCGTACTGTGTCCGTGCAAACCTCGACCTCACGGAGACTTGGCCATGTGATAGGTCCAGGATCAGTACAGAGGCCGCGGCGGTTGCGCCGCCTTGAAGGGGGCTCACGGAGATCGGCGAGGAGTCGTCACTCAGTGAAACCGCCACCGTCGTTACGAACACCACCAGCAGGGGCAAGGGCGAGGGTCCCCGACCATCGTTTGGGTTACCCGCAGCTGCCCTCTGCATAGTGTTGGGGGAAGCAGAGCGACTCCTCTGCGAGTGCCATGTGGCGGCTGGGTAGGGCTTTCACGGCCCCACGCTCTTTCGCCCCTGGAAGAACTACTACTCCGACGACACGGACGGTAACGGTGTGCCGCTGGCCAGACCGGCGACACATACAAGGTCACTGTCCTCTACAACGTAGTGTAGTTTTATTTTATGTTAGTTGAACGGACGAAATATCATCCGTTTTATGTAAGTTATGTGCGAACTAATGAAATCCGTCATGTTTGCATGAAATTTGTATGATTTATTCTAATTCGCTTAGACATGTATGCATGCATGGTTGTATGGTCGGCTCCTGCATCCGTGTCTGCAGACTGATCCGGACCAGTCTGCCGAAAATAGTGCCTATTTTGGGGGTTAGCGTTGGATATGCCCTTAATCCGCGTTAATTTTCTCAGTGTGTAAGGTGCTTCATCCACCTACCTTGTGAAGGCATTGTGGGTAGTGTCATTCAAAGTACATGGAAAGATTCAGATGTCATGTACCATGGAATACTGCAAGAATCCAAAATACATAAATTCTACAATATGCACTTTTGGATGGTGCTCAAAGAAGAACATATAAATTTTAGATGTTTGATGAGAGAGGGTTGAGAGAGATGGAGTGGAAGTGCATTGAACTTCTCAAAGAAAAATAAAATAAGATAAGATATGAGCCCATGTTAAGATTCCTATGGAATGGGGGCATAAGAAAGGATTTAGCAGAAGTTATGTAAGTTCAATTCTATGATCCAAAGGACTTCCAAAGGAAAATCTATAGGGTTTAAATCCTCCAAGATTCATATCATCCAGAGAGGGTCTTTGAAAGTGCACTCGTCCCTAAATGATGTTTTGGTATAATGACAATGTGGTTAGTGAGACGAACGACGATTTTTTTTCCTTTTGTTAGATGCACCACGACGAAGGCGGGACTAATCGGCTATCGGAAGCGGGGCAAAGCGGTGGCGACGCCGACGGGAGGAGAAGGAAACCTAATCATCTACGAGACTTTTCTTGGGGAGGAGGAAAGAACTGCACCAGCGGAGGACCTCCCCCCACGACCCCCCCCCCCCCCACCCCACACACACGGCCGGTGGGAGGGACCTCGTTTTCGTTCTTGTTAGGTTTAGCGTCTTGATTTGGGTTGTGTGGCTGCGGCGATTGCCCTTGGTAGCAATAATGTCCCACAAATTCTGTCACCTTTCCGATGGTGCGTTTAGCGTCATAGGAAGATGTGCGGAGGTGTGTCATCGTCGGATCCCATAGAATTCAATCGGTGTTGGTCTTCGGTCGGGCATCTTCCTATGACGCTTGAATTAGTTGTAGTGTTTTGTTGTTGTTATTATTATTGTTGTTGTTGCTGCTGCAAGTTGTAGTGTTTACTAGTGTTGCCTTCTCTATATAAAACGAAGGTACGTTAGCTTACCATTTTGGTAACCGAACACTACCGAAAACAACCATACCACTATCCTAGTAGAATGCAATAAACCTGTATGTCGATGAAGCAACACGTTCTGTAATTCTAGAAAAAACACGTTCTAGTCGTGTCAGCTGCAGCAGAGAATTATCTAACCCACACCGCCAGGGATTGCGGCTTTCCAACAGTTTTTTATTTATAAACTGAATGGAGGCGACGACCGATGGATCAAACTCCACACAAGAGTCGTGTCATTTTCGGCCCACGCATGCCGGGGCCTCACCAAGTCACCATCCCCATCGACAAGTGGACAATAATTCTAGACCTACCAACAAGTTACGAAAGGCTAGGTAACTTCCCTTCAACTAATCTCTTCGGTTCCCGCGAACCAACCTGTGGTTGGATGGTTAGAGGGACTGTGGTATCCCCAGCCCACCAGAGTTCAAATCCTGGTGCTCGTATTTATTTCTGGAATTATTTCAGGATTTCCGGCGATGCGCATTCAGTGGGAGGAGACGTTCCCGTCGACGACGAGGTGCCTACGTTGACTTCGTAAATTTCAAGATGATATGCCGGCTCAGTCTCTCGGAGGTGCTCATAGGGGTAGGGTGTGCGTGTGTGCGTTCATAGGGATAAGTGTATGCGCGTGTATATGAGCGCTTGCGTCTGTACTGTGTTCAAAAAAAAAAAATCTCTTCGGTTCCTGATTTTCAGGGAGGGGTGGGCCCCTTCTCCCCCACTTCCAATCACAATTTGCCACCTAGATGATTACGTAAAACTTCACGTAGCTTCTTCGTAGGTGTACCATTGCTCACAAGTGGAAGCCAGTTACGGCCTTACGGGGTCCCAGGGCAGCGCACCGCTGGCCTCCACTCCCGCGGTTCCACTCCCACCCACACCCACACCCACACCCAGTACGTGCTCCGTCCATGCTCGATCGCTTCTTGCGCGAAGCCGCATCGATCTGCGTCGGAGGTGGGAAAGGCTACCACGGAGTACCCCTACGCGTTAGGTTAGGTCATGGAAGATGCGCAGGCTGCGCGCACCGCGAGCGATTACCGTCGACCGATCATCGATCCCTCCTTCTCCTCCTTCCATCCCTCGGTCCGGTCGTGGTAATAATGGAAGCATTCAAGCACTGCGAACGGTAGGTCTAGCGGACATGAGAGCGAGCGGCCAACAGTGTCGTGCACCCAGGGCCGAGCTCGATCGGTGCCCGGGCCCCGGAATGCGTCGCCGGGATTGAGTCAAGCTCAAGCATCAGGACGCAGTCAGTGGTCATCATTCATGCCCCGGGCTCGACCAACAGTGTGCGCCACTGCAGATGATTACAGCGGAAAACACAGGGAATAGTACCCCGTCTTTGTTCGGCACGAGCGCTGTTTATTTCTGATGTAAGCATCTTGTAGGTTTCAGTGCAGCATCGTAATCGCGCGCTTGCAGTATATGCTGATTGGTTGGTGCTGATCTTGCTCCAACTTCTCATCGTCTTTCAAGTAAAAAGTTACTGGTAATCACTAGTGCAGTAGCTGTTGTGTTGCCATCAGACATTTACCGCATGGTTTCTTCATTTGCTTTCGTGATTACTACTGATCAGGCGGTGAATTACCCTGCAAGGCGTTTCCAGACGGTGGCAAAAGGCAAAGGCTAATCGGCAAGCAACTCACACTAGGTAACGGGGAACGTATGCTTTTGGGAGCCGCACGCACGAGCACTCCCATTTGACTGAGATGTCAAGCAAAAGCAGAGACAAAAACCACCGCATTTGGGGGGTGCAAGAAGTTGACTCCTCCAAGAAAGGGGTAGAAAAAACTGTGCACGAACAAGGTGAAAAAAGTCTTTCAATTTTGCATTGCAGAGTCATCGCTGCACTTGCCGACAGTGTTTACTTTTGTCAAAAGAAGCTGTGGCCTCTTGAAAAAAGGGATGGCATACCAGGTCAAAATAGCTCACTTCAAAAGGATGTGCTTATTGGGGTATTTGATTGATTAATGATCTGGTTATTAGTATAGCAGACAGCATTCACCTTTACCTTTCAGAACGTACAAAATGAGGGCAACATTTTTGACCTCTTGATCAGTTAAGTGCTGCTGGTTTGCCACCGGGTGGGTTACTTAGTGATATATTTGCACGCCCTAAAAATTATTACTTTATTGGGATTTTAAGGTTGGTTATCATCGGTGGTTCTACCATGTCCACATAAAACAGAACAAAAAGGCAAAAGGAGAGAGATAAAAGCAACAAAAAAAAGCAGAGAGAGAGAGAGAGAGAGAGATGGTTCAATTGGATGTAATCCAACGCAATGAGTACCTTAAAAGAACACTTTGCTTAGTGCTAAGTTGCTAGGGCTGTAGGGCACAATCAACAATGGCCCCTTATTAACTGGCCGTTACTCACACGATTAGTTTTCGTGCGGTGGAACCACGTCATCGGGGTTTAAGTTTTAGACTTGGCATTCGTGCTCGTATTTTTCTGGATCTATTTTTTAGTCTTTTTGGCGATGTCCGTTCAGTGGAGGAGACATTTTTGTTGACTGCGAGGCACCCGTGGTGACTTTGTCAATCTCAAGATAATGTGGTGGCTCAGTATCTTGGAGGTGCCCATAACGGTAGGGTGTATGTGCGCATATGCATAGGAGTGAGTGTATGTGCTTGTATGCGAGCATCTGAGATTGTATTGTGTTAAAAAAAACATTGACCCCTTGTTCACGGTTATTTTTTTAAATGTAATTTATTCATGGTTGTTGCATGTAGCACTAAAAGTCTAAATCTTATGGACTACTTAAAAAAATGATTCAAAATTCGGAATTTGGACTTCTCGCACAACAAAGTCGTATGATAAAAATGAGCATGCTACACAGACGGAAAGAAACAGGCCACTGCAAAGACGAGTCAATTTTGTTCAACTGAAATGTAATATAACGCTTCGTACTATGCGGTCGAACTTGCCAACCAAGTTATAGAGAAAATCTTTTGAGGAATCTGTAGTAGCACTAGAGAAAGATGAAATTGAGAGGCAAGTGAATATTGTTTCTTATTGATTAATATTTTATTATCTTAATAGTATTGATAAATATATAATTGTTGCTACAAGTTATGGATAAAACATTATGAACCAAAGTATCTGAAAGTTTGTGGAACTGATATAGAAGCGCAACTAATTTGCACAAAGGCAATGGATCATGAGGTATACACTTCATGCATTCGAAGGGTCAGTCAAATGGATGGCAAACACTCTGCATGGACTAATCTTGATTGTTCGAGGATTTTTGTTGAGCCAGACTTTGTTGTAAGTGTTCTTGTTATAAATTATAAGCATTTCTCATAAATATGCATTATGACAATTGTTTTCGAACAAACTTGCAGACTTTAGCTTTTGCTAAGATTGATGTAACCAAGTTGAAATCAATACAAAATGTGTTTATTGGAAATAATCTGGAGTACGATATTACATCTACAAGAATGGTATTTTATTTAATATCCTTCGTGGATATGTAATAGTTGTTTTACCCTATGTAATTCTGATGATACATTCATTGTGCAAAATGCTTTTAGTTTATAACTGATGTGTCAATGCATGATGGTTGGTCAACTTATGTGTGGGATATGAAGAAGAAAGTTATTAACATTTTAGATCCCCAGTGTGCAAATATTAGTTCATCATACATGAGAGAAAAGTATGAATCATGTGTTGATATACTGCATCATGCATTATTTGACTGTATTGAGAAGTTCTTGAGTACTTGGAATTACTTTTGTCATCTTTGGTGGTCAAAGAAATTTCATCAGCCAAGTAATGTGCCACTGCAGAGGTACACTCCTTTATTCATGTTTATTTGCAAAACATTTGTATGTGTTCTGAAAATGCATATACATGGAAGATTCAGGAATTACATCTCTCATGATAGCAATATACTTTGATGGAGTTGAACTGAAATAAAAACCAAACAAGGTGAATTGTTGTGTTAAACTTTTGATTTTATTTTGTTACGCGTGTAGATTTGTACTAACATAATTCATCATTTATTTTGCAGCACACAATTTCTATTTCAAGAGTACTAATGTTATGACATTTGATGAAACTGGATCGGAATAAAGGAAAGTTGCCTTTACATCTTCAAGAAATGATCGAGAAATTGTAGAGCAAAATCCTTATATATGAACTAAATGTTTAATATTTTAATAAAGATAATTCAGTTGTGGGCTGAGGTGTATAACTTCGCTTCGAAGATTTTAATCAGATGCAATGGTAGTAGCTTATAATGTTGCTCAAACTATCATGCTTTGTAGAAACTCAATGTTTATTAAGAGTGTTAACTTATTGACACGTGACACGACAAAAGTTTAGAATGACTAAAGATTCTTCAGTTTGATGTGAAGAAGTTGTATATTAAATAGAAGATCTGCTAATAGAAGATCTGACAATTACATCATTGTAAATTCGAGTACAATCTTAGTTGAAAACAAACGAGAACTTACAATATGCATACACTGTTCAAGAATTCATTCGATTAATCAGTTAATTGGCCAGTTAATCGCTACTCATCGGATGGCCAAATCGAATAACACCTATTCATCGCATTTAACTTGCCAGGCCGATTAAATGGTCTTTCGGACCGATTAAATGGTCTATTAGACCGATTATTCAGTTGTCTGGACGATTAATCATTATTAGGCCCATAACCCCTCCCAGCCCCTCCCGCTCCTAAAGAGCTAGGATTTATCCCTCCACCCTCTGCTCCTCTCATCCCCTCCTAAATGACGGCTGGCGAGGTCCTCATCAGCATGTCGTCGCTTCCCCTCCTCCCATGTGTGTCGATGCTTTCTCTTCTCCTTGGCGCACCGCTACTCCCCCTCCTTCTTCGCGACTTGCCACCTCTTTCAACCAACTCGTTCAGATGCCATGCGCGGCTGTTGTCACCTTTCCTCTGTCTATCGCAGTCGCATAGCCGCCATCTCTCAGAGTTGCGTCCCAGGCATAAATCAGCAGAAAAGTGTTGTTGTATACATGCTTATTGATGATTTTTACGCCCACATGGATGATTGTTGTTGTATAAATGTTTTTCATTTATTGAGAAAATAAAATGGTGCCATTTACTTCATGTTTGCAATCAAGATTTTTTCTCCATACAAAATTTTCTTCTGTTGGTTTTAAAATTACACCGATTAATGATCGACTGATTAATCCAGTTAATAGGACGATTCAGCGATTAATCACTACTCCCAAGTCGAGCGAGCAGCTACCGGTTAACGATTTCCTCAACACTGCATAGAATCGATGCAGACAATTGTCTACTTAGAGACATTTCTGAATTTGTGTAGTTGCAAGAAAAGGCTACTTCTTTTCTAACCAACTTGTTGTTGTCTACTACACTACAGACTAATTGCAACGTTACAAAAGGAATTATAACCTGAAAATTCGCAAATAGTCTAGTAAGTTCTGTATATTAGAACTTGATGATCGAAAAATCATCTAGAGATGTAAACATACTAGAACAATATTAACCGTGTTAAAATAATAAAATTCTTGATAATCAGAAATCCAGCTTCCTCTCCCTTGAAATGTTAGACATTGGATTGCGTTCCTCAGTGCAACTGTCGTATGCTTCTTCATCATTCAGAATCTCGATTTCACCATGGTCATCGGGGCTTGGGTCAATAGTTCGTGGACTAAAATCAGCATATCGTTCCTCAACAAACAAATCTGGAACTGGAAGTAATACCTTGACATTCAAAGATATAATCTATGTTAGTACAACTATGAATAAACTAGTTAGTATCTGAAATGTTGACAGTATGCTTATCACTAACAACTCGATCTGTATCATCATCCGTATCCTCACACTTGTCTGAGATTGACACATAGCTATTGAGTAGAGGGAAATGAATCAATGTATAGAAGAATAAGAAATCCTAATGGGTGGACAGTGCATCACTCTAGCGTACAGAATCTTGGGGAAATTCTCAGGTCAACTTTCCTAGTTTAGTGTCATGGACAAGGATAGTGGAGTGAGAATCTGCATTAAGATCAATCATGAGAGGACTCATCTTTATTATTTGTTCAAGAACAATTTAGAGAACACCAAATTTATATAAATATGTTATTAAGACAGATGAATAGTAATTAATGCAAGTTTGAGACCACAAACCTTTATCTTGGGAGAGGAAACTGGATCTCGAAACCTTGGAGATCTTGCCAGGGAAGGTGATATGCAGATTGCAGCCATTGAATTTCGGTGAGTAGGTCGAGGGAAAAGAACTTGATCTCTGGTGTGAGAAGCGAACAAGGCACAATTGGCATCTATTTAAATGGCCGCGAAATTACTTTCCCATGTATTTTCTTGTTTTGAATCATTTTGTTTAGGTTTTGAATGATAGTTCAGGTTATATAAATACACCATTTTCTACTTCAAAAAGAATGTCGAGCACAATTCATTGTATTAATAGATATTTAGTTGGGAAAAATATTATGATAAGATTGTCTTTTAAGACCGTTTACCCAAATATTTGAAATACAAAGGAGTTAGAAAGTTTCAAGGGATGGAATTGACTTTTAATTCCATTTCATACAGAGAGTGATGATGTTGACCACGTCTGCAGAAATAGTAAGGTTCTGCAACGTGGTCCTATCCAAATAAGATATTTATTATAGAGTACCCCACATTCTCATAAAAACTGCCCACTGCCCTTTGGTCCCAAACAAAAAAAACTATAGCAACCACACAACCATATCGCAAACGAAGAAATTCTTATTCATCTTGCGACGATGGGTTGGTAATGAGAGATTGAACCCCAGGCAGCTCTTTTTGTAGTTCTTCCGCCATACTTCCGCATACATTATCTCCAAATACTTATTTGACTAACAAATTTTGACTTATAAGTCTCCGCGCTTGTGTTTAGCACAAGGTAACCGGGATAAGGAAATGTGCCCAAGAGCTGAAGGCACGGAAGATTAGGCACGAACAATTCAAAAAGTTTGCGTGTAGGTATGATTCCATTTTGCAACTAGGGAAGTTTATTTATCTTCCATTCAGAAATTTGAAACTGTTATCAGCAGGTGTGGTTATATTTGTATAAGTATGGCTTGTTTTGCATTATGAACATAGGAACTTCCTGCTGATGAATCGCTTAAGATTCGAATAAATATTATTTGTCAGTTTTAAGATATGTTCTATTAAGGATTTAGACCTGTGTAAGATATCACAGCAACCTAATTCGTAAACTCTATGTCATGACCCACCTTTTCACGCATACGGTCTCCGTGTGTTTCCATGCCAACCCCTGGATCGAATCGTCGGCATAAACACGGTAACGATATGGTATCGTACACAAATGCGTCCTTTATTACATCGCATGATCCAGAAAGCAAATAGCCTTACGGACTCTAGCCATATGCTAGTCAAATGGATAGACTTATAATAAGCAAACATAGTTCCTAACAAACGGAATCGAAAGAAAATCTAAGATAGACGTTGTCACAACCCAAATTCCTCCTAAAATTTTGGTTGTGAAAACAAAGGCATATGCATCCATGATTTCCTTGCACATTTTGTTTTTAGACCAACATGGCCAACAAATGGATTCAAACCACAATTTGAATTCAAATGGAAGCTATGGAGGCCTCACCCTCGAAGTCAACTTTCAAAAAAATGCATTAGGGCAGGAAAGAAACTTCTTAAGACTATATATATGCCCAATTTTGTTTGAGTGAACCAAGTTTGAAAATAATTTAGTTTCGGCAAATAAACTATAAGTAAAAGTTTGGTACTCAAAAACAAAACAGAAAATAAAACATATTCACATTATTCAAATAGGCCCACTAGATGTGATTATTTTTGGTGAACAAAAATGTTTTAAAATGTTCACCGGGTCAGAAATAATCCCAAGGTAATTTAGAAAACATTTCCTCTTTGGAGGAAAATCAAATTTGAAATTTAAAATCCAAAGAGATAGCAGAAAAGAAAATCAGAAAAGAAAATAGAGAAAAAAAAAGAGGCACCCAGCCAGCTAGCAAGATGGGCCAGCCCAGCTAGCCAGCCGGCCAAGCCGCGCGTGCGCTTTCTCTCTCTATCCCTCTCTCTCTCTCGCTGACGTGTGGGCCCCATGCATCGGGTCACCACCTACCTCCTGCAACCACCGCATGAGGGACGCGCCCACGACTCGAGCACGCTCGCACCCACGATCAGCCCCACTCATGCACTCCAGCCACCCCGAGCCCCACGGTTGTGTCCCATAAATACTCCTCCCCTCGCTCTCTCAAACCCCTCTGCTTTCACTGGCCATTATCGGTAGGCTGCTCCGCCTCGAGCTCGCCATTGTCACACTGGACCAAAACCATATCCTCTAAATTCCGGCCACCGTAGCCATCGTCGGAGCAAACCACCACAACCCAAACCCCCACTCCACGGCAACCCTCCTGGACATAGCCGTCGACCCCGAGGCCCGATGCAACCCCGCGTTCGTCGGAACCCGAAGCTCAGCACCGCCATCGTCCTCTTGGAGCGTCACCTGTCCATCGTTATCGCCGCGGCCCCGCACGCCCGCCTGACCCTTTTGCCCACTCCGCTTTGCCCAGGTTTGAGCATGCCGTCGACACCCAAGATGAGCTCAACTCTGGCAAGCATCATCCGCTCGACTTCGTCGCCCCCATCCCCGGCAGGACCACCGGTGACCTCCTCGAGCCTCATCGCGTCCAATCGTTCCCTCTGCTCAGCCTAGGACCCAGTAGATCACCGATAAACATCGCGCCCGACCCACCCGCCACCGTCCCCGACATTTCGGCGAGATTCCAGCGAGGAATCTCCGGTGAGCCCCAAACCCTAGCCTCTGTTTAAATCACGGCCATTAGATCTCGTACGAACGGCCCAGATTAAGTCACTTAAATGGCCTAACCGTTTTCCTCTAAGCCTCGGCCATCCGACGTTTTGAGCTAGCCGCGGACATCCTCCATCCAATATGGCAACGCCACATGTCACCCCATGTCCATTAGTTTAAGAGAAATTGATAATTAAAAATAAAAAACACATTTGTTGAAAAGTCCCTGGAACTTAAAACCATCATAAATATTTATCCACAGGTCCAAATTGAATGATTCTCTTTGCAAATGAAACTTTATGAAATGTAGTTTCAGAGTAATTTTAGGGAATTCAAATTTGAACTTTTGAAATTTAAAATTCAAACATATTCATTCAAATACCAATTAGGTCATAACTTTTAAATTACAAATCCAAATGAGTTGATTCTTTTTGCAAATTGGAACTAGTGATTTGTAGATCTAATTTGTTTAACTAGTTTAAATTAATAAAAAAACATAGTTTCTGAACAGAAACATGTAGACTCCAAATACAAAGGGATTTTGAATTCTTAAATGAAATAAAAATTATAAATAAATTAGAAACAATCCTAGTTAGTGTTAGGCCAAAGTGTGACATGTTAGGACATGCCCAATTATTTTTGAAATAATATGAAAATTATTTGAAACTGAAATGAATTCAATTCGGCAATCTAAATCATTGAATTTAATTCAAGTTTTATAAATGAATTAAATCAAAATGATTTAATAATATATTGTGTTTGAATTATTCTCAAATAATATGCAAGTTAAACTTATTTTCAAAATTAATTCAAAACCTTTTTGAACCAGATATTTTCAAATGCATTGCAAGTCAAACTTCCCAATGAATTCAAATCAAACCTTTTGAATTGAACCCTTAATTCAAATTGAAATCCAATTTAGGTTAAACCCTTAATTCAAGTAATTCAAATAATGTTTGTCAACTCAAATATTATTTGAATGAAATCAAATGAACTTAAGGACAAGTAGGATTCAAACTCTTTCAAACTTGGAAACTACTTGAGATGATCAGATCAACTCAATGTGGAATGCACCCAACTGAGTTAATGTGACTAAATTAATTCTCTAGGAAATACAAATCAAAACTGTAAACCAATTGGAAACATAATTGACCCTAAACCAAACCACAAACTCAACACTTGTGTTTGTGTGATATGTTTTTGCATTCATGCAAGTTTTCCCTTTGCATGAATTGTTTGCTTATGATTGATATGTGTCATTGTTTGTTGACATTAGATTACAAGGAGTGCAACCCCTGTGACCATAAGGAGTGCACCGGATACAACAACAACCAAAGCAAGTTCCACTTGATCATATCACCCAGTATTTTTATTGCATTGTAGTTTTTCCATGGTAAGAGTGTGAGTTTAGGATGCTAAATTTTTTACAACCCAATAGTTCACAACTTTGATCCAAATTTACCCTGGCCTTATAACCATCGAGTAGTTGCTTAGCTGCTATAACGTGGATTAGGAAACACAATTATTATTCCACCATACAACCGCATGGCTGACTACTTAACTACTAATTAATTAATTAATTGATATGGGTGGATTAGCTTTGATTGGCTCATCGGAGTGTAGTCTTTGGTGGGGAATGCCACCTAGTTACCAAATATTGTACGAGTTCAAAGTTGAGTAGCTTCCATGTGTGACCGTGAGACAATATGGGCCCTGTCACGGTCGAGTAAGTTGTGGGAACCCTCCTGCGGCAGACCAGCAGATGTAGGTGTGTAGGTTGGACTGGGTCTGATTTTCTGAGAGGGCGACTACTTCCCAAAAGTCTTGTCTTGATCTACCTAGCTACTTCATAAGTGAAGTTTATTAGCAGAAGGGTGTGATCGGGAATCACGTGTAAAGTACAAAAACCTCTGCATAGTGTATAAAACCGATCATGATTAGTCGTGTCCCTGGTTATGGATAACTTTGAGCAACTCATCCAACAATTGTCAGATCGATCTCATTCACATATTCCATATAAAAACAATGGGTTGAACCAATGGGGAGTTATGGCATTCATCTCATAGGACTGGGGTTTACCAGGGTCTCTAGAGAGATGCTTGGGATGACCGGGTGTATTGGGAGTCCACATACTCAAACTGCATTGGAGTTACGACCGCGGTTTACCGGAGTAACTCTATACTACGACCGGGGTGTACCGGGAGTGTCATATCGCTATTAGAGTAGACCACTATATAATATGTAGGGAAAAACTATGTTTTATGCAAAGAGCCTTGAATCCCACCAGCCAAAGAGCATGTAGGTGAACAGGTTTCCATTTACTGTGGACTTGCCAATACATTCAACGTATTGATCCTAGTGTCTGCAACATATCATGTTGCAGGTGACTATTATGAGGAGTGATTTACGTAGGGTTTCGTGCCTCCAGTCGACAAGCTTCCCTGTGACATTGATGGAGCTTACCAAGACTACTATCGTAGATTTGCTTTCGTTTTCGCTTATCAAGAACTCTGTTTGCTTTGTAAGTATGTATATGACTAGCCACTAGATAGAGTCTATAACACTATTTGTTTACTGGATCGTACGATGTACTGGATGACTCATTGTGTGTGATACAACATCATTATTGTCGGTGTCGAAACCGACGGATCTCGGGTAGGGGGTCCCGAACTGTGAATCTAGGAACGATGGTAACAAGGGACGAAGGAGACAGTGTTTACCCAGGTTCGGGCCCTCGTGAGGAGGTAAAACCCTACGTCCTACTTGATTATATTGATGAATGAGATGGTTACAGAGTTGATCTACCTCAAGATCAAAAGAGCTAAACCCTAATGAGTTGAGTCCTCCCTCTCTACGAACTAAGACCCCTGGTTTATATAGACACCTGGGGTCCCTAGGGTTACAAATGGTCGGGTTTCCATCCGGGCATAGATACACCCATCCTTTCTTGGAGGACACACCAAGTCTTCGGAATATTCCCCATAAGCCTAGGCTCATTTCGCAGTCCGGCCTTCCCGAAGATGCCATAAGGCGGCCCATCGGGCCAGACTATAAGAGATAAGTCAGCGGCTCGAGGACCCCTTTATCCCGGACTCCCTCAGTAGCCCCCGAACTAGCCTCCAACGCCGGGTTTTAGGACATCAGCTGTTCCACACGTCCAGAGTGTTCGGCTTGCGGGGCGAGTTCTTTTCTTCCTTTCATGCTTCGGCAATCCTTAGTTCGGTCACCGATGACACCTCTCTGTCCGAACATACCTTGCTTAGCCTTGAAGGCCAAATGCCCGAGTGTAAATAGTACCCTTCTTGACAACCTTCCTGACAAAAGGCTCAGACGTGTCGTGGCCATTCAACCAGTTACAAAAACTCGATTCGCGGTTCGAGGCCACCTTTTTATTGGCACGTTCAATCGACATGAGGATCGTGCTCCATTTTTTACGGGATAGTATCAACGATTCGAGCTATCCCACGCGCGCATAACGGGGCGGTCGCTTTGGGAACTGGCGTAGCTCACGGCGCAGTAAGGGGATGCGTGGTGTTACGGCCTTCCATAAAAGGGGAAAAGCACCTTCACAGTCCTTCCACGCTCCCCAGACTCGCTCTCTCCAACCTTCCTTGCTCCAAGCGCGCAGATCTAATCTCACACCAGCCCTTCCTCCAACACCCCTTCTTCTTCCCCGAGCACGGCCATGGCTGGTTCGGGCTCGCAAGCCAAGTGGGAGGCGTCGTGCATCACCGAGGACGACATCCAAGAGCTGAAGCGCACCGACTACCTCTTGGTCGACGTCGCCCACCACGCCCCTGAAGAGGGCCAAGTGGTCCCCACGCCATAGCCTGGGAAGTGGATAGTGTTCATCCCCCATTTCATCCGGGGACTGGGCTTCCCGCTGCACCCCTTTGTAAGGGGCCTGATGTTCTTCTACGGGCTGGACTTCCACGACCTTCCCCCAAACTCCATTATGCACATATCGGCCTTCATCATCGTCTGCGAGGCCTTTCTGCGGGTCCAGCCGCACTTCGGCTTGTGGCTGAAGGTCTTCAACGTCAAGCCGAAGACCGTGAGCAGCCAGCACACGGACTATGGGGGAGCGGTGATCAGCAAGCTCCCTCGAGTGCAGTGGCCGGATGGCACCTTCATCGACACCATCAAGACCTGGCAGAAGGAGTGGTTCTATATTACCGAACCGCGCGCCGCAGATTGGGCTACCCCTCCCGAATTCAGATCTGGTCCTCCCGCAAGGCTGACCTCATGGATCAAGAAAGGGCTAGATTGGGGGCTCGGCCACCGAGGTAAAGGCGCTGCAGGAACGCATCGGAAAGATGCTGGAAGCAAACATCGGCCTGACCAATGTGGTCCAGCTCATGCTTCGCCACCGCCTCCTTCCCTGCCAACTCCGGGCCACACCGATGTGGGCCCATGAGTCTGATGACTCCCCCATCGTGTGCAAGCTCTACCGCACTACTCGGGAGAAGTTATGGAAGGCACTGTTCAAGCCCCAGGAGGAGTTGTCGGCCAAAGAGGAGGACACCGGCCTGGACGCCGAACACCCTCCGCTTAAGGTAAAGCTTCAATCTTCAATTTTTTATCTCTAGGTTCGATCTTTTTAGCAAGGATTCTAAACTCTCCTTTCCTAGTTTCTCTAGGGCTGGCTAGCTAAGGCCATGCGGATCAACGGCCCCGCCCCGCTGCCCGAAGCCCCCAGGTCGACCCTCTTGACGACGATGCTGGTCGAGGTGCCGTATTCGGCGCCAGAGAAAAAGGACAAGCAGAAGAAGGGCGAGAAGAAGGAGATCCGAGCTGGTGTCCGCCAAAGAGGCCCCCCGGATGCTAAGTCCGGGGAGACCCAGGCCTCCTCTGCTCACGAGGAGGGGCAGACGGAGGAAGGGGGAAATCGATTCCCCCCATCCAAGGAAAAGTGCGGCATCTGTGGATGCCGAGGAGGACTCAGATCCCCCTTCTCTGAAGAGGCCCTGCCGGGTCACGGTGACCCTGCCCGATGTCCGCCTGGATTCCGACGAGGAATCCGAGGCGTTCAAAAGGGTCCCGCGGAGGGTCCCCAGGGCCAAGCCCGCGGCCCAGATGTACGGATTCCGAATATATTGCTTATGCAGGATTTTTGTTGCTGACCGAACTAATGCCTCCCATGTTACAGCCCGACCCACAATCTCCCGACCGAACAGGTCTCCGAGGGAGATCCCCCGCCAGCCGAGCTGGCGGAAAGCGGGACTGCGTCCCGCACATCCCCTCAACAAGCCGCCGACGAAGCCGTGGAGGTGATATCCCGGCGGACGCCTCCTCGGCCGAATACGGAGGGTGAGGAAGTCATGACCGAGGCTCAGACCTCGGCGGCCGTGGGCCAGGAGACCGCCCACCTCCTAGTAAACAAAGAGGAAGGTTGTGATTCATCGGGCTCCCTCCGAAGACAGCTCCGAAGACTGACGAGGCTTCGATATCCACTACTCTCCCTTCGCAAGAAGGAGGAGATGTGGTGCCGCCACCGGTGCCGCCCGTAACGGGGCAGGCCAAAACCGGGTGGCCAGCAGCGATGGAGGAGGCCTTGCGCAGCTCCGTCATCACCAAAGACCACCGCATCCTTACGGGTGCGGTCCTGAAAGGCATTCAGTCCGTTGATAGCGGACTGAAGGAGGCCTTCGGCGGTCTCTTGACGGGCTTCCAGGTAAATCATGTAATGCACCTCTCTCTAAGCAGAATTTGTTCGTGAGGTATATATATTCCGGGTAGGTATAGTAGCCCCTGAGCACTGGGTATGTTTAGGAAAATTACCCGGGGATTAGAGAATCTCAGGTTCCGAGCAAAAAATCGGTATTTTGACTGTCGCCGGAGATGGTCTGGAAAGGAGGGTCTAGGACCAACAGTTCCGATATGTGTCTCACATAATCTTTGATGTGCAGGCCTCGTCATCGACAGTAGCTGTCCACGATGTGGAGCTGGCTGAGCTCAACCGGAAGCTCAAGAACTCCGACGAGGAGCTAGACCGTCTGAACAAGCGGTTTGATGAAATGCAAGGCGAGTTGGAGTTTTGGAGACCTTGTCCAATCCTCATTGATTGAGGTTCTTGAGTCTATGAATCCTAAATGTTGGTCTTCCCTTGCATTTGCAGTCGTTTCATCCGAGGTCGAAAACCTCAAGGCCGAGCTGGAGAAGGCCAAGCAGGAGGCTGCCGATCATAAGGCGGCGGTCGACCAGGCGGCGGCCGAACTGTGCTCATTAAAGGCGGTCAGCGAAAAGCACGAAGCTCGGGTGGCCGAAGTGCAGCAAGAGCTCCAAGATGCCAGCACAAAGTGTGAGGCACTTGAGCAGAAGACCAGGGATCAGGCGGCCGAACTATCCACATTGTCTTCCGATATTAAATCGGTGCGTGTGGATAGGCGGTCTTATGAGGAAGAACTCCGCCAAGTCAGGATGATCGCGGATCGTAAGCCTACATCAATGCACCTTTGGTGGTAACAGGTTTGCTCGTCTTACACGGCTATGGTGTTCCTCAGGCGCCTTCACGAACCTTCCGAGGAGTGCGGCGGATGCGGCCAAGCACTTTGCGGCTCGGGATGGGGATGCAGAACAGAGGTTGTTCTGGGCGCAATTTCAGAACCCCGAGCCCTGTCCCGTCCTTAGTCAACAAATGAAGCAGCTGATGGAGCTGCATCGAATGGCGGAGCCGGCCTTAAAGGACCTCTGCATTTGGCTCTGGCCTTCCGAGCCCCTACCAAGCAGTTACTTCGGCCTGGTGCAGAAGCTCTGCGACGCCTCCTCCCGTATAGAGGACGTGAAGCGTTCTGTGTGTATTGAGGGAGCACGAGATGCACTGGCCAGGGATGAAGCCGCTCGAGATGGCTACAGTGCCCCCGCCGCCGGGAAGGAGCATAGGCGCCCTGAGCTGTATTTCGCTGCTGCAATGGAGGGTGCTCGGTCGGTAGAGACCCAGTGCCCTAAAGATGTAATTTTCGAGTGAACATGTTATTGTATGCCCGGTGAATATTGTATTTTGATAATATATATGCATGGTTTATCATGCTTTGGCGTTATGATTATTTTGACTCCTATGTCGCCGTTTTTGGAACTGAAAGTTGCTAGTCGTCGGCTTTAGCCCCCATGTAATTATTACAAGAGGTGTTCCGCCATCCGCAGTATTATCCTTAGCCGAATTATCGGAACCCAGAGGCGGTAGTGCAAGAGGTGGGAATGAGGCAATCAGACTATCCGGCTTTACTGCTTTCACTTAGCCGGAGGAGCTTGACTGCGGGGGCTGATTACTAGCCCCCAGTGTTGTGTGGTGCTCGGGTGAGCCGAGGTAGAAAACATTACCACGTGTCTTGCAATAATGCAAACCCCTCTTATGACACGGAATAATCTCTATTGATTTTTAGTTTGACACTTGTGTTCGGATTGCAGACCAGTTCGCGCCTATTATGACGGTCGATTTTCGGCTTTCTCCACTGAGGTACCTGACCAGGCAAGCTGGAAATACAATCACAGTGGTTCTCCCTTTACCGTTTTAGCCGAACGAGCGGAACGTAAGAGGGTAAGCATAGGAGCCGGACAACCCATCCTTTGACCTAAGACAAAATTCGGAACCGATGCATATAACGCAAAAAATCCAACACGCCGGACATATAAAGGATAATGCCGGGACGATGCTTGGGACGAGCTTTATGGCTTAGCCCCCCCCCCCCCGGTTTATTAACCGGGTGCATCGAAATTGTACCGACAGTATTGATTCCAGAGGCGGGGAGTGATACGTCTCCGTCGTATCTATAATTTTTTATTGTTTCATGCCAATATTATACAACTTTCACATATTTTTGGCAACATCTTATATGATTTATTGGACTAACATATTGATCCAGTGCCCAGTGCCAGTTCCTGCTTGTTGCATGTTTTTTGTTTCGTAGAATATCCATATCAAACGAAGTCCAAACGCGATAAAATTTTACGGAGATTTTTTTTGGAATATTTGTCAATTTTGAGAAGTGGAATCAACGCAAACGGAGGCCCACATCCCCCAAGATACACCACGGCGCGCCCAGGGGGCCCAAACTCATTGTGGAGGGTTGTGCCCACCTCGTATGTTGGTTGGATCTCTCCTTTGGGGGCAAGGAAGCTAATTTTTGGATAAAAATCCCCTTAAAATTTCAGCCCGGTCGGAGTTACGGATCTCTGGGAATATAAGAAACGGTTTTCGGCCAGAAAACAGGAACGAGAAACAGAAGAGAACAGAGAGGGAGATCCAATCTAGGAGGGGCTCCTACCCCTCCGCCGCCATGGAGGCCATGGACCAGAGGGGGAACTCTCCTCCCATCTAGGGGGGAGTCCAAGGAAGAAGAAGAAGGAGGGGGGCTCTCTCCCCCTCTCTCCCAGTGGCGCCGGAACGCCGCCGGGGCAATCATCGTGACGGCGATCTACACCAACAAATTCACCGCCATCAACCCCAACTCTCTCCCCCTATATGCAGCGGTGTAACACCTCTCTTCCCCGCTGTAATCTCTACTTAAACATGGTGCTCAACTCCATATATTATTTCCCAATGATATTTGGCTATCCTATGATGTTTGACTAGATTCGTTTTGTCCTATGGGCTAATTGATGATCATGGTTGGTATGAGTGTATATTTTATTATGGTGATGTCCTACAGTGCCCTCCGTCTCGCGCAAACGTGGGGGATCCCCGCTGTAGGGTGTTGCAATGTGTTCATGATTTGCCTATGGTGGGTGGCATGAGTGACAGAATACACAGACCCAAGTAGGTAGGTTGTTGCATATGGGAGTAAAGAGGACTTGATACTCAATGCTATGGTTGAATTTTACCTTAATGATCTTTGGTAGTTGCGGATGCTTGCTAGAGTTCCAATCATAAGTGCATATGATCCATGTACGAAAAGTATGTTAGCTCATGCCTCTCCCTCATATAAAATTGCAAGAATGATTACCGGTCTAGTTATCAATTGCCTAGGGACAAATAAACTTCTTATTTGACAAAATGTTTCTACTAAACAACTAACTTTTATTATTTTTCCTTTTAATCGTAGTTTTAATCCCGCAAGCAGTTTCATACTTGTTTTAGGTAAAGCAAGCATTAGCATGCGTAGAGTTGTATCGGTGGTCGATAGAACTTGAGGGAATATTTGTTCTACATTTAGCCCCTCGTTGGGTTCGACACTCTTACTTATCGAAAAAGGCTACAAACGATCCCCTACACTTGTGGATTATCAAGACCTTTTTCTGGCGCCGTTGCCGGGGAGCAATAGCGTGGGGTGAATATTCTCGTGTGTGCTTGTTTGCTTTATTACTAAGTAATTTTTATTTTCTATTATTAGTTGTTTTATATCTTTAGTTATGGATATGGAACACAAAACACCAAAAAAATAGTGGTACTTGCTACTCATGGAGATGGGGAACCTCCTAAAACCCTCGATGCTAGTTATGTGCAAAGTATTAAATAATACTTTGATAATCCTGAGAAGACCACATTCAACTTGATAATGGGAGTAATGTTGGATCAACGTGAATAGTTTAGAGATTATCACTTGACTCAAAAAGGGAAATTGTTATGGGATCAAATTCATATGTTGCATTGGTATGCTCAGGAGCTATGCTTGAAATATGATATTACTTGTTGCTCTAGGATGAACGCTCCACACCTTCCCTTTTCATGCAAATTTAATGATAATGAAACCTTAGCTTCTTATGCTAAAGGTATTTATGATTACTATGATGTGGAACGAATAGAAGAATTTGTTGCTTTCAAAGGTGCTTATGAAGTTGCTTCCTCGATTGAAAAGTATGATGATGTTTCTTACAAATCTAAAAAAAATTGCCATACTGAAATATTGCTATGCGAATTATGATTGCAATGCTGATATTATTGAATTTATTGAAAGAATGGTCGCTGCCTTGGAAGAGACTAATATTTTGCAGGAATCTATGGAAGAAGAAATTGCTGAAACTGTGAGCTCATTAGATGAAAAAGATGAGGAGGAGAGCGTAGAACAAAAGGAGGAAGAGCAGATTACCTGTGCCCACGTTCTAATGAGAGTAACTCTTCAACTCATACATTGTTTAATTTCCCTTCATACATACCAAAGGATGAATGCCATGATGAATGCTATGATGATTGCTATGATCCTTTGGATTCTTTTGAAATATCCCTTTTTGATGAACTTGATGCTTGCTATGCTTGTGGCCATGATGCCAATATGAATTATGCTTATGAAGATGAACTTGATATAGTTCCTTATGTTAAGCATGAAATTGTTGCTATTGCACCCACGCATGATAGTCCTATTATCTTTTTGAATTCTCCTAACTACACTATATCAGAGAAGTTTGCTCTTATTAAGGATTATATTGATGGGTTGCATTTTGCTACTACACATGATGATTTTGATGAATATAATATGCATGTGCTTGCTGCTCCTACTTGCAATTATTATGAGAGAGGAACTACATCTCCACCTCTTTATGCTTCCAATACTATGAAATTGTAAGAAACTGTTTATACTATGCATTGGCCTTTACTTAATGTGCATGAATTGTTCTTGTATGACATGCCGATGCATAGGAAGAGGGTTAGACTTCGTTGTCACATCATATATATCACATGGTGCTCACTACTAAATTACAAATCATTGTTAATTAAAATTGCCTTTGATATACCTTGGGATCCGGGTGGATCCATTACTTGAGCACTTTATGCCTAGCTTAATGGCTTTAAACAAAGTGCTACCAGGGAGACAACCTGGAAGTTTTAGAGAGTCATTTATTTCTGTTGTGTCCTCTTATAAAGTTTAAAAATAAAAAAATATAGAGGGGAACCTAAAACTTCACAAAAAGAAAGGTGAAAGTGAGAGAGATGATGAGCATCGTTGAAGTGGGGGACGTCCTTGAACTTTTGTTCATGCCCACGGAAACTTTGTGAATATTGAATCACGGAAACTTTTCCAACAAAAATAATTATCCCCTTGTACAAATCCATTGTATTATAAAAATAATGTGCCAAGATTTGCCTTTAGGATGATTAGGTTGCTTGTTGGTATGTGCAGTGTAAAAATAGAAACTTTGGCTGTAGTGCGTGAATTTTCTTTTTTTTATTGGAACGTAAAAAGTTTCTGAAATTTTTACACAGTATTTCTATGCAAAAAATTTATGGCGTCCTAATTGTTCAGAATTTTTGGAGTTACAGAAGTTTGGTCAAATTCAGATTACTATAGACTGTCCTGTTTAAGACAGATTCTGTTTTTGATGCATTGTTTTGCTTGTTTTGATGAAACTATCGATTTTATCAGTGGTATAAGCCATGGAAAAGTTACAATAAAGCAGGTATAATTCAAATATAAAATATGAATGTGTTTGCAACAGTACTTAAAGTAGTAATTTGCTTTATTATACTAACGGATCTCACCAGTCTTCTGTTAAGTTTTGTGTGGATGAAGTGTTCGAACACCGATGAGGTGTCGATATGAGGAGAAGGAGCAGAGGCAAGAGTTCAAGATTGGGTATTCCCAAGGCAACCCAAGTAAATATCCAAGGAGACTCAAGCGTCTAAGCTTGGGGATGCCCCGGAAGGCATCCCATCTTTCTTCAACAAGTATCGGTATGTTTTCGTTTTCGTTTCGTTCATGTGATATGTGTAAATCTTGGAGCGTCTTTTGTGTTTAATTTTCACTTTTATTTTATGCACCATGCTGGTATGAGATAGTCCATGTTTTATTTATAGAATGCTCATTGCACATCACTTATATCTTTTGAGTATGGCTTTATAGAATGCTTCGTGTGCTTCACTTATATCATTTGAAGTTTGGATTGTCTGTTTCTCTTCACATAGAAAACCATTATTCGTAGAATGCTCTTTTTCTTCACTTATATTTATTAGAGCATGGTATTTTGTAGAAAGAATTAAACTCTCTTGCTTCACTTATATCTATTTAGAGAGTCAACAGGAATTGGTCATTCACATGGTTAGTCATAAAATCCTACATAAAATTTAGGGATCACTGAATATGATATGTTTGATTCCATGCAATAGTTTTGCGATATAGATATGATAATATGTGGGAGGTACTAGTGGATGATCATGTTTAGTAAGATATTGGTGTTAAGGCTTGTGATTCCCGAAGCATGCACATATAGTCTCCCGTTATGCTAGGAAGTTGGAGCACAATTTATTCTTGATTGTCTATCTTTGTGTGAATGTCGGGGGCGCGCGATGGTTAACTCCTACCAACCTCCCCCCTAGGAGAATGCGTAGTAATACTTTTCTTCGAGGGCTAATAAACTTTCACAATAAGTATGTGAGTTCTTTATGACTAATGTGAGTCCATGGATTATACGCACTCTTATCTTTCCGCAATTTGCTAACCTCTACGGTACCGTGCATTGCCCTTTCTCACCTCTAGAGTCGGTGCAAACTTCGCCGGTGCATCCAAACCCCGTGATATGATACGCTCTATCACACATAAGCCTTATTATATCTTCCTCAAAACAGCTACCATACCTACCTATTATGGCATTTCCATAGCCATTCCGAGATATATTGCCATGCAACTTCCACCGCTTCCGTTTTGATGACTTGAGCATTCATTGTCATATTGCTTTACATGATCATAAGATAGCTAGCATGATATTTCTATGGCTTGTCCATTTTTGATATCTTTCCTACGCTAGATCATTGCATTCATATAGAGTCATACTTTGTTCTACTATCGAGTTGTAATATTGAGTTGTAAGTAAATAGAAGTGTGATGATCATCATTATTCATTATTAGAGCATGTCCCAGTGATGAAAGGATGATGGAAATTATGATTCCCCCACAAGTCGGGATGAGGCTCCAGACAAACAAAAAAAGAAAAAAAGGAAAAAAAGAAAAGGTAAAAAAAGAAAAAAAAGGAAAGGAAAAGGGGCATGCTAATTCCACACTTGTGCTTCAAAGTAGCACCATGTTTTTCATATAGAGAGTCTCCTATGTTGTTACTTTCATATACTAGTGGGAATTTTTCATTATAGAGTTAGATGCACACCCACTTAGTTTTCATATTGAGCTTTCATACACTTATAGCTTTTAGTGCATCCGTTGCATGGCAATCCCTACTCCTCGCATTGATATCTATTGATGGGCATCTCCATAGCCCGTTGATACGCTGAGTTGATGCGAGAATTTCTTCTCCACTTTTACCCCTTTGAAACCTACCACCATATTCTATTCCACCCATAGTGCTATATCCATGGTTTGCGCTCATGTATTGCGTGAGAGTTGAAAATGCCGAAGCGCATTAAAAAGTATGAACCAATTGCTTGGCTGACACCGGGGTAGTACATGATTTATACTTTGTGTTAAGAAGACAGAGCATGACAAGGCTATATGATTTTGTAGGGATAGCGTTCTTTAGCCTTGATATTTTGAAAGACATGATTGTTTGTTGGGATGCCTGAGTATTAATGTCTTTATGTCAAAACTAGACTATTGCTTTGAATCACTTGTGTCTTAATATTCATGCCATGATTAGATATATGATCAAGATTATGCTAGGTAGCATTCCACATCAAAAATTATCTTTTTTATCATTTACCTACTCGAGGACGAGCAGGAATTAAGTTTGGGGATGCTGATACGTCTGCATCATATCTATAATTTTTTATTGTTTCATGCCAATATTATACAACTTTCACATATTTTTGGCAACATTTTATATGACTTATTGGACTAACATATTGATCCAGTGCCCAGTGCCAGTTCCTGCTTGTTGCATGTTTTTTGTTTTGCAGAATATCCATATCAAATGAAGTCCAAACGGGATAAAAATTTACGCATATTTGTTTTGTAATATTTGTGAATTTTGAGAAGTGGAATCAATGCAAACGGAGGCCCACAGCCCCCAAGATACACCACGGTGCGCACAGGGGGCCCAAACAAGTGGTGGTGGGTTGTGCCCACCTCGTACGTCGGTTGGAGCTATCCTTCTGGCGCAAGGAAGCTAATTTTTGGATAAAACTCCCCTCAAAATTTCAGCCCGATTGGAGTTACGGATCTCCGAGAATATAAGAAACGGTTTTCGGCCAAAAAACAGGAACGAGAAACAGAAGAGAACAGAGAGGGAGATCCAATCTAGGAGGGGCTCCTGCCCCTCCGCCGCCATGGAGGCCATGGACCAGGGGGGAACTCTCCTCCCATCTAGGGGGGAGGCCAAGGAAGAACAAGAAGGAGGGGGCCTCTCTCCCCCTCTCCTCCGGTGGCGTCGGAACACCGCCGGGGCAATCATCGTGACGGCGATCTACACCAACAACTTCGCAGCCGTCAACACCAACTCTCTCCCCCTCTATGCAATGGTGTAACACCTCTCTTCCCCACTATAATCTCTACTTAAACATGTGCTCAACTCCATATATTATTTCCCTATGATATTTGGCTATCCTATGATGTTTGAGTAGATCCGTTTTGTCCTATGGGCTAATTGATGATCATGGTTGGTATGCGTGTATATTGTATTATGGTGATGTCCTACGGTGCCCTCTGTCTCGCGCAAACGTGGGGATCCCCGCTATAGGGTGTTGCAATGTGTTCATGATTTTCCTATGGTGGGTGGCGTGAGTGACAGAATACATAGACCCGAGTAGGTGGGTTGTTGCATATGGGAGTAAAGAGGACTTGATACTTAATGCTATGGTTGGGTTTTACCTTAATGATCTTTGGTAGTTGCGGATGCTTGCTAGAGTTCTAATTATATGTGCATATGATCCAAGTACGGAAAGTAAGTTAGCTCATGCCTCTCCTATAAAATTGCTAGAATGATTACCGGTCTAGTTATCAATTTCCTAGGGACAAATAACCTTCTTGTTTGACTAAAGCTTTCTACTAAACAACTAACTTTTATTATCTTGCCTTTTACTCGTAGTTTTATTCCCGCAAGTAGTTTCATACTTGTTCTAGGTAAAGCAAGCATTAGCGTGCGTAGAGTTGTATCGGTGGTCGATAGAACTTGAGGGAATATTTGTTCTACCTTTAGCTCCTCGTTGGGTTCGACACTCTTACTTATCGAAAAAGGCTACAAACGATCCCCTACACTTGTGGGTTATCAGGGAGTTGGAAAGCATTATAAAATGCCATAATCCGACCGTAAAAGATGATCTCCATTTATTATGAATTTTTACAATTCATATGCGGGCATAACTGTTATAGGTATGTTTAGAAACAAATGTATACAAAGGGGAGGATCGATCGGGGCTCATGGTTTGCAGCTTGATGTCCTTGACGTGCCCCTGTGCACCTCCATGCCTTTGCTCTTGACGAGTGGTATGCTCCTTAAAAGGTGCATATAATCGGCGAACAGACCTTTGGGGGAGGTACATGTTTAAATCAGAGGGTCATGCATGAGTTTGACGCCTGCTGTGCTGAGAGTAGTTCGGTCGAACCGACCACTCTGTTGTGATGAGGTGTCCCCCCGCAGCTGCCCATGGTATTTTAAGTGTGAAGTTGTGCCTTCTCGGTACGTACTTGAAGGGTAGCAGGGCCGTGCTGTGGGGTGCGTCCCTATTTGTGCTGAACGGGAGGCTGCTCCGGGAGATCGGGTCGTGCTCGGATCCGCTTGTTTGCATGTCGCAGCTTGTCGCCTGGTTGGGGTCCTAGTGCCTCGATGCCAGACTAGAATTCGACCGCTAGAGCCGCTGTGTGTTCTTCCGTCCGGAGTGAGCGCTCTGTATTGCCGTTGACGGTGATGACCCCCTTTGGCCCGGGCATCTTGAGCTTTAGGTATGCATAGTGGGGAACGGTGTTAAAGCGAGCGAATGTTGTACGACCGAGTAGTGCATGATAGCCACTGCGGAAAGGCACTATATCAAAGATCAAGTCTTCGCTGCGGAAGTTATCGGGCGAGCCAAACACTACTTCTAGCGTTACGGTACCCGAGCGCCATGCTTCCACACCGGGGATGACTCCCATGAAGGTAGTGTTGCTGGGTTAAGGCTGCTTCCTCCGTCCATAAGAACTCTAGTGAGGTGGAACCCATCGATAATGGGGTCCAGGACGAGGGTGGCTGAGCCTCCATGACGGATGCTGGTAGGGTGATCCCTACGATGAAAGGTAATCGGACAAGCCGACCACGGGTTGAACTTCAGAGATATGGGTTCTACAGCGTAGACCTCCTGAAGTGCGCGTTTCCTCTCCTTTTTGGGTATATGTGTCACATCTATCATGTTCACAGTTTTGACCTCGGGAGGGAATTGCTTTTGCCCGCCATTGTTCGGCCCGTGAGGTTCTTCATCATTATTGCTTCGTGGGCTCTTGCTCTATTCCTTGGCTGCGAGCTTGCCAGCTTGCTTGAGCACCCAACAGTTTCAGTTGGTCTGGGTGGCCGGCTTCTCTTGCGTGTTGTGGATTTGGCAGGGCCTATCCATGATTCTGTCCAAAGCGGTAGGTCCATCCATGTTCCCTTTAGGGCGCTTCTTCCGCTGTCCGGGTTTTGAGTTGCGGAAGCCGGCGTTTACGGCCGTGTATTCCGAGTCCCATTGCCGTGGCGGCGTTTATTTTTGTTCCGCCTTGGCTTTCCGTTACCGCCCCGCACTTCAGAGGTGTCGGGGTCTTCGGGATTGTAGCTTCGGCGAGCTAGCCAATTGTCTTCGCCCGTGCAAAAGCGGGTCATAAGGGAGGTGAGGGCAGACATCATTCTCGGCTTATCCTGGCCAAGATGGCGAGCTAGCCATTCGTCCCGGATGTTGTGTTTGAACGAGGCTATCGCTTCGGCATCCAGACAGTCGACGATCTGGTTCTTCTTAGTCAATAACCGATTCCAGAATTGCTTGGCCGATTCGCCAGCCTTTTGGACAACGTTGCTTAGGTCGGAAGAGTCCGGGGGCCGGACGTAAGTGCCTTGGAAGTTACACCGAAAGGCGTGTGCGAGTTCCTCCAAGCTCCCAATGGAGTTCTCGGGGAGACTGTTTAGCCAGTGTCGAGCTGGTCCCTTCAATTTGAGTGGTAGGTATTTGATGGCATGGAGATCGTCTCCTCTTGCCATATGGATGTGGAGGAGGAAGTCCTCGATCCAGATGGCCGGGTCCGTCGTTCGATCGTATGATTCTATGTTGACGGGTTTAAATCCTTTGGGGAACTGGTGCTGCATGACCTCGTCTGTAAAACACAACGGGTGTGCGGCGCCTCTGATCTGGGCTACGTCACGCCGGAAATCAGCTATTGGGTGAGCCCGGTATTGTTCCCGGTTTCTGTGGTTGCGGTCGAGTCATGATCGGTAGCCCTCCCGTCTAATGGGGGAGCGTCCCCTAGATCCGTAAATGGATCTGGCATGACTTGACCTATAGTCCAGGTCCTGCCGAAGATTGTATCAATCCTCAGGCTGTGCTGGTCCCTTTCCTCTCCTACGGGGTGACGTGGGCCAGTACTCGGCGTCTTGAGCCGCCCTCTCATACTGAGTACGCCTGGGAGATTCGGGCTCAAGGTCCTCGTCGTTGAATTGCGCAGCGGGCGCCGGCGAGGGTAACTCCTCTTTTGGTCTGGCCACTCAGTGCCGAACTCTTCTTCGGCCGCCAGAACTTTTGTCCATCTGTTGTTGATGGTGTCTTGTTCGGCTTTGAGCTGATGTTGCTTTGCCTTTAAGGTCCGAGCTGTAGCTATGAGTTGTTGCCTGGATCGTTCTTGGTCCTCGGGGTTTTCAGGAACAGTGAAATTTTCGGCGTCGAGGTTTTCTTCCTCTGCAGCATGTGGGAAGTAGTCATCATCCTCGAAATCATTGAGGTCCTCGGCGTCTTGCTGATTCGTGAGCCTTTCCGGGTCCTCCAACGGCTCCGCGGGGGCTTCAGGGTCGCCCAGGTCCTTCGGGGTATCTATTTCCCCGGTGCCTGTAATGGCTTCCCTTCCCTTGTTGGTCTTGGATCGCTTGCGTTGTTTCCGGCGTTTTCATGCTTCTCTGGATTTTTCGCCATTCTTCCTGGGGGTGTCATTCTCCCTATCGTTAGGGGTGTCCACCATATAGACATCATAGGTCAAGGTGGCCGTCCACTGCCCGATGGTTACGGGGGCGGGGTCACCGATCTCTTCATCCATGTGTTCTGTCTCTTCGGAGGCGTAGTCCAACATGTCGGTTAAGTCTTCGACAGTGGCTACCAGTTGGGCGGCGGGTTGGCCGTGGAATTCTCCGTAACCAGCCTCTAGGTCGACCGAAACGTGGGTCGAGGTAAGATTGTCTTCGATCGCCATCGACTGGATCCGGTCTAGAGCCTCGTTCAACCACGAGAGGGCGACCAGATCCGTTTCCTGTGGGCCCTTGGAGTTGAGCTCCAGGGCGTCTTCGGGATGGGCATGTTCGGCGAAGGCCGAACCTTGATATTTAGGCAGCATCACCGAGTCCGGGCTCAAGGCCGGACCTTCGGCGGAGATAGATCTGAGGGTCGAGCCGGATAGTGGGCCCGAAGTTGAAGCTCCAGTGTATCCGGGACCGTCGGCCAAAACCGAGAGTTCAGCGAGGAACAGATCACCACGAGAGTCGGCGGTGAACTCTAGGTTCCCGAACCTGATCTCCTGACCGTGGGAGAAATTTTCGTTCCGGCCTAAATGGCCGGTCGAGTCAGCATGCAGCACGACGCTGCCAAACGCGACGACCTGTCCGTGGACAAAAATGTCCTCGTTCCGGGCTTGTTTGCTGATGATAAGGCGAGCCATCAATCCACAAGTGATCTCACAGCGGAACTCTCAATGAAAGCAACAATGTCGGTGTTGAAACCGGCGGATCTCGGGTAGGGGATCCCGAACTGTGAATCTAGGAACGATGGTAACAAGGGACAAAGGAGTCAGTGTTTACCCAGGTTCGAGCCCTCGTGAGGAGGTAAAACCCTACGTCCTGCTTGATTATATTGATGAATGAGGTGGTTACAAAGTTGATCTACCTCAAGATCAAAAGACCCCTGGTTTATATAGACACCTCGGGTCCCTAGGTTACAAATGGTCAGGTTTCCATCCGGGCATAGATACACCCATCCTTTCTTGGATGACAACCAAGTCTTCGGAATATTCCCCATAAGCCTAGGGTCATTTCACAGTCCGGCCTTCCCGAAGATGCCATAAGGCGGCCCATCGGGCCGGACTATAAGAGATAAGTCAGCGGCCCGAGGACCCCTTAATCCCGGACTCCCTCAGTTATCGTGTATGCCGACGATTCGATCCAGGGGTTGGCATAGTAACACATGGCGATTGTATGCCTGAAAAGGTCGGTCGTGATAGATGGTATCAGAGCAATGTGTTGACTGTAGGATGTGACCCTAGGATTGGACGATACCATAGCAACAAAATTGTTTTGATTACCTTATATTTATCTTCACTTCATTTCTGACCTCTCCTTTTTTTCAAGCTGTAGATGGCTAACTTCACCAAGTACGTTTATGCTGAAGAGGATACCACCAACATGTTCATGGACCAGCTCATAAGCTTAACCAAGGAACTAAAGCCACCACCTTCGGAGTTAATGGGAAAGGAGTTGCCTGCCATAGTGCCTGAGGCCCGACGGCACTGGATCATCAAGGGAGTGGTACCAAGGACGGAGCTGCTACATGAGCACTGGTGTCAACTGACACCAGTCATAACCAGCAAAACCTTCATTAAATTACACTAACCACTTCTCATTTGTGTAACCTGACCCCATTAGAATAGAGCTGACACCATAGACATTTTTTCTAGCTTCGTCCCTAAGTGGTATGAGGGAGACAAGTGGCCCCTTATACTGACGACATCACCTTCCTTAAACGCTTCGTCAACTTGAGTGAACGGATCGAGCAGGTTGCCCAGGAAGCAATAGGATGTGCCCTTTGGAAGTACCAAAGGATGATCATGAAGTACCACCCTTTCAGCAATCTCAGAAGGAGGTATGTCAACAACGAGGACGTGGTTAAACCCAACCAGGAGAAGATGAGCTGGGAGGAGACACTACTAGGACATGGAGGGTCTTGTCGTAAACCTAGGGGATTGCTTGGAGGAGTACGTGGGGGACTACGATGAGTTGATGGCCAACAGGGAAATCCTGGAGAGGGATGTGCAAGAACTACAACATGCAGTAATGGCTAAGGACAACCAAATCTTCATCAGAGATGCAAAACTTCTCATTAAGGAGAAGAGGACCAGGAGCCTAGAGAGGCAGCTCCAGGACTTGACGGTGTCATCGATACCCGATATCATGGTATTTCTACGACAGATGCCATGGGGTGGCTTGAGTTGTGGGTTCGGGGCCGGTGGCGCTCGGGGATGGGTGAGGGCGCGAGACACAAGAAGCAGGCGTACCCAGGTTCAGGGCCCTCCGATGGAGGTAATACCCCTAGTCTTGCCGAAGTGACTATATGCGATCATAGTACAGGGTGATCCTTGAGCTGTTCGTGAGGATGAAGAAGGAGCTCTCACTACCCACCTCGCTGTCTTGTATGCGTGTGTCTAAGTGAGAAGAAGGTCGACCCCCTCTTAGGGGGCCTATGGGGTGGCTTTATAGTGTAGCCAAGTGAATATAATAAGGGGGATAAAAGGGGCGCGGGCCCCGGCTGCCAGCCCCTCTGGCCGGCCATGGGGCCCGCCGACTGCCGAGTCTTGTTGGGCGCGGGGCCCGTCGGCTGCCAGCCATTGTGGCAAGTATGTGCCATCGTTAGGGATTTCGTAGCGCACGCCCGCTACAGGGCCGGACCGCCCGGTCAAGTTAAGCGGTACCTGTAGCCCTGTAGCTGCCTCTTGCCCCTGTCTGGGGTCCCGTAGCCACGCTTCGCCCCATCAAGCGGTCATGTAGCCACACGTGCCTCGTCATGGGAGGTCATGTCGAGTCATCATACGCCGGTATGGGTGGATGGGACGGGCGCTGACCCGCCGGCTGGTCGAGCCAGTCGCCGGCTGGTCGAGCTAGTCGCCGCCCAGCTGGCCGCAGGTCGAGGTGCCGGCCTGCGAGGGCAGCCGGCTAGGCGGCCAAGGGGGGGCAGTCGGCCCCCAAATGTTTCGGAGTGTTGTCCCCTCTCCTTGTGTATACCCAGGGGTCATATCCCCATCAGTAGCCCCCGAAGCCGTTGGGGTCCAGAGTCTTTCGACGAAGGGGGCAACGGCTTCCCCTCCCCCCCTCCTGAGATCGTAGATGCTTCGAAGTGTTGATGTCATGGGGCCGTCCGGCTCCAGATGAAGGAAAATGCCGGCTCCGCGTAACTGGCCTGGTCGGGCGGTCGCCAGCCGGCCGGCCATGCTCCGACGCCTCGGGTTCCGCAGCGCTGCTTTGAGCCCGCCGCCGGACCGCTTGCGCCACGTGTGTCCCATAGAGGGGGCGGGACCCGCCACCACGTGAGCGATGGGACGCCGCCTTAGGCCTAGCCCAGCAGGCCTCGGCCCGTGGGCGGAATCTTCTGCGGGTCGAGCCCCGACGGTTGGGGTGGGTGTACTGATCCCCCACGTTTAATGAGGGCGCACACCAAGGGTTAGTGGGGGCATGGGTGTACTGATCCCCCGCGACCCCATGTCCCCCCAGGGTTTATACGGGACGGGAGGAGGAGAGGCCAAGGTCACAAGCCATTCTGCCCCTGCCCCTCGTCTTTCTTCTCGCGTCGCACCCTGAGCTCGTGCTCGTCATGCTCCGTCGCCCCTCCTTCCTTCTCGCACCCGCAGCGCTCGCCGACGGCGACCCGCTGGGCGGACGCCTCTCTTTTCCATGCCTCTTCTCCGCACCTACGCCAATGTCGAGGCCGGAGATAGCCGCACTCGCTTCCGGGTCATGGGAGGGGTCGATCATCACGCTGAGTGCTGATACTTGTGATCTGCGTTGGGTTTTCCGTGAAGAGGAACAGGTAATTGTAACACAAAGTGGGTAAGTATTTCCCTCAGTTATGAAACCAAGGTTTATCGAACCAATAGGAATATCAGTCCTCAACCGTCTTCAGCGGCTGCACACAAATGAACAAACGACTTGCACCCAACGCGGGCAAGAGGGTTGTCAATCCCCTTGATCTCGTTATTTGCAAGCAAATGAGTTGTGTAGATAATTGTTGATAAATATAAATTGCAAAATAAATAAAAAGTAAATAAAGGCTGTGAGGTAATTGTAGCATTTGTAAATATATAAGTGAATAGACCCGGGGGCCATGGTGTTCCCTAGCGGCATCTCTCATGTAGGCAGCATACGGTGGGTAACAAATTAATGTTGGGCAATTGATAGATAAGCGGATAGTTATGCGAGTTTCACGGGAATGATCATGTGTATATAGGCATCACGTCCATAAACAAATAGGCCAACTCCTGCCTGCACCTATTACTATTACTCCACTCATCGACCACTATCCAGAATGCATCTAGAGTATTAAGTACAACAGAGTAATGCTTGGAGAACGATGACATGATGTAGACAAAGTAAACTCAATCAATATAAATGAACCCCATCGTTTTATCCTTAGTAGCAACAACACAAAGACGCATCTTGTCCCCTACTTTGTCATTGGAATATAGAAACTCACCAGCTTGAACCTACCACAACGCACCACTCCCACCGATGAAATATCAATCTACTTGGCCAAATCACATCAATAAATCGAAGAGCATTACGAAGCTATAATGATCATGCAATTAAGAGATAATATATATCAGAGGCATCTCAAATACTTTTCATGAATAATCTGAACATAAACCCACAATTCATCGGATCCAAACAAACACACCACACAATAGGATTACATCGGATAGATCAAAGCGAAGATGTGATGACCATTATATTGAAGATCATAAGATAGAGAGATTGCCATCTAGGTACTAGCTATGGACCCGTAGGTCTGTGGTGAACTACTCACACATCATCATGAGGGCAGCAAGGTTGATGAAGAGGCCCTCCGTGATCGACCCCCCCTCCGGCAGGGTGCCGGAACGGAGCTCCAGATTGCCTCACGACGGAACAGAGACTTGTGGCGGCGGAAAAAGGGTTTTGGGACTGCCTCGAGGGTTTTTGCGATATTAGAGAATTTATAGGCTAGAGAGGGACGTCGGGAGAGCCATGAGGGGCCACCACATATCAGGGCGCGGCCCCCCCAAGGTGCGCTGTAATGTGTGGTGGGGGCCTCGTGTGCCTCCCGACCTCCTTTCAAAGCTTCTAGGTCTTCTTTTGGTCTGGACAAAATCATCAAAAAGTTTCGTGGCAATTGGACTTCATTTGGTACTGTAAACCTGAAAAGGCAAAAACATGCAGAAAACAGCAACTGGCACCGGGCACCGGTTCAATAGGTTAGTGCTCAAAAATATTATAAATTGGTAAATAAAGGCCAAAGAAGTATCCTAGAATTATAATATATCAGCATGGAACAATCAAAAATTATAGATACGTTGGAGACGTATCAAGCATCCCCAAGCTTAATTCCTGCTCGTCCTCGAGTAGGTAAATGATTAAAACAGAATTTTAGATGTGACATGGTATCCACTATGTAATCTTATGTATGTATGCTCATTGAGAAAAGATGAATCAATAAATATTAACATAGCAATATTAATGTGTAAGAAACAGAATTATCAATCCTTAAAAGTTTACGATCCTTAAGAAATGTTTACCCCCCCCCCCCACCCATTCATTTTATTATATTAGCAAGGCATGGCTCCATCTTCACCACATTAATACAAATGTCATGCACCACGATGTCCAAGTCAGGCACTTGGATCGTACCTTTTCATTATGCATCAACTTTTTATTCTTCACACAATACATGAGTTTGAGCCATTGGACATAGCATTTAGGTGGAATAGAGTATGATGGTAGATATCAAAGGGGTTAAAAGGTGGAGAAGATAGTCACACATCAACTAGGCGTACCAACGGGCTATGGAGATGCCCATCGATAGATGTCAATGCAAGGAGTAGGTATTGCCATGCAAATGATGCATTGGAGCTATAAGTGTATGAAAGATCAAATGAAGCTAAGTGGGGTGTGCATCCAACTTGCTTGCTCATGAAGACCTTGGGCATTTGAGGAGGCCCGTCATAGGAATATACAAGCCAAGTTTGTAATAATGAATAGGTAATTCCCTCTAGCATATGAAAGTGATATATCATGAGACTCTCTATATGAGGAACATGGTGACACTTTGAGGCACACGTGTGGTAAAACATAGTAGCAAAGTCCCTTCTCTCATTTTCTCTCATTTTTTTGAATGGATCACTACTGCAGGATGCTACTAACGCGACACATCAATCAAAGACCCTTCGACGAAACCGTGTGCGATGCATGAAGCGCAAACGGTATAGTTCAAGCTCCGTCGCTAATGGCACGAACTGTGTGTAAAGGTGGATGCATCAAATACGATTCAGAAAGCGGTTGCGTGTGCGATCTACGGTAGAAAATTTGTTCTTATGAACCGTTTGTGTTTTGGGAAGATAACAGAGACGGTTACACAGATCCATATGTGTGTGATAGTGGGCACACAGTTCATCACTACAAACTGTGTGCGATAATATAGCAGAACACAAACGATTCAGTATAACAAGATGTGTGTGATATAGGGCACACAGTTCACTACATAAACTGCGTGCGATGATATAGCAGAACACAAACGATTCAGCATAACAAGATGTGTGCGATAGAGGGCAAATAGGTCAGCAATCACAATCGTGTGCAAACACAAGAAATAACACAAACGATTGGTGTTAATAACCTGTGTCTGTTGTGCGCAAACGGTTGCTAGTATACAATTTGTCAGCGATTGATGAAATCATCACCGGCTTGTTTCGTAGTTTTGTCCATGTGTACTATGATTTGCTCTGTCTGCACAACATCTATGCTGCCTACACAAACAGTTGCACAGATCAAGATGTGTGCGATAGACGGCATACCGTGCGCTCGGATGAAATGTGCGAGCCAAAATAACACAAACAATTGGGCGTAACAAGATGTGTGTGATGCCCAGCAAACAGGTCAGTAATCTAAATTGTGTGGAAAGACAAAAAATAACACAAACAATTTGTGGTAATAAGCTCCTGATTCAGAAAGTGATAGCACAAATTATCGTTCGCACTCCTACATAATCGACTAAAGAACATAATAGCGACATTACATATCAGCAAGGTTCAGAAACAGCAAAATGGAAACAGCTACTCGTCGTCGTTGTTGCGGGGCTGGCCTGTTGGTTCGCCAATGTAGAAATAGCTTCTGCACTCATGCAACATCCTCTCTCTGGAAGTAGGATCGACTTTTGGGTCGGCGATGACCATATTCTTGAACGCTTCATAGGCCCGGACTTTCCTCTGCTCATACCCCATCACAGTAGCTCCGGTCTCATGGAAAATCCCGTCCACGGCCAAATGCCTGCGTACAGCCCACTTATGACGGAGATATTCAAAGTGGTCGTAAACAACATAGTCAAGTGATGCGCGCTCTGCTAGAGCAGTAGGAGACTGCAGTAAGGAGGCTGTTGCCCTTATCGAGGCCAAATCCACGCGAGCCGGCAACGCAATGGCGAACTGGTCGGCGCATGATGCCCTTTCGAAGGCCACAGCCGTGCGTTCCGCGTACAGAACTGTGCTTGCCCGCAACCGATCTGATGTAACCTTCATCTCTTCCACTATTGCCGCCAAGGCCTCCGGACCCTCAGCAGCGCGTACCGCCGCCAAGGCCACCGGACTCTCAGCAGCGCGTACCGCCACCAAGGCCTCTGGTCCCTCAGCAGCGCGTACCTACCTCAACCGCGCGCTCCTCCGCAGCGGGGTCCTCCATGCGGATGACATGTCTAATGTTGAGGATTTTGTGGAGGCGAGGATAGTGGGGAGAAGAAGGACAAATTTGGGGGTGTGAGAGGGGAAAGAGACGGTGGAGAGCGAAGAGTGGTGATATTTATTTATGACCCTATACACGATTGCATACAGTTGCTATATGTGTTCCGTGTGCGATTATGTGTGCACAGAAAAGAACTCAAAAACGGTGAAAATGCTTCCCGCGCAAGCGCAAGCGCCAGCCACAGCGGTAAATCATAAAATGATAAAATCCCCAACCCCCTTGGCAGCAGCTAATTATAAATAACCACAGCGATGGCCGGTGGTGGCGAGTCAATGATCCCCTGGGTAGTCGCCACACACACCATCAAACCCCCAATGGCTGACGACAGGATGGAGTTGGGCGACGGCGGCATCGAGGTTGCATGCGCGATGGTCGGCTTGAGGATCGTTGGCCATGCCGCTACCTCTCCGGACGACAGTCAGAGGAGGCAGGAATCACGACATGAGCAAGCCAATAAGTTAGCCAGGGTCGTCTTGAAAGCAGCTAGCGATCACCAGCGGGCGATACTGCGGGCTCGGCGCAGAGTGCGCCGGATGGTGCGGGCGCCGGAGCAGGAACCGCGACGCCCCAAGGACAACTGCATTAGTGGCCACCGCACGAGGCGCATGCTTATGTCCCAGATGGAGGAGGACGCAGCTCCGGACGCCGGGGGAGGACTTGCGGCCGTTGCTGCAGAATTGGCAATGGTCAGGGTCTCGTCGGCCGCCATCATTGAGACTGACCCTTCCTCGGTCGATCAAGGTGTAGGTCATTGACTTGGCGACCTCCTGTCCTCTTGAGCCATGGAACGACACGATATCGATGGACGATGGCAGTTGTGCGTGCTGGGTCGGCGTTAGGGGCAGTAGCACTATTATGCGCGCGCAGTTCATATGTATTATATTGATGTAAAATTAATAGCGAGCTAATGTTTTGTAAATTACTCCGCCAACTATGCACTGTACCAATTTGAGCATGTAAATGCTTGATTGAATTGCTAATGCCTGATTTGTGCTTGCACGGTGGACACTACAGTTGCGTTCGTCAGCGGCAGCCGGCTGCGACAGGCGTCGTCGAGCTTGAAGATTTGGTCGGGCCGAGGTCGAGAATGAGCAAGTATACAACAATGCAAATGAGGAAGAAGGGGGAGAGGGTCGGGGACTCGGGGTAGAGGGTCCGCATAGGAAACGGTTCGTAAACATGAACCGTGTGTGATTGCTGCCATTAAAGTTTTTGTTGGGACCTTAATTTAGTGCATGTACGAACTAAAATCCCAACTACAGTATACGAGTGTGACGGGAGAAGTTTGGATTGTCGTTCGATCGTGATGCATCCTACGGTGCGCATGCGCGATCCATGTGGCTGGTGTTCCGGCCAATCAGAACACACCGCAAAATGGGGTGAAGGCACACGGCATTCGCAAAGTAACTGTTTGACCAAACAAATCACAAAGATTCAAGGGAAACCCATACTTCCTTGGTCGTTTCTCCATTATTATTTTTATACTATCAACATACCCACTAGAATGCAACATGTCCAAAATTCACATTCTTTCAGGCTTGTTTACCATACTTAGTCTTTTTTGTGTACTTTTCTAGGCATTTACTGCTTATAATTCAAGATCGAACATTTCATTCATGAAAAGGTGTTCAAAACATGTTATCTCGTGTGGTGCCCAGGCATGACCTCAATATGATTCGGTCAAAATTGCGGAGGTATAGATAATGTCGTGATAGACACTCTTCATAAACCGGACCATCACCTATGGAGTTTCATGGTTCGGGGAGCGAAAATCGCCATGTTTTCAAGGGGAACCCATATTTCCTTGGTCCTTTCAACTTGATTTATTTTCTATGATCAATATACCCACTAGAATGAACCATGTCCAAATTTCACAATTTTCAGGCTTATTTATCGTATTTGGTCCCTTTTGTGTACTTTCTAGGTCCATTGTGCTTATAATTTAGATTAGAACGTTCTGTACATGAAAAGGCGTTCAAAAAGGACTCGAAAATTCGTAATTGTGTCGTTGAATAAGTTTTCATGTATTTTATAGGAAACTAATAAAATTTTAGAGGATATGTGTGGGAAGAGGCAACCAGAGATGTGTCGTTTATTTGTTTTGTAACTATAGAAAAAATGGAAAATATGCCTAAAGAACATGTTATCTTGTGTGGTGCCTGGGCATGACCTCAATATGATTCGGTAAAAATTTGAGGAGGTATGGATAATGTCGTGATAGACACTCTTCACAAACCAGACCATCACCTATGGAGTTTCATGGTTTGGGGAGCGAAAATCGCCATGTTTTCAAGGGGAACCCATATTTTTCCTTGGTCCTTTCAACTAGATTTATTTTATACGATCAACATACCCACTAGAATGAACCATGTCCAAATTTCACAATTTTCCGGCTCGTTTATCGTATTTGGTCCCTTTTGTGTACTTTCTAGGTCCTTTTTGCTTATAATTCAGGTTAGAACATTCTGTACATGAAAAGGAGTTCAAAAAGGACTCAAAAATTCGAAATTGTGTCGTTGAATAAGTTTCATGTATTTTATAGGAAACTAATACAATTTTAAAGGATACATATGTGTGGGAAGAGGCAACCAGAGATGTGTTGTTTATTTATTTTGTAACTCTAGAAAAATGGAAAACATGCTTGAAGAACATGTTATCTCGTGTGGTGCGTAGGAATGACCTCAATATGATTTGGTAAAAATTTGAGGAGGTATGGATAATGTCGTGATAGACACTCTTCATATACCAGACCATCACCTATGGAGTTTCATGGCTCGGAGAGCGAAAATCGCCATGTTTTGAAGGGGGGGGCCCATATTTCCTTGGTCCTTTCAACTCGATTTATTTTTTACGATCAACATACCCACTAGAATGCACCATGTCCAGATTTCATAATTTTCAGGCTTGTTTATCGTATTTGGTCCCTTTTGTGTACTTTCTAGGTCCTTTGTGCTTATAATTCAGGTTAGAACGTTCCGTACATGAAAAGGCGTTCAAAAAGGACTCGAAAATTCGAAATTGTGTCATTGAATAAGTTTTCATGTATTTTATAGGAAACTAATACAATTTTTAAGGATATGTGTGGGAAGAGGCAACCAGAGATGTGTCATTTATTTATTTTTGTAACTCTATAAAAATGGAAAACATGCTTGATAAACATGTTATCTCGTGTGGTTCCCGGGCATGACCTCAATATGATTCGGTAAAAATTTGAGGAGGTATGGATAATGTCGTGATAGACACTCTTCATAAACCAGACCATCACCTATGGAGTTTCATGGTTCGGGGAGCGAAAATCGCCATGTTTTCAAGGGGAACCCATATTTTTCCTTTGTCCTTTCAACTAGATTTTTTTATACGATCAACATGCCCACTAGAATGCACCATGTCCAAATTTCACAATTTTCAGGCTCGTTTATCGTATTTGGCCCTTTTGTGTACTTTCTAGGTCCTTTGTGTTTATAATTCAGGTTAGAACCTTTTGTACATGAAAATGCGTTCAAAAAGGACTAGAAAATTCGTAATTTTTTTGTTCAATAAGTTTTCATGTATTTTATAGGAAACTAATATAATTTTAAAGGATACATATGTGTGGGAAGAGGCAACCAGAGATGTGTCGTTTATTTATTTTGTAACTCTAGAAAAATGGAAAACATGCTTGAAGAACATGTTATATCGTGTGGTGCCCAGGCATGACCTCAATATGATTCGGTAAAAATTTGAAGAGATATGGATAATGTCGTGATAGACACTCTTCATATACCACACCATCACCTATGGAGTTTCATGGCTCGGAGAGAGAAAATCGCCATGTTTCTGAAGGGGAACCCATATTTCCTTGGTCCTTTCGACTAGATTTATTTTTTACAATCAACATACCCACTAGAATGCACCATGTCCAGATTTCATAATTTTCAGGCTCGTTTATCGTATTTGGTCCCTTTTGTGTACTTTCTAGGTCCTTTGTGCTTATAATTCAGGTTAGAACGTTCTGTACATGAAAAGGCGTTGAAAAAGGACTCGAAAATTCGTAATTGTGTCGGTGAATAATTTTTCGTGTATTTTATAGGAAACTAATACAATTTTAAAGGATATGTGTGGGAAGAGGCAACCAGAGATGTGTCGTTTATTTATTTTGTAAGTCCAGAAAAATGGAAAACATGCTTGAAGAACATGTTTTCTCGTGTGGTGCCCGGGCATGACCTCAATATGATTTGGTAAAAAATTGAGGAGGTATGGATAAAGTCGTGATAGACACTCTTCATAAACCGGACCATCACCTATGGAGTTTCATGGTTCGGGGAGCGAAAATCGCCATGTTTTCAAGGGGAACCCATATTTCCTTGGTCCTTTCAACTTGATTTATTTTCTACGATCAACATACCCACTAGAATGCACCATGTCCAAATTTCACAATTTTCAGGCTCGTTTATCGTATTTAGTCCTTTTTGTTTATTTTATAGGCCTTTTGTGTTTATAATACATCTTTAATGGCAAACGTTTTCTTACAACAAACCGTTTGCAAAGCGTCCGATGGCACGAGAGAGAGAAGACTTGAATTTTTTCCGACGCGGGATCACCAATTTTCTGTTTTCTCGCACACGGGTATTTGATGCGCTTCGTCTGTGTTGCGTGTTCCCCCCATAAGGTTTGAGTTTCGCCGCCAAATTTTCAATAGGCATGCGATTTCAGTAGTTATTCCTCCCACCCCATACCTACCCATCACATTTCCCCCCTATCACCACCGCCCCCTCTCCCCCAGCTCTAACTGCAGCCCAAACTGCCGCTGCCACAACCAAATCTATGTTTTGCACCAGTCTCGCTCGTCGATCTAGTGAGGTAACCTCCGATCTCCATCACTGCACCGGCCCGATAGCTCAGATGGAGCATGCGAACCACCCTCACGCATCTACATCCCCACCCCCTATCGCTGAGCATCCCCACGTAAGCCCAACCACATATCACACGGAGGTCGAGGAGCTGGTCATGGCGGTCGATGACGCGGTGAACGCTATGCGTGCCGACCCAGAGGAACACCTCGCTGCCGACGCCGCCAACTTGGTGCGGGCTTTGGCCTTGATGAAATCCCCAAGCAACTACCCCCCGGGACTTACCAAGTATGAACTGTCGAGTTCATTTTTACGAATACGAGTATAGCATTGTTTAACCATGTCAATTTCAGTTTCAATGGTACACGTTTAAATTGCCATGTTAGGTTGTCTGTACTCTGTAGTCAACACGTCCGTTGTTCATTTCAGTTATGCGCAGTGTGTTGTTCAAGTATGAACTGTCCAGTTCAACTTTACCAATACCAGTTACAAACTTACAATGCCTATGCTAGGTTGCTGTTAAGCCTGCTGTAGTGAACAGTTATATCCATTATTTACGTTGTTCATTTGGTACCGTGCTACTCTTCGCAAAGAAGATATCACTGGAGATGATGTCCTTCAATTACCATTAGAAATTTTTGGTGCATTTTAATCATGTTGTAGTTGACATGCCTTTCCTTGTACTTATGCAGTTTCATAATGCACGACGATGTTGTTTACCATCGAGGTTAGTCACATTCCAATATCTTATAGTATTTTACATCATTTGTTCAGTTGCGGTTTAGCTTCTAACATTTACTTGTTGCTTGTAGGTACATATGTTAGCGGTACCGATCCACGCTGCGACCAGCAGGAACACCTAGCCACTAACTTTGTGCGGGCTCTGGCCGAGTTGAAGTACCCCAGCAACTACCCCTCGGGATTTACCGAGTATGAACTGGCTCATGATGTTTAACTGTGTCAATTTCTGTTTCACTGGTACAAGTTTTAATGACTATGTTAGGTTGTCTGAACTCCGAAGTTAACACATCCAGTTTAATTTCACCAATACCTGTCCCTTTGTTACCGTGCTACTCCTCGCAATGAAAATATCACCGGAGATATTATTGTTTAGTTAACATTTGCTATTTTTGGTGGATGTTAACCCTGTTGTATTTAACACGCCTTTCTATGTGCTTATGTACGACTACGATGCGTGATGTTGTTGTTTACCATCGAGGTTAGTCACCTCTCATTTTGTTATAATATTTTACATCATTTGTACAATTGCAGCTTATGTTACAACATTTATTTGTTGCTTGTAGGTACATATATCAGTGGTACTGCTTCACGCTTCGACCCCCTTTGCATATGGGGCAATGAGATAAACATGAACAAGCATCAAGTGAGGAAACTAAGAAAAATTGTTAGGCAGAAGAGACATCTGATTGGAACTAAACTCTTTATTTATACTTTATCCAAGACATCAGTGAACTTTAGGATGGTAAGTAATCTATTGCCATCTTTTCCAGCCCAGAACAAGTTACTCTATTAGACATGAATACCTGAAAGTTGTCTCTTTTCAGTCGTTTCTGAAGGAATTTACTCAAGATTACCTAGCAAACTACCTGACCGATGTGGAGGCAACGAAGGTTATAGTATATAATTCATGCTACCATGATAACAGTCTAGAAGTCTTCCTAAAGGCGGTGAAGGATGGACGGGCGATCATCACAAGGGGTTGGACAAAAGTTGTGCGCACCTTTGGCATGGAGGAGGGCACATTATGGGTATTCTGCTTCTTCAATACCATCGATAGCCAAAAGCATTTACAATTCTCTCTTCACCTTTACCGCCTCTAGTACTATATATTGTGGTTCATCATATTTAATCTTCTACCGAACTATGTAACCATGGAACATGTACTGAGCTTTTGATTTATGCATTGGTTGTTGAACCATTGTAATTAGGGTATGTATTGATGGATGTGAAATCCACATTTCATAATTAAAAATTTGAAATTTCCAATTCTAATAATAAATTAACGAAAATAAGCTATTAGGTAATAAATTACAACGCACACAGCTAGAAGGATTAAACCGTGTGCGATGGTGTCATATGTCACACGCGATTGTTTGAATAATAGTGTGTGTGATTATCAGTTTTACAACACACGGTCGCATATTTTGCGTGTGTGGGATGCGCGCACTGTCACAGACGCGTTTGCACGCCGTAACTGTGTGCACTTGTCGTTAATAGCACAAATGGTTACGAACATGCGTGCGTGTGTAATGTAGGACGATCAAGAGATGGTTGACATATGTTTCGTGTGTGCGATCTGAATAAGTATCGCACACGAATATATTTGTGCCATTGTCTCGGATGTGTGCTTGACCACAAACGTAGCATCAAAGTGTGGCGTGTGGGATAGGCTACGACTTCGCATACGTTTATGTTAGGTGAATCGTCAGTAGGCGCTCGCACCATCGCAGACGATGTTTTGGTGTCGTGTGGGATGACCCCACCCCTATCGCCCACACATGCAAGGCGACGGTTCGGAACTACGTCGCGGAAACGGGTTAAAAACCGTTTGTATAGCACGTAACGGTACCAGTGGATGGTGGGCTCATTTGGCCTCCCCCATCTTTATTTTTTCGTCCAAAGTCTCATCTCGACTTATGGGAGAATCATCGTCTCGATCATTCTTTCCTCACTGGGAAAACGCTCTAATAATGATGATCATCACACTTTTATTTACTTACAACTCAATATGGAGAACTGATATGAAGATGTGACTCTACATGAATGCCTCTGGCAGTGTACCAGGATGTGCAATGATCTAGCGTGACATGTATCAAAAACATTATGAACGGTGGCTTTGCCACAAATACTATGTCAGCTCTATATGATCATGCAAAGTAATATGACGATGAACGAACAAGTCATGTGAAGTGACGATGGAATTTGCATGGTAATATATCTCGGAATGGCTATGGAAATGTCATGATAGGTAGGTATGGTGGCTGTTTTGAGGAAGATATAATAAGGCTTATGTGCAACAGAACGTATCATGTCACAGGATTTGGATGCACCAACGAAAGTTGCACTGATCCTCAGGGTGAGAACGGGCGATGCACGGTACCGAAGAGGCTAGCAAATATGAGAAGGTGAGATTGCGTATGTACATGGTTTCACATTAATCATAAAGAACGCATATACTTATTGCAAATTTTTATTAGTTTATCATAAATAAAAGTACTACTCGCATGCCCCGAGGGAAGAGGTTGGTAGGAGTTAACCATCGCGCGCTTCCGACCCGAAACAACACTATGATTTCAACGAGGAATAGAAATGCTCACACATCATCACCATGCCTCTTTAATTTGTAGATGAACAAAAGGGTCAACCTATCTTAATATCAACACTTCTACGGTTTAACAATTATGAACTCACACCTATTTCATATTACTACATCAATATCATTGACCCACAATTTCTCTATATGTGCTACATGATGGTTTTGATTATCATTCATTGACTAATATTTTTGGACTAGTCTTATGACCCATGCAAATTACCATCACTATTTATTAACTCTCAAACAAATATAAGTGAAGAACGAGAGTGAAATCATTTCTATAAAATCTACACGCCACCGTGCTCAAAATGATATAAGTGAAGTACTATAGCAACTGCTAAGCTCAATAGATATAAGTGAAGCACATAGAGTATTCTACCAAATTATGATGAAAGTATGTCTCTCTTAAATAGGTGTGTCCACCAAAAATGATTGTGGCAAACTGAAAGTAAAAGCAAACGAAAGCAAACGACGCTCCAAGCAAAACTCATCTCATGTGACGAATAAAAATAGAGCTTCAAGTGACATACCGATGGATTTGAGACGAAAGAGGGGATGCCTTCCAGGGCATCCCCAAGCTTAGATGCTTGAGTCTTCTTTAAAATATTACCTTGGTGTGCCTTGGGCATCCCCAAGCTTAGGCTCTTGCTAATCCTTATTCCTTTGTCCTTCATGATAACACCCAAAACTTGAAAACTTCAATCACACAAAACTCAACAAAACTTCGTGAGATCCGTTAGTATAAGAAACATATTGCATACTTTAAGTACTGTTATAAATTGATTCCAATTCAAAAATGCAAAATAGGTATTGTATTCTAACTTCTCCATGGCTTATACCCCCCGATATAATCCATAGCATAATCAAAACAAGCAACTATGCAAGCAAAAACAGAATCTGTCTAAAACAGAATAGTCTGTAGAAATCTGTAGAGAACCTATACTTCTCTACAAATTCTGAAAAGTTAGTACATCCTCGAAAATTTGTATAGCAACACTGTGTAAAAATGTCAGATCATTATCACGCTCCAGTAAAAAATGAAAATTCATGTACTGGAGTCAAAAGTTTCTGTTTTGTTTCACCATCGATTCTACTCATCTTGTGAGTCAAGCCAAAGGCTTTACTTGGCACAAACACTAATTTAAACACAAAAACATAATCATTACATTGGCAATAATCATGTTATCAGAAATAAACAGAAAGTTTAAAGCAAAAATTTAAAGATAACTATTGGGTTGCCTCCCAACAAGTGCTATTGTTTTATGCCCCTAGCTAGGCATAATGCATAGTTTCAAGTATTGTCATCTTTGACATTCCACCCATAAGTAGCTGTCATGATTGATTCATAAGGTGGTTTAATTCTCTTTCTAGGGAAGTGTTCCATCCCTTTCTTTAATGGGAATTGGAACCTTATGTTTCCCTCTTTCATGTCAATGATTGCACCTATAGTTCGTAAGAAAGGTCTTCCAAGTATTATGGGACAAGAAGGATTGCAATAAATATCAAGCACAATGAAATCTACAGGTACATAATTTTAATGGCAATAATAAGCACATCATTAATTCTACCTAAAGGTTTCTTTATGGTAGAATCCACAAGATGCAAGTTAAGGGAACAATCTTCAATATTAGTCAGACCTAGCACATCACAAAGAGTTTTAGGAATAGTTGAAACACTAGCACCAAGGTCACATAAAGAATTGCATTCATATTTATTGATCTTTATTTTGATAGTAGGTTCCCACTCATCATGCAATTTTCTAGGAATGGAAACTTCAATCTCAAGTTTCTCATCATAAGCTTTTATCATAGCTTCTACTATATGTTCGGTAAAAGCTTTATTTTGTTCATAAGCATTGGGTGAGCTAATAACGGATTGCAACAAGGAAATACATTCTACTAAAGAGCAATTATCATAATTGAAGTCCTAGTAATCCAAGATAGTGGGCACATCACTAATTAAAGTTTTGACCTCTCCAAACCCACATTTTTCAGTTTTAGCATCAAAATCATCACCCTCCAAGCAAATGGGATGCTTCTCAACTAGAGTTGACTCATCTACAGTCCCTTTATCATTTATATTCAGAGAGGTAAATAAAGATTCAAAAGGAGAAATACCAATCATTTTAAGATCTTCATCATGATTCCGGTAAAAATCAGGTGGAAGAGCTTTTTCTAAGAATTCCCGCTTAGCTCTCAACTTAGCGGTCCTCTCCTTACTTTCATTAATAGACATTTGGATAGATTTAATAGCATCATTAAAATAATGCTTGGGTGGCAAAGCTTTGCATTTAAGAGCTTCCACATCACGAGCAATTATATCCATGTTTTTAGCCAAAGTGTCTACTACATGCAATTTTTCTTCTACCATAGTGTTGAAAACCTTTTGAGAATTAATAAATTCTTTAATTGTGTTCTCAAGATCAGAGGGTATCCTATTAGCATTTGTAGAAGAATTTCTATAAGAATTACCATAAGAGTTTCCATAGTTGTTAGAGGGATTACCGGGATACGGTCTAGAATTAAAGTTTCCTCTATAAGCATTGTTATTAAAATTATTTTGCGAGACAAAGTTCACATCAATAGCATCGTTATTTTTCTCAGTCAACGTAGACAATGGCATATCATTGGGATCAACATGAGCATTTTTACTAGCAACCATATTCATAAGAGCATCCACTTTTTCACTCAAAGTAGTGATTTCTTCAATAGAATTTACCTTCTTACCTGTTGGAGCCCTTTCGGTATACCATTGAGAATAATTTGTCATGATGTTGTCCAGAAGTTTTGTGGCCTCTCCTAAGGTCACATCCATAAAGGTACCACCTGCAGCAGAGTCCAGAAGATTTCTAGACACAAAATTTAGTCCAGCATAGAAGTTTTGGATAATCATCCACATATTTAAGCCATGAGTTGGACAATATCTTAACATTAATTTCATTCTCTCCCAAGATTGTGCAACATGCTCTTCATATTGTTGTTTAAATTTCATTATTTGATTTCTAAGGGAGATGATCTTAGCAGGAGGAAAATACTTGGCAATAAAAGCATCTTTACACTTATCCCATGTTCCAATACTATTACACGGTAAAGATGAAAACCAAGCTTTAGCTTTATCTCTTAGTGAAAAAGGAATTAATTTTAATTTCACAATATCATTATCCATATCCCTTTTATTTTGCATGTCACATAATTCAACAAAGGTATTAAGATGTGACGCGGGATCCTCATTAGGACTTCCCGAAAATTGATCCTTCATGACAAGATTTACCAATGCAGAATTAATATCAAAAGCCTCCGCACTAGTGGGTGGTATAGCTGTACTAATAAAATTATTATTATTGGTATATGAGAAGTCACACAACTTAGTAGTATCTTGAGCCATGGTAACCGAACAAGCAAAGTAACAAGCAAGACAAGTAAAGTAGCAAGCGAAGAAGTAAACTAGTAACAAGCAAAGATAAATATTTTTGTATTTTTGATTTTTATGAGATAAGCTAAATATATCAGCAAATAAAAAGATAAACAAGTGAATAAAAATTTGTGTGAAGTTACTTGGTAGTTGATGATGATATTCCCCGGCAACGACGCCAGAAATCCTTCCTGATACTTGTGATATGCGTTGGGTTTTCCGTGAAGAGGAACGGGTAATTGCAGCACAAAGTGGGTAAGTATTTCCCTCGGTTATGAAACCAAGGTTTATCGAACCAAAAGGAATATCAATCTTCAACCGTCTTCAGCGGATGCACACAAATGAACAAATGACTTGCACCCAACGCGGGCAAGCGGGTTGTCAATCCCCTTGATCTCGTTATTTGCAAGCAAATGAGTTGTGTGGATAATTGTTGATAAATATAAATTGCAAAATAAATAAAAATTAAATAAAGGTATAGAGGTAATTGTAGCGTTTGTAAATATATAAGTGAATAGACCCGGGGGGCATAGTGTTCCCTAGTGGCATCTCTCATGTAGGTTGCATACGGTGGGTAACAAATTACTGTTGGGCAATTGATAGAAAAGCAGATAGTTATGCGATTTTCATGGCAATGATCATGTGTATATGGGCATCACGTCCATAAACAAATAGGCTGACTCCTGCCTGCACCTATTACTATTACTCCACTCATCGACCGCTATCCAGCATGCATCTAGAGTATTAAGTAAAACAGAGTAATGCTTGGACAACGATGACATGATGTAGACAAAGTAACCTCAATCAATATGAATGAACCCCATTGTTTTATCCTTAGTAGCAAAAACACAAAGACGCATCTTGTCCCCTACTTTGTCACTGGGATATAGAAACTCACCAGGTTGAACCTACCACAACGCACCACTCCCACCGATGAAATATCAATCTACTTGGCCAATGCACATCAATAAATCGGAGAGCATTACGAAGCTATAATGATCATGCAATTAAGAGATAATATATATCAGAGGCATCTCAAATACTTTTCATGAATAATCTGAACATAAACCCACAATTCATCGGATCCCAACAAACACACCGCACAATAGGATTACATTGGATAGATCAAAGTGAAGATGTGATGACCATTGTATTGAAGATCATAAGATAGAGCGATTGCCATCTAGGTACTAGCTATGGACCCGTAGGTCTGTGGTGAACTACTCACACATCATCATGAGGGCAGCATGGTTGATGAAGAGGCCCTCCGTGATCGACCCCCCCCCCCTCCGGCAGGGTGCCGGAACGGATCTCCAGATGGCCTCGCGACGAAATAGAGACTTGCACCGACGGAAAAAGGGTTTCGAGACTGCCTCCAGGGTTTTTACGATATTACAGAATTTATAGGCCAGAGAGGGACATCGGGAGAGCCACGAGGGGGCCACCACATATCAGGGCGCGCCCTGATGTGTGGTGGGGCCCTCGTGTGCCTCCCGACCTCCTTCCGAAGCTTCTAGGTCTTCTTTTGGTCCAGAAAAAATCATCAAAAAGTTTCGTGGCAATTGGACTTCGTTTGGTACTGTAAACCTGAAAAGGCAAAAACATGCAGTAAATAGTAACTAGCACTGGGCACTGGGTCAATAGGTTAGTGGTCAAAAATATTATAAATTGGTAAATAAAGACCCAAAAAGTATCCTAGAATGATAATATATCAGCATGGAACAATCAAAAATTATATATACGTTGGAGACGTATCGTGCCTCCACAACACCCGCAAGATCGCAGCGGCGGATTTGGTCTTCGTTCGCACACTAGGGAGCAAGCGCATGCCAGCCCTGCGGACTGGGTAACGTGTGGTCTTCGTCTCACACTTCACGCGCGGCTTCGGGCTGCTTGGGAGCATGTTTGTTTGGTAATTCCTCGACTTCTATGGTCACAAGATCCATCATCTGGGGCCGAACACAATCCTTTACCTTGCCAGCTTCGTGAGCCTGTGTGAGGGCTTCTTCGGCTTCCTTCCATTCCATTCTCTCTTCCGGCGGTTCTTTTTCTTCCGGGCGCAGAAAAACAACGAGGTGTCATACGCCTGTAGCATGGCGATGATGTCCAAATCCTGGACACGCCGCCTGTCGCAGCGGCGCCGTCCCGGAGCCGACAGTGGGAGGGAGCGAGGAGCTTTCGGTTGGGGAGCAGCCGGCCGGCCGACAGTCGGCGGAGGAGAGGCGGCCAGATAAGCGGCCGACAGAGGAGCAATCGACCGTTCCGGCCCCCAAGAAGGCGTGGTCTGCCGCCCTGCCCTGTGGTGCCCGGACGCCGGTCCAGAGGCTGCCGGAGCGCAGCAGGTGCCAGCCTAGCACCGTATCGGGGTAAGTTGTCCTGGCTGCGAACTCTTTTTATTTCTCTGGTGTTTCCAGTTCGCGTTTGAATGTATCTTTTTTTCTTCTTCTTCCTGGCAGTGACGCCATTGAGCGCCCGTCGGCGGCCCCGTCGGACCCGGTTGGCGAGGCGGCCGTGAGGCTGGTCGCGGAACACGCTGATGACCCACAAGTATGGGGGATCAATCGTAGTCCTTTCGATAAGTAAGAGTGTCAAACCCAATGAGGAGCAGAAGGAAATCATAAGCGGTTTTCAGCAAGGTATTCTCCGCAAGTGTTGTGAGTAACGATAGTTTATAGTTTTGTAGCAAGATTATTCGTAACAAGTGAAGAGCAATAATAGTAGCAAGTATGCAGCAAGATAGCCCAATCCTTTTTACAGAAAAGGACGGGCCGGAAAGTATTCTTATATGAAGCAAGCGCTCCCGAGGACACACGGGAATTTCAGTCTAGTCACTTTCATCATGTTGAGTTAATTCGTGTTTTCTACTTTGATAATTTGATATGTGGGTGGACCGGTGCTAAGGTGTTGTTCTTACTTGAACAAAACACCAAAGATTACCCCCTCTCGCAAGCATCTACAACTACGAAAGAAGAATTAAGATAAATCTAACCATAGTATTAAACATGTGGATCCAAATCAGCCCCTTATGAAGCAACGCATAAACTGAGGTTTAAGCTTTTGTCACTCTCGCGACCCATCATCTACTTGTTACTCCACAATGACTTCCCTTAGGCCCTTAACAAGGTGAATGTCATGTAGTCTACGTTCACACAACACCACTAAGAGAAGTAACAACATACATATCATCAAAATATCGAACAAATACCAACTTCACACGATTACTTATAACAAGACTTCTCCCATGTTCTCAGCAACAATAGTAACTACTCACACCTCATCAACATGTTCAAGATTAGAGGTATAATAATAATGATTAAGGATCTGAACATAATATCTTCCACCAAATAAACCAACAAGCATCAACTACAAGATATAATCAACACTACTAGCAACCCATAGGTACCAATCTAAGGTTCTGAGACAAAGATTGAATACAAGAGATGAACTAGGGTTTGAGATGATATGGTGCTGGTGAAGATGTTGATGAAGATTAGTCCTCCCACGAAGGAGGAAGCGTTGGTGATGACGATGGCTTCGATCTCCCCCTCCCGGAGAGGAATTCCCCCGGCAGAATCTGACTGTCGGGGTGCAAAAGGGCCTCTGCCCAGGTTTCCGCCTCGAGACAGTGGCGCTTCGTCCCGAAAGGTTGCTTATGATTTTTTCTAGGGTAAAACACACCTTATAGGAGAAGAGGGGGGTCAGGAGATCTGTTGGGGCCCCAGTAGCTATCAGGGCACGGCCAGGGGGTGGCTGCGCCTTCATGGTTACTGGCCAGCAGGTGGCCCCCCTCAGGTATATCTTTGGCCCAATAATTCTTAAATATTCCAGAAAAAACTCCGTGACGTTTCAGGTCATTTGGAGTCTGGTGATTTTTCTGCCTTTTTCTCGGTTTCCCGGTCCGGGATTCCAATTTCCAGTAATGTCCCTCTTTGTGTTGTACCTTGCATATTCAGAGAGAAAAGACATAAGAATTATGTGATAATAGGGAATAATGGACAAGAATGACATAAATAGTAATGAGAAATCATGATGCAAAATGATCGTATCAACTCCCCCGAGCTTAGACCTCGCTTGTCCTCAAGCGAAAGCCGAACTCGAAAGTAATGACCGCATAATTTAAGAGAGAGGTGTCGATAAAAACAGAATACGGACATGAGAGCATCATAAATATCATCATAGAAGCAAGTTTTTCATCATGTACCATCTCATAAACAAGTAAAGATCTATTCACAATTGTTGAAGTATGAAGCATAAACTTTATTGACAGCCAACCAAGGTTGTCAGAATCCCGACTCAAGTCATAGAATCTTACGACCTTATGATCTAACCTAGCCCCTCTGATTCTATGATTTTTCTCATAGAATCTAAGTTTGTACGATCCTAGTAGTTATGATTCTACGGATCACCAACCTACCAATGCAGCTCTGATCCGATTTAGAATCTCGATTCTGACAACTTTGCAACCAACAAACGGTGCTTTTAGTCATTGAGATAATCATAATTCATCGTAATCAAGAGAAGAGTCTATATAAGAGCTTTCATTCTAGCAAGTCCACATACTCAACTATCATTTAGTCTTCTATGATTGTTGACACTCATTGCATATTTTTGGAGCTAATGTTTCCGCCGGACACATAGGAAGATGGGGGCTCTAATTGCCACCCAACTCATTTACCTCAAGGATAATGTCAACAATAATGAGTCATGATTTCCTACATTCAACTGGATATATATATATATATATATATATATATATATATATATATATATATATATATATAAACACATGATGCTTGCCAACTAAAAGAATTTATAGATTGAAAGAAGGAAAGATATTAATGACTCTTTGCATGAAAGTAAAAGCTTTACGAAAGTAAAAGATAGGCCCTTCGCAGAGGGAAGTAGAGGTTGTCATGTGCTTTTATTTGTTTTGATGTGCAATCTCTTAATACAAAGGAACATGACTTTATATTGCCCCTTCTGATAGCGAACTTTATTATGCACTCCATCGCTTTTATTTCTTCGTCATCACAAGATCGTACAAAGCTTATTTTCCTTGTCAATAAGAGATCATACATAATTATGGGCAATTTGTATTGCTTTGTGCATCAATGAAAACTTACTTGAAGGATCTTATTCAATCCATAGGTAGGTATGGTGGACTCTCATGGAAAGGAACTGGGTTTAAGGGATTATGGATGCACAAGTAGTATCCCTACTTGGTGCGGAAAATTTGGCAAGCAAAAGATCTATAGCAAGCACCACATGTTAAAGGATCCATGACCATATAACTTCTATGCAAATGTAAACAATCATGAGAATTACGTTGTCTTCCATGTCCAACATCAACACTCAATCATTATATAATATTTGATGAGGGTTCACAATCATAGATGATGTCCAAGATAGTGTATTTATATGTGCATCCTATCTTCTCTATCATAATCTTGCACAGATTATAACAATGACTAATGCTATGTTTGTTTATTCCCAACAACTTTTACCACTTATACCTTCTTTTTATGTGAAGTCATTACTCCTCATGAGATAAGCATATGATCTTTCTATGTTTTCTATATCAAAGCTATGATGAAGGGTGCAATGAGGGTAAAGCACACAAACTCAAGAAATCTTTATTATATATCTCTCACACTCGATTACAAGGGTAGATAGATCTCAAAACAAAAATACTAAGCAAAGTAAATCTGAAATTTATTACTCTAAATCACGAAATAACTAAGGATCGAACTAAGATTAAAGATGATGGTGAAAAGTGATGGTGATATGATACCGGGGCACCTCCCCCAAGCTTGGAACAAGCTAAGGGTGGTGCCCGTACCCATGTACTCAAGTGTTCTTCGGTGACGACGGTGATGATGGGGTAGGCTTGTTCTCTGACTTCGCGCCCAGGGAAGCCCTTAACTCCCTTACCTCATGAATCAACTGCTAAATCATAAAGGAGTTCTTTTGTATTTCTTCCATAAGGTGCTTATTCTCCCGCCACCAAGAGCTTTTCCCTGCATCACTTTCACTTGGACGAGAAATGTCCCAATTGGGCGGTATATGCGAGCGAGGGATGCTCTCGACTCCATAGTTATGAATAAGATTATGGAAATTATTTGCATGTAACCTGCCGGGGGGCCTCATCGAAGAGGGTTCATCCAGTGTTTCTTGTGTCGATCGAGCTCTCCCGCCCATTGGTGGGCAAGGGTTAGGAGAGGTGGAGACGCCAGCAAGCGTCCCTCGTCTGGAAGCAGTTAGATGCACTTCCATGGAGCCCATGGGTCCTTCTCCCGAGATAACTTCCTTGGTACCTTCCCGTGTAAGCTCCATCTGCAGCAACCAAGCTTGGTCCTCAAGGTTGTTGAAGGAGGACGTAGACATAGATTCTATACTTCGAGAAATCTGTCAGAAAAACAACGCGGAACAAGAGCAGAGGAGAAACTTGCGATGAGGTGGTCAAAACATCCGGGAGTATATATAATGATTTTTTCTGGGTCAGAATACGTGTCACAGAAGAAAAACCGAGTCCGGGTGGCACACGAGGGGCCTGAGAGCTATCAGGGCGTGGCCAGGGGGTTGGCCGCGCCCCGATGGGTACTGGCTCCCTCGTGGGTCCCTGGACTCAGTCTTATTTTTGTATTTTTTTCTAAAATACCAAAACCGTCAGAAATTATATTTTTGGAACTTTTGGGGTCGGTTTACTTACCGTATCACGTACCTACCCCTTTTCAGGTTTCTAGAGTGTTTTGGAAGGTCTCCCTTATGTATTCCTCCGGTGTCATTACATCAATAATATTAGTTCCGACATTGAGGGGCATACCTGAAATGTAATGCTTATTCTCTACCCATTTACCACTCTCGGGTTTTTGCCTTCAAAGTTGTTAATCTTTATAGCACCGGAACGATAAACTTCCTCAACGACATAAGGGCCTTCCCATTTGGAGAGGAGCTTACGTGCAAAATATCTGGAATGAGAATTGTACAAAAGAACTAGGTCTCCTACATTGAATTCTCGTTTTTGAATTCTCTTGTCATGCCATCTTTTAACCTTTTCTTTAAATAACTTGGCATTTTCATAGGCTTGCATTCTCCACTTGTCTAGTGAACTAATCTCAAACAAACTCTTTTCACCGGCAAGTTTAAAATCATAATTAAGTACCTTAATTTCCCAATAAGACTTATGCTCTAAGTCAAGAGGTAAATTACATGATTTTCCATAAACCATTTTATAGGGAGACATCCCCATTGGATTTTGTAAGCAGTTCTATAGGCCCATAAAGCATCATCCAAATTCTTAGACCGGTTCTTTCAAGATCTATTAACAGTCTGTAACACCCTGGTTTTCGCTCCCTATTTTTTTTCCTTCGCGGGATTTGACTCCCGTCTTTTTCTCGGTATTATCGGATTTCCCTAGCTCTTGGGTATGTGTAGATGGTCATTCAGCCTTGCCTTCCCTATCCAACCAGAGATTCTCCTCGGTCCAACCTTGCCACCCAAGATTTATTCTCATGACTTTGCCTCCGAAACCCTACCTTCCGAGTTGCCGGAAGGGAAACCCTGATCCTTCCAGTTGCAAAGGAACCCCAATTTCATTTGATCTGTTAACTCCCAAATTTCTCCTAGTGATCATCCTTCATCTATAACCCTGGATATGCAAAAATATTGCCAAGTCACTTGCAATATTTTTCATTTATAATTAATTCCTTTTTTGTCAGTTAAAGGAATTAAACCCAGGAAAATATCTATCCATCTCCAGAGTTCATGAAAACTTGTGGAGATATTCTTTGTGATCATATTGACCTCCCATAAAAATATTGGCCATAATTAAATAGGATAAATTGCATTTTCCTATTTAATACCAATATTGCATTTTGGGCACTTTCTAAAGGAACTACCATTTTGGTAGCCAGAAAAATTCCCAAATAATTTGTGGAGCTTCTCATGTTCATATCTTCCCCATTTCCTCCAAGATCCCAAGTTCCCTAGTTCAAATTTTGAGCACCACATCCATTTGCAAATTCTGTCCAGTTGGGCAAATTGCAAAGGAAGTGCTTTATTCCTTGATCTACGTGAGCTGAAATTTTTCATGGTGGTTAGCATTGCTAAATCACTCATGGATAATTCCATTCGGTTCAGCTGTGCTTCCAAGCCTGTTTGAATAGCCGCGTCCACGGAATTGGACAGCCCGCCCAGACCTCTGTAGGTGGTTAACCGTAGTAAGGATAATAATGATGGAAGAACTCGTCCTGTGCAGACATCAGGGGATGTCAGGAATATGATATGTTAGCCATGGGATGGCTATGAGATGAGTGGTCGGATGACCACATGAATGGGATTGGATTGGGATCAGATTCAGATTGGATCATGAGAATGTTCGGAGAATGGAATATTTACTTAGTATGCTTTACTTTACCGTATTTACTTCAGTACTTATCTTGCTAGATAATCCTGTTATGCCATGATAATTAATATTGCTATAAGATGACAATTACATGCTTGAATGCCATGGATTGCTTTGCTTGGTGTATATGTTAGTTTGGTTTGCTTGCGAGTACATTCAAAAGTACTCAGCGGCCTTTAACATGGCCAGGTTCACATAAGGATTCGTCATTCGTCGTCAAGGAGTCGGAGCGTTCGCGGGCTAGAAGAGTAACCTAGTCAGATCCCTGTGGATTGGAGCAGCACCAAGACCATGCTGCCTTAGATAGAGCTTTTCCGCTGCCATCACTCTTGAATTACACCTCATGTAAGACTCATATATCCATTAATAGAAATGCCTGGGTTCACGATACTTGTTGTAAACGCGCATGCCAGATGATTTCCTGGGCTGGTATGTGTGGCGACCGTCTGGCTACAGTGGTAATCAGGCGGGGCACCACAACGAATGGTATCAGAGCGAGGTTGACTGACTATAGGTTACCCTAGCCAGACTTTATTGTCTTGTGTTCAGTAGAAAGCCCAGATGGATTTCAGCCATCTTTGCCACCTTGCACGGCTACTACTGATCATAAGACAACCCCATAGGTCTTTGGCTCCATCAAACCCCAACCCTCGTGGCCCTTGCCTTCGGTGTGAAATGCTCGCACCCGGCAACGACCCGTGAGCCCTGAAACCCCTAGGTAACCCAGATATCCTTACCCTACTTGCTAGCCATGGCACTTCTCTTCTTACTCTAGTTTCCTTTGGGAAACGCTTATAAATTCTATCTCCCCCCGACAACCTTAGGAACGTTGACTAAGCCACTTTGGCTATGGTCCTGCGTCGAGTGTGATGCCCCTTAAGGAAGTAGTAGGAGCTTGACACCAGTACTACCAGGAGCATTGTGTGGTCTCGCTTCTGAATCCATAGAGGTGCATCGAGTGCGGTATAATAGTTATACTAGTGAATCTTCGGCCATGTGTAAGGTCCGCAAAATATTTGAACTTTATTTGCCTTTTGGTTTTTCGCGGTTCTTGTTTCTTTTGTCGATTCCGTTTCTTCATTCCAACTGGATCCATCCGCAAGTGCCGTCAAGAAGACCAGCATACAACTAGGATAATACCCAATAATCCCAATTCAGCAAGAGTCAAGCCAAGGCAACTGCCTGATATTCAGAACAGCCACCTCGGATCCGTCAAGAACGAAGAATGGGTCAGAAGTAAATATGTGTGCAACAGACAAGGCCAGAATATATCTGAGAGAGTTGGCCTCAGAGCCGTTCATACCCGAGGAGCAGACAGATGAGCTACCAAGAATAAACACCCGTAGGAACAAGTGATTCCGTCCGCAATACAAGGAGTATTTCAGTCAGCAAGATGAACTGAATCTTTTCTCAGTGGACCCAAGAATCGTTTATCACCCACCGAGGACATATTTCAAGAAGGTGAATGAGCCAAAAGCAGCAACAAAACTCCGGTGCACGGTTGTCCGAATCAAGAAGCGCCTAACAGGCTTGGAAGCACAGCTGAACCGAATGGAATTATCCGTCAATTGTTTGTTATCAGCAACACTTGGTTTGAACAAAAAGCCACCGAGAAAAGCTTATGACACCAGACTGCCAAACTTCCTCGGTACGTCACTTGGTGAGAAACTCTTCTGGGTATGACATCCCCATCTTCCACAAGCGTGCTACTGCGGAAAACTTCCGGCATAAGGCACCCGAACTTTCGCAGCAAGACACAAGAGAAAAGCTTTCAAGGCACGATACCCAGCCTTCTTCAGCATGCTACCCTGGCAGAAGCCTCGAGCATAAGGAATTCAGCCTTCTTCAACACATCCTCGTGCCCACGACAATATTATCAAAAACACGAACTAGTCTGGGCACACATTCGCCTGAGAACTCAGTGAAAGGGTTTATCCTACACCTGCATATGTTGTGAGCATGCAGTCCAGTGGATCAGTTCATGCAAGCCACTCGTCAGGAATGGCTGTGTTCAGGGAAACAGTGGCCCCATACTTCAAGGAAGGATATGAGCACAGCAGTCCCTACGAGGTATGCAAGAGTGAGTCCTGAGAACAAGCCCGACAAACCGGGAAAACAATCAAGGAGCCGTGTTGGCAGGTCGTTATAGGTCCATCAAAGGAATCCTCAAGAACATAGAAGTTGTGGACCAACAACCCCCATGATGATCAACAAGATACAGCTTCACGGACAGAGCGGTATTACCAACTCTCGTCAGACTCTTGCATATGCGGCCACAACAATGCACTACCTGCGGTTACCAGCGAGCCTGCCACACTCGTCATGAATACGGGCCATCAACTAAGACAGAAGGCTATGCTCCGAAAGATACACCGAATGCTAGCCATACTATGTTCAGCTCTGTGGTCATAGCAAGGACTACAGAAGCTATATATGACCGAGCCCTCTCCACAAGCGAAAAAGTTTGAAACAAGACATTCTGATAGAATGGCTCAAAGCACGTCAGCATCAATAGCTCATAGACACCATGACATCATGAGGATAAGAGATTACTGTCTAGGATTATTTTTTGATCATGCCTGACACTTCAGTCGGGGATATAGCAGCAACAGCTTGGTCAAGTTGTTCCTTGAACTGTGGATCACCTAAGAACAAGGTCGGAATGCCGAAGACAGAAGAAAATATCATTATGGAACCCACAGCCAGACTGAGCATTCTGACACGGCAAAAAGAAAGTCAGCCCACTCCCTCGAGGCCATACGAGCATGTAAGCCTTGCACCAGGAAAGGATGTCCTGCCCATGACAGTCAAGGTACGAAGTATTACAATAAAACCCGAAGCAGATACTTTCAGGCCCTGGAGACCGAGCCTTCTGTTGGTATTACCCGCTACCCCACCCAGCAACACCACTACCGGGACAAAAGGTACACCTGACAGGAAAGAAAAGGATTCAAGAAAGAGGTCTACAGAGACAACACATGGTCCATCAGAAGAGGCAGTTAAAAGGTCAGAGAACCAACGAAGACAGGACAACTGATGGATCCAGGTCGCACACAGGTAAGTTCCCCTTTCCCGGGAGGTAAGCCTGGAAATCTCGAGGACGAGATTTTCTTAAGGGGGGTAGGTTTGTAACACCCTGGTTTTCGCTCCTAGTTTTTTTTCCTTCGCGGGATTTGACTCCCGTCTTTTTCTCGGTATTATCGGATTTCCCTAGCTCTTGGGTATGTGTAGATGGTCATTCAACCTTGCCTTCCCTATCCAACCAGAGATTCTCCTCGGTCCAACCTTGCCACCCAAGATTTATTCTCATGACTTTGCCTCCGAAACCCTACCATCCGAGTTGCCGGAAGGGAAACCCAGATCCCTCCAGTTGCAAAGGAACCCCAATTTCATTTGATTTGTTGACTCCCAAATTTCTCCCAGTGATCATCCTTCATCTATAACCCTGGATATGCAAAAATATTGCCAAGTCACTTGCAATATTTTTCATTTATAATTAATTCCTTTTTTTGTCAGTTAAAGGAATTAAACCCAGGAAAATATCTATCCATCTCCAGAGTTCATGAAAACTTGTGGAGATATTCCTTGTGATCATATTGAGCTCCCATAAAAATATTGGCCATAATTAAATAGGATAAATTGCATTTTCCTATTTAATACCAATATTGCATTTTGGGCACTTTCTAAAGGAACTACCATTTTGGTAGCCAGGAAAATTCCCAAATAATTTGTGGAGCTTCTCATGTCCATATCTTCCCCATTTCCTCCAAGATCCCAAGTTCCCTAGTTCAAATTTTGAGCACCACATCCATTTGCAAATTCTGTCCAGTTGGGCAAATTGCAAAGGAAGTGCTTTATTCTTTGATCTACGTGAGCTGAAATTTTTCATGGTTGTTAGCATTGCTAAATCACTCATGGATACCAAAAATCAGCTTAATCCATCTATCCATTTGTCCCCAGTAATTTTCCTAAGTTTCTGTCCATTGGAAAGCTCTGTAAAGGAAGTACCATTTTGGTGCATGCAAATGGTATGAAACCTTTACAGTAGCCTCATATGTTCAAATCATTCACCTCCTCCAAATCTCAGCCCAATCCATTTAGCCATTTTTGCCCAGCATCAGCATCTCCATTTCTGGCCAATTGGCAAGTTTGCAAAGGAAGTACCATCTACACTGGTCCATTGGTGCTGAAATTTTGGCATAATGATCACCTTAGTAGATGACTACTCCATGCCAAACCCCAGCTCAATTCACTCAGGGATCCATCCAGAACCAACCACAAACACCTTTATGTCAGGAACCTTTCTAGAGCCTCTAGTCTATTCCAGGGAAGATGAGATCAAACCAGAGGCATAGGATCCCTCCTAGATGTCAGGACGACGCAATGGACAAGGTGTTGGGTCAAGTAGTGCTACAGAGCACGTTTTGGCGTGGTGACCACGCGGCTGGCATAGCCAAATGTGTGCTTTGCACGCCGGGGCCCTCGGCCACCGTCAACACAGCGCGCTCGCGCCACCGCGGCGTGTCTCAACTTGTCCAGCACCTCCGCGACATCCTAGAACCCCTCCGGACCCTTCTTCCCCCTCCTCGTTCCCTCTCATCGCGCCACGGCGGCCGCCAACATGCCGCTGTCCCTCCCGTGACGCCATCGTCTTCCTCTTCGTTGGCTTCTTCTTCCCCGAGCTGTCCCCTCCCCCTGTTGCTCATCAGGTCGGCCGCTCCCCGACGCCCACATCAAGCCAGCCATGCTACCCCATGCTCCAGTGTGGCGATAAGGGCGCCGCGGTATCGTGCTCATCCGCTCGCCGTGGCCAGGCTATTTATAGCCCCCCTCACCCCTCGAGCTCACCAGCCTACTCTCCTCACTCCCCTGGTCCTCCTGGACCTCTCACCCGAGCTCAAGAAGCTCTCGTTGCCTCCAATGGCCTCCATGGCCGGAGCTCCCTCTCTCTTAAATTCGCCGTATGCCGAGCTCCCCTCTCCTTTCCTCCGCCACCATTGCATTCCCCGTAGCCCGGCGGAGCCCCCTGACCTCTCGCCTCGTCCTCCGGTGACCGGTAGCCGCCGCCACCATCGGCGCCCGAGCCGCCGTCCACCGTGGTCAGGGCCACGGGCGCCTCGCCATTCCCGAGCTTCGCGTCCTGCATAGATGGATGCGGCGCGGCGCGCTGAGGACTCCGGTAGGCCGGGCATCGCCAGAGATAGCCTACGGCGCTGGCAATCGTCGTCGGGGCCGAGCCCTCTGTCGCCGGTGTCGGGAGAGGGGGAGAGGAGGAAGAAGAGAGGTGAGAAGTAGAGAGAAGGTGGTGTGGGGCCCAGGTGTCGGTGACTGGTGGCCGCCACGTCGGATTAAGTGGAAGCGTATTCTCTAGAATACGTTTCCGCTATGCTGAAAGCGCATTTTCGGTAAAGGCGTGACCCGCAGCTCTATAAGGGACCCTGTGGCAAATATTTTATTTGCAGATCAGTCCCTGATCTTCAAACCCTCATATCTTTCCATCCGTAACTCCGATTCCGTCCCTTCCGAAGGAGAACCGTTCCGGCGTATCGTTCCGCGGCTTCACCGCACTCCTTCCCAGAGTATTTCTTCGACCCCGGGCAAGCCGACCATCTGATATATGCCCTAAAGCATTGCTTTGTGTTATTCTTGCGTGTTTAGTTAGTAATTATGCATGTGATAGAAATAATTAAACCGCTGCTAGATTGCATTCACGATTTACATCACCTGCATAATTTGCTATGTAGTTTACTTAAGTGCGTAATTGTTGCCACCTCAACTTGTTGTGATACATAACACTGCCTGTTAAGTGATGGCTAAAGCTAAATTTAGTTGGTTGATCTTGAGTCACCTGTCCGGGCATTATCCGTGCAACCACATTTGCCGGTATGCGACGACCTTGACTTGGGCTGAACGCGTGTTCTTTTATCGGTACCACCAAAGAGGGAAGGTTATGCGCGCGTGCTACCCTGGCCCGGTAGGCGGCGATAACCTTGTGAGCCCAGCTGATTGATTGTTTGTGCCGGCGTCCCCGTTTGGGACAGTTTAGTCCCCGTTTGGGACAGTGTAGCCCCCGTTTGGGACTACTTGGTTTGGCCACGAGGGTGGTAGGTGTCATGAGGACACAAGGGCCACCCAAGGCAGGCCTCCGGGGGAGGATGAATGCCGGTGGTACGATGAGAGAGTCACGGGTCAAGCAAGTTCTGTTGAAGCAACACTGGTCCACCCGAAGGGGATCAAGAGGCCGGGTGCTTCATGGTGTGGGTAAAGTGCGCAACCTCTGCAGAGTGTACAAATCTATTCGAATAGCCACGTCCACGGAATTGGACAGCCCGCCCAGACCTCAGTAGGTGGTCAACCGTAGTAAGGATAATAATGATGGAAGAACTCGTCCTATGCAGACATCAGGTGATGTCAGGAATATGATATGTTAGCCATGGGATGGCTATGAGATGAGTGGTCGGATGACCACATGAATGGGATTGGATTGGGATCAGATTCAGATTGGGTCATGAGAATGTTCGGAGAATGGAATATTTACTTAGTATGCTTTACTTTACCGTATTTACTTCAGTACTTATCTTGCTAGATAATCCTGTTATGCCATGATAATTAATATTGCTCTAAGATGACAATTACATGCTTGAATGCCATGGATTGCTTTGCTTGGTGTATATGTTAGTTTGGTTTGCTTGCGAGTACATTCCAAAGTACTCAGCGGCCTTTAACATGGCCAGGTTCACATAAGGATTCGTCATTCATCCTCAAGGAGTCGGAGCGTTCGCGGGCTAGAAGAGTAACCTAGTCAGATCCCTATGGATTGGAGCCGCACCAAGACCATGCTGCCTTAGATAGAGCTTTTCCGCTGTCATCACTCTTGTATTACACCTCATGTAAGACTCATATATCCATTAATAGAAATGCCTGGGTTCACGATACTTGTTGTAAACGCGCATGCCAGATGATTTCCTGGGCTGGTATGCGTGGCGACCGTCTGGCTACGCCTGGCGGGATCTAGACTGGCCCCACAGACCAACACTAGTCTTTCCTGCGCACTTTATCCTCACTCGTGCGCACCCGGGAGCAACTTCCCGGTCGGTCACCCATCCTAGAATCGCTCCAAGCCAAGCACGCTTAACTTTGGAGTTCTTTTCGAATGGGCTCCCGAAAAAGAAGGAATTCCTTGTTGATATGAGTAGTCTATCATTCCTATTAAGCCAGGCTCTCACACACCCCCACTCAAAGGAACCGACGTCCTCGTCGGCCCATCAGGAACGTTCCCTCTTGGCACACGTATGCGCGTCCAGTCCGGCACATGTGCCATGCCGTGTGCCACAACGGGCCACACGTGCTATGCGCCACATGCCCGCGCACCTGACCCGTGCATGCCCGTGTAACCACGAGGGTCGGCTCTGATACCAATTGTAACACCCCGTAACGCCTGGCGGGATCTATACTGGCCCCACAGACCAACACTAGTCTTTCCTGCGTACTTTGTCCTCACTCGTGAGCACCCGGGAGCAACTTCCCGGTCGGTCACCCATCCTAGAATCGCTCCAAGCCAAGCACGCTTAACTTTGGAGTTCTTTTCGAATGGGCTCCCGAAAAAGAAGGAATTCCTTGTTGATATGAGTAGTCTATCATTCCTATTAAGCCAGGCTCTCACACAGTCTGTAAGATTAATTTTATTTCTCGATTACTCAATTCAACTTGACCACTAGACTGAGGATGGTAAGGTGATGCAATTCTATGGTTAACATCGTATTTAGCTAGAAGTTTATGGAAAGCACCATGAATAAAATGTGAACCACCATCAGTCATCAAGTATCTAGGGACTCCAAACCTCGGGAAGATAATATCTTTAAGCATTTTAATAGAAGTGTTGTGATCAGCACTACTAGTTGGAATGGCTTCCACCCACTTAGTGACATAATCAACCGCAACTAGAATATGAGTATACCCATTGGAGGAAGGGAAAGGTCCCTTTAAATCAAAACCCCAAACATCAAATGGTTCAATAGCAAGTGAATAGTTCATAGGCATTTTCTGACGTCTACCAATGTTACCAACTCTTTGACACTCATCACAAGAAAGGACATACTCACGAGCTTCTTTGAAAAGAGTAGGCCAATAAAAAACCAGATTGTAGTACCTTGTGTGCAGTTTTGTCACCAGCATGGTGTCCCCTGTAGGCCTCGGAGTGATACTTTTGTAGGATATGTCCATGTTCATGCTCAGGTACACAACGTCTAATAACACCATCTACTCCTTCTTTATAAAGATGTGGGTCATCCCAAAAGTAATGCCTCAAATCATAAAGGAACTTTTTCTTTTGTTGATATGTGAAACTAGGTGGTATATATTTAGCAACAATGTAATTATCATAATCATCATACCAAGGAGTATTGCGTGAAGTATTTATAACAGCAAATTGCTCATCAGGAAAATTATCATCAATAGGCAGTGGGTCATCAAGAACGTTTTCCATTCTAGACAAGTTATCCGCTACTGGGTTTTTAGCTCCCTTTCTATCGACAATATGCAAGTCAAATTCCTGAAGTAAGAGTACCCACCTAATGAATCTAGGCTTAGCATCTTTCTTTTCCATAAGGTATTTAATAGCAGCATGATCAGTGTGAATAGTTACTTTAGAATCAACAATATACGGTCTAAACTTATCACATGCAAACACAACTGCTAAAAATTCCTTCTCGGTAGTAGCATAGTTTCTTTGAGCAATGTCTAGGATCTTACTCGCATAATGAATGACATTCAATTTTTCATCTACTCTTTTCCCTAGAACATCACCAACAACATAATCACTAGCATCACACATAATTTCAAATGGTAAGTTCCAATCAGGTGGTTGAACAATAGGTGCAGTAATCAAAGCTTTCTTAAGTATTTCAAAGGCCTCTAAACAATCATCATCAAAAACAAAAGGAACATATTTTTGAAGGAGATTAGTTAGTGAACTGGAAATCTTCGAGAAATCTTTAATGAAACGCCTATAAAAACCAGCATGACCAAGAAAACTTCTTATACCTTTAATATCTTTAGGACATGGCATTTTCTCTATCGCGTCAACTTTGGCTTTATCTACCTCGATGCCTCATTCGAAAATTTTATGCCCAAGTACTATACCTTCATTCACCAAAAACTGGCACTTCTCCCCATTCAAGACAAGATTAGTTTCCTCACATCTTTGCAAAACTCGATCAAGGTTGCTCAAGCAATCATCAAAAGAAGTTCCATAAACTGAGAAATCATCCATGAAAACATTAACAATCTTTTCACAAAAGTCAGAGAATATAGCAGTCATACATCTTTGAAAGGTAGCAGGTGCATTGCATAAACCAAAAGGCATTCGTCTATAAGCATAAGTTCCAAAAGGACATGTGAAAGTAGTTTTTTCTTGGTCCTCTTTTGACATAGGTATTTGAGAAACCCGCATATCCATCAAGAAAATAAAAGTGTGTGTGCTTAGATAATCTTTCTAACATTTGATCAATAAAAGGCAAGGGGTAATGATCTTTCCTAGTAGCTTTATTTAATTTTCTGAAATCAATTACCATCCTATAGCCAGTCACAATTCTTTGTGGGATAAGTTCATTTTTATCATTGGGAGCGACAATGATACCTCCCTTCTTAGGGACACAGTGAACAAGACTTACCCATCTACTATCAGCAATATGATAAATTATACCTGCTTCCAGAAGCTTTAGTAATTCAGTCCTTATCACTTCCTTCATCTTAGGGTTTAAGCGGCGTTTATGATCAACAACAGGTTTAGCATCTGGCTCCATATTAATCTTGTGCTGACAAAGTGTACGGCTTATGCCTTTGAGATCATCGAGAGTATATCCAATAGCACACATGTGCTTCCTCAGAGTTTTGAGTAATCTCTTTTCTTCATGCTCTGAAAGGTTAGCACTAATAATAACAGGATATATCTTCTTCTCATCAAGATAAGCATATTTCAAAGTATCAGGCAATGTCTTTAGCTCAAACACTGGATCTCCTTTGGGTGGAGGAGGATCTCCTAGAATGTCAACAGGCAAGTTGTGTTTGAGGATAGGTGGTTGTGTAAGAAATATGTCATTAATTTCATTTCTTTCATTCATATGCATATCATTCTCATGGTCTAGCAAGTACTGTTCCAGAGGATTAGTAGGAGGAACAATAATAGAATCTAGACCAATAATTTCATCTTTACTAGGTAACTCTTTCTCATGAGTTTGTCTATTAAATATAGAGAAATTAAATTCATGAAACTAGTTACCAAAGCCTACTTTAACCTTCTGCGTGGCACAATTAATTTTAGCATTAACAGTGTTCAGAAAAGGTCTACCAAATATAATGGGACAAAAATTATCTTGTTCAGAACCAAGTACTAGAAAGTCAGCGGGGTACTTGACTTTTCCACACAGGACTTCAACATCTCTAACAATACCAAGTGGTGAAATAGTAACACAGTTTGCAAGTTTAATAGTGACATTAATATCTTCGATCTCGGAGGGTGCTATATCATTCATAATTTCGTTATATAAAGTAAAAGTTATAGCGCTAATACTAGCACCCATGTCACATAAACCATGGTAGCAATGATCTCCAATTTTAACAGAAACAACAGGCATGCCGACAACTAGTTTGTTTTTGTCTAGATTATCCTACTCATTAAGAACTCTCTTTGCAATTCTAGCAGCTTCACCACATAGATAAATAGCATGCCCATCAACAGTATCAACCAAGAGATCTTTAACTACATCTGTATTAGGTTTCACACTTATTTGCTCAGAGGGTTTTGGTGTTCTAACATAACTTTTATTAACCACAGTTGTAGCTTTAGCATGTTCCCTAATCCTAACAGGGAAAGGGGGTTTCTCTATGTAAGCAGTGGGTACAACTGGATGATGAATAAGTACTTCCTCTTTAGTTTCAATAGGTTCCTCTACTAGTTTTTCAATAGGGGGTGATACTTAAACCACTTCTCCTTAGGGAGATCAACATGAGTAGCAAATGATTCACATAAATTAGCTACTATCTCAGAGTCAAGACCATATTTACTGCTAAACTCATGGAAAACATTAGTTTCTATAAAAGATTTAACGCAATCAAAATTAAGCTTTATACCTGACTCTTTACCTCTGTCGAGTTCCCAATCTTTAGAGTTGCGTTTAACTCTTTCCAGAAGATCCCATTTGAATTCAATAGTCTCCTTCATGTAGGAACTAGTAGCACAAGAATCGAGTAATGCTTGATCATCATGAGAAAGCCGAGCATAAAATTTTTGTATAATCATTTCTCTTGAGAGCTCGTGGTTGGGGCAAGTGTGCATCATAGATTTAAGCCTCCCCCAAGCTTGAGTGATACTTTCTCCTTCACGAGGCCAGCAATTATAAATAAAGTTCCGATCATGATGGGTTAGATGCATAGGATAAATCTTCTGATGAAATTCCAGCTTCAAGCGATTCCAGTCCCATGAGTCAATATCATCCAATAACCTATACCACATTAATGCTTTTACCTCCAAAGATAAAGGGAAAACCTTCTTTTTAACTTTATCTCTGGGTAGACCTGAAAGCTTAAACAATCCACAAATCTCATCGACATATATCAAATGGTAATCAAGATGAGTTGAACCGTCATAAGGATTAGCCAACAGTTTCTCTACCATACCCGAAGGAATCTCATAATAAATATTTTCAATAGGTTCAGTAGGTTGAGGAACAACTTCTTCAACTTCTGTTCCAGGCGAAGATGCCCCAAACAAGCCACTCAAAGGGTGACCGTTCATAGTGACAAGCAACGGTAAATTTCAGCACGTATAGAAAACGTTTCCTTACCAATTTCCACTTACCAAAGGCGCTTCACTCCCCAGCAACGTCGCCAAAAAAATAGTCTTGATGACCCACAAGTATAGGGCATCAATCGTAGTCCTTTCGATAAGTAAGAGTGCCGAACCGAACGAGGAACAGAAGGAAATGATAAGCGGTTTTCGGCAAGGTATTCTCTCCAAGTGTTGTGAGTAACGATAGTTGATAGTTTTGTTGCAAGATAATTCATAACAAGTGAAGAGTAATAATAGTAACAAGTATGCAGCAAGATAGCCCAATCCTTTTTACAGCACAGGACGGGCCAGAAAGTATTCTTATATGAAGCAAGCGCTCCTGAGGACACATGAGAATTTCAGTCTAGTCACTTTCATCATGTTGAGTCAATTCCCGTTCGCTACTTTAATAATTTGATATGTGGGTGGACCGTTGCTAAGGTGATGTTCTTACTTGAACAAACAACCAACTTATGATTACCCCCTCTCACAAGCATCCGCAACTACGAAAGAAGAATTAAGATAAATCTAACCATAGCATTAAACATGTGGCAGCCCCTTATGAAGCAACGCATAAACTGGGGTTTAAGCTTCTGTCACTCTCGCAACCCATCATCTACTTGTTACTCCACAATGACTTCCCTTAGGCCCTTAAAAAGGTGAAGTGCCATGTAGTCGACGTTCACACGACACCACTAAGAGAAGTAACAATATACATATCATCAAAATATCGAACGAATACCAACTTCACACGATTACTTATAACAAGAGTTCTCCCATGTCCCCAAGAACAATAGTAACTACTCACGCCTCATCAACATGTTCAAGATCAAAGGTATAATAATAAAGATTAAGGATCTAGAGATAATATCTTCCACCAAATAAACCAACAAGCATCAACTACAAGATGTAATCAACACTACTAGCAACCCACAGGTACCAATCTGAGGTTTTGAGACAAAGATTGAATACAAGAGATGAACTAGGGTTTGAGATGAGATGGTGTTGGTGAAGATGTTGATGAAGATTGGTCCTGCCATGAAGGAGGAAGTGTTGGTGATGATGATGGCTTTGATCTCCCCCTCCCGGAGAGTAATTCCCCCGGCAGAATCTGACTACCGGAGTGCAAAAGGGCCTCTGCCCAGGTTTCCGCCTCGAGACGGAGGCGCTTCATCCCAAAAGGTTGCTTATGATTTTTTTCTAGGGTAAAACACACCTTATAGGAGAAGAGGGGGTCGAAAGACCTGTTGGGCCCCCAGTAGCTATCAGGGCGCGGCCAGGGGGTGGTCGTGCCCTGATGAGTACTGGCTAGCAGGTGGCCCCCTCAGGTATATCTTTGTCCCAATAATTCTTAAATATTCCAGAAAAAATCTTCGTGAAGTTTCAGGTCATTTGGAGTCTGCTGATTTTTCTGCCTTTTTCTCGGTTTCCTGGTCCAGGATTCCAGTTTCCAGTAATTTCCCTCTTTGTGATGTACCTTGCATATTCAGAGAGAAAAGACATAAGAATTATATGATAATAGGGAATAATGGACAAGAATTACATAAACAGTAATAAGAAATCATGATGCAAAATGGACGTATCACACGTCGCGACCTCTTGGCTGGAGAAGGAGAGCGCCGCCCAACTACGGGCGGAAAAGGCGGCAGCGGCTGCCAAGAAGGATGTCGTAGCCAAGAGCGCGGGAAATGCCGCGGCGCCACCGGCCCTTGGGACGAGCCCTCCCGCAGTTTCGACGAGCCAGGAGAAGCGCTCGAAGCAGTGGCTGGAGCCGGTCCGGTCTTCGGGAACAGAGGCGGCGGTGGCAACCGCGATGCAGGTCCCAGAGCCGGTGGTGGTGGAGGGGAGCGGGCCAGCCGGCCCGGCGATGGAGCCGCCATGCCCACCTGAGCCAAGGTCCCCAGGCGATGATGCCCGGGCCCTCGTCATTTCGTCGACGCGGCTCGGCCCCACGCCAGACGGACAGGATACGTCGAGGCCGTCTAGTAACTGGTTCGGCCAGGCTGGCCGGTCCATGACCCATCTCCAGGAGAAGTGGGTGAAGCTGAGCCGTGCCCCCAACACGGCCGGGCCGACCGTTCCGGCAGGGGAACATGTCCTTGCGCTGGCCGACACGGCCAGGGTGATGGCACGGTACCGCTAGGGGGTGGCGGCCTTCGCCGACATCGCGGTGGCCTACTTCCAGGTGGTGCAGCTGGCCTTTCAGGTTAGCCTTCGTTCTTACTCTTTTTTCCTTGAATTCATTTTTGCTTTCAGTGGGGGCGCGCCAGCGCACCCACTGGATATAGTCCCCGAGATGCGGGCCGAGCCGGATCTTCCCGTAGTTTTTTTATTTTCTGTGTCGGTTTTCCTGTAGGCCGAGAAAGCAAAATGCGACTCGTTGTTCGCCAAGGCCGTCATGATGTACCGCTTTGGTAAAAACGCGTATTACAAGACCAAGAAAGACCTCGACGCCCGCACTGCGGAGCTGCAGAAGGCCAAAGGTGTGTGTCTTCAAGTGGGTGCGTGCCAGCGCACCCACTAGGTGTAGTCCCCGAGATTCAAGCGGCTGCGTGGCTACGTGGCAGCTGGGCCGGATCTTCCCAAGCATTTTATTTTTGCTTTGTTCTTTTTTCCTTGTCGGCTATTGACCAACTTTCCTGCTGCAGAGGGGACCATCCCCGAGGCAGAGGCGGACGAACTACGGAGCACGCTGGCGGAGGTCCGGGAGAAGCGCGACGAGATCGCCGGCGATTTCGACCGGCTGGAGAAGGAAATCTAGGCGGAGCGGGAGGCGACGAAGCGACTGAAGTCCGTCCACACGACAGAGCTGGAGTGCCTCGCTGCGGAGCTCCAAAAGGAGGCGGTGGCGCAGCGAAGGCGTCGGCCGTGAAGGAGCAAGAGGCGATGGCCCTTCGTGCCGAGGCGGCCCGGCTCGGAGACGAGCTTGGGAAGGCGGAGGCGGCCAAGGCTCAAAGTGCAATCATGCCCTTATATTATATTTTGATGTTGATGACAATGTACATGTAGAGGACTAATGATGTTTGTCAAGTAAATCTCAGGTATTAGATCTCAAATCTAATTATGCGAGGATCACGGACGCATGGAATGATTATGAGCCAAGAAGGAAGGAACCAAAAGGTTTACGGATTTAGCTTTCTCTTTTTCTTGAGTATAGGGATCCCGCACTATTAAGAGGGGATCGGTTGGGTCAGTAAAAGACATGCTCAAGTCAAAACAAACTCCTTTCCTCGTCAAAAACTGCACTATGCACAAATCACAAGGTGACGCTTCTCTGTGACGGCCGGATGTCCAGGCCCTATGTCGGATGTCCGGGAGTTCACTCTGTCGCCGGATGTCCGGGAAGTGCCCCGGATATGTGGCACCTCTGCTATCCACAGAGCATCATTTTACACCAGATATGCGCCGGATGTCCGGCACACTGCCGGATGTCCGGGCCCCGGATATCCGAGCCTCTTGCCGGATTTCCAACCCACACAATGCTAGAACCGTGGTGGTCTGATAGTGTGGCATGCCGGATGTCCGGGTGTTCCCATATGGGCCAGATGTCTGGGGCATCCCCGGATGTCCAGCTCCCCTATTTTTCCTCTCTGGCTCTGTGTATCGTGTGCTCACTTCACAGATGCCGGATGTCCGGCCCTTGGCCCGGATGTCTGGCCTGACTCTGTCACTTACATTATAACGGCCATATTTGCACCCACACTATAAATACCTCTTCACCACTTCGTGGAGAGGTTAACCATTCACTATTGAGCTAACCCTAGAACACACATTTCTCTCTCTCACATCCTCATACACCAAATCCAAGATCCCAAGAGCATTTGAGAGCATTTGTGAGAAGTTCTCCAATCAAGTGATAGATCCACTCCTTCCCCTTCTCTCCACCAAAGGAATTTGTGATTTGAGCAAGTCTTGAGATTTTCCCCATCGTTCTTGTTACTCTTGGAGGTTGGAGACTCCTAGGCGGTAGGAGTTCTTCGGTGAGGAATCGACCACTGTGATTTCCTCCGGAAAGTTTGTGAGGGTTTTGGATACCACCCCAAGGTCTACCACTAGTGGTTGAGAAACGCCTTCATGTTGTTGTCTCAAGGAGAGAATAGGGTGAGCCTTCGTGGCATTGGTGTGCCTTCGTGGTAAGACCCACCTCTCTAAATGGTGACGTAGCTTCCCTCCAAGGAAGTGAACATCGGCATACATCCTTGTCTCTCGGAGTTGCGGTTATCCCTAACCCTAACTCCCTACTTGTGGTTATTTGTCTTTGTTGTATTACTTGTATTACTTGTGCTTGCTTATTCACTTACTTGTTGTCTTGCTTAGTACACATAGCATAACTACCATCACTGCAATTGTTAGGCCCACTTTCATATTCCGCATTATTGCCTAAAATTGCTAAGTAACGATTAAAATTTGTAACTGTACCTATTCACCCCCCCCCTCTAGGTCCATCTCGATCCTTTCAATTGGTATCAGAGCCTTGTGCTCTAATCTTGTGGCTTAACTGCCCTAGAGCGAGATGGATAATGATGGGAATCCTTTAGTTGCACTCCCTATCGAGAAAGGTACATCCTCTTCGGATGAGCGTAGATCTTTCACCGCTGAGGATCTTAAAAGGGCCCTCGCCAAGCAAAAGGAGGAGCATGATGCTTCTATTGAGGCCTTGGTCAAAATGAGGTTGGATGCATTAGCTGCAAAAACTCCACCACTGGAAAACCCAGGGGGTGTGATAAAGCAACCAAATGCATCTCTTCCAAATTTGGGCCAACAATCTCAACTGGTGACCACACCGGTGTTCCATGGTTGTATGCAAAAACTAGACTTGAGAAACCTAGGTATAATGCAGCAGGAAAGCCCCCTTTACTTGATAACACTGTCAATTTTTCTTTGTGGAGGGTTGGAATGCAGGATCACCTTAGGTTTGTCAATGATGAAATGCTGGAGGTCATGGAGAAAGGTTACAACCCTGTGAATCCCAAGGATCTCACACCAGGTGAAGAATATGACAAACACCTCAATGACACCGCAATCATGCTCATAAGAAAGGGCATGTCTGACAAGCAGAAGAGGCCCTACATTCACCTTACAAATGCAAAAGACCTATGGGATTGCCTCGTGATGACCAAGACTGGAACCTCCTCCCTCCGTCTTGCACAATATGAGATTGCCAAAGGAGCATTACAATATTTTTGCATGGAGAAAGGTGAAGACCCCAAGACACTTCATATGATTGTGACAAGAGCCAAGATGGATTCAACTTGACCAAGCATTTTCTTGTGGACAAACTGCTAAATGCCCTTGCTCCATATCATCATCAAATGGTGTGGGACATAAGAAGAGAACATGGATTCAAGGACATGTCTACCGATGATGTCATTTCAACCTTCCAATTATTTGAAGAATCAAAGGCAAATGCTACAAGACACCCTGCCATGCATGGCTCCTCATCACCCAAGACAAACCTTGCCTTGAAGGCCAAGAACGTAATGGATGATGATGTAAGTGAAGAAGAATAAGAAGATGTTGAAGAAGAAAGCTATGAAGGTGACTCGGATGAGGGGCCCTCATATGAAGACATGGCTCTTTTGTGAAGAAGTTTAGTGCGGGACAATTCAAGAGAAGATTCCAAAAGAGGAAAGTTAGGACTTGCTACAATTGTGAAGAAACCAACCACTTCTCAAATGAATGCCCCTATGAAAAGAGAGAAGATAAGCCAAGATTTCCGAAGACATTTGTGAAGAAGAAGTTGCCCAACCCATTGAACTCCAAGTTCAAGAAGAAAGAGGGGAAGGCTATGGTTGCCCAAGACGAGTCCGACCCCGATGATGTTACAGGTGTTGCAGGTGTAGCCCAAGACACTCAAACCACATTGAGACTTGTAAACAAGACTGGTGATGTTGTCACAAACAACTATATGAAAGACTACGAAGGCAACGCACACAAATGTCTCATGGCAAAGGCCACGGTAGATAATGATGAGGGTCAAGCTTCTCAGGACAAGGTGAAGGTAACTCCATGTCCAAACCCTCCTCTATTTATTCCTACCACACCTAATGATGAATATCTTGATGTTGAGGATCATGATCATGATTATGAAATAAGTGATGCTATGTTTTCTAAAATGGAGAAAGTCATGTGCTCTCTCAAAGGAAAGAAGCTCATTATTTTTCGTATGCTTATGGAGATGGTGAGTAAGCACACCATCTCCATCAAGGAACTCGAAACCCTCGTCACCGAGGAAAAGGATAAATGTGAAGTCCTTGAGCGGAAAGTCCTATATGAGGAAGCACGTAATGATGAATTATGCTTAAAAATAGGTGCAAACATTGATAGGCACGCTAAAGATTGTGAGATCCTGCATTTGTCTCTCAAGACAAAGGAAGAAGAACTAAATCTCATTACCAAGAAGTTTGACAAACTCAAGATCACTTATCTTAACACACTTGGGAAAGCATATTCCTCTCCTATTATAAATGTTGATGCTTATGCTACTAACCCCAATGGTGACCTAGCTAGCTTACTTGAGGAGAATTGGGTGTTAAAGGGACAAATTGAAAAAGGGCTCATTTCATGTGCTCAAGGACAAAAGAACCTCAATGAAGTGTTGAGTCAACACAAGGAGGTTGTGGCCAAGGAAGGACTTGGATTTGATCCAAGCACAAGAAAGAGTAAGGTAGTGACACATAAGTCTACGACTCGCCTCAAGGAGACATTTGTGCGAGAAGGGCACAAGGAGAAAGGAAAGAGTAAGGTTGACAAGGCTGTGAGTAGGAAGGCCACTAGGGGCAAGCCTACTTCCAACAATCCAAAATAATTTATGCCTCCATCATATGTGCTTCGTAAGCGAAAAGATGGAGATGTCTATGCTCAGTTTGTTGGTCCTAGAAATGCTTTTCGGTTTTATGCAATTTGGGTTCCTAAGACCCTTGTCACTAACTTGAGAGGTCCCATTGTAAAATGGGTGCCTCTAACCAAGACTTGAATTGTGTGTAGGTTGGTGTCTCCGGTAGAGTCAAATGGGTGATTGATAGTGGTTGCTCAAATCATATGACCGGAGATGGAACACTGCTCATGGACTTCATGGAAGCTATTCAACCATTTATGAGCATTGTCTTTGGTGGAGGGTCTAAAGGACAGGTACTTGGTTTGGGCAAGGTGGCTATCACTAATGACATGTCACTTACAAATGTCATGCTTGTCCAATCCCTAAAATACCATTTACTTCTTGTTCATCAATTGGGTTCTGTTGGTTATGATACACTATTTGGACTAACGGATTTGAAAGTCTTTAAGAGAGATACTCTTGAAGTTGCCTTTGTGGGGGAGTTGGATGGCAACCTTTACACGGTTGATTTCTCGAAAGAGAGCACTTTCCATGCAACTTGCCTCATGGCCAAGGCCGACAAGGGATGGCTATGGCATCGCCGGCTAGCCCATGTTGGCATGAGAAATATTCAAGATCTCTTAAAGGGTGAACACATCCTTGGACTAACCAATGTATCTTTTGAGAAAGACCGTGTGTGTAGTGCATGCATAGCAGGGAAGCAACATCAATCAAAGCATCCCCCCAAGAACATAGTATCAACTTCAAGACCTTTGGAGCTCCTTCACGTGGATCTCTTTGGGCCTCCTTCATGGGACAGTCTTGGTGGGAAGAAGTATGGCTTCGTTATTGTTGATGATTACTCAAGATACACATGGGTGTTCTTTCTCAAGTCCAAGGACGAGACAAAAATCACCTTCATTGATTTTGCCAAGCAAGCTCAACGCAAGTTTGACAAAGAAATCTTGGCAATAAGAAGTGAGAATGGCTCCGAGTTCAAGAACTACACCTTGGAAGAGTTTCTTAGTGATGAAGGAATTGAGCATCAATACTCCGCACCATATACCCCACAACAAAATGGGGTAGCCGAGAGGAAGAACCGGACACTTGTGGAAATGGCAAGGTCCATATTGGATGAGTACAAATCACCTCATAGCTTTTGGGCAGAGGCTGTCAACACAGCATGTCATGCATCAAATCGTCTATTCCTTCGCAAGATCTTGGAGAAGACCCCATATGAACTCATAACCGGAAACAAACCAAATGTCAAATATTTCCGGGTCTTTGGTTGCAAATGCTTCATTCTCAACAAGAGAGAATGGTTAGGAAAATTTCAATCTAAAACAACCGAAGGAATATTTGTTGGTTATGGATCAAACTCCCATGCCTATAGGGTCTACAACAAATCCACCGGATGTGTTGTAGAAACTTGTGACGTGGTGTTTGATGAATTTAATGGCTCCCATGGGGATCAAGTTGATCTAAGTGATGCAGGTGATGAAGATCCATCTCAAGATATTTTGACCATGGGTGTAGGTGCTCTCCTTCCAATGGAACATGTTCCTTGTGAAGGTGCAAATGAGGACACAAGCACCACTCATGCTCAAACTACTACTACACCAACATCACAACAAGAAACCGTTCCTCAAGAGGAGTTCATAATCCAAGAACAAGAACTAGGTCCTGCACGGAACCTACAACACCATCAAGCACAAGAACAAGAACAAGTTCATCACCCAGAACAAGAGCAAGAACATGCACATGTTGATGATGACGAATCTTCTAGTGATGGTGAATCTCAACAAATGATGCATGAAGAACAAGATCTTGCACAACCCCCTATAGATTCACATGTTGAAGATGTTGATGATGGAAATGAAATTGAACCTCGTGAAACCCTAACCTCCATCATGCCTCGTGTGGCCCGTCATGTTGATGTCAAGCAAATTCACACTGGCATATCGGAAGGTAGAGTCACTCGTAAACAATTAACCAACTTTTGTGCTCACTTTTCGCTTGTCTCTAGTGTTGTGCCACACAAGGTACAAGATGCCTTGATGGACAATGACTGGCTTGTTGCAATGCAAGAAGAGTTGAACAGCTTCGAGCGCAACAAAGTATGGTCTTTAGTCAAAAGGCCAACTAAGGAACACAATGTTATTGGAACAAAATGGATTTTCAAGAACAAGCAAGATGAGCATGGTATAATCATCAGAAACAAGGCAAGGTTAGTGGCACAAGGGTACTCACAAGTTGAAGGTTTGGACTTTGATGAGACCTTTGCTCCCGTTGCCCGTCTTGAATCAATTCGTATCTTACATGCTTATGCTGCTTTCAATAGTTTTACTTTACATCAAATGGATGTGAAGAGTGCATTTCTTAATGGTCCTCTACAAGAAGAGGTTTATGTATCACAACCACCCGGTTTCGTTGACCCCGATCACAAAGACTGTGTGTACAAACTTCACAAGGCTTTGTATGGCCTCAAACAAGCACCTCGTGCTTGGTATGATCATCTTAAGAAGTTTTTACTCGATGATGGTTTTGTGAGTGGGGTGATTGACCCTACTCTTTTTACAAAAAGGGAAAAGGGTGATTTGATCTTATGCCAAATTTACGTAGATGATATCATTTTTGGTTCTCCTAACATTCATTTATGCAAGAAGTTTGTGGAATCCATGACCAAGACCTTTGAGATGTCACTCAATGCGGACTTGAAGTTCTTTCTCGGTTTTCAAATTCAACAATTTCAAGAAGGAATTTTCTTCTCCCAAACCAAGTATCTCAAGGACATTCTTGCGAAGTTTGGAATGACAGATGCAAGCCCAGTCAAGACACCCATGGCAACCAAAAAAATTCTTGACGAAGACACAAATGGTATCCCGTTTGACCCATCTCTTTACTGCTCTATGATTGGTTCATTGATTTACCTTTGTGCATCTAGACCAGACATCATGTTAAGTGTAGGCATTTGTGCAAGATTTCAAGATACCCCTAGGGAAAGTCATCATAAGGCGGTTAAGCATATTCTTAGATACCTTGTTCACACCCCAAAGTTGGGCCTATGGTACCCCAAGGATGCCAAGTTTGATCTCATTGGGTACACGGATGCGGATTGGGCTGGAGACAAGGTGGGAAGGAAATCCACCTCTGGGGCATGCCAGTTTCTTGGACGCTCCTTGGTAAGTTGGTCCTCGAAGAAGCAAAATTGTGTCTCTCTATCCACCGCTGAAGCCGAATACATTGCAACTGCAAGTTGTGCAACACAATTGCTATGGATGAGGCAAACTTTGAAGGACTATGGTATAACTTACAGACATGTGCCTCTATGATGCGACAATGAAAGTACCATCAAGCTTGCTGAAAACCATGTTGACCACCCTCACACCAAGCACATTGACATTCGGTATCACTTCTTATGAGACCATGTGCAAAAGGGTGACATTGCTCTTGCTCATGTTGGCACGGACATGCAACTTGCTGACATCTTCACCAAACCACTGGATGAAGCTTGGTTCTGTCAACTTAGGCATGAACTTGGTATCTTGGAGCTTGATAACGTTATGTAAAATTTCTGCACACCTGCATACATTTACTTCATGTCTTGTCTAGGTGTAGGCATGTATTTAGGGGGAGACATTCAACTCATGAGTACTCTCACCCTATATGATGCATAAATAAACCAAACACTCTCAAAGTTACTTTGATAATTTTATGAGTCTTGGAACTTTAAATGATGGAGTAGTGTTCTTGGGCCCAAGGTTCAAATCTTCGCGGTGCCAATTCACTTATGCTCACCCATGGTAACATTGATCATTATAATCTTGTGAAGTAGAGATTGTCCTCATTATTTTAAGTCATGTGTATTCTTATATATCTGTGTGTTACAATTTCATCTATATCTCACGTATAAATCTCCTTGGCGGAATCTTCATCATATAGGCCTCCCTCTATGTATTATTTTTGTATATTGGCAGTCTCTTAAGACCTGGGCCTCCCTATATATTTTCTAGTTCTGAAATATAACCACAGGCGCCGGACATTCGGCCCTATCGCCGGATTTCCAGGCTGCTCGGTACCCAGAGTGTCAAAAATGACAACCACAAGAGCCGGACATCCGGCATAGGCGCCGTACATCCGGCGGGTCTCGGTTCCTGCCCAGTCTCAGGCCCCAGATATCTAGCTTGTCCCACCGGATATCCGACCCCCTACTCACCAGAATGCCTCGAATCGGCGTGCCTCGACACCGGATGTCCGGGACCTGTCCCGGATGTCCGGCCCACCGAGTGCGTATAAATCCTGAATCCTGTGGGGTAAGGGCAGTTCTTTCCCAAATCCTCCACTCGGCCCTCCCCAACCCGCTCGGTCGCCGGAGCCGTCGCTGGCCTCCCTCCCCCGCCCCGGCCTCCCTCGTCCCTCCCGGCCCCCGATCTCTCCGCTCCACGTCCTCCTCCCCCCGATCTACCTCCTCACCCTCTCCGTCGGTGAGTTGGTGTCCCGGTTCATTCGGAAGGTGGATATCTTGGTGCCGGGCCTCCCCATTGCTCCATGATGGCTCGGACCAAGAATGCTGGCCCGGGTCCTACCGAGGGAGCTCTCTCCCATGGTATGCTCTCCCGTGCTGTTGGGGATATGACCCTGTGGCGAGACCCGCCCAGGAGGGGCCGGGTCACGCCTGGCGGCTCATAGTCAAGGCCTTTAAATGGGCCTGAGGGTTGAAGACGAGACTACATGGCGATTCACCAGATGGGCCAAGATGGAGGCCCAGAGTCGGAAGATGGCGCGAGACCCGGGCGCGTGAGCCGCCCGAGAGACGGCTTGCCTAGGCCGGCAAGGCGGCTTAGAGACAAGATCGGATACCTTGTACAAGTCGGTCTGGACTCTTGTAAGCCCAGGGCCTCGACCTACCTATATAAAGGCGAGACCCTGCGGCGACTTAAGACAAGAAACAATTGATCGATAGCTAGGTCAAGCGAATCCGCTCCCTTGTAATCGATACACAATCAATACAACACAAAGCAGGACGTAGGCTTTTACCTCTTTCCGAGGGGATGAACCTGGGTAAACTCGTGTCTCTCGTCCCGATCAACCCCTTTGAGTCCACCGCCTTAGCGATGGCCTTGAACCTAAGTCCTAGGACATCTACCGTGACAAAACCACGACAGTTGGCACCCACCGTGGGGCTAGCGCGCGGTGGTGTGGAGTTCTCAAAGGGCTCTCTCCCAGGGATCGAGGGATACACCATTGGCATGATGACTATGAGTCGCCGCGGCAAGCTCTACATCGACGATGCTGGATGGGACCGGAGGCCGACTCAATCGAGTACGGGTACCGGGTCCCCTTCGGCGGAATTCACATGTTCATTGGAAAGATTGGCGGATCTATGCCCGGGCCGAACATCTGCACCGACCTCGTCGAGCCGGCCCGACGTGCGCAACCCGCCCGTGCTCAACCCGGGCGGAGGAGCGTCTTCGTCGGTTTCACGCAAGGCAGGGAAAACTCCGTGTCAGGGGAGGAAACTTTCGTCCTCTCAGACGACGGATCCTCCAGTGGAGAGGCGGAATCAATCTACCAGCTTCATGACGGCGGGCTTGGGGGCTATACCAATGGCGATAGTATTCCGGAGCCCTATGACCCGCCGAGCCGACCTGCCGTCTTCATGGCAGGCTCAGCACCGGCTCTCAACGGCACGACGTCCGGAGCGGCGGCGGGAGCCGCCCCGCCAGGTGCCGGGTCATCTGTGCCGCCGGCTCAGTCCTTGCTGTATTTGATGGAGGAGCTAACAACCTTGATGGGAACTGAGGTCACAGCCGGAAATCAAGCAGAGCGCAATGCGGAGATCACCAGGATTAAAGGGTTGATGACCCAAGCCCAGGAGGACATCAATGCATTACAAGGTCAGATGAATGCTGAGTCTGAGCGTTTGAGGGCAGAGGCTCTCCGTTTTAACTTAGCCCAGCACGCTTCAGAGGCGGTTCTTCGGAGGAGGACTCAAGTCGGCCTCCCTGTATAGCTTCAGCCCCGAAACCTTTTCAATACCCCCGGGGCAGGGCCTAATGCGCCACTGGCCATAACTCGGGCCGCGGAGGCGCCGCGGTAGCCAGACCCGCCCCGGAGGGATCGGACTCCGCTACGGCACCTTGTGACACCACCTAGCCATTATTCTAACCCGGTGGAGAACATGATAACGGCGGCTGCTAGGCTCAATGCAATCCCCTTTGCCGAAGGGACGCCGTTCGCTGATGAGGCGCGGAACGCCATTGAACTGCTGCAGACGGCGGTGGCTCAGCAAGAAAAGTACACATACAGCCGGAGTCAAGTACACTCCATGCCCATCCCGAGCCGTAGCTATAGCCGACGCATAGAGTCACCGGCGGTTTCCAGCAGCGAGCAAAGACGCAACCCACCCAATGATAACTCGCCCCGTGTTAATGCTCAGGAGATCGTGGATAGGGGCAGAGCCCACCGGGGAGCTACGCCGGTGACAGATTACTCGGATATTCCTGAGCCAGCGCCGGTTCTGATAACCCCTTCTACCTCAGTGGGAGCCGGAGTTTCATCCAGGGGCGATGGTGTGCCCCCAATGATAACTCGCCCCGTGTTAATGCTAAAGAGATCGTGGATAGGGACAGAGCCCACCGGGGAGCTACGCCGGTGACAGATTACTCAGATATTCCTGAGCCAGCGCCGGTTCTGATAACCCCTTCTACCTCAGTGGGAGCCGGAGTTTCATCCAGGGGCGATGGTGTGCCTTGCCTGATGGCAGCTTTGCGGAACGAGCATTTGCCTAAGGACTTTAAGGGGCCACGTAAGGTGCCTAATTATACAGCTGACTTACCCCCTGAAGCCTGGGTCGAGAGCTATGAGCTCGCCATGGAGATGCTAGACGTCAGTGAAGCGGTTTGTGCCAAATATTTCATCATGATGCTGGAAGGACCGGCCCGCACATGGTTAAAGGGTCTGCCTCCCAACACCATTACGTCTTGGGCCGAGTTGAAGGCACGTTTCATCAAGAACTTTCGGGGAACATGCAAGCAGCCTATGATGATTGTGGATCTTGACCACTGTGTGCAACATGAGGATGAGTCGGCCCATCATTGGGTCCGGCGGGTCTCGACGGTTATCCACTCGTCTTAGGCAGTTCTGATTCTAGAGAAAAATTGTCACTTCTTACCCCTTAAGCAGAAGCTTGGGCGGCTGAAGCGTTCCTGTCAGGACATGGGTGAGCTCATGTCGGCTCTTACCAAGTATGCAGATTCAGATACTACTAAGGACCCAGGGTCCGATGAGGAGAAATCAGCTAAGGGTAAGAAGAACAATGGTGGCAAGGGCCAGCAACAGAACGGAGCAGGAAATAACAACAATGGCAAGAGAAAGAACCCGGATGGCGGGTCAGAGCTGGTGGCAAACGCCAGCACCGGAAACTGTCGTGCTAGAGGTAACGGTAGGCCACCTTTTAAAACTAAAACCCCCTTTAACATAGAGGAGACGCTCAATAAGCCCTGCCCGGAGCACAGTCAACTCGGCAAGCCGTCCAGTCACGCTTGGAGGGACTGTCATATTATGCGGGAGTTCCGGAACTACAACCTTAATCAACATCGTAATAATGGCAATGGGCCGTCGAGCGGCTCAGGTCCCGGCGGCTCAGAGACCGGTTTCAGTGGAGGCGGCTCAGGTTCAGGTTATCAGGGGCAAGGTAGTCAAGGTGGTCACCATCAGCAGCCTGGCAATGGTGGTCAGCAGCAAAACAATCAGTCAGGGTATCAGAGTAACCCGAAGCAGCTCAGTGGAGGCCAGTATCATGTTTTCACCACAATCCTGGACAAGCGGGATCAAAAGTTACATAAGAGGGCAGTTAACACGGCAACGCCGGCTCTCCCACAGTATCTGAAGTGGTCGGAGTATCCAATCTCATGGAGTAGGGAGGATCACCCGCCGCGGGTCGATAACCCGGGGCACTTAGCGCTGGTGGTGGCACCTCAGGTAGGAGGCTATAAGTTTACAAAGGTACTGATGGACGGTGGCAGTAGCATCAACATCTTGTACTATGACACTTTTTGCCGGATGGAGCTAACTGACAAAGCTCTTAAGCCGTCATCAACAGTCTTTCATGGTGTTGTGCCGGGCAAGTCGGCTTACCCAGTGGGCAAGATCGCCCTTGAGGTAGCATTCGGGGATGACGACAATTTCAGAGTGGAGACTTTGTGGTTTGAAGTGCTGAAAATTAAGAGCCCATATCACGCTTTATTTGGCCGGCCGGCTTTTGTGAAATTTATGGCCATGCCTTGTTATGTCTACTTACAGCTCAAGATGCCGGCTCTCAAGGGGACCATAATAGTACACGGTGATCGGAAAGTGGCTCTGGAGTGTGAAGAAGGCGACGCGGCCTATGCGGAGTCAAGCTGTGCTGAGGCGGAGCTTAAGTTTTACAAGGACAATGTTGACCCGGCGGATATGACTCCGTTGAAGAAGCCCAGTACAGAGTCTGAGCCGCCCTTGAAATTTGTGGCAGAGGATACTAAGCTGGTGGACTTTGCGCCGAGCAACTCGTCGAAGTAGTTCACTATTGGGACTAACCTGGACCCCGCATAGGAAAGCGCGCTCATCGAATTCATCCGTGAGAATCGGGACATCTTTGCATGGAAGCCTTCTGACATGCCGGGTGTACCGAGAGAGTTCGCTGAGCACCACCTTAATGTGGATCCCAAGTTTAAACCGATTAAACAGTTCCTCCGTCGTTTCAACGAAGAGCGGCGTAAAGCAATTGGAGAAGAGGTGGCCCGGCTCTTGGCAGCAGGGTTCATCGTGGAGGTTTTTCACCCGGAGTGGTTGGCTAATCCCGTGCTTGTGCTCAAGAAAAATGGTACGTGGCGTATGTGTGTGGATTACACGGATCTTAACAAGGCATGTCCAGTTGACCCGTTTGCTCTCCCCCGTATCGACCAAATCATTGACGCAACAGCGGGTTGTGAGAGTTTATGTTTCCTAGACGCTTATTCGGGTTATCATCAGATCAAGATGGCAGTCAAGGACCAAGAGAAGACGTCTTTTATAACACCTTTTGGGGCTTTCTGCTATGTGTCTATGCCTTTTGGGCTTAAAAGTGCGCAGGCGACTTATCAACGTTGTGTGCAGAACTGCCTTCATAATCAGATTGGGCGCAATGTTCATGCTTATGTGGATGATATCGTGGTTAAGTCAAGGAAGAAGGAGACTCTGCTTGACGATTTGAAGGAGACTTTTGATAATCTGCGGGTCTACAAGATGATGCTTAACCCGGCCAAATGTGTTTTTGGTGTACCTGCAGGCAAGCTTTTGGGTTTCCTGGTCTCTGAAAGGGGGATTGAAGCTAACCCGGATAAAATCAAGGCCATTACTTCATTATCTAAGCCGGCGTGCATTAATGATGTCCAACGCCTGGCGGGTCGTATTGTCGCTTTAAGCCGGTTCATAAGCCGCCTTGGTGAGAAAGCTATCCCGTTATATCAGATGATGAAGAAGACAGATGATTTTGTCTGGACCATTGCGGCTGATGAGGCATTTGAAGCGCTCAAAAAACAGTTAGTTGAGCCGTCGGTTCTGGCTGCCCCTGCGGAGAAAGAGCCGTTACTGCTGTATGTGGCGGCTAACAACAGGGCTGTCAGTGCTGCCATAGTCATGGAGCGTAAGGAGGCAGGAAAGGAATATCCGGTTCAACGGCCAGTTTACTATGTCAGTGAGGTGTTGATAGAATCCAAGCAGAGGTACCCACATTGGCAAAAATTGATATATGGGGTGTTCATGGCGAATCGCAGGCTGAAGCATTATTTTCTTGGACATCCGATCACGGTGGTCAGCTCTGCGCCTTTGGGGGACATCATTCAAAATAGAGCGGCTACTAGCAGGGTTGCTAAGTGGGCACTAGAGCTTGGACCTCTCAATTTGAAATGTGTGCCTCGGACGTCTGTCAAATCTCAAGCTTTGGTGGATTTCATAAATGACAGGACAGAGAGCCAGGTGCCTGAGGAGAAGCCGGATAATACATACTGGACGATCCACTTTGATGGATCCAGGCAATTGGAAGGCTCGGGGGCTGGAGTAGTGTTAACTTCCCCTTGAGGTGATAAGTTTTGTTATGTGTTAAGGTTAATGTTTCTTTGACTAACAATGCAGCAGAATATGAGGCTTTGCTTCATGGTCTCCGTGTGGCTAAGGAGATGAATTTAAGCCGGGTCAGATGCTTGGGCGACTCAGACCTGGTAGATCAGCAAGTGTCTGGCACGTGGGATTCTAAGGACCCACGTATGGCGGCTTATCGTCAGGCAGTTGATATCATTGCCGGTCACTTCAAAGGTTATCAGGTGGATCATATTGACCGTCGAAAGAACGAGGCGGCTGATGCATTATCAAGGCTAGGCTCTCAGCGTAAGCCGGTGCCGCCTAACGTTTTTTTGGACGTGTTGCATCACCCCTCTGCTAAATTGCCTTCTGAGGAGGATCTAGCTATACATGACCCAGAGGGGCAATTGGTGGCGGCTCTACATGCTGTTCCTGATTGTACGCTACCTTATCTGGCGTATTTAACTCGCGGCGAGTTACCCGATGACGAGACCTCGGCACGACAGATCGTGAGGCAGTGCAAGTCCATGGCTATCATCAATGGCGAGTTACACAGGCACAGTGTGACTGGTGTTTTTCAGCGTTGCGTTTCTCCTGAGGAGGGCAAGGAAATTCTACATGAGATACACTCCGGCGATTGCGGTCATCACGCCGGTTCAAAATCTTTGGTGGCCAAGGCTTACAGACACGGTTTTTTCTGGTTGACGGCTCATAAGGACGCAGAGGACATAGTTACCAAGTGCGGTGGCTCTCAGAAATTTGGACGACGCACCCATGTGCCAGCTCAAGAGCTGCGCATGATTCCTATTACCTGGCCGTTTGCGGTCTGGGGGCTTGACATGGTTGGGCCCTTTAAGAGGTCCAAGAATAAGAAGACCCACCTTTTGGTGGCGGTTGACAAGTTTACCAAGTGGGTCGAGGCAGAGCCGGTCAGCAAGTGTGATGTGGCCACATCAGTTCAATTCGTCAAGAAATTGATCTTCCGTTTTGGTTACCATCACAGTATAATTACTGACAACGGTACAAATTTATCCAAGGGGGGCATGGAGGTGTTCTGTGAAAGTGAGCATATCCGGCTTGATGTGTCATCCGTGGCTCATCCCCAGTCTAATGGGCAAGCAGAACGTGCAAATCAAGAAATATTGAGAGGGATAAAACCTCGGCTTATGGTTCCTCTGGAGAGAACGCCGGGTTATTGGGAGGAGGAGTTGCCTTCAGTTCTTTGGAGTATCAGAACAACCCCCAACAGATCTATAGGCTATACGCCTTTCTTCATGGTCTATGGCGCGGAAGCTGTCCTCCCAAGTGATATCCGCCATGACTCGCCCAGAGTGGCAGCTTATGTTGAAACTGAAAACGAGACGGCACGTCAGGACGTGTTGGATGCTTTGGATGAAGCACGGGATCTTGCAGTAGCACGATCAGCAATTTATCAGCAAGACCTGCATCGCTATCATAGCCGCAGAGTCAAGACCCGGACGTTCCAAGAAGGTGACTTGGTGCTACGTTTGATTCAAGACCAGACGGATATGCACAAGTTGTCCCCCCATTGGGAAGGACCTTTCATGGTCAGCAAGAATCTTCACAATGGGTCATATTACCTCATCGATGTACGGGAGAGTGATGAGTCACGCACTTCCGTGCAAGAGACCAACAGGCCGTGGAATATTTCTCATCTCCAGCCTTACTACACTTGAGTCATTGACTTTCATCAATGTACATACATCCATCATTGTACATACCTTCATCGATATAATAAAGTTGGCATCCCCACAATACGGGGCCTCTGCTGTTTTTCGTGCAAAAAGATTGTGCAAAAGAGTTGATAAGTCGGTAAGGTCACTTGGGGGCTTCCAACCCACCGGGTTTAGCTTTCATACCCTCTTGACCGGCTTTTTAGCCATAGCCAGACCGGGTTAAACCTGCATGTTTGCATGATGCCACTCCGCCAGGTGACCCGCCGAACTCTTACCAGTTAATCTCGACATAAAGACCCTGAACTGATCAATGTTCTTGACAGTCAATCTTACCATGAAACCCTCTACTGGTTAAGGTTAAAACGGCGGCTTTTGTCACGTGAGGGCCGGCTTACAGAAAGCAAGGATAAACTCACCTATCTGCTGTAGTCTCTCCGCCATGTGGCCCGTTCGTACTCTTATTCAGTCAATCTTTTTGAAGACCCTGAACTGTTTAAGGTCAAAACGACATATTTATGTCACGTGAGAGCCAGCTTATGGGTTTGGGGGTACTCATGCCCTGCTGTAGTCTCTCCACTATATGGCTCATCGTACTATTAACAGTCAATCTTTAAGACCCTGAACTTGTCTTTTGACAGTCAATCTTGCAAAGAGACCCTGTACTTGTCTTTTGACAGTCAATCTCACAATAAGACCCTGAACTAGTTAAGGTTAAAACGACGAATCTGTGCCATGTGAGGGCCGGCATATGAGTTTGGCAGTCATGCCTATGTTTTAAAAAGATAAAGTCTGAGTATTAAGCAAGTTTATAAGAGTTAACCTCTTCGGGCTGTGCTTTTAAAGCCGCCTTAAACAATGATAGAGAGCATGTTTTTTGTCTTGTTATTTTTTGCAGGACTTGCCTTTTATGATAAGCTGCTATCAGGTGATGATCATAGTTACGCCAACAGAAGAATGCATACGTTTATTAAACCATTCAAACTCCAAAACATGCACGAAGGCACGGACAGGGACATCAGTTTTAAACTATTACTATTACAAGGCTATCACAGAGCCCAAAATATGCAGACTTAAAGTTTTTTACAGCTAATTATAAGCGGGCCTGTCAAACAGGGCCGGGTTACCTTCACATGAAGCCAGCTCGTTGTTTAACTCGCTGCCGGGTCATCCTGCGCCGGGTCTTCGGCTCCCTGGATTTGAAGGTTGTCCACGTCCCAGTTGCAGTTGGTTAACGCCTCAAACTCAGCTTCATCATGAAAGATTGGAGACGGGTCAATATCAGGAGCAAAAAGGTGCTTACGGCGTTGAGGGATCAAGTCTCTTGCTTCGAAAGTCGGCCCTCGCACTCGTTTGCTGCTCTCAGTGTAAGCCGCCTGGTAGGTGGACAAATCAGTCTCTTCAATGAGTTTGGTAGCCAAGACTCGAGAAGCCTTCATACATTTGGCATAATCATCTTGGGTGAACTCTGATGCATCATCCTTTCGTGAAGGGAAGCCATCCATCATATCTTCTGTAGTAAGCTCAGGGGCGAAGGCCAATGACTGGCTTAGAGCGGCCATTGCGCCCTTGCGGGTGGCTGATCTTTTCAATTCTTCTAGCTGCTTCGGGACGGTGGAAAGGATCTCTATAACCTCCTTCATAAGCTTGGGGATACCCCTCTCACCAATCACAGCCCAAATGGTGCAAAGGGTCCCGCAATAGAGCTGCTCAGTAAGAGCGTAGACGGCCTTTAGCTTCAGCAGACTATTGTTCGACAGCTGGCGAGTTCTCTGGCCTGCAAAGAAAGTCACAGTTTGTAAGCCGCCGGGAGAATTTTCAGTGGACTAAGGAATTTTTTGTTTAAATATTAACAAGTACTTACCAAAAACAGCGGCGGTCATCTGAGATATGTGGCGCCTTAGAGTGGTCAGCTCCTCAGTAAGGGGCCTCAGCTTTCCTTCGGCATCTTCCGCACGTTTCGCCAAGGCGGCTTGCTCAGCTTTAGCAGACTTCGTGAAAGCCTCAAAGTCCACCTTGACTTTCTCGAGTTCTTTGACAGAGAGCCGCCATTTCTCTTCCGCCTTAGCCCGGGCGGTCTGCTGCAAGGCCAAATTTTCTTTAAGGCCAGTCAAGTCAGACTCGGCCGTGTTTAAAGCTTCCTGCACGAGAAAATTACAAGTCTCAAGCAGATTGCAAGCAATATACTTGACACTTGGGGGCTAATGTCTACCGTTTCTTTCAATGACTACGAATCTGGAAAGCCCCGGATCATTTTCAAGAAGATAAGCTAGCACTTGGAGGCTACACTTGGCACTTTTAAAATAATAAAGTTCCGGCTCATCATTTATATAATGACCCGGACTTGGAGTCTACAATCGACGCGTCTAAGAAGTAAGTTCCGGCTCATCATTTGTATAATGACCCGGACTTGAGGGCTATAGTTGGATCTGATTCTAAATGAAGTACCGGTTCACTATTTAAGTATAATGACCCATTACTTGGGGGCTACATGCCAAGCTACTTGCGGCATACGAAAATTTCAAGATCCGGTCTACTATTTCCAACACTAAACCGGGTCTTGGGGGCTACATAAGGGTGTATGGAAAGAAAAAGCAGGAGAAGTACCTCATATTTTCGCTTCATCAGCCCGACAAGTTTGGTCTCCATATTCCGGCTCGCGGTGAGGCGGCTCAGATAGCCAGCATGTAATTCATCAACAGTCAGCTTCTCCAAGCTAGGGAATTCAAAGTCAATCTTCTCCCTCTCTGGTGAGGGCACTTCATCCTTGTTAATATGTTTTGACAGCACAGGAGAAGGAGCCAGAGATTTGTAACCCGCCCCAGTGACAGTAACCTCTTCATGAGAGGCCACCTTTTCAGTTGTGGGTGAAGGGCTGGGCGGCCTAGGATCGACTTCCGGATGAGCCTCCGGAGCTGATGTATCAAAATCAGCCGTCTCAGAATGCTGAGGAACACCCTTAGGGGTGCCTTTGTCAGCCGCAGAGGGCTCAACATAAGCTTCAGGTGAATCCGTTTTGGGATCCTCCGGCTCTTGGACATCCGGAATGGCGGAAGACCCGCTCACTTTTCTCCGTTTAGCTTGGGCTCTACAAGCAAAGGTAAAATTCGATAAAGTAAGCAAGGATAAGAATGAAAACACATGATGTGGAATATAAGAGTACATACTTTGGATTGATGACAAGAGGAGGCAGCTTGGAGGCGGTTGAGTCGCCAGAAGAAGGGGGCGAGTCCTGGAAGATTAAGATGGTGAAAGTATAAGTAAGCCACAATGCTAGATTATTATGAAAAGTAAATTCGAAGCAATGGAATACCTCGTTATGCCGCTTCCGAGGAGCCGGATCATTTGATATGCCGGCCAAAAGATCTTTAGAGCCGGTGCTCCGGGTGTGGCATCTAGTATCATCTTGTTGTTTCTTCAAAAGAAAGTCGGAATTCAAATGAGCAAAAGGGCGTGAGTACTTTACCTTTCGTACAGCCCGCCGTACTCTTTTTATTGGTAAGAGTTTTGAGTCAGAGGAGACAATGGTTACCTCTGTGGCATCAGCATGACTCGCCTCTGCTTCCTCCTGTGAGTAGTCATTTTCAATAAGTTGCACAAAGAGAAGACCAAGGGAGTCAAGTTCTACCTCTGATTCGTCAAGTTGGAGCAGTTCAGCGGCGGTTGGTTTCTTCTTGCGACCCATAGTACCCGTAGTACAGGCCTTGGTCGTCTTCACTTTCTTCTTGGGGGCGGGTACATATTTCTTCTTCCAAAAAGAAGACTTTGCCTGCATATGACTCAGAAGCGGGTCAGAAAGAGTATAAGTCATAGAATTAAGAATTCACAAGTGACAAGGAGTTTTTTACCTCTGGAGCTGGATTGGAAACACAGAACGGCTTCAACCCGGTCTGGTTACAAGGGGCTTGAGACTCGCCGAGCAGCGACTTAACAATGGTATTAAGGTCCTTCTCTGTCAAGGGTGTCCGGTTGAAGCACATTGGATCGTTCGCCTCACCAGAATATTCATACATTAACTTGGCACGCCGGCTCAGCGGCAAGATTCTCCAACTGACCAAGCAGCGGATCAAATCCACGCCGGTTAATCCATTGGCCAGCAGGGCAGAAATCTTCAAGAAAGCCGGAGCATATTTGACACGCTCTGCGTTGCTCATCCGATCAGGAAGCTCATGGTTGGGGGAGAGCCGGGTAGGACGGTAACCCGGCAGTGAATTTTCCTCAGCCGGGGAAGTGTCTCTGCAGTAGAACCAAGTCCGGTTCCAGTCTTTAGGATGACTGGGCAGAATGGTTGCAGGAAAAGCTATGTCTCTCCGCCTCTGGATGGAGACGCCTCCAAGCTCAAGACTCGGCCCAGCCGCCAATTCGGTCTGGCGGTTCAGATAGAAGAAATCTCGGAAGAGGTCTACTGTGGGCTCTTCTTGCAGGTAGGTTTCGCAAAGGACTTGAAATTGGCACAAATTTGAGACGGAGTTGGGGCCAATGTCTTGAGGGTGGAGCTTGTAGAAGTGCAGAGCATCCCGGAAGAATTTTGACCCGAGTGGTGAGAAGCCGCGGAGAAGATGGTCTGTAAACACTACTACTTCCCCTTCCTGAGGCATGGGTCTGGCCTCCTTTCCTGGAACCCGCCAGTGAATAACATTTTGAGCCGGCAAGACTCCTATGGTCACGAACTCCTTCAGCGATGACTCAGTGACCCCAGAGGGAACCCAGTCACACGAAGTGGGGGCTTTGTCCATAGTGGCGGGTTAAGATTCTGTGAGAAAGTGCAAGATCATGGCAGGTTAAAGGAAAACCTAGCAATACAAGGAAATAAAAGCTAAGTTGGTGGTGGTGCTCGGCGGGTCATGTTAGTATTTTAAGCCGCCGAGTATCGTAAGATCAGGACAAGCAAAAGGTGACTGCTAGTTAAGCTGGCAGTGCGACGGTGGGTTAAGAAGACTACTACAAGCTGAGAATTTTTGCTAAGTATTGGTAAAACAGGTTCTATCAACTACAGCGATAGTTGCAAGATCTACGGGCGAGAATAAAATAATAAATATTCTAAAAACTAAATAGGGGCAGAAGAACCGGCAGTTCATGCGTGAGTTTTATCCAAGTTTCCAATCTACGATGAGCGGAGATGCATACTAAATGGAGTTCCGCATCGGATGGCTAGTGTTTTGAGGCCCGAAAGATGCTCCATCCACCGATCATCAATGAATACTCCGACGGCCGGCGGCAAACGCAGAAAAGCTACAGCGAGCTAATGCAGATCTGAGAAGAAAGAAAAGAACGTACCTGTCTGGTGCGGAGAAGGTGGCTGAAACACCGGCGAGCTCTGGTTCGATTAGGTTGATGCAGCGACCTTGTCGGAGAAGACGAGGAAGGACTGACGACGGCGGCGGAGCTTCTGGTTGCGCAGGCACTGGAGGAAGAAGATGGACAGTGGCAGCGGAAGGGAGAAAAGAAATGAGACCCCCTCCCCCGCCTATTTATGAGATGGGACAGCAGCAGTCCACGCTAGAATCGAGGAGGTGCAATGATGAAGGACCTCGGGCGATGCCTCGATTTTCGGGGTGACCGTTATAAAAAGATGATCTGTGGTGACGTCACGGAATCTTTCTTGAACATATCCACGTGATGACACGGCGGGTTAAAATTTTATTTTTAGGTGAATAAGTGATAACCCACAAATATAGGGGATCGCAACAGTTTTCGAGGGTAGAGTATTCAACCCAAATTTATTGATTCGACACAAGGGGAGCCAAAGAATATTCTCGAGTATTAGCAGCTGAGTTGTCAATTCAACCACACCTGAAAGACTTAATATCTGCAGCAAAGTATTCAGTAGCAAAGTAATATGGAAGTAATGGCAATGATGGCAAAAGTGACAGTAGCAACGGAAAAGTAACTTAGCAAAGATCAATATGTGAAAAGCTCGTAGGCAATGGATCAGTGATGGATAATTATGTCGGATGGCATTCATCACGCAACGGTTATAACATAGGGTGATACAGAACTAGCTCCAATTCATCAATGTAATGTAGGCATGTATTCCATATATAGTCATACGTGCTTATGGAAAAGAACTTGCATGACATCTTTTGTCTTACCCTCCCGTGGCAGCGGGGTCCTAATGGAAACTAAGGGATATTAAGGCCTCCTTTTAATAGAGAACCGGACCAAAGCATTAGCACTTAGTGAATACATGAACTCCTCAAACTACGGTAATCACCGGAAAGAATCCCAGTTATTGTCACCCTGGGGGATGCGGATCATAACTCGTAATAGGTGTCTACAACTTGCAAGATAGGATCAAGAACACATATATATTCATGAAAACATAATAGGTTTAGATCTGAAATCATGGCACTCGGGCCCTAGTGACAAGAATTAAGCATAGCAAAGTCATAGCAACATCAATCTCAGAACATAGTGGATACTAGGGATCAAACCCTAACCAAACTAACTTGATTACATGGTAAATCTCATCCAACCCATCACCGTCCAGCAAGCCTACGATGGAATTACTCACGAACGGCGGAGAGCATCATGAAATTGGTGATGAAGGATGGTTGGTGATGACGACGGCGTCGATTTCCCCTCTCCGGAGCCCAAATCAGGCTCCAGATCTGCCCTCCCGAGGAAGAACAGGAGGTGGCGGCGGCTCCGTATCGTAAAACGCGATGAACTCTTCTCTCCTATTTTTTTCTCCATAAATAGGAATATATAGGAGTGGAAACGAGGTCGGAGGAGCCACCAGGGCCCCACAAGACAGGGGGCGCGCCCTAGGGGGGGCGCACCCCCCTGGCTTGTGGCCATGTGGTGGCCCCTCTCCGGTTGATTCTTTCGCCAATATTTTTTATTAATTCCAAAAATATTCTCCGTAAATTTTTAGGTCAATCCGAGAACTTTTATTTCTGCACAAAAATAACACCAAGGCAATTCTGCTGAAAACAGCGTCAGTCCGGGTTAGTTCCATTCAAATCATGCAAATTAGAGTCCAAAACAAGGGCAAAAGAGTTTGGAAAAGTATATACGTTGGAGATGTATCAACTCCCCTAAGCTTAAACCTTTGCTTGTCCTCAAGCTATTCAATTGATAAACTGAAAGTGATAAAGAAAAACTTTTACAAACTCTGTTTGATCTTGCTGTTGTAAATATGTCTAACTTATGTTCAGATTTTCAGCAAAGATTATGAACTAACCGCATTCACAATAACATTTAGGTCTCACATTTACTCATATCAATGGTATAATCAACTAGCGAGCAATAATAATAAGTCTCGGATGACAACAATTTTATCAAAACAATCATGATACAATATGACATAATGGTATCTCGCTAGCCCTTTCTGAGACCGCAAAACATAAATGCAGAGCACCTCTGGAGAACAAGGACTGACTAGACATTGTAATTCATGGTAAAAGAGATCCAGTCATACTCATACTCAATATCAATTAATAGCAAAGCATACAAATGACAGAGGTGCTCTCTAACTGGTGCCTTTTAATAAGAGGATGATGACTCAACAGTAAAGTAAAATAGATAGGCCCTTCGCAGAGGGAAGCATTGATTTGTAGAGGTGCCAGAGCTCGAGCTTTTAAAACAGGGACGAATAAAAGTTTTGAGAGGTATGCTTTCATTGCCAACATAACAACTAAGAGATCTCGATATCTTCCATGCTAGATACATTATAGGCGGTTCCCAAACAGAATAGTAAAGTTTTTACTCCCCCTCCACCGATCAATCACACTCCACGGCGGGCCGAATCCACGGGTACCGTCCATACAAACACAATCCTGGGGGAGTTTTGTTTATTATACTTTGATTTGATTTTTGAGCATGGAACTGGGAATCCGGAATACCAGCCACTTTCTCGTGAATGATAGTGAATCAACACATATCGTGAGAATAACCCACCTAGCATGGAAGATACTGACAGCCCCCAGTCGCCACATGAGCGATTTGGGCATACAAAACAGAATATTTATTTGAAGGTTTGGAGTATGGCACATGCAAATTTACTTGGAACGGCAGGTAAATACCGCATATAGGTAGGTATGGTGGACTCATATGGAACAACTTTGGGTTTATGGAAATGGATGCACAAGCAGTATTCCCGCTTAGTACAAGTGAAGGCTAGCAAAAGACTGGGAAGCGACCAACTAGAGAGCGACAACAGTCATAAACATGCTTTGAGATTAACCAACATTGAATGCAAGCATGAGTAGGATATAAATAACCATGAACATAAACATCGTGGAGGCTATGTTGGTTTTGTTTCAACTACATGCGTGAACATGTGCCAAGTCAAGCCACTCGAATCATTCAGAGGAGGATACCATTCTATCATACTACATCACAACCATTTTAATATGCATGTTGGCACTCAAAACAAACCATTATTAACTCTTAGCTAATTAAGCATGGCATGAGTAACTATAATCTCTAATTGTCATTGCAAACATGTTCAACCCATAATGAGCTGAATCCTAAACGATGAGCTAATCATATTTACAAAAACAAGATAGTTCGAGTTCATACCAGCTTTTCTCCATCTCAGTCATTTCATCATATATCGTCATTATTGCCTTTCACTTGCACGACCGAATGATGTGAATAATAATAAGAGTGCACGTGCATTGGACTAAGCTGGAATCTGCAAGCAGTAACTCAAAGGAGAAGACAAGGCAATATGGGCTCTATGTAAGATAAACAATAGTGCATATGAGAGCCACTCAACATGTCATCGTGGTCTTCTCCTCACGACCCAAAGAAAAGAAAAGAAAGGAAAACTATTTACACGGGAAAACTCCCAACGAGCAAAAGAAGAACGAGAAATCTTTTTGGGTTTTCTTTTAATGCTACAACTAAACAAACTAGAAGGTAAAGCTAGAACTATTTTTTTTTTGGATTTTCTAAAGGTTAATTAAACTCACAAGAAGAAAACAAAAAGAAGAAATAAACTACCATGGATGGCACAATGAAAAAGTATGAACACCGACAACTGGAATGAGTGTGTGAACATGAATGTAATGTCGGTGAGAAATACGTACTCCCCCAAGCTTAGGCTTTTGGCCTAAGTTGGTCTAGGGCCACGGCTGGCCCGGATAATATCCAAAGTCATAGTTGGGGTTGTACTGGGCTGCAGCAGCTACTGCCTGAGCGGCTGCAGCACGGAGGCGAGCGGCTTCCACCTCTCTCTCGTACTCATTTGCCTCCTCTCTGGTTATAAAGTGTCTCCGTTTTTCCTGAAAGTTAAAGAAGGCAGGAGCAGGAAGGGTAATATGGACAGCACGCTGTCTGTCAAAGATTAGTCGGTACAGAAGGGGTTGTTCGTTTCTTTCAAGAAACTGGTAACGCACCATAGCCTCATAATCAAGAAAAGCGGGTGGTAACTCAATATCGTTCCCCCTTATGGGTACCTCAAGATAGTTAGCTACACGGGTGGCATAAATTCCACCAAAGAAATATCCTTCCTTAGCGTTTTTATGTAGCCTCCTAGCAATAATAGCTCCTAAATTATATCGTCTATCTCCCATGACCGCACTTTTAAGAATACTGAGATCAGGTACGCAAAGGTGGCTATGGTCATGTTTACCGTTAATGCATCTACCTATGAAGAGAGCAAAATAGTGTATGGCAGGAAAGTGAATGCTCCCCAAGGTAGCCTGTGTGATGTTCCTAGTTTCTCCTACAGTGATGCTAGCAAGAAAATCATTATATTCAGTTTTGTGAGGATCACTATAGCTGCCCCAATGTGGAATTTTGCATGCACGGTTAAAGTCCTCTAGGTCCATAGTATAAGATTCATCATAAAGATTAAATAGAACGGAATGCGTATTACGCCTGGATGATAATTCAAACCTCCGCACGAAGGAATCAGTGAGTTGATAATATTGCTCGCATTGGTCTGAGACAAATTCTTCAAGGCCAGCATTTCGTACGTACGCGTAAAATTCTTCCTTGAATCTGGCATGAACCATGAATGGATCCGACGGCCATTCGCAAGGCCGCACTTGAGCTTCCCTCGGTGGTTCAAAGTTGGGCTCGCGTAACGCAAGTCTCGGGGTCTTCTTGCTTGAGGAACCACCTTGGTATATTCTCCTTAACATTTTTCTTTCTCTGAAAATTAATTCTAAAAATTTTAGTGACTCCAAATAAAAGTGAACAAAACTCAACAAAACTCATAGCAACTACTCCCACAAGTGCCTAGAGGCTATATCATGCATCAAAACTACTTGGGACCATACAAATTTGACATGCAAGCTCAAGAACAAGGTCACCACAGCAGCCAAAATTTGCAACATATAAAGCACTAGAGCAAAAACTAATTGGATCATTGGAGGAGTCACATACCGATGAACAATCCCCTAAAACAGTTTTGCAAATGGAGCTTTGAGCAAGGAGATCGAAAATGGCAGCAAAATGAGCTAGAACACGGGTTTGAGCAATGGTGGGATTTTTTCTGGAGGAAGACGAAGTGGATGGTGGCTGGAATAAGTGAGGGGGCCCCACGTGGGACCCACAAGCTAGGGGGGCGCGCCCAGGGGGGGTGAGCGCGCCCTGCAGGCTTGTGGCCCACTGGTGCAGCCCCCTGATGCATACTCAGTGCCAAAAATTCTTAAATATTCCAGAACAAATCATACTAAGTTTTCAGGGAATTCTGGGAACTTTTATTTTCAGGTCATTTTTCTATGCACGGATAAATCAGAAAACAGAGAAATAATAGCATTTTTACTAAATTGAAACTAAGGAACAGAGAATAAAAGTTGGGTACAGAAGGTAGTGCTTTCTAAATTCATCCATCTCATGTTCATCAAAAAGAATCCATCAATAAGGTTGATCAAGTCTTATTGATAAACTTCTTTTGAATGACACGGAACCGGAGAGTTTTTGAATAACACTAGGTTACCTCAATGGGGATATGCATGTCCCCAACAATAAGTATGTCAAATTTCTTCTTGACAGTAGGAAGAGGGAATTCAAAGCCTCCAATAATAATCGTTGAAATTTTTTCAATGGAGTTGATACTATGAACTTGAGGTTGTTTCTTTGGAAAGTGTACCGTATGCTCATTACCATTAACATGAAAAGTGACATTGCCCTTGTTGCAATCAATAACAGCCCCTGCAGTATTCAAAAAGGGTCTACCAAGGATGGTCGACATACTGTCGTCCTCGGGAATATCAAGAATAACAAAGTCCGTTAAGATAGTAACGTTTGCAACCACAACAGGCACATCCTTGCAAATACTGATGGGTAAAGCAGTTGATTTATCAGCCATTTGCAAGGAGATTTCAGTAGGTGTCAACTTATTCAAATCAAGTCTACGATATAAAGAGAAGGGCATAACACTAACACCAGCTCCAAGATCACATAAAGCAGTTTTAACATAATTTCCTTTAATAGAGCATGGTATAGTAGGTACTCCGGGATCTCCTAGTTTCTTGGGTATTCCACCCTTAAAAGTATAATTAGCAAGCATGGTGGAAATCTCAGCTTCCGGTATCTTTCTTTTATTTGTCACAATATCTTTCATATACTTAGCATAAGGAGACATTTTCAGAATATCAGTCAAGCGCATACGCAAAAAGACAGGTCTAAGCATTTCAATAAAGCGCTCAAAATCTTCATCATCCTTTTTCTTGGATGGCTTAGGAGGAAAGGGCATGGGTTTCTGAACCCATGGTTCTCTTTCTCTACCATGCTTCCTAGCAACAAAGTCTCTTTTGTCATATCTTTTGTTCTTAGGTTGTGGGTTATCAAGATCAACAGCAGGTTCAATCTCCACATCATTATCGTTACTAGGTTGAGCATCAACATGAACATCATCATTAATATTATCACTAGGCTCATGTTCATCACCAGATTGTGTCTCAGCATCAGAAATAGAAATATCATTTGGGTTTTCATGTGAATCTATACCAGGTTCACTATCAGCATGCAAAGTCCTATCATCATTCTTTTTCCTTTTACTACTAGAATGATCAGGTGCATCAGTATTAACTCTCTGAGAATCTTGCTCAATTCTCTTAGGATGGCCCTCGGGATACAAAGGTTCCTGAGTCATTCTACCACCTCTAGTCACAACTCTAACAGAATGATCATTGTTCTTACTAATCATCTCATTAAGCAAATCATTCTGAGCCTTAAGTACTTGTTCTACTTGAGTAGTTACCATGGAAGCATGTTTACTAATAAGCTTAAGATCATTAACAGTTCTACTCATATAATCACCCAAGCGATCAAGCATGTAAGCATTATGTTTCAATTGTCTACTAACATAAGCATTGAAATTTTCTTGCTTCACAATAAAGTTATCAAATTCATCCAAGCATTGACTAGCAGACTTATTATAAGGTATATCACCTTCATCAAATCTACGGAGAGAATTTACCTCTACTACCTGTGTCGGGTTATCAAGACCATGTATTTCTTCAATAGGTGGTAGATTCTTAACATCTTCAGCCTTAATACCTTTCTCTTTCATAGATTTCTTTGCCTCTTGCATATCTTCAGGACTGAGAAATAGAATACCTCTTTTCTTCGGAGTTGGCTTTGGAGGTGGTTCGGGAATAGTCCAATCATTATCATTGCTCAATATATTATTCAATAGTAGTTCAGCCTGTTCTACAGTTCGTTCCCTGAAAACACAACCAGCACAACTATCTAGGTGGTCCCTAGAAGCATTGGTTAGTCCATTATAAAAGATATCAAGTATTTCATTTTTCTTGAGAGACTGATCAGGCAAAGCTTTAAGTAATTGGAGAAGCCTCCCCCAAGCTTGTGGGAGACTCTCTTCTTCAGTTTGCACAAAGTTAAATATCTCCTGCAAGGCAGCTTGTTTCTTATGGGCAGGAAAATATTTTTCAAAGTAATAAATCATATCCTGGGGACTACGCACACAACCAGGAGCAAGAGAATTAGACCATGTCTTAGCATCAAACTTTAGTGAGAAAGGAAACAACTTAAGAATATAGTAATAGCGAATTTTTTCCTCATGAGTAAATAGGGTGGCTATATCATTCAATTTAGTAAGGTGTGCCACAACAGTTTCAGATTCATAACCATGGAAAGGATCAGATTCAACCAAAGTAATTAACTCAGGATCAACAGAGAATTCATAGTCCTTATCAGTAACAAAGATAGGTGAAGTAGCAAACTTGGGATCATATTGCATTCTAGCATTCAAAGATTTTTCTTTCCACTTGCATAGCAGCTTCTTAAGATCATCTCTATCCTTACAAGCAAGAAAGTCTCTAGCTACCTCTCTTTCCATAACATAACCCTCAGGTATATCAGGCAATTCATATCTAGGAGAGCTAGGTCTAGCAGGTGTATCATAGTGTTTAGTTTCAATAATTTCATCAGATTCAGAGATATCATCAGTTTCAGCATTGACTCTAGCAATTTGTTCATCAAGAAATTCACCCAGTGGCACAGTATTATCAAGAAAAGTATCATCATAAGCATCATGCATAGCAGAAGTAGCATCATCAATTACTTGCGACATATCAGATTCAATAGCAGGTGGTGGTGTCGCAAATTTACTCATAACAGAAGGTGAATCAAGTGCAGAGCTAGATGGCAGTTCCTTACCTGTCCTCATAGTTGAGGGGTAGATCTTAGTTTTAGCATCCTTCAGATTCTTCATAGTGATCAACAGATATAAATTCCAAGTGACTCAGAGAATAGAGCTATGCTCCCTGACAACGGCACCAGAAAAAGGTCTTGATAACCCACAAGTATAGGGGATCGCAACAGTTTTCGAGGGTACAGTATTCAACCCAAATTTATTGATTCGACACAAGGGGAGCCAAAGAATATTCTCGAGTATTAGCATCTGAGTTGTCAATTCAACCACACCTGAAAGACTTAATATCTGCAGCAAAGTATTCAGTAGCAAAGTAATATGGAAGTAATGGCAACGATGGCAAAAGTGACAGTAGCAACGGAAAAGTAACTTAGCAAAGATCAATATGTGAAAAGCTCGTAGGCAATGGATCAGTGATGGATAATTATGTCGGATGGCATTCATCATGCAACGGTTATAACATAGGGTGATACAGAACTAGCTCCAATTCATCAATGTAATGTAGGCATGTATTCCATATATAGTCATACGTGCTTATGGAAAAGAACTTGCATGACATCTTTTGTCCTACCCTCCCGTGGCAGCGGGGTCCTAATGGAAACTAAGGGATATTAAGGCCTCCTTTTAATAGAGAACCGGACCAAAGCATTAGCACTTAGTGAATACATGAACTCCTCAAACTACGGTAATCACCGGAAAGAATCCCAGTTATTGTCACCCTGGGGGATGCGGATCATAACTCGTAATAGGTGTCTACAACTTGCAAGATAGGATCAAGAACACATATATATTCATGAAAACATAATAGGTTCAGATCTGAAATCATGGCACTCGGGCCCTAGTGACAAGCATTAAGCATAGCAAAGTCATAGCAACATCAATCTCAGAACATAGTGGATACTAGGGATCAAACCCTAACCAAACTAACTCGATTACATGGTAAATCTCATCCAATCCATCACCGTCCAGCAAGACTATGATGGAATTACTCACGAACGGCGGAGAGCATCATGAAATTGGTGATGAAGGATGGTTGGTGATGACGACGGCGTCGATTTCCCCTCTCCGGAGCCCAAATCAGGCTCCAGATCTGCCCTCCCGAGGAAGAACAGGAGGTGGTGGCGGCTCAGTATCGTAAAACGCGATGAACTCTTCTCTCCTATTTTTTTCTCCGTAAATAGGAATATATAGGAGTGGAAACAAGGTTGGAGGAGCCACCAGGGCCCCACAAGACAGGGGGGCGCGCCCCCCTGGCTTGTGGCCAGGTGGTGGACCCTCGCTGGTTGATTCTTTCGCCAATATTTTTTATTAATTCCAAAAATATTCTCCGTAAATTTTTAGGTCAATCCGAGAACTTTTATTTCTGCACAAAAATAACACCAAGGCAATTCTGCTGAAAACAGCGTCAGTCCGGATTAGTTCCATTCAAATCATGCAAATTAGAGTCCAAAACAAGGGCAAAAGAGTTTGGAAAAGTTGATACGTTGGAGACGTATCGATAAGTTCGTGAGACTCGCCGCCGAAAGGATGGAAGATTGACATGAACAAGTTCAAATCAATCTGGGGCCTAATGTTGGGGATATGACCCCGTGGCGAGACCCACCCAGGAGGGGCCGGGTCACGCCTGGCGGATCATAGTCAAGGCCTTTAAATGGGCCTGAGGGTTGAAGACGAGACTACATGGCGATTCACTAGATGGGCCAAGATGGAGGCCTAGAGTCGGAAGATGGCGCGAGACCCGGGCGTGTGAGCCGCCCGAGAGACGGCTTGCCTAGGACGGCAAGGCGGCTTAGAGACAAGATCGGGTACCTTGTACAAGTCGGTCTGGACTCTGGTAAGCCCAGGGCCTCGACCTACCTATATAAAGGCGAGACCCTGCGACGACTTAAGACAAGAAACAATTGATCGATAGCTAGGTCAAGCGAATCCGCTCCCTTGTAATCGATACACAATCAATACAACACAAAGCAGGACGTAGGCTTTTACCTCTTTCTGAGGGGCCGAACCTGGGTAAACTTGTGTCTCTCGTCCCGATCAACCCCTTTGAGTCCACCGCCTTAGCGATGGCCTTGAACCTAAGTCCTAGGACATCTGCCGTGACAAAACCACGACACGTGCCCCTGTCTATCTCCTTCCAATCCTTGTTATGCCTTGGTATATGCCTCCATACATGTATATTGGACTTCATGTTCTGCCATGGCTTGTCTTGCCCTCACTAACATGCTCCCACTATCATTCCTTTCTATGTCATTGGTCATGCACATTTACCTTGGTCATGTTGACATTTTGCCCTAAGCACACTCATGGACAAACTGTCACCATTTTTCCTCTGTTATTTATGTGTGTTCCTATGGCTACTTCTACCTTACTTCCCTCTCATCGGTGTCCCGTTACTTTCAGGCGCTCGCCGACAGGGCTCCATCGATTCCGAGGAGAATGTCCGCCCTAAGGAGAAGAAGACGACCTCTAAGCAGTGCTCTACCGGCCCTGGTCGCAACCGCAAGTCACGACCATCCTATGACTCTGATCCGGATGATGAGGACTACAATGTGGAAGAAGACGAAGACTTTGCTCCTAGGCGTCCTATTGGTCAGTATAAGCCGGGGACACGCAGGGCTCCGGAGGCACCAGTGCCTCCAGTCCGGGGAGAGCCTCTGCCCGTGACTAATGGTCGCCCCATTTCCATGGATATGCCTGTCTGTGGAAATCGCCCTGTTCACAACTTCAAGACCATGGGGACGGGCCCTTATCTCGGGTTCAGGCGTGATATCAATCAATTTGGGATGGTTGCTGATGCTGAAGACCGTCGGTTCCGTACTCGCATGCAGCAGGATATCTATGCCAGTGTGGTTCGTGGGTGTGGCCTTGCTCCTCAATCGTACTTGGACTTGCCTTTTCTTTGCAAGCATCCTTTGCATTTCCCGAACAATACTGTCAAGATCATTGATGACATGGATCTTGGTCCGGCCATGACCTTCAAGTGTGACTAGAATGAAGGTGCTATTCTTCAGTTCTACGCCACCTGTTTCTTTGGACCTGACAACACCCTCACCTGGATGACTGATGATGCACAGCTGAGTATATCTTACACCCGGTTTGTCCAGATTTTGGATATTTCTGGTCATGGTCATCGGATTCATAGTGAGGATCCTAATCATACCCACATGAATATTGGTGATTGTATGCCGCTTCTCAAGCCCGCTCGCCAGCTCACCGATGAGGAGATCAAGTATCCCCCCAATGAGGTCTCTATCTTTCGATCTCCCTACTACATTCTCTATCAGTGTGTGCTTCGCACTCTTTACCCAAAGAAGGGAGATCGCTCGCGGGCACGCAGCTATTGCATTGACCTCATGGTGCGCATGCACTCTCACCCCATGGAGCCACTTGGCACTGCTCACTTTATCTGGCATGAGATCCGTCTGACCAACTTCCAGCAGACGCGTCAGTTCCCTTATGCTCCCTACATTCAGGCTCTGATTGACCACACCGCTCCCTTTGCGGTGGCCAAGACTGTTGTGCATGCCAAGTGGAAGCATGCTAATCATATGTACGAGTCTGCCCCTGTTCAGCCCACTGCTCCTTCTCAGCCCAGGAGGACTCCTGCGGCCCAGGGCAAGGCTCCTGCTCAGTCCCAGAGGGATTCTTGTGCTTCCTCTTCCTCTGAGAGGGACCCTTTTGGCCGCCTTGCTTCCTTCATGGGAAAAGCCCAGTCTGCTATCATGAAGGCTATCACTTTCAACTGTCAGCAGAATCATGATGTCCAGCAGAGCCTCATCCTCTCCAAGAATCGGCTCAAGCAGCGTCTCTGTGCTCGTGGCAGTCCGGTGAGCGATGATGATGATCCTCTCCCGCCTGCTCCATCTTCCTCCGCCTTTGGGTTTCCGACCCGTGCCGAGTACGCCGAGTTCTTCGACGGGGTCGTTGATGATGATGACATCCGCCAGGAGTGATTTCTCTCTATGTACTGATGCTTTCGCCCCTTTTTGTGTGTTTCTGACAAAGGGGGAGAAGTAGTATTTCTATGCAGTATTTCTATGCTATGCTATCATGTGAACCCTATATTTGTGTTAAGATTATCAGGTTGTAAGACTCTTATTGTGAGATTATGGTATTGATGTATTCCAAGTACTATCTTATATGCTATCTTTTCTCTCTATCATATGAGCTTGTGTTCATGGGTTGTCCACGGTTTGCATATGTTTCAAACGCTCCCCCATGAGCAAACATAACACATGTGCATTGAATTATTGTTATCTCATAGTTGCACACATTAAGGGGGGGCTCAATCAAAATTATCATATGACTTGTGCTTTTATGAAATACATTGCCATATCTTTTATACTACATGTATGATTGTCATCAACAAACAAAAAGGGGGAGATTGAAAGTGCAATCATGCCCTTATATTATATTTTGATGTTGATGAAAATGTACATGTAGAGGACTAATGATGTTTGTCAAGTAAATCTCAGGTATTAGTTCTCAAATCTAATTATGCGAGGATCACAGACGCATGGAATGATTATGAGCCAAGAAGGAAGGAACCAAAAGGTTTACGGATCTAGCTTTCTCTTTTTCTTGAGTATAGGGATCCCGTACTATTAAGAGGGGATCGGTTGGGTCAGTAAAAGACATGCTCAAGTCAAAACAAACTCCTTTCCTCGTCAAAAACTGCACTATGCACAAATCACAAGGTGATGCTTCTCTGTGATGACGGATGTCCGGGCCCTGTGCCGGATGTCCGGGAGTTCACTCTGTCGCCGGATGTCTGGGAAGTGCCCCGGATATCTGGCATCTCTGCTATCCAGAGAGCATCATTTTACACACCAGATATGCGCCGGATGTCCGGCACACTGCCGGATGTCCGGGCCCCGGATATCTGAGCCTCTTGCCGGATTTCTGACCCACACAATGCCAGAACCGTGGTGGTCTGATAGTGTGGCATGCCGGATGTCCGGACATAAGCTGGATGTCCAGGTGTTCCCATATGGGCCGGATGTCCGGGGCATCCCCGGATGTCCGGCTCCCCTGTTTTTCCTCTCTAGCTCTGTGTATCGTGTGCTCACTTCACAGATGCCGGATGTCCGGCCCTTGGCCCGGATGTCCAGCCTGACTCTGTCACTTACACTATAACGGCCATATTTGCACCCACACTATAAATACCTCTTCACCACTTCGTGGAGAGGTTGACCATTCACTATTGAGCTAACCCTAGAACACACATTTCTCTCTCTCACATCCTCATACACCAAATCCAAGATCCCAAGAGCATTTGAGAGCATTTGTGAGAAGTTCTCCAATCAAGTGATAGATCCACTCCTTCCCCTTCTCTCCACCAAAGGAATTTGTGATTTGAGCAAGTCTTGAGCTTTTCCCCCATCGTTCTTGTTACTCTTGGAGGTTGGAGACTCCTAGGCGGTAGGAGTTCTTCGGTGAGGAATCGACCATTCTGATTTCCCCCGGAAAGTTTGTGAGGGTTTTGGAGACCACCCCAAGGTCTACCACTAGTGGTTGAGAAACGCCTTCGTGGTGTTGTCTCAAGGAGAAAATAGGGTGAGCCTTCGTGGCGTTGGTGTGCCTTCGTGGTAACACCCACCTCTCTAAACGGTGACGTAGCTTCCCTCCAAGGAAGTGAACATCGGCATACATCCTCGTCTCTCGGAGTTGCGGTTATCCCTAACCCTAACTCCCTACTTGTGGTTATTTGTCTTTGTGGTATTACTTGTATTACTTGTGCTTGCTTATTCACTTACTTGTTGTTTTGCTTAGTACACATAGCATAACTACCATCACTGCAATTGTTAGGCACACTTTCATATTCCGCATTATTGCCTAAAATTGCTAAGTAACAATTAAAATTTGTAACTGTACCTATTCACCCCCCCCCCCTCCCCTCTAGGTCCATCTCGATCCTTTCAAAGGCACAGGCGGAGAGGGCAATGGTCGGCGTGCTTAAGCTCTTTCACGAGCTCGACGAGTCCTTCATCCGTAAGTGTCCAGCCGGCCACTCGTCTATTCTTCTTTTTGTCGCGTCTGGCCGGCAGCCGCTGCTGGCCGACACTTGGTTTTCCTTTCCTATCTTTCTTCTCACCACCCTTGTTTGGTCAGACCATTTTCCGGAGACCCGGGGTCGGGCGGAGCGGGCCGTGGCACAACACCGGAAGGACCTCTGCCTGAGCGGCCGCGAGGTTGATGAAAGCGCAACTCTTCCCGAGGTGGTTTTGGTAAATAATAACAACATATATTTCACTGGACTAATGATTCTACCAAGTATATCTCAGGTAAAGTTTAATGAATGGATTGACAAAGGATTGTGTGGAGATCCCCTAGATGCAAGGAACATCAATTGGCATCAAGTTTCAAGACTCTACATTTTGCATTTTGTGAGAAATCACACTTGAGTCCATAGGAAATCCATACTATTAAAAGGGGATAAGGTATCCATGATGATCTGGTTGCTCAAGTGTTTAGAGTTAGCCATCAAAAATTACCCATGAAATTCTCCCACAAATACTCTGTCTAAACCCTACCACTCAAATTCGGTGCCACCAAGTTTTCCAAATCGGCCATACCGAGTTTCATCCTAGACAGACCCTAAGCCAAACCCTAAGGTCTCGGTGACACCAAGTCCATTTTCGGTGACACCGAAATCAGTAACCAACTCTCTGGTATCCTATTTTTTAAAAACGGAATTTCCGAGTTTTAGGAATCGGTCTCATCAAGTTTGGGTAACTGCCTAGGTCAGCCAAATCGTACTCACCGAGATTTATATATCGGTCTCACTGAAATGCCAAAAGTTGCCATATTTTGCACTAGTCGGTGCAACCGAGTTTTTGCTTCGGTTTCACCGAGTTGTGCAATAATGTTGTAACGGTTGAATTTTTGGAGATGCCTATATATACCCCTCCACCTACCTCTCACTCGTAGAGGAAGCATTCAGAATAGACCAACACTTGCCCCATCCATTTTTCTGGGAGAGAACCACATTCTTATGTGTTGAGATCAAGATCTTCCACTCCAACCATATGAATCTTGATTTCTAGCCTCCTCAAATTGCTTTCCACCCAATCAACCTCTTCTATCAAGCCAAATCTGTGAGAGGGTGATTGTGTGTTGAGGAGACTATCTTTTCAAGCACAAGAGTAAGGAGTTCATCATTGTTACTACATCTATTACCTTTTGGAGAGTGGTGTCTCCTAGATTGGTTAGGTATCGCTTGGGAGCCTCCGTCTTCGTGCGTGGAGTTGAACCAAGAATTTTGTAAGGGCAAGGAGATCGCCTACTTCGTGAAGATCTACCCCGAGTGAGGCTAGTCCTTCGTGGACGTAAGCCGTGATGGAATAGATGAGGTTGCTACTTAGTGGAACCTTTTGGGTGGAGCCCTTCATGGACTCTCGCGACCGCTACCCTCCATGGGTTGAAGTCTCCATCAATGTGAACGTACGATAGCACCACCTATCAGAACCACGGGAAAAATCTTCGTGTGTCCAATTGCGTTTGATCCTCCTATCCCTTCCCTCTACTTACATGTGCATGTCTTTACTTTCCGCTGCTATACTTTTAGACTTGCATATGTAGGATGTGCTTGACATGATATAATTGCTAAACTTGCCAACATCTAAAATTGGGAAAAGGCTAGATTTTTATTTGGTCAAGTAGTCTAATCCCCCCCCCCCCCCCTCCTAGACATACTTTGGATCCTACAGTTGACGAGCTCGCCGGTTGGGCAATGGAGGAGGTGGTGCTCGCCAGCTAGACCCCGCTGGGACATGTCGAAGCCTTCATGGAGCGGCTCCGTGCCGCGGGCGAGGACATCGTCAAGGTGCTCTGGCCTAGCCGGACGGAGCCGATTCCCACCGGTCGGGTGGCCAGATGGCTCGAACATGTCGTGGGGCGGTTCGACGCTTGGAGGGCCTCCGCGGCGCGGGCCGGCGCTCGGATGGACATGTCCTTTGCCCTGTCCTGGCACCCTGGTATTAACCTGGACCAGCTGACAGCCATGTGGGCCGAGGCGGCCAGCGACCTGGCGCGGCGCAACAAGGCCATTGGCTTTCGTGTCAATAAGCTCATCGGCTACGCTTTCTTGAATGTGTATTTCTCCGAGCTGGGGCAGGACGGCGCGCCCGTCCCGAAGGACGAGTTCGGCGTGCCTATAGTAATGCTTCCGCCAACACTCACTTAGATTACTGTGCGCTAGTACCTAACATTTTTCACACACTTCCCCTTCCGCCAACACTGAAGGCTTCCGCCAAAAGTGTGTTTCATTTTTCCATTCAAGTGAAACAAAGCTACTAATTTTTGAACAGACAAAGCTTCAAATACTCCATGCATTATCATAGCGAGTCCTGCATGTTTTGGCTGAAGCCTTTTTTCAAGTGTTGGCGGAAGCTACTAATCCATGGATTATCACGGATATTTGGCGAATTTAAAAAAACTAAGGACATTTACGGGCAGGGTTGGATGGCTGGCTCCCGTATCAAGGTTCGGTTCCCTAATCCATGGACGAATACGATGTCCGATTTGGGATCAGCGTTGGAGATACCCTTACATCCCTAGGGACAGTTCTTTTGACCGATTCTCCTAGAATCGACATCCTCCCCAACTTCTTCCAGAATCGTAACTCCATATTTCTTTTTACAATCATATCTAATTAGACCTTAACTATATAAAATTGTAAAAAAATATGAAGTGGCGGTTCTAGAAGAAGCTAGGGAGGGATGCGATTGTGAGAGAATCGGCCAAAAGAACTGGCCCTAGTCTAGCGCCTCAAAGCGATAGAGATGGTCCTTTGATGATTGTTTTAATAATAATAAATTAAAGGTTGCAGCTTCTTTTTCCCTAGTTTGGTCACTTCTCTCTCTACCTCCCCTGTGACGAAAAATAAATAATGCGCACACGCTTGGACGCACGTACGCACGTACGCACTTGGTCACTTGCATGCATTGACAAAACAGAACAACCTTTCCGTCCTGAGACGCAGGAAACTCTCCTACCTCGGCATGACAATTTGGACTCCCAGGACCAACCGGTGGGCTCACTGTTTACTGTTGAGAGACTTGAGAACCCACCCAACCCAACCCCGGGGTTGCTTGCATCAATCTCCCACCAATCTTTTCATGCAAGCAACGGAAAAACCAGTAGGCGAGGTGAATTGCATGCTGCCAATGCCATGTTGGTCGTGGCGAGGGAATCCAAACGTTTGACAAGTGAACAGCGAGGTGACTCGAGATTGATTTGATGCCTGCCCGGTGGGGTGCAGGCATTGGTGAGCCCACTGACGCCTCAAGCCTCCTTTGGCTGTTTGGAATCTGAGAAAGACGCCTTCATCTCAAGCTAGCTGCAGAGAAAGCAGGGGCGAGTGGTCAGCTGAAATTGCATTTGCAGTGCCCAATCCCCTACGGCTGGTTATACACTGATTGAAGCCTAATCCTTACTACTCCAACTGACGCAGATGATTGAGGCCACGCCCTATTCCGTTCACGATCGATAGTAACACGATGCTCATTATTCATCAGTAACGAAAACCGGCATCTTGTGTCACACCCACACCATTTGCCTGCTGGTTTGATCTGCACCTCACGCGGCCGGCGGAACAGATCCATGCCTTTTGAGCCGCGGACTTATGCTGATTTTGTCCACCAATCTCCCATGACATGCTACAGAATATATACACATCCGGTATCCTTGTGGCGGCGTCTTGACATTCGTCGGCAAGTGGGCGCAAAGCCAGCATTGCATTGCATGGCCAGAAACGAAATACGACGACGATTTTAGCTCCTCCCGTTGAGGGATTAGGGTGCCGACAAAGCATCTACAGAAATCGCATGAGACGGATCGGGGGAGAACGACGTCCGAAACGCGGCAGATTAACCCCATTTGCCATTCCATGCTGCCTGTTTAGGCCATGCAAAACCAGCTGCACCACCAGCAGCAGTCCTGGCCACTTGATCTATCCCCTCGCGTAGCTAATCCACTAGACGATTTTCCATTGGGATTTGACGAGGGAGAGACAAGAGAATGGCATATTTGTTAGCCGAGAAACGTCGAGCTCGCCCGTTAATCTGTCGCTTCGTGCGAAACCGGCCAGGTTCTTCGTAGGCGAAGTGATTCTATATTGTGTGGTGACAGCATGCATTAGCTTTCCGTTTAGGTTGACATGCAACAGCTCTCCCATTTAGCCTTGTACCGGAGGCGGAGGGGACATCGTAATCATACGGCGAGATCTTGCTTGCTAATGACAAAAACCTCGGGGCACCATGCAGGATGCATGTACAATGCACATGGCCGGTTTAATTTGCAGACGCGACGACGACGACGAGGCACCTTGGTGGAGACGGGAAAGCGCTTGCTTAAGTGAAACCAGCCGGCACTGCGTTGCGTCGCGTCGCATCGTCCGCATCGATGGGTTTGTCCAGGAGCGGAGAAGCCACGCGGCATGTGGTCAAGACAATCATGAGAGTTTTGAAGCATGGGCCAGCACGAGATGGGTGATCCAAGTACCGGAAGAGTTGATCGTGTCGGGGTTGTTTGGTTATTCTAGCAATGTCACAAGTTGACAAGTCTAAGGGAATTTTATTATATTTTTTGAATGTATGTGATGTGGGACCCTAGTGTTGCTTACCTAATGTGTGGTTTGAATCAAACACCCATCTAAGTTGGTCAAACTTGCCTAACCTTAGGTGTGGCAATCTTTGGCTAACTTAGTCTCAAACCAAACAGTCCCTTACTGTTGTCGACCTTGCATTATTAAGGACTTATGGTTCGCAGAAATTTCGAACGCACGGACAAGAAAAATACAAAATTGAAGTGTCATTGCCACTTGAATCCTATGGATAACAAACCACATGAATTTGAACCAGTGAGTGTTTGGTTAAACCAACGATTGTTTGATGCTGCAGAAAAAAAAATTATAAAAAGAGTTTGGAGTGGATGAGATTTTCTACGAAATGTAGTACAACTGATTCCTTAGGAAAAAATGACTAAGATTCAATCCTTCGAATCAAACGACTAGCATATGAAAAAATCTTAAGGATTTTAATCCTTCAAAAAAATATGAAATTCCTTTGAATCAAAGTAACCTTAGGCAGGAGATAGCGCCACCTCTTATTTGTCTCGTCTCCTATGGCCTTCAGAACATGGAGGTGCAGAGATCCCGACCTTTACCGGCAGGAGGGCTTTGCTTTTAGGTGTTTTTCTAATTTTGGTTAGCATTTCCATCCTACTCACGAAGACAAGTGGGTGAAGGCTCCCTGAAAATAGAATAAGGTCCTCCCCACTTAGCTCCCGTCTCGATGGTGCGTCTAGTATCGTCGGAGGGTGTGTGAAGGTGTGTTTTCGGTGGATCTCGACAGATTCGGTCGGTGTTTTGCCTTCGATAGATCCGTTTGAATTTGGTCTTCGTTCGTGTGTCTATAGATTAGATCCTTCTAATCTACGCTTCTCTTCAGCATCGACTTATGAGGCCTTAGCACAACGTGACTGTATTACAACGAGGTTTGATGCATTTTTTGTTACTTCTTACTTCTAGTGTTCTTTGTATGTGGGTGGGACGTATCTTCTACCCCCAGTGGTTGGTGGGGCAGCCGCTAACAATCCAGATAAAATGTAAGCAAACCATGGGCTGGGTCCGTCGGCCGTCGAACCAACCACGCATGCCATGGGAGGTCTACACAACGCCGGGCGATTCACATGGGAGGCGGGCACTAGGAGGAAGGAGGCCGAGGTCGGCCACCCTGGCTACACGAGGCGACCTCCGCCGCGCAATCCATCTCCACTCTCCACCCACCTCTAGGACTACCTCATCCACTCGGATCCATCAGCTTGCCCTGTTCAGGAGTGCCAGTGCCTCCTCCCCTCTTCTCATCAATCCACACCATCTGCGATACGGCTTGTCCTCAGGTGCAGTCAACTCCACGTCTTGTCACTTGTCACTCACACTCATCACTGCAGGTCCAGGGACATTCCCTCGGGGCCTCATACGTGCCCTGTACAAGACACCAAATCTGAATAATGCCGACCGCATTAGGGCCAAAAAGCATGCCATGGCAAAACCAACTAAGTCACTGGTGTGAATGATTTTTTTTTTCCAGCAGGCAAAACGTATACATCAACATCCCCAGCATCCATCTAGAAATCGCTGTTGCTAAGCATAGAAAAAACAAACCCAAACAAATAAACAGTAATGGCAACAAGACTGTGTATTGTGTCAACGCGCCTAATTTGAACCTGTTACATCCTTCTTTTTAAATTGTCAGCAACGCGTGAAGCTGTTGTGTCCGGCGTCGAATTTGGCACACAGAAATTTTGTGCCCAGTGGCCCAAACGGCCAGTGCTGCCGAAACGCCCAATTTGTGTTGAGGCTCACTTTGTCTTCTTGTCCTCTGTGCTCGTCTCAGCCTTGGCCTCTATCTGTTGGGCTGCCGCTGCTCCTTCCAAAGTTTGGGGTGCTGCTGGTTCGTCTTCCCCTCCGAAGCCAAACTCGTTGACACGCTTCTTGTCAACTGGGTACACCCACCTCTGGTAGAGGTATATCAAGAAGATAACATCTGCAGAGAAGCAGAAATGGTCAGTTAGCAGCCTATGGTCACGAGCACATGAATGCTAGTATGTCTAAAGACTGGATGAAATGTCCACTGCTATCAGCAATGATAGTTCATCTTACCATCTCTGAAAACCGAGAGACGATGCAACCATGGCATCTTAATCACAAATGCAAACAGGTCATCGATTATAGTGTTGAGGAACTTGTAGGTCATTTGTCTCCATGGCATATGAGCAACGGACTTCAGCTTGTAGTTGATAAATAATTGTGGGCACATCATAATAAAACCTGAAAAGCGTAAAGGCCGTATGCATAAGTTTCATTGCTAGTTTGCCTAGTGAATTGCGCAAAATACGTGAAACGGTGTTGAAGGAATTACTTACCAAACATGTAAACACAACTTGTGAGGGAAGAGAGTATCCACGAGTACCAGCTCTTGTGTTTTTCATACTTGAGTGAATAGATAGCAAAACCAGCCATAAGGACTAGAAGGACATAGGTAAGGTACTTCATTGCAAGCGCATCATACTCCTTGGTCTTATTCTGTGCATATGACTCACGGTCCCGGAATCTCAACATGGGAATCTTTCCACTTCTGTCAATCTGGACTCAAGTGAAGAGAAAATGTGAGAAATTGCTCCAAGAGAGAAAAACTAGTGAGAAAATGCAACAGATTTATATATCATCAAGCTTTATGAGTAAAGAATAACTTGTCATAAATTAGGACCCCGGAGCAGAGAATACACTGCTTTGATAATATTTGTATACCACCAAAGTCAAGGAACAGTGATGGCTTAGTCCTGACTTAGATGACACAAGGTCGTGATTCTGGATCACCAAGACATGGGTTTTAATAAATGCACCTAATCAATGCACAAAACAAGCGCCAATGCAGTATTGCAAGTTTGCAACTGAATGATGAGAAAGAAATTCCGAGTGAATGGGTAGTACATAATTAGTTTCTTCATACTCCCACCATTTCTTTTTACTCCGCATATAAAATTGATTTGAAGTCAAACTTCGTAAAGTTTGACCAAATTTATATTTAAAAACATCGACATTTACAATATAAAAATTAATTTCATAATGCATCTCATGATATTTATTTAGTATTGTGAATGTCGATATTTTTTCAGATAAACATGGTGAAACTTTACTAGGTTTGACTTCAAACATATCTATATGCAAAGTACTTTTCAGGTGAAGACAACTAGGATTAGAAAGTTCCATTTAGTGCATATTACTCCCTCCGTTCCTAAATATAAGTCTTTTTAGAGATTCCACTATTGGACTACATACGGATGTATATAGACATATTTTAGAGTGTAGATTCACTCATTTTACTCCGTATGTAGTCCCCTATTGGAATGTCTAAAAAGACTTATATTTAGGAACGGAGGGAGTACATGTCAAGCAGACTGGCTCTGTTTGTATGCGTGTGCGATACTAACAGAACCAAATAATACAATGGCCATAACAGGATATAGAAGTATAAATGGCTTACCTCAACATGCATCGCTTTTCCTATCTTCCAAAATTCAATGCACACACCAACTCCAGAGCTAGCAAGAATCATCCATGATGTATCGTTATCAAGCAGGTACAGGAATATAATCAGCTGACAAATGAAGTTCAGAACAACAGATTTCGCTGAAAGACCTTCCATGGACTTGTTCTTATTCCAAAACTGGATATCTGTTCAATGTCAAACATCACCAACAAATATGGAGTTATTGTTGGATTATACTTATTCTTATATGGTACTAAATAAACCATGCTGTGCACGTACCATTCTTGAAAGCCAGGAAATCGAACAGAGAGTGGAACAGAGATACAATCATGGTCAATCCCAGTAGATATGGATTTCCTTCAAGGAAAACCCTCTGCAAAAGCAGTCCAAGCTCAGTGAAAACCCGTAAGAAGCAAATCTGATTAACACAGTAGGCATATAACAGAAGCAGACATTTCCAAGGAACTTGAATTAAAAGTGCATATACTTGTGGCATCTCACAAAAGAAAGGGTGTAAGGGACATTGCTTCTACACAGAACAAATAGAGCATGTCATATCCCCAAAAAGGGGCAGAGTCTGAATGGGCACAGTTGAAAACGTCCATATACCTTGAGCTCATCAGCCTCGCCTTCAAGCATACTTCCATAACTCCGATGAACTTGGAAAGACTGCTCAATCTGTAGAAATAATTGCCACTTGGTCATGCTAATAGGACTAACTTCAAGGTTTAAGGTCAGTTCCTTCACAGTCTCGTTGAGTGCTGTCAATTTGTCCCTCAACAGCCAAAATTCATTGAAGAATACAGTTGGATAGTAGCTGTTTGTAGTTGGATCCACATTCAAATCTGTATATCTATGGTCAAGGAAACACCAATCCTTCCCTCACTAAGAGGAAATGCTAATCTTTACAAGATAGTATTTCGAACAATAAATTAGGTTCATCAGAAGTTGGCTACATGCAACGTCCTCTTCAAGTCTATAAAATTGAACTAAGTATAAGAATAACAAAGTAGTATACAACATGTGTGTGTTTGTAGTAAATTCATAGCAAAAAGAAGATAAAAAGATAACATCGCACTATAATTGTTATACTTGAAGGATACATGGAGCAACATTTGGAGGAATGTTGTTTTGGGGATACCTGTGAAATATAAATGGTCGAATATCAATTGAAAAGTTTGTAGGAAAGATGAACAGCGACAAAGAACAAAAAGGCGTGAAATTAGAAAGAAACAATTGCTGAGACGAGGATTCACATATATCAAAATTAATAAAAAGGATCTAAACTCACAGCCGACACACAATTATCTAGCGGCACTTTCAGAAGAATCTTAAACACAAACGATCGCATAGTATAGCAGTGCCGGTTTGTGATTAGTATCCAGTAGAAAATAGTTTTCAGCATGCAGATTGCACTTTGGTTTGTACGGAAGAGCATCTGCCCTTACGTTTAAAAAGTCTTCTAAGTCGAACTTCTTTATATTTGACCAAGTCTATAGAAAAATGTGCTAATATGCACAACCACGTATATATATAGTATGAAAAAATATTTTATGACAGATCTAATTAAACTAATTTTATGTTGTCAATGTTGATATATTTTTCTATAGATTTGGTCAAACCTAAAGAAGTTTGACTTTCAACAATGCTAAAACTTCAAATAACTTGGAACAGAGGGAGTAATTCATTATATTTCCGAAAGGAAAGTAAAAGGTATTAATCACGCCAATAGGATTACAATTCAAAATGAATAAATAATATTTCCAGACATATACAAGTGGAAATGAGAAATATAGTTTGATCTTGTGCATACCGTGTGAAGTCATCAACAAGATTTATTGTCACATTTGGTTTCCAATAAGAAATATATTCAACTGGGCCCTCCTCTTTGTCTTCGGACTCTTTGTTCTCCTGCAGAAATAAAATGTGGTCTTCTGTTAATTGCTTTTTCATGGGAGGTCTTCTGTGTTTCCTGGAGATAATCTATACTAGAAATTTCTAGTCCATACTTGTCTACACAATAAAGAATAAAGTTAAGGACCTTAGGCGGTAGCTTTTCCTCAGACTCATCTGAATCTCCAAGCAAGCTCTTCTTATGACCAGCTTTTGATTTCCGCAAGTATGCCACAATAGCTAAATAGGTATAATGCAGTGAGCATTTCACACAAGCATACAATCACTAAAAAGGACGGTTGAAATGAAAAGGCAAACTTACGATGTGTCCTTCCAAATGCAGATTTTTCCTCATATTCAGGATCGGTAGGGTCCACAGGGTAACCCGACCGGGAAAAATAAACATGAGCATACAAAGAGCCATTGTTCTTGAGAGCCTACGGCAAGATGCATCGACACAAAATTAGGCAATCCAACAAAATATAACCATAACATAATTTTTAAAATTGCAGCAACTATTATTCTACCTCCGTTGGATAATATGTCAGTGAGTGTGTTCTGGTACTGGTAGGCGCCCAGACTGCATATGGTATGTTCGTTTCATGCCAGATGAGTGCGTCCTCATTACCGAAGTCGCTAAATTTATCATTCTCTGATAAATACATCCACATATCCTGCAGCAACATAATCATCATTCAATTTGTGTTTCAGGAAAACGCAAATGGGCAAGACTTCAAGACTAGTGCTTCATGCATGCACCGTGCCACCTCAAATTGTCAAAAAAATTGGGTGGCACTACTGAGAAATTTAATAAATCCGGTAATGTCCTTCTGCTTGATTGGGATCATAAATTTCCTAAAAATATCAAATACATAAATTTGGCAAGATAACAAATCAGGCTAAATTTGAGGGGCGTTCACTTCAACTTAATTACTGAAAACAGGTACTACATGGCAACCTTTGTAATATTCAATTATCTTACTAGGTAGACCTGTATAAGACATTACCACATGCCACTGAATCGTCGTGACAAAAAATGGTTTTACACGTCGTCAATCAAATATTTGAAGCAATATGATACACCAAGTTATAAGCTCGGTGTGCACCACATAAACACCAGACAATTAACTTCCCTGCCAAAATAAACAAAGTGACAATGTACCGAATAAATTGTACAGTTGGCTTTATCTCGAGGAATACCTAGTCCAGACAACCTCATCAAACTCTACCATGACAAACCCATAAAGAGACGTTATCCATGCATAGTGTGATGTTTTCAGCTTCATTACGGACATACGGTGCATTGCATACTGTGACGTCCTAAGCTTCATCATGGACAAACACTTCAAAGACCAACAGCAAAAGTGTTTAAACATCAAACATCTTCACAACTCACTCAATTGTGAACCAGCTACACTGCATAAACCAAATTTGTCGAGATCATTTGTATGTATATATTTTCTCTTTTCCTTGCATATACTCTACTAGTTCTGAACAACTAAGAACGCCCTTGGCCTCCTGACAGGAGATCATACAAGGTCCAACTAACATGCGTGCCTTTCCTTTCACAGTACTACGTCAAACCGCAAAGCTGTGGAGCACCACTATGTCCGTGATCTGCTTGTTTTAGAATAAAAACACGTGGCATACTTGTTCGACAGCCTCCAACAGGCACACAAACAACAGTGTCTTCGCCTAAAACCGGCTAAATCACCTCCCCCAATTATAATATTCAGCACAAATACACCCTCTGGCATATATTGAGAAAAAGAAAAGTTCGAGATCACAGTAAAAAAAAGTCTGATAAGATCGCCGCACAAATTTCTCTCCGGAGCAAGCAGAACCCAACCGCACTGCATGAGCGCGAAGCCCCCGCCTTCACTGACCCCAGTAATAAACCGCTCTAAAACCGCCATAGAAACCTAGCACGCCTCCTCTACCCAAAATCGAAGTGTCTGGGGGTGGGGCGGCGTCCTCACCATTGGCTCTCCCTTCTGAAAGAGGTTGGACATGAGCAACCCCGGCTCCGTGGGGGCGCGCTTGGGGCCGAAGAACTTGGACGCGAAGTACCAGAACACGGCCATCCGCACGATGCCGGCGAGGCTCTGGCCCAGGCCGCCGCCCTGCCGCCCAGCCGGGGCCTGCCCCTGCGGCTGCGCCGCGACGGCGGCGGCAGCCGGCTGCGACATGGCCGCCGGCGAGTTAGATCGGGGCGAGGAGGGGAAGGAGCCGCCGAGATGCGATGGGAACAAGAGTTCTTTCTGGAGGAGTTGTCTGTGATTGATTCTCCGGGGATTTAAGCGGGGGGGTGTGGTTTTACGATAAATTTATAGGTTTCTTTTGCAGATACAGGCGTGAGTTGTTGAGGAATTGAGCCTCGAGTCCCTGCTCGTGCGGACGCCGGACTGCTTTGGTTTCGCTGCTTTTGGAGGCGTAATTTCTGGTAACTACGGGGGTGCTGGCGGTGAAAAGGCTGATGATGCTGGGATTTGCGCAACGAGGCTAGTTGCCGACTTGCCGTCTTTATAGGAGGCACAAATTGTTAGGTGCACCCGAGTCGAGGAATCAGCAGGATTTTTCCTGTTTTAATTGACAAGCATCAAATAAGTACGTAGTACATCTAGAATTCTAGATACATCTGTTTGAAGAGAAGGATTATGTCTATTAGGCTTGGATGAATATGCTCGATACACAACCAAATCTATGTATAAATGGCTGAAGAAGGGGCAGTGTGAGTTTGTGTCCCTAGATTGGTTGGTTTCCTTCGAATTTTGGCAGTTTGTGTGTCTTTCAAGGAGCGTTTTTGGCTGGCGTTTGATGTGGCAACTTCGACATCTTCTTTTGTGTTGTTTTGTGGCTTAATCTGGTTTCTCCAACCCTCTGAACCGGTCGTGATGGATTGCAAGCCTGTGCTGCTTGGGGTAAAGCTCCAGCCGATGTTACTTCAACGACTTTTAGATCTCGTCTCAAGGGGCGAGTGGCGATTGCGGTCTTCAAAGCCTTGTATGGCGGGAGCGTTTGCAGATGTCGCTTTTCTTTGTTGTTGGTTCAGTGCATTTTTTAATCTCCGGCTCGCGGCGTACAATCAAAGAAAGAAGAAGATCAATATGCTTTTTAATGTAATTTTATTTTTTTGCTGGTCGTTCTACGTTCAGTTGTCTATCTATTGTATTGGCCTTTGTTTCCTCGATGTTAATCAGATCTAAGATGCCCTTTAGGTGCCTTTATTAAAAAAAATGATTGGAGAAACCTCTTAGTGCGTGCGATTACAAATGGATTTGGAAAGCTAAATTGCCACTTGAAATCCCGGAAATCCAATTCAGCTCTTGGGAGCATATGCTCCTGCCTACCACAAATGTTTTTTGCAAATGTCAGAATTTAAAAAAAAAAACAATAGATGTGTTCATTGTCAAATCAAAATGCTACCTATAAATTTTTAGGAGGAAAGCTTAAATATTTTGATATGTGCAAAAAAAACAAGTCGAGCGACAAATGTTACCACCAAATGTTACACTTATTTTTGTTTTTTTTTTCACCGACGAAGCACCATCATCTTGTTTAGCATGAAATTGTCAAGCGCGCATGTTATGACAAGAACATGTACAAAAGATCAGAATTTTTTAATTTTATTTAATTTTTATTTTGAATTTACTGTTTATTAGGGAGCATATGCACCCCAGAGCCAAAACGACCATTGCCTTAAAATCTAGATTTTTTTGTGGCAACTATTTCAAGATGTTGTACTGACTAGACATGTAATGAAACATAGACGGTGGTCCAGGAACCCAAGTTGCTCTTTTTGCAAAGAAGTTGAATCTTCCCAACACCTTTTTTTCACTTGCCCAGTGGCTTGCGTGATCTGGCGCTCTGTTGGGGTTGCGTTAGGGACAGATCTAGGAACAAAAATCATTGGCAATATTATGCATGGTGCCATTCTTTCCTCCTTGGTGAAGAGAAAATTTACATTGTGGGCTTAGCTGCAATAGTATGGGCCATCTGGCTGGCTCGAAACCGAGCCACGTTCGAGAAAAAAATGATCAAATCTCCTTTTGAGATTGTGTTTATCGTTTGTTCATTTCTTTTGTACTGGGTAGGTTTGCAGACGAAAGGAGACGCAAAGAGAATGCAGACTGGAACTAAAGCTATTCGCGTAGGGACTATGGCGTTGATGGGGTTATGCGATGCTGGAAACTGATGCTTCCTGTTTCCCAACATGACTTGGACTACGTTCGGCAGCTCTTCATAGTTCGGCCTCTTTTTGCGTAGGCCGTTAGCCTTGACTACACTTTTATTTTGGTCTGGATCATTCGTCGGTACTTCTGTTTTGCCTAAGTTGTAATAAGTTAGACGTTGCTCGTAGTGTTACTAGGTTTTCGCCCCACAGTAGCCGTTTCGATGGCGAGCGGCTGCAGTGGGTTTCCTAGTAATGCTTGAACTCGCTCTCTCTCCTTTCCCTTCTCCTGTAAGTCCTGGAACTTGTGGTACTTTCATTTTTAGTAATGGAAAGGGGGTCGGCTCGGTTCAAAGATACATCTGTTTGAGCGTCAACTTATATGCAACGGAGAGAGTACAACTTAGACACAACGCACGCACGCACGCACCCACTCTCACTACGTGAACAAGAGACTCAAGATTGTTGGATTCACCGAAGGTACATTGCTATCGACGTGAATGTCGTCTTCACCAAAACATTAATATGCATTAACGGGATAGGCAGGATTGATCCTAGAGCTTAATGTAAATATAAAATATATAATATATATTTTTATCCTCCAAAATTTTCATTAGAATCACACGTTTTAGATGACTGGATATTATGTACAAATGGTCATGTTTTTTTACCAAAATTAACAAAATAAGCCTATTACATACTTCGCGCTTCTATGATTGCAAGTAAATACAAAAGACCATGGCTTCTACGCAGATGGCACTCATTCCCATTGTATTTACTATTCAACTCAAAGTCGGACAAAAAGACCCGAAATTTTCGTAAAGAGACAATAAAATAGTGCATTTGCTAGATTCTTGCTCATTATTGTGTCTAAATCCTAAAATTTCCCATGTAATTTGCCTCATAAAACAAGACAATGGTACGAAAGAGAACTTATCCCAACCCTAAACAGTATTACGACAGCTCAATCCAGCCATTGCCTCCGCTTTCTCTTTTAATCCAGTTGACCCTGTGTCGCTCTGAAGGGGCACTCGAGAGGCGATTCATATCTTGCCATTGTTTCCCTCGCGTGATTTGTATGTTGCCATTGCCATCGGCACTGCTACAATGACGACGGGCCAGCAATCTCGACGGTGCGCCCCCCTCCCAACGATGTTATGCCTTCCGACGATGATCCGATGGTGCAGCGAGAGATTAACAGAGGCGACGACGAGCGGAGATGGAGTCTCCAACGACTGCCTACATTCGGGTGGTTGGTGGTGGATAGGTCTGGCACGATTGTGGCCGAATTATCCCGCAAAGATAAAGTCACTTCCTCGATGGGTTTCGGAGACGATCCTCGGCTAAGCTTTTCGAGGTGGGGTCGGTGGATGTAGGCATAAACCGTGCTTGGTTTTATTACCTATACCTACTAATAAAGTGAGTAGTGTTTTTCCCTCTGTTGCCAAATTACCCTCAAAGTTTGCATAAATTACACCTCAATGCCACCCATAAATGGAAAAAATATTTCGTCTATTTTTTCCCATAAATCCACTTGGCCAGCTAACTCATGTAGGCCCAAACCCATGTTTCAACAGAAACTGAAGTTGTTCCTCACAGTTAGCGCATGCAACCATCTACCTTGAGGTCCTGGGTTCGAATTCCAGTCTACCCTTTTTTGTAAAAAAAAAACGTTTTGTTTATTTTGTTTCCTGGATCCACTTGGTGAACTAACTCATGTAGGCCTGAAACCATTTTCGATAGAAATTGAAGTCATTCCTAATGGCTAGCGCATGCAACAATTTAGCCTGAAATATTGGTTCGAATTCCAGCTCAACCTTTTTTTCTCTTTTATCTTGATTTATTTCATTAGCGATGGATAGCAAATGGGTTGCATTAAGTACAATTCATTCTAGTAGCTAGTGTTGATCCTTTTATTTTTTCTATTTTTGTCACATTCAAATGCATCTATAAAATAATTAATATCTTCTAATTTATAGTCCCAAGTTATGCATTGTCATATTTGAAACTTATCAAAAAATAGCGAAGCATGACCATTGTGCTCAAAAAATGGGTGTCGTGTTTGAAGTAGAGGACGTGAACCTATGTGAATCTTGAGCCATATTTATCGGGCAAAGGGTGTGTACTGTTTTTTTTCTCCCGTTGCAAGCACAGGCCTATTTGCTAGTCTAACCAATCGATGGTGTTTCTTCTTTCTTACCGTCTATTGTGGGTAAAAAACTAAATGGTGTTCTCTGATGGTGGTGTGCCAACCTAAGCGGTGGAGGTGGTGGCCTTGACACTCATGAGGATTCTCCTTCAGCGCGAGGGGCCATGGGTTCGTTCAACGTGGGAAGTCAACTCACGATGCTCTGTGGGAGCAAGCATTCGCCGGTAGCAAAGTTGGATGGCAACATCGCCATCGACAAAAGAGGGTGCAAGTTATCCGGGCTAAAACTCGTGGTCGAGCCATTTCAACTCGATCAAACAACGTCAATGCGTGTTTGTATCCTTTATTTTTTGACATCAATGCAACGTCAATGCATGTTTGTATCCGTGTTGAAGATGTTGGTTCAGATTTTTGTTTTAGGGGTGATAACCTCGCATTTAACCTTTTGGTTTCACCAACAACAAATGTTTGGTTCTACTACTCCGTCCCATACTGTAAGACGTTTTTTAACACTAGTGCAGTGTTAAAAAACATTTTATATTATAGGACGAAGGGAATAATAATGTGTTTTCTTTTGCGATGTGGTTACGTTTGAAGATGTTGTCTGTGCCAATGTTTGTGGCTCATATGCATAGTAGTGATTAGTCAGATTAGATGCAAGCTTGACGTGTGGGGTTCTGCTAGCAATTTCCCACTCAAAAGGCGAATCTGGGGCTGGACAAACAGATTTTTTGCGGGGCTCTCAGTCCATGGGACCCGAACCTACTCTATGACGTGGAGAATGAAAGGGACCCATCAATTTGTCTTCGTCCCGAAGTTTATCTCGTCATTGTTCTTTTGAGACTTTATTTATCTCGTCATCGTCCATCAAGATTTCAACATTTCCCGAAAAAGTTTAACTGATAGAGTTGGGTCTTTGGGGAGTGTCACGTTAGTTTTTTCGTTTAACAGTGTCACATTAGGCCATGAAGACCTTCTCGTAAAAAAAACTCGTAGATGTGCTTAGAAAAATAAATTATTTTAGAAATCAGTGATTATTGGCAGAGGGTAGATGTTTCTTTTTGTGTGAAAGGAACTTTCATTAATCAACCAACTTTTATTAATCATCCATGATAATTACATTCAAAGTCAACAATGCTAGCTATCTCCATAGGTGAGTTTCGAAGTCATCACGTCACACATACAAGCAACGGTATGACTTGCCAAATTCGTATGCCTACCTATTTCAGATAGACTAGCAAAAATGTCCGTGCGTTGCAATAGGAAAAACAAATCTTTGCAGATGACTGCATAACACTGATAATGCTAGTGGCATAAAAAAGTCACACCGAACAATTATATACATGCATATTAGAAGAACACCGAGGTGATCAACAAAAATAACTCTATGTAGTAAGAGTGCTTAATTTGTGTGATCTAATTAGCATAATGTCCGTGCTTTGCTAGAGGGATAATGGAATACTGGAAGAATTTTCCTCCTATTATTATGAATAATGGTCAACAACCCGCGTATTCGCATGGAGCAATTACATAGATACTGTACTATTTAATTACTATTTATTTTTATTGTCTTAAATAAGCAATGGAATTTCATAGGAGTAGCTAATCGGTACAAGAAGAATACAACGGGTGCAAATAGAAATTTGAATGTAATGCAACCAAACAACTTCCAGGACCAAAAAAAATACAAAATTCATACTTAACAAACGATATGCACCTGCAAGTATTTCATGTTAACATAAATCTTTCATTTACTCATGGTGGACGAATATGTAGTAGACGTGCTGAATACCACAAAAAGGATGATGAAGCCTACCTTCACCTAATACCATAACGGAGTGGCATACTTGATAATTTGAACTACAGGTCTTATTTGATTTCTATCAATATAGGCACGTAATAAAATTAGGAGGTGCATGCGTCCGATTCTGTCTGGGTGTTTAGAACTGCAGGGTGAGAAGCACGATCTGGCTAGGCAACTTGGTTTAAAGCCAAAGCAGGTGGAGGTATGGTTCCAGAACTGATGGCACGAACCAAACTCAAGCGAACAGAGCTCCACTGCGAGCTTCTTCGCCGGTGGTGCGAGCGTGTCAGTGATGACAACATCATCACGTGTCTCAGGAGTGAGCTCGTCGAGGCACGTGCGCTCCTCCTCGTCGGTTGATACATCCATTTTGCATCATGATTTCCTACCGTTATTTATAATGTTTTGATGTATAATAATGCTTTAGGGAGTGATTCTAATGCCTTTTCTCTCATAATATGCAAGGTTTACACAGAGAGGGAGAATACCGGCAGCTGGAATTCTGGACCTGAAAAAGCACATCAGAGATACATATTCTGCACATCTCCAAATAATCTGAAACTTCACGGAGAATTATTTTGGAATATATGAAAAATACTGGAGCAAATAACTACCGTAGGGGGGCCACCTGGTGAGCACAAGACACCAGGGCGCGCCAGGCCCCCCAGGCACGCCCTGGTGGGTTGTGCCCAGCACGGCCCACCTCCGGTGCCCATCTTATGGTATTTAAGGTCTTTTTACCTAGAAAAAATAAGAGGAGGACTTTCGGGATGGAACGCCGCCGTCTCAAGGCGGAACTTGGGCAGGAGCACTTTTGCCCTCCGGCGGAGCGATTCTGCCGGGGGAACTTCCCTCACGGAGGGGGAAATTGAAGCCATCGCCATCACCAACACCCCTCTCATCTTTGGGAGGCCAATCTTCATCAACATCTTCAACATCACCATCTCCTCTCAAACCCTAGTTCATCTCTTGTGTTCAATCTTTGTACCGGAACCTCAGATTGGTACCTGTGGGTGACTAGTAGTGTTGATTACATCTTGTAGTTGATTGCTATATGGTTTATTTGGTGGAAGATTATATGTTCAGATCCATTATGCTATTCAATACCCCTCTGATCTTGAGCATGAATATTATTTTTGAGTAGTTACCTTTGTTCTTGAGGTCACGGGAGAAGTCATGTTGCATCATGTGAATTTGATATGTGTTCGATATTTTGATGATATGTATGTTGTGATTCCCTTAGTGGTGTCATGTGAACGTCGACTACATGACACTTCACCATCCTTGGGCCTAAGGGAATGCATTGTGGAGTAGTTATTAGATGATGGGTTGCTAGAGTGACAGAAGCTTAAACCCTAGTTTATGCGCTACTTCGTAAGGGGCTGATTTGGATCCAAACGTTTAATGATATGGTTAGATTTTATCTTAATACTTTTCTCGTAGTTGCGGATGCTTGCGAGGGGGTTAATCATAAGTGGGAGGTTTGTTCAAGTAAGAACAGCACCCAAGCACCGGTCCACCCACATATCAAATTATCAAAGTAGCGAACGCAAATCAAACCAACATGATAAAAGTGACTAGATGAAATTCATGTGTACCCTCAAGAACACTTTGCCTATTATAAGAGACTGTTCTGGCCTGTCCTTTGCCACAAAAGGATTGGGCTACCTTGCTGCACTTTATTTACCATTACCGTTACTTGCTTGTTACCAATTATCTTGCTATCAAACTATCTATTACCTTCAATTTCAGTGCTTGCAGAAATTACTTTGCTGAAAACCGCTTGTCATTTCCTTCTGCTCCTCGTTTGGTTCGACACTCTTACTTATCGAAAGGACTACGATTGACCCCCTATACTTGTGGGTCATCAAGACTCTTTTCTGGAGTCGTTGCCGGGGAGTGAAGCGCTCTTGGTAAGTGGAAATCGGTAAGGAAAAACTTATACTATGTGCTGAAATTTATTGTCACTTGTTACTATGGAAAACAATCCTTTGCGGGGTTTGTTCGGGGTATCTTCACCTCGACCGGAACCACAATTAGTTGCCCCTCAACCTACTGCACCTACTGAAAATATTGGCTATGAAATTCCTTCGGGTATGGTAGAACAACTGCTAGCTAATCCTTATGCAGGAGATGGAACTGAACATCCTGATATGCACCTAATACATGTGAATGAAGTTTGTGGATTATTTAAGCTTGCAGGTTTACCCAGAGATGAAGTTAAGAAGAAGGTTTTCCCTTTATCTTTGAAGGGAAAAGCATTGACATGGTATAGGCTATGTGATGATATTGGATCATGGAACTGGAATCGATTACAATTAGAATTCCATCAAAAGTTTTATCCTATGCATCTAGTTCATCGTGATCGGAATTATATATATAATTTTTGGCCTCGTGAAGGAGAAAGCATCGCTCTAGCTTGGGGGAGGCTTAAGTCCATGTTATATTCATGCCCCAATCATGATATCCCGAGAGAAATTATTATTCAGAATTTTTATGCTCGGCTTTCTCATAATGATCAATCCATGCTCGATACTTCTTGTACTGGTTCTTTTATGAAGAAGACTATTGAATTCAAGTGGGATCTCTTAGAAAGAATTAAACGCAACTCTGAAGATTGGGAACTCGACGAAGGTAACGAGTCAGGTATAAAGCTTAAGTTTGATTGTGTTAAATCTTTTATGAATACCGATGCTTTTCACAAGTTTAGCACTAAATATGGACTTGACTCTGAGATAGTAGGCTCTTTCTGTGAATCATTTGCTACTCATGTTGATCTCCTAAGGAGAAGTGGTTTAAATATCACCCCCCTCTTAAAGAAGAAATTAAAGAACCGGTAAAAGCCAAAGATGAAACCATCATTTACAATGTTGATCCAGTTGTGCCTACTGCTTATATTGAAAAACCACCTTTCCCTGTTGGGATAAAGGAACATGCTAAGGTATCAACTGTGGTTTGCAAAAGTAATATTAAAGCACCTAAGCCCTTTGTGTTGGGGAACGTTGCATGGGAAACAAAAATTTTCCTACGCACACGCAAGATCTATCCATGGTGATGAGCATCTACGAGAGGGAGAGTGAATCTACATACCCTTGTAGATCGCTAAGCGGAAGCGTTTAAGAAACGTGGTTGATGTAGTCGAACGTCTTCACGATCCAAATCGCAAGTCGTCCCTCGATCCAATCACGATTTAGTGCCGAACGGACGGCACCTCCGCATTCAACACACGTACAGCTTGATGACGCCTTCACCTCCTCGATCCAGCGAGCGATGGTGAAGTAGTAGATGAGTTCCGGCAGCACGACGGCATGGTGACGGTGGTGGTGAAGAACAATCTCCGCAGGGCTTCGCCAAGCACTACGGAAACTATGACGGAGGATGAACTAGAGGGACGGGGTTGCCGGCACACGGCTTGGGGATTTCTTGATGTATCCCGGGTGCTAGCCTTGCCTCTCTATTTATATGTTGAGCCCTGGGGTCGAAACTTGGAGAAAAAGCCTCCTCAAAGTCGGTTTGGCCCGCAAGGCAAGAGTCCTACTCGGACTCCAGGATCACGGTAGTACCGCGTACAAGCGGTAGTACCGCTTACGAGCGGTAGTACCGCCCCAGACGCCAGGGACCCTGGCGTCTGGCCTCCGGCCTCCGCAAAACTTCCTTTTGCACCTTCTAAAACCTCGTGGGCTTTACCCCTTGGCCTAAATAAAGTGTTCTCGTACCCGAACATTTCGGGAAACATCCGAAACCCCTTCCGGTGAATTCCGGAACCCTTCCGGAGACCAAACACTATTATCCCATATATCAATCTTTACCTCCGGACTATTCCGGAGATCCTCGTCATTTCCGGGATCTTATCCGGGACTCCGAACAACCTTCGGTCACCAACATAACAACTCAACTATACTTATATCGTCACCAAACGTTAAGTGTGTAGACCCTGCGGGTTCGAGAACTATGTAGACATGACCGAGACACCTCTACGGTCAATAACCAATAGCGGGACCTAGATGCCCATATTGGTTCCCACATATTCTACGAAGATCTTTATCGGTTGAACCTCTATGTCAAGGATTCAGTTAATCCCGTATGTTGTTCCCTTTGTTTCTTCGGTATGTTACTTGCCCGAGATTCGATCGTCGGTATCTCTATACCTAGTTCAATCTCGTTACCGGCAAGTCTCTTTACTCGTTCCGTAATACAAGATCCCGTGTCTAACACTTTAGTCACATTGCTTGCAAGGCTTGTTGTGATGTTGTATTACCGAGTGGGCCCTGAGATACCTCTTCGTCACACGGAGTAACAAATCCCAGTCTTGATCCATGCCAACCCAACAGACACCCTCGGAGATACCTGTAGAGCACCTTTATAGTTGTTGGAAATATGCCCTAGAGGCAATAATAAATTAGTTATTATTATATTTCCTTGTTCATGATAATCGTTTATTATCCATGCTATAATTGTATTGATTGGAAACTCAAAATACATGTGTGGGTACATAGACAACACTGTGTCCCTAGTAAGCCTCTAGTTGACTAGCTCGTTGATCAAAAGATGGTGAAGGTTTCCTAGCCATGGACATAAGATGTCATTTAATAACGGGATCACATCATTAGGAGAATGATGTGATGGACAAGACCCAAACTATAAACATAGCATATGATCGTGTCAGTTTATTGCTATTGTTTTCTGCATGCCAAGTATATGTTCCTATGACCATGAGATCATGCAACTCCCTGACATCGGAGGAATACCTTGTGTGTATCAAACGTCGCAACGTAACTGGGTGACTATAAAGATGCTCTATAGGTATCTCCGAGGGTGTCTGTTGGGTTGGCATGGATCAAGACTGGGATTTGTTACTCCGTGTGACGGAGAGGTATCTCAGGGCCCACTCGGTAATACAACATCACAATGAGCCTTGCAAGCAATGTGACTAAAGTGTTAGCCACGAGATCTTGTATTACGGAACGAGTAAAGAGACTTGTCGGTAACGAGATTGAACTAGGTATAGAGATACCGACGATCGAATCTCGGGCAAGTAACATACCGAAGAACAAAGGGAACATCATATGGGATTAACTGAATCCTTGACATAGAGGTTCGACCGATAAAGATCTTCGTAGAATATGTAGGAGCCAATATGGGCATCCAGGTCCCGCTATTGGTTATTGATCGTAGAGGTGTCTCGGTCATGTCTACATAGTTCTCGAACCCGCAGGGTCTACACACTTAACGTTTGGTGACGATTAGTATAGTTGAGTTATTTTGTTGGTGACCGAAGGTTGTTCGGAGTCCCGGATAAGATCCCGGACATGACAAGGATCTCCGGAAGAGTCCGGAGGTAAAGATTGATATATGTGATAATAGAGTGTTGATCTCCGGAAGGGTTCCGGAATTCACCGGAAGAGGTTCCGGATGTTTACCGAAGTGTTCGGGTGCAGCAACACTTTATATGAGCCAAAGGGGTAAAGCCCACGAGGTATTGGAAAGTGCAAAAGGAAGTTTTGCTGCTGCCTTAAGCGGTACTACCGCTGGTAAGGCAGTACTACCGCGTAAGCGGTACTACCGCTTGTGTGAAGCGGTACTACCGCACAAGCGGTACTACCGCTCGTGAGCGGTACTACCGCTTGTACGCAATACTGCTGGAATCCGAGTTAGACTCTTTTCGTGCGGGCCAAACCGACCTTGTGCGGGCAAAACCGACCTTGTGGAGGCTTTCTCTCCAAGTTTAGACCCGAGGGCTCAACATATAAATAGAGGGGCAGGGCTAACACACGGGAGACATAAAGATTTCCCAAGCCGTGTGCCGGCAACCCTAACCCTCTAGTTCCTCCCGTCATAATCTCCGTAGTGCTTGGCGAAGCCCTGCAGAGATTGTTCCTCACCACCATCACCATACCGTCGTGCTGCCGGAACTCATCTACTACTTCATCATCGCTCGCTGGATCGAGGAGGTGAAGGCATCATCAAGCCGTACGTGTGTTGAACGCGGAGGTGCCGTCCGTTCGGCGCTAGATCGTGTTTGGATCGAGGGACGACTTGCGATTTGGATCGCGAAGACGTTCGACTACATCAACCGCATTTCTTAACGCTTCCGCTTAGCGATCTACAAGGGTATGTAGATTCACTCTCCCTCTCGTAGATGCTCATCGCCATGGATAGATCTTGTGTGTGCGTAGGAAAATTTTTGTTTCCCATGCAACGTTCCCCAACAATAGTCACCCAGTTACGTTGTGACGTTTGATACACACAAGGTATTCCTCCGGTGTCAGTGAGTTGCATGATCTCATGGTCATAGGAACAGATACTTGACATGCAGAAAACAATAGCAATAAACTGACACGATCATATGCTATGTTCATAGTTTGGGTCTTGTCCATCACATCATTCTCCTAATGATGTGATCTCGTTATCAAATGACATCTCATGTCTATGGCTAGGAAACCTTCACCATCTTTGATCAACGAGCCAGTTTAACTAGAGGCTCACTAGGGACACATTGTTTGTCTATGTACCCACACATGTAATTGAGTTTCCAATCAATACAATTATAGCATGGATAATAAACGATTATCATGAACAAGGAAATATGATAATAACTAAATTATTATTGCCTCTAGGGCATATTTCCAACACTTTGAGCAAATTAAAGTAGAACCTAGCGTTGCTATGGTTAAATATCTCTTGGTAGAAAATATGGATGGGCATGTTATTTACTTCTGTGATGAAGCTGCTAGAATTGCTACACCCACTGAAAAAGATAAACACAGACCCGTAGTGGGCATGCATGTTATCTCAGTCAAAATAGGAGATCATTGCTATCATGGTTTATGTGATTTGGATGCTAGTGTGAGTGCTATCCCTTTTACCTTATACCAAGAAATTATGAATGATATAGCACCTGCTGAAATAGACGACATTGATGTTACTATTAAACTTGCCAATAGAGACACCATCACACCACTTGGGATTGTTTGAGATGTTGAAGTATTGTGTGGGAAAATAAAATACCCTACTGATTTTCTAGTTCTTGGTTCCCCACAAGATGACTTTTGCCCCATTATTTTTGGTAGACCTTTCTTGAACACCGTCAATGCTAAGATAGATTGTGAAAAACAAATTGTCGGTGTTAGTTTTGGTGATGTGTCTCATGAGTTTAATTTTTCCAAGTTTAGTAGACAACCTCGTGATAAAGAATTATCTAGTAAGGATGAAATAATTGGTCTTGCTTCTATTGCCGTACCTCCTACCGATCCACTAGAACAATATTTGCTAGACCATGAAAATGATATGCACTTGCGTGAAAGAAATGAAATACATAAAATTTTCTTTGAACAACAACCTCTCCTAAAACACAATTTTCCTATTGAAACCCTTGGAAGTCCTCCTCCACCTAAAGGTGATCCTGTGTTTGAATTAAAGCAATTGCCTGATACTTTGAAGTATACTTATCTTGATGAGAGAAAGATATATATTGTTATTATTAGTGCTAACCTTTCAGAACATGAGGAAGAAAGATTATTAAAAATTCTGAGGAAGCACCGGGCTACTATTGGATATACTCTTAATGATCTTAAGGGCATTAGTCCCACTCTATGTCAGCACAAGATTAATATGGAACCTGATGCTAAACCCGTTGTTAATCACCAACGGCGATTGAATCCTAAGATGAAAGAAGTGGTAAGAACTGAAATATTAAAGCTTCTGGAAGCAGGTATAATCTATCCCATAGCTGATAGTAGATGGGTAAGTCCCGTTCATTGTGTCCCTAAGAAGGGAGGTATTACCGTTGTTCCTAATGATAAAAATGAACTCATTCCTCAAAGAATTGTCACTGGCTATAGACTGGTAATTGATTTTATAAAATTAAATAAAGCTACTAGAAAAGATCATTACCCTCTGCCTTTCATTGATCAGATGCTAGAAAGATTATCTAAGCACACACACTTTTGTTTTCTGGATGGATATTCTGGTTTCTCTCAAATACCTGTATCACAATCTGATCAAGAGAAAACCACCTTTACTTGTCCTTTTGGAACCTATGCTTATAGACGTATGCCTTTTGGTTTATGCAATGCACCTGCTACCTTTCAAAGATGTATGACTGCTATATTCTCTGATTTTTGTGAAAAGATTGTGGAGGTTTTCATGGATGATTTTTCCGTTTACGGAACTTCTTTTGATGATTGCTTAAGCAACCTTGATCGAGTTTTGCAGAGATGTGAACAAACTAATCTCGTCTTGAATTGGGAGAAGTGCCACTTTATGGTTAATGAAGGTATTGTCTTGGGGCATAAAATATCTGAACGAGGTATTGAGGTGGATAAAGCTAAAGTTGATGCAATCGAGAAAATGCCATGTCCTAAAGATATTAAAGGTATTCAGAGTTTCCTTGGTCATGCTGGTTTCTATAGGAGGTTCATTAAAGACTTCTCTAAAATTTCTAGGCCTCTTACTAATATTTTACAAAAGGATATTCCATTTGTTTTTTATGATGATTGTGTAGAAGCCTTTGAAACACTCAAGAAAGCCTTAACTTCTGCACCTATCATTCAACCACCTGATTGGAACTTGCATTTTGAAATTATGTGTGATGCTAGTGATTATGCTGTTGGTGCTGTTCTAGGACAAAGAGTTGATAAGAAATTAAATGTTATCCATTATGCTAGCAAAACTCTAGACAGTGCCCAACGAAATTATGCTACCACTGAAATAGAATTTCTAGCAGTTCTGTTTGCTTGTGATAAATTTAGATCCTACATTGTTGATTCCAAAGTCATTGTTCACACCGATCATGCTGCTATAAAATATCTTATGGAAAAGAAAGATGCTAAACCTAGACTCATTAGATGGGTTCTTTTGCTTCAAGAATTTGATTTACATATAATTGATAGGAAGGGAGCTGAGAACCCCGTAGCTGATAACTTGTCTAGGTTGGAAAATATTCTTGATGACCCACTACCCATTGATGATAGCTTTCCTGATGAACAGTTAGCTGCAATAAATGTTTCTCAAAACACTCCTTGGTATGCTGATTATGCTAACTACATTGTTGCTAAATATATACCACCTAGTTTCACATACCAGCAAAAGAAAAAAATATTCTATGATTTGAGACATTACTTTTGGGATGACCCACATCTTTATAAAGAAGGGGTAGACGGTATTATTAGATGTTGTGTACCTGAGCATGAACAGGAACAAATCCTACGGAAATGTCATTCTGAAGCTTATGGAGGACATCATGCGGGAGATAGAACTGCTCACAAGGTATTGCAATCTGGTTTTTATTGGCCTACTCTCTTCAAGGATGCCCGTAAGTTTGTCTTGTCTTGTGATGAATGTCAAAGAATTGGTAATATCGGTAAGCATCCGGAAATCCCTATGAATTATTCACTTGTTGTTGAACCATTTGATGTTTGGGGTTTTGATTATATGGGACCTTTTCCTTCCTCTAATGGGTACACTCATATTTTGGTTGCTGTTGATTATGTCACTAAGTGGGTAGAAGCTATTCCAACTAGTAGTGTTGATCATAACACCTCCATTAAATTGCTTAAAGAAGTTATCTTCCCGAGGTTTGGAGTCAGTAGATATTTAATGACTGATGGTGGTTCACACTTTATTCATGGTGCTTTCCGTAAGATGCTTGCTAAATATGATGTTAACCATAGAATTGCATCACCCTATCATCCTCAATCTAGTGGTCAAGTTGAACTTAGCAATAGAGAAATAAAATTAATATTACAAAAAACTGTCAATAGATCTCGAAAGAATTGGTCTAAGAAACTAGATGATGCACTTTGGGCCTACAGAACAGCTTATAAAAATCCTATGGGTATGTCTCCATACAAAATGATATATGGAAAAGCTTGTCATTTGCCTCTAGAGTTATAACATAAAGCATTTTGGGCAATTAAAGAACTCAATTATGATTTCAAACTTGCCGGCGAGAAGAGGTTATTTGATATTAGCTCACTAGACGAATGGAGAACCCATGCTTATGAAAATGCCAAACTATTCAAAGAAAAAGTAAAAAGATGGCATGACAAAAGAATGCAAAAGCGGGAATTCAAAGTTGGATACTATGTTCTTTTGTACAACTCTCGTTTAAGATTTTTTGCAGGTAAGCTTCTCTCCAAATGGGAAGGACCATATATTATCGAAGAGGTTTATCGTTCTGGAGCTATCAAGATAATAATGCCGAAGGTACTAACCCGAAGGTGGTCAATGGACAAAGAATTAAACACTATATCTCACGTACACCTATTAACATTGAAAGCAATGTTATCCAAACCATGACACCGAAGGAACACATAAAAGAAACCTTCCGGAACACTCCAGAATTCTGAAAAGGAGGAGGTACGTGATACAGTAAGTAAACGGACTCCGAAAAATCCGCAAAAATATTTTTTGTCAGTTTTGGAATATTACAAAAATTCGGAAAATAAGAAATAAATGGGAAAGCAACCGAGGTGAGCACGATACACCAGGGCGCGCCTGGCAGGGCCAGGCGCGCCCTGGTGGGTTGTGCCCACCTCGGACACCTTCCTGACTCCGTTTTCCTTCCATATTCTTGCTTCCCAAGACAAAAAATTCTCTATATATACCCCCGACTGTTTTGACCACCGCATCGCAGAAAAATCCTCTGTTCTTATTTCGTGTTGTTTTCTTGTCAAATCTAGATCTCCATGGCTCCACCAAGCTCCTCCAAGGACAAGTTCTTCGAGAAGGTCATCAACCCGTACTTGTCGGAGGTGATGAAGCACCCTCAAACCATTGAGATGCGTGAGGGGGTGCTCCACATCCGCGATGTTCAGGGACCCAAGAGGACGGGAAGCATGGAGTGTTGGAAATATGCCCTAGAGGCAATAATAAAATGATTATTATTATATTTCCTTGTTCATGATAAATGTTTATTATCCATGCTAAATTGTATTGATTGGAAACTCAAATACATGTGTGGGTACATAGACAACAATGTGTCCCTAGTAAGCCTCTAATGGACTAGCTCGTTAATCAAAAGATGGCTGTGGTTTCCTAGCCATGGACAAGAGTTGTCATTTGATAATGGGATCACATCATTAGCAGAATGATGTGATGGACAAGACCCAAACTATGGACGTAGCATATGATCGTGTCAGTTTATTGCTATTGTTTTCTGCATGTCAAGTATGTGTTCCTATGACCATGAGATCATGTAACTCACTGACACCGGAGGAGTACCTTGTGTGTATCAAATGTCACAAAGTAACTGGGTGACTAAAAAGATGCTCTACAGGTATCTCCGAAGGTGTCTGTTGAGTTGACATGGATCAAGACTGGGATTTGTTACTCCGTGTGACGGAGAGGTATCTTAGGGCCCACTCGGTAATACAACATCACAATGAGCCTTGCAAGCAAAGTGACTAAAGTGTTAGCCACGGGATCTTGTATTACGTAATGGGTAAAGTGACTTGCCGGTAACAAGATTGAACTAGGTATGGAGATACCGACGATCGAATCTCGGGCAAGTAACATACCGATAAACAAAGGGAACAACGTACGAGATTAACTGAATCCTTGACATAGAGTTTCATAAAGATCTTCGTAGAATATGTAGGAATCAATATGGGCATCCAGGTCCCGCTATTGGTTATTTCTCGGTCATGTCTACATAGTTCTCGAACCCGCAGGGTCTGCACACTTAACGTTCGGTGACGTTTCGGTATTATTGAGTTATGTATGTTGGTGAACGAAGGTTGTTCGGGGTCCCGGATGAGATCCTGGATATCACGAGGAGCTCCGGAATGGTCCGGAGGTAAAGATTTATATATAGGAAAGTGGTATTTGGGTTCTGGAAAAGTTTCGGGTACTTCCGATAGTGTACCGGGAGAGACAAATGGGTTCCGGGGGTCCACCGGGAGGGGCCAACCCACCCCGGGGGGCACATGGGCCCAAGAGGTGGCACACCAGCCCCTGGTGGGCTGGGCAGCCGACCCCATAAGGGCCCATGCGCCAAAGCAAAGAAAAAAAAGGTAGAGGTGCCTTGGAGGGGAGGGACTCCTCCCTAGGGTTCTCACCTCCCTTGTGGGAGGAGGATTCCTCCCCCTAGTTCGGCCGACCCCTTCCTTGGAGGAGGGGCCAAGGCTGCACCCACCTACCCCTTCCTCCTATAAATAGAGAGGGAGAGGGAGGGCATCCACCACCCCAAGCCATTGTGCATCACTCCTCTCTCCCTAGATCTGTTTCTCCTCTAGATTGGTTCGGTAGTGCACGGCGAAGCCCTGCCGGATCAGCTCCACCACCGCTGCCACCACGCCGTTGTGCTGCCGGAGAACTCATCTACCTCTCCACCCTCGCTTGCTGGATCAAGGAGGCGGAGATCGTCATCGAGCTGTACGTGTGCTGAACGCGGAGGTGCCGTCCGTTCGGCGCTAGATCGTGATTGGATCGCGGGACGGTTTGCGATTTGGATCATGAAGACGTTCGACTACATCAACCGCGTTTCTTAACGCTTCCCGCTTAGCGATCTACAAGGGTATGTGGATCCGATCTCCCCTCTCATAGATGCTCATCTCCATGGATAGATCTTGTATGTGCGTAGGATTTTTTTTGTTTCCCATGCAACGTTCCCCAACAGTGGCATCATGAGCTAGGTCTATGCGTAGATGAGATCACGAGTAGAACACAAAGGAGTTTGTGGGCGTTGATATTCAGATTGCTTCCCTCCTTAGTATTTTCTTGATTCAGCGGTATTGTGGGATGAAGCGGCTCGGACCAACCTTACATGTCCTCGTACATGAGACCGGTTCCATCGGCTCACATGTAACTTTGTTGCATAAGATGGCTGGCGGGTGTCTGTCTCTCCCACTTTAGTTGAATCGTATTCGATAGAGGCGGTCCTTGTAGAAGGTGAAATAGCAACTTGTATATCACCATTGTGGTTTTGCGTAGGTAAGAATCGTTCTTGCTAGATACCCATAGCAGCCACGTAAAACATGCAACAACAAATTAGAGGACGTATAACTTGTTTTTGTAGGGTATGATGTGATATGATATGGCCAGAAACATGATGAGATATATGTGATGTATGAGATGATCATGTTTTGTATAGATTATCACGACTTGCATGTCGATGAGTACGGCAACCGGCAGGAGCCATAGGGTTGTCTTTAATTTATTTTCGCCTTTTTGCTTTACTTTATCGCTATGAGTTAGCAATAGCTATAGAAGCAATAGTTGGCGCAACAACCTCATGGCGACACGTTGATGGAGATCAAGATGATGGAGATCATGGTGTCATGCCGGTGACGATGGAGATCATGCCGGTGCTTTCAAGATGGAGATCAAAAGCACAAGATCATGGCCATATCATGTCACTTATGATTTGCATGTGATGTTAATCCTTTTATGCACCTTGTTTTGCTTAGGACGATGGTAGCATTATAAGGTGATCCCTCACTAAAATTTCAAGATAAAATTGTGTTCTCCCCGAGTGTGCACCGTTGCGAAAGTTCGTCGTTTCGAGACACCATGTGATGATCGAGTGTGATAGACTCTACGTTCACATACAACGGGTGCAAGCCAGTGTTGCACATGCGGAACACTCGGGTTAAACTTGACGAGCCTAGCATGTACAGACATGGCCTCGGAACACAAGTGACCGAAAGGTCAAACATGAATCATATAGTAGATATGATCAACATGGAGATGTTCACCATTGAAACCACCTCATCTCACGTGATGATCGGACTTGGGTTGGTGAATTTGGATCATGTAGCACTCGGATGACCGGAGGGATGTCAATTTAAGTGGGAGTTTTTAAGTAATGTGATTAACTAAACTCATTATCTTGAACAATAGTCTAAGTTGTCTTTGCAAATTTTAGGTTGTAGATCAATGGCTCGCGCAGTACTTCCCCTGAATTTCAATGCGTTCCTAGAGAAAGCTAAGCTGAAAGATGATGGAAGTAACTTTGTAGACTGGGCCCGTAATCTGAGGATTATCCTCACAGCTTTCCAAAAGTCTTATGTCCTTGATGCACCGCTCGGTGAGCCACCCGCTCCAGTATCGTCTCCAGACATTGCGAACGCCTGACAGTCGCGTTCGGATGATTACTCAATAGTTCAGTGTGCTATGATGTATGGCTTAGAGCCGGGACTTCAAAGACGTTTTGAACGTCATGGAGCATATGAGATGTTCCGGGAGTTGAAGTTTATCTTTGAGAAGAATGCCCGGATCGAGAGGTATGAGACCTCCGATAAATTCTATGCTTGCAAAATGGAGGAGAACGGGTCTGTTAGTGAGCACATACTCAGAATGTCTGGGTATTCCAACCGTCTGGCTGAGTTTGGAATTGCCCTCCCGCCAGAGGCGATCACTGACAGAGTTCTTCAATCACTGCCACCTAGCTACAAGAGCTTTGTGTTAAACTATAACATGCAAGGGATGAACAAGTCAGTCATCGAGCTGTTTGCGATGCTGAAAGTAGCTGAGTATGAAATCCAGAAGGAGCATCAAGTGTTGATGGTCAATAAAACCACTAGATTCAAGAAAAATGGCAAGGGCAAGAAGGGTAACTCCAAGAAGAGTGGCAAAGCAGTTGCCCCTCCCGTGAAGAAACCCAAGGCTGGACCCAAGCCAGAAACTAAGTGCTTTCATTGCAAGGGTACTGGCCACTGGAAGCGGAACTACCCCAAGTATCTGGCCGACAAGAAGTCGGCCAACACCAAACAAGGTATATATGATATACATTTTATTGATGTGTACCTTACCAATTCTCGTTGTAGTGCCTGGGTATTTGATACCGGTTCGGTTGCTCACATTTGCAACTCAAAACAGGACCTGCGAAATAGACGGAGGCTGGCAAAGGACGAAGTGACGATGCGCGTGGGAAATGGTTCCAAGGTTGATGTGATCGCCGTCGGCACGCTCGCTCTTCGACTACCATCGGGATTAGTGATGAACCTAAATAATTGTTATTTAGTGCATGCGTTAAGCATGAACATTATATCTGGATCTTGTTTATTGCGAGACGGTTACTCATTTAAATCAGAGAATAATGGTTGTTCTATTTATATGAGTAATATCTTTTATGGTCATGCACCCATTGTGAGGGGTTTATTCTTATTGAATCTCGACAGTGAGGATACACATGTTCATAACATTGATGCCAAAAGATGTAGAGTTGATAATGATAGCACCACTTTCTTGTGGCACTACCGCTTAGGTCATATTGGTGTAAAACGCATGAAGAAACTCCATGCTGATGGACTTTTGGAGTCACTTGATTTTGAATCACTTGACACATGTGAACCATGACTCATGGGCAAGATGACTAAGACCCCGTTCTCTGGAACAATGGAACGGGCAAGTGACTTATTGGAAATCATACGTACTGATGTGTGCGGTCCGATGAGCATTGAGGCGCGCAGTGGATATCGTTATTTTCTCACCTTCACCGATGACTTAAGTAGATATGGGTATATTTACTTAATGAAACATAAGTCTGAAGCGTTTGAAAAGTTCAAGCAATTTCAGAGTGAAGTTGAGAATCATCGTAACAAGAAGATTAAATTCCTACGATCTGATCGAGGAGGAGAATATCTGAGTTATGATTTTGGCAATCACTTAAGACAATGTGGAATTGTTTCACAGTTGGCACCACCTGGAACACCACAGCGTAATGGTGTGTCCGAACGTCGTAATCGAACCTTATTGGATATGGTGCGGTCTATGATGTCTCTTGCCGATTTGCCACTATTGTTTTGGGGTTATGCGTTAGAGACAGCTGCATTCACTTTAAATAGGGCACCATCTAAATCCGTTGAGATGACGCCGTATGAACTATGGTTTGGCAAGAAACCAAAGTTGTCGTTTCTTAAAGTTTGGGGATGCGATGCTTATGTCAAAAAGCTTCAGCCTGAAAAGCTGGAACCCAAAACGGAGAAATGCGTCTTCATAGGATACCCAAAAGAGATGGTTGGGTACACCTTCTATCTCAGATCCGAAGGCAAAGTGTTTGTCGCTAAGAACGGGTCATTTCTCGAGAAAGAGTTTCTCTCGAAAGAATTGAGTGGGAGGAAGATAGAACTTGATGAGGTTGTTGAACCTTCACTTCAACCAGAGAGTAGTGCATTGCAGAAAGATGTTTCTGTGGAGCCTACGTCAGTTGAAGAGGAAGCTAATGATAGTGATCATGAAGTTTCAGATCAAGTTACTATCGAACCTCGTAGGTTGACAAGGGCGCGTACTGCTCGTGAATGGTACGGTAACCCTGACTTGGAGGTCATGTTGTTGGACAACGATGAACCTACGATCTATGGAGAAGCGATGGTGGGCCCGGATTTCGACAAATGGTTAGAGGCCATGAAATCCGAGATAGGATCCATGTGTGAAAACAAAGTGTGGACTTTGGAAGTATTACCTGAAGGGCGGAAGGCCATTCAGAATAAATGGATCTTTAAGAGGAAGACGGACGCGGACGGTAATGTCACCGTCTATAAAGCTCGACTTGTGGCAAAGGGTTTTTCACAAGTTCAAGGAATTGACTACGATGAGACTTTCTCTCCCGTAGTGATGCTTAAGTCCGTCAGAATCATGTTAGCAATAGCTGCATTTTTCGATTATGAAATTTGGCAGATGGATGTCAAAACAGCGTTCCTCTACGGTTTCCTTGAGGAAGAGTTGTATATGATGCAACCAGAAGGTTTTGTCGATCAAGAGAATGCTGACAAAGTTTGCAAGCTCCAGCGATCTATTTATGGACTGGTGCAGGCATCTCGGAGTTGGAATAAGCGCTTTGATGAGGTGATCAAAGCGTTTGGGTTTATACAAGTTTATGGAGAAGCTTGTATTTACAAGAAAGTGAGTGGGAGCTCTATAGTGTTTCTAATATTATATGTGGATGACATATTGCTGATTGGAAACAATATAGAATTTTTGGAAAGCGTGAAGGAATATTTGAACAAGAGTTTTTCAATGAAGGACCTAGGAGAAGCTGCTTTCATATTAGGCATCAAGATCTATAGAGATAGATCAAGGCGCTTAATAGGACTTTCACAAAGCACATACCTTGATAAAGTTTTGAAGAAGTTCAAAATGGATCAGTCCAAGAAAGGGTTCTTGCATGTGTTACAAGGTGTGAAGTTTAGTAAGACTCAATGCCGAGTAACTGCAGAGGATAGAGAAAAGATGAGTGTCATCCCCTATGCTTCAGCCATAGGCTCTATCATGTATGCAATGCTGTGCACAAGAGCAGACGTCAGCCTTGCCATAAGTATGGCCGGAAGGTTTCAAAGTAATCCAGGAGTGGATCACTGGACGGCGGTCGAGAATATCCTAAAGTATCTGAAAAGGACTAAGGAAATGTTTCTCGTTTATGGAGGTGATCAAGAGCTCGTCGTAAATGATTACGTTGATGCAAGCTTTGACACTGATCCGGATGACTCTAAGTCTCAAACCGGATACATATTTATTCTCAATGGAGGAGCGGTAAGCTGGTGCAGTTCCAAGCAAAGCGTCGTAGCTGATTCTACATGCGAAGCGGAGTACATAGCTGCCTCAGAGGCGGCGAAGGAAGGTGTCTGGATGAAGCAGTTCATGACAGATCTTGGAGTTGTGCCCAGTGCACTAGACCCAATGACTCTGTTCTGTGACAACACTGGTGCCATTGCTCTAGCCAAGGAACCAAGGTTTCACAAGAGGACCAGACACATAAAGCGACGCTTCAATTCCATCCGCGATTACATCGAGGGAGGAGACATAAGTATTTGCAAAGTACACACGGATCCAAATATTGCAGATCCGCTAACTAAGCCTCTTCCACGAGGGAAACATGATCAACACCAGAACTGTATGGGTGTTAGATTCATTACAATGTAAATCACATAATGATGTGAGCTAGATTATTGACTCTAGTGCAAGAGGGAGACTGTTGGAAATATGCCCTAGAGCCAATAATAAAATGGTTATTATTATATTTCCTTATTCATGATAAAAGTTTATTATCCATGCTAAATTGTATTGATTGGAAACTCAAATACATGTGAGGGTACATAGACAACAATGTGTCCCTAGTAAGCCTCTAATGGACTAGCTCGTTAATCAAAGATGGTTGTGGTTTCCTAGCCATGGACAAGAGTTGTCATTTGATAACGGGATCACATCATTAGGAGAATGATGTGATGGGCAAGACCCAAACTATGGACGTAGCATATGATCGTGTCAGTTTATTGCTATTGTTTTCTGCATGTCAAGTATGTGTTCCTATGACCATGAGATCATGTAACTCACTGACACCGGAGGAGTACCTTGTGTGTATCAAACGTCACAACATAACTGGGTGACTATATAGATGCTCTACAGGTATCTCCGAAGGTGTCTGTTGAGTTGACATGAATCAAGACTAGGATTTGTTACTCCATGTGACGGAGAGGTATCTCAGGGTCCACTCGGTAATACAACATCACAATGAGCCTTGCAAGCAAAGTGACTAAAGTGTTAGCCATGGGATTTTGTATTACGGAACGAGTAAAGAGACTAGCCGGTGACGAGATTGAACTAGGTATGGAGATACCGACGATCGAATCTCGGGCAAGTAACATACCGATAAACAAAGGGAACAACGTACGGGATTAACTGAATCCTTGACATAGAGGTTCAACCGATAAAGATCTTCGTAGAATATGTAGGAGCCAATATGGGCATCCAGGTCCCGCTATTGGTTATTGGCCGTAGAGGTGTCTCGGTCATGTCTACATAGTTCTCGAACCCGCAGGGTCTGCACACTTAACGTTCGGTGACGTTTCGGTATTATTGAGTTATGTATGTTGGTGAACGAAGGTTGTTCTGGGTCCCAAATGAGATCCTGGACGTCATGAGGAGCTCCGGAATGGTCCGGAGGTAAAGATTTATATATAGGAAAGTGGTATTTGGGTTCCGGAAAAGTTTCGGGTACTTCCGGCAGTGTACCGGGAGTGACGAATGGGTTCCGGCTGTCCACCGGGAGGGGCCCACCCACCCCGGGTGGGCACATGGGCCCAAGAGGTGGCGCACCAACCCCTAGTGGGCTGGGAAGCCGACCCCATAAGGGCCCATGCGCCCAAAGCAAAGAAAAAAAAGGTAGAGGTGCCTTGGAGGGGAGGGACTCCTCCCTAGGGTTCCGACCTCCCTTGTGGGAGGAGGATTCCTCCCCCTACTTCGTCCGACCCCCTCCTTGGAGGAGGGGACAAGGCTGCACCCACCTACCCCTTCCTCCTATAAATAGAGAGGGAGAGGGAGGGCAGCCACCACCCCAAGCCATTGTGCAACCCTCTTCTCTCCCTAGATCTGTTTCTCCTCTAGATTGGTTCGGTAGTGCACGGCGAAGCCCTGCCGGATCAGCGCCACCACCACCACCACCACGCCGTTGTGCTGCCGGAGAACTCATCTACCTCTCCGCCCTCGCTTGCTGGATCAAGGAGGCGGAGATCGTCATCGAGTTGTACATGTGCTGAACGCGGAGGTGCCGTCCGTTCGGCGCTAGATCGTGATTGGATCGCGGGACGGCTTGCGATTTGGATCGCGAAGACGTTCGACTACATCAACCGCGTTTCTTAATGCTTGCCGCTTAGTGATCTACAAGGGTATGTGGATCCGATCTCCCCTCTCGTAGATGCTCATCTCCATGGATAGATCTTGTATGTGAGTAGGAAATTTTATGTTTCCCAGGCAACGTTCCCCGACATGGAGGCTAGGCTCGAGGCGGTGGAACAAGACATCTTCAAGTGCCAAAGGATGGTGGAGCGTGGACTTAGTGCCAATCACTCCATGATCACGGAATTCACCCGTGATCAGATGGTGGATGGCCGGTCTATGAAGGACACCATTTTCATCCTCAACGAGCAAATCAGTTTTCTGCAAAGTCAAATCTATGATCTTCAAAACCAGGTTTTTGAGTATGAAGCAAGATTTAAAGGTATGAGTTTAGCTGCTAGTTGCAGGACTCGGGGGACTCGTGCGTCAACTTTTGATGGTGAGCCCTTGCCCTGGAAGCCGGAGGACAAACCTACCACTTCATCACCACCACCTTCATCATCTTCACCACCAAAGGAGATTTGAACACACGGGTATGGGCACTCCCCTTGGCTTGAGCCAATCTTGGTGGAGGTGCCCCGGTATCGTATCACCATCACTTTTATTCACCTTTACCTATTTTAGTTCGATCTTTAGCTTTTTCGTGATTTAGTTGAATAAAAATTTAGTATGATCTATTTTCGAGTGTTAATTTCATGATCTATCTATCTATGTAATCAAGTAAGAGTTATTTAATAAAGTTTAGTTTGAGCTTTTGCTTCTTTACTTTCTTGTTGCAATCAAAATAGAAAGGAAATAAATGAAAAGAATCATATGCTAATCTTATGGTAAGTAATTTAATCACATAAGGAAAAGTATAAGTGGTAAAATTTATTGGAGATTGACAAACATAGCATTGGTCAATGATGCAATTCATGAAAGAATTAATAAGGGAAGAGAAGATTCACACGCAAATACACTATCTTGGACATCTTTTATGATTGTGAGCCCCCATGAAATATTATATGCCAAAATTGTTGACGTTAGACAAGGAAGACAACGTAATGATTTATGTTTGTTCATATTCACATAGAAGTTATATTGTCATAGATCCTTCAACATGTGGTGCTTGCTCAATATCTTTGCTAGCCAAAAAATTCCACACTAAGTAGAGATACTACTTGTGCATCCAAAAACCCAAAACCCAAATTCATGTTTTGAGAGTCCACCATACCTACCTACGGATCAAGTAAGATCCTTCAAGTAAGTTGTCATCGGTGCACTAAGGCAATAAAAATTGCTTCTAAATGTGTTTGATCAATTAGTGTAAGAGAAAATTGAGCGTTGTACGAACTTATGATGGCAAAGTAATAAAAACGACGGACTGCATAATAAAGGTTGCTATCATAGGGGGCAATATAGCGTGACGTTCTTTTACATTAAGGGATTGGGCATACAAACCAAAAAGCTCATGACAACCTCTGATTCCCTCTGCGAAGGGCCTATCTTTTACTTTTATGTATTCACTTTTATGCAAGAGTCAAAGTATTCTTCCCTATCCCTTTTTACCTTTTCTTTTTGCAAGCATCATGTGGTGAGGAAAGATCTAGGCACATATATCCAGTTGGATGTGAGTGAGCATGAGTTATTATCGTTGATATCACCCTTGAGGTGAGTACGTTGGGATGCGAAACTATAAGCCCCTATCTTTCTATGTGTCCGGTTGAAACTTTTTTCTCATGGGTATGTTGTGAGTATTAGCAATCATAGAAGACTAAATGATGGTTGAGTATGTGGACTTGCCAAAAAGGCTCCGACACGAGACCATTCCTGAAAATATGATGAATTGTAGTTGCAAAGTTGACCAAGAACATAGTTTGTTGGTTTTCAATAAGGTTTATGCTTTATACTTCTATGTTGTGATGAATTGTTACTTGTTCATGAGAAGTTATATGATGAGGTTATATAATAAAAGTTATATGAATAAGTTATATGATAAAGTTTGTTGTTGTTTTGATAATAAGCATGATGCTACTATGTCTGTATTTTGTTTTTATCGACACCTCTCTCTCAAACCATGTGGACATGCTTTTCAATATCGGCTTTCGCTTGAGGACAAGTGAGGTCTAAGCTTGGGGGAGTTGATATGTCCATTTTGCATCATGATTTCCTACTATTATTTATAATGTTTTGATGTATAATAATGCTTTAAGGAGTGATTCTAATGCCTTTTCTCTCATAATATGCAAGGTTACACAAAGAGGGAGAATACCGGCAGCTGGAATTCTGGACCTGAAAAAGCACATCAGAGATACCTATTCTGCACATCTCCAAATAAGCTGAAACTTCACGGAGAATTATTTTGGAATATATGAAAAATACTGGAGCAAATAACTACCGGAGGGGGCCCACCTGGTGAGCACAAGACACCAGGGCGCGCCAGGCCCCCCAGGCGCGCCCTGGTGGGTTGTGCCCAGCACGGCCCACCTCCGATGCCCATCTTCTGGTATTTAAGGTCTTTTGACCTAGAAAAAATAAGAGGAGAACTTTCGGGATGGAACGCCGCCTTCTTGAGGCGGAACTTGGGCAGGAGCACTTTTGCCCTCCGGCGGAGCGATTCCGCCGGGGGAACTTCCCTCACGGAGGGGGAAATCGAAGCCATTGTCATCACCAACACCCCTCTCATCTTTGGGAGGCCAATCTTCATCAACATCTTCAACAGCACCATCTCCTCTCAAACTCTAGTTCATCTCTTCTGTTCAATCTTTGTACGGGAACCTCAGATTGGTACCTGTGGGTGACTAGTAGTGTTGATTACATCTTGTAGTTGATTACTATATGGTTTATTTGGTGGAAGATTATATTTTCAGATCCATTATGCTATTCAATACCCCTCTGATCTTGAGCATGGATATTATTTGTGAGTAGTTACCTTTGTTCTTGAGGTCACGGGAGAAGTCATGTTGCAAGTAATCATGTGAATTTGATATGTGTTCGATATTTTGATGATATGTATGTTGTGATTCCCTTAGTGGTGTCATGTGAACGTCGACTACATGACACTTCACCATCCTTGGGCCTAAGGGAATGCATTGTGGAGTAGTTATTAGATGATGGGTTGCTAGAGTGACAGAAGCTTAAACCCTAGTTTATGCGCTACTTCGTAAGGGGCTGATTTGGATCCAAACGTTTAATGATATGGTTAAATTTTATCTTAATACTTTTCTCGTAGTTGCGGATGCTTGCGAGGGGGTTAATCATAAGTGGGAGGTTTGTTCAAGTAAGAACAGCACCCAAGCACCGGTCCACCCACATATCAAATTATCAAAGTAGCGAACGCAAATCAAACCAACATGATAAAAGTGACAAGATGAAATTCCCGTGTACCCTCAAGAACACTTTGCCTATTATAAAAGACTATTCTGGCCTGTCCTTTGCCACAAAAGGATTGGGCTACCTTGCTGCACTTTATTTATAGTTACCGTTACTTGTTTGTTACCAATTATCTTGCTATCAAACTATCTATTACCTTCAATTTCAGTGCTTGCAGAAATTACCTTGCTGAAAACCGCTTGTCATTTCCTTCTGCTCCTCGTTGGGTTCGACACTGATACGTCTCCGTCGTATCTATAATTTTTGATTATTTGATGCCAATATTATACAACTTTCATATATTTTTGGCAACATTTTATATGATTTATTGGACTAACATATTGATCCAGTGCCCAGTGCCAGTTTCTGTTTGTTGCATATTTTTTGTTTCACAGAATATCCATATCAAACGAAGTCCAAACGCGATAAAAATTTACGGAGAATTATTTTGGAATATATGTGATTTTTGGGAGTTGGAATCAACACAAAACGAGGCCCATAACCCCCACAAGACACCAGGGCGCGCCCTAGGGCCTAGGCGTGCTGTGGTGGGTTGTGGTCACCTCGTAAGTCGGTTGGAGCTCTACTTCGGGCGCAAGGAAGCTTATATCCAGAAAAAAATCATGTTAAAATCTCAGCGCAATCGGAGTTACGGATCTCCAGGAATATAAGAAACGGTTTTCGGCCAGAAAACAGGAACGCGAAACAGAAGAGAACAGAGAGGGAGATCCAATCTAGGAGGGGCTCCTGCCCCTCCACCGCCATGGCGGCCATGGACCAAAGGGGGAACTCTCCTCCCATCTAGGGTGGAGGCCAAGGAAGAAGAAGAAGAAGAGGGGGGGCTCTGTCCCCCTCTCTTCCGGTGGCGTCGGAACGCCGTCGGGGCAATCATCGTGACGGCGATCTACACCAACAACTTCGCCGCCGTCAACACCAACTATCTCCCCTCTATGCAGTGGTGTAACACCTATTTTCCCCGCTGTAATCTCTACTTAAACATGGTGCTCAACTCCATATATTATTTCCCAATGATATTTGGCTATCCTATGATGTTTGAGTAGATCCGTTTTGTCCTATGGGCTAATTGATGATCGTGGTTGGTATGAGTGTATATTTTATTATGGTGCTATCCTATGGTACCCTCCGTCTCGCGCAAACGTGGGGGATCCCTGCTGTAGGGTGTTGCAATGTGTTCATGATTTGCCTATGGTGGGTGGCGTGAGTGACATAATACACAGACCCGAGTAGGTGGGTTGTTGCATATGGGAGTAAAGAGGACTTGATACTTAATGCTATGGTTGGGTTTTACCTTAATGATCTTTGGTAGTTGCGGATGCTTGCTAGAGTTCCAATCATAAGTGCATATGATCCAAGTACGGAAAGTATGTTAGCTCATGCCTCTCCCTCATATAAAATTGCAAGAATGATTACCGGTCTAGTTATCAATTGCCTAGGGACAAATAACCTTCTTGTTTGACAAAAGCTTTCTACTAAACAACTAACTTCTATTATCTTGCAATTTACTCGTAGTTTTATTCCCGCAAAGTACTTCTAGTTTATTTCGTGCAAAGTATCCTATCACCTACAAAATAGTTTCATACTTGTTCTAGGTAAAGCAAATGTTAAAGTGTGCGTAGAGTTGTATCGGTGGTCGATAGAACTTGAGGGAATATTTGTTCTACCTTTAGCTCCTCATTGGGTTCGACACTCTTATTTATCAAAAAAAGCTACAAACGACCCCCTACACTTGTGGGTTATCAAGACCTTTTTGTGGCGCTGTTGCCGGGGAGCAATAGCGTGGGGTGAATATTCTCATGTGTGCTTGTTTGCTTTATCACTAAGTAATTTTTATTTTCTGTTTTTAGTTGTTTTATATCTTTAGTTATGGATATGGAACACGAAACACCAAAGAAATTAGTGGTACTTGCTACTCATGGAGATGGGGAACCTCCTAAAACCCTCGATGCTAGTTGTGGGACGCGTTAATTACTCCTTTGATAATCCTGAGAAATCATTATTAAACTTTATAATGGGAGACACTTTGGATCAACGTGAGTACTTTAGGGATTATCGCTTGTCTCAAAAAGGGGAACACTTATGGGATCAAATTAGAATATTGCAATGGTTTGCTTGGGATGCATGCTTGAGATGTGACTTTACTTGTTGCTCTAAGATAGAGGCCCCACACCTTCCCTTTCAATGTAAATTTAACAATAATGCAACCTTGGCTTCTTATGCTAAAGGTATTTATGATTACTATGATGTGGAACGAATAGAAAAATATTTTTGCTTTTAAATGTGCTTATGAAATTGCTTCTTTGCTTGAAAAGTATGATGACGTTCCTTACAAATCTGAAAATTTATCCATACTTCAATATTGCTATGATAATTATGAATACAATTATGATATTATTGAATTTATTGAGAGAATGACCATTGCCTTGGAAGAGACTAATATTTTGTAGGAATCTATGGAAGAAGAAATTGCTGAAACTGTGAGCTCATTAGATGAAGAAGATGAGGAGGAGAGCGGAGAACAAAAGGAGAAAGAGCGGATTAGCTACCCGTGCCCACCTTCTAATGAGAGTAACTCTTCAACTCATATATTGTTTAATTTCCCTTCGCACATACCGAAGGATGAATGCTATGATGAATGCTATGCTGAACGCTATGATGATTGCTATGATCCCTTGGATTCATTTGAAATATCCCTTTTTGATGAACTTGATGCTTGCAATGCGTGTGGCCAAGATGCCAATATAAATTATGCTTATGGAGATGAACTTGCTATAGTTCCTTATGTTAAGAATGAAATTGTTGCTATTGCACCCACACATGATAGTCCCATTATCTTTTTGAATTCTCCCAACTACACTATATCAGAGAAGTTTGCTCTTATTAAGGATTATATTGATGGGTTGCGTTTTGCTACTACACATGATGATTTTGATGAATATAATATGCATGTGCTTGCTGATCCTACTTGCAATTATTATGAGAGAGGAACTACATCTCCACCTCTTTATGTTTCCAATACGATAAAATTGCAAGAAACTGTTTATACTATGCGTTGGCCTTTACTTGATGTGCATGAATTGTTCTTTTATGACATGTCGATGCATAGGAAGAGAGTTAGACTTCGTCATTGCATTATATATGTTGCTTTGTGCTCACTAATAAATTACAAATCATTGTTAATTAAAATTGGCTTTGATATAGCTTGGGATCCGGGTGGATCCATTACTTGAGCACTTTATGCCTAGCTTAATGGCTTTAAAGAAAGCGCTGCCAGGGAGACAACCCGGAAGTTTTAGAGAGTCATTTTATTCTGTTCTGTGCTTTTATAAAGTTTGGAAACAAAAAAAATATAGAGGGGAACCTAAAACTTCACAAAAAGAAAAGTGAAAGTGAGAGAGATGATGAGCATCGTTGAAGTGGGGGCTAGCCTTGAACTTTGTTCATGCCCATGGAAACTTTGTTGTCGGTGTCAAAACCGGCGGATCTCGGGTAGGGGGTCCCGAACTATGAATCTATGATCGATGGTAATAGGGGACGAAGGAGACGGTGTTTACCCAGGTTCGGGCCCTCATGAGGAGGTAAAACCCTACGTCCTGCTTGATTGTATTGATGAGTATGAAGGTTACAGAGTTGATCTACCTCGAGATCGGATGAGCTAAACCCTATATGAGTTGACTCGTCCCTCTACGAACTAAGCCCCCTGGTTTATATAGACACCAGGGGTACCTAGGGTTACACATGGTCGGTTTCCATCCGGGCATGGATACGCCCATTCTTACTTGGAGGACACACCAAGTCTTCGGAATATTTCCCCCTAAGCCTAGGGTCATTCTGCAGTCCAGCCTTCTCGAAGATGCCACAAGGCGGCCCACCGGGCTGGACCATAAGAGATAAGCCAACAGCCCGAGGACCCCTTAATCCCGAACTCCCTCATTAGCCCCCGAACTAGCCTCCAACGCCGGTCTTAAGGACATCCAGCTGCTCCGCACGTCCAGAGTGTTCGGCTTGCGGGGCGAGTTCCTTTCTTCCCTTCATGCTTCGGCCACCCTTAGCTCGGCCACCGATGACACCCTGCTTTCCGAACATACCTTGCTTAGCCTCGAAGGCCAAGAGCCCGAGCGTGAATAGTGCCCTCCTTGACAACTTTCCTGACGAAAGGCTCAGACGGGTCGTGGCCACTTAACCAGTTACAAAAACTCGATTCGCGGTTCGAGGTCGCCTCTTTATTGGCACGTTCAATTGACATGAGGATCGTGCTCCATTTTTTACGGGATATGATCAATGATTTGGGCTATCCCACACGTGCATAACGGGGCGGTCGCTTTGGGAACTGGCGCAGCTTGCGGCGTAGTAAGGGGACGCTTGGTGTTACAAACTTCCATAAAAGGGAGGAAAACATCTCCATAGCCTTTCCACGCTCCCCAGATTTGCTCTCTCAAACCTTCCTCGAGCGCACAGATCGAGCCTTTCTCCAGCCCCTCCCAAGACACCCATCCTTCTTCCCCGAGCACGGCCATGGCTGGTTCAAGCTCGCAAGGCAAGTGGGAGGCGTCGTGCATCACCGAGGACGACATCCAGGAACTGAAGCGCACCGGTTACCTTCCGGTCGACGTCGCCCACCGCGCCCCCGAAGAGGGCCAAGTAGCCCCTACGCCCAAGCCCGGGGAGCGGGTGGTGTTCATTCCCCACTTCATCCGGGGACTGAGCTTCCCGCTGCACCCCTTTGTAAGGGGCTTGATTGTTGGGTAACGGAGCATGTAATTTCAAAAAATTTCCTACACTCACGCAAGATCTATCCATGGAGATGCATCGCTACGAGAAGGGGAGTGTGTCTACATACCCTTGTAGACCGTTAGCGGAAGCGTCTCACAACACGGTTGATGTAGTCGAACGATCCTTCGAGCTCCACCGATTGAGTACCGAACGTACGGCACCTTCGAGTTCTACACACGTGCAGCTCGGTGACGTTCCTCGCCTTCTTGATCCAGCAAGACGTCGAGGAAGTAGATGAGTTCCGTCAGCACGATGGCGTGGCGACGGTGACGGTGAAGTGATTCCGGCAGGGCTTCGCCTAAGCTCTCCGAAAATATGACCGAGGTGGAAAACGGAGATCGGGGCACCGTAGACGGCTATGGGACAATTGTGTGTCTCCAAGGGGTGCCCCTCCTCCGTATATAAAGGAGGGAGGGGGGAGGAGGCAGCCAAGGGGCTGCGCACCAAGGGGGGGAGGAGTCCTACTAGGACTCCCCTTGGTGGTGGCGCCTCCCTCCCTCCAATCCTACTCCTACTAGGAGTGGGGAGAGAGGGAAGGAAAGGGGGGGCCGGCCCCCAAACCCCCAGCCCAATTCGGACCCCTCATGGGGGGGGGGGGGCGCCAGCCCCCTGGTGGGCTGGTGTTCCTCCCCTATGAGGCCCATGTGGCCCATGCTACTCCCCGGGGGGTTCCGGTAACCCCTCCGGTACTCCGATAAATATCCGGAACCTTCCGGAACTTTTCCGGAGGCCAAATACTATCTTCCAATATATCAATCTTTACCTCTCGGACATTCTGAGACTCCTCGTCATGTCCGTGATCTCATCCGGGACTCCGAACAACATTCGGTCACCAATCACATAACTCATATAATACTATATCGTCATCGAACCTTAAGTGTGCGGACCCTATGGGTTCGGGAATGATGTAGACATGACCGAGACGACTCTCTGGTCAATAACCAACAGCGGAACCTGGATGCTCATATTGGTTCCTACATATTCCACGAAGATCTTTATCGGTGAACCTCATATGACAACATACGTTGTTCCCTTTGTCCGGCGGTATGTTACTTGCCCAAGATTCGATCGTCGATATCCAATACCTAGTTCAATCTCGTTACCGGCAAGTCTCTTTACTCGTTCCGTAATACATCATCTTGCAACTAACTCTTTAGTCACGGTGCTTGCAAGGCTTCTGTGATGCTGTATTACCGAGAGGGCCCAGAGATACCTCTCCGATAGTCGGAGTGACAAATCCCAATCTTGATCCATGCCAACTCAACAAACACTTTCGGAGATACCTGTAGTGTACCTTTATAATCACCCAGTTACGTTGTGACGTTTGATACACCCAAAGTATTCCTACGGTATCCGGGAGTTGCATGATCTCATGGTCAGAGGAACGTGTATTTGACATAGTGAAAGCAATAGCAATAAACTGAATGATCATATGCTATGCTAACGGTTGGGTCATGTCCATCACATCATTCTCCTAATGATGTGATCCCGTTATCAAATGACAACTCATGTCCATGGTCAGGAAACCTTGACCATCCTTTGATCAACGTGCTAGTCAAGTAGAGGCTTACTAGGGACTCAGTATTTGTTCATTATTCACACATGTATTTAGTTTCTGGTCAATACAATTCAAGCATGAACAATAAACCATTATCATGAACGGTGAAATATGATAATAATAAACACTTTATTAATTGCCTCTAGGGCATATTTCCAACAGTCTCCCACTTGCACTAGAGTCAATTACATTGTAATGAATCTAACACCCATCGCATTCTGGTGCTGATCATGTTTTGCTCGTGGAAGAGGTTTAGTCAACGGATCTGCCACATTCAGATCCGTGTGTACTTTGCAAATCTCTATGTCTCCATCCTTAATCAAATTCCGAATGGAGTTGAAGCGACACTTTATATGCTTGGTTCTCTTGTGAAACCTGGGCTCCTTTGCGATAGCAATTGCTCCAGTGTTGTCACATAAGATAGTCATTGGACCCGATGCACTAGGTATGACACCTAGATCGGATATGAACTCCTTCATCCAGACTCCTTCATGTGCTGCTTCGGAAGCAACTATGTACTCCGCTTCACATGTAGATCCCGCCACGACGTTCTGCTTGGAACTGCACCAACTGACCGCTCCACCATTAAGAATAAATACGTATCCAGATTGTGACTTAGAGTCATCTGGATCTGTGTCAAAGCTAGCATCGACGTAACCCTTTACGACGAGCTCTTTGTCACCTCCATAAACGAGAAACATGTCCTTGGTCCTTTTCAGGTACTTCAGGATATTCTTGACCGCTGTCCAGTGATCTACTCCTGGATCACTTTGGTACCTCCCCACCAAGCTTATAGCGAGGCACACATCAGGTCTGGTACACAGCATGGCATACATAATAGAGCCTATGGCTGAAGCATAGGGGATGACACTCATCTTCTCTTTATCTTCTGCCATGGTCGGGCATTGAGTCTTACTCAATCTCATACCTTGCAATACAGGCAAGAACCCTTTCTTTGACTGATCCATTTTGAACTTCTTCAAAATCTTGTCAAGGTATGTGCTTTGTGAAAGTCCAATGAGGCATCTTGATCTATCTCTATAGATCTTGATGCCTAATATGTAAGCAGCTTCTCCGAGATCCTTCATTGAAAAACTTTTGTTCAAATAACCCTTTATGCTTTCCAGAAATTCTATGTCATTTCCCATCAATAATATGTCATCCACATATAATATGAGAAATGCCACAGAGCTCCCACTCACTTTCTTGTAAATACAAGCTTCTCCATAAGTTTGTATAAACCCAAACGCTTTGATCACTTCATCAAAGTGAGTATTCCAACTCCGAGATGCTTGCACCAGTCCACAGATGGATCGCTGGAGCTTGCACACTTTGTTAGCACCTTTAGGATCGACAAAACCTTCCGGTTGCATCATATACAATTCTTCCTTAAGGAATCCATTAAGGAATGCCGTTTTGACGTCCATTTGCCAGATTTCATAATCATAAAATGCGGCAATTGCTAACATAATTCTGACAGACTTTAGCATCACTACGGGTGAGAAAGTCTCATCGTAGTCAACTCCTTGAACTTGTCGATAACCTTTAGCAACAAGTCGGGCTTTATAGACGGTGACATTACCATCAGCGTCCGTCTTCTTCTTAAAGATCCATTTATTTTCAATAGCTCGCCGTTCATTGGGTAAGTCTACCAAAGTCCACACTTTGTTCTCATACATGGATCCAATCTCGGATTTCATGGCCTCAATCCATTTGTCGGAATCCGGGCTTGCCATCGCTTCTTCATAGTTCGAAGGTTCATCGTTGTCTAGCAACATGACCTCCAAGACTGGATTTCCGTACCACTCTGGTGCGGAACGTGTCCTGGTTGACCTTCGAAGTTCAGTAGCAACTTGCTCCGAAGTTTCATGATCATCATCATTATCTTCTTCTCTGGTCTGTGTTGGTGTCACAGAAATTTCTTTCTGTGGCGTACTACTATCCAGAGGAGGTATAATTACCTCATCAAGTTCTACTTTCCTCCCACTCACTTCTTTCGAGAGAAATTCCTTCTCTAGAAAGGATCCATTCTTCGCAACGAAAACTTTGCCTTCGGATCTGTGGTAGAAGGTGTACCCAACAGTTTCTTTTGGGTATCCTATGAAGACGCACTTATCCGCTTTGGGTTCAAGCTTATCAGGCTGAAGCCTTTTGACATAAGCATCGCAGCCCCAAACTTTCAGAAACGACAGCTTAGGTTTCTTTCCAAACCACAGTTCATACGGTGTCGTCTCAACGGATTTAGACGGTGCCCTATTTAAAGTGAATGCAGCTGTCTCTAATGCATAACCCCAAAACGATAGTGGCAAATCGGTAAGAGACATCATAGAACGCACCATATCCAATAGAGTACGATTACGACGTTCGGACACACCATTACGCTGTGGTGTTCCAGGTGGCGTTAACTGTGAAACAATTCCACATTGTCTTAAGTGAGTGCCAAACTCGTAACTCAAATATTCTCCTCCACGATCAGATCGTAAGAACTTTATTTTCTTGTTACGATGGTTCTCTACTTCACTCTGAAATTCTTTGAACTTTTCAAACGTTTCAGACTTATGTTTCATTAAGTAGACATAACCATATCTACTCAAATCATCTGTGAACGTGAGAACATAACGATATCCACCGCGCGCCTCAATACTCATTGGACCGCATACATCGGTATGTATTATTTCCAACAAGTCTGTTGCTCGCTCCATTGTTCCGGAGAACGGAGTTTTAGTCATCTTGCCCATAAGGCACGGTTCGCATGTCTCAAATGATTCATAATCAAGTGATTCCAAAAGTCCATCAGCATGGAGTTTTTTCATGCGTTTAACACCGATATGACCTAAGCGGCAGTGCCACAAATATGTGGTACTATCATTATCAATTTTGCGTCTTTTGGCATCAATATTATGGATGTGAGTATCACCACGATCGAGATTCAACAAGAATAAACCATTCACAAGTGGTGCATGACCATAAAAGATATTATTCATCAAAATAGAACAACCTTTATTCTCTGATTTAAATGAATAACCGTTTCGCAATAAACAAGATCCAGATATAATGTTCATGCTCAACGCAGGCACCAAATAACAATTATTTAGGTTCATAACTAATCCCGAAGGTAGATGTAGAGGTAGCGTGCCGACGGCGATAACTTCAACTTTTGAAACGTTCCCGACGCGCATCGTCATCTCGTCCTTAGCCAATCTTCGTTTATTTCGTAGCTCCTGTTTCGAGTTACAAATATGAGCAACCGAACCAGTATCAAATACCCAGGTGCTACTATGAGCATTGGTGAGGTACACATCAATAACATGTATATCAAATATACCTTTGTTGACGTTGCCATCCTTCTTATCTGCCAAGTACATGGGGCAGTTCCGCTTCCAGTGACCAGTCCCCTTGCAGTAGAAACACTCAGTCTTGGGTTTGGGTCCAGACTCGGGTTTCTTCGTGGGAGCAGCAACTGATTTGCCGTTCTTCTTGAAGGTCCCCTTCTTTCCCTTGCCCTTCTTGAAACTAGTGCTCTTCTTTACCATCAACACTTGATGCTCCTTCTTGACTTCTACCTCCGCAGCTTTGAGCATAGCGAAGAGCTCGGAAATAGACTTTTCCATTCCTTGCATATTATAGTTCATCACAAAGCCCTTATAGCTTGGTGGCAGTGATTGGAGAATTCTGTCAATAACCGAATCATCTGGAAGATTAACTCCCAACTGAGTCAAGCGGTTATGCAACCCAGACATCTTGAGTATATGCTCACTGACAGAACTATTCTCCTCCATCTTACAGCTAAAGAACTTGTCGGAGACATCATATCTCTCGACCCGGGCATGAGCTTGAAATACAAGTTTCAGCTCTTGGAACATCTCATATGCTCCGTGATGCTCAAAACGTCTTTGGAGCCCCGGTTCTAAGCCGTAAAGCATGGCACACTGAACTATCGAGTAGTCATCAACAAGTGTCTGCCAGGCGTTCATAACGTCGACAGACGAGGGAGTGGGCGCAACACCTAGCGGTGCATCAAGGACATAAGCCTTCTGTGCAGCAATGAGGATGATCCTCAGATTACGGACCCAGTTCGCATAGTTGCTTCCATTATCTTTCAACTTAGCTTTCTCTAGGAACGCATTAAAATTCAGTGGAACTACAGCGCGGGCCATTGATCTACAACATACAATCGCAAAGATTATTTAGACTATGTTCATGATAATTGAAGTTCAATTAATCAAATTACTTAAGAACTCCCACTTAGATTAACATCCCTCAAGTTGTCTAAGTGTAACATGACCCACATCAAACTAATCCACGTCCGATCATCACGTGAGGTGGATCAGTTCATCAATGGTGAACATCTTTCATGTTGATCATATCTACTATATGACTCATGTTCGACCTTTCGGTCTCTTGTGTTCCGAGGCCATATCTGTATATGCTAGGCTCGTCAAGTTTAACCCAAGTATTCCGCGTGTGTAAAACTGGCTTACACCCGTTGTATGTGAACGAAAGAATCCATCACACCCGATCATCACGTGGTGCTTAGAAGCGTCGAACCTTCGCAACGGTGCATACTAGGGGAGAAAACTTATCTTGAAATTTAGTGAAGGGATCATCTTATAATGCTACCGTCGTCCTAAGCAAAATAAGATGCATAAAACGATTAACATCACATGCAATTCAATATATGTGACATGATATGGCCATCATCGTCTTGTGCTTTTGATCTCCATCAGCAAAGCACCGTCATGATCTCCATCATCACCGGATTGACATCATGATCTCCATCGTAGTGTCGTGACACCTTGATCTCCATCGCAGCGTCGTGGCCGTCTCGCCGGCTATTGCTACTACTACTACTGCTAACTCATAGAGGTAAAGTAAAGCAATTACATAGCGTTGGCATTGCATACAATAAAGAGACAACCATAAGGCTCCTGCCGGTTGCCTGATAACTTTACAAAACATGATCATCTCATACAACAACTTATATCACATCATGTCTTGGCCATATCACATCACCAGCATACCCTGCAAAAACAAGTTAGACGTCCTCTACTTTGTTGTTGCAAGTTTTACGTGGCTGCTACGAGTTTGCAAGAACCGTTCTTACCTATGCAAAACCACAGCGTGGTGTAGTGATTGCTTTTTGATCTTCTAAAAGAACCCTCTTCATTGAAACCGATTCAACTAAAGTGAGAGAGACAGACACCCGCGAGTCACCTTTATGCAACGAGTGCACGTAGCGGTGAAACCTGTCTCGCGTAAGCGTACGCGTAATGTCGGTCCGGGCCGCTTCATCTCACAATACCGCCGAATCAAGTATCAACTAGTAACGGCAAGCAATATGTATACACCCACGCCCACAACTCGTTTGTGTTCTACTCATGCAAATCACATCTACGCATAGACCTGGCTCGGATGCCACTATTGGGTAACGGAGCATGTAATTTCAAAAAAATTCCTACGCTCACGCAAGATCTATCCATGGAGATGCATCGCTACGAGAGGGGGAGTGTGTCTACATACCCTTGTAGACCGTTAGCGGAAGCGTCTCACAACGCGGTTGATGTAGTCGAACGATCCTTCGAGCTCCACCGATTGAGTACCGAACGTACGGCACCTCCGAGTTCTACACACGTGCAGCTCGGTGACGTTCCTCGCCTTCTTGATCCAGCAAGACGTCGAGGAAGTAGATGAGTTCCGTCAGCACAACGGCGTGGCGACGGTGACGATGAAGTGATTCCGGCAGGGCTTCGCCTAAGCTCTCCGAAAATATGACCGAGGTGGAAAACGGAGATCGGGGCACCGCACACGGCTATGGGACAATTGTGTGTCTCCAAGGGGTGCCCCTCCTCCGTATATAAAGGAGGGAGGGGGGAGGAGGCAGCCAAGGGGTTGTGCACCAAGGGGGGGGGAGGAGTCCTACTAGGACTCCCCTTGGTGGTGGCGCCTCCCTCCACCCAATCCTACTCCTACTAGGAGTGGGGAGAGAGGGAAGGAAAGGGGGGGCCGGCCCCCAAACCCCCAGCCCAATTCGGACCCCTCATGGGGGGGGGGGGGCGCCAGCCCCCTGGTGGGCTGGTGTTCCTCCCCTATGAGGCCCATGTGGCCCATGCTACTCCCCGGGGGGTTCCGGTAACCCCTCCGGTACTCCGATAAATATCCGGAACCTTCCGGAACTTTTCCGGAGGCCAAATACTATCTTCCAATATATCAATCTTTACCTCTCGGACATTCCGAGACTCCTCATCATGTCCGTGATCTCATCCGGGACTCCGAACAACAATCGGTCACCAATCACATAACTCATATAATACTATATCGTCATCGAACCTTAAGTGTGCGGACCCTACGGGTTCGGGAATGATGTAGACATGACCGAGACGACTCTCTGGTCAATAACCAACAGCGGAACCCGGATGCTCATATTGGTTCCTACATATTCCACGAAGATCTTTATCGGTGAACCTCATATGACAACATACGTTGTTCCCTTTGTCCGGCGGTATGTTACTTGCCCGAGATTCGATCATCGGTATCCAATACCTAGTTCAATCTCGTTACCGGCAAGTCTCTTTACTCGTTCCGTAATACATCATCTTGCAACTAACTCTTTAGTCACGGTGCTTGCAAGGCTTCTGTGATGCTGTATTACCGAGAGGGCCCAGAGATACCTCTCCGATAGTCGGAGTGACAAATCCCAATCTTGATCCATGCCAACTCAACAAACACTTTCGGAGATACCTGTAGTGTACCTTTATAATCACCCAGTTACGTTGTGACGTTTGATACACCCAAAGTATTCCTACGGTATCCGGGAGTTGCATGATCTCATGGTCAGAGGAACGTGTATTTGACATAATGAAAGCAATAGCAATAAACTGAATGATCATATGCTATGCTAACGGTTGGGTCATGTCCATCACATCATTCTCCTAATGATGTGATCCCGTTATCAAATGACAACTCATGTCCATGGTCAGGAAACCTTGACCATCCTTTGATCAACGTGCTTGTCAAGTAGAGGCTTACTAGGGACTCAGTATTTGTTCATTATTCACACATGTATTTAGTTTCTGGTCAATACAATTCAAGCATGAACAATAAACCATTATCATGAACGGGGAAATATGATAATAATAAACACTTTATTAATTGCCTCTAGGGCATATTTCCAACATTGATGTTCTTCTACGGGTTGGACTTCCACGACCTTCCCCCAAACTCCATAATGCACATTTCGGCCTTCATCATTGTCTGCGAGGCCTTTCTGCGGGTCTAGTCGCACTTCCGCTTATGGCTGAAGGTCTTCAACGTCAAGCCGAAGACCGTAAGCAGCCAGCACGCGGACTGTGGGGGGCGGTGATCAGCAAGCTCCCTCGGGTCCAGTGGCCGGAGGGCACCTTCATCGACACCATCAAGACCTGGCAAAAGGAGTGGTTCTATATTACTGAACCACATGCCGCAGATTGGGCGGCCCCTCCCGAATTCAGATCTGGACCTCCCATGAGGCTAACCTCGTGGATCAAGAAAGGGCTAGACTGGGGGTCGGCCACTAAGGTAAAGGCGTTGCAGGATCGCATCGGAAAGATGCTGGAATTGAACATCGGCCTGACCAATGTGGTGCAGGTCATGCTTCGTCACCGCCTCCTCCCTTGCTAGCTCTGGGCCACACCGATGTGGGCCTATAAGTCCGATGACCCTCCCACCGTGCACAAGCTCTACCGCACTAGTCGGGAGAAGCTGTGGAAGGCGTTGTTCAAGCCTCAGGAGGGGTGGCCGGCCAAGGAGGAAGACACCGGCCTGGACGCCGAACACCCTCCTCTTAAGGTAAAGTTTCAATTTTTATCTTCAGGTTCAATCCTTTAGCAAGGATCTTAACTTCTCCTTCCCTGGTCTCCATAGGGCTGGCTAGCTAAGACCATGCGGATCAATGGCCCTGCCCCGCTGCCTGAAGCCCCCAGGTCGACCCTGTTGACGGCGATGCTGGTCGAGGCGCCGTATTCTGCGCCAGAGAAAAAGGACAAGAAGAAGAAGGGCGAGAAGAAGGAGACCCGAGATGGTCTCCGCCCAAGAGGCCCTCCGGACGCTAGGTCCGGGAGACCCAGGCCTCCTCCGCTCACGAGGAGCAGCAGACGGAGGAAGGGGGGAAATCGATTTCCCCCAGCCTAGGAAAAGGGCCGCATCTGTGGATGCCGAGGAGGACTCAGCTCCACCTTCTCCGAAGAGGCCCTGCAGGGCCAAGGTGACCTTGCCCGATGTCAGCACGGATTCCGATGAGGAATCCGAAGCATTCGAGAGGATCCCGCGAAGGATCCCTAGGGCCAAGCCTGCGGCCCAGAGGTACCGATTCCGGATACATTGCTTATACAAGGTTTCTATTACTGACCGGACAAATGTCTTCCATAGCAGCCCAGCCCGTGATCTCCCAACCGAACAGGTCTCAGAGGGAGATCCCCCGCCAGCCAAGCTAGCGCAAAGCGGAACTACGTCCCGCACTTCTCCTCCTCAGGCCGCTGGAGAGGCCATGGAGGCGATATCCCGGCGGGCCCCTCCTCGGCCGAATACTGAGGGTGAGGAGGTCATGACCGAGGCCCATACCTCGGTGACCGAAGACCAGGAGGCCGAGCCCCTCCTGGTAAACAAAGAGGGAGGCCGTGAGTCACCGGAGCTTCCTCCGAAGACGGCTCCGGAGACTACCAAGTCTCCGATATCGGCGACTCTACCTTCTCAAGAAGGAGGAGCCGCGGTGCCGCCACCGGTGCCGCCTGTGACGGGGCAAGCCACAATCGGGTGGCCAACCGCGATGGAGGAGGCTTTGCGCAGCTCCGTCATCGCCGAAGACCACCGCATCCTTATGGGTGCGGTTCTGAAAGGCATTCAGTCCGTTGATAGCGGACTGAAGGAGGCCTTCGGCGGTCTTTTGACGGGCTTCAAGGTAAGCCATGTAATGCTCCTCTCTCTAAACGAAATTTACTTGTGAGGTTTATATATTCCGTATAGGTATAGTAGCCCCTGAGCCATGGGTGAGTTTAAGAAACTTACCCGGGGATAACAGGACCTCAGGTTCCAAGAAAAAACGGTCTGAGTTCCTGGAAATTTGATTGTTTCCGGAGATGATACGGCGAAAAAGGGTCTAGGATCAACAGCTCGGAAGTGAGTCTCACACGAGTTTGCTTTGCAGGCCTCGTCATCGGCGGCTGCTGTCCATGACGTGGAGCTGGCCGAGCTCAACCAGAAGCTCAAGAGCTCCGACGAGGAGCTTGACCGTCTGAACAAGCGGTTTGATGAATTGCAAAGTAAGTTGGAATTTATCTCGGAGACCCTATCTAATCCTCTTTGATGGAGGTTCTTGAGTTTTTCAATTCCTGAAATTTGGCTTTTCATTGTATTTGCAGTCGTTACTTCCGAGGTCGAGAGCCTCAAGGCCGAGATGGAGAGGGCCAAGCAAGAGGCCGCCGATCATAAGATGGCGGCCGAGCAAGCGGCTGCCGAGCTAAGCTCCCTGAAGGTTGCCAGTGACAAGCACGAGGCTCAGGTGGCCTAGCTGCAGCAAGAGCTCCAAGATGCCAGCACTAAGTGCGAGGCTCTTGAGCAAAAGACCAAGGACCAGGCGGCCGAGCTATCCACGTTGTCTTTCGATCTTAAATCAGAGCGTGTGGATAGGCGGTCTTATGAGGAAGAACTCCGCCAAGTCAGGATGATCGCGGATGGTAAGTCGTACTTACTGCAATGTTCCTTTGGTGGTAACAGGTTTGCTCGTCTTACACGGCTGTGGCGTTCCTCAGGCACCTTTACGGATCTTCCGAGGAGTGCGACGGACGCGGCCAAGCATTTTGCGGCTAGGGACGGGGATGCGGTACAGAGGCTGTTCTGGGCGCAATTTCAGACCCCTGAGCCCCGCCCCCTTCTCAGCTATCAGATGAAGCAGCTGATGGAGCTGCATCGGATGGCGGAGCCAGCCTTAAAGGACCTATGCATTCGGTTGTGGCCTTCCGAGCCACTACCGAGCAGTTACTTCGGCCTGGTGCAGAAGTTTTGCGATGCTTCCTCCTGCATTGAGGTCCTGAAGCGCTCTGTATGTGTTGAGGGAGCACGGATGGCCTTTGCGAGGACTATGATGCACTGGTCAGGGATGAAGCCGCTCGAGATGGCTACAGCGCCCCCGCCGCCTAGGAAGGAGCATAGGCGCCCCGAACTGTACTTCGCTGCTGCGATGGAGGGTGCTCGGTCAGTAGAGACCCAATGCCCGAAGGATGTAATTTACGAATGAACATATTATTGTATGTCCGATGAATACTGTGTTTTATAATACGTATGCATGGTTTATCATGCTTTGGTGTTTGGATTATTTTGACTCATGTGTGGCCGTTTTGGAACTGAAAGTTGCCAGTCGTCGGCTTTAGCCCCCATGTAATTATTACAAGAGGTGTTCCGTCATCTGCAGTATTATCCTTAGCCGAATTATCGGAACCCAGAGGCGGTGGTGCGAGAGATGGGAACGAGGCAATCAGACTATGTGGCTTTAGTGCTTTCACTTAGCCGAAGGAGCTTGACTGCGGGGGCTGGTTACTAGCCCCAGTGTTGTGTGATATTCGGGTGTACCGAGGTAAAAAACCATTACCACATGGCTTGTGAGAATGCGAAACCTTCCTATCACACGGAATAATCTCTATCGATTTTTAGTTTGAAACTTGTGCTCAGATTGCAGACCGGTTCGCGCTTATTATGACGGTCGATTTTTGGCTTTCTCCACTGAGTTACTTGACCAGGCGAGCTGGAAATACAATCGCAGTGGTTCTCCCTTTATCCTTTTAGCCGAAATAGGAGTCAGGCAACCCAACCTTTGACCTAAGACATAATTCAGAACTGATGCATATAACGCAAAAATCCGAGACGACGGGCATATAAAGGATAATGCCGGGGTGATGCTTGGGACGAGCTTTATGGCTAAGCCCCCTGGTCCATTAGCCGATTGCATCAAACAGATACCGAACAGTTTTGTTTCCGAAGGCGGGGAGTTAGAAAACATTTTATAAAATTCCATAATCAGACCGTAAAAGGTGATCTTTATATGTGATGAATTTTTACAATTCATACTACGGACAAAAACTGTTACAGGTATTTTGTTTTAGAAACAAATGTATACAAAGGGAAGGTTCGTTCGGGATTCTTGATGGGCGGCTTGATGTCCTTGGCGTATCCCGGTGCGCCTCCGCTCCTTTTCTCTTGAAGAGTAGCGTGCTCCTTTAAGGGTGGTTATAATCGGCGAATGGACCTTTGAGAGAGGTACATGTTTAATCGCCGAGACATGCATGAGCTTGACGCCTGCTGTGTTGAGAGTAGTTCGGTCGAACCGACCACTCTATTTTGATAAGGTGTCCCCCCCCCCCCCCCCCCGCAGCTGCCCATGGTATTTTAAGCGCGAAATTGTGCCTTCTCGGTACGTACCTGACGGGTAGTGGGGTCGTGCTGTGGGGGGTGTGTCCCTATTTGTGATGAACAGGAGATTGCTCTGGGAGATCAGGTCGTGCTCGAACCCGCTTGCTAGTCTGTCGCAGCTTGTCGCCTGGTTGGGGTCTTGGTGCCTTGATGCCGGACTGGAATTTGGCCGCTAGAGCCGCTGTGTGTTCCTCAGTCCAGAGTGAGCACTCTGTATTGCCGTTGACGGTGATGACCCCCTTTGACCCAGGCATCTTGAGCTTCAGGTATGCGTAGTGGGGAACGGCATTAAAGAGAGTGAACGTTGTATGGCCGAGCAGTGCATGATAGCCACTGCGAAAAGGCAAGATATCGAAGATCAGGTCTTCGCTATGAAAGTTATCGGGCGAGCCGAACACTACTTCCAGCGTCAAGGTACCCGAGCAGCGTGCTTTGACACCAGGGATGACTCCCTTGAAGGTAGTGTTACTGGGTTTAATTCTCGACGGGTCGATACCCATCTTTTTTACTGTGTCTGAGTAAATCAGGTTAAGGCTGCTTCCTCCGTCCATAAGGACTCTAGTGAGGTTGTACCCATCGATGATGGGGTCCAGAACGAGGGCCGCCGAGCCTCCATGATGTATACCGGTCGGCTGATCCCTACAATCGAAGGTGATCGGGCAAGCCGACCACGGGTTGAACTTCGGGCTATGGGCTCTACGGCGTAGACCTCCCGAAGTGCGCATTTCCTCTCCTTTTTGGGTATATGTGTGACATATATCATGTTCACAATTTTGACCTCGGGAGGGAATTTCTTCTGTCCGCCATTGCTCGGCCCGCGAGGTTCTTCGTCGTCCTCGCTGCGCGGGCTCTTGCTCTGTTCCTCGTCTGCAAGCTTGCCGGCTTGTTTGAACACCCAACAGTTTCTGTTGGTGTGGGTGGCCGGCTTGTCTTGTGTGCCGTGGATCTGGCAGGCCCTATCCATGATTTTGTCCAAAGCGGTAGGTCCATCCATGTTCCCTTTAGAGGGCTTCTTTCATTGTCTGGGTTTGGAATTGCGGAAACCGGCGTTTACGGTCGTGTCTTCCGAGTCGCCATTGCTATGGCGGCGTTTATTTTTGTTGCGCCTTGGATTTCCGTTACCGTCCCGCACTTCAGAGGTGCCGGGGTCTTCGGGGTTGTGGCTTCGGCGAGCTAGCCAATTGTCTTCACCCGCGCAAAAGCGGGTCGTAAGTGAGGTGAGGGCAGGCATTGTTCTCGGCTTATCCTGGCCGAGCTGGCGAGCTAGCCATTCTTCCCGGATGTTGTGTCTGAACGAGGCTATCGCCTCGGCGTCCGGACAGTTGACGATCTGGTTCTTTTTAGTCAGGAACTGACTCCAGAACTGCCTGGCTGATTTGCCAGCCTTCTGGGCGACGTTGCTTAGGTCGGAAGAGTTCGAGGGTCGGACGTAAGTGCCTTGGAAGTTAGACCGGAAGGCGCCTTCGAGCTCCTCCCAACTCCTAATGGAGTTCTCCGGGAGACTATTTAACCAGTGCCGAGCTGGTCCCTTCAGTTTGAGTGGTAGGTATTTGATGGCATGGAGATCGTCTCCTCTGGCCATATGGATGTGGAGGAGAAAGTCCTCGATCCATACGGCCGGGTCCGTTGTTCCGTCGTATGATTCTATGTTTACGGGTTTAAACCCTTTGGGGAACGGGTGCTGCATGACCTCGTCGGTGAAACACAGTGGGTGTGTGGCGCCTCTGATCCGGGCTACGTCACGCCGGAAGTCGGCTCTTGGCTGGGCCCGGTATTGCTCCTGGCTTCTGTGGTTGCGGTCGAGCCACGATTGGTAGTCATCCCGTCTAGCGGGGGAACGTCCCCTAGATCCGTAAATGGATCTAATGTGACCTGCCCTGTAGTCCAAGTCCTGCTGTAGATCGTATCGATCCTCAGGCTGTGCTGGCCCCTTTCCCCTCCTACGGGGTGACGTGGGCCAGTATTCAGCGTCTCGAGCCACCCTGTCCCGTCCTCTAGGGGGCGGTCCGACTGGTCGTACTGGGCGCGCCTGGGAGATTCGGGCTCAAGGGCCTCGTCGTTGAATTGAGGCAACAGGCAACGGCGCGGGTAACTCTTGTGTTGGTCGGGCCGCTCTATGCCGAATCCTTCTTCGGCTGCCAGGACATTGGTCCATCTGTTGTTGATGGTGTCTTGTTCGGCTTTGAGCTGCGGCTGCTTTGCCTTTAAGCTCCAAGCGGTGGCTATGAGCTGTTGCCTGAATCGTTCTTGGTCCTCAGAGTTTTCGGGGACGGTGAAGTCTTCGGCTTTGAGGCTCTCCTCCTCCCCAGCGGGTGGGAGGTAGTTATCATCCTCGAAATCATTGAGGTTCTCGGCGTCCTGTTGATCTGTTAGCCTTTCCGGGTTCTCTAGCGGCTCCTCGGGGGCTTCAAGGTCGCCGAGGTCCTCCGGGGTGTCAATTCCCCCGATGTCTGCGATGGCTTCCCTTCCCTTGTTGGTCTTGGATCGCTTGCGTTGTTTTCGGCACTTTGACGCTTCGCCGGATTTTTCGCCGTTCCTCCTGGGGGTGTGGTTGTCCCTATCGTTAGGGGTATCCACCATATAGACATCATAGGTCAAGGTGGCTGTCCACCGCCCGGTGGTCACGGGGGCGGGGTCGCCGATCTCTTCATCCATGTGTTCTGCCTCCTTGGAGGCGTAGTCCAACATGTCGGTTAAGTCTTCGACAGTGGCTACTAAGTGGGCGGCGGGTGGGCCGTAAAATTCCCCATAACCAGCCTCTAGGTCGACCGGAACGTGGGTCGAGGTACGACCATCCTCGATTGCCATCGACTGAATCCGGTCTAGAGCCTCGTTCAACCACGAGAGGACGACCGGATCAGTTTCCTGAGAGCCCTTGGAGTTAATCTCCAAGGTGTCTTTGGGGTGGGCGTGTTCGGCACAGGCCGAACCTTGATATTCAGGTACTATCAACGAGTCCGGGCTCAAGGCCGGACCTCCGGCGGAGATAGATCTGATGGTCGAGCCGGATAGGGGCCCGAAGTTGAACCTTCAGGATTTTTGGGTCAGTCGAACAAAACCGAGGGCTCCGCAAGGAACAGATTGCTACGGGAGTCAGCGGCGAACTCTAGGTTCCCGAACCTGATCTCCCGACCGTGGGCGAAATTTTTGATCTGGCCTAGATGGCCGGTCGAGTCAGCATGCAGTATAACGCTGCCGAATGCGAAGACCTATCCGGGGACGAAAATGTCCTCGCTACGGGCCTGTTTGCTAATGATTAAGCGAGCCATCAATCCACAGGTGATCTCACAGCGGAACTCTCAATGAAAGCACCAATGTCGGTGTCAAAACCGGCGGATCTCGGCTAGGGGGTCCCGAACTATGAATCTAGGATCGATGGTAACAGGGGACGAAGGAGACAGTGTTTACCCAGGTTCGGGCCCTCGTGAGGAGGTAAAACCCTACGTCCTGCTTGATTGTATTGATGAGTATGAAGGTTACATAGTTGATCTACCTCGAGATCGGATGAGCTAAACCCTACATGAGTTGACTTGTCCCTCTATGAACTAAGCCCCCTGGTTTATATAGACACCGGGGGTACCTAGGGTTACACATGGTCGGTTTCCATCCGGGCATGGATACGCCCATTCTTACTTGGAGGACACACCAAGTCTTCGGAATATTCCCCCCTAAGCCTAGGGTCATTCTGCAGTCCAGCCTTCCCGAAGATGCCACAAGGTGGCCCACTGGGCTGGACCATAAGAGATGAGCCAAAAGCCCGAGGACCCCTTAATCCCGAACTCCCTCATTTGTGAATCTTGAATCACAGAAAATTTTCAACAAAAATAATTATGCCCTTGTACAAATCCCAATGTTGAGGATATCGCTTATCGTTAGCGTCTCGGTCAGCTGGGGATTAGAGATTAATTGGAAATCGGTCGATTAATCGATTTTATCAGTCGACTATTAATCGGCCATTTTTTTGCAAATCCCAGGTTCCGAACTGCAAAATATGCTATATTCAACACCAAAACAATAATGGACATAAGTGTTACCTTGATTCATAACCTTTAAATCCTCGTATAATGATAAACAAAATAGGACAACAGTACATATTGTGTAACAAGGTCCACAAAACGCAAATAAACATAGTTTTGCAAACATAGTGTTATGAATAGGCCCGATTTATCGGTAGATTCCCGATAAATCGCTTGTCATAGCGATAAAATCGGCCAAAATGATAAACGGTGAAGATAAGGCATAATCTTATCGGTCACCCCAAGAGTAGCGATAAATCGGACGATAAATCGCTGAATCGGAAGATTTTTTGAACAGTGACAAATCCATTGTATTATAAAAATAATGTGCCAAGATTTGCCTTTAGGATGATTAGATTGCTTGTTGGTATGTGCGGTGTAAAAACAGAAACTTTGTCTGTAGTGCGTGAATTTGCATTTTTTTAATGGAACGTCAAAAGTTTCTGAAATTTTTACACAGTATTGCTATACAAACTTTTTATTTATTCCTAATTTTTCAGAATTTTTGGAGTTACATAAGTATGGTCAAAGTTCAGATTACTACAGACTGTCCTGTTTAAGACAGATTCTGTTTTTGATGCATTGTTTTGCTTGTTTTGATGAAACTATCAATTTTATTGGTGGTATAAGCCATGGAGAAGTTATAATACAGCAGGGATAATGAAAATATAAAATATGAATGCATTTGCATCAGTACTTAAAGTAGTAATTTGCTTTATTATACTAACGGATCTCACCAGTTTTCTGTTAAGTATTGTGTGGATGAAGTGTTCAAAGATCGAGGAGGTCTCGATATGAGGAGAAGGAGGAGAGGCAAGAGTTCAAGCTTGGGGATGCCCAAGGCACCCCAAGTAAATATCCAAGGAGACTCAAGCGTCTAAGCTTGGGGATGCCCCGGAAGGAATCCCATCTTTCTTCAACAAGTATCGGTATGTTTTCGTTTTCGTTTCGTTCATGTGATATGTGTAAATCTTGGAGCGTCTTTTGTGTTTAGTTTTCATTTTTCTTTTATGCACCATGCTGGTATGAGATAGTCCATGGTTGATTTATAGAATGCTCATTGCACTTCACTTATATCTTTTATGTATGGCTTTATAGAATGCTTCATGTGCTTCACTTACATCATTTAAAGTTTGGATTGCCTGTTTCTCTTCACATAGAAAACCGTTATTTGTAGAATGATCTTTTTGCTTCACTTATATTTATTAGAGCATGGTATTTTGTAGAAAGAACTAAACTCTCTTGCTTCACTTATATCTATTTAGAGAGTCAACAGGAATTGGTCATTTGCATGGTTAGTCATAAAATCCTACATAAAACTTATGGATCACTGAATATGATATGTTTGATTCCTTGCAATAGTTTTGCGATATAGAGATGATAATATGTGGGAGGTACTAGTGGATGATCGTGTTTAGTAAGATATTGGTGTTAAGGTTTGTGATTCCCAAAGCATGCACGTATAGTCTCCCGTTATGCTAGGAAGTTGGAGCACAATTTATCCTTGATTGTCTATCTTTGTGTGAAGGTCGGGGGCGCGCGATGGTTAACTCCTACCAACCTCCCCCCTAGGAGCATGCATAGTAATACTTTGCTTCGAGGGATAAAAAAGTATGAACCACCCCCCTAGGAGCATGCCATGCAACTTTCACCGCTTCCGTTTTGATGACTTGAGCATTCATTGTCATATTGCTTCACATGATCGTAAGATAGCTAGCATGATGTTTCCATGGCTTGTTCGTTTTTTTATATCTTTGCTACGCTAGATCATTGCACATCCTGGTACACTGCTAGAGGCATTCATATAGAGTCATATTTTGTTTTACTATCGAGTTGTAAGTAAATAGAAGTGTGATGATCATCATTATTCATTATTAGAGCATGTCCCAGTGAGGAAAGGATGATGGAAACTATGATTCCCCCACAAGTCGGGATGAGGCTCCGGACAAATATAAAAAAAAGAAAAAAAGAAGAAGAAGAAGAAAAAAGAAAAAGAAAAAAAGAAAAAGAAAAGAAAAAAAGAGAGAGACAAAGAGAGAGGGGGCATGCTAATTCCACACTTGTGCTTCAAAGTAGCACCATGTTTTTCATATAGAGAGTCTCCTATGTTGTCACTTTCATATACTAGTGGGATTTTCTCATTATAGAGTTAGATGCACACCCACTTAGTTTTAGTTTGAGCTTTCATACACTTATAGCTCTTAGTGCATCTGTTGCATGGCAATCCCTACTCCTCGCATTGATATCAATTGATGGGCATCTCCATAGCCCGTTGATTAGCCGCTTCGATGTGAGACTATCTTCCTTTTTGTCTTCTCTATATTAATGTCTACCACCGCATTCTATTCCACCCATAGTGCTATATCCATGGCTTGCGCTCATGTATTGCGTGAGAGTTGAAAATGCTGAAGCGCGTTAAAAAGTATGAACCAATTGCTTGGCTGACACCGGGGTAGTACATGATTTAAACTTTCTGTTAAGAAGACAGAGCATGACAAGGCTATATGATTTTGTAGGGATAGCGTTCTTTAGCCTTGATATTTTGAAAGACTTGATTGTTTGTTGGGATGCCTGAGTATTAATGTCTTCATGTCAAAACTAGACTATTGCTTTGAATCACTTGTGTCTTAATATTCATGCCATGATTAGATATATGATCAAGGTTATGCTAGGTAGCATTCCACATCAAAAATTATCTTTTTTTATCATTTACCTACTCGAGGACGAGCAGGAATTAAGCTTGGGGATGCTGATACGTCTCCGTCGTATCTATAATTTTTGATTGTTTCATGCCAATATTATACAACTTTCACATATTTTTGGCAACATTTTATATGATTTATTGGACTAACATATTGATCCAGTGCCCAGTGACAGTTCCTGTTTGTTGCATGTTTTTTGTTTCGCAGAATATCCATATCAAACGAAGTCCAAACGCGATAAAATTTACGGAGAATTATTTTGGAATATATGTGATTTTTGGGAGTTGGAATCAACGCAAAACGAGGCCCACAGCCCCCACAATACACCAAGGCGCGCCCCAGGGCCCAGGCGCACCGTGGTGGGTTGTGGTCACCTCGTAAGTCGGTTGGAGCTCTACTTCGGGCGCAAGGAAGCTTATATCCGGAAAAAATCGTGTTAAAATCTCAGCGCAATCGGAGTTACGGATCTCCGGGAATATAAGAAATGGTTTTCGGCCAGAAAACAGGAACGCGAAACAGAAGAGAACAGAGAGGGAAATCCAATCTAGGAGGGGCTCCCGCCCCTCCGCCGCCATGGCGGCCATGGACCAGAGGGGGAACTCTCCTCCCATCTAGGGGGGAGGCCAAGGAAGAAGAAGAAGAAGGGGGGCTCTCTCCCCCTCTCTCCCGGTGGTGCCGGAACGCCGCCTGGGCAATCATCGTGACGGCGATCTACGCCAACAACTTCGCCGCCGTCAACACCAACTCTCTCCCCCTCTATGCAGCGGTGTAACACCTTTTTCCCCCGCTGTAATCTCTACTTCAACATGGTGCTCAACTCCATATATTATTTCCCAATGATATTTGGCTATCCTATGATGTTTGAGTAGATCCGTTTTGTCCTATGGGCTAATTGATGATCGTGGTTGGTATGAGTGTATATTTTATTATGGTGATGTCCTACGGTGCCCTCTGTGTCGCGCAAACGTGGAGGATCCCCGCTGTAGGGTGTTGCAATGTGTTCATGATTTGCCTATGGTGGGTGGCGTGAGTGACAGAATACACAGACCCGAGTAGGTGGGTTGTTGCATATGGGAGTAAAGAGGACTTGATACTTAATGCTATGGTTGGTTTTACCTTAATGATCTTTGGTAGTTGCGGATGCTTGCTAGAGTTCCAATCGTACGTGCATATGATCCAAGTACGGAAAGTATGTTAGCTCATGCCTCTCTCTCATATAAAATTGCAAGAATGATTACCGGTCTAGTTATCAATTGCCTAGGGACAAATAACCTTCTTGTTTGAAAAAAACTTTCTACTAAACAACTAACTTCTATTATCTTGCAATTTACTCGTAGTTTTATTCCCGCAAAGTACTTCTAGTTTATTTCGTGCAAACTATCCTATCACCTACAAAATAGTTTCATACTTGTTCTAGGTAAAGCAAACATTAAAGTGTGCGTAGAGTTGTATCGGTGGTCGATAGAACTTGAGGGAATATTTGTTCTACCTTTAGCTCGTCGTTGGGTTCGGCACTCTTATTTATCGAAAAAGGCTACAAATGATCCCCTTCACTTGTGGGTTTTCAGACACTCTTATTTATCGAAAGGACTACGATTGACCCCCTATACTTGTGGGTCATCATCGGTCGTGCCCAGGGTTCAATGCTCACATTGGCGAGTAACAATGTTGGGTGTCCGCCTTGCAACAGGTGTCTCATGGCGGCATCGTGTTGACTTGGAGTGCAGCAGAGGAAGACCGAAAGAACGTAACATGTGCCGCCGACGAGCATGAAGCTTATAGCCAGACGAACATTGTTGCCGGCAGCAATTGCAACAAGAGACACATGGATGAGTATGCATGCATTGAGCACACGCCGTCCAGGAGGCCTGACACAAAGGAGCGGAGGCCAGACACAAAGAAGCGGAGGCCAGACCCGAGCACTGACCGTGACGCCTGGATGAATACCTCCGGCGAATCATAGTCCGCAACGTCCACGTGGATGAATGAGTACTCGTCGTCTTCGCTCCATGGCACTGTTGTTGGGCGAGGAAGCCGAGTAGGAAGGACGGGTGGGCACACACAGCTCTGATCATGGCTGCACAACATGGCGGCAACGACAGACGAAGGGTTCACCGGAGCTCCGATGTGCATGATTTTAATCGCGATGATGTGGTGGAAGCACAAGCGCAACTTCAAAGTTTTGGTGACGCGAATAAACTATGGTGCTCGGGCAAGATGATGCAGTCAAGGTGGCGATGGTGGCGACGGTAGACACCCTCTCGCGTTCCATGATGTGATCGGACTTCTTGTCTGGAATCTCGCGGACGTCCGAGCGGCGATTGTAGTCGGCGAAGTAGTCGGAGCTCAAGCTGCCCCAACGATACGATTCTGGACTGAATATCTATTGACCTATATATATTGATGCATCCATCTCGATGTAATTCAGGAGCTATCAATCCTTTGAATCGGATATGTAACATGACTTGGACACAAACTTGACTTGGGAAGATATTTCAATGACGGGTGATGAAACATAACGGGGTACGTATTAAACTTTTTTTCACTTACGAACGGGGGCTATGGTGGATTGTGTGTTATTTCTCTAAAAGAATAGGGACTTTTATGAAAAATATACATGATGGAGGAAGAATACCTATTTCTTTTATTAGTAGGTATAGATATTGTTTCTTTCTTGTGTCAGCTTTTGATCTCACTAATGTGATACGCTTGCCTCGAGCGGTCGACATCTTTAGATTGCACCATCTTCATCAACTCGTCGCAACCCGTCTCAACAATCAACGGTAGGTCTGACCAGTTGTGAGCAAGCCAAAACCCTTCATGCATGGCTGCCATTTTAGCTTCTAGGGGGTCATTGCGATTGAATATCACGCTCGTTGTTGTGAAGATCACAACCCCTTTGTGACCGCACAAGATCATACCAGCTCCAGCCATCCCATCTTCCTTCACAAAAGCACCATCAGTGTTCAGTTTTGCATGGTTTGATCGAGGAGCTGATGTCTGTGATCTGCGTTGGGTTTTCCGTGAAGAGGAACGGGTAATTGCAGCACAAACGGATAAGTATTTCCCCTAGTTAAGAACCAAGGTTTATCGAACCAATAGGAGTAGCACGCAACCACCGTCTTCAGCAACTGCACACAAAAGAGCAAACACTTGCACCCTACGCGGGCAAGAGGGTTGTCAATCCCCTTGGACTCGTTATTCGCAAGCAAGTGAAACAAGTAGATAGTAATGGATAGTTGCAAAATAAAATAAAAGGTAAATAAAGGCAGCGAGGTATTGAAAGCTTTCTGTAATTTATAAGTGAGAAGACCCGGGGGTCGTAGTGTTCTCTAGTGGCATCTCTCATGTAGGAAACATACGGTGGGTAGACAAATTATTGTTGGGAAATTGATAGAAAAACAAATAATCATGTTCATATTCACGACAATGATCATGTGTATATAGGCATCACGTCCATAAACAAATAGGCCGACTCCTGCCTGCACCTATTACTATTACTCCACTCATCGACCGCTATCCAGCATGCATCTAGAGTATTAAGTAAAACAAAGTAATGCTTGGAGAAAGATGACATGATGTAGACAAAGTAAACTCAAACAATATGAATGAACTTCATCGTTTTATCCTTAGTAGCAACAACACAAAGACGTATCTTGTCCCCTTCTGTCGCTGGGATATAGAAACCCGTTAGGTTGAACCCACTACAACGCACCCCTCTCACTGAAGAAAGATCAATCTACTTGGCCAAAGAAAATCAATAGATCGGAGAGATTTACGAAGCTATAATGATCATGCAATTAGAATCAATAAAAGAATTCAGAGAAGACTCCAATATTTTATCATGAATAATCTGAACATAAACTCACAATTCATCAGATCCCAACAAACACACCGCACAAAAGCATTACATCGGATAGATCAAAGCGAAGATGCGATGATCATTGTATTGAAGATCAAGAGAGAGAGAGAGAGAGAGAGAGAGAGAGATAGCCATCTAGATTCTAACTACGGACCCGTAGGTCTGTGGTGAACTACTCACACATCACCATGGAGGCAGCGAGGATGATGATGAAGGCCTCCGTGGTGGATTCCCCCTCCGACAGAGTACCGGAAAAGGCCTCCAGATGGGATCATGGTGGAACAGAGACTTGCGGCGGAAAAAGGGTTTCGGGAGCTCTCCTAGGGTTTTTGGAATATATGTGAATTTATAGGCCAGAGAGGGGCGTCGGGAGGCGGCCGAGGGGGGCAGGAGCTACCAGGGCGCGCCCTACCCCCTGGTCGCGCCCTGATGGGTCCTGGGCCCCTCGTGCGGCCTTCGGTCTTCTCCCGAAGCATCTAGGTCTTTATTTGGTCCAGAAAAAATCATAAAAAAGTTTCAGGTCGATTGGACTTCGTTTGGTACAATAAACCCGAAAAGCCAAAAACATGCAGAAAACAGGAACTGGCACTTGGCACTGGGTCAATATGTTAGTGCTAAAAAATAATACAAATTGGTAAATAAATACCCAAAAAGTATCCTAAAATGATAATATTATAGCATGGAACAATAAAAAATTATAGATACGTTGGAGACGTATCAGGAGCCTCCCAGCAAGGAGTGGGTAATATTTATGTTCGCCGGGATACTTCCCGAGAAGTTGATCACCTCATTCCTCTTTGCCATGTTCGCCTTCAGATGTTGTTGAATGGAGAGCAAGGACGTGATATAGTTCATCGGGAATCTGCGCGAAACCTCGACGGGGATCGGTGGTTTGTGGTGAGTAACCTCACTCCTGGCCTTCCAGATTCGCCACATGGCCATCAGCCTCCGAACGCGAGAGAGTTTGTCCAGCAAGCGAAGAAGATCTAATCAGGCTCGGTGTACTCCCTAGTCTCTTCGTGGGCTTACTAGAGCACACCCAAGTCTCATAGATTGTGTCGTTTAACATTCGAGGCTCATATAGTTGTGTTCTTAGGGCATCTCCAACACCGACCCACAAATTTACTCCGGTATCCATCCGCGGATAAGGGGGTGACAAGTCCGTGAACATGGATGCCGGAGCCGGCCATCCAACACTGACCGCGTACATTTCAAGTCGGGTTTCAACTTGGCGGACGAAATTCATGCAAACCGGCTGATATTCATCGAAGTTCGGAAAGAAAATAGCACATATCATCCCATACATAGCATGCAAGTACAACAATTTCTCAAATTCGACGTCCAACAAGTTTTTCAACGGATCATGTCGTCCCACACATATTTTCCCTTTAGCTTCATCCAACAGTGTGTACGTAAATGGTCATCCCTCTATCCCATGGTACACCACGATAGTGTGTACGTGCTACACAACATGAATAGCAACATTGAGCGAATGAACGATACAATCAACAAGTTGAGGAAGAAGCAAAACTTACGATCTCCTCCTCTGTCGCGTGCAATGGCCACCTTGCCTCCAGCTAAGCAACTACGTGACAAAATTTGATGACGATGGTCTGGATGGTGTACCATCAGTATGATAACGACCTCACATTGCGATCATGGATGATTTGCATGTCGTAGGGTGCAATGTGCTTTCGTTCGTGAAACAATTCATGCACTTGCTGCTACAAGGTCCCCTCTCTGCACCTGCCTAAGAAATTCGCGGATACGGCTAACCACGCATCGCACAACAACTCATTCTCCATGGTCAAGTACCCCATCCTTCTTATTCCTAAAAAACGACATGTCTTTCGAAAATAAGCTCAATGGCATTTGATCGAACACCTGTCGGGCGTGGTGGCCGCCATGGAGGTCGTCCACAGGGTGGTGGAGTGTACGTGGGTACAAACGGCTCTAGGGTGGACAACGTCATAGTAAAAGGTGGGCAGGCACGTCGATGCTGGTTGCGAACGTCGAGCAATGACTGTGTGGCGGTCGCAGAGGTACAAGGACGACGGCGAAGGTGAAGGGTGCAGATGCAAAGCAAGGAGGAGAAGTGGCGGAGGGGAAGAAAATGGGGCCTGGATGGCGGATTTAGTGGGCCTGGGGTCTCGGAGTCCAACGTGGCTGCTGTCCGGACTCCCGCACCCCTACTCCCAAGTTTGTCTCCACTTTGCTGGAGAAAGTGCGTTCGGACCGCCGAGCGGACCGATACAGGCTCGCGTTGGATGGCTTTCTTGGTCCGGACCACACGGTCCGGACGTATGCGGGCGGTTTGAGGGTCGGCGTTGAAGATACACTTACCATAGTGCTTTGTAGGACAACATCTTTGCTACATATAGCCAATATAAACCCGTTAAGGGATGTTACCAATATGCCTTATAGTTTCGAGGGTTTTGCATAGTCACCTAGAGAGGGCTATATGTTACTCTCCTCTGTTAACCAATAGCTTGTTCATCCCCGCTCCTAATTCAGGGGATTTCTGATCACAAAGGGTTAGGGTATCTCCAACACTGACCCGCAAATTACCTCCTGCATCCATCCGTGGACAGGGACCAGTCCGCGGAAACGGATGCGGGAGTCGGCCATCCAAAGCTAGCCGCATATGCCCGCTTACATTTCAAATGGATTTCAATGGAAATTATATTATTTTTTATGCAAACTCCAACAAACCAGACGATGTTTATTCATACTTGAGTGATTTTTACATAAAATAGGATGCTTTTCATTTGAACCAGAGCAAAAAAAAGTATTACATCTACACATATTTCAACTAGATCGGACTCTAAACCTAGACTAAAATAACCAACGTCGCCCGTTTCCCATCCCAGGTCGGCCATGAGCCCCGGAAAATGAAGCCCACCTCCTACGCAGCCCTTCGCTCCAACGACATGCCTTCCCCATGTTCGGCAGCCCGCTTGTCGTACTGCTGGAAGCCCTGGAGGTATATGCTTCACCGAGAGGGGAATAAGAGATTCCGTCTTCTCTCTCTTCGGCATCGCCTCTCATCAGAGGTCCGCTTCCATGAAGCACGGGTCTGGGCTGAGTTTTGTGGCGGAGGGACGACGGTGGCCTACGAGCGGGCAAGATACCTGTTGTGGACGTCGGCGACGCATCGGCGTGTGGCCTTCCTAGGACCCAAGCGGCGTCAGCTTCCCATGTTCAACTTTTCCTCGCTGTTGGCGGCGACCGCGGACGTGCTGGACGCCGCCTCCTCGATCTTCGTGAAGCCGACTTCTTTCTCCGTCAGTAGGGCGCGGTTCTGCGTACGTTGACATCGGACGACAAGGTCAAGGGTGCGAGAGGAGCGGGCCTCGTCCACGACAACAACTCGTCACTCCTCCGCGAGCTAGCTTGGAGCGGCGAGTTGTTGCAAGACGCGTCGGCTTGGAGCCTTACCCACGGTACTAACGGTATGGAGTGGCGAGGGAGGTAGAGCAAAGAGGTGCCTCACTCGTATCCAGCGGGCTCGGCGGGCCGCCCAACCGGCTTTTATGCCGGAGAACTCCCGTTCCAGCTCTCCGGATGTCGTGGAGAGTTTAGAGAAAAAGGTTCAAGGAGGAGATGGGGAGCGGAGGTGTGGTGTGATTCTTCACCCGACGTCTGGCCTTGTTTAAATAGCAGGCGGACGCGAGAAGCGAACTGGTGTTGTGTTTAATGCCGGACGGCTAGCGAACGGACGTGTGGCCGGAGTACGTTTCTCGGCACACGCGCGTGTTTAATGGAGAAAGATGGGTAGTCTGCAGTAGTTTGAATGCGGCGAGGAGGCGTGTTTAGTCAGGCGTGTAGCGGGCGGCGCTCTCTCGGTCGATGCACCGCTTCAATGCGACAGTGAGAGGTCACATCCGCCCTGGATGGCGTCAATGCGAAGCGGCCGCTCTACAACGTCATTAATGCGGGCAGCTAGGGATGGGTGAGAACGCACGCGAGCAAGGGGGGATTGTTTTGGGTGGTCCACGGTTGCGAGAGGTGGACGTGGCACCGGTTCGGACGCTCGCAACCCCCCCCCCCCCCCCCCCCACACCGGGCCGCCCATGTTGTCTCTAGTTTACGGGGAAAAACACGTCCGGACTGACCTATGGATCGATGCAGGACCGCGTTGAATGGTAAAATACGTCTGGACCATGTTGTCCAGACGGTTGCGGGTGAGAGTCGGTGTTGGAGATGCCCGTACTACTATGGTGTAATACATATGGGTCTCGTACCCATTTCTCTACGTGTTATCTATCACATTTCATGATACCCATTTCTCTTGGTGTTGTAGAAATTTGAAAACATAGGAATATGAAAAGGTAGGATTGGGATGCAGAAATTTGAGAACATAGTATGAAAAAGTAGGATTGGGATGTCATGTACTCTGAAATCCTACTACATCTAAAAATACAGGAATTGTGCAACATGCGCCTTTGGATGATGCACAGATGATGAACATATTTTTTCTTGAGGATCGACGCAAGAGGGTAAAGAGACTCAAAGAGCATTGAACTTCTAATTTATTTATTTTGGTAAAATACAGTTTGAGTTCATGTTAAGATTCATATGAATTGGGAGGCACAGGAAATGATCCAATAGTAATTTGGTCCATAGGAGAAAAATCCACAAGTTTCAAATCCTTGAAAATTCCTAAATCCAAACGAGGCCCTGACTTCATACTACCTCCGTCCTAAAATTCTTGTCTTAAGACTTATGTAGATATGGGTGTATCTAACACTAAAACGTGACTAGATACATCCGTATTTAGATAAACCTAAACAAACTAAGACATAGATTTGTCTAGATATGGATGTATCTAATGTAAATTCATATATATCATATTGGATAAACCTAAACTAAACCTAAGAATAGATTTGTTTAGATATGGATGTATTTAATGTACATCCATATTTAGACAAATCGTATACATCCGTGAGACAAACCTAAAACAAGAGTTTTGGGACCGGAGGGAGTATTTTGCAAGAGACATTTCCTGCCTTCCCCTTATGGTTTAGCTCAAGGCAGACAGGCCCTAGTGGAAGGGCGATCATTCCGACATAGCTTCTCCCGTATAGGAAGTTGACATAGCACACTGGACCTCAGGGAACGAAAGGCACAGATGCCAATCTCGAAAGAAAGCGAAAGGCACAGATGCCAAAGACCATAAAACACAACTTTACTTCTTAGATATATACAGATGGCTTCCACGAGGGAGAAAGGTATACACGATACAAGGAAACATACTAACCACCGCCACCACTAGCGAAAAGGTGCTGCCGCTGCTAAAAGTAACAATTGCTGAATTGCATCAATGCATACAGATACCCAAACATCAATATATACATACGCCTATTTACTAGAGTAGCAAGCAAAGAAAGCGGGGTCTAGGGTAATATGCATACTGCGGCTCACCGCCAGTTCTCGCATAAAACCAACTGGCAACGAAACGTCGCGAAATGCCAGAATGCCCCTTCCAGGCATTCCTTGCTGACACAGGACCAAACCCACCACAGCAACGCACACAATGTCTTTTGTCCGTGAAAGAATCATAAGTAGCTCTCCCGAGTAGAGTGGATGATCATGGGCAATTTCCCCGAGCGATCAAAGGAAGAAAGAGCGTAATTAGAGCAAAGTTAGCAACTTAGCATTCAGCAATCTGCATTGGCAAACGAGGCTGGATAGTCTGAGCCACTCTGCGGAGCGACCGATTCATGTGATGAGTTCACACGGCTGAGCTTGGTGGCCTTCGGTGCCAATTGCTTGGCCTCCTCATATGTATAAATGTATATTCTTTTAGCCATGCTGCAAAACTCGCTGCAACAACATGAATTAGAGTAGGATTAGGACTTGGATATAGGAAAACTGCATCCATTCACAGACAGTGATAAAGGTTCTTACTCCCAAGGATCGTCCCCAACAAGCATCATATCATCCTCTTCATCGGCATAAACAACCTGCCATTTCTTGAGTGTGGAACATAGCTCCCCCTGTATATCAAACATCTCCTCCAACTTGCGGTGAAGATCAACATACCCATGTAGCTTCGTCAAGTCCACTGCTCTTCCAACTGCCATTCCTGTCATAATTACCTAGAGAGGAGGAATCATAATGAGGATCAGTATTTAATTATCCTGAACGCTACAAGAATTAGAAGTTGAGCATCTTCAAAATGTGACAACTATCACCTTTGTGCAGCTTCTAACTTGGCGACTTTGGGTCTCAAGAAGAGTACGCTCACTGCTTGCTGCTTGGGCACCAGAGTTGTTAAAGTTGGATGGCTGCGAGAGCTCACCAGAGTCTACGTCTACAGATGCAGCCGTTTGGTCATAACCATCACCTGAAACAGTAACCACGGGTTGTGCTTCTTCCACAGCAGATCTTATCTCGATTCCAAATAATCTGCAACCACCAGCAGTTGGTTCAAGCTTTCTTTCAACAGTGACTTTGTTAGTACTTGCAGCATAAGAGTCTTCTCTTGATTCTCTTGCTGGCCAGTAGAACTGATTGAATGCAACGTTTGATGATGATGAGAAGCGTGAATTAGTAAATAACCCCCGAGCCTGTTGTGGCTCCGAAAATGAGAGGGTTTGGCTTGGTTCAGCTGGGGACTTCCATAGTCCTGATACAAATAGCGCCAGCTTAGATATGTAAAACACAAGGATAATTGACTAGACTATATAAAAATGTGATATCCATGACTGAGAGCTGAGCATTGCATCCATAAACCACATATATTTAATCGTAACAGGTGCTAAGGAGTTCATATATCTTACCAAATTTTGGAGCAAGTTCTGGAACCACAGAAGGTGAAGCTGGAAGTCGGGGTCGCTTATTTCTCAGTGGAGGTTGAGGGGGTTGTGGATTAGCTGCATCGAGTGGCTCTAATTCCCATGGTGAAACTCTATCTGGACGAAGAATGGATGAAGGCTCGTCCCATTGGACCTGGCAATAATTACAGGAAAGAATCAGATATGAAAAGCAGACATGTAAACATGATAATGCACCACTACAAGCACTCCAGAGAAACTGTAGTTCTAGTTGAACCCTCAAAAACACAAAATCTTCATACCTTCAGAGATTTCCAAGCAGAATCTGCCCATGGAGATGTTGACATCGTCGGCGTGCTCCCAATACCAATAATTGTTCCACTGAACCTGTAACCAGAGACATGTTTGTCATATCCATCTAGATGGCTGGGACAAAGCCAACATCTCTTGTCAAAAGCAATCCTAGGTTACCTTCTTTCAAGAGCTTCATCGCCTTCAAATTTCATCTTAAATCTCATTCCAACAGAAATGTTCTGCTTCTTCGCTTCAAGGTACTTGTTAACACTCACCACAAACTCAGATTGACTTGTTCTGGAAACAAAATCAAAGAGGTCCGTAAGCCTTATACACCAGATTGTATGGATTCGCCAATTGTTAATACTCATTACTAATACCATCCCACTTCAGCAAAAAGAAACAATAGTTGGGTGAATTCTCAGACGTAAATGCATAACAGGTATAATAGACCAAATGAGCAAGAGTTATATCTCACACCTAAGCAGAATGTACAACATACATAAGGAATTGCCATAGCAATTAAGTAAAAACTGCGAAAAAATATTTATTATCTTGCATTATCGGTAATGTCTTATATCTTGCATTACTGCTTGGTTGCCAGAAATAACCATTACCATGCATCAACGGGCATAACAAAGATGAAAACTGGTTGAACCTTACCTGGGTTTATAGAAAACAGAAAAGAGGGTCCCAGTGGAGATTGCATGGGAGGCTGTTGCAAGGACTCCAAGATGCATGCTGTGGCTTGATATGACAGATGATGGCATGTTATTTACTTGCCTCATATGCCTCCTTACTCCAACCCGCAACTCGCCATTTTCACCTCTGCAAATGATACGAATATTACTTATTACTATTCATCAGAATTAAGCCGAGACAGGGGAGAGGTGCAAATGTATAGAAAATGCCTCCACGTGACAAGATTACAGTATTGTGTTGTGTACCTCAGAAAGATAAATGCATCACCAGCAACCAATCTTTTTGAGCTAACAAAGACACTCCAGCCAGTCGTAAGTAGATGTCGCCTAGGTTGTCCTGAAACACAAAACACCGGAAAGCATGAGATAGAACCAGACAGAGGTAGAGAGAGTTCACACATAGTCATGAAGTAATGAATCAGTGTATGCTGCAAGTTTCTGCAGTGGTAAGAATTCAGCATTCAATTGTGACATGAAGTGTTACACCAAAATAAATAAATAATAAGAACACAGCGACGGGAAGTTCAAAGGGGCTTCAAGCTGAATGCTCAAATTGTAAACTCACCCCGAAATATGTGACGAAAATGCCACTCAGTTCCATGGAGATCTTTGGCTACCAGTTCTTGACATGGTGGATTCTGAGACATGTCCTGCAAAGCAACCCTACCATTCAATAAGCCAGAAATTGTGTAGACATCAAGTGGAGTAAAAAAAATGCTTTCAATGCTAACCAGCGGAGGAAGACACTCTTCAGCATGTCTCCTAAGAACAGAGAAACCACCATGTGTACTCGTATCCGAAGCTGTCAGTGTCTTGCAAAAGGAATGTATGGTGCCTTTCTCGAGTTCTTGTGGCTCAGGACCCAAGCTTGTGAGTTCACCTTGCTAATTAAGGGGATTCAAATGGGGAGATTAATGAATGTACATGTAAACAGGAACATGAAACTGAACTAACAAAGTACACTGCAACATGCAAAGGGCATAAGATTGTACATTGGAAAGTAATATGAGCCATTTGCATGTTAGCAATGGTTTAAACAGGAAGACTCACACCAGCCTCTGGTTGCAGCATAATTTGAGCGTAAACTTCATCTGAATCAGCTTCCGTCTGCATTACAGAGTTCAGCCGGTTAGCAAAGAATAACATTTCTAGCTGCATAGCTAGACCAACCATTTCCCAGACACTCTAAGCAAAGAGGTTGCAGCAGGCAGGTAAAAAGACACTGACCCGGAGCTCTACGTTGACCACGCTGCATAGGATTTTGGATGGTAGGTTGAACATCGGCAGGTACTGGTCAAGCTGCTGGTTTGTAGATGCCTCAAGCTATACAGTAAATCATGATCAGTTTGAGGAAAATATTATATCCACCAAGAAGAATTGATCAAATGAGACAGGCAGGAAGATGTATAAGCCGGTGAGTACCTGTTCCATATGACCCTGGGGAAAGTAATAGACTCGTTCGCCTTGTCTGGGTACCGTGATCAGGGGACCGGCACAAGCATGCCATAGCTCCCGGAATAGCGCATCGCTAAAGATTCCTACATGGAAGCAATTGATTTACAATATTAAGTCATCAGACGTTTAGAACAGGAACAGCAGAGACGAAAGATACATGGTACGACACTATTTGCTTTCTAAATTTCCGATTGTCGAAATTTAATCATTTATCATGAATTTTTCTAATCATGATCATAATTAGAAAAGTTCAAGCCACAAGAATCTACCCAGCTGAAGTGTCCGATAGTCCTATTTATCGGCAGTGCGGGTCAGCTTGGTGGGTTGGGTGGGTCAACACAAATCAAGCATATTAACAAAAATAGAAAATACCAAGTCACAAGAATATCCATACTTTTCCAATTGAATGGATCACGCTTCGGAAGGGAAAAAAAAGTGAATCACAATTCAAATCACATGCATCGATACGAGAGAGCAAACCATCACTCCGTAAGATGCGGTACTAAACATAGAAATTTGCACAAACATCGTGATTACTCCGAATAGAGGGCGATTTACTCTGATAAACATGGACAGGCTGGCATACAAATATGTCTATTCATCGGCATCGACTCAAGCTAGATGAAGTCTCGCTAAATTTCCTGCACAAGCAGTCAACTAGTCGAGTCCACTATGAACTACCGTCTCTCGGTCTGGGCGAAGCGAAGCCCAACTTACCATGAGAGAGAAACCAAACCAACTTTTTTTTTTACCAAAGCAGTTCCCCGAACCGAAAGGCGAAAATCGCATCGACGGAAATTGCGACAAGAGAGGGCGGCAAATCGAACCTGGGACACCGGCCGCGGAAGGATTCGCCATCTGCATCGTTGCCAAGCCAAACGGTGGGAGAATTGTCCGTGAGCGACGGAACCAGGAGCTCCTCGCGATGCGCTAGCGTCGACGCCGCGGCCGGCTCAGCTCCATGGATCTGCCTGCGGCCGGGCCTCGAGGAATTCCCGCGAATTGCGCGGCCGTGGACGGGGGGCGGTCGGATCCGGGTCACGCGGGGGCTGCTCTCGGGGAAGGGGGAGGGGATCGGGGCGGCGTGGGGAGGGGAGGGAGGAGGTGGCGTGTAGCGTGTGCGGTGAGGAGGAGGGAGGAGGAGGGTGAGGTGAGGTGAGGTGTGTGGGTTGGCTTGGGATTTGGCTGCTCGTGACTGAGTCGACTGGTCTGTTGGCTGGCTGGGTTTTGACAGCGAGCGGCGGTCGCGGTCGCGGTGGAAGGAGGAGGGAGGGGAGGGGGAGCTGCACGAGGCCGAGGAGGCAGAGGGGACGGGGAGACAGCCGGATCACGGGTGGATGGGCGAGCGGTACGGGTGCGGGTGGGTTGGGTTGGGTGGGTCGGCAGTGCGGATAGGATCTGCATTTGCATTTGCATTTGCATTTCCTCCCTGTTTTGCCCGTGTTTTCCTGTGGCCTTGGATGGATCTTGATGGCGACGGATCGGTGGCTGGCGCTGCTGCTGCTGCTGCTGCTGCTGCTGTAGACGGCTGTTGGGTTGGGTCAGCCGGCTCGCACGGCTTTCCCGTTACGGCACCCACGCCACACGAGAAACACGCCCTGTTGGAGGAGGCATGCCACGGCACGGATCGGATCCGAACCACAGTGGCAGCGGACCCGCCACTCTTACAGTAGTATCTGCATTCCTCCGCCCCGGCCGCGCGAATCTTTCGTGATGGGCGCAGCGTACTCCGCCGCGTCATGTCGTCACGCTCGCTCGCTCGCTCGCTGCCGGTGCCAGTGCCAGTGCCGCCCGCACGGCCCGGGGATCTTCTGCTCCATGGACACGAGGCCATCCCAGCTCCACGCCGACAGTTTCTCTCCATTCCTTTTTTTTTGGCTCGCCTGACCGGCTAAAATGCGGTGAGATCTCTCCGGCGCCCGGCGACGGCGTAGTAGCCGCTGCCTATAGCCCATTAGCATGTCCCTCACCGACCCGGCATGCAACCACACCCACCACGGAGCCAGTCATGTCGCGGCAACTAAAGCAGAGGCAGGCGGCCACCTTACGTACGCCTCCTTCTTTTCTGTACGTAGCCCCAAGCAAGCAAGCAAGCTGTCACAGCAAGGGCGGGCGCGCGTGCAGCCAGCCAGCCATGTGAATATGTGATGGCGCATGTGACACCAGCGAGCGACTGCAATTGCATTGCATTGCAAGGTCCAGCAACGCGGCTGGCTGGACCAGTGCAGCGCAGTGCTCGCTCGACTCCGTCCGTCCGTCCATCCATCCATCCATCCGCGGGAGCGGAGCAGCGGCGCCGTTGACGCGTGCACGCGATCGATGAGTGGAGTGGAGAATCCAAGAGAAATAATGAATGAATGGTTTCCTCTTTCTTTCATGTGTTTTGGTAATTCGATTCCACACTGGTGCTGGTAGTGTAGTCTGGTGTGCTGCCAAATTCAGTGCGGCACAGTGCCAAGTTGGTGGCGTGGACTGTTGCAACCAGCAGCTTCCCTTCCCTACGTTGGAAAATGAGGCGCGTCGTACGTGTTGACCTGGTAATTTCCCCGTGGAATGAGCTTTGCCCGTACTGAAAGATGGAAATATCAGTGGAGCTCGTGCAACTAATTCTGATATTTTCCGTCAGCGCATTTGGACGAGAAGGTGCGTGTGAAAAAACAAGTGACGCCAACAAGGGGAGAACAACCGAAGAAGAGACGACGACGGAGCCAAAGGGTAGTGGGCGTGTCGCTGTCCGTCGAATCCCACGCACGGTCTGCCTCTCGGTGTTTTGTGTACGTCTCGTCCCGTCGATTCTCATTGTTCTGGGATTTTGAATGAAAAAACGAAAAGCGAGAGCGACCTTTGGTTTGGTAGCTGCCTCTGCCGGACCATACATGGCAATGCCAATAGAGCATAAGGGGCCTGGAGTAGTTCCCGAAAACTCCGAATACATTCTTTTCTTCTCTAGCTTGGCTCTCCTCTCCTCTTCAGTGAGTTCATTTGACCGTTCGCCGGGCAATTTAAGACGGCATGATTGTGACTTATGGCCTGATCGGGCACGTTGATCGCGTGAGCGGACAAACCGACGATGTCAGGAATAAAACAGACCATGTCTCCTCGGAGAAACATGAACAATGATGATCTTGTTTTTTTTTTTGCGGGGTAATGATGATCTTGGTTGAGTGTAAACTTTTGGAATTTCATAGGATTTTCTTTTTTGAATCCTTGGAATTGTTTATTTGGAGCCAGTTTGGTTGTTAGGAATGTAATCCTTACAAAATTTTCCTTACGAATTCATTTGCACTTCATTCGAGGCCTCGAAGCAACAAAAAAATATCCACCCCAAAACAATCGACGGAATTTCTTTGGCTTCCCTGTGTTGTCAAACACTGTATAATCTGAATTCGTGTAGTTTTTTTAAATAATATGGTGTTCAAGAGCACAAGACACTAATTATGCTTCTTTTTCTTCTGTTACTACATTTTGAGAACTCTACGAATCGAAGAGGATATGAATCTTTGAACCTTCGATGATGATCGCAAGTGGATACATAGCCCACTGACTCTTTTCTTTAAAGGAAGAATGGTGGTCAAACATTAATTCTTATGTGGAGGCAGCTTTATGGACGAAAATGTCAACAACACGCGGTTCTCAAAATATTTATGTGTTGGAATAGCCCACTTAGTGAACACTATCTATAATGCTAACAAAAAAACATGATTGTGGGTGTTATATTGGGGTGCCGTTGAAGTTAGTTTTGGGAAAATGCTTATTTGTGACAAATGGACGACATGGCTCACTTGGTTCAAAGGGTAATGTTTGTCGCTTGCATTTGACCATTTTGTTTTTCCAATTGTCCTTCATGTTGTAAGGTTTTTTAAGTCAAATATATGTCTGCTGATATGGTAAACAATAAGCATCATCTTCCAAGGAACATTATTTAGAAAATTAGTGTCCACTATTTTTTTTCAAATGGTAGTGTCTTTGTAAATGGGCAGTGTTAACAAAAGATAAATTGGTTAACTGAAACTGGAATGAAGGCAATAAATGTTGCTATTGCAATGAGGAGGAAGCCATTCAACATATTTTTCTCTCATGTTGCTCAACTAGTCTCTTATGGAAGAATGTGTTCATGCTCTTCAACCTTTCACATCTTAAATATGATTGCAAATTGCTCGTCAGATGATAGTATAGAACTTAAGACTCAATACGTGACGAAGGGGTGTATGCTTTATGTTGGCTACATAGGCTTAACATAATATTTATTTTTAACAAAAAGAAGGTTTCCCATTTTCTATTGGTTATGCGCATGGCTACTCAGCTTGGAACGCCATTGGTATGGGTGTAACCACTTGGACATGATAACCCCATTTATGTTCGACCAATTTGCATGAAAATCTAGCAATAGGATTGGATGGTGCATAAGTGCAACAACCAATCTCTGTTTCTGATTATTCTGACCTTTGAGGTGTATTTTATATTTATTTTTGTTTGAATTGTACTTTACAATAAGAGGATTGCATCTATCAATTGATGCATAGGTCAGAGGTGCTCTCTCCTTTTCAATTTTGAAAAACATATAGAATTTTGCATGGATCCCCATCTTTGTTACTCTGTAGACATGCCCTGTGAGGTTAGCTACCATAATTTGCTCAACTAAAAATGTATAGCATGTATACGAGAGTAGATCATTTTTTCTTCCCGCGGTAAAAGAGAGTAGATCATAACTTCTTGTGTCACCTTATGACTAATGGTGGTGATATCTTGTCCGTAGAACTTAAGCTCACGGAGAAAAATGAAAAGAAAATGGTGTTGTAAATAGTGCTCTACACTTCTATTCACGATAGAAATGCAAATTTTCCCATCTATTTGACGAGTTGGGACGGAGTGTCTGCGTCTAAGTGATGGATAAATAGGGAAGAAGCGGAGAACGTCCTTGGAGATGGCCTTAGCGCTGAATCACCAAGGTCTTACACAATGCTATATGCTTTATAAAATAAACTAGGTTTTTAAGCACAAGTGCTTATCTCTATGGAAGGGGTGCCTAATTAGACATCTACCCTCTACAATTAAGCGTCGGTGCTAAAAAACCAATTTATTTTCTAAAGCACCTCTCTTAATCATCTTGCATTGTACAAGGCCTAATGGAGCCTCGGTCACAAACCAAGCTTAAATTTAATCGAGAAATTATTTTCCTTATCAAATTGTGATGTGAAGGAGGACTGGGCCTGGCTCACACTTTACATCGATGTTTCAGTCGGAGAACGTGAATCCTGGTCAGAAGTCAAGTTAGGCGAGAGCTAAACTAAACCAGGCCAATTTACAACTAACTATAGTATTTTAATCCTGCCTTCTCATGACTCGATGATCAAAGGCAGCACCGAGGATTAATTAATCTATGCTGCATTATTGCCTGACTAATCTATTCTAAGTGGACACCCTACTCCATCTGCGTGGTTGCTGGTGGGGAAGCTAGGGGAGCACGGCAGAGGAAAAGGGGGCAGAAAACGGACGGAAATTTAGTATTGCAGAGAGAGAGAGAGAGAGAGAGAGAGAGAGGGAGAGAGAGAGAGACCGAGCAAGCAACCCCTGCCTGCCGGCTCGACCATTGGCAGATTGTGCCGCAAGCGTCGTATCGTACCTCAAGGTGGCAACGGGGACGGGGATGACCGGGGATGACTCCACCATCCCCGCCCCGATCCCCACCAATCCCCATACCCGTGAGCCCCGTGAAGCTTCGCGGGGACAAAACGCCCCCCATCCCCGTCAATATCGGGTACCCGGTACCCGTCGGGTATCCATGGGGATCTCAAAACTGACTGGGATATGTGAGATTGGAGAGAGCATGGTTGTTGGGAGAGGTGGAAAAAAATAATTGTGTGAAATATCTAGGTATTAATCTATATATTGTGCATTTGTAGTACGCATGGCATAGTTTTTCGGGTATCCATGGAGTCCCCACGGGGGGAATTTTATCCCCATCCCCGCCCCGCGAGACTAACGGGTACCCACGAGACAATACCCATGGGGTGAATTTGTCCCCCATCCCCGCTCCATGATGGGTAAATCCCCGCGGGTACCCGTCCCCACGGGGAATATTGCCACCTTGAATCGTACCAATACCATGCTCCACTAATCAACAATGCTATGTTAGTTAATCCCTGCCGAGAACATAGACTATTCTACTGCCGGCTATCTCCTGGCAATGGCCAAGGGCCAAGATTCCGGTTTATTCCTCCTTGATTCTGTGTTTGTAGTATAATCAAAAGCTTTGGGATTAGTATAATCACAACTTGCGTGTTAGCGGTAGCGGGTTTCGGACTTCCGTTAGGTCTGCGAGGGTTTGTTTTGGGCTCTAGGATCCGATCTCTTTCCATGAGACTTTCAGAAGGTTTTCGGCCAGTTTTTTTTATAAATTGATCAATTCTCTCTCTTTTTTTAATGAAAAAGCAGAGCTTCTGGTGATTGATTGGGGAAAAAACTGAAGCTAGTACGCCCTTGCAAGGGGAAAATGGATTCAAAATCCTGGCGCGAATATAAAGTGTGATTTTTTCTGGTCTACTTATTGCAGGATATAGATCATTAAATTATGCCGTAACATCCACAACGCCGACAAAGCCAGGCGTAAACCACAACATTGCACTTAACACAAAGCTGCCAGTATAAAAACCCAGACCTGCTATATGTATAATTTGCCCAAAAGATAATAATACACCAGTGCTAATACTAGTATCAGCTACTAGTAGTAGTGCATCCAGAGACTACTTCGGTACTGGACTTCATTGTTTACTCCCTCTCTTTGTGGAACGTGACAAGGAGATCGAACTGCGCATCATATCTTCTTCAATGTTTTACTATTGTTTCCTGGACCCTTGTTGAATTAAGGGATCGAATAATTGGCTGGATGCTCGGTGATATCTATGCAAATCAAGAAAGGGAAAAGGTAAGAACTCAGAGGGTATACTATGGATAATGGTGCTTATGGGGCTGTTCTGAAGTCCTCCAACTTCACAAAACTTCCCAAATCCAGCTTCTTTTCCTAGCTTCTCGCTTCACGCAGCGATTTCCTTCCGTTCGGGAGTTAAATCAGCTTCTGGATCGCTATCTTGGGCTAGCATCGTTTGTTGGGCTGTCTATCACCATATTGGGCCGGCTGGAACAAGCCCAGGATGGCTGCGAGGGGAGACGTGCCTAGCGATAGTTGGCTCTCGTGCGGTGAATCGTTTTCTTTCGGGAGGCTGGATGAAACGTTATGTTTGGCGGTGGCAGTTTGGTGGTAATATGGGAGAACTCCAGATTCTTGTTTCTGTGAAGCTGGGCTGACCCCGCTCCAGATTTTTGCACTAGGATCGATCACAACTTCGTGAAGCTAGCTTCTTGCACCTATTTCGTTCGGCTCAGCTTCGCATGAGAAGTTTATGAAGCTTGGAGTGGGAGGACTTCAGAACGGGCCCATAGTATCTCCAACGCCAACCTTCAAACCGTTCGCATACGTCTGGACCGCGTGTTTTGCCATCCAACGTGGTCCTGCACCGGTCCGTCGAACGGTTCGGGCGTGCTTTTTTCGCAAACCGGAGACAAAGTGGGGGTGGGGTGCGGGCATCCAGACCGTTTCCACGTCCGCCTTTGGCAACCGTGGCCTACCCTTAACCCCTCCCTCGCCCCCGCGCGCTTCCCGCCCGAAACGACCAGTGCCTCATTAATACCCGGCAAGAGCGGACTCGATCTCTCACTGTTGCCGACTTTGAAGCGGTGCACCGGCCGAGAGAGCGCCGCCCCCGCCGCTTCCTGGTAGGTGTAGGCAACTGCTCCGCATTTAGACGACACCCCGTCGGTTCGTCGCCCTACATTAATGATATGCAGTTGCTAAGGAATCTACTCCGGCACCACCCGTTCGCCCGTCTGTCGTCCACCATTAACCACACCGCCGCGATCCATTGCCATTCATCCGCTATATAAACTCCAGCCCGACCATAACCGCAGCCATCCTCCTTGGGTTCCTTTCTCCTCACCGCACCACGCCCGACATGGCCTCCTCACGCTCCAAAGGCCTCTGGTACAACCTCTTGTCTGAGCAGAAGAGTAAGATGGCGTCTGTTGCGGCTGGCAGGCAGGCGGAGGTCGACGACGTCCCAATGTTGGACGCGAACAAGGACGAGCCGACGCCACCCCCTTCGTCGGTGCATGCTGGCATCACCATGGACGAGGCCCGTGCCCACTACATGAACATGCTGCGGGAGGAGTGGGTGGCCAAGTTCTGATAGGCATAGGTCGACTAGGCCTACAACCTTCATCTCCTCGACGAGCACCGCGTGCGGAGGAGATGCTCGCCGCCGACACCTCCATCATTGATACGTCTCCAACGTATCTATATTTTTTTCTTGTTCCATGTTGTTATATTATCATTCTTGGATGTTTTACAATCATTTTATAGCAACTTTGTATCATTTTTTGGGACTAACCTATTGACATAGTGCCAAGTGCCAGTTGCTATTTTTTTGCTTGTTTTTTTACTTCGTAGAATATCAGTACCAATCGGAGTCCAATCGCGACGAAACTTTTTGGAGAATTTTTTTTGGACCAGAAGAAGGCCAGTGGGCCAAAGAAGCAACCAGGAGGGAGCCCAGGCCACCCACAACCCACCAGGGCGCGCCCGGGGTGTTGTGGCCGCCTCGGGAACCTTCTCCACCGCCTCTGAGCTCTATAAATACCCAAATATTCCAGAAACCCTAGAGGAGTCGACGAAAAATACATCTAGCCGCCGCAAGTTCCAGAACCGCGAGATCCAAATCTAACACCATCACGGAGGGGTTCATCATCCTCATTGGTGCCTCTCCGATGATGCGTGAGTAGTCCACCATAGACCTACGAGTCCGTAGGCAGTAGCTAGATGGCTTTGTCTCTCTCTTTTGATTCCCAATACAATGGTCTTTTGGAGATCTATTTGATGTAATGACTTTTTGCGGTGTGTTTGTTAGGATCCGATGAATTTTGAGTTCATGATCAGTTTTTATCCATGAATATTATTTGAGTCTTCTTTGATCTCTTATATGCATCATTACTTATAGCCTCGTATTTCTTCTTTGAATCTTTGGTTTAGTTAGGCCAACTAGATCGATTTTTCTTGCCATGGGAAGAGGTGCTTTGTGATGGGTTCGATCTTGTGGTGTCCTCTCCAAGTGACTGAAGGGGCAGCGAGGCACGCATGTATCGTTGCTATTAAGGATAACAAGATGGGGTCTATTCCTACATGAATAGATCTTGTCTACATCATGTCACCGTTCTTATTGCATTACTCCGTTTTCCCATGAACTTAATACACTAGATGCATGCTGGATAGCGGTCGATGTGTGGAGTAATAGTAGTAGATGCAGAATCGTTTCGGTCTACTAATCTTGGACGTGATGCCTATATAATGATCATCGCCTTGGATATCGTCATGATTATTTGATCTTCTATCAATTGCCCAACAGTAATTTATTCACCCACCGTGTGCTATACTCATGAGAGAAGCCACTAGTGAAACTTACGGCCCCCGGGTCTACTTTTCCAACATATTGCTTTCCGATCTATCTTTTTGCCGCTTTTGTTTTCAGATCTATTATTCCAAAAAACCAAAAATATTTTGCTGCACTTTTTATTTGCCTCTTTTATTTTGTGTTCTTGCGAGATCTATCTATCCAATCTATCACAACCTAATCTATCTTTTTACCGTGAAGAGATTGACAACCTCTCTTTCGCGTCGGGTTGCAAGTATTTGTTCTTTGTGTGCAGGTGCTGTTTATATAGTGTTGCGCGATCCTCCTACTGCATCGATACCTTGGTTTCATAACTGAGGGAAATACTTACCGTCGATGTGCTGCATCATCCCTTCCTCTTTGGGGAAATACCGACGCAGTCTCAAGCCACGTCAAAGGAATTTCTGGCGCCGTTGCCGGGGAGGAAGCAATGTCTTCTACGTGCCAATCTCTGGCGCCGAGGAGACACCATCAACATCTATCAGGTTCCTAATCACAAATCTCATCTCCTTGCAATTGCATTATTTTCCATTTGCCTCTCGTTTTCCTCTCCCCCACTTCACCAAATTTGCCATTTTATTCGCCCTCTTTTTAGTTTGCCTTTTTTCGTCAGATCTCTTGTTTGCTTGCAATCTTGTTTGCTTAGTCATGATGCCTCGGTGAAAAAATCATGATGTTCCTTACCCCAGTATTTTGCTTGAAATTGAGAAAAGTACTAAGGATTATATGACTACACAATTTGAGCATAATAAGTATTTTACCGAGGAGCTTAAAGAACACTCTATCGTACTAGATGCCATAACGAAATAACTTGATGATATTAGTAGAGAAGTTTCTAATCTCCAATCTAAGTATGCTCATGCTGAAAACCTGCTTGGTAAAATTTCCGATGCACAAGCCACTTTAATAAATCAAATGGCCACTAAACCAATCTCTCTAGAGGATAAAAATGATGAAGATCTTAAAATGATTGGTGTTTTCTCTATTGATTCCTTGTTTAGTAATATTAAAATTGATGAAAAAAGGACTGAAGTAGAGTCAACTTTAGCTAGAAGGCGTCCCAATAATTTGGAGGGTGAAAATCTTGATGAAAATTTTGATGAAAGTGGGTTTGAAGAGGTCAAAACTTTAACTAGTGATATGCCCACTATTTTGGATTGCAAAGATTTTAATTATGATAGTTGCTCTTTGATTGAATGTATTTCTTTGCTGCAATCCATGTTAAATTCACCCCATGCTTATGAGCAAAATAAAGCTTTTACTAAACATATTGTTGATGCCATGATGAAATCTTTTGAAGAAAAGTTGGAGTTAGAGATTTCAATTCCTAGAAAATTACATGATGAGTGGGAACCTACCATTAAGGTCAAGATTAAAAATTATGAGTGCTTTGCTTTATGTGATTTTGGTGCTAGTGTTTCAACGATTCCAAAATCTCTATGTGATGTGCTTGGTCTTACCAATATTGAAGAATGTTCTCTTAATTTGCATTTGGCGGATTCTAATATCAAAAATCCTTTGGGAAGAATTAATGATGTTCTTATTCTTGCAAATAGGAACTACGTGCCCATAGATTTTATTGTTCTTGATATTGATTGCAATCCGTCTTGTCCCATTATACTTGGTAGATCGTTTTTACGTACTATAGGTGCCGTGATTGATATGAAAGAAGGCAATATTAAATTTCAGTTTCCACTAGAAAAGGGTATGGAACACTTCCCTAGAACAAGAATTAAGCCACCATATGAATCAATCATGAGATCGTCCTATGGAGCAAAAACCAAAGATGACAATACTTGAATCTATGCTTTATGCCTAGCTAGGGGCGTAAAACGATAACGCTTGTTGGGAGGCAACCCAATGAATAAATTTATTTTCATCTTTTTCTTTATGTTTTTGAGTGTTGACACAATTATCCCTCTGTTATGATTGTGTTTTATGTTTTATTTAGTGTTTGTGCCAAGTAAAGCCTTTAGGACGATTCATAAGATGAGTAGAAACAATGCTGAATCTGAAACAGAAACTTTGACTCCAGTGCGCGAATTTTCATTTTTTACTGGAGCGTGATAATGAGCTGAAATTTTAACACAGTATTGCTATACAAATTTTTTACGTTGTCCTAGTTTTTCATAATTTATAGAGTTACATAAGTATGGTTAGAGTACAGATTACTACAAACTGTCCTGTTTAAGACATATTCTGTTTTCGTTGCATTGTGTGCTTGTTTTGATGAATCTATGGTTTGTATTGAAGGGTATAAGCCATGGTAAAGTTAAAATACAGTAAGTATAATGCAATAATAAAATTTGAATGGGTTTGCAACAGTACTTAATGTGGTGATTTGCTTTATTATAATAACGGATCTCATGAAGGTTTTGTTGAGTTTTGTGTGATTGAAGTTTTCAAGTTTTGGGTGAGATCACGATAGATGAAGGAATAAGGAGTGAAAAGAGCCTAAGCTTGGGGATGCTACAGCACCCCCAAGATAATATCCAAGGAGAAACAAGCAACTAATCTTGGGGATGCCCCGAGTGGCATCCCATCTTTCTTCTAACGACCATCGGTATTTTACTTGCAGCTATATTTTTATTCGTCACATATCATGAGTTTTGCTTGGAGCGTCTTGTATCATTTGAGTCTTTGCTTGCTTTTCTTTTTAGTTTTTCACTAGTATCCTTGCTGGACACACCTATTTGAGAGAGCCAAAATTATGCTATGATTTGTTAGAATTGCTCTATATGCTTCACTTAAATGTTTTGAGCTATGGAATTGCTCTAGTGCTCCACTTATATCTTTTTGAGCACGGTGTGCTCGGAAATTTTGAAGAAATACTCTCATGCTTCACTTAGATTAATTTGAGAGTTAGTAACTTTTGAACAAATCCTCTCATGCTTCACTTATATTATTTTGAGAGACGAAACTTTTATGCTCATGTTCTTCACTTAATTTTATTTGAGCTTGTCAAACGCAATGGCAATATATGAAACTAGTCCCAAAGTGATAGATATTCAAGAGGGATATAATAAAAACTTTCATGAAGATAATTGGACAAATTAAACTTGATTCCTTGTAATAGTTTTGAGACATGACGATAGTGATATGTGAGTCATGTTGGTGAATAATTATGCTTTAGTAAGAATATTGGTGTTAAGGTTTGTGATTCCCTATGCAAGCACGAAAGTTAATAGTTATGCAATGAAATTACATCCTACTTATGGTGCATTATTCGGTGTTAGTTATGCTCAATGCCCGTTTATGTGAATTTTCGTTTCTTGGTTGGTTGCTTCTCAATCTATTTGCTAGCCTCCACTTGTACTAAGTAGAAATACTACTTGTGCATCCAAAATCCTTAAACCCAGTTTTGCCTTATGAGTCCACCATACCTACCTATATGCGGTATTTCCATGCCGTTCTAAGCAAATTTGTATGTGCCATCTCTATTTTTCAAAATAAATTTCCTTTTTGTGTGCTCGTACCGCTCATGAAACGGTAAGGGGTATCCAATATTTTTCCATGCTAGATGTGTTATTCTCAAGATGAGTGTTTATTCACTTGTCATTGCACGAGAGTACGGCGGTAATAGGGATGCCCAATCCCAAAATGAAAAAGAAATTTACTTTATGTTATCAAATAATAAATTCCTTGGAAAGTGTTGGTATGGAAGGCAACCGTGGATATGACTAGCCATGGATTGTGAAAGTATGGTGGAAAAAGGAATAAACTTTACTTTATGTTTGGGAACCACCTATGATATATCTAGCATGGAAAGTATTGAGAACTACTTTGTCGTTTTCGTTGACAAGAAAGGCATGCCACTCAAAATATTTTTCTCTCCCAATTTAAACTTTGAGCTCTGGCACCTCTACAAATCCCCACTTCCCTCTACGAAGGGACTATCTATTTACTTTATGCAATTTTTATTTTCAATTTGAGTCTCCATCTTCTCTTATAAAGCACCAACTAGGGGGCACTATGATCATACTTGTGCATTGGGTGTAATTAATATTTGAGTGTGTTTCATGAATGGATCAATGATTGAGCATGATGGGCTAGGGATAACTTTCTTTAGTGTTGATATTTTGAAAGACATGGTTGCTTGTTGGCATGCTTGAGTATTAAAGTCTTTATGTCAAAACTAGACTATTGCTTTGAACCATCTAAAATTCCAAATGTCCATGCTACAAAAGAAAAGAGTATGTGATGAACATGTTAGGCAACATTCCACATCAAAAATTCTATTTTTACCATTTATCTACTCGAGGACGAGTAGGAATTAAGCCTGGGGATGCTGATACGTCTCCAACGTATCTATAATTTTTGCTTGTTCCATGTTGTTATATTATCATTCGTGGATGTTTTACAATCATTTTATAGCAACTTTATATCATTTTTTGGGACTAACCTATTGACATAGTGCCAAGTGCGAGTTGCTGTTTTTTTGCTTGTTCTTAACTTCGTAGAATATCAGTACCAAACGGAGTCCAATCACGGCGAAACTTTTTGGAGATTTTTTTTGGACTAGAAGAACGCCAGTGGGCCAAAGAAGCAACCAGGAGGGAGCCCACGCCGCTTACAACCCACCAGGGCGCACCAGGGGCCCCGGGCGCGCCCTGATGGGTTGTGGCCGCCTCGAGAACCTTCTCCACCGCCTCTGAGCTCTATAAATACCCAAATATTCCAGAAACCCTAGAGGAGTCGACGAAAAATACATCCAGTCGCCGCAAGTTCCAGAACCGCAAGATCCAAATCTCACACCATCACGGAGGGGTTCATCATCCTCATTGGTGCCTCTCTGATGATGCGTGAGTAGTCCACCATAGACCTATGGGTCTGTAGGCAGTAGCTAGATGACTTTCTCTCTCTCTCTCTCTCTCTCTCTCTCTCTCTCTCTTTTGATTCCCAATACAATGGTCTCTTGGAGATCTATTTTATGCAATGACTTTTTGCGGTGTGTTTGTTGGGATCCGATGAATTTTGAGTTCATGATCAGTTTCTATCCATGAATATTATTTGAGTCTTCTTTGATCTCTTATATGCATCATTACTTATAGCCTCGTATTTCTTCTTCGAATCTTAGATTTTGTTAGGCCAACTAGATCGATTTTTCTTGCCATGGGAAGAGGTGCTTTGTGATGGGTTCGATCTTGCGGTGTCCTCTCCCAGTGACAGAAGGGGCAGCGAGGCACGCATGTATCGTTGCTATTAAGGATAACAAGATGGGGTCTATTCCTACATGAATAGATCTTGTCTACATCATGTCACCGTTCTTATTGCATTACTCCGTTTTTCCATGAACTTAATACACTAGATGCATGCTGGATAGCGGTCGATGTGTGGAGTAATAGTAGTAGATGCAGAATCGTTTCGGTCTACTAATCTTGGACGTGATGCCTATATAATGATCATCGCCTTGAATATCATCATGATTATTTGATCTTCTATCAATTGCCCAACAGTAATTTGTTCACCCACCGTGTGCTATACTCATGAGAGAAGCCACTAGTGAAACCTACGGCCCCCGGGTCTACTTTTCCAACATATTGCTTTCCGATCTAACTTTTTGCCGCTTTTGTTTTCAGATCTATTATTCCAAAAAACCAAAAATACTTTGCTGCACTTTTTATTTGCCTCTTTTATTTTGTGTTCTTGCGAGATCTATCTATCCAATCTATCACAACCTAATCTATCTTTTTACCGTGGAGAGATTGACAACCTCTCTTTCGCGTTGGGTTGCAAGTATTTGTTCTTTGTGTGCAGGTGATGTTTACATAGTGTTGCGTGATCCTCCTACTGGTTCGATACCTTGGTTTCATAACTGAGGGAAATACTTACCGTCGCTGTGCTGCTTCATCCCTTCCTCTTTGGGGAAATACCGACGCAGTCTCAAGCCACGTCAATCATCCCTGGCATGGCCGTGCCGGAGCAGGATCCATTGCTCGAGTCCTACCGCTCCACCCGCGAGATCCGTTGCGACCGTTGGCGGTACCGCCAATGTCAGGTAAAGTTAGAAGCCGCGTACATGGAGATGGACGAGGCGGCGGATGAGGTCTTTGGCAAGAGCGACGATGAGGAGGGCAACGCCAGCTCCGTCCCGACCGCGCCTCGTGTTGGGAAACGGAGTAGAAAACAAAAAAAAATCGACCTACGATCAACCAGTAGCACTATGAATGTTCAATAATGTTTGGGATCGGATCGTTACTAACTTTGAGTTGCAGCGGAAGGAGACGAGTTGGTGTAGATCGTTGATGAAGCCTCGAGCCGTAGATGAACGATCCCACGGGCCGCCCATGAACGATCCCTCGAACGGAAGACCGAAAGCACAACCTCTCTACTTGGTTGCAAGCATACGATCTTCACGATCTGACAACGCTTTGCCATCCAGAGCTAATCGTCGCTGAAGAATTAGAGGGAGGAGATTAGAACCACATTGTGCTTCTAATTATGAGGATTAGAGGATCTAGGTCAAGCTCTAATTGATCAACTAGGATCAACTAGAACTAGAACTGGAAGACTAGAGGAGGCTTCAAAAACTTGTGTCCAAGGGGCTAGCCCTGCCCCTCTATTTATATGTTGAGCCCTCGGGTCACAACTTGGGGAGGGGTCCTCCCCAAAGTTAGTTTGGAATGCAAGGAAGAGTCCTTCTCGGATTCCAACATGAAACGCCAAGGTTCCTAGCGTTTCCCGAAACGCCACGAACCTCCGCGTCTGGCCCAGGTTCAGACGCGAGGGACCCTAGTGTCTGGTCCCTGTCCTCCGCAAAAACTCCTTTTGCACCGACCTAATGCCTTGTGGACCTTACCCCTTGACCCAACCAATGTATCATCGCATCGGGGACCCTTTAGATTTATTCGGAAGGTTCTGTAACCTTCTGGACATCACCAAAAGTTCCTAGGACCTTCCCAAAACTATTTCAAGAATATTTTCTCATAACTCTCATTCCACTAACACTCAACAGATCGTGATTCCCTTAAGCTTGTGACCCTGTAGGTTCGGTAACTCATAGACATGAACGAAACCCCTTCGTTAAATGACCGATAGCGGAACTGTGGACATCCATATCGATCCTATGAGTACACAAATGATATTATAGTGAACCTTTGGTTACCATGTGACATTCCCTTTGCTTCGTGATACTTTACAAAACCCGAGAAGCATCGATATCCTCTTGAGTCATTCACATGCTTATTATACCGTTATTCTCGTTACCGGTTTTGTTCTTCTTTCTCGTTGATGTCTTCCAGCATCCCCGTGACATAGTCACCTGTGTCTGGGCAGACGATGATGGATGCCATCACACAGGGAGGGCCCTAATAATATCTCTCCATCGTCGAAGGAGCAAATCCCACTCTCGAGCTATCTAGTCCCTTGTCAAACTTTCTGATGAACCTGTAAGTTGTCATTATGATCATCTAGTTACAGATGACGTTTGAGCAACCCCAAAGATCATCCTACGGTAAGAAGTGACTATGATACTCTCATGGTCTAAAGAACATAAAACACACGTTAACAATCTGTGTTATAAAAATTGATTGCAGAAGATATTATCTCAAAGTATAACAAACAAGTTTGAGTCGATTCAATATGACCGTTCTTCTAATGTCATACTCCCAATGTTGTCTTAGGATCATAACTACACTTAACGATATCCTAAGATCTGGAAAACGCGATCACTGGCAACACTTGAGCCAGTCTTAGAGGCGGGACTAGGAATCTTATTTTACCGTTTATCACTCCACACATGCATATGAGTTTTCCACTGAATCGCGTATTCCAGGATCATAGCAGTTATAGCATAGAATATAAACTCTTAATTATGAATATATAAATATAATAATACAACATTATTGCCTCTAGGGAATATTTCCAACAGTCTCCCACTTGCACTAGAGTCAATAATCTAGTTAGCACATTTTACTTTCACACCAATGGCAATCCGATGTGAGTCCATGCTTTGCTTGTGATATAGACTTCATCGTATCAAATATAACAACTTCATATCCATGTGTATCATTTGCATTTCAATGCATCTACCATGCTTTCACAAGAATTCATAATTTTGTGAAACTGGCCTTGTATATATTGAATCACTGATAGAACCTTTGATTCCTTAGACTTAGCTATGGAACCACTATCAAGAACAATGTTCCATTGGCACAATCACCTGAAAATCATACCAAGTTCATAAATGAACTATTGATGCATTATCCTCCATTGTTACTTCTAAAGTGATATTACACTCAGCCTTATGTTATACTCCCTCTGTTCTTAAATATAAGACCTTTTAGAGATTCCACTATAGACTACATACGGAGCAAAATGAATGAATCTACACTCTAAAATATGTCTATATACATCTGTATGTAGTCCATAGCAGAATCTCTAAAAGGTCTTATATTTAGGAACGGAGGGAGTAGAATTCACCACAGTAACTCTCTTGGACCAATTCCAACTTACTATGCTACCATAAATCATGTAATTGAAATCGAAAATCGCTTGGAGCATTGATGAAGATTTCATCGATGTACTATCGAGCATGTATTAATGTAATCCCTTACACAATCTCTTCATTTTTTCCGTATGCAAGAAATATGTCGTCGGTAATTAACGACATTTTTACCGTTGTCCTATGATCAACAATTTGACCATTGTGGTAACATTACTCACAACTTACTTGGAGTACTGGACATATCTGGTTATTTACGTACCATGGAATATTAACACAAGTGTGATGTATTTCACTCATCTGTATTTCAGGATACCGATTCTTGCTTAAATCTCCTTCCATGTGACTTCGATAAGAAACTCTTCTTGGCGTTTTGATACTAAACCGCTTTAGTATTTTGTCAATATGTATTTTGGCTAAGCTTGATTTATACACTAATATCTCCATAGATTATTATGCCTAATAACAGGACTATGTTTCTTAGGTAGTTTAATGAAAAACTAATTCAATAAAGTATTAATCCATGTCAAGAAATTTATATAATTTCTAATCAATGATGTGCCATGAACACATAGTGTTTAAAAATATTATCATGCTCCCACTTACTTTGTTGAAAATACAAGCATCTTTGCTTTCCTCAATGAAACAAATTTATTTGACCATTTCATCAGCACAAAGATTCTAACTCCATTATGCTTGCTTCTGTCCATTATAGGGACTCTTGAAGTTTGCACACTTCCAAGCATCCTTTGGATTGACAAAATTACCTTGGGTCGTATCGAATATACAACCTTGGTTCAATTTCCATCTCACGGGAATAATTTTTACATCCATCTATTATATCTCATAATTTAAATATGTAGTAATTGTTAGTTTAACCTGAACTGACTTTTAAGTATTGCTATGATGAGACAATCTCATTATAGTCAGTTCACTGATCTTGTTATAAACTATTTGCAACAAGTCAAGCTTTATAAAACCTTTATCTTCGTCAGTTTATACATCCATTACTATACATTAGACTACAAATCTTCTGGAGGGTTCATCAAGTTCTAAACTTGATTCAGGTATATGGATACTATCTCAGATTACTTTGGCATATCGCCATTTGCGGAGTCAGGGCCCATCAACACTTCTCTTTGTATAATAGGTTCATTTTTTATTTCAACAATGTTTCGCCTGCACACCACGAAGGTTTGCATGAATTTTTTTCAACCTATATAGTCCAGCTGCAAGTTTGACCTAAGTGTTTATATCTCATGTAGAGGCTTCGTATCAGTCGATGTAGGAAATTTTAGAACCACTACTAGCGTTTCTTTTCTTTGACTTGATTACGAAGATTCTGCAATCTTGTCAAGTTGCACTGTCCTCCCACTCACTCTTTTGCAGAAAACATTTTCTTCAAAAATTCCGCACTCTGTGGCAAAACGATTTGCCTCGGCGTAGTGATAGAGGAATACCCAACCATTTGGGATAACCAACAAAGTAGCACTTATCATTTCATATCTTATATGGTGTTATTCCAACTATTTTAATGGCTCTCTTTTTAGTGTAAAAAGCATAGTCTCTAAAGCATCAGATTAAAAGGTATACTGGCAAATTTAATTAGTGTCATCTTTGATCGCACTAAGTCATACATAACTTGATTACATCTACTTAAAAACACTCTACTCTTAGTAGCGTTCTGGGAGCTGCAAGCTATAAAATTATTTTCATAGCTCATGAGACATTCGCTAAACTTGTAACTCAAATTTTCTTTCTGCAATCAATTTGAAGAAATATAACTCTCTTGTTACTATAATTCCTACTTCATTCTGAAAACCTTTTGAAACATTTCAAAGGATCCAGTTTTATGTCTCAATAAGTAAATATAAATATCTACTTTAGTCATCCTTGAGGAGAGATAAATCCACTGCTTGCAACAACACTTATTGGAATACACACATCAACATGTATGTTTCCAATTGTTCAGTTGCTCGTTCTTTATGGCTTGTGAACGGTATTTTATTTGACTTTACTATTTGGAAGAAAGCTGCAGGTGTCAGATGATTTAAAATCAGATGACTTCAAAATCCATCACTATGGAGTTTCTCCATGCGGGTTTCTCTAAAGTGACTAAATTCGGTGCCACACATATGTTGTGTTCTTTTAGTCTTGTGACATTTAGCGTAAGTTTTATGGATGGTTAATTTTATTATCAATATTCATAATATAAATCCTATTAATAATAAGTGTATGGTCTTTTGTTCATAACATCGAACAACTATTGTTCTCTCACAAATCAGCATCTATTGTTCTCTCGTGGACTAGAGTGTAATGGACTAGAGTGTACAAAAACTCTAAAATAATTCATTTTAGAGTTTTTGTACACTCTAGCCCATTTCACAGAATAAGCATGCAATTTTAAGAGTGGCGTGAGCCCCGAACTTCCCTAGGCATGTAGGTCTTATTACATCCTTCAGATTTGTTCTTTCCCTTTTAAGTTCTCACCATCAACTCATGGTTTTCTTTTGGGTCCTACGCATTTTAGTCTTAAACATAGTTGAACATTTTACTAGAACTCGCAAACAAAATACTTCTTTACATATCACATATCTTTCAGTCTTTGTTTGTTTCTGAAAACAATTTTCAGTTCGAAGAATATCACATAACTATTCCAAACATTTTGAAGTTCGGGTTTCTTGGAAGCAAGCAAACCTTAATGTAATTCTAGCCTTTTGGATCGAAGGACACGAGTCTTGTCATCCGTAGTATTAGCAAGAGAGTATTGTAAGCATGCAATAGAAATAATCTTTATCGGCACTTTTAGAGGACGATCGCCTTATTACGTTTACCAATCGTAAAGATTCAACCAGATAATAAAAATAGCCAATCAATTTCAAAAACAAAAGTGGAACTGTGAGCCATTATTGTACAACTATAATGCAAACTACACATAGACATTGTTCATAATTAATTGCACTAGTGATTAAACTTAATTAATACATAATTGTGCTCCCACTCAAATCAATATCTCTCACAATTGATTTTAAGTGATTCAAGATCGTGATCATATTCACAGTCATTGATGTGGACATCACTAATGACATGAACTCAACCGATAGGCAATCTTTTCCCGATCATATCTCCATATGACTCTTGTTCATCTTTCGATGCTTCGTGCTCCGAGCTCAGAACGATTCTGCTAGAACTTCAAGACAACCGAGTGCTATCTTCTTGCTCAGTCTGACTTTGCCCGCCTTTTACCCCACGATCCGTTTGTAATCATGTGGACATGACGCACTCCTGAAAGCTACGTGGTATAGACAGTTGCAACACTGGGAATGGCACCTTTTAACTTGATATTTTTAGTGAGAGATCACCCTAATAATTTACTACTGCGTAATCAACGGGTGCAAATAACAAAGGGACAAACATCTCAGGCAATTCATAATAGCATGATATGGTATAGCCCTGGGCACCGGGAATCCTTCATGACCATCTTCAATTGAAGCATAATGACGACCAGTATTTCGTTGTCGTGGAAATTGTTGGTGTCAAAACCGACAGACCCCGGGTAGGGGGACTGAGCTGTGAGATCGGATCGATGGGTAACAGGAGACAAGGAACACATGGTGTTTACCCAGGTTCAGGATCTCTCGATGGAGATAAAACCCTACGTCCTGCTCTTGTTGTATTATGGGTGTAGCAAAGTATAGATCGTATGTTGTGGTCCAAACCCTATGGGTGATGATGAATGTGTATGGTTATCCTCTACGGGCTGAACCCTTCGGCTTATATAGCCACCAGGGGTATCTAGGGTTACATGAATGTCGGTTACCATCTAGAGATTACATGCCGAACAGATCATTCCTTCTTGGAGTACACGCCAGGTCTTTGGTGGAGTCTGATGTGCTCACGCCATGTCGTGAGGGCCTCCGAAGTCCTTCCTCCTTGACGGGCCTCCAGTCTAGCCCATGGACTAGACCAGCTTAGTTGCCCCCCCCCACAGTCCAGGTGTCGGTGTAAAAACCGGCAGACCTCGGGGTAGGGGGCCCCGGGCTATGGACCTCGGACGGATGGTAACAAGAATAGGGGAGACTATGTTTACCCAGGTTTGGGCCCACTTGATGGAGGTAAAACCCTACATCCTGCTCTTGTTTATATCAATGGAGTAGTCGAAAGTACATAGTTGATCTACCTCGAGATCGTGAGACGTGTTCTAACCCTAGGGCTTGGTGAGTTGTGTTGCGTTGAGGTCATGATCCTCTATCGACTAGCCTGGCCTCGACTTATATAATGCACCAAAGGCCTAGGATAAGAAGAGTCCTAGTCAACTACGTCGGTGGAGAGGAGTCCTTGTCTTGATCACCAAGTCTTGTGGAATCTTCCTCGTATATGTCATGGGCTGCCCGAAGTGGCCCATTAGTGAACCGCCATGGGGGTCCTCAGCCCGACCAACTGGTCGGGAGACAACGTGGTGAGTACCCCCTAGTCAAGGACACCGTCACTAGCCCCCTGAACCGTTCTTCAAGTTGGGGACGCTTCTCGATTCTTCCAAACAGTTCTTCGTCTTCGGTCGTCGGTCTTGACAACTGGTTCAACAAATCTTCCCATCACTGATATTGAGGATCGTCGAGGTGTATCCGAAGAGTTCATACGTCAGGCATCCAAGGAGCCCCTTTAAGTTCTCGACTTTTATAAATGCCTTCTTGTTTTTACGCCACACCTCGGGTTTGAAGTGTTTCCCATGTGGCGGTGTCATCTTGCATCTGAGCTCCAAAGCCGGGCTGCATTCGAGGTGTCATAGATTACATCGGTTTAGAAAAAGTTTGAAGGAGTTCAACCGAGTTTAATGATGGGAACGACCTCTATGGTTGATAACCCACAAGTATAGGGGATCAATCGTAGTCCTTTCGATAAGTAAGAGTGTCGAACCCAACGAGGAGCAGAAGGAAATGACAAGCGGTTTTCAGCAAGGTAATTTCTGCAAGCACTGAAATTGTAGGTAACAGATAGTTTGATAGCAAGATAATTGGTAACAAGCAAGTAACGGTAACGCTAAATAAGGTGCAGCAAGGTAGCCCAATCCTTTTGAGGCAAAGGACAGGCCAGAACAATCTCTAGTAATAGGCAAAGTGTTCTTCAGGGTACACGGGAATTTCGTCTAGTCACTTTTATCATGTTGGTTTGATTTATGTTCGCTACTTTGATAATTTGATATGTGGGTGGACCGGTGCTTGGGTGCTATTCTTACTTGAACAACCTCCCACTTATGATTAACCCCCTCGCAAGCATCCGCAACTACGAGAAAAGTATTAAGATAAAATCTAACCATAGCATTAAACGTTTGGATCCAAATCAGCCCCTTACGAAGTAGCGCATAAACTAGGGTTTAAGCTTCTGTCACTCTAGCAACCCATCATCTAATAACTACTCCACAATGCATTCCCTTAGGCCCATGAATGGTGAAGTGTCATTTAGTCGACGTTCACATGACACCACTAAGGGAATCACAACATACATATCATCAAAATATCGAACACATATCAAATTCACATGATTACTTGCAACATGACTTCTCCCGTGACCTCAAGAACAAAGGTAACTACTCACAAATAATAATCATGCTCAAGATCAGAGGGGTATTAAATAGCATAATGGATCTAAACATATAATCTTCCACCAAATAAACCATATAGTAATCAACTACGCAAGGTAATCAACACTACTAGTCACCCACAGGTACCAATCTGAGGTTCCGGTACAAAGATTGAACACAAGAGATGAACTAGGGTTTGAGAGGAGATGGTGCTGTTGAAGATGTTGATGAAGATTGGCCTCCCAAAGATGAGAGGGGTGTTGGTGATGACGATAGCTTCAATTCCCCCCTCTGGGAGGGAAGTTCCCCCGGCGGAATCGCTCCGTCGGAGGGCAAAAGTGTTCCTGTCCAAGTTCCGCCTCGAGGCGGTGGCGCTTCGTCCCGAAAGTCCTCCTCTGATTTTTTCTAGGTCAAGTGTGACCATATACCCGAAGATGGGCACTGGAGGTGGGCCAAGGTGGACACAATCCATCAGGGCGCGCCCAGGGGGGCCTGGCGCGCCCTGGTGGGTTGTGCCCACCTGGCAGGCCCCCTTCGGTAGTTTTCTGCTCCAGTATTTTTTATTAAATACAAAAATAATCCCCGTAAAATTTCAGCTTCATTGGAGTTGTGCAGAATAGGTATCTCTGATGTGCTTTTCTTAGGTCCAGAATTCGAGCTGCCGGTATTTTCCCTCTTTGTGTAAACCTTGCATATTATGAGAGAAAAGGCATTAGAATCACTCCCCAAAGCATTATTATTCAACAAAACAAAGTAAATAACAGTAGGAATTTTTTTTTTGATCAAAAGGGGCTTCCCCCACTCCATTTTATTGAATAAAACGGAGCACAGAGTTCTCCAGTGGCATATGAAAGCTAACCAGTCTTAAAATAGGATTCACACAAACTCCAGCCAAGACGAAGACATAAACTAGATCCTATTACAACCCAGCGAAAACTGAAAGCAGGACATCCTCATCCAGCGTGCGCCCTCATGAAGCTGCCTTTGGATCCAGTAACATCTTCACCTTGGCGTATCATCTCCAGGCGATGCGAAGCAGTTCTCCTCTTCGATGGTCCAGGAGCCGGAGACAACGCCGTTGTAGGATAGATTGGTCCCCTTTGCATAGAATCTTCCATTGGTGGATGTATGAGCTGATCATTCCCAGGATAACCTGAGTACTTCTCCATGGAACGCCCTGAAAACATATTTTGTTACGCATAGTCCAAATGCTCCAAATGGCAGCAACACATGCAATATTTATCACACTTTTCTTATTGTTGACATTCCACAGAGTAGAAAAAATATTCATACAGGTTGGTTGAATAAAACCAAAAATCTCCGCAATATCATGCCAAATGGCTCTGGCAACAACACAATCAAAAAGAAGGTGTTGCACAGATTCCTTATCACTACAGAATAAGCATGTTTCATCTTCCACATGTTGTCTTTTTCCCAGATTGTCCCTAGTCAGGATCTTATTATGATAGGCCAACCAAATAAACACCAAATATCTGTTAGGGACATTGATTTTCCAAAACTTTTTCCAAATGGGAGTATAAACCCCTCCCCAATTCATAGTGTTGTAAAAGGACCTCACGGAGTATATACCATTATGTTCTAGCATCCGAACAGGTTTATCATCCTCATCATTTGGTATATAGTCAGTAATAGCCAGCAAAAGCTCACGCCACACACCCATAAGCCTCTCTTCCACGCATCTGTTAAAATTAAGTCTAAGCTCTACACCATCCCATACCTGGGCAACAAAAACATTTTTTTGCTGACAAATGTCAAAATTATCCCAAAATTGAGTTTTTAGGGTGGTTCCCCCCACCCAAATATCGTGCCAGAAACTGATGTGGCTACCATTGCCTAAGATCCATCTATAGTAAGGGCGGGCCCCAGCGAAAGCCCAAGTAACCCCTTTCCAGAAAGGCGAACCCACGCCTTCTTTAGCCCATAGGACATTAGGCCTTGAAGTGTTATATTTGTGGTTAATCAAGGTCACCCACGTTTTCTCTGCCCCCTGCATATACCTTTTGGACCAAGTAGCCAGCAGGGCCATATTAAACTCCCTTAGGTTAGTTACCCCCAGTCCGCCAAAGGCCTTTTTCTGGGAAACTAAACCCCAGTTGGCCAGATGATATTTGTGGTTGTCACCCATATTACCCCAGAAGAAATGAGACATTTGGGAAGTAATGGCTTTAATTGCCCATTTCGGAAACTTAATCACAGACATTAAATACATAGGAATGCTTGCAATGCAAGTCTGTAGTTAAATTAATTTGGCCTCATAGCTAAGTAATCTGCCTCTCCATCCACAAATTCTCTTAATAATTTTGTCAATGATAGGTTGGAGATCCTCCCTCCTTAGTTTTAGAATATGAAGTGGTACTCCCAAATATTACAAGGGGAAACCCCCAATTTTGTAGCAGAAAATTTGGGAGAGAGTCTTAATCTCTTCTTCTCCCAAATTAATCGCATCCAATTCACATTTATCATAATTGATCCTCATACCAGAAAAATTATCAAAACAAGCTAATAGCCATTTCAGGTTTTTCGCATATTCTGGATTTGGGTCTAGGAATAGGATCGTGTCATCCGCGTATTCTAAACTAATTAAGCTATTAGGGATCACCTCCGGAAGGATCCCAGTAATAATTTTCTCCCTTGTTGCTTTGGCTAGCATTCGTGAAAATACATCCGCCACCAAATTGAACAACATAGGAGACGATGGATCACCCTGTTTAAGACCCTTGCCACCCACAAAATATGGGCCTACATTGTCATTACTTTTTACAGCAAAGGAGCTTTGTTTCAAAATGGAAAAAATCCATTTGATCCATTTACTCCCAAAACCTCTAGAAGTCAGCATCTCTAATAGGAAATCCCAATTAACCCTGTCGTAAGCCTTTTCATAATCTAGTTTGAGGACAACCCCAGGTTTCCCAGACTTATGAACTGCGTGTATTGCTTCATGAGCCGTGACAACACTCTCTAATATGAACCGTCCACGAACAAAAGCAGTTTGACAAGGCGAAAGTAAACGATGACCAAGCGGAGAAACTCTGTTGGTCATTGCCTTACTGAAAATCTTGATCGAGACATTACTCAAGCAAATCGGTCTAAATTTTTTCATGTGCCTAGCATCTGGTTCTTTAGGAATTAGGGTGACAATAGAATAGTTTAGTCATTGTAAGTCTAGAGTCCCATTTTCAAAATCTTTAACCAGGGCCATAAAGTCCTGTTTAATCAGGTCCCAGAACTTCTGATAGAAGAGGAAGGATAGCCCATCGGGCCCAGGGGCACCACATGCATAGGATCCCATAATAGCATCCTTGATTTCCTCCTCTGAAAAGGGTTTTTCTAGTTCATTATTCTCCTCATGTGTGACTTTCTCTTCATCTGACCAAAAATGATCATCAAGGTGTATGTTGGGTTTGTCTTCATGGCCAAACAGATTTTTATAAAAATCTGTAGCCACCCCCAACATTTCATTAGTAGAATGGACAGGACCATTTGGACCTTCGAGCACCGAAAGAAAATTCTTCCTCCTGCGCTAGTTAGCTACAACATGAAAATATGAGGTGTTCCTGTCCCCTTCTAAAATCTTTCTATCTCTAGACTTTGCCACATGGCAGTTTCCTCTTTCCTCCAAATATCATCTAACTCTGCCCTAATCTTTTTCATTCGGAGGATATCCTCATTTGACACTCTGTTTTGCTCAGAGAACACATCTAGTATATCAAATTCTTGTAACAGATCTTTTTTCTTCTTCTTCATAGCAGCTTCTATATTAATACTCCACCCTTTTATTTTCTTCCTTAAAAGCTTGGTTTTGAATTGCCAAGTATCTATTGCTGTACTGCAAGGAGAAGGGGTGGACCAAGTTCTCTCAACCAAAGCCGAGAAGTCTGGTTGACTCAGCCACCATTTTTCAAACCTAAAAGGTTTGTCTATAACATTACTTCTATTGCCAGTATCCAGAAGTAGGGGGGCATGGTCACTCCCCACTCTGGGTAATGCACATAGGGTAGTGAGTGGGAAATGGCTATCCCAGTCAGTAGAAGAGAAAACTCTATCAATCACTGCAAAGATAGGATTATCTTGATTGTTACTCCAGGTAAAAACCCTATTTGCAATTTTAGTCTCCATGAGTCCCCATTTATTGATCCAGACATTAAAAAGGAAAGTCCAAGAGGTATTAACCACCCCAGATGACTTGTCTTTGGCCTCTCTCGCTAGGTTGAAGTCACCCCCAAGCAAAACTTGGTGGGGGGGGACCTTCCATCACCTCATGAAGCTCAGCTAACAAAACAACCTTATCAACAGCATAAGCTGTGCCATAAACAACAACCAGGTGCCAAACTAACTGGTCATTCTTATTTTTTAAAGTGATAACTAAACAGTATTTTTTACTAATGACACCAATAGTGTCCATAATGTTGCTATTAATCCCAACCAGGATACCACCTGCAGTCCCAATAGCAGGTAGGCAGTGCCAAGCATAGGGAATAGAACTAGCAATAGAACCGAGGAAAGAATCCTCAAACTTCTCTTTTTTTGTCTCTTGAAAGCCAACAGAATCTGGTTTATTTTTGCTAATGATATCAGACAGGCACTGTAGTTCCCCTTTTTGGCTCACACCTCTAATATTCCAGAAGAGACCTATCATGATATTTTGAAAGGGTGTGATAGGCTACACAGCCCAGCTTTCTGAACAGCACCAGAGTTCCCACATGAACCAGTAGTGCCCCCTGGCATGTGTGAAACCGTGCTGTTTGATTTTTCTGGAGTACAAACTCCCTCTAAATTAGAAAAGTCTACATCTAGATCTTTAGGAAGTGCTACTTCAGGATTCTGACTAGCAAAAACTAGACATTTTTCAGTTTCACATTTGATGATATTATTAACAATACTATTCTTTTCTTCTTCACTATGTCCAATTCTCAAGTTCATAGCAGAATCATAATTTTCCAAAGTATTACAAGACTCAGAGGTAAAGGACTTACTTTTGAAAGTAGGAGGAATTTCCAGGTTCATCTTCATCTTGTAAGCAGCAGCCTTCTCAATGACATTTTGCCTTTTCTGCATCCTGGTGCTAGGCCTTTGAGATATCACAGGTCCCCACTGAGTGTGAGTATTCTTTTTGTTGATATCAGACACTTCAGGGGCATGGGTCATTGAACTATTGCATTTGTTAAGAGCCAGCATCTTCAAACCATGAGCCACATGTACAACAAAAGTAGTCATCTCCACATCAGAGGTCCCATTTCCATCCTCATCCTTAGAATTAGAACTTGCTCCATCAAGGTCAAGTAGCAGATCAGAGCAGTAGATCTTTTGGGCAGAGGCTGGGGATTTCATGTTATTGGTATATGCTTTAGTCCCAGAGCCCACCTCATTGTGAATAGTGTCACAAGACAGAGTTTCCATAGCCAGGTTGTATGGGATAGTTTTAACTTCCTCATTAACAGAGCCCACCTCTAGTTGTATTCCTTTGGATCCAATTACTGGGGAGGAACAAGCAGCCAGCAATGGAGAAGGGTGGAAAGATAGTGTTTCTGTCAGTTTGGAGGAGTTTGCAGAGTTAGAAGTGCCAGCCTTGATGGCAAGATCCAACTCATCAAATTCCTCTTCACCTTCCTTCAAGATATCCCTATCAGCATCATCCATCTCTTTACCATCCTCATCAACCTTAATGTCAGTAGGCCCATCATCATCATTTGGATCATCCGCACGAATCTGTTCAAACCCTTCCACAATGAATTCCAAAATGTACAACTTTTTCCTCATTTCCATCAATCTCTCAAAAGGTATCTTAGCTGGATTCCTGCACGCAATCTTGATCCTGACTTTCTCATAAAAGCTCTTCATCATGCCATTCCAGTCAACATCCACCAAGATCCCAAAGCACAAAGCAATTTGGTAGAAAACTTTCCAGGTACACCACTTTGAGGACAACCCCAAAATCTCTACCCAGGCTTCAGTCAGCTCATTGAAAGGGTCAACTGCCCGTGTCCACTTCTCAATAGAGACAGAAACACCACTGATAGGGAGATCAAAAGCAGAGAACTCAATGAGTTCATCTACACTCTTCCAAGGGGGAAACCTGACCAGGAAAGATTTTTCAGAAAGGGCTCTGATCTGCCAAGGCCATTGTTTACTTTTGCAAAAAATCCCAGAAAGGTTTTTGCGGAGCTCCTCCTAATTAATCTTCCCTTTGACAATCTGTACTTCTCCACAGTTTCTAAAATTGAGCCAGTTTGCCTCTCTACCCACAGGGGCATCAATGTGATAGAACCCCAAACCCAAGGCAGAGCTCCCAAAGAAAGTAGCCACTGGATGGGGATGAGTCCAAGCCGCACAGTTGTTAACATTGTGTCCCTCTAATCCACAGATAAAGCAGTTTTTGTTCTCAATGCAATTACCAACATAATGTCCCGGACCTCCACAGGTAAAGCAGACCATATCTTTGTACCTTTCATCTAGGATCTGGACAGGCGGCGCTGGTGGAGGAGGAGCAGCCGCCGGCGTAGTTGTTGCAGGAGGTCGACCACTCGGGCGAACTGGTTGGCGTGGAGCAGGTTTAGGGACACTTGCTCCCCCAGCTTCACTGGCCGCAGGGGGTCGCCCACTAGGGCCCGCTTGCTGTCGTGCCCCAGCGGCCTTTCGAGGGGCTGGCGCCCGTTGCTTGCCCGCACCCTGGTGATGAGGCTTGTCGGCCATGGCCACAACTTCTGTAAAGGACCTTGATCCGGGGCCGATCCCCTCCTGGATAATTCTCAGGTTAACAGGGTTGGGATCCCGCGGTCGAACTCTGGCAACAGGAAATAGATTTGATGGGGAGAAACTGCCAGATTGGATCAGATCTTTGCGAATCCAGGCAATGGTGGAAGTTGAGGGTTTGCGGGGGGTGGGGCGACGGCGGGGAGAGGGAATGGACCAGAGCTGGCTAAAAACCCTAGTGACTGTCTCAATATCTTCGCAGTGCGGGGTGGGCTTTTTGGGCCGATAACGGCCCGATATCTTACACTTAATGGAAGGTAGCGGCCTGACTAAAGGGCCTAGGCCCACTACAGGTGTTCTCTCGATGGGCTTGCAGGTCTGGTCCATCGCCTCTTTTCGAACAGCGATTGGCGAAACCGATGGGGAATTGCTCGCCGGCGGTGAAAATTCCGGCGGAACAGAGCACAAGCTCAACTTATCAGGCATTATTCTAGCTAAATCGCACGGTTGTTTATGGGATAACCCAACTCCATCGTCCAAATACTGAGAAGATTTTTTTGCTCTCAATTTAGATTGGAAAGGAATCGGGACCTCACCTCTGTTACCTGTCCATGGCGGCTCCAGATCCGGCCGGCGAGGCCGACCGTTGATCAGTCCGAGGCTGGTGTTGGGGACAGGAACGGCAGTGGATCCACAGGGAGAGGCTCTGGAGGAACCCCGGTGGGCATCAGACCCACGATGCACCTCCATCTCTCCGCGCGGGTCGGATCATCTGCCCTCGCTTCTCATCGCGCCCAATTGATGAACTCTTTCGGCGGCCTCGACGGATGCGGCATCCTGCGCTTCTCCTCCGTGGTCTCGTCGAAGTAGATCCTCCATGCCAGGTTCAGCAGTTCTCGATTGGCTTGGTCTCGGCAAACCTGAGCAAATCGCTGCGCATGGGAGAAAGGATCTGATCCCGGTTCCACCAGCGCATCCGCCTCCCTGCACTCGCGGGCGCACAACGACCACGAGAGGGCATCGTCGCGGATCCGCATCGCCCGCTCCCGCCAGCGCCTCTCCCGCGTCTCCCTTAAGGTTTCCGCCGGAATCGAATGGATCGGCCGCAACATCTCCGGGAAGGCTTGGTAGATGTGCGGGAGCGGCATCCGAAAGCCTCCCCGATCTCTGACTCCGGTGGAGACAGGGTGGCTCGACATCCTGGCCCCGACGAGTAGCTGCGTGCTGGGTGGCGGCGGCCGAGGGCGTCAGCGGCGGTGGTGAGGGTGGGGGTGGCGGCGACGGCGATGGTGGTAGGTGGGGAACTCGAGTCGCAGGAGCGGGCATGAGTCGCGTTTGTCGTCCCCACCCTTGATGTCACGGGGGGGGGGGGGGGGGGAAGGATTGGTTAGCGAGCAGAGTCCGTCATAACAGTAGGAAATCATGATGCAAAATGGACGTATCAACTCCCCCAAGCTTAGACCTCGCTTGTCCTCAAGCGAAAGCCGATATTGAAAAGCATGTCCACATGGTTTGAGAGAGAGGTGTCGATAAAAACAAAATACGGACATAGAAGCATCATGCTTATTAATATAACAGCAACAAACTCTAAAATAAAAACTTATTTCAATACATTTTTATCATATAGCTTCTGATGAACAAGTAACAATTCATCACAACATAGAAGTATGAAGCATAAACCTTATTGAAAACCAACAAACTATGTTCTCAGTCAACTTTGCAACTACAATTCATCATATTTTCAGGAAGGGTCTCATGTTGGAGCCTTTTGGCAAGTCCACATACTCAACCATCATTTAGTCTTCTATGATTGCTAACACTCACGGCATACTCATGAACAAAAGGTTTCAACCGGACACATAGGAAGATAGGGGCTTATAGTTTCGCCTCCCAACTTACTCACCTCAAGGGTGATGTCAACAATAATAACTCATGCCCACCCATATCCAACTGGATATATGTGCCTAGATCTTTCCTAACCACGTGATGCTTCACTACTAGGAAAATGCTTATACGTAGAACTTTACCAATAGCGCCTATTTGAGCCCCCACGCTACTGGTAAGTACCAGTAGCGCTTGGTACAAAACACGCTACTAGTATCAGTTAGCAGCAGCGTTGGTTTTCCTCAGACGCGCTACTGGTAAGTGTGCCACACCACAGCCCCAGGTCAAGATATATTAGCAGCGTGGGCGATCTACCCTGCGCTACTGTTAAAGAATTATCTGTAGCGCCTGGTGTAGAAAGTGCGCTACTGCTATTTCTTCTGCGTGTAAACTTGTGGGTCCATTTAGCAGTAGCGTGTTTTTTAACCAGCGCTATAGCTAGTGCAGATACCAGTAGCGCCTATTTGATCCCCCACGCTACTGGTATGGCCGCCAGCAAAATATCTGCCACCTTCCCCCCCCTCTTCTCCCTCCCCTCCCCCTTCCTTTCTTCCCCTCCTCTTGCACTTGCTTGTTGGTTCTTCCTCCTCCCCCTCTCTTCTTTTCCCCTCCACCCCTCCATTAATGCCCTCCCTCCTCCCACTCTCTTCTTTTTACCCCTCCACCCCTCCTCCTCCCCCTCTCTTCTTTGCCCCTCCACGGCCTCCATTAATGCCCTCCCTCCTCCCTCTCTCTTTCTTTGCCCCTCCACCACCTCTCCATTAATTAATGGCCTCCCTCCTCCATCTCTCTTTCTTTGCCCATCCACCCATCTCCACTATCTCTCTCTCTCTCCCTAGTTAGAGCTATATGTAGGTACCTCACTATCTAGAGCTACTAGCTAATTAAGAAGGTGCTCGATATCCCTCTCGACACATAGGTGAGCAAAAAAAGAGTTGTGCAAGAATGGAAATATGTGTGTGTGCGATTAGGACCAAAACTATGCGCGATATGAATATACCGAATTGTGTGTGGCATGTGAGTGACATGAGTTGCCTATGTTTTGCCGAAATGTCGATTCAATTCCGTTTCGGCGAATTTCGGGCAAACTCAATATGTCCTATCTTTAGGGAAGGTCATGTCGAATTTTTGTATGAATTTGATCCATGCATGCGTACGTGGTTATAATTCTTTTGCTCCGCGCATCCAGGTGATCATGAAGGTCAAAGGAAGGGTGGTGGAAAGATACTGGCAATCCGCGGTGGACGACATGTATGAAAAAATACTGAAGGATGTTTTATGTCCGTGTCGAAAATGCAAAGGAGGAGTCAGGCTCGACCCCTTTAAGGGTGGTAAATTCAAGGCGCACCTGCTCATGCTTGGTTTCATGGATGGCCATGCTCGGTGGATAAGTGAAGATGATGATGATGAGGACGTCGACGGGGCAGGAAATGACGACATTGGGCCAGACGAAGAGATGACCGATTATGGGCCCGAAGAAGAGGGCCTTAGAAATGGTGATGGCGAAGAGGCAGTACAAGGTGGAGAAGACGCGGACACGCCGCAGCCTTCGTCGCTACTAAGTTCAGCCATGCGGGACCCGCATGTTCGAGACCTGCTTCGCAAGGAGACGACTAGCGACAGAGCTGCTTCTAGAGAGGAGGCCAAACTGGCGCAACTGGAGGTAGACTCGATGACTCCATTGTATGATGGTTGCGATCCCGAGGTGACCCGCTTGAGTTTCACGCTAGAACTTCTAAAGACGAAGGCAAAAAACAAATGGACAGATGCAAGCCTGGATGAGCTTCTGAAGTATCTAAAGAAGGTTCTTCCCGCGGGAAGCCTGTGTCCTACTAGTGTCGAGGAGGCAAAGAAAATCATGTGCCCTCTTGATCTGCCACACATTAGATATCACGCATGCATCAACGATTGCATCATATATCGGAACGAGCACGCGGAAAAAACCATCTGTCCAAAGTGCAATGCTTCACGATATAAGAAGGCCGGAAAGAAAGCTCCACAGAAAGTTGTATGGTACTTTCCGATCACTCCGCGTCTGCAGCGGTATTTCGTAGATCCTAAGGAAGCAAAGCTTATGCGCTGGCACGTGGAGAGGGTGAAGCCAGATGACGGAGATGATCCAAAGCTGAGACACCTCGCAGATGCTAGCCAGTGGAGAGCATTAAACGCTGAATTTAATTTTTTCGCAGATGATGCAAGGAACATCGTGCTTGGCGCTAGTACTGATGGCATGAATCCGTTTGGCAACCAGAACACCAATCATAGCACATGGCCCGTGCTTGTATGGATGTACAACCTCCCCCCCTGGAAGTGCATGAAGGAAAAATACATACACATGACTATGCTTATTCAAGGGCCGAGACAACCGGGAAATGATATAAATCTGTATCTCGGGTTACTGAAAGAGGAGCTACAGACCTTATGGACAACGCCGGCCAAGACATGGGATGCAAGCAAAGGAGAGTATTTCTACATGAGAGCCGCGCTGATTACGACGATGCAGGACTATCTCGGTTACGGCTATATCTCCGGCCAGGTGTGCCACGGATATTGTGGATGCACCAGGTGCATGGATGATACAACTTCTCAGCAGCTATCGAAAGATGGCGGGTCTTCGAAAATTGTGTACATGGGGCATCGAAGATGGCTCGAGAAGGATGACCCGTGGAGAAAGTGTGGAGATCTATTCAATGGTAAGGCTGAGCATCGAGGTCCTCCACGTAAGCGTAGCGGTGCCGAAATATATGAGTTATTAAAGAACTGGGAAGAGTGCCCCTCGCCGGGAAAGACGAAGAAAAAGGCGCCTGAGCTGCTGCTGAAGGTATGGAAGATGAGGTCTGTTTTCTGGGACTTAGAGTACTGGCCCAAACTCGACACGCTTCATAGCCTTGATCAAATGCATATCACGAAGAATATCCTCGAGAGCTTGCTTGGAACATTGATGAACATGCCGGAGAAGACCAAGGATGGGCCGAAGGCAAGAAAAGACTTGGAATTTTTGAATATCAGGAAAGATCTCCAAATGCCCGGTAAAAAGTCGTCGGAGGAGACGGAGACGGAGTCGGAGACGGAAGATAGGGGGAAAAAAGTAAACAAGAAGGAAGAACAATATTGCCCCCCCTCTTGCTTCACCTTACATCCGAAGGAGGTCGATCAATTGTTCAAGTGCCTTGCCGGAATCAAAGTTAGTTCCGGATACTGTGGGAAGATTAGCAGATATCTGGACACCAAGAAAAAAATGTTCAGCGGGATGAAGTCTCACGACTGTCACGTGATGATGACGCAGTTACTCCCGGTTGCACTTAGAGGGATTATGGACACACACGTCCGTGAGACGCTTACTGACCTATGCCACTTTTTTGATGCTATCTCTCGAAAGTCGATCAGTGTCAAGCAACTCCATAGGCTACAGGAAGAGATCGTTGTCATACTAAATGAGCTAGAGATGTACTTCCCACCCGCGTTCTTTGATGTCATGGTGCATCTATGTGTCCACATCGTGGACGACATCATCGACCTAGGGCCGACATTCCTGCACAGCATGATGCCGTTTGAGAGGATGAATGGGGTCATCAAAGGATTCGTTCGTAACATGTCCCGTCCGGATGGAAGCATAGCCCAGGGATATCTGACCAAAGAGTGCATCTCTTTCTGCGAGAGTTATCTAGGCACCGGAGACCCTATTGTTGGTTTGCCCGTCAGCAAGCACTGTGGAAGGCTCGAAGGCAAAGGTCATACCAATGGTCGGAGGGATGTGAATGTGTTCCGCTCGGGCCGACAAAACGACTTTGACAGGGCAAACTTAGTAGTGCTACAACACCTAGATGTGCTAGAAGATTTCGTGACACTGCACAAAGAGAACATCGCAAAGAACTACCGTGACCGTGGGGTGCACAGGACAGACGCTGAAGTTATTAGAGAGCACAACTCCACTTTCTTGCGTTGGTTCAAAGAGCGAGTTCTGGCTAATCCCCCGGAAGAGGGCTGTCCGGACGGAACGCTCATATACGCCTTAGCACATGGCCCGTCGGTCAACCTCATGACTTATCAAGCATACGATATCAACGGATACACGTTCTACACGGAGGCCAAAGATATAAACAGTGATAACCAGAACTCAGGGGTGACGATGGAAGCCATGACCGGGAACATAATTGAAAGATATTACGGAAGGGTCGATGAGATCTGGGAGCTTGACTACTCTGGATTGCATAGCGCGATGATGTTCCGTGTCAGATGGGCTAAGAACGTACAAAGAGAAAACCGACATTTTACTACCATGTGTATACCCGACTCCGATAGCGGTACCGTCAACGCCACCGCCAAAAATGAGCCATGGGTACACGCTAAACATGTGACACAATGTTTCTTCATAACCGACCCGAGCAATCCCAGCCGTGTTGTCATGAGGAGAGGCAAAAGGAGCATCGTCGGAATGGATGGAGTCGCCAACGAGGAAGACTACGACCAGTACGGTGACCCGATGAGGGAAGATGATGCTGATGACGATGAAACATACGTCAAAAGAAGGATGAAGACTACATTACCTATGAAAGATCGTACTCCTTGGTAAAGGAAAAGTCACGACCATGGGCTCAATTATTCGACAACGAACAAAAGAGGAAAGAAGAAGATCAGTCTGAAGCGTCGTCGACCAAGCTGACAAACTATCATAATTTTTCTATATCTATTTTGTATACGTACTTAACACCGTTAGTGGTCAAATGATGTAATATATATATTATGCACTAATTATATCCGGAGGGTGTGTTATTAGTCCATAAACAGACCTAACCCTAACCCCTGCTACAACTTACAACAAGGAAAGGAAAAAGAAAGAGAAAAATGAAAAAGAAAAATGAAAGAAAAAGAAAGAGAAAAAGAAAAAGAGAAATGAAAAAGACTAGCAGTAGCGCTTTTTATAGGACAAGCGCTATAGCTAAACTGGCCACAGAATTTAAAAAATAAAAAATAAAAAACTAGCAGTAGCGCTTGTTTTCCTAATCGCGCTATAGCTAACTTAGCTATAGCGCGTTTTTACGACCAGCGCTATAACTAAGTTGACTATAGCCCTGGCCCTGTCCAGCCCCCCACGCACTCCTCTCTCTCTCACTCTCGATCCCCCTCGCGCGATCTCTCTCCCCAGCCCACGCCGCCGCCGACGCACGCCGCCGCCGACGACGCACGCCGGCCGGCCTCCTCTGCCCCGGCCCCCTCTGCCCCGGCCCCCTCTGCCCCGACCCAGACGCCGGCCGGCCCCCTCTGCCCCCTCCTCCTCGACCTCGCCGGTGCCTGCAGCCTCCTCAACGTCACCGTCTCCCCCGACCCTGCCTCACCTCCGACCCGCCTCGGTGCCGCCGTCTCCCCCGACCCCCTCTCTCTCTATGCCCTCTGTAAGCCCTCTCCCCTCCCCTCTTCTCTGCTCTCTGCTCTCTCTCTCTTGTATGTTTATACATGACAGGTGTTTGGGCATGATTCATTCATTCGGTTGTAGCAGCTGTTAGTGCTAAACGTGTTGTAATGGTAAGTAATGTGTCGACTGTCCCTAGTCTGCTTGGACAAGAGAAGAGCATAAGTGGGGGAGATGAGAGTACCTGTAGAGTGTGTTTTGTGAGATGGAGTTGATCAATTAACTGATTTGGCACTCACCTTGACGGAAGGAAGGGAATGCAGAGTTTATATGAGTTTTGTGCTTAGCTATATGTGCTGTAGCAGGTTGTACTCCTAGAGGAGAAGCAGTGGAAGACGTGTGCTGTGCTGGTGAATGAAAGCCTCCTGACTGGCAAGATCAGCTGCAGCAATTCACACTAGTAATCCGACATGAGAATAGAGCTCACTCACTCCCGGATCGAACTCATGTCCATGTTGCAGGGCCTCACATATTACTTGCTTTTCGATATATTCTACTACTGCTACTTACTTCATAATATAATTTACTACTGTGACCCCGACGCCGGCCGGACTTTGGTTGTTTGGACATATGCTATAGAATGATAGTGAGCATCCTATATTGTTATGCTGCTGTAGTTGTGCCGCACTTTGGTTGTTTGCAGGGAAACCGATTCCGAGTGGCCTATGTTTTGCCGGAAATGTTGATTCATTTCCATTCCGGCAAATTTCAGGCGCTCAATATGTGCACTTTCTAGCATAGGTCATGCCGAAATTTTCCGTGAATTTTGGCATGACTTGTGCTAGAAAGTTGGACATATCGAGTGCTCGAGATTTGCCGCCACGGGAATGAAACGACATTCAGGCAAAACAAAGGTCACTTTTTTTGTCATTATTCACTTTATTATATAAAGCTCGATAATTAAACGACTACGACATTGAACCCTATCTAGGAAACATGACCGACAATGATGAGGCCGGAGGTTCTCACACCCAAGAAGGACAAGCACACGCCTACCTTGACTTTCTTGCGGCTAAGGAGAAACAAGGGTGGCAGGACCCCCTTGTCATGACGGACGACGACGGTGGTGGCGCCGGCGCCGACACTGATGCCACCAACATCGACACTGAGACGGGCCCTGATGATGTTGCTATCGACAGCACGGAAGGTGGGACCTCCCAAGCCAGTGAAGGAAAGAAGGCAAAGAGGGCACGACGCCCAAATGAGCTCAGCACCGGAAGACTGGTGGTCACGGCGGTGAACCCCGGCGACTTCGAGCCTGTAGAGCCGCGGGAAGTGGCAGCGTGTTACGGCAACCAACTAGCATGCATCCTACGGGATACCGCTAACATCAACACCACAAAAATACGGAAGAATGAACATTTGAAGCAGCTGCTCCTAACTAGGTTGCACGCAAGATTCCTGTTCCCCAGTCGGAATGATGACATTGACCCATGGAAAGATGATGCCATGAAAAAAATCAACAACAAAGCCCTAGGGAAGTTCAGCAACGCATTGAGCGCCTGGAAAACTAGGGTGAAAAAGGCGATTGAAGTAGACCATGAAACCTACGCCGAGATTGTTGCAGACAATCCGACAATTACGCTAGAGGACTTTGAAAAGTTCAAGGCGACTTGCAATGAAGAAGCTGCCAAGGCCAGGTCGGAGAGAGGCAAGCAGCTGCAGGCAAAGAACATGGGGAACCACCGCCTCGGAAGTCGTGGTTACACGGGAAAGAGGCCCGTGTGGGCTAAGGAGGACGCGGAACGTGAACGTCTGGGGATCCCAGACCCCTTGGCTGAGTTCACCGACCAGCAGGAGCACGACTTCATCAGGGCCCGATTCAAGTGGGACCCCATAAAAAAGATTTTTTTCACCGACGGGCCGACTAGGCAATTCATGAGATTACTGGTAATTATCCTTTTACCACCTTATATATTAGCTTCCGATCAATGAAGCATGTATGACCACAACCCCACCTACACAACTACAACAACCATCGTCTGTGCTGCTGGGTGAGATCGAGAGACACGAGGCAGGAGGGCTAACCGTTCCGGTGGATGATGACATCGGCCCCATGGAAGAGGATATGGATCATGACATGGAGGTGGATGACCCTCTCCAGTATCTCAATACCGGCTTTGACCACGAAGTAACGATGAGTCAACCATATGAGATGCATGGTGTACCAGAGACGGAACGTCCTCGGGAGTGCAAGAAGTCTTTGTTCATGCAATCCTCACAGGACACGCCTCTAGATGCCGGTTCCACCCAAGCTCAACTAATTAGCCAGAGGCGTTCAATGCTGAGCCCGACAACACTAGGGGCGGTGGTCAAGGAGGGTCTGACAGACCCACCAGCACCTGAGCCCACCAAGAAGAAGCAGAGGAAGAGACCGATGAGAAAAGGCAATAAAGCTGCCAATGTTGCTTCTAGCAGCCAGCCGCCTCCGCAGACCAGGGTTGACAGTGTACCGATGAAACATGCGCCATTACTCCATGTCGCGGGAAAGCCAATGGTACCGGCGGATGCACTAGCTGCCATAACAGGGGATCTCAGGAGACTCCATGACCATGTGCTGTCGACAGAGAGAAGCCTCCTCGCCTCGGATGATCCAGGATACCCACTTTATACGGTTAGGGTGCCGTGCAGTGGCATGATGTACGTCAGCACATGCCCCGCGGACCTGTTCTTCCTGCGATTTGATTACATCTTCGAGATATTTCAAATGAGGAGACTCGATTTTACATTCGTCCGCATGTATGCGCTGCACATGAACTACATCGTCAGGAGAGAACAAATCACTGGTCTTGCGGTCGCGGACCCATACTACATGCATGAGGGCTTCTTGTCAATCAACGAAGCCAACCGTCAATATGCGAGGGAGTACATCGAAGAATTCTTGGTCATCAATAAGGACAAAGAAAAGATTCTCCTACCTTATCATCCCGGGTAAGTCATCCGCGGATAGCCACTATAACACATACATCCTTTCGTGCATTTCAATAATTACTTTGCACGCATGGAGGCTAACTTGATCGTGTATTTTGCGCAGCGGGGGTGGGGGGGGGGTGCCGTTCTCATCATTCTTTACCCGCGTTTCTCCCACGCTCTATATTTGGACCCATCGAAGAACATAGAGAAGAAAGATTACACACACATAAAGTATGTTCTGGACAGAGCTCTCATGGGCTTCAGCATGTGGGGTGGCTACATCCAAGTCAAAAAAACAAGTAAGGCCGGGCTGTGTTTTGGCCATAAGACTGACTTCTGTTGCCTCCAGCGACCGGCAACAAGTGAGAATGATGGATTCTACGTCATCCATCTAATGATGGAGTACAGAAGGGATGTGCAATCACTTTGCATGACATCTTCATCCGGCGACGCCCATATCCGGAGATGGGCCGAAGCCTTTGGAACCGTGCCGGATAATCAACTTCGAAATGATTTCTACCGGATCCAGCAGGAAATTGCGTCCATCATCATGAAAGACGTCCTCGAAGAGAATGGGATGTTCTACAACGGCCCAATATCACGAGCTGACGTCCGAACCCGCATAGCCCTACAGCGTCAGGACATGACGCCTTTCACTAAGCTTGGGTGCATCCTCCCGGATATGGCCGGATGGGAAGAGTGCACTGCTTGAAGACAATGTGTCTGTTTAGTTAAGTGTTACTTTCTGTATGACGAAACTTTTGAATGTCTCTGTACGACGAAACTATTAGATGTAAATGCTGCTGCGCTAGTTAATTAGTTTCGGTACGATGAATTTCGTTAACTATGTTTACTATACGTTGCTTCTATTTCATAATTGTTTCTCTCCACAGGCCGACGTAACTTACGCTGCATATTATATATCGTTGAATTCGCTTGGTGATATATGTGCATCTCTGACAGGTATATAGATCAACGATGGCGAGGAAGTGGTATGCCGTGTATGTAGGGCATGTTCCGGGTGTGTACGATGAGTGGCCGGAGTGTCAGGCCCAAGTGTACCGCTTCTCGGGCGGAAGCCAGAAAGGGTTTGATAGCAGAATGGAAGCCGAAGCTAGTTACTTGAGATTCATAGCGCAACAGAGGATTCAGAACCGGCGCCGCAAAAACTACTACATAATCCCGCTTTTGCTCATCGTGATCGCTCTTCTCTCGTATGTCATAGTTTAGGTAGATAATGAAACATGTGTGTGCGGTGACAATGTAAGAGACATGTGATAATTAACTTGTATCGCTATTTCGAGATGATGATGATATCGACATCATTTGTGTTCGATAATGATGATATGATGAGACTATGTTGTACCACTTTGATAATGATGATGAGACATTCCTTTTTTCATATAGTTTCAATGTATGTGTATGTTGTAATTGTATAAAACCTGTAAAAATACAAATATAGCAGCATAAAAAAACTAGCAGCAGCGAGGGGCTTTAGAGTACCAGCAGCGCTGCCTTACCAGTAGCGTGGTTCCCAGGGACGCGCTACAGAACATTACCAGTAGTGATGGCTAGAGGCGCGCTACTGGTAGGTGTAAGTAGCAGTAGCGCTGGGTAAGAACCGCGCTACTGCTAAAATTTAGCTGTAGCGTCGTAGCAGTAGCGCGGGCACCCGCGCTACTGCTAGCCCAAAAACCAGCGCTACTAGTAGGCTTTTTCCTAGTAGTGCTTGCAAGAGAAAAATAAAAGGGAATAGGGAAGAATACTTTGACTCTTGCATAAAAGTAAATTCATAAAAGTAAAAGATAGGCCCTTCGTAGAGGGAAGCAGAGGTTCTCATGCGCTTATTGGTTTGTATGCCCAATCCCTTAATGTAAAAGAATGTCACGCTATATTTCCCCCTATGATAGCAACCTTTATTATGCAGTCCGTCGCTTTTATTACTTTGCCATCATAAGTTTGTATAACGCTCAATTTTCTCTTACACTAATTGATCAAACACTTTTAGGAGCAATTTTTATTGCCTTATTGCACCGATGACAACTTATTTGAGGGATCTTTCTCGATCCATAGGTAGGTATGGTGGACTCTCAAAGAATGAGTTTGGTTTTGAGTTTTTGGTTGCACAAGTAGTATGTCTACTTAGTGTGGAATTTTTGGCTAGCAAAGATATTGGGCAAGCACCACATGTTAAAGGATCTATGACAATATAACTTTTATGTGGATATGAACAAACATAAATCATTACGTTGTCTTCCTTGTCCAACGTCAACAATTTTGACATATAATATTTGATGAGGGCTCACAATCATAAAAGATGTCCAAGATAATGTATTTGCATGTGAATCTTCTCTTCCCTTATTAATTCTTTCATGAATTGCATCATTGACCAATGCTATGTTTGCCAATCTCCAATAAATTTTACTACTTATACTTTTCCTTGTGTGATGTCATTACTCACCATAAGATTAGCATATGATTCTTTTCATTTGTTTCTTCTTTATTTTATTTTAATTGCAACAAGAAAGTAGAGAGACAAAACTCAACTAGACTTTATTATATAACTTTCACTCGATTACATAGATAGATAGGCCATGGAACTAACACACGGAATTAGATCATGCTAAACTTTTATTCAACTAAAACAAAGGGAAACTAACGATCGAACTAAAATAGGTAAAGGTGAATAAAAGTGATGGTGATACGATACCGGGGCCCCTCCCCCAAGCTTGGCTCAAGCCAAGGGGAGTGCCCATACCCGTGTGCTCAAGTCTCCTTTGGTGGTGGTGCTGAAGAAGGTGGTGGTGATATGATGTCACACTTCAACTTCAAAAGATGCTCCAATTTGCGGATGACCCTCCTAAGGTTATTAATGTGCTCTTCTAGCAAAATATTTTCACGAATGAGAAATTTATTCTGAACATGAACCGCTTCGAAAGCTCTAAAGGCTTCGATTTCAATAGGGGTGAGATGACTATAGTAAGGTTGAAGGATATCTTCTTCCTCTCCCTCCTTTGCTTGCATGGATTGATCTCCTTCAGGGGGATGATCCACCATAGCCTCCTTGCCCTTCTCTTCCTTGTTGACTTCCTCCGGCTCCTCCCTCTTCAGCTCTATCTTCATTAACCAGGCATCTTCTTCCACATTGTTAGAAGAGGGGGAAGACATGATGCCTGGCTTGACAGATCTGACAGGAAAACAACACGAAATAAGAACAGAGGATTTTTCTGCGATGCGGTCGTCAAAACAGTCGGGGGTATATATAGAGAATTTTTAGTCTTGGGAAGGAAAATGGAGTCAGGAAGGCATCCGAGGTGGGCACAACCCACTAGGGCGCGCCCTGGTGTATCGTGCTCACCTCGATCACCTTCCGGTTTATCTCTTTATTTCCAAAAATTTAAAATATTCCGAAACTGACAAAAAATATTTTTGTGGATTTTTCGGAGTCCGTTTACTTACCGTATCACGTACCTCCTATTTTTCAGAATTCTGGAGTATTCCGGAAGGTTTCTCTTATGTGTTCCTCCAGTCTCATGGTTTGGATAACATTGCTTTCAACGTTAATAGGTGTACCTGAGATGTAATGCTTAATTCTTTGTCCATTGATCACCTTCGGGTTAGTACCTTCGGCATTATTAATCTTGATAGCTCCAGAACGATAAACCTCTTCGATAATATATGGTCCTTCCCATTTGGAAAGAAGCTTTCCTGCAAAAAATCTTAAACAAGAGTTGAACAAAAGAACATAGTCTCCTATTTTGAATTCCCGCTTTTGAATTCTTTTGTCATGCCATCTTTTTACTTTTTCTTTGAATAGCTTGGCATTTTCATAGGCTTGGGTTCTCCATTCATCTAGTGAACTAATATCAAATAGCCTCTTCTCACCGGCAAGTGTGAAATTATAGTTAAGTTCTTTAATTTCCCAAAATGCTTTGTGTTATAATTCTAGAGGCAAATGACAAGCTTTCCTATATACCATTTTTTATGGAGACATACCCATAGGATTTTTATAAGCTGTTCTATAGGCCCAAAGTGCATCGTCTAATTTCTTAGACCAATTCTTACGAGACCTATTGACAGTTTTTCGTAATATTAATTTTATTTCTCTATTGCTAAGTTCAACTTTACCACTAGATTGAGGATGATAGGGTGATGCAATTCTATGGTTAACATCATATTTAGCAAGCATCTTACGGAAAGGACCATGGATAAAGTGTGAACCACCATCGGTCATTAAATATCTAGGGACTCCAAACCTCGGGAAGATAACCTCTTTAAGCATTTTAATGGAGGTGTGGTGATCGACCCTACTAGTTAGAATAGCTTCTACCCACTTAGTGACATAATCAACCGCAACTAAAATATGAGTGTACCCGTTGGAGGAAGGAAAATGCCCCATATAATCAAAACCCCAAACGTCAAATGGTTCAACAACAAGTGAATAATTCATAGGCATTTCCTGACGCTTACCGATATTACCAATTCTTTGACATTCATCACAAGACAATACAAACTTACGGGCATCTTTGAAGAGAGTAGGCCAATAGAAACCAGATTGCAATACCTTGTGAGCAGTTCTATCTCCCGCATGGTGTCCTCCATAAGCTTCGGAATGAGCTTTCCGTAGGATTGGTTCCTGTTCATGCTCAGGTACACAACATCTAATAATACCATCTACTCCTTCTTTATAAAGATGTGGGTCATCCCAAAAGTAATGTCTCAAGTCATAGAATTTTTTTTCTCTTTTGTTGGTAAGTGAAGCTAGGTGGTATATATTTAGCGACAATGTAGTTAGCATAATCAGCATACCAAGGTGTGCTTTGAGAAACATTTATTGCAGCTAACTGTTCGTCAGGGAAACTATCATCAATAGGTAGTGGTCATCAAGAATATTTTCTAACCTAGACAAGTTATCAGCTACGGGGTTCTCAGCTCCCTTCCTATCAACAATGTGCAAGTCAAATTCTTGAAGCAAGAGAACCCACCTAATGAGTCTAGGTTTAGCATCTTTCTTTTCCATAAGGTATTTTATAGCAGCATGATCGGTGTGAACAATAACTTTGGAGTCAACAATATAGGATCTAAATTTATCACAAGCAAACACAACTGCTAAAAATTCTTTCTCAGTGGTAGCATAGTTTCGTTGGGCGCTGTCTAGAGTTTTACTAGCATAATGGATAACATTCAATTTCTTATCGACTCTTTGTCCTAGGACAGCACCAACAACATAATCACTAGCATCACACATAATTTCAAAAGGCAAGTTCCAATCAGGTGGTTGTACGATAGGTGCAGAGGTTAAGGCTTTCTTGAGTGTTTCAAAGGCTTCCTCACAATCGTCATCAAAAACAAAAGGAATATCCTTTTGCAAAAGATTAGTAAGAGGTCTAGAAATTTTAGAGAAGTCTTTAATGAACCTCCTATAGAAATCAGCATGACCAAGGAAACTTCGAATACCTTTAATATCTTTAGGACATGGCATTTTCTCAATTCCATCAACTTTAGCTTTATCAACCTCAATACCTCGTTCGGATATTTTATGCCCCAAGACAATGCCTTCATTAACCATAAAGTGGCACTTCTCCCAGTTCAAGATGAGATTAGTTTGTTCACATCTCTGCAAAACTCGATCAAGGTTGCTTAAGCAATCATCAAAAGAAGTTCCGTAAACGAAAAAATCATCCATGAAAACCTCCACAATCTTTTCACAAAAATCAGAGAATATAGCAGTCATACATCTTTGAAAGGTAGCAGGTGCATTGCATAAACCAAAAGGCATACATCTATAAGCATAGGTTCCAAAAGGGCAAGTAAAGGTGGTTTTCTCTTGATTGGATTGTGACACAGGTATTTGAGAGAAACCAGAATATCCATCTAAGAAACAAAAGTGTGTGTGCTTAGATAATATTTCTAGCATTTGATCAATGAACGGTAGAGGGTAATGATCTTTCCTAGTAGCTTTATTTAATTTTCTAAAATCAATTACCATTCTATAGCCAGTGACAATTCTTTGGGGAATGAGTTCATTCTTATCATTGGGAACAACGATGATACCTCCTTTCTTTGGGACACAATGAATGGGACTTACCCATCTACTATCAGCTATGGGATAAATTATACCTGCTTCCAGAAGCTTTAATATTTCAGTTCTTACCACTTCTTTCATCTTAGGATTCAACCGCCGTTGGTGATCAACAAAGGGTTTAGCATCAGGTTCCATATTGATCTTGTGTTGACATAGAGTGTGACTAATGCCCTTAAGATCATCAAGAGTATATCCAATAGCAGCCCAGTGCTTCCTCGGAACTTTCAATAATCTTTCTTCTTCATGTTTTGAAAGGTTAGCACTAATAATAATAGGATATATCTTTTTCTCATGAAGATAAGCATATTTCAAAGTGTCTGGCAATTGTTTCAATTCAAACATAGGATCACCTTTAGGTGGAGGAGGACCTCCAAGGGTTTCAATTGGCAAATTGTGTTTCAGGAGAGGTTGTTGTTCGAAGAAAATTTGATCTATTTCATTTCTTTCACGCAAGTGCATATAATTTTCATGGTCAAGCAAATATTGTTCTAATGGATCAGTAGGAGGCACAACAATAGAAGCAAGACCAATTATTTCATCCTTACTGGATAATGCTTTATCACGAGGTTGTCTACTAAACTTGGAAAAATTAAACTTAGGAGACACATTACCAAAACTGACACCGGCAGTTTGTTTTTCACGATCTATCTTAGCATTAACGGTGTTCATGAAAGGTCTACCAAAGATAATGGGACAAAAGTCATCTTGTGGGGAGCCAAGAACTAGAAAATCACTAGGGTATTTTACTTTCCCACACAAGACTTCAACATCTCTAACAATCCCAAGTGGTGTGATAGTATCTCTATTAGCAAGTTTAATAGTAACATCAATGTCTTCCATTTCAGCTGGTGCTATCTCATCCATAATTTCTTGGTATAAGGTAAAAGGGATAGCACTCACACTAGCACCCAAATCACATAAACCATGATAGCAATGTTCTCCTATTTTGACCGAGACAACATGCAAGCCTACTATGGGTCTATGTTTATCTTTTTCATCAGGTTTAGCAATTCTAGCAGCTTCATCCCAAAAGTAGATAACATGCCCATCAATATTTTCTACCAAGAGATCTTTAACCATAGCAACACTAGGTTCTACTTTAATTTTCTCAGGGGGTTTAGGTGCTCTTATATTACTCTTGCGAACCACAGTTGATACCTTAGCATGTTCCTTTATCCTAACGGGGAAAGGTGGTTTCTCAATATAAGCGGTAGGCACAACTGGATCAACATTGTAAACGATGGTTTCTTCTTTAGCTATGACCGGTTCTTTAATTTCTTCTTTAATAGGGGGATGATATTTAAATAACTTCTCCTTAGGGAGGTCAACGTGAGTAGCAAATGCTTCGCAAAAAGAGGCTACTATCTCAGAGTCAAGTCCATATTTAGTGCTAAACTTATGAAAAGTATCGGTATTCATAAAAGATTTAACACAATCAAATTCAAGCTTTATACCTGACTCATTACCTTCATCGAGTTCCCAATCTTCAGAGTTGCGTTTAATTCTTTCTAAGAGAACCCACTTGAATTCAATAGTCTTCTTCATATAAGAACCAGCACAAGAAGTATCGAGCATGGATTGATCATTATGAGAAAGCCGAGCATAAAAATTCTGAATGATAACTTCTCTCGGAATGTCATGATTGGGACATGAATATAGCATTGACTTAAGCCTCCCCCAAGATAGAGCGATACTTTCTCCTTCACGAGGCCAAAAATTATATATATAATTCCGATCACGATGAACTAGATGCATGGGATAAAACTTTTGGTGGAATTCCAATCGCAAACGATTCCAGTTCCATGATCCAAGATCATCACATAGCCTATACCATGTCAATGCTTTTCCCTACAAAGATAAAGGGAAAACCTTGTTCTTAAGTTCATCCCCGGGTAAACCTGCAAGCTTAAATAATCCCCAAATTTCGTTAACATATAAGAGGTGCATATCAGGATGCTCAGTTCCATCTCGTTCATAAGGTTTATCAAGCAGTTGTTCTAACATACCCGAAGGAATTTCATAAGTAACATTTTCAGTCGGTGCTGTAGGTTGAGGGGAAACTAATTGTGGTTCCGGTCGAGGTGAAGATACCCCAAACAAACCCCTCAAAGGATTGTTCTCCATAGTAGCATGTAGCAATAAATTTCAGCACGCATTATAAGTTTTTTCCTTACCGATTTCCACTTACCAAGAGTGCTTCACTCCCCGGCAACAGCGCCAGAAAAGAGTCTTGATGACCCACAAGTATAGGGGATCAATCGTAGTCCTTTCGATAAGTAAGAGTGTTGAACCCAACGAGGAGCAGAAGGAAATGACAAGCGGTTTTCAGCAAGGTAATTTCTGCAAGCACTGAAATTGTAGGTAACAGATAGTTTGATAGCAAGATAATTGGTAACAAGCAAGTAACGGTAACGCTAAATAAGGTGCAGCAAGGTAGCCCAATCCTTTTGAGGCAAAGGACAGGCCAGAACAATCTCTAGTAATAGGAAAAGTGTTCTTGAGGGTACACGGGAATTTCGTCTAGTCACTTTTATCATGTTGGTTTGATTTATGTACGCTACTTTGATAATTTGATATGTGGGTGGACCGGTGCTTGGGTGCTGTTCTTACTTGAACAACCTCCCACTTATGATTAACCCCCTCGCAAGCATCCGCAACTACGAGAAAAGTATTAAGATAAAATCGAACCATAGCATTAAACGTTTGGATCCAAATCAGCCCCTTACGAAGTAGCGCATAAACTAGGGTTTAAGCTTCTGTCACTCTAGCAACCCATCATCTAATAACTACTCCACAATGCATTCCCTTAGGCCCATGAATGGTGAAGTGTCATGTAGTCGACGTTCACATGACACCACTAAGGGAATCACAACATACATATCATCAAAATATCGAACACATATCAAATTCACATGATTACTTGCAACATGACTTCTCCCGTGACCTCAAGAACAAAGGTAACTACTCACAAATAATAATCATGCTCAAGATCAGAGGGGTATTAAATAGCATAATGGATCTGAACATATAATCTTCCACCAAATAAACCATATAGTAATCAACTATGCAAGGTAATCAACACTACTAGTCACCCACAGGTACCAATCTAAGGTTCCGGTACAAAGATTGAACACAAGAGATGAACTAGGGTTTGAGAGGAGATGGTGTTGTTGAAGATGTTGATGAAGATTGGCCTCCCAAAGATGAGAGGGGTGTTGGTGATGACGATAACTTCGATTTCCCCCTCCGGGAGGGAAGTTCCCCCGGCGGGATCGCTCTGCCGAAGGGCAAAAGTGCTCCTGCCCAAGTTCCGCCTTGAGGCGGCGGCGCTTCATCCCGAAAGTCCTCCTCTGATTTTTTCTAGGTCAAGTGTGACCATATACCCGAAGATGGGCACCGGAGATGGGCCGAGGTGGCCACAACCCATCAGGGCGCGCCCAGGGGGCCTGGCGCGCCCTGGTGGGTTGTGCCCACCTGGCAGGCCCCCTCCGGTAGTTTTCTGCTCCAGTATTTTTTATTAAATACAAAAATAATCCCCGTAAAATTTCAGCTTCATTGGAGTTGTGCAGAATAGGTATCTCCGACGTGCTTTTCTTAGGTCCAGAATTCCAGCTGCCGATATTCTCCCTCTTTGTGTAAACCTTGCATATTATGAGAGAAAAGACATTAGAATCACTCCCCAAAGCATTATTATTCAACAAAACAAAGTAAATAACAGTAGGAAATCATGATGCAATATGGACGTATCAATGGTTCAACCGAGATGTATAGCCAGTAGCCCCCACTACTCGGGTTGGGCAACATGGTCGACCCTAGGATCGTATCTCCTTGGGAACTTGTTCAACTGTTGTGTATGTTTTGACAACATCGAGGTGCAGCTCGGCAGGAAAGATGCCGAACTGCGGGTCGGAAAAGATTTCCTGAGCAGAACCACCATGCAGAACACCTCGAACAAGAGGATGTCCCGCGTCCTGCAAGAAAAACATAAAAATAGGTTAAAGGTGCCACAAGCTCGATAATACCAAAAAACTTACGCAAAAACTTTACGTCCGAGGTAAATCAAGTTTTTTGGTGCCAATCCGAAAATTGGTTCTAAAATGAGTTTGTTCTTCCATCGTGCTTTAACATGACACATCCGATCTCAAGACTTCAAGCGGGTTAGCCTTCGTCTTCAACCTCCTATCCCGAAGGCGGAGTGCTTCTCAGGCCAGTTTAGCGAACTAAACTCGAGCGGGTTTAGAGAGAAACCAGACTATCTGGGTATTGACCACACACTCGAGTCGAGAAAGGAGTGGTAGAAAAAGACTTTGCAACGACCAAGAAGAAAACACAGTTATTGTAAAACGGCTCGTATAAATTTAAGAGCCCTCAGTTAACTTGGGTAAAGGAAGTTATCTTCTAACAAACATCATTTTTGACAAACAACTTTTTTGTTTAACACAAATATAATGCTTGGTTGAATCGCATAGAAATTAAAAATTGAAAAAAGTTGAGCATGAAAGCGACTTAGCTGGTTAATGTGCTCGGTGCTGATGACGTGGGCCGAGCTTGTAGAGGGTCGAGGTCCTAGCCCCCAAGCTGGTCCCCAGGTGCCCGAGCGAAGAACTCAGCTTGATGAAGTGGTGGCGCAGCACGGTCGATGTGGCGAGGCAAAGCCCCTAGTCCAGCCGAGGTGACGAAGTTGGTCGGCTGGTGACGCCGATTGATACGTCTCCAACGTATCTATAATTTTTGATTGTTCCATGATGATATAATATCATTCTAGGATACTTTTTGGGTCTTTATTTACAAATTTATAATATTTTTGAGCACTAACCTATTGACCCAGTGGCCAGTGCGAGTTGCTGTTTTCTGCATGTTTTCACTTCTCAGGTTTACAGTACCAAACGAAGTCCAATTGCCACGAAACTTTTTGATGATTTTTTCTGGACCAAAAGAAGACCTGGAAGATTCGGAAGGAGGCTGGGAGCCACACCAGGGCCCCACAAGCCAACATGGCATGCCCTGATGGCTTGTGGGCCCCTGGCGGCTCCCCCGACCTCGTCCTCTGGCCTATAAATTCTCATATATCGTGAAAACCCTAGAGGCAGTCCCGAAACCCTTTTTACGCCACCGCAAGTCTCTGTTCCGTCGCGAGGCCATCTGGATCTCCATTCCGGCACCCTGCTGGAGGGGTGATCGATCACGGAGGGCCTCTTCATCAACCTTGCTGCCCTCATGATGATGTGTGAGTAGTTCACCACAGACCTATGGGTCCATAGCTAGTAGCTAGATGGAAATATCTCTATCTCTTGATCTTCAATACAATGGTCATCGCATCTTCGCTTTGATCTATCTGATGTAATCCTTTTGTGCGGTGCGTTTGTTGGGATCCGATGAATTGTGGGTTTATGTTCAGATTATTCATGAAAAGTATTTGAGTCACCTCTGTCGGAGAACGACACCTATGAGATCACGAGGATCCCTTTACAATTCGGCGGGGAGAAGGTTTGCACCAAGAGCAGATCTAACGATCAACACGAGGAATTTTACCCAGGTTCGGGCCGCTGAGAAGCGTAAAACCCTACTCCTGCTTTGCTTGTATATTGGATGTGTTTAAGCCCTGATTCTAGGAGCGCTTGTGATGAACAGTACACATCAGCTACCCATGTAGAACAGGCCAGAGAAGATCCCCCTGTAGCTATGCCTTGGGCCTCCTTTTATACGTTCGAAGGGGTCACCAACAGTGGCGTACAGTATATACATGAGGTGTAAAGTAGCTACAGTGTTATCATACCTAATACTGACGACTTAGGACAAGAACATTTAATGCTCCGTTTAGGTGTCCTTGCCTTTCTTGGGGACGGAAAAAGGGACCGTCCCATCAGCACCGCTTAAGCCTGTCCGCCGTTAGCGCCTGACACGTTACCAGGAGGACAACAGCTAAAAGACAAGCTGGTGGCCACGCTGGAGCGGTGACAGGGTGGCGAAGTCTTGCCGGGCGCGAGTCTTGCTGGGGCTCTGCAGGCCAGCCCGGCAGGGTCTTGCCGGGATTCTGGCCTCCGGTCTTATGCCTTCTGGTCGTTGGCTTAAATGCTCTCGTGATATTGTTGTATTTGCGTCCAGCTATCCCCCGGCAGGCCTTGCCGCTGGTATGGCTACAACTGCCCGTGCACAAGTATGGGGTACTAAAGGACCCAAATTTTAGTACACCGACAGGAGCCCCCGGGCCTAGGCCATACACGGGTGCGAGGCGTTGTTGGGCTAGGCCCAAACAGTGCACGGGCACGCGTGGCAGGGAATAACTGTCGTAATCATTCCGTTTACTGCGCCCCCCACTACGCGCGTTTGAATGCGCGACGTGGGAGACGTGGGCGGAGCGGCCGTTACAGTCGCGCGCTCGCAAAAGCGCTATTATATTGATTGGTAAAGAGGCAGCCCCGCGCCTTCCCCATAAAAAGGAATCCGCAGAGGCGCTACTCATTTACCTCCTGTCTTTTCCAATCTGGGAACCGCCGTCGTCTTCTTCCTTGAGCCCGAAACAGAGTCCCTCCCACTCATCCTCCGCCTTCACGTCCTCTCCGTCCTCGGCCATCTGCTCCCATAGCCACCATGCTGCCCAAGGCAAGCAAGGGCAAGGAGGTGGAAGCCGCCGCCCCGGAGAGCAAACTGGTGAAGATGCGGAGGGAGCTCGCCGTTTTCACTCCGGTGCTCGACGCGAGGGCCTTGAAGGAAAGGTACCAGTGTATGTGGGCGAAGGAGACGAAGGCGCATCCGGCTACCCGCGTGAGTCCAGGTTCTTCTAGAGGTGGCCCAGACAAATTCCATTTCTTTGCCGATTACTTTTACTACGGCCTCTGCCCTCCGTTCTCTGATTTCTTCAATGACATCATGTTCACGTATGGCTTCCAACTCTTGGATTTTACGCCGAATGCTGTGACATGCATGTCAGTTTTCGCTCATCTTTGCGAAAACTTTGCCGGAGTAACCCCTAGCACAGCCCTCTTCCGCCATTACTTCTATCCCCGCATCCAAAAGGGCAAGGTCCTCTCTGGTTCTATCACCTGGATTCCAAGAGCATGGACCAAGGAGACATATCCAGAAGGGGCCTACCGCGAGAAATGGGACGAATGGCGGGGCAAGTGGTGCTGGATTCAGGAGACAGAACCCCAGCCCTTCTGCACGCTGCGGGAAACGAAGATGGTGCATGGCAACGACTAGAGCGCCCTTGATCCTGAGGATGAGAAGCTCACAATCGCAACCACCAGGATTCACCGCCTCAAAGCTGCCGGGCTCAAAATAGAGATGATAGGCGCCGATTTCCTTCGCTGGCGCATTGCCCCTCTGTAGAGCAAAGGGAGGCCAGCTTGGGAATTTCGGAATGCGGCAGACGTCATGAGGCTGTGCCCCGGGCTGAACAACAATCTGACGTTTATGCAGCACGCAGCCCTCTGCCAGAAGCTCTTCAGGTCTGACGCAGTGCCCAGGCTACCGGCGAGCATAATCCCCCTGTGCAACAATTCTGCCCTGGCCTCAATTGTTGCCATGATGCCAGTGTTTGATGCCCACACCCTTGACAGGACTTGGATCGAGCCATCCGTGGAGCAGGCACAACAATTCTTTGATAACCTGTCGGAAAAGGCCATCCGGGAAGAAACCAATCTCATCCGCCCTACTACTGATACAGAAGTGGCGTACATCGCTAGCAGGGCGAAGGAGGCAAATCTTGCCATGGATGCCGGTAGCGCTGGCTTCGCAGAAGAGGAAGCCAGCGAAGGAGAAGTGCTGTCAGAGGAGAATCTTGCCGGGCAGGGCGAGATTGCCGGGAAGCAGAGCGGCACTGCTGCCGGAGGTCCTTCTGCTGGAGGCACAGCCGAGGAGGAGGAGGAGGAGCCCCCAGCTCTCGAGCCGAGGAAAAGGCGTGCCCTTCGAAAAGTCACCTCTGGTGCCTCTGCCCGCCAACTTTCCTCGAGTGGCGAAGCCCCCGGCAAGGGGGCGGCCAGCAAGGCTGCGCAGCAACCTGCCGCAGCCAAGCGACCCAGGACCGCTCCCTCACCTCCTCCCACGGACACCGCGGCGGAAGTCGACTTCGACCTCTCTGCCTTCAGTTCCGAAGAAGAAGAGTAAGGGTCATGTCACACCTTTTAATTCCTGCATTTCTGGTTTTACTTGACTAACTCGTCTTGCTTTGGCCAGTCTCCACAGAGATGCAGAAACCTGGCGCAAAGGGTAGCGAAGAGGGCGAAGACCTCAACGGGTGATGAACCGCCGGCAAGCACCTCAGGTGCGCCAGAAACGATCAACATCAGCCCGGAGTCGAGACCACAACGCAGTCCTCAACACAGCCCCCGGCGCAGCTCCTAGCGTGAGTCCGTTACTCACTTTCCGTTGGCAAGTGCCGGGGTGTGTATCTTCACTGCTGACATCTCCGGGCGTGCAGGAGTGGAGCGGCAACAAGGAGTACCAACGGGAGCCGTCCCTGATGGGCCGCCTCTGTCAACTACACCATCCAGATACGAGTCTTCGGCAAGCGAGCTCTACCACGATGAAGAGGAGCCGGCAAGCACATGCACCGGCAACCCTTCTCAACGGCTCGACACAGGTAAACCGCTTGCCTCAGAGTACTTGTCATTCTGTCTTTCTTTTTGTCTTCTTGAACTTCCTCCTCAGCCTTATTTTGCTTGTTTCCTTGGCCTTCAGATCCTCCCTTGACAGAGCATATGGATGTTGACGCCGTCATCGAGGAGATCGCCAGGGATGCCGCCGCCGAGGCCGACAGAATTGCTGCCGGGGAGGCCGCCAAGAACGCTGCTGCCGAGGCCGCCAGGGAGGCTGCCGCCGAGGCCGCCAGGGCCGCACAGGAAAGAGCCTCCAAGGAGCCTGCTGAGAAGGCCGGCGAGGAGACCGGTGACTATACTGAAGGCATTCCTGCCGCAGGAGCGCCAGGCGCTACACCGGCTGCGGAGCCCCCAGCTGCCAGGGAAGCGGCTGCTGAGGACCCGCCGTCAACATCCGAAGCCCCTCCGTCAAGTAGATACATTAAGATTGGCGACAATCTGTTCGTCAGCATACCAGGAACGGCAAGCATCGGGGTGCCAATTGAAGGGGAAGTCTTTGAGGAAGTCATCGCTACTGCCGGGCTCGTGATTATCGATGAACCAAGCGCCAGCAGCAGCAAGTCCGAGGAAGAGAAGCTCCTCCAGGCTATGAGCGACAACTACCAGAAGCTCCAGGCGCTCTACCGCACTCGGAAAGAAAAGTTGGACTCCAGGGCTGTAGTCGTCGAGGCAGCGGAGGTGGATCTTCAGAAGCGTGTTGAGGAAACACAGAGCTGGTATACCGAAGCCTTCCAGGAGCTGAAAACTGCCCGGGAACAGCTGAGTGAAAACTGGAACGACCTCCTCATGAAGCAGTCCGATGTTGAGAAGGCACAGGAGGAGGCCAAACAACAGGCCGCTGCAGAGGAGGCATGCTTGAGAGAGCTTCGTGTCTGGCTTGAGGCTCATGACGATGACCTCACCGCTCGCGAGAAGGCACTTGCCGACAAACTCCGTGCCAAGGACGAAGCGATTGGAAAGCTTGTCACGCAGCGGACCCAAGAGCTGGAGCAGAAGCACAAGGAAACACTCGAAGCTTTGGTCACAGACCACGCTGGCAAGCTGAAGGAAGCCGTCGATGCTGCCGAAGCCGCAGAGGCCGCCAAGAACTTGCTGGAGGAGAAGGCGAAGAGGCTGGAGGCGGATCTTGAGGATCATGGCAAGAAGATCTCGACACTCGAAACCGAAAGAGACAAGGCTCTCCACAGCTTGATGGAGATACATATCACCATGTCCGAGAAGACCCAGCAGCTCACCTTAGCCAAGGAATCCATCGCCGATCTGGAGTTAAAGCTGACCACGCTGAAGGAGACTCTTGAGACCGACAAGGCTCATGAGAGGACCCTTATCAAAGACCTCCAAAATGAGCAGGAGCTGCTCAAGAGCGCTGCCGCCGCACACAACGACTATGTGTCAGGTTTGCAGGTCTGGACTGAAAAGCTCGTCGACGTTGCGGAGAAGCTTGCCGAACAACTGTCCACCATGGGCCTGCAAGGCTTCAGGTATTCTTCTGACGACAGGGTGTCCACGAGCGCCAAGCTGACCATGTTCTTTGACCGTATGCTTGAGGCCCTGGAGCAGCTTCACTCTGACCGAACAACCCATCTGGCGAACGAATCCCGCAAGCTCTGCCGGGCCGTCCTCCGCAAGGTGCTGGTCAAAGTGGTGCACAAGAACCCCGGCATCAACCTCTCCAACGTCCTCGACCGCTTGCCGAAGGATGTAGACGTCAAGGCACTTGAGGAGCTTGTCGCACCCATCGTTGACAGGGTAAGCCAAGTCAAGAGGGTTGAAGGCGATCGTTGGGATTAGCTGCTTCTCCCCTTCTCATTGCTGCCACCATTCCATGTCAAAGACAATTTTGCCTTATGTTAGAATCGCGGCATTTATTATGTAATATAACTTGCTACGTTCTGTATGAATGGACGTCATTCTCCTTGCTTAATTTGTTTCTCTATGGTACTCGCCCTACGCTTTCTTGGAAACTTGCCGGTGCGCACAACCTTGCCGCGAGCGCTAGGTGCGGGACTTTAGCAGCCTGCTGGAGGTGCCGCTGCCAGCAAGATACCTTAGCGTTTTCAGTGCAGCCACTTAAGCTGTTGAGCGGACTCGAAACAGAGTAAGGGCGCAACTGATCACGATAAGGTTCCCTTAGCGTGCAGGTTTTCCATACATAGACCGAAACCGTTCAAGGAGAATAACTTTACAAAACGAAAATTTGTTCAAAGTTTCTGCAACTTAGCTTTTCGTTGTTGTACTTCTTCCGGCAAGATGTCAACCTTGAACGTCGCCTGCCGGTATCCATACCATCCTATCCCCCCGACAAACTTGTACGCGAGGGAACCTTCTGTCCTTTGAGAAAAAGAAAGAAGAGAAAATAGAGATATGGAACCTTGGCGGTTCGTTAATGCTTACCGGAAGTAAGTGTAATACAATATCTCAGACAAACATGCATATAGATAAACATGGTAATCGACAAGAATTGTAAAACACTTAGGCTTTATTCAACTATGCACAGGGTCTGCGCCTGGCTTTGTACAAAGGATTACATGCTTCAGCGGCAAGACTTGTACAAAAGGTGGTTGCCGGGGGACCCGGCAGCCGCGCCTTATGGATAGAACTTACGAAGATGTTCGATATTCCTGGAGTTGCTCACCGGAATACCATCTTCGGTCTCCAGGCGGACTGCGCCAGGCCTGGTAACTCGTACTACCCGATAAGGGCCTTCCCACTTCGGCGTCAACTTGTTGGAATTCTTGGCCGACTGAACGCGCCGAAGAACAAGGTCACCTTCCTCTAGACTTCGAGCATGAACCTTGCGGCTATGGTAGCGGCGCAAGGCTTGCTGGTAGCATGCAGCTCGCACAGCAGCCTGAAGACGATCCTCCTCAAGGAGCATAGCGTCATCTTGCCGCAGCTGCTCTTGCTCGAGCTCATCGTAAGCGAGCACTCGAGGTGACCCGTATATGAGTTCCGTGGGGAGAACTGCTTCTGCCCCGTATACCAGGGAGAAGGGTGTCTGGCCAGTGGCTCGATTTGGTGTCGTTCTGATTGACCAAAGAACCACCGGCAACTCATCAATCCAGCGCCTTCCACACTTGCGTAGCCTGTCGAAAGTTCTTGTCTTGAGACCCCGCAACACTTCAGCATTAGCCCTTTCCGCCTGGCCGTTGCTCCTTGGATGAGCAACAGAAGCAAAACAGATCTTGCCGCAAAGGTCTTGGACATATTGCATGAAGGTGTGGCTTGTGAACTGTGTGCCGTTATCGGTGATGATCCTGTTTGGTGCTCCAAAACGACAAACTATTCCCTTGAAGAACTTTACGGCTGACTGTGCTGTCACCTTCCTCACTGCTTCCACTTCCGGCCACTTTGTGAACTTGTCGATGGTGACGTACAAGTACTCAAAGCCCCCGGTAGCACGGGGAAAAGGGCCCAAAATGTCGAGCTCCCAGACCGAAAAAGGCCAGGAGAGAGGGATTGTCTGAAGAGCTTGAGCTGGTTGATGCAGTTTCTTCGAATGAAACTGGCATGCTTCACACTTGGTTACTAGTGCCGTTGCATCCTGGAGAGCAGTGGGCCAAAAGAAACCTTGCCGGAATGCCTTACCAGCAAGAGCTCTTGATCCTATGTGGGAGCCACATATGCCTCCATGTATCTCTGCCAACAGCTCCAGTCCATCCTCCCGAGGAATGCACTTCAATTTCACACCGTTTGGTCTCTTTCTGTACAGGACATTGTCCACAAACTGGTACATGTTAGACCGACGGGCTACTTTCTCCGCTTCTTCTTGTTCCTCGGGGAGTTCTCCTGTCTGAAGGAAATGGATGATGTGCTATGCCCATGTTGGAGCCTGGGGCTCGACAACAAGGACTAAAGGCATGTCCTCTGCCGTGGGAGCATTTGTCTCTACAGCAAGGGCTCGAGGCCCTACCGGAGCCTGTTGCTCCCCGGCAACCTTGGCGGGAGCGTTTGTCTCCACGACAAGAGCTTGAGGCTCTGCCGGAGCCTGTCGCTCACCGGCAAGCTTGGTGTTGCTCCCGGCAACCTCTTTGCCGGCGGCTTCTGGGAGCTCTGCCGGAAAATACTTGCCGGAACTCAACTTTCTCCTCTTCTCTTGTCCCATGGATGGCGCTACGGATGGTTGAGTCAATCGGAGCACAAAAGTTCCTGGTTCCACAGGTAACTTAAGGGCGGCGCGTTTTGACAAGTCGTCAACAATGCTGTTTTCCTCACGAGGGACGTGCTCTGTTTGCAGACCGTCAAAGTGCTCTTCCAATTTCCTCACTTCATCGACATAAGCTTCCATCAATGGACTCTGATAGTCTTTATTGACTTGCTTAACAACAAGCTGCGAATCACCCCTGACAATGAGCTTCTTGATTCCAAGGTCTGCCGCGATCCTGAGGCCGGCAAGCAGCCCTTCGTCCTCCGCAGTGTTGTTTGTCGATCTCTCCCGGGGAAAATGCATCTGAATCACGTATTTGAGGTGCTCTCCGGTGGGTGCGACAAGCAGCACGCCAGCACCGGCGCCTTGCAGCGAGAAAGCCCCATCAAAATACATGATCCATTCTTGATTTGTTTCCTTGCCGGGGAGGGTTGACTCCGGAATCTCTTCGTCTGGCGTTGGGGTCCATTCCGCAATGAACTCCGCCAAGGCTCTGCTCTGAATGGTTGACGTACTCTCAAACTTAAGACCAAAGCTCGACAATTCCAACGCCCACTCCACAATCCTGCCGGTGCCTCCTCATCTACTTCCCTCTCTGCCACTAATGCAGCACTCACCACTTGGTTCATTGCCGCTAAATATAGCAGCAACGGCTCTTGTGGTTTTGGCGCGACTAGTACTGGCGGGGAGGAGAGGTACCTCTTCAAATCCTGCAGCGCTGCCTCCGCTTCCGGAGTCCACTTCATTGGACCTGCCTTTTTCAAGATTTTGAAAAAGCGCAGGGCACGCTCAGCAGATTTTGAGATGAACCTTCTCAGAGCAGCAACGCAACCGGCAAGACGACGCACATCCTTGACACGTCTTGGCGCTTCAATTTGCTCAATTGCCTTGATCTTGTCGGGATTTGCTTCGATTCCGCGCTGAGATACAAAGAACCCGAGAAGCTTGCCGGACGGAACACCAAACACACACTTCTCAGGATTGAGCTTCAAGTTGATCTTGCGCAGATTTGCAAAAGTTTCTTCTAGGTCTGATATGAGCGTTGCCTTGTCCTTGGTTTTGACCACTATGTCATCCATATAAGCTTGCATATTTCTATGTAGCTGAGGCTCAAAACCAATCTGGACTGCCCTTGCAAATGTTGAACCAGCACTTTTCAACCCGAAAGGCATACGTAAGAAGCAATACGTACCACATGGGGTGATAAATGCGGTCTTCTCTTCATCTTCCTTTGCCATGAAGATCTGATGATATCCTGAATATGCATCAAGAAATGAAAGCAAGTCGCAGCTGGCAGTGGAATCCACAATCTGGTCGATGCGCGGCAAGGGAAAATGATCTTTTGGACAGGCTTTATTGATATTTGTATAGTCAATACATAGCCTCCATTTTCCATTCGCCTTGCGCACTACAACTGGATTGGCCAACCATGTTGGATGAAGCACTCCTCTTACCAAACCTGCCGCTTCCAACTTCTTGATTTCCTCGGCAATAAACTGTTGCCGCTCCAAAGCCTGCTTCTCGACCTTCTGCTTGACGGGCCGCGCGTGTGGACAGACAGCAAGGTGGTGCTCAATCACCTCCCTAGGAACACCAGGGATATCAGATGGTTGCCACGCAAACACATCGACATTCGCCCGCAGGAAGGCAATGAGCGCGCTTTCCTATTTGTTGTCGAGGGTGGAACTTATGGTGAAGGTTCCTCCCGTACTATCCTCCTTGGCGGGCACCTTCTTGGTCTCTGGTGGAGCTGCCTTGGACTTCTTGCTCTTGCCGGTGGAGCTCTCTGGCACATCCTCAACGGGAGCGCAGCACTCCGAGGAGGTGCGCTTGCCGGAGTGTGTGCGAGAGGTCTTGCTGGTCTTCTTCCCCCCCGGGAGCTTCAGCGGCAGGAGCAAGTGCTTTGGCGGCAGATGCTGCAACTGCCTCCCGGTAAAGCTGGTCGGCGCAGATGAGCGCGTCTTTCTTGTCGGAGTTGACGGTGATGACGCTCACCGGCCCGGGCATCTTCAATGTGTTGTAAGCGTAGTGTGATGCCGCCATAAACTTGGCCAATGCTGGACGACCAAGGATCCCATTATACGGCAACGAAATCTTGGCGACGTCAAAAACTATCTTCTCTGTCCTGAAGTTCAGATCACTACCAAATGTTACCGGCAGCGTGATCTTACCCTTCAGCTGGCTCCTTCCCGGATTGATCCCCTGGAACGTGCCCGTCTCCTCGAGATCTTCATTGGGAATTTGCAATCTTTTGATGACCTCAGGTGAGATCAAGTTCAGACCGGCCCCACCATCAACTAACATCTTCGACACCTTGAGGTTGCGAATCATTGGGGATACTAACAATGGCAGACACCCGACCACAGTCGTGCGATCAGGGTGGTCCTCGGCGTAAAAAATGATAGGCGTGCTGGACCATTTCAATGGTTTTCAGGCGCCGACAGATGGCTCTATCGCATTAATCTCGCGCGCCCACTGTTTAAGTTGGCGGTGGGAAGAATGCAACGAGGCGCCCCCATCAATGCACATCATGTCTGTAGCTTTCTGAAACTCTTGCTCGCTGGACTCGTCGTCCTCATCGTTGTCATCATCACCCCCCTCTTGCTTGTCGCGGCCTCGAGCTGGCCTCTCCTTCTGTTGCTTGGCCTTGCCGCGGTGACCTCCTCGGCCACCGCGTTTCTTGCCGGACCCTCCTGCACCATCCTGGTCCTTCTCCTTGTCTCGCCTTTCAGATTCAGCCTTCTGCTTGTCGACAAGCTGCTCAACTTGCCGGCAGTCTTGGAGATCATGGCCCTTGGTGCGATGGATCTTGCAGTACTGCTTGCCGGAGCCCTCTGGCTTGTCGGCAGCTGCCAAGGCCTGACAGGAGGCGCACCCGGCAACCTCCTTGCCGGGGTCGTCAACCTTTGCTTTCTTGGCGGTGTCGGGGTTGCCGGATCCCTTGACAGCAAGCACGGCCTTGCCCTTGCGCTTCCTGTTACGCCGCTGGCCTTTCTTTGCCAGGGCGGCGGCGTCTTCGTCGTCGGAGTCGACTCCTGCGCCAGCATCTTCGCCGGGGAGTCTCCTTCCTTCTTCAGCTCGTGCACACTTATCAGCGAGAGCGTAAAGCTTGACAACATTCCTGACTTTGTTTATTGCCAGCTCTTCGCGCATCCCGCGGTTGCGCACATTCTGATGGAACGCGCTGACAATAGCGGCATGATGAACGTCTGGGATGTTGTGATGTACATGGCTGAATCTCTGTATGTACTTGCGCAAAGTTTCGCCTTCCTTCTTGGGGATGAGATGTAAATCACTTTCCTGGCCAGGAGCTTGGTGGCCTCCGGTAAAGGCGCCAACAAACTCATGACACAGATCTGCCCAGGAAGAAATAGAATTCTCCGGCAGGTGCATCAACCACGACCTGACGTTGGGCTTAAGCACCAACGGGAAGTAGTTGGCAAGTATCTTGTTGTCACGAGCCCCGGCAGCTTGCACCGCAATGGTGTAGATGCTCAGGAACTCCGACGGGTGGGTCTTGCCGTCATATTTCTCCGGGACCTCCGGCTTGAATGTGCGGGAATTGGGCCACTGGACTCGCCGCAGCTCACGGGTAAACGCTGGACAACCTACCTCATAGGGTAGATCGACAGGATACCCTGGCGCAGGCTTGTCTACAGTAGGCCCTGCGCGCTTATCTGACTGATAGCGCGCTTCCCGCCGTCGCTTGATGGTAGTTCGAGCGTCTTCTTTGCCTCGTTCCCGAAGAACTTGACGTTGGTCACGACGAGTTCGTGGACCGGAGGACGCCGTTGAATCATCATCACGAGTATCAGTCCGTCGAGTCGGCGACCGCTATTATCGCCGCGGAGGGGAGTGCACCGTAGTTGTACCGCCTTCGGTCTTTTTGCCATGGACGCGCGTCGGCTCGACGGACTGCCGGCGCGAAGGCTCCGCCTGCTATGGTCTATCATCGTTAGCGAGACCAACGAGGCTCTTAATAGCAGCTCTCCACTCGTCGAGCTTGTCCGCAGCAGGAGGGAAGTTCAGGAGCAGTTGTGCTCGCGCCAAGGCTTCTGCTGGTGTAGGCGGCGGCGACAAGTGCGAGGAACGGGAGGTGCTCTAACTCCTAACCATGTTAGAAGGAGCTCCATCACGATCTTGCGTCCACACACCTCTTCCACCGGCACCTCGGCGTGCATGTTGGCCCTGCGCATCTTGAGGATGATGCTCAGGAGCCTTTCCCTGGGGACGCTTGGAACCTCCGACATCACAGCGCTGCTCGTCGCGCGCCACCTAAGAAGGCTGCGGCGCATGCAACGGCGTAGGTGTCTTGGAGGGCGGCCTTCCGTCCCTGGAGTTCGCTGCACCACCCGCCGGCAGCACAGCTCCGTCCTTGGATCTTGCGGCGCGAACGACGCCGCTCGCCTGGCTATGCTTACCAGAACGCCGTGGAGGTTCATGACCTCCTCCTGCCCCGCCTGCGTCCAGGCCGTTGCCTGTTTGTGTAGCTGCAGGCACAGCGGACGTGGAGGGGCCAACCGCCGTGAAACCCTTCCTCTTGGGGGCCATGGCGATGAAGATGATGAAGAAACTGGCGCGCTGATCACTAGATCAGGTTCACGCAACCTCTCCCCCTACCTGGCGCACCAAAGATGTCGGAGAATGACACCTATGAGATCACGAGGATCCCTTTACAATTCGACGGGGAGAAGGTTTGCACCAAGAGCAGATCTAACGATCAACACGAGGAATTTTACCCAGGTTCGGGCCGCTGAGAAGCGTAAAACCCTACTCCTGCTTTGCTTGTATATTGGATGTGTTTAAGCCCTGATTCTAGGAGCGCTTGTGATGAACAGTACACAGCAGCTACCCATGCAGAACGGGCCAGAGAAGATCCCCCTGTAGCTATGCCTTGGGCCTCCTTTTATACATTCGAAGGGGTCACCAACAGTGGCGTACAATATATACATGAGGTGTAAAGTAGCTACAGTGTTATCATACCTAATACTGACGTACTTAGGACAAGAACATTTAATGCTCCGTTTAGGTGTCCTTGCCTTTCTTAGGGACGGAAAAAGGGACCGTCCCATCAGCACCGCTTAAGCCCGTCCGCCGTTAGTGCCTGACACGTTACCAGGAGGACAACAGCTAAAAGACAAGCTGGTGGCCACGCTGGAGCGGTGACAGGGTGGCGAAGTCTTGCCGGGCGCGAGTCTTGCCGGGGCTCTACAGGCCAGTCCGGCAGGGTCTTGCCGGGATTCCGGCCTCCGATCTTCTGCCTTCTGGTCGTTGGCTTAAATGCTCTCCTGATATTGTTGTATTTGCGTCCAGCTATCCCCCGGCAGGCCTTGCCGCTGGTATGGCTACAACTGCCCGTGCACAAGTATGGGGTAGTAAATGACCCAAACTTTAGTACACCAACAACCTCTGATATATATTATGATTCTTATTTACATGATCATTATAGCTTCGTAATTCTCTCTGATCTATTGATTTGCTTTGGCCAAGTAGATTGATCTTTCTTCAGTGAGAGAGGTGCGTTGTAGTAGGTTCAACCTAACGAGTTTATATATCCCAGTGACAGAAGGGGACAAGTTGCGTCTTTGTGTTGTTGCTACTAAGGATACCACGATGGGCTTTATTAATATTGCTTGAGTTTACTTTGTCTACATCATGTCATCATTCTCCATGCATTACTCTGTTTTACTTAATACTCTAGATGCATGCTAGATAGCGGTCGATGAGTGGAGTAATAGTAATAGGTGCAGGAAGAAGTCAGCCTATTTGTTTATGGACGTGATGCCTATATACACATGATCATTGCCGTGAAAATTGCATAACTATCCGCTTTTCTATCAATTGCCCAACAGTAATTTGTTACCCACCGTATGTTGCCTACATGAGAGATGCCGCTAGGGAAAACTAACCCCCCCGGGTCTATTCACTTATAATTCATAAATGCTACTATTACGTTGCTGCCTTTATTTACCTTTTATTTTATTTTGCAATTTACAATTATCTACAATTATCTACACAACTCATTTGCTTGCAAATAACGAGATCAAGGGGATTGATAACCCTCTTGCCCGCGTAGGGTGCAAGTTGTTTGCTCCTTTGTGTGTAGCCGCTGAAGACGGTTGAGGATTGATATTCCTATTGGTTCGATAAACCTTGGTTTCATAACTGAGGGAAATACTTACCCACTTTGTGATGCAATTACCCGTTCCTCTTCACGAAAAATCCAACGCAGATCACAAGTATCACCGATGTCCCCGAAGTAGGTTGCTGAAGAGATGGCGAAGCCCCCGGTCTAGCCGAGGTGATGGAGCAGGTTGATAAGGTGGCACTAGAGCTCTGATGCCAGCTAACGTGTCGAAGCAGGTTGACATGGTGGATGTCAGCTTTAAAAAGCGATGGCGCGACGGTGCCAAGGCAGGTCGGAATTTGTGACGCAGTCAATGCTGGCTTGATGAAGTTACCGTGCGGCGACGCCGGTGCACCCGACCCATGCAATCCATGGGGCGACGAGGTTCTTTTGATAAAAAAGACAATACTCTAGAGAAAATTTCCTTCAAGAAGGACATCCGGTAACCCGTTCATGAAACACATGAACTTGGGTCAGATTTGTTTTCGCGTAGAAAACAGATCCAAAAAATTGATGCACTCATCGGACGTTTCCCAGAGTTTTGAACGGTTGGATCGGGCTAAAATTTTGATGGTTTGTCGACAGAGGAATTCCACAGTCGATCAATAGTAGGATTTTCCAATGGATGTCCGAGCTGGAAGCTGGACCCCTCGCCCTAAACTCATCCACATTCCCGTCCAGATCTGATAGGGCTGCGGTATATCGGAGATTGCCGGCGATTCCTCCATCGTAACATGATGAAATTTTATAGGGTTGTTGTAAGCTCAAGTCCAAACAATTCCACTGAAGCAATCGTCAAAGCGATACTCGAGGTGACGGGGACGGCAAACATGAATCTGGTGTCCAGAAAAAACTCTTGCCAATTTGCAGACGAGCCATCGATTCTTTGCGATCACACAACGGGCTCTCAATGAAAGCACGTGTGTCGGTGTGAAAACCGGCAGAACTCGGGGTAGGGGGTCCCAAGTTGTGGTCTCGTACGGATGGTAATAGGAACAGGGAGACAATGTTTTACCCAGGTTCGGGCCCTCTTGATGGAGGTAAAACCCTACGCCCTCCTCTTTTTTATATCAATGGAGAAGTATCAAGTACAGGGTTGATCTACCACGAGATCCAGAGATGTGTTCTAACCCTAGGGCTAGGTGATTAATGTTGTGTTGATGTCTATGTCATAATCATCTAACGACTAACCAGAACTCAGCTTATAGAATACACCAGAGGCCTAGGATAACAAGAGTCCTAGTCGGCTATGCTGGTGGAGAGGAGTCCTTGTCTTGATCACCAAGTCTTGTGGAATCTTCCTCGTATATGTCATGGGCTGCCCGAAGTGGCCCATTAGTGAACCGCCTTGGGGGTCCTCGGCCCGACCCACCTGTCGGGAGACGACGTGGTGAGTACCCCCTAGCCCAGAACACCGTCACCATGGCATTAGCAGGAGGCTGTAACACCATGTTGAGATATACAACATATTTTTTTTGCATAATCGCACCCATATTTCAACTAAGTTCCTCTAGAAAGTTTAATCCACAAGTGCTATCAAGTCTATTAAAATTAACAAATGGGGTTGAGCATGTTAAACATTACTTCCACTACAATTTCTCAACTCCCATGTCTTGAGAAACTTTCTCTTGTGCAAAGTTATACTTGGTTAATAACATTTTATTCAAAAACTATCCCATGGCAAGTCTTAGTTCTCTAAACTAAAGAAAATAATGGCTACAAAATTATTTCAGCTACCAAAGCAAAACATTTGTATCAACTATCAAGACTAACTCCCATCCACACATATCACACATACAACTACTACATCTACTATAAGTATCCAAGTTCAAAAGACGGGGGTCGTAGGACATACCTTCACGGTTGGGAATTTACACACTTCTCTTCCTTACTCTTGCATTCCTCATTGTCCTGGCATAGATCAACTCCTCTAAAAACAAAATGCAAACGAACTCCAAGGGGCTAAAATGAAGAACAATAGCAAAGCAAAGCTTATTCTATTTTTTGGTTTATGGGTTATTGAAAACTAACTTGCAACTGAAACATCGCAAGGCAAAAATAAAAATAAAAGCAAAAGAAAATAAAAAGCAAAGTGTTGGAACAAACCAACACCAGTGTTTTGAAGCGCCTCGAGCTTAAGTACAACCTCATTACAATTTATTCGAATACCGCCACATCTTGATGTAGAAGTGGTGATAATCTCCCCCAAGCTTAGCCTCTTGCAAGCCCAAACCAGCGAGATCATTGTGGTGTTTGGTCAGGAGACCACTCCCGCCTCTAGTTGGAGAAGTCCACGTTCATGTTAGCGGACATGCCTCTCAGGGATGATGCGAGGTTGCTCATATCATGGATAGAGCCCCGAAGATTGTTGAGGTCTGTGTAGGTGGTGTATCCTTGTGTGTGTGTGTGTGTGTGTGGGGGGTGCTCCTCCTCTTCGTCGGTGGCGAGTTCTTCTTCATCTACTTGCTCAGGTTCTGGCCTTTCTTGGTCAAAAGCTGCATCTCCTTCTCGTGCAACATAATGCAATTGTCAATTCTCGATGGAGAAACAGCTAGGCATAGGTGTGGGTAACAAGTCTGCCACTCCAGGATTTTTGATACAATGACGGCCGTTACGAACTTCTACCATACCAGCGCTAGTAAGAACACAAATGTTAACAAGGGTGTTACCGACAATGAGGCGGAGATGATTGTAGTTGAGGCGGAGATGATTGTAGTTGAGGCCAAGGGAGTTGGCCAACATGATGATCCCTCCTCCACACACGATATCTCCTTGTTCATGATTTGCTTGATGCGTGTGGTGTAGCAAAAGTATTGCCCCTAGGTTGGGCGAATAACCGGCGTCCAGGTTTGTTGCTTTCCCGAGAACTAGCATGTTCTCATCATTCACCTTAGAAACTTCTCCTCTTGCCTGCAAAGGGTGAAAGAACACTTCTCCCAAGGTGATTTTGGTAATTAATAACAACATATAATTCATTGAACTAATAAGTCTATCAAGTATATTTCAGGAAAAGTTCAATGAATGGATTGGCTAGGATTGTGAGGAGATTCCCTAGATGCAAGGAACATCAATTGGCAAAACATTGAAGAGTCTACTTTTTACTTTATGTGAGAAATCACATTTGAGTCCATAGGAAAGCCAATACAATTAAAAGGGGATGAGGTATCTATGATGATCTGGTTGCTCAAAGTGCTTAAAGATTAGCCACAAAAAACCTCAACATTTCTCCCACAATAATATTTTGTCCCAAACCCTAAAGATCAAATTCGGTGCCACCAACATTGCACATTTCGGCCACACTGAGTTTTCCTTTGACAGAACCCAAGCCAAACCCTAGCAAATCGGTACAACCGAGTTTTGCTTTGGTACAGCCAAAAAGTAGTGACCAACCTTTTGGTGTCCATTTGCTAAAAATCAGAATTTCTGAGTTTTACAAATCGGTGCCACCGAAGTGAGGAGCTGCCCAGGCCAACTGAATCGGTCTCACCGAGAACCCAAAAGTTAGAACATTTTGCACTAGTCAGTGCAACCGAGTTTTTACTTTGGTTCCACCGAGTTGGGCAATATTGTTGTAACGGTTGGATTTTTGGATATGGCTATAGATACCCCTCCACCTCGCTCTCATTCATAGAGAGAGCACTCAGAACAAGCAAACACTTCCACCATTCATTTTCTGAGAGAGAACCACCTACTCATGTGTTGAGATCAAGATCTTCCACCCCAACCATATGAATCTTGATTTCTAGCCTCCCCAAGTTGCTTTCCACCCAATCAATCTCTTCTACCAAGCCAAATTCTGTGAGAGAGTGATTGAGTGTTGAGGAGACTATCTTTTGAAGCACTAGAGAAAGGAGTTCATCATCCATACCACATCTATTAACTTTTGGAGAGTGGTGTCTCCTAGATTGGTTAGGTGTAGCTTGGGAGCCTCCAAATCATGTGGAGTTGAACCAAGAAGTTTGTAAAGGCAAGGAGATCACCTACTTCGTGAAGATCTACCCCGAGTGAGGCTAGTCCTTCGTGGACGTAAGCCATGGTGGAATAGACAAGGTTGCTTCTTCGTGGACTCTTTGTGGGTGGAGCCCTCTATGGACTCGCGAAGCCGTTACCCTCCGTGGGTTGAAGTCTCCATCAACGTGGACGTACGATAGCACCACCTATCGGAACCACGCCAAAAATCTCCGTGTCTTTAGTGCGTTTTATCTTCGTATCCCTACCCTCTACTTACACTTGCATGTCTTTACTTTGTGCTGCTATACTCGTAGACTTGAATGTGTAGGGTGTGCTAGACTTGGTAAAATTGCTAAAACTTGCTAACCCATAAAATTGTGAAAAGGTTAGGTCTTTATTTGGCCAAGTATTCTAATCACCCCCCCTCTAGACATACTTTGGATCCTACAAGTGGTATCCGAGCTTTGGTCTCCATTGCATTGGTTTCACACGCTAGGAGAGTATGGCATCTAGTGAGGGAAATTACCACCGTAGAGGTCCATATTTCGATGGTACAAACTTTGCTAGTTGGAAGCATAAAATGAAAATGCATATTCTTGGTCATAACCCCGTCGTTCGGGCTGTTGTTCGTGTTGGATTGCAAGGTGAATTCTTTGGTGATGGAAAGGAACCGAATCGTGAAGCGACTACGGAAGAATTGAAGATGGTGCAATACAACGCTTAAGCATGCGACATTCTATTCAACTGTCTATGCCCCGAAGAGTTCAACAAGATAAGTCATCTTGAGGATGCAAAGGAAATTTGGGATACTTTGGTTGATATGCACTAAGGAACCGAATCCGTCAAAGAATCTAAGTTGGATGTGCTACAAAGTCAACTTGACAAGTTCAAGATGAAGGATGGTGAAGGAGTCGCAGAAATGTACTCTAGGCTTGATCTCATCACAAATGAGATTGCCGGCTTTGGAAGTGAAGAGATGACATACAAAATTCATCATGCAGAAGATCCTTAGAGCCTTGGATGGAAAATATGACACCATGTACACATTGATCCAAATGATGCCAAACTACAAAGATCTCAAGCCTACGGAAGTCATTGGAAGGATTGTTGCTCATGAAATGTCACTCAAGGACAAAGAAGAGCTCCACAACAAGTCAAGCGGTGCATACAAAGCCACAAGTGACACTCCCTCAACCTCAAGTGACAATCTTGTTACCAATGAAGAGATAAGCCTCATGGTCAATAAATTCAACAAGTTCTACAAGAATAGAAGCAAATAGAGAAGCTCCAACTCAAGATACGAAGAGAAGCGGTCTTCTAGTCGTGACCGAAATTGTTACAATTGTGGAAGACCCAGATACTTTTCCAATGAGTGCGCGTCCCCCTCCAAGAGAAGAGAAGAGTCACCTAGAAGAAGAAGCTCAAGAGATGAGTCACCTCGAAGAGAGAGAAGGAGCAAATAAGATCGCTATGAACGAAGACCCTCCCAGAGAAGCAAGGACTCGGAGAAGAAGGACAAGTACACCAAGAGCTACACAAGAAGAAGACATCAAGCTCATGTTGGTGAATGGGTTTCCGGCTCCGAATCCGACAACCAATCTGAGAGAAGTTACCACTCCAACTACGACTATAGTCAAGATGAAGGTTGATAACCCACAAGTATAGGGGATCGCAATAGTTTTCGAGGGTAGAGTATTCAACCCAAATTTATAGATTCGACACAAGGGGAGCCAAAGAATATTTGCGAGTATTAGCAGCTGAGTTGTCAATTCAACCACACTTGGAGATTAAATATCTGCAGCAGAGTGATCAGTAGCACAGTAATATGATAGTTTGATAGCAGTAGTATCAATAACAGTAACGGTAACAATGACAACAATAGTTTTGTAACAATTGGAACAGTAACAGCAACAGTAGTAACTTAGCAAGAACAATAAGTGGAAAACTCGTAGGCACTGGATCGGTAACTCGTTGGATGATATCCGTCATGTAACAGTCATAACCTAGGGCGATACAAAACTAGCTCCAGTTCAATAATGTAATGTAGGCATGTATTCCGTAAATAGTCATACGTGCCTATGGAAAAGAACTTGCATGACATCTTTTGTCCTACCCTCCCGTGGCAGCAGGGTACATAAGGAAACTAAGGGATATTAAGGCCTTCTTTTAATAGAGAACCAGAACAAAGCATTAACACACGGTGAATACATGAACTCCTCAAACTACGGTCATCACCAAAAAGTATCCCAAATATTGTCACTATGGGGTTTAGGATCATAACACGTAATAGACGCATATGACTAGGCAAGATCGGATCAAGAACATAGATATAATGGTGATAACATAAATGGTTCAGATCTGAAATCATGGCACTCGGGCCCTAGTGACAAGCATTAGGCATAGCAGAGTCATAGCAACATCAATCTCAGAACATAATGGATACTAGGGATCAAGCCCTAACAAAACTAACTCGATTACATCGTGAATCTCATCCAACTCCTCACCGACCAGCAAGTCTACGAAGGAATTACTCACTCCCGGTGGGGAGCATCATGGAATTGGCGATGGAGAAGGGTTGATGATGACGAAGACCGAAGATTCCCCTCTTCGGAGCCGCAAACGGGCTCCAGATCTGGCCTCCCGATGAAGAACAGGAGGTGGCGGCGGCTCCGTATCATAAAACGCGATGAAACTTTCTCCTTGATTTTTCTCTCCGAAAATAGGAATTTATAGTGGCGGAATGAGGGTCAGTGGGGCCACGAGGTGGGCACAACCCACTAGGGCGCGCCCAGGGGGCCTGGCGCGCCCTGGTGGGTGCTGGCCACCCTGGGCCCCCTCTTTGGTGGATTTTGGCTCCAATAATTCTCATATATTCTGAAATAATTCTCCAAAAAGTTTCATTCCGTTTCGAGAACTTTTATTTGTGCACAAAAACAACACCATAGTAGTTCTGCTGAAAACAGCGTCAGTCCGGGTTAGTTTCATTCAAATCATGCAAATTAGAGTCCAAAACAAGGGCAAAAGTGTGAGGAAAAGTAGATACATTGGAGACGTATCAACTCCCCCAAGCTTAAACCTTTGCTTGTCCTCAAGCAATTCAGTTGACAAACTGAAAGTGATAAAAAAACTTTTACGAACTCTTTTGTTCTTGTTTACGTATATATGCTTAAGTAGCACCCAGGTTTTGAACAAAGATTATGACTAACCATGCCAACAATAACTCATAGAAATTATATTAACTCGTATCAATAACATAAGCAACTAGCAAGCAATAATAAGATATCTCAAGCTCCAACACTTTGTCAAAACAATCATGATACAATATGACAATAGTGGTATCTCGCTAGCCCTTTCTGAGACCGCAAAACATAAATGCAGAGCACCTCCAAAGTTCAAGCAGCGACTAAACATTGTAATACATGGTAGAAAAGATCCAGTCATGCTGCACCCAACATCGACTATACACAATGCATGAGGATGACAATAATGCTCTCAGGCCTGGCGCTTGTTTGAGAAGTTGATGACTCAACATAAAAGTAAATAGATAGTCCCTTCGCAGAGGGAAGCATGGATTTGCAGAGATGCCAGAGCTCAAGGTTTAAAACAGAGATAGATATAATTTGGGAGGTACACCCTTCCTGTCAATGTTACGACCAAGAGTTATCAATATCTTCCATGCTAAACAAATTAGCGGCGGTTCCCAAGCGGTAAAAGTAAAGGTTTACTCCCCCTCCACCAACAATCACACTCCACGGCTAGCCGCATCCACGGGTACCGTCCAAACCAACAACATTCCTGGGGGAGTTTTGTTTTAATTATTTTTGATTTCGGGACTGGGAATCCCTATTACCGCCCCTCTCGTGTAAGGACGAGTGAATAAACAGTCATCATGAGAATAACCCGCTTAGCATAGAAGATACTGACCACCCCCTGTCGCTCCATGAGCGGTCCAGGCACACAAAACAGATGTTCATTTGAATTTTTAGAGATGGCACATGCAAATTTACTTTGGAACGGCAGGGTAATACCGCATATAGGTAGATATGGTGGACTCATCTGGCATAACTTGGTTTAAGGGTTTTGATGCACAAGCATTATTCCCGCTTAGTACAGGCAAAGGCTAGCAAATAGATTGAGAACCGGCCAGCTAGAGAGCGAAAACGGTCATGAACAGGCATTACATACAATAAGCATTGACTACTAGCATGAGTAGGATATGAACACCATGAACATAAATATCAAGAAGGCTATGCTGGTTTTGATTCAACTACATGCGTGAACATGTGCCAAGTCAAGCCACTTGAAACATTCGGAGGAGGATACCATATCATCATACCGCATCACAACCATTTTAATGCATGTTAACATCCAAGATAAATCATTAGCCACTCCTAGCTACTTAAGCATGGCATGAACAACTATAATCTCTAATGGTCATTGCAAACATGTTTGATCATAATAGGCTGAATCAAGGATACTAGGTTAAACATATTTACAAAAACAATAACAAGTTGAGTTCATACCCGCTTTTCTCTGCCATAGTCAATTCATCAAATATTGTCATTATTGCCTTTCACTTGCACGACCAAATGATAAGAAAATAATAATAGTGCAAGAGTGTCATGGACTAAGCTGGAATCTGCGAACATTTATTCAAGAGGAGAAGACAAGGTAAAATGGGCTCTTTGTTAGATTAACAATGATGCATATAAGAGCCACTCAACATTTTCATCGTGGTGTTCTCCTTGGTACGACTCAAACAAAAAGAAAGAATTTCAGAGAAACACACTGAAATATTTTTGGAGTTTTTGTTTTTTCTTGAAGAGAGCAAATTAAAGCGAAAAACAAAAACGAGAAAAACTATTTACATGGGAAAGCTCCCAACAAATAAAATAAGAAATGGGAAATCTTTTTGGGTTTTCTTTTAATGCTACAATTAAACTAGGCTAGAAAGGAAAGCCGAAAATAAGTAGGAAATATTTTTGGGTTTTCTCAAAGTTTTTCAAACACACAAGAAGAAAGCGAGAAAACAAATCTAGCATGGATATTACAATGAAAAAGTATGAACACCGACAACTGGAATGAAAAGTGTGAACATGAGTGTAATGTCGGTGGAAATACGTACTCCCCCAAGCTTAGGCTTTTGGCCTATCTTGGTACTCACCATCCGTATGAATAATAATATGGGCGATGGCTCACCGAGGCCCTCGGTGCAGACTCCGCGGCCCTCCTGGCAGCCTCGACCTCCACATTGTACGCATGGGCCTCGCTCTCAAGTACATAGCATCTTCCCCTACTGTGAAAATCAAAGAGAACAGGAGCAGGCAAAGTGACAGGCACAACAGGTTTTTTTATTAAATCTCAAGTTATAAGTGTAGTTAGTGGCCGTATGCTACTTCTTGAGCTTGCGTTGGTTTTCCCTTGAAGAGGAAAGGGTGATGCAGCAAAGTAGATAAGTATTTCCCTCAGTTGTTGAGAACCATGGTATCAATCCTGTAGGAGATACAAGCAAGTCCCCAATCTTCGCACCTACACAAACAATCAAACTCTTGCACCCAACGCTATAAAGGGGTTGTCAATCCCTTCACGGTTATTTGCAAGGATGAGATCTGATAGAGATAGATATAAAAGATTGCTAAAACAAAAAGTAAAAAGATTGCAGAAAAGTATTTTTTGGTATTTTTGGTTTATAGATCTGAAAATATAATATGGAAAATAGACCCGGGGGCCATAGGTTTCACTAGAGGCTTCTCTCATGAAGGAAAATAATACGGTGGGTGAACAAATTACTGTCGAGCAATTGATAGAAAAGCGCATAGTTATGACGATATCCAAGGCAATGATTATGCATATAGGCATCACGTCCGTGTCAAGTAGACCAAAACGATTCTGCATCTACTCCACACATCGACCAACTCCTGCCTGCATCTAGAGTATTAAGTTCATGAAGAACAGAGTAACACATTAGGTAAGATGACATGATGTAGAGGGATAAACTCAAGCAATATGATGAAAACCCCATCTTTTTACCCTCGATGGCAACAATACAAATACGTGCCTCGCTACCCCTACTTTGTCACTGGGTGAGGACACCGCAAGATTGAACCCAAAACTAAGCACTTCTCCCATTGCAAGAATTAACAATCTAGTTGGCCAAACCAAACCAATATCTCGAAGAGAGTTGCAAAGATATGAAATCATGCATATAAGAATTCAGAGAAGATTCAAATAATATTCATAGATAATCTGATCATAAACCCACAATTCATCGGATCTCGACAAACACACCGCAAAAGAGTATTACATCGGATAAATCTCCATGAAGATCGTGAAGAACATGGTATTGAAGAACAAAGAGAGAGAAGAAGCCATCTAGCTACTAGCTATGGACCCGAAGGTCTGTGGTGAACTACTCACGCATCATCGGAGGGGCAATGGAGTTGATGTAGATGCCCTCCGTGATCGAATCCCCCTCCGGTAGATTACCAGAAAAGGCTCCAAGATGGGATCTCACGGGAACAGAGGCTTCCGGCGGCGGAAAAGTATTTTCATGGCTCTTTTTGGTATTGGGGAAATATTTGGGAATTTATAGGCCGAAGAATAGTGTTAGAGGACCTGCAAGGGGGGCACAAGCCAGGGGGCGCGCCCCCCCTAGGGCGCGCCATGCAGGCTTGTGATCTCCCGGCAGGTCTCCTGCCTTCATCTCCAAATCTGGTAGGTTTCTTCTGGTCCAAGAAAAATCATCGCGAAGATTTTATTCCGTTTGGACTCCGTTTAATATTCCTTATCTGCAATACTCAAAAACAAGGAAAAAACAGAAACTGGCACTAGGTTCTAGGTTAATAGGTTAGTCCCAAAAATAATATAAAATAGCATATTAATGCATATAAAACATCCAAAATAGATAATATAATAGCATGGAACAATCAAAAATTATAGATATGTTGGAGACATATCAAGCATCCCCAAGCTTAATTCCTGCTCGCCCTCGAGTAGGTAAATGATAAAAACAGAATTTTTGATGTGGAATGCTACCTAACATATTTATCCATGTAATATTCTTTATTGTGGCATGAATATTCAGATCCGCAAGATTCAAAACAAAAGTTTAATATTGAAATAAAAACAATAATACTTCAAGCATACTGACAAGGCAATTGTGTCCTTTCGAAATAACATGGCCTCAGAAAGCTATCCCTACAAAATCATATGGTCTGGCTATGCTCCATCTTCCCCACACAAAGTATTTAAATCATGCACAACCCCGATGACAAGTCAAGCAATTGTTTCACACCTTTTATGTTCTCAAACCTTTTCAACTCTTACGCAATACATGAGCGTGAGCCATGGATATAGCACTATAGGTGGAATAGAATATGGTGGAGGTTGTGAGGAAAAGGAGAAGATAGTCTCACATCAACTAGGCATATCAACGGGCTATGGAGATGCCCATCAATAGACATCAATGTGAGTGAGTAGGGATTGCCATGCAACAGATGCACTAGAGCTATAAGTGTATGAAAGCTCAAAAAGAAACTAAGTGGTTGTGCATAATGATGAAAAATTCCACTAGTTATATGAAAGTGACAAAATAGGAGACTCTCTATCATGAAGATCATGGTGCTACTTCGAAGAACAAGTGTGGAAAAATATAGTAGCATTGTCCCTTCTCTCTTTCTCTCATTTTTTTTGGTGGGCATCTTTGGCCTATTTTTTTATTTGGGCTTCATTGGCCTCTTTTATTTTTTGTAAAGTCCGGAGACTCATCCCAACTTTTGAGGGAATCATAGCTTCCATCATCCTTTTCTCTCACGGGACAATGCTCTAATAATGAAGATCGTCACACTTTTATTTACTTACAACTTAGGAATTACAACTCGATACCTAGAACAAAATATGACTCTATATGAATGCTTCCGGTGGTGTACCGGGATGTGCAACGATCTAGCCTAGCAAATGACATCAAAAAACGGACAAGCCATGAAAACATCATGCTAGCTATCTTACGATCGTGCAAAGCAATATGAAAATGATGGTGCGTGTCATGAAAAATGGAACGGTGGGAGTTGCATGGCAATATATCTCGGAATGGCTATGGAAATGCCATAATAGGTAGGTATGGTGGCTGTTTTGAGGAAGGGTATATGGTGGGTTTAATGCACCGGCGAAGGTTGCGCGGTACTAGAGAGGCTAGCAAAGGTGGAAGGGTGAGAGTGCGTATAATCCATGGACTCAGCATTAGTCATAAAGAACTCACATGCTTATTGCAAAAGTCTATTATTTATCGAAGCAAAGTATTAGACGCATGCTCCTAGGGGAGAGGTTGGTAGGAGTTAACCATCGCGCGCTCCCGACCCTCACACAAAGGATGACAATCATTAAACAAATCATGCTCCGACTTCGTTACATAACGGTTCACCATACATGCATGCTACGGGAATCACAAACTTTAACATAAGTATTTCTACTAATCCACAATTACTCACTAGCATGACTCTCATATCACCATCTTTATATCTCAAAACTATATGCAAGTAATCAAACTTCTCATAGTATTCAATGCACTTTATATGAAAGTTTTTATTATATCCCTCTTGGATGCCCATTATATTAGGACTAAATTCATAACCTAAACCAATTACCATGCTTTTTAAAGACTCTCAAAATAATGTAAGTGAGGTACGAGAGTTCAATTATTTCTATAAAATAAAACACCACGTGCTCTAAAAAGATATAAGTGAAGCACTAGAGCAACATTGCCTAGCTCAAAAGATATAAGTGAAGCACATAGAGTATTCTAATAAATTCACGATTAATGTGTGTCCCCCTAAAAATATGTGTGCAGCAAGTATGATTGTGGCAAACTAAAAAGCAAAGACTCATATCATACAAGACGCTCCAAGCAAAACACATATCATGTGGTGAATAAAAATATAGCCTCAAATAAATTTACCGATGGATTGAAGACGAAAGAGGGGATGCCTTCGGGGGCATACCCAAGCTTAGGCTCTTTGGTATCCTTGAATATGGCTTGGTGTACCTTGGGCATCCCCAAGCTTAGGCTCTTGCCACTCCTTATTCCATAGTCCATCAAATCTTTACCCAAAACTTGAAAACTTCACAACACAATACTCAACAGAAAACTCGAGAGATCCGTTAGTATAAGAAAAATAAATCACCACTTTTAGGTACTGTTTTGAACTCATTCTTTATTTATATTGGTGTAATATCTACTGTATTCCAACTTCTCCATGGTTCATACCCCCCGATACAACCCATAGATACATTAAAATAAGCAAACAACACAAAGAAAACAGAATCTGTCTAAAACAGAACAGTCTGTAGCAATCTATAGACTTCAAATACTTCTGTAACTCCAAAAATTCTGAAAAATTAGGAAAATCAGGGAAATTTGTATATCAATATTTTTTTAAAATTTCAGACTCATTCGACGCTCTGGTGAATTAATAAAATTCCTGGACTGAGCGCAAAAGTTTCTGTTTTTCAGCAAAATCAAATCACAATCACCGTAGACCATCCCAACGGTCTTACTTGGCTCAAACACTAATTAAAACAAGAAAACACAATTACTACTGAGGTAATAATGTGTAAAGCACTAAAAAACAGAAGAAAAAACAAAAGCAAAATAAAATAAAATTGGGTTGCCTCCCAACAAGCGCTATTGTTTAACGCCCCTAGCTAGGCATAACGCAATAGATCTAGGTATTGTCATCTTTGGTATGCAATCCATAAGTAGCTCTCATAATAGATTCATAAGGTAATTTTATTTTTTTATAGGAAATTGTTCCATGCCTTTCCTTAATGGAAATTGGAATCTAATGTTTCCTTCTTTCATATCAATAATTGCACCGATCGTTCTAAGGAAAGGTCTACCAAGAATAATAGGACATGTAGGATTGCTATCTATATCAAGAACAATGAAATCTACGGGCACACAATTCCTATTTACAACAATAAGAACATCATTAATCCTTCCCATAGGTTTCTTAATGGTGGAATCCGCTAGATGCAAATTTAAAGAGCAATCATCAAATTCATGGAAACCTAGCACATCACATAAAGTTTTCGGAATCGTGAAAATGCTAGCACCCGAATCACACAAAGCATGGCACTCATAATCTTTAATTTTAATCTTAATAGTAGGTTCCCACTCATCATAAAGCTTCCTAGGTATAGAAACTTCCAACTCAAGTTTTTCTTCAAAAGATTTCATCATAGCATCCACGATATGTTTAGTAAAAGCTTTATTTTGATTATAAGCATGCGGAGAATTCAACATGGATTGCAACAAGGAAATACAATCAATCAAAGAACAACTATCATAATTAAAGTCCTTGAAATCCAAAAGAGTGGGTTCATTGCTATTTAAAGTTTTGACCTCTTCAATCCCACTTTTATCAATCTTAGCATTAAGATCTATAAACTCCGAATCATTGGGACGCCTTTTAACTAAAGTTGACTTATCTCCAGTCCCATCTTTGTCAAGATTTATATTAGAAAACAAATATTCAATAGGAGTCACATCGATCACTTTAAGATCTTCATCAATATTCTCACGAGAACACACTTTTTCAAGCCATTCACGCTTAGCACGCATTCTAGCGGTTCTTTCCTTACACTCATCAATAGAAATTCTCATAGCTTTTAAAGACTCATTAATATCACGCTTGGGTGGAGTAGATCTAATTTTCAAATAATCAATCTCAAGCGAAATTCTATCAACGTTCCTAGCCAAATCATCAATCTTGAGCAATTTTTCTTCAATCATAGCATTGAAACCCTTTTGCGAACTAATAAATTCTTTAATATTATTCTCAAGATCAGAGGCATCTTATTATAATTTCCATAAGAATTGTTGTAGGAATTACCATAATTATTAGAGGAATTACTAGGAAACGGCCTAGGATTGAAATTACCTCTATACGCGTTATTACCAAAATTGTTCCTACCAACAAAATTCACATCCATAGATTCATTATTATTTCCAATCAAAGAAGACAAAGACATATCATTAGGATCAATATGAGCACTCTTATTAGCAAACAATTTCATTAATTCATCCATCTTTTCACTCAAAGTATTTATTTCTTCAATAGCATGCACTTTTTTACTAGTAGGAGATCTTTCGGTATGCCATTGAGAGTAATTTGCCATAATATTATCTAGGAGTTTAGTAGCTTCTCCTAATGTGATTTCCATAAAAGTGCCACCCGCGGCGGAATCTAAAAGATTTCTAGAAGCAAAATTCAATCCCGCATAATTTTTTTGTATAATCATCCATAAACTCAAACCATGTGCGGGGCAATTTCTAATCATTAGTTTCATCCTCTCCCAAGATTGTGCAACATGCTCATGATCGAGTTGCTTAAATTTCATTATATCGTTCCTAAGGGAGATGATCTTAGCGGGTGGAAAGTACTTGGAAATAAAAGCATCTTTACACTTATTCCATGAATCAATACTATTTTTGGGCAAAGATGAAAACCAAGTTTTAGCACGATCTCGTAGTGAGAACGGAAATAGCTTCAATTTAACAATATCATTATCCACATCTTTCTTCTTTTGCATATCACACAACTCAACGAAAGTATTTAGATGGGATGCGGCATCTTCACTAGGATGGCCGGAAAATTGTTCTTTCATAACAAGATTAAGCAAAGCGGCATTAATTTCATAAGATTCCACACTAGTGGCGGGAGCAATCGGAGTACAAATAAAATCATTATTATTAGTATTGGAGAAGTCACACAACTTGGTATTCTCTTGAGTCATCGTGACAAAGCAAGCAATCTAGCACACAAGCAAACAAAAAGCAAACGAAAAGACGAACGGAAGAAGGGCGAATAAAAAGGCAAATCTTTTTGGTTTTTTCTGAAAATCGTTTTAGAAGTGGGGGAGAGGAAAACGAGAGGCAAATGGCAAAGAATGTAAATGCAAGAGATGAGTTTGTCATGGGTACTTGGTAGGCTTGATGTAGATCTCCCCGACAACGGCGCCAGAAATCCTTCTTGCTACTTCTTGAGCTTGCGTTGGTTTTCCCTTGAAGAGGAAAGGGTGATGCAGCAAAGTAGATAAGTATTTCCCTCAGTTGTTGAGAACCAAGGTATCAATCCAGTAGGAGATACAAGCAAGTCCCCAATCTTCGCACCTACACAAACAATCAAACTCTTGCACCCAACGCTATAAAGGGGTTGTCAATCCCTTCACGGTTATTTGCAAGGATGAGATCTGATAGAGATAGATATAAAAGATTGCTAAAACGAAAAGTAAAACAAAAGTAAAAAGATTGCAGCAAAGTATTTTTGGTTTATAGATCTGAAAATATAATATGGAAAATAGACTCGGGGGCCATAGGTTTCACTAGAGGCTTCTCTCATGAAGGAAAATAATACGGTGGGTGAACAAATTACTATCGAGCAATTGATAGAAAAGCGCATAGTTATGACGATATCCAAGGCAATGATTATGCATATAGGCATCACGTCCGTGTCAAGTAGACCGAAACGATTCTGCATCTACTACTATTACTCCACACATCGACCGACTCCTGCCTGCATCTAGAGTATTAAGTTCATGAAGAACAGAGTAACGCATTAGGTAAGATGACATGATGTAGAGGGATAAACTCAAGCAATATGATGAAAACCGCATCTTTTTACCCTCGATGTCAACAATACAAATACGTGCCTCGCTACCCCTACTTTGTCACTGGGTGAGGACACCGCAAGATTGAACCCAAAACTAAGCACTTCTCCCATTGCAAGAATTACCAATCTAGTTGGCCAAACCAAACCAATAACTCGAAGAGACTTGCAAAGATATGAAATCATGCATATAAGAATTCAGAGAAGATTCAAATAATATTCATAGATAATCTGATCATAAACCCACAATTCATCGGATCTCGACAAACACACCGCAAAAGAGTATTACATCGGATAGATCTCCATGAAGATCATGAAGAACATGGTATTGAAGAACAAAGAGAGAGAAAAAGCCATCTAGCTACTAGCTATGGACCCGAAGGTCTGTGGTGAACTACTCACACATCATCGGAGGGGCAATGGAGTTGATGTAGATGCCCTCCGTGATCGAATCCCCCTCCGGTAGATTACCAGAAAAGGCTCCAAGATGGGATCTCACGGGAATAGAGGCTTCCGGCGGCGGAAAAGTATTTTCGTGGCTCTTTTTGGTATTGGCGGAATATTTGGGAATTTATAGGCCGAAGAATAGGGTTAGAGGACCTGCAGGGGGGGCACAAGCCAGGGGGGCGCCCCCCCTAGGGCGTGCCCTGCAGGCTTGTGATCTCCCGGCAGGTCTCGTGCCTTCATCTCCAAGTCTGGTAGGTTTCTTCTGGTCCAAGAAAAATCACCGCGAAGATTTTATTCCGTTTGGACTCCGTTTAATATCCCTTATCTGTAATACTCAAAAACAAGGAAAAAACAGAAACTGGCACTAGGCTCTTGATTAATAGGTTAGTCCCAAAAATAATATAAAATAGCATATTAATGCATATAAAACATCCAAAACAGATAATATAATAGCATGGAACAATCAAAAATTATAGATACGTTGGAGACGTATCACCGTACCCGTAAGGAACTTATGATGCTTCATAGCATCAAAGTCTAAATACTGAGTAGGTAAGATGGGGTCATTAGGCCAAGGTGAAACGTTTAGTCTCTCAGCTACACGGGAGGCATAGATTCCTCCATAAAAATTACCATTAGCAGCATTGAGCTGCAGTCTCCGTGCAACAATTGCACCAAGTTTATAATGTTTATTCCCACTTATGGCAGTGTGTATGAGACTCAAATCATGAGCGCAAAGTGTGCTACAATCTTGTTTGCCTACGATACATTTACCATTAAAAAGTGCAAAATATTGTATTGATGGGAAATGGATGTTGTTAATTCTCCCTTGTGTTACTCCCCTATCTTCACCATAGCAAAGATTAACTAAAAATGACTCGTATTCAGATTTTGTTGGTTCATCGAGGGAACCCCAATATGGAAGTTTGCATGCTTCACTGAACATTTCCAACGGCATGGTGAAGGAACGGTCATAAAGGTTGAATGAAACTCTAGACTCACGAGAAAAATATTTAAATTTCTTTGTGAAGGTTTTCATGAGTTCGAGGTGTTGAGGGCACTTATCTGCGATGAAGGGAGCAAGCTCTGTATTGTGGATATATTGGTCAAATTCCTCCTTAATACCTGCACCTTCCATGAACTCGTCACACGGCCACAGGCATGATTTAGTGGCGGCATCTCGTATCGAGTTTTCGCTTGGCTCAACATAAGATTGTCGAACTGAGCTTCCACTTGATGAGGCCTCCGAGGATCTCCTCCTCGAGGAACTCCTAAAGAATTGCATTTTATTTGCGAACAAATTTCTGAAATATTTTTGAGACACAAAATTTTGTTAACAAAACTTCGTGAAATTGATAGCAACTACTCCTAAGCATGCATAGAGGCCATATTGAGCATTCAAACTACTTAGAACTCTAAGAATTCAACATTCAAGCTCATCTACAGCATCACCAAGAGTAGCTAATTACTCTAAAAATAACCCACTAAATCAAAAACTAATTGAAGCAATGGAGGAGTCACATACCAAGTAGCAATCCCTCCAAACAGTTTCAGAAACGGAGCTTCGAGCTAAGAGATGGAAATCCGCGGGTTTGAGAGCAAGAACACGGGAATGGTGGCTGTGGTGAATTTTTTTTGGAGGTAGGTGATGATGTGGGTTAAAGAGATAAGTGAGGGGGCCCACGTGGTGGCCACAACCCACCAGGGCGCGCCTGGGGGTGCTGGCGCGCCCTGGTGTCTTGTGGGCACCAGGTGCATCCCCTCTGGTATTATTTGCACCAAAAATTCAGAAATAATCAGAAAAAATTCGTGTTAAATTTTCAGGGCATTCCGAGAACTTTTATTTTTGGGTCATTTTTTATTGCACGTCGAAAACAGAAAACAGGATAATCATGGCATTTTTATTTTATTAGACTAACTAAAACAGAAAATAAAAGGTGGGAGCAGAGAATTGTGCTTACTAGATTCATCGGCTTCATACCTCTCAAAAATGATCCATTAATAAGGTTGATCAAGTCTTATTAACAACCACTTCCGATTAGCATGAAACCGAAGAACTTTCGTAAAACACTAAGTTGTCTCAATGGGGATGTGCATATTCCCTACAATAAGTATATCATATTTCTTTTTGGCAGTAGGTAGAGGTAATTTAAAGCATCCAATAGTGATGGTCGGAGATTCTTCAATAACATCTATACCATTCACTTGGAATTGGTTCTTCGGAAAGTGCACCGTATGCTCATTACCATTGATATGAAAAGTGACTTTGCTTTTATTGCAATCAATAACAGCCCTTGCAGTATTCAAAAAGGGTCTACCAAGGATAATCGACATGTTGTCGTCCTCGGGAATCTCAAGAATAACAAAGTCCGTTAAGATAGTAACATTTGCAACAACAACGGGCATGTCCTCACAAATACCGATAGGTATGGCTGTTGATTTGTGAGCCATTTGCAATGATATTTCAGTAGGTGTGAGTTTATTCAAATCAAGTCTCTTATATAAGGAGAAAGGCATAACACTAACACAGGCTCCCAAGTCACACAAAGCAGTTTTGACATAGTTTCTTTTAATGGGGCAAGGTATAGTTGGTATTCCCGGATCTCCAAGTTTTTTAGGTACTCCATCCTTAAAAGAATAATTAGCAAACATGGTGGAGATTTCAGCTTCAGGTATCTTTCTTTTATTAGTGATAATTTCTTTCATATACTTTGCATAAGGGGCCATCTTTAGGATATCAGTTAAGCGGGTACACAAAAAGACTGGCCTAATCATTTCAGCAAAGTGCTCAAATTCTTCATTATCCTTTTTCTTAGATGGCTTAGGTGGAAATGTCATGGGTTTCTGAACCCATGGTTCTCTTTCTTTACCATGTTTCCTAGCCACAAAATCTTTTTTATCATAATGTTTATTTTTAACTTGTGGGTTATCAAGATCAGGAGCAGGCTCTATTTCAACATCATTATCTGGTTCTTTATCATTGTTAGGTTGGGCATCTTCATGAACATCATCATTATCATTTTCATTATCACTAGGTGAATGTTCATTACCAGACTGAGTTTCAGCAGAAATAGAGACATCATTATTATGAGGAGGTTTTTGTGTCTCAGGTTCACTAGAGGTATGAAAAGTCCTATCATTTTTCTTTTTCTTTTTCTTTTTAGAAGGACTAGGTGCATCAGTGTTAATTCTCTGAGAGTCTTGTTCAATTCTTTTAGGATGACCTTCAGGATAAAGAGGTTCTTGGGTCATTCTACCTCCTCTAGTTAGTACTCTAGCAGCAAAATCATTCATATTATTATTCATTTCATCAAGCAATTCTTTTTGAGACTTAGCAACTTGTTCTAACTGAGTTTGAACCATAGAGCCATGCTTTCCTACACCTCTAACATCATTAGTGATTCTAAATAGCAAGTCACTCTAGCGAGCAATCATATCAGAATTATACTTCAATTGTTTCAGAACATGTGCATTGAAATGATCTTGCTTCATAATATAGTTGTCAAACTCATATAAGCACTGACTAGGATGTTTATTGTAAGGGATATCACCTTCATCGAACTTTAATAAAGAATTTACCTCTACCACTTGTGGAGGTGGTTGTGTGTCAAGGCCATGTAGTTCTTCAATAGGTGGCAAATTCTTAAGATCCTCAGCTTTAATACCTTTTTCCTTCATAGATTTCTGTGCCTCTTATATATCTTCAGGACTGAGAAATAAGATACCCCTCTTCTTCGGAGTGGGTTTAGGCGGTGGTTCAGGAAGAGTCCAATCATCATAATTCTTCAATATGTTATTTAATAATTCCTCAGCTTGTTCAATAGTTCGCTCCCTGAAAACATAACCAGCACAACTATCTAGGAAGTCCCTAGAAGCATCAGTTAGTCCATTATAGAAAATATCAAGTATTTCATTTTTCTTAAGAGGATGATCAGGCAAAGCATTAAGCAACTGGAGAAGGCTCCCCCAAGCTTGTGGGAGACTCTCTTCTTCAATTTGCACAAAGTTAAATATTTCCCGTAAGGCAGCTTGTTTCTTATGAGCAAGAAAATATTTTTCAGAGAAGTAGTAAATCATATCCTGGGGACTACGCACACAACCAGGAGTAAGAGTATTGTACCATGTCTTAGCATCACCCTTTAATGAGAACGGAAATAACTTAAGGATGTAATAGTAGCGAATCTTCTCATCATGAGCAAAGAGGGTGGCTATATCATTCAGCTTAGTAAGGTGTGCCACTACAGTTTCAGTTTCATAGCCATGGAAAGGATCAGATTCAACCAAAGTAATTAACTCTGGGTCGACAGAAAATTCATAATCCTTATCGTTAACAAAGATAGGTGAAGTAGCAAACTTAGGATCACATTTCATTCTAGCATTCAAAGTCTTTTCCTTATACTTGCGTAGCAATTTCTTAAGATCGTTTCTATCCTTGCAAGAAAGAATTTCTCTAGTCACTTCCTCGTCCATAACATAACCTTTAGGTATCTTTGGCATTTTAAATCTAGGAGAGATATGACTAATCACTGGTGCAGCGACGTGCTATACAAACGGTTTTTAACCCCTTTCCGCGACGTAGTTCCAAACCGTCGCCTTGCATGTGTGGGCGATAGGGGGGGGGGTCCATCCCACATGACACCGCAAACCTGTCAACGATGGTGGCCAACGAACGCAAACGATCTGCAAATATAATCATGTGCGGTGCAGGAACAGATCGCACACATAATCTTTTCGGCCTACGTGTGTGTCGTGGTTTTGTCACGGCAGATGTCCGAAGACTTAGGTTCGAGGCCATCGCCATAGCAGTGGACTCAAAGGGGTTGATCGGGACGAAGGACACGAGTTTACCCAGGTTCGGCCCCTCAAGTAGAGGTAAAAGCCTACGTCCTGCTTGTGTTGTATTAGCTGGAGTATCGATTACAAGGGAGCGGATTGCTTGACCTAGCTCTCGATTACTTGGTTTCTTGTCTAAGCCGCCCCGGGGTCTAGCCTTTATATAAGAGGTCAAGGCCCCGGGTTACACGAGTCTCAAACCGACTCACACAGCGTGTCCTATTCTGTCTCTAAGCCGCCATACCATCTTGGGTAAGCCGCCACCGGGCGGCTTAGCCACCCGGGTCTTCACGCCATCTTCCGTCTCTGGGCCCCTGTCAACGGCCCATCTGGTAAGCCGCCCTGGCGGCCTTGCCTGCATCCTTAAGCCCACCTTACAAGTCTTGGGCTTACGAGCCGCCCGGTGTAACCCGGCCCCGCCTGGGCGGGTCTCACCACGGGTTATATCCCCAACATTAGGCCCAGGTTGATTTGAGCCAGCTCATGTCAATCTTTAACTTTACTTAACGGCGAGTCTTCATTGCGCTGTCATCTGGAAAGTCAACTTGTAACCTGCCATGACGTCACACGGAATACTCGGAAAAGATTCCATGACGTTTGCAATGGATCTTTGTCACCGAAAGGTCATCCCGAAAATCAAGGCGCCAATTTACTGTAGCTCCCCACTTTCGCGCGTACGGTTGCCCTTTTCCTTATAAATAGCGCCACGTGCGCCTCCTCCCTTTCTCCGCCTGTCGCTGTCGTCTCCTTCCTCGCGTGAAGCCTCCCTCTCCAGTGCTCCGCCGCCCGCAACCGAAGACGCGCCGTCGCTCTCCTCGCCGGCCACTGCCTCAGCCCGAAACGGACCAGAGCCTCATCGGCGCCTCCGCATCTCAGAGGTAAGCTCCTCTGATCCTCATTGAATCTGTGTACACTCCCGTTAGGGTTCCGAGTTCTTCCTTGTTCTTGCGAGTTCATCACCATCGATAACCACCGAGGCATCGAGCACTGCCCAAGACCTCGTATCACTACCCTTTGGCTGCGGGCACTCCTCCGAAGTCCATCCCCCACTCATTTTTGTGTCCATATGACACTCATTGTTGCGGGTAGATTGATCTCGTTCATCCACTGTTATTTCTAGGTCGTATTCATTTTCATTTTTTCTTCGCCCGTAGATCTTGCAATGAATAGACAATATGCAAAATCTGTTTTCTGCACTTAGTCATTTTCCCATCCATACCATCTTGGCTTCGTAAGTCGCCATTGTATTGCCGGCTCTCCGCCAATTTTTCTGGCGGCTTAGCTCTTCCACTTACACTGATTATAACTGCATTACACAGCGACTGCTCTTCTTAACCCGCCATTCCTTCTATTTTTGTAGCGTAACCCGCCGTCATGACAAGGACTCCATCCTCCTGTGATTGGGTCAGCTCCGGAGTCACTGAAGAACTCCTAGCTAACTTTGTTGAATCTGGCATGTTACCAAGTAAAGAGGAAATACACTGGCGGGTTCCAGGACCGGAGAAGAGGCCTGAGCCCAAGGAGGGAGAGATCATCATATTTACTGACCACATCCTTCGCGGGTTTCGCCCTCCCGGGTCAAAGTTTTTTCGGGATGTTCTTCACTTCTTCCAGATCCATCCTCAAGACATAGGCCCCAACTCAGTTACCAATATATGCCAATTCCAAGTTTTAACTGAAGTCTATATGCAAGAAGAACCGTCTGTTGACCTCTTCTATGAATATCACTATGCAAACCGCCAGACTGAAATGGCGGCCGGTCCCAGCTTGGAACTTGGTGGTATTACCATCCAAAGACGAAGAGACCTGCCATACCCTTCAGCCACCTTGCCGAGTCACCCCAAGGACTGGAACAAAACCTGGTTTTATTGCCAGGACACCTCTCCTGAAGGCGAGAATCCCCTGCCGGGTTACCGTCCAACCCGGCTCTGCTTTACCAATGACAACCCCCTCCCAGCACGAATGACAGCCGCCGAGCGAGCAAAGTATGCCTCGGCTTACACCAAGGTCAAGGCTCTGCTGGCTAACGGCTTGACAGGTGTTGACCTAACCCGTTGCTGGGTAAGCTGGAAAATCATGCCGTTGAGCCGGCGTGACCGGCTCATGTGCGAATATACGGGTGAACCCAATGACCCCCTTTGCTTCAAGACAACTCCCTTGACTGACGAAGACATCAACAGTGGCGTCAAGGGACTCCTTGGCGAAAGTCAGGAAGCTTGCGACAAGGTTGGGCTAAAGCCCTTCTATGCCAAGAATCCGGCTCCAGACGTAAGTCTCTTTTCCTTCAATTGATTATACTTATCTTGCACCTTGTAACCTTAACCGGCGGCTTATATATAGGCCAACTCCCCGTTCTGGAAGAAGAAATTTAACCCGCCGGTGAGAAAGCCTAAGACGAAAACCCCAGCCAAGAAGAAGAAGAAAGCCGCCACTCCAGAGCCGGCCGAAAGTGACGACTCGGAGGTAGAACTTGATTCTCTTGGCCGTCTCTTTATACAGCTTATTGACAATAATTACTCACAGGACGAGACGGAAGCAAGCCACGCCAACGCTCCTGAGGTAATTGATATTTCTGACTCAGAGATCTATTCACAAGACAGAGTACGGCGGGTCGTCCGGAAAGTCCCCTTCTCTCATCCTCTTGCTCACTTAGATCCCAATTTCCTTTTGAAAAAGCAACAGCACAACTCCCAACGCCAGACCCGGAGCGCCGGCTCTGACGACCTCGTGGCCGGGTTACCTCATTCCCCGACTCCTCGAAAACGGCCAGCTGAGGTATCCTTTTACGGAAACATAATTCTCATCAACTTTGCATTGTAATCTTACTGTCTTGTATTACTTTGGATGCCTTCAGGACTCTCCGCCTTCATCTGGCGACTCAACCGCATCAAAGCTGCCCCCAATGAAGATCAACCCGGAGTATGTATATTATTTTGCACTTGAATGTTTTCAATGTCCTTGACATATATATAACCATCAACTGCGCCTTCCAGGGCCCAAGCCAAACGAAGAAAAACTGGCGGGTCTACTGCCGCCCCAATTGCTAAAGAGCCAGTGTTTGCTAAGCCGGCCTCTCCACCAGCCGCAGATACTGAGAAAAACATTCACCAGCCACCTAAGCCGGCGGGTCATGATACGACCGCTGAAAGCCCTGCGAGGGATGATCCTAAACTGCCCAGCCCTTCAATGGCTGATGAAGAAACAGCCCTTCCAGACGTTGCTATTACTGAGACGGGTCACCACACCCCTGAACCCCGTGTATTAACAAGGCACTCTGGCAAAGCTGAAACTTCTTCGCTGGAGGAATTTAATTTGGAACCTACTGTACTGGAGAAGTTTACCGCTGATGAACTTCATGCTGGATTTCTAAACCGCCTGGAGTCAAGCCGGAAGATGGAGCTGAAGTTTGTCAGCCTTATGAAGAAAAAATATGAGGTAATACTTTTACCAGCCTGTCCTTTATACCCTTTCCTAGCCGCCAAGAGCCGGATTAATATGTCAAATAATAAACCGGGGCTTTCCTTAGCAATACTTTTCATAACTTGAGCTGTAGCCCCCAAGTATCGGGTTAGTATAAGTAGTAGGCCGATACTCGATGTATAGAGTTTGAACAGTTGTAGCCCCCAAGTCCGGGTTATCATGAAATGATGACCCGGATTCTCATTGGATACTGTATAAATGCTGATTGTAGCCCCCAAGGGCCGGCTTATCTTTTTTTTTAAAGATGAGTCGGGACTTTAATTGAAAGACTTGAGAGCGTGATCTGTAGCCCCCAAGGGCCGGCTTACCTTTTTTTAAAGATTAGCCGGGACAAGCCCTAGAGAACAAATAGACATTAGCCCCCAAGTGTCGAGTATATTGCTTGCAATCTGCTTGAGACTTGTAGCATAATTTCCTCAGTGGTAACTTACCATGAACATTGAACCCCCCTTTTCCTGCTTTTGAATTGTTACAGGATGCTCTAGAGGCGGCTGAGTCTGAAATGGCCAGCCTAAAGAAAAATCTCGATGTGCAACAGACCGCCCGGTCAGAGGCGGAAACCAAGTGGCGGGTTGCCGTCGAAGATCTTGAAAAGACGCAAGTGGACTTTGCTCTTTTCAAGAAGAATACTGAAACTCATCAAGCCGCCCTGACCAAGCGTGCAGAAGATGCTGAAGGGCGGCTTGCCACTGTGTCGACAGAGCTGCAGACCCTGAAACAGCATATATCCAGGATGACCTCTGCTATCTTTGGTAAGCATATGGTACTTAATGACCGTCTTGTCCGTGATAAATAATATTTCTGGCGGCTTATACCACCAAACCTTTTTTTTGCAGGTGAAAGGAGCCGCCAGTTATCCTCTGACAGTGTGATGAAGCTGAAGGCAGTGTACTCCTTAGCTGAACAACTCTACTGCGGGACTCTCCTGACCATTAAAGCTATGCTGACTGAAAGGAGCATCCCCAAGCACATGAAAGATATCTTAGAGCTGCTGTCCACGCTGCCTAAGCAGATTGATGAGCTCAAAAGATCAGCCGCCAGGCAGGGGGCTCTATCCGCGCTAAGCCGGTGCTTGGCTTTCGCTCCTGAGTTAACTGCTGACGAGATGATGGACGGGTTCCCGTCCAAGAAAGATGACGGCTCGGAGTTCACTACAGAAGACTATGCTCAATGCAGAAAATCTTCCAGGGTTCTTGCCTCCAAGCTGGTGGAGGATCTTGACATGTCAACTTACCAGGCGGCTTACAGCGAGACATCCAAGAAGATACGTGGTCCCACATTTGAATGCAGAGACTTGACCCCCGTGCGCCGTAAGCATTTCTTCGCCCCTGAGATTGATCCGTCTCCTCTGTTTGAGGACGCCCAGTTTGAAGCACTAACACACTGCAACTGGGACGTGGACAATCTTCAGATCGAAGAAGTCGAAGACCCGGAGCAGGATGACCCGCCGTCAAGCTGAACTTGATATTTGATAACCCGGCTTCTTGAGCCGCCGATGTGTATAAAACTTTTGGCTGCTTGCCTGGTGAGCTCTCAAAGAGAGCTTTGTAATAGGCTTGTAGAAAAACTCTTTCACTGTCTGACCCGTGCCATAGTGCACGTATGAGTCTTTAGTCAATCATAATATATTCCTTGCTTTTCTTCAAGCGGCTTATGATATCAATCTGCACGGCGTCTTACCTTGTAGACAAACCCGGCAATATAAGACAAGACAGAAACATGTTCTGCATCACTGCGAAGGGTGACTTAAAAAGTCTAACCCGGAGGCGTGAAACCTCATTTTCCTTGCCTGCTTTTCCGAATATATAAGCCGGTTCTTCTGTGGTCTTAGCTACTTTGAACTCTGAATAAGAGCGTAGCAACCCAGAGAGACGCAGCAAATAGAAGAGTTAACCTCGCCGCTGTAAGAGGCACTTGCAGAGGGTAAGTTATAGAACTCGCTGCACCCCTGACAAAACGCATCTACTTACAGGCAGGTATAACCCGTAGTTACAAATGTAAGAGTTAACCTCGCCGCTGTATGAGGCCTTTGTAGGGGGTAAGTTATAGAACTCGCTGCACCCCTGACAAAGCGCATCTACATACAGGCAGGTATAACCCGGCCTTACAGAGTTAGCCTCGCCGCTGTAAGAGGCCTTTGCAGGGGGTAAGTTTTAGAACTCGCTGCACCCCTGACAAAGTGCATCTGCATACAGGCAGGCATAACCCGTTTTCACAGATTAGAGGAGGTGAGTTCATGACTCGCTGCACTCCCAGTAATCTTTGTTGATATTATCAACTTTGCACACCAACTTATAAGCCGCCGTCTTGTAAGCCGCCAGTATGTGGTGATATTGTAGATAAGGAGCCGATCAAGAAGGTTGAAGCTTAACCCGGCGGGTTAGAAGCCCCCAAATGACCTTGTAACTCCGGCTTGAAGAGCCAGACCAAGAGGCTTGAAGCCTAACCCGGCAGGTTGAAAGCCTCCAAATGATCATATGATTGTAGCCATCTTGGACAATGTGATGTAAAAACGGCAGATGCCCCGGCTTGCAGGGATACCAACTTTATTATATATATATATATATAATATATACAATGATATTATACAACGAGGGAAGTCGATGACTTAGGTGTAGTAAGGCCGCAGATGAGCGATATTCCACGGCCGGAGGGTCTCCTGCCCAGAAGTGCGTGACTCGTCTCGTACGTCAATGAGATAGTATGACCCATTGTTGAGGTTTCTGCTAACCACAAAAGGCCCTTCCCATGGAGGAGACAACTTGTGCGCATCCGTCTGATCTTGAATCAGGCGCAACACTAAGTCGCCTTCTTGAAACGTCCGGGTCTTGACTCGGCGGCTGTGATAGCGGCGCAGGTCTTGCTGATAAATCGCCGATCGAGCCGCCGCCAGGTCACGCTCTTCATCCAAAGCATCCAACGCGTCTTGACGCGCTGTCTCATTGTCTGTCTCAACGTAAGCCGCCACCCGTGGCGAGTCATGATGTATGTCACTTGGTAAGACGGCTTCTGCGCCATAAACCATGAAGAAAGGCGTATAGCCAGTGGATCTGTTGGGAGTTGTATTGATGCTCCATAAGACTGATGGTAACTCCTCAACCCAACAACTCGGCGTTCTCTGCAAAGGAACCATAAGTCGGGGCTTGATACCTCTCAAGATTTCCTGGTTAGCACGCTCCGCCTGACCATTGGACTGTGGATGAGCAACTGCAGAGACGTCAAGCCGGATGTGCTCTTCTTCACAGAAGGTTTGCATAGCCCCCTTGGATAGGTTTGTGCCATTATCTGTGATTATACTGTGAGGGTAACCAAAACGGTAGATCAATTTTTTGACAAACTGAACCGCCGTAGCTGCGTCACACTTGCTGACCGGCTCAGCCTCTACCCACTTCGTGAATTTATCAACCGCCACCAAAAGGTGGGTCTTCTTATCTTTGGATCTCTTGAAGGGCCCGACCATATCAAGCCCCCAGACCGCAAACGGCCAAGTAATCGGGACCATGCGCAACTCCTGAGCCGGCACATGAACACGCTGTCCAAACTTTTGACAGCCATCACACTTGAGCACTAAGTTTTCTGCATCCTTATGAGCCGTCAACCAGAAGAAACCATGTCTAAAAGCCTTGGCCACCAGAGATTTTGAGCCGGCATGATGACCACAATCTCCGGCGTGGATTTCATTAAGGATCTCCTTGCCTTCCTCAGGTGAAACACAACGCTGAAAAACGCCCGTAACACTGCGTTTATGTAACTCGCCATTGATGATTGTCATGGACTTAGATCGTCTGACGATTTGTCTTGCCAAGGTCTCCTCGTCAGGTAACTCGCCACGAGTTAGATACGCCATGTAAGGCAACGTCCAGTCAGGAATAGCACGCAGAGCCGCCACCAATTGCCCCTCCGGGTCAGGAATAGCCAGATCTTCCTCCGAAGGTAACTTAACTGAAGGGTGATATAACACGTCCAAGAAAACGTTAGGCGGCACCGGCTTACGCTGGGAGCCAATTCTTGACAATGCGTCAGCCGCCTCGTTCTTACGACGATCAATGTGATCCACCTGATAACCCTTGAAGTGACCTGCAACGACGTCTACCGCCTGACGATAAGCCGCCATGCGTGGGTCTTTGGAATCCTATGTGCCTGAAACTTGCTGAGCCACAAGGTCTGAGTCGCCGAGGCATCTAACCCGGCTCAGATTCATCTCCTTAGCAACCCGGAGGCCATGAAGCAAAGCTTCATACTCAGCTGCATTGTTAGTACAAGGAAACATCAGCCTTAATACGTAACAGAACTTATCACCTTTGGGGGAAGTTAAGACAACTCCAGCCCCCGAACCTTCCAGCTGTCTAGACCCGTCGAAGTGAATCGTCCAATAAGTGTTGTCCGGCTTCTCCTCTGGCGACTGACACTCAGTCCAGTCGTTTATAAAGTCCACCAAAGCTTGAGACTTAACCGCTGTGCGAGGCACATATTTTAGATTAAGAGGTCCAAGCTCCATCGCCCACTTAGCAATCCAGCCAGTGGCTTCTCTGTTTTGAATTATGTCTCCCAACGGGGCAGAGCTAACCACTGTGATCGGGTGTCCCAAAAAATAGTGTTTCAACTTCCGGTTTGCCATGAATACTCCATAGATCAGCTTCTGCCAATGTGGGTATCGCTGCTTGGACTCGATCAAAACTTCACTGACGTAGTAAACCGGCCGTTGAACCGGATATTCCTTCCCTGCCTCCTTGCGCTCCACAACAACCGCAGTGCTGACTGCCCTGTCGTTAGCCGCCACATAGAGGAGTAACGGTTCCTTCTCAGCCGGAGCAGCCAAGACGGGCGGCTCAGTCATTTGCTTCTTAAGCGCATCAAACGCCTCACCCGCCGCCTTGCTCCAGACGAAATCATCCGTCTTCTTTATCATTTGATACAAGGGGATTGCCTTCTCGCCCAGGCGGCTTATGAACCGGCTTAACGTGGCGATTCGACCCGCCAGGCGCTGAACGTCGTTTATGCACGCTGGCTCAGACAAAGATGTAATTGCTTTGATCTTGTCCGGGTTAGCTTCAATCCCACGCTCAGAAACCAGAAACCCCAAAAGCTTGCCTGCGGGAACTCCAAAAACACACTTGGCCGGGTTAAGCATCATCTTGTAAACCCTCAAGTTGTCGAAAGTCTCCTTCAGGTCGTCCAGCAAAGTTTCCTTCTTCCTTGACTTGACCACTATATCATCCACATAAGCATGAACATTGCACCCAATTTGACTGTGAAGACAGTTCTGCACACAACGTTGATAAGTCGCCTGGGCACTCTTGAGCCCGAAAGGCATAGACACATAGCAGAAAGCACCAAAAGGCGTGATGAAAGCCGTCTTCTCTTGGTCTTTGACTGCCATCTTGATCTGGTGATAACCTGAATAGGCGTCCAGGAAGCATAAACTCTCACAACCCGCCGTTGCATCAATGATCTGATCAATCCGAGGGAGAGCAAACGGGTCAGCTGGACAGGCTTTGTTGAGATCCGTGTAATCCACACACATTCGCCAAGTGCCGTTCTTTTTAAGCACCAGCACCGGGTTAGCTAACCACTCCGGGTGAAAGACCTCCATGATGAACCCTGCTGCTAAGAGCCGGGCTACTTCTTCTCCAATAGCTTTGCGCCGCTCCTCATTGAAACGACGAAGGAATTGCTTGATCGGCTTGAACTTAGGATCCACATTAAGGTGGTGCTCAGCAAACTCTCTCGGTACACCCGGCATGTCAGACGGCTTCCATGCAAAGATGTCCCGATTCTCACGGATGAATTTGATGAGCGCGCTTTCCTATGCGGGGTCCATGTTAGCCCCTATAGTGAACTGCTGAGATGAGTCGCCCTCCGTAAAATCCACCTGTTTGGTATCATCCGCCGAAAACTTGAGGGGCGGCTCTGATTCCGTAGTAGGCTTCTTCAAGGGAGTCATATCCTCCGGGTCAACATTCTCTTTATAAAACTTGAGCTCTGCCTCTGCACAACTTGACTCTGCATAAGCCGCATCGCCTTCCTCACATTCAAGAGCCGTCTTCCGATCACCGTGCACAGTAATCGTTCCTCTTAACCCGGGCATCTTGAGCTGTAAGTAGACATAACAAGGCCTAGCCATGAACTTGGCATAAGCCGGCCGTCCGAATAAAGCATGATACGGACTTTTAATTTTGACCACCTCAAACCACAGGGACTCCACCCTGTAATTGTACTCATCACCAAAGGCGACTTCCAGCGAAATCCTGCCCACTGGGTAAGCCGACTTGCCAGGCACCACACCATGAAAGACTGTGGAAGACGGCTTAAGATCTTTGTCAAGCAGACCCATCCGGCTGAAAGTATCATAATACAGGATGTTGATGCTGCTACCACCATCCATAAGAACCTTCGTGAACATGTATCCACCAACTTGGGGGGCAACCACCAAAGCTAATTGCCCCGGGTTGTCAACCCGCGGCGGGTGATCCGCCCTGCTCCAAGTGATGTCATACTCAGACCACTTCAGATATTGCGGGAGAGCCGGCATGACCGCATTAACCGCCCGCTTGCGTACCTTCTGGTCTCGCTTGTCGAAGCTGGTTGTGAAGACGTGATACTGACCCCCGCTAAGTTGTTTTGGGTTACTCTGAAAACCGGACTGGTTATGTTGCTGTTGGCCACCGCCTCCAGACTGTTGATTATGACCTCCCTGATTACCCTGATTCTGGTAACCCGACCCTGAGCCGCCAGGACCCAAGCCGGCTCCTGACCCGCCTGGCCCTGAGCCGCCGGACGGTCCATTACCGTTGTTATGATGCTGCTGAAGGCTGTAATCTCGAAACTGCCGCATAATGTGGCAATTCCTCCACGTATGCCCTGCCGGCTTATCAGGTCGACTATGCTCTGGACAAGGCTTATTAAGCATTGCTTCCAAATTAAATGGAACCTTTCCCTTGTTAAAATTCTGCTTGAAGTTCCCATTGCCCTTGGCATGGTTATTCCCAGTGCTGGTATTCGCCACCAATTCTGACCCGCCGTCCGGGTGTTTCCGCTTGCCAGAGTTGCCGTTTCCAGCCGCGTTCTGCTGCTGACCCTTTCCATTGTTACCTTTCTTCCCTTGACCTGATTTTTCATCATCAGAGCCTGGGTCTTTCGTGTTGTCAGAGTCCGCATACTTGGTTAGAGCCGCCATAAGCTCCCCCATGTCTTGACACGAACGTTTAAGCCGGCCAAGCTTCTGCTTCAAAGGCGTAAAGTGGCAATTTTTCTCCAGAATCAAAACTGCTTGAGCCGCCGTGATCTGTTCTGAAGAGTGGATGATAGTCGAAACCCGCCGGACCCAATGATGAGCCGAATCATCCGTCTGTTGCACACAATGATCCAAATCCACGATCGTCATGGGCTGCTTGCACGTCCCTTTGAAATTTTTGATAAATTTCGCCTTCAACCCGGCCCAGGAAGTAATGGTGTTGGGTGGCAAACCCTTCAACCACGTGCGAGCCGGCCCTTCTAGCATCATGATAAAGTACTTGGCACACACTGCATCACTAACATCCAACATCTCCATGGCGAGCTCATAGCTTTCGATCCAAGCCTCCGGAGGTAGGTCAGCTGTGTAATTGGGCACCTTACGAGGGCCCTTGAAATCTTTTGGCAGGCGCTCGTTCCGTAAAGCCGGCGCTAAGCACGGCACTCCCACAGCCCGGGAGGTCAACCCGGCTCCGGCTGAGACGGAAGGTGCAGCCGTGGGTTCCGGATGAGCCGCCGCTGCCGCCAGAGCCGCCGCTTCTCGTTGTGCTCTTGCTCGATCCACCAGCGCCTGCGCATCCAGAGCCGGCCGGTCAGCCCGCGGCGGGTTCCGATGTCGTTCACTGCTAGATACCGCCGGCGAATCATAACGCCGGCTGTAACTGCGACTGGGGATGGGGGTTGAATGCACACGACTCCGGCTGTAAGCATACTTCTCCTGCTGGGCCATTGCCGTCCGCAGGTATCCAACCGCGTTCCGCACTTCTTCTGCGAAGGGTGACTCATTGGGGATTGGGATAGCAGTCAGCCGAGTCGCTGCCGCTACCAAGTTCTCCGCCGGGTTAGAGTAATGACCCGGCGGCGTAGGAAAAGAGGTCGGTGCAATCTGGTTTCGTCGGGGCGGGTTAACCTGCTGATGCTGAGCCGCCGCCCGGCTTCCAGGTACTTCCGCCGTCCGGGTTACGACCAAAGGCACGTTCTATCCCGTTCCTGGCGTGTTGAAAAGATTCCTCGCTTCATACTGATCCGGCAAGCGGGATTGGTGCCTCATCCGCTGAACCGCCGCTGCTGATTGCTGCTCCAGCCCAAGACGGAAAGCATCCGCCCTAAGGCGCTCTGCCTCAGCGTCCATCTCAGTCTTCAGTTCATTGATCTCCTGCTGGACTTCAGTCATCTGATTCTTCAACCTCGCAATCTCCGTGTTACGGGCGGCTTGGTTTTCAGCTGTGACCTCAGTCGCCATCAGGGTTGAAAGCTCACCCATTAAATCCAGAAGGACCTGAGCCGGCTGCCTGCCAGCCCCCGATCCGGTTGCCTCAGCAGCTGTACTGTTATGAGCCGCCGCGGAACCCGCCATGAAGACGGCGGCGCGGTTCGGCGGCTCATATTCCTCCGGCTTATGAAAATCCGACTCGGGGTAAGGCTCAACGTAGCCCCCGAGTCCGCCATTATGGAGCTGGTAGATTGATTCCGTCTCTCCGCTCGAAGATCCGTTTTCAGAGCAGATGAGAGTTTCCTCCTGTGACATAGATCCTTCTAGATCCATGCCCTGAGTGAAGCCGACGAAGACGTGTTTCCGACCCGGTTTAGCACGGGCGGGTTGACCACGTTGGGCGGGTTGCTTGCGCCGAGCCGGCTCGACGATGTCGGTGTAGACGTCTGGCCCGGGTTCAGATCCGCCGATCTTGCATATGAAGACGTGAATCCCGCCGAAGGGGACCCGGAAACCATACTCAACGGAGTCAGCCTCGGGGCCCCAGCCGGCGTCGTCGATGTAGAGCCGGCCACGGCGACTCTTGGTCATCCTGCCAACCGCGTACCCCTCGATCCCTGGTAGAGAGCCCTTTGAGAACTCAACACCACCGAGCGCTGGTCCCACGGTGGGCGCCAACTGTCGTGGTTTTGTCACGGCAGATGTCCGAAGACTTAGGTTCGAGGCCATCGCCATAGCAGTGGACTCAAAGGGGTTGATCGGGACGAAGGACACGAGTTTACCCAGGTTCGGCCCCTCAAGTAGAGGTAAAAGCCTACGTCCTGCTTGTGTTGTATTAGCTGGAGTATCGATTACAAGGGAGCGGATTGCTTGACCTAGCTCTCGATTACTTGGTTTCTTGTCTAAGCCGCCCCGGGGTCTAGCCTTTATATAAGAGGTCAAGGCCCCGGGTTACACGAGTCTCAAACCGACTCACACAGCGTGTCCTACTCTATCTCTAAGCCGCCATACCATCTTGGGTAAGCCGCCACCGGGCGGCTTAGCCACCCGGGTCTTCACGCCATCTTCCGTCTCTGGGCCCCTGTCAACGGCCCATCTGGTAAGCCGCCCTGGCGGCCTTGCCTGCATCCTTAAGCCCACCTTACAAGTCTTGGGCTTACGAGCCGCCCGGTGTAACCCGGCCCCGCCTGGGCGGGTCTCACCACGGGTTATATCCCCAACAGTGTGGGATTGCGATCAATCACACACGTCCAAGACGAGTGAAACACGTCTAATTGCTCATGGAAAACAAACGGAGTTTGACCTTTGACCGTTTGCGAAACGTTACCTAATCCACACGGGCCATTGTAGACACTGTGTGTGATATCTTCATCATCGCACACGAGATTTATCTGGGAACCGTGTACCATGTATAACATCATCGGACACGTTTCATGAAAAATGTATGCGTGGGATCGTCTTTGCATCGGGCACGGTTTCCTGTTGGCTCACGTGTGAGATACGGTGCTATCGCAAACGATTGAGTAGCTCCTACGCACACGTACAAGTGTTGCAAACCGTTTGCGATTTCTTATGTATCACCGACGTTTTAGATTATATCTCATGTGCTTTTCCTGTGGATCACAGGCGGTTGCGCTATGAGTTGTGTGAGCTTTCCATTCTGGACTGCACACGCTTAGTTGCTTGAACCGTGTGCACTGAAATTGCCAGGTTATTGTAAAATATCGCATTTAATTCACCCTGCAAATAGAAAATTCGCCACAATGTGCAATCGACAAATAGTGTCCACATGAAGAACATTCATCATAATTTGCCACAATATGCAATTGAACGAATAGTATCCACAAGCAGAGGATTCATCATAATTCCATAGCTGTTAAACCGACATATCCAGTACATAATCATAGTGTACGAAATACGAAGACATGATCACATGGAAAATAATGCATCCATGTGTATATGTTTAGCTGATAACACTATATGAATGCGTATTTATTTTTAGGAGATTTGAGGAAATCTTTGATGTCTTTAGAGGGCTTGATATAGTGTTTTAGAAAGAAGGTGCTGATAAATTTCCTAACAGACAACAATTCATCGGCGGCGAGCGGTTCAGAAGTCATCGGTGCCAAGATCAGCTGCATGACTTTTAGATCAGAATGTGACATACGTGTGGAGTAGAAGATAGTAATTAAGAAGCAGACTTACTGGTTTTATCCTGTCAGCATCGACACCACATTCAGCATGTCTGCATAGGTTCATCATGTGTGCACAAACATAGTATCCACATAGGCTGGTACCTTGTTGTTGCTGAGGACACTTAATTTTTTTGTACAGTATTAGTCATGTATTTGCCCTGTTAGGAACAACCTAACCGGTGTAAGTTGTTTCTTTTCTATGGAGAGAAATAGAAAGAGGTTTACTTAGAAACTTGAATATCTGACTAGCATTTTCTGAAAATAACGGATTTCGTTGTCTTACCGGAGAAACGATCACGTGCTGTAGAGGTAGTTGGCGGTCGAACCGATTCCCTCCTAAAGTTATGTTCTTTGACAATACACTGGAAATGAAGATGAATTTTCACACACTCAATTCTGGAACCAGATATGAACAGAATGCATTAACATCAAAGAATTCAATACCTATCCATGAAATTCTGAAGATGACTCAGATCCTGAGGTGCATTTGACTCTCTGAGAGAATCCATGTAGTAAACTGTGTTGCGTTTTGGAACAATGACCACCAAGATCCAATGACCTCTACATTTTAAGAAAACCATGAACGTACGAACTATGTCTGAAACTGAAAGACGATCAATGTATGCGTGGTTGTATATTTATACTTACTATTCATGATATGGCCACATGGAGAATTCTCCTATCTTTAAGTCGAACAAGATCTTAGCGACAAAATCAATGGAAGCCATGCGTGAGTCATTATCTTGTAACAAAACACCGTTTGCTAAATCATGATCTATGAAATACGCATGCACCCTTGTTGTTCGCTGCGTCGTCAATCCCCTGAGAGGAATACATTACAGTTAGCTTTTTTGTCATTTACAACCTTGTATGGAGAAGATGATCAGAGTTTGTGAAGTACTTACAACATCAAGCATTTGACAAGAGTGGCAGCAAGCTCATCGAAGTTGAAGAAGAGATGAAAGTCCTTGAATTCCACACTGATGGTACCTGGAACGTGAGAGAAATGACATTGGTCGTAGTGCAATTCCACAATATTAATATCTTCTCCTTCCGACATTCTGTCCATGCAATATTTATGTAACTTGCAAGCACTAGAACTGCACTCGTCCCAGAAATCGCCAACAAGGAATGGCTGGCCATGTTTTTACTTGCATTTCTCAAATGTGACTACTTCCATACGAAAAAGGTTCTTTTGAAGGTCTGCTTCAGACATGTGGTCAGAACCGGGATTACCCAGCCCTTCGAAAACCTTATTTTTAATTTGGGTGCGGTCGATGATTGTTTGTAGAAGGAGGCTCTTGGTCCCATCCCTCCTAGCTCTTTGGAGGCCCAACTTCCTGTGTGCAACTGTGCCCGCTTCTGTCTTCTTAGCTGAAGCACTTATTTTTTGACGTCTGGTTTCATCAATGACATGCTGCTGAGAAGCGTGTGAAGGTACGATGGACTGCTGAACAGATGATGCCGCTGTGACGGACTGCTGAGCTGTAGTGGCGGACCCAGATATTGAAGGTTGCCGGGGCGGTGGATGACGAAGGAGCTTCATTACACTGCGCCGATGATTGCAAGGTGCGGAAGATACACTGCTCCGTCGCCGGAGAGCCGGGGCGGCCGCCCCAGCTCGCCCCAATGGTGGAACCGCCACTACTGAGCTGTAGTGCTAGAGTCGACGGACAGTTGACCAGCCGTTGAAGCTATTTTGGGCTTCTGAGCTGCTGGTGCCAACGTGTCGGTGTGTTCATGCGGCTGTGACAACGTGTTGGTTTGCTGAGCAGGCAGTGCCGACACATCGGTATGCTTATCAGGCGACTGTGAACCGCTGGACTGATGAGCAGGTGGTTCCTGACTTTCGGGGTGCTTAGCAGGCAATCCCGGACTTTGGGCCTTCTTACCAAGTGGTTCCAGACATTCGGACTCATTAGCACGCTGTTCGGTCGGGTTTATCTCGTGAGCATGCAGTGCCAATGTGTCTGCACTTTCTGCTTCAGTGGCCGGTATCTGAACCGATGATACGTCTTCAGCAGTTGTAGGCCTTGCCACAGGCTGCTCAGGACGGGACAATGATCTGGCCTCTATGGCAGGAAGTCGGTAGGGTTGATCACAGGTTGATGCTTCGGGCATTTGATTCCCAAGAGTATGTTCATCGGGGGAATCACACAAGATCTGCGGTGGCGAGATGAGAGTCACCGGTTCGAGGGCAACATTGGTTGCTTTTGGAGGGGCTGGAGGGGTCTCATCCAGGAAGTATATTTCTTTCTGTGGCCACTGGATATGATTTAACCGTGTTTTTGCCAAGGTCCTCTGGTCATCAGGGTCCCCAAGGACATTCTTCAGGGCAAAATCACTGAATCCAGGCTTTATTTCAGTCACGTAGAACTTCACACAACCTGGCTTCAATGGCACATTGTCCAACAAGAGACCCCCGTCAAAGTCAGGGTTGTAAACCCACACTGTTGCACATTTTAAAGAACCTTCATAATGTGTAAGCACGGCCCTCACTTCGCTGCCGTCAACACCAACTCTCTCCCCCTCTATGCAGCGGTGTAACACCTCTCTTACCCACTGTAATATCTACTTAAACATGGTGCTCAACTCCATATATTATTTCCCAATGATATTTGGCTATCCTATGATGTTTGAGTAGATCTCTTTTGTCCTATGGGTTAATTGTGGTATGATGTTATGGATGTGAGTTGTATGTTGATATGGTGCTGTCCTATGGTGCCCTCCGTGTCACGCAAACGTGAGGGATCCCCGCTGTAGGGTGTAGCAATATGTTCATGATTTGCCTATGGTGGGTTGCGGGAGTGACAGAAGCACAAACCCGAGTAGGTGGGTTGTTGCGTATGGGAGTAAAGGGGACTTGATACTTAATGCTATGGTTGGGTTTTACCTTAATGAACTTTGGTAGTTGCGGATGCTTGCTAGAGTTCCAATCATAAGTGCATATGATCCAAGTACAGAAAGTGTGTTAGCGTATGCCTCTCCCTCATTGCATATAACAAGTATCTATCATATTATATTCAATTGCCTAGGGATAATCTTTCTCTTGCGTTACACAAAAAGCTTTCTACTAAGTTATTTACTCTTATTGTTCTTTTATTAAAACAGAACCTAACTTTTATTTCCACATTCTTTATTATCTTGCAAAGTACTTCTAGTTTTATTCCCGCAAAATAGTTTCTTACTTGTTCTAGGTAAAGCAAACGTTAAAGTGTGCGTAGAGTTGTATCGGTGGTCGATAGAACTTGAGGGAATATTTGTTCTACCTTTAGCTCCTCGTTGGGTTCGACCCTCTTACTTATCGAAAAAGGCTACAAACAATCCCCTACACTTGTGGGTTATCACATATCATCAAAATATCGAACGAATACCAACTTTACATGATTACTTATAACAAGACTTCTCCCATGTCCTCAGGAATAATAGTAACTACTCACATCTCATCGACATATTCAAGATCAGAGGTATAATAATAATGATTAAGGATCTAAACATAATATCTTCCACCAAAAAATCCAACAAGCATCAACTACGAGATGTAATCAACACAACCAGAACCCACATGTACCAATCTGAGGTTTTCAGACAAAGATTGAATACAAGAGATGAACTAGGGTTGGAGATGAGATGGTACTGGTGAAGATGTTGATGAGGATAGGTCCTCCCACGAAGGAGGAAGCATTGGTGATGACGATGGCTTCGATCTCCCCCTCCCGGAGAGGAATTTCCCTGGCAGAATCTGACTGCCGGAGTGCAAAAGGGCCTCTGCCCAGGTTTCCGCTTTGAGGCGGCGGCGCTTCGTCCCGAAAGGTTGCTTATGATTTTTTCTAGGGTAAAACACACCATATGGGAGAAGAGGGGCATCGGGAGGCCAGCGAGGGCCCCACAAGCCATCAGGGCGCGGCCTGGGGGGCGCCCTGTTGGCTTGTGCCTGGCTGGTGGCCCCCCTCTGGTATATTTTTGGCCCAGAAATTCACATATATCCAATAAAAATTCCCCGTGATTTTTCTGCCTTTTTCTCGGTTCTCCGGTCCAGAATTCTAGTTTCCAGATAATTCCCTCTTTGTGATGTACCTTGCATATTCAGAGAGAAAGAACATAGGAATTGTATGACAATAGGGAATGATGGATGAGGATGACATAAATATGAATAAGAAATCATGATGCAAAATGGACGTATCAAGTCCCCCAAGCTTAGACCTCACTTTTCCTCAAGCGAAAGCCGAACTCGAAAGTAATGACCACATAATTTGAGAGAGAGGTGTCGATAAAAACAAAATACGGACATGGTAGCATCATGAATATCTTTATAGCAGCAAGCATTTCATCATATAGCTTCCCATAAACAAGTAAAGATCTATTCACAATTATTGAAGTATGAAGCATAAACCTTATTGACAACCAACAAATGGTGTCTTTAGTCATGGTGATAATCACAATTCATCGTATTCAAGAGAAGAGTCTATATACGAGCTTTCATTGCAGCAAACCCACATACTCAACTAGCATTTAGTCATCTATGATTGTTGGCACTCATTGCATATTTTTGGAGCTAATGTTTTTGCCGGACACATAGGAAGATAGGGGCTTCATTTGCCACCCAACTCATTTACCTCAAGGATAATGTCAACAATAATGAGTCATGATTTCTTACATTCAACTGGATATATATACCTGGATCTTTCCTCAACATATGATGCTTGCCACTAAGAGAGTTTATAAATTTAAATAAGGGAAGATATTAATGACTATTGTGTAAAAGTGTGAGCTTTATGAAAATGAAAGATATGCCCTTCGCAGAGGGAAGCAGAGGTTGTCATGCACTTTTATTTGATTAAATGTGTGATCTCTTAAAGCAAAGGAACTTCACTTTATATTGCCCCTTGTGATAGAGAACTTTATTATGCACTCTGTAGCTTTTATTTCTTCATCATCACAAGATCGTACAAAGCTTATTTTCCTTTTCAATAAAAGATCATACATGATTAAAGGCAGTTTTTAATGCTTATGCACCGATGACAACTTACTTGAAGGATCTTATTCAATCCCTAGGCAGGTAAGGTGGACTCTTACGGAAGAAACTGGGTTTAAAGGGTTATGGATGCACAAGTAGTTTCTTTACTTGGTGCAGTAATTTTGGCTAGAAAAAGATCTAAAGGAAACATCATATGTTAAAAGATCCATGACTACATAACTTCTATGAAAATTTAAGCAATCATGACCATTAGGTTGTCTTCCATGTCCAACTTTAACACGTGATCATTATTTAATATTTGGTGAGGGTTTGCAATCATAGACGATGTCCAAGATAGTGTATTTGTATGTGGATCTTCTCTTCTCTATCATAATCCTGCATAGATTATAACCATGACTAAGGCTATGTTTGTTCTATTTCCCAACAATTTTCATAACTCATACTTTGTTTTTATGTGAAGTCATTACTTCCCATGGGATAAGCATATGATCTTTACTATTCTTTTTATTGCCATGCTATGATGATTGGTGCAAGAGAGTGAAGCACACGGACTCAACTAATCTTTATTATATAACTCTCACACTCGATTACAAGGATAGGTAGATCTCAAAGCAAAATCCTAAGCTAAGCAAATTTGTAACTTTATTTCTCTCATCCACGAAATAACTAAGCATCAACTAAAATAAAAGATGATGGTAAAAGGTGATGGTGATACGATACCGGGGCGCCTCCCCCAAGCTTGGAACAAGCTAGGGGTGGTGCCCATACCCATGTACTCAAGTGTTCTTCGGTGATGGCGGTGGTGTACGGAAATCCTCCATCTTCCAGGGCATAGGTTCCCCATCATGGGAAGAAACTCTTGTCTCTGGAATCCTGAAATCAGCAGCGAGGCTCATCCTTTTAAACCTAGATTCATACTCACAATTCTGAGTTTGAAGTTCATAGATTTGATCTTGGAGGTGCTCGAGCCGCTCTTGAAGCTTGAAGAGAGCTTCTCCCATGCTCCTTGTGTCAATCTTGTTTTCGCGGATGAAGTCCGTGATCATAGAGTGATTAGCACTCAAACCACGTTCAACCATCCCTTGGCGCTTGAAGATCTCGTGCTCCACTTCTGCAAGCCTTGCCTTGTCTCTTCCCTCCTTCTTGGGACCTTGGACATCCCGAATGTGGAGCACCCCCTCATGCATCTCAATGGCTTGAGGGTGCTTCATCACCTCCGGCAAGTAGGGGTTCATAACCTTCTCGAAGAACTTGTCTTTAGATGAACTTGGGGAAGTCATGGCTATCTAGATCTGTCAGAAAAACAGCTCGAAACAAGAACAGAGGAGAAACTCGCGATGCGTTGATCAAAACATATGGAGTATATATAATGATTTTTTCTAGGTCAGAATACGTGTTCGGGAAGAAATCAGAGTCGGGGAGGCACACGAGGGCTGCACAAGCCATCAGGGCGCGCCCCAGGGGGGCGCACCCTATTGGCTTGTGCCTCCCTTGTGGGTCCCCCTGACTCCGTGTTATTTTTGGAATTTCCCTAAAATACTAAAACTAACAGAAATTATTTTTTTGGATTTTTTTGAGTTGGTTTGCTTGCCGTACCACATGCCTACCAGTTTTCAGGTTTCTAGAGTGTTCCGAAAGGCTTCCCGTATGTGTTCTTCTGGTGTTATTACTTGGATGACATTAATCTCTTCATTAATGGGTGTACCTGAATATAATGCTTGATTCTTTTCCCATTCACCACTCTAGGGTTTTTGCCTTCGAAGTTATTAATTTTTATAGCACCGGAGCGGTAGACCTCTTTGACAACGTATGGACCTTCCCATTTGGATAAGAGTTTTCCTGCAAAAAATCTAAAACGAGAATTGTACAGAAGCACAAGGTCTCCTACATTGAATTCCCGTTTTGGAATCCTTTTGTCATGCCATCTTTTAACTTTTTCTTTAAACAACTTAGCATTCTCATAGGCTGTGTCCTCCATTCATCTAGTGAGCTAGTATCAAATAACCTTTTTTCACCGGCAAGTTTAAAATCATAATTAAGTTCTTTAATTGCCCAATAAGCCTTAAGTTCTAGCTCAAGGGGTAAATGACAAGCTTTTCCATACACCATTTTATATGGGGCCATCCCCATACGGCTTTTATAAGCAGTTGTATAAGCCCATAGAGCATCATCTAGTTTCTTAGACCAATTCTTCCTGGATCTATTAACAGTATTTTGCAAGATTAATTTTAGTTCTCTATTGCTCAGTTCAACCTAACCACTAGACTGAGGGTGATATGGTGATGCGATTCTATGGTTAACATCATATTTAGCTAGAAGTTTACGGAAAGCACCATGAATAAAGTGTGAACCACCATCAGTCATCAAGTATCTAGGGACTCCAAACCTCATAAAAATAATTTCCTTAAGCATTTTAACAGAAGTGTTGTGATTAGCACTACTAGTTGGAATAGCCTCTACCCATTTAGTAACTTAATCAACAACAACTAAAATATGAGTATATCCATTTGAGGAAGGAAAAGGTCCCATAAAGTCAAAACCCCAAACATCGAATTGTTCAATGGCAAGTGAATAGTTCATAGGCATTTCTAGAAGTTTACCATTGTTACCAACTCTTTGACATTAGGTACATGAAAAGACATACTTACGAGCAGCATGTTTGAAAAGTGTAGGCCAATAAAAACCAGATTGTAATACCTTGTGTGCCGTTCTGTCACCAGCATGGTGTCCTCTGTAAGGCTCGGAATGACACTTCCTTAAAATTTGTTCCTATTCATGCTCAGGTATACAACGTCAAATAACACCATCTACTCCTTTATAAAGATGTGGGTCGTCCCAAAGTAATGTCGTAAATCATAAAAGAATTTTTTCTTTTGTTGATAGGTGAAACTAGGTGGAATATATTTAGCAACAATATAATTAGCATAATCAGCATACCAAGGAGTACTACATGAAGTATTTATAGCTGCAAGTTGTTCATCAGGAAAATTATCATCAATAGGCAGTGGGTCATCAAGAAATTTTTCCATTCTAGACAAGTTATCTGCTACAGGGTTTTCGGCTCCCTTTCTATCAATGATATGCAAATCAAACTCTTGAAGCAAAAGCACCCACCTAATAAGTCTAGGCTTAGCATCTTTCTTTTCCATAAGGTATTTAATAGCAGCATGATTAGTGTGAATAGTTACTTTAGAATCAACAATATAAGGTCTAAACTTATCACATGCAAAGACAACTGCTAAAAATTCCTTTCAGTGGTGGCATAATTTATTTGGGCAGCATCTAGGGTTTTACTAGCATAACGGATAACATTCAATTTCTTGTCTACTCTTTGCCCTAGAATAGCACCAACAGCATAATCACTTGCATCGCACATAATTTCAAATGGCAAGCTCCAATCAGGTGGTTGAACAATGGGTGCGGAAATCAAGGCTTTCTTAAGTATTTCAAAAGCTTCTACACAATCATCATCAAAAACAAAAGGAATATCTTTTTGAAGAAGATTAGTTAACGGCCTAGAAATCTTTGATGAAACGCCTATAGAAACTAGCATGACCAAGGTAACTTCTTATACCTTTGATATCTTTTGGGCATGGCATCTTCTCAATTGCATCAACTTTAGCTTTGTCCACTTCAATACCTCGTTCAGAAATTTTATGCCCATGCACTATGCCTTCATTCACCATAAAATGGCACTTCTCCCTATTCAAGACAAGATTAGTTTCTTCACATCTCTGCAAAACTCGATCAAGGTTGCTCAAGCAATCATCAAAAGAAGTCCCGTAAACAAAGAAGTCATCCATGAAAACCTCAACTATCTTTTCAGAAAAATCAGAGAATATAGCAGTCATACATCTTTGAAAAGTACCGGGTGCATTAGATAAACAAAAAGGCATACAAATATAAGCATACATTCCAAAAGGGCAAGTAAAGGTAGTTTTCTCTTGTTCCTCCTTTGACATAGGTATTTGAGAGAAACCACAATATCCATCAAGAAAACAAAAGTGTGTGTGCTTAGATAGTATTTCTAGCATTTGATCGATAAAAGGTAAAGGGTAGTGATATTCCCTAGTAGCTTTGTTTAATATCCTGAAATCAATCACCATCCTATAAACAGTTACAATTCTTTGTGGGATAAGTTCATTTTTATCATTAGGAACAACAGTTATACCTCCTTTCTTAGGAACACAATGAACAAGACTTACCCATCTACTATCAGCAATAGGATAAATTATGCATGCTTCCAGAAGCTTTAGTATTTCAGTTCTTACCACTTCCTTCATCTTAGGATTTAAGCGGCGTTGATGATCAATGACAGGTTTAGCATCCGGTTCCATATTAATCTTGTGCTAACATAGAGTGGGACTAATTCCCTTAAGATCATCAAGAGTATATCCAATAGCAGCCCGGTGTTTCTTCAGAGTTTTAAGTAATCTCTTTTCTTCATGCTCTGAAAGGTTAGCACTGATAATAACAGAATATATCTTATTTTCATCAAGGTAGGCATATTTCAAAGTATAAGGTAAAGTCTTTAACTCAAACACGGGATCTCCCTTGGGTGGAGGGGGATCCCCTAAATATCAACCGGTAAGTTGTGTTTAAGAATAGGTGTTTGTTTAAGAATTATTTCATCTATTTCATTTCTCTCATTCATATGCATATCATTTTCATGGTCTAGTAAATATTGTTCTAAAGGATTGGTAGGAGGTACGACAATAGAAGCAAGACCAATGATCTCATCTTTGCTTGGTAATTCTTTCTGATGTGGTTGTTTACTAAACTTGGAGAAATTAAATTCATGAGACACATTGCCAAAGCTTACTTTAACCTTCTCAGTAACACAATTAATTTCAGCATTAACAGTATTCAAGAAGGGTCTACCAAATATAATGGGACAAAAGTTATTTTGTTCTGAACCAAGTACTAGAAAATCAGTGGGGTACTTCACTTTTCCACACAAGACCTCAACATCTCTAACAATCCCAAGTGGTGTAATAGTGTCTCTGTTTGCAGGTTTAATAGTAACATCAATGTTCTCAAGCTCAGATGGTGCTATGTCATTCATAATTTCTTCATATAAGGTAAAAGGAATAGCGCTAACACTAGCACCAATATCACATAGGATGTGGTAACAATTATCTCCAATTTTAACTGAAACTACAGGCATGCCAACAACTGGTTTATTTTTATCTAGTTCATCTTGCGCGTTTCTAGCAGGTTTTGCAATTCTAGCGGCTTCACCATAGAAGTAAATAACTTGACCATCAATGTTATCAACTAGCAGATCTTTAACCGTAGCAACTTTAGGCTCAACATTTATTTGTTCAGGAGGTGTAGATGTCCTAGCATGACTTTTATTAACCACAATTGTAGCTTTAGCGTGTTCCTTGATTCTAACTGGGAAAGGTGGCTTCTCAATGTAAGTAGTAGGAACAATTGGATCAACATGGCTAACAATTATTTCTTCCTTCTCAATTTTAATAGGTTTCTCTAGTTGATTTTCAATGGGTGGATGGTTTTTAAACCACTTCTCCTTAGGGAGATCAACATGAGTAGCAAATGATTCACCGAAAGAAGCTACTATCTCAGAGTCAAGGCCATATTTATTACTCAACTTATAGCAAGCATCAGTTTCCATAAAAGTTTTAACACAATCGAAGTTAAGCTTTATACCTGACTCTTTAACTTTGTCAAATTCCCAATCTTCAGAGTTGCGTTTAATTCTTTCCAGAAGATCCCATTTGAATTCAATGGTCCTATTCATGAAGGAACTTGTACAAGAAGAATCGAGTAATACTTGATCATCATGAGAAAGCCGAGCATATTTTTTTTGCATAATAGTATTTCTGGAGATCCCATGGTTGGGGCAGGTGTGCATCATAGATTTAAGCCTCCCCCAAGCTTGAGCAATACTTTCTCCTTCGCGAGGCCAGCAATTATAAATAAAGTTCCGATCACGGTGAACTAGATGCATAGGATAAAACTTCTGACAAAATTCCAATTTCAAGCGATTCCAGTCCCATGATCCAATATCGCCCAATAGCATGTACCACATTAATGCATTTCCCTCCAAAGATAAAGGGTAAACTTTCTTCTTAACTTTGTATCCAGACAACCCTGGTAGCTGAAATAATCCACAAACTTCATTGACAAATATCAAATGATAATCAGGATGAGTCATTCCATCATATGGATGTGATAAGAGTTTTTGAAGCATACCCAAAGGAATCTCATAATAAATATTTTCAGAAGGTTCAGTAGGTTGAGGAACAATTTAATCATTTTTAGTTCGAGGCGAAGATGCCCCGAACAAGCCACTCAAAGGGTGACCGTTCATAACGAAAAGCAACAGTAAATTTCAGCACGTATAGAAAATGTTTCCTTAGCAATTCCACTTACCAAAGGTGCTTCACTCCCCGGCAACGGCGCCAGAAAAGAGTCTTGATGACCCACAAGTATAGGGGATCAATCGTAGTCCTTTTGATAGATAAGAGTGTCGAACCCAACGAGGAGCAGAAGGAAATGACAAGCGGTTTTCAGCAAGGTATTATCTGCAAGTGCTGTGAGTAACGATAGTAGATAGTTTTGTAGCAAGATAAATCATAACAAGTGACAAGTAACAATAGTAACAAAGGTGCACAAAGGTAGCCCAATCCTTTTTGTAGTAAAGGACGGGCCTGAAAGTACTCTTATATTAAGCAAGCGCTCCCGAGGACACATGGGAATTTCTGTCTAGTCGTGTTCATCATGTTGAGTTGATTCGCGTTCGCTACTTTGATAATTTGATATGTGGGTGGACCGGTGCTAAGGTGTTTTTCTTACTTGAACTAACAACCTACTTATGATTACCCCCTCTCGCAAGCATCCGCAACTACGACAGAAGAATTAAGATAAATCTAACCATAGCATGAAACATGTGGATCCAAATCAGCCCCTTATGAAGCAACACATAAACTGGTGTTTAAGCTTCTGTCACTCTAGCAACCCATCATCTACTTGTTACTCCACAATGACTTCCCTTAGGCCCATAACACGGTGAAGTGTCATGTAGTCGACGTTAACATGACACCACTAAGAGAAGTAACAACATACATATCATTAAAATATCGAATGAATACCAACGTCACATGATTACTTATAACAAGACTTCTCCCATGTCCTCAGGACCAATAGTAACTACTCACACCTCATCAACATGTTCAAAATTAGAGGTATAATAATAATTATTAAGGATCTGAACATAATATCTTCCACCAAGTAATCCAACAAGCATCAACTACGAGATGTAATCAACACAACCAGTAACCCACATGTACCAATCTAAGGTTTTGAGACAAAGATTGAATATAAGAGATGAACTAGGGTTGGAGATGAGATGGTGCAGGTGAAGATGTTGATAAGGATTGGTCCTCCCATGAAGGAGGAAGCGTTGGTGATGACGATGGCTTCGATCTCCCCCTCCCGGAGAGGAATTTCCCCAGCAAAATCTGACTGCCAGAGTGCAAAAGGGCCTCTGCCCAAGTTCTCCACCTTGAGGTGGTGGCGCTTCATCCCGAAAGGTTGCTTATGATTTTTTCTAGGGTAAAACACACCATATAGGAGAAGAGGGGCGTCGGGAGGCCAGCCAGGGCCCCACAAGCCCTCAGGGCGCGACCTGGGGGCGCCCTGTTGGCTTGTGCCTGGCTGGTGGCCCCTCTCTGGTATATTTTTGGCCCAGAAATTCACATATATTCAATAAAAATTCCCCGTGAAAATTTTGGTCATTTGGAGTCTGGTGATTTTTCTGCCTTTTCCTCGTTTTTCCGGTCCAGAATTCCAGTTTCCACATAATTCCCTCTTTGTGATGTACCTTGCATATTCAGAGAGAAAGAACATAAGAATTGTATGATAATAGGGAATAATGGACGAGGATGATGTAAATATGAATAAGAAATAATGATGCAAAATGGACGTATCACAAGCTTTTACTAAAGTCTCAATCCATCTTTTGACTTGATCAGCAAGCAAATTGTGATTCGACACTTATGATAAAAAGAAGGTACGGGGATGAGGTCTTAATGCTTACAACCATGTATTCTGCTCGGGAAGTCACCCATCAAGAGGTGCTTTCTTCGTATTGGAGTGGGGGATGTGTCCAAATAACATCTCGACCGGCTCGAGTCCTGCATCAAGAATAAGTTGTCCTACCGAAGGCCCTATCCGTCTCGCGGGGTTGCCTCGATAATTAAGATAATAATATCAGACAAAAGCATTGGGTGTTTAATGACTACACCTCATGAATCCCCAAGGATATGATCCATGTTACCCTACTAAACCTTACTGTCACCGGTGTTCGGTTTAACACTTCATGGTCCCCTTGCTCCTAGCCTCACCGGTGCTCAATCTCCATGATCGTGAGTACCTACAGGGATGAAGATCGCGGACAAGGAAAGAGACACTTCACAAAAAAATTTATTTCACACATACAAGACGTTGTGCAAAGACTTCCATTGATCCCTTCACCAAGTACGTGGGGTGGCAAGGCTCATGCCTCACCCCATACCTTACCGAACTACTCACACATGGAGATCAGATCACGAGAAGAAAACATTGAAGAACACATCTTGGGATTGATTGATTGCAATATGTATTACAATGGATGCCTTGTGCGATGCATGATTATAAGTATGAAGTAGATGAGGGAGCACTATGATGACAGAGATGGCCGTGGAGATGAAAATGGCGGCAACTAGGGTTTGTGGATGAAGATGATGATGAAGAGGTTCTTGCTGTGCTCGACGTTGTTTCGTTGACATTTCAACGGGTCCCCTTTCTAAAAGTTGTTCAGATGGATGACCTGCCTCGGTTTCCACTCCAAACGACCACTCATGTGAGCGCGTGCGGTCGCATGGAACTTCGTATTTGACCCTGGTGGCCCTCTGGTGCCTTCTGGTGACTTCTTTCCTCCCCATTCTCCTTCCTTTCCTTTATCCCACGTGATTTCTTCCCTTTTTAGCCCGTTTCCCGTGGAAAATATCAAAGAGATAATTTGTGGAATCCTTTGCATTCATTTGTCATCTGTGGCAATATCGAAGCGAATCTCTCTCTTTTAGTGAAATATCTCGGTTTAAACATGGGTGAAATGTGTGTAAAAATCTTGGAGTCTAGGATCTGCGTCCAAGAACTTCTTCGTGAATGAGATTCAAACACTGGGGGCTTTGCTTGGCTACCTACAACTCGACGGTTAACGTAACAGGATCAACGATGAGCTCTCTACTGCTCGCTGGACACGACAGAGACACACGAGCTACCCAGGTTCGGGCCACCGTGCGGTGTAATACCCTACTCCTGCTTAGTGTTGGATTGCTTTGCAGGGAAGAGCTGTTGTCGTGGTTTTATCAACCCGGCAGATGTCCTCATAACAGGACTTAGGTGTGGAGCCATCGCCGCTTGGTGGCGACTCGAAGGGGTTAAGTGAGAGAAAGAGTCAGGTTTACCCAGGTTCGGTCCCTCCGATGGAGGTAATAGCCTACGTCCTGCTTTTTGTGTATTGGATGGATTGATCTCGATTACAAGGGTGTGGAATTGCTATCCTAGCTATCGAGAGGTTGTCACTTGAGAGTTTCTGTCCTAGGGGCCTGCCTTTATATACAGGTCAAGCCCTAGGGTTTACAACAGAGTACGGGTCATAATATGACCCGTGATCTACTACATCTCTAACTTATCTTGCACCTTAAGGAAACTTTAACCGGCGTCCTTAGCTTCATGAGCTCTGAGCCGCCGTCTTCTGGTGGTGGGCCGCCCGGCGTCTTGATCACCCGCCGTCTTACTTATTTTGTACCTGAGACACGGCCCATCTTGAACTGGGTCATAAGACTGTTGATATGCTGACCCAGCCCAGTAGGGTGAGTTATACCGTGGAGTTATATCCCCGACAGCTATGCTCGAGGTACACGAGGTCTGGGGGAGAGAAAATGACTCGATCCCCTTACATGGAGGCGTCCCCGCCACCTTTGCAGTGCCTTGGTCCTCTTCCCCAAAAACATCAGCGGGAAAGTGAAAGGACATGGATTTCGCCTAGAGGGGGGGGGGGGTGAATAGGCGCTTTAAAATAATTACGGTTTAGGCTTGACCAAATGCGGAATAAAACTAACGTTTAATATGTCAAGCACAAAACCTAAAACAACTAGGCTCACCTATGTGCACCAACAACTTATGCTACGCAAGATAAACAACTAAGTGATAGCAAGATATAAAGCATGAAACAATATGGCTATCACAAAGTAAAGTGCATAAGTAAAGGGCTCGGGTAAGAGATAACCGAGGCACGCGGAGACGACGATGTATCCCAAAGTTCACACCCTTGCGGATGCTAATCTCCGTTCGGAGCGGTGTGGAGGCACAATGCTCCCCAAGATGCCACTAAGGCCACCGTAATCTCCTCATGCCCTCGCCCAATGCAAAATGCCGTGATTCCACTAAGGGACCCTTGAGGGCGGTCACCGAACCCGTACAAACAAGGTTGGGGCAAACTCCACAACTTAATTTGAGGCTCCCAACAACACCACGGAGCTTCACCACAATGGATTATGGCTCCGAGGTGACCTCAAATGCTCGGGGCAATCTCCACAACTTAATTGGAGACCCCGACGCTTGCCCGGAGCTTTGCACCACAATGATTGAGCTCCGAGGCACCACCAACCGTCTAGGGCGCCAAAGCACCCAAGAGGAACAAGCTCTAGGGTGCTCAAACACCCAAGAGTAATAAGCTTCTCAACTTCTCACTTCCACGTATCACCGTGGAGAACTCAAACCTATGCACCAAATGCAATGGCAAGGGCACACGGAGTGCCCAAGTCCTTCTCTCCCAAATCCCACCACAACAACAAATGTTATGGAGGAAATGAGAGGAAGAACGAAGAAGAACACAAAGAACTCCAAGATCTAGATCCAAGGGGTTCCCCTCACTTAGAGGAGAAAGTGATTGGTGGAAATGTGGATCTAGATCTCCTCTCTCTTTTCCCTCAAGAACTAGCAAGAATCATTGGAGGGATTGAGAGTTAGCAAGCTCGAAGAAGGTCAACAATGGGGGGCAAACTCGAGCTCAAAGAGATAAGGTTCAATGGGGAAGAAGACCCCCTTTTATAGGTGGGGAAAAATCCAACCGTTATGCTCACAGCCTAAGTCCGGCACGGTAGTACCGGACATACATCACGGTACTACCGCTCGAGGGCGGATGTAAAAAATTACATCCGCGCCTACTACCGCAAGCGCACGCAACAGGAGCTGGGGACAGCGGTACTACAGCTCACTGAGCGGTACTACCGCTGTCACCTGCGGTACTACCGCTCCCTTGAGCGGTACTACCGCCCTCGGGAGGGTAACAAAGAGCCAGAGTAGCCAGAAGGAACCAGTAAAACCAGAACTGCCATAACCTTCGCATATGAGCTCCGAATTGAGCAAAATCAAGCTTGTTGGATTCAGGACGACAAGAGCTATCCAACAGCGACAATATAAAAATGCCAATGGTATAGAGATGTGAAACCTCTATCAATGAAGAACCGGCAAAAACTCCAACATCGAAAACATCATAGAAGATGCATATGGACTCTGTTTTCGATGAACTTGAGCTTGTCATGAAGCTGACCATAAGCTCAAGAACCCACATAGAAAAAAGCCAACCAAGAACCAAGAAAGATGATGATGCCAAGAATGCAATGGTTTGAGCTCTCAACGAACGATATGATCAAGCTACTCACTTGAGAGCCCCCCTTGATAGTACGACCATCGATCCTATAACCCGGTCTCCCAACTACCACCATGAGACCGGTAAAATAGAAAACCCTATAAAGGCCAAACCTTTGCCTTGCGCATAGTCCACTTGAGCTAGATGATGACGATCTTGTCCTTCTCAAGATGGACCACCTTTCTTGATTGCGTCGGCTCAATGAAGACTAGTGGATTGCTCCCCCATAATCCACTATGGGAGAGCCACTCTTCGGCACATCCTCACAAGTCCATTGTCACCACAATGGACGACAAGCTTCAAGCATGATCTCTCCATGATGCTTCACTTGAACTTGCACACCGCAACCTTGATGACGATCACCACTTGATGTCATCCTCCATGGGTTGTATGAGATCTTCCTCTTGACACAAACCCATGGAAAACCCATGGAAATATACCTAACCCCACAACGAACTCTCACGTAGACCATGGGTTAGTACACAAAGCGTAATGGACAATGCTTACCATACCATGGGATCACTTGATCCCACTTGGTACATCTTCTACGCTTTGTGTGTTGATCAACTTGAATCATTATTTGCCTTAATCTTGATCAACCTTGTGTCTTATCTTCTCTCTTCATAAAGATGATGTCTTGAAGGTAAACATGAATGCTCACACAATCTTCTTCTTCAAGACATGCTTGCAATAAGCTCAACTCCCACATGACCAATCTTTGGATAAACCTTGAATACCACCTTGGTCACCATATAAACTCCTTGAAACCAATAGATGGACTTCAAGAAGTGCCTATGGACAAATCCTTCGAATATAACTTAAGGCAACCATTAGTCCATAGGGATTGTCATCAATTACCCAAAACCACACATGGAGAAATGTGCTCTTACAGAAAGGGTGGCCATAGGGCGGCGATTCAAAGGGGGACAGGAACCCAGTCCTATCCTGACAAAAGGCGGTCACCGCAGACTAAAGTAGTCTTCGTGACGCATGGGTGGGCTCGATGATGACTTCCGTTCTGCAGCGCCGATCCGTCTTGATCCCCTTGCACCAAAGAGGAAGCGCTCTGGGACTCGCTTTGGGGAGACGAGCTCCACTGCCTCCCTTATCACCAGAATGGAAACTGTCCTGCTCTCTCCCTCCTGACCCCACCATGACATCGGGGGAATCACCTTCGTAACGAGAGTCGCGTGCCGCGGCTGGCCCTGTACAACCTGCCTCGCGAGGCTACCCGCGAGGGGAAGCCTCATGAGGCACCTTCTCGGGCGCCAGGCAGCCTCGGCAGGGGTAGGCCTTGTGTCAAAGGGGCCCTGCCCCTCTCTGGGCAACTCCCTCGGGAGAGGAAAGGTGGGGTTCATCCTTCTTGGGCCGGCCAAGCATCGCCTCCTGGTTTGGCCGGCAGACGGACCGTGGTACCCCTGGTCCCATTGGACCGATAGTCGTATACTCAAAGACTTCTCCTACCGCCTCTACGCCAGGATACCGACATTGTAACCCTAGATACCCTACCTTGCATGTATATAAGCCATAGGGTTTAGCCCGTATAGGGTACATCAACACAAGATCATTCACCTAGCTTTAGAGTTAGAACACATCTCACGATCTTGAGGTAGATCAACTCTGTACTTGATACTTCACCATTGATATAAACAAGAGCAGGAAGTAGGGTATTACCCCCATCAAGAGGGCTTGAACCTGGGTAAACATCGTTCCCTTGTTCCTATTACCATCTGTCCGAGATCCGCAGCTCGGGACCCCCTACCCCGAGGTCTGACAATTTTCACACCGACACATGTCATGCACATGCAAGTTTATAAACTGTTTCACCTTGTTGTTAAAAATATTTGCCATGTTTAAATCCTGACCTATACCATAATAAAGAATGGTAGGCGTTCATCCATGGACTAAACTCACTACATGTTGCCATTATCTTACCAAGATGATATGAATGTGTCTGATTAGTGTAACATCTTGCTGGTGGCCACATGTACTCAAATTTTTCCCACTGATTTTTTGATCAAATTCATCCACATATGGCCGAAGCATTCCCTCTGCTCAGCATGGGAAAAAACATTCTTGACTGCAATTTCTAGCTCTTTACATGCACCTGTGTGGAATGCCAAAGGTGACACTGGCCCTATGCATGTTTTCAACTGCATGATGAACCATGTTCATGAAACCTCTGTCTCTGACTGAAACAAGCCAATCGCAACAAGGAACATCCAATTGTGGCCATCAAGAACATTTCATGCTGCCAATTGACCATTCCACTTCCTAGTCAAAGAAGAAGATCCTATGCTCAAATAGGGATGATATCTCCTTTTTATTGATCCGGTATAGGAACAAGAAAGGGTATCCCGCACCTATTTCCCTAGGGGTGACCCTGGGTATCGAGCCCACGAGAGGAAGAATCCCTTTAAGCAATGGTCTCTAGCAAGTTTATGTCAAAGTCTCAATCCAGATTTTGACCGGATCAACAAGCAAATTGTGATTCAACACTTATAATAAATAGAAGGTACGGGGATAAGGTCTCTTCGCTTACAACCATGTATAGGTGTTGGGATCGAAAATGATATTAGTTTATGCTCGGGAAGTCACCCATCAAGAGGTGCTTGCGGATGTGTCCAAATAACATCTTGACCGGATCGAGTCCTACATCAAGAATCAGTTGTCCTACCGCAGGCCCTATCCGTCTCAGCGGGTTGCCCCAATAATTAATATAAAAATATCAGACAAAAGCATTGGGTGTTTAATGACTACACCTCATGAATCCCGAAGGTTATGATCCATGTTACCCTACTAAACCTTATTGTCACTTGTGTTCGGTATAACACTTCACGGTCCCCTTGGTCCTAGGCTCACCGGTGCTCGATCTCCATGATCCTGGGTACCTGCAGGGATGAAGATCGCATACAAGACAAGAGACACTTGATGAAACAATTTTATTTCACACATACACGATGTTATGTCAAAGACTTCCATTGATCCATTCACCAAATACCTGGGGTTGCAAGGCTCATGCCTCACCCCATACCTTACCGAACTACTCACACTGTGAGATCAGATCACGAGAAGAAATCATGGAAGAACACATCTTGGGCTTGATTGATCGCAATATGTCTTACAATGGATGCCTTGTGTGATGCACGATTACAAGTATGAACTAGATGACAGAGCACTATGGTGGTGGAGATGGCTATGAGGATGAAAATGACGGTGGCTAGGGTTTATGGATGAATGTAATGATGAAGAGGTTCTGGCTGTGCTCGACGTTGTTCTATTGATATTTCAATGGGTCCCCTTTATAAAATTTTCAGGTGGACAACCTGCCTCGGTTTCCATGTGAAACTACCGCTCAAACGAGCGCATGTGGTCGCATGGAACGTAGTCTTTGACTCTGGTGGCCTTCTGGCGACTTGTTTCTTCTCCATTCTCCTTCCTTTCCTTTGTCCCATGAGATTTCTTCCCTTTTTAGCCCATTTCTGTGGAAAAATATCAAAGAGAGGATTTGTGGAATTCTTTGCAGTGATTAGTCATTAGTGGCAATATCGGATTGAATATCTCCGACTTTGCTGAAATATCTCGGTTTAAACATGGTTGAAATGAGTGTAAAAGTATCACGCATCAACTCCCCCAAGCTTAAACTTGATCATCATCGAGTAACATAGAGAGAAATCCGAAGCATAAGGAACTCAGTAGTTTAAACCGAAATAACAAGGAGTTTTTGGTTCACTTACGATCGGTATGCCTAGATAGCCCTCTGCTTCTTGACCTAAAAATTTATCATAGATATAGCGGTGGCATGTTTATAGTGCAAGTGATAGTGAAGCAAAGATAATCAACACAAAATTTCTGATCTACTAGATAAAACAACTTTGCGACACTTCATTTCATTTAATCTATACGACACTTGCTTGTCAGGAATGCACAGAAGAGTTTCTCTGATAGAGCCATGAAAACATAGGTTAGGGAGTAGAAAACATATAGTAACATATGATGCTCAAGTGCTCATAAGCACACCCACAATTGCCTCCTCCTCTAGGATCTTAAAAACTTTGTTTCAATCATTGTTTGATGGAACTTTGATTTTCACGTGAAGGAGAATATTCCAAATAAGTGATCGTGCATAGGTTTTCGTTGTGGCTTAATGTTTGGGAACTATGGAACTTTAGCAATAATGTCTCTTTCAAGCTCTTTCGATCAGTACCCTTTATTTACCACATACACACCCACTCAAGAGAAAGCCGAATAATATTCGTTTGTAGTGTTGCCACCACGTACGGTAATAAACTCATAGGCGAAATCTGAGCTGTCGCTCTTGGTGGATCGTTTATTGGCCAGCGGAGTCCTCAGCATAACATCAAGAAGAGTGAAGAAGCCACATTTACACACATAAACACATATATAGTAGCAAAGGCCATGGCACTAGCCGGAGGCTCTAACACCATGTTGAGATATACAACACTGATTTTTGGCATAATCTCACCCACCTTTCAACTAAGTTCCTCTATACAATTTAATCCACAAGTGCTATCAAGTCTATTAAAATTAACAACATGGGGCTGAGCATATCAAACATCACTTCCACTACTATTTTTCAACTTCTAAGTCTTGAAAGACTTTCTCTTGTGCAAAGTTATTCTTAGTTAATAGCATTTCATTCAAAAACTGTCCCACGGTAAGTCTTAGTTGTCTAGACTAAAGAAAACAAAGGCTACAAAATTATTTCAGCTACTAGAGCAAAACCTTTGTATCAACTATCAAGACTTACTCCCATCTACACATATCACACATACAACTGCTACATCTGCTCTACGTATTCAAATGCAAAAGACGGGGGTCATAGGACATACCTTCATGGTTGCGAATTACACTCTTCTCTTCCTTACTCTTGCATTCCTCGTTGTCCTGGCATAGATCAACTCCTATGAAAACAAAATGCAAACGAACTCCAAGGGGCTAAAATGAAGAATAAGAGCAAATCAAAGCTTATTCTTTTTTTTTGTTTTAGGGTTTTTGAAAACTAACTTGCAACCGAAAAATGGCAAAGGCAAAAAAAGCAAAGCAAATAAAAAGCAAAATTTTGGAACAAACAACCATGAGTGTTTTGAAGCTCTTCGAGCTTAAGTACAACCTCATTACAATTTATTAAAATACCGCCACATCTTGATGTAGAAGTGGTGATAACCTCCCCCAAGCTTAGGCTCTTGCAAGCCCAAACCAGTGAGATCATTGTGGCGGTTGGTCAGGAGCCCACCCCCGCCTCCAGTCGGAGAAATCCAAGTTCATGTTGGTGGTCGTGCCTCTCAGGGACGATGCGAGGTTGTTGATATCATGGATAGAGCCCTGAAGGTTGTCGAGGTCCCCATAGGTGGTGTAGTCTTGTTGGGGCTTCTCCTCTTCTTCGTCGGTGGCTAGTTCTTCTTCATATACTTGTTCAGGTTCTGGCCTTTCTTGGTCAAAAGCTGCATCTCCTTCCTCTGCAACATAATTCCATTGTCCATTCTCGACGGAGAAACGGTTAGGCATAGGTGTGGGTAACAAGTACGCCACTCCAAAAAATTTGATACAATGACGACCATTACGAACTGCTACCATTCCAACGCTAGTAAGAACACGTATGTTAAAAAAGGTATTACCGACAATGGGGTGGAGGTTATTGTAGTTGAGGCCAAGGGAGTTCGCCAACATGGTGATCACTCCTCCACGCACAATATCTCCTTGTGCATGATTTGCTTGATGCGCGATGTGTAGCAAAAGTATTTCCCCTACGTTGGGCGAAAAACCGACGTCTAGGTTTGCTGCTTTCCCAAGAACTAGCATCTTCTCATCATTCACCTTAGAAACTTCTTCTCTTGCCTGCAAAGAGTTAGTGATAACATAAGCCAAAGTAGTTGTACCACTAAACAAAACTGATGTTAAAGTCTTGGTCGAGGAGACAGAAAGTGATCCTCTCCTCCTTATATGCATTTGGCATTAAACCAACATTGTGCGAGAGTGTACTAAGAAACTAAAGCGTTAATCATTCATAAGTCTCACATCCCTAATAAACAAAATGATGCAAGCCAGCATTATGACAAACAAATTAAAATCATGAGTGATACCTAGCTTGGCAAGAGTATTTGCACAAGCCCATTTGGTTGCTTTGATCCTCCTTGCGATGAGTTTCTGGAACTTCTTCCTTGCTTCATGGTCGGTGAAGACGATCCCCTGAGTGAAAACTTGTTGCGGTTGTGCGGTGGGTGAACTCGAACCACCACGTATGCGTGAAGACCTCCGTGTAATCATCTATAAAACAGTATTTCAGTCCAACACACTGGAAACAATAATGATCCTACAACACTCACAACATCATACTCCTCTAAAAACATCAACAAACCCATGCTAAACTCAAGTTTCAATCAAAAGTATGCATATCCTAGACATGGCAATCCTTGGTATGTAGAACGTAGGTTCGCAAAAACTAAGTTGGGGTCGATGGAGAAATGTACCATAGATTGATCACACGAAAGGATTCGAACTGAAAATGAACTAACAGAGAGATCGGGCAAATTTTTGCTAGGGTTTGGGGAGGTTTGGAGGAAGAAGAATAAGAAAAGAGAGAGATGGGGGTGATTTACCTCCTTTCTCGGGCTTATTGGAGCCGTCGGCGTGCAAAACGACTGCTCATACGAGCGCAAGCGCTCGCATGGAACGCCATCCTTAACCTGGTTTAACTCAGCTTTGTCGCATGCAGATGAAACGACAGCTGAAATGAGGCGTCCATTTAAAACGCCGTTATTCATTTTGTTCATTTTGTGCTCCTCGTCAAAGATGTCGAACGGCCGCTTGGACGAGCGCATGATGCGCTCGTTTGGAACCCCGTTAACACTCTAGGCTTGGCGATGGTTTTTGCAGAGAATCAAAATGACCACTCAAATGGTCATGTGCGTCCATTTGAAACGTCTTCTTTCTCTCTCTTTCATGTGGCTGTTTTGCGCTGGAAACTCGTGCAGGTCAAACGACCGCCCGTGCGACCTCTATGGTCGTAGGAAAGGCCATGTTTTGGTCTGTTTCTTCTAAAACTTATATTTTTTTCTCCATTTTCCTGCGGTGTTAGTTCCATAGAAATACATAGACATATTTCGAGGCATTCAAACATCAATTATATAAATCACCTTGCACAAGGCTAGGCCTTCATTAGAACTACTCTTCCAAACTTACTTCTTCACATGGAACTTCAACCACTCTTTTATTGAAAACAAAAATATAAACTTACTTGTCTACTTTATTTGCGTGGGTTGCCTCCCACGAAGCACTTGTTTTTGATCAGATAGCTCGACCGTAGTGGTGATCAAGGTGGTGCTAGAACACCGAGGCCATAGCTTCTGGCATTCAAAATGATGCCACCTCCTGTGTAGGTCTTCAATTTCTTTTTCCTGGGGAAATGGCTTATAAAGGGATCTTTAGCTGGTAAATCAAAATGAACATTCCCCTCAAAAACATTTATCACAACTTTGATAGTCCTTAGAAAAGGTCTAACAAGAATTATAGGAGCAATTGGATGTTCATGCATATCTACTATGACAAGATCAATCACGACAGGGCAATCATTAATTTGAACAATAACTCCATGCTTAATGCATACTGCCTGAGTAAAAGTAGAGTTAGCCATATTCAATATAATCTCACTATTAGCATAAGGACCAAGATTGAGACTATCATAAACAGATTTGGGGATAGTGGAAACACTTGCCCTTAGATCACATAAAGCACTAAAGTTATTAAATCCGATCTCAATCTCTATAGTAGGTTCAAAAGCATCCTCTTGCTTAGCTGGTAACTTACTAAATAACCTTTTTCGTTCATCATCAAGTTCACGTACCTTGGCTGCAACTTGTTCAACAAAGACATTATATGCCTCATCATTAGTTACATGCGGTAGTGGATACTTCATGGATATCATCTTGAAAAAATCTGCACCGGTATAATTGTACTCTGGCACATGGCTTTTTTCAAGTACCTCACCTTTCTCTTTGCTCCTTCTTACCGTTTTAACTTCTTCATCCGGGTTAGGCTCCGGTTTACCTGCAAACTTAGCCAAAACCAAAGTTTGACTCTGTGCTATCTTTGCCACTTGTGGCTCCATATTCTTGGATCTGGCTTCAAGTATGTGCACATCATTTATTAGTCCAACAACCTTACTGGTTAATTAACCGAGTAAGTTATCATGATGCTTCAAGATATTCTTGAAGTTTTCATTTTGCTCACTCTGGCTAGTAATAAAACATTTAAGAGTTTCTTCAAGAATATTTCTATTGCTACCATTAGCTCCCTTAAAATTATTGGATGCTCCTGCATTACTAGGATAGGGAACTTTAGGAGCATAACCATTATTTTTCCAATTGGGATTATAGCTATTACATGCAATAAAATTCACATCACTAATATCTTCGTTAGTGATGGCATTGACATTTACCTCTTCTTTATATTTCATCAAAGAGATAATTTCTTGTAGCTTGGTTGTCAACTCTGAGATATTTTCATCTATGGCATTCACCTTCATGGTGGTGGTTCTCTCAACATGCCCTTGGGCATGGTTCTATTGCATATCATCTAGTATCTTCTTGACATCTTCTATGGGCTTTCCCATGCTTGTTCGTCCTGGAGTTGTATGAAGCATAGTTTTGACATGTGATTCAAGCCATTATAAAACATATGAATGATTAACCACTCCTCCATTCCATGATTGGGGCAGTTTCTTATAGCTTCTTTCATTCTATCCCACGCAAGCGCTAGTAGCTCACGTTCCTCTTGCTTGAAACCTGACATCTGAGAACGCAATTGCATAATTTTTGCAGGTGGACAAAACTTAGATAAAAATTTACTGTAACAAACAGCCCAAGAAGTAATACTGCCTTTTGGCAAAGCTAAAAGCCATTCCTTAGCTTTTCCTCTCAAAGATAAAGGAAACAAGAGAAGTTTCAGAGCATTTGAGTCAAAATACTTTATGCGTGTCATGTTGCACAATTCAATAAAATTATGTAAATGCATACCTACATCTTGAGAAGCAGAGCCTCCAAATTAGTCCTGTTGAACCATGGAAACTAGGTTTGGTTTGATCTCATATTCTGCAGCTGCAACATCAGGTTGTGCTATTGGTTCACGCATGAGATTGTTGCTAGGAGTAGCAAAACTCCCAAGATTACGGTCCATAGTTACTTTTTGGTATTTTCAACTAAAAGACTTGCAACAAAATAAAACTTAAACTAAAAACTGAAGAGTAAAAACAAAACTCAAAATAAACTTTAACAAAACTCTAAACACAAAGACTAGGAATACTAAACTCCTCCCCTCGCAACAGCGCCAGAAAAAGGGCTTGATATCTCCTTTTTATTGATCTGGTATTGGAACAAGAAAGCGTATCCCACACCTATTTCCCAGAGGTGACCCTGGGTATCGAGCCCATAAGAGGAAGACTCCCTTGAAGCAATGGTCTCTAGCAGGTTTATGTCGAAGTCTCAATCCAGCTTTTGACCGGAACAACAAGAAAATTGCAATTCAACAATTATAATAAAAAGAAGGTACGTGGATGAGGTCTTAATGCTTACGACCATGTATTAGTTTTGGGATAAAAAATGATAATAGTTTGTGCTTGGGAAGTCACCCATCAAGAGGTGCTTGCTTTGTATCGGAGTAGGGGTGTGTTCAAATAACATCTTGACCAGCTTGAGTCCTGCATCAAGAATCAGTTGTCCTACCACAGGCCCTATCCGTCTCGCGGGGTTGCCCTGATAATTAAGATAATAATATCAGACAAAAGCATTGGGAGTTTAATGACTATACCTCATGAATCCCAAAGGTTATGATCCACGTTACCCTACTAAACCTTACCGTCACCGGTGTTCGGTATAACACTTCACGACCCCCTTGCTCCTATCCTCACCGGTGCTCGATCTCCATGATCCTGGGTACCTAGTGATACGTCTCCAATGTATCTATAATTTTTGTTAGTTCCATGCTGTTATATTATCATTCTTGGATGCTTTACAATCATTTTATAAGAACTTTATATCATTTTTTGGGACTAACCTATTGACATAGTGCCAAAGTGTCAGTTGCTGTTTTTGCTTGTTTTTTACTTCGCAGAATATCAGTACCAAACGGAGTCCAATCGCGACGAAACTTTTTGGAGATTTTTTTGGACCAGAAGACACCCAGTGGGCCAAAGAAGTGCCAGAGAGGTGGACCGTGGAGACCACAACCCACCAGGGCGTGCCAGGGGGGGACCGGCGTGCCTTGATGGGTTGTGCCCTCCTCGGGGCCCCTCTCCACCGCCTCTGATGACTATAAATTCTCAAATATTCGGAAAACCCTAAGGGAGTCGACGAAACACAATTCCAGCCGCCGCAAGTTCCAGAACCTCGAGATCCAATCTAAACACCATCACGGAGGGGTTCATCTTCCTCATAGGTGCCTCTCCGATGATGCGTGCGTAGTCCACCATAGACCTACAGGTACGTAGGCAGTAGCTAGATGGCTTCCTCTCTCTCTCTCTCTCTCTCTCTTATGATTCTCAATACAATGGTCTCTTGGAGATCTATTTGATGTAAACTTTTGCGGTGTGTTTGTTGGGATCCGATGAATTTTGAGTTCATGATAAGTTTCTATCCATGCATATTATTTGAGTCTTCTTTGATCTCTTATATGCATGATTGCTTATAGCCTCGTATTTCTTCTTCGAATCTTTGGTTTAGTTAGGCCGACTAGATCTATTTTTCTTGCCATGGGAAGAGGTGCTTTGTGATGGGTTCGATATTGCGGTGTCCTTTCCCAGTGTCAGAAGGGGCAGCAAGGCACGCATGTATCGTTGCCATTAAGGATAACAAGATGGGGTCTATTCCTACATGAATAGATCTTGTCTACATCATGTTATCGTTCTTATTGCATTACTCCATTTTTCCATGAACCTAATACACTAGATGCATGCTGGATAGCGGTCGATGTGTGGAGTAATAGTGGTAGATGCAGGCAGGAGTCAATCTACTTATCTTGGACGTGATGCCTATATAATGATCATCGCCTTGGATATCGTCATGACTATTCGATTTTCTATCAATTGCCCAACAGTAATTTGTTCACCCACCGTGTGCTATACTCATGAGAGAAGCCACTAGTGAATCCTATGGCCCTCGGGTCTACTTTTCCAACATATTGCTTTCAGATCTATCTTTTTGCCTCTTTGTTTTCAGATCTACAAAACCAAAAACCCAAAAATATATTGCTGCACTTTTTATTTGCTCTTTTTATTTTGTGTTCTTGAGAGATCTATCTCTCCTATCTATCACTACCTAATCTATCTTTTTACCGTAGAGAGATTGACAATCTCTCTTTCGCGTCAGGTTGCAAGTATTTGTTATTTGTGTGCAGGTGCTGCTTATTGGGTGGTGGTGATTGTCGGTGTCAAAACCGGCGGATCTCGAGTAGGGGGTCCCGAGCTGTGAGACTAGAATCGATGGTAACAGGAGACGAGGGAGACGATGTTTACCCAGGTTCGGGCCCTCCTATGGAGGTAATACCCTACGTCCTGCTTGATTATATTGATGGTATAAGGGTTACAGAGTTGATCTACCTCGAGATCGAATAGCTAAAACCCTAGATGAGTTCTCTTGTCTACAACCTAAAACCCTCTGGCTTATATAGACGCCGAGGGTACCTAGGGTTTACACATGGTCGGTTACACGTCGAAGGGATAAACATGCCTATTCACTACTCCAAACATGGAGGATATGCCATGATTCCCGAAGCTTCCTTCCTGGAGACAGGGTCTTTGATCCATCCAATGCTCGGCAACTGGCCCATATAGTCCGGCCCATAAGAAACAGGTCGGCCTCCCGAGGACCCCTTAAACCAGGACTCCCTCAGTAGCCCCCGAACTAGCCTCCAACGCCAAGGGTCCTAGCTCTAGCTGCTTCATATGATCAGAGTCTTCGGCTTGCGAGGCGAGTTCCTTTCTCCAAACAGTGATTCGGCCGAGTTTAGTTCGGCCTCCGACGGCGTGTAGTTTTCCCGGTCATGGATCGTCCGAACACCATGTATAACCCGGCACTAAAGGCCAAACGTCAAGGAGTAAATAGTGCTTCCTGATAACCTTTTAGATGAAAGGTCACGGCCCACCACGACCGCTGAACCAGTCGCTAAAGCTCGATTCGCGGTTCGAGGCCGTTTTCATCAGCATGACCCATCAATGCACAGATCGTGCTCCGTTTCACACGGGATATGTTTAATCATGGATGTATAACGGCACGCACGTCTTGGGAAGCGGAGGGATTCACGGCGCAGTGAAGGGAGGCTAACCGGCGACAAGCCCAATAAAAGGGAAAGAAAACCCCAAGGCTTAACCGTGCTTCCCATTTGCATCCCCGCTTCCTCAATCTCCTGAGCCTCCAGAGCCCAGATCTAGGTTTTCCACCCTTCCTCCTCCGAGCTCAGTCATGGCCGGCTCAGGCTCCAACGGCAAGTGGGAGGCTTCCACAGTCACAGACCAGGACATCCGGGACCTCAAGGACGCCGGCTACCTCCCCGCCAACATCTTCCACCGCGCCCCGGAGGAGGGCCAGGTGATCCCCACCCCCAAACCAGGCGAGAGGGTGGTTTTCATTCCTCACTTCATCCGAGGACTGAGCTTCCCGCTCCACCCCTTCGTTAGGGGCCTCATGTTCTTCTACGGACTCGACTTCCACGACCTCCCGCCGAACTCCTTTATGCACATATCGGCCTTCATCATCGTCTGCGAGGCCTTCTTGCGGGTCGAACCACACTTCGGACTATGGCTCAAGATATTCAATGTCAAGCCGAAGTGTGTCGCAGGCGAACACGCAGACTGTGACGGGGCGGTCATCAGCAAGCTTCCCCGCGCAGGATGGCCATCCGGCACCTTCATCGACACCATCAAGACTTGGCAAAAAGAGTGGTTTTACATCACCGAACCATGGGAGGACGGCGGAACTGTTCCTGCCGAATTCAGATCCGGTCCCCCGACCAGATTGACCTCATGGGTCCGAAAGGGCCTCGACTGGGGATCGGATACAGAGGTGGACGACCTGCAGAGGCGCATCGCCTCCATGATGAAGGACAAAATCGAGCTGACCAACGTGGTCCAGATTCTGCTCCGGCGGCGCATCCTCCCCTGCCAGCGCCGGGGCTCTCCTATGTGTACTTATCGGATTGATGATGAGCCTACGATTCGTCAGCTCTTCCGTACCACTCGGGAGAAGCTGTGGAAGGCGCTGTTCAAGGGGCAGGAGAACTGGCCAGCCAAGAAGGAGGACCAGGGCTTGCGCGCCGATAAACCCCCTTCCGAGGTATAACATAGTTTCGCTTGATCGGCTTCATTTTCCTGAAGAAAATCTAAGCACTTTCCGATCACTTCCGCAGGAATGGTTGAGCAAGGCTACGGGCATCAAATGCCCGGCTCCACAGCCCGAAGACCCTAGGTCCCAGCTGCTGTCGGAGATGCTTGTCGTGGCGCCTTACAAGGCACCAGAGAAGAAGGAGAAGAAGAAGAAACCAGGCCGAGAAGGCCTGCGCATCAGGGACCAGCCGGGGGTTGTGTCCGAGGAAACCCATGCCTCCTCGAATCAAGAGGAGGAGCACGAGGGTGAGGGGGAAGGCGATTCCCCCCTCGCAAGAAAGAGGGCGGCGTCATCGGACGCCACAGAGGATGTACCTCCTCCCGCCCTGAAGAAAGCCCGTCGGACACAGCTAGTTCTGTCCGATGACACTTCGGACTCGGATACCGAGTCCGAGGACTTCGAGAAGGTTCCACGAAGGAACCTCAGGGTCAAGCCCCCAGCTCGAAGGTAAAGATCCGAAGACTTCCTGAGCTATTAGTGCTAAGTGTTGAATGTTATTAACATGTGAGCGCCTATTGACTTGCAGCCCACCGCGTGTTCTCCCCACCGATGAAGTCTCGGACGGGGAGATCCCACCGGCCGAGCTAGCGGAGAGTGGGACCGCGTCGCACCCCTCTCCTCCGGGCGCCGTGAAGGATGTCGCGGAGGTGTCATCCCAACAGGCTCCTTTGGAGCCGGACACCAGCGGTGGGGGCGACGACGTCATGGTCGAGGCTAACGCCTTGGCCGCCGAAGACCGGGGGGAAAAGCCCCTTCCGGACACTGAGGAGACCGGATGAGGGGATGTCCAGTCCCTTCCGAGGTCGTCTCCGGAGCGCACCACGCCTCCGGAGGCACTGGTTCAATCCCCGGTTGGAGATCGGGTTAACCGATCTCCACCGGCGCCATCGACGAATGGATGGCCGGCTATGGGGGAGGCTCTGTCAAGCGCCTCCATCTCCGAGGAGCACCGCACCCTTATGGGTGCGGTTTTACAAAGCATTCAGTCCGTTGATAGCGGACTGAAGGAGGCCTTCAAGGGTCTCCTGACGGGCTTCCAGGTAAGCCACGTAATGTTTTGTTAATTAGTTTTTGTGCTATCGTTATATATATATAGCAGCCCCCGAGCCCTAGGTGAGTTTGGAAAAACTCACCTGGGGGTCAATCATAGACTACTAACCGGACAATGCATGAGACAATGTTTGTTCGGAATGTTCCAATAGCCCTTAAGGGGGCCGAACATGTGATCATGTTTATGACAGTTCGGAGAATTGAATCCATGTAACCTGATAGTGGTTTGTTATGCGTAGGCTTCGTCATCGGCGGCGGCTGTTAACGCCGCCGAGCTAGACGAGCTAAATCGGAAGCTCAAGAGCTCTGAAGATGAGCTCGACGCTCTGAATAAGAGATTCAACGAGGCGCAAGGTGAGCCGGATTATAATATCCGAATTCTTCATCACCGTACTGTCGACGCAGCATTTTTATATGTTTGGTGCTTACGCATCCTTGGTGAAGGAAATTGAGAAGCTCAAGGCCGAGCTTGAGAAGGCGAAACAGGAGGCCGCGAGTGAGAAGGCGACGGCCGAACGAGCGGCTGCCACGCTCTCCGATTTAAAAGCCACCGGTGCCAATCATGAGGCTCGGGTGGAGGAAATCCAGCAGGAGCTCAAAGACGCCGGTCAAAAGTGCGAGGACCTCGAGCAGAAAGGCAAGGAGCAGGCCGCCGAACTATCCACTCTGAAATCCGATCTCCAGAAGGAGCGGGTGGATAGGCGGTCCTTTGAAGAGCAAGTCAGCCAGGCCAAGGCTATCATGGATGGTAAGCCGAATTTACTGCAGTGTGTCTTCGGGGATAGCAAGTTCGCATTGCTTACCCAAGTATGGCGTTCCTCAGGCGTCTACTCGGAACTCCAGAAGAGCACAGCGGACGCGAACCAGTTCTATGCTTCGCGGGGAGAGGGAGATGAAGCTCGGCTGTTTTGGGCGCAATTTGAAGCTTCTGAGCGCTCTCCTCTCCTCGTTGAGCAGCTGAAGCAGCTGATGGAGCTACACCGGATGGCGGAGCCGGCCATGAAGGATCTCTGCGTTCGGCTATGGCCCGACGAGGCGTTGCCGAGTAGCTACTTCGGCCTGGTGCAGAAGCTGAGCAACGCCTCACCTCGGATCGACGCACTAAGGCGGTCCTCCTGTATCGAGGGAGCTCGGATGGCCTTCGCGAGGGCCAAGGTGCACTGGCCGGGTCTTGATCCAATGAAGATAGCCACTGCTCCGCCGCCCCTTGGAAAGGAGCATAGGTGCCCTGAGCGATACTTCCCCGTAGTTATGGAGGGTGCTCGGGCGATAGAGGCTCAATGTTCGAGAGAAAACATTTATGAGTAAATGCGTTGTAATATGTCCGAGGACCGTTTAACGTGTTTATATTTAAGATGCATGGTTTATCATGTCTTTCGTGTTTTTTGCATCCTTTATAACTCCTGTGTGGCCGTTAAAACTGAAAGTTGCGAGTCGTCGGCTTCAGCCCCCATGTAGATACTACGCGGGTGTCTCTGCCAACGCACTGTGACCCTTAGCTGAGCTATCGGTACCCGAAGGCGGTAGTGTGGGGCGGACAAGGCAATCGGACCATATTGCTTTATTGCTTTCACTTAGCCGTAGGGGCGCGAAAAAGGAGTGCGGGGGGCTGATGGCTAGCCCCCAGGAGTTTGTGATGTTCGGATGAACCACGGCCAAAGCTGATACCACATGGTTTGTACTAATACCAAACCCATCGCATGACACGGAATAACCTCTAACGAGGTTTATTTAAGCTCGGATTCGCAGACCGGTTCTCGCATACTATGACAGTCCGTTTTCGGCTTTCTCCACTGAGGTGCTTGACCAGGCTAGCCGGAAGCACAATCGCAGCGGTTCTCCCTTTGCCCTTTTAGCCGAACGAGCGGAACGTAAAGGGGCAAGCACAGGAGCCGGGCAACCCAACTATTGACCCAAGACATAGTTCGGAACCAATGCATATAAAGCGGAATTCCAAGATGCCGAACGCAAAATCAGTTGTGCTTAAGGCGATTTTTTAAGTTCGAGCCCCCGGTCTATTAGCCGGTTGCCTCGTAAAGTATACCAAACAGGTTCGCCAGAAGAGGGGGAAAATAGAGAGTGTGCCAAAAAAGACAGCGAAGCGATAATGTATGATATATCTGTACTTTACTCAACAACTCTTATTATTCAAATTGCCGATGCAACTGTTTATAGGTATTTAAAAATGAAATATAAACCTTACAGGAGGGGTTGTACCAGGGGTCTTCGATGGGTGACCTGACGTCCTCGATGTGCCCTGTCGTTTGTCCGCTCCTGCGTCTCCTAAGGAGTTGTATACCGCTATGGGTTTTGCTATTCGGCGAGCGGACTTTGGAGAAAAATCTTGAGAAGTCGCCGAAGTGTGAATGAGCTTTACGCCTTAGCAGGTACTTTATGGTACCTGTAGTGTGTCCGAAGACGTTTTGATGGTGATAGTTCGGTCAAGCCGAACACTTACCCTTTGATAATTTTTCCCCACCGCTGCCCATGGAATTTTGAGCGCGAAGTTGTGCCTCCTCGGCACGTACTTTGCCGGTTCTAGGGCTGTGCGATGGGGGGCGAATCCCTATTTATGGGGAGAAGAAGGTTCTGGAACTTCAGGTTGAGACCGAGCTCGCTTCCTAGCCTTACGTGCTTTTACAGCAGATGTTAGCATTTGCCGATCATCAGTTTAATGGAATTCGGCCGCCAGGGCCAACGCATGTTCCTCAGTTCGGAGGGAGCGCTCTGTGTTGCCATTGACAGTAATGACCCCCTTGGGGCCGGGCATTTTAAGCTTGAGGTATGCGTAGTGTGGGACGGCATTAAAGCGACCGAATGTTGTACGGCCGAGCAGGGCGTGATAGCCGCTGCGGAAAGGTACGATGTCGAAGATCAAGTCTTTGCTTCGAAAGTTATCGGGTGAGCCGAACACTACTTCCAGGCTTACAAAGCCCGTGCACCGGGCTTCGATGCCTGGGATCACTCCTTTAAAGGTAGTGTTGCTGGGTTTGATCCTTGACGGATCTATGCCCATCTTTTTCACCGTGTCTGAGTAAATCAGATTGAGGCTACTTCCTCCGTCCATTAGGACGTTAGTGAGGTGATACCCGTCTATGATGGGGTCTAGGACGAGGGCGGCCGAACCCCCATGACGGATACTGGTCGGGTGGTCACGTCGATCAAAAGTGATCGGGTATGCCGACCATGGGTTATACTTCGGGGCTACAGGCTCTACGGCGTAGACCTCTCGACGGGCGCGCTTTCTCTCCTTTTTGGGTATATGAGTGGCGTATATCATATTTACTATGTTTACCTCTGGAGGGAATTTCTTTTGTCCGCCACCGATCGGACCGCGGGGCTCATCCTCGTCCTCGCTGTGTGGGCTCTTGCCTTGGTCCTCGGATGCGAGCTTGCCGGCCTATTTGAATACCCAACAGTTACGGTTGGTGTGGTTGGCGGGCTTCTCTTGAGTGCCATGGATCTGGCAAGGCCTCTCCATGATCTTGTCCAGCGGGGTGGGTCCGTCACGATTGCCTTTAGGAGGCTTATTCCGCTGCCAGACCGGGAGTTGCGGAAGCCGGCGTTAACGGCCGTGTCATCGGCATCACTATTGTTGTGCCGGCGCTTATTCTTGTTGCGCTTTGGTTTCCCGTTTCCATCCCGAACTTTGGAGGTTCCGGGGTCTTCGGGGTTGTGGCTACGTCTTGCTAGCCAGTTATCCTCACCCGCGCAAAAGCGAGTCATGAGCGATGTAAGGGCGGACATTGTCCTTGGTTTATCCTGGCCGAGCTGACGAGCTAGCCACTCATCCCGAATATTGTGCCTGAAAGAGGCTATTGCTTCGGCGTTCGGGCAGTCAACGATCTGGTTTTTCTTGGTCAAGAACCGATTCCAGAATAGCCGCGCGGATTCTCCTGGCTTCTGGACGACGTTGCTTAGGTCGGAGGAGTCCGGCGGCCGAACATAAGTGCCCTGGAAGTTAGATCGGAATGCATCTTCTAGATCCTCCTAGCACCCAATGGAGTTTTCGGGGAGGCTATTTAACCAGTGCCGAGCTGGCCCCTTGAGCTTCAGGGCTAGGTACTTGATGGCGTGGAGGTCATCTCCTCGCGCCATGTGGATGTGGAGGAGGAAATCCTCAATCCATACGGTTGGGTCAGTTGTCCCATCGTATTGTTCTATGTTTACGGGTTTAAACCCATCCGGGAACTGATGCTGCATCACCTCGTCTGTGAAGCACAGTGGGTGGGCAGCGCCTCTGACCCGAACTATGTCGCGCCGGTGATCGGCGTCTGTCCTAGCCCGGTTTAGTTCCCGACCTTTATTGTTGCGGTCGAGCCAAGGCCGGTACCCTTCCTGTCTATCGGGTGAGTATCCTCTGGATCCGTAGATGGATCGCGTATGACCTGCTCTGTAGTCCAGGTCGTGTCGCAGGTCAAACCTGTCATCGGGCTCTAGTGGCTCTTTTCCCTGTCTACCGGGTATCGTCGGCCTATAGCCGGCGTCGTCAGCCGTTCTGTCCCGTCCTCGAGGAGGGCGGTCTGGCTTGTCGTATGGGGTATGTTTGGGAGACGGCATATCAGTGAGCTCGTCATCGAATTGTGGTAGCAGCCTTCTGCGTGGATAGCTCTTAGGTTGGTCCGATAGACCGGTACCGTATCCTTGCTCGGCTGAGAGGACTCTCGTCCATCGATCGTTGAGGTTGTCTTGTTCGGCTTTAAGCTGCCGTTCTTTTGCTTTCAGGCTGCGCGCCGTGCCTATAAGCTGTTGCCTGAACAGTTCCTGATCTTCAGGATTATCAGGGATGGCGAAGTCGTCGACTTCCGGGATGTCCTCCTCCTCGACAGGGGGGAGGTAATTGTCGTCCTCGGAATCATCTAGATCGTCGGGGTTACGCCGGTCTTCCGGCCTCTCCTGACCCTCTAACGGGTGTTCGGGGATATTGGGATCGCCGAGGTCTTCCGGGGTGTCTCCGTCCCCGGTGCCGTCGATAGCTTTTCTTCCCTTTTTTCCTTTTGACCGTTTATGCGGCTTTCGGCGTCTTGACGGCGCTTCATCCGATTTGTCGCCATCGTTTTTCGGAGTGTCCACCATGTAGACGTCGTATGTGGAGGTGGCAGTCCACCGCCCGGTGTTAACGAGGGTGAGGGCGCGATCCTCCTCATCCATGTATTCTGCTTCCTCAGAAGCATAGTCCAATATGTCAGTTAAATCCTTGACAGTGGCTACCAAGTCGGTGGTGGGTGGGACGAAAAATTCGTCCTGACCCGCCTTAAGCCCGGTCTGAGCACAGATCGGGGTTGGGTCGTCGGCAATCTTCATCGACGAGATCCGATCTAGGGCCTCGTTGAGTATCAAGAGCTCGATCGGGTCGGCCCGCTCAAAGCTTCCGGAGTTAACCTTCGATGCGTCCGCGCGGGGGGAGTGTTCGGCAAGAACAGGCGTCTGGACGTCTTGCACTATAACCGGGTCCGGATTGAGAGTCGGGTCCTCGCCGGGGTAGATCCCATGGGCGGGACCGAAAGATGGGTCAGAGGTTAAAGCCTCAGAGTCTTCGGGCGTGGCAGGCGAGACTGCGAGCCCGGTTAGTGACAGGTCGCCCCGAGAGTCTACGGAGAACTCTAGGTTCCCGAATCTGACCTCTTGATCAGGGGCGAAACTTTCGACACGGCCTAGATGGCCAGTCGGGTCGGCGTGCAGCACAATGCTGCCGAAAGCGAAGATCTGTCCGGGAACGAAAGTGTCCATATTGCGGACCTGTTCATTGATGACAAGGCGAGCCATCGATTCCTTTGGCGATCACAGCGGAACTCTCAATGAAAGCACCAATGTCGGTGTCAAACCGGCGGATCTCGGGTAGGGGGTCCCGAGCTGTGAGACTAGAATCGATGGTAACAGGAGACGAGGGAGACGATGTTTACCCAGGTTCGGGCCCTTCTATGGAGGTAATACTCTACGTCTTGCTTGATTATATTGATGGTATAAGGGTTACAGAGTTGATCTACCTCGAGATCGAATAGCTAAAACCCTAGATGAGTTCTCTTGTCTACAACCTAAAACCCTCTGGCTTATATAGACGCTGAGGGTACCTAGGGTTTACACATGGTCGGTTACACGTCGAAGGGATAAACATGCCTATTCACTACTCCAAACGTGGAGGATACGCCACGATTCCCGAAGCTTCCTTCCTGGAGACAGGGTCTTTGATCCATCCAATGGTCGGCAAGTGGCCCATTTAGTCCGGCCCATAAGAAACAGGTCGGCCTCCCCAGGACCGCTTAAACCAGTACTCCCTTAGTGATCCTCCTACTGGTTTGATAACCTTGGTTTCATAACTGAGGGAAATACTTACCGTCCCTGTGCTGACTCATCCCTTCCTCTTTGGGGAAATACCGACGCAGTCTTAAGCCACGTCAAAGGAACTGAGGGAGATTTTTTTTGGACCAGAAGACACCCAGTGGGCCAAAGAAGTGCCAGAGAGGTGGGCCGTGGAGACCACAACCCACCAGGGCGCGCCAGGGGGGCGCCGGCATGCCCTGATGGGTTGTGCCATCCTCGGGGCCCCTATCCACCGCCTCTGATGTCTATAAATTCTCAAATATTCGGAAAACCCTAAGGGAGTCGACGAAACACAATTCGAGCCGCCGCAAGTTCCAGAACCTCGAGATCCAATCTAAACACCATCATGGAGGGGTTCATCTTCCTCATAGGTGCCTCTCCGATGATGCGTGAGTAGTCCACCATAGACCTACGGGCCCGTAGGCAGTAGCTAGATGGCTTCCTCTCTCTCTCTTATGATTCTCAATACAATGGTCTCTTGGAGATCTATTTGATGTAAACTTTTGTTGTGTGTTTGTTGGGATCCGATGAATTTTGAGTTCATGATCCGTTTCTATCCATGAATATTATTTGACTCTTATTTGATCTCTTATATGCATGATTGCTTATAGCCTCGTATTTGTTCTTTGAATCGTTGGTTTAGTTAGGCCGACTAGATCGATTTTTCTTGCCATGGGAAGAGGTGCTTTGTGATGGGTTCGATCTTGCGGTGTCCTTTCCCAGTAACAGATGGGGCAGCAAGGCACGCATGTATCATTGCCGTTAAGGATAACAAGATGGGGTCTATTCCTACATGAATATATCTTGTCTACATCATGTCATCGTTCTTATTGCATTACTCCGTTTTTCCATGAACTTAATACACTAGATGCATGCTGGATAGCAGTCGATGTGTGCAGTAATAGTGGTAGATGCAGGCAGGAGTCGGTCTACTTATCTTGGATGTGATGCCTATATAATGATCATCGCCTTGGATATCGTCATGACTATTCAATTTTCTATCAATTGCCCAACAGTAATTTGTTCACCCACCATGTGCTATACTCATGAGAGAAGCCACTAGTGAATCCTACGGCCCCCGGGTCTACTTTTCCAACATATTGCTTTCAGATCTATCTTTTTGCCTCTTTGTTTTTAGATCTACAAAACCAAAAACCCAAAAATATATTGCTGCACTTTTTATTTGCTCTTTTTATTTTGTGTTCTTGAGAGATCTATCTCTCCTATCTATCACTACCTAATCTATATTTTTACCGTAGAGAGATTGACAACCTCTCTTTTGCGTCGGGTTGCAAGTATTTGTTATTTGTGTGCAGGTGCTAATTATTGGGTGGTGGTGATCCTCCTACTGGTTCGATAACCTTGGTTTGATAACTGAGGGAAATACTTACCGTCGTTGTGCTGCATTATCCCTTCCTCTTTGGGGAAATACCGACGCAGTCTCAAGCCATGTCACCTACATGGATGAAGATCGCGGTCAAGACAAGAGACACTTCACGAAACAATTTTATTTCACACATACAAGACGTAGTGTCAAAGACTTCCATTGATCCCTCACCAAATACCTGGGGTTGCAAGGCTGATGCCTCACCCCATACCTTACCGAACTACTCACACATGGAGATCAGATCGTGAGAAGAAATCATTGAAGAACACATCTTGGGATTGATTGATTGCAATGTGTTACAATGGATGCCTTGTGCGATGAACGGTTACAAGTATGAACTAGATGAGAGAGCACTATGGTGGTGGAGATGGCTATGGAGATTAAAATGGTGGCGGCTAGGGTTTGTGGATGAAGAAGATGATGAAGAGGTTCTGGCTGTCCTCGACGTTGTTCTGTTGATATTTCGACATGGTCCCCTTTATAAAAGTTGTTCACGTGGACGCCCTCACTCGGTTTCCATGCCAAATGACCGCTCAAACGAGCGCCTGCGGTCGCATGGAACGCCGTATTTGATTCTGGTGACCTTTTGTCGCCTCCTGGTGACTTGTTTCTTCTCCATTCTCCTTCCTTTCCTTTCTCCCACGAGATTTTTTCAATTTTTAGCTCATTTCCTATGGAAAAATATCAAAGTTGGAGTGAATATCTCTCTTTTAATGAAATATCTCGGTTTAAACATGGTTGAAATGAGTGTAAAAATATCACTCATCAATGGACGGGACCCTGCTTTGAACCCATCGATTCAAGGCTTAAAGCCATAAAGAACTTAGAGAAAATGACTTTGCCATCCTATGTTATCTCAGTATCTATCTCAACAACACTGCCAGGTGACCGCTTCTCCATCTCTGCTTGGAAGTTATAAAGCTTCCTAAAGGTATTTGCCCAATCACCATATAGTTGTTTCATTGCCCTTTGTTTTGCCTTCCACACTTTGGTATATTTCAGCTTAATGGGGTACTGATTTTCTAAGTCTATTAAAAGTTTCTTTGCGGTAGTGTTTGATTTCTTGGATAAAATAGGAGTGATATTTTCTGCAACCCAAATGTGTGATGTCATGGTTGATACTCTCTGTGAACTTGTAATACAAGTATGTTGTTGTGGGATTTGATTCATCCTGATGGTCTTCCATCAGGTTGGCATCTAGCAGATATGTACCACTTGCAAGGCTTGGCGTTTTCATCAAAACCTCTACACATCACATAAAACTTGTTTCTACCAGTCCACTTAGTCTTGGCATCAAACTCACGCTTGACTGCATAAGTCTTGAAACACATCCTAAAATCATCCATGTTTGGCCACAACTTCCCCGCTTTAATAACAGCGTTTTCTTTGTCATAGGCATTTAATGTCTCATCATCATGTGCATCATCAACACCATCTACAGCATCTTCCATCAACTATCCATCCACATCTTCAGATGAATCTCTATTAGCACCAGCAGGCAAACTAGATTCACCCCTCTCCTCCTTATCTATATCATCTACTGGAATGCCCCAAAAAATTGCCATCTCAATGTCGGCCATTGGTGCATTGAACAAATCTATAGGGTCATCTAATTGCACTAAATTCCAATCAACGGAAGCAAACCCTTGCAGCACCACCCTCTGTTTTTCAATGTCGGTTCCATCTCGTTCAGCCCACCAGCGCCCCCACAATCTAGATTCCAAATCATACGAAAACAGAGGCGCCGTAGTAGATCTTAATTGACACGGAGTAGGGTTCCAAATTCACTCACCTCATCCGCCGCAGCCGAGAACAATAGCTCCGCCACCCATGGCCCGCCACCGAGAACGAAGATGGGAACATGGAGGGTTCAGTCCAGCAGGGGGGCACGTTTCACTCGATGCACTGCTGAATTAAGTGGGACCCACCTTCCTTAACATAAGCCCATTCCATTGACAACAGTTTTATCACCCGGTCAGGCTTTAGTTATTTCTTCCTTAAAACATCATAGAACAACCTTTTTATTACCAACTGCGTCCCTCCCCTTCCATTACGCATTCAAAAATGTCACGCAGGAAATAAGTTGCCCCACATGTCACGATATCACGCCGGCCCACTAGTCAGGAGGTATCGGTCAAAGGCGTTAACTGGACGGTAGTGCTCCGTTTGGCCTTTTGTGAGCAAGTGGTCGAGGGGGGGAGGGAAAAGTGATCAAAGTTAGTTGGCTTGGGCAAAACTGAGCACAAGTAAGCAACCAAGGGCACAGAAAAATAAACCCCTTAGGGGAAACCCTAAAGGGGGGGCGCCCCACCTGGCTTTAGGGCCAAGCCATCCCCCTTGGCCGCTGTCCCCTCCTTGGAGGAGGGGTTAGGGCTGGCCGCCCCCTCCCCCCTATATAAAGGGTGGAGGGGCAGCCCATCCCTTCTCACAACGGCTGCCCCCTCCCATATCTCCACCTCCTCTCCAGCAGACGCTCGGCGAAGCCCTACTAGTGTTCCGCTGCCACCACCACCACACCGTCATACTAGTTCCGATCTCATCAACCACTTCTCCCTCGCTTGCTGGATCAAGAAGGACAAGACGCCACTGAGCCGAACGTGTGCTAATCTTGGAGGTGCCGCACGTGCGGTGCTTGGACCGGATTGGATCGCGACACGAGTACGACTACGTCAACCACGCTCTCTAGATCGTTAACACTTTCGGTCTACAAGTGTACGTAGATTCACTCCTCTCTCGTTCCTAGCATCTCCATAGATAGGTCTTTGGGTGTTTCATAGGGATTTATTTTGTTTTCCATGCTACGTTCCCATCACCATTCTTCAGCTGTCGGTAGGTCCTTGGCCTGGCCCAACAATGGTGGGCTGATACGTCTCCAACGTATCTATAATTTTTGCTTGTTCCATGCTGTTATATTATCATTCTTGGATGTTTTACAATCATTTTACTACAACTTTATATTATTTTTGGGACTAACCTATTAACCTAGAGCCCAGTGCCAGTTTCTGTTTTTTTTCGTGTTTTTGAGTTTTACAGAAAAGGAATATCAAACGGAGTCCAAACGGAATAAAAATCTACGGTGATTTTTTATGGACCAGAAGAAACCCAGGGAGCGTTGGAGTTGGGCCAGAAGAGCCACGAGGCCACCACAAGCCTGGGAGGCGCCCCCCTAGGGCGCGCCCCCTTTTCTTGTCATCACCTCGTGGCCCACCTTGACTTGTTTCCGACGCCAAAAATTCTTATAAATAGAGAAACCCCCAGAAACAAACCTAGATCGGGAGTTCCGCCGCCGCAAGCCTCCAGAGCCACGAAAAACCAATCGGGAGCCCGTTCCGTCACCCTGCCGGAGGGGGAAACCATCACCGGAGGCCATCTTCATCATCCCGGCGGTCTCCATGGCGAGGAGGGAGTAGTTCACCCTCGGGGCTGAGGGTATGTATCAGTAGCTATGTGTTTGATCTCTCTCTCTCGTGTTCTTGAGATGACACGATCTTGATGTACCGCGAGCTTTATTAATATAGATGAATCATATGGAGTTTTCTCCTCTCTATATTCTTGTGATGAATTGAGTTTTCCCTTTGAAGTTTTCTTATCGGATTGAATCTTTAAGGATTTGAGAACACTTGATGTATGTCTTGCGATGGGATATCCGTGGTGACAATGGGATGTTCTATTGATCCACTTGATGTATGTTTTGATGATCAACTTGCGGGTTCCGTGATCTTGGGAATCTATGGATAGGGGTTGGCACACGTTTTCGTATTGACTCTCCGGTAGAAACTTTGGGGCACTCTTTGAAGTTCTTTGTGTTGGATTGAACATGATGAATCTGAAATTGTGTGATGCATATCGTATAATCAAGCCCATGGGTACTTGTGGTGACATTGGAGTATCTAGGTGACATTAGGGTTTTGGTTGATGTGTATCTTAAGGTGTTATTTTAGTACAAACTCTAGGGGTGTTCGTGACACTTATAGGGATAGCTCATAAGATTGATCAGAAAAGATAACATTGAGGTGGTTTCATACCCTACAATAATTTCTTCGTTTGTTTCCGCTATTTGTGACTATGGAGTGAACTCTTTGTCGCACGTGACGGATTTACATATGATTCAACTATGTCAGTATTGTTGAGAGAACTTGCACTAGTGAAAGTATGAACCCTAGGCCTTGTTTTCAAGCATTGCAATACCGTTTGTGCTCACTTTTATCATTAGTTACCTTGCTGTTTTTATATTTTCAGATTACAAAAACCTATAGCTATCATCCATATTGCACTTGTATCACCATCTCTTCGCCGAACTAGTGCACCTATACAATTTTCCATTGTATTGGGTGTGTTGGGGACACAAGAGACTCTTTGCTATTTGGTTGCAGGGTTGTTTGAGAGAGACCATCTTCACCCTACGCCTCCCACGGATTGATAAACCTTAGGTCATCCACTTGAGGGAAATTTGCTACTGTCCTACAAAACTCTGCGCTTGGAGGCCCAACACGAGTCTACAAGAAGAAGGTTGTGTAGTAGACATCAAGCTCTTTTTCTGGCGTCGTTGCCGGGGAGGTGAGTGCTTGAAGGTATATCTTTAGATCTTGCAATTGAATCTTTTAGTTTCTTGTTTTATTACTATTTTGGTTTTATAAAAGAAAACTACAAAAAAATGGAATTGAGGTTGCCTCATATGCTTCATCTTTTTAATGTCTTTCGTGAGAATGATGGAAAGGAAAATTGTGCTCAAGTGTTAGAAGAAGAAGTTATTAAAATGTTTGGCACTAAATCTTTGAATGATGAGCATGATAGAACTATTGTTAGTATGAATTCTCTGAATATTCATGATGCTAATGATATGCAAACCCACAAGCTTGGGGAAGCTATGTTTGATGAAGATGATATTTTTAGTCCCCCAAGTTTTGACGAGCAAATTTATTATGATTATGGCATGCCTCCTATCTATGATGATTATTGTGATGGCACGTATGCTATAAAGAGTGATAATAACCATGAAACTTGTCATCATGATTTTAATATTCAAAGTGGTTGTGTCAATCAAGTATGTCATGATAGTTATTTTGTTGAGTTTGCTCCCACTATTATGAATGAGAAGAAAATTGCTTATGTGGAGAGTGAAAAAATTTCTATGCTTGTGGATCATGAAGATAATGCTTTATGTGCTGGTTATCTTGTGAAATTCCTTCATGATGCTACTGAAAATTATTATGAGGGAGGAACATATGCTTGTAGGAATTGCAATAATATCAAGTTTCCTCTCTATGTGTTCAAAGTTTTGGAGTTATGCTTGTTTTGCCTTCCTATGCTAGTTGATTCTTGATCCCATAAATTGTTTCCTCACAAAATCCCTATGCACAGGAAGTGGGTTAGACGTAAATGTTCTTGTCATGAGATTCATGATGCTCTCTTGCATGTTTCAATTACTATTTTTATGTGAGCATCATTGAAATCATCATGCCTAGGTAAAAGGCATTAAAGAAAAGCGCTTGTTGGGAGGCAACCCAACACTTTTACTTTATGTTTTTGTGTGTCCACATGATTAAGCTACTGTATAATCATGTTTTATAGCTTTTCTTTCAATAAAGTGCCAAGTAAAGCCTTTGGGATAGTGTGGATGATAGTTGACTTGATTCTGTGCAAAAACAGAAACTTTTGCTCTCAGTACAGGAATTTTGTAAATTCACTGGAACATGCTTTTGATCTGAATTTTTTACACATGATTGGTATACAAATTGCCTAGATTTATCTAATTGTTAAGAATTTTTAGAGATAGGGAAGTATGGTCACACTACAGATCTTCACAGACTATTCTGTTTTTGACAGATTCTGTTTTGCATGCATAGTTTGCTTGTTTTAGTGTTCCCATGGCTTATATTCAGTGATATAAATTATGGGAATGATAGAATACAGTAGGTATCATGTGGGAACAATTATGAATCTTGTCTTGACAGTACCTAAGTGAATGATTTATCTTTGTTACACTAACCCTTCTCACGAAGTTCCGTTAAGTTTTGTGTGATTGAAGTTTTCAAGTTTTGGGTGAGACACCGATATGAGGAGAATAAGGAGTGAAAAGAACCTAATCTTGGGGATTCCCAAGGCACCCCAAAGGTAATATCCAAGGAAGACTCAAGTGCCTAAGCTTGGGGATGACCCGGAAGGCATCCCCTCTTTCGTCTTCAACATTATCGGTATATCTTACTTGGAGCTATATTTTTATTCGTCACATAATATGAGTTTTGCTTGGAGCGTCATTTTATTTTCTTGTTTTCTATTAGGTGTTATTTATAATCTTGTTTTTCAATAAAAAGTTCCAAGAATTGCCTTAGGATGCTTGTATTGCATGTTTGATGTGTGCTGTGTATAAACAGAAACTTTTGCTGTAGTGTTTGAATTTTCATATTTTACTGGAACGTGGAAAGTTTCTGAAATTTTTACACAGTATTGTCATATAAATTTTTTAGCTTTTCCTAAATTTTCATAATTTTTTTGGGTTACAGAAGTACACTGTTTTCATAAATTGCTACAGACTGTTCTGTTTGGACAGATTGCTGTCATAGTTTCGTTATCTACTTATCCTTTAGTTTCCATAGCCTATATTGGTAGATATAAATTGTGGAAATGATAGTATACAGTACCTAATGTTTGAAAATTATTATGCAACTTGTCTTGGCAGTACATGAAGAGTTGATTTATTATTATGTGTACTAACCTATCTCACGAGTTCTTTTCAAGTTTTGTGTGGAAGATGTTTTTGAGAATAGGTGAAACCATGATATGAGAGGATTGAACAAGATACAAAAGCTCAAGCTTGGGGATGCCCAAGGCACCCCAAGTAAATATTTCAAGAAGTCTCAAGCATCTAAGCTTGGGGATGCTACGCATCCCACCTCTCTTCATCAACAATTATCGGTTAGCTTATGTTGAGCCTAAATTTTTATTCGTTCACATTATGCGTGCTATTCTTGGAGTTCTATTTTTGTTTAGTTTGTTGTTTGAATAAAATACTCAGATCTGAAAATATTTATTTAGAGAGAGAGAGAGAGAGAGAGAGAGTCCTCGCATAGCTACTTAATTGTTTGACTACTCATTAATCTTCACTTATATATTTTGAGAGCAGCTTGTCATTTCCTCTCATGCTTCACTTATACCTTTTTGAGGGAATGAAATCTTTATGCTCATGTGCTTCATTTAAATTTGTTTGAGCTTGTCGAAAAAGCAATAGCAATATATGAAACTAGTCCGAAAGTGATAGATATCCAAGGAGGATATAATAAAAACTTTCATGAAGATCATGGGACAAATTAAACTTGATTCTTTGTAATAGTTTTGAAACATGATGATAGTAATATGTGAGTCATGTTAGTGAGTAATTATGCATTAGTAGGAATATTGGTGTTAAGGTTTGTGATTCCCTATGCAAGTACGAAAGTCAATAGTTATGCAATGAAGTTATGTCCTACTTGTGGTGCATTATTCGGTGTTAGTTATGTTCAATGCTCACTTATGAGAATTTTCGTTTCTTGGTTTGGTTGCTTCCCAATCTCTTTGCTAGCCTCCACTTGTACTAACTAGAAATACTACTTGTGCATCCAAAATCCTTAAACCAAGTTTTGCCTTATGAGTCCACAATACCTACCTATATGCGGTATTTCCTTGCCGTTCCAAGCAAATTTGTATGTGCCATCTCTAAATTTTCAAAATAAATTTTCTCTTTTGTGTGCCCGTACCGCTCATGAAACGGTGGGGAGTATCCAATATTTTTCCATGCTAGGTGTGTTATTCTCACGATATGTGTTGATTCACTATCATTCACGAGAAAGTGGCTGGTATTCGGGATGCCCAATTCCATGCTCAAAATTCAAATCAAAATATAATGAAACAAAACTCCCCCAGGATTGTTGTTTGTATGGACGGTACCCGTGGATTCGGCTCGCCGTGGAGTGTGATTGATTGGTGGAGGGGGAGTAAAAACTTTACCATTCTGTTTGGGAACCGCCTATAATGTATCTAGCATGGAAAGTATTGTGAGCTACTTTGTCGTTTTCGTTGACAGGAAAAGCATGCCACCCAAAATATTTTTTTCTCTCTCAATTTAAAACTTTGAGCTCTGGCACCCCTACAAATCCATACTTCCCTCTGCGAAGGGCCTATCTATTTACTTTATGCAATTTTTATTTTTGCTTCGAGTCTCCATCTTCTCTCATAAGCACCAACTAGGGGGCACTATGATCGTACTTGAGCATTGGGCATTGCTAATATTTGAGTGTGTTTCATGAATCGATCAATGATTGAGCATGATGGGCTAGGGATAACTTTCTTTAGTGTTGATATTTTCAAAGACATGGTTGCTTGTTGACATGCTTGAGTATTGAAGTCATTATGTTAAAACTACACTATTGCTTTGAATCATTTACAAGTCCAAATGTCCTTGCTATACAAAGAAGAAAAGAATATGATGAACATGTTAGGCAGCATTCCACATCAAAAATTCTGTTTTTATCATTTACCTACTCGAGGACGAGTAGGAATTAAGCTTGGGGATGTTGATACGTCTCCAACGTATCTATAATTTTTGCTTGTTCCATGGTGTTATATTATCATTCTTGGATGTTTTACAATCATTTTACTACAACTTTATATTATTTTTGGGACTAACCTATTAACCTAGAGCCCAGTGCCAGTTTCTGTTTTTTTTTCGTGTTTTTGAGTTTTACAAAAAAGGAATATCAAACGGAGTCCAAACGGAATAAAAATCTACGGTGATTTTTTACGGACCAGAAGAAGCCCAGGGAGCGTTGGAGTTGGGCGAGAAGAGCCACGAGGCCACCACAAACCAGGGAGGCGCGCCCCCCTAGGGCGTGCCCCCCTGGCTTGTCGTCACCTCATGGCCCACCTTGACTTGTTTCCGACGCCAATAATTCTTATAAATAGAGAAACCCCCAGAAACAAACCTAGATCGGGAGTTCCGCCGCCGCAAGCCTCCAGAGCCACGAAAAACCAATCGGAGCCCGTTCCGGCACCCTGCCGGAGGGGGAAACCATCACCGGAGGCCATCTTCATCATCCCGGCGGTCTCGATGACGAGGAGGTAGTTCACCCTCGGGGCTGAGGGTATGCATCAGTAGCTATGTGTTTGATCTCTCTCTCTTGTGTTCTTTAGATGACACAATCTTGATGTACCGCGAGCTTTATTAATATAGATGAATCATATGGAGTTTTCTCCTCTCTATCTTCTTGTGATGAATTGAGTTTTCCCTTTGAAGTTTTCTTATCGGATTGAATCTTTAAGGATTTGAGAACACTTGATGTATGTCTTGCGATGGGATATCCGTGGTGACAATGGGATGTTCTATTGATCCACTTGATGTATGTTTTGGTGATCAACTTGCGGGTTCCGTGACCTTGGGAATCTATGCATAGGGGTTGGCACACGTTTTCGTATTGACTCTCCGGTAGAAACTTTGGGGCACTCTTTGAAGTTCTTTGTGTTGGATTGAACATGATGAATCTGAAATTGTGTGATGCATATCGTATAATCAAGCCCATGGGTACTTGTGGTGACATTAGAGTATCTAGGTGACATTAGGGTTTTGGTTGATGTGTATCTTAAGGTGTTATTTTAGTAGAAACTCTAGGGGTGTTCGTGACACTTATAGGGATAGCTCATAAGATTGATCAGAAAAGATAACTTTGAGGTGGTTTCGTACCCTAGAATAATTTTTCGTTTGTTCTCCGCTATTTGTGACTTTGGAGTGAACTCTTTATCGCACGTGAGGGATTTATATATGATTCAACTATGTCAGTATTGTTGAGAGAACTTGCACTAGTGAAAGTATGAACCCTAGGCCTTGTTTTCAAGCATTGCAATACCGTTTGTGCTCACTTTTTATCATTAGTTACCTTGCTGTTTTTATATTTTCAGATTACAAAAACCTATATCTATCATCCATATTGCACTTGTATCACCATCTCTTCGCCGAACTAGTGCACCTATACAATTTGCCATTGTATTGTGGGTGTTGGGGACACAAGAGACTCTTTGCTATTTGGTTGCAAGGTTGTTCGAGAGAGACCATCTTCATCCTATGCCTCCCACAGATTGATAAACCTTAGGTCATCCACTTGAGGGAAATTTGCTACTGTCCTACAAAACTCTGCGCTTGGAGGCCCAACACGAGTCTACAAGAAGAAGGTTGTGTAGTAGACATCATGGGCCAACATGGTGTGCACCTCTTAATCCAGGACACCGTTAGTAGCCTCTTAACTTGTCTTCAAGCCAAGGACTTTGGCTCCTTAATTGGAATCGATTCATTGTCTTGGTCTTCGGCTTCGTAGGCGAGTTCTATCGTCCACGTCGGCTGGTGAATTTGAAGATATACTCGGATCCGAAGTCTTTTCTCTTTGTAGTCATATTATGATTTACTCCAAGCATTAAGGGACATATTTTAACAAGGCCCTCTTCAATTTTTACTGGGCCCGACAATCCCCTAGCTTAACAACGAAGGCTCTATAACATAAGCACGATACATTAAGTGAGTTGAGGGCTGACAACTTTTTGACCGAAAACTGCGCAATGTGGCCCAAGTTCGTTCTCATTAGCACGTCCCATTAATAAAGGGATCATGTCAGATTTGAAGTGATAGCATTAACCAAATCCCTTAATCCCGGCGCGCATATACTGCACATTGTATCAGGAACCGGTGATTAACTTCATGCAGCGTGGTGATCCCTGGCCTTTTACTCACCTATAAGAAGGGAAACCATAAATCGGTTTTACCCACACTCTCATTCCACGCACCATTGCCCAAGCTTCCTGAAAGCTCAAGCACCCCGAGGTATGTTTCGTTCTCCCGTTTCTTTCCACCTCCTTCCTCCACCGCAAGAGATGCCTGGAAACGGGAAACCCGATGTAGTTCTAGCATCCGAGGTTGCCAGCACAAGGGGGCAGTGGCTGCCCTCCATCGTCACCACTGACACCATCGCCAAGCTTCGAACCAACAGGTATATCCCATCCACGGCCAGATGCCGACCCCCAATGGATGTTGGAGAGGTCTGTTCGACCTTGGCTATCCCCGCTCGAAAGGGGGAACGAATTATCTCCATTTCCCACCTCGTCCGAGGTCTAGGATTATCTCTCCATCCCTTTGTCCGGGGTCTTCTTTTCTTCTATGGGCTAGATTTCCATCATCCAGCCCCGAACTTCATCCTCCACATCGCCGCCTTCATAACTTTTTGCGAAGCCTTCCTTCGCATCTAGCCCCATTTTGGGTTGTGGCTAAAGGTATACTGCATCAAGCTGCATAGTAGCGGCTCCAAGCTTGCAGATTGCGGCGAGGCTATGATTAACAAGATCCCCAAAGTTGTCTAGCCGGAGGGGACATTTGTGGAGACCGTGAAGCTTTGGCAGGAGGAGTAGTTCTACATCACCGGCCAGCAAGAGGCAGTTCCTGCCTTGTCAGCAGCACCCCTCGAGAGGCTGCATTCTTGGACCAAGAAGACCCTTTCCTGGGAGACCAGAAAGAGGTGGAGGAACTCCAGAGCAAGGTCGGGGCCACGGTTGGCAAGGGCATCACTCTGGTGAATGTGGTCCATGTCATGCTTCACAGGCGGATCCGTCCCCTTCAAATTTGATCGTTCCTGACGTGGAGACACAAGTTGGAAGACGAGGGGGGGTAATCTGAGGATTTTTTCGAGGAGTTGACTTCGATGGTATGTGGAAGCTCTTGTTCAAGAATAAGAGCAACACCTTTCCATGCAGGGTGGAGGACATCAGCCTGAGCCGAAATAATCCATGGTCAAGGTAACCTTTTACTTATAATTCATTTATTAACATCTCCGCCATTTTATTCTCAGTAGAATAACCAGTATTTTTGTACCTTGAAAAGGTTCAGCATGAGCGCGCCAGGGCAATCAAGTCCCCAGCTCCACTGCCCGAGGACCCTCAGTGCCCTGAGCTCGAGAGGCTCTTGGCTGTGGAACCCTACGAGGTACCTGATGACCCACAAGTATGGGGGATCAATCGTAGTCCTTTAACATTTTTTGAAGTTTACCAATGTTACCAATGTTACCAACCCTTTGACATTCATTGCATGAAAGGACATACTTACGAGCATCTTTAAAAAGAGTAGGCCAATAAAAACCAGATTGTAATACCTTGTGTGCAGTTCTGTCACCAGCATGGTGTCCTTCGTAAGGTTCATAATGACACTTCCTTAAGATTTGTTCATGTTCATGCTCAGGTATACAACGTATAATAATACCATCTACTCCTTCTTTATAAAGATGAGGGTCATCCCAAAATTAATGTCATAAATCATAAAAGATTTTTTTCTTTTGTTGATAAGTGAAACTAGGTGGGATATATTTTGCAACAATATAGTTAGCATAATCAGCAAACCAAGGAGTACTACGTGAAGTATTTATAGCAGCAAGCTGTTCATCGGGAAAATTACCATCAATAGGCAGTTGGTCATCAAGAACATTTTCCATTCTAGACAGGTTATCTGCTATGGGGTTTTCAGCTCCCTTTCTATCAACAATATGCAAATCAAATTCTTGAAGCAAAAGCACCCACCGAATAAGTCTAAGCCTAGCATCTTTCTTTTCCATAAGGTATTTAATAGCGGCATGATCTGTGTGAATAGTTACTTTGGAATCAACAATATAAGGTCTAAACTTATCACATGCAAAGACAACTGCTAAAAATTCCTTTTCAATGGTGGCATAATTTCTTTGAGATGCATCTAGGGTTTTACTAGCATAATGGATAACATTCAATTTCTTGTCTACACTTTGCCCTAAAACAGCACCAACAACATAATCACTAGCATCACACATAATCTCAAATGGTAGGTTCCAGTCAGGTGATTGAACAATAGGAGCAGAAATTAAAGCTTCCTTTAGTATTTCAAAAGCTTCTACACAATCATCGTCAAAAACAAAAGGAATATCTTTTTGAAGAAGATTAGTTAACGACCTAGAAATCTTTAATGAAACGCCTATAAAAACTAGCATGACCAAGGAAACTTCTTATACCTTTGATATCTTTGGGGCATGGCATCTTCTCAATGGCATCCACTTTAGCTTTGTCCACTTGAATACCACGCTCAGAAATTCTGTGCGCAAGTACTATGCCTTCATTCACCATAAAATGGCACTTTTCCCAATTCAAAACAAGATTAGTTTCTTCACATATCTGCAAAACTCAATCAAGGTTGCGCAAGCAATCATCAAAAGAAGTTCCATAAATGGAAAAATCATCCATGAAAACCTCAACAATCTTTTCACAAAAATCAGAGAATATAGCCATCATACATCTTTGAAAGGTAGTAGGTGCATTGCATAAACCAAAAGGCATACGTATATAAGGATACGTTCCAAAAGGGCAAGTAAAAGTAGTTTTCTCTTGATCCTCTTTTGGCACAGGTATTTGAGAAAAACCGGAATATCCATCAAGAAAGCAAAAATGTGTGTGCTTAGATAATCTTTCTAGCATTTGATCGAAAAAAGGTAAAGGATAATGATCTTTCCTAGCAGCTTTGTTTAATTTCCTGAAATCAATCACCATCCTATAACCAATTACTAGTCTTTGTGGGATAAGTTCATTTTTATCATTAGGGACAACAGTTATACCTCCTTTCTTAGGAACACAATGAACAGGGATTACCCATCTACTATCAGCAATATGATAAATTATACCTGTCTCCACAAGCTTCAATATTTCGGTTCTTACCACTTCCTTCGTTTTTGGGTTTAAGCGGCATTGGTGATCAACGAGAGGTTTAGCATCTGGTTCCATATCAATCTTGTGCTGACATAGAGTGGGACTAATGGCCTTAAGATCATCGAAAGCATATCCAATAGCAGCCCGGTGCTTCTTCAGAGTTTTAAGTAATCTCTTTTCTTCATGCTCTGAAAGGTTAGCACTGATAATAACATGATATATCTTCTTTTCATCAAGATAAACACGGGATCCCCTAAAATATCAACCGGTAAGTTGTGTTTAAGAACAGGCGTTTGTTTGAAAAATATGTCATCTATCTCATTTCTTTCGTTCATATGCATATCATTTTCATGATCTAGTAAATATTGTTCTAACGGGTCGGTAGGAGGTACGACAATAGAAGCTAGACCAATAATCTCATCTTTGCTTGATAATTCTTTCTCATGAAGTTGTTTACTAAACTTAGAGAAATTAAATTCACGAGACACATCGCCAAAGCTTACTTTAACCTTCTCAGTAACACAATTAATTTCAGCATTACCAGTATTCAAGAAAGGTCTACCAAATATAATGGGGCAAAAGTTATCTTGTTCTGAACCAAGTACTAGAAAATAAGTGGGGTACCTGACCTTTCCACACAAGACCTCAACATCTCTAACAATCCCAAGTGGTGTAATAGTATCTCTGTTTGCAAATTTAATAGACTGGTGCAGCGACGTGCTATACAAACGGTTTTTAACCCCTTTCCGCGACGTAGTTCCAAACCGTCGCCTTGCATGTGTGGGCGGGGGTCCATCCCACATGACACTGCAAACCCGTCGGCGATGGTGTCCAACGAAGGCAAACGATCTGCAAATATAATCGTGTGCGGTGCAGGAACAGATCGCACACATAATCTTTTCGGCCTACGTGTGGGATTTGCGATCAATCACACACGTCCAAGACGAGTGAAACGCGTCTAATTGCTCATGGAAAACAAACGGAGTTTGACCTTTGACCGTTTGCGAAATGTTACCTAATCCACACGGGCCATTGTAGACACTATGTGTGATATCTTCATCATCGCACACGAGATTTATCTGGGAACCTTGTACCATGTATAACATCATCGGACACGTTTCCCGAAAAATGTACGTGTGGGATCGTCTTTGCATCGGGCACGGCTTCCTGTTGGCTCACGTGTGAGATATGATGCTATCGCAAACGATTGAGTAGCTCCTATGCACACGTACAAGTGTTGCAAACCGTTTGCGATTTCTCGTGTGCTTTTCCTGTGGATCACAGGCGGTTGCGCTATGAGTTGCGTGTGTTTTCTGTTCTGGACCGCACACGCTTAGTTGCTTGAACCGTGTGCGCTGAAATTGCCAGGTGTTGTAAAATATCGCATTTAATACACCCTGCAAATAGCAAATTCGCCACAATATGCAATCGATAAATAGTGTCCACATGAAGAACATTCATCATAATTCGCCACAATATGCAATTGAACGAATAGTATCCACAAGCAGAGGATTCATCATAATTAACGACAATATGCAATTGAGAAAATGCTAGCTAAATTCCACAGCTGTTAAACCAACATATCCAGTACATAATCATAGTGTACGAAATACGAAGACATGATCACATGGAAAATAATGCATCCATGTGTATAGGTTTAGCTGATAACACTATATGAATGCGTACTTATTTTTAAGAGATTTGAATCCGGAAATCTTCGACGTCCTTAGAGGGCTTGATATAGTGTTTCAGAAAGAAGGTGCTGATAAATTTCCTAACAGACAACAATTCATCGGCGGCGAGCGGTTCAGAAGTCATCGGTGCCAAGATCAGCTACATGACTTTTAGATCAGAATGTGACATACATGTGGAGTAGAAGATAGTAATTAAGAAGCAGACTTACTGGTTTTATCCTGTCAGCATTGACACCACATTCCGCATGTCTGCATAGGTTCATCATGTGTGCACAAACGTAGTATCCACATAGGCTGGTACCTTGTTGTTGCTGAGGACACTAAATTTTTTTGTACAGTATTAGTGATGTATTTGCCCTGTTAGGAACAACCTAACCGGTGTAAGTTGTTTCTTCTTTTTTCTATGGAGGGAAATAGAAAGAGGTTTACTTAGAAACTTGAACATCTGACTAGCATTTTCTGAAAATAACGGATTTCGTTGTCTTACCGGAGAAACGATCACGTGTTGCAGAGGTAGTTGGCGGTCAAACCGATTCCCTCCTAAAGTTATGTTCTTTGACAATACACTGGAAATGAAGATGAATTTTCACACAGTCAATTCTGGAACCAGATATGAACACAACGCATTAACATCAAAGAATTCAATACCTATCCATGAAATCCTGAAGATGACTCCGATCCTGAGGCGCATTTGACTCTCTGAGAGAATCCATGTAGTAAACTGTGTTGCGTTTTGGAACAATGACCACCAAGATCCAGTGACCTCTACAGTTTAAGAAAACCATGAACGTACGAACTATGTCTGAAACTGAAAGACGATCAATGTATGCGTGGTTGTATATTTATACTTACTGTTCATGATATGGCCACATGAAGAATTCTCCTATCTGTAAGTCGAACAAGATCTTGGCGACAAAATCAATGGAAGCCGTGCGTGAGTCATTATCTTGTAACAAAACACCATTTGCTAAATCAGGATCTATGAAATACGCATGCACCCTTGTTGTTCGCTGCGTCGTCAATCCCCTGAGAGGAATACAATACAATTAGCTTTTTTGTCATTTACAGCCTTGTATGGAGAAGATGATCAGAGTTTGTGAAGTACTTACAACATCAAGCATTTGACAAGAGTGGCAGCAAGCTCATCGAAGTTGAAGAAGAGATGAAAGTCCTCGAATTCCACACTGATGGTACCTGGAACGTGAGAGAAATGACATTGGCATAGTGCAATTCCACAATGTTAGTATCTTCTCCTTCGACATTCTATCCATGCAATATTTATGTAACTTGCGAGCACTAGAACTGCACTCGTCCCAGAAATCGCCAACAAGGAATGGCTGGCCATGTTTGTACTTGTATTTCTCAAATGTGTCTACTTCCATACTAGAAAGTTGCTTTTGAAGGTCTGCTTCAGACATGTGGTCAGAACCGGGATTGCCCAGCTCTTCGAAAACCTTATTGTTAATTTGGGTGCAGTCGATGATTGTTTGTAGAAGGAGGCTCTTGGTCCCATCCCTCCTCGCTCTTTGGAGGCCCAACTTCCTGTGTGCTACCGTGCCCGCTTTTGTCTTCTTAGCTGAAGCACTTCTTGTTTGACGTCTGGTTTCATCAATGACATGCTGCTGAGAAGCGTGTGAAGGTACGATGGACTGATGAACAGATGATGCCGCTGTGACGGACTGCTGAGTTGTAGTGACAGAGTCGACGGACAGCTGACCAGCCGTTGAAGCTATTCTGGGCTTCTGAGCAGCTGGTGCCAACGTGTCGGTGTGTTCATGCGGCTGTGAAAACGTGTTGGTTTGCTGAGCAGGTAGTGCCGACACATCGGTATGCTTATCAGGCGGCTGCGAACCGCTGGACTGATGAGCAGGTGGTTCCTGACTTTCGGAGTGCTTAGCAGGCAGTCCCAGACTTTCGGCCTTCTTACTAGGTGGTTCCAGAAATTCGGACTCATTAGCACTCGGTTCGGTCGGGTTTATCTGGTGAGCATGCAGTGCCAATGTGTCTGGACTTTCTGCTTCAGTGGCCGGCATCTGAACCGATGATACGTCTTCAGCAGTTGTAGGCCTTGCCACAGGCTGCTCAGGACGGGACGATGACCTGGCCTCTATGGCAGGAAGTCGGTAGGGCTGATCACATGTTGATGCCTCGGGCATCTGATTCCCAAGAGTATGTTCATCGGGGGAATCACACAAGATCTGTTGTGGCAAGATGAGAGTCACCGGTTCGAGGGCGACATTGGTTGCTTTTCGGGGGGGGCTGGAGGGGTCTCATCCAGGAAGTATATTTCTTTCTATGGCCACTGGATATGATTTAACCGTGTTTTTGCCAAGGTCCTCTGCTCACCAGGGTCCCCAAGGACATTCTTCAGGGCAAACTCACTGAATCCAGGCTTTATTTCAGTCACGTAGCACTTCACACAACCCGGCTTCAACGGCACATTGTCCAACAAGAGACCTCCGTCAAAGTCAGGGTTGTAAACCCACGTTGTTGCACATTTTAAAGAACCTTCATAATGTGTAAGCACGACCCTCACTCTCTCCCCCTGTCCATATAGAGCAGATATAGCACCAGCATGTCCAGCTGCAGCATCATTGTCGCTGGGGTCAGCTGATGCACAGCTACTCTTGTGCAGTGTTGCCATCCATGCCGACATCCCCTTGCGTCTCCTGGCTATCTCTCAGCATTTGTGTCTTCTCCTGCATATATGACTCCTCAACTTCCTTTCGAACTACACGATACATGTCCCTCTTAATCTTTTCGCGCAAGTCTCTCTGCTTATAATCACTCCTAGCTTTTTTCATGCTGAGCCTCTCTTCTTTGCTTAGTGAGAAAGCCCTCTTGTGTGGGACATTGACCCCAATACCCCTAGCATGGCCAGGGGGCTCTTTGGTAGTCTGAGCCTCGGACAGAATGTCACATGGCCCTGAGTTCCTATACAACCTTCCAGTGTTTTTGGAAGCCTTTGCCATCACATCATACAGTTCTTGGTCTGCTGAGTTTTCAAAGTAATAAGAACCGTCTCCATGCCTCTTTACACGTGCCCGCAAGTAGTCCCTAGCGCGAGTGCCCCTAGTTTCACTAAAGGCCGGTTTGCCACCCGCAGCTACTGCTTCTTTGTCCTCCTGCTCCCATATCGGTTTCATGCCGTAGTATCCTGCCACACCCATACGGTGGGGGAGTGTGTTCTTCTTCTGAAGTTCCGATTGCATGACACTCTTCTTAATAAACTCTTCACTGGCCCTGACCCTTTTGAATTCTGTCCAATCTTCCTTTGTAATTTGGGGGTACGAGGGGATTGGGTCCTTGCCTTGACTGAAGAACTTCTTGTACAACACATGCTTCTAGTTTCTCCAAGCATCCCTGGCCTTCTTCAGTGCAGCATGTTCCACCTGCTCTCTCCACTCCTCAGGAACGTTGAAGTGCGCCATGATCTCACAGACTATCCTCTGCTGTGTTTCTGTACCAGCCTTCCGAAACCCCGGCAGATTAATGTTGAGCCTTGCCCTGCCAACAAATCCACACACACTCCTAAACCTCGTGCGTGATTTATTAGGTTTAGTTGGAGCCCAAGACTTAAAATCGATGTCAGTTACTTCGTATACACCTTTAGGCTGGTGTGTGGGCTTTCTTGGAGCACTCTTCCGGCTCTTCACCGGATGGGTGATTGTGGCAGCTCTATCCCGTTCATCATTTCTTGGTACATGATCATCTGTTGCAGACATGTTGGCTTCGGACTCAGATGAAGATACATCGCCAGACGTATGACTGTCGTTGCTGTTAATAGACATCTACAGAGTACACATGCGAAATTCAAAAAAGGGGGATAAACATAAAAAAATGTAACAACTTGGAAGCTAGCTGTCTAAACATGGCATGTGATCATTTGGAAATGTATGGCTAATCTGTTCGTTTAGTGTGACTCGTGCGCACATGATATGTAATTCGACAATAACTAATTGGAACAAATACAACTTATATGTTACAAGTTAGTTGATGAACATAAATACGCTCTCCATTATTTTATAATCATTTTGGGGACAAACCAAACCAAATAGGAAAAGGGATCGCAAGATAATAGACCTCACCGCGATGAAGGGCAGCAATTGACCATTTTTTTTTTTGCAAATCCGGAAGGAGAGGCGAGGATACATGATCGATATGCTCGACGGCGGCTGGCGAGCAAATGAAGACGGCGAGGCGTGGGCAGCCGCGTGTTCGGAGCGACAATGAAGGGTAGGGTTGACACCGGGAAGCGGGTACATGGCCGGGTTGAGCACGACGGCACCGGAAAGGGTTCTGGTGTGGATCTGGGGGACGGGAGGGGGAGGGAGCTAGCTATCGATGGACTTTGGGTAGAATACGCGGACAGATGAGCGAAACGGGGGAGGGCGCGGGTTTGGGGGGAGGGGAGGGGGGCATGTTGGCGGCTTTGGTGAAAAGGGTGAAAAAAGATCGCCGTGCGCCCCGCGGAAAAAACATTGCAAACGGTTTCATATAGTAACCCGTGTGCACAAGCAGCACAAACCTATTCGAAATGAAAACCTAAAAACTTTGAAATGTAGACGTTACCTCATCGTTTTGTCTCGACATTTTTCCCACGGTACGCAGCTATCATCGTACCCTGATATTGATTTTCTGGCGCATTTCTGGGCTCACGTGCTATATTTTTCAGTATTTTTTATCATTTACGGGGCATTATTTGCATATAAATCAAATCCCAACTTCAACTAAGTGTGTTGACGAGAGGTATAAGGACCGCCGATCAATCTGGGTGAATCCTATGGTGCAGACGCATGATCAGCGTGGTTTGGGTTTTGTCCAATCAGAAAGCAGGACTCACGTTGCGCGCATTAGGTTTCATAGGCCGCAGTTTAGAAAGCACACGGTTCTAGTGAACGAACCGTGTGCTATTTGTCCATGCAGAACAGTCATATTTTCATTTCAAATGAATTTGGGACTTCATCATTTCGCCTCGGATTATTTTCATCCGTAGACAATCAACTATTATCCCCTGTATTGATTTCCGGCCGCATTTTCATGACTTGTTTGCCAATTTGAAGACATTTCTCCACCAACATGGGGCTTGTTAGTTATTTAATTGGAGGAAATGGAGATGTATTACGAAAATTACAAAAATGTCCGTGTCACCATGGCATGGTGTGAAGACCCCGTGGGAAAAATTGGTAATGTCTGGCGGAAGTTGTGATGGCCTGCCCTTTGAAAACGAATGCATCTCACACAAAGGATCATGGTTTACAAAAAGTAGAGTTGGCATTTCGGACTCCAATCGGTGTCAACCTCGTCCTTTCGCCTTGGTTTTTTCCATGGTATGCAAACATCATTGTACTCCTAATATTGATCTTCTGGTGGATTACATCTCTCGTTTGCTATATCTAAGTCATATTTTGCAGTTACCATGTTAATTAGTTCTTATAAATAAAATATCCCAACATGAATTATGTGTGGATGGTGGCAAAGAATCTCTTACAAATCATTTGTGTCTCACTTTGCGTGATTTTCGTCATTGTGCAACGAATGAGAAGAATTGTCAAACATCTCGGACGGGAGATGTGTCCACCTAAATAAATGTCGGTAATTTAATTACAGGAAATGCAGATGGACTCAAAAAATCACGAAAATCAGTTTGTCATCGTGGCGTCATATCGAGACACCGTATAAAAAATTTGGTAAAATTTGGCAAAAGCTACAATGATCGCTAATTGGAAACCATAGCATCTGAGTAGAAGGATCATAGTTCCGAGGGGAGAAGTGGCAAATCGAACTCCAATCGACGGTGTCTTCATCGCCTCTCCACCAAATTTTATCCCACGGTAGTCAATCATAATTATACGTCAGGTTTGATTTTCTGGCGCATTTCTGGGCTCGCCTGCTATATTTTTCAGCATTTTTTATCATTTACGGGGCATTTATTGCATATAAATCAAATCCCAACTTCAACAGCGTGTGTTGACAAGAGGTATAAGGACCGTCGTTCGATCTGGGTGAATCCTACGGTGCAGACGCATGATCCGCGTGGTTTGGGTTTTGCCCAATCAGAAAGCAGGACTCATGTTGCGCGCATTAGGTTTCATAGGCCGCGGTTTAGAAAGCACACGGTTCTAGTGAACGAACCGTGTGCTATTTGTCCATCCAGAACAGTCATATTTTCATTTCAAATGAATTTGGGACTTCATCATTTCGCCTCGGATTATTTTCATCCGCAGACAATCAACTATTAGCCCCTGTATTGATTTCTGGCCGCATTTTCATGACTTGTTTGCTAATTTGAAGACATTTCTCCACCAACATGGGCCTTGTTAGTAATTTAATCTAAGGAAATGCAGATGTATTACGAAAATTACAAAAATGTGTGTGTCACCGTGGCATGGTGTGAAGACCACGTGGGAAAAATTGGTAATGTCTGGCGGAAGTTGTGATGGCCCGCCCTTTGAAAACGAATGCATCTCACACGAAGGATCATGGTTTACGAAAAGTAGAGTTGGCATTTCGGACTCCAATCAGTGTCAACCTCATCCTTTCGCCTTGGTTTTTTCCATGGTATGCAAACATCATTGTACTCCTAATATTGATCTTCTGGTGGATTACATCTCTCGTTTGCTATATCTAAGTCATATTTTGCAGTTACCATGTTAATTAGTTCTTATAAATAAAATATCCCAGCAAGAATTACGTGTGGATGGTGGCAAAGAATCTCTTACAAATCATTTATGTGTCGCTTTAAATGATTTTCGTCATTGTGCAATGAATGAGAAGAATTGTCAAGCATTTCGGACGGGAGATGTGTCCACCTAAATAAATGTCAGTAAATTAATTACAGGAAATGCAGATGGACTCGGAAAATCACGAAAATCGGTTTGTCATCGTGGCGTCATCACGAGACACCGTGGAAAATTTTTGGTAAAATTTGGCACAAGCTACAATGATCGCTAATTGGAAACCATAGCATCTGAGTAGAAGGATCATAGTTCCGAGGGGAGAGGTGGCAAATCGAACTCCAATCGACGGTGTCTTCATCGCCTCTCCACCAAATTTTATCCCATTGTAGTCAATCATAATTATACGTCAGGTTTGATTTTCTGGCGCATTTCTAGGCTCGCCTGCTATATTTTCAGCATTTTAATCATCTACGGGGCATTTATTGCATATAAATCAAATCCCAACTTCAACAGCGTGTGTTGACGAGAGGTATAAGGACCGCCGTTCGATCTGGGTGAATCCTACGGTGCAGATGCACGATCCGCGTGGTTTGGGTTTTGTCCAATCAGAAAGCAGGACTCACGTTGCACACATTAGGTTTCATAGGACGCGGTTTAGAAAGCACACGGTTCTAGTGAACGAACCGTGTGCTATTTGTAAACCAAACTGCACATGTTCAGTTCGTACATACCGGAGTGAGATGAACTGAGCGTTCTAGCTATATACATTACATGCGAAACTAGATCAACATAAGGCCGTGCATACCTCGCAATACAGTACATGCGAAACTTATAACAGAACGAACTCAGTACACATCCCTCACAATTCAGTACATGCAACAATTCAGTACATTAGACATAATGACTAGTTTTTTGAATCAATTCCCATGTACATGGGGTGATCGCAATCATTAGGTTGACCCCTAATGAACTTATTATTTCTGATGATTTTACGCTTCTCCTCTTTTAAGTCGCGTGGCCCCTCAGGTGGCAATTCATCATATTGATTGTACTCCTCCTCGTCACCAACATTCTCGACGCCTAGTACCCTCCTCTTACCATACATCACTACATGGCAGTGCGTATGCAAGAGGTCTTTCACAAAGAAAATCTGGGTAGCATCGCTGGCAAGAATAAATGGGTCCTTGTGATATGCCATAACTCTGCGGTCAACATATGTCTTCCTGCTGTAAGCATCAACCTTTACGCTACTAAGAGGGACCCATCTGCACTTGAATAATGCCACCTTCATTTGCACACAGTCAAGCTCCCAAATCTCTTCAATGGTTCCATAGTACAGCTGTTTATCATCTTCCTCTACAGTTAGGCATTCTATTCGAACAGAGTTGTTCTGATACGAGGTCTTAGCATCACGTTCCTCAGTGTAGAACGTGTTGCCATTTATGTCGTACGCTTGGTACTTCATAATCGTCATTGATGGCTTTTGTGCCAACCACGTTGCAAGGTCATCTTGGGGTCCGTTTGTCAAACGATCCTTCAGCCATCTTATATAGTCCCTATTGTGTGCATTTGTCTCGGCAGCTGGTGACAACACATTGGGTAAGTTGCTTCGTTGTATCTCCTCCATGTGTTCTGCAGCATGAGCGTCGAGTATCGGGCTGTTAAGCAGTACCGTCACATGGGCTTGATCGGCCATATCTCTAGGTTCACGAAACTGCGAGCCAGCATGGACCGGCTTACCAACCAGCCTTCCTTCATGGCGAGAGAGGGGCACACCTATAGGTCTAAGTTTCATGTATTCGGTGCAAAACTCAACCACCTCCTCCGCGGTATAATCTTGTAGGATGCTTGCCTCTGGATGACATCGGTTCCGACAATAGCGCTTCAATATTCCCATGTACCGCTCGAAGGGATACATGTTGCGAAGAAACACAGGACCACAATACTTTATCTCATCCACAAGGTGCACGGTGAGATGGACCATGACATCAAAGAATGACGGTGGGAAGAACATCTCTAAGTTTGATAATATCCTAGCAATATCAGCTTGCATATTATCCAGCTCTTCAACATCTACCACCTTCTGCCATAGTTTGTTGAAGAAATCACAGAGATCAATCAATTTGTTTCTTATGTATGTGTCCTTCATATTCCTTATGGCCACCGGGAGAATTTGTGTCAACATTACGTGGCAACCATGTGACTTCATGTGAGACAACTTCTTTTTACACAAGTTGTCATCCACGAGACTTCTGATGTTTGCGGAGTAGGAAGAGGGTGTCTTAATTGACAACAAAAATGCGAAGAACTCTTTTACTTCTGCTGGAGTGAAATTGTAACTCTGGTGTTGGTGGAGCAATTTGTCATCATCTTCTGCTTCAGTCATGCGTTGTGATTGATCACCAAGCATATCGTGTCGTGCACCGTCACCATCCTTTCTTTTGCCTTTAATCTTGAGCAGAGTACCAAGGATGCTTTCACAAACATTCTTCTCTACGTGCATGACATAAATGCAATGACGTACACTTAGGAACTCCCAGTAAGGTAATTCCCAGAACATTGATTTCTTCTTAAACACTTGGTCCCTGGGTGTTATTTTTGACGTCGAACCGGATCCCTTGCCAAGCACAACATTAATATTTTTAACCATGTTATGGACTTCTTTCCCATCATAGGGTCTTGGGCCCGTTCCTTTCTCTACCGTACCATCAAATTCAGCAGTCATTTTTCAGTAAGGGTGATTTCTCCCTAAGAACCTACGATGATGCAAATATACGGTTTTGCGTGAGTTGGAAAGAAATCTTCTCTCTGTCCTATCCATGCATGTGACACATCCTACTGGTCCCTTTGTTTTCTGCCCCGAACTGTTACCTAATGCCGACATATCTTGAATGGTGTGCAGCAGCAACGCATGTAGCCGGAAAAACTCCTTTGCGTTGGCATCATTAAAGCTCACACTAGACCTCCACAATGTCTGCAGTTCTTCTACCAGTAGCTGAAAGTAAATGTCGATATCATTTCTAGGTTGCTTTGGGCCTTGGATAATGCCACTTCTTGAGCTTGCGTTGGTTTTCCCTGAGAGAGGAAAGGGTGATGCAGCAAAGTAGATAAGTATTTCCCTCAGTTGTTGAGAACCAAGGTATCAATCCAGTAGGAGATACAAGCAAGTCCCCAATCTTCGCACCTACACAAACAATCAAACTCTTGCACCCAACGCTAAAAGGGGTTGTCAATCCCTTCACGGTTATTTGCAAGGATGAGATCTGATAGAGATATATATAAAAGATTGATAGATAGTAAAGTAAAACAAAAGTAAAAATAATGCAGCGAGGTATTTTTGGTATTTTTGGTTTATAGATCTGAAAATATAATGTGGAAAATAGACCCGGGGGCCATAGGTTTCACTAGAGGCTCCTCTCATGAAGGAAAATAATACAGTGGGTGAACAAATTACTGTCGAGCAATTGATAGAAAAGTGCATAGTTATGACGATATCCAAGGCAATGATTATGCATATAGGCATCACGTCCGTGTCAAGTAGACCGAAACGATTCTGCATCTACTACTATTACTCCACACATCGACCGACTCTTGCCTGCATCTAGAGTATTAAGTTCATGAAGAACAGAGTAACGCATTAGGTAAGATGACATGATGTAGAGAGATAAACTCAAGCAATATGATGAAAACCCCATCTTTTTATCCTCGATGGCAACAATACAAATATGTGCCTCGCTACCCCTACTTTGTCACTGGGTGAGGACACCGCAAGATTGAACCCAAAACTAAGCACTTCTCCCATTGCAAGAATTACCAATCTAGTTGGCCAAACCAAACCAATAACTCGAAGAGACTTGCAAAGATATGAAATCATGCATATAAGAATTCAGAGAAGATTCAAATAATATTCATAGATAAGCTGATCATGAACCCACAATTCATCGGATCTCGACAAACACACCGCAAAAGAGTATTACATCGGATAGATCTCCATGAAGATCATGAAGAACATGGTATTGAAGAACAAAGAGAGAGAAGAAGCCATCTAGCTACCAGCTATGGACCCGAAGGTCTGTGGTAAACTACTCACGCATCATCGGAGGGGCAATGGAGTTGATGTAGATGCCCTCCGTGATCGAATCACCCTCCGACATATTACCGGAAAAGGCTCCAAGATTGGATCTCACGGGAACAGAAGCTTCCGGCGGCGAAAAAGTATTTTCGTGGCTCTCTTTGGTATCCAGGGAATATTTGGGAATTTATAGGCCAAAGAATAGGATTAGGAGGGCTGTCGTGGGGCCACAAGCCAGCCCCCCCCCCTAGGGCGCGCCCTGATGGCTTGTGACGCCACGACAAGTCTCCTGCCTTCATCTCCAAGTCTGTTGGGTTTCTTCTGGTCCAAGAAAAATCATTCCGAAGATTTTATTCCGTTTGGACTCCGTTTAATATTCCTTATCTGCAATACTCAAAAACAAGGAAAAAACAGAAACTGGCACTAGGCTCTAGATTAATAGGTTAGTCCCAAAAATAATATAAAATAGCATATTAATACTTATAAAACATCCAAAACAGATAATATACTAGCATGGAACAATTAAAAATTATAGATACGTTGGAGACGTATCAAGCATCCCCAAGCTTAATTCTTGCTCGTCCTCGAGTAGGTAAATGATAAAAACAGAATTTTTGATGTGGAATGCTACCTAACATATTTATCCATGTAATATTCTTTATTGTGGCATGAATATTCAGATACATAAGATTCAAAACAAAAGTCTAATATTGACATAAAAACAGTAATACTTCAAGCATACCAACAAGGCAATTGCGTCCTTTCGAAATAACATGGCCTTAGAAAGTTATCCCTACAAAATCATATGGTCTGGCTATGCTCCATCTTTCCCACACAAAGTATCTAAATCATGTACAACCCCGATGACAAGTCAAGCAATTGTTTCACACCTTTTATGTTCTCAAACCTTTTCAACTCTCACGCAATACATGAGAATGAGCCATGGATATAGCACTATAGGTGGAATAGAATATGGTGGAGGTTGTGAAGGAAAAGGAGAACATAGTCTCACATCAACTAGGCGTATCAACGGGATATGGAGATGCCCATCAATAGATATCAATGTGAGTGAGTAGGGATTGCCATGCAATGAATGCACTAAAGCTATAAGTGTATGAAAGCTCAAAAAGAAAACTAAGTGGTTGTGCATATGATGAAAAATTCCACTAGTTATATGAAAGTGACAGAATAGGAGACTCTCTATCATGAAGATCATGGTGCTACTTTGAAGCACAAGTGTGGAAAGAGATAGTAGCATCGTCCCTTCTCTCTTTCTCTCATTTTTTTTGGTGGGCATCTTTTGGCCTCTTTTTTTTATTTGGGCTTCGCTGGCCTCTTTTATTATTTGTAAAGTCCGGAGACTCATCCCAACTTGTGAGGGAGTCATAGCTTCCATCATCCTTTTCTCTCACGGGACAATGCTCTAATAATGAAAATCATCACACTTTTATTTACTTACAACTCAAAAATTACAACTCGATACCTAGAACAAAATATGACTCTATATGCAATATGAAAGTGATGGTGCGTGTCATGAAAAACGGAATGGTGGAACTTGCATGGCAATATATCTCGGAATGGCTATGGAAATGCCATAATAGGTAGGTATGTTGGCTGTTTTTAGGAAGGTATATGGTGGCTGTTTTGAGGAAGGTTGGTTTAATGCACCAGCGAAAGTTGCGCGGTACTAGAGAGGCTAGCAAAGGTGGAAGGGTGAGAGTGCGTATAATCCATGGACTCAACATTAGTCATAAAGAACTCACATACTTATTGCAAAAGTCTATTAGTCATCAAAACAAAGCATTAGACGCATGCTCCTAGGGGAGAGGTTGGTAGGAGTTAACCACCGCGCGCTCCCGACCCTCACACAAAGGTTGACAATCATTAAACAAATCATGCTCCGACTTCGTTACATAACGGTTCACCATACGTGCATGCTACGGGAATCACAAACCTTAACACAAGTATTTCTTCCAATTCACAACTACTCATTAGCATGACTCTCATATTACCATCTTCATATCTCAAAACAATATGCAAGGAATCGAACTTCTCATAGTATTCAATGCACTTAATATGAAAGTTTTTATTATATCCCTCTTGGATGCCCATTATATTAGGACTAAATTCATAACCTAAACCAATTACCATGCTGTTTAAAGACTCTCAAAATAATATAAGTGAGGTACGAGAGTTCAATAATTTCTATAAAATAAAACACCACCGTGCTCTAAAAAGATATAAGTGAAGTACTAGAGCAACATTGCCTAGCTCAAAAGATATAAGTGAAGCACATAGAGTATTCTAATAAATTCATGATTAAATGCGTGTCCCCCTCAAAAGATGTGTGCAGCAAGGATGATTGTGGGAAACTAAAAAGCAAAGACTCATATCATACAAGACGCTCCAAGCAAAACACATATCATGTGGTGAATAAAAATATAGCCTCAAGTAAATTTATCGATGGATTGAAGACGAAAGAGGGGATGCCTTTTGGGGCATCCCCAAGCTTAGGCTTTTTGGTATCCTTGGATATGGCTTGGGGTGCCTTGGGCATCCCCAAGATTAGGCTCTTGCCACTCCTTATTCCATAGTCCATCAAATCTTTACCCAAAACTTGAAAACTTCACAACACAAAACTCAACAGAAAACTCATGAGATCCGTTAGTATAAGAAAAATAAATCACCACTTTAGGTACTGTTGTGAACTCATTTTTTATTTATATTGGTGTAATATATACTGTATTCCAACTTCTCCATGGTTCATACCCCCCGATACAACCCATAGATACATCAAAATAAGCAAACAACACAAAGAAAACATAATCTGTCTAAAACAGAACAGTCTGTAGAAATCTATAGACTTTGAATACTTATGTAACTCAAAAAATTCTTAAAAATCAGGAAAATCAGGGAAATTTGTATATAAATCTTGTGTAAAAATTTCAGATCAAAATCACTTTCCAGTGAATTTACAAAATTCCTGGACTGTGAGCAAAAGTTTATGTTTTTCAGCAAAATCAAATCACAAACACCGTAGACCATCCCAAAGGTCTTACTTGGCTCAAACATTAATTTAAACAAGAAAACACAATTACTACAGAGGTAATAATGTGCAAAACACTCAAAAACAGAAGCAAAAAAAAAGCATAAAAATAAAATTGGGTTGCCTCCGAACAAGCGCTATTGTTTAATGCCCCTAGTTAGGCATAACGCAATAGATCTAGGTATTGTCATCTTTGGTATGCAATCCATAAGCAGCTCTCATAATAGATTCATAAGGTAATTTTTTTTCTTTCTAGGAAAGTGCTCCATGCCTTTCCTTAATGGAAATTGGAATCTAATATTTCCTTCCTTCATATCAATAATTGCACCAATCGTTCTAAGGAAAGGTCTACCAAGAATAATAGGACATGTAGGATTGCAATCTATATCAAGAACAATGAAATCTACGGGCACATAATTCCTATTTGCAACAATAAGAACATAATTAATCCTTCCCATAGGTTTCTTAATGGTGGAATCCGCAAGATGCAAATTTAAAGAGGAATCATCAAATTCACGGAAACCTAGCACATCACATAAAGTTTTTGGGATCGTGGAAACGATAGCACCCAAATCACACAAAGCATGGCACTCATAATATTTAATTTTAATCTTAATAGTAGGTTACCACTCATCATAAAGCTTTCTAGGTATAGAAACTTCCAACTCAAGTTTTTCTTCAAAAGATTTCATCATAGCATCCACGATATGTTTAGTAAAAGCTTTATTTTGATTATAAGCATGTGGAGAATTCAACATGGATTGCAACAAGGAAACACAATAAATCAAAGAACAACTATCATAATTAAATTCCTTGAAATCCAAAAGAGTGGGTTCATTGCTATTTAAAGTTTTGACCTCTTCAATCCCACTTTTATCAATCTTAGCATTAAGATCTATAAACTCCGAATCATTGGGACGCCTTTTAACTAAAGTTGACTTATCTCTAGTCCCATCTTTATCAAGATTTATATTAGAAAACAAAGATTCAATAGGAGTCACATCAATCGCTTTAAGATCCTCATCATTATTATCACGAGAACACACTTTTTCAAGCCATTCACGCTTAGCACGTATTCTAGCGGTTCTTTCCTTACACTCATCAATAGAAATTATCATAGCTTTTAAAGACTCATTAATATCATGCTTGGGTGGAATAGATCTAATTTTCAAAGAATCAATCTCAAGAGAAATTCTATCAACGTTCCTAGCCAAATCATCAATCTTGAGCAATTTTTCTTCAATCATAGCATTGAAACCTTTTTGCGAGCTAATAAATTCTTTAATATTATTCTCAAGATCAGAGGGCATATTATTATAATTTCCATAAGATTTGTTGTAGGAATTACCATAATTATTAGAGGAATTACTAGGAAACGGCCTAGGATTGAAATTACCTCTATACGCGTTATTACCAAAATTGTTCCTACCAACAAAATTCACATCCATAGATTCATTATTATTTCCAATCAAAGAAGACAAAGGCATAACATTAGGATCAATAGGAGCACTCTTACTAGCAAACAATTTCATCAATTCATCCATCTTTTCACTCAAAGTATTTATTTCTTCAATAGCATGCACTTTTTTACTAGTAGGAGATCTTTCGGTATGCCATTGAGAGTAATTTGCCATAATATTATCTAGGAGTTTAGTAGCTTCTCCTAATGTGATTTCCATAAAAGTACCACCCGCGGCGGAATCTAAAAGATTTCTAGAAGCAAAATTCAATCCCGCATAGAAAATTTGTATAATCATCCATAAACTCAAACCATGCGCGGGGCAATTTCTAATCATTAATTTCATCCTCTCCCAAGATTGGGCAACATGCTCATGATCAAGTTGCTTAAAATTCATTATATCGTTCCTAAGGGAGATGATCTTAGCGGGCGGAAAGTACTTGGAAATAAAAGCATCTTTACAATTATTCCATGAATCAATACAATTTTTAGGCAAAGATGAAAACCAAGTTTTAGCACGATCTCGTTGTGAGAACGGAAATAGCTTCAATTTAACAATATCATTATCCACATCTTTCTTCATTTGCATATCACATAACTCAACGAAAGTATTTAGATGGGATGCGGCATCTTCACTAGGAAGGCCAGAAAATTGTTCTTTCATAACAAGATTAAGCAAAGCGGCATTAATTTCATAAGATTCCGCACTAGTGGCGGGAGCAATCGGAGTACTAATAAAATCATTATTATTAGTATTGGAGAAGTCACACAACTTGGTATTCTCTTGAGTCATCGTGACAAAGCAAGCAATCTAGCACACAAGCAAACGGAAAGACGAACGGAAGAAGGGCGAATAAAAAGGCAAATCTTTTTGGTTTTTCTGAAAATCGTTTTAGAAGTGGGGGAGAGGAAAACGAGAGGCAAATGGCAAATAATGTAAATGCAAGAGATGAGTTTGTGATGGGTACTTGGTAGGCTTGATGTAGATCTCCCCGGCAATGGCGCCAAAAATCCTTCTTGCTACTTCTCGAGCATGCGTTGGTTTCCCCTTGAAGAGGAAAGGGTGATGCAGCAAAGTAGATAAGTATTTCCCTCAGTTGTTGAGAACCAAGGTATCAATCCAGTAGGAGATACAAGCAAGTCCCCAATAGATGTACCTACACAAATAATCAAACACTTGCACCCAACGCTATAAAGGGGTTGTCAATCCCTTCACGGTTACTTGCAAGGATGAGATCTGATAGAGATAGATAGATAGGTTTGCTAAAACAAAAAGTAAAACAAAAGTAAAAAGATTGCAGCTAAGTATTTTTGGTATTTTTGGTTTATAGATCTGAAAATATAATATGGAAAATAGACCCGGGGGCCATAGATTTCACTAGAGGCTTCTCTCATTAAGGAAAATAATACGGTGGGTGAACAAATTACTCTCGAGCAATTGATAGAAAAGCGAATAATTATGAAGATATCCAAGGCAATGATTATGCATATAGGCATCATGTCCGTGTCAAGTAGACCGAAACGATTATGCATCTACTACTATTACTCGACACATCGACTGACTCCTGCCTGCATCTAGAGTATTAAGTTCATGAAGAACAGAGTAACGCATTAGGTAAGATGACATGATGTAGAGGTATAAAATCAAGCAATATGATGAAAACCCCATCTTTTTATCCTCGATGGCAACAATACAATACGTGCCTCGCTACCCCTACTTTGTCACTGGGTGAGGACACCGCAAGATTGAACCCAAAACTAAGCACTTCTCCCATTGCAAGAATTACCAATCTAGTTGGCCAAACCAAACCAATAACTCGAAGAGACTTGCAAAGATATGAAATCATGAATATAAGAATTCAGAGAAGATTCAAATAATATTCATAGATAATCTGAACATAAACCCACAATTCATCGGATCTCGTCAAACACACCGCAAAAGAGTATTACAACGGATAGATCTCCATGAAGATCATGAAGAACATGGTATTGAAGAACAAAGAGAGAGAAGAAGCCATCTAGCTACTAGCTATGGACCCGAAGGTCTGTGGTAAACTACTCACGCATCATCGGAGGGGCAATGGAGTTGATGTAGATGCCCTCCGTGATCGATTACCCCTCCGGCAGATTACCGACAAAGGCTCCAAGATTGGATCTCACGGGAACAGAGGCTTCCGGCGGCGGAAAAGTATTTTCGTGGCTCTCTTTAGTATCCAGGGAATATTTGGGAATTTATAGACCAAAGAATAGGGTTAGGAGGGCTGCCGTGTGGCCACAAGCCAGGGGGGCGTGCCCCCCCTAGGGCGCGCCCTGGTGGCTTGTGATGCCACGACAGGTCTCCTGCCTTCATCTCCAAGTTTGCTGGGTTTCTTATGGTCCAAGAAAAATCATTCCGAAGATTTTATTCCGTTTGGACTCCGTTTAATATTCCTTATCTGTAATACTCAAAAACAAGGAAAAAACAGAAACTGGCACTAGGCTCTAGATTAATAGGTTAGTCCCAAAAATAATATAAAATAGCATATTAATGCATATAAAACATCCAAAACAGATAATATAATAGCATGGAACAATCAAAAATTATAGATACATTGGAGACGTATCAAGCATCCCCAAGCTTAATTCATGCTCGTCCTCGAGTAGGTAAATGATAAAAACAGAATTTTTGATGTGGAATGCTACCTAACATATTTATCCATGTAATATTCTTTATTGTGGCATGAATATTCAGATCCATAAGATTCAAAACAAAAGTCTAATATTGACATAAAAACAGTAATACTTCAAGCATACCAACAAGGCAATTGTGTCCTTTCGAAATAACATGGCCTTAGAAAGTTATCCCTACAAAATCATATGGTCTGGCTATGCTCCATCTTCCCCACACAAAGTATCTAAATCATGCACAACCCCGATGAAAAGCCAAGCAATTGTTTCACACTTTTTATGTTCTCAAACCTTTTCAACTCTCACGCAATACATGAGCGTGAGCCATGGATATAGCACCATAGGTGGAATAGAATATGGTGGAGGTTGCAAGGAAAAAGGAGAAGATAGTCTCACATCAACTAGGCGTATCAACGGGCTATGGAGATGCCCATCAATAGATATCAATGTGAGTGAGTAGGGATTGCCATGCAACGGATGCACTAGAGCTATAAGTGTATGAAAGCTCAAAAAGAAAACTAAGTGGTTGTGCATATGAAAAATTCCACTAGTTATATGAAAGTGACAAAATAGGAGACTCTCTATCATGAAGATCATGGTGCTACTTTGAAGCACAAGTGTGGAAAAAGGTAGTAGCATTGTCCCTTCTCTCTTTCTCTCATTCATTTTTTTTGGTGGGCATCTTTGGCCTCTTTTTTAATTTTTTTATTTGGGCTTCGCTGGCCTCTTTTATTATTTGTAAAGACCGGAGACTCATCCCAACTTGTGAGGGATTCATAGCCTCCATCATCCTTTTTTCTCACGGGACAATTGCTCTAATAATGAAAATCATCACACATTTATTTACTTACAACTCAAAAATTACAACTCGATACCTAGAACAAAATATGACTCTATATGCAATATGAAAGTGATGGTGCATGTCATGAAAAATGGAACGGTGGAAGTTGCATGGCAATATATCTCGGAATGGCTATGGAAATGCCATAATAGGTAGGTATGGTGGCTGTTTTGAGGAAAGTATATGGTGGCTGTTTTGAGGAAGGTGGGTTTAATGCACCGGCGAAAGTTGCGCGGTACTAGAGAGGCTAGTAATGGTGGAAGGGTGAGAGTGCGTATAATCCATGGACTCAACATTAGTCATAAAGAACTCACATACTTATTGCAAAAGTCTATTAGTCATCAAAACAAAGCATTAGACGCATGCTCCTAGGGGAGAGGTTGGTAGGAGTTAACCATCGCGCGCTCCCGACCCTCACACAAAGGTTGACAATCATTAAACAAATCATGCTCCGACTTCGTTACATAACGGTTCACCATACGTGCATGCTACGGGAATCACAAACTTTAACACAAGTATTTCTTCCAATTCACAACTACTCATTAGCATGACTCTCATATTACCATCTTCATATCTCAAAACTATATGCAAAGAATCAAACTTCTCATAGTATTCAATGCACTTAATATGAAAGTTTTTATTATATCCCTCTTGGATGCCCATTATATTTGGACTAAATTCATAACCTAAACCAATTACCATGCTGTTTAAAGACTCTCAAAATAATATAATTGAGGTACGAGAGTTCAATAATTTCTATAAAATAAAACACCACCGTGCTCTAAAAAGATATAAGTGAAGTACTAGAGCAACATTGCCTAGCTCAAAAGATATAAGTGAAGCACATAGAGTATTCTAATAAATTCACGATTCAGCGTGTCTCTCTCAAAAATATGTGTGCAGCAAGGATGATTGTGGCAAACTAAAAATCAAAGACTCATATCATACAAGATGCTCCAAGCAAAACACATATCATGTGGTGAATAAAAATATAGCCTCAAGTAAATTTACCGATGGATTGAAGACGAAAGAGGGGATGCCTTCCGGGGAATCCCCAAGCTTTGGCTTTTTGGTATCCTTGGATATGGCTTGGGGTGCCTTGGGTATCCCCAAGCTTAGGCTCTTGCCACTCCTTATTCCATAGTTCATCAAATCTATACCCAAAACTTGAAAACTTCACAACACAAAACTCAACAGAAAACTCATGAGATCCGTTAGTATAAGAAAAATAAATCACCACTTTAGGTACTGTTGTGAACTCATTCTTTATTTATATTGGTGTAATATCTAATGTATTCCAACTTCTCCATGGTTCATGCCCCCCGATACAACCCATAGATACATCAAAATAAGCAAACAACTCAAAGAAAACAGAATCTGTCTAAAACAGAACAGTGTGTAGCAATCTATAGACTTCGAATACTTCTGTAACTCCAAAAATTCTGAAAACTTAGGAAAATCAGGGAAATTTGTATATCAATCTTGTGTAAAAATTTCAGATCAAAATCACGTTCCAGTGAATTTACAAAATTCCTGGACTGAGAGCAAAAGTTTCTGTTTTTGAGCAAAATCAAATCACAAACACCGTAGACCATCCCAAAGGTCTTTCTTGGCTCAAACACTAATTTAAACATGAAAACACAATTACTACAGAGGTAATAATGTGCAAAACACTCAAAAACAGAAGCAAAAACAAAAGCATAAAAATAAAATTGGGTTGCCTCCCAACAAGCGCTATTGTTTAACGCCCCTAGCTAGGCATAATGATTTCAATGATGCTCACATAAAAAGTAGTAATTGAAATATGCAAGAGAGAATCATGAATATCATGAAAAATATATTTAAGTCTAACCCAATTCCTATGTATGGGGATTTTGTGAGCAAACAATTTATGGGAACAAGAATCAACTAGCATAGGAAGGCAAAACAAGCATAACTTCAAAACTTTGAACACATAGAGAGGAAACTTGATATTATTGCAATTCCTACAAGCATATGTTCCTCCCTCATAATAAATTTCAGTAGAATCATGAAGGAATTCAACAATATAACTATCATATAAAATTTTCTCTTCATGATCCACATGCATGCAAAGTTGACACTCTTCCAAAATAGTGGGATTATCATTAACTAAAGTCATGACCTCTCCAAACCCATTTTTATCAAAAATTTCATAAGATTGAACACTCTCCAAAATAGTGGGATAAATAATGCCTAAAGTTGACACTCTTCCAAACCCACTTTCAATATCATATTCATCATGAGTATTAAATAAATTATCAAGATCATAAGAAGCATTATCACCCCAATCATGATCATTGCAATAAGTAGTGGTCATAGCAAACTCATCAAATATAGCATCCCCAAGCTTGTGGGTTTGCATATCATTAGCACAATAGATATTAATAGAATTTATAACAATATCATTGCAATCATGCTTTTCAATCAAGGAGCTATCATGAATCACCTTATAGATTTCTTCTTTCAACACTTCCTCAAAATTTTCAGATTCATGATTTTCAAGCAAAACTTCATAGAGATAATCAAGTGCACTCAACTCACTAGCAATTGGTTCATCATAGTTTGGTCTTTTAAAAAGATTAGCAAGTGGATGAGGATCCATATCAATAGATTTTTAGCAAGCGAAGATGCAAGCATATAGAAGGCACATGGCAACACAAGCAAACAAAGATATCCGGCGAGAAAAAGGGCAAACAAAGAAGAGGGCGAAGAAAACGGCAAATTGGTGAAGTGGGGGAGAGGAAAACGAGAGGCAAATGGCAAATAATGTAAATGCAAGAGATGAGTTTGTGATGGGTACTTGGTAGGCTTGATGTAGATCTCCCCGGCAATGGCGCCAGAAATCCTTCTTGCTACTTCTCGAGCATGCGTTGGTTTCCCCTTGAAGAGGAAAGGGTGATGCAGCAAAGTAGATAAGTATTTCCCTCAGTTGTTGAGAACCAAGGTATCAATCCAGTAGGAGATACAAGCAAGTCCCCAATAGATGTACCTACACAAATAATCAAACACTTGCACCCAACGCTATAAAGGGGTTGTCAATCCCTTCACGGTTACTTGCAAGGATGAGATCTGATAGAGATAGATAGATAGGTTTGCTAAAACAGAAAGTAAAAAAAAGTAAAAAGATTGCAGCTAAGTATTTTTGGTATTTTTGGTTTATAGATCTGAAAATATAATATGGAAAATAGACCCGGGGGGCATAGATTTCACTAGAGGCTTCTCTCATTAAGGAAAATAATGCGGTGGGTGAACAAATTACTGTCGAGCAATTGATAGAAAAGCGAAAAATTATGAAGATATCCAAGGCAATGATTATGCATATAGGCATCACGTCCGTGTCAAGTAGACCGAAACGATTCTGCATCTACTACTATTACTCCACACATCGACCGACTCCTGCCTGCATCTAGAGTATTAAGTTCATGAAGAACAGAATAACGCATTAGGTAAGATGACATGATGTAGAGGGATAAACTCAAGCAATATGATGAAAACCCCATCTTTTTATCCTCGATGGCAACAATACAATACGTGCCTCGCTACCCCTACTTTGTCACTGGGTGAGGACACCGCAAGATTGAACCCAAAACTAAGCACTTCTCCCATGCAAGAATTACCAATCTAGTTGGCCAAACCAAACCAATAACTCGAAGAGACTTGCAAAGATATGAAATCATGCAGATAAGAATTCAGAGAAGATTCAAATAATATTCATAGATAATCTGAACATAAACCCACAATTCATCGGATCTCGACAAACACACCGCAAAAGAGTATTACATCGGATAGATCTCCATGAAGATCATGAAGAACATGGTATGAAAGAACAAAGAGAGAGAAGAAGCCATCTAGCTACTAGCTATGGACCCGAAGGTCTGTGGTAAACTACTCACGCATCATCGGAGGGGCAATGGAGTTGATGTAGATGCCCTCCGTGATCGATTCCCCCTCCGGCAGATTACCGGAAAAGGCTCCAAGATTGGATCTCACGGGAACAGAGGCTTTCGGCGGCGGAAAAGTATTTTCGTGGCTCTCTTTAGTATCCAGGGAATATTTGGGAATTTATAGGCCGAAGAATAGGGTTAGGAGGGCTGCCGTGGGGCCACAAGCCAGGGGGGCGCGCGCCCCCCTAGGGCGCGCCCTGGTGGCTTGTGACGCCACGGCATGTCTCCTGCCTTCATCTCCAAGTTTGTTGGGTTTCTTCTGGTCCAAGAAAAATCATTCCGAAGATTTTATTCCGTTTGGACTCCGTTTAATATTCCTTATCTGCAATACTCAAAAACAAGGAAAAAACAGAAACTGGCACTAGGCTCTAGATTAATAGGTTAGTCCCAAAAATAATATAAAATAGCATATTAATGCATATAAAACATCCAAAACAGATAATATAATACCATGGAACAATCAAAAATTATAGATATGTTGGAGACGTATCAAAGCACACCACAAACGGTCATGTTACGGAAACCGTGTATCACGCACGTTCCATCTCACACGATTTGATTTGGGAAACTGTGTGCCGTATACAACAGAATGCGATAAATAGTTCACCAGACCGTTATCATAAGATCCCCATAGTTTCCCCGTCTTCCCCAAATCCCAAAATAGCTTCCAAATCCCTAGCGCCCAAATTCCCTAGCGTGGAGTTGACATTGGGGAAATCCGGACGAGTGGTGTTGATGGTTTTAGTGCGGATGCACCGGTTCGTACAGTCGCTCTTGGCAGCGCCATTGGCGGCGCAACCACGACGGTGGTCACCGCCGAGCACTTGCCTAAGGTCACCAGGAGGCTGGTATACTACGGATCTGAATCGTCTTGTCAGGTCCCAATTATTCCTCATCTTTTTTAGCATGACACACTGATGTCTACTACGTAACCTTCTTCTTGTAGACTCGTGTTGGGCCTCCAAGCGCAGAGTTTTATAGGACAGTAGCAAATTTCCCTCAAGTGGATGACCTAAGGTTTATCAATCCGTGAGAGGCGTAGGATGAAGATGGTCTCTCTCAAACAACCCTGCAACCAAATAACAAAGAGTCTCTTGTGTCCCCAACACACCCAATACAATGGTAAATTGTATAGGTGCACTAGTTCGGCGAAGAGATGGTGATACAAGTGTAATATGGATGGTAGATATAGGTTTTTGTAATCTGAAAATATAAAAACAGCAAGGTAGCAAGTAACAAAAGTGAGCAAAAACGGTATTGCAATGCTTGAAAATAAGGCCTAGGGTTCATACATTCACTAGTGCAAGTTCTCTCAACAATACTGACATAGTTGAATCATATGTAAATCCCTCACGTGCGACAAAGAGTTCACTCCAAAGTCACAAATAGTGGAGAACAAACGAAGAAATTATTGTAGGGTACAAAACCACCTCAAAGTTATCTTTTCCGATCAATCTTATGAGCTATCCCTATAAGTGTCACGAATAGCCCTAGAGTTCGTACTAAAATAACACCTTAAGATACACATCAACCAAAACCCTAATGTCACCTAGATACTCCAATGTCACCACGAGTACCCATGGGCTTGATTATACGATATGCATCACACAATTTCAGATTCATCATGTTCAATCCAACACAAAGAACTTCGAAGAGTGCCCCAAAGTTTCTACCGGAGAGTCAAGACGAAAACATGTGCCAACCCCTATGCATAGATTACCAAGGTCACGGAACCCGCAAGTTGATCACCCAAACATACATCAAGTGGATCAATAGAACATCCCATTGTCACCACGGATATCCCATCGCAAGACATACATCAAGTGTTCTCAAATCCTTAAAGACTCAATCCGATAAGAAAACTTCAAAGGGAAAACTCAATTTATCACAAGAAGATAGAGAGGGGAAAACTCCATATGATTCATCTATATTAATAAAGCTCGCGGTACATCAAGATCGTGTCATCTCAAGAACACGAGAGAGAGAGATCAAACACATAGCTACTGGTACATACCCTCAGCCCCAAGGGTGAACTACTCCCTTCTCGTCATGGAGACCGCCGTGATAATGAAGATGGCCTCCGGTGATGGTTTCCCCCTCCGGCAGGGTGCCGGAACGGGCTCCCGATTGGTTTTTCGTGGCTACAGAGGCTTGCGGCGGCGGAACTCCTGATCTAGGTTTCTTTTCGGTAGTTTCTGTATTTATAAGAATATTTGGCGTTGGAATCACGCCAAGGGGGTGCTCGAGGCGGTGACAAGCTAGGGGGCACGCCCCCCAGGCTTGTGGCCTCCTCGATCACTTCCTGGACCAGCTCCGGTGCTTCGGGGGTCTCTTTTGGTCCATAAAAAATCACCGTAAATTTTCAGCCCATTCCGAGAACTTTTATTTCTGCACAAAAAACGACACCATGGTAGTTCTGCTGAAAACAGCGTCAGTCTGGGTTAGTTCTAATAAAATCATACCAAAATCATATAGAATTATTGTAAACATGGCATGAATACTTCATAAATTATAGATACGTTGGAGACGTATCAGCATCCCCAAGCTTAATTCCTGCTCGTCCTCAAGTAGGTAAATGATAAAAGAAATAATTTATGAAGTGTGAATGCTACCTAACATATTCACCATATTCTTTTCTTCTTTGTATAGCATGGACATTTGGACTTGTAAATGATTCAAAGCAATCGTCTAGTTTTAACATAATGACTTCAATACTCAAGCATGTCAACAAGCAACCATGTCTTTCAAAATATCAACATTAAAGAAAGTTATCCCTAGCCCATCATGCTCAATCATTGATCCATTCATGAAACACACTCAAATATTAGCTATGCCCAATGCTCAAGTACGATCATAGTGCCCCCTAGTTGGTGCTTATAAGAGAAGATGGAGGCTCAAAGCAAAAATAAAAATTGCATAAAGTAAATAGATAGGCCCTTCGCAGAGGGAAGTTGGGATTTGTAGAGGTGCCAGAGCTTGAGCTTTTAAAACAGAGATGAATAATAATTTTGAGCGGTATGCTTTCATTGTCAACATAACAACCGAGAGATCTCGGTATCTTCCATGCTAGATACATTATAGGAGGTTCCCAAACAGAATGGTAAAGTTTTTACTCCCCCTCCACCAATCAATCACACTCCACGGCGAGCCGAATCCACGGGTACCGTCCATACAAACAACAATCCTGGGGGAGTTTTGTTTCATTATATTTTGATTTGATTTTTTAGCATGGAATTGGGCATCCCGAATACCAGCCACTTTCTCGTGAATGATAGTGAATCAACACATATCGTGAGAATAACCCACCTAGCATGGAAGATACTGACAGCCCCTAGTCACTATATGAGCGATTCGGGCATACAAAACAGAATATTATTTGAAGGTTTAGAGTTTGGCACATGCAAATTTACTTGGAACGGCAGGTAAATACCACATATAGGTAGGTATGGTGGACTCATAAGGAAAAACTTGGTTTAAGGATTTTGGATGCACAAGTAGTATTTCTACTTAGTACAAATGGAGGCTAGCAAATAGATTGGGAAGCAACAAAACCAAGAAACGAAAATTCGCATAAGTGAGCATTGAACATAACTAACACCGAATAATGCACCACAAGTAGGATGTAACTTCATTGCATAACTATTGACTTTCGTACTTGCATAGGGAATCACAAACCTTAACACCAATATTCCTACTAAAGCATAATTACTCACTAACATGACTCACATATTACTATCATCATGTTTCAAAACTATTACAAAGAATCAAGTTTAATTTGTCCCATGACCTTCATGAAAGTTTTTATTATATCCTCCTTGGATATCTATCACTTTGGGACTAGTTTCATATATTGCTATTGCTTTTTCGACAAGCTCAAACAAATTTAAATGAAGCACATGAGCATAAAGATTTCATCCCTCAAAAAGGTATAAGTGAAGCATAAGAGGAAATGACAAGCTACTCTCAAAAGATATAAGTGAAGATCAATGAGTAGTCAAACAATTAAGTAACTATATGAGGACTCTCTCTCTCTCTCTCAATAAATATTTTCATATCTGAGTATTCAAACAAAACAAAAATAGAACTCCAAGAATAGCACGCATCATGTGAACGAATAAAAATTTAGGCTCAACATAGGCTAACAGATAGTTGTTGATGAAGAGAGGTGGGATGCGTAGCATCCCCAAGCTTAGATGCTTGAGACTTGTTGAAATATTTACTTGGGGTGCCTTGGGCATCCCCAAGCTTGAGCTTTTGTATCTCGTTCAATCCTCTCATATCATGGTTTCACCTATTCTCAAAAACTTCATCCACACAAAACTCGAAAAGAACTCGTGAGATAGGTTAGTACACATAATAATAAATCAACTCTTTATGTACTGCAAAGATAAGTTGCACAATAATTTTCAAACATCATCTACTGTTTACTATCGTTTCCACAATTTATATCTACCAATATAGGCTATGGAAACTATAGGATAAGTAGATAACGAAACTGTGACAGCAATCTGTCCGAACGGAACAGTCTGTAGAAATTTATGAAAACAGTGTACTTCTGTAATTCAAAAAATTATGAAAATTTAGGATGAAGAAGACGACGACGATGAGGAGGAAGAGGAATGGTCAAACAAGGAGGACGACGATGAGGACATCTACGAAGATGGCGATGAAAATCCAGCGGTCACCAGCAAGAAACGTCCATGTCAAGACGATGGCGCGGGGCCATCTAACAAGAAGAAGAAGTAAAACAGACTGTAATCCTTAAATCTGTTGTCGTTTGCTCATATTTATTCCTTAACTCCATCTAGCTTCTCGATCTCATCGCAAACAGTTAAGAATACAGATTCGTCAGTGATCATTCACAATTTCGCACACATTTGGTTTCTTGAATTGTGTGCCATGTCGAGCACACAATTCAGAACAACAAATCGTATGTGTTGTCCAGAATTGTAGCAGACAGTTCTGATTATCGAACTGTTTGCAGCCTATCACACACACCTTGTTACGCCGCACCGTTTGCGTTCTTACGTATCATCGCAAACAGTTCATATGAGGGACCTGTATGCCATACATCACACACATCTATATTTGATTAACCGTTTGTGCCATTTCGCCTCATCACAAACAGTTCTTAAAAGTCAACTGTCTGCCGTAGATCGCACATGCAAATATTTTCTGAATCGTATTTGATGGATCCTACATCGCACACAGTTTATGTCATTGATGACGGAGCTTGAACTATATAGTTTGCGATTCGTGCATCGCACATAGTTTCGTCGAAGGGTCTCTGATTGCAGTGTCGCATTAGCAGCATCATGCGGTAGTGTAGTAACATCAATGTCCTCAAGCTCAGATGGTGCTATCTCATTCATAATTTCTTGATATAAGGTAAAAGGTATAGCACTAACACTAGCACCAATATCACACAAGCCATGATAACAATGATCTCCAATTTTAACGGAAACCACATGCATGCCAACAACTGGTTTATTTTTATCTAGTTCATCTTGCTTACGTCTAACAGATTTTACAATTCTAGTAGGTTCATCACAGAAATAGATAACCTATCCATCAATGTTATCAACTAGAAGATCTTTGACCATAGCAATTTTACGCTCAACATTTATTTGTTCAGGAGGTGTAGATGTCCTAGCATGACTTTTATTAACCACAGTTGTAGCTTTAGCATGTTCCTTAATCCTAACAAGGAAGGGTGGCTTCTCAACGTAAGTAGTAGGAATAACTGGATCAACATGATTAACAATAATTTATTCCTTCTCAACTTTAATGGGTTTCTCTAATTGTTCTTCAATGGGTGGATTGTACTTAAACCACTTCTCCTTAGGGAGATCAACATGAGTAGCAAATGATTCACAAAAAGAAGCTACTATCTCAGAGTCAAGGCCATATTTATTACTCAACTTATAGCAGGCATTAGTTTCCATAAAAGATTTAACACAATCAAACTTAAGCTTTATACCTGACTCTTTACCTTTGTCGAGTTCCCAATCTTTGGAGCTGTGTTTAACTCTTTCCAGAAGATCCCATTTGAATTCAATACTCCAATTCATGAAGGAACCAGTAGAAGAAGAATCGAGTAGTACTTGATCATCATGAGAAAGACGAGCATATTTTTTTGCATAATAGTACTTCTCGCAATCATGGTTAGGGTAGGTGTGCATCATAGATTTAAGCCTCCCCCAAGCTTGAGCGATATATTCTCCTTCACGAGGCCGGCAATTATAAATAAAATTCTGATCACGATGAACTAGATTCATAGGATAAAACTTCTGATGAAATTCCAACTTCAAATGATTCCAGTCCCATGATCCAATATCGCCCAATAACCTGTACCACATTAATGCCTTTCCCTCCAAAGATAAATGGAAAACTTTCTTCTTAACTTTTTCTCCAGACAACCCTGCAAGCTGAAATAATCCACAAACTTCATCGACAAATATCAAATGATAATCAGGATGAGTCGTTCCATCATATGGGTGTGACAAATATTTTCAAGCATACCAGAAGGAATCTCATAATAAATATTTTCAGTAGGTTCAGTAGGTTGAGGAACAATTTCCTCATCTTCAGTTTCGGGCGAAGATGCCCCGAACAAGCCACTCAAAGGGTGACCGTTCATAGTGACAAGCAACAGTAAAATTCAACACGTATAGAAAATATTACCTTACCAATTTCCACTTACCAAAGGCGCTTCACTCCCCGGCAACGGAGTCAGAAAAGAGTCTTGATGACCCACAAGTATAGGGGATCAATCGTAGTCCTTTCGATAAGAGTGTCGAACCCAACGAGGAGCAGAAGGAAATGATAAGCAGTTTTCAGCAAGGTATTCTTTGCAAGTGTTGTAAGTAACGATAGTAGATACTTTTGTAGCAAGATAAATCGTAACAAGTGACAAGTAACAATAGTAGAAAAGGTGCAGCAAGGTAGCCCAATCCTTTTTGTAGCAAAGGACAGGCCTGGTAGTACTCTTATATTAAGCATGCGCTCCTGAGGACACATGGGAATTATGTCTAGTCATGTTCATCATGTTGAGTTCATTCGTGTTCGCTACTTTGATAATTTGATATGTGGGTGGACCGATGCTAAGGTGCTGTTCTTACTTGAACTAACAACCTACTTATGATTACCCCCCCTCCTCGCAAGCACCCGCAACTACGAAAGAAGAATTAAGATAAATCTAACCATAGCATGAAACATGTGGATCCAAATCAGCCCCTTATGAAGCAACGCATAAACTGGGGTTTAAGCTTCTGTCACTTTAGCAACCCATCATCTACTTGTTACTCCACAATGACTTCCCTTAAGCCCATAACATGGTGAAGTGTCATGTAGTCGACGTTCACATGACACCACTAAGAGAAGTAACAACATACACATCATCAAAATATCGAACGAATACCAACTTCACATGATAACTTATAACAAGACTTCTCCCATGTCCTTAGGAACAATAGTAACTACTCACACCTCACAACATGTTCAAGATAAGAGGTGCAATAATAATAATTAAGGATCTGAACATAATTTCTTCCACCAAGTAATCCAACAAGCATCAACTTCAAGATGTAATCAACACAACTGGTAACCCACAGGTACCAATCTGAGGTTTTGGGACAAAGATTGAATACAAGAGATGAACTAGGGTTGGAGATGAGATGGTGCTGGTGAAGATGTTGATGAAGATTGGTCCTCCCATGAAGGAGGAAGCGTTGGTGATGGCGATGGCTTCGATCTCCCCCTCCCGGAGAGGGATTTCCCCGGCAGAATCTGGCTGCTGGAGTGCAAAAGGGCCTCTGCCCAGGTTTCCGCCTCGAGACGGTGGCGCTTCATCCCGAAAGTTTGGTTATGATTTTTCTAGGGTAAAACACACCATATAGGAGAATATGGGCGTCGGGAGGCCAGCCAGGGCCCCACCACACATCAGGGCGCGGCTTGGGAGCCGCGCCCTAACGACTTATGCTTGGCTGGTGGCCCCCCTCTATTATATTTTTAGCCCGTAAATTCACATATATTCAATAAAAAATCCTCGTGAAGTTTCAGGTCATTTGGAGTCTGGTGATTTTTCTGCCTTTTTCTCGGTTTTCTGGTCCAGAATTCCAGTTTCCAGATAATCCCCCCCCCTTTGTGATGTACCTTGCATATTCAGAGAGAAAGGGCATAAGAATTGTATTATAATAGGAAATAGTGGACAAGAATAACATAAATATGAATATGGAATCATGATGCAAAATGGACGTATCAGTCCCTCCCATGACAAATAAAGAGGAGAAGAAGCCAAGGCAAAGAAGGGAGAAAAGACTAGGGCAGCTCATCCATCCTACCTGACCACTGTGCCATGCTCGGCACGTCCTTCACTAAATTCTGGTCTGCCGAGGCTGGAATTCTGGAGGTCTTCCTCGGCCTTGTGAAAGGCTTGGAGGTAAGCACATTTTAAAGAATGTTTATTTTATGACTCGAATAGTTTACCTAAGTATAACCAATGGCCCCTCTCGTAAGATGCCCAAGCATCGTGTGAGGACCATAAAGTTCACATGTTTGAAATATTGATTTAAATGTTAATTTTGCGAAAGCACAAATGAAGTAGCCCCCGAGCCTTAAGTTAGTTTACAAACTGGCTTGAGTGTTGATGCAATATTGGAATTTCAAAAATGAACGTGAATATGTGATACGTCTCCATCGTATCTATAATTTTTGATTGTTTCATGCCAATATTATACAACTTTCACATATTTTTGGCAACATTTTATATGATTTATTGGACTAACATATTGATCCAGTGCCCTGTGCCAGTTCCTGTTTGTTGCATGTTTTTTGTTTCGCAGAATATCCATATCAAACGAAGTCCAAACGTGATAAAAATTTACGGAGCTTTTTTTGGAATATTTGTGAATTTTGAGAAGTGGAATCAACGCAAACGGAGGCCCACAGCCCCCACGATACATCAGGGCGCGCCCCATGGGCCCAAAAGCGTGGTGGTGTCTTGTGCCCACCTCGTAAGTCAGTTGGAGCTCTCCTTCGGGCGCAAGGAAGCTAATTTTTGGATAAAAATCCCGTCAAAATTTCATACCGATCGGAGTTACAGATCTCCAGGAATATAAGAAACGGTTTTAGGCCAAAAAACAGGAACGTGAAACAGAAGAGAACAGAGAGGCAGATCCAATCTAGGAGGGGCTCCTGCCCCTCCGCCGCCATGGAGGCCATGGACCCGAGGGGGAACTCTCCTCCCATCTAGGGGGAGGCCAAGGAAGAAGAAGAAGGAGGGGGGCTCTCTCCCCCTCTCTCCCGGTGGCGCCAGAATGCCGCCGGGGCAATCATCGTGACGACAATCTACACCAACAACTTCGCCGCCGTCAACACCAACTCTCTCCCCCTCTATGCAGCGGTGTAACACCTCTCTTCCCTGCTGTAATCTCTACTTAAACATGGTGCTCAACTCCATATATTATTTCCCAATGATATTTGTCTATCCTATGATGTTTGAGTAGATCTCTTTTGTCCTATAGGTTAATTGTGGTATGATGTTATGGATGTGAGTTGTATGTTGATATGGAGCTGTCCTATGGTGCCCTCCGTGTCACGCAAACGTGAGGGATCCCCGTTGTAGGGTGTTGCAATATGTTCATGATTTGCCTATGGTGGGTTGCGTGAGTGACAGAAGCACAAACCCGAGTAGGTGGGTTGTTGCGTATGGGAGTAAAGGGGGCTTGATACTTAATGCTATGGTTGGGTTTTACCTTAATGAACTTTGGTAGTTGCGGATGCTTGCTAGAGCTCCAATCATAAGTGCATATGATCCAAGTACGGAAAGTGTGTTCGCGTATGCCTCTCCCTCATTGCATATAACAAGTATCTATCATATTATATTCAATTGCCTAGGGACAATCTTTCTCTTGCGTTACACAAAAAGCTTTCTACTAAGTTATTTACTTTTATTGTTCTTTTATTAAAACAACACCTAACTTATATTTCCATGTTCTTTATTATCTTGCAAAGTACTTCTAGTTTTATTCACGCAAAGTAGTTTCATACTTGTTCTAGGTAAAGCAAGCATTAGTGTGCGTAGAGTTGTATCGGTGCTCGATAGAACTTGAGGGGATATTTGTTCTACCTTTAGCTCCTTGTTGGGTTTGACACTCTTACTTATCTAAAAAGGCTACAAACTATCCCCTACACTTGTGGGTTATCAATATGCAATAGCCCCTGAGCCCCTTTTTGGCTTAAAAAGCAGAACAGAGGATCGATTACATGCCCAAAGTCTCATCTGCTTTTACGTGTGTTGTTTTACAGGCTTCCAACTCCTCCTTCACCTCCAGCTTAGCGGAGTTGGATGAGCTTAATCACAAGCTATCGCGATCCAGGGAGGATATGCTTCTGCTTTAGAAGCAGATGGAGAAAGTGCAAGGTAAAAACCTGACACACTTGACATTAATATACCTATTGAACAACTCTATCACTAATTCGAGTGTGCTTTTTCAATTTAGACAATGGTCAAGAAGGACCTAGCTGACTTGCGCACCGAGCTTAAAAAGTCCCAGTCTGACGTAGAGTAGCAAAAGGCCACAGCGCTGAAAAGCATGGACGAACTTGCCAAGCAGCGAAATCCCGGCAACCTCATCAATATCGGATTTCTGAGATTGAGGAGGATTTGAAGAGTGTTTTCACTGAACATGATGTACTCAAGTTCTCGAGTAGAAAGACATCGTCGAGCTTGAGATGCTCGGGTCAAAGTATCAAGAAGCTCTTTCCTTGGCTACGCTGCATAGGAGGAGCTTCTTCAGGCCCATGATATCGCCGCATGTAAGCCGTACTTACTACAGTGCATCTTCGACCATCAAGCATTTTCTGAGCTGACTCAATGTTGGCATTTATCAGGCGCCCTCTCGCACCTTCCAAGGAGTGTGAAATACACATGCTAGCACTTCGGCGGGCACGAGGACGCAGCCAAGCAGGAGGCCTTCTGGAAGCCATTCCAGGAGTCGACTCATTCTCCACTCCTCCGTGATCCTATTAATCAACTAGACGAACTACATCATGCCGCCAAGCCAGCCATGGAGGACCTGTGCATAGTGTTGTGACCAAGCGACCCGCTGCCGACCCAATTTTGTGGGCTGGTTTGGTGCCTCCAAGGGGTCGCTTCCCAAGCCAAACTATGTAAGCGGTCGGCTTGTTGGAAGGTGCTCGGGAAGCATTACAGCAGTGCAAACATGGTATGTCAAGCTTGACTTGGAGCCGGTGGCGCAATGCTACCCTCCAGGCAAGAAGCGGGACCCAAGGATTATTATGAGGGGGTGATGCCAGTTGCTCACGTGTCCGCGAGGAAGTGCACGCGGGAGAAGATTCTTGAGGATCTCGAGTAATCGCGCTTATGTCCTCCCTCGGTATGCCGAGATGTACATATGTAACATTGACAAGTTTTATTTTGTTTTAAAAAGTGTCTTTAATGTGTCTACTCTATGCTTATTTTGACTCAACTATGACTCTTTGAAGATGTAGTTGGTCAGTCCTTGGCTTCTACCCCTTAGTAGATACTACTTAGGGTGTTTCATTCCAATTTGCATCCCTTAGCCAACGTCTTGGTACCCTGGGCGGTTGAATTGAGGGAAAGAGGCAATCAGACCTTTACAACTAAAACATACACTTACTCTTAGGAGCATTTGGAGTTGGGGCAAGTTAATAGCCCCCGGTAAATGTCGAGTCCTCAGGTTTCCCGAGGTCGAATCACATACTTTGGCCTTTTCAAAAAGGAGGCCCTTCGTTTTACATGGACAACCGCTATCAGCCACGCATAGTTTAACACCGCCTTCCCTTCGCAGGCCAATTTAAGATTGTTGTGACAGTCAACTTTCTGCTTTCTCCAACTGAGGTACCTAACTAGTTAAACCGGAAGTAACAATGGCAGCGGTGCTCCCTTTACACCCATAGCCGAATAGGTCAGAATGTAAGGGGTAAGCATAGGAGCCGGGCAACCCAGCTATTGACCAAAGACACAACTCGAAATCGATGCATATAACGCAAAGTACCAAGGACGTGGGGCCGATGACTTTCTAGAGTACCTCGGATTTTGCACGGCTCGACTCAATTTACAGCCCCTCGTCAAGGTTATTGATGCTTTAGAGGGCGTATATTGTGTGTATCATGAGAGTTACGCCCGAATTATGAACGAAAAATGGGAAAAGGGTGCACTATGAGTGTACTCCTGGGCCGACCAAACGGTTCTTCTCTTTATTCATCAAAAGGATCAAACCTAACAATCCGAGCTAAATATAACTATGAAAGATACAAAATTTGGAACAAGAAGATGACCAAGGAGAAGTTGCGTCGAGATCTAATCGTGTTGTTTTACATCCACTGTTGTCCTCCTGGTGAGCCTCATTGGTGTTGCTTATTAGTGCTTCCTCATACAATCCTAGGGTAGTCCTCCCCTCCTATGACAGAGCCCCTTGCTTGAAGGCATTTGAGCGGCTATCATTTTAGGCATGAAGATCAGCGGGGGTTTATCGTGGTCAGTTTGACACTGTTTAGCGAGCGCCCGATCGAACTGTCTATGCTTTAAATAAGGGCATGTCTTTGATAATACAAGCCACATATATCGGATGATCCGAGCTATCCCCAATTGTTAGCCTGTGCTCCGTTGTCTCCCGTGGGATTTGTGACGCAAAGTCGTGCACATGAGGAACATAGTCCTAGGTCATATAAAGGGGACAACGGAGCGTGTTCCCCTATTTAGGAGTGCTATTTGATTGCCTCGAGGAGAAGTTCATACTTCGTGGCCGCTTTATATGATCGTATCTGCTTAATGCAACTCGGGTTCTTGATGCGTCCTCAACAGCTTGGACCTCGGCCGCAAAGGCCGTGGTCTGCTCCTCTGTTCGGCGGGAGCGCTCCGTATTGCCATTGACTGTGGTGGCGCCATTCGGCCCCAGCTTTTTGAGCTTCAAATAAGCGTAGTGCGGGATGGTGTGGAAGCCAACGAAAGCAGTCCATCCGAGGAGGGCGTGATAGCCACTTTGAAAGGGCACTATGTCAAAGATTACCTCTTCACTTCGAAAGTTCTCGGGTGTGCCATAGACTACGTCTAAGGTAACACTTCCCGATCATTGCGCCTCTACTTCTGGTATGATACCCTTGAATGAGGTGCTACTAGGTTCGATTCTCACCAGATCGATACTCATTTTCTTGACTATGTTGGTGATGTCTACTACACAACTTTATTCTTGTATACGCTATTGGGCCTCCAAGCGCAGAGTTTTGTAGGACAATAGCAAATTTCCCTCAAGTGGATGACCTAAGGTTTATCAGTTTGCGAGAGGTGTAGGATGAAGATGGTCTCTCTCAAACAACCCTACAATCAAATACGAGAAATCTCTTGTATCTCCAACACAACCAATACAATGGCAAATTGTATAGGTGCACTAGTTCATCTAGGCACATAGGGTGATACACGTTTTCATCCTACTTTCTTCGATAGAAACTTTGGGGAAAATCTTTGAATTTCTTTGTGTTGGATTGAATATTATAAATCTGAAATTGTTTGATGCATATCGAATAATTGACTCATGGATACTTGCAGTGACATTGGAGTATCTAGGTGACATTAGAGTTGATTGATGCGTATCATATAGTGTTATTGAAGTACGAACTCTAGGACTGTTTGTGACACTTATAGGAATGGCTCAATAGATTGATTAGAACAATAACTTTGTGGTGGTTTGCTACCTACAACAATTTCATATTATGTTCTCCGCTATTGATAAGAACTATGGAGTTGCTCTTTGTCACATATTAATGGATTGATATATGATTCGATTATGTTGGCATTGCTGAGAGATTGCACTAGTGAAAGTATGAACCCTAGGCCTTATTTCCAAGCATTGATATATCGTTTTCTCGTTGTTTGCTACTTGCTACCTTGCTGTTTTTATTTATTCGGATTATAGAAACCTATTTCTACTATCCATACTACACTTGTATCACCATCTCTTCGTTTTACCCCAATGTCACCACGGGAATCCGCAACTTGATTACCAAAACATATATCAAGTGACTCAATATAATACCCCATTGTCGCCATGGGTATCCACATGCAAGACATACACAAGTGATCTCAAATCCTCATATATTCAATCCGATAATAATGTAACCTCAAAGGGCGAGACTCAGTTCATCACAACAAAAGGAAGAACACCATATGATTCTACTACTTTATTAAAGATCATGGTACATCAAGATCATGCCCTATCAAGATCACGAGAGAGAGAGAGAGAGAGAGAGAGAGAGAGAGAGAGATCAAACACATAGCTAGTGGTACATACCCTTAGCCACGGGGGTGAACTACTCCCTCCTCGTCATGGAGGTGGAGGGGATGATGAAGAAGACCTCCGGTGATGACTTCCCCCTTCGGCAGGGTGCCAGAACAGAGCTCCTGATGAGATCACTTCAGAAAAGAGGCTTGCGGCGGCGGAAAAACTCATCTAGGTTAACTTTCGGGGGTTCTGGAATAGATATGATTTTCAGCGTTGGAATCACGCGAGGGGGGAGTCCCGAGGGCCCCACTAGCGTAGGTGGCGCGCCCTGGGGGAGCGCCACCCAGGCTTGTGGCCCCCTTGGATTTCATCTGGTCCTTCTCCGAAGCCTCATGGGTCTCTTCTTTTCCAGAAAAAATGACCATAAATTTTTGTGGCATTTGGACTTCGTTTGGTATGGTTTTTCTTCAAAACAAAAAATAGCCGAAAAATAGAAATTGGCACTGGGCACTAGGTTAATAGGTTAGTTCCACAAAAAAATCATATAAAAGTGCACCAAAACCATATAAAAACATTGTAAACATGGCATGAATACTTCATAAATTATCGATACGGTGGAGTGATACGTCTCCAACGTGTCGATAATTTGTGAAGTATTCATGACATATTTGCCCATGTTTACAATACTTTTATATGGTTTTGATGCACTTTATATGATTTATTTAGAACTAACCCGGACTGACGTTGTTTTCAGCAGAATTACCGTGGTGTTGTTTTTGTGAAGAAAATGAAAGTTCTCGGAATTGCCCGAAACTTTTTGATGATTTTTTCTGGAGGAAATAAGCAATATTGGAGCGAAGAACCACCAGAGGGGAGCCACCTGTGGGCCACAAGCCAACAGGGCACCCCCCAGGCCGCGCCCTGATGGCTTGTGGGGCCCACGTGGCTCCGTTGCGCGTGATTTCAACGCTGAAAAATCCTATAAATCCTAGAAACCCCAGAAATAAAGAGAGCCTCTCCGCTCCGCTGCCCCAACTCTCTGTATTGATGAAAAACCCACCTGGAGCCTTTCCAGTACCCTGCCGGAGAGGTAAATCATCTCCGGTGGCCATCTTCATCATCCCGACAGAGGCCATGACGAGGAGGGAGTAGTTCACCCTCGGGGCTAAGGGTATGTACCAGTAGCGATGTGTTCAATCTCTCTGTCTCTCTTGTGTTCTTGAGATGGCACGATCTTGATGTATCATGGGCTTTGTTAATATAGTTGGATCATATGGTGTGTTTCCATTGCTACCTTGTTGTGATGAATTGAATCTTTCCCTTTGAGATCTCGTTATGTTCGATTGAATATTGGATTTGAGAACACTTGATATATGTCTTGCATGTGGATACCCGTGGTGACAATGGGGTGTTCTATTGATTCACTTGATGTATGTTTTGGTACTCAACTTGTGGATTCCCGAGGTGACATTGGGGTAATCTATCCATAGGGGTTGATACACGTTCTTGTGCTACGTTCTCCGATAGAAATCTTGGGGTGCTCCTTGAAATTCTTTGTGTTGGATTGAGTATGATAGATCTGAAATTGTCAGATTACAAAAACCTATATCTACCATCCATATTGCACTCGTATCACCATCTCTTCGTCGAACTAGTGCACCTATACAATTTGCCATTGTATTGGGTGTGTTGGGGACACAAGAGATTTCTTGTATTTGGTTGCAGGGTTGTTCGAGAGAGACCATCTTCATCCTACACCTCCCATGGATTGATAAACCTTAGGTCATCCACTTGAGGGAAAATTGCTACTGTCCTACCAAACTCTGCGCTTGGAGGCCCAACAAAGTCTACTAGAATAAAGTTGCGTAGTAGACATCAAGCCATTTTCTGGCGCCATTGCCGGGGAGGTGAGTGCTTGAAGGTATATCTTTAGATCTTGCAATTAAATATTTTAGTTCTTGTTTTTCACTAGTTTGGTTTTACAAAATAAAACTACAAAAAATGGAATTTAGGTTGCCTCAATTGTTTCTTCTTTTTAATGTCTTTCGTGAAAATGATGGTTCGGAAAATTGTGCTCAATGGGTAGAGGAAGAGTTTATGAAAGTACTTAATGAGAATTCCTTGAATGATGAGCATGATTGCAATGTTGCTAGTATGAATTCTCCGAGTATCCATGATGCTAATATATGCAAAGCCACAAGCTTGGGGATGCTATGTTTGATGAAGATGATATTTTTAGTCCCCCAAGTTTTGATGGGAAAATTTATTATGATGATGGCATGACTCCTATCTATGATGATTATGATGATGACTTGTATGCTATAAAGAATAATTATAACTATGAAAGTTGTCATCATGATTTTAATTTTCAATTTGGTTATGTCAATCATCTATCTCATGATAGTTATTTTGTTGAGTTTGCTCCCACTACAATGAATGAGAAGAAAATTGCTTATGTGGAGAGTAATAAAATTTCTATGCTTGTAGATCATGAAAAAGATGCTTTATGTGATAGTTATATTGTTCAATTTCTTCATGATTCTACTGAAAATTATTATGAGGGAGGAACTTATGCTTGTAGGAATTGCAATAGTATCATGTTTCCTTTCTATGTATTCAAAGTTTTGAAGTTATGCTTGTTTTGCCTTCCTATGCTAGTTGATTCTTGCTCCCATAAATTGTTTGCTCACAAAATACCTATGCATAGGAAGTGTGTTAGACTTAAATGTGCTTGCCATGTGATCCATGATGCTCTTTTGCATGTTTCAAATACTATTCCTATGTGAGCATCATTGAAATCATCATGCCTAGCTAAAAGGCTTGAAAGAAAAGCGCTTGTTGGTAGACAACCCAACACTTTTCATTTCTGTTTTTGTGTGTTCAAATGATTTAGCTACTGTATTAATCATGTTTTTTGTCATTTATTTCAATAATGTGCCAAGTAAAGACTTTGGGATAGTATGGATACTTGTTGATTTGATTCTGTGCAAAAACAGAAACTTTTGCCTCCAGTAAAGAATTTGTCTGATTTTACTGGAGCTTAAAAATTCTGAAATTTTTACACAGTATTTATATGCAAATTATATAAGTTTTCCTAATTGTTAAGAATTTTTAGAGACAGGGAAGTATGGTTATACTACAGATCTTCACAGACTGTTCTGTTTTTGACAGATTCTGTTTTGCATGCATAGTTTGCTTGTTTTAGTGTTTCCATGGCTTATATTTAGTGATATAAATTATGGTAATGATAGAATAAATTAGGTATTATGTGATAACAATTATGAATCTTGTCTTGACAGTACCTAAGTGAATGATCTATATTTATTATACTAACCCATCTCACGAAGTTCCGTTAAGTTTTGTGTGATTGAAGTTTTCAAGTTTTGGGTGAGATATCGATATGAGGAGAATGAGGAGTGGCAAGACCCTAAGCTTGGGGATTCCAAAGGAACCCTAAAGGTAATATCCAAGGAAGACCCAAGCGTCTAAGCTTGGGGATGCCCCGGAAGGCATCCCCTCTTTCGTCTTCAACACTATCGGTATATCTTACTTGGAGCTATATTTTTATTCCTCACATGATATGTGTTTTTCTTGGAGCCTCATTTCATTTTGTTAGTGTTTTATTTATGTTTTTTATAATCCTGTTTTCCCATAAAAAGTACCAAGAATTTCCTTTTAGGATGCTTGAATTACATGTTTGATGTGTGCTTTGTAAAAACAGAAACTTTTGCTGTAGTGTTTGAATTTTCATATTTTACTGGAACGTGTAAATTTTCTCAAATTTTTACACAGTATTTTCATATAAAGTTTTTATCATTTCCTAAATTTTCAGAATTTTTGGAGTTACAGAAGTGCAGTTTGTAAATTAATTGCTACAAGCTGTCATGTTTAGTCAGATTGCATAGTTTTGTTATCAACTTATCCTATACTTTTCATGACTTATATTGGTAGATATAATATGTTGAAATGATAGTATACAGTAGATAATATTTGGAAATTATTATGCAACTTGTCTTGGCAGTACATGAAGTGTTGATTTATTCTTATGTGCACTAACCTATCTCACGAGTTCTTTCCAAGTTTTGTGTGGATGAAGTTTTTGAGACCTAGGTGAAACCGGGATATGAGAGGATTGAACAAGATACAAAAGCTCAAGCTTGGGGATTCCCAAGGCTCCCCAAGTAAATATTTCAAGAAGAATCAAGCATCTAAGCTTGGGGATGCTACGCATCCCACCTCTCTTCATCAAACAAATATCGGTTAGCCTATGTTGATTCTAAATTTTTATTTGTCCACATGATGCGTGCTATTCTTGGAGTGTATTTTTGTTTTGTTTTATGCTTGAATAAAATACTCAGATATGGAAATATTTATTGAGAGAGAGAGAGAGTCCTCACATAGCTACTTTATTGTTTGACTACTCATTGATCTTCACTTATATCTTTTGAGAGTAGTTCGTAATTTACTCTTGTGCTTCACTAATATCCTGAGAGTAAACGTTGAATGAATTGAATATCATAAATGTGAAATTATATATGCTCCATATTCTTGTCCCATGGGGATTAGTGACTTCACATACTAGGAGTATAAGCGGTAAAATTTATTGGAAGTTAGCAAACATAGCATTGGTCATTTAAACAATTCATGAAAGAATATTGAAGGAAGAGAGGTTTCACATATAAATACACTATCTTGGACATCTTCTATGATTGTGAACCCCCATTAATTATTTTCAAACTTGATCAAGTAGTTGACATTGGACAAGGAAGACAACGTAATGGTTATGTTTGTTAATATTCAGGTAGCAGTTATATTGTCATGGATCCTCTAACATGTGATGCTTGTTTAGAACCTTTTGCTAGCCAAAACTTCGTACTAAGTAGAAATACTACTTGTGCATCCAAATCCTTGAGCCAAGTTTCTTCCATTAGAGTCCACCATACCCACCTATATATGGTATTTCACTGCCATTCCAAGTAAATTTGCATGTGCCACCTCTAAACATTCAAATAAACATCCGTTTTGTGTGCGCGTACCACTCATGGAGCGATGTGGCGGCCAATATCTTCCATGCTAAGCGGGTTATTCTCAGGATAAAGTGTTTATTCACTTGTCAATGCACGAGAGAGGTTGGTAAAAAGGATGCCCAGTCCTACATAATACAAAAATAAATAAACAAGAACTCCCCCTAGAAAGTTGATTGTTTGGATGGTACCCGTGGATATGGCTAGCCATGGAATGTGTTTGAATGGTGGAGGGGAGTAAAATTTCAATTCTGTTTGGGAACCGCCAATAATGTGATTATCATGGAATATGTTGAAATCTCGTGTCATGACGTTGACAGAAAAGGCACACCACCCAAAATATATTCATCTATGTTTTAAGCAATGAGTTCTGGCACCTCTGCAAATCCCTGCATCCCTCTGCGAAGGGCTTATCTTTTGCTTTTCATGTTGAGCCAACTTCTTATTCCAACCTCAATTCTTTAGTTGGCAAGCATCATGTGGTGGGAAAGATCTAGACACATATATCCAGTTGAATATAGGTGATCATGATTCATTATTTGTTGACATTATCCCCGAGATAAATAAGTTGGGAGGCGAAACATTAAGCCCCAATCTTCCTATGTGTTTGACTGAAACTATTTGTTCTAATTATTATTTTTGAGTGTCAACAATCATGGAAGACTAAATGATAGTTGAGTATGTGGGATTTGCTAAACCAAAGCTCTTACATAGACCTTTCCTGAAAATAAGATGAATTGTAATTGTTTGATGACTGAAAACATAGTTTGCTAGTTTTCAAGAAAGTTTATGGTCTATACTTTAACATGTGCATAACTTGCTACTTGATTATGAGAAGTTCTATGAGAAATACTTGCTGGTTTTGATGCTAGAAAAGTGGCTGAAATTATCCTTAATCAATATTATACATTATGCTAGCATTCACACTTCATAAATTACTTCTTTTATCATTTACCTACTCGAGGACGAGTAGGAATTAAGCTTGGGGATGCTGATACGTCTCCAACATATCAATAATTTGTGAAGTATTCATGCCATATTTGCCCATGTTTACAATACTTTTATACAATTTTGATGCACTTTATATGATTTATTTAGAACTAACCCGTACTGACGCTGTTTTCAGCAGAATTACCGTGGTGTTGTTTTTGTGCAGAAAATGAAAGTTCTCGGAATCGCCCTAAGCTTTTTGATGATTGTTTCTGGAGGAAATAAGCAATATTGGAGTGAAGAACCACCGGAGGGGAGCCACTAGTGGGCCACAAGCCAACAGGGCGCCCCCAGGCGGTGCACTGATGGCTTATGGGGCCCACGTGGCTCCGTTGCGTGTGATTCCAATGCTAAAAATCCTATAAATCCCAGAAACCCCGGAAATAAAGAGAGATTCTCCGCTTTGCCTCCACAACTCTCTGTATCAATGAAAAACACATGTGGAGCCTTTCCAGTACCCTGCCGGAGAGGGAAATCATCTCCGGCGGCCATCTTCATCAACCCGGCGGAGGCCATGATGACGAGGGAGTAGTTCACCCTCGGGGATGAGGGTATGTACCAGTAGCTATGTGTTCAATCTCTCTCTCGTGTTCTTGAGATGGCACGATCTTGATGTATCACGGGCTTTGTTAATATAGTTGGATCATATGGTGTGTTTCCCTTGCTACCTTGTTGTGATGAATTGAATCTTTCCCTTTGAGATCTCGTTATGTTGGATTGAATATTGGATTTGAGAGCACTTGATATATGTCTTGCATGTGGATACCCCCGGTGACAATGGGCTGTTCTATTGATTCACTTGACGTATGTTTTGGTACTCAACTTGTGGATTCCCGAGGTTAACATTGGGGTAATGTATGCATAGGGGTTGATACACGTTCTTGTCCTACGTTCTCCGATAGAAATCTTGGGGTGCTCCTTGAAGTTCTTTGTGTTGGATTGAATATGATAGATCTGAAATTGTTTGATGCATGTCGCATAATTTACCCACGGATACTTGAGGTGACATTCGTGTATCCAGGTGACATTAGGGTTAATTGATATGTATCATTGGTGTTATTTTAGTACGAACTCTATGGCTGTTTGTGACACTTATAGGAATAGCTCAAAAGATTGATCGGAAAGAATACCTTTGAGGTGGTTCTACTACCTACACCAATTTCATCTTATGTTCTCCGCTAGATAGGAACTTTGGAGTGATTCTTAGGGATGATCATATGATTCAACGATGTTAGCATTGTTGGGAGATTGCACTAGTGAAAGTATGAACCCTAGGCCTTATTTCCAAGCATTGATATACCATTTTGCTTGCTATTTACTACTCCCTCCGTCCTAAAATAAGTGTCGTAAATTTATAACTAAACTAGTACAAATTTTATACTAAGATAGCGACACTTATTTTGGGACGGAGGGAGTACTTGTTAAATTGCTGTTTTTATATTTTCATATTACAACAACCTATATCTACCATCCAAATTGCACTCGTATCACCATCTCTTCACCGAACTAGTGCACCTATACAATTTGCCATTGTATTGGGTGTGTTGGGGACACAAGAGATTTCTTGTATTTGATTGCAGGGTTGTTTGAGAGAGACCATCTTCATCCTACACCTCCCACGGATTGATAAACCTTAGGTTATCCACTTGAGGGAAAATTGCTACTGTCCTATGATGTGGCTTGAGACTGCGTCGGTATTTTCCCAAAGAGGAAGGGATGATGCAGCATAGCGATGGTAAGTATTTCCCTCAGTTATGAAACCAAGGTATCGAACCAGTAGGAGGATCACCACCACCCAATAAGCAGCCCCTGCACACAAATAACAAATACTTGCAACCCGACGCGAAAGAGAGGTTGTCAATCTCTCTACGATAAAAAGATAGATTAGGATATGATAGATAGGAGAGATAGATCTCTCAAGGACACAAAATAAAAAAAGAGCAAATAAAAAGTGCAACAATATATTTTTGGGTTTTTTTGTTTAGTAGATCTGAAAACAAAGAGGCAAAAGGATAGATCGGAAAGCAATATGTTGGAAAAGTAGACCCGGGGGCTGTAGGTTTCACTAGTGGCTTCTCTCATGAGTATAGCACACGGTGGGTGAACAAATTACTGTTGGGCAATTGATAGAAGATCAAATAATCATGACGATATCCAAGGTGATGATCATTATATAGGCATCATGTCCAAGATAAGTAGACCGACTCCTGCCTGCATCTACCACTATTACTCCACACATCGACCGCTATCCAGCATGCATCTAGTGTATTAAGTTCATGGAAAAACGGAGTAATGCAATAAGAACGATGACATGATGTAGAGAAGATCTAATCATGTAGGAATAGAACCCATCTTGTTATCCTTAATAGCAATGACACATGCGTGCCTTGCTGCCCCTTCTGTCACTGGGAAAGGACACTACAAGATCGAACCCATCACAAAGCACCTCTTCCCATGGCAAGAAAAATCGATCTAGTTGGCCTAACTAAACCAAAGATTCGAAGAAGAAATACAAGGCTATAATTAATCATGCATATAAGAGATCAAAGAAGACTCAAATAATATTCATGGATAGAAACTAATCATGAACTCAAAATTCATCGGATCCCAACAAACACACCGCAAAAGTTTACATCAAATAGATCTCCAAGAGACCATTGTATTGAGAATCAAAAGAGAGAGAGGAAGCCGTCTAGCTACTGCCTACGGACCCATAGGTCTATGGTGGACTACTCACACATCATCGGAGAGGCACCTATGAAGAAGATGAACCCCTCCGTGATGGTGTTAGATTGGATACTGAGGCTCTGGAACTTGCGGCAGCTGGATGTGTTTTTCGACGACTCCCCTAGGGTTTTCTGAATATTTGGGTATTTATTGGCGTCAGAGGCAGTGGAGGGAAGCCCCGTGGAGGATACAACCCATTAGGGCGCGCCTGGTGCCCCCTGGCATGCCCTGGTGGGTCGTGGCCTCCACAGCCCACCTCTCTAGCACTTCTTTGGCCCACTGGGTGTCTTCTGGTCCAGAAAAAATCTCCAAAAAGTTTTTATCATAATCAATACTCTCTTTATGATAAACATGCATAAAGTTTTTATCATCTTCCAAAATAGTGGGATTATCACCAACTAAAGTTATGACCTCACCAAACTGTAGGATCGAAAGTATGTCTAGAGGGGGGGTGATTAGACTACTTGACCAATTACAAATTCTACCTTTTCCCAATTTTAGTTGTGGGCAGATTTTAGCAATAGTAGCAAGTCAAGCACACCCTACACATGCATGTCTACGAGTATAGCAGCAGAAAGTAAAGACAAGCACATGTAATAGAGGTAAGGGTAAGAGGATCAAACGCAATTGTAGACACGAAGATTTTTCCCGTGGTCCGATAGGTGGCGCTATCGTACATCCACGTTTATGGAGTCTTCAACCCACGGAGGGTAACGGTCGCGAGAGTCCACGGAGGGCTCCACCCATAAGGGTCCATGAAGTAGCAACCTTGACTATTCCATAACGGCTTCCGTCCACGAAGGACTAGCCTCACTATGGGTAGATCTTCACGAAGTAGGCGATCTCCTTGCCCGTACAAAATTCTTGGTTCAACTCCACAACACGAAGTAGGAGGCTCCCAAGCAACACCTAACCAATCTAGGAGGCACCACCCTCCAAAAGGTAATAGGCTTGATAATGATGATGAACTCCTTGCTATTGTGCTTCAAGATGATAGACTCCTCAACACTCAATCACTCTCTCACATATTTGGCTTGGTGGAAGGGAATGATTGGGTGGAAAGCAACTTGGGGAGGCTAGAAATCAAGATCCATATGGTTGGAGTGGGTGATCTTGATCTCAACACAAGGGTAGGTGGTTCTCTCTCAGAAAATTGGATGGGCCAAGTATGGAATAGTTCTGAGTGCTTCTCTCTCAAGTGGGATGTGGTGGAGGGGTATATATAGTCATCTCCAAAAATCCAACCGTTACAACATTATTGCCCAACTCGGTGAAACCGAAGTGAATCTCGGTTGCACCGACTTGTTCAAAATGTGGCAACTTTAGGAATCTCAGTGAGACCGATACGGAACTCTCGGTGGTACCGAAACCAGTGGCCAAGGGCAGATTCCAAAACTCGGTGAGACCGAAGCATAAACTCGGAAATTCTGATTTTATGATTTGGGACACCAGAAGGTTGGTCACTGAAACTCGGCTGCACCGATGTGAACTCGGTTGCACCGAAGAAGGGTTTGTGGCTAGGGCTTCTGTCTAGGGTTTAAACTCGGTGTAGCCGATATGGAATTCTTGGTGGCACCGATTTTGAGTGGTAGGGTTTTTAGACAGAATCTTTGTGGGAGAGCTTGTGGGTGTTTTTGGTGACTAACATTTGTGCACGTGGAGCAATTTGTTCACCAACAAAACCTTACCCCCTTTTAATAGTATTGGCTTTCCTACAGACTCAAAGTGACTTATCACAAAGTAAAATGTAGAGTCTTCTAGCTTGAAGCTTTGCCAATCCATACCTCGCATCTTGGGGTATCTCCTCATAATTGTAGCCATCACATCATTGGACTTTTCCTGAAATAAACTTAGTGGAACCATGAGTCCAATGACATATATGTTGTTATTAATTACCAAAACCACCAAGGGAGCAAATGTGCTTTCACAAACCCACTTTTATCAAAAAAAATCATAAGATTGAACACTCTCCAAATATATGGGATTCTTTTTACCTAAAGTTGACGCTCTCCCAAACCCACTTTCGATACTATTGCAAACATTATTATCAATAACATATTCAACATGAGGCTTAAATAAATTTTCAAGATCATAAGAAGCATTATCACCCCAATCATGATCATTGCAATAAGAAGTGGACATGACAAAATTATCATCCCCAAGCTTGTAGTTTTGCATATCACTAACATAATTGACATTAAGAGAATTTATAATAACATCATTGCAATCATGCTTTTCTATCAAGGAGCTATCATGAATCACCTTATAAATTTCTTCTTTCAACACTTCATCGAAATTTTCAGATTCATGATTTTCAAACAAAACTTCATAGAGATAATCAAGTGCACTCAACTCACTAGCAATTGGTTCTTCATAATTTGGCCTTTTGAAAAGATTGGCAAGTGGATGAGGATCCATATCAATAGATTTTTAGCAAGTGAAGATGCAATAAAATAGAAGGCACATGGCAACACAAGCAAACAAAAAGAGATCCGGCGAGAAAAAGGTGAGCGAGAAAGAAGGCAAATAAAACGTCAATTTTTTGTGAAGTGGGGGAGAGGAAAACGAGAGGCAAATGGCAAATAATTCAATTGCAAGGAGATGAGATTTGTGATTAGGAACTTGGTAGATGATGATGGAGTCTCCTCTGCGCCTGAGATTGGCACGTAGAAGAAACCGCTTCCTCCCCGGCAACGGCACCAGAAATTCCTTTGACGTGGCTTGAGAGTGCGTCGGTATTTCCCCAAAGAGGAAGGGATGATGCAGCACAGCGACGGTAAGTATTTCCCTCAGTTATGAAGCCAAGGTATCGAACCAGTAGCAGGATCACCACCACCCAATAAGCAGCACCTGCACACAAATAACAAATAATTGCAACCTCACGTGAAAGAGAGGTTGTCAATCTCTCTACGGTAAAAAGATAGATTAGGATATGATAGATAGGAGAGATAGATCTCTCAAGAACACAAAATAAAAAAGAGCAAATAAAAATTGCAGCAATATATTTTTGGGTTTTTGGTTAAGTACATCTAAAAACAAAGAGGCAAAAAGATAGATCGGAACGCAATATGTTGGAAAAGTAGACCCGAGGGCCGTAGGTTTCACTAGTGGCTTCTCTCATGAGTATAGCACACGGTGGGTGAAGAAATTATTGTTGGGCAATTGATAGAAGATCAAATAATCATGAAGATATCCAAGGCGATGATCATTATATAGGCATCACGTCCAAGATAAGTAGACCGACTCCTGCCAGCATCTACCACTATTACTCCACACATCGACCGCTATCCAGCATGCATCTAGTGTATTAAGTTCATGGAAAAACGGAATAATGCAATAAAACGGTGACATGATGTATACAAGATCTATTCATGTAGGAATAGACCCCATCTTGTTGTCCTTAATAGCAACGATACATGCGTGCCTTGCTGCCCCTTCTGTCACTGGGAAAGGACACTACAAGATCGAACCCATCACAAAGCACCTCTTCCCATGGCAAGAAAAATCGATCTAGTTGGCCTAACTAAACCAAAGATTCGAATAAGAAATACGAGGCTATAAGTAATCATGCATATAAGAGATCAAAGAAGACTCAAATAATATTCATGGATAGAAACTGATCATGGACTCAAAATTCATCGGATCCCAACAAACACACCGCAAAAGTTTACATCAAATAGATCTCCAAGAGACCTTTGTATTGAGAATCAAAAGAGAGAGAGGAAGCCATCTAGCTACTGCCTACGGACCCGTAGGTCTATGGTGGACTATTCACGCATCATTAGAGAGCCACCTATGAAGAAGATGAACCCCTCCATGATGGTGTTAGATTGGATCTTGAGGCTCTGGAACTTGCGGCGGCTGGATGTGTTTTTCGTCGACTCCCCTGGGGTTTTCTGAATATTTGGGTATTTATAGGCGTCAGAGGCGGTGGAGGGGGGCACTGTCGAGGGCACAACCCATCAGGGCGCGCTAGGGGCCCCCTGGCGCGCCCTGGTGGGTTGTGGCCTCCACAGCCCACCTCTCTGGCACTTCTTTGGCCCACTGGGTGTCTTCTGGTCCAGAAGAAATCTCCAAAAAGTTTTGTCGCGATTGGACTCCGTTTGGTACTGATATTCTGCGAAGTAAAAAACAAGCAAAAACAACAACTGGCACTTTGGCACTATGTCAATAGGTTAGTCCCAAAAAATGATATAAAGTTGCTATAAAGTGATTATAAAACATCCAAGAATGATAATATAACAGCATGGAACAAGCAAAAATTATAGATACGTTGGAGAGGTATCATCCTACAAAACTCTGCGCTTGGAGGCCCAACAAAGTCTACAAGAAGAAAGTTGCGTAGTAGACATCATGGAGTTAGTTAGTTTGTTAGTTTTCAAGAAAGTTTATGGTATAGTCTTTAAACATGTGAATAGCTTCTACTTGATCATGAGAAGTTTTATGAGAAATAAGCTATTGTTTATGATATATAATTATGCTAGAAAAACTGACTGGAATTATCATTCGTCAAACGTATACACTATGCTAGCATTCACACTTCATAAATTATTTCTATTATAATTTACCTACTCGAGGACGAGAAAGAATTAAGAATTGGGATGATGATACGCCTCCAACATATCTATAATTTATGAAGTATTCACGCTATATTTACTTGAATTTTACGTGGTTTTGGTGCACTTTTATATTATTTATATGGACTAACATATTAATCTAGTGCCGAGTGCTAGTTCCTCCTTTTTTGCCAATTTCTTGTTCCGCAGAAAAACCATACCAAACGAAGTCCAAATGCAATAAAAATTTATAGTGATTTTTAATGGAAAATAAGAGACCCAGGAAGCTTCGGGATGGAGTGCCTGAGGGGGGCACCAAGGGGGTACACCACCTGATCTTGTGGGGCCCTTGAGGCTCCATCTGACGTGAGTCCAATGCTGGAAATTCCTATATATTTAGAAACCCCCGAAAATTAACCTAGATGGGTTTTTCCGCCGCCGCAAGCCTCTGTTCCGAAGCAATCTCATTTGGAGGCCTTCTCCGGCACCCTATCGGAGGGGGAAAGCCATCACCGTAGGACATCTTCGTCATCCCTGCTGCCTCCATGACAAGGAGGGAGTAGTTCACCCTCAGGGCTGAGGGTATGTACCGGTAGCTATCTACTTTACCTCTCTCTCTCACTCTCGTAATCTTGATAGGACACAATCTTAATGTACCATGAGCTTTGTTAATATAGTTGGATCATATGGTGTTCTTCCCCTCTAACTCTTTTGTTGTGAATTGAATCTTGCTCTTTGATTTTCTTTGTTATTGGATTGAATACTTTGGATTTGAGATCACTTCATGCATGTCTCACTTGTGGATACTCGTGGTGACATTGGGGTATCTATGTGACATTAGAGTTGATCGATGTGTATCATATGGTGTTGTCAGAATACAATATCTATAACTATTCATGACACTTTGGGGTGGTTCAATAGATTGAGTGGAAACAAAACTTTGAGGTGGTTTACTACCTACGCGATTTCACCCTACTTTCTCCGATAGGAATAGAAACTTTGGAGCGATTATTTGCTGCACTTTGAGGGGTTATTATATGATTCATTTATGTTAGTAACATTGAGAGATTGCAATGGTGAAAGTATGAACCCTAGGCCTTGTTTTCAAGCAATGTAGTACCATGTGTGCTCACTTTTATCACTTGCTACCTTGTTGTTTCTATTATCTTCGATTACAACAACCTATGTATACTATACATACTACACTTGTATCACCATCTCTTCGCTGAACTAGTTGGGGACACAAAATATTAGTTGTATTTGATTGTAGGGTTGTTCGAGAAAGACCATATTCATCCTACACCTCCCACAGATTGATAAACCTTAGGTCACCCACTTGAGAGATATTTGTTGTTGTCCCACAAAACTTTGTGCTTGGAAACCCAACAAAGTCTACAAGAATGAAGTTGCATAGTAGACATCAGCCTCAGGTGAAACCAACTGCTCCATGGCATTTACTACTGGCAACTACCGCATTTAACTAGATTATACCATTGTTGGGTAACTGCCATCATTAAGGTGTCATGGGCGAGAGATATCCTAGGTAGCTGCCGACTGATGGTCTAGCCGACTGTTCCCTTCGTCTCTCTAGACGACTACTGGCGCTCGACGGTCGTCTGGCTCCATATCCGACTATAGGGACTTAGTGCGGTCCTGAGCCACCCTCCTTATCTTTGATGGGATGATGATGATGCCCCTTGGCCCATGTTCTTCTGGGTCGTATCTTGGACGGGTCATCGTTCTCTTGTGGGCCATCCGTATAATTGGGCCTACCCCGTATTTATAACCCTGACATCAAGACTCGCTTTATGCAAAATTGATGAAGGCAAAATATTATCCTTAGGGACATATTCTTGACACTGTTTTTTCGCATTCTGCATCTGACTTGGCAAGGTATTATGCAAGGTCTAGAACTGCTTCAGAAGTGTGGCACCCTGGCGCAGAGAACCGGATTACCAGTGTTTCCAACCCAGAGATCATGTCTTCTGGAAACACACAACAACTTGGTATAGAACAGAATTGAACTTTATTGATAACTGATGGGTACAAGCTTATACTTTACAATGATAACGAGGCCAAAGGCACCCTCGGTGCTATGACAGTATCCACATTATTTATGGAAGATAGCAGGGCCTCGGAACTACTAAGTACTTCTACGGCGTAGCGGATCATAGCGGCAACTCCATCCACAGGGACACTGCTGTGGACACATCCTAGTTAGCGTAGCACGAACCCTCAGGACCTCCGTCCTCGGCTTCTCCTGCATCTGGCATGATACGCCAGGTGAGTACTTTGAATGTACTCGCAAGCTCACGACAACCAAGTAATGTAGCAAACAATAGCATGGCAATCAACGTGTTAAATGCTTAAACAATTCACTTACTGTACCAATTACCAACTTACTCACATCCGGGTTGTCCCACAACCCTCGTAATACTCATACGTCATTGAGTACTTCCGACCATACGAAGAGTTCTTCCATCATTACTAACATTGATACAGTTGACCATCTACTGAGGTCTGGTCGGGTTGTCCAATACCGTGGACGCGGCTATTCGAATAGATTTTTACACTCTGCAGAGGTTGCGCACTTTACCCACACCATGAAGCACCTGGCCTCGCGATCCCCTTCGGGTGGACCAGCATTGCTTCAACGAAACCTGCCTGACCCGTGACTCTCTCATCGTACCTCCGGCATTCATCCTCCCCCGCGGAGGCCTGCCCTGGGTGGCCCCTGTGTCCCCATGACACCTGCCACCGTCGTGGCCAAACAAAACTGTCCCAAATGGGGACGCCGGCACAAACAAACAACAACTGGGCTCACAGGATTATCGCCGCCTACCTGATCAGGGTAGCGCGCGCGCATAACCCTCCCTCTTTGGAGGCACTGGTGAAAGATCACGCAGTCAGGCCAAGTCAAGGCCGTCCCATACCGGCAAATGTAGTTACACGAGTATGCCCGGACCGGTGACTCAAGATCAACCACTAATTTTACTTCAAATAAAGTGGGTCATCACAATAAGCATCTAAGTATTTAAATGAGTTACTATGGATTAACTTATAGCGAGTAAATAAGCATAATGCATGAAATTATGCAATGCTATGTAAATGCTAAATAAAATGGGTATCATGGCTTGCCTTGCTCTGTTGGGTTGTTCAAACACTCCTGATCTTCAAAATCTCCAAAGTTTCCTTCTGAAATTATTTTTAAATTGCAAAGGAAAATGTCACATAATGCATTTTTGTTAACCAAAAATTCCGTGGGCATAAGAAAAATACCAAAATTTGTCAGCAACTAAAGGGGCTCAATACCAACTCAATGCAAAAAGAATCAATTGAATTGGAGCTATGGATAAAAAGTTATTTAGGGTCAAAGTCTGGTCAAAATTCTGGATTAAAAATGAATTTAAACAGAAAACAGAAAAATACCCAGCCGGCCACGTCGAAGGCGTAAAGTGGAGGGGCGCCTCCACTTATACCGCTTCGGCGGGGGCCTGAGCCGCTGACAGATGGGGACGGCTTGGTTTAAACAGAGAGAGGAAGGAGGGAGCTAAGCACCGCAGCACTCCGGCAATGGTCGCCGGCGATAGAGGCGGCGGTAGGGTCGGGCGTCTACAGGAATGGAACGGGCGCTCAACGACGAGCACGTACATACCCGTAGATTGACTAGAGATGGTCGGATGACGTCGTCCCCTTCGTCTCCGGCGGCGGCGACGCTCGGGTGAGATCGGAGACGGCAGTTCCGGCGACGGTTGGCTTGGGCAAGAGGTCGGGGAGCACCAGGGAACTACCCTGAGCTCGAGGGTGGGGTCAATTGAGGCTGGGGAATAGTGGGGCTGGCTGGCAACAGAGCTCGATAGGGCGGCGGTCTCCGGCGAGGTTCGAGGCTAGAGGGCCTCTCGGCCTTGGCTCGCTGCTCGGGGGGACGATTGAGAGGTAGAGGAGAGGGGTGAGGAGCTCTGGAGGGACGGGGAGGGCCTTAAATAGGCGGGAGGCGAGCACGGCGATCTCTCCCGAAGCGGTGAGGCTCGGCCACATCGCCGGCACTAGTACGATGCGCTGGCTGGCCGGAAGCGTCGACGGGATGGGAGAGAGCAGGAGGGAGTGACGGGACGGGTCCGGCGCCATTAATGGCTTGCGGACGACCATAGTGGCCGAAGCTCACTGTTGCGCCCGTGGCAAAGCTTGGCCGGGAGCGGCGGCGGCCTTCTCCGGCGACCAGGAGGGTTCGAGAGGAGCCACGCGGCTGGCTGGAGCGATGTCGGCACCAAGGGACAAGGGGGAGCAGCGATGGACGGCTCGGGCAAGCTCATCTGATTCTGGCGCCGTGCAGAGCGCGCGCACGGGCATGACAGTGCCATGCTCACCACGGTGGCGGCCACCGGGAGGACACGCCTTCCTGGCGCACCTTGTCCATAGGGTCGACCCTTGTACACTTAGCCTCCCTGGGTCACTGGCTCGACCAGGTTCACCCTGCTGTGAAGTGTAGCCTCAGCTACAGCTTCTGCCAGCAATCTTGAGGAGATTCTAGAGGGGAAATGAGATAGGGATGGTGCCAGAGGGGATGTCTAGTGCCATCTAGGTTGGAGGGACTACAAGCTGGCAAAGTTTGAGAAGGTTTGAAGGAGATTTGAGCATAGTTCCTTTAGAAACCACCATTCTGGTCCACAGAGCAAATGAGCTTGTGGCACTCACATGGATGCTCTGCTAATGATGAAACTTGGTGGAGTGAAGTTATTTGGTAGTGCACACATGCTGTAAAAATTGTGGATCAATTGTGCACCCCTAGCTTGTACTTCCTTCACAAAGTTCTTAGATAAGCAGAATCTTGTCAGAGTTTTGCTGCTCAAAATTTGTACTAGACCAGATGATGTTTTTGGATATTGTGGCTATATAGGATCCCTAGGAGCTTGGGGAGTTTATTGAGAATTTTCTGAGATAAGGAAAGTGGGGTTGCTTCACAATGGACAAATTCTGGTCAGGAATTAAATAATTATTCTGGCCAAAATTTTACATTGGGCAATGGAATATTTTTGGAGATTATGGAATCATATGATGATGAGAAGATGTGGGAAAAGTTTGGGAGTTTATTGATCATCCAATCTATAGGTTGCTACACAACCCATAGTGATGACATTAATTCCCAAATATAGAAAAGGGGTTTATTGAAAAGGATTAAATATTGGGAGTTGATCCAAGAGAGATGTGGAAAGGTTTTGGCAAGATGAGGAGGGTTTTGGGTTACTTGAGAAAAGATTTAAAGATTCACAGATCCAAATTAATTGAAAAGGTTTGAAAATCAACCAAGTTTGCAAATAAACTCCAGATGATTTTGAAAAGAAAAAGTTGTCAAAAATCAGGGTGTCACAAACCTACCCCCCTTAGAATGAATCTCGTCCTCGAGATTCGGTTGCTCAGGGAACAAGTATGGGTATGCAGATCTGTGGAAGTCTTCTCTTTCCCATGTGGCCTCTTCCTCAGTATGGTGCTCCCATAGCACCTTATAGAACCTGATCACTTTACTCCTGGTAGTTCTTTCCATTTCATCTAGGATTCTGACAAGCTTCTCTTCATAGGTCAGATCCTTAGCCAGTTCTAGCTCACTCATATCCGCTTGTTTGGTTGGTGGTGCAATGCACTTCCTTAGTTGTGATATGTGGAAGACATCGTGCACATCTGATAACTCCGGTGGTAGATCCAACTGGTACGCTACTCTGCCTCTTCTAGCCACCACTGGAAAGGGACCGATATATCTTGGTGCAAGCTTTCCCCGAGTATGAAACCTCTTTACTCCCTTCATGGGGGTTACTCGCAGGTAAGCATATTCTCCGGGCTCAAAGGTCACTTCTCGGTGCTTTGGGTCATAGTAGCTCTTTTGCCGGGACTTGGCTGCTCGGAGATGCTCCTGAATGTCCTTGACCTGTTTCTCAGCCTCGAGCATCAAGTCCCTGCCGAAGATACGGCTATCTCCTGTCTGGGACCAATTTAAGGGTGCGGCACTTCCGCCCATAGACTGCCTCAAACGGTGACATCTTCAAGCTTGACTGATAGCTGTTGTTATAGGAGAATTCCGCATAGGGTAGGCTATCTTCCCATTTGGGCCCATGGGTAAGAGCACATGACCGAAGCATATCCTCCAGTATCTGGTTAACTCTTTCGGTCTGTCCATCTGTCTGCGGATGGTATGCCGTGCTATGCTTCAGCATGGTTCCCAAGGCTTGATGCAATCGTAGCCAGAATGCTGAGGTGAATAGGGAACCTCTGTCTGAGGTGATGGACTTGGGTACTCCATGAAGGCTGACTATCCGGGACATGTAGAGTTGTGCCAGCTGATTTGCGTTGAAAGTGGTCTTTACCGGAATAAAGTGAGCCACTTTCGTGAGTATATCCACAATGACCCAAATAGCATCGTTGCCTCTTGTTGACTTGGGTAGTCCAACAATAAAGTCCATACATATGTCGTCCCACTTCCACTGGGGAACTGGTAAAGGTTGCAGTAGCCCAGCGGGTTTCTAGTGTTCCGCCTTGACCTTGTTGCAGATGTCGCAGCAGGCAACATAGTATGCTATATCTCTTCGCATTCTTGGCCACCAAAATGTCTCTCTCAAGTCCTGATACATCTTGGTACCTCCCGGGTGGATAGAGTATGCGGACTCATGTGCTTCCCTGAGTATTCGTTGTCTCAGATTATCCTGATCGGGCACACATATCCGCTTTTCGAACCACACGGTGCCTTGGTCATCCATACGGAAGGACTTGGCCGTCCCCTTCGGAATCAACTCCTTGATTTCTTTTATTCCTTCATCTGGCTCTTGGGCCTTCTTAATTTCTTCCATAAGTGTGGGAGTGGTTTCCAACGTATCCGGGGTAATTGGGCCGCATAGCACCATGTTGAGCTCAGCGAATTCCTCTTGTAGCCTTGGATGCATACTTCCCATTAGTGCATTCACGGTGCCTTGCTTTCTGCTGAGAGCGTCTGCGACCACATTAGCTTTTCCCGGATGATAGTTTATTCCAACGTCATAGTCCTTGACTAGCTCAAGCCATCTTCGCTGCCTGAGGTTCAGGTCAGGTTGAGTGAAAATATACTTGAGACTCTTATGGTCCGTGTATATTTAACAACGTTGTCCAATGAGGTAATGCCTCCAAATCTTCAGGGCATGAACCACGGCTGCCAATTCCAGATCATGCGTGGGGTAGTTCTCCTCATGAGGTCGTAGCTGTCTGGATGCATACGCCACAACCTTTCCTTCTTGCATCAATACGCAGTCGATTCCTCGTCTGGAAGCATCGCAGTATATGTCACAGCCCTTGTGTATGTCCGGAAGGAGTAATACAGGTGCTGTCGTTAGCCTTGTCTTTAGTTCCAGGAAACTGCTGTCACATTCCGTCGTCCAGACGAACCTTTGATTCTTCTTGAGCAATTCCGTCAGGGGCTTGGCTATTTTAGAGAAGCCTTCTATGAAGCGACGGTAATAGCCTGCCAATCCCAGGAAGCTACGAACTTCGGTCACCGTGGCTGGTGTCTTCCAATTTAGCACTGCAGTTACTTTGCTGGGGTCGACTGCTATTCCTTGTTCTGACAGAATGTGCCCCAGAAATCCCACCTCTTTAAGCCAAAATTCGCATTTGCTGAACTTGGCATACAGCTGATGGGCTCTCAACCTTTCTAGGACAGCACGGAGGTGTTGTTTGTGCTCTTCTTCATCCTTGGAATATATCAGGATATCATCGATAAACACCACCACGAATTTATCCAGAAAGTCCATGAAGACTTTGTTCATCATGCTCATGAAGTAGGCTGGAGCATTCATCAGTCCAAATGACATGACTGTAAATTCATACAGACCATATCGAGTGGTGAACGCTGTCTTGGATATATCCTCTTTTCGGATTTTTAGCTGATGATATCCGGTTCGGAGGTCAATCTTGGAGAATACCCGTGCTCTGTTTAGTTGGTCGAATAAATCATCAATGCGAGGGAGCGGGTACTTGTTCTTGATGGTGACCTCATTCAGCTGGCGATAGTCTACGTACATCCGTAGACTCTCATCCTTCTTCTTAACAAAGAGCACTGGTGACCCCCATGACGAGATGCTTGGGCGAATGTACCCTTTTTGCAATAATTCATCCAACTGCTTCTTCAACTCTGCCAACTCTGGACCTCGCATGCGATAGTATTTCTTGTAAATTGGAGCAGTGCCGGGAACCACTTCAATTGCAAACTCCAGTTCCCGGTCGGGTGGCATTCCTGGTAGTTCCTCAGGAAATACGTCCGGAAATTCACAAACTACCGGAATTAAGTTCATATCCGTGGCGGTAGTTTGGTATGCCATTCCCTTCTGCGACATCATCTTGCTGGCAAGGAATTGGACTGTTTGTCCTGCTGGGTTAACTAGTGTCAGTGTCCTGCTGGCACAATTGATGCACACCTGATGTGGTGTCAACCAGTCCATTCCCAATATTACGTCCAATCCCGAGGATTCAATGGCAATGAGTGCAGCTGGAAATTTTATTCCATGTATCGAGATTTCCAGATCTCTATATATCAGATTTGTTTTGAGCAGGGAGCCAGGGGATTGTACCACCATGATTTTGTCCAGGAGCGAAGGGAAAAATTTGTGCAAGGTGGCAAAACTCCGCGAAATAAATGAATGGGAAGCCCCAGAATCAAATAAAATTATTGCAGGTATGTTGTTGACAGAAAACATACCAAGGACTACTTCTGGAGCTTCGCAGACTTCCTCGGCGGAGATATGATGGACGCGTCCGTGGCTGAAATTATGATTGGGGCGGCGTCCAATAGTGTTGACCTGCGGCTTGACATCGAAAGATGGCTTCCCGTGGTTGGTGGGGCACTGTTTGGAGTAGTGTCCGCTCTGGCCACAAGTGAAGCAGGTGTTGTTGCGGCGGCAATCCTCTAGCACTGGTTGTTTGTCGAAGGTCTTGGTCTGGCTCACGGTCTTGTTCCTGTTGTTGCCACTGCTCCAGGTGGGCTTATATTCGGATGAGCCTGACTGCCAGATGCATGGCTTCTGCGTAGCCTGCTCACGGTTGTCCTTCTTAGGCTCAAACTTCCGCTTGTGGTTGTCATATCCGGACTTATGTCCCTGTTCGGCTATAAAGGCCTTGTTTACCAGAGTTTGAAAGTCCGGAAAATCTAGCATGCAAAGCTGACAACGGAGGGCGTGATTCAGTCCTCCTAGGAACCGATCTATCTTTCTTTCCTCGGTGGCCACATCATAGGTAGAGTACCGCGACAGATTGTTGAACTTGTTTAGGTACTCTGCTACCGACATATTTCCTTGTGTCAAAGCGAGGAACTCCCTCTGCTTCACCTTCATTATGCCGGTGGGAATATGGTATTTGCGGAATAACTCCTTAAATTTATCCCAGGAGATTTCTTCTTCAGAAAACCATGTTGCCTTTGTATTGTCCCACCAGATTGCTGCTGGCCCTTCCAGGTAGTGGGTGGCAAAAGGAACCTTGTCTGATTCTTCGCAACGGGCTATTTCCAACTTATTTTCTATAGTCCTTAGCCAATCATCCGCTTCTATCGGGTCCGCAGCTTGGCCAAAATTGGGTGGTTTGGTGCGCTGGAAGTCGGACAATCTAGAATGTGTTCCATTGTGGTTGTGGTTCTGACCCACCATGGTCTGCATGCTTTTCAGAAATTCCATAAGGTCCTGGTTTCTCTTCTCCTCAAACATTCTCATAATCTGATCAGTGGTCGGTGCTTGAGGCGGTGGGGGTGGCAAATCTTCTGGTGGTTGTCCTGCTTGTCTGGCGGATCGACGGACAGGGTTTCCATCGCCGCCTTGGCTACAACTTCCCTTCATCCTAAATTTGTTCCCATTTCCAAATACCGAATCGATGAGCAACATCCATAAGGGAAACATAGGGGTATGACACCAGAAAGGAAATACTCGAAAAAGGCGAATAAAGCAAACAACATAATTATACAAGATAACCCAACATCATACATGGCAAGTTGGTAGGGGAATATCATGCTAGACTGCTCATACGGCAGTTGACATATGCAAAGATGCATGCATAAAAACTCAAGCCTCTACTCTAGTGGCGCGGATGGCATGAACACTGGCAAACTGAAGACTCCTCGTCATCTGATCCTGGGTCGGAGTCAGAACTGATGATGTGGATCTCATCCTCCGGGTCAAAGGAAACAAGACGACGCTGCTGGGACGGCTCTCCTTCCGGGATAGAAGGAGCATGACGTCGCAGCATCGGAGCAGCTAGAGTGGCTAGGAGTGAGGCCCACTCTGCCGGGGTCTCACGACGGCTGCCAGACGAAAAGCCTGGTGGCACAGTAGAGCTAAAAGGAGCCTCAAACCTGGGTGGAGGTGGAACTGGTGGTGGATATATAGGTGGATAGATAGGCTGAGGTGGAGGTGGAACTGGAGTCCTGGCTGCAAGTGCCCCCTGGACACGAGACAGTTCCTCAGCAAAGGATATGATCGTGTGATAACTGGCGTTCAGATAACGAGCCAGAACAGAGGTCGCACGGTCACACGCCGGGTCAATTGGTGCAAAAAGGACTCGCCCTGTCGTAGGCGACAGGGTGGGATAGTGGAAGAAACCTGGATGAGTCTGCATCTCAACCTCGTGGAAGCGCAGGTCAGTGAGAGCCTCCATCGCAGCAAACTGGATCGCCAACTCCGGGGTGGAAGCCGTTCCGCCCTTGGTAGAGCAAGAATAGCTACCAAGGTCCGAGCTCGCGATCAGAAAAGCCTCTGCGTGGTACTCATAGACTGACTCAGCAAGCTGTTCCCGAAACACCTGGTACACTGGATCTTCGCCGTGGGGGTACAGTCGAAGCCAGACGTTCCGGAGCAGTACTGGAAAGGTGGATGGTGCAGGCTCAAAATGGTAGTGGTATGGAACTGGTGCCATCTACACTCACAATGCCACGGTTAGCAAAACAATGAATCATGATGCATGCCATGCAACAATCAAATGCAACAAGCAAGATGCACACTCAAAGTCCTATGCTAATCGCAGTTCTAGCGCTGGTTAACTAGGGTGTCCTACAGTCAGCACAGCTCTGATACCAAGCGTTCTGGCACCCCGGCTCAGAGAACCGGATTACCAGTGTTTCCAACCCAGAGATCATGTCTTCTGGAAACACACAACAACTTGGTACAGAACAGAACTGAACTTTATTGATAACTGATGGGTACAAGCTTATACTTTACAATGATAACGAGGCCAAAGGCACCCTCAGTGCTATGACAGTATCCACATTATTTATGGAACATAGCAGGGCCTCGAAACTACTAAGTACTTCTACGGCGTAGCGGATCATAGCGGCAACTCCATCCACAGGGACACTGATGTGGACACATCCTAGTTAGCGTAGCACGAACCCTCAGTACCTCCGTCCTCGGCTTCTCCTGCATCTGGCATGATACGCCAGGTGAGTACTTTGCATGTACTCGCAAGCTCACGACAACCAAGTAATGCAGCAAACAATAGCATGGCAATCAACGTGTTAAATGCTTAAACAATTCACTTACTGTACCAGTTACCAACTTACTCACATCCGGGTTGTCCCACAACCCTTGTAATACTCATACGTCATTGAGTACTTCCGACCATACGAAGAGTTCTTCCATCATTACTAACATTGATACAGTTGACCATCTACTGAGGTCTGGTCGGGCTATCCAATACCGTGGACGCGGCTATTCGAATAGATTTTTACACTCTGCAGAGGTTGCGCACTTTACCCACACCATGAAGCACCTGGCCTCGCGATCCCCTTCGGGTGGACCAGCATTGCTTCAACGAAACCTGCCTGACCCGTGACTCTCTCATCGTACCTCCGGCATTCATCCTCCCCCGCGGAGGCCTGCCCTGGGTGGCCCCTGTGTCCCCATGACACCTGCCACCGTCGTGGCCAAACAAAATTGTCCCAAACGGGGACGCCGGCACAAACAAAGAACAACTGGGCTCACAGGATTATCGCCGCCTACCTGATCAGGGTAGCGCGCGCGCATAACCCTCCCTCTTTGGAGGCACCGGTGAAAGATCACGCAGTCAGGCCAAGTCAAGGTCGTCCCATACCGGCAAATGTGGTTGCACGAGTATGCCCGGATAGGTGACTCAAGATCAACCACTAATTTTACTTCAAATAAAGTGGGTCATCACAATAAGCATCTAAGTATTTAAATGAGTTACTATGGATTAACTTATAGCGAGTAAATAAGCGTAATGCATGAAATTATGCAATGCTATGGAAATGCTACATAAAATGGGTATCATGGCTTGCCTTGCTCTGTTGGGTTGTTCAAACACTCCTGATCTTCAAAATCTCCAAAGTTTCCTTCTGAAATTATTTTTTAATTGCAAAGGAAAATGTCACATAATGCATTTTTGTTAACCAGAAATTCTGTGGGCATAAGAAAAATACCAAAATTTGTCAGCAACTAAAGGGGCTCAATACCAACTCAATGCAAAAAATAATCAATTGAATTGGAGCTATGGATAAAAAGTTATTTAGGGTCAAAGTCTGGTCAAAATTCTGGAGTAAAAATGAATTTAAACAGAAAACAGAAAAATACCCAGCCGGCCACATCGAAGGCGTAAAGTGGAGGGGCGCCTCCACTTATACCGCTTCGGCGGGGGCCTGAGCCGCTGACAGATGGGGCCGGCTTGGTTTAAACAGAGAGAGGAAGGAGGGAGCCGAGCACCGCGGCGCTCCGGCGATGGTCGCCGGCGATAGAGGCGGCGGTAGGGTCGGGCGTCTACAGGAATGGAACGGGCGCTGAACGGCGAGCACGTACGTACCCGTAGATTGACTAGAGATGGTCGGATGACGTCGTCCCCTTCGTCTCCGGCGGCGGCGACGCTCGGGTGAGATCGGAGACGGCGGTTCCGGCGACGGTTGGCTTGGGCAAGAGGTCGGGGAGCACCAGGGAACTACCCTGAGCTCGAGGGTGGGGTCAATTGAGGCTGGGGAAGAGTGGGGCTGGCTGGCAACAGAGCTCGATAGGGCGGCAGTCTCCGGCGAGGTTCGAGGCCAGAGGGCCTCTCGGCCTTGGCTCGCTGCTCAGGGGGGCGATTGAGAGGTAGAGGAGAGGGGTGAGGAGCTCTGGAGGGACGGGCAGGGCCTTAAATAGGCGGGAGGCGAGAGCGGCGATCTCTCCCGAAGCGGCAAGGCTCGGCCACATCGCCGGCGCTAGTATGATGCGCTGACTGGCCGGAAGCGTCGACGGGATGGGAGTGAGCAGGAGGGAGCGACGGGACGGGTCCGGCGCCATTAATAGCTTGCGGATGACCATAGTGGCCGAAGCTCACTGTTGCGCCCGTGGCGAAGCTTGGCCGGGAGTGGCGGCGGCCTTCTCCGGCGACCAGGAGGGTTCGAGAGGAGCCACGCGGCTGGCTGGAGCAATGTCGGCACCAAGGGACAAGGGGGAGCAGCGATGGACGCCTCGGGCGAGCTCATCTGATTCTGGCGCCGTGCAGAGCGCGCGCACGGGCATGCCAGTGCCGTGCTCACCATGGTGGCGGCCACCAGGAGGACACGCCTGCCTGGCGCACCTTGTCCATAGGGTCGACCCTTGTACACTTAGCCTCCCTGGGTCACTGGCTCGACCAAGTTCACCCTGCTGTGAAGTGTAGCCTCAGCTACAGCTTCTGCCAGCAATCTTGAGGAGATTCTAGAGGGGAAATGAGATAGGGATGGTGCTAGAGGGGATGTCTAGTGCCATCTAGGTTGGAGGGACTACAAGCTGGCAAAGTTTGAGAAGGTTTGAAGGAGATTTGAGCATAGTTCCTTTAGAAACCACCATTCTGGTCCAGAGAGCAAATGAGCTTGTGGCATTCACATGGATGCTCTGCTAATGATGAAACTTGGTGGAGTGAAGTTATTTGGTAGTGCACACATGCTGTAAAAATTGTGGATCAATTGTGCACCCCTAGCTTGTACTTCCTTCACAAAGTTCTTAGATAAGCAGAATCTTGTCAGAGTTTTGCTGCTCAAAATTTGTACTATACCAGATGATGTTTTTGGATATTGTGGCTATATAGGATCCCTAAGAGCTTGGGGAGTTTATTGAGAATTTTCTGAGATAAGGAAAGTGGGGTTGCTTCACAATGGACAAATTCTGGTCAGGAATAAAATAATTATTCTGGCCAAAATTTTACATTGGGAATGGAATATTTTTGGAGATTATGGAATCATATGATGATGAGAAGATGTGGGAAAATTTTGGGAATTTATTGATCATCCAATCTATAGGTTGCTTCACAACCCATAGTGATGACATTAATACCCAAATATAGAAAAGGGGTTTATTGAAAAGGATTAAATATTGGGAGTTGATCCAAGAGAGATGTGGAAAGGTTTTGGCAAGATGAGGAGGGTTTTGGGTTACTTGAGAAAAGATTTAAAGATTCACAGATCCAAATTAATTGAAAAGGTTTGAAAATCAACCAAGTTTGCAAATAAACTCCAAATGATTTTGAAAAGAAAAAGTTGTCAAAAATCAGGGTGTCACAAGAAGGGTGTATTCTGGCAGGTGTGTGTCATGGATCTAGTATTAATATTTGGCGGGATAATTGGTTACCCAGGCTAGCCTAAACATTTCAGCTAAAAGGCATAATACTAGGTTGAAGTGGATGTCTGGTTTATTCATGAATGGGGGAATGTGTTGGGATGAAAGTTTGGTTAAGTATATTTTCTATCCCCATGATGCAGAGGACATTACAAAGATTCGTCGGGTTGGAGATTTTATTATGTGGCACTATGAGAAGAACGGTATGTTTTCCGTCAAAAGTGCATACATTTTTCGCTTAAATTGAAGGATAATCAGGACATTGTGGGCCAATCTAGTGGCGAACCAAATGGGGTAAGAAGGCTTTGGGATTTAACATGGAAAGCTAATATTCCCCGAAAGATCCAGATTTTTACATGGCATGCCGCAACCGATAATGAAAAATATTATAAATTGGTAAATAATGACCCAAAAAGTATCCTAGAATGGTAATATATCAGCATGGAACAATCACAAATTATAGATACGTTGGAGACTGATACGTCTCCAACGTATCTATAATTTATGAAGTATTCATGCCATGTTTACAATAATTTTATATGATTTTGGTATGATTTTATTAGAACTAACCCGGACTGACGCTGTTTTCAGCAGAACTACCGTGGTGGTGTTTTTGTGCAGAAATAAAAGTTCTCGAAATCGGCTGAAAATTTACGGAGAATATGTTTGGAAAATATAAAAAATACTGGAGCAAAAAGATACCGGAGAGGAGTCCTGAGGAGGCCACAAGCCTAGGGGGCGCCCCCCCCCCAGGGCGCGCCCCCTGGCTTGTGGGTCCCTCGAGCACTCCCCTGACGTGATTACAACGCCAAATATTCCTATAAATACCAAAACCCCCAGAAACAAACCTAGATCGGGAGTTCCGCCGCCGCAAGCCTCCAGAGCCACGAAAAACCAATCGGGAGCCCGTTCCAGCACCCTGCCGGAGGGGGAAACCATCACCGGAGGCCATCATCATCATCCCAGCGGTCTCCATGACGAGGGGGGAGTAGTTCACCCTCGGGGCTGAGGGTATGTACCAGTAGCTATGTGTTTGATCTCTCTCTCTCTCGTGTTCTTGAGATGGCACGATCTTGATGTACCGCGAGCTTTATTAATATAGATGAATCATATGGAGTTTCCCCCTCTCTACCTTCTTGTGATGAATTGAGTTTTCCCTTTGAAGTTTTCTTATCGGTTTGTGTCTTTAAAGGATTTCAGAACACTTGATGTATGTCTTGCGATGGGATATCCGTGGTGACAATGGGATGTTCTATTGATCCACTTGATGTATGTTTTGGTGATCAACTTGCGGGTTCCGTGACCTTGGGAATCTATGCATAGGGGTTGGCACACGTTTTCGTCTTGACTCTCCGATAGAAACTTTGGGGCACTCTTTGAAGTTCCTTGTGTTGGATTGAACATGATGAATCTGAAATTGTGTGATGCATATCGTATAATCAAGCCCAAGGGTACTCGTGGTGACATGGGAGTATCTAGGTGACATTAGGGTTTTAGTTGATGTGTATCTTAAGGTGTTATTTTAGTACGAACTCTAGGGCTGTTTGTGACACTTATAGGGATAGCTCATAAGATTGATCGGAAAAGATAACTTTGAGGTGGTTTCGTACCCTACAATAATTTCTTCGTTTGTTCTCCGCTATTTGTGACTTTGGAGTGAACTCTTTGTCGCACGTGAGGGATTTATATATGATTCAACTATGTCAGTATTGTTGAGAGAACTTGCACTAGTGAAAGTATGAACCCTAGGCCTTGTTTCTAAGCATTGCAATACCGTTTGTGCTCACTTTTATCATTAGTTACCTTGCTGTTTTTATATTTTCAGATTACAAAAACCTATATCTACCATCCATATTGCACTTGTATCACCATATCTTCGCCGAACTAGTGCACCTATACAATTTACCATTGTATTGGGTGTGTTGGGGACACAAGAGACTCTTTGTTATTTGATTGCAGGGTTGTTTGAGAGAGACCATCTTCATCCTACGCCTCCCACGGATAGATAAACCTTAGGTCATCCACTTGAGGGAAATTTGCTACTGTCCTACAAAACTCTACGCTTGGAGGCCCAACACGAGTCTACAAGAAGAAGGTTGCGTAGTAGACATCAAGCTCTTTTCTGGCATCGTTGTCGGGGAGGCTAGGTAAGCGGCACTCACATCCCGTCAACGAAGCTCTTTTCTGGCGCCGTTGCCAGGGAGGTGAGTGCTTGAAGGTATATCTTTAGATCTTGCAATTAAATCTTTTAGTTTCTTGTTTTTCACTAGTTTGGTTTTATAAAAGAAAACTACAAAAAATATATGGAATTGAGGTTGCCTCATATGCTTCATCTTTTTAATGTCTTTCGTGAAAATGATGGAAAAGAAAATTGTGCTCAAGTGTTAGAAGAAAAAGTTATTAAAATGTTTGGCACTAAATCTTTGAATGATGAGCATGATAGAAATATTGTTAGTATGAATTCTCTGAATATTCATGATGCTAATGATATGCAAAGCTTCAAGCTTGGGGATGCTATGTTTGATGAAGATGATATGTTTAGTCCCCCAAGTTTTGATGAGCAAATATATTATGATGAAAGCATGCCTCCTATTTATGATGATTATTGTGATGACATGTATGCTATAAAGAATAATGATAACCATGAAACTTGTCATCTTGATTTTAATTTTCAATTGGATTATGCTTCACATGATAGTTATTTTGTTGAGTTTGCTCCCACTATTATGAATGAGAAGAAAATTGCTTATGTGGAGAGTGACAAATTTTCTATGCTTGTAGATCATGAAAAGAATGCTTTATGTTCTGGTTATATTGTGAAATTCCTTGATGATGCTACTGAAAATTATTATGAGGGAGGAACATATGCTTGTAGGAATTGCAATAATATCAAGTTTCCTCTCTATGTGTTCAAAGTTTTGAAGTTATGCTTGTTTTGCCTTCCTATGCTAGTTGATTCTTGCTCCCATAAATTGTTTGCTCACAAAATCCCTATGCATAGGAAGTGGGTTAGACTTAAATGTGCTTTCCATGAGATTCATGATGCTCTTTTGCATGTTATAATTATTATTCCTATGTGAGCATCATTGAAATCATCATGCCTAGCTAAAAGGCTTTAAAGAAAAGCGCTTGTTGGAAGAGAACCCAACACTTTTACTTTCTGTTTTTGTGTGTTCACAGGATTAATCTACTGTATAATCATGTTTTATAGCTTTTTTTTAATAAAGTGCCAAGTAAAGCCTTTGGGATAGTGTGGATGATAGTTGACTTGATTCTGTGCAAAAACAGAAACTTTTGCTCTCAGTCCAGGAATTTTCTAAATTCACTGGAACGTGATTTTGATCTGAATTTTTTACACATGATTGATATACAAATTTACTAGATTTTCCTAATATTTCAGAATTTTTAGAGACAGGGAAGTATGGTTACGCTACAGATCTTCACAGACTGTTCTGCTTTTGACAGATTCTGTTTTGCATGCATAGTTTACTTGTTTTAGTGTTTCTATAGCTTATATTGAGTGATTTAAATTATGGGAATGATAGGATACAGTAGGTATGATGTGGGAACAATTATGAATCTTGTCTTGACAGTACCTAAGTGAATTATCTTTATTTATTATACTAACCCATCTCACGAAGTTCCGTTAAGTTTTGTGTGATTGAAGTTTTCAAGTTTTGGGTGAGACACTGATATGAGGAGAATAAGGAGTGACAAGAACCTAAGCTTGGGGATGCCCAAGGCACCCCCAAGGTAATATCCAAGGAAGACTCAAGCGCCTAAGCTTGGGGATGCCCCGGAAGGCATCCCCTCTTTCGTCTTCAACATTATCGGTATATCTTACTTGGAGCTATATTTTTATTCGTCACATAATATAAGTTTTGCTTGGAGCGTCATTTTATTTTCTTGTTTTCTGTTAGGTGTTATTCATAATCTTGTTGTCGGTGTACTAAACATTGGGTCCTTAGTACCCCATACTTGTGCACGGGCGGTTGTAGCCACACCAGAGGCAAGGCTTGCCGGGGGACAACTGGATGCAAATACAGCAACCTCAAGAAGGCATTCAAGTCACTGATCAGAAGATAGAAGACCGAAGGCTAGGCGCCCGGCAAGATCTTGCCGGGCTGGCCTGCGAAGCCCCGACAAGATTCGCACCCGGCAAGGCTCAGCCACCCAGTCACCGCCTCAGCACAGCGACCAGCTTGTCTTTTAGTTGTTGTCCTCCTGGGTGTGTGTCAGATGCTGACGGTGGGTGAGCTTAAGCGGTGACAATGGGACGGCCCCTTTTTCCGTCCCCAAGACGCTAAGGGACACCTCGACGGAGCATTAAATGCATTTGTCCTAAACCGTCAGTATTAGGTATGATAGTACTGTAGTTACTTTACACCTCTTGTACTTCGCCACTGTTGGTGACCCCTTCGACGTATAAAAGGAGGCCCAAAGTGGAGCTACAGCGGGGAGGAGCTTCTGGCCCATTCTGCATGCGTAGCAGCTGTGTACTGTTCATCACATAGCGCTCCTAGAACTTGGGTTAGAACACATCTAATACAACCAAGCAGGAGTAGGGTTTTACGCTTCTCAGCGGCCCGAACCTGGGTAAAAATTCCTCGTGTTGGTCGTTGGATCCGCTCTTTGTGCAAACCTTTTCCCTGCCGAATCGTAAAGGGGTCCACGCGATCCCATAGGTGTCGTTTCTCCGACATCTTTGGCGCGCCAGGTAGGGGGAAGGGGTCCACGCGATCCCATAGGTGTCGTTTCTCCGACATCTTTGGCGCGCCAGGTAGGGGGAAGAGGTTGCGTGAACCCGATCTAGCGATCAGCGCGCCAGTTTCCTCATCTTTATCATCGCCATGGATCCTAAGAAGAAGGGTTTCACGGCGGTTGGTCCATCCACGTCCGCTGTCCCTGTGGCTACACAGACGGGCGACGGTGTGGACGCGGGCAGAGGAGGCGGAGTTTCTGAGCTTCCACGACGCTCTGGTGACCAGAGCCAGGCGAGCGGTGTCGTACGCGGCGGCGACGGCAACCGGCGTGCCACAAGATCTAAGGATGGAGCCGTGTTGCCTACGGGCGGCATGGTGAACTCTAGGGATGGAAGGGCGCCTTCCAAGACACCCACGCCGGTGCATGTACCGCGGCCTTCTCAGGTCGCGCATGATGAACAACGCCGCGACGTCGGTGGTTCCAAGCGTCCTCATGGAAAAGCCCCTGAGCATCATTCTCGAGATGCGCGGGACCAGCATGCACGTCAACATGCTGGAGGAAGCGGCGTGCGGTCGCAGGACCGTGACGGAGCTCCTTCTAACACGGTTAGGAGTCAGAGCACCTCACATTCCTCACGATGTGGCCGCCGCCTACACCAGTGGAAGCATTGGCGTGAGCACAGCTGCTCCTAAATTTTCCTCCTGCTGCGGACAAACTCGACGAGTGGAGAGCTGCTATTCAGAGCCTCGTCGGCCTCGCCAACGATGATAAGCCACAGCAGGCGGAGCCTTCACGGCGGCGGCCCACTGAGCCGACACGCGCCGGTGGAGAAAAGACTGGAGGCGGTGCAACCACGATGCACTATCTTCCACGGTGGCAACAGCAGTCGCTGACGCGACGGGTCGATGCCTGTGATGATGACTCGACGGCGTCGTCCGATCCGCGAAATCGTCGCGATCAACGCCAGGTTCTTCGGGAACAAGGCAAAGAAGACGCTCAGACTACCATCGAGCGGCGGCGGGAAGCACGCTATCAATCTGATAAGCATGCAGGGCCTACTGTAGACAAGCCAGCGCCAGGGTGTCCTGTCGATCTACCCTATGAGGTGGGTTGTCCAGCGTTTACCCGTGAGCTGCGGCGAGTCCAGTGGCCCAATTCCCATACATTCAAACCAGAGGTCCCGGAGAAATACGACGGCAAGACTCACCCGTCGGAGTTCTTGAGCATCTACACCATTGCGGTGCAGGCTGCCGGAGCTCGCGACGATAAGATACTCGCCAACTACTTCCCGTTGGTGCTTAAGCCCAACGTCAGGTCGTGGTTGATGCATCTGCCGGAGAATTCCATTTCTTCCTGGGCAGATCTGTGCCATGAGTTTGTTGGCGCCTTTACCGGAGGCCACCAAGCTCCTGGCCAAGAAAGTGATTTGCATCTCATCCCCCAGAAGGAGGGCGAAACTCTGCGCAAGTATATCCAGAGATTCAGCCGCATACATCACAACATTCCAGACGTTCATCCTGCCGCTGTTATCAGCGCGTTCCATCAGAACGTGCGCAACCACAGGATGCGTGAAGAGCTAGCGATGAACAAAGTCAGGGATGTTGCCGAGCTCTATGCTCTGGCTGACAAGTGTGCTCGAGCTGAAGAAGGGAGGAGACTCCCCGGCGAGGATGCCGGTGCGGGAGTCGACTCCGAAGACGAAGACGCTGCCGCCCCGGCAAAGAAGGGTCGACGACGTAATAGGAAGCGCAAGGGCAAGGCCGTGCTTGCCGTGGAGGGGTCCGGCAACTCCGACACCGCCAAGAAGGCCAAAGTTGACGGCCCTGGCAAGGATGTTGCCGGGTGTGCCTCCTGTCAGGCCTTGGCGGCTGCCCACAAGCCAGAGAGCTCCGGCAAGCAGTACTGCAAGATCCATCGCACCAAGGGCCATGATCTCCAAGACTGCCGACAAGTTGAGCAGCTTGTCGAGAAGCAGAAGGCTGAGTACGAAAGGCAAGACAAGGAGAAGGGCCAGGATGGTGCGGAGGGGTCCGGCAAGAAGCGCGGTGGCCGGGGAGGTCATCGCGGCAAGGCCAAGCAACATAAGGAGAGGCCCGCTCGAGGCCGCGACAAGCAAGAGGGGGGTGACGATGACAATGAGGAGGACGACGAGTCCAGCGAACAAGAGTTTCAGAAAGCTACTACCATGATGTGCATTGACGGGGGCGCCTCATTGCATTCTTCCCGCCGCCAACTTAAACAGTGGGTGCGCGAGATTAATGCGACAGAGCCATCTGTCGATGCCCGGAAGCCATTGAAGTGGTCCAACACGCCTATAATTTTTGACGCTGAGGATCACCCTGATCACATAACTGCGGTCGGGTGTCTGCCGTTGTTGGTTTCGCCAACGATTCGCAACCTCAAAGTGACGAAAATGTTAGTTGACGGTGGGGCCGGTCTGAACTTGATCTCACCTGAGGTGATCAAAAGGTTGCAGATTCCTGATAAAGATCTCGAGGAAACGGGCACGTTTCAAGGGGTCAATCCAGGAAGGAGCCAGCCGAAGGGTAAGATCACGCTACCGGTAACATTTGGTAGTGACCTGAACTTCAGGACAGAGAAGATTGTCTTCGACGTCGCCAAGATTCCGTTGCCATATAATGGGATCCTTGGCCGCCCAGCGCTGGCCAAGTTCATGGCGGCGTCACACTACGCTTACAACGTATTGAAGATGCCCGGGCCGATGACTGTCATCACTGTCAACTCCGACAGGAAGGACGCGTTTATCTGCACCGATCAACTCTACCGGGAGGCAGTTGCAGCATCTGCCACCAAGGCACTTGCTCCTGCCACTGAAGCTCCCGGGGGGAAGAAGACCGGCAAGACCTCGCGCATGAACTCCGGCAAGCGCACCTCCTCGGAGTGCTGCGCTCCTGTTGAGGATGTGCCAGAGAGTTCCACCGGCAAGAGCAAGAAATCCAAGGCAGCTCCTCCAGAGACTAAGAAGGTGCCCGCCAAGGAGGATGGTACGGGGGAACTTTCACCATAAGTTCCACCCTCGACAATAAATAGGAAAGCGCGCTCGTTACCTTCCTGCGGGCGAATGTCGATGTGTTTGCATGGCAACCATCTGATATCCCCGGTGTTCCCAGGGAGGTGATTGAGCACCACCTTGCCGTCTGCCCTCATGCGCGGCCCATCAAGCAGAAAGTCAGGAAGCAGGCTTTGGAGCGGCAACAGTTTATTGCCGAGGAAATCAAAAAGTTGGAAGTGGCAGGTTTGGTTAGGGGAGTGCTTCATCCAACATGGTTGGCTAATCCGGTTGTAGTGCGCAAGGCGAATGGGAAATGGAGGCTGTGTATTGACTATACAGACATCAATAAGGCCTGTCCAAAAGATCCTTTCCCCTTGCCGCGCATCGACCAGATTGTGGACTCCACTGCCGGCTGCGACTTGCTTTCATTTCTTGATGCCTATTCTGGATATCTTCAGATCTTTATGGCAAAGGAAGATGAAGAGAAGACCGCATTTATCACCCCATGTGGTACATATTGCTTCTTACGTATGCCTTTCGGGTTGAAAAGTGCTGGTTCGACATTTGCAAGAGCGGTCCAGATTGGTTTTGAGCCCCAGCTACATAGAAATATGGAAGCTTATATGGATGACATAGTGGTCAAAACCAAGGACAAGGCGACGCTCATATCAGATTTAGAAGAAACATTTGCAAATTTACGCAAGATCAACTTGAAGCTCAACCCTGAGAAGTGTGTGTTTGGTGTCCCATCCGGCAAGCTTCTCGGGTTCTTTGTATCTCAGCGTGGAATCGAAGCAAATCCCGACAAGATCAAGGCGATTGAGCAGTTTGAAGCACCAAGACGTGTCAAAGATGTGCGTCGTCTTGCCGGCTGCATCGCTGCTCTGAGTAGGTTCATCTCCAAGTCTATTGAGCGCGCCCTGCCCTTTTTCAAAATCATGAAAAAGGCAGGTCCCATGAAGTGGACTCCAGAAGCGGAGGCAGCGCTGCAAGATTTGAAGAAGTACCTCTCTTCTCCGCCAGTACTAGTCGCGCCAAAACCGCAAGAGCCGTTGCTGCTATATCTAGCAGCAACGAACCAAGTGGTGAGTGCTGCGTTAGTGGCGGAGAGAGAAGTTGATGAGGAAGCAACGGCAGTGGCAGGGCCGCCAAGCAACGAGCAGGGATCTTCCCCAGCAGAGTCTGGCACCGGCAAAGTGGGATCTGCGCAGTCAAATGGAGCAACACAGAAGAGGAAAATGGTGCAGCGCCCAGTATATTTTGTCAGCTCCCTTTTGCAGGGGGCTAGGTCAAGATATTCTGGTGTGCATAAGCTGCTCTTCGGCCTCCTTATGTCCTCGAGGAAGCTGCGCCATTATTTTCAAGCACATGAGATCACTGTTGTTACCCGCTTCCCGTTCCAGCGGATTTTGCGAAACCCTGATGCAACTGGCAGGATTGTGGAGTGGGCTTTGGAATTATCCAGTTTTGGTCTCAGGTTTGAAAGTACTTCAACCATCCAGGGCAGAGCTTTGGCGGAATTCATTGCAGAATGGACCCCAACACCAGACGAAGAGATTCCGGAAACAACTCTCCCCGGCAAGGAAACAAATCAAGAATGGATTATGTATTTTGATGGGGCCTTCTCGCTGCAAGGCGCCGGTGCTGGCGTGCTGCTTGTCGCATCCACCGGGGAGCACCTCAAGTACGTGATTCAGATGCACTTTCCCCGGGAGAAATGAACGAATAACATAGCAGAATATGAAGGGCTGCTTGCCGGTCTCAGGGTCGCGGAAGACCTTGGAATCAGGAAACTCACCGTCAGAGGGGATTCACAGCTTGTCATCAAGCAAGTTAATAAGGATTATCAGAGTCCGTTGATGGAGGCTTATGTCGATGAAGTGAGGAAAGTGGAAGAGCGTTTTGACGGTCTGCAGATGGAGCACGTTCCTCGTGCAGAAAACAGCATTGCTGATGACTTGTCAAAACGTGCTGCCCTCAAGTTACCTGTGGAACCAGGAACTTTTGTGCTCCAATTAACTCAACCATCTGTGACACCATCAATGGGACAAGAGAAAAGAAGGAAGTTGAGTTCCGGCAAGTATTTTCCGGCAGATCTCCCAGAGGCTGCTGGCAAAGAAGTTGTCGGGAACAACGCCAAGCTTGCCGGTGAGCGACAGGCTCCGGCAGGGCCTCGGGCTCTTGCTGTACAGACAAATGCTCCCGCCGAGTTTGCCGGGGGGCAACAGCCTCCGGCAGGACCTAGAGCCTTTGCCGTAGAGACAAATGCCCCCACGGCAGAAGACATGCCTTTAGTCCTTGTTGTCGAGCCCCAAGCTCCAGCATGGGCACAGCACATCGTCCATTTCCTTCAGACAGGAGAACTTCCCGAAGAATAGGAAGAAGCAAAAAAAAGTAGCCCGCCGGTCTAATATGTACCAATTTGTGGACAATGTCCTGTACAGAAAAAGGCCGAACGGTGTGAAATTGAAGTGTATTCCTCGGGAAGATGGACTGGAGCTGTTGGCAGAGATACATGGAGGCATATGTGGCTCCCACATAGGATCAAGAGCTCTTGCCGGTAAGGCATTCCGGCAAGGTTTCTTTTGGCCCACTGCTCTCCAGGATGCAACTGCGCTAGTAACCAAGTGTGAAGCGTGCCAGTTCCATTCAAAGAAACTGCATCAGCCAGCTCAAGCTCTTCAGACAATCCCTCTCTCCTGGCCATTTTCGGTCTGGGGGCTCGACATATTGGGCCCTTTCCCCCGTGCTACCTGGGGCTTTGAGTACTTGTAAGTTGCAATCGACAAGTTCACAAAGTGGCCGGAAGTGGAAGCAGTGAGGAAGGTGACAGCACAGTCAGCCGTCAAGTTCTTCAAGGGAATAGTTTGCCGTTTCGGTGTGCCAAACAGGATCATCACTGACAACGGCACACAGTTCACAAGCAACGTCTTCATGCAGTATGTCCAAGACCTTGGCGGCAAAATCTGTTTTGCTTCTGTTGCTCATCCAAGGAGCAACGGCCAGGCGGAAAGGGCAAATGCTGAAGTGTTGCGAGGTCTCAAGACAAGGACTTTCGACAAGCTGCGCAAGTGCGGAAGACGCTGGATTGATGAGTTGCCGACAGTTCTTTGGTCAATCAGAACGACACCAAATCGAGCCACCGGCCAGACACCCTTCTCCCTAGTGTACGGGGCAGAAGCAGTTCTCCTCACGGAACTCATATACGGGTCACCTCGAGTGCTCGCTTATGATGAGCTCGAGCAAGAGCAGCTGCGGCAAGATGACGCGTTGCTCCTTGAGGAAGATCGTCTTCAGGCTGCTGTGCGAGCTGCACGCTACCAGCAAGCCTTGCGCCGCTATCATAGCCGCAAGGTTCATGCCCGAAGTCTTGAGGAAGGCGACCTTGTTCTTCGGCGTGTTCAGTTGGCCAAGAATTCCAACAAGTTGACGCCGAAGTGGGAAGGCTCTTATCGGGTAGTACGAGTCACCAGGCCTGGCGCAGTCCGCCTGGAGACCGAGGATGGAATCCCAATGAGCAACTCCTGGAATATCGAACATCTTCGTAAGTTCTATCCATAAGGCGCGGTTGCCGGGTCCCCCGGCAACCACCTTTTGTACAAGTCTTGCCGATGAAGCATGTAATCCTTTGTACAAAGCCAGACGCAGACGCTGTGCATAGTTAAATAAGACTAAGTGTTTTACAATCCTTGTTGATTCTCATGTTTACTTATATGCATGCTTATCTGAGACATTGTATTACACTTGCTTCCGGTAAGCATTAACGAACCGCCAAGGTTCCATATCTCCATTTTCTCTTCTTTCTTTTTCTCAAAGGACAGAAGGTTCCCTCGCATGCCAGTTTTCCGGGGGGAATGATGGTATGGATACCGACAAGCGATGTTCAAGGTTGATATCTTGCCTGAAGGAGTACGGCAACAAAAAGCTAAGTTGCAGAAACTTTGAATAAATTTTCGTTTTTGTTTTGTTATTCTCCTTGAACGATTTCGGTCTATGTATGGAAAACCTGCACGTGAAGGGAACCTTGTCGTGATCGGTTGTGCCCTTGCTTTGTTTCGAGTCCGCTCAACAACTTAAGTGGCTGCACTGAGAACGCCAAGGGATCTGGCCGGCAGCGGCACCTCCAGCAGGCTGCTAAAGTCCCGCACCTAGCGCTCGCGGCAAGGTAGCGCGCACCGGCAAGTTTCCAACGAAGCGTAGGGTGTATACAGAAAGAAAGAAATTAAACAAGGGGGATAGCATACATTCATCCAGAGCATAACAAGCTATATTACATCAATACTTGTCGCGATTCTAACATAAGACGAAATTGTTCTTGACATAGAATGGTGGCGGCGATAACAAGCGAAGCGGCTAGTCCCTGCGCTGGCCTTCAACCCTCTTGACCTGGTTCATCTTGTAAATGATGGGTGCGACAATCTCTTTGGCCGCCTTGAGATCCGCGTCCTTCGGCAGGCAGTCGAGGACGTTGGTGAGGTTGATACCGGGGTTCCTGTACACCACCTTGGTGAGCACCTTGAGAAGGACGGCCCGGCAGAGCTTGCGGGACTCGTTGGCCAGATGGGATGCCCGATCAGAATGAAGTTGCTTGAGCGCATCGATTAGGCCATCGAAGAACATGGTCAGCTTGGCGCTTGTAGACACCCTTTCGCCGGAAGAATAGTTGAAGCCCTGCAAGCTCATGATGGACAGTTGTGCCGTGAGCTTCTCTGCGACATCGACAAGGCGATCAGTCCAGATCTTTGCACCTGCCACATAATCGTTATGGGTGACAGCAGCGCTCTCGAGCAGCTCCTTCTCATTCTTGAGATCCCTGATCAGGGCCTTCTCGCAAGCTTCCACAGTCTCAAGGGTCTCCTTCAGTGTGGTCAGCTTCAGCTTCAGATCATCGATGGACTCATTGGCTGCGGTGAGCTGCTTGGTCTTGTCGGATATGGCAACTTGCATCTCCATCAAGCTGTGGAGAGTTTTCTCTCTTTCGGTTTCGAGTGTTGAGAGCTTCTTGCCGTGGTCCTCAAGATCCGCTTCCAGCTTCTTCACCTTCTCCTCCAGCAAGTTCTTGGCGGCCTCTGCAGCTTCGGCAGCATCGATGGCTTCCTTCAGCTTGCCGGCGTGATCTGTGGTCAGAGCTTCGAGTGTTTCCTTGTGCTTCTGCTCCAGCTCCTGGGTCCGCAACGCGACAAACTTCTCGATTTCTTCATCCTTGCTGTGGAGCTTTGTCGGCAAGTGCTTTCTCGCGAGCGGTGAGGTCATCGTCATGAGCCTCAAGCCCGACACGGAGCTCTCTTAAGCGTACTTCCTCTGCAGCGGCCTGTTGTTTGGCCTCCTCCTGTGCCTTCTCAACATCGGACTACTTCAGGAGAAGCTCATTCCAGCTTTGGCTCAGCTGCTCTTGGTTCGACCTCAGATCCTGAAAGGCTTTAGCATACCAAGTTTGGGTCTCCTCAATGCGCTTCTGGAAATCTGCCTCCGCTCCTTCGACAACTGCTGCCCTGGAGTCCAGCTTCTCTTTCCGGGCGCGGTGAAGTGCTTGAAGCTTCTGGAAGTTACTGCTCATGGCCTGGAGGAGCTTTTCTTCTTCAGACTTGCTGCTGCCGGTGCTTGGCTCATCAACAATCTCGAGCCCGGCAGCGGTGATGACATCTTCGTCAAGGATTTCCCCCTCAGCTGGCACCCCAATGCTTGTCGTGCCAGCAATGCTGACGAACAAGTTGTCGCCAACCTTGAGGTACTTGCTTGACGAGGGGGCTTCGGATGTTGACGGCTGGTCCTCAACAGCCGCCTCGCCGGCAGCTGGGGGCTCCGTGGCCGACGCAGCGCCTGGCGCTCCTGCGGCAGGAATGCCGTCAGTACGGTCACTGGACTCCTCACCGGCCCTCTCAGTAGCATCCTTGGCGGCCTCGGCAGCAGGATTCTTGGCGGCCTCGTCGGCGGCATCCCTGGCGGCCTCAGCGGCGGCATCCTTGGCGGTCTCCTCGATGACGGTATCAACATCCATGTGTTCCGTCAAGGGAGGGTCTGAAGACCAAGAAAACAAGCAAGATGTTGCTGGGGAGGAAGTTCAAGAAGACAAAAAGAAAGACAGAATAGCAAGTGCTCTGAGACAAGTGGGTTACCTGTGTCGAGCTGCCGAGGAGGGCTGCCGGTCGCTGTGCTTGCCGGCTCTTCTTCATCGCGGTAAAGCTCGATGGAGGAAACTCTTGATGGAGATTCGTCTCTGGGCGGCGTAGTTGACGGAGGCGGCGCATCAGGGACGGCCTCCGTTGCTGCTCCTTGTTGCCGCTCCACTCCTACACGCCCGGAGATGTCAGCAGAAAAGATGCAAACCCCGGCGCTTGCCAGTGGAAAGTGAGTAAACTCACGCTGGGGGCTGCGCCGGGGGCTGCATTGAAGGCTTGACTCCGGGCTGATGGTGGGCGATTCTGACGCACCTGAAGTGCTTGCCGGCGGCTCGTCACCTATCGAAGTCTTTGCCCTCTTCACCATCCTCTGTGCCAATGTTTCCGTGTCCCTGCGGAGATGGGCCAAAGCGAAATAAATCAGTTAAGCAAGATCGGAAAATCAGAAGTTAGAAGGTGTTACGGGACTCTTACTCTTCTTCTTCTCCTTCCGAGCTAAAGGCAGAGAGGTCGAAGTCAACTTCCGCCACGGTGCTTGTACGAGGAGGTGAAGGAGTGGTCCTGGGCCGTTTGGCCGCAACCTTGCCGGCCGCCCCCTTGCCGGGGGCTGCTCCACTTGAGGAAGCTTGGCGGACCGGGACCCCAGAGGCGGCACTCCGAAGGACGCGTTTTGTCTTCTTCTTGAGAGCTGGGGGCTCCTCATGCAGCTCCTCCTCGGTTGTACCTTCAGTAGAAGGGCCTCCAGCAGACGTGCCGCCCTGCTCTCTAGCAAGATCGCCCTGCCCGGCAAGTTTCTCCTCTGACATCACATCTGCTTCGTTGGCTTCCTCCTCCATGAAGCCAGCGCTGCCGGCCTCCGCGGCAAGATTCGCCTCCTCCACCCTGCTGGCGATGTACGCCACTTCTTCCTCAGTGGTCTGGCGGACGAGGTTCGTTTCCGCCCGGATGGCCTTCTCCGACAAGTTGTCAAGGAATTTCTGCGCCTGTTCTACGGATGGCACTTCCCAAGTTCCGTCAGGGCCGTGTGCATTGCACACCGGCATCATAGCGATGAGCGAAGCCAGGGCGGAGTTGTTACACAGAGGAATGACGCCTGCCGGCAGCTTGAGCTTCGCTTCAGGTCTGAACAGCTTTTGGCAGAGAGCCGTGTGCTGCATGACCGTCAGGTTGTTGTTCAGCCCAGGGCACAGCCTCATGATGTGTGCCGCGTTCCGGAATTCCCAAGCTGGCCTCCCCTTGTTCTGCAGTGGGGCGATGCGCCGGCGAAGGAAGTCCGCGCCAACCATCTCTACGGAGAGCCCGGCAGCTTTGAGACGGTGAATCCTGGCAACTGCGACTGAGAGCTTCTCATCTTGAAGATCGAAGGCGCTCCAATCAGTACCGCGCGCTATCTTTGTCTGCCGGAGCGAACAAAAAGGCTAGGGTTCCGTCTCTTGAATCCAGCACCATTTGCCTCGCCATTCTTCCCACTTCTCGTGATAGACCCCATCCGGATATATCTCCTTGTTCCATGCCCTTGGAATCCAGGCAATGGAGCCGGAGAGGGCGTCACCCTTTTGGATACGAGGAAGGAAGTAATGGCGGAAGAGGGCCGTGCTAGGGACTACTCCGGCAAAGTTTTCACAAAGGTGAGCAAAGGTGGACATACACGTCACGGCATTCGGCGTAAAATCTAAGAGTTGGAAGCCGTATGTGTACATGATATCGAAAAAAAATCAGAGAATGGGGGACAGAGCCCGCAGTAAAAGTAATTGGCGAAGAAGTGATATTTATTTGGGCCACCCCTGGAAGAACCTGGGCTCACGAGAGTTGCAGGATGCGCCGTTGTCTCCTTCGCCCACATGCACTAGTACCGCTCCTTCAGTGCGCTCGCGTCGAGCACCTGAGCGAAGACGGCGTGCTCCCTCCGCATCTTCACCAAATCGTTCTCCGAGACGGTGGCTTTCGCCCCCTTGCCCTTGCTTGCCTTGGGTGGCATGGCGTCAATGGGAGCAGAGGCTGAGGACGGTGAGGGCGTGGAGGCGGCGGATGAATGGAGGGGCTTTGTTTCGGGCTCAAGGAAGAAGACGACGGCGGTTCCCAGATTGGAAAAGACAGGAGGTAAATGGGCAGCGCCTCTGCGGATTCCTTTTTATGGGGAAGGCGCGGGGTTGCCTCTTTACTAATCAAATGATGACGCTTTTGCGAGCGCGCGGCTGTAACGGCCGCTCCGCGCACGTCTCCCACGTCCCGCATTCAATGTGCGTCGTGGGGGGGGGGGCAGTGAAACGGAATGATTACAACAGTTAACTCCTGCCACACGTACCCGTGCACTGTTTGGGCCTAGCCCAACAACGCCTCGCACCCGTGTATGGCCTAGGCCCGGGGGCTCCTGTCGGTGTACTAAAGATTGGGTCCTTAGTACCCCATACTTGTGCACGGGCGGTTGTAGCCACACAAGCGGCAAGGCTTGCCGGGGGACAGCTAGATGCAAATACAGCAACCTCAAGAAGGCATTCAAGTCACTGATCAGAAGATAGAAGACCGAAGGCTAGGTGCCCGGCAAGATCTTGCCGGGCTGGCCTGCGAAGCCCCGGCAAGATTCGCACCCGGCAAGGCTCAGCCACCCAATCACCGCCTCAGCGCAGCGACCAGCTTGTCTTTTAGCTGTTGTCCTCCTGGGTGCGTGTCAGATGCTGACGGTGGGTGAGCTTAAGCGGTGCCGATGGGACGGCCCCTTTTTCCGTCCCCAAGACGCTAAGGGACACCTCGACGGAGCATTAAATGCATTTGTCCTAAACTGTCAGTATTAGGTATGATAGTACTGCCTTCGACGTATAAAAGGAGGCCCAAAGCGGAGATACAGAGGGGAGGAGCTTCTGGCCCATTCTGCATGCGTAGCAGCTGTGTACTGTTCATCACATAGCGCTCCTAGAACTTGGGTTAGAACACATCTAATACAACCAAGCAGGAGTAGGGTTTTACGGTTCTCAGCGGCCCGAACCTGGGTAAAAATTCCTCGTGTTGGTCGTTGGATCCGCTCTTTGTGCAAACCTTTTCCCTACCGAATCGTAAAGGGGTCCACGCGATCCCATAGGTGTCTTTTCTCCGACACTTGTTTTTCAATAAAAAAAGTTCCAAGAATTGTCTTAGGATGCTTGCATTGCATGTCTTGATGTGTGCTGTGTAAGAACAGAAACTTTTGATATAGTGTTTGAATTTTCATATTTAAATGGAACCTGGAAAGTTTCTGAAATTTTTACACAGTGATGTCATATAAATTTTATAGCATGTCCTAAAGTTTCATAATTTTTTGAGTTACAGAAGTACACTGTTTTCATAAATTTCTACAGACTGTTCTGTTTGGACAGATTGCTGTCATAGTTTCGTTATCTACTATTCCTATAGTTTCCATAGCCTATATTGGTAGATATAAATTGTCGAAATGATAGTAAACAATAGATGATGTTTGAAAATTATTGTGCAACTTGTCTTGGCAGTACATAAAGAGTTGATTTATTATTATGTGCACTAACCTATCTCACGAGTTCTTTTCAAGTTTTGTGTGGATGAAGTTTTTGATAATAGGTGAAACCGGGATATGAGAGGATTGAACGAGATACAAAAGCTCAAGCTTGGGGATGCCCAAGGCACCCCAAGTAAATATTTCAAGAAGTCTCAAGCATCTAAGCATGGGGATGCTACGCATCCCACCTCTCTTCATCAACAATTATCGGTTAGCCTATGTTGAGCCTAAATTTTTATTCGTTCACATGATGCGTGCTATTCTTGGAGTGCTATTTTTCTTTTGCTTGTTGTTTAATAAAATACTCAGATCTGAAAATATTTATTGAGAGAGAGAGAGTCCTCACATAGCTACTTAATTGTTTGACTACTCATTGATCTTCACTTATATCTTTTGAGAGTAGCTTGTCATTTCCTCTCATGCTTCACTTATACCTTTTTGAGGGATGAAATCTTTATGCTCATGTGCTTCATTTAAATTTGTTTGAGCTTGTCGAAAAAGCAATAGCAATATATGAAACTAGTCCCAAAGTGATAGATATCCAAGGAGGATATAGTAAAAACTTTCATGAAGATCATGGGACAAATTAAACTTGATTCTTTGTAATAGTTTTGAAACATGATGATAGTAATATGTGAGTCATGTTAGTGAGTAATTATGCTTTAGTAGGAATATTGGTGTTAAGGTTTGTGATTCCCTATGCAAGTATGAAAGTCAATAGTTATGCAATGAAGTTATATCCTACTTGTGGTGCATTATTCGGTGTTAGTTATGTTCAATGCTCACTTATGTGAATTTTCGTTTCTTGGTTTGGTTGCTTCCCAATCTATTTGCTAGCCTCCATTTGTACTAAGTAGAAATACTACTTGTGCATCCAAAATCCTTAAACCAAGTTTTGCCTTATGAGTCCACCATACCTACCTATATGCGGTATTTCCATGTCGTTCCAAGCAAATTTGTATGTGCCATCTCTAAATTTTCAAAATAAATTTTCTCTTTTGTGTGCCCGAACCGCTCCTGAAATGGTGGGGAGTATCCAATATTTTTCCATGCTAGGTGTGTTATTCTCACGATATGTGTTGATTCACTATCATTCAGGAGAAAGTGGCTGGTATTCGGGATGCCCAGTTCCATGCTCAAAAATCAAATCAAAATATAGTGAAACAAAACTCCCCCAGGATTGTTGTTTGTATGGACGGTACCCATGGATTCGACTCGCCATGGAGTGTGATTGATTGGTGGAGGGGGAGTAAAAACTTTACCATTCTGTTTGGGATTCGCCTATGATACATCTAGCATGGAAAGTATTGTGAGCTACTTTGTTGTTTTCGTTGACAGGAAAAGCATGCCACTCAAAATAGTTTTCTCTCTCAATTTAAACCTTGAGCTCTGGCACCTCTACAAATCCCTACTTCCCTCTGCGAAGGGCCTATATATTTACTTTATGCAATTTTTATTTTTGCTTTGAGTCTCCATCTTCTCTTATAAGCACCAACTAGGGGGCACTATGATCGTACTTGAGCATTGGACATAGCTAATATTTGAGTGTGTTTCATGAATGGATCAATGATTGAGCATGATGGGCTAGGGATAACTTTCTTTAGTGTTGGTATTTTGAAAGACATGGTTGCTTGTTGACCTGCTTGAGTATTGAAGTCATTATGTTAAAACTAGACTATTGCTTTGAATCATTTACAAGTCCAAATGTCCGTGCTATACAAAGAAGAAAAGAATATGATGAACATGTTAGGTAGCATTCACACTTCATAAATTATTTCTTTTATCATTTACCTACTCGAGGACGAGCAGGAATTAAGCTTGGGGATGCTGATACGTCTCCAAAGTATCTATAATTTATGAAGTATTCATGCCATGTTTACAATAATTTTATATGATTTTGGTATGATTTTATTAGAACTAACCCGGACTGACGCTGTTTTCAGCAGAACTACCGTGGTGTTGTTTTTCTGCAGAAATAAAAGTTCTCAGAATCAGCTGAAAATTTATGGAGAATATTTTGGGAAAATATAAAAAATACTGGAGCAAAAAGATACCGGAGAGGAGTCCCGAGGAGGCCACAAGCCTAGGGGGCGCCCCCCCCTAGGGCGCGCCCCCTGGCTTGTGGGTCCCTCGAGCACTCCCCTGACGTGATTCCAAGGCCAAATATTCCTATAAATACCAAAACCCCCAGAAACAAACCTAGATCGGGAGTTCCGCCGCCGCAAGCCTCCAGAGCCACGAAAAACCAATCGGGAGCCCGTTCCGGCACCCTGCCGGAGGGGGAAACCATCACCGGAGGCCATCTTCATCATCCTGGTGGTCTCCATGACGAGGGGGGAGTAGTTCACCCTCGGGGCTGAGGGTATGTACCAGTAGCTATGTGTTTGATCTCTCTCTCTCGTGTTCTTGAGATGGCACGATCTTGATGTACCGCGAGCTTTATTAATATAGATGAATCATATGGAGTCTTCCCATCTCTATCTTCTTGTGATGAATTGAGTTTTCCCTTTGAAGTTTTCTTATAGGATTGAGTCTTTAAAGGATTTGAGAACACTTGATGTATGTCTTGCGATGGGATATCCGTGGTGACAATGGGATGTTCTATTGATCCACTTGATGTATGTTTTGGTGATCAACTTGCGGGTTCCGTGACCTTGGGAATCTATGCATAGGGGTTGGCACATGTTTTCGTCTTGACTCTCCGGTAGAAACTTTGGGGCACTCTTTGAAGTTCCTTGTGTTGGATTGAACATGATGAATCTGAAATTGTGTCATGTATATCGTATAATCAAGCCCATGGGTACTCATGGTGACATTGGAGTATCTAGGTGACATTAGGGTTTTGGTTGATGTGTATCTTAAGGTGTTATTTTAGTACGAACTCTAGGGCTGTTCGTGACACTTATAGGGATAGCTCATAAGATTGATCGGAAAAGATAACTTTGAGGTGGTTTCATACCCTACAATAATTTCTTCGTTTGTTCTCCGCTATTTGTGACTTTGGAGTGAACTCTTTGTCGCACGTGAGGGATTTATATATGATTCAACTATGTCAGTATTGTTGAGAGAACTTGCACTAGTGAAAGTATGAACCCTAGGCCTTGTTTCTAAGCATTGCAATACCGTTTGTGCTCACTTTTATCATTAGTTACCTTGCTGTTTTTATATTTTCAGATTACAAAAACCTATATCTACCATCCATATTGCACTTGTATCACCATCTCTTCGCCGAACTAGTGCACCTATAAAATTTACCATTGTATTGGGTGTGTTGGGGATACAAGAGACTCTTTGTTATTTGATTGCAGGGTTGTTTGAGAGAGACCATCTTCATCCTATGCCTCCCACGGATTGATAAACCTTAGGTCATCCACTTGAGGGAAATTTGCTACTGTCCTACAAAACTCTGCGCTTGGAGGCCCAACACGAGTCTACAAGAAGAAGGTTACGTAGTAGACATCAGAGACGTATCAAGCATCCCCAAGCTTAATTCCTGCTCGTCCTCGAGTAGGTAAATGATAAAAACAGAATTTTTGATGTGACATGCTATCCACTATGTAATCTTATTCAGGTATGCTCATTGAGAAAAGATGAATCAACAAATATAAACATAGCAATATTCAAAGTGTAAGAAACAGAATTGTTAATTCCTAAACGTATACAATTCTCAAGAAATGTTTACCCCCCCCCCATTCATCTTATTGTATTAGCAAGGCATGGCTCCATCTTCACCACATTAATACAAATGTTAAGCACCACGGTGTCCAAGTCAGGCAATTGGTTTGTACTTTTTCAATATGCATCAACTTTTTATTCTTCACGCAATACATGAGCGTGAGCCATTGGACATAGCATTTAGCTGGAATAGAGTATGGTGGTAGATATCAAAGGGGTAGGAAGTGGAGAAGATAGTCTCACATCAACTAGGCGTACCAACGGGCTATGGAGATGCCCATTGATAGATGCCAATGCGAGGAGTAGGGATTGCCATGCAAATGATGCACTGGAGCTATAAGTTTATGAAAGCTCAAATGAAGTTCAGTGGAGTGTGCATCCAACTTGCTTGCTCATGAAGACCTTGGGCATTTGAGGAAACCCGTCATAGGAATATACAAGCCAAGTTTGAAATAATGAATAGGTAATTCCCACTGGCATATGAAAGTGATGTATCATGAGACTCTTTACATGAGGAACATGGTGCCACTTTGAGGCACAAGTGTGGTAAAGGATAGTAGCAAAGTCCCTTATCTCATTTTCTCTCATTTTATCTCATTTTTTTGAATGGATGGTGGGCTCATTTGGCCTCCCCCATATTTATTTTCGTCTGGAGTCTCATCCCGACTTATGGGAGAATCAGCGTCTCCATCATTCTTTCCTTACTAGGACAATGCTCTAATAATGATGATTATCACACTTTTATTACTTACAACTCAACATGGAGAAATGATATGAAGATATGACTCTGTATGAATGCCTCTGGCAGTGTACCAGGATGTGCAATGATCTAGCATGACATGTATCAAAAACATTATGAAGGTGGCTTTGCCACAAATACTATGTCAGCTCTATATGATCATGCAAAGGAATATGACGATGAGCGAACTAGTCATGTGAAGTGACGATGGAATTTGCATGGCAATATATCTCGGAATGGCTATGGAAATGCCATGATAGGTAGGTATGGTGTCTGTTTTGAGGAAGATATAATAAGGCTTATGTTCAACAGAGCATATCGTGTCAAGGGGTTTGGATGTACCGACGAAAGTTGCACCGATCCTCGAGGTGAGAATGGGCTATGCACGGTACCGAAGAGGCTAGCAAATTATGAAAAGGTGGGATTGCATATGTCCATGGTTTCACATTAGTCATAAAGAACTCACATACTTATTGCAAAGTTTTATTAGTTTATATATCATAAATCAAAGTACTAATCGCATGCCCCAAGGGAAGAGGTTGGTAGGAGTTAACCATCGCGCGCTTCCGACCCGAAACAACACTAGGATTTCAACGAGGAATAGAAATGCTCACACATCACACCATGCCTCTTTAATTTTTAGATGAACAAAAAGGTCAACCCCTCTTAATATCGACACTTCTACGGTTTAACAATTATGAACTCACACCTATTTCACATTACTACATCAATATCATTAACCCATAATTTCTTTATATGTGCTACATGATAGTTTTGATTATCACTCTTTGAATACCTAATATTTTTGGACTAGTCTGTATGACCCATGCAAATTACCGTCACTATTTATTAACTCTCAAAAAAATATAAGTGAAGAATGAGAGTGAAATCATTTCTTTAAAATCTACACGCCACCGTGCTCATAAAGATATAAGTGAAGTACTAGAGCAACTGCTAAGCTCAAAAGATATAAGTGAAGTACATAGAGTATTCTAACAAATTATGATGAAGGTGTGTCTCTCTTAAATAGGTGTGTCCAGCAAACAGTGATTGTGGCAAACTGAAAGTAAAAGCAAACAAAAGCAAACGACGCTCCAAGCAAAACTCATATCATGTGACAAATAAAAATATAGCTTCAAGTGACATACCGATGGATTTGAGACGAAAGAGGGGATGCCTTCTGGGGCATCCCCAAGCTTAGACGCTCGAGTCTCCTTTAAAATATTACCTTGGGGTGCCTTGGGCATCCCCAATCTTAGGCTCTTGCTACTCCTTATTCCTTTGTCCATCAAGATAACAGCCAAAACTTGAAAACTTCAATCACGCAAAACTCAACAAAACCTCGTGAGATCCATTAGTATAAGAAACATATTGCACACTTTAAGTACTGTTGTAAATTGATTCAAATTTCATAAATGCATAATAGGTACTGTATTATAACATCTCCATTGCTTATACCCCCCGATACAATCCATAGTTTAATCAAATAAGCAACTATGCAAGCAAAAACAGAATCTGTCTAAAACAGAACAGTCTGTAGCAATCTGTAGATACCCTATACTTATGTAACTCTAAAAATTCTGAAACATTAGGAAAACCTCAAAAAAAATTATATCAACACTATTTAAAAATTTCAGATCATTATCACGCTCCAGCAAAAAACGAAAATTCCTTTACTAGAGTCAAAAGTTTCTGTTTTGTTTCAGCATCGATTCTACTCATCTTGTGAGTCATCCCAAAGGCTTTACTAGGCACAAACACTAATTTAAACACAAAAACATAATCATTACATAGGCAATAATCATGCTATCAAAAGTAAACAGAAAGTTCTAAACAAAAATTTAAAGATAACTATTGGGTTGCCTCCCAACAAGCGCTATTGTTTTATGCCCCTAGCTAGGCATAATGCATAGTTTCAAGTATTGTCATCTTTGAAACTCCACCCATAAGTGGCTCTCATAATTGATTCATAAGGTGGTTTAATTATCTTCCTAGGGAAGTGTTCCATCCCTTTCTTTAATGGGAATTGGAATCTTATGTTTCCCTCTTTCATGTCAATGATTGCACCTATAGTTCGCAAGAATGGTCTTCCAAGTATTATGGGACAAGAAGGATTGCAATCAATATCAAGCACAATGAAATCTACAGGCACATAATTTTTATTTGCAATAATTAGCACATCATTAATTCTACCTAAAGGTTTCTTGATGGTAGAATCCGCAAGATGCAAGTTGAGGGAACAATCTTCAATATTAGTGAGACCGAGTACATCACAAAGAGTTTTAGGAATTGTTGAAACACTAGCACCAAGGTCACACAAAGCATTGAATTCATATTTATTTATCTTTATTTTTGTAGTAGGTTCCCACTCATCATGCAATTTCCTAGGAATAGAAACTTCAAGCTCAAGTTTCTCATCATAAGCTCTTATCATAGCTTCTACTATATGTTCGGTAAAAGCTTTGTTTTGTTCATAAGCATTGGGTGAGCTAATAACGATTGCAACAAGGAAATGCATTCTACTAAAGAGCAATTATCATAATTAAAGTCCTTGTAATCCAAAATAGTGGGTGCATCACTAGTTAAAGTTTTGACCTCTCCAAACCCACATTTTTCAGTTTTAGCATTAAAATCATCACCCTCCAAGCAAACGGGACGCTCCTCAACTCCAGTCCTTTTATCATTTATATTCAGAGAGGTAAATAAAGATTCAATAGGATAAACACCAATCATTTTACGATCTTCATCATGATTCCAGATGGGTAAAGATTCCGGATTAGCGGCCATCCTATTCACTAGAGTGGTTTGCTTATCGGAGATTTTTCCTAGCAACTCTTCAGTTTGAGAAAATTGTGATTGGAGAATAGACACTTCCTTATTAACCTCATCAAGTTGTTTACTAATAGCGTGAAGCAACGTTGAGTGTTCCTTAATTTCAGAGGCGAAGGATCTATTATGCTCATATTGCGAAGTCATGAAAGTTTTCATGGAACTCTCTATTTCCGACATTCTTTGGAAAAAAGAGATATTGTGAAATCTATCTTGAGACATAATGACCGAGCAAGCAAAGTAACAAGCAAGACAAGTAAACTAGCAAGCGAAGAAGTAAACTAGTAACAAGCAAAGATAAATATTTTTGTATTTTTTATTTTTATATGACAAGCTAAATATAACAGCAAATAAAAAGAAGAACAAGTGAGTGAAATTTGTGTGAATTTACTTGGTAGTTGATGATGATATTCCCCGGCAATGGCGTCAGAAATCCTTCCTGATACTTGTGATCTGAGTTGGGTTTTCCGTGAAGAGGAACGGGTAATTGCAGCACAACGCGGATAAGTATTTCCCTTAGTTATGAAACCAAGGCTTATCGAACCAATAGGAATATCAATCCTCAACCGTCTTCAGTGGCTGCACACAAATGAACAAACGACTTGCACCCAACGCGGGCAAGAGGGTTGTCAATCCCCTTGATCTCGTTATTTGCAAGTAAATGAGTTGTGTAGATAATTGTTGATAAATATAAATTGCAAAATAAATAAAAAATTAAATAAAGCAGCAAGGTAAATATAGCGTTTGTGAATATATAAGTGAATAGACCCGGGGGTCATAGTGTTCCCTAGCGACATCTCTCATGTAGGCAGCATACGGTGGGTAAACAAATTACTGTTGGGCAATTGATATAAAAGCAGATAGTTATGTGATGTTCACGGCAATGATCATGTATATATAGGCATCACGTCCATAAGAAAATAGGCCGACTCCTGTCTGCACCTATTACTATTACTCCACTCATGGACCGCTATCGAGCATGCATCTAGAGTATTAATTAAAACAGAGTAATGCTTGGAGAACGATGACATGATGTAGACAAAGTAAACTCAAACAATATGAATGAACCCCATCGTTCTATCCTTAGTAGCAACAGCACAAAGACGCATCTTATCCCCTACTTTGTCACTGGGATATAGAAATTTGCCAGGTTGAACCTACCACAACACACCACTCCCACCGATGAAATATCAATCTACTTGGCCTAAGCATATCAATAGATCGGAGAGCATTACGAAGCTATAATGATCATGCACTTAAGAGATAATATAATTCAGAGGCATCTCAAATAATTTTCATGAATAATCTGAACATAAACCCACAATTCATCGGATCCCAACAAACACACCGCACAATAGGATTACATCGGATAGATCAAAGCGAAGATGCGATGACCATTGTATTGAAGATCATAAGAGAGAGAGATTGACATCTAGGTACTAGCTATGGACCCATAGGTCTGTGGTGAACTACTCACACATCATCATGAGGGCAGCAAGGTTGATGAAGAGGCCCTCCGTGATCGATCCCCCCTCCGGCAGGGTGCCGGAACGGAGCTCCAGATGGCCTCGCGACGGAACAGAGACTTCTGGCAACGGAAAAAGGGTTTTGGGACTGCCTTCAGGGTTTTCAGAATATTAGAGAATTTATAGGCCGAAGAGGGACGTTGGGAGGTGCCCGAGGGGGCCACCACACATCAGGCGCGCCCCCCAGGGCGCGCCCTGATGTGTGGTGGGGCCCTCATGCGCCTCCCGGCTTCCTTACAAAGCTCCTAGGTCTTCATATAGTCCAGAAAAAATCATCAAAAAGTTTCGTGGCAATTGGACTTCGTTTGGTACAGTAAACCTACAAATGGAAAAACACGCAGAAAACAGCAACTGGCACTGGGCACTAGGTCAATTAGTTAGTGCTCAAAAATATTATAAATTGGTAAATAATGACCCAAAAAGTATCCTAGAATGATAATATATCAGCATGTAACAATCAAAAATTATAGATACGTTGGAGACGTATCATTGATGCTCCATTATTATACATCATTGGCCAATTTGCGGGCCTAGGCCTCCTTGTGGCTTGGTGGGTCGAGTCCCAGCCTGTCGGTATACCTAGGGTCACAACATCGCCAACATCCTTGGAGAAATGCAGAAGGAAGTGGATCATGTTCTCAACTCTAATTTCGGGTAGGATAGTTGTTGCCCCGGATAGGATAAAAGGGCCATAGGGTCGCTATGTCGACTACTTTCGAGCCAGCCCAATATTCCATGAGACTTTTTTCGACATCGATTACATATGAGCATACATTTGTTCTTGCGCATAGTGGAAGATGTGGAGAGGGCATTTGGAGTGCTCCAACCTCATTGGGGTATCGTTTGTGGAGTTGCAAATATATGGGATCCAAAGACATTGTGGGAGGTGATGTTCTTATAAAACAATGGGAGGTGATGGCTTATTTTTGTGATCTTGCACAATATGATAATGGAGGATGATGACGATAGGGCGTCCATTACTTCTAATTTTGAGAGGCTCGGAGTACATGTCTGGCTCCCAAAACGAGATGTGTCGCTTGTTGTCAAATTCTTAGGGTTGCATCGACAACTTCGAGAGTAAGCACATGTGCAACTACTAAATGATCTTGTGGAGCATAAGTGCATTTACACTAAAAACTATTAAATTGGTGGTGTAGTATTAATTTTATGTTCAAACTATGTACTCCATATAACATATATGTTTGAACCATGTATTTTTATTCAAACCATGTTATTGTTGAATTGTTGTGTGATATTTGTATAATTAATGACGGGTTTGAAAATGGAGAGAACAATAACAAATTAGAAATCAAGTCAAAATCTAGAACAATGCAAAATGGGGTCCACACCCATGAGATTTAGTGGGGGTGGGATTAATCAGGAGGTTTACGTAGAACTTTTTTTAGCTTGCCCATAGAATAGATGTAGGATTGTTTTGACCACCATAGATGTAGTATTACTGTAACGTTAAAAATCTAACATCAGATTTTTAACCATGGCAAACCGAATGTTTTATGTTAAATTTAATTGTCGTGAGAATGACATTTTTCTTTAGTAAACATAGCAAATCCTGGCAAAAAAAAGAACATGACAAAGATTTACCATAGTTGCTAGGAAATTGCAATCCTACATGGTAATTAAATTTGCCAGAAAAAATGTTCGATCGCCATACTAAAAAGTCTAAGGGCAGTTCTTTTGGGCGGCTTAAAAAAATAAGTTGCCTCTCCCCAGCTTAAAAAAATAAGCCGCTCTCAAAATTTGTTGAGGCTTCTAAATTAGTTATCCCATAACTAGTTCATAAGCCCCAATGAATGAGAGATCATGTTGAAGTAAGGTCGTTCTAGTCAGATCATCAATGGTCAGATCCGGAGGAATTTTAACAGTATGGTGTTCTAGTCAATTCAAAGGTGAAATGTTATTCCAAAATAACTATGCGATGTCTGTACTTCTACAATCCACAAAATATGGGAGTTGCTGGACCCTTACAAATATATATGCCCCCTGCCAAGATGACAAGAAGATTGAATTTCTCACATGGTTGGATGGTATCCACATTCCTGATGATGTAGACTAGTTAATTGTGGATGATTTCAATTTAATTCGAGGCTTAGATGATAGAAATAAGCCACATGGAAAAATCAATAAAATTCTACAATTCAATGTTATTATCATTCATTTAGGGTTTTTTGACATCCCATTAAAGGAAGGAAATTTACTTGGATTAACATGCAAGATAACCCACTCCTAGAGAGATTGGATTGGTTCATTTCTTCAGCATCTTGGACTCTGTCATATCCTAACACACTTGCTTTCCCTTTACCAATGACCACATCTGATCATGTGCCCTGTATGGTGCAAATTCAAAACTCAATGCCAAAGAGTAATGTTTAGAATTTGAAAACTGGTGGTTACAGCAAGATAGTTTTATGCCACTATTTGAGTCTATTTGGTACCGGAGCATTCGCTACGCAGATGCTGCTAAGAGGATAAATGCCAAGATAAAAATTAAGAAATAATTTAAAAGCATGGGCTAAAACTCTGTCTAATGTTAAGGAGTATATTTCCAATGCCAATGCTTTGATTGAAATGCTAGATGCCATTGAAAATTTCAGGCACCTCACTACAGTGGAGATTCAGCTCAGGAAAGATATCAAAGCTCAGCTAGATAAATTATTGCATCAACAAAAGGCCTACTGGCAAGAAAGAGGGAAAATCAAGTCGGTAACTCTTGGAAGTGAAAATTCACAGTGTTTCCATGCAATAGCCATATTCCAGCACAGAAAAAATGCCATTACTTCTCTAATTGGGAATGATGGGATTGAGGTTACAAACCATGTGGCCAAGGGTTCTATTTTGCATGAGGCTTTCAAAGACAAATTGGGGAAATCAGAACATTATAATATCCCACCATAGCTTCTTAACCTTTTGACAACTCATCCCGATTTATCCTTTTTGGAAGAACCATTCACTTCTGAGGAAATTGACGCCATCAAGGATCTTCCCTCTAGCAAATCACCAGTACCTGATGGCTTCAATACTAACTTTGTCAAAAAGTGTTGGCCAATTATTAAGTAGGATTTCTATTACCTATGCCACCAATTTCATAAAGGGGAACTTTGTTTGCAAAGTATCAACAATTCTTTCATTTCCCTTATTCCCAAGAAAACCGATGCTTCCACTGTTAATGATTACAGACCACTGCCAAGTTGCAACATCAAATTGATCACCAAGCTTTTGGCTAACAAATTGCAATCCATCATTCTTGAATTGGTGCATGTCAACCAATATGGTTTTCTTAAATCTAGAACTATACAAGGTTGTATAGCTTGGGCATATGAATATCTTTTTCAATGTCATAATAGCAAGAAACCAACAAATTTTTTAAAGTTGGACTTTGAGAATGCATTTGATATATTAGAACATGGTATGATCATGGATATACTTAATAAAAGGGCTTTGGTTCTAAATGCTGCTATTGGATTCAACAAATCTTAAGTACTTCCACATCAAATGTCCTCTTAAATGGAATACCTGGGAACACTTTCAAGTGCAAAAGAGGGGTAAGGCAAGGGCACCCCCTTTCTCCCTTGCTTTGTGTGCTTGCTGCACATTTTATACAAACTATTCTCAATGATGCAATGCAAAGAGGCCTCATCCAAGCTCCACTACAGTTTGTCTCGTGCCTAGATTTCCCAATGTTGCAATCTTCTAATGACAATCTGATCATCATGCCTGCATGTCCTCAACGGCCAGCACAACTATAGATCTTGGTGGACCTTTTTTCTCAGGCCTCTGGTTTACAGGTAAATTACCACAGGTCTAGTATTCTATGAATCAATGTGCCTTAGGAAACAATGTGGAAACTCTCTACTATTTTAGAATGTTCCATTGGTACTTTCCCTTTCACATATCTGGGCACTCCCCTCAGCTTCACGAAACCAAGAATGGAGTTCATTATGTACATTATTTACAGAATTCAAAAGAGGCTCAATATTTGTTCTTAGTATCTAAGTGGGAGGCTCCTCATGGTTAATGATGTGTTTTACTCTTTACCAACTTTCGTCATGAGTTGCTTACTTCTATACAAAGGTATAATTGAGCAAATTGACAAGTATATGAGGCATATATTTTGGAGAGGAAAATACCTAAAAAAGGAAAAAAACTTGGCAACATGGGATTTAGTTTGCAGGCCAAAGGATAGAGGTGGTCTTGGCATTGTGAACTTATCAACTCAAAACACCACTCTTATACTTAAAATGGTGCATAAATTGATTAACCACTCATTCCATGGGTGAACCTTCTATAGGAAGTTTATTATAAGAGTGGGTTCACCTCAACTCCCATTCATGGTTGCTCCTTTTGGTGGAGGGACTGCATGAAGTTCTTTCCTGTCTATAAAGAGCAGGCATCTGTCATCTTGAATAATGGCCAGACCTTAAATTTCTGGGCTGATACCTGGGATGGTGATACTAAAGCTGAAAGATGGCAACATCTGCACTCCTATGCTCTCAAGGAGAACATCTCCATAGCTAAACTATTTCAAACAGAGGAACTGACAGCTCTGTTCCAATTACCTCTATCGGAGGAAGCATATCCTCAGTTTCAAGACTTGGAGAATTTTATCCAGGACCTGCATCTTAATCCAGAGGAAGATTATTGGCAAATACCTACGGGTTATGCTTCATATAAGGTTTCCAAGATTTCTAGGTTATTGATGCCTATGACACCAGTTTTACCACTGGTAAATTTGTTAAAGACATACTGTCAATTAAAACATAAGATCTTCTTTCGGCTTGTGGCACATGACAGGTTAAATACTAGATCCCTCCTACTGCGCAAAAAATTCTTTATATAGGATTACACCTGTGTCTTTTGAAGTATGCAGACTCTTGAAACAAGAGACCACCTTTTTTTCCATTGCCCATTTGCAAAAAATTGCTGGAACTACATCTATCCCTCTTGGACTCCCAGTGGACTAGGTCTTTAGGAAGAGATTGATCAGTTGAAATGGCTAATCAACCTTCCTTTCTCTTTGTAAATCATCATTCTAGTAACTTGAGCTCTATGGAACACAAGAACTGACTTCATATTCAAACATATTAGCTCGAGTATATATGCTTGTAGGAGAAAGTTCAAAGACGAAATCAAATGGTTGGTTCCAGAGCAAAGAAAAAAGAATACAGTGGACTAGATGACCGGGCCAAAGTTTTCATGTAAATCTTAGGATATGATGTATTTTGCTCTTTTAACATTGTTTTGCGGCAGTTGTTGTTGTATTTGTTGTATTTCTTTCACTTCCAGTCTAGCATGTATAGCTCTTTTGTTTTCTATTTTCGAAAATGTGTACTATTTACTTGAAAATCAATTAAAATACGCAGCAGAGTCCTGTTGTTTCCCTGAAAAAAATGAATGAGAGATCCGGCTTATATGAAAAGCTGGGAGGAGGCAACTTATTTTTTAAGCCGCCAGAAGAACTGGCCCTGAGTTTGATTTGTTTGGGTTAAAATAGTCTGTTATGATGATTGGAGATGCTCTGTAAGGCCAACTCCAACGCACGACCCTAAATTGTCCGGTTGTGTCCATTAGGGGGGGTAATCGGACACAAATAGCGGCCCAACGCGGGGGAGCAAACGGACAAATTTCATTTTTTTGTCGGCTTTCGACCCATTCCTGGCCCAAATTTGGGCCGCGTTTGCATCAAAACAGACAGAGCACGGACAGGCGGGACGCACACCCTTGTCCTCTCCTAGCCCGCCCGCCGAGGACACAACTCGTCCACTTTACCTCCCTTTCCCAAAAACCCTCCCGCGCTCTCTTGCCCCTCCCTCGCGCCCTAAAGAACACTGTCGGGGCGGCCGCGACCGCCGCCCGCCCCGGGACGAAGAAGAGGAAGAAAGAGCAGTCACAGCTCACACCAGAGGAGGTCACGCGGTTCGGCATTGAATCGACCCAGAGGAGGGCCCGATGGACCATTGCGGCAGAGAAGAAAGCAGCTACCGACTACGTCGTCGATGACGCGGCCGCGCAACACAAGGTCATCGTCGACCAGAACGAGGCCATCCTCGCCAAGGCCACACAAGCAACGAAGACGTATGCCCTCATCATGCTAGGGTTGTGCCGACCCGGGCCGAGCATTCTCTCTGCCGCCGCCATAGCCGCGATGAGCACAGGCTCGTCGGTCGTTCGCCCTCCGCAATATGAGACGCCGAGCTCCTCCATAACACCGAAGACGGCTGGTTTTCATACGTCGCGGTAGCATGCTCAGACCCGGTTCTCCACGTCACCGGATGGCAGCGTGATCGTGCCGGCCACCCCTACCAACCCGGCCGTCATCGATCTCAACGTAAAGCCTGGGTACAGTGGCGCTGGCTAGTCATTCGATGGGATGCAAAGGAAGCAGCCCCGGCCGATTCCTATGGCCAACCTTCCCGGCACCCGCAACTTGTTCGACGAAATGCCAATCCCGACGCCGGCGGCTGGCGACCCTGACTACAACGCGTTCATGGAGAGCGTCATCTACGAGGGTCGTGGCCAGGCTTTCCACACCAACGGCCGAGGCCAAGGCTTCAATCCCGACGAGACCCAAAGCCAAGACGACTGCAGCCAAGATGGCACCAACCACTATGGTGTGCAAGAAGAAGAAGAGGTCGACGATTATGGCAACTCATGGCACGCAGATGAGGACATTTATTGCAAAGATGAGGCCGCATTGTGGAGGAGCCATTGTTTATCAATGAGCTCACCCAAAGAGCCGAGGCACAAAGGAGGAAGCAAAGCATTCGCACGGGATCATACAACAAAGAAGTGGACACATTGATTTGCGAGAGTTGGATAGAGATAGGCCAAGATCCAATACCGGTGCCGAGCAAAAAGCATCCCTCTTTTGGACGAGAGTTCATAAAACCTTTCATGAACGGATGGAGTTTTCACCCTACAAGTTTGCGAGCACCCGTGGCGTCAACTCAATCCAAAAGAGATGGGGGTTCAGTCAACAAGTATTGTGCCACGCTTGAGAGCGTCGAATCACGTCCCTTGAGTGTCCTAGGCGTGGGTGACTTGGTATTACTTATCCTATTTGCATTGTTATGCCATGTTCATGTTTGTTGCATGTTTTGTCATTTTCTATTACATTTGTGGCCTTCTCTTTGATTGTGGAGGCATTCCAATCTTTGGAAGCCTTCAAGGCCCTCCATAAGAAAAAGTCATTCACTCTCACCCATTGTTAGTCGCTCATCAAAGATTGTTCAAAGTTTAAAGATCAATATGCCTCTCTAAAGAAGAAAGGAGGGAAGGCGTCCGTGGCTGGGAATGGAGATGTTCTCAAAAGGTCGAGGGGCAAGACCAACTCAAAGCTTGATGAGAAGCATGGTGACATCTATTGCCTTGCAAGAAACTTTGCATGGCATGATGACTCAAAAGGAAGTGAGGAGGAGTAGAACCGCCAAGGAAAGGATGAGCAAATGAAGATATACTTGGAGCTCCAAACAAAGAAGCTTGACATGGAGGAGGCTGATGACCCACAAGTATAGGGGCTCAATCGTAGTCCTTTCAATAAGTAAGAGTGTCGAACCCAACGAGGAGCAGAAGGAAATGACAAGCGGTTTTCAGCAAGGTAATTTCTGTAAGCACTGAAATTGTAGGTAACAGATAGTTTGATAGCAAGATAATTGGTAACGAGCAAGTAACGGTAACGGTAAATAAAGTGCAGCAAGGTAGCCCAATCCTTTTGTGGCAAAGGACATGCCAGAACAGTCTCTTATAATAGGCAAAGTGTTCTTGAGGGTACACGGGAATTTCATCTAGTCACTTTTATCATGTTGGTTTGATTTGCGTCCGCTACTTTGATAATTTGATATGTGGGTGAACCGGTGCTTGGGTGCTGTTCTTACTTGAACAAACCTCCCACTTATGATTAACCCGCTCGCAAGCATCTGCAACTACGAGAAAAGTATTAAGATAAAATCTAACCATAGGATTAAACGTTTGGATCCAAATCAGCCCCTTACGAAGTAGCGCATAAACTAGGGTTTAAGCTTCTGTCACTCTAGCAACCCATCATCTAATAACTACTCCACAATGCATTCCCTTAGGCCCAAAGATGGTGAAGTGTCATGTAGTCGACGTTCACATGACACCACTAAGAGAATCACGACATACATATCATCAAAATATCGAACACATATCAAATTCACATGATTACTTGCAACATGACTTCTCCCATGACCTCAAGAACAAAGGTAACTACTCACAAATAATATTCATGCTCATGATCAGAGGGGTATTAAATAGCATAATTGATCTGAACATATAATCTTCCACCAAATAAACCATATAGTAATCAACTACAAGATGTAATCAACACTACTAGTCACCCACAAGTACCAATCTGAGGTTCCGGTACAAAGATTGAACACAAGAGATGAACTAGGGTTTGAGAGGAGATGGTGTTGTTGAAGATGTTGATGAAGATTGGCCTCCCAAAGATGAGAGGCGTGTTGGAGATGACGATGGCTTCGATTTCCCCCTCCGTGAGGGAAGTTCCCCCGACGGAATCGCTCCGCCGGAGAGCAAAAGTGCTCCTGCCCAAGTTCTACCTCGAGACGGTGGCATTCCATCCCGAAAGTCCTATCCTTATTTTTTTCTAGGTCAAAAGACCTTAAATACCAGAAGATGGGCACCGTAGGTGGGCTGGTCTGAGCACAACCCACCAGGGCGCGCCAGGGCCAGGCGCGCCCTTGTGTCTTGTGCTCCCCAGGTGCCCCCCCCCCCCTCCGGTAGTTATTTGCTCCAGTATATTTCATATATTCCAAAATAATTCTCCGTGAAGTTTTAGCTTATTTGGAGATGTGCAGAATAGGTATCTCTGATATGCTTTTTCAGGTCCAGAATTCCAGCTGCCGGCACTCTCCCTCTTTGTGTAAACCTTGCATATTATGAGAGAAAAGGCATTAGAATCACTCCCTAAAGCATTATTATGCATAAAAACTTTATAAATAAGAATAGGAAATCATGATGCAAAATGGACGTATCAACTCCCCCAAGCTTAGACCTCGCTTGTCCACAAGCGAAAGCCGATATCGAAAAACATGTCCACATGGTTTGAAAGAGAGGTGTCGATAAAAACAAAATACGGACATAGTAGCATCATGCTTATTATCATAGCAGCAACAAACTTTATCATAGAACTAATTCATATAACTTTTATTATATAACTTCATCATAAAACTTCTCATGAACAAGTAACAATTCACCACAACATAGAAGTATAAAGCATAAACCTTATTGAAAACCAACAAACTATGTGCTCAGTCAACTTTGCAACTACAATTCATCATATTTTCAGGAAGGGCCTCGTGTCGGAGCCTTTTGGCGAGTCCACATACTCAACCATCATTTAATCTTCTATGATGGCTAACACTCACAGCATACCCATGAGCAAAAAGTTTCAACCGGACACATAGAAAGATAGGGGCTTATAGTTTCACCTCCCAACGTATTCACCTCAAGGGTGATGTCAACAATAATAACTCATGCTCACTCATATGCAACTGGATATATGTGCCTAGATATTTCCTCACCACATGATGCTTGCAAAAATAAAAAGTAAAAAGGAATAGGGAAGAATACTTTGACTCTTGCATAAAAGTAAATATATAAAAGTAAAAGATAGGCCCTTCGCAGAGGGAAGCAGAGGTTGTCATGCGCTTTTTAGTTTGTATGCCAAATCCCTTAATGTAAAAGAATTTCAAGCTATATTGCCCCCTATGATAGCAATCTTTATTATGCAGTCCGTTGCTTTTATTACTTTGCCATCATAAGTTCGTACAATGCTCAATTTTCTCTTACACTAATTGATCAAACACATTTAGAAGCAATTTTTATTGCCTTAGTGCACCGATGACAACTTACTCAAAGGATCTTACTCGATCCATAGGTAGGTATGGCGGACTCTCAAAACATGAGTTTGGGTTTAGGGTGTTTGGATGCACAAGTAGTATCTCTATTTAGTGTGGAATTTTTGGCTAGCAAAGATGTTGAGCAAGCACCACATGTTGAAGGATCTATGACAATATAACTTCTATGTGAATATTAACAAACATAAATCATTATGTTGTCTTCCTTGTCCAACGTCAACAATTTTGGCATATAATATTTAATGGGGGCTCACAATCATAAAAGATGTCCAAGATAGTGTATTTGCAAGTGAATCTTCTCTTCCCTTATTAATTCTTTCATGAATTGCATCATTGACCAATGCTATGTTTGTCAATCTCCAACAAATTTTACCACTTATACTTTTCCTTATGTGATGTCATTACTTACTATAAGATTAGCATATGATCCTTTTCATTTATTTCCTTTTTATTTTGATTGCAACAAGAAAATAAAGAAGCAAAAGCTCAAACTAAACTTTATTATATAACTCTCACTCGATTACATAGATAGATAGATCACGAAACTAACACTCGAAAATAGATCATACTAAACTTTTATTCAACTAAATCATGAAAGAGCCAACGTAAATAAAAGTGATGGTGATACGATACCGGGGCATCTCCCCCAAGCTTGGCTCATGCCAAGGGGAATGCCCATACCCATGTACTCAAGTATCCTTTGGTGGTGAAGATGATGAAGGTGGTGGTGAAGAAGTGTCACACTTCAGACTCAATAGTTACTCCAATTTACGGATGACGCTCCGAAGGCTGATGATGCGCTCCTCTAGCAAAATATTTCCACGAGTGAGAAATTTATTCTGAACACGAACCACTTCGAAAGCCCTAAAAGCTTCAATTTCAGTGGGGGTGAGATGATTGTAATAAGGTTGAAGGATATCTTCTTCTTCCTCCTCTTCTGTTAGCATGGATTGCCCACCTTCTTGAGCTTGATCCTTCATAGCTTCCTTGCCCTTGTCTTCATTATTGCTTCTTTTGGATCCTCTCTCTTCAGCTCCATCTTCATCAGCCAGGTATCTTCTTCTATGTTATTGGAGGAGGGAGAAGACATGATGCCTGGCTTGATAGATCTGGTAGGAAAACAGCACGAAACAAGAACAGGGGATTTTTCTGCGATGCGGTGGTCAAAGCAATCAGGGGTATATATAAAGATTTTTTTATAAAACGGAGTCGGGAAGGTGTCCGAGGTGGGCACAACCCACCAGGGCACGCCTGGCAGGGCTGGCACGCCCTGGTGTATCGTGCTAACATCGGTTGCTTTCCTGTTTATTTCTTATTTTCCTAATTTTTGTAATATTCCAAAACTGGTAGAAAATATTTTTGCGGATTTTTCGGAGTCCGTTTACTTACCGTATCACGTACCTCCTCTTTTTCAGAATTCTGGAGTGTTCCGGAAGGTTTCCTTTATGTGTTCCTCCGGTGTCATGGTTTGGATAACATTGCTTTCAACATTAATAGGCGTACCTGAGATATAGTGTTTAATTCTTTGTCCATTGACCACCTTCGGGTTAGTACCTTCGGCATTATTAATCTTGATAGCTCCAGAACGATAAACCTCTTCGATAATATATGGTCCTTCCCATTTGGAAAGGAGCTTTCCTGCAAAAAATCTAAAACGAGAGTTGTACAAAAGAACATATTCTCCAACTTTGAATTCCCGCTTTTGAATTCTTTTGTCATGCCATCTTTTAACTTTTTCTTTGAATAGTTTGGCATTTTCATAAGCTTGGGTTCTCCATTCATCTAGTCAGCTTATCAAATAACCTCTTCTCACCGGCAAGTTTGAAATCATAATTGAGTTCTTTAATTGCCCAAACTACTTTATGTTCTAACTCTAGAGGTAAATGACAAGCTTTTCCATATACCATTTTGTATGGAGACATACCCATAAGATTTTTATAAGCTGTTCTATAGGCCCAAAGTGCATCATCTAGTTTCTTAGATCAATTCTTTCGAGACCTATTGACAGTTTTTTGTAATATTAATTTTATTTCTCTATTGCTAAGTTCCACTTGACCACTAGATTGAGGATGATAGGGTGATGCAATTCTATGGTTAACATTATATTTAGCAAGCGTCTTACGGAAAGCACCATGAAAAAAGTGTGAACCACCCTTAGTCATTAAATATCTAGGGACTCCAAACCTCGGGAAGATAACTTCTTTAAGCATTTTTAATGGAGGTGTTATGATCAGCACTACTAGTTGGAATAGCTTCTACCCACATAGTAACATAATCAACAGCAACCAAGATATGAGTATACCCATTAGAGGAAGGAAAAGGTCCCATATAATCAAAACCCAAAACATCAAATGGTTCAGCAAAACATGAATAATTCATAGGCATTTCCTGACGCTTACCGATATTACCAATTCTTTGACAATCATCACAAGACAAGACAAACTTACGGGCACCCTTGAAAAGAGTAGGCCAATAAAAACCAAATTGTAATACCTTGTGAGAAGTTCTATCTCCCGCATGATGTCCTCCATAAGCTTCGTAATGACATTTCTGTAGGATTCGTTCCTGTTCATGCTCAGGTACACAACGTCTAATAATACCATCTACCCCTTCTTTATAAAGATGTGGGTCATCCCAAAAGTAATGTCTTAAATCATAGAAGAACTTTTTTCTTTTGTTGGAATGTGAAACTAGGTGGTATATATTTAGCAACAATGTAGTTAGCATAATCAGCATATCAAGGAGTGTTTTGAGAAACATTTGTTGCAACTAACTGTTCTTCAGGAAAACTATCATCAATTAGTGGGTCATCAAGAATATTTTCTAACCTAGACAAGTTATCAGCTACGGGGTTCTGGGCTCCCTTCCTATTAGTGATATGTAAATCAAATTTTTGAAGCAAGAGAACCCACCTAATGAGTCTAGGTTTAGCATCTTTATTTTCCATAAGGTATTTTATAGCAGTATGATCGGTGTGAACAATAACTTTGGAATCAACAATGTAGGATTTAAATTTATCACAAGCAAACACAACTCCTAAAAATTCTTTTTCGGTAGTAGCATAATTTCATTGGGCACTGTCTAGAGTTTTGCTAGCATAATGGATAACATTTAATTTCTTATCAACTCTTTGTCCTACAACATCACCAACAGCATAATCACTAGCATCACACATAATTTCAAAAGGCAAGTTCCAATCAGGTGGTTGAATGATGACCCACGAGTATAGGGGATCAATCGTAGTCCTTTCGATAAGTAAGAGTGTCGAACCCAACGAGGAGCAGAAGGAAATGACAAGCGGTTTTCAGCAAGGTAATTTTTGCAAGCACTGAAATTGTAGGTAACAGATAGTTTGATAGCAAGATAATTGGTAACGAGCAAGTAACGGTAACGGTAAATAAAGTGCAGCAAGGTAGCCCAATCCTTTTGTGGCAAAGGACAGGCCAGAACAGTCTCTTATAATAGGCAAAGTGTTCTTGAGGGTACACGGGAATTTCATCTAGTCACTTTTATCATGTTGGTTTGATTTGCATTCGCTACTTTGATAATTTGATATGTGGGTGGACCGGTGCTTGGGTGTTGTTCTTACTTGAACAAACCTCCCACTTATGATTAACCCGCTCGCAAGCATCCGCAACTATGAGAAAAGTATTAAGATAAAATCTAACCATAGCATTAAACGTTTGGATCCAAATCAGCCCCTTACGAAGTAGCGCATAAACTAGGGTTTAAGCTTCTGTCACTCTAGCAACCCATCATCTAATAACTACTCCACAATGCATTCCCTTAGGCCCAAAGATGGTGAAGTGTCATGTAGTCGACGTTCACATGACACCACTAAGGGAATCACGACATACATATCATCAAAATATCGAACACATATCAAATTCACATGATTACTTGCAACATGACTTCTCCCGTGACCTCAAGAACAAAGGTAACTACTCACAAATAATAAACATGCTCTAGATCAGAGGGGTATTAAATAGCATAATGGATATGAACATATAATCTTCCACCAAATAAACCATATAGTAATCAACTACAAGATGCAATCAACACTACTAGTCACCCACAGGTACCAATCTGAGGTTCCAGTCCAAAGATTGAACACAAGAGATGAACTAGGGTTTGAGAGGAGATGGTGCCGTTTAAGATGTTGATGAAGATTGGCCTCCCAAAGATTAGAGGGGTGTTGGTGATGACGATGGCTTCGATTTCCCCCTCCGGGAGGGAAGTTCCCCCGGCGGAATCGCTCCGTCGGAGGGCAAAAGTGCTCCTGCCCAAGTTCCGCCTCGAGGCGGTGGCGCTTCGTCCCGAAAGTCCTCCTCTTATTTTTTTTTCTAGGTCAAAATTGAATATATACCAGAAAATGCGCACCGGAGGTGGGCCGAGGAGGGCACAACCCACCAAGGCGCGCCCAAGGGGGCCTGACGCGCCCTGGTGTCTTGTGCCCACCAGGGTGGCCCCCTCCGGTAGTTTTTTGCTCCAGTATTTTTTATTTATTCCAAAAATAATCTCCGTAAAATTTCAGCTTCATTGGAGTTGTGCAGAATAGGTATCTCTGATGTGCTTTTTTCAGGTCCAGAATTCCAGCTGCCGGTATTCTCCCTCTTTGTGTAAACCTTGCATATTATGAGAGAAAAGGCATTAGAATCACACCCTAAAGCATTATTATTCAACAAAACATAATAAATAACAGTAGGAAATCATGATGCAAAATGGACGTATCAACTCCCCCAAGCTTAGACCTCGCTTGTCCTCAAGCGAAAGCCGATATTGAAAAGCATGTCCACATGGTTTGATAGAGAGGTGTCGATAAAAACAAAATACGGACATAGTAGCATCATGCTTATTATCATAACAGCAACAAACTCTAACATAAAATTTATTCATACACTTTTATCATATAACTTCTCATGAACAAGTAACAATTCATAACAACATAGAAGTATGAAGCATAAACCTTATTGAAAACCAACAAACTATGTTCTCAGTCAACTTTGCAACTGCAATTCATCATATTTTCAGGAAGGGTCTCATGTTGGAGCCTTTTGGCAAGTCCACATACTCAACCATTATTTAGTCTTCTATGCTTGCTAACACTCACGGCATACCCATGAACAAAAAGTTTCAACCGGACACACAGGAAGATAGGGGCTTGTAGTTTTGCCTCCCAACGTATTCACCTCAAGGGTGATGTCAACAATAATAACTCATGCCCACTCATATCCAACTGGCTATATGTGCCTAGATCTTTCCTCACCACATGATGCTTGCAAAAGGAAAAAGTAAAAGGGAATATGGAAGAATACTTTGACTCTTGCACAAAAGTAAAAGATAGTCCCTTCACAGAGGGAAGCAAAGGTTGTCATACACTTTTTGGTTTGTATGCCCAATCCCTTAATGTAAAAAAATTTCATGCTATATTGCCCCCTATGATAGCAACCTTTATTATGCAGCCCGTCGCTTTTATTACTTTGCCATCATAAGTTCGTATAGCGCTCAATTTTCTCTTACACTAATTGATCAAAAAACTTTTAGAAGCAATTTTTATTGCCTTATTGCACCGATGACTGTAGGGGAACGGAGCATGAATTTCAAAAAAATTCCTACGCTCACGCAAGATCTATCCATGGAGATGCATCGCTACGAGAGGGGGGAGTGTGTCTACATACCCTCGTAGACCGTTAGCGGAAGCGTCTCACAACGCGGTTGATGTAGTCGAACAATCCTTCGAGCTCCACCGATCGAGTACCGAACGTATGGCACCTCCGAGTTCTACACACGTGCAGCTCGGTGACGATCCTCGCCTTCTTGATCCAGCAAGACGTTGAGGAAGTAGATGAGTTCCGTCAGCACGACGGCGTGGCGACGGTGACGGTGAAGTGATTCCGGCAGGGCTTCGCCTAAGCTCTCCGAAAATATGACCGGGGTGGTAAACTGTGGAGGGGGACACCGCACACGGCTAAGAGAACAATTGTCGTACTTTGGGGTGCCTCCTTGCCCCCGTATATAAAGGATGAGAGGGAGGAGGCCGGCCCCTTAGGGGTGCGCCAAGTGTGGGGAGTCCTACTAGGACTCCTTAGTCCTAGTAGGATTCCACCTCCCATACGGAGTAGGAAAGGGGGAAGGGAGAGGGAAAGGAAAGAGGGGGCTGCGCCCCCTCCCCTAGTCCAATTTGGTTTGGGCAAGGGGGGGCGCGCGCCTCCTCACGTGGCCTGCCTCTCCTTTTCCTGTATGGCCCAATAAGGCCCATTACTTCTCCCGGTGAATTCCCGTAACTCCCCGGTACTCCGAAAAATACCCGAATCACTCGGAACCTTTCCGACGTCCGAATATTGCCTTCCAATATATGAATCTTTACCTCTCGACCATTTCGAGACTCCTCGTCATGTCCGTGATCTCATCCGGGACTCTGAACAAACTTCGGCCACCAATCACATAACTCATATAATACTATATCGTAATCGAACCTTAAGTGTGCGGACCCTACGGGTTCGGGAATGATGTAGACATGACCGAGATGACTCTCTGGTCAATAACCAACAGCGGAACCTGGATGCTCATATTGGTTCCTACATATTCCACGAAGATCTTTATCGGTGAACCTCATATGTCAACATACGTTGTTCCCTTTGTCTGGCGGTATGTTACTTGCCCGAGATTCGATCGTCGGTATCCAATACCTAGTTCAATCTCGTTACCGGCAAGTCTCTTTACTCGTTCCGTAATACATCATCTTGCAACTAACTCTTTAGTCACGGTGCTTGCAAGGCTTCTGTGATGCTGTATTACCGAGAGGGCCCAGAGATACCTCTCCGATAGTCGGAGTGACAAATCCCAATCTCGATCCATGCCAACTCAACAAACACTTTTGGAGATACCTGTAGTGCACCTTTATAATCACCCAGTAACGTTGTGACGTTTGATACACCCAAAGTATTCCTACGGTATCCGGGAGTTGCATGATCTCATGGTCAGAGGAACGTGTATTTGAGATAGTGAAAGAAATAGCAATAAACTGAACGATCATTTGCTATGCTAACGGTTGGGTCATGTCCATCACATCATTCTCCTAATGATGTGATCCCGTTATCAAATGACAACTCATGTCCATGGTCAGGAAACCTTGACCATCTTTTGATCAACGAGCTAGTCTAGTAGAGGCATACTAGGGACATAGTATTTGTCTATTATCCACACATGTATTTAGTTTCCGGTCAATACAATTCTAGCATGAATAATAAACTATTATCATGAATAGAGAAATATGATAATAAACACTTTATTAATTGCCTCTAGGGCATATTTCCAACAATGACAGCTTACTTGAAGGATCTTACTCGATCCATAGGTAGGTATGGTGGACTCTCAAAGAATAAATTTGGGTTTGGATTTTTGGATGCACAAGTAGTATCTCTACTTAGTGCAGAATTTTTGGCTAGCAAAGATATTGAGCAAGCACCACATGTTTAAGGATCTATGACAATATAACTTCTATGTGGATATGAACAAACATAAATCATTACGTTGTCTTCCTTGTCCAACGTCAACAATTTTGACATATAATATTTGATGGGGGCTCACAATCATAAAAGATGTCCAAGATAGTGTATTTGCATGTGAATCTTCTCTTCCCTTATTAGTTCTTTCATGAATTGCATCATTGACCACTCCTATGTTTGTCAATCTCCAATAAATTTTACTACTTTTACTTTTCCTTATGTGATGCCATTACTCACCATAAGATTAGCATATGATTCTTTTCATTTATTTCTCTTTCTTTTTATTTTGATTGCAACAAGAAAGTAGAGAGGCAAAAACTCAAACTAAACTTTATTATATAACTCTCACTCGATTACATAGATAGATAGGCCACGAAACTAACACATGAAAAAAGATCATGCTAAACTTTTATTCAACTAAAGTAAAGGGAAACTAAAGATTGAACTAAAATAGGTAAAGGTGAATAAAAGTGATGGTGATACGATACCGGGGCACCTCCCCCAAGCTTGGCTCAAGCCAAGGGGAGTGCCCATACCCGTGTGCTCAAGTCTCTCCTTCGGTGGTGGTGATGAAGAAGGTGGTGGTGTAGAGGTGTCACACTTCAACTTCAAAAGGTGCTCCAATTTGCGGATGACTCTCCGAAGGTTATTGATGTGCTCCTCTAGAAAAATATTTTCACGGATGACAAATTTATTCTGAACACGGACCGCTTCGAAAGCTCTAAAAGCTTCGATTTCAATAGGGTTGAGATGACTATAATAAGGTTGAAGGATATCTTCTTCTTCTCCCCCCTTTGTTGGCATGGATTGCTCTCCTTCAGGTGGCTGGTCCACCATAGCCTCCTTGCCCTTCTCTTCCTTGTTGGCTTCTTCTGGCTCCTCCCTCTTCAGTTCTATCATCATTAACCAGGCATCTTCTTCCACGTTATTAGAAGAGGGAGAAGACATGATGCCTAACTTGACAGATCTGACAGGAAAACAGCACGAAACAAGAACAGAGCATTTTTCTGCGATGCGGTTATCAAAATAGTCGGGGGTATATATCGAGAATTTTTATTCTTGGGAGACAAGCATATGGAAGGAAAACGGAGTCGGGAAAGTGTCCGAGGTGGGCACAACCCACCAGGGCGCGCCCAGGGGTGCCTGGCGCGCCGTGGTGTATCGTGCTCACCTCGATCACCTTCCGGTTTATTTATTTATTTCCAAAATTTTCTAATATTCCAAAACTAACAAAAAATATTTTTGTGGATTTTTTGGAGTCCGTTTACTTACCGTATCACGTACCTCCTATTTTTTTCAGAATTCTGGAGTGTTCGGGAAGGTTTCTTTTATGTGTTCCTCCCGTGTCAAGGTTTGGATAACATTGCTTTCAACGTTAATAGGCGTACCTGAGATGTAATGCTTAATTCTTTGTCCATTGACCACCTTCGGGTTATTACCTTTGGCGTTATTAATCTTGATAGCTCCAGAACGATAAACCTTTTCGATAATATAAGGTCCTTCCCATTTGGAGAGAAGCTTACCTGCAAAAAATCTTAAATGAGAGTTGAACAAAAGAACATAGTCTCCTATTTTGAATTCCCGCTTTTGGATTCTTTTGTCAAGCCATCTTTTTACTTTTTCTTTAAATAGTTTGGCATTTTCATAGGCTTGGGTTCTCCATTCATCTAGTGAGCTAATATCAAATAGCCTCTGCTCACCGACAAGTTTGAAATCATAGTTAAGTTCTTTAATTGCCCAAAATGCTTTAAGTTCTAATTCTAGAGGCAAATGACAAGCTTTTCCATATACCATTTTGTATGGAGACATACCCATAGGATTTTTATAAGTTGTTCTATAGGCCCAAAGTGTCATCTAATTTCTTAGACCAATTCTTACGAGACCTATTGACAGTTTTTTGTAATATAAATTTTATTTCTCTATTGCTAAGTTCAACTTGACCACTAGATTGAGGATGATAGGGTGATGCAATTCTATGGTTAACATCATATTTAGCAAGCATCTTACGGAAAGCACCATGAATAAAGTGTGAACCACCATCAGTCATTAAATATCTAGGGACTCCAAACCTTGGGAAGATAACCTCTTTAAGAATTTTAATGGAGGTGTGGTGATCAGCACTACTAGTTGGAATAGCTTCTACCCACTTAGTGACATAATCAACAGCAACCAAAATATGAGTGTACCCGTTAGAGGAAGGAAAAGGTGCCATATAATCAAAACCCCAAACGTCAAAAGGTTCAACAACAAGTGAATAATTCATAGGCATTTCCTGACGCTTACCTATATTGCCAATTCTTTGACATTCATCACAAGACAAGACAAACTTACGGGCATCCTTGAAGAGAGTAGGCCAATAAAAACCAGATTGCAATACCTTATGAGCAGTTCTATCTCCCGCATGATGTCCTCCATAAGCTTCGGAATGACATTTCCGTAGGATTTGTTCCTGTTCATGCTCAGGTACACAGCGTCTAATAATACCATCTACTCCTTCTTTATAAAGATGTGGGTCATCCCAAAAGTAATGTCTCAAGTCATAGAAGAATATTTTCTTTTGTTGGTATGTGAAGCTAGGTGGTATATATTTAGCGACAATGTAATTAGCATAATCAGCATACCAAGGGGTGTTTTGAGAAACTCTTATTGCAGCTAACTGTCCGTCAGGAAAACTATCATCAATAGGTAGTGGGTCATCAAGAATATTTTCTAACCTAGACAAGTATCAGCTACGGGGTTCTCAGCTCCCTTCCTATCAACGATCTGTAAATCAAATTCTTGAAGCAAGAGAACCCACCTAATGAGTCTAGGTTTAGCATCTTTGTTTTCCATAAGATATTTTATAGCAGCATGATCGGTGTGAACAATAACTTTTGAGTCAACAATGTAAGATCTAAACTTATCACAGGCAAACACGACCGCTAAAAATTCTTTTTCAGTAGTAGCATACTTTCGTTGAGCACTGTCTAGAGTTTTACTAGCATAATGGATAACATTTAATTTCTTATCAACTCTTTGTCCTAGAACAGCACCAACAGCATAATCACTAGCATCACACATAATTTCAAAAGGCAAGTTCCAATCAGGTGGTTAAACGATAGGTGCAGAGGTTAAGGCTTTCTTGAGTGTTTCAAAGGCTTCCACACAATCATCATCAAAAACAAAAGGAATATCCTTTTGCAAAAGATTAGTAAGAGGCCTAGAAATTTTAGAGAAGTCCTTAATGAACCTCCTATAAAAACCAACATGACCAAGGAAACTTCGAATACCTTTAACATCTTTAGGACATGGCATTTTCTGAATTGCATCAACTTTAGCTTTATCCACCTCAATACCTCATTCAGATATTTTATGCCCCAAGACAATACCTTCATTAACCATAAAGTGGCACTTCTCCCAATTCAAGACGATATTAGTTTGTTCACATCTCTGCAAAACTTGATCAAGGTTGCTTAAGCAATTATCAAAAGAAGTTCCGTAAACGGAAAATATCATCCATGAAAACCTCCACAATCTTTTCACAAAAATCAGAGAATATAGCAGTCATACATCTTTGAAAGGTTGCAGGTGCATTTCATAAACCAAAAGGCATACGTCTATAAGCATAGGTTCCGAAAGGGCAAGTAAAGGTGCTTTTCTCTTGATCGGATTGTGACACAGGTATTTGAGAGAAACCAGAATATCCGTCTAGGAAGCAAAAGTGTGTGTGCTTAGATAATCTTTCTAGCATTTGATCAATGAAAGGCAGAGGGTAATGATCTTTTCTAGTAGCTTTATTTAATTTTCTAAAATCAATTACCATTCTATAGCCAGTGACAATTCTTTGTGGAATGAGTTCATTTTTATCATTGGGAACAACGGTAATACCTCCTTTCTTAGGGACACAATGAATGGGACTTACCCATCTAGTATCAGCAATGGGATAGATTATACCTGCTTCCAGAAGCTTTAATATTTCAGTTCTTACCACTTCCTTCATCTTAGCATTCAGTCGCCGTTGGTGATCAACAACGGGTTTAGCATCAGGTTTCATATTAATCTTGTGTTGACATAGAGTGGGACTAATGCCCTTAAGATCATCAAGAGTATATCCAATAGCAGCCCGGTGCTTCCTTAGAACTTTTAATAATCTTTCTTCTTCATGTTCCGAAAGGTTAGCACTAATAATAACATGATATATCTTTTTCTTATCAAGATAAGCATACATCAAAGTGACAGGCAATTGCTTTAATTTGAACACAGGATCACCTTTAGGTGGAGGAGGCCCTCCAAGAGTTTCAATAGGCAAATTGTGTTTCAGGAGAGGTTGTTGTTCAAAGAAAATTTGATCTATTTCATTTCTTTCATGCAAGTGCATATCATTTTCATGGTCAAGCAAATATTGTTCTAATGGATCAGTAGGAGGCACAACAATAGAAGCAAGACCAATTGTTTCATCTTTACTAGATAACGCTTTATCACGAGGTTGTCTACTAAACTTGGAAAAATTAAACTCATGAGACACACCACAAAAACTGACATCGACAGTTTGTTTTTCACAATCTATCTTAGCATTGACGGTGCTCAAGAAAGGTCTACCAAAGATAATGGGACAAAAGTCATCTTGTGGGGAACCAAGAACTAGAAAATCAGTAGGGTATTTTACTTTCCCACACAAGACTTCAACATCTCTAACAATCCCAAGTCAATGTCTTCTACTTCAGCAGGTGCTATTTCATCCATAATTTCTTGGTATAAGGTAAAAGGGATAGCACTCACACTAGCACCCAAATCACATAAACCATGATAGCAATGATCTCCTATATTGACTGAGACAACAGGCATGCCTTCTATGGGCCTATGTTTATCTTTTTCATCGGATTTAGCAATTCTAGCAGCTTCATCACAGAAGTAGATAACATGCCCATCAATATTTTCTACCAAGAGATCTTTAACCATAGCAACACTAGGTTCTACTTTAATTTGCTCAGGGGGCTTAGGTGCTCTTATATTACTCTTATGAACCACAGTTGATACCTTAGCATGTTCCTTTATCCTAACAAGGAAAGGTGGTTTTTCAATATAAGAGGTAGGCACTGATACGTCTCCAACGTATCTATAATTTTTGCTTGTTCCATGATGTTATATTATCATTCTTGGATGTTTTACAATCATTTTATAACAACTTTATATCATTTTTTGGGACTAACCTATTGACATAGTGCCAAAGTGTCAGTTGCTGTTTTTGCTTGTTTTTTACTTCGCGGAATATTAGTACCAAATGGAGTCCAATCGCGACGAAAATTTTGGAGATTTTTTCTGGACCAGAAGACACCCAGTGGGCCAAAGAAGAGCCAGGAAGGTGGGCTGTGGAGAGCACAACCCACCAGGGCGCGCCAGGGGGCCCCCGGCGCGCCCTGATGGGTTGTGCCCTCCACGGGGCCCCCTCCATCGCCTCTGATGCCTATAAATTCTCAAATATTCAGAAAACCCTAGGGGAGTCAACGAAACACAATTCCAGCCACCGTAAGTTCTAGAACCTCGAGATCCAATCTAAATACCATCACGGAGGGGTTCATCTTCTTCATAGGTGCCTCTTCAATGATGCGCGAGTAGTCCACCATAGACCTACGGGTCCGTAGGCCGTAGCTAGATGGCTTCCTCTCTCTCTTTTGATTCTCAATACAATGGTCTCTTGGAGATCTATTTGATGTAAACTTTTGCGGTGTGTTTGTTGGGATCCGATGAATTTTGAGTTCATGATCAGTTTCTATCCATGAATATTATTTGAGTCTTCTTTGATCTCTTATATGCATGATTGCTTATAGCTTCGTATTTCTTCTTCGAATCTTTGGTTTAGTTAGGCCAACTAGATTGATTTTTCTTGCCATGGGAAGAGGTGCTTTGTGATGGGTTCGATCTTGCGATGTCCTTTCCTAGTGACAGAAGGGGCAGCAAGGCACGCATGTATCGTTGCCATTAAGGATAATAAGATGGGGTCTATTCCTACATGAATAGATCTTGTCTACATCATGCCATTGTTCTTATTGCATTACTCCATTTTTCCATGAACTTAATACACTAGATGCATGCTGGATAGCGGTCGATGTGTGGAGTAACAGGGGTAGATGCAGGCAGGAGTCGGTCTACTTATCTTGGATGTGATGCCTATATAATGATCATCGCCTTAGATATCGTCATCATTATTTGATCTTCTATCAATTGCCCAACACTAATTTGTTCACCCACCGTGTGCTATACTCATGAGAGAAGCCACTAGTGAATCAGGCCCCCGGGTCTACTTTTCCAACATATTGCTTTTAGATCTATCTTTTTGCCTCTTTGTTTTCAGATCTACTATACCAAAAACCCAAAAATATATTGCTGCACCTTTTATTTGCCCTTTTTATTTTGTGTTCTTGAGAGATCTATCTCCCCTATCTATCACTACCTAATCTATCTCCTTACCGTAGAGAGATTGACAACCTCTCTTTCGCGTCGGGTTGCAAGTATTTGTTATATGTGTGCAGGTGCTGATTATTGGCTGGTGGTGATCCTCCTACTAGTTCGATAACCTTGGTTTCATAACTGAGGGAAATACTTACCGTCGTTGTGCTGCATCATCCCTTCCTCTTTGGGGAAATACCGACGCGGTCTCAAGCCACGTCAAAGGAATTTCTGGCGCCGTTGCCGGGGAGGAAGCGGTGTCTTCTACGTGCCAATCTCAGGCGCCGAGGAGACTCCATCATCATCTACCAGGTTCCTAATCACAAATCTCATATCCTTGCAATTACATTGTTTGCCATTTGCCTCTCGTTTTCCTCTCCCCCACTTCACAAAATTTGCCGTTTTATTCGCCCTCTTTTTCATTTGCCTTTTTCTCGCCGGATCTCTTTTTGTTTGCTTGTTTGCTATCTTTACTTGTGTTGCCACGTGCCTTCTATTTGCTTGCATCTTCGCTTGCTAAAAATCTATTGATATGGATCCTCATCCACTTGCTAATCTTTTCAAAAGACGAAATTATGATGAACCAATTGCTAGTGAGTTGAGTGCACTTGATTATCTCTATGAAGTTTTGTTTGAAAGTCATGAATCTGAAATTTTTGAGGAAGTGTTGAAAGAAGAAATTTATAAGGTGATTCATGATAGCTCCTTGATTGAAAAGCATGATTGCAATGTTGCTAGTATGAATTCTCTAAATATCCATGATGCTAATGATATGCAAAGCCACAAGCTTGGGGATGCTATGTTTGATGAAGATGATATTTTTAGTCCCCCAAGTCTTGATGAGCAAGTTTATTATGATGATTGCATGCATCCTATTTATGATGATGGTGATGACATGTATGCTATAATGAGTAATGATAACCATGAAACTTATCATCATGGTTTTAATTTGCAATGTGGTTATGTCAATCAAGTTTCTCATGATACTTATTTTGTTGAGTTTGCTCCCACTACCATGGATGAAAAGGAATTTGCTTATGTGGAGAGTAATGAAAATTCTATGTTTGTGCATCATGAAAAGAATGATTTATGTGATAGTTATATTGTTGAATTCCTTCATGATGCTACTGAAATTTATTATGAGGGAGGAACATATGCTTGTAGGAATTGCAATAATTTCAAGTTTCCTCTCTATGTGTTCAAAGTTTTGAAGTTATGCTTGTTTTGCCTTCCTATGCTAGTTGATTCTTGTTCCCATAAATTGTTTGCTCACAAAATCCCTATGCATAGGAAGTGGGTTAGACTTAAATGTGCTTGTCATGAGATTCATGATGCTCTCTTGCATATTTCAATTACTACTTTTTATGTGAGCATCATTGAAATCATCATGCCTATCTAGGGGCGTAAAACGATAGCGCTTGTTGGGAGGCAACCCAATGAATAAATTTATTTTTGCTTTTTCCTTTATGTTTTTGAGTGTTGACACAATTATGCCTCTGTTATGATTGTGTTTTTATGGTTTATTTAGTGTTTGTGCCAAATAGAGCCTTTAGGATGATTCATAAGATGAGTAGAAGCGATGCTGAATCTGAAACAGAAACTTTGCGTCCAGTATTTGAATTTTCATTTTTTGCTGGAATGTGATCTTAAGCTGAAATTTTAACACAGTATTTCTATACAAATACTTTATGTTTTAATAATTTTCCAGAATTTTTAGAGTTACAGAAGTATGGTTAGAGTACAGATTACTACAGATTGTTCTGTTTAAGACAGATTCTGTTTTCGTTGCATTGTGTGCTTTTTTTGATGAATCTATGGGTTATATTGAAGGGTATGATCCATGGTAAAGTTAAACTACAGTAGGTATAATTCAATAACAAAATATGAATGGGTTTGCAATAGCACCTAAAGTAGTGATTTGCTTTATTATACTAACGGATCTCACGAAGATTTTGTTGAGTTTTGTGTGATTGAAGTTTTCAAGTTTTGGGTGAGATCACGATGGATGAAGGAATAAGGAGTGATAAGATCCTAAGATTGGGGATGCTAAAGCACCCCCAAGATATATCCAAAGAGGAACAAGCAACTAAGCTTGGGGATGCCCTCGAGTGGCATCCCCTCTTTCTTCTAACGACCATCGGTATTTTACTTGGAGCTATATTTTTATTCGTCACATATCATGAGTTTTGCTTGGAGCGTCTTGTATCTTTGATTTCTTTGCTTGTTAGTTTTTCATTTGTATCCTTGCTGTACACACCTATTTGGGAGAGCCAAAATTATGCAATGATTTGTTATAATTGCTCTCTATGCTTCACTTAAACTTTTTGAGCTATAGAATTGCTCTAGTGCTTCACTTATATCTTTTTGAGCACGGTGTGCTTGGAAAATTTTATAGAAATACTCTCATGCTTCACTTAGATTAATTTGAGAGTTAGTAAATTTTGAAGAAATCCTCTCATGCTTCACTTATATCTTTTTGATAGATGAAATCTTTATGCTCGTGTGCTTCACTTAAATTTGTTTGAGCTTGTCAAAAAAGCAATGGCAATATATGAAACTAGTCCCAAAGTGATAGATATCCAAGGAGGACGTAATAAAACCTTTCATGAAGATCATTGGACAAATTAAACTTGATTCCTTGTAATAGCTTTGAAACATGATGATAGTAATATGTGAGTCATGTTAGTGAGTAATTATGCTTTAGTAGGAATATTGATGTTAAGGTTTGTGATTCCCTATGCAAGTACGAAACTCAATAGTTATGCAATGAAATTGCATCCTACTTGTGGTGCATTATTCGGTGTTAGTTATGCTCAATGCTCACTTATGTGAATTTTTGTTTCTTGGTTTGGTTGCTTCTCAATCTATTTGCTAGCCTCCATTTGTACTAAGTAGATACTACTTGTGCATCCAAAATCCTTAAACCAAGTTTTGACTTATGAGTCCACCATACCTACCTATATGTGGTATTTCCATGCCGTTCCAAGCAAATTTGTATGTGCCATCTCTAATTTTCAAAATAATTTTTCTCTTTTGTGTGCTCGTATCGCTCATGAAACGGTGGGGAGTGTCCAATATTTTTCCATGCTAGATGTGTTATTCTCAAGATGAATGTTTATTCACTTGTCATTGCACGAGAGTGTGGTGGTAATAGGGATGCCCATTCCCGAAATGAAAAAAAGAAAAAAAAATTACTTTATGTTGTCAAATAATAAATTCCTTGGAAAGTGTTGGTATGGAAGGCAACCGTGGATACGACCCGCCATGGAATGTGAAAGTTTGGTGGAAAAAGGAATAAACTTTATTTTCTGTTTGGGAACCGCCTATGATATATCTAGCATGGAAAGTATTGTGAGCTACTTTGTCGTTTTCGTTGACAGGAAAAGCATGCCACCCAAAAAAAATTTCTCTCTCAATTTAAAACTTTGAGCTCTGGCATCTCTACAAATCCCTACTTCCCTCTGCGAAGGGCCTATCTATTTACTTTATGCAATTTTTATTTTTACTTTGAGTCTCCTTCTTCTCTTATAAAGCACCAACTAGAGGCACTATGATCGTACTTGAGCATTGGGTGTAGCTAATATTTGAGTGTGTTTCATGAATGGATCAACGATTGAGCATGATGGGCTAGGGATAACTTTCTTTAGTGTTGATATTTTGAAAGACATGGCTGCTTGTTGGCATGCTTGAGTATTGAAGTCATTATGTTAAAACTAGACCATTGCTTTGAATCATCTACAAGTCCAAATGTCCATGCTATACAAAAGAAAAGAATATGAGATGAACATGTTAGGCAGCATTCCACATCAAAAATTCTGTTTTTATCATTTACCTAATCGAGGACGAGTAGGAATTAAGCTTGGGGATGCTGATAAGTCTCCAACGTATCTATAATTTTTGCTTGTTCCATGCTGTTATATTATCATTTTTGGATGTTTTACAATCATTTTATAACAACTTTATATCATTTTTTGGGACTAACCTATTGACATAGTGCCAAAGCGCCAATTGCTGTTTTTGCTTGTTTTTTACTTCGTAGAATATCAGTACCAAACGGAGTCCAATCGCGACGAAACTTTTTGGAGATTTTTTCGGGACCAGAAGACACCCAGTGGGCCAAAGAAGAGCCAAGAAGGTGGACTGTGGAGAGCACAACCCACCAGGGCACGCCAGGGGACCCCTGGCGCGCCCTGATGGGTTGTGCCCTCCACGGGGCCCCCCTCCACCGCCTCTGATGCCTATAAAATTACAAATACTCGAAAACCCCTAGGGGAGTCGACGAAACACAATTCTAGCCGCCGCAAGTTCCAGAACCTCGAGATCCAATCTAAACACCATCATGAAGGGGTTCATCTTCTTCATAGGTGCCTCTCCGATGATGCGTGAGTAGTCCACCATAGACCTACGGGTCCATAGGCAGTATCTAGATGGCTTCCTCTCTCTCTTTTGATTATCAATACAATGGTCTCTTGGAGATCTATTTGATGTAAACTTTTGCGGTGTGTTTGTTGGGATCCGATGAATTTTGAGTTCATGATCAGTTTCTATCCATGAATATTATTTGAGTCTTCTTTGATCTCTTATATGCATGATTGCTTATAGCCTCATATTTCTTCTTCGAATCTTTGGTTTAGTTAGGCCAACTAGATCGATTTTTCTTGCCATGGGAAGAGGTGCTTTGTGATGGGTTCGATCTTGCGGTGTCCTTTCCCAGTGACAGAAGGGGCAACAAGGCACGCATGTATCGTTGCCATTAAGGATAACAAGGCGGGGTCTATTCCTACATGAATAGATCTTGTCTACATCATGTTATCATTCTTATTGCATTACTCCGTTTTTCCATGAACTTAATACACTAGATGCATGCTGGATAGCGGTCGATGTCTGGAGTAATAGTGGTAGATGCATGCAGGAGTCGGTCTACTTATCTTGGACGTGATGCCTATATAATGATCATCGCCTTGGATATCGTCATGATTATTTGATCTTCTATCAATTGCCCAACAGTAATTTGTTCACCCACCATGTGCTATACTCATGAGAGAAGCCACTAGTGAATCCTATGGCCCCCGGGTCTACTTTTCCAACATATTGCTTTCAGATCTATCTTTTTGCCTCTTTGTTTTCAGATCTACTATACCAAAAACCCAAAAATATATTGTTGTACTTTTTTTTGCCTTTTTTATTTTGTGTTCTTGAGAGATCTATCTCCCATATCTATCACTACCTAATCTATCTTCTTACCGTAGAGAGATTGACAACCTCTCTTTCACGTCGGGTTGCAAGTATTTGTTATTTGTGTGCAGGTGCTTCTTATTGGGTGGTGGTGATCCTCCTACTGGTTCGATAACTTTGGTTTCATAACTGAGGGAAATACTTACCTTCGCTGTGCTGCATCATCCCTTACTCTTTGAGGAAATACCGACGCAGTCTCAAGCCACGTCAGGCACAACTGGATCAACATTGTAAATAATGGTTTCTTCTTTAGCTATGACTGGTTCTTTAATTTCTTATTTAATAGGGGGATGATATTTAAACAACTTCTCCTTAGGAAGATCAACATGAGTAGCAAATGCTTCGCGGAAAGAGGCTACTATCTCAGAGTCAAGTCCATATTTAGTGCTAAACTTGTGAAAAGGATCGGTATTCATAAAAGATTTAACACAATCAAAATCAAGCTTTATACCTGACTCATTACCTTCGTCGAGTTCCCAATCTTCAGAGTTGCATTTAATTCTTTCTAAGAGATCCCACTTGAATTCAATAGTCTTCTTCATATAAGAACCAACACAAGAAGTATCGAGCATGGATTGATCATTATGAGAAAGCCGAGCATAAAAAATCTGAATGATAACTTCTCTCAGGATGTCATGATTGGGGCATGAATATAGCATTGACTTAAGCCTCCCCCAAGCTAGAGCGATACTTTCACCTTCACGAGGCCAAAAATTATATATATAATTCCGATCACGATGAACTAGATGCATGTGATAAAACTTTTGGTGGAATTCCAATTGCAAACAATTCCAGTTCCACGATCCAAGATCATCACATAGCCTATACCATGTCAATTATTTTCCCTTCAAAGATAAAGGGAAAAACTTCTTCTTAACTTCATCTCCGGGTAAACCTGCAAGCTTAAATAATCCACAAATTTCGTTCACATATAATAGGTGCATATCAGGATGTTCAGTTCCATCTCCTGCATAGGGTTTAGCAAGCAGTTGTTCTACCATACCCGAAGGAATTTCATAACCACTATTTTCAGTAGGTGCAGTAGGTTGAGGGGAACCTAATTGTGGTTTCGGCCGAGGTGAAGATATCCCGAACAAACCCCTCAAAGGATTGTTTTCCATAGTAGCAAGTAGCAATAAATTTCAGCATGTAGTATGCGTTTTTCCTTACCGATTTCCACTTACCAAGAGCGCTTCACTCCCCGGCAACGGCGCCAGAAAAGAGTCTTGATGACCCACAAGTATAGGGGATCAATCATAGTCCTTTCGATAAGTAAGAGTGTCGAACCCAACGAGGAGCAAAAGGAAATGACAAACGGTTTTCAACAAGGTAATTTATGCAAGCACTAAAATTGTAGGTAACAAATAGTTTGATAGCAAGATAATTGGTAACGAGCAAGTAACGGTAACGGCAAATAAGGTGTAGCAAGGTAGCCCAATCCTTTTGTGGCAAAGGACAGGCCAGAACAATCTCTAGTAATAAGCAAAGTGTTCTTAAGGGTACACGGGAATTTCATCTAGTCACTTTTATCATGTTGGTTTTATTCGTGTTCGCTACTTTGATAATTTGATATGTGGGTGGACTGGTGCTTGGGTGTTGTTCTTACTTGAACAACCTCCCACTTATGATTAACCCCCTCGCAAGCATCTGCAACTACGAGAAAAGTATTAAGATAAAATCTAACCATAGCATTAAACGTTTGGATCCAAATCAGCCCCTTACGAAGTAGAGCATAAACTAGGGTTTAAGCTTCTGTCACTCTAGCAACCCATCATCTAATAACTACTCCAAAATGCATTCCCTTAGGCCCATGAATGGTGAAGTTTCATGTAGTTGACGTTCACATGACACCACTAAGGGAATCACAACATACATATCATCAAAATATCGAACACATATCAAATTCACATGATTACTTGCAACATGACTTCTCCCGTGACCTCAAGAACAAAGGTAACTACTCACAAATAATAAACATGCTCAAGATAAGAGGGGTATTGAATAGCATAATGGATCTGAACATATAATCTTCCACCAAATAAACCATATAGTAATCAACTATGCAAGGTAATCAACACTACACGTCACCCACAGGTACCAATCTGAGGTTCCGGTACAAAGATTGAACACAAGAGATGAAGTAGGGTTTGAGAGGAGATGGTGTTGATGAAGATTGGCCTCCCAAAGATGAGAGGGGTGTTGGTGATGACGATGGCTTCGATTTCCCCCTCCGGGAGGGAAGTTCCCCCGGCGGAATCGCTCCGCGGGAGGGCAAAAGTGCTCCTGCCCAAGTTCCGCCTCGAGGCGGCGACACTTCGTCCCGAAAGTCCTCCTCTTATTTTTTCTAGGTCAAAAGTGAATATATACAAGAAGATGGGTAGCGGAGGTGGGCCGAGGAGGGCACAACCCACTATGGCGCGCCTAGGGGGCCTGGCGCGCCCTGGTGTCTTGTGCCCACCAGGGTGGCCCCCTCCGGTAGTTTTTTGCTCCAGTATTTTTTATTTATTCCAAAAATGATCTCCGTAAAATTTCAGCTTCATTGGAGTTGTGCAGAATAGGTATCTCTGATGTGCTTTTTTCAGGTCCAGAATTCCAGTTGCCGGTATTCTCCCTCTTTGTGTAAACCTTGCATATTATGAGAGAAAAGGCAATAGAATCACTCCCTAAAGAATTATTATTAAACAAAACATAATAAATAATAGTAGGAAAGCATGATGCAAAATGGATGTATCATTGAACAATAGGTGCAGAAGTTAAGGCTTTCTTGATTGTTTCAAAGGCTTCTACACAATCATCATCAAAAACAAATGGAATATCCTTTTGTAAAAGATTAGTAAGAGGCCTAGAAATTTTAGAGAAGTCTTTAATAAACCTCCTATAGAAACTAGCATGACCAAGGAAACTCCGAATACCTTTAATATCTTTAGGACATGGCATTTTCTCAATTGCATCAACTTTAGCTTTATCCACCTCAATACCTCGTTCAGATATTTTATGCCCCAAGACAATACCTTCATTCACCATAAACTGGCACTTCTCCCAATTCAAGACAAGATTAGTTTGTTCACATCTCTACAAAACTCGATCAAGGTGGCTTAAGCAATCATCAAAAGAAGTTCCGTAGACGGAGAAATCATCCATGAAAACCTCCACAATCTTTTCAAAAAAAATAGAGAATATAGCAGTCATACATCTTTGAAAGGTAGCAGGTGCATTGCATAAACCAAAAGGCATACGTCTATAAGCATAGGTTCCAAAAGGACAAGTAAAGGATGTTTTGTCTTGATCAGATTGTGATACAGGCATTTGAGAGAAACCCGAATATCCATCCAGAAAACAAAAGTGTGTGTGCTTAGGTAATCTTTCTAGCATTTGATCAATGAAAGGCAGAGGGTAATGATCTTTTCTAGTAGCCTTATTTAATTTTCTAAAATCAATTACCATTCTATAGCCAGTGACAATTCTCTGTGAGATGGGTTTATTTTTATCATTAGGAACAACAGTAATACCTCCCTTCTTAGGGACACAATGAATGGGACTTACCCATCTACTATCATCTATGGGATAGATTATACCTGCTTCAAGAAGCTTTAATATTTCAGTTCTTACCACTTCTTTCATCTTAGGATTCAATCGTCGCTGGTGATCAACAACGGGTTTGGCAACAGGTTCCATATTAATCTTGTGCTGACATAGAGTGGGACTAATGTCCTTAAGATCATCAAGAGTATATCCAATAGCAGCCCGATGCTTCCTCATAATTTTTAATAATATTTCTTCTTCATGTTCTGAAAGGTTAGCACTAATAATAACAGGATATATCTTTTTCTCATCAAGATAAGCATACTTCAAAGTGTCGGGCAATTGTTTTAATTCAAACACAAGATCACCTTTAGGTGGACGAGGACCTCCTAGAGTTTCAATAGGCAAATTGTGTTTTAGGAGAGGCTATTGTTCAAAGAAAATTTTATCTATTTCATTTCTTCCATGCAAGTGCATATCATTTTCATGGTCTAGCAAATATTGTTCTAGTGGATCAGTAGGAGGTACGGCAATAGAAGCAAGACCAATTATTTCATCCTTACTAGATAATTCTTTATCACGAGGTTGTCTACTAAACTTGGAAAAATTAAATTCATGAGACACATCACCAAAACTAACACTGACAGTTTGTTTTTCACAATCTATCTTAGCATTGACGGTGTTCAAGAAAGGTCTACCAAAGATAATGGGACAAAAGTCATCTTGTGGGGAACCAAGAACTAGAAAATCAGTAGGGTATTTTATTTTCCCACACAAGACTTCAACATCTCTAACAATCCCAAGTGGTGTGATGGTGTCTCTATTAGCAAGTTTAATAGTAACATCTATGTCTTCTATTTCGACAGGTGCTATATCATTCATAATTTCTTGGTATAAGGTAAAAGGAATAACACTCACACTTACACCCATATCACATAAACCATTATAGCAATGTTCTCCTATTTTGACTGAGACAACAGGCATGCCCACTACGGGTCTATGTTTATCTTTTTCATCAGGTTTGGCAATTCTAGCAGCTTCATCACAGAAGTAAATAACATGCCCATCAATATTTTCTACCAAGAGATCTTTAACCATAGCAACACTAGGTTCTACTTTAACTTGTTCAGAGGGCTTAGGTGTTTTAATATTACTTTTGTGAACCACAGTTGATACCTTAGCATGTTCCTTTATCCTAACATGGAAAGGTGGTTTTTCAATATAAGCAGTAGGCACAACTGGATCAACATTGTAAATGATGGTTTCATCCTTAGCTTTTACCGATTCTTTAATTTCTTCTTTACTAGGGGGGGATGATATTTAAACCACTTCTCCTTAGGGAGGTCAACGTGAGTAGCAAATGTTTCGCAGAAAGAGGCTACTATCTCAGAGTCAAGTCCATATTTAGTGCTAAACTTGTGAAAAGCATCGGTATTCATAAAAGATTTAACACAATCAAACTTAAGCTTAATACCTGACTCATTACCTTCGTCGAGTTCCCAATCTTCAGAGTTGCGTTTAACTCTTTCTAAAAGATCCCACTTGAATTCAATAGTCTTCTTCATAAAAGAACCAGCACAAGAAGTATCGAGCATGGATCGATCATTATTAGAAAGGCGAGCATAAAAATTCTGAATACTAATTTCTCTCGGGAGCTCATGATTGGGGCATGAATATAACATTGACTTAAGCCTCCCCCAAGCTAGAGCGATGCTTTCTCCTTCACGAGGCCAAAAATTATATATATAATTCCGATCACGATGAACTAGATGCATAGGATAAAACTTTTGGTGGAATTCTAATTGCAATCGATTCCAGTTCCATGATCAAATATCATCACATAGCCTATACCATGTCAATGATTTTCCCTTCAAAGATAAAGGGAAAACCTTCTTCTTAACTTCATCTCCGGATAAACCTGCAAGCTTAAATAATACACAAATTTCATCCACATGTATTAGGTGCATATCAGGATGTTCAGTTCCGTCTCCTGCATAAGGATTAGCTAGCAGTTATTCTACCATACCCGAAGGAATTTCATAACCAATATTTTCAGTAGGTGCAGTAGGTTGAGGGGCAACTAATTGTGGTTTCGATCGAGGTGAAGATACCCCGAACAAACCCCTCAAACGATTGTTTTCCATAGTAGCAAGTGATAATAAATTTCAGCACGTAGTATAAGTTTTTTCCTTACCGATTTCCACTTACCAAGAGCGCTTCACTCCCCGGCAACGGCGCCAGAAAAGAGTCTTGATGACCCACAAGTATAGGGGGTCAATCGTAGTCCTTTCGATAAGTAAGAGTGTCGAACCCAACGAGGAGCAGAAGAAAATGACAAGCGGTTTTCAACAAGGTAATTTCTGCAAGCACTGAAATTGTAGGTAACAGATAGTTTGATAGCAAGATAATTGGTAACGAGCAAGTAACGGTAACGGTAAATAAAGTGCAGCAAGTTAGCCCAATCCTTTTGTGGCAAAGGACATGCCAGAACAGTCTCTTATAATAGGCAAAGTGTTCTTGAGGGTACACGGGAATTTCATCTAGTCACTTTTATCATGTTGGTTTGATTTGCGTTCGCTACTTTGATAATTTGATATGTGGGTGGACCGGTGCTTGGGTGTTGTTCTTACTTGAACAAACCTCCCACTTATGATTAACCCCCTCGCAAGCATCCACAATTACGAGAAAAGTATTAAGATAAAATCTAACAAATCAGCCCCTTACGAAGTAGCGCATAAACTAGGGTTTAAGCTTCTGTCACTCTAGCAACCCATCATCTAATAACTACTCCACAATGCATTCCCTTAGGCCCAAAGATGGTGAAGTGTCATGTAGTCGACGTTCACATGACACCACTAAGGGAATCACAACATACATATCACCAAAATATCGAACACATATCAAATTCACATGATTACTTGCAACATGACTTCTCCCGTGACCTCAAGAACAAAGGTAACTACTCACAAATAATATTCATGCTCAAGATCAGAGGGGTATTAAATAGCATAATGGATTTGAACATATAAACTTCCACCAAATAAACCATATAGTAATCAACTACAAGATGTAATCAACACTACTAGTCACCCACAGGTACCAATCTGAGGTTCCGGTACAAAGATTGCACACAAGAGATGAACTAGGGTTTGAGAGGAGATGGTGTTGTTGAAGATGTTGATGAAGATTGGCCTCCCAAAGATGAGAGGGGTGTTTGTGATGACGATGGCTTCGATTTCCCCCTTCGGGAGGGAAGTTCCCCCGGCGGAATCGCTCCGCGGGAGGGCAAAAGTGCTCCTGCCCAAGTTCCGCCTCGAGACGGCAGCGTTCCGTCCCGAAAGTCCTCTCCTTATTTTTTCTTGGTCAAAAGACCTTAAATACCAGAAGATGGGCACCGGAGGTGGGCTGGGCTGAGCACAACCCACCAGGGCTCAGCCCAGCCCACCTCCGGTGGGTTGTGCTCAGCCCAGCCCACCTCCGGTGCCCATCTTTGTGTAAACCTTGCATATTATGAGAGAAAGGGCATTAGAATCACTCCCTAAAGCATTATTATGCATAAAAACATTATAAATAATAGTAGGAAACCATGATGCAAAATGGATGTATCAGAGGCCGCCAAGAGGAGGAAGCTCGACATGAAGGAGGCCGCCCAATCAAAGAAGATCGCGATCGAGGCCATCAATGCCGACACCAAAGCAAAAGAGGTGGCGCTAGCAATCATAAGCATGGACTTGACCAACATGTCCCCAATCGAAGAAGATCGCTATCGAGGCCACCAATGCCGACACCAAAGCAAAAGAGGTGGACTAGCAATCGTAAGCATGGACTTAACCAATATGTCCCCAAAGAGCAGAAGTTGGTTCGCGAATCGGCAAAAAAATGTTCGACCAAGACAAGAACTAGGGTGGCCTCTGCCGTGGACTGCGACCGTTCTTTTTGAAGGCTGGCAAGTGTGCCGGCCGTTGGCTTTGTTGCCAACATGAAGCCTTGGGGTAGATCATTTTGTAGGCTGGCTAGTGTGCCGGCCGCTGGCTTTGTTGCCGACATGAACTATGTCCGCCGGCATGATAAACTACGGCCGCGGTGGCAAAATTTCATTTGAAAAAAATTCAGACGGTCGGACGAGATGCGTCCGCGCGTTGGGTGTACGGCCAGCGCATCTAGAAAAACGACCGGACGTCGTTCCATTGCCCTACCTAAAGATAAAACAGACCATTGCCCTACCTAAAGATAAACCAAACGTCTGTTTGGGGTCGTGCGTTGGATTTGGCCTAAGAGCATCTCTAGCAGATCCCGCAACCGACCGAGCTGCAAAAATTGTTTAAGGGCTACCGTAAACGAAATTTACGGGACGACATGCGCTGAGACAGAACGGATCTCGCATACATCACCGGAATTCAACACAATTTAAAAAACTAGTAGTTCACGCCATAATTTACATCACCGGACTTCCAAACATAGTTCATATGAAGATTAAAGTAGTTCATACAACCCGGGGTTCTACTTCGAATGCATACTTGTTCTACGCGTCCGCACCGGAGCTGGAGTCGCCGCCGTCACCCTCATCGCCGGAGCCATCCTCGCGTGGCGGGGGCTCGTTGCCGTGGAGGGTGTGGTAGATCAGGGTGCTCGAGAGTGTCTGCTAGAGTTGGTACTCCCCCCGGAGCTCCTGCAGGCGCCCGGCCGCAGCTACATCGCCGGCCGTGGCGGCCTCCCTCGCCTGCCACCACGCGGCCTTGGTCGCCCGGAGCCGCTGGATGGCCGGGTCGAAGATCCTCCCGAGGCGCCGAAAACTAGCCCACAAGCGCGACCCGCGCGCTACAGGACTTCACGCCGCGGATGCGCGCCGCCTTCCTTTGCGCATCCGTCACGGGAGGGCGGACGGACGAGCTGCCGGCCTCGTCGTCCTTGCGACGCTTACGGCCGACGAACCCACTGCGCCCGATGGAACCCCCACCGCACCCGAGCCCGCCACCCTGACCAAAACCGTCGCCGCCGCCACGCCCTGCACCCGCGGTCGCCATCGCCAAAGAGATCCGGTGGCCGGAGGCGTCGGAAACCGCTGCCGGAGGAGAGGTAATTTCTCGTCGGAGGGAGAAGGTTCGTGGCGGAGGAGGGTAGGGGATTTGTGGGACGGGACCCTAAAACGCGCCGGCGCCCAAATATATAGCCGAAACAGGGACGGTTTATGGGTCTCCTTTAAAAGTTTTAAGGGCCAGGCTCTTTTTCACGGATATGATCGGGCCGGTTTTTTCATCCGTCCCGTAAACCGCCCTGCAGTTCGTCGGAGTTTTAAGATATCTGCTAGGTCCGTCCCCTTTCGGCCCCAACATTTCCTCCCTTTGCTAGAGCGCGCGGCTGCTGCCCGCTCCGTGCCCACCTACGTCGCCGCGCCGCAGCAAGCGTTTCAAGTCCTCCCATGCCCACGCCGGCACGCCATTCTCCACACTGGACCTTCCACTGAGCTATGCTCCTCCTCACAAGGCTGGCCAAACCCGGATGCTGCTCTCCGACGACCTCCCCGCGTGTCGCCCATGCCGCTCTCGGCTGGAACCGGTTCTTCCACACCGGCGACGCGCACAGTGCACCGGACCACAGGCAGTGCAGTGCGCTGCTCAGGGCGCGCACCGCTAGCGGGGATCACCACGGGTCCGTCTGCCTGGTCCGCGGGATGCTCGGGCGGGGCCTCCGGCCCGACAGGCTCGCGCTTGCTGCCGCGATCAAGTCGGCGTCGTCGCTCCCCGACAGCGGTGCGCTGGGGAGGTGCCTCCACGGGTTTGTTGTCAGGCTCGGGAATGCTGCGGGCGTGGCGGTGGCGAAGGCGATCATGGACATGTACGGGAGGCGTGGGGCTCTCACGGACGCCCGCCTGGTGTTTGATGAAATGGGCTGCCCTGACGCGGTATGTTGGAACATCCTGATCACTGGGTCCTCCCGGGCTGGGATTTTTGACGACGTATTCGCCTTGTTCCGGTCGATGCTTGCGTGTGGTGTAGATGAGAGCATGCCGACTGCGGTGACGGTGGCTGTCGTCATTCCGGTATGTGCAAAGTTGAGAGATTTGACAGCTGGGAGGAGTGTCCATGGCTATGTCGTCAAGACTGGGTTGGAATCTGATACTTTGTGTGGGAATGCATTGGTGTCCATGTATGCAAAATGTGGTGCAGGTGGAATCACGGATGATGTGCATAGAGCCTTTTCTTCAATTCATTGCAAGGACGTTGTTTCGTGGAATTCAATCATCGCAGGATACTCCGAGAATGGGTTGTTCAAAGAAGCACTTGTACTATTTGTTCAGATGATCGCAGAGCAATGTCTTCCGAATTATTCAACAGTAGCTAATATTCTTCCTGTATGCTCGTTCATGGAGTATGGGAGGAACTATGGCAAAGAAGTGCATGGTTTCGTGTTCCGGTTTGGCTTATATATGGACATATCTGTTTGTAATGCGCTGATGACTCATTATTCCAAGGTCTGTGAAATGGGGGTTGTGGAATCAATATTCAGAAGTATGAATTCAAGAGATATTGTTACATGGAACACAATAATGGCTGGATATGTGATGAACGGGTGCTACTCTAGGGTGTTAGGCCTGTTCCGTAGGCTTCTGTCTACAGGAATGACCCCTGATTCTGTTTCTTTCATTTGTCTGCTCACTGCTTGTGCTCAAGTAGGTGATGTGAAAGGAGGGATGGCAGTTCATGGTTATATTTATCGGCATCCAGTACTTCGTCAGGAAACATCCTTAATGAATGCTCTTATTAGTTTCTATAATCAGTGTGACAGATTTGATGATGCTCTTCATTCTTTCGCCGATATTTTGGAAAAGGATTCGGTATCATGGAATGCAATTCTAAAAGGCTGTGCTAACAGAAAAGAGCATATCGAGGAATTCGCCAAACTCTTCTGTGAAATGTGCCACAAGGTAACTTGTTGTGACTCAGTCACAATCTTAAATTTTATCCGCATGAGTACCTTCTGTGGGGTTAAGAGGGTTCGGGAAGCTCATGGATATTCCTTGCGAGTTGGTTTTATTGGGGAAATATCAGTTGCAAATGCTATTCTAGATGCATATGCAAAGTGTGGTCAGCCGCAGGATGCAGATATGCTTTTCAGAAACCTAGACGGCCGGAACATTGTAACAGGCAATACTATGATTTCTTGCTACCTGAAAAATAACAGTGTAGAGCAAGCTGAGAGAATCTTCAACCAAATGCCTGAGAAAGATATGACAACATGGAATCTCATGATCCAGTTGTATGCACGTAATAATATGTGTGATCAAGCTTTCTGTCTGTTTCATCAGTTGCAGTGTCCCGATACTGTTGGGATTACAAATATTCTCCTGGCTTGCATCCATTTGAGTTCGGTGCAACTTGTGAAACAATGCCATGGCTACATGCTCAGAGCATCCCTAGAGGACATCCATCTTGAAGGAGCTCTTCTTGATGCATATTCAAAGTGCGGGAACATAACCAATGCGTACAACCTATTTCGAGTCAGCCGTAGCAAGGACCTTGTCACCTTCACTGCCATGATAGGAGGCTATGCAATGCATGGAATGGCAGAAGAGGCAGTGGAGCTATTTTCTGAAATGCTTGCACTTGACATTAAGCCAGACCATGTAGCTCTAACCGCTCTGCTGTCAGCCTGCAGTCATGCTGGGCTTGTTGATGCAGGAATCAAGGTTTTCAATTTCGCCAGAGATATTTACAGAGTTGAACTGACATCAGAGCACTACACATGCATGGTTGACCTTCTTGCCCGCAGCGGGCGTCTCCAAGACGCATACAGTTTTGCGTTGGATATGCCCCCTCACATGGTCAATGCAAATGTATGGGGGGCTCTGCTAGGAGCATGCAAGGTCCATGGGGAGGTCAGAATCGGCCAGCTTGCAGCTGATCGCTTGTTCTCCATGGAGGTTGGGGACATTGGGAACTATATAATTGTGTCAAACATCTATGCAGCTGATGAAAAATGGGATGGTGTGGAGCATGTCAGGAAATTGATGAAGTCCAAGGATATGAAGAAACCTGCAGGATGCAGCCAGGCACTTGTTTATAGCCAGTGATGTTGAGCACCAAGATAGTTCTTTTATCTATGACATGGTTGGAATTTTGTATGAGCATATCAAAGATACACAAGCAGGCAAAGAACATTCAGTTACGAGTTTCAATATTAGTGCAATTGATCTTGTCACAGAGTTGCAGAAACTTTGAATTGGAGTTTTTCTTCTCAAACATGTCTTTGGAGATCTTCCCATCCATAGTATTTATCATTCTGAGGTATGCAAATACGAAATTACCTAACCACATTACTTGCTTGCATTTTGGTCGTTTGCGCTATCGTACCGCTTTTGTAAAGAAAATGGCATGCTACCAGACGTGTCCCAGAAAGCATTACTAATTGAATTTTGTGCATTCTCGTCTGTCCTGATATCCGGCGGGGTTGAACTGTGGATGAACTTGATGACTTTGTGTTCATTTCTTCTTATGCTTATGCTAACAAATTCATCCTATTAGCAGAGATGAGACAAATAAATAAGTAACATGACTCCGGGCCACAGCATACATCTTGGAGTTGAAGCAATCAGCAAATATATCATGTGCCATCTCCATTGGAACTCTCTTCGGCTTTCTACCAAGTACCAACCAAGGTTCAGTAACATCTCATTTTTGTCCATGCCTTACATCACAACAATGTTGCTTGTTTCTGACATCTCGTTATCTTGATAATATCTTATTATGACACTGAACTATAAAATATGGTTGTCTGCTGATTAATTTTATCTCCAGAGGAAAACGTATTGCTTGTTTTGCTTTTGGTGCGACTTGCAAGAAAGCATTCTTGTTCATATGGGCTGCTGTAACCTTATCCTTAATACTTGTACCTAAACCATGCATGTATGGCTTACAATTTACCTTTCTGACGATCCTTCCTCTGGTAAACTGGTAAAACTATCATGGCGATTATAGCAGGCAATGGAATTGTTTTCTTCATAAAGTTGTATCAGCATGCACTTTCTAGCTGTCTGGCACGACTCTTGCCTTAAGACAAGAGTCGAGATTTGATTAATTAAAGGAGCTCAATGCGACTCCTGAATGAAGTTGAAACTAATAAACTTAACTCCTTGATGGCAGGTTCACTACTCTGGAAGTCTTGGTGACAATTGCTGACTCACTGGCATTTGGAATTCAAGCAGTGTTATCTCTTTGGGGAAATCTGATTGGATGTCTGTTAACAGCGTCAACCTGGCCGATGAAACAACACAAGTAGCAGGAATGAGGGTGAGAGCTCTCGTTCGGCTCGCTTGGTGTTGATCAAAGACAATCTCTGGGTTAGTAGCTCGCCTTCCTGCTTGCGTGGATATTTTCATTCATAAAATTGGTCAAAGATTCAGGCTTGCCCCCCTGACTCGCTTGCCCGATGATGCTAGAGTAGCTGTACCCTGTACAGTTCTTCCTTTTCAGCTGCCTTCTTAGGACCTCGTAGATTTCTGCTGATCTGTAGGTACATCATCATCAGGTGGCTGGCTAATACAAGTTAACTGCATGAATCTCGTCCTGCCTCTCGCGCCGCTCCCCTCGAGGGCAACACGGGAGGTCCCAGCCTGTTAAGCTTCATGCACTAGCCAACGCAACCAAAAGTCCGAACTGATGGAAAGGGCTAGACAATCCACATATACACTTCAACACAGCCGCCGCCACCTAGACCTCCCCAGCGCTCACCTCCCCCTCCGCCGTTGCCGGTGGTCGGCGCCGTGCGTGCGATGACGGTGGCGGAGGGCCTCTCCTCCCTCTCCGGGATCCGCGGGCGGCGCGGGCGCCCAGATCCGCGGGGTGTGGCCCTCCCGACGGCGGCAGGCTTGCGACAGCGCACGGACGCCCAGATTCATGGGGTGTGGGTCTTCCGATGGCGGCGGGATCGGGCGGCGGCAGGCTTGGCGACGGCGTGGGCCGCGCGGCGGCGGATCTCGTTGCCTCGGTCATCACGGAGGAATCCAGACCTGGGGCGGCGGCCCCGGTAGGCATGGCGACGACGCCCTCGACTAGCGGCGCTCGCGGGTGGTGGATGGACGACGTCTTGACCACGTGGGCTGTGAGTTACCGGTGGATCTCCTCCCCGCTGCAGGCTCTCTCCCGTTGCACTTGGTGGTTTGCGGTCCCGGCCATCGGCCTCGGTGTGTTCGCGGGGGCTGGTAGAGGTGACTTCGGACCGGAGGAAACTTTGGATGACTCGCTCATCCTGACGGTGGCGACGACCTAGGTCATCGTTCTCCTCCTTGTAGGCGCCGCCGAGGTCCCTTCCCTCCACCCCGACCCCATGCCTGGGTGTAGGGATAGCAATGGGTACCCATTACCCACGTACCCTGTGGGTAAAAACCCTATTAGGGTAAGGGTACGGGGCAAAAATTTACCCATGGGTATATAAATAGGAGAATCTGAAACCCATCGAGTAGAGTGGGTGCGGGTATGGGATCATATAACCCATACCCATGTACCCATTCAAAATCTATGTAAACTCAAAATTATCTCTAGAATCTATAATATGTCAAGAATTTGTGAACTTAAAGTGTATGCCTATGTGTTGTTGTTTATGACTATATGATGTTGTTTATAAGTATATGTTATTGTTATAATCTCTTTTTGTAAATGATATTATATGATGCAATTTATAACTATTAGTAGTTCAAATTGATGCTTTGCAAACATGGGTAATTTTACCCATGGGTACCCGTCTACCCCGTCGGGTAACGGGTATGGAAAAGAATTGTACCCGTTGACGGGTATGTGTAAGGGTGATGGGTAAGCTCAGGCGGGACGGGTAAGGGTATGGGGAGGCTCCACCCGTACCCATACCCCGCGGGTGCCATCCCTACCTGGGTGAAGACCCAAAATCTGCTCAGATTGGGCGGCGGCACTGCGTGTGTCGTGCCCTTCTTGGAGGTGCTGCCTGGGGCGTTTGGGTGCTCGGTTAGAGGAACTGCAGGCAGAGGGGATGGGACCAGTGGCAACAGGTGGTATTTGCGAAGGAGGAGCGACGTGTCATCTGACACGTCGACAACGGCGGGTCTCAGCGGCATGGAGCAACGGGGTCTCGACGGTGGGCGCGCGATGATGGACGAGCATAGGATGGTGGCGTTGTCGGGCGTTGTGGTGGCGTTGACGACAGCTAGGCCTGGCAAGGTCGATGCATCGGTACAGCTCTGAAGATTGATTGGTGGAAGACGACGGCGGCGGCGGCCTATGTGCGCGGGACCGGTGTGTGCCCCAGACCCGTCAATGTGGATTGGTTGGGGCCTTCGGTTTTAGATGTTAGGCTATGGTGTAAGGTCTGTTTGGTATTCGGTCGGACTATCGGTACCCCATCATCAAGTGGATAGGAGTAGTGACCGATGTTGCCAAAATGATGGCTTTAGACTTACCAATGTATTACTTTGTAAGGTCTTTATGAATAATTAATAAAGAGGCTGCATGTATCGCCCAGATGCAGAGGCCTAGGTCTTCCTTCTTTTCAGAAAAAATCAGGTGGCTGGCTGATGGGGGGAAAATAGATTGTATATACACGCTGCATTGGCAGCCTGGCACGGCCAGAAGGCCCAACCGCGTTTGAGGAGTCAACTACTTGCCGGGAACGGAAACGCGCACCGAGTCCAGCACGAACTTTCCTTTGCCAGGGCACGCGCTTTTTACCCCCACCGTCCGAATCGGAAAGAGGACACCTCGCCACCTACCCCGGCCTGGCCATATATATCGACGGCCTTCCCCTCCCCACCCACGAGTTTGTTCCCCTTCGCGACCTCGCGGACAGCAGCAGAAGAGAAGAAAAAAAGATTCCCCCGAGTTCGCTCTCCGGAATCCTCCGCCCGCCGCCGCCGCCGCAGTTTATGGATTTCGGAAGGAACGCTGCAGCCCGGACTTGTGAAGCGAAGAGCAGCGTCTCCCCCCGCCCCTCCGGTCTGCCCTTCTCACCGGCCCCCTCCACGCCGTGGTTCCGTGAGCTCTGGGTCGACGCCAACAAATAGCACCCTTCTGCAGAGGTACGTACTGTAAGTGCGCCTACTGGTCTATCTGAATAATGAATTGCGAGTAAAGATCTCGGGGGAAGCTTTAAGCTGTGCGCGGCTGCAGCTTGCGGGATGGGTTGCCTGTGCTATCAATCTGTGCAAATTTCTATTGGGTCGCTGTTAAATTTGTGTGGGCTTGGTATTGGGGAAGCCGAACAGGGTTGGACTACCAGAAAAGAAGATTCAGTAAAAAAAATGGTGCGTAGTAGCTTCATATTTGTCTCCGGCGCTACTCGTAGTGAATGTTGCGAAAGAGGATAGCTCTAAATTGATGAAGAGCGACTTGAAGGCGTCATAATAAGAATACGGGTCCATTCACGAATCATTGTTTCATTTATGACTTAATGATTGTTTTCAGCACTTGTTAATCAATATAAGCTGATGGAAACAATCATTAGTGGCAACTGTGACAAAGAAAATAACCTCAAGGATATATTTTAAACGGCACACTGGTTTGTATTGTGCAGTGTGGCAGTTTGTGCCTTGGACAGTTACTACAAACAAACATGCATAATCATAGGGCTTTCTGTCAGACACTCAAGTCAAAGGTCCAATTATTTGTATTGTAACTTTTTTCTGTAACTAATGCAAAGACTCATTTTGGTACTAGTAATAAGGTTTAATCCGAAAACATATTAGGTTCAACAAAAACCTTGTTATGAAAATGAAAAAATGGTATGGTCCGTGTTGTTCTTGAACTTAATTATTACTAACTGTTAGTGATATGCTGTGTTCCAAGTTTTGCAACTTTTGAATGTTTTATTATATGGTTGTGTTAGATGAAGTGAGTTGACATCTTTGCCCACGTTTTAGGTGAAAATTGGTGGATTTCTTGATTGGTTGAAGGAAGTAAAACAAAGGGGACCCACTACCCAGCGTCCTTTTGGCGAGCGTTGGGGTCTTATTTATTTAAACTAAAACAAGGTCATTCAAAGGCTGTCAACTGTAAACATGTATAGGCCGAAGATCCCCAATTCGGGGTGGGCTGCTTTCGATCGCAGGTTGCGTGGCACAGCTGATGGAGGGGATGATGTTGATGTCAACTCATTTCCTGCTCTCTCGGGTTCTAGAGGCTCCAGTTCTGCCAGCAGCTCAGTTGCAGAGAATAATAATATGCCAAAGGCAAAGCCTTTTGCATCAGTGATTCGCCCCCCTGTTGAATTTGCAGTTGCTGGTAATGAAAACGGAAATAAGCATTTGACTGATCACACGGCGAGAACAAGTTTTGGTGTAAACTCCGCATCCGACAACAAAATTAAGCTCCTGAAGGACGCTCATAGTTGGGCTGACAGTAACTTAATTGAAGACATATTGGCTGGCGTGGATAATGATGTTGGCCAAGCATCTGTTTTGCTGAAATCCATGGTAGCTCCTGACATGCTGCCAAAGGAGGGCAGAACAACTGGTCAACCTGCTTTTGAGATTAATAAAGCACATGGTTCAGTGTCAGGAAACGCTATAGCAGAGAATAAACATTCAAATGAATCGCAACTGTTGCCACTGCAAATGAATATAATCTCTATACCCCAGGAACCTGAATTAGAAGAGTTTGATGATGATTACTTAAACCACCGGAAAGATGCATTGAAGATGATGAGGTATATTCCAAATCCTTGTTTATGTTTGGGTTTCACTAGCTTATGCATATCAAAGTAGGCTGCATTCATGCAAACCCAGACAAATGTAGGTCGAATAAGTGCAAATTTTCGTAGCAACATACTTCTGTAACTCATCTTGCATGAGTATGATGGTCAGAATTTGAGAGACAAGATTAGCTAACTTTGACCCCTTGAATGTGCTGCACTCCTGAGGTTGAGTCTTTTCGTGTGAAACTGACCCATTGTGTTTCCTTTTGGTCATAGGGCTGCCACAAAGCATTCTCAGGCTGCCAGCAATGCATTCTTCAGAGGTGACCATGCTGCTGCCAAGGAACTCTCCCTCAGAGCTCAAGAAGAGCGGTCGGCTGCTGAAAAGTTAAATAATAAGGCAGCAGAAGAAATATTTCACCTCAGGAACAGCAACAATAACATTTGGAAGATAGACATGCATGGTCTACATGCATCAGAGGCTGTAACTGCATTGGAGAGGCATCTGCACATGTTAGAGTTCCAGCCACCAGGGAATAATCCAGCTTCAACTGATGAATTAGATAAGTCTGAACCCACAATTGCTGTCCCAAATGAGGTTGCAGCGGAGAAGGTGGTGGTGTTTCTTCGCCCTAGACAGTCTGTCTTAGAGGTGATCACAGGTAATATATTGTCCCTCTATTAACTTATTTGTTAATTGTCAAGCTTTGTGGTTTATACTCAGAACTTCTTGTTACCGCAATCATTGCCACATGAGGGCATTGCTACTCTTTTGTAGCCGTACCTTGTGTAAGCAACACCAGATTTAGTGAGATCTGATTTGTTTTGCATCTTACAGGGATTGGCAGGCACAGCAAAGGACAGGCTTCACTGCCTGCTGCAGTTAGGGGCTTCCTTATTGAAAATGGGTATCGGTTTGAGGAGCTGAGGCCTGGTGTTTTCTCTGTTCGTCCTAAATTTCGCCGCGCGTAAACCTGTGCAAGTCTGAACCATTATCAAGCTCTGTTGTTTGGCGACTAAATTTCTATGAAATGTGCTGTCAACGAAATAAAATATACTCCCTCCGTCCCATAATGTAGGACGAGTAGAAATTTGGGCAACTCGGAGTTCATATATATTGAATGTGGGAACTAGGCGTCGACCAGTTGGCTAGTGATGCGCGACCAGCTGCGCGCCCAGCCTGCCACCCGCGTTTGAGCCTTGTGCTCCGCAGGATATGTTCCTGGTTTTATTTTTCTTAATAAAATGCCACAGGGGCTAGTCTGTAATTCTGTATGGGTCTCCTTTTTTTAATGTATCTTGAATGTAACAAGTTTTACAGATACTAAGAGCATCTCCAATAGATGGTCCAAATTTTGGCGGTTCAAAACCGGAGATGTAAAATATGGACAGCCAAATAGTGTTGGAGCTCCGAAAAATGCTCAACTCCAACAGATGGTCCAAATCGGAGGTGTAAAAAAAAGAGCAACTCCAACAGATGATCCAAAACGGAGATGTATTTTGAAAACGACCAACTACTACTTCATCCCAACATAGTTCAAACATGAAATTCAACATAGTTCGAACATAGATAACATAAATTTAAACTAGCAGAACTACTCGTCGTTCGAGGGCATCCAGTACGACTCTTCGGAGTCATCCAAGAGCCCCCAGAACTTCTTGTCGTCCTCCTCCGACGATGACTCGATGGGAATCGCCGTCGAGGGGCCGGGCTCGTCCTCCTTCTTCACCTCCTCCTTCTTCTTCTCGGCATCACGCTTCCAGTAGAACTCCTGCTCGGCCTGGACGTACTCGGGATGCTCCCGCGCAAACCGAGCCATCGCCGCCTCGTCGCTCTCGCCGGGAGTGACGACAACCACCGGTCTCTTCTTCTTCTTCTTCTTCGTCGGCATCTCCTCCATCCGGATGCCCTGTGGCACGAGCCACTCCGCCTCCGCCCGGGTCTCGATCTCAGGGAAGTTGAGGTCCGTCTTCGGCCGTTCGGCACGCCACACCGCCACGTCGTAGGCACGCGCGGCCTCATCGGCGGTGGGATACGTGCCGAGCCACCAACGCCGCCTGGCGTCGGAGAACTCCACTCCGAAGTTCCCGGAGGGCTTCGCCCTCACGCCGAAGAAACCCGACTTGCCCTTCGGCGTCTTTTTCGGCGCCATCGGGGAGCGGGCGGCGGCCGAACGGGGAGCGGGGCGGTGGACGGACCGGTGGCGGAGGCGGCCGGAGCGGGGCCGGGCGGAGGACGGACCGGAGGCGGAGGCGACCGGAGAGGAGGCGGACGGAGCGGGGCCGGGCGGAGGACGGACCGGAGGCGGAGGCGACCGGAGAGGAGGCGGACGGGGTTGGGGCGGAGCGGAGGCGGCCGGAGCGGAGGCGGACGCGATGGGGACGCGATGGGACGGCGCGGCGGCAGGCGGCGGGGCGGCGTCGGAGAGCTGCGGCGGGGCGGCGGTCGAGCGGGGAGCTGCGGCGGGGCGGCGTCGGAGAGCTGCAGCGGGGCGGCGGACGAGCGGGGAGCTGCGGCGGACGGGCGGGTCGCGAGCGGGCGGTCGGGAGGCGGAAGGCGAAAGAAGTGGCGGTTGGGCGTTGGCGCGCGGCCGCGGTTTTTACATTACTTGCATCCGGTGATGTAAATTTGCATCACGAAGTTTTCATTTTTACATCACCGGGAGGCCGCGGTCCATTTTTTTTTACATATGGACCGTCTGTTGGAGCAGCGTTTTTTGCCCCAGACGGTCCAAAAGTTGGGTATTTTTACATTTGGACCATCAATTGGAGATGCTCTAATATTATTGTGTAGCCACCTGACAAGAGATGCATAACTGTATGTAACTGTACAGGATGACAATAATGGTCATAACTGTATGTCTATTTTTCACGCCGAGATTCATGTTTTTCTTCTTCTTTTCTTTATGATTTTATTTAATTTTTTTGTACTCCCTCCGTTCAATAATATAAGACGCATTTGCAAACTAACTTAGCTTGCAAAAACGTCTTATATTGTAAGACGGAGGGAGTAGATATTTGTCTGTATCTTTTTTCACGCCACGCCTAACTACAGTAGCACATTTCGCACACCGGCATGTAACCGGCCACACGCAAACTAGTGTGCAACTGCATTGCACCTCCCAGCTGATTGTGCGCAATTGTTTGTCCATGAGTCACTGTAGTTGCATGTACAATTACAATAGTTGCACATTTGGGACCTTGTGCAACACATCCATTGACCGTGCAACTGCATTTTCGCTGGCGGCACATAGCTGCAGTCACATGTCCGTTGGTCGCACACGCTGCACGCCCACGCATCGACTTGTAATTGGTTGCACGCCCGCCGGCTGTGTGCAACTGCATGCACGGTTGCGCTCAACTATAATTGCATACCCACCGACTATGCGCAACTACCTTTACGTATTATTAAAAAGTAAATGCACTAAAAAGGTGACAGAAAAAAATAAGAGGGAAATGAAATGAAAATATGAGATTTTTTTAGGGAATTCGTTATGGCTTAGCTCTATTTCATATCAATGATACATCATTCAGCGATAAATTGGTAATAAACTGAAGAGGATTCTCCGTCCACAAACCTGGAGGATGAACCTTAGCCATACTAGCTAAACCATGAGCAACACGATTTGAATCATGTGCCCAATGCTCGAATTTAAGAGAGATAAAATCGACACATATATTAAAACAATTGTTGACTATCCATGCAACAATGGCCAAGGAGCACATCTTGCCCCTATGCACTCGATAAGTTTGGGACAGTTAGAGTGCACCAATAATCTTTTAATCCCCAAACTGCTTGCAAGGTCTTGTCATCGTTTTAGGGCCATTGCTTCCGTTGTGAGAGTGTCTACAGTTGATCCGATGAAGAATGCATCTGCAACAACAAACTAACCTAAATCATCATGAATGATAGTGACACGTGAACCAGAGTTATCTTCATAAAGAAAAAAGTCATCAACATTAAACTTTAGGGCTCTCGTCGATGGTTTCGACCAAAAGACTTTGCTTTGTCGGAAATGCTACAGTGACACGATGGTAGTTTAGAGCTAAGCTTTCAATCGATACCACCGATCTGTCTGTCGGCTAAACTATTTCATTGTGCCTTTTCTGCCTCCGCATCCACCATATATACCATCAACCCACGACAGCGACAGCGACCAAAGGCGTTTGATCTAAGTATAAGCTATCAACCTCCTCGTTGCTCAGTAATTCGTCCTGAACGGTTGGTCCAGCTTTGTCAGTTTCCATGGCATGTAGGACTCTCCCTCGTGGACTCCCAACCCTCTCTAGATTTTCTTTGCCCGAGCACACACGAAAAGGTTGTCTGATATCTTCCTGCCCTACTCTGCAAACATCATAAAGTGGTGAAGTCTTGACATGCCGATCTGCAAAAAATGAGTTACATGGGATGACCCCGTGCAACGCGTGCAACTGAAAACCTTAATTTTGGTTGGCACCCTTCATGTTCCACATTTTCTTTCAATTGGGATTAGCTTGTGAACCACACCGATAACCATTTCAGCATCACCATGTTGAGACTCAATTAAGGTGATAGGCTGAACGATCATGGAAGGTATTTGTTTTGGTATATGGTCACGCTACAAAATCATCCATCTCTCCATATGGTAGTGAGATCTAAAGGATTCTGGTCACATCTCACGATTAAATTATTATTCCATCTCCTAGTGTAAAGGGTCAATCAGTTTTTTTAAACACACTGTAACATAGATGTTTACATACACACATACACTGTCCACTATGAACGCACGCATGCACATATACCATATCTCTATGAGTGCCTTCGTAGCCGACGAGGACATCTCCTCCCACTCAACGAACATCGCTGGAAAGCCTAAAATAATCTAGAAAAATGTGAGCGTCGGTGCCAAGTGCAGGACTTGAACCTTGATAGACTGGTTTCACCATAAAAAACCTAACCATCCGAGCTACGCTCAGTTCGCATAAGGTCAATCAGTTCATGAGTATAGTGGCTTCTTTGGCCGTGACATTTTTTCTCGAATTCCTCGACGAGATCCAAGAATATATATATATATATATATATATATATATATATATATATATATATATATATATATATATATATATATATATATATATATATATATATATATATATATATATATTCCCATCTTCTACCCTTCATATGCAACATTTCGTGGAGGTTTCAATACTAGACCATATGCTTCAACGAAACATATGATGAACCCTTTGTAAGGTTGCATTAAATTTACCATTAAAAATAAATACTTAGGCGTAGAACTATGACATGTTCCGGTTGTTCTCAGTTCGAAGAGCTTTGGATCGGGTCGAGGCAACCGAAAAGGCCACGAGCCTTTATCATGAGCAGCATCCGAGACCAACAGTGCAAGCGAGATTGCCTTGATAGCAACAGACACGTTACATACCGGTGTCACGAGGCAAAGTTGCAAGCGCTATTCGGCCAACCGGCACACATAAAATTGGTTATTCAGCAAGACGTCAGACTTCTTTCGCTAGCAGGAATTTTTGTCCAAAAGGACCCTCTGCCGAACGTAATTGCCAGAAAGCACCACTTGCGGTACAAATAGTCAAAAAAGACCCCCTCCTAGCGGGCGGCATGCGCGCCAGGTGACACGTGTCACCTGCCGCCACGGCTCGGGGCGGCCGACACCTGCCGCCAAAACACCAGGCGGCCGGCCGGTTTCCCGTTGCAGCCACCCATCGTGACTGAACGGAGACAGGGCGATGGGCCCTGCCGCCACTGCGCGAGGCGGCAGCCCTGTCCGCGTGCAGGCGCCGAAAGTGACGCTGGCAGCGTTGATTTCGCGGCTGACGACGCGGATTCCGAGGCTGACTGTACAAATTATTCCGGTGCGTGATTCTCGCTTAAAATTTCGTCTGTTCGCGCCCTATTTTCCCGCCTTCACATCCGAGCCTATAAAACGAGGCATTAAACCTGTCTTCGTCCATCTTCCAGCCACCCCTGAAAACACCAGCGCGCTAAGTGTGTCACACTTTTTATAGTCAGTATGAGTTTGCCTTGCTCGGATCAAAGCATTAGGCCTAGGAAAAGGAAGAGTGCGAGTTTGCCTCCAGGGGTGGAAGTCCTGCACTGTTGGTGTGGCGATCTTTGCAAGGTGAAGGAGGTGACAGATTTCTCGGATTGGTTGGGCATGAAGTTTTTCATGTGCGCCAATTATGACGAAGATCCACCCGTAGCTAGTTCACCGTACGACAAGCCTCCGGTATGCTTCAGTCATCAACAATAGACACATTGTTGGTATTATTATTGATTTTATATTGACATTTTTATTTTTGTTGTAGTCCCTTCCGCCTTTGTGCATGTACTATCGTTGGATTGACACGAAGATGCCGGCTTGGGCAGTGACTGAGATTCATGAAAGAGGTCGTCGTGCATGGGAAAGTTTACACACGGAAGAGCGCCGCGAAAAGGCGGCCACAGAGGAGAAAGCAGAGCAAGAGAGAGTTAAAAAAGTACTATGCAGAGCAGAAGTGTTTCTTTGAGGAGATGCTGAAAAAAACCCGGAAAGAGGAACGTCGCCTGGAGGAGGCGCAACGGCAGTGACAGGAGGGCCGGAAGGCAGAGAGGCAAAGAAAGAAAGAAAGGGCTCGTGCTGCCAAGGCAGCAGAAGAAGTTGCTGATGGAAAAGGAAAACATCCACGTTGGACTCAGTAGATTTATGTGATTGTATCTTAAAATTCACAACAAGTTGCATCTTAATTTCAACATGTTAATAGCTTAATTTATGTAGTTAAAAAAATTAGTCTCGAAATAAAATGTGACCTTTTGTTCCCGCCTGTTTTCCGCACCAAAAAAAATCTCCCGCCTTTTATTTCACCAATTTTTCCCGACACTTTTTCCAGCCATATTTTCCCGCTTCCGAGTTGCCGCCTATTCCTCTCTTCGGAACCTATAAAACCCCCTCCACACTAAGTTGGGTAAGCATTCCAGTGTAGTATCGTACTCTCGTCAAGATGTTCCATATCATTTCGATCGTAGTTTTCACCCTAGTATGTCTCAATGTCTTCCGCGTTTAGCTAGCAATTTCAAGAGAGATAATAGAATAGTTTCATGGGACGAACTCATCAGTAGTGACACCGTACTGAATGAGCTGGCTCACACATTAGCTAGGAGCGGGTGGTCTCCAAGGACCTTTGAGGAGATACGGAAAGAACTTCTCAGGTTGGATGGAAGATGGCAGAAGCAACTCCATACGAGTGAATCTTACCTGAAGGTTGCAGCAGAACATACAACTTGGTGGACAGGCAACAACGAGGATGAAGACGACATCTTCATGCAGAGCACCAAGGCCAAGACTACCGCATCGTCGAAGGGGAAGAGCTCTGTATCGACGAAGGGCAAGAGTTGTGCATCATCGAAGGGCAAGAGCTCTGCATTGACGGAGGATGATGATGACTTTATATAGTTTCTGTATGACGATGCATCAGCATTGTGTTGTATTATGCGGAGCACAAGTGTTTTTTTGAGGAGACCGCAATCCAGTGTATGACAAGTTGTATCTTAATTTCAACAATTTAATGTAGCTTAATTTATGTATGTTATTTTCAATGCATTTTCTTCCCGCCTATTTTTCCGCGCCATAAGTTATTTTCAGATGCATTTTTATTTCCTCATACTACATAGATGTCCGTTACATACATCTAAAAGTTTGAAACTGACATAGATAGGTACAATAGTTCGTACACATAAATAGACAAATCACCCTACTCGACGACGACCAGGTGGCCTTTCCCGACGACCGCAAAGCGACAAGCGATTAGGGGGTCGGTGTTCACTAAGACCACGGTCGTACCGTCCCTCGTCTTCATGTGTCTGCGACTCCTGCATAGGTGGTGGAGTCTGCAATCCATATTGAGATGCTGATGCGAAATTATAGGTGTTTGGTTGTGACTCTCAAGGGATATAAGATGGGCCAATAACCTTCTCGTGGAAGAAGTCTGTAATTATTCCTGGGACCGTGTATCGAGGATCAACGGAATCTGTGAGGACGCCTGGGTTTAGGCCACACTGGGTTTCTTCATCGTGCTATGTTGGATCTGCACTTTCCTGCATAGAAAAACTATATGTAAATAAAAGTAATGAAAATGTTGTATGCTTGTAATTGCTTATTATGGTTTAACATACTTGAGCGGTGTTGTAGCTTTGTGAACCCTCTCCTCCAGTGTATGGCCATTGTTCGCCATACCGGAAATAAACCGTGTGAGCATACTATATCTTTGTAAATACATAAAAAAATGCAGACATGGTTACCTGTTGAGGTCCATCGCCTCCAGTATATTGGTTTATCTCTGGCATACGAGTCTCCTCGGGCATCAAGATCTCTCGCGTGGAGGGATACGACTGAGATCCCTCGCCTTGGGTGTACACATTTGGGTCCACGAAATGAGTCTGCTCGGGCATCGAATCCAAGCCCGCACCATGTTCCTGGGATGTTTGCCCCTGACGAAGCTGCACCGAAGGAGAGAGATATAGTGGCAGAGATGAGTCATGCCGTAGCAATGTCGTTGTAGTACTCGGACCCTCCCCCCACCGTTTGGACGACGGCGCCGCACTCGTTCTGGCTAACCTCGGTTCCAACATGTTGTACGCTCCAGTGACAACGTCGTTGCCTCTACCGCATCTCAACCTTTTGGCGACGTAGTCTTGAATTTTCTTGAGGGTTGACCTTGCGTGAGCTGGAACGCCGCGGGCCTGCATGCCTTCCCTCACCATCACCCCTACGTCGTTGCAAATATCAACCTGAGAAAAATTCGGTTGATGTTTGATTGAACTATTCATGAAATGATGGAGCTGAATAATTGAATTCTGATTACCGTGGAGTCACGATAGTAAGCTGATGACATGTCAATCCCTCCCTGCAACTGTTCCATGTGTGTGATATGTGTTGACCTCGAAGGTGGTTGACCGGTTAGTCAAGTACGCGTGCTCATGCAGTACCACTCGTTATACACTTGAGTTGTATTTGCATCGTACGGTCTGCATAATTAAATAATTACATCAACATGTGTACGTACATAAAATACTGTAAATAAAATTTACCTAGGTTGATGCACTATATTTACTAGTGCTTCATTTTCCCACTGGTGTATCCATTGAATGTTGTGTGCCTTCCAATCGTAACTACTTTTGCCCATTTTGCTCATCCTAAAAATTATGTAACAAAGTGTAAGTTCTGTAATTAAAAATACATTAACTATTTAGGGAGGTCACATCTTACTTATGAGTTTCTTCGTCGATACATCTTGGAAAGGTGGTGGAATATCTTGATATAGACCGAACTGTCTCATGACACGCTCAGGATTGTACGGTTTAACAAACCACATATATAGTAAGTTGCAGCGAGTCAGCCAGAAGCCACTATATCTCACACATTCGACTGGGATGCGTTGCGACCCAAACACCATGTTAATGTGAAGCTCAGTCCACGGGTTCCATGTGATTAGTGACTCATCAAGAAGCTCAAATTGATCATGGTATATAGGGTAATAACGTTTTGCGTTTTTTGGAGACCATTTTTTCCGAACGAGTGTCCACCGGCTGGACATAGTTACAATGCCCTCACCACAGTCGTATGGAGTTATGGGATTTACTATCTGGGGTCGTCCAATAGGTATGTACTCCCATGACCACAACTGTAGAAACTTGTACGAGACACAAAGTAATGGAGCTTTCGTTGAACGAAGTTTTTTGTGTGGCATCACACAACCCTCTATATGTGTGAGAAAGGATGGTCGAACCAAAGCTGTATTTTGGATCCAGAGGTAATAGTCCGTCTACTATTTTCTTGGCAAAGTAGATGAGACCAGGGAGAACTACCTCACCATGAGAATTTGGAAACATCAGACCAAAGAGCCACAACAAATATGCAAACAAGTGTCTCTTCTTCGTCTCAGGATCAGCGTAGCTAGATAAATCTACAAAGTTAAGAAAAAGCCAACCTAGTGGGACACCCTGAGGCGGGCCTGAAAGTGCGTTATATCGACTAGAGGGGGGTGAATAGGCGATTTTTACAAATTCGTCACTAAGGAATTACTAGTTGAGGAATTTGCTAAGTGATGAACAACTAGGAGCCGAATAAGTACTCAAGTGCATGCGAAACATAGCAGTAGCATAGTCATCACGATGAAATGAAGCATACACAGAGCATAAGTAGCGTGAACAGGATAAACAGGCAGAAGATAAAGTGACTGAAGAATTTGGGATGAGGAAATTGAGAAAGTCTTCAGTCAAATTCTTCAGACAATAACGATCAGATTCATCAACAAGTACATCGAGGAAATGAAGGGGTTGAGGAAATAGAACCAGGAGCTCGATGAAGACAAGGATTTGATGACCCAGTTCCAACTGTCGTGACAGTCTTACGTCTGGTTCGGAGCGGCTTGGTATTTAAACCAAAGGACACACTGTCCTTACCGTATTCTCCATGGGCTAATTAAGGTCACACAGACCTCGCCCAATACTCGTGGTAAGTATTCGGGGTAGACTTCCAAACCCTCACAAACTCGGTCACCCGGCGATCCACAATTGACTGCTAGATGCTCTAGACCATGACGCCTAACCGTCTGGAAGATATACAGTCTTCAAAGGTAAAAAGTGTCGGTTCCACACAGGAACAATCTATTCAGTGATGTGATGACCCACAAGTATAGGGGATCAATCGTAGTCCTTTCGATAAGTAAGAGTGTCGAACCCAACGAGGAGCATAAGGAAATGACAAGCGGTTTTCAGCAAGGTAATTTCTGCAAGCACTGAAATTGTAGGTAACAGATAGTTTGATAGCAAGATAATTGGTAACAAGCAAGTAACGACAACGGTAAACAAGGTGCAGCAAGGTAGCCCAATCCTTTTGTGGCAAAGGACAGGCCAGAACAATCTCTAGTAATAGGCAAAGTGTTCTTGAGGATACACGGGAATTTCATCTAGTCACTTTTATCATGTTGGTTTGATTCGTGTTCGCTACTTTGATAATTTGATATGTGGGTGGACCGGTGCTTGGGTGCTGTTCTTACTTAAACAACCTCCCACTTATGATTAACCCCCTCGCAAGCATCCGCAACTACGAGAAAAGTATTAAGATAAAATCTAACCATAGCATTAAACGTTTGGATCCAAATCAGCCCCTTACGAAGTAGCGCATAAACTAGGGTTTAAGCTTCTGTCACTCTAGCAACCCATCATCTAATAACTACTCCACAATGCATTCCCTTAGGCCCATGAATGGTGAAGTGTCATGTAGTCGACGTTCACATGACACCACTAAGGGAATCACAACATACATATCATCAAAATATCGAACACATATCAAATTCACATGATTACTCGCAACATGACTTCTCCCGTGACCTCAAGAACAAAGGTAACTAGTCACAAATAATAATCATGCTCAAGATCAGAGGGGTATTAAATAGCATAATGGATCTGAACATATAATCTTCCACCAAATAAACCATATAGTAATCAACTACGCAAGGTAATCAACACTACTAGTCACCCACAGGTACCAATCTGAGGTTCCGGTACAAAGATTGAACACAAGAGATGAACTAGGGTTTGAGAGGAGATGGTGCTGTTGAAGATGTTGATGAAGATTGGCCTCCCAAATATGAGAGGGGTGTTGGTGATGACGATGGCTTCTATTTCCTCCTCCGGGAGGGAAGTTCCCCCGGCGGAATCGCTCCGCCGAAGGGCAAAAGTGCTCCTGCCCAAGTTCCGCCTCGAGGCGGCGGCGCTTCGTCCCGAAAGTCCTCCTCTGATTTTTTTTTCTAGGTCAAATGTGACCATATACCAGAAGATGGGCACCGAAGGTGGGCCGAGGTGGCCACAACCCATCAGGGCGCGCCCAGGGGGGCCTGGCGCGCCCTGGTGGGTTGTGCCCACCTTGCAGGCCCCCTCCGATAGTTTTCTGCTCCAGTATTTTTTATTAAATACAAAAATAATCTCCGTAAAATTTCATCTTCATTGGAGTTGTGCAGAATAGGTATCTCTGACGTGCTTTTCTTAGGTCCAGAATTCCAGCTACCGGTATTCTCCCTCTTTGTGTAAACCTTGCATATTATGAGAGAAAAGGCATTAGAATCACTCCCCAAAGCATTATTATTCAACAAAACAAAGTAAATAACATTAGGAAATCATGATGCAAAATAGACGTATCAACTCCCCCAAGCTTAGACCTCGCTTGTCCTCAAGCGAAAGCCGATATTGAAAAGCATGTCCACATGGTTTGAGAGAGAGGTGTCGATAAAAACAAAATACGGACATAGAAGCATCATGCTTATTGGTATAACAGCAACAATCTCTTAACATAAAATTTATTCAACATAATTTCATCGTATAACTTCTTGTGCACAAGTAACAATTCATCACAACATAGAAGTATGAAGCATAAACCTTATTGAAAACCAACAAACTGTGTTCTCAGTCAACTTTGCAACTACAATTCATCATATTTCCAGGAAGGGTCTCATATAGGAGCCTTTTGGCAAGTCCACATACTCAACCATCATTTAGTCTTCTATGATTGCTAACACTCACGGCATACCCATGAACAAAAAGTTTCAACCGGACACATAGGAAGATAGGGGCTTATGGTTTTGCCTCCCAACGTATTCACCTCAAGGGTGATGTCAACAATAATAACTCATGCCCACCCATATCCAACTGGATATATGTGCCTAGATCTTTCCTCACCACATGATGCTTGCAAAAATAAAAAGTAAAAAGGAATAGGAAAGAATACTTTGACTCTTGCATAAAAGTAATTACATAAAAGTAAAAGATAGGCCCTTCGCAGAGGGAAGCAGAGGTTGTCATGCGCTTATTGGTTTGTATGCCCAATCCCTTAATGTAAAAGAACGTCACGCTATATTGCCCCCTATGATAGCAACCTTTATTATGCAGTCCGTCACTTTTATTACTTTGCCATCATAAGTTCTTATAGCGCTCAATTTTCTCTTACACTAATTGATCAAACACTTTTAGATGCAATTTTTATTGCCTTTTTGCACCGATGACAACTTACTTGAAGGATCTTTCTCGATCCATAGGTATGTATGGTGAACACTCAAAGAATGAATTTGGGTTTGGGTTTTTGGATGCACAAGTAGTATCTCTACTTAGTGCGGAATTTTTGGCTAGCAAAGATATTGAGCAAGCACCACATGTTAAAGGACCTATGACAATATAACTTCTATGTGGATATGAACAAACATAAATCATTACGTTGTCTTCCTTGTCCAACGTCAACAATTTTGACATATAATATTTGATGGGGGCTCACAATCATAAAAGATGTCCAAGATGGTCTATTTGCATGTGAATCTTCTCTTCCCTTATTAATTCTTTCATGAATTGCATCATTGACCAATGCTATGTTTGTCAATCTCCAATAAATTTTACTACTTATACTTTTCTTTATGTGATGTCATTACTCACCATAAGATTAGCATATGATTCTTTTCATTTATTTCCCTTCCTTTTATTTTGATTGCAACAAGAAAGTAGAGAGGCAAAAACTCAAACTAAACTTTATTATATAACTCTCACTCGATTACATAGATAGGTAGGCCACGGAACTAACACACGAAAATAGATCATGCTAAACTTTTATTCAACTAAAGCAAAGGGAAACTACAGATCGAACTAAAATAGGTAAAGGTGAATAAAAGTGGTGGTGATACGATACCGGGGCACCTCCTCCAAGCTTGGCTCAAGCCAAGGGGAGTGCCCATACCCGTGTGCTCAAGTCTCCTTTGGTGGTGGTGATGAAGAAGGTGGTGGTGATATGATGTCACACTTCAGCTTCAAAGATGCTCCAATTTGCGGATGACCCTCCTAAGGTTATTGATGTGCTCTTCTAGCAAAATATTTTCACGGATGAGAAATTTATTCTGAACACGGGCCGCTTCGAAAGCTCTAAAGGCTTCGATTTCAATAGGGGTGAGATGATTGTAGTAAGGTTGAAGGATATCTTCTTCCTCTCCCTCCTTTGCTGGCATGGATTGATCTCCTTCAGGGGGATGATCCACCATAGCCTCCTTGGCCTTCTCTTCCTTGTTGGCTTCTTCCGGCTCCTCCCTCTTCAATTCTATCTTCATTAGCCAGTCATCTTCTTCCACGTTGTTAGAAGAGGGAGAAGACATGATGCCTGACTTGACAGATCTGATAGGAAAACAGCAAGAAACAAGAACAAAGGATTTTTCTATGGTGCGGTCGTCAAAACAGTCGGGGGTATATATAGAGAATTTTTATTCTTGGGAAACAAGTATATGGAAGGAAAATGGAGTCGGGAAGGCATCCGAGGTGGGCACAACCCACCAGGGCGCGCCCAGGGGTGCCTGGCGCGCCTTATGTATCGTGCTCACCTCGATCACCTTCTGGTTTATTTTTTTATTTCCAAAATTTTAAAATATTCCAAAACTGACAAAAAATATTTTTGCGGATTTTTCGGAGTCCGTTTACTTACCGTATCACGTACCTCCTGTTTTTAAGAATTCTGGAGTGTTCCGGAAGGTTTGTTTTATGTGTTCCTCCGATGTCATGGTTTGGATAACATTGCTTTCAACGTTAATAGGCGTACGTGAGATATAATGCTTAATTCTTTGTCCATTGACCACCTTCGGGTTAGTACCTTCGGCGTTATTAATCTTGATAGCTCCAGAACGATAAACCTCTTCGATAATATATGGTCCTTCCCATTTGGAGAGAAGCTTTCCTGCAAAAAATCTTAAACGAGAGTTGAACAAAAGAACATAATCTCCTATTTTGAATTCCCGCTTTTGGATTCTTTTGTCATGCCATCTTTTTACTTTTTCTTTGAATAGCCTGGCATTTTCATACGCTTGGGTTCTCCATTCATCTAGTGAGCTAATATCAATTAGCCTCTTCTCACCGGCAAGTTTGAAATCATAGTTGAGTTCTTTAATTGCCCAAAATGCTTTGTGTTCTAATTCTAGAGGCAAATGACAAGCTTTCCCATATACCATTTTATATGGAGACATACCCATAGGATTTTTATAAGCTGTTCTATAGGCCCAAAGTGCATCATGTAATTTCTTAGACCAATTCTTACGAGACCTATTGACAGTTTTTTTGTAATATTAATTTTATTTCTCTATTGCTAAGTTCAACTTGACCACTAGATTGAGGATGATAGGGTGATGCAATTCTATTGTTAACATCATATTTAGCAAGCATCTTACGGAAAGCACCATGGATAAAGTGTGAACCAACATCGTTCATTAAATATCTAGGGACTCCAAACCTCAGGAAGATAACCTCTTTAAGCATTTTAATGGAGGTGTGGTGATCAGCACTACTAGTTGGAATAGCTTCTACCCACTTAGTGACATAATCAACAGCAACCAAAATATGAGTGTACCCGTTGGAGGAAGGAAAAGGCCCCATATAATCAAAACCCCAAACTTCAAATGGTTCAACAAGTGAATAATTCATAGGCATTTCCTGACGCTTACCGATATTACCAATTCTTTGACATTCATCACAAGACAAGACAAACTTACGATCATCCTTGAAGAGAGTAGGCCAATAAAAACCAGATTGCAATACCTTGTGAGCAGTTCTATCTCCCGCATGATGTCCTTCATAAGCTTCGGAATGAAATTTCCGTAAGATTTGTTCCTGTTCATGCTCAGGTACACAACGTCTAATAATACCATCTACTCCTTCTTTATAAAGACGTGGGTCATCCCAAAAGTAATGTCTCAAGTCATAGAATTTTTTTCTCTTTTGTTGGTAAGTGAATCTAGGTGGTATATATTTAGCGACAATGTAGTTAGCATAATCAGCATACCAAGGTGTGTTTTGTGAAACACTTATTGCAGCTAACTGTTTGTCAGGGAAACTATCATCAATAGGTAGTGGGTCATCAAGAATATTTTCTAACCTAGACAAGTTATCAGCTACGGGGTTCTAAGCTCCCTTCCTATCAACGATGTGTAAGTCAAATTCTTGGAGCAAGAGAACCCACCTAATGAGTCTAGGTTTAGCATCTTTCTTTTCCATAAGGTATTTTATAGCAGCATGATCGGTGTGAACAATAACTTTGGAATCAACAATATAGGATCTAAATTTATCACAGGCAAACACAACTGCTAAAAATTCTTTGTGGAATGAGTTCATTCTTATCATTGGGAACAACGGTAATACCTCCTTTCTTAGGGACACAATGAACGGGACTTACCCATCTACTATCAGCTATGGGATAGATTATACGTGCTTCCAGAAGCTTTAGTATTTCAGTTCTTACCACTTCCTTCATCTTAGGATTCAAACGCCGTTGGTGATCAACAACGGGTTTAGCATCAGGTTCCATATTGATCTTGTGCTGACATAGAGTGGGACTAGTGCCCTTAAGATCATCAAGAGTATATCCAATAGCAGCCCAGTGCTTCCTTAGAACTTTCAATAATCTTTCTTCTTCATGTTCTGAAAGGTTAGCACTAATAATAACAGGATATATCTTTTTCTCATCAAGATAAGCATACTTCAAAGTGTCAGGCAATTGTTTCAATTCAAACACAGGATCACCTTTAGGTGGAGGAGGACCTCCAAGAGTTTCAATAGGCAAATTGTGTTTCAGGAGAGGTTGTTGTTCAAAGAAGATTTTATCTATCTCATTTCTTCATGCAAATGCATATCATTTTCATGGTCAAGCAAATATTGTTCTAATGGATCGGTAGGAGGCACAGCAATAGAAGCAAGACCAATTATTTCATCCTTACTAGATAACGCTTTATCATGAGGTTGTCTACTAAACTTGGAAAAATTAAACTCATGAGACACATTACCAAAACTAACACTGATAGTTTGTTTTCACAATCTATCTTAGCATTGACGGTGCTCAAGAAAGGTCTACCAAACATAATGGGACAAAAGTCATCTTGTGGGGAACCAAGAACTAGAAAATCAGTAGGGTAATTTACTTTCCCTCACAAGACTTCAACATCTCTAACAATCCCAAGTGGTGTGATAGTATCTCTATTAGCAAGTTTAATAGTAACGTCAATGTCCTCTATTTCAGCAGGTGCTATCTCATCCATAATTTCTTGGTATAGAGTAAAAGGGATAACACTCACACTAGCACCCAAATCACATAAACCATGATATCAATGATCTCCTATTTTGACTGAGACATTATGCATGCCTTCTATGGGTCTATGTTTATCTTTTTCATCGGGTTTAGCAATTCTAGCAGCTTCATCACAAAAGTAGATAACATGCCCATCAATATTTTCTACCAAGAGATCTTTAACCATAGCAACACTGGGTTCTACTTTAATTTGTTCAGGGGGTTTAGGTGCTCTTATATTACTCTTACGAACCACAATTGACACCTTAGCATGTTCCTTTATCCTAACAGGGAAATGTGGTTTTTCAATATAAGTGGTAGGCACAACTAGATCAACATTGTAAAAGATGGTTTCTTCTTTAGCTATGACCGGTTCTTTAACTTCTTCTTTAATAGGGGGATGATATTTAAACCACTTCTCCTTAGGGAGGTCAACGTGAGTAGCAAATGTTTCGCAGAAAGAGGCTACTATCTTAGAGTCAAGTCCATATTTAGTGCTAAACTTGTGAAAAGCATCGGTATTCATAAAAGATTTAACACAATCAAACTCAAGCTTTATACCTGACTCATTACCTTCGTCGAGTTCCCAATCTTCAGAGTTGCGTTTAATTCTTTCTAAGAGATCCTACTTGAATACAATAGTCTTCTTCATTTAAGAACCAGCACAAGAAGTATCGAGCATGGATTGATCATTATGAGAAAGCCGAGCATAAAAATTCTGAATGATAACTTCTCTCGGAATGTCATGATTGGGGCATGAATATAACATTGACTTAAGCCTCCCCCAAGCTAGAGCGATACTTTCTACTTCATGAGGCCAAAAATTATATATATAATTCCGATCACGATGAACTAGATGCATGGGATAAAAAATTTGGTGAAATTCCAATTGCAAACGATTCCAGTTCAACGATCCAAGATTATCACATAGCCTATACCATGTCAATGCTTTTCCCTCCAAAGATAAAAGGAAAACCTTCTTCTTAACTTCATCTCCGGGTAAACCTGCAAGCTTAAATAATCCACAAATTTCGTTCACATATAAGAGGTGCATATCAGGATGTTCAGTTCCATCTCCTGCATAAGGTTTAGCAAGCAAGTGTTCTACCATACCCGAAGGAATTTCATAAGTAACATTTTCAGTAGGTGCTGTGGGTTGAGGGGCAACTAATTGTGGCTCCGGTCGAGGTGAAGATACCCCGAACAAACCCCTCAAAGGATTGTTTTCCATAGTAGCAAGTAGTAATAAATTTCAGCACGTAGTATAAGTTCTTCCTTACCGATTTCCACTTACCAAGACCGCTTCACTCCCCGGCAACGGCACCAAAAAAGAGTCTTGATGACCCACAAGTATAGGGGATCAATCGTAGTACTTTCGATAAGTAAGAGTGTCGAACCCAACGAGAAGCATAAGGAAATGACAAGCGGTTTTCAGCAAGGTAATTTCTGCAAGCACTGAAATTGTAGGTAACAGATAGTTTGATAGCAAGATAATTGGTAACAAGCAAGTAATGACAACGGTAAACAAGGTGCAGCAAGGTAGCCCAATCCTTTTGTGGCAAAGGATAGGCCAGAACAGTCTCTAGTAATAGGCAAAGTGTTCTTGAGGGTACACGGGAATTTCATCTAGTCACTTTTATCATGTTGGTTTGATTCGTGTTCGCTACTTTGATAATTTGATATGTGGGTGGACTGGTGCTTGGGTGCTGTTCTTACTTAAACAACCTCCCACTTATGATTAACCCCCTCGCAAGCATCCGCAACTACGAGAAAAGTATTAAGATAAAATCTAACCATAGCATTAAACGTTTGGATCCAAATCAGCCCCTTACGAAGTAGCGCATAAACTAGGGTTTAAGCTTCTGTCACTCTAGCAACCCATCATCTAATAACTACTCCACAATGCATTCCCTTAGGCCCATGAATGGTGAAGTGTCATATAGTCGACGTTCACATGACACCACTAAGGGAATCACAACATACATATCATCAAAATATCGAACACATATCAAATTCACATGATTACTCGCAACATGACTTCTCCCGTGACCTCAAGAACAAAGGTAACTACTCACAAATAATAATCATGCTCAAGATCATAGGGGTATTAAATAGCATAATGGATCTGAACATATAATCTTCCACCAAATAAACCATATAGTAATCAACTACGCAAGGTAATCAACACTACTAGTCAACCACGGGTACCAATCTGAGGTTCCGATACAAAGATTGAACACAAGAGATGAACGAGGGTTTGAGAGGAGATGGTGCTATTGAAGATGTTGATGAAGATTGGCCTCCCAAAGATGAGAGGGGTGTTGGTGATGACGATGGCTTCGATTTTCCCCTCCGGGAGGGAAGTTCCCCCGGCGAAATCGCTCCGACGGAGGGCAAAAGTGCTCCTGCCCAAGTTCCGCCTCGAGGCGGCGGCACTTCGTCCTGAAAGTCCTCCTCTGATTTTTTCTAGGTCAAATGTGACCATATACTAGAAGATGGGCACTGGAGGTGGGCCGAGGTGGCCACAACCCATCAGGGCGCGCCCAGGGTGGCCTGGCGCGCCCTGGTGGGTTGTGCCCACCTGGCTGGCCCCCTCCGGTAGGTTTTTACTCCAGTATTTTTTATTAAATACAAAAATAATCTCCGTAAAATTTTAGCTTCATTGGAGTTGTGCAGAATAGGTATCTCTGACGTGCTTTTCTTAGGTCCAGAATTCCAGCTGCCGGTATTCTCCCTCTTTGTGTAAACCTTGCATATTATGAGAGAAAAGGCATTAGAATCACTCCCCAAAGCATTATTATTCAACAAAACAAAGCAAATAACAGTAGGAAATCATGATGCAAAATGGACGTATCATGATGCTCAATCATTTTGGGTTTTTGGTGGTTTGGGTTTTGGGTTTTTCCTCACTGATGATTTTCTCTCAAAGTCTTGAGAGGATGGGTTGCTCACAAATGACAAGTGTCAATCTCTCTCTAAGCAGCTAACCAACTATTGATTGTGGGGGCGGCTATTTATATCCAGGGTGCAACCCGACATGATAAGACATAAATGCCCCTCAATGATATGACCGTTAGGTGGATATAATATCTGGACAGCTGGCGCAAAGCACAGCAACGGTCGGAATTTGAACTGTCAAATTCCTCAGGGCTTATCATATTATTCATGGTTGGCAATTCGCACTGGCGAAATCCTAACTCCTCAGTCAGACCAATTTCCTCAGAGACCAGAAGAACATCGTCTCTGTCACTGAAGACCTTGACTGAGCTGTAAGAGATTTCCAAAGGCTTCACTCGAAGGATTTGAAAGCACATTTGCTCCCTTGGTGGTTTTGGTAATTAATAACAACATATAAGTCATTGAACTAATGTTTCCACTAAGTATATTTCAGGAAAAGTTCAATGATAGGATTGGCAAAAGGATTGTGGAGATTGTGGAAATACCCCAAGATGCAAGGAAATGGATTGGCAAAGCTTCAAGCAAGAGGACTCTACATTTTACTTTGTGAGAAATCACCTTGAGTCCATAGGAAAGCCAATACTATTAAAATGGGGTAAGGTATTGTTGGTGAACAAAATGCTCATACGTGCACAAGTGATAGTCACCAAAAACACCCACAAGCTCTTCCACAAAAGTCTGTCCAAAGTCAAATATCCAAAATCGGTGCAACCAACACTTTACACTCGGTGCCACCGATTCCCATACTCAGACAGACATTAGCCAAACCCTAGCCTTTCGGTGCAACCGATTCTGCTTCGGTGCCACCGAGTTTGGGTTGCCAACTTTCTGTTACGCAGTTTCACAATATCGGTACCACCGAGATTGTTGGATCGGCGTCACCGAGATTGGGCAATCTGACCGTTGGTCACCTTATCGGTGCAACCGAGTTTCATATATCGGTCTCACCGAGATTCAAAAGTTGCCACCTTTTGGTCACTTCGGTACCACCGAGATTAACACATCGGTGTCACCGAGTTGGTCACTTTGTGTGTAATGGTTGGATTTTTGGAGATGCCTATATATACCCCTTCACCACCACCCACTCGAAAGAGAAGCACTCAAAACTATTCCATACTTGCCCCATCCAGTTTTCTGAGAGAGATCCACCTACTCATGTGTTGAGATCATGCCATTCCATTCCAACCATATGAATCTTGATCTCTAGCCTCCCCAAGTTGCTTTCCACCAATCCCATCTCTTCCACCAAGCCAAATATGTGAGAGAGTGATTGTGTGTTGAGGAGTCTATCATCTTGAAGCACAAGAGCAAGGAGTTCATCGTCATTGCCGAGCCTATTACCTTTTGGAGGGTGGTGCCTCCTAGATTGGTTAGGTGTCGCTTGGGAGCCTCCTACTTCGTGTTGTGGAGTTGAACCAAGAAGTTTGTAAGGGCAAGGAGATCGCCTACTTCGTGAAGATCTACCCACAGTGAGGCTAGTCCTTCGTGGACGGAAGCCGTTATGGAATAGTCAAGGTTGCTACTTCGTGGACCCTTATGGGTGGAGCCCTCCGTGGACTCTCGCGACTGTTACCCTCCGTGGGTTGAAGACTCCATAAACGTGGACGTACGATAGCACCACCTATCGGAACCACGGGAAAAAATCATCGTGTCTACAATTGCGTTTGATCCTCCTACCCTTCCTTTCTACTCATGCTTGTTGTTACTTCCCGCTGCTATACTCTTAGACATGCATGTGTAGGGTGTACTTGACTTGCCATGAATGTTAAAATCTGCCAACACTAAAAATTGGGAAAAGGTAGAAATTTTATTTTGTCAAGTAGTCTAATCACCCCCCCCCCCTCTAGACATACTTTCGGTCCTACAAGATTGGTTATGTTGAGGCTTTTGAGTTGAGCATCAGTTGGAAATTTTTCCTTAGTATTACCTCGGCCCCCTTTAACAGTACGGTGTTTCCTATGAATTAAAGAAAGGAAATGAAACTATGAAAACAAAAGTCTTCACGCTTCATAGTCCTCGTTAATATCTTCAAGGTCACACCGAATTCTTCAGCTTCAAAGTCTTCAGGGAAATACCAAAGTCTTCAGCTGAAGACATTCATTTTTAGGGGTCAAAATTCTTCGTATATATCAAACTCCTCAGCGACTTATAGAGCATTTGTACACTCACACACATATTAGTCCCTTAACTTATAAGTCTTCAATACACCAAAATCACTAAGGGGCACTAGATGCACTTACAATCTCCCCCTTTTTGGTGATTGATGACAAATAGGTTAAGTTTTCAACGGGGATAAACATATGAAGTGTAAGTACTGAGTTTGAGGAATTTGATTGCAAGATATAGAGGAACTCCCCCTGAATATGTGCATATTTGAGGAATTTGCTTTGGACTGCAAATGCACATGGTAGGATAAAATCTTGGAGATCTCCCCCTATATCTTGTAGCATGCGGATAACAGTTCAAAAGCGTCAGACCACCATCGGACTTAAGTTTACAACTCAACCAACAAACACTTCAGAAGAGCGAGAGTTCCAACTTAAACAAACATAGCCCATATAAAGAGACCCGCTTGAAGACTAACTCAAATTTCTCCCCCTTTGTCATCAAGTGACCAAAAGGGGCGAAACTGAGGACTAACGCTCCTGAAGAATTTCATCTCGAAGGTGGCGGAGGAGCGCCAGAGTTGTCAGGGTCGTTTGTCGATGCAGGGCCCGCAGCAGTGTCATCAATATCCTCATTGGAATCTGTCCCGCGCAACAAAGAAAATGAACTTGTAACCAGCTGAGGAACTGGGAGCTTCTTGTATTTCTTCTTGGGAGGATAAGACCAATCAAAATCCCGCTGAAATTCCATCTCTGCAAGTTCTTCAGGGGTATACAGATGCTGAAGAGTGTCCCAACTGCGGTCGAAGACTTCATGCAGACAGTAGTGATTCTTCCTCACAGCGTTATGCGTGACAGTCATATCACAAAGAATTGTACCAAACTGCCATTTGACCCACTTGTGATTGCGATCGACTTTTTGATGAAGACTGAGGAGAAGCTCACGATCAGTCATCACTCTTGGAGATGTTTCAAGAGGTGTTTGGGCAGTGGCTCTAGCTGCTGAGTCTTGTGATGTTGTGTCATCATTGGTTGAATAAGAAGCAGCAGGACGAAATTGACCATTCAGAGGACGAGATCCTTCATCAATAACAGATTTTCCCTTCCCATCAATTGAGGAAAATGTGTTCTTGAGGACTTCAATCGGGGGCAAGTAACTGAAATGATTCTGAAAATCAGCTTCATAAGGAATTGAGGATCTCGCTCTGATGAATTTCATGATCCAAGGAGCATATGGCTTCAGTTCAAACGGAGACAGAGCAATGTTGGCAAATGTCCTCATGAAGAAATCATGAAGATTTATAGGAATCCCGTGAATAATGTTGAACAGCAGATTCTTCATCACGCCTACCACATCTTCCTCTTCATTGTTGTGACCTTTGATAGGGCTGAGGGTTTTGGTCATGATGCGGTACGCGGTGCGGGGCACATACAGCAAATCCTTCACCAGAAAAGAGGTTCTAGGTGCTTGACCTGGAGCCAAAGGTTTCATCAGTACTTGCATGAGATGATTTGGAAGTTCAGGTTCTTCATAGAGGCATCTGGCATCAGCTGAGGGAATACTGACTGGAACTGCTCGAAGCAATTCAGTTGCTGGAGCAGTATAGTGGGTGTTCTCAGTCATCCAGTCAAGTACCCAGGAGTTGATATCTTGCGCATCACCTGAGATGTGAAGTGTAGCATAGAACTGAAGAATGAGTTCTTCATTCCAATCACAAATATCAACGCAGAAAGGCAGCAGACCAGCATCATGAAGAACATTAAGTACTGGGGTGAAGCAAGGAATGGTTTCCATGTCAGCATGAGGAATTTGATAGTGCTGAAAAACTTTGTCCTTCTGAAATAGCACGGCACTATAGAAGTTGGCTTGAGTTGCAGTCCAGAATCGCTTTTGACGAATCCTCGGAGAGTCATATGGATTTACACCAATGAAGAAATGGTGTTCATCATAGAAATTCTCCCTGAGGAATTTGGGTCGCCTTTTGAAAGGCAGTGCAGGCTTGGGCTGAAGATTAGGTTTGAAACGTCTCCCAACCTCCCTTGGCACAATTGCAGTTTCATCAGTCTGAGGAATTTGCACTACAGGATCCTCATGTGCACTTGAGACAGCATTTTCATCAGCTGATGCAGCTTGAATTTCTTCATTGAGCAACTTGAGAAGGGTGTGATGTTCTTTAGACCCTGTGTGAATTTCTTCAGTTTGTGCAGGGGACTGAGGAACTTGTGCAAGAGGAGTGGCCATTGTCGAATTTGGGTGTGCTGCTTCCCAAAATTCATCATGTATAACAGGAGTAGTGGATCCAATGTCCATATCTTCTTCCATTTCTTCAACTCCAGCCTCTTCAACGTTTAACTGAGGCTGAGGAAATGATACCACTGGTGTTGAAGCAGTTTCATCAATCTGTATTTCTTCATCAATTGGCTCTGAAGCAGCAGATTGATTTTCATCAGCTTCATCATTTGGAATTTGATACTCTTCACCAAATGGAACAATTTCATAGGCCGGGACAGATGATAGAGGAGTAGCATCAATGGGTTCCGTTGAAGAACTGGGCAGAGTCTTCAATCTTTTTGCAGCTAAGGAATCTGCAGTTGCTGATGCTTTCCTTTTCTGAGCCACTTCCTTCTCCGCAGCCTTGGTCTTCTTCGCTTCTGATGCAGAAGGAAGAGTCAAATTCTTCATCTTTGAGGATTTTGTTGGGGGAGCATGAGGTGAAGGAGCAGCAGTTTCTTCAGGAGCAACTGATGCAGTTGTCCTGGCAGTTTCTTCAGGTCGCTTTCCTCCTTTCTGAGGTCTTTTGCCCTCAGCCATTTTCTTCGGCTGAGGATTTTGTGCTTTTGAGGATTCTGACGAAGTGTGCAATTTCTCTTCGAGGAACGCTGCAAATGAGTTAAGTTGATGAGAACCTAGAGATTCATCAGCTGACATTTTGTACCTGTGAATAGAGTATAGGTGCGAAGAATTTGAAGAGGTCCTATGCGTTCTCAGAATTTTTTGCAAAAGCATCAAGTTTGAGGGATTTGACCATAGATGACTTGAAGAATTTCACTAAGTGTTCTTGACTTAGGTTCCAGAGTTGTGTAGATTTGAAGATCCACACAATTGAGGAATCTTGAAGAAAATCATAACTTAGCAAAATAAATCAAGAGAAGGAATTTGTTTGGTGCTTAATAGATGGATTGCTGAAGAATAAACACCTTTTGAGGATTTTTTGAAAATCATTGGGATAAAAAATGGCAATAAAACTAGATTTTATTTACCATATGCGATGAACACGACGAACTGAGAAGTGAAATGGAGGAGTTCGTCAGTCCGGATCTCCCACGCCCTAGCTTGGCAAAGGGAGATAGCTACAGCGGCGGCGGAGTGAAGACTTCCGCAGCCGATGCGAGTACGATGACGGCGAGGTCGAGGCAGCAAAGCTCTTCCTCTCCGGCGACAATGAGGTTAGCGTCGGCGTTAGGTCTTGAGCTCGGGAGAGATGTAAGTGAGGAGTAACTCGAGCAAGTGGAAGGGAGGGGGTATTTATAGCCGCAGTAAAAACTAACTGGTCCGAAGATTTTGGACCGATATACCCCTGACCCTTGCTCTCCACGCGACATGTGTCACCCACGTACTGAGAGGTGGAGATAATGGGGAATCGTGGGTTATCCAGTCGTGGGAATAGGAATCGGTTTAAGCGGCAACCGCCAAAAATTGAAAATTTTAAAGTTTCGTTCGCAAATTCTTCAGCTGACAAGGACACAGTGAAGACTTTGAACGGGTTTCAAATAGAACGCATATGAAGAATTTGTGAATAGACTGGGTTCAGTATAGCATAGAGGGGGAACGGGTCTGATCACATTCACTTAGAAGAAAATCAACTTGAAGAATTAGCTATAAGTGAATGCTGTTGAGGACATGAAAAACTCTCTCTCTCTCTCTCTCTATATATATATATATAATATATATATATATATATATATATATATATATATATATATATATATATATATATATATATATATATATATATAGTCAATGAAGAGAAACTCATATGAAGAAAATCAGTTGAAGAATTTCAAAATTTGAGGAATTTGCAAACTTGAAGGATTTGATAATGTTGAAGAATTTGCAAAATGATGAAAAATTCAATTTTTGAAGAAATTCAACTGTGGTGGTGGCGTGACCCACCGTATAAGAATGTTGATTTCAGACACCGCGTACAATTGTCGTAGGGTTCTGAGATTCAAATTCTTCATTAATTTCTTCATACTTAGAGAGTTAATCTTCATTGATTGAAGAAAAATGTTACTTCGTGTGTTGTATATCAAAGTCATCAATTTTGCATAAGTGTTAGGATGTGTGTCCTTTCAAAGAACATTCGAAGATTCTAAGATATTTAGCTCACACCGCAACTTGCAAAATATCTTCTCATCCAAGGGCTTTGTGAAGATATTGATACGTCTCCAACGTATCTATAATTTTTGATTGTTCCATGCTATTATATTATCTGTTTTGGATGTTTTATATGCATTATTATGCTATTTTATATTATTTTTGGGACTAACCTATTAATCTAGAGCCTAGTGCCAGTTTCTGTTTTTTCCTTGTTTTTGAGTATTGCAGATAAGGAATATTAAACGGAGTCCAAACGGAATAAAATCTTCGGAATGATTTTTCTTGGACCAGAAGAAACCTGCCAGACTTGGAGATGAAGGTAGGAGACCTGCCGGGAGGCGACAAGCCACTAGGGCGTGCCCCTAGGGGGGCGCCCTCCTGGCTTGTGCCCCCCCAGCAGCTCTCCTAACCCTATTCTTCGGCCTATAAATTCCCAAATGTCCCCCCAATACCAAAAAGAGCCACGAAAATACTTTTCCACCGCCGGAAGCCTTTGTTCCCGTGAGATCCCATCTTGGAGCCTTTTCCGGTAATCTGCCGGAGGGGGATTCGATCACGGAGGGCATCTACATCAACTCCATTGCCCCTCCGATGATGCGTGAGTAGTTCACCACAGACCTTCGGGTCCATAGCTAGTAGCTAGATGGCTTCTTCTCTCTCTTTGTTCTTCAATACCATGTTCTTCATGATCTTCATGGAGATCTATCCGATGTAATACTCTTTTGCGGTGTGTTTGTCGAGATCCGATGAATTGTGGGTTTATGATCAGCTTATCTATGAATATTATTCGAGTCTTTTCTGAATTCTTATATGCATGATTTCATATCTTTGCAAGTCTCTTCGAGTTATTGGTTTGGTTTGGCCAACTAGATTGGTAATTCTTGCAATGAGAGAAGTGCTTAGTTTTGGGTTCAATCTTGCGGTGTCCTCACCCAGTGACAAAGTAGGGGTAGCAAGGCACGTATTTGTATTGTTGCCATCGAGGATAAAAAGATGGGGTTTTCATCATATTGCTTGAGTTTATCCCTCTACATCATGTCATCTTACTTAATGCGTTACCCTGTTCTTCATGAACTTAATACTCTAGATGCAGGCAGGAGTCGGTCGATGTGTGGAGTAATAGTAGTAGATGCAGAATCGTTTCGGTCTACTTGACACGGACGTGATGCCTATATGCATAATCATTGCCTTGGATATCGTCATAACTATGCGCTTTTCTATCAATTGCTCTACAGTAATTTGTTCACCCACCGTATTATTTTCCTTCATGAGAGAAGCCTCTAGTGAAACCTATGGCCCCCGGGTCTATTTTCCATATTATATTTTCAGATCTATAAACCAAAAATACCAAAAATACTTCGTTGCATTCTTTTTACTTTTGTTTTACTTTACGTTCTAGCAATCTTTTATATCTATCTCTATCAGATCTCATCCTTGCAAATAACCGTGAAGGGATTGACAACCCCTTTTAGCGTTGGGTGCAAGAGTTTGATTGTTTGTGTAGGTGCGAAGATTGGGGACTTGCTTGTATCTCCTACTGGATTGATACCTTGGTTCTCAACAACTGAGGGAAATACTTATCTACTTTGTTGCATCACCCTTTCCTCTTCAAGGGAAAACCAACGCAAGCTCAAGAAGTAGCAGATATCAGCCAGTTGTTCTTCAATATTCACGTGGTCGATGAAGATATCGCCCTCCATCACATGGTCGCGAAGAAAATGATAACGAATCTGGATGTGCTTGGTCTTTGAGTGCTGAACTGGGTTGTAAGCAATTTTGATGGCACTCTCATTGTCGCAATAGAGAGGAACATTCTTCACGTTGATGTCGTAGTCCTTGAGGGTTTGCTTCATCCATAGCAATTGAGCACAACAAGAACCAGCAGCAATGTACTCAGCTTCAGCAGTAGATAGTGACACGCAGTTCTGCTTCTTCGAGGACCAACAGATTAAGGATCGTCCAAGGAAATGACATGTGCCTGATGTTGACTTGCGGTCCACACGATCACCAGCATAATCAGAATCAGAATATCCAATGAGGTCAAGATCTGAGCCCTTGGGGTACCATAATCCTAGTGTTGGTGTGTGAGCTAGATATCGAAGAATATGCTTCACAGCCTTATGGTGTGATTCCTTCAGTGTTGCTTGAAAACGGGCACAGATGCAAACACTAAGCGTAATATCTGGCCTAGATGCTCATAGATACAATAAAGAGCCAATCATGGAGCAGTATACCTTCTGATCGAAATCTTTACCATTTTCGTCAGTGCAGAGTTGACCAGTTGTGGGCATAGAAATCTTGACGCCTTTGCAATCTTGCATGCCGAATTTCTTCAGGACATCCTTGAGGTATTTCTCTTGAGATATGAAGATGCCATTGCGTTGTTGACGAATTTGAAGCCCTAGGAAGAATTTGAGCTCTCCCATCATAGACATTTGATATTCTTCACTCATCATATAGGCAAATTCATCACTGTAACGTTTGTCAGTACATCCAAAGATGATATCGTCCACATATATTTGGCACACAAATAATTCATCATCATATGATTTTGTGAAAAGAGTTGGGTCAAGTGAACCGGGATTGAAGCCCTTCTTCATGAGGAATTCCTTCAGTGTGTCATACCACGCCAGAGGGGCTTGCTTGAGACCATAGAGAGCCTTGTTGAGTCTGTAGACTTTGTCAAGATGCTTAGGATCTTCAAAGCCTGGGGGTTGAGCAGCATATACTTCTTCCTCAAGCTTACCATTGAGGAATGCACTTTTCACATCCATTTGATATAAAATGATATTGTGATGGTTAGCATAAGCAAGCAATATGCAAATAGCTTCAAGTCTAGCAACAGGTGCAAAAGTTTCATCAAAGTCAATTCCCTCAACCTGAGTGTAGCCCTGTGCCACGAGACGGGCCTTATTCCTCACTACCTGACCAAGTTCGTCTTGTTTGTTGTGGTAGATCCACTTGGTACCTATGACATTGTGCGTGCGAGGATCTGGGCGCTTGACAAGTTCCCACACGTTGTTGAGCTTGAATTGATGCAATTCCTCTTGCATGGCTTGAATCCACTCAGGCTCCAAGAATGCTTCATCAACTTTGGTGGGCTCTGTGATAGAAACAAAAGCAAAGTGCCCACAAAATTTAGACAAATGAGAAGCTCTTGAGTGAGTGAGAGGACCTGATGCATTGATGTCATCGAGGATTTTCTCAATCTGCACTTCATTTGCAAGTTTTGGATGAGCGGGTTGAAGACTTTGTTGAGGCTGAGCATTATCTTCAGCGCCATTTTCTTCAGGTGTATCCGCATGAATATCTTCAGCGTTGGGTACAACTTCTTCAGAGAGTAGTTCTTCTTCAGTAGGGATCACATCTTCAGTGGCCTTGAACCTAATGGATTCCTCAGGAGGCATTTCATCTAGCACATGAGGTAGGTGCTCTCTTTGCGAGCCGTTAGTTTCATCGAACCGCACATCTACAGTTTCAACAACCTTGTTGTGATAGGTATTGAAGACTCTGTAGGTGTGCGAGTCCTTTCCGTAACCAAGCATAAAGCCTTCATGTGCTTTCGGTGCAAATTTAGAGTTGTGGTGAGGGTCTCTAATCCAGCATTTAGCACCGAAGACTTTGAAATAACTCACATTGGGTTTCTTGTCAGTGAGGAGTTCATATGAAGTGTTCTTGAGGAATTTGTGAAGATATACACAGTTGATGATGTGGCAAGGAGTATTGATTGCCTCAGGCCAGAAGCGACGAGGGGTCTTGTATTCATCAAGCATGGTGCGAGCCACCTCAACAAGAGTCATATTCTTGCGCTCCACAATGCCATTCTGCTGAGGAATATAAGGGGCAGATAGCTCATGAGTAATACTAAATTCATCAAGATAATCATCAAGACCAGTGTTCTTGAACTCAGTCCCATTATCACTCCTGATATTCTTGATCTTGACGCCGAAATTCGTCGAGGCCCTTGAAGAAAATCGTTTGAAGACATTCTGCACTTCAGATTTGTACAGGATAATTTGCACCCAAGTGTAGCGAGAGAAATCATCAACAATAACAAAGCCATATAAGCATAGAGTATTTGTTAGTGTGGCATAGTGAGTGGGACCGAAGAGATCCATATGAAGCAATTCAAAAGGACGAGTGGTAGTCATGATGGTCTTGGATGGATGCTTGGATCTGGTCATCTTTCCAGATTCACAAGCCCCACACAAGTGATCCTTGAGGAATTTGACACCCTCAATACCAATGACGTGCTTTTTCTTCGCGAGCCTGTGCAAGTTCCTCATGCCGGCGTGACCAAGTCGTCGATGCCATAACCAGCCTTCTGAAGCTTTTGCAAGTAGACATGTGGCTGGCTGTGGACCTGTAGAGAAATCAACAATGTACAAGTCTCCTCTCCTAAAGCCTTCGAAGACTTTGGATTTGTCAGATTCCATGATGACAACACAACGGTATTTGCCAAAGATGACAACCATATCAAGATCACAAAGCATTGAGACAGACATGAGGTTGAATCCAAGAGATTCGACAAGCATCACTTTATCCATGTGTCGATCCTTCGAGATTGCAACCTTACCTAGACCCAATACCTTGCTTTTTCCTTTGTCAGCGTAGGTGATATGCTTCAGATGTGATGGAGCAAGTGGAATGTCCATCAATAAACTCTTGTCACCAGTCATGTGGTTGGTGCATCCACTGTCTAGGACCCACTCAGTAGCTTTGGGTGGCTCATCCTGCAGATGAATTAGTACCACTTACGAACACATATACTTCAGGGTGAAGAATATGACATCAAATTCATCAGATTGAATTTCATCACATAGTATAGTAAGTAAGGTAATGTGAGGACATGAGAAATGAATGATTCATTTCTTCATGATTAGCTTGCGTCCTTTCAAGCATTTCATTAAATCTCCAGCAAATTCATCAGACGCTTAAATTCGTCTGGAGACCTGATCCTGCATAAGAGATTAGTTCAATTTCTTCACCACCCACATCTGAAGGGGTGGTAAAGAGTTCATCATTCTGCGTGCTCCATATGAGAATGATGGCATTGAAGCAAGTGCACTTCGTTTCACAGGAGGGGGGTTAGAGTACTCATATGAATAAGCAGAGAAATTCTTCGAGGACTTATGAACATAATGATTTGAAGAATAATGAACATATTCATGACCCTTAGATTTTCCCTGTGAAACAGAAGCATTAGCATGAGAATGATATGACATTTGACCATATGAGGAATTTGGTCCATGTGAGGACTTTGGTCCTTGTGAAGACTTTGGTCCAAATGAAGAATTTGATCTGGGGTTTCTGTTCTTCACTGGTGGTGTCATGATGACATTCACTTGAAGATTTTCAAGGTACCTTTTGGGGACCCAGATTTTCTTTATCGGAGGACCGTTCCTGTAGTTAGTACCAACATATCTAGCAAATACTTCACCATCTGATTTTTGAACAGTTTATAGTTGGAGTCAAATGACTCATCGGAGGAACATGAAGATTCACAAGTAAAGCCAGATAAAGTGGATGGATCTACAAGAGGTCCTTTTGCAGCAACCCATGAGGTTTTGGGATACTACTCAGGTTTCCAGTAGGATCCATCAACGCTGAGTTTCCTCTCAAAGGCAATACCCTCTTTCCTAGGGTTCCTGTTCAGAATCTGCTTTTTAAGTACATCACAAAGGGTTTGATGCCCTTTGAGGCTTTTGTATATGCCTGTCACATACAATTCCTTCAACCCTGCATTTTCATTAGTGACACTTGTGGTATCCTCAGATGAGGAATTTGTGAGCACAGAAATAGTTGAAGAATTTGCAGCAATAGAAGCATTTGAACTTTCAGGTGAGGAATGAGCAATTTCACGTTCGATGCATTTCAAGCAAGGTGGAACGAAATCTTCCTGAGCGGTACTGATCTGTTGAGCAAGCAAAGAATCGTTATCCCTTTGAAGATCTTCATGAGACACCCTTAGTTTCTCAAGATCTTGCTTTCTTTGAAGAAATTCATAAGAAAGCTTCTCATGATCGACTAAGAGAGCATCATGATGACTTTGAAGGTTATCAAACTTATACTGAAGACTTTGAAGTCCCTTAGTGAGAGTTTGAGTGCGATCCATTTCCTCATTGAACATGTCATCGCTTTTGTCTAGCAGTTTCTGAACCCTTTCCAAAGCAGTTTGTTGTTTGGTGGCAATATTAGCAAGTTTGGAATAGCTAGGTTTGAAGTTTTCATCAGATTCACATTCACTAGAATCAGATGAGGAATGATGTTTGAGTACCTTTGAACCTTTTGCCATGAGGCACAAAGACGAGGAAGATGAAGTTGGATCTGTCTCTTGAGTTTTGAGGAAATTCTTGTACTCGATGAACATGGGATCTTGACGGGTGCGATAACCTTCATGGACATCGGAGAGCCTGTTCCAGATGAGCTTTGCATTCTGAAGATGATAGATGCTTTTGAACATGACCTTTGATAAGCTAGAGCAGATGATATTCTTCGCCTGAGCGTCCAACTGCGTGTACTTATGAATGTCATCAGCATTTGCCATCTTGCAGAGATACGCCAGTCCTAGTTCAGTAACAGTCCATAACTCGCTGTTCTTTGACATGAGATGCTTCCGCATGAGGACTTTCCATTTGGGATAGTCAGTGCCATCAAAGACAGGGCACACTGTGGTTGCCTGGGCACTTTTTGCCATGAAGCAATAGGTGGGGGCATAGTCATCGTTGCCAAGGTGGGAGTCATCATCAATTTCCTCAGTGTTGAAGATTGACTTGTTGACGAAGGCAGTAGCGAGGGCTAGGCTAGCCATACCAGAGTCAGATTCCTCTTCAGATTCCTCCTCTTCCTCATATTCTTCAGATTCTTCTTCAGAATCCATTTCCTTTCCAATAAGTGCCCGGGCCTTCCTTAAGTTTTTCTTCATGTGAGATGAAGACTTTAAAGATGAGGACTTTGAGGACTTTGAAGATTTCTTTTTTTTCTTCGAGTCATCAGAACTATCATCCTTGTATTTCTTCTTCTTTGATTCTTTTTCCCAAAGAGGACAGTCAGCAATATAGTGGCCAGACTTCTTGCATTTGTGACAAGTTCTCTCCTTGTAATCACTTGATGAAGATTTTGAGTTCTTCATGCCACTTCTTGATGATTTTCCAAACCGACCTCTCCTTGAGAACTTCTGGAATTTCCTCACGAGCATTGCAAGCTCCTGACTCGGTTCTTCAGGATCGCCAAGGCTATTGTCAAATTCTTCGCCTTCGGATGAGGAAATTGCCTTAGCCTTCAAAGCACGATATCTTCCATAGCTTGGCCCATAGAGGTCTCTCTTCTCAGCTTGTTGGAATTCATGAGTATTAAGCCTCTCAAGAATATCAACAGGATCTAGTGACTTGTAGTCTCCACGTTCTTGAATCATCAAAGCAAGTGTATCGAATGAGGAATCAAGAGATCTTAGCAGTTTCTTCACCACCTCATGGTCGGTGATGTCAGTGGCACCAAAAGCTTGGAGCTCATTGGAGATATCAGTGAGACGATCGAAGGTTTACTGAACATTTTCGTTGTCGAGTCATTTGAAGCGGTTGAAGAGATTGCGAAGAACATCAACTCGAGAGTCACGTTGAGTTGAAACACCTTCATTGACTTTGGACAGCCTATCCCAGATAAGCTTAGCAGTCTCCAAAGCACTCACTCTGCCATACCGACATTTGCTCAGATGGCCACATGTGATATTCTTCGCTTGAGAACCGAGTTGCTTGAATTTCTTCACATCAGCAGCGTTGATAGTGGGAGTGACGGAGGGAACACCATTTTCCACAACATACCAGATATCGCTGTCAATTGCCTCAAGATGCATGCGCATCTTGTTCTTCCAGTAGGGGTAGTCCGTCCCATCGAAGGTAGGACACCCAGCTGAGACCTTGATCATGCCTGCAGTCGACATAACTAAAACTCTAGGTGGTTAAACCAAAATCACACAGAACAAGGGAGTACCTTGCTCTGATACCAATTGAAAGTGCATTATATCGACTAGAGGGGGGGTGAATAGGCGATTTTTACAAATTTGTCACTGAGGAATTACTAGTTGAGGAATTTGCTAAGTGACGAACAACTAGCAGCGAAATAAGTACTCAAGTGCATGCGGAACATAGCAGTAGCATAGTCATCATGATGAAATGAAGCATACACAGAGCATAAGTAGCGTGAACAGGATAAGCAGGCAGAAGATAAAGTGACTGAAGAATTTGGGATGAGGAAATTGAGAAAGTCTTCAATCAAATTCTTCAGACAGTAACGATCAGATTCATCAACAAGTACTTCGAGGAAATGAAGCGGTTGAGGAAATAGAACCAGGAGCTCGATGAATACAAGGATTTGATGACCCAGTTCCAACTGTTGTGACAGTCGTACGCCTGGTTCGGAGCGGCTTGGTATTTAAACCAAAGGATAGACAATCCCAGGAGACACAGTCCTTACCGTATTCTCCTTGAGCTAAGGTCACACAGACCTCGCCCAACACTCGTGGTAAGTCTTCAGGGTAGACTTCCAAACCCTCACAAACTCGATCACCCGGCGATCCACAATTGACTGTTGGATGCTCTAGACCATGACGCCTAACCGTCTGGAAGATATACAGTCTTCAAAGGTAAAAAGCGTCGGTTCCACACAGGAACAATCTCTTCAGTGATGCTCGATCACTTTGGGTTTTTGGTGGTTTGGGTTTTGGGTTTTTCCTCACTGATGATTTTCTCTCAAAGTCCTCAGAGGATGGGTTGCTCTCAAATGACAAGTGTCAATCTCTCTCTGAGCAGCCAACCAACTATTGGTTGTGGGGGGCGGCTATTTATATCCAGGGTGCAACCCGACATGATAAGACATAAATGCCCCTCAATGATATGACCGTTAGGTGGATAAAATATCTGGACAGCTGGCGCAAAGCACAGCAACGGTCGGAATTTGAACTGTCAAATTCCTCAGGGCTTATCATATTATTCATGGTTGGCAATTCGCACTGGCGAAATCCTAACTCCTCAGTCAGACCAATTTCCTCAGAGACCAGAAGAACATCGTCTCTGTCACTGAAGACCTTGACTGAGCTGTAAGAGATTTCCAAAGGCTTCACTCGAAGGATTTGAAAGCACATTTGCTCCCTTGGTGGTTTTGGTAATTAATAACAACATATAAGTCATTGAACTAATGTTTCCACTAAGTATATTTCAGGAAAAGTTCAATGATAGGATTGGCAAAAGGATTGTGGAGATTGTGGAAATACCCCAAGATGCAAGGAAATGGATCACTCGTGGAGAGACCAATGTCTCACCTCTAATTGGTAGAGCTGTGATCATTGACACGTCTTTGAGCGTAGGTGCAAGCTCTCCACAATGTAAGTGAAAGGTGTGGGTCTGAGGTCTCCATCGGTAAACGAGGGATGTCAAAAGAGATGGGTTCGAAGTGAATGTGCCTGGACGAGTTGTGAGGTTAGCAAAACCAAGTAGTCCATAAGCCTCAAGGTGTGCAAGGAAATAATTTTGTATTCTCCATTTGTTCTTTACGGTTCGAAGCCTGAAGGTCTGAGGAGGATTTTCATGATTTGGGTTTAAGAAAAGGTGGCAACGGTAGTGGGCGTCGTGGTCCCCCTGCAAAAGGACTAACAGTTCATCCATAACCTGCAGTCAAATATAAATATACGTATGAAGTCACAAGTACAAATACAAAGCGAGTTCAATTTAAATTAAATATCTGAAGATTAACGTCACGATTACAAATACAAAGCGAGTTCAATTTAAATTAAATATCTGAATATTACATGACGATTACAAAAAAAATACATATGAAGTCACAAGTACAAATACAAAGTGAGCTTAATTTAAATTAAATATATGAATATTACATCACGATTACAAATAAAACAACATCATGCAGTGTTGTTGTTTCGATACGAGCATTCCCTACACGAGTGCCCAGGGCACCTGCTAACGCGACATCGCCTTGGTTCTCCCAGCTGGCTATGGTCCATGTCAATGCGATGACGCCTAGACTGACGTCGTCCCTTGGTGGTTCTCATCAATGCGGCATTAGGAACCCATTTGGGCCCTTCTGGCCACAATAGCTTGTAGTGCATATCAATGCCCCATGCCCATAACTCACCGTTCCAGGTGTTGTATAAATTGTACATGTTGAAGTACGGGATATATATGGTTCGACACTGATTTTTTGATCTGCAGCTGCCCGGAGGACGTGACTGCAAGGGTATCCCAGAAGCCTGGGCTTGTTGCAACTGCACTCACACGACGTTGGGCCGATGGTCACAGCTTGTTTTTTTTATCCTCTGTGGTGACCCTTAACATACATGGCTCGCACGTTGACTTCCCATTTATTCCTAAGTGCATCCACTTTCCCGCAACCATGGCTTTGTGACTTCTTTGCTTTCTCATCCAGATGTCTTTGCATCTTCTCAGACCAGGGCTTGTTCAATTCAACTTGTACCTTGGCGACGGTCAGGGGCGTAGCCAGGCCCAGGGCTACCAGGGCCGTGGCCTGGGGCGGGCGGTGCGTTTTCTTGGTTGACTGTAGCTACAGTAACGTACTGTAGCTACAGTATTTACTATGCGTGCACTGCTGGCCCGGGGCGTAAGAGAAACCTGGCTACGGCACTGGCGATGGTGACTCTGTCCGCAAAGTATGACAGAGTCCGATTCCAAGTTTCATCGATTAGGGCTGTGATAGGCAGGGCTCGCACCCCTTTAAGAACACCATTGTACACCTCTGACATGTTGCTGGTCATTATTCCGTACCGAGCCCCGGGGTCGTGAGACTGCGCCCACTTGTACAAATCAGAGCAATTCTCGCCGATCCACTGGCTCAAATTTATTGCCGTCCGACGACCCCTCTGGTCTTCTCTCTCCGGCACGGATGCGTGCTCGATCTCACCTGCCCAGATAGCATTCATTTTGGCTTCAGTTTTCTGCATGCACATCCTCTCCAATAGCTTGAACCAATCTTTGTTTTTGAATTTGGAGTAAAAATTTGCTGCCAAATGCCTCATGTACCACCTTGTCTGTAGATCGGGCCACCCCCAGTCTGGATCTGCTGACGCCTTAATTATCCCAAGCATGCTTAACAGCCCGGTGTTGCGATCAGAGACGATGCAAACGCCTTCACGATCTTTCACGACCCCCATCTTCAGGCAGCTCAGGAACCACATCCAGCTCTCTTTGTTCTCGCTCTCGACTAGTGCATACACAATAGGAAGAAGTTGATTATTCGCATCTGCTGCAATCGCCACCAAGAGTGTGCCCTTGTACTTTCCAGTGAAAAATGTACCATAAATTGATAATACCAGGCGACAGTGCCTGAATGCTTGTATAGTCTGGGTGAATGCCCAGAATAAGCGGTCCAGGATTAGCGCGGCCGGGTTCTTTGGGTTCTGACGTATTTCCGCCAAACTTGAGTCCCCCTGTTAGCAGTTGCTATCTGATGAAGCATTCTAGGGGCATAAGAATATGCCTCCTCATAGGTTCCATACAACCTCTAGAATATCTTTTCCTTCGCACGCCTAGCCTTGTTGTAGCTGAGAGGAAAGCCAATCTGATCAGATGCAGTTTCCTACAAAGCCCTAATACTAATATTGAGACTTTGCTGCACAACCATTTGCATCCTCTGTGACACATATTCTGCAGTCACATTGCAGTGCTCTGAAAGAGTCCCGGTTTGCTCACAGCCATGTTCCACTATTTTTATGATATGCCATGGTTGACATACCCCAGGCTTCCGGCGAGCGATAACTCTTCCGCGGCAACCATCTTCCCGATGGATGCAGATGACCTTCAACTCCTTTTTATCAGACCGCTTCACTCTATGCTGGCGATGTATGGCAATTGCATAGCTATTCATTGCTTGGTAAGCAGATTTCTTATCTGGGAAAATCTGCCCAATGCCCAGATTTCCCGCTTCTAGGCCAGAAACGGAGTGAAATTCATTTATGATGCTCATAACCTGTAAAAACTCAGGGTTCATTGGTGCAACGACCGCCCTCTGAGGAGGAACAACTTCGTCATCATCTGAGTCCGAAGAGGCAGAAGAATGACCATCATAGTCATCATCTAGCGCCTCCGGCAATCCCTCCATGTGTTCGCTGATGCCAACGACCGCAGACCAGTATCCCGTGTCATACACTTGTTGGCCGCCTGTCGGTTTCGATGGGCTCGCGCTGGGGGCTACAGTGATGGCCAACTCGTCCTCACCGCCCCCGCTACTGCACCCGGCGACATCAATGATAGGAATGAACTCCACATACACCATGGGCTGTCCAAACATAGAGTTATTGGGATTGCTTGCAAACCTCATGTACGACCCCCACGATTTTTCACCAGTAACCGACCGAAGACCCCAACGGGGAACTGTCCCATCATTTCCTCCGGCAACCACGAAAGCCTCCACGGTCATCTTTTTTCCATCCATCGCTGGCCCAAACACCGCTCGGATGCACCTTCTGACTGCCGCATACCCTACATTGATCATGTCTCTCACTACAACTGTACTCGTCCCGCACCTAGACACATCCACCCCGGAAGGAGTGTCGCGTACGATGTCCCCATAGAACACTAACAAATTTTCCATAGTACCTAACGAGCAGCCATATTTACATTGTTAGGCGATTAAAACTTTAAACAATGTATTTTAAATATCATTCGGCTCAAAAACAAAGTATGTACTTTTAACATGTTTCGATTTTATTTAGAAATAATAAAACGAGCATCCATATTAACATTGTTAGTCGATTTAAACTTTCCATATCATCCGCAAAATCATAATATATTTATATTGTAATAACTTCCGATAATAATCGTTTATTTACAAATAATAATTCGACAAATATTCACAACAACAATAACATCATTAACAACAGTACATCAATATAAAAAAAAATCGCAAAATTACACGACGACATTTATACCTCTGGTTCAATAAGGATATCCTTCCGAATAAAAAATATCCGTCAACATGAACATATCACCAGTAATATATCAACGGATTGGACCTATTATCACATGAACAAAAATATTAGACACACAATTTTTTTCTGCTGCCAAAAGTTTCAAAATAGTAGTTGCATGCATGTGGTCGTCACCTCAAAAGGGACATCGAAGACCGAAAAACAATTTCTTCAATCACGTCATCTTCTCCTTGTTTGCTACTCGGGTGATATTTTCTTTACCTAATTACATACATCATCAAGGATATTATCACTTATGTTGCATGTCATGTACGGTTTCCTACTTTACCAATTTAGATAATAAAGTCGACCTACGATTTCCTAACTATATAACTTATTAATAAACATGACACATGAAATAACAACACATTTAATCATGCAATGACCAATTGCAATACAATCTTTTTCTTAATTAACATTTTAATAACTTCTTGCATGTCTAACTAAAATGATGCATCTTAAAGGCATAACGCTGATCTACAATACAGTCAAATATTTGTTGTCCAAATTCTGACTCTAACTCAACCTAAACATTTAATGGAAATACTAATTATGACTTAATGACAAAAATAACAACATCTTGCATGTCAAAAAAATAGTACTAATGGATACAGCTAACATTGATCTATAACATCTTCAACATACTCTTCTGACAAATATTACTATAAATGCAAAATATCTCATATGAAAATGTTTATAACTTCTAAGCAGTAAACATCGCATAGCTAATGACAGGTTACAAAACTAACTAATTTCCAACGTGCATGCATAAAAAAATTCATGTGTTGCAAAGATCATAGTTTGATCTTCAACTTAGTAGTTCACTTCACACAGCAAATCGTACTCCTGAAGCTCCAAGTTACTTCACAAAGTGACGAAATACTGCCTAAAACAACAGATAATGCATACTTAGAACTAATCAAACAAAGTAAAAAACATCATGCATGCGAACACAACCAACAAAAATGGACAACTCTTACCTTGATCTATCTTTTCTTCAACTACAACATCTTCAAAATCCAACTCTAAACCGTCCTAAATCGCGACTAAAAGTGTCTATTGAGCTATTCTTTCCGCGTGTTCTTGAGACTCGGAAAGAGAAGAGAGCGAGAGAGCAGGCAGAGGCAGAGGCAGAGTCTATGCGCACGAAGCAGCGGCATCACGTATAAAAAGAGGAGGAGCACTGTAGTGTCGGCAGGGCCCACCGCCCTGTCTCCATTCCGTCGCGATGGGTGGCTGCAGCGGGAAACCGGCCGGCCGCCTGGTGTTTTGGCGGCAGGTGCCGGCCGCCCCGAGCCGTGGCGGCAGGTGACACGTGTCACCTGGCGCGCCTGCCGCCCGCTAGGAGGGGGTCTTTTTTGACTATTTGTACCGCAGGTGGTCCTTCCTGGCAATTTGGACAAAAATTCAGCTAGTAGGGTCTGATTAAAGCTCATAATATCTCAAAATCGCATGACTCATTTTTCGTTAGGCTCATACATTTTTCACTGGGTAAACCAATGCATGCGTCTTTTGCTTTTTCTCGCCATATCGTGACATCCTGGGCCAGCGCCAAGCCCCAGGCGTGCAGGGCCTTGGCCTGGAACGTGGTGAAAATTTCCTTCGTGGAGCTGTAGCAAAAAAATACCACTATTTGAAAAAAAAAAAAAGATTTAATCTTTGTTTTCATTTTTTTGATTTTAAGAACAGCACTGAGGTTGACGTCGCCTTTAGAGGGAACGTAGAGTAATCATTTTTCTGACAGCAATCTTAGAGTAATCCTTTTCTTAAATGAGCCTTAGAGTAATCTTTACGAAAGGAATTGAGAAAAGAAAAAACGAAGAGAAGATAAAACGGGAAGCAGAGCGGTTTGTTGTGATTAATTAGCACATGTAATTAGTGGGGAATCTTCCCTTGCCCAACCGTCATGCGGTTCCTCCCGCAACGGACGGATCTCTCTCCCGTCCGCTGGAACCGACGCATCCTCTCGGATCGTCGCGTCTCTTCAGGCCATATAAATGGTCTCCTGTAACCATCGATCAGATTCAATCATTGTTGATTCTCAATACGTTATCAGCACTTGCCTACCAGAGAGAGCGAAAGAGAACAGAGAAGGGAAGGAGAACTCGTCGCCGGTGAGATGCCAGGCCTCGTCTCCTTTTTCCTTCGCCTCATCCGCGAGGATGGTCGCCGCTACCGCCTCACTGCCCGTCGCCGCCACGGAGTAGGTGGACTCCGGCGCTTCCGTCGCAGGATGCAAGCCATCCGCCGCTTCGGCCGCGATGCCGCTGGACGCGGTTAACATGGCACTGGGAGGGGTGCGCGTGGAGGTTACTACGCCTCTGGACGCGGCCGTCGCGCCGCTGGATGCGCCCACCGCGGTGCTCCTCACGCCCGTGGCCCTACGCCGATGGGGTTCGACCCCTGGCTGGTGACCGGCCTGAGCGCCCCTGCGGCGCACGGGGCTGCAGCCGCGCCTGCCCCGCCCCCCCGGGTCTCCGCCTCCACCACCTCCTCCACCGGCGACTTGGCTCGCGCCGACGCCCACGCCGGTCGCCGAGACCGCCGGCCCGAGCCGTGGCCCTCCTGGCTACGTGCCCGTCCCGATGCGCGCCTTTGCGGACGAGGAGGCCGCGCTCGGCTTCATTTCTGCGCCCACCGGCGCCTCCGGCGTCATCCGCCTCGGAGCGGGGATGGAGGGCGCCGTGGCCAACGCTCCGCCACCGCAGGAGATGAACGCGGGCTCGAGCAGCCGCGCGGAGCAGCGCTTCGGCCGCCTCTTCGGGCGTGCCGTCGCTGCCCTCGACCGCCGGCCCGGCCGCCGCGCCGGCTCGTGGGCTCCGGCGAGCCTCGGCCTCGGCCTTGGACTCGGAGCCGCTGTCCATGACCCCGTCGTCGTCTCCTCCTCTTCTGACGAGGAGGGATCCTCCGTGATGCGCCGGTGATTCCCGGAGGCGGCGGCCCTCACTTCCTCCGCCAGCGGCTTGGTCTTCCCCGGCCATCTCCGCGTGGAGGAGAACGAGAGGTGGTGGCCGTGGTGCTGGTTCTGGTCTTCGACCTTATCCGGTCACCTCGGTTGCCTCTTATGCGTGCGGTGCGGCTGGGTCTTGACAGGCTGGCTGTGCAGGCCCAGGACCATGCGTCTTGTGTTGCCCCCAGCCGCCTCCTGTGGATTTTTTTTCTTCTCTGTGTTTATTAGTCTAGTACTAATTATTGTATAAAGTGCAGTTTTAGACTAAGTTTAGTACTGTTTTAGTACTACTATTTACATTTAGTCCAGTTCTAGATGTACTCTAGTTTAGGATTTGTGTAATTATTGGTGTGTTTATATTATGCAATGGATTGATGATATAAATAAAGTACCGGATTTCATCTGGGAAGAATGACATGTTCCATGTGTTTACCACATATCTTTTGAACATGTTTTTGCGATTGAGATCAGCTTCTCTCACATATCAAACTTGCAAATTTTTGAATATTTCTCCCTCGTCTTATTTGGAATCACAAGGTAATGAGTTGTGATTTACTGCACATGTGCAGACTATCCTCTCTTACTGTGAGGTCTACGCTTTATCAATCTCGACAAGCGATTACCTTCAACGTGTATTCCTTATATCTAAATTGTAGTATACACAAGGTAATGGCCATGCAGCCTATTACTGTGAGATCTAAGTGATCTTCAAAGTGTTATGTTCACACAATTGAGGTTGAGAATTTTTCAAGTTTACACTTGAGTATCAAATTTTTGCATTCTTATTACATAACCATGATGGTTTTTAATTTACCACCCGTAAATTAATTATCTCTGGTTCCCCATGTAGGCAAAGATGACTGCCAAAGAATTTGAGGAGCTTGCCCTCAATGGCCACAATTACCCTACATGGGCTATGGACATCAAGATCAGTCTTGCGTCCCGTGGGATAGCGCGTGCAATACAACCCCCGGAGACTCCTCTCCCGGCTGGGGCCACGCCGCTGACAGAACAGCAGAATTATGCTGCTTTATTCATCATAAGGCACCATATTCATCCAGATCTCAAGTCTGAGTATTTACAGGAGGAATCTCCTAGTACTCTGTTTCTGGCCCTCAAAACGAGGTATGAACAGCAGAAGGCAGTAGTCCTGCCGGAAGCACTCCATGATTGGACTCATCTCCGCCTTCAGGATTTCAAATCCATTGGTGAGTACAATCATGCTGTTCATAAGATATGTTCCAAACTGCGTTTTTGTGAGAAGGAACCTACTGAGGGGGAGAAGATAGAGAAAACTTTGTCTACTATGCTCCCTTCAGATAGGATCCTCCAACAACAATACCGTGCTCGCAACTACACTGTCTATTCCGAGCTTATTCACATGTTACTTCAGGATGAAAAGCATGATGAGCTACTTGCTAAGAATGGCTCTCAGCGCCCAGTTGGGGCACAACCATTACCTGAAGTTCATCTGAATGTCGCGAATAGACAGAAGTTTAATGGTACCTTTCGAGGTAAACATTCCAATTCTGAGCACAAGCACAAGCGCAATGGGAACAGAAAATTCAGAAACATGGGCAAGGGAAAAGGCACTGCAAAGCCAAGGTTTGATAAATCTAAGCTTTGCAACAAGTGTGGATGCTACACGCATTCTACTGAAAAGTGCTCAATGCCCAAGCATCTGGTCATGCTGTACCAGCAATCTCAGGGACGCAAAGCACCTCAAGGGAAAAGGTTTGAAGCCAACTTCAACCTTCATCCGCATGGCGCAAAGGGAGCTGGTGCTTCGCACGATGTTCCTCCTGGACCGAGCAACGCCATGATTCCTTATCCACTTGAGGACCCTGCTGAAACGGAGGCCATGTTGCTTGAGTACACCTCAAACGATGTGCTTGGCGACTTTGACTAGTTCCTCGATCTCCTTAGTGATCTACTTAATTATGTCCATTTGTGATGATTGTAATAAGAACATAAGTTTGTTGTTGTCTTTATATTATATTGTATCAGCACATTTGATATAATAAGATTGTATTCTATGTATTAACTTAAGGTTTTTCTTATTGAAAATTCTTTTGTTTTATATAGTTTTTCTACGGGGACAATCCGATGGAAGAGGAATTATGCCTTGTGGACAGTGGTACCACAAACTCCATACTGAGGGAGATGAAATATTTCCAAACTATGAAAAAGATGAATGGAGATATTCTAACTATCGCTGGACGCGATACAGTGATTGTTGGTACTGGACGTGCCATATTCACCCTCCCAAGTGGTACACAAGTGACGATAGAGGATGCTTTATTGTATCCCGACTCATCACGTACCCTGATCAGTTATCGAGATATCCGTAAGAATGGATTTCATATTGAAACCCATGAAGATAACAAAGAGGAGTATTTACTCTTTACTAAAGATCACGGATATGGCAAAAAGGTACATGAGAAAATTCCTTCTCTATCGTCTGGTTTGTACTATACGTACATCAAACGTGTGGAACATGTTGCATACAAAGTAATTTTTCAGAATGTTAACGCATTCCAAACCTGGCATGATCGCCTAGGCCATTCCGGAATAGGGATGATGAGAAAAATTACTAGCAATTCCATTGGTCATAATTTGCTTGAGTCAAAATTTCCTCAATCATCTGATTTTGTGTGCACATCTTGTGCCACGGGAAAGCTAATTTTGAGGCCCTCGCACCTCAAAATACAAGCTGAACCACTTCAGTTCCTTGAACATATTCAAGGAGACATTTGTGGTCCCATTCAGCCATTATCTGGACCTTTCAGGTATTTCATGGTTCTGATTGACGCATCTACACGATGGTCACATGTGTGTCTTCTATCCACACGGAATCATGCATTTGCCAAGATAATGAGGCAAGTCATTAAGTTGCAAGCCCATTATCCTGAAAGTCGAATTAAGACAATTCGAATGGACAACGCTGCAGAATTCTCCTCACGTGCTTTCAATGATTATTGCATGGCTTTGGGGATTGAAGTTCAGCACTCTGTTCCATATGTCCATACACAAAATGGTTTGGCTGAAGCATTGATTAAGAGGATTAAACTCATTGCAAGACCTTTGTTGACGAATTGCAACTTGCCAACCTCTTGTTGGGGTCACGCTATTTTACACGCTGCTGACTTGATCCAATTGAGGCCAACTGCATATCACAGTTCTTCCCCTCTGGAATTGGTACGTGGAAATCCTCCAAGCATTTCCCATCTGCGTAAGTTCGGATGTGCTGCATACATCCCGATCTCACCACCACAGCGGACATCTATGGGCCCACACAGAAAGTTGGGGATCTATGTGGGGTACAAATCGCCGTCGATTATCAAGTACCTGGAACCCCTTACTGGGGATCTGTTCACAGCCCGTCACGCTGATTGCATATTCAATGAGGAACATTTTTCGGCATTAGGGGGAGATTTCAAGTACCAGAAAGAATGCCCGGAAATTGATTGGAATGCTCATGCCATTTCATCCTCTGATCCACGTACCCATGAGACCGAACTTCAAGTTCGGAAGATCATTAATTTGCAACATCTTGCAAATAATCTGCCAGATTCATTTACTGATCTGAAAGGTGTTACAAAATCCTTAAATCCGGCCAGAAACGCGCCAGAAAGAGTGGAGGTACCAATAAAAACCACTCAACTCCCTGTTCCTAAAAAGAGGGGGAGTAGTATGGCCTCTGGCCTGGAGCTAGCTTCTAGCAAGCAGCAAAGGAAATCAAGGAGAAAATCCTCGGAGTCAGTAAATGCAGGTCAACTCAACGTTGACAAACACCTAATGGGTAGTATACACCCAGTGGAAGGGCAACCTCCACAACCCAGCTCCAGTGTGCACAAACTGGCTGGAACATTGGAACACCCAGACTCAACCGTATTGGGAAATCACGAAGAGTCTCTAGGGGTGCAGGAAATTTCCATCAACTATGTTGATTCTGGAGAATCATTTGACCGTAAGACTACGACTGTCGACATATATTTTGCTGAAAAGATTGCAGATACCCTTCTCACTGATCATGATCCAAGGTCTATCGTCGAGTGCCAAAGGCGCTCCGACTGGCCTAAATGGAAGGATGCAATCCAAGCAGAAATTGCCTCGCTTAACAAAAGAAAGGTATTCACTGAAGCAATACCTACACCTCCCAATGTTTTCCCTGTGGGATTCAAATGGGTTTTCCTCCGGAAACGGAATGAGAACAATGAGGTGGTGAGATACAAAGCAAGGCTCGTAGCACAAGGTTTTACGCAGAAACCCGGCATTGATTTCAATGAGACATGCTCTCCAGTAATGAGTGGAACCACTTTCCGATATCTTATATCTTTGGCAGTGCAAAATCGTCTATCCATGCAGTTGATGGACGTCGTGACCGCATATCTTTACGGGTCACTAGATTTGGACATATATATGAAGGTTCCTGACGGAATCTCTGTCCCGAATAACAGTGCAAAACGCAACATGTATTGTGTAAAGCTGAATAAGTCATTGTATGGCTTAAGACAGTCGGGACGGATGTGGTACAACCGACTCAGTGAGTTCCTTCTTCAGAAAGGTTACTCCAATAGCACTGATTGCCCATGTGTTTTCATCAAGAAATCCTCTACAGGATTTTGCATCATTTCTGTGTACGTTGATGATCTCAACATCATTGGCAACACACCAGACATTGATGAAGCACGCAATCATCTAAAGATGGAATTTGAGATGAAGGATTTGGGTAAAACCAAATTTTGCTTAGGTATTCAACTTGAGCACCTTCCATCAGGAATCATGGTACACCAAGCTGCCTATATCCAGAAAATATTGGAGAAATTCAATATGGACAAATCCTATCCATCTAAAACTCCTATGGTGGTTCGATCTCTAGACGTAGAGAAAGATCCGTTCAGACCGAGGGATGATGGAGAAGAGGTGTTGGGACCTGAAGTTCCATACCTCAGTGCCGTTGAAGCGCTTATGTATCTTGCAAATTGCACAAGACCTGATATTGCATTTGCAGTGAATCTACTTGCTAGACATAGCGCAGCTCCCACCAAACGTCATTGGTCTGGAGTGAAGAATATCTTTCGATATCTCCAAGGCACAAAGGATCTTGGCCTATTTTTCCAGTTCCAGAGAAATCAGGACTCTGATATGATTGGATATGCAGATGCCGGTTATTTGTCTGATCCCCATAATGCCAGATCTCAGACCGGTTTTGTGTTCCTACATGGTGGTACTGCTATCTCATGGAAGTCTTCAAAACAGACTCTGGTGGCAACATCTACCAATCATTCTGAAATAATTTCATTATTTGAAGCATCATGTGAACGTGTATGGCTTCGCAGAATGATAAACCACATACAACAATCATGTGGAATTGGTTCGATAGAATCACCCACCATTATCTATGAGGATAATGCGGCCTGTGTTGCACAGATGCAAACAGGATACATCAAGAGTAATATCACTAAGCATATTTCTCCTAAATGGTTTTCCCCCCCACAATCTTCAGAAAAGCGGGGAAATAAGTATTCTGCAAGTCAAATCATGCGACAACCTTGCTGATTTATTTACTAAGTCTCTACCAAGTTCTACATTCCAGAAATATGTTCATGGAATTGGTATGCGACGACTTAGGGACTTGCAGGCATCAGGGGGAGTCTCTTCTTGAGATATCCTTGTTTTATGACATCACATTATGCTATCTCTTTGTGAGTTTATGTTTCAGGTTCTCATCAAGTTTTCATGAAGAACTTTTGGAGAAGAATCTTTTGAGATGATAGCCCTACCTGGATGATCGTGAAACGATTCTACATGGTCAAGCGTAGATTAGGGAGAGTGTTGTGATTAATTAGCACATGTAATTAGTGGGGAATCTCCCCTTGCCCAACCGTCATGCGGTTCCTCCCGCAACGGACGGATCTCTCTCCCGTCCGCTGGAACTGACGCATCCTCTCGGATCGTCGCGTCTCTTCAGGCCATATAAATGGTCTCATGTAACCATCGATCAGATTCAATCATTGTTGATTCTCAATACGGTTCATCGTTCAGGAATTTGCCACGTGGCTACAGATTTTACGACACCCTCTGTGGCCGCCGTCCGCTCGATGCCCGGCCATAGCCATACAGAAACCCTGCGTGCTGGGCCCAGGTGTCAGTGACCCACTGCTCGCCCCCTCTCCTGAAACTGTCCACGCCTCCACGGAGCTCCGAGTAGTCGGAGGCAGGCAGCGATGGCCTCGCCGGCGGTGGCGATGCGGCGCCCGTCCCCCACCGTCCTCGCCTCCGCCCCTCGCCGCCGTCCCCGCCGTCACGTGAGTGCCCACTCCCGTCGCTCTCGTGGAGCCCGCCGGCCGAAATTGTTTAGGCCCGTATCTGCGCGTTCTGATTTGGTGTCTCGGCCTGATTTCTGCGCTTTGATGGCGGAATTCTGTGCTTCGGCTGTGGAATGTCAAATCCTCTTGGAGCGATCCAGCTAGCCCAGCAGATTTTGACTACTGCACCGTTGTCGAGTCAGTAAATTTTAAGGGAATCGGTTGCTCTTGGATTGGCTCCACTTGAAGTGAGCGGACAGGGCCATTAGGTTTAGGGTTGAGGTTGGTAGGATTTGATTTGTGTCATAATAAGCCCGGTGTACTGGCAGTTAGAGAGTTGTTCCTGTCACATTTCTTTACATACATAAAACCAATACTGATACGATGACTGTTTATCCATACCCTTATGAACACGGTGTTCTATTAAACATGAGAGAAATGAATCGTGTATACACTCTGATATGTAACAATGCTAACTTCCTCGCCCGAGTCTACAAATGATATCCATTCTGGAATTTGTGTGACTTCATTTCTGTTTTCTGCCTGTTTCTTGTCCTGTGTAATGTTTCTTATCTTGTGCCAAATTCTGTTCCTAAGCCTTTGCTTATTCATTTCATCCACAATGATTTGCAGGAGTACTCACCTTCCAACTCGGGCTCCCCAAGTTCGACTTCACGGTTAAAAGTTACTGCACTTTTTGGGTGGATCAAGGGAGATAGGTATTCGAGAACTCGTGAATTGATCCCTTCTGCTGAATCATACACTCTCACAGGGTCAGCCTCAGAGGTGTTTTTGTGTTTCTCGAGTCATCAACTCTTTTTCCAGGACTTATGCACCGGATTCATGGTTTTCTTAACCATTTCTTAATTTTAGGTGGACATGAAGCCACGTGAGGTATCAATTTCTGTTGTCTCTTCTATCATGGACATACCTCCGTCAGAGTGGGATGCATGTGCAGTTGATTCAGCTGAGCCTGAAAAGTTTAATCCTTTTCTTACCCATGCATTTCTCTCAAGCTTAGAGGAATCAGGTTCTGCGGTGAAGGTGAGCATATAAAACACCATTTCTTGATTCCTTACCCCATTATCAGACTTAAATATACTTATTTCATGGTTCATTTATTCGTGTTAATATACTTCCAGAAATTTCAATACCTAATAGCTCTAACTTCTGTTCTATCCCAATAAGCATGGGCGCTACAATTTGTAATTATTATGAGCCTCCTTGGAAATGTCATGTCCTGGACTGATTTCAGGAAACGGGGTGGTTACCTCTGCATGTTGTTGCACGGGACGAGAACGAAAGTATTATAGGTGTTGTCCCGCTTTACCTTAAAAGGTTTAACATCACTAACACAATATCATCTACTGTTTTCCTAATTTCTGCACACTTACCTTCATCTCGTTCATTGGCTGAACAACCATAATGTGCATTTGCAGCCATTCTAGGGGTGAGTTTGTATTTGATCAGTCATGGGCGGAAGCTTACTACCGCTATGGACTTGAATACTATCCAAAGTTGCAGTCTTGTGTCCCTTTTACTCCAGTAACTGGTCAAAGAATATTACTTCGAGATACATCCTACCGGGATCAAATTTTTGATGCTTTAGTAAAAGCTTTGAAGAATTTGGCTACCAAGGTAGTGAAATCAGAATTCTAGGAATATTTCATTAACAGTTTCTTGGCTACTGAATAATTTCAGCAAAAGTTACAAAATGCTATTGTATGTTTGTGCTGTTGGTCACATCGATTCTGCATTTGCAATCGTTTGCTTCATATAGTAGTGACAATATGCCATTTTGATATTCAGTAGGAATCATTATTCATCACTTCATGAATCAGTTGTCTTTTTATTTACTCTAATTTTGTTGGCATTTCCAATGAATACAACACGGTACCGAGTTTAGTTCCACTGGATTGGAAGGACTGTTGTCTTCTTGCAGCTAATGTTTCGAAATCAGTGCTTCGTCTAACAGCGATAAGTGAATGAAAGTAATGAGAGTTTTATAGTCAGAATCTCTTTAGACCTGCTGAATATTTATGGTGTTTGCTAATTTCGATTTGGGGTATACAATGTAATACTAGCATGTGATTTACCTAAGAATTTTTTTATTTTATTGACAGCTTAACTCTTAAATAGGTGGAAACCCTCCGATCTACGGAATGAATTGACAATCTTTTGTCTTCTGCTGCATTTCAGCTGAATGTGTCATCACTACATATAACTTTTCCATCTGAAGGTGAATTTAGCAAGTTGAAGGATAGTGGATTGTTGCAAAGAATCGGGTTGCAATACCATTGGCGAAACCGGAATTACAAATGGTATGCTAACATAAGATTTATGGGCTTCTGGATTGCGGTGGTTTAAAGTGCACTTCTGACAACATAAGGCTATAACTCAGGGCCCATATTTAGTCACAAGCATTGCCTGGTAGACATATTAACAGGATTACATCACAAACAAGGGGCACCTACAATTTTCATCACAATAATGCAACCTCCAGGATTTTCTTTTCAACAACCTTCCACACTTCTTAACATATCAAGGTGCTAGATTGTCGAAAATTGGATATACCTTTTGTTTCATTCTATATGTTACCTTGGCAAGAAATGCAGGTCGCAATGTTAAAAGCATACATATTCTGCATTGGACTTTATGATCCTGCCATTGCCCTCATTTGTTACTTTTGGAAATTTTATGAGCTTACATGCAATTGATTATGATATATCTATATTTACTGATATCTCTTTGTTCCACCCTTCAGTTTTGATGATTTTTTGATGGATTTGAAGCAGCCCAAACGGAAGAATATCAGACAAGAGCGTAAAAAGGTTTGCCTTTGTTTGATTCCCTGGTTTCAAATTTTGGCTATAAATAATATTTATATCTTTATCCTGCTTTTCAGATTCCTGCTCAGAACTTAAAAATGAAGCGGCTCCGTGGAGATGAAATAACGGTACTTATAGAGCTCAGCTGCTTATTTGTACTCAGTATTTGTTTTCTTGTCATCATCAGATACTTTCACTAGTACCTGCTCAGCCTCCTTTCTTTCTGACGCACTTGAAGTTTATTTCACAAAACAGTTACAGATTTTACTAACTTATAATGGTTTTTCTTCGCATTGCAGAGCAGCCATTGGGACACCTTCTATAAATTCTACCGTAATACAACTGATAATCAGTTTAGTCCAATAACACTCTTTCCTTGTAATTTACTTTCTGTGTTTCTCATGATAAATAAAAGCAATTCCCAAGTGGTTCTTTCATAAAAAAACGCAAGTGTTTCTTCAAATAGTTGTCCATCTTCTGTGGACATTATATTAAACTAAACTTTGCTAAATAAGTAACACATTACCAGTACATGTGTCCCTGTGCAATAAGAGCTCGAAACTAACTAAAGCAATAATAGCTGGTAAATGCTTTTAATTTCTAAATGGTAGTGCATATCCTTGTACTTTGATTGAACGCACAAAGTTCTAAAAATCACCATCATTGAATCACTCCCCCCCTCCCCCCCCCCCCCCCCTTCTCGTTTTTTGCACGTATGTCCCATAGAATATTTGTTGGTACTTGCATAGAAGTCGTGTGTCGTAATTTTTTCACTTATATGATAAGTTTGTTTGCAGCTGGGGAAGAGCGTACTTGACACGTGAGTTCTTTCACCTTTTGGGAGAAAAGATGGGCGATAAGGTAATGCTAATTGTTGCTGAACATGATGATAAACTTGTCGCTGGAGCTCTTAATCTTATTGGAGGCGATACTTTATATGGCCGCTTATGGGGATGCCTACCAGATGCACATTTCCCCAATTTGCATTTTGAAGCTTGCTATTACCAGGTAATTCACACATCTTAGCACAATAATGTGTACTGTATTAATTGAGAACTAATCTGCCATAACAATATTGTTCCCAACTTTTACTGGGAACATGCTTATTTGACCATTCTGCAAAAAGGTAGAGCTGTTTCAAATGATGGGATGGCCAATTGATCATCAATTGCACTGTGCTTCTTATCTTTGCATAAGAATCAACTTCCTGTACAAGTTTGAATTCAAGTCTCTTATATTTGTAGTGGACATATTATATATGGCTGGTACTGTGGACAATGTGGACATATGGTTCTTATAGAATGTCTATACGTTCAGGCAATTGAAGCAGCCATAGAACTAAACCTGAGTAAGGTGGAAGCTGGTGCTCAGGGAGAGCATAAGATCCAGCGTGGTTACCTCCCTGTGACAACTTACAGCTGCCACTACTTCTTAGAACCTGGTTTTGCGACAGCTATAGGAAATTTTCTTGTACATGAGACAGCTCAGGTATTCCACCTGAATACTCAATCAGTTGCTAAAGATTATTCAAAAATATGTTCACTTAAATGTGACCTAGCCATCCATTTGTGTTTGCTTCAATACATGCATCCTATGGATTTGTAATCCGCTTTCTTAAATATATTGCATCCACAATTGCTACTCAGCCATCTGCATGCATAGTATCTGCAATTACTTAGTGTGATGTCATCCGAAAGACGAACTCATAGCAGAAGACTATTATTGCGTCCTTAATTGTGAAATGTAAAACATGGTACCCTGTTTTCGATTGAACTATTCCACTGTTATGGCTTTATGTTATGATGGCTGATAAGCCACTACTGTGCGGATTGAGTGCTCTTAAGTTTGCACTGTGTAGAGCATGCATCACCATTAAACTCCATGTTATTCTTTGCTGCTCCCTCTCTCACATTGAGCTTCACCTTTTGAAGCTAATAAATGCTAAACAATAGCGGCTAGTGCTCATGGAAAGGAGTGTATGCTTTCTTGCACACTTAAAAAAGGTGTATGTTGATATAATAACTAGAATTTAATGACAACACTTGTCTAAATATGCATTTCCCACAGAAAAGAATATTGGTGCCCTGTATTGACCCTTTGACATTTCTTTTCTGAACATGCGCAGAAGCAAAAATGAACTAGTTAACATTTCAACTTTTCCATCTTAGTAATATATTAACCAGTACAGACTACTTCCATTTCATGATGCCGTGAGTAATTCTATGTTTTCTGACAAATAATACTTATATACTTTTATCTCTATGTAGCATTTGTCCACTCTTTTGAATATAGGGACAAATAATAGAGAAAGCTGATTTTTATGTTACTCCTTCATTTTGTTAGAATCCTTTTATTTTCCAATAGGTGCTTATACACCAAGTACCGATGCTGACAATTCCAACTATTTTTTTTTGTTTGCGTTGATATCAGGTTAAGCATGTCATCAATGTCTTGCATGAATCAGGTCCATACAAGGAAGGCATATTGAAAGAATTTGCTCCTCAGCCAGATGGTGAAATGTAGAAGGGTGGAAGGAACTTGCAGCTATGAACACAACTATAAATACAACAGATGTAGCAGTAGGAAGACGGGCATGCGCAGGAGGGAATATTGTGATTTCAATGGCTCGGATCCCTCACCCACCTTTGTACATTATTACTAGGCATGTAAATAGCAAATATTTTATCTGAAAACATCCAATAGAAAGGTCCCATCTGAAAGCAAACATTTTATCGTGCAATTTCGCTGTCTGAACTACCGCATGAATGCAATTACACGATTCGGGAGTACAATACATAGACGGTATAGACCTGACCTTTTGAGACCATACTAGGGTGTCTGCATCATCTTCTTTTTTTCCCATCAGAAGATCTGGTGCTACTTTTAAGTCAACTTGTGCTGTTCTTTTCTCATGAGATCTGAACTATTGAAACAGGTGAGCAGTCGCCCTCAACCAAGTGAAAGGCGAAGAAAAGTTGCCTGAATGTCACATCAGTTGATCAGCCAAGATCCAAGCCAAAAGGAACATCAGATACTGCCTGCCTCATTGTGCGTTTTGTACAAGGATGGATACAAGGGGTTCTTCCTCAACTCGTCAGCCCGACAAGGCCAAGAACCGACGCCCGGTTAGAATCACAAAGCAAACGAATCTACTACCTAAAGCTCCATCCATGGTTGTTGAAACATGGAGGTTCACTGCTCACTCATAAGCTACGACACAATAGCTACTCCTCCTTGCAGAGCTGCAGCATGTCACTGGACTGCAGCACCATCACCTCAGGTAGGAGAGGAAGCAGCCGTTGGACCATCTGTGCAGGAGCTCGCCGACGCACAGGATGGCGTAGACCAGCAGGATGAACTTGAAGAGGAATGGGAAGTAGTGCGAGAGCCCGGCGCTCGACGAGTGGAGGACCTGAAAGAAACGCAAGAGCAAGCGAAGACAATGATGAGTCCTGGAACATCATATGGTTCGACGGTGCGGTAATAAGATGGAGCTAGGAGTCGTGACGTGCCATGGCGATATCGGTGAGGTGTGCTCGCCGTCGCAGCGACGACGTGCCATCGACAGCAGCCATATGGTCCGCACTCTTGCTCACAGTGCTGCATGGGGGGTCCTTCGGTTTCGCGTTTGAGCAGCTCCTGAGGCGCGGCACATCCTTGCTCTGTAGAGGCTTCACGATGTAATCTTCGGCACCGGCCTTGAGGCATCTGTCCCCAGCAAAAAGTTAAGCCGGTTACTATCAGGTATCAGCTGCAGGATTCTGTATAGTACAATCAAAAGATTACAAAGACACAATGAATGCACTGAGGAAAGCGAGATCTCCATGGGATGTTCAAAATTCACTGATACCGATACATACAGGCAAGCACATAATGGGAAGACCAAGGACAGGCAGCATAATGAACTGACTGCAGAGTATTTACTGAAGCAAGCTCTGTGGTTACGAATCCATGTTATTAACTGGCTTTAGCCCCATGATGAACTGCCTCTACTGTCGCAGCAAAGGCAACCTTTTTTGCCCCCCACCCCCATAGATGCATCGACTTTGAACAAAAAATGAATGCTCGAGGGAAGAGAAGGAAGAAAAAAAAAGAACCAAGGCTCACCTGCTGATCCTCTGGGGCTCGTTCTCCGACGACATGACGATCACCGGGATCGGCTTGAGGGGACTCATCGCCTGAAAACACCCATTGATATCAGTATGGAATTCTGCGTGCATTGGACATCTTCTACCAGCCAGAATAATGACTGACAACACAAATGTGGAAAAGGAAATAGGTACTACTACACATGTGCAGTGAGATTGTATACCTTGATGGCCTTGAGGAGGTCGTAGCCGGTCATCTCAGGCATGCAGTAGTCAGTGAGCACCATGTCGACGGCCTGCTCCTGCACACAAACACCACAGGTGAAAGAAAACAATTAGTATAGTATAGCAGATTATTATTACCCTACTAATCCAAGCTACACCTTTCTCCAACCACGCCTTTAACTAGTGCTCTCATGTCCTGTGGACAGCCCCGGCAGGCCGCTGTAAGACGGCGAGTTTTTATCCCTTTCGCCCCATAAAAAAGTGGCGACCTTTTCTGGCCTCCCGTCCTTCCCTCCCTCCCAAGAACACAAAACCCTCACGCGCGCATGCGTACGGTACGGCAGCCGGCGTGCCACCGACAAGTGGCGCGCCGCCGTGGCGCCAACGGCCAAAAGCGGGGGAAATTAAGTAAGAGGAGAAGCAGGTCTTGCTTTGCAGTTGATGATTGCTGTGCAGTGCTGAATGCGAGGCGATGTGCCGTGGACGGCGGATGGAATTGGGGGAATTGGGATTGTTACCTTGCCGTCCTTGAGCCCCAGGAACTCCATGGCCTTCTTGGCGCTGTCGACGGCGATGACTGTATGATGTGGTAATAAGATTTTAGTACGGAGCAAACCAAACGTGGCGGTAAAAAGCTCAGAAACGCCGCAGCAATGGGGAAGGGAAGGAAAGGAAGACTAAAAACATGGGACGATAACGATCGGTTATGCTCTATCTGCAGTTTGCAGTGCACACATGCTGTTCAAGAGAAGGCGCGCGCATGGGACAAGCAAGCTAACAGAGCAAAAGCACGGTAGGCAAAGGCAAGCGAGAGGATAATTGAACGGCAGCCATTAAAGAGAATTGGAGGCATGGAAGGGAAGGGAAGGGAGCTGACCGTGGAAGGAGCCGGCGAAGGTGTTGCTGCCGAGCACCAGCTCCACCACCTTCCTGTCGACCGGCGAGTCGTCCACCAGCAGCACCCTCGTCACCCCCTCCGCGCCTCCCCCTTCCATGTTCATCTCCCTCTCCTCTCCACCAGACAGACAACCACCCCAGCAGCAGCAGCAGCTCCTCCTCCTACTAGTGGTAAGGTAAGAAAGATACTAGAGAGGATTATGACTGCGAGGCGTTGCACCGGAGTGAGGTGAGGTCACAGGGAACGGCCTTTTAAGCAGCCGGGGAGGAGGCGGGAGGGAGTACGAGCATTCGATGGCAGGCGAGTGATGAAGGCTCCTCTCCTCTCCTCCTCTGTCCTCTCCTCTTCTTCAGGCTCAGGGGGTGACCGCGAGCGTGGGGGAGAGAGAGAGAGGGGAGGTGGAGTGGGCCCAGGCCGCGCGCGCCGGTGCGGGGCCCGCCGGCGGTGGCCAGCTCGTGGGGCACGGGAAATGCTTTCCCCTCCCCCTCCTCTAGATTTTGCTGTCGGGGAATCTCTCCACCCCCTTTCCCTTTTCTCCGTCTCCCTCCCCCTTTTCCCCGGTGGCGGTACGTTCGTCCGATCGATCGCCACCGGTAGTACGACGGCGATCCGCGCTGCGTCGTATCATATCATCCATCGGCGGCTAAAATAATTCCCGCTATTACCATTATCTTAGCGCTGGTGATCATGTTCGTTCGCTCGTTCGTTCGTTCGTACCAATTGAAAACCATTTGACCTGCGCGGGGCCCGATCGCGTCCGATCCTTCCTCTTTCCGGGTCTCCTCCGTCGGGGGCGAGCATGATCGCGGCACGGCGTGGAGCGGGGGTGCTAAAGAAAGTCAGCACGTGGATTCGGCGCGGGATACGTTCCAACCGCTTCGTGGGTTATACTTATATAGATATATGGCTCTGGCTGGAGCTGGAGATGTTTATTCGCATGTCTTTTTTTTTCGACAAAGAGCATATATTAATATCGCGGAGATACCAATTACACCCAGCCTCTGCAACAACGCAATGTCCTAGCGACATTACGGATGCACACAGCCAAAAAAAGAAAGAAGAATTACGAAAAAGAAAAGTCCCGCTGCAATGATCTATTCCCTGAAACAGCAGCACTAACACCACCAAGACAGCACCAGAAGTCCAGCTTCTCCAAAAGCGACGCCTCCAATAAGGGAACAGTGCACAAACACCGTCGTCGCCCGATCATCGATCTTAGGTTTTCACCCTGAAGAAAGTCCTCGCTCTCAAAAACAATGCCTTCAACAAGGCCATTGTCAGGCACAACCAATTAAGGCCAGACCTTGGATTTTCATCCTGAAAGAAAGACTTTGGACTTCTCCTGTGCAGTCGCCCCCACTAGCATGCCGCTGCTCCAAGTCACGAATCACCAAGCCAATTCCTCATCGCCACAGAGACTCGAATCACCATTGCTAGTCCTCAGATCTCAGCTTCCATGACATTCTCCGCCAGCTGACTTCACCATGGAACGAGAAAGCATACCCCATGATGGTAACAGCCAGCAGAGCTTCGCAGCGCTCCCTCTGAAACCAAACGGCCAGAGAAAAACACGGGTGCGCACGACCGAATCCCACCCGATCCAGCAATCTCCAGGCATGAATCGCCCAAGGGAGTTCCCGATGGAGCCTTCCGGAACACGACACTGCAGCCAGATCGATGGGGACATGCATCCGGTCGATCAAAATCTCGGCGCGAATTGGAACCCTAGGACCGCCGCCGGAGGAGATCGGATCAGGGCCGGGGGCCCCAGATCCACCGCCGCCAGCCCCCAAGACCGGGCCCCAGATCCCCCAAGGTGCACGCACAGCCAGGAGATTCGGTGCCATCCACCTCCTTGCCGCCTAGAGATCGGGGCCGAAGCCGCCGCCCCTCCAAGGCGCAGACCACCGCGCCGATCCGCCACGCCGCGGCTGCTCCAGGCGCGCCGGAGGAGCCACCACGCCATGGTGCCCGGCCGCACCACACCCCGGCTCGAAGAAGTCGGCCCACGCCGATCCATCGCGTGAGGGGACGAGGATGCCTCCCCTGCCGCCGGCGACGGCCCGACTTTGCCCGGCCGCGCCCTGGGGCGGCGGGGGAGGAGAGGGAGAGGTGGGGAGGGCGGCGGTTGGCGGCGGCTAGGGTTTTCCCCTCCCGTCGCCACGCGGGGACGAGAGGAGGGGCGTTTATTCGCATGTCTGTGCCAACTAAATCATGCTCCCGTGGATGCGTATCTTGCGGATTATGTATATGTATATGTATATGTATATATGTTTCTGCCCGCTTGAGTGCTGGCTGCGGATATGATTTGGTGTGCGCATGATAGTGGCACGTAATATATGTGTATCTGCGTCGGCAGATAAGACGCTGCATCTTTTGCTTTGCCTGCCCTGTCTGCATCGAGCTAAATATATATGGCAAGTGGAAGAAATGTTGATCATGTTTATGTCTCGGGCTGAACACGGTTAGCTGCAGGCTAGGCATGCACTAACTTGACTGTTCAGCTTGCAGTTGATTTTGAGAAAAGCGGCTAGTGTAATTTAATGCAGACCAGCAGAGATGACTAGTTGTTTACATGAAAAAACATCTTCGACTGAATCATAAAATTTCACTGTTAGGGAAATGAATGAACACAATAAGTGTTTCCTCACCTCCAAATGACTATACATTGCCTTAAGGCACCTGCCTTCATCTGCATGACATGTGGGACCAACAGGTGGATGGCCCACATGTCACAGACCCAGAGGCAGGTGCCTTTAGGACACCGAAGTTGTGTCCACATTTTCGTTACTCCAGGTCTCTCACATCAAAACAATCTGCCTCAAATGCGCGATTAGGGCTTGCCACCAAAGCGGCGGTGCCCTATGTGGGCTTGACTGCGCAAGCCAATGCTGCTTTTGTAGCCGGCTCCCCATGACAAGAGTTTGCCAAGGTTGGCTCAGAGGGGGGGAGGGGCTAATCCCTCGTGTTGCGCGTGACGAAAAAATGACGACGATCCAGCGCCATTGTCTCTCGAGCAAGGAAGGATTGAAAATTCACTACATGGAGAGCCCATGTGATGGCAACTACCTATGGGCGGTGGCGGGGCTGAAGATCAGGGCGTGTATGATCCTTGACTCCCGATCAACGAATGTCATGCATGTCGATGATTAATGCACCTCTTGAGAGGGTCATGGAAATAAGTAGAGGGAACGATGCCCGGAGAGATCTCAACGATGTTGATAGTAACAAGGTGGTTTTATCCAAGTTCAAGCTTCCCAATGGGTAATAACATTATGTTCTCTCTATCTATCTTTATTAATCAATGACCTTAACCTTTTGACGGAGCTCCGTCTAGCCCTTATATAGGTAGACGAAGGCTAGCAGGGGTGGAGGACCTGATAGGGCAAGGCCTGGCGGCCGCCCTACCTTGATTTGGCCGGTGCAGGCTAGGCGCATCGGCGCGACGACGTTGTTGGTGGTGAGTGACCAAAGCCCGTCCTACCTCAACTTTTGTCCGTCCTCCGCCACTGAAGGCTAGTACTTTGGTAGCTATCTTCGGTGGAATCGGAACTGCATTTTCAAGCTGAAACACACATAGAAACGAAATTTCCCTATCAACGCGTCAAAAAAATTACATCTATCTTGTATTTGTATATACCACTCCAAACGAAACAAGCCATATACACTTTTGATTTAACCTAATCCTATCCAACGAAAAACATAATTCTCCCTTAATTTTGTGATCCTCGTCCCTCTGACTACCCTTCCCAAGCTTCCTTGCATCTACATTGAAGCGGTTTGATTGTGTTTGTTTTTCTGGCCGAAGGAATTTTGAGTTCCAGAAAACATTCTATTTTTGTATCTAGGTCAACATTATATTTGCTCTAAAATAGTTTTGGAATGTATCTACTTCGGTATTCATTTCCAAGATTTTTGTATTTGTTTCTACTTGTGTTTAAAAATGGGAAATCAAATGTCGCGAGCTTAGCTCTGCTTGTTTTCACTCTGGTCTTCATCCTCTTAACTGCCACGGTCCCTCGTCCGGTAAAGTTGCGCGGTACATCACCCTACAGGAAGGCGTTTAACCTAGACACCACAATGTCTCGGTTATGGTATTGAAGTTGTTCCATGTCCCGACCGTCGGTGCGACACTGAACTTTGGTGCCGTGGTGCGTGGCATTGACACGAAGGATCAAATTTGGCTAGAGTATTTTAGATTGATTGTTTCTTATTTGGAATCTTCTGCCTAAAGTGAGAAGTGCTAACATTCTCAAACAAGGGTAGCATAGTCTTTTGACAAAGGTCAGAACCGTCAATTTTCACATAAATACCGGTGTTAGGAGTACTACAGTGGTAGGTTTGAAGGTTGGCGTGGTGGAGGGACATCCTCCTCGTGGACCTTGAATGACCAGGCCGAGTTTGACAGGGCGTACTACGACTACTACACCACCGGACCTGCTGGTGGTGGTCTGGTAGAGGCCGGAGGACGATTTCCGACATGACTAGGCGGACAGACGCCTAGCTGCGCCGAATCCCGCGGACGCGACCTCCCGGACTGCGACGGAAGCAGCCCAAGGCGCACGCATGAGATCTCTCTCTCTCTCACCGCCTGCCTGGTCTGGTCTGGTCTGGTCGGTCTACGACTGACTGCCATCCATCCATAATAAAGCAGCACTACCGTGCACGTACGCGCCACGCAGATCGCCTCCAACACGCAATAAAACGTTGGCAGCCATCCTATATTGCGACAGTCTGGTCTGAGGCTCTGGGCTACTAGCAAGCATAATGGAGGCGATCATGTCGATATCCCAAACCCGATCCTCATGTCATGTATGGCAGGGGCGCTGTACGTACTACGCGCCTGTTCTCTCCAGGCCGGCACCGTATCCCGGACGCAGGTGGCGGGAATTCAATCCAGCGACTCGCATCAAATGGATGGCCGGCCTGGCTCCAGGAAAAAATGTACCTACTACTCCGATTCAGAGGCCTCGGGGGGTACGATGCGTGGGCTGTGGCGGAACCGAAGCCCGGCTTGTTGGCGACACGCGCATGTCGGCTTCCGAGAGGTCGGAATAACCCGTAGTAGAGAGATGCAGACATTCTTTAACTGCCGTGCGTGGGAAGCTGGGAATGTGTCGCGCTTTTTGGCCGATCGCCGTCTCTGTCCCGCAAGATCGGCCGTGGGCCACGGAGCATTCAACCATAATATCCGCCTTCTGATCTCTCTCAAGTCTGATGGATGAACGTGTGGGTTTTGGGAGTATCTGTTTGGCCACTGCTTTGAACCTCTTTAAAGAAATCAGCACCGATGACTATGAGCTCCACCTTCGAATCCCCATATATTAATCTTCATTCAGGGCTCTACATGTCCATACGAGAGGAAGCATAGGAAGGCAATACTTAGCGAAAGGGCTCTTTTGATTCCGAGCTCATATGCTACCTGATGAACAGTAAAATCCGAAAAAATAGTAAAAAAATTCAAAAAATTCTGAATTTTTTTTTTGTAATAAACATTGACGAAAGTTTTAACATTCTGCAAATTTTCGTGATGAAATAACATTCGTGGAGGTCAGGACAAAAAAAACAAAATCGATGCTCCAAATTGCTTCCAACAATAGTGTTTTCGGAGCATCGATTTCGTTTTTTTGCCCAGGTCTACACGAATGTCCTTTCATCACAAAAAATTGCGGACAGTTAAAACTTTCATCAATGTTTATCACCAAAAAAATTCAGAATTTTTTGATTTTTTTTTTACTATTTTTCGGATTTTACTGTTCATCATGAAGCATATGAGCTCGGGATCAAATACTCCGTGTCCAATATACTTAGAGCAATTCTAGCAACAAAGACGCCGTATTCAAACCGATCTGATATGCTTATTTTGGATGAAAAGGTCACTCTCGCAGGGTTGCAATCCGGCCTGAGTCGTCATAATTAATTCATAATGCTCGCTGCACTGCGTGGTTCGATCCATGAGTTTTACTTTTCCGACTTAGCTATTTTGACTAGCATGAGCGGTGTAAACTGTCGCGGTCTTGTTGTGCCCCGTTTAAGAAAAATGGGGCGGGGGCAACCCCTTTTGTTAAAAAAGCCAAGCTTGCAACATTCATATTTGGAGGCTGTGGAGGTCCGGTATGGAGCTCGCTTCAAACCTAATGGCGGCAGGAGTGAAGTTTTAGCTTCTTCCTTGCACCACGACCGGCTTCGAAGCTGTGGGGCCTTCCACCGTCGGCGAGCAACCACATGTCCACTAATGCCACATCTGCTCCCTCGAATTCCCCTGACGGCCCCTCGGATGGCCACGACTCGGCACCATCTCATGGCTTCCTTGTGAGCAGCCTAGAAGGTGCCCTGGAGCAAGATGGAGGAGTGTGAGCGCGGTCACGCTTGTCATGGGAAGCGTACCCCTTTGATGGTCGCCCGACGCCTATGGCCTCCTCAACTACCCTCTTAATGGTGACAATAACGGCCTATAAAAGGCCACCGCATCCTCCCTTCTCTCCCATTCCTCTCTCCGACGACTCCCAAATCTGTCTGGCCCGCCTCCTTTCCATCTATCCATATGCAAATCATTTTCCAAAAAAAGCTAGCGGGTCCCCTTATCATTTTTTGGGGCAGCTGGAAGTGGGCATTGTCGAGCTCCCGAGAGATGAGGCGGAAAGGGAGCGCAGGATTTGGCACTGCGCACTCAACCCTGCCCCCGCGGCTGCCGTGGGCGCATGGCCGGCTAGGGACGAGTGTACAGAGGCCATCTTTCGGGTCATAGACGGCCTCAGTACCCCCCGCTGCCGCCGAGGGAGCATGGGCGCGCTTGGACATGGCTGTCGAGGTGGTGTTAGCAGGCATCAATTCCCGCTTTGGCACCTCCCCACTTGACCCCTCCCCCGTCGGTCATGGTTGCGGTGACCTTGGCCATGGCCACAACTAACCTCGTCGGCGAATCCAGTAGCCACCGCAACTATTAGCTAATTAGTTTATAGTTTAACTAAGTATTAGATGTTCTATTAATGGAAGTAGCATTGCGACTTTTTTAGTCTAAATTGTTATCGTTTGTTGGGGAAGAATCGTTGTAATCAATCACAAGCATAACCTACTTGTAAGAAGAAGAAAAATGTTTTGGCTCCGCAGCCTCCAAATGCGCAAGAAGCACGCTTCATATATGTCATGCATGTTGTCCATATGAAAAATTTGCTAGAGTTGCTCTTAGTGAGCAAAGATTTATATTATGAGGGGAAACTAACAAATCGGATCCGAGTGGCTGGCTTCGTAGAGGGCTTTTCGGGCATTAAGCTCGGCTGAACCCCTTCAAGTATTTCAAGAATGAGGTAATTTATGACACCTCAGATGCAGATCAGTGTTGGAGCTCGGCTGCAAAAAGTCACCTCAGATGCACTCCAGCATTGGAGCTCAGATGCAGGAGGACACCGTCGCACAGAAAAAACCTCGAACCCGAGGCGTGGCATAAAAAATAACAAGGCATTGATAATGTCGAGGAACTTAAAGGGGATCCTCGGATACCCCATGTGTGAACTCTTCGGATTCACCTCGGTGATCCTCAAGATCGAAGATGGGAGGATTTGTTGAACCAGCTTTCAAGACCGATGGCCGAAGGTGACGAACAGTTCGGAAGAACCGAGGAGCGTGTTGGAAATATGCCCTAGAGGCAATAATAAAGTGGTTATTATTATATTTCCTTGTTCATGATAATCGTTTATTATCCATGCTATAATTGTATTTATTGGGAACTCAAATACATGTGTGGGTACATAGACAACAACATGTCCCTAGTGATCCTCTACCGGACTAGCTTGTTGATCAAAGATGGCTATGGTTTCCTCGTCATAGACATGAGTTGTCATTTGATAACGGGATCACATCATTAGGAGAATGATGTGATGGACAAGACCCAAACTATGAACGTAGCATATGATCGTGTCAAGTTTATTGCTATCGTTTTCTGCATGTCAAGTATCTGTTCCTATGACCATGAGATCATGCAACTCAGTGACACCGGAGGAGTACCTTGCGTGTATCATGCACAAAACCTAAAACAACTAGGCTCACCTATGTGCACCAACTATACCTGGCCATGGGCCGGGCCGGGCCGGGCTTGGGCCTGGCCCTAAAAAGCCCACGGCAGAAAACTGAGGCCCAGGCCCTGCCATAAAGCCTACTTCGAAGCCCAAGCCCGGCCCAAGCCCTGAAAAGCCCGTCGGGCCTGGGGCCGTGGGTCGGGCCTCTTCCTTAAATTTCCAATTAGCCAAGCCCAAGCCCGGCCCGGCCCTGCTGGTGGGCTCAAAACTCAGGCCCAAGCCCGGCCCACGGGCAAGCCCGTCGGGCCTAGGCCCTGGATTTTAGGGCCGGGCCTGGGAGGGCCAGCCGGGCCGGGCCTGAGATGGCCACATATAGCACCAACAACTTATGCTAAGAAAGATAAACAACTAAGTGATAGCAAGATATATAACAAGAAACAATATGGCCATCACAATGTAAAGGGCATAAGTAAAGGGCTCGCGTAAGAGATAACCGAGACACGTGGAGACGACGATGTATCTCGAAGTTCACACCCTTGAGGATGCTAATCTCCGTTTGGAGCAGTGTGGAGGGCCACCGTAATCCCCTCACGCCCTCGCACAATGCAAGATGTCGTGATTCCACTAAGGGGCCCTTGAGGGCGGTCACCAAATCCGTACAAATGGCAACCCTTGGGGGCGGTCACCGAACCCATACACTTTGGTAACCCTTGGGGGCGGTCACCGGAACCCGTACAAATTGCTCGGGGCAATCTCCACAACCTAATTGGAGACCTCAAAGCTTTCCCAGAGCTTTACACCACAATGATTGAGCTCCGAGGCACCACCAACTGTCTAGGGCACCAAAGCACCCAAGAGGAACAAGATCTAGGGTACCAAGCACCCAAGAGTAATAAGCTTCTCAACTTTTCACTTTCACATATCACCGTGGAGAACTCAAACCGATGTAACTAATGCAATGGCAAGAACCCACGAAGTGGTCAAGTCCCTCACACTCAAATCCCACCACAACAACAAAAGCTATGGAGGAATATGAGAGGAAGAACAAGGAGCTCACAAAGAACTCCAAGATCTACATCCAAGGGGTTCCCCTCACATAGAGGAGAAAGTGATTGGTGGAAATGTAGATCTAGATCTCCTCTCTCTTTTCCTTAAAGAACTAGCAAGAATCATTGGAGGGATTGAGAGTTAGCAAGCTTGAAGAAGCTCAATAATGAGGAAAGAAAACGAGATCAAAGGATAAGATCCATTGGGGAAGACGACCCCCTTTTATAGGAAGGAAAAAATCCAACCGTTACCCCCTCACCCCGCACACAAGCGGTATTACCGCTCATGGAAGCGGTACTACCGCTTGGGCGGCAGAGCCATCCACACAGTGCAATGGCACGAGGCCACGAGGCGGTAGTGCCGCCGGAGCGGTACTACCGCTGGGGTTGCAGTGCAGTTGCTCTCAAAAACACAGAGGCAGTAGGGGTGGAGGCAGTTCCGTCTAAGCGATACTATCGCTGCCTAGAGCGGTACTACCCCTAATAAGAGGTAGTACCGCTGCCTACTACCGCTCATGGTTTGTTGAGCGTTTCAGGTCCAGAAAGAAAGGGTGGAAGTGGCACGGTAGTAACAAGCGGTACTACCGCTTGGGAGCGGTACTACCGCGCCATACTACCGGCCAGAAACCGCTCAGTCCGACACGAAAATGTCGAGACTCCGAAGCCAGTGGTACAGCACGCGGCACTGGGCAATGGCACTAATGCCCATAAGCGGTACTACCGCTGCCCAGAGCGGTACTACCCCTAATAAGAGGTAGTACTGCTGCCTTGCGTGATACTTCTGCTTGGTTCCCTCCGGACCAGAACAAAGGGAACGGATGAATGCAGGAACACCAGAGCTGCCATAACTTCTGTAAATGAGCTTCGAATTGAGCAAACTCAAGCTCGTTGGACAGAGGACGACAAGAGTTATATTAAGGAGAGGCAGTATAAAAATTCCAATGATATTGAGATGTGAAACCTCTATGAATGAAGTACACGCAAAAACTCTAACATCGAAAACATCATAGAAGAAGCATATGAACTCTGTTTTCGATGAACTCGAGCTTGTCATGAAGATGACCATAAGCTCTAAGACCCACAAAGAGAAAAGCCAAACAAGAACCAAGAAAGATGATGATGCCAAGAATGCAATTGGTTTGAGCTCTCAATGAACGATACAATCAAGCTACTCACTCGAGCCCCGCCCCCCCTGATAGTATGGCTATCGATCCTATAACCGGTCTCCCAACTACCACCATGAGACCGGTAAAATAGAAAAACCTATCAAGGTCAAACCTTTTCCTTGCGCATAGTCCACTTGAGCTAGATGATAACGATCTTGTCCTCCTCAAGATGGATCACCTTTCGTGATTGCGACGGCTCGATGAAGACTAGTAGATTGCTCCCCCATACTCCACTATGGGTGAGCCTCTCTTCGGCACATCTTCACATGTCCATTATCACCATAATAAACGGCAAGCTTCAAGCATGTGATCTCTTCGTGATGCTCCACTTAACTTGCACACCTCAACCGTGATGACGATCACAACTTGGTGTCATCCTCCATGGGTTGTATGAGATATTCCTTTTGATGCATGCCCATCGAAACATACCTAACCCCACAAAGAACACTCAAAAAGATCATGGGTTAGTACACAAAGCGTAATGGAAAATACTTACCATACCATGAGATCACTTGATCCCACTTGGTACATCTTCTATGCTTTGTGTGTTGATCAACTTGAATCACTCTTTGCCTTAGTCTTGATCAACCTTGTATCTTATCTTCTCTCATACCATGAGATCACTTGATCCCACATGGTACATCTTCTATGCTTTGTGTGTTGATCAACTTGAATCACTCTTTGCCTTAGTCTTGATCAACCTTGTATATTATCTTATCTCTTCATAAAGATGATGTCCTGAAGGTAAACATGAATGTTCGCACAATCTTCTTCTTCAAGACATGCTTGCAATAATCTCTACTCTCACATGACCAATCTTTGGATAAATTCTTGAATGCCACCTTGGTGATCACATAAAATCCTTGAAACCAACAAATGGACTTCAAGAAATGCCTATGGACAAATCCTTTAAGTAAAACTCAAAGCAACCATTAGTCCATAGGGATGTCATAAATTACTAAAACCACACATGAAGAAATGTGCTCTAACACCTACTGACGGTGTCCTGGACTAGGGGGTACTCACTGATACGTCTCCAACGTATCGATAATTTATGAAGTATTCAAGCCATATTTACCTATGTTTACAATACTTTTATATGGTTTTGATGCATTTTATATGATTTAATTAGAACTAACACGCACTTACGCTGTTTTCAGCAGAATTACCATGGTGTTGTTTATATGCAGAAAATAAAAGTTCTCGGAATCGCCTGAAACTTTTTGATGATTTTTTCTGGACAATATGAGAAATAATGGAGCGAAGAACCACCGTAGGGGGACCACCTGCTGGCCACAAGCTAATAGGGTGCGCCCACCCCCTGGGCGCACCCTGATAGCTTGTGGGCCCCTCGTGGCTCCGGTTAGCGTGATTCCAACGCTGAAAAATCCTATATATACAGAAACACTAAGATAAACCTAGAACTTCCGCTCCGCCGCCGCAAGCCTCGGTACCGAAGAAAACTCATCCGGAGCCCTGTTCCGGCACCCTGTCAGAGGGGGCAATCATCACCTCAGGCCATCTTCATCATCCCGGTGGTGTCCATGGCGAGGAGGGAGTAGTTCACCCTTGGGGCTGAGGGTATGTACCATTAGCTATGTGATCTCTCTCTCTCTCTCTCTCTCTCTCTCGTGTTCTTGAGATGTCACAATCTTGATGTATCATGAGCTTTGTTAATATAGTTGGATCATATGGTGTTCTTCCCTTTCTATCATGATGTGATGAATTGAATCTTTCCCTTTGAGGTTTTGTTATGTTGGATTGAATACTTTGGGTTTGAGAACACTTGACATATGTCTTGCATGTGGATACCCGTGGTGACACTGGGGTATTCGATTGATTCACTTGATATATGTTATGGCATCAACTTGCGGATTCCGGTGACCTTGGGGATCTATGCACATGGGTTGATTGCACGTTTTCATACTACTTTCTTCGATAGAAATCTTGGGGTACTCTATGAAGTTCTTTGTGTTGGGTTGAATATGATGAATCTGAAATTGTTTGATGCATGTCGAATAATTAACCCACGGATACTTGTGGTGACATTGGAGTATGTAGGTGACATTAGGGTTGATTGATGCGTATCATATGGTGTTATTCAAGTACGAACTCTAGGGCTATTTGTGACACTTATAGGAATAGCTCAAAAGATTGATCGGAAAGAATAACTTTGAGGTAGTTCTACTACCTACAACAATTTCTTTTTATGTTCTCCGCTACTTATGAACTTTGGAGTGATTGTTTGTTGCACGTTGAGGGATGATCATATGATTCTATCATCTTAGAATTGTTGAGGGATTGCACTAGTGAAAGTATGAACCCTAGGCCTTATTTCCAAGCATTTATACAACGTTTTTCTCACTGTTTGTCACTTGCTACCTTGCTGTTTTTATATTTTCAGATTACAAAAACCTATTTCTACTATCCATACTACACTTGTATCACCATCTCTTCACCGAACTAGTGCACCTATACAATTTGCCATTGTATTGGGTGTGTTGGGGACACAAGAGATTTCTTGTATTTGATTGCAGGGTTGCTTGAGAGAGACCATCTTAATCCTACACCTCCCACGGATTGATAAACTTAGGTCATCCACTTGACGGAAATTTGCTGTTGTCCTACAAAACTCTTCACTTGGAGGCCCAACAACGTCTACAAGATTAAAGTTGCGTAGTAGACAAGTTATTTTCTGGTGTCGTTGCCGGGGAGGTGAGGGCTTGAAGGTATATCTTTAAATCTTGCAATTTAATCTTTTAGTTTCTTGTTTTTCACTAGTATGGTTTATAAAAAGAAAATTATAAAAAAATGGAATTTAGGTTGCCTCAATTGCTTCGCCTTTATAATGTCTTTCGTGGAAATGATGGTTCAGAAAATTGTGCTCAATTGTTAGAGGATTTATAAAAATGTTTAATATGAAACCCTTCAATGATGAGCATGACAACAATATTGTTAGTATGAATTCTTTGAATATCCATGATGCTAATGATGATTGCACTAGTCATGATAAAAAGATTTCCTATAAGCATGTCAATTTTTGTGGAGTGAATAAAATTTGTGAAGACATGCCATATAGGGATGATAGATTTTGTAAGAAGCATAAACATGATAAAACCAATTGGTGGCTTAAAGTGATAGATGAATTTGCCACAAGATTATGCTCTCTTCATCCCGTTACTTGTGAACTTTGCAATAGGGTTGGTCATCTTAATTTCCAATGCATGCATTTTCATGATCAAACCGTTTCCAAATATTATGATAATTTGATCTCCGGTGAACTCTGTAGTGAACTTTGTTCATTTTTGGGGTTTGAAGAATTGTCACATAAAAATGATTGGTTTGATATATTCCGTATCACTAAGGATAATGAAACTAACCTACAAGAAATCTATATGTTTTGCGTAGTAAATTGCAATGAGAATGCTTATATTGCCAACTATAGAAAGTCAGGAAAACCAATAGAATATAAAAGGAATACTAATGAAAGGGTAAAGATCTCCCAATACCCTTCTATTGTTTCTCGTAATGAATCAGGTTGCAAGGAGGAGCTTCCCATCAAACTAATCTCTTCAATAAGAAGCTCTAAAAAATTACTTAAACCCACAGAAAATGTGGTAAAGGAGAAGAAGAAGAGAAGAAAAGGTAAAGGTAAAAAGGTATCCCTCTCAAATAATGCTGCCCCTATCATTGTTGAGAATGAATCCGAATGTAGTATGGACGATGATACACTTGATGGTTATTTTGTTATGTCTACTACTTGTTGTGATGAGGATGATTGGGAAGATAATGATACTCCTTATAATATTGAAAATCTTTTTGGTACTAACTTGGAAAATTATTATGATAATAATTGTTATATTATTGGTGTCATTCATGCTATTGATGATTATGCTAATGATATGCAAACCCACAAGCTTGGGGATGCTATGTTTGATGAAAATGACATGTTTGAGAATTTATTTGTTGAAAATAATGTTTATCCCAAGCTTGGGGATGCAATGTTGTATGAAGATGATCCTTTTAGTTCCCCTACTTTCAATGATCAAATTTGTTATGATGATTGCATGCCTCCTATTTATGATGATGCAATTTTTATGAAAGCGGGTTTGGAAGAGTGTCAACTTTAGATGATAATTATCCCACTATTTTGGAGGGTGTTGAATCTTATTATAATGATAAAAGTGTATTTGGAGAGGTCATGACTTTATTTAGTAATGATTCCACTATCTTGGAAGAGGTTTCAATTGATTATGATGAGAACCAAGTTACTACTTATGATGATTATTGTGATGATACTTATGTTATAAAAACCAGTGATGATTATTATTATAAAACTTGTCAAAATTATAATACCCTTTTTCTGAACATTTTTTAAAATGTGGAAACAATTTATAGCATTCGAGTCTCCTATGATACTCCCACTATTATGTATGAGAAGTTTGCTTGTGGGGAGAGTAATAAATTTTCTATGCTTGAGGATCATGAAAAGAATGCTTTATGTGATAGTTATATTATTGAATTCCTTCATGATGCTACTAAAAATTATTATGACAGAGGAACATATGCTTGTAGGAATTGCAATAATATCAAGTTTTCTCTCTATGTATTCAAAGTTTTGAAGTCATGCTTGTTTTGTCTTCTATGAAAGTTGATTCTTGCTACAATAAATTCTCTGCTTGGAAAATCCCTATGCATAGGAAGTGAGTTAGACTTAAATGTGCTTTTCATATGATCCATGATGCTCTTTTTGCATGTTTCAAATACTATTCCTATGTGAGCATCATTGAAATCATCATGCCTAGCTAAAAGGCTTTAAAGCAAAGCGCTTGTCGGGAGACAACACAACACTTATACTTTATGTATTTGTGTGTTCACATGATTAAGCTACTGTATTAGTCATGTTTTGTGCCTTTTATTTCAATATTGTGCCAAGTAAAGCCTTTGGGATAGTGTGGATACTTGTTAGTTTGATTCTGTGCAAAAACAGAAACTTTTACGTCCAGTACAGAATTTGTCTGATTTTACTGGACAGTCAAAAAATTCTGAAATTTCTACACAATATTACTATGAAAATTCTCTACGCTTTCCTAAATTTTCAGAATTTTTAGAGTCGGGGAAGTATGGTTTTCATTCAGATCTTCACAGACTGTTCTGTTTTTGACAGATTCTGTTTTAGATGCATAGTTTGCTTGTTTTAGTGTTTCCATAGCTTATATTTAGTGATATAAATTATGGGAATGATATAATACAGTATTTATTATGTTATAACAATTATGAATCTTGTCTTGACAGTACCTAAGTGAGTGATCTATATTTACTATACTAACCTATCTCACGAAGTTCCGTTGAGTTTTCTGTGATTGAAGTTTTCAAGTTTTGAGTGAGATACCGATATGAGGAGAATAAGGAGTGGCAAGACCCTAAGCTTGGGGATTCCCAAGGCACCTCAAGGTGATATTCAAGGAATACTCAAGCTTCTAAGCTTGGAGATGCCCCGGAAGGCATCCCCTCTTTCGTCTTCAACACTATCGGTATATCTTACTTGGAGCTATATTTTTATTCATCACATAATATGTGCTTTGCTTGGAGCATCATTATATTTTGTTGTTATATGTTATATGTTATTTATAATCTTTTTTTCAATAAAAATTTCCAAGATTTGCCTTTAGGATGCTCCAATTGCATGTTTGATGTGTGATGTGTAAAAACAGAAACTTTTAATGTACTGTTTGAATTTTTATATTTTACTGGAACGTGGAAAGTTTCTGAAATTTTTACACAGTATTTTCATACAAATTATTTATCACTTCCTAAATTTTCAGAATTTTTGGTGTTACATAGGTACATGTTTTGAATTAATTGCTACAGACTGTCCTGTTTAGACAGATTGCTGTCATAGTTTTGTTATCTACTAATCCTATAGTTTCCATAGCTTATATTGGTAGATATAAATTGTGGAAATGATAGTAAACACTAGATAATGTTTGAAAATTATTATGCAACTTGTCTTGGCAGTACATAAAGAGTTGATTTATGCACTAACCTATCTCACGAGTTCTTTTCCAGTTTTGTGTGGATTAAGTTTTTGAGACCTCGGTGAAACCGTGATATGAGAGGAATTAACGAGACACAAGATATGAAGCTTGGTGATGCCCAAGTCTACCCAAGTCAATATTACAAGAAGTCTCAAGTATCTAATCTTGGGGATGCTAGGCATCCCACCTCTTCGTCAACAAATATCTGTTAGCCTATGTTGATCCTAAGTTTTTATTCATTCACATGGTATGTGCTATTCTTGGAGTGTCTTTTGTTTTGTTTGCTATTTGAATAAAATTCTCAGATCTGAAAATCTTTATTGAGAGAGAGTCCTCACATAGTTACTTAATTGTTTTACTACTCTTTGATCTTCGCTTCTATCTTTTTGAGAGTAGTTTGATGTTCACTCTTGTGCTTCACTTATACCCTAAGAGAAAATGTTGTATGAATTAAATGTCATAAATATGAAATTATATATTCTTAATATGCTTGTCCCTTGGGGAGTAGTGACTTCACATACAAGAAGTATAAGCAGTAAAATTTATTGGAAGTTAACAAACATAGCATTGGTCACTTGAACAATTCATGAAAGAATATTGAAGGAAGAGAGATTTCACATATAAATATACTATCTTGGACATCTTCTATGATTGTGAGCCCCCATTAATTATTTTCAAACTTGATCAAGAAGTTGATGTTGGACAAGGAGAACGTAATGGTTATGTTTGTTTATATTCACATTGAAGTTATATTGTCATGGATCCTCTAACATGTGGTGCTTGCTTAGGATGTTTTGCTGGACAAAAATTCGTACTAAGTAGAGATACTACTTGTGCATCCAAAAACCCTTAAACCCAGTTTCTTGCCATGAGAGTCCATCATATCTACCTATGGATTGAATACGATCCTTCAAGTAAGTTGTCATCGCTGCAAAAAGCAATAAAAATTGCTCCTAAATATGTATGATATTTTATTGGAAGAGAAAATAAGCTTTTACGAACTTGTGATGGTGAAGAAATAAAAGCGACAGACTGCATAATAAAGGTTGCTATCACAAGGGGCAATATAAAGTGACGTTCCTTTCCATTAAGTGCTCGCACATTCAAAAATAAAAAGAGCATGACAACCTGTGCTTCCCTCTGCGAAGGGCCTATCTTTTACTTTTATGTATTTACTTGTATGCAAGAGTCAATAATGTTCATCCCTATTCCAATCTATTAATTCTTTAGTTGGCAAGCATCATGTGGTGGGTAAAGATCCAAGCACATATATCCAGTTGAATATAGGTGATCATGATTCATTATTGCTGATATTATCCCTTAGATAAATAAGTTGGGAGGCAGAACATTAAGCCCCTATCTTCCTATGTGTTTGACTGAAACTGTCTATTCTAAAAATATGCTTTGAGTGTCAGCAATCATGGAAGACTAAATGATAGTTGAGCATGTTGAATTTGCTAAATCAAAGCTCTTACATAGACCCTTCCAGAAAATAAGAAGAATTGTAATTGTTTGATGACTGAAAACATAGTTTGTTGGTTCCCAAGAAAGTTTATGGTCTATACTTTAACATGTGAATAGCTTGCTACTTGATCATGAGAAGTTTTATGAGAAATATTTACTGGTTATGATGCTATAAAAGTGACTGAAATTATCCTTGATCAAAATTATACACTATGCTAGCATTCACACTTCATAAATTATTTCTTTTATCATTTACCTACTCGAGGACGAGTAGGAAATAAGCTTGGGGATGCTGATACCTCTCCAACGTATCGATAATTTATGAAGTATTCATGTCATATTTACCTATGTTTACAATACTTTTATATGGTTTTGATGCATTTTATAAGATTTAATTAGAACTAACCCGGACTGACGTTGTTTTCAGCAGAATTACCGTGGTGTTGTTTTTATGTAGAAAATAAAAGTTCTTAGAATCGCCTGAATCTTTTTGACGATTTTTTCTGGACAATATGAGAAATAACGGAGCAAAGAACCATCGAAGGGGTGGCCACCTGCTGGCCACAAGCCAACAGGGCGCGCCCACCCCCTGGGCGCGCTCTAATAGTTTGTGGGCCCCTCGTGGCTCCGGTTAGTATGATTCCAACGCCGAACAATCCTATATATACTGAAACCCTCAGAAATAAACCTGGAACTTCTGCTCCGCTGCTGCAAGCCTTTGTACCAAAGAAAACTCATCCAAAGCCTTGTTCCGGCACCCTGCCGGAGGGGGCAATCATCACCGGAGGCCATCTTCATCATCCCGGCGGTGTCCATGACGAGGAGGGAGTAGTTCACCCTCGGGACTGAGGGTATGTACCAGTAGCTATCTGATCTCTCTCTCTCTCTCTCTCTCTCTCTCTCTCTCTCTCTCTCTCTCTCTCTCTCGTGTTCTTGAGATGTCACGATCTTGATGTATCATTAGCTTTGTTAATATAGTTGGGTCATATGGTATTCTTCCCTTGCTATCTTTATGTGATGAATTGAATCTTTCCCTTTGTGAGTTTAGAAGAACTCATGCGGGGGTCGAATGTGATAAGAATACGAAGTAAAATTATTTTTTGGTTTGAATTTAGCCGCAGCCCCCAAGACTCTGTTGGAATGTGAAAAACATCTGGACAGAGGATTTTAGAATCCAATAACTTGGGAATCTAACATGTATAAATGGTCTATATAGGCGATGCCGCTGACCACAGCCCCCAGTGACGTGGAGTTGGCTGAGATGAATCGGATGCTGAAAAGTTCCAAAGACGAGCTCGACCGCCTTAACAAGCGGTTTGACGACGCACAAGGTAAGTCCGAACTGGAATGATGTCGTTATTTTCCTCATATAAGCAAGGAATTTCTATGGTTGTATCCTGAAAAATGGAGTATGTTGATGCCCAATGCAGTCGTTGCCGCGCAGATCGAGAATCTCAAGGCCGAGCTGTTAAAGGCGAGGCAGGAGACCGCCGAACATAAGGTGGCTGCCGATATGTTATCGGCAAAATCCGAAAGTAACAAGCATGATGCCAGGGTTGTGGAAGTTCAACAAGAGCTCAAGGACGCCATCTCCAAGTGCGAGGCCCTTGAGCAGAAGAGCAAGGAGCAAGCTACCGAGCTGTCCTTGAACTCTGCAACCCTCCAGGAGGCACGCATGGAGGTGCAGTGCCATGAGAAGGAACTCCATCAAATAAAGCAGATTGCGAGTGGTAAGCGATACTTACTGCAATGCACCGTTGGTGGAAAAAGGTTTTTGTCGCTCACTCGAGTGTGGCGTTCTCCAGGCGTGTTTACGGACCTACCGAAAAGTGCAGCGGATGCGGTGCAGCATTATGCCTCCCAGGAAGGGGATGCCAATCAACAGCTGTTCTGGGAGTAGTTTCAGGCCCCTGAGCAACCATTCCTTGTCTCTGATCAGCTGAAGCAGCTGATGGAGTTGCACCGCATAGCCGAGTCGGCCATGAAGGATCTCTGCATCCGACTATGGCCTACAGAGCCGCTGCCAAGCAGCTACTTCGGCTTGGTGCAAAGGTTGGTCGCTGCAGTGCCCTGGGTTGACGCCCTGACTCGCTCTGCCTGCATCGAGGGTGCCCGGATGGCATTTGCGAAGACGATGGTGCATTGGTCGGGGCTGAAGCCCACCGAAATGGCTACCGGTCCTCCGCCGCCCGGGAAGGAGCATAGGCGTCCCGAGCTGTATTATTCTGCTGTTATGGACGGCGCACGGGGAATAGAGGCTTTATGCCCAAAGGATGTAGTTCTTGAGTGAAAGTACCACCTTCCGTTTGACTGTTGAAACTTTATTGCATCTCAATGTTTGTGAATTTGCATGGTATATGTCATGTTGTGCTTTTGTTAATTTTGACTACTGTGTGGTTGTTTTAATTCTGAAAGTTACCAGTCGTCGGCTTCAACCCTCCTATAGATACTAAAAGGGGTGTGTTCGATATCCGCACTGTCACCCTTAGCCAACGTCTTGGTACCCGGAGGCGGTAGTTCGGAAGAAAACGAGGCAATCAGACTATGCGGCTTTATTGCTTTCACTTAACCATAGGAGCTTGAATACGGGGAGTGAGCACTAGCCCCCCTTTACTTTGTGATGTTCGGTGCTTTAATAATGTGAAAACCCGTATCACATGGCTTGTGTTACTCCAAACCCTCCGTTTTAACACGGTGAATCTCCAACGATTCTTTAGTTTAACACTTGTCATCGGATCGCAGACCAATTCACGCTTATTATGCCATTAGGTTTTCGACATTCTCCACTGAGGTACTTAACCAGACGAACTAGAAGTACAATCGCAACGGTGCTCCCTTTCCCCTTTTAGCCGAACAAGCGAAACGTAAAAGGGAAAGCACAGGAGCCGGGCAACCCAACTTTTGACCAAAGACACAATTCGGAATTGATGCATATAAGGCAATATCCAAGAGGCCGAACACATGATATCAAGGTAGTGTTGGGGCGATGCGTGGGACGAGTTGATCAAGCCCTCGGTTTTATGGACCAACCGCATCTGAAGAAATACATACTGAACTAACTTGCACTGAAGAGCAAAAAGGCGTGCACAATATCAATAATTGCCCTAGGATCGTAATGTTTGGGCGTTATTGCAATGGACACTTGACGTTCCGTACACTTTTGTTTGCTCACGCAACTGGTACAAGTATGCGAAAATAAATTTACATGAAAAAGGTTTACACGGGACCTTGACAAAAAATGGCTTGATGTCCTTTACTGTGCCCTGCTGCAGGTCTGTGCCTTTGTTATCCTAGAGGGTGCTCCTTTAGAGGAGGTGGTAGTTGACGAGCGTGCCTTGTGAGAGAAAGTCTTGAGAGGTCACCGAATTATGTGAGCTTAATGCTGTGATAGGATCCTTTGAATGGAGCCTAGTGTTGTCCGAAGACATATATGACTGTGTTCGGTTAAGCCGAACACCATATCGTTGGATGGAGGGTCCCCACAGCTACCCATGGAATTTTTAGTGCAAAATTGTGACTTCGGGGTATGTACCTTACAGGTATCCGGGCTGTTTTGTGGGGCGCGTATTTCTATTTGTGTGGTTTGTGAGAAGGCTCCGGAAGTTGAAACAAAGCTCGGGCCCGCTTACTTATCTTGCGTGCTTTGACGGTAGGCTGAGTGTTTGGCGCGCGTTCGCCGAGCTGAACCTCGGCTGCCAGGGCCGCAATGTGTTCCTATGTTCGGAGCGAACACTCTGTGTTGCCGCAGACGGTGATGACCCCCTTGGGTCCGGACATCTTGAGCTTCATATATGCGTAATGGGGGACAACGTTGAAGCGGGCGAATGCTGTTCGGCCCAGAAGTGCATGGTAACCGCTTCGAAAGGGGACGATATCGAAGATCAAGTCCTTACTCCGGAAGTTATCGGGCGAACCGAACACCACTTCCAGAGTTATGGTGCCCGAGCAATTTGCCTCGACGCCAGGGATGATACCATTTAAAGTTGGTGTTGCTAGGTTTGATTCTTGACGGATCAATGCCCATTTTCTTCACCGTATTTGCGTAGATCAGATTGAGGCCGCTGCCTCCGTCCATAAGGACCCTTGTTAAATGGTATCCGTCTACTATGGGATCGAGTACCATGGCAGCTAACCCACCATGCCGAATACTGGTCGGGTGGTCAGTGCGGTTGAAGGTGATTGGACAAGCCAACCATGGGTTGAATTTCGGGGCAACGGTCTCTATGGCGTACACGTCTCAAAGTGCGCGCTTCCTCTCCTTCTTTGGTATATGTGTGACGTAGATCATGTTCACACTTTTTACCTCAGGGGGGGATTGCTTCTGGCCTCCATTATTCGGCTTGCGGGGCTCTTCGTCGTCCTTGCTGTGGGCGCCCTTGCCGTGGTGTTTGGATGCAAGATTGCCTGCCTGTTTAAACACCCAACAGTTACGGTTGGTGTGGGTGGCGGGCTTGTCTTGAGTGCCGTGAATCTGGCAGGGTCTGTCCATTATTTTGTCCAGCTGAGAGGGTCCATCCCTATTCCCCTTAGAAAGTTTCTTCCGCCGTGACGACTTGGAGTTACTGAATCCGGCGTCAACCGCCGTGTCTTCGGCTTCGGTGCCGTTGTGCCGACGTTTATTCTTGTTACATCGTGGCTTCCCGTTGTTGTCCCGCACTTCGGAAGTGTCGGGGTTTGCAGGAGGATTGTTCCGACGTGCAAGCCAGCTATCTTCGCCCGCGCAAAAGCGGGACATAAGTGAGGTGAGAGAGGACATTGTTCGAGGCTGCTCCTGTTCGAGATGATGGGCTAGCCATTCGTCTCGAATATTGTTCCTGAAGGAGGCCAACGCCTCAGCGTCAGAGCAATCGACGATTTGGTTCTTCTTGGTAAGGAATCGGTTCCAGAATTGTCGGGATGATTCTCCGGCTTGTTGAACGATGTGGCTCAGGTCCGCAGCATCCGGAGGCCGAACGTAAGTGCCCTGAAAGTTAGAGCGGAAGGCATCCTCAAGCTCTTCCCAACTCCCTATGGAGTTTTCGGGGAGGCTGTTCAGCCAATGCCGTGTTGGTCCATTGAGCTTTAGTGGTAAGTACTTGATGGCGTGGAGGTCATCTCCACGAGCCATGTGTATGTGGAGAAGAAAATCTTCAATCCAAACAGCTGGGTCAGTAGTGCCATCATATTGTTCGATGTTTACAGGTTTAAATCCCTCGGGGAACGGGTGCTGCATCACCTCGTCAGTGAAACACATCGGGTGGGCGGCGCTCCTGACCCTGGCTACGTCACGCCGGAGGTCGGATTGAGTTCGGTCCCGGTGCTGTCCCCGAACTCTATCGTTCTTGTCGAGCCAAGCTTGATACCATCCCTTCTTGCAGGGGTTCATCCTTTGGATCCGGAGATGGATCTTGTATGTCCCGCGTGAGCATTCAGAGTGTGTCGTAGGTCGAACGGGTCTTTGGGCCGTGCTGGCTCATTCCGTCCTTTGCGGGGGTGCTCGGGTACTTCTCCCGCTGTGCCAGTCGGCCTATCCCGGCCTCGAGGGGTCGGTCCGGCTGGTCGTCTTTGGCGTGTCTGGGGAATACGGGCTCAAGGGCCTCGTCATCGAATTCTGGCAATAAGTGACGGCGCGGGTAATCTTTATTTTGATCATGTCGTCCATAGCCGTGCTCTTCTCGGTAGCTAGGACTCGCGTCCATCTGTGATTGAGGGTGTCTTGTTCCGCTTTGATTTGGTTTTGTTTCAGCTTGAGGCTTCGAGCGGTGGCGATCAATTGATGCTTGAAATCGCTCTTGATCAAGCAGGTCTTTGGGAACGATGAAATCCTCATCGCCGAGACTGACATCATCTTTGGAAAGAGGTAGGTAATTGCTGTCTTCGGAATCGGCGGGGTCCTCAGGGTTTTCAGGATCTATTCTCCCATCCGGATTGCCCTGCTGCTGTTCGGGTGCGGCTGGGTCAGCGGGATCTTCAGGGGTGTCGGATGTAAAGTTTTCAGAGGCAGTGTTATTTTTCCTGCCCTTGCGCCCCTTGGATTTTTTACACTGACGACGACGCTTGAGTGTGTCATCACCACTGTTTTTGGGTGGGATGCCGTCATCGCTCGAAGTGGGCATGCTGTCGTCCTTATCGCAGGGAGTGTCCACCATGTAAGCATCATATGTGGATGTGGGGGTCCACTGCCCGGTTGCGGGAAGAGCAGTTGTGCCGACATTCGCATATGTTTCCTCGCCCTCATCCAAAGAGAAGTCCAACACATCGGTTAAATCTTCGATGGTGGCTATTAAGTGGGTGGTGGGTGGGAAGCAAAAATCCCAGTGACCGGTCTCTAGACCGTTCTGAGCATAGGTCGGGGCCGGGGAATCTGTAATTTCCAATGCTTGGATTCGGTCCAGTGTCTTGTTTGATGACGAGGGGATGGCCGGACTATCCTTTGTCATTTCGGTTGAGCTGTACTCAGACATGTCAGCCCAATGAGTGTGTTCGGCCAGGGTTGACCCCTGACCTTGGCATGTCATGATCGGATCCGAACTCAAGGCCAGATCCGAAGTTGTCCCGGACACTATGTTGGGGAAGAGATTAGAAGTCAAGGCTTTGGGGCTACCGTGCTCGTCAGTTAAAGCTGAGAGCTCGGAAAGAACCAGATCGCCTTGGGCGTTGGCGATGTAATCTTGATCGCCGAACTTGATTCCCTGACTCGGGGCGAACCCGACAGTTTGATCAAGGTGATCTGCCGCCCCGGTGAGCGGAGCGGCGTCATCGAACACGGAGGGCTTGCCGGGGACAAAGATATCCTCGGAGTGGAGCTCAACAGTGGTGACGGAGCAAGCCATCGATCCTTCTAGCGATTCCGTAGTGGAACTCTCAATGAAAGCACCAATGTCAGTGTCAAAACCGGTAGATCTCGGGTAGGGGGTCCCGAACTATGGATCTTGGATTGATGGATTACACGAGACTAGGGAGACGATGTTTTACCCAGGTTCGGGCCCTCTTGATGGAGGTAAAAGCCTACGTCATGCTTTGATTGTATTGAATATGGGGTATCGAGTACAGAGTTGATCTACCTCGAGATCGTATGATGTGGTCTAAACCCTAAGAGTAATGAGCTTAACTTGTCCTACGGACTAAAACCCTCGGTTTATATAGTCACCAGGGGTATCTAGGGTTACACAATGTCACTTACATTAGGAAAGGAATATGCCGAACCCATCGTCTTGTACTTGGAGTGCACGTCACGACCTGAGAGATTCTGTCTTGGTTATGGTGTCCGGACCTTCATTGACAATCACAGGGCGGCCCACTATCCGACCCATGAAGATAGGCCGGTAGCTCGAGGACCCCTTAATCCTGGACTCCCTCAGTCATCTCGTCCTATTTAGATAGTCATCATATTTTCAATTATGTCATTCTATCGTGTTTAGTTAGCCATCATATATTTGAAATTGTGTCATGATGTCCTGTTTAGTTAGCCATCATATATGTGAAATTGTGTCATTTTGTCCTATTTGGTTAGACAACATATATGTTAATTATTGCATCTGTCTTTTATACAATGTATGTACATTCAATTTCGTTTCTTGTTTATCAGTCATTTGAATTGAAGGGGGTGATGGTAGTATCTAAGGGAGTAGAAACATGGTCTTCACAAAAGACAGTGCTACCCGTCGATGTAGATAGAACCACGGTTGTACTTGCCCAAGAATCAAACACACCACACATAACCCAGACTCTTGCAGATTGTACCCCTACCCCGTTGGACAGAGAACCAGCTACACGCCATCTAACCCCAACTCCAAAAAATAGTAACCCACATCCAGTTGACACAACACCACCTCCACCACAGAGCACCCAAACACGAGCAGTTAGTAAGGCAACTGCAGTGCCCAAAGCACGAGGACCACAACATCGAACCCAAATTCCATGCTTAAAGCAGAAGAATAATTGTTCGCAGGTCAGGTTCTGTAGCTATTGTGCATACTCCTTGCTCTTACATCATTGTATTTACTCGTACCAACTAATTTCAAATTTGAAGGATCCAATCGAAACTCCAATGGAGTAACATGTATGTTTTAAACCTATTTCTTTAACTGGTTTGCTATTGTAACTTCTTGCTCTATGTTGATTTCATTTTCAATTTTATAAACAGTTACCTTCTCATATCATGCACATTACAAGTGTTGTTAATGTTGTGTAGTTTTCGACGCTTATATTCTGTCTATGCTGCTTTGTCTTAAACATATATAATTTCAAATGCGTCTCTATCTTGATTTGGCAACATAAAATAGGATGATATAGACAATACAGTGACCATACTACATAGATATATGTTTGCTTCATGCTGTTATTATGTACTCCCTCCATAAAGAAATATAAGAGTTCTTTTATTTCTTTACACGGGGAGTACTACTTTGCAATAGAAGACATGTTAGTATAATCTTGTTCGCCGTACTGATGAACTGGTTTACCAAAATGAGTTTTGTATACCACATGCTAAACCTGTTATGTGTCTGCTTGTTCCTCTATTAGAATGCTAGCGGGATATTGGAGAAGAGTACCCTATTAAGGTTCAAGATAGTAAGACAACCCTGTTGGTCTCTAAGAAAGTTGATAAAAACTATCTTGAAGACAGTGAGACAACCCCAAAGTCTTGTCTTGATGTAGCGATCGAGCTACTGGCCACTACCACCGGCACAAGATCTTCGAACTCACTGCCTGAATCAGTCCGACTTCTTGAGTCTCGACTACAAGCTGAAAGACATCGATCAGTTGTGCTGCGACAAGAAGCTGAAGGACTGAGGAAGTCCTTGCAGAATTCAGATGCATACTTTCTTGTGCAACAACAAGCCTTGGAGGATTTTAGCGCCAAACAAGAGAAAGCTAATAATCTTGCTAACCTTCTTGCCTGCATGGTGGGTACCTAGGATAACGTTTGTTGAGCTCTTCTAAAGCGGTTTCAGTTCTGGACTTGTTTTGTTGTCGCGTTTATTTGCACTGGTGGCCAACTTAGACACCTAGTGTATGTAATATGCTGCTTTGTTGTTCCCTATATTTGCACTGGTGGAGAACTTTGATGCCTAGTGGATGTAATTTGTGTAATCGTTGTAAGGCTTATTTATTTCTTTAGTCTCTTTTGTTTATTTGCTTATATAGTAACTACAGTTCTTTTTCCTCGGTTCGCTAGTGGACACAATAACTATGATTCTATTACGTGCCGTAGTGACTATGGGCCTCCTATGGGCCATAGGTTCCATTGGACAAAATGGGTTGTACTATTCGTGGGCCAAAAGCAGACCGCAATATGGGTTGTAAGCGGGCTAAAATATATCGATCTGTTTACGGGCCCTAACCATAATGGGCCAGTAACATGCCAAAAGGCATCACATGCTTAATTCAGTGTACATACATAACAGGCCATTAATGGGCCGATATACATGACGATGTGAAAATGGCCCATTGGATTAGTGGACCACAAATGGGTGAAATGTATCCACAGGCTGAATTTGGCCGAGTAGTTGAGCAGGACATTATAGAACCGTAAGTAATGTAGGGCCGTAAAGGAGGCCAATAATCTATGGGCCCTTAGAAGGCCGAAAGATAACACGGGCTGGAAACGACCCAACTTCATGGTGGGCCTTTAACGAGTCCAAATCAATTTACTATTCTTTATGGGCCAGAACCACCACTAGTCGTTAAAGGGCCCAGAGATACTAAAGGCCGCTAATGCCTAAAGACGTCACGTGCCATATATTGGCCGAAAGTGTCAATGGGATGGAATCATACTAGACGGCCCACATGACCTTACCGGTCTGAATTTGTAGAGGCCATAACGGGCCGCGAGCACCCGGGCCGTAAATGGTTTGTATGCGAACAAGCCATTAACAGGCTTTCCATGGGCCCGCCCGCTAACTTTTGACCAAGTCAACCGGGTCGACCTTTTTAACCTAAATGGGTCACTGTTGGGCCTTGCCACGTGTCGACGTTTGATAGGCACATCTCTCCATTGGCGGCTTGACATCTGTCGACACATGGAGCGGGCACGTGGTTCCGTTGACGAATGAGAAAATGACATGTGGATTGTCATTGGTTGCGACTGTTAATGGGTATCGGATCCAAAACCGGCACCCGTTAGCTTAACGGTGACCCGTTACTGTGGCTGCCATGTGTTGGTTACCTTAATGAAATCACTTCTACGACGCGATCATTTATCTTCATGTAAGTGGACACTTCCATGATGATAATTTGAGTATTGTCATGGAACACTTCTACGACAGCACCGGGTATGACTATATTTGTTCTGTCATAAAATTGTCATGGATGTACATGCGTGACAGAAAATGTGACCTACTGTGACAAACACGTATCATCACGGAAGTGTTTTTTTGCAGTGACGAGCTATGGAAATGCCCATCAATCGATATCAATGCGAGGAGTAGGGATTGCCATGCAACAAATGCACTAAGAGCTATAAGTGTATGAAAGCTCAACGGAAACTAAGTGGGTGTGCATCCAACTTGCTTGCTCATGAAGACTTCGGGCATTTGAGGAAGCCCATCATCAGAATATACAAGCCAAGTTCTATAATGAAAAATTAACACTAGTATATGAAAGTGACAACTCAGGATACTCTCTATATGAAGAACATGGTGCTACTTTGAAGCACAAGTGTGGTAAAAAAGATAGTAGCATTGCCCCTTATCTTTTTTCTCTTATTTTTTTCTTCTTTTTTCTTTTTTTCTTTTTCTCCCCTTTTTTCCCTTTTTTTATTTTTTTCTTTTCACCTTTTTTCGTGTGGAGTCTCATCCCGACTTGTGGGGGAATCATATCTCCATCATCCTTTCCTCACTAATACAATGCTCTATTAATGATGACCATCACACTTTTATTTACTTACAACTCGATACTACAACTCGATAGAACTATAGAAGATGACTATATGAATGCCTTTAGCAGTTTATGAGGATGTGCAATGATCTAGCGTAACATGTAAACAATGATGAACGGTGGCTTTGCCACAAATATAATGTCAGCTCTATATGATCTTGCAAAGCAATATGATGATGAACACACAAGTCATGTGACGGAACGGTGGAAGTTGCATGGCAATATATCTCGAAATGGCTATGGAAATGCCATAATAGGTTCATATGGTGGCTGTTTTGAGGAAGATGTAAGGAGGTTTACGTGTGATAAAGCGTATCATATCACGGGGTTTGGATGCACTGACAAAGTTTGTACCAACTCTCGAGGTGAGAAAGGGCAATGCACGACACCGCAGAGGCTAGCAAATTGCGGAAAGGTAGGAGTTCGTATAATCCAGGGACTCACATTAGTCATAAAGAACTCATATACTTATTGTGAAAGCCTATTAGCCCTCGAAGCAAAGTACGACTCGCATGCCCCTAGGGAATTAGTTGGTAGGAGTTAACCGTCGCGCGCATCCGATTATAACAGCACTCAAGGATTTCATTTAAGACAGAAAAATGCATTGTTGTCTCACCCAAAACTTGAAAACTTCACCATAGAAAACTCAGCAGAAACCTCGTGAGATACGTTTGTATAACATTCATATCATAAACTTTAGGTACTGTTGTAAATAGGTTCATATTTAATTATTGCATAATAGATATTGTATTGTAACTTCTCCATGACTTATACCCCCCGATATAATACATAGCATCATTAAGACAAGCAAACTATGCAAGCAAAAACAAAATGTGTCTAAAATAGAACAGTCTGTGATGATCTGTACTAAAACCATACTTATGTAACTCAAAACATTCTTAACAATTAGGACGACCTCGGAAATTTGTATAGCAATACCGTGTTAAAAATTCAGATAAAAAGACACTCCAGTAAAATCAGAGAAATTAAATATTGGGCGCAAAAGTTTCTGTTTTTTGCACAGGATCAATTCTACTATCAGCCAAATCATCCCAAAGTCTTTACTTGGCACAAACACTAATTAAAACATAAAAACACAATAATTGCAGTAGCAATAATTGTTTTTAGCCATAGGTTCCTTTATTATATCAATGAAGTTAGGGTGCACAATAATCATCTTAAGATCTTCATTCCCTTTATTATATGTGGTACCTTTATTCTTAGGAACATACATAACCTTGGAATTCCTATTAGGAGGAGTCCTTTCAATAGTTTTAACTGAAGAAAAAGGGGAACCCAATTTACTAATGATTTCTTCCAACTTATCAATACTAGAGGGACTTTGTCCTAATCTTTCATTAATTATTGGTTCCTTCTATTTTAGATTCTTTAGAATAATTCCTACTTTTCAACCAAATTGAGAAACTTGATTATGGACCTTTTTGTCTAACTTTTCAATATGCTCAATGGTAGGCATCTTATTCTTGATAGCTTCTAACCTACGCATAACATGTTCCAAAGTTAATGCCATTTCATTAATAATGATAGGTGGTGAACCCACTAAATTTACCATAGCATTGAAAGCATCATTGGGGTGACTACTCAAGAAATTCCCTCCAGTAGTAGTATTAAGCACAAATCTATACCAAGTAGTAACACCCACATAAAAGTTGCAAAGAAGAACTGTAGTGGATTGCTTACAGGGTTGATCTATTTTGAGCATCGCAAATCCTATACCAAGCATCTTTTAAAATTTTGTCTCCCCTTTGTTTAAAATTAAGCACTTCATTTTCAAGAGTACAAGCAACAAGAAAAGAACTAGCCATAGTGGCAAAGCAAGCAAACAAAAATATTTTTGTGTTTTTGTTTTTTAGAGAAGTGGAGGGAGATGAAAAAGAGGCAAAAGCAAAGGCAAATAAAAAGTAGAGCAAGTGGATGATATTTTGTATGCAGGAACCTGGTGAGAATTTGATGACGTCTCCCAGGCAACGATGGCCGAAATCCTTTCTCCTACATGTGAGATGCGTTGGGATTTCCCCCAAAGAGGATGGGTGAAGCAATATAGTAGCGGATAAGTATTTCCCTCAGTGAGAACCAATGTTATTGAACCAATAGGAGAACCACACAAATTCTCGTCATCAGCACCTACACACAAAAAAGCAAACACTTGCACCCAACGCGGGCAAGAGGGTTGTTAATCCCCTTGAACTCGTTACTTGCAAGGATTAGTTCTGATAGTGATAGATATATAAAAATAAAAGTAGAAATAAAGTAAACAAATTGTAGCAAGGTATATTTGGTTTTTAGCAATATGATTAAGTAGACCTGGGGGTCATAGTTTTCACTAGAGGCTTCTCTATCGAACACATAACATACAGTGGGTGGACAAATTACTGTTGGGCACTTGATAGAAAACACATAGTTATGATGTTATTCATGGCAATAATCATGTACATAGGCATCACGTCTGAGACAAGTAGACCGAAACGATTCTGCATCTACTATCATTACTCCACTTCGAGAGTGCTTCTATGCTTGCCTCTCTAGGTATTAAGTTCATGACAAACAGAGTAATGCATTAAGCAAGATGACATGATGTAGACAAAGTAAACCCAATCAATATGAGTAAACCCAGTTATTTGATCCTTATGGCAACAATACAAATACGTGCCTCGCTACCCCTTATGTCACTGGGTGAGGACACCACAAGATTGAACCCACTACAAAGCACCTCCCCGCCTGAAGATAAATCAATTTAGTTGGCCAAACCAAATGGATAGATCAGAGAGAAATACAAAGCTATAATAATCATTCATAATAAATTTCAGAAAAGACTCAATTATTCTCAATGAAGAATATGATCATAAACCCACAATTCATCGGATACCAACAAACACACCACAAAAGAAGATCACATCGGATAGAACTCCAAGAAGATCGAGGAGAACATGGTATTGAAGATCAAAGATAGAGAAGAAGCCATGTAGCTACTAGCTATGGACCCGTAGGTCTGTGGTGAACTACTCACACATCATCATGGAGGTAGCAAGGTTGATGTAGATGGTCCCCGTGATCGATTTCCCCTCTGGGAGAGTCCCGGAAAAGGTCTCCAGTTGGGCTCGCGAAAGAACAGAGGCTTGCGGTAGCGAAAAAAGTGTTTCAGGTGTCTCTCCGTTGGTTTGGGAATATTTGGGAATTTATAGAGGTGGAATTAGGTCAAATAGAGTTGTGTGGGAGTCACAAGCTCGGGGGGGGGGGGCTACTGATGACCCACAAGTATAGGGGGTCAATCATAGTCCTTTCGATAAGTAAGAGTGTCGAACCCAACGAGGAGTAGAAGGAAATGGCAAGCGGTTTTCAGCAAGGTAAGTTCTGCAAGCACTGAAATTGTAGGTAACAGATAGTTTGATAGTAAGATAATTGATAACGAGCAAGTAGCGGTAACAGTAAATAAAGTGCAGCAAGGTAGCCCAATCCTTTTGTGGCAAAGGACAGGCCAGAACAGTCTCTAATAATAGGCAAAGTGTTCTTGAGGGTACACGGGAATTTCATCTAGTCATTTTTATCATGTTGGTTTGATTTGTGTCCGCTACTTTGATAATTTAATATGTGGGTGGACCGGTGCTTGGGTGCTGTTCTTACTTGAACAACCTCCCAATTATGATTAACCCCCTCGCAAGCATCCGCAACTACGAGAAAAGTATTAAGATAAAATCTAACCATAGCATTAAACGTTTGGATCCAAATCAGCCCCTTACGAAGTAGTGCATAAACTAGGGTTTAAACTTCTGTCACTCTAGCAGCCCATCATCTAATAACTACTCCACAATGCATACCCTTAGGCCCAAGGATGGTGAAGTGTCATGTAGTCGATGTTCACATGACACCACTAAGTGAATCATAACATACATATCATCATAATATCGAACACATATCAAATTCACATGATTACTTGCAACATGACTTCTCCCGTGACCTCAAGAACAAAGGTAACTACTCACAAATAATATTCATGCTCAAGATCAGAGGGGTATTGAATAGCCTAATGGATCTGAACATATAATCTTCCACCAAATAAACCATATAGTAATCAACTACAAGATGTAATCAACACTACTAGTCACCCACAGGTACCAATCCGAGGATCCGGTGCAAAGATTGAACACAAGAGAGGAACTAGGGTTTGAAAGGAGATGGTGATGTTGAAGATGTTGATGAAGATTGGCCTCCCAAAGATGAGAGGGGTGTTGGTGATGACGATGGCTTCGATTTCCCCCTCCGGGAGGGAAGTTCCCCCGGCGGAATCGCTCCACCGGAGGGCAAAAGTGCTCCTGCCCAAGTTCCACCTCGAGATGGCGGAATTCCATCCCGAAAGTCATCTCCTTATTTTTTCTAGGTCAAAAGACCTTATATACCAGAAGATGGGCACCGGAGGTGGGCAAAGGAGGGCACAACCCACCAGGGCGCGCCTGGGGGGCCTGGCACGCCCTGGTGTCTTGTGCCCACTAGTGTGGCCCCCTCCGGTAGTTATTTGCTCCAGTATTTTTCATATATTCCAAAAATATTCTATGTAAAGTTTCAGCTTCTTTGGAGATGTGCAGTATAGGTAACTCTGATGTGCTTTTTCAAGTCCAGAATTCCTGCTGCATGTATTCTCCCTCCTTGTGTAAACCTTGCATATTATGAGAGAAAAGGCATTAGAATCACTCCCTAAAGCATTATTATTCAACAAAACATAATAAATAATAGTAGGAAATCATGATGCAAAATGGACGTATCAACTCCCCCAAGCTTAGACCTCACTTGTCCTCAAGGAAAAAGCCGATATTGAAAAGCATGTCCACATGGTTTGAGAGAGAGGTGTCGATAAAAACAAAATACGGACATAGTAGCATCATGCTTATTATCATAACAGAAACAAACTCTATCATAAAACTTATTCATATAACTTCTCATGAACAAGTAACAATTCATCACAACATAGAAGTATAAAGCATAAACCTTATTGGAAACCAACAAACTTTGTTCTCAGTCAACTTTGCAACTACAATTCATCATATTTTCAGGAAGAGTCTCATGTCAGAGCCTTTTGGCAAGTCCACATACTCAACCATCATTTAGTCTTCTATGATTGCTAACACTCACAACATACCCATGAGCAAAAAGATTCAACCGGACGCATGGAAAGGTAGGGGCTTATAGTTTCGCCTCCCAACGCACTCATCTCAAGGGTGATGTCAACAATAATAACTCATGCTCACTCACATCCAATTGGATATATGTGCCTAGATCTTTCCTCACCACATGATGCTTGAAAAAGAAAAAATAAAAAGGAATAGGGAAGAATACTTTGACTCTTGCATAAAAGTAAATACATAAAAGTAAAAGATAGGCCCTTCGTAGAGGGAAGCAGAGGTTTTCATGCGCTTTTTGGTTTGTATGCCCAATCCCTTAATGTAAAAGAACGTCACGCTATATTGCCCCCTATGATAGCAACCTTTATTATGCAGTCCGTCGCTTTTATTACTTTGCCATCGTAAGTTCGTATAGCGCTCAATTTTCTCTTACACTAATTGATCAAAACACATTTAGAAGCAATTTTTATTGCCTTATTGCACCGATGACAACTTACTTGAAGGATCTTACTCGATCCGTAGGTAGGTATGGTGGACTCTCAAAACATTAATTTGGGTTTTGGGTTTTTGAATGCACAAGTAGTATCTCTACTTAGTGCGGAATTTTTGGCTAGCAAAGATATTGAGCAAGCACCACATGTTGAAGGATCTATGACAATATAACTTCGTTGTGAATAAGAACAAACATAAATCATTGCGTTGTCTTCCTTGTCCAACGTCAACAACTTTGACATATAATATTTAATGGGGGCTCACAATCATAAAAGATGTCCAAGATAGTGTATTTGCATGTGAATCTTCTCTTCCCTTATTAATTCTTTCATGAATTGCATCATTGACCAATGCTATGTTTGCCAATCTCCAACTATTTTTGCCACTTATACCTTTCCTTATGTGATGTCATTACTTACCATGAGATTAGCATATGATTCTTTTCATTTATTTCTCTTTCCTTTAATTTTGATTGCAACAAGAAAGTAGGGAGGCAAAAGCTCAAACTAAACTTTATTATATAACTCTCACTTGATTACATAGATAGATAGACCACGAAACTAACACGCGAAAATAGATCATGCTAAACTTTTATTCAACTAAATCGAAAGGAAACTAAAGATCGAACTAAAATAGGTAAAGGTGAATAAAAGTGATGGTGATACGATATCGGGGCACCTCCCCCAAGCTTGGCTCAAGCCAAGGGGAGTGCCCATACCCGTGTGCTCAAGTCTCCTTTGGTGGTGGTGATGAAGTAGGTGGTGGTGATGAAGTAGTAGGCTTGTCCTCCAGCTTCTAGGACAAGGGCTCACCATCAAAAGTTGACGCAAGAGTCCCCTGAGTCTTGCAACTGGCAGCTAAACTCATACCTTTAAATCTTGCTTCATATTCAAAAACTTGGTTTTGAAGATCATAAACTTGACTTTGAAGAAAATTGATTTGCTCGTTGAGGGTGGAGATGGTGTCCTTCACAAACTGGCCATCCACCATCTGATCACGTGTGAATTCCGTGATCATGGAGTGATTGGCACTAAGTCCACGCTCCACCATCCTTTGGCACTTGAAGATGTCTTGTTCCACCGCCTCGAGCCTAGCCTCCACGCTTCCAGTCCTCTTAGGTCCCTGAACATCACGGATGTGGAGTACCCCCTCACGCATCTCAATGGCTTGAGGGTGCTTCATCACCTCCGGCAAGTATGGGTTGATGACCTTCTCGAAGAACTTGTCCTTGGAGGAGCTTGGTGGAGCCATGGAGATCTAGATCTGACGAGAAAACAGCACGAAACAAGAACAGAGGATTTTTCTGCAATTCGGTCATCAAAACAGTCGGGGTATATATAGAGAATTTTTATTCTTAGGAAGCAAGCATATGGAAGGAAAACGGAGTCGGGAAGGTGTCCGAGGTGGGCACAACCCACCAGGGCGCGCCTGGCAGGGCTGGCGCGCCCTGGTATATTATGCTCACCTTGGTTGTCTTCCGGTATATTTCCTATTTTCATAATTTTTCTAATATTCCAAAACTGACAGAAAAATATTTTTGCGGATTTTTCGGAGTCCGTTTACTTACCGTATCACGTACCTCCTATTTTTCAGAATTCTGGAGTGTTCTGGAAGGTTTCTTTTATGTGTTCCTCCGGTGTCATGGTTTGGATTACATCTGGGCATGGGCAGCCCGGTTCGGCGACTCGGCCCGAGCCTGGCCCGAAAAACCCGGGCCGGGCCGGGTCGGGCTTTGTGTTCGGGCCAGGCTCGGGCTTGTAAATCGGGCCCGGGAAGCAGTTCGGGCGGGCTCGGGCTTACAAAAAATGGCGATTTACACGGAGGCCCGGCCTGGCCCGGCCCGGAATTCACCTTTTAAGTCCATTCGGGCCGGGCTCGGGCCTGATTTTGCGTTTTTTTGGCCGGGCCGGGCTCGGGCTTGGGATTTCCAGTTCGGGCTTTGTAAAGCCCAGCCCGAAGCCCGGCCCGGCCCGGGGTATGCCCAGGTTTAGTTTGGATAACATTGCTTTCAACATTAATAGGCGTACCTGAGATATAATGTTTAATTCTTTGTCCATTGACCACCTTCGGGTTAGTACCTTCGGCATTATTAATCTTGATAGCTCCAGAACGATAAACCTCTTCGATAATATATGGCCCTTCCCATTTGGAGAGAAGCTTACCTGCAAAAAATCTTAAACGAGAGTTGTACAAAAGAACATAGTCTCCTATTTTGAATTCTCGCTTTTGGATTCTTTTATCATGCCATCTCTTTACTTTTTCTTTGAATAATTTGGCATTTTCATAGGCTTGGGTTCTCCATTCATCTAGTGAGCTAATATCAAATATCCTCTTCTCACCGGCAAGTTTGAAATCATAATTGAGTTCTTTAATTGCCCAAAATGCTTTATGTTCTAACTCTAGAGGCAAATGACAAGCCTTTTCCATATACCATTTTGTATGGAGACATACCTATAGGATTTTTATAAGCTGTTCTATAGGCCCAAAGTGCATCATCTAGTTTTCGAGATCAATTCTTTCGAGCCGTATTAACAGTTTTTTTGTAATATTAATTTTATTTCTCTATTGCTAAGTTCAACTTGACCGCTAGATTGAGGATGATAGGGTGATGCAATTCTATGGTTAACATCATATTTAGCAAGCAACTTAAGGAAAGCACCATGAATAAAGTGTGAACCACCATCAGTCATTAAATATCTAGGGACTCCAAACCTCGGGAAGATAACTTCTTTAAGCATTTTAATAGAGGTGTTGTGATCAGCACTACTAGTTGGAATAGCTTCTACCCCCTTAGTGACATAATCAACAACAACCAAAATATGAGTGTACCCGTTAGAGGAAGGAAAAGGTCCCATGTAATCAAAACCCCAAACATCAAATGGTTCAACAACAAGTGAATAATTCATAGGCATTTCTTGACGCTTATCGATATTTCCGATTCTTTGACATTCATCACAAGACAAGACAAACTTACGGGCATCCTTGAAGAGAGTAGGCCAATAAAAACCAGATTGCAATACCTTGTGAGCAGTCCTATCTCCCGCATGATGTCCTTCATAAGCTTCGGAATGACATTTCCGTAGGATTTGTTCCTGTTCATGCTCAGGTACACAATGCCTAATAATACCATCTACTTCTTTATGAAATGTGGGTCATCCCAAAAGTATTGTCTTAAATCATAGAAGAATTTTTTCTTTTGTTGGTATGTGAAGCTAGGTGGTATATATTTAGCGACAATGTAGTTAGCATAATCAGCATACCAAGGAGTGTTTTGAGAAATATTTATTGCAGCTAACTGTTCATCAGGGAAACTATCATCAATAGGTAGTGGGTCATCAAGAATATTTTCTAACCTAGAAAGGTTATCAGCTACGGGGTTCTCATCTCCCTTCTTATCAACAATATGTAAGTCAAATTCTTGAAACAAGAGAACCCACCTAATGAGTCTAGGTTTAGCATCTTTCTTTTCCATAAGATATTTTATAGAAGCATGATCGGTGTGAACAATAACTTTGGAATCAACAATGTAGGATCTAAATTTATCACAAGCAAACACAACTGCTAAAAATTCTTTTTCACTAGTAGCATAATTTCGTTGGGCACTGTCTAGAGTTTTGCTAGCATAATGGATAACATTCAATTTCTTATCAACTCTTTGTCCTAGAACAGCGCCAACAACATAATCACTAGCATCACACATAATTTCAAAAGGCAAGTTCCAATCAGGTGGTTGGACGATAGGTGCAAAAGTTAAGGCTTTCTTGAGTGTTTCAAAGGCTTCCACACAATCATCATAAAAAACAAAAGGGATATCCTTTTGCAAAAGATTAGTAAGAGGCCTAGAAATTTTAGAGAAGTCTTTAATGAACCTCCTATAGAAACCAGCATGACCAAGGAAACTTCGAATACCTTTAATATCTTTAGGACATGGCATTTTCTCAATTGCATCAACTTTAGCTTTATCCACCTCAATACCTCGTTCGGATATTTTATGCCCCAAGACAATACCTTCATTAACCATAAAGTGGCACTTCTCCCAATTCAAGACAAGATTAGTTTGTTCACATCTCTGCAAAACTCGATCAAGGTTGCTTAAGGAATCATCAAAAGAAGTTCCGTAAACGGAAAAATCATCCATGAAAACCTCCACAATCTTTTCACAAAAGTCAGAGAATATAGCAGTCATACATCTTTGAAAGGTAGCAGGTGCATTGCATAAACCAAAAGGCATACGTCTATAAGCATAGGTTCCAAAAGGACAAGTAAAGGTGGTTTTCTCTTGATCGGATTGTGATACAGGTATTTGAGAGAAACTAGAATATCCGTCCAGAAAACAAAAGTGTGTGTGCTTAGATAATCTTTCTAGCATTTGATCAGTGAAAGGCAGAGGGTAATGATCTTTTCTAGTAGATTTATTTAATTTTCTAAAATCAATTAGCATTCTATAGCCAGTCACAATTCTTTGTGGAATGAGTTAATTTTTATCATTAGGAACAACGGTAATACCTCCTTTCTTAGGGACACAATGAACGGGGCTTACCCATCTACTATCAGCTATGGGATAGATTATACCTGCTTTCAGAAGCTTTAATATTTCAGTTCTTACCACTTCTTTCATCTTAGGATTCAATCGCCGTTGGTGATCAACAACGGGTTTAGCATTGGGTTCCATATTAATCTTGTGCTCACATAGAGTGGGACTAATGCCATTAAGATCATCAAGAATATATCCAATAGCAGCACGGTGCTTCCTCGGAATTTTTAATAATCTTTCTTCTTCATGTTCTATAAGGTTAGCACTAATAATAACAGGATATATATTTTTCTCATCAAGATAAGCATACTTCAAAGTATTAGGTAGTTGCTTTAATTCAAACACAAAATCACCTTTAGGTGGAGGAGGACCTCCAAGAGTTTCAATAGGCAAGTTGTGTTTCAGGAGAGGTTGGTGTTCAAAGAAAACTTTATCTATCTCATTTCTTTCACGCAAGTGCATATCATTTTCATGGTCAAACAAATATTGTTCTAATGGATCAGTAGGAGGCACGACAATAGAAGTAAGACCAATTATTTCATCCTTACTAGATAATTCTCTATCACGAGGTTATCTACTAAACTTGGAAAAATTAAACTCATGAGACACATCACCAAAACTGACACCGACAATTTGTTTTTCAAAATCTATCTTAGCATTGACGGTGTTCAAGAACGGTCTACCAAAGATAATGGGACAAAAGTCTTCTTGTGGGGAACCAAGAACTAGAAAATCAGTAGGATATTTTACTTTCCCACACAAGACTTCAACATCTCTAACAATCCCAAGTGGTGTGATGGTGTCTGTATTAGCAAGTTTAATAGTAACATCAATGTCTTCTATTTCAGCAGGTGCTATTTCATTCATAATTTCTTGGTATAAGGTAAAAGGGATAGCACTCACACTAGCACCCAAATCACATAGACCATGATAGCAATGATCTCCTATTTTGACTGAGACAACAGGCATGCCCACTACGGGTCTATGTTTATCTTTTTCATCAGGTCTGGCAATTCTAGCAGCTTCATCACAGAAATAGATAACATGCCCATCAATATTTTCTACCAAGAGATCTTAAACCATAGCAACGCTAGGTTCTACTTTAATTTGCTCAGGGGGCTTAGGTGCTCTAATATTACTCTTGCGAACCACAGTTGATACCTTAGCACGTTCCTTTATCCTAACAGGGAAAGGTGGTTTTTCAATATAAGCGGTAGGCACAACTGGATCAACATTGTAAATGATGGTTTCATCTTTAGCTATGACCGGTTCTTTGATTTCTTCTTTGATAGGGGGATGATATTTAAACCACTTCTCCTTAGGTAGATCAACATGAGTAGCAAATGTTTCACAGAAAGAGGCTAATATCTCAGAGTCAAGTCCATATTTAGTGCTAAACTTGTGAAAAGCATCGGTATTCATAAAAGATTTAACACAATCGAACTTAAGCTTTATACCTGACTCCTTACCTTCGTCGAGTTCCCAATCTTCAGAGATTTCACTTGAGTTTAACACAATCAAACTTAAGTTTAATTCTTTCTAAGAGATCCCACTTGAATTCAATAGTCTTCTTCATAAAAGAACCAGTACAGGAAGTATCGAGCATGGATTGATCATTATGAGAAGCCGAGCATAAAAATTCTGAATAATAACTTCTCTCGGGATATCATGATTGGGGCATGAATATAACATTGACTTAAGCCTCCCTCAAGCTAGACCGATGCTTTCTCCTTCACGAGGCCAAAAATTATATATATAATTCTGATCACAATGAACTAGATGCATGGGGTAAAACTTTTGATGGAATTCCAATTGCAATCGATTCCAGTTCCATGATCCAATATCATCACATAGCCTATACCATGTCAATGATTTTCCCTTCAAAGATAAAGGGAAAACCTTCTTCTTAGCTTCATCTCTAGGTAAACCTGCAAGCTTAAATAATCCACAAATTTCGTTCACATATAATAGGTGCATATCAGGGTGTTCAGTTCCATCTCCTGCATAAGGTTTAGCAAGCAGTTGTTCTACCATACCCGAAGGAATTTCATAACCAATATTTTCAGTAGGTGCAGTAGGTTGAGGGGCAACTAATTGTGGTTCCAGTCGAGGTGAAGATACCCTGAACAAACCCCTCAAAGGATTGTTTTCCATAGTAGCAAGTGACAATAAATTTCAGCACGTAGTATAAGTTTTTCCTTACCAATTTCCACTTACCAAGAGCGCTTCACTCCCCCGCAACGGCGCCAGAAAAGAGTCTTGATGATCCACAAGTATAGGGGATCAATCGTAGTCCTTTCGATAAGTAAGAGTGTCGAACCCAACGAGCAGCAGAAGGAAATGACAAGCGGTTTTCAGCAAGGTAATTTCTGCAAGCACTGAAATTGTAGGTAACAGATAGTTTGATAGAAAGATAATTGATAACGAGCAAGTAGCGGTAACAGTAAATAAAGCGCAGAAAGGTAGCCCAATCCTTTTGTGGCAAAGGACAGGCCAGAACAGTCTCTAATAATAGGCAAAGTGTTCTTGAGGGTACACAGGAATTTCATCTAGTCACTTTTATCATGTTGGTTTGATTTGTGTTCGCTACTTTGATAATTTGATATGTGGGTGGACCGGTGCTTGGGTGCTGTTCTTACTTGAACAACCTCCCAGTTATGATTAACCCCCTCGCAAGCATCCGCAACTACGAGAAAAGTATTAAGATAAAATCTAACCATAGCATTAAACGTTTGGATCCAAATCAGCCCCTTACGAAGTAGCGCATAAACTAGGGTTTAAGCTTCTGTCACTCTAGCAACCCATCATCCAATAACTACTCCACAATGCATTCCCTCAGGCCCAAGGATGATGAAGTGCCATGTAGTCGACGTTCACATGACACCACTAAGGGAATCACAACATACATATCATCATAATATCGAACACATATCAAATTCACATGGTTACTTGCAACATGACTTCTCCCGTGACCTCAAGAACAAAGGTAACCACTCACAAATAATATTCATGCTCAAGATCAGAGGGGTATTGAATAGCATAATGGATCTGAACATATAATCTTCCACCAAATAAACCATATAGTAATCAACTACAAGATGTAATCAACACTACTAGTCACCCACTGGTACCAATCTGAGGTTCCGGTGCAAAGATTGAACACAAGAGATGAACTAGGGTTTGAGAGGAGATGGTGCTGTTGAAGATGTTGATGAAGATTGGCCTCCCAAAGATGAGAGGGGTGTTGGTGATGACGATGGCTTCGATTTCCCCCTCCGGGAGGGAAGTTCCCCCGGCGGAATCGCTCCGCCCGAGGGCAAAAGTGCTCCTGCCCAAGTTCCGCCTCGAGACGGCGGAATTCCGTCCCGAAAGTCCTCTCCTTATTTTTTTAGGTCAAAAGACCTTATATACTAGAAGATGGGCACCGGAGGTGGGCCGAGGAGGGCACAACCCACCAGGGCGCGCCTCGGGGGCCTGGAGCGCCCTGGTGTCTTGTGCCCACCACGGTGGCCCCCTCTGGTAGTTATTTGCTCAAGTATTTTTCATATATTCCAAAAATATTCTCCGTAAAGTTTCAGCTTCTTTGGAGATGTGCAAAATGGGTAACTCTGATTTGCCTTTTCAGGTCCAGAATTCCAGCTGTCGGTATTCTCCCTCCTTGTGTAAACTTGCATATTATGAGAGAAAAGGCATTAGAATCACTCCCTAAAGCATTATTATTCAACAAAACATAATAAATAATAGTAGGAAATCATGATGCAAAATGGACGTATCAGCTACCGCTAGGGTGCACCCTGTGAGCTCGTGCCTCTCCTTAGGTCTTCTGGCCTCCTCCCGAACCTTCTACGGTCCCTTTTCATCTAGAAATAATCACCGTAATGTTTCATCTTGCTTGGATTTCGTTTGGTAGTGCTTTTCTGAAAAGTCAAAAGCATGCACAAAAAAACAGGAACTGGGACTGGGCACGGGGTTAATAGGTTAGTGCCAAAAAATGATATAAAATGGCATATAAATGCATATAAAGTATCCAAGATTGATAAAATAATAGCATGAAGCAATAAAAAATTATAGATACGTTGGAGACGTATCACACGTGTGTTGAACGCTGAGGTGCCGTCCGTTTGGCGCTAGTATGCCCTTTACCCCTTTACCCCTTTACCGGAGGTGCCATGTGTTGAAGGTTGGTAAGAGAGGATATTATTGTCACCTCTTTACCCCTATGTTTTAATCTTTACAATGACAATAGTATGCTCCGTGGCCATACAAGGCGGAAGTGTTGAGTGGGGTCCCTTCACCTCTTTAAGCAATGAGCTCTGGCACACAAAAAATCCTTACTTCCCTCTACGAAGGGCCTATCGATTTACTTTTTATGGTGAGTCAATTCCATCTTTGTTTCTTTTGGCACCATGTACTGAGCATGGGGGTCACTCTTAGCTTTTAGTGCATTCTTTAATAGAAATGAGTTGAGCATTAAGTACGATGGTTATCTTCAAATTCGTGTACTTAGTCGTCATGTTTAATTCATTGATTGCTTTATGTTTGCAATATAATCTTGAAAGGTTGCAAGATACTTCATTACCACTTTATGATATGTTGAACTTACTAGAATGTTGTTACTTGTTATTAGATTATCTTTGCCTATGTGATCAAAGGTTTTGTTTTATGATAGCATTCACACTTCATAATTATTTCTTTTATCATTTACCTACTCGAGGACGAGCATGAATTAAGCTTGGGGATGCTGATATGTCTCCAACGTATCTATAATTTATGAAGTATTCATGCCATGTTTGCAATAATTTTATATGGTTTTGGTGCACTTTTATATTATTTTCGTGGACTAAAATATTAATCCAGTGCCTAGTGCGAGTTGCTATTTTCCGCATGTTTTTAGTTTTCCAGAAAATCCATACCAAACGAAGTCCAAATGCGATGAAACTTTTTGACGATTTTTTCTGGAACAAAAGAGACCCATGAAGCTTCGGAGGAGTACCAGAAGACCCACAGGCCCCCCACAAGGGCAAGAGGTGTGCCCTACCCCCTAGGCGTGCCATCCCCTCTTATGGCCCCCCTGTGGCATATCTTGGCGTGATTCTGGCGCTGAAAATTCTTATATATTCAGAAAACTTCCGAAAGTTAACTTAGAACTTTTACTCTGCCGCCACAAGCCTCTAATCCGAAGCGATCTCATCTGGAGCCCTTTTCTGACACCTTGCCAAAGGGGGAAACCATCACCGGAGGCCATCTTCATCATCCCGACGGTCTCTATGAAGAGGAGGGAGTAGTTCACCCTCGAGGCTGAGGGTATGTACAAGTAGCTATATGTTTTGATCTCTCTCTCTCGCTCTCTCTCTCTCTCGTGATCTTGATAGGACACGATCTTGATGTACCATGATCTTTGTTAATATATTTGTATCATATGGTGTTCTTCCCTCTCTATCTTTGTTGTGCTGAATTGAGTCTTACTCTTTTAGGTTCCGTATATTGGATTGAATACTTTGGATTTGAGATCACTAATATATCTCTTGCTCGTGGATTCCCGTGGTGACAATGGGGTAATTTATCAAGATAACTTGACATATGTTTCGTTAAGTAACTTGCCGATTCCTGTGGTGACATTAGGGTAATCTAGGCATAGAGATTGATACATGTTTTCGTCCTACTTTCTCCGATAGGAACTCTGGAGTGATTCGTTGTCGCACGTTGAGGGATTATTACAGTTCAATTGTGTTAGAACTGTTGAGAGATTGCACTAGTGAAGGTATGAACCCGTAGGCCTTGTTTCTAAGCATTGCAATACCGTTTGTGCTCACTTTTATCACTTGTTACCTTACTATTTTTATTATTTCAGATTACAAAAACCTATATCTACTATCCATACTACACGTGTATCACTATCTCTTCGCCGGACTAGTGCACCTATATAATTTATTATTGTATTGGGTGTGTTGGGGACACAAGAGATTGATTGTATTTGATTGCAGAGTTGTTTGAGAGACCCCAAATTAATCATACACCTTTCATAGATTGATAAACCTTAGGTATCCACTTGAGGGTAATTTGTTACTGTCCTACAAAACTCTACGCTTGAAGGCCCAACAGAGTCTAAAAAATAAAGTTGCATAGTAGACATCAATGCCCACCACTGCTAGTATTTTATCATTGGCGGACGGGCGCCCGCCACTAATGTCGTGTTAGCAGTGATGGGCGCCCCTGAGAGCCCTGCCCGTCACTGTTGGGCTTTTGGCGCCCGCCACTGGTAGCCATTCCTGCAGTAGTGAACTTGTTTTTCTCAATTTCAACATGTAACCATTCATAGCAAAAAGACTTATCTCAATATGCAACCATCCATGGTAAAAGACTCACCTCAACACAAAATACCACTAGCCTCAATATGCAACCATGGATGGTGAAAGACTCGTCTCAACATGCAACCATGCATGAAACAAACTATGTATCTTCTATACAATAAAATGGTTATTTTATAACTATTCGATCATCAAAAGCAAGAAAAATCATTGTATTAATGCTCCAATCCCACTGAACTATATTGCAACAATTTAGTGTCAAAGTAAGTGGCCCTTCTCCTAGGATGGAAGTGCTTGCTAATGACGCATGCATACAAAGGAGGGCCTCCCTTTAAACCTTTCTGTTGATGCTGTTGCTGGAAAGGGCAATGATGGATTGGTGGCACATGTCGAGCCTGCATCAAGGAAGAATAATGGAGAGCCGGAGGAACTCGAAAAGGTTGTGATAAAGTCAATTGAAGGCAAAGATGCGCCATCAAACCATGCTTTAAGATCTGTCCGTTTTGACCTAAGCAACACTTTCAAGATTTCCAATTGACCCTCTTTTGACCGATCGACTGATTGTGAATCAATGCAAACTACATATCCTATCCAGTGGAGGACACACACACACACCTCTAGCGTTGCTTGCATATCACCATATTATAATCTATAGCTTTATTAGAAAGGAATGGGACAATGGAGTTAGCATGAGGGGTACACACCATGGCCTACCAACTCGATGGTAAAGGGGAGGGAGGAAAATAACACAGGGATGGGTATGAACTTTTGATGGACCCTCCTAAGATTTGAGTCACCCCACAGGAGGGCCAACCACAGATTACAACAAGATTGGTGGTACAGATTCTGCAAAACAAAAGGGCATTGCCAAAAAAAAAATTGCCCTGGTAGTTAGTTGGCCAATAATCATTTTTCCCTGGTAACCATGCAGGCCCCTTTTCGAAAAAAAAAAACCATGCAAGCCATTTCCACCGGAAAATCTCAACAAAATGTCGTGAAAATACCCAGCCGTGAAAATACCAAACCCAAAAAGGAATCTTCAATGAGAAAGAGCCACGGGATGAAAATAATAAAGGATGCTACTATCTAGCGGTAGCACTACAAGCATACTAGGAGTAATAATTGTACACACATGCGCTGGAACTTGGTGAAGTGACCGTAGTGGCGCATCCCCGAATTTCCACAAGAAAATGAAGTGCATCTGTCGCACATCCTGAAGAATGGTGACGGGTATTGTAGCTCAGTTTGACCAGTGAATTAGTAGATCATACTACTAGTACTACGCCTTCGTCTCGCGGATTCACAATTACGGTGAGCTGGTCAGTGTGTGAAACAAAGTCTTCGGTGAAAACAACACGGGTAAGGTGTCTTCACATGTACAGTAGAGTTATTTTCTTCCTAAATCCAGACATGCACATCGAGTCCAGATATCCTTGACGCGACAGTTTACCTATCGGATCACTTGCATTAGTGGGGTGGATCCTGGGTGGGAGGGACAGATTAAATGCCCCCTCGCTGTCTGGGCTACGTTGTGCGGGTGACGTTGCTTGCGGATTTCATCAGCGAGAAGAGAACAAAAACCAAATCTACGGAGGGCCGTAGCTGGCTGTGCATGCAGATGCAGTGCATGGATTGGTGGCGTGCGGCGGAATGCTAATAATAAAGTGGGGTTAGGCTAAAGCCCTCCTACTCCAGTCCTAGGGCCGAGGAGATCACAGGAAGATCCTCGTCCTTGATGGCCCCCCACGTAGTACTACACCACTCCCTCTCCTTCCGTTGCTGCCATGCATGTAGCTGCCACGCCTGTCAGCAGTCGTACTAGTACGCAAGTCACATGGATCCGGTGGTTTGTTCTCACCTGCCACCACCAGCTAAGCCGCTAGGTTACCTATCTATCCATCTTATCTGTGTACGTACGCACTTGGATCATATATGGATGGAGCACGTACAACTTTTCTTCTTGCTCTTGAGAACACGGTGTGGCCGAGCGAGCACGATGCACGGCGGTGCCACTCCTCCTCCTGCTTCGCCACGGACCACGGAGCGCGGGGATGCGAATCCCGCGCGTCCCGGCCGGCGCTTGACCGAGACCGAGACCTCGAGCCGCATGGGTTTCCACACCAGCCTGACATCGCACTCGCACGCACGGCACAGACGGAGGGAGTACTCGGCCCGATTGAAGCTGCGGTCGATGCCCGTCCGGGACCTGGCCGAAAGCCCCGCCCCGCATTCAAGCGCCGAAAGGGGGCCGCCATTACTCGTCTCCTGCTCCGGCTACTGTACGGGTGATTTTGCCTCCCGTACGGGGAGTCACCGGGGAGGGGATCTCCCCGTATCTCTTGTCCGCCGCGCCACGCAGCGCACATGCGCGCACGCAGCCGCGACGCCAGTACTATTCGATTTGACCCGCGGGCGTACGTACGCACGGGGAGGCAAAGGGCGTGGAAGCGGAGGTTGGCTCGTCCGGATCGCCGGATCCGAGGGAGATTGGGTGCACAACGTCGAGTGGGGTGGGTGTCGCGGCTGGGCTGGCTGGGGTTAATTCTAGCCCTAGTAGTAGCTTTTGGTTGTTCGGTTCTTCTGGTCACCGGGTGTCTAGTCTATTACGCAGCCGTCAGCGCCTCTTTTTCTAGGCTTCGGGTTTGCCCAATCTTTTGCTGGATTTTCCGGTCACGCTGCAATGAGGGCTCCTAGCCGAGCACTGCGTCTTGATGTGATGCCGGTGCTGACTCGTGAATGGTAAGAGCATCTCTAGCACCAGCCCTATTCTAGGACACCAGAAAGGCATGCGAAAGCGAGTGTCTACAAGAGCTGCCCTAAAATAAGGCACCTAAAGCATGAAAAACATTTTTTAACGAACATTAAACTACTTCGATGCAAACATTTAAAATTTTAAACAGACAAACTGCAAACTTAGTTAGACTACAGACATGCAAACTTAAACTATGGACACTAAAGTTTGTCCCCGTCAAACTCGAGTTTGATCACCAGAGGAGCTAATCTCATCCCCCGTCTTGCGCTCCGTCTTCTTGCGCTAATTGTCCTTCTTTCAGAACCACTCCTCAGTTTGCACGAGGTGCGGATTTTCCGTGGCAAACCTGGCAGTGGCCACCGCCGCCTCATTGTTATCTGGGGTGTCCCTCTGCTCGAGGATGATGCGTCGTCCCCTCTTCACAACACGAGACACAATGTTCATCAATGGACCGATGAACTCTGCATCCGCCTCGGTTTCAATCTCCGGAAAGTTGAGCTCTGAACGCAGTCGACCGAGGTCCAAGCAGCAATGTCGTAGACACGCGTGGTGATCTCCGATGTCTCGAAGGTGCCGACCCAAGGTCGCTGGCCGTCGCACTGTAGCTCCGTGATGTAGTAGCCAGACTGCCACAACCGAAGTCCACAGAAGCCGGTCTTGCTCTTCGACATGTGTTTCAATGACATGTCGGTGGTGGCGGCCGATGGGAAGAGAAGGACGTCAGTGCAGCGCGACGTGGTGACAGTAGCGGTGGGATTCAGTCGGTGGGGCAGTGCGGCGCAACGGTGTGGTGACAGTGCGGCCGATTGGAGGAGAGGGTGGCGGTGGCGGTAGTGGTCGGATCCGGCCAAAATCAATGGGGAGGCGGCGGCGCGGTAGGGTTTCGTCTGCGGGAGGCTGCGGGCGGCGGCAATCTGCTTGCGCGGGGCTCATTTTTGGGTTGACAACAGCCGCACAACTGTCGCAAATATGCAGCCTGCGCTGCCTTTTTGGGGCTGCCCTAAATCTTTTTTGACAAAATTTACAACGAGGGCTGCTGTTGGAGCCTGTTTTTGCCCCAAATGCTATAAAAAGGTTATACACTAAAATAAGGCAGTTGTTGGATATGTTCTAACGACGGAGAATGGCTATAAAAATACACGAACAGGGGGAACCAACCACTTGTTGATGCTTAGAGCAAGGTTAATAATATAGCCAATAGCTGGCTAGATAACATTGTCATGTCATTGATAGCTAGCAATATTATTCACTCATATAATAGATTTGGCTATAAGGTTGACTTGTGGTTTAGTGGGGTTTTCACTTTCTAATTTTCCCATTCCTCTCATTTACACATCTTACCTAGAACCACGTGTAGAGGTTGGTTCTTGCATTAGAAACCCACTCTTTGCCTTTTCACATGGCTTTCTCTTCCACATGTGCAAAGCCACTATTGTACTTGCTCTTAGTCTTAGGAGGGCACTGGTATTTTAACCTAACTAGAGATCACACATCAGGTTTGATGTTTAAATCTCTCATTCACGTGGATTATTCTTTCAGTATGACGTGATGTTTCCGTCGATAGTGGGACGTGCGTGACGACTTCATCAATCTTCAAGTTCTGCATCAGTAGGTGTTGTGCGAGTGCGCATGTGCGGTTGGGCGAGTGTGTGCATGTGTGTGAATGTGATGTAATGTATGTTTCTATATATAAAAACTTTAATGAGAATCATAGCCTTGAATACAAAATTAACTAAGTGGCTCGACTAGAGTATTGTTGTTCTTGTGTGTTCATACAAAACGGACTTCGTGTTTCTACTGTTTAAAAAGTCTATGATTGATCTCTCAACTAGTATTGCAAAGTTTGCATTCTATTAAATTCTAAAGACCCCCTTGATTCAAGAGATTTCTGAAGGAATTCTGAAAAAATTATAATACTTAGCATTTTCCCGCAACATTCGTTATTAGATTCATAGAGTACAATCCATGTTCTCCTATTCTAATCCTGTAGTGTTCAAGATTACATGCCACTATGTCCTTGTTGTTAGGGCATATTTCTCCCTTAGTGGTTTTGGTGATTGATGACAATGCATTTGCAGACTAATCGTGTGCATTAAGCCTTTCAGATAATTTCATCATATGGCACAAGACGATTCTATCCCCTTGATGGATTGGAGCGAAGATGGTTTCTTCCCTACGTTTCGTTTTTGGTGGAATTGAGTCGTAGGAGAACCATACTATTAAGAGGGGGTCCGCACGACCTCTTTCTCGTCCTGGTGAATCCGGCCAACACTTCGGATTATCTCATAATCCTCATCGCATGACCATGCTTATCTAAGTCAGATCACCCGAGGGGCCAAGAGTATATCTCTCCTGATCGGAGAGGCAAATCCCATCTTGCTCAACCATGTCTCGCATTATGGGTCTGGACAAGCCCGAAACCTACCTTTGTAACTACCCGGTCATGGAGTAGCGTTTAGTTGGCCCAAAGCAGGTCTGTCACCATCCTGAATACATGCGTCAGCCCAGGTCTTAGGACATAGAACTTATGTTGTACTAGAGACTCACAGATGACATATTGCTGCGTCTCATAGTCGGGTCTGTCCAATTCAGACCTTATCTCGACTCGGATCCGACCAAGTCGAATCCGACTAGATCTTTCTGACTCCATATTATCCGGCTATCATCCAATGCTACATGCTGATTGAGACCGGACCACCCACCATGCCATATGCTAGTCTAACTGGCTACGCGTCCACACAGCCCTTTCAACTAGGGACCATTTAGGATAGTCATCATACAATGCATAGTCCCACAAACAAGTCACATACTTGTTAATACACATCACTGATAATATCCAAGGACTATCTTTATTCATAAACACATAGGAAATATCATCATACATGATTGCCTCTAGGGCATATCTCCAACAGCCTTAACCGGGATGACTAATGGAAAGCAATTGTCTGCTACTTGGAAGGAGTTCATGGATCTGCTAGGCTTTGAGGATAAGGGGCTCCATACCCCAATTGGATTTTGTCCCCACACGGAGACCATGTCTACGCACAAGAGCAAGCTTGGGCCCTACTCCACTAAGTAGATCTCCACCACCACTGGCAAGCCAACCTGTGTGCTTGAACTATTTCTTGACATCATGCACCGTATCTTCAGGCACACTCTTTTTCCCTGTGTTGGGAACTTGGATCAGGTACACTCCTATCTGGTGGATATGCTTCTCTATTGTCAAAACATGAGGACCTCAGATGAGGTTGAGGTCTTGGATGTTTCCCATATCATGTGGTCGGAGCTTCTCTCAACAGTTTCCGAGCGCAAATGTCCCATATATGCTACATATCTGATGCATCTGATTGAGAGGACCTGATAAAACACCTTTCCAGGCGTCCTGTTTGAATGTGGTGAGCTGGTTCCCCATGAGGTTGTGCAGTTGAGGCAGAAGGACAAGTGGTCCACTCATGTTGCTCCGGAGATGGATCTTCCTGAGGATGATGATGACGAGGATGATGACTATGAGGCTGAGGGTGGCGCTGATCCCAGTTACGCACCATCTAGTGTAGAGCCATCTTAGGCTCAGAAGCTCAAGGAGAAGATGAAGAAATTGTTCTACATGCAGGCACATGGTCAGTACAAAGATCATGTGGCAACAAAGGAGTCCCGCAGCCGTCACAAGATTCTGATGCGGCACCTGGGGATGGAAATGAATAGTGGGTCTAAGGACAGAGTCACTGATGAGGAGCCCTGTACATCCAAGAACTGCAAGTGGGATTCAGATGTGATCAGTCTGGCTCTGCAGCTTACAGCTCCGGCGAGTCCGGGGAATATTGAAGATGTTTCATGAGCCGCTACCACCTCGGGTCGTCTTATCACTCTTTGCCCTTTTGGTGTCTCGATGCCAAAGGGGGGAGAGTTTAGGGATTTGGTGAGTCACGTGTGCGTCTTAGTTGCTTGGTTTTCTTCGCTCGTGAACTCTTTTATCATTTGCTTTGGTTTGGTTTATGTTTGTGAGACTTAAAGACCAAGTCATATGGTGTGAGACATATGCTTCCCTCTTATTATCTTTATATGTCTTGGTACTCTTCTAGTATGTGAGTTATTCTTATCTTGTGCCATATGTTAATGCTCACACGCCATGTCTTGCATTTATAGTTATCTATCATTCTATTAACGCAAGTAGTGCCTGTCTATAAAATATAGGGGGAGCGTTGATCCTAGTGCGTGTGCTTTGCATTCCAAAAGCATATCGAAAATAGTGCACACATCTAGGGGGGTCCCGCCTATATTTTGTAGGTGTTGGGATTTTGTTTCTATCTTATGATATTATTTGTGCAAATCCCGCATTGTCATCAATCCACCAAAAAGGGGGAGATTGTTAGGGCATATTCTACCTTAGTGGTTTTGGTGATTGATGACAATGCATTTGCAGACTAATCTGGTGCATTAAGCCTTTTAGATAATTCATATTATGGCACAAGACGATTCTAGCCCTTCGGTGGATTAGAGTGAAGACGGTTTCTTCCCTGTGTTTCGTTTTCGATGGAATTGAATCATAGGAGAACCGTACTATTAAGAGGGGGTCCGCATTGGAAAGGTTTGGGTGGAATCAACACGCACACGTTCATTTACACCCCTGTTCCTTTCCCGCATCAATGGAGTTGTTCCAACTGTGTCTCTACTCTGGTCATGAAAGAACCAAGCGGTAGTACTGCGCTGGCCCGCGGTAGTACCCCTTACACTGTAAGTGGTAGTACTGCTCTGGGCTGGCGCTAGTACCGCCCCCGGGCGGTAGTAGCACTGCCCAGTGCCACGCTCGGTACTGCTTGCTTTGGGGTCTCGACTTTTCATGTCGGACTGAGCGATTTTTAGTCGATAGTATGATGCGGTAGTATCGCTCGCAAGCGGTAGTACCGCCTGTTACTACCGCCCTTCTTTCTGGACCTGGAACTCTCAGCGAACTCCATGCGGCAATAGGGCGAGGTACTACCGCCTATAGGCGGTAGTACCGCTCTCCCGAGCGGTAGTACGCTTAGGTGGAACTACCTCTCCTCATGCCTCTGCCTTGTGTCCGTAGAGCTGCTGCACTGCTACCCCAGCGGTAGTACCGCTGGAGCGAGTGGTAGTACTGCTCCGGCGGCACTACCACCTCGTGGCCTCGTGCCATTGCTCTATGTGACTGGCTCAGCCGCCCAAGCGGTAGTACTGCTCCCATGAGCGGTAGTGATGTCTACTACACAACTTGTTCTTGTAGACTCGTGTTGGGCCTCCAAGCGCAGAGCTTTGTAGGACAGTAGCAAATTTCCCTCAAGTGGATGACCTAAGGTTTATCAATCCGTGGGAGGCGTAGGATGAAGATGGTCTCTTTCAAACAACCCTGCAACAAAATAATAAAAAGTCTCTTGTGTCCCCAACACATCAAATACAATGGTAAATTGTATAGGTGCACTAGTTCGGCGAAGAGATGGTGATACAAGTGTAGTAATGATAGTAGATATTGATTTTTGTAATAGTAAAAATAAAAAACAGCAAGGTAGCAAGTAACAAAAGTGAGCACAAACGGTATTGCAATGCTTGAAACCAAGGCCTAGGGTCCGTACTTTCGCTAGTGCAATCTCTCAACAATGCTAATATAATTGGATCCCATAACCATCCCTCAATGTGCAACGAAGAATCACCCCAAAGTTCTTATCTAGGGGGAACATAAGATGAAATTGTTTGTAGGGTACGAAACCACCTTAAAGTTATCCTTTCCAATCGATCTATCCAAGAGTTCGTACTAAAATAACACCATATGATACGCATCAACCAAATCTAATGTCACCTAGATACTCCAATGTCACCACAAGTATCCATGAGTTAATTATACAATACGCATCAAACAATTTCAGATTCATAATACTCAATCCAACACAAAGAACCTCAAAGAGTGCCCCAAGATTTCTATCGGAGAAAGTAGGACGAAAACGTGCATCAACCCCTATGCATAGATTACCCCAATGTCACCTCGAGAATCCGTGAGTTGAGTTCCAAGACATAGATCAAGTGCTCTCAAATCTATAAAAGTATTCAATCCGGTAATAACGAAATCTCAAAAGGAAAACTCAATTCATCACAACAAGATAGAGAGGGGAAAACACCATATGATCCAACTATATTAACAAAGCCCGCGATACATCAAGATCGTGCCATATCAAGAACACGAGAGAGAGAGAGAGAGAGAGATTAAACACATAGCTACTGGTACAAACCCTCAGCCCCGAGGGTGGACTACTCCCTCCTCATCATGGAGACCATAGGGATGATGAAGATGGCCTCCGGTGATGATTTCCCCCTCCGACAGGGTGCCGAAACGAGGTCTAAATTGGTTTTTCGTTGCTATAGAGGCTTGCAGTGGCGGAACTTCTGATCTAGGGTTATTTCTAGGGGTTTCTGAATATATAGGATTTTTGGGCGTCGGTTTCACGCGAAGATGGGCCACGAGGGGCCCACAAGACACCAGGGCACACCAGAGGGGGCTGGCGCGCCCTGGTGGGTTGTGGCCACCTCGTGGCTCTTCTGGCCCTCCCATGAAGCTTCTAGTGCCTCTTTTGTTCCAAAAAAAACCGTCAAAAAGTTTTCTTGCATTTGGAGAACTTTTATTTTTGCACAGAAAACAACACCACGGTAGTTCTGCTGAAAACAGCGTCAGTCCGGGTTAGTTCCATGCAAATCATAACAAAACCATATAAAATTGTTATAAATATGGCATGAATATTTCATAAATTATAGATACGTTGGAGACGTATCAACATCCCCAAGCTTAATTCCTACTCGTCCTCGAGTAGGTAAATGATAAAAGAAATAATTTATGAAGTGTGAGTGCTAGCATAGTGCATAAGTTTGATCAATGATAATTTCAATCACTTTTCCTAGCATCATAATAACAACTCTTTCTCATAAAACTCATCATGATAAAGTAGCAACCATTTCACATGTTATGGTTCAAACAATGAATTCTCTTGAAACTTAACGACCTATGTTCTAAGTCACCAAACAATTGCAATTCAACTTATTCTCAACCAAGTCTAAGTAAGAGCTCCACATACTCAATCATCATATAGTCTTCTATGATTTCTAGTACTCAAAGCATATTTTTAGAACAAATGGCATCGATCGAACACAGAGAAAGATAGGGGCTTAATGTTTTGCCTCCCAACTCATTTATCATAGAGATAATTGTCAACAATAATAAGTCATGATCAAATATATTTGACTGGCCATATGTGCCTAGATCTTTCCCCACCACATGATGCTTTCCAACTAGAGAATAATTGAGGTTGAAATGAGAATGCATACTATTGACTCTTGCATAAAAGTAAATACTGAAAGGTAAAAGATAGGCCCTTCGCATAGGGAAGCAGAGGTTGTCATGCGCTTTTTGGTTTTGTATGCACACTCCCTTAATGCAAAAGAACGTCACGTTATATTGCCCCTTATGATAGCAACCTTTATTATGCAGTCCGTCGCTTTTATTACTTTGCCATCACAAGTTCGTACAACGCTCAATTTTCTGTTACACTAAATGATCGAACACATTTAGAAGAAATTTTTATTGCCTTTTTGCACTGATGACAACTTACTTGAAGTATCTTATTCAATTCATAGGTAGGTATGGTGGACACTCATGGCAAGAAACTGGGTTTAATGGTTTTTGGATGCACAAGTAGTATCTCTACTTAGTACAAATTTTAGGCTAGCAAAAGATCCTAAGAAAACACCACATGTTGGAGGATCCATAACAATATAACTTCTATGCAAATATTCACAACCATAATTCATTACGTTGTCTTCCTTGTCCAACTTCAACTAATTTTCTCAAGTTTGAAAATAATTAATGGGTATTCACAATCATAGAAGATGTCCAAGATAATATATTTGTATGTGAAAGTTCTCTTCATTATACTAATCATTCACGAATTGCTTGTATGACCAATATTGTGATTGTCAAGATTCAAAAGATTTCACTTTCTAAACCCAATGTGAAGCTACTACTAGGCGCAATATGAACATATAATTTCAACCTCATGGTATTCAACTCATTCAACAATTTACTCATAGTATATAAGTGAAGCACAAGAGTAAATGACAAGCTACTCCAGAAAGATATAAGTGAAGATCAAGCGAGTGGTTAAGTAAATGGGTAGCCATTTGAGAACTCTCTCTCTCATCTAAAAACTTTCAGATCTAAGTATTTTATTAAAACAGCAAGCAAGCCAAAATAAAATGACATTCCAAGAATAGCACACATCATGTGAAGAAGCAAAAACTTAGGCTCAACCGCTACTAACCGATAATTGTTGATGAAGAAAGGTTGGATGCCTACCAGGGCATTCCCAAGCTTAGATGCTTGAGACTTCTTGAAATATTATCTTGGGATGCCTTGGGTATCCCCAAGCTTGAGCTTTTGTGTCTCCTTAATTCCTTTTTTATCACGGTTTCCCTAAATCTTAAAAACTTCATCCACAAAAACTCGAAAAGAACTCGTGAGATAGGTTAGTACACATAAGAATAAGTCCACACTTCTTGTACTGCCAAGACAAGCTGCACTATAATTTCCAAATATCATCTACTGTTTACTATCGTTTCCACAATTTATATCTACCAATATAGGCTATGGAAACTATAGGATAAGTAGATAACAAAACTATGACAGCAATCTGTTCAAACAGAACAGTCTGTAGCAATTTATGAAAACAGTGTACTTCTGTAACTCAAAAAATTATGTAAATTTAGGACGTGATAAATAATTTATATTACAACACTGTGTAAAAATTTCAAAAACTTTCCACATTCCAGTAAAATATGGAAATTCAAACACTACAGAGAAAGTTTCTGTTTTTACACAGCACACATCAAACATGCAATTCAAGCATCCTAAAGGCAATTCTTGGAAATTTTTATTGAAAGACAAGATTATAAATAACAACAAGCAAATACTAACAAAATAAAATGATGCTCCAATCAAAACTCATATTATGTGATGAATAAAAATATAGCTCCAAGTAAGATATACCGATAGTGTTGAAGACGAAAGAGGGGATGCCTTCCGAGGCATCCCCAAGCTTAGGCGCTTGAGTCTTCCTTGGATATTACCTTGGGGGGTGCCTTGGTCATCCCAAATCTTAGGTTCTTGTCACTCCTTATTCTTCTTATATCGGTGTCTCACCCAAAACTTGAAAACTTCAATCACACAAAACCTAACGGAACTTCGTGAGATGGGTTAGTATAGTAAATATAGATCATTCACTTAGGTACTGTTAAGAAAAGATTCATAATTGTTCCCACATGATACCTACTGTATTATATCATCCCCATAATTTATACCACTAAATATAAGCTATGGAAACACTAAAACAAGCAAACTATGCATGCAAAACAGAATCTGTCAAAAACAGAACAGTCTGTGAAGATCTGTAGTGTAACCATACTTCCCTGTCTTTAAAAATTCTGAAAAAATAGTAAAACTTATAAAATTTTCATATTAATACTGTGTAAAAAGTTCAGAATGTTTAGACGCTCCAGTAAAATCATAGAAATTCTTTACTGGAGGCAAAAATTTCTGTTTTTGCACAGAATCAAATCAACAAGTATCCATACTATCCCAAAGGCTTTACTTGGTACTTTACTGAAATAAAAGACACAAAACATGATTACTACATTAGCTTAATCATGTTAACACGAAAAAAACAGAAAGCAAAAGTGTTGGGTTGTCTCCCAACAAGCGCTTTTCTTTAAAGCCTTTTAGCTAGGCATGATGATTTCAATGATGCTCACATAGGAATAGTATATGAAACATGTAAGAGAGCATCATGAATCTCATGAGAAGCACATTTAAGTCTAACCCACTTCCTATGCATAGATATTTTTTAAGAAAACAATTTATGGGAACAAGAATCAACTTGCATAGGAAGGCAAAACGAGCATAACTTCAAAACTTTGAACACATAGAGAGGAAACTTGATATTATTGCAATTCCTACAAGCATATGTTTCTCCCTCATAATAAATTTCAGTAGCATCATGAAATAATTCAACAATATAAATATCACATAAAGCATTCTTTTCATGATGCACAAGCATAGAATTTTCATTACTCTCCACATAAGCAAATTCCTTCTCATTCATTGTAGTGGGAGCAAACTCAACAAAATAACTATCATGAGACACTTGATTGACATAACCACATTCAATATTAGAATCATGATGACAAGTTTCATGGTTAATATCACTCTTTATAGCATACATGTCATCATCATAATCATCATAGATAGGAGGCATGCCATCATCATAATAAATTTGCTCATCAAAACTTGGGGGACTAAAAATATCATCTTCATCAAACATAGCATCCCCAAGCTTGTGGCTTTGCATATCATTAGCATCATGGATATTCAGAGAATTCATACTAAAAATATTGCTATCATGCTCATCATTCAAGGAATTCTCATTAAGTATTTTCATAATTTCTTCCTCTACCAATTGAGCACAATTTTCTGAATCCTTATTTTCACGAAATACATTATAAAGACGATACAAATGGTGCAACCTAAACTCCATTTTTTTTGTAGTTTTATTTTATGAAACCAAACTAATGAAAAACAAGAATCTAAAATATTTAATTGCAAGATCTAATGATATACCTTTAAGCACTCACCTCCCCGGCAACGGCGCCACAAAAGAGCTTGATGTCTACTACACAACTTGTTCTTGTAGACTCGTGTTGGGCCTCCAAGCGCAGAGTTTTGTAGGACAGTAGCAAATTTACCTCAAGTGGATGACCTAAGGTTTATCAATCCATGGGAGGCGTAGGATGAAGATGGTCACTCTCAAACAACCCTGCAACCAAATAATAAAAAGTCTCTTGTGTCCCCAACACACCAAATACAATGGTAAATTGTATAGGTGCACTAGTTCGGCGAAGAGATGGTGATACAAGTGTAGTAATGATAGTAGATATTGATTTTTGTAATAGTAACAATAAAAAACAGCAAGGTAGCAAGTAACAAAAGTGAGCACAAACGGTATTGCAATGCTTGAAAACAAGGCCTAGGGCCCGTACTTTCGCTAGTGCAATCTCTCAACAATGCTAATATAATTGGATAACATAACCATCCCTTAACGTGCAACGAAGAATCACTCCAAAGTTCTTATCTAGGGTAGAACATAAGAAGAAATTGTTTGTAGGGTACGAAACCACCTTAAAGTTATCCTTTCCAATCGATCTATCCGAGAGTTCGTACTAAAATAACACCATATGATACGCATCAACCAACTCTAATGTCACCTAGATACTTCAATGTCACCACAAGTATCCATGAGTTAATTATACGATACGCATCAAACAATTTCAGATTCATAATACTCAATCCAACACAAAGAACCTCAAAGAGTGCCCCAAGATTTTTACCAGAGAAAGTAGGACAAAAACGTGCATCAACCCCTATGCATAGATTACCCCAATGTCACCTTGGGAATCCACGAGTTGAGTGCCAAGACATAGATCAAGTGCTCACAAATCCATAAAAGTATTCAACCCGGTAATAACGAAATCTCAAAAGTAAAACTCAATTCATCACAACAAGATAGAGAGGGGAAAACACCATATGATCCAACTATATTAACAAAGCCCGTGATACATCAAGATCATGCCAAATCAAGTACACGAGAGAGAGATATTAAACACATAGCTACTGGTACAAACCCTCAGCCCCGAGGGTGGACTACTCCCTCCTCATCATGGAGACCATAGGGATGATGAAGATGGCCTCCGGTGATGATTTCCCCCTCTGGTAGGGTGCCGGAATGGGGTCTAGATTGGTTTTTCGTGGCTACAGAGGCTTGCAGTGGCGGAACTTTTGATCTAGGGTTATTTCTGGGGGTTTCTGAATATATAGGATTTTTGGGCGGCGGTTTCACGCGAAGGTGGGCCACGAGTGGCCCACGAGATGCCAGGGTGCGCCAGAGGGGGCTGGCGCGCCCTGGTGGGTTCTGGCAACCTGGTGGTTGTTCTGGCCCTCCCACGAAGCTTCTAGTGCCTCTTTTGTTCCAAAAAACGTCAAAAAGTTTCGTTGCATTTGGAGAACTTCTATTTCTGCACGAAAAACAACGCCACGGTAGTTCTGCTGAAAACATCGTCAGTCCGGGTTAGTTCCATGCAAATCATACCAAAACCATATAAAATTGTTGTAAATATGGCATGAATACTTCATAAATTATAGATACGTTGGAGACGTATCAGGTAGTACTGCTTATTTGCAGGCTGGGAGGGGATAACGGTTGGATTTGTCCCCCCACTATATAAAGGGGGTCTTCTTCTCCAAGAAGACCAGCTCTTCCACCCCTAAGCTCCATTATTTCTCCAAGCTCCATGTTTGCCAGATCTCTCTCCCTAGCCAACAAAAGTTGTTAATCTTCTAGGGTTTGGTTGAGAGGGCCTCGATCTACACTTCCACCAAGAGAAATTTGATTCCCCCCACTAATCCCTTGCGGATCTTGTTACTCTTGGGTGTTTGAGCACCCTAGACGGTTGAGGTCACCTTGGAGCCACAATCCATTCTGGTGAAGCTTCGTGGTGTCATTGGGAGCCTCCAATTAAGTTGTGGAGATTGCCCCAACCTTGTTTGTAAAGGTTCGGTCGCCGCCTTCAAAGTGCACCACTAGTGGAATCATGGCATCTCGCATTGTGTGAGGGCGTGAGGAGAATATGATGGCCCTAGTGGCTTCTTAGGGAGCATTGTGCCTCCACACCGCTCCAAGGGAGACGCAGCTCCCATCAAAGGGAAGGAACTTCGGTAACACATCCTCGTCTCCACCGGCTCCACTTGTGGTTATCTCTTACCTTTACTTTGTGCAAGTATTACTTGTGTTGCATCCTTTGCTTGCTTGTACCTTTGTTGTTGTTAGCATCATATAGGTTGTTCACCTAGTTGCATATATAGACAACCTATTTGTTGCTAAACCTAATTCGTTAAGAAAAGCTAAAAATTGGTAGTTGCCTATTCACCCCCCCTCTAGTCAACCATATCAATCCTTTCACTTGTGTTTTTCATATTCTTGCATTTAAAAGTCCTACGAATCAAATAGGTCATGATAGATTTTATGGACCTTTTGCCCACATAAATTCTTGACATCGTCCCATTTTAAAGAGCTTGCAAATTCAATGACTTTTAACAATTGGCTTTCATCCATGTCTTTAGAAAGTTATTGAAATACTCACAAACCATTACTTAGGCATGATCAGTGCCACATGAATATGGATATTAATATGAAGTATAAAACAAATAAAAGATAAATTATCAACTAATAAACAATAATTAGCATGAGAAGCGATCGGGGCAACTGCTCTACAAAAATTGCATATGGATGTTGATGGAGATAAGGACAGTGGATAATTTGTGGATGGATTTGGTTAGTATTGGGTGAATGAAGATGCTCCTCGTGATGCCTTGGTGTTGGTTACCATGATGTCAACAAATTCTACTCGGTGGAGGCAGTCAATCCAATAGGACGAACCTTTCAAGGAAGTGATTAGGGTTCTCTATTCCACCTCAGTGGCAGAAAATGTTGTTGGATTTGTATTCGAAAGGATTCTCAATGGTATTATTTTTGTAATATATAACTTATATTTTGCTAGTTAAATATACGGTGAAAATTTGACCCAAAATAAGACAAGGTTCAATAAATCCGGATGGAGGAAATATATCTCATGTCGTATCTAATGATATGCATATAATGTTTAAAGTGTGGATATTTTTTACATTAAAACTTGATCAAAGTTTGATAAGTTCACTTTTAGGAAAAAATATAAGTTCTTCGGACAACTCTGTCGTGACAGTGAAAAAATGTACTGAGGGCATTTCCAAAGCAGACCCGCGAATTTGCTTCGGCATTCGTCTGCCACGGACAGTGATGCCGGAGGTGGCTATCCAACGCCACCCGCGTACATTTCAAACATAGTTCAACAAACCGAACGAAATTCATGCAAACTGGGTGGATTTCCATATAAACCGGAACACATTCATTACAGTTCGTACATTTTTCATACAAACCGAACAAAATTCATCACATTATTTTAATTTTCTAATTGAACCCTATTCCAAACCTAAACTGGATGATCGTTGGCACCCATTCCTCATGTCCGGCCATGAGCCCCGAGAACTAAAGTTTCGCCTTCTCCTGTTCCGCCTCGACGCTCTCCAGCTCCGCCTCCATAACCTCCACCTCCAAAACCTCAGGAAGTGAAGTTGTCCGCTTCCACATTGTTGCCAAGCGGCTAATCTACCGATGATGTTGAGGCCAACAAGCTTGGCTTCAACGGGAGGGGAGGAGAGGTGGCCTTTTTGGGACCCGAGTTACGGCGACCCACCATGCACTACTCTTCCTCGCTACCGGCGGCGCACACGTCAAAGCACAATGTGCTCCCTTGGTGTTTTTGATAATTCATGACAACATACATTGTCTCTTGGACTAATATTTCTACCTAGTGTATTTCAGGTGAAAGTCCATAGAGAGATGGGTTGGCAAAAAGGATTGTGAGGAGATACCCCTAGATGCAAGGAAATGGATTGGCAAAGCTTCAAGCAAGATAACTCTACATTTTACTTTGTGAGAAATCACCTTGAGTCCATAGGAAAGCCAATACTATTAAAATGGGGTAAGGTAATGTTGGTGAACAAGATGCTCCATGTGCACAAGTGATAGTCACCAAAAACACCCACAAACTCTCCCATCAAATACTCTGTCTAGAACCCTACCACTCAAATCGGTAAGACCAACAATTCCTGTTCGGTCTCACCGAGATTCAAACCCTAGACAGATCCCATGCCAAACCCTAGCATCTCGGTACTACCATCATTCCATTCGGTGCCACCGAAATCAATTGCCAACTTTCGGGTATCCTATTTTCAAGAATCGGTACCACCGAGTTTTGCCAATCGGTGTCACCGAGATTTGGACGAACTTTCTGATTAGCCATTCTCAAGAATCGGTACCACCGAGTGTTGTGAATTGGTCTCACCGAAATTTGGACCAACTTTCTGGTTAGCCGTTGTCAAGAATTGGTACCACCGAAATTTGAGAATCGGTCACACCGAGTTGTGCAATCTGACCGTTGGTCATCTAATCGGTACCGCCGAGATTTCTGTATCGGTCTCACCGAGATTCAAAAGTTGCTACCTTTGGAGCAACTCGGTACCACCGAGTTTTACACTTCGGTGTCACCGAGTTGGTCACTTTAGGTGTAACGGTTGGATTTTTGGGGATGCCTATATATACCCCTTCACCACCACCCACTCGAAAAAGAAGCACTCAGAACTATTCCATACTTGCCCCATCCAATTTTCTGAGAGAGAGCCACCTACTCATGTGTTGAGATCAAGCCATTCCACTCTATCCATATGAATCTTGATCTCTAGCCTCCCCAAGTTGCTTTCCACCAAATCAATCTCTTCCACCATAGCCAAATCAGTGAGAGAGTGATTGTGTGTTGAGGAGTCTATCATCTTGAAGCACAAGAGCAAGGAGTTCATCGACATTACCGAGCCTATTACCTTTTGGAGGGTGGTGCCTCCTAGATTGGTTAGGTGTCGCTTGGGAGCCTCCTACTTCGTGTTGTGGAGTTGAACCAAGAAGTTTGTATGGGCAAGGAGATCGCCTACTTCGTGAAGATCTACCCATAGTGAGGCTAGTCCTTCGTGGATGGAAGCCGTTATGGAATAGTCAAGGTTGCTACTTCGTGGACCCTTATGGGTGGAGCCCTCCGTGGACTCTCGCGACCGTTACCCTCCGTGGGTTGAAGACTCCATAAACGTGGACGTACGATAGCACCACCTATCGGAACCACGGGAAAAATCTTCGTGTCCCTTATGCGTTTGATCTCCCTATCTCAACTCCTTACTTCCATGTGCAATGTCTTTACTTTCCGCTGCCATACTTGTTGACTTGCATGTGTAGGGTGTACTTGAATTGCTATCATTGCTAAATTTTGCCAATCAATTAACTTGGGAAAAGGTTAGGTTTTAAATTTGCTAGTAGTCTATTCACCCCCCCTCTAGACACACACTTCTAGTGATCCTACACCACGGACATGCCAACTTCATGATTATGGCGGCAGGGCGCGGTCGGGGCGGAGCTTGTGATGTCCTCATCGTCGTCGCTCTTACCCACACCTCATCCGCTTCCTCGTCGAACTCCATGTAGGCGGCTTGTGATAACCCACAAGTATAGGGGATCGCAACAGTTTTTGAGGTAGAGTATTCAACCCAAATTTATAGATTCGACACAAGGGGAGCCAAAGAATATTTGCAAGTATTAGCAGTTGAGTTGTCAATTCAACCACACCTGGAGATTAAATATCTGCAGCAGGGTGATCAGTAGCACAATAATATGATAGTTTTGATAGCAGTAGTAGCAGTAACAGTAACGCTAACAGTGATAGCAATGATTTTGTAGCAGTTGGAACAGTAGCAATAGCAATAGTAACTTAGCAAGAACAATATGTGGAACACTCGTAGGCACTGTATCGGTGGATTCATTGGATGATATTTGACGTGGCTTGAGACCGCGTCGGTATTTCCCCAAAGAGGAAGGGATGATGCAGCACAGCGACGGTAAGTATTTCCCTCAGTTATGAAACCAAGGTATCAAACCAGTAGGAGGGCCATGCAACACTATGTAAACGGTACCTGCACACAAAGAACAAATACTTGCAACCCGACGCGAAAGCGAGGTTCTCAGTCTATCCACTGTAAAAAGATAGATTAGGTGGTAGATTGGATAGATAGATCTCGCAAGAACACAAAATAAAAGAGGCAAATAAAAAGTGCAGCAAGGTATTTTTGGGTTTTTGGAATAATAGATCTGAAAACAAAAGAGGCAAAAAGATAGATCGGAAAGCAATATGTTGGAAAAGTTGACCCGGGGGCCGTAGGTTTCACTAGTGGCTTCTCTCATGAGTATAACACACGGTGGGTGAACAAATTACTGTTGGGCAATTGGTAGAAGATCAAATAATCATGACGATATCCAAGGCGATGATCATTATATAGGCATCACGTCCAAGATTAGTAGACCGAAATGATTCTTCATCTACTACTATTACTCCACACATCGACCGCTATCCAACATGCATCTAGTGTATTAAGTTCATGGAAAAATGGAGTAATGCAATAAGAACGGTGACATGATATAGACAAGATCTATTCATGTAGGAATAGACCGCATCTTGTTATCCTTAATAGCAACAATACATGCGTGCCTCGCTACCCCTTGTGTCACTGGGAGAGGACACCGCAAGATCGAACCCATCACAAAGCACCTCTTCCCATGGCAAGAAAAATCGATCTAGTTGGACTAACTAAACCAAATATTCGGACAAGAAATACGAGGCTATAAGTAATCATGCATATAAGAGATCAAAGAAGACTCAAATAATATTCATGGATAGAAACTGATCATGAACTCAAAATTCATCGGATCCCAACAAACACACCGCAAAAAGTCATTACATCAAATAGATCTCCAAGAGACAATTGTATTGAGAATCAAAAGAGAGAGAGAAAGCCATCTAGCTACTGCCTACGGACCCGTAGGGCTATGGTGGACTACTCACGCATCATCGGAGAGGCACCTATGAGGAAGATGAACCCCTCCGTGATGGTGTTAGATTGGATCTCACGGTTCTGGAACTTGCAGTGGCTGGAAGTGTTTTTCGTCGACTCCCCTAGGGTTTCTGGAATATTTGGGTATTTATAGAGCTCAGAGGCAGTGGAAGGGGTTCCCGAGGCGGCCACAACCCACCAGGGCGCGCCCGGGGCCTCTGGCGCGCCCTGGTGTCTTGTGGGTGGCCTGGGCTCCCTCCTGGTTACTTCTTTGGCCCACTGGCTTCCTTCTGGTCCAAAAAAATCTCCAAAAAGTTTCGTCGCGATTGGACTCCATTTGGTACTGATATTCTGCGAAGTAAAAAACTAGGAAAAACAACAACTGGCACTTGGCACTATGTCAATAGGTTAGTCCCAAAAAATGATATAAAGTTGCTATAAAATTATTGTAAAACATCCAAGAATGATAATATAATAGGATGGAACAATCGAAAATTATAGATACGTTGGAGACGTATCAGCATCCCCAAGCTTAATTCCTGCTCGTCCTCGAGTAGGTAAATGATAAAAACAGAATTTTTGTTGTGGAATGCTGCCTAACATGTTCATCACATATTCTTTTCTTTTGTAGCATGGACATTTGGAATTTTAGATGGTTCAAAGCAATAGTCTAGTTTTGACATAAAGACTTTAATACTCAAGCATGCCAACAAGCAACCATGTCTTTCAAAATATCAACACTAAAGAAAGTTATCCCTAGCCCATTATGCTCAATCATTGATCCATTCATGAAACACACTCAAATATTAACTACACCTAATGCACAAGTTCGATCATAGTGCCCCCTAGTTGGTGCTTTATAAGAGAAGATGGAGACTCAAATAAAAGTAAAAATTGCATAAAGTAAATAGATAGGCCCTTCGCAGAGGGAAGTAGGGATTTGAAGAGGTGCCAGAGCTCAAAGTTTAAATTGAGAGAGAAAAATATTTTGGGTGGCATGCCTTTCCTTTCAACGAAAACGACAAAGTAGTTCTCAATACTATCCATGCTAGATACATCATAGGCGGTTCCCAAACATAAAATAAAGTATATTCCTTTTTCCACCATTCTTTCACAATCCATGGCTAGCCGTATCCACGGTTGCCTTCCATACCAACACTTTCCAAGGAATTTATTATTTGACAACATAAAGTAAATTTCTTTTTCATTTCAGGACTAGGCATCCCTATTACTGTCGTAATCTCGTGCAATGACAAGTGAATAAACACTCATCTTGAGAATAACACATCTAGCATGGAAACATATTGGACACCCCCTACCATTTCATGAGCGGTACGAGCACACAAAAAGGAAATTTATTTTGAAAATTAGAGATGGCACATACAAATTTGCTTAGAACGGCATGGAAATCCCGCATATAGGTAGGTATGGTGGACTCATAAGGAAAAATTGGGTTTTAAGGATTTTGGATGCACAAGTAGTATTTCTACTTAGTACAAGTGGAGGCTAGCAAATAGATTGAGAAGCAACCAACCAAGAAACGAAAATTCACATAAACGGGCATTGAGCATTACTAACACCGAATAATGCACCATAAGTAGGATGTAATTTCATTGCATAACTATTGACTTGCGTGCTTGCATAGGGAATCACAAACCTTAACACCAATATTCTTACTAAAGCATAATTACTCACCAACATGACTCACATATTACTCTCATCATGTCTGAAAACTATTACAAGGAATCAAGTTTAATTTGTCCAATGATCTTCATGATTTTTTTTATTATATCCCTCTTGAATATCTATCACTTTGGGACTAGTTTCATATATTGCCATTGCTTTTGACAAGCTCAAATAAATTTAAGTGAAGAACATGAGCATAAAAGTTTCATCTCTCAAAATAGTATAAGTGAAGCATGAGAGAATTTCTTGAAAATTTACTAACTCTCAAATTAATCTAAGTGAAGCATGAGAGTATTTCTTCAAAAATCTAAATCACACCATGCTCAAAAATATGTAAGTGAAGCACTAGAGCAATTCCATAGCTCAAAAAATTTAAGTGAAGCATAAAGAGCAATTCTAACAAATCATAGCATTTTTGGCTCGCTCAAATAGGTGTGTCCAGCAAGGATACGAAGGACAAACTAAAAAGCAAAGCAAACAAAGACTCAAATAATACAAGACGCTCCAAGCAAAACTCATGATATATGACGAATAAAAATATAGCTCCAAGTAAAATACTGATGGTCGTTAGAAGAAAGAGGGGATGCCACTCGGGGCATCCCCAAGCTTAGTTGCTTGTTTATCTTTGGATAATATCTTGGGGGTGCTTTAGCATCCCCAAGCTTAGGTTCTTTTCACTCCTTATTCCTTCATCCATCGTGATCTCACCCAAAACTTGAAAACTTCAATCACACAAAACTCAACAAAACCTTTGTGAGATCCGTTAGTATAATAAAGCAAATCACCACTCTAAGTACTGTTGCAAACTCATTCAAATTTTATTATTGCATTATATATACTGTATTCTAACTTTACCATGGCTTATACCCTTCAATACAAACCATAGATTCATCAAAACGAGCACACAATGCAACGAAAATAGAATCTGTCTAAAACAGAACAGTCTGTAGTAATCTGTACTCTAACGATACTTATATAACTCTAAAAATTCTGAAAAAATAGGAAAATGTAAAGAATTTGTATAGAAACACTGTGTTAAAAGTTCAGCTCAGTATCACTCTCCAGTAAGAAATGAAAATTCCTGGACTAGAGTCAAAGTTTCTGTTTCAGATTCAGCATTGTTTCTACTAATCTTGTGAATCATCTTAAAGGCTTTACTTGGCACAAACACTAAGTAAAACATAAAAAACACAATCATAACAGAGGCATAATTGTGTCAACACTCAAAAAAAGAAAGAAAAAGATGAAAATATATATTCATTGGGTTGCCTCCCAACAAGCGCTATCGTTTTACGCCCCTAGCTAGGCATAATGCATAGATTCAAGTATTGTCATCTTTAGTTTTCGTAGAGATGTTTTTATCAAGAGGTTTTGCAAATATAACTTGAAACACATCATCCATAGAAATCTTAGCATTATCAAGTTGTCCATCTACGTACCCTCTTTGATTCCCAGCCACAATCCAAGAATGTTGTTGATTAACATCGTTGAAAACTTGTTGGATCATATCTAAAACGGGGACTTCCTTTTTAAGGTTCTCATAAAAAATATGATTATTTCCAAGCAGATGTCTCAACATGTAATCACTATTGTAAAGGATCTCCCCTATAACCGGTTTTTCATGGCTCATACCAAACAAATCAAAAAACTCCCTAGCTTCCCGTACTATGTGATCAAATTCATTCATAAGAACAAGGGTGGCTAACTTTTTAGCTTTGGGATATTTTATAACGGGTAACTCATAATACAATCTTTGCAAGGTAGGATGGGTACGAATAAACCTGTTTTCAAGTTTCAGAACTAGCGCTGAAATAGCTTCCGCCTAAGTTTTAGTTCTTTTAAGTATAGGAACATCATCGATAGTCAAGTTTCCAACACAATTGAAAAAATCTTGGATAGTTTCTTTTCCTATAACGTTCCCTTGCCCCAAAACAAAAGTTTTAGCATCCAGATTACCAGAACGTCCAATATTGGGAGTCCTACCATCATCTGTTTCTGCCATACCAAAATCACTCATGATGTCAAGCAAACAAGAGATCTGACGAGAAAAAGGCAAACGAAAAAGAGGGCGAATTAAACGGCAAATTTGGTGAAGTGGGGGAGAGGAAAACGAGAGGAAAATGGCAAATAATGTAATTGCAAGGAGATGAGATTTGTGATTAGGAACCTGATAGATGTTGATGATGTCTCCTTGGCGTTAGAGATTGGCACGTAGAGAGACTGCTTCCTCCCCGGCAATTGTGTCAGAAATTCCTTTGACGTGGCTAGAGACTGCGTCGGTATTTCCCCAAAGAGGAAGGGATGATGCAGCACAGCGACGGTAAGTATTTCCCTCAGTTATGAAACCAAGGTATCGAACCAGTAGGAGGGCCATGCAACACTATGTAAACGGTACCAGCACACAAAGAACAAATACTTGCAACCCGACGCGAAAGAGAGGTTCTCAATCTCTCCACGGTAAAAAGATAGATTAGGTGGTAGATTGGATAGATAGATCTCGCAAGAACACAAAATAAAAGAGGCAAATAAAAAGTGCAGCAAGGTATTTTTGGGTTTTTGGAATAATAGATGTGAAAACAAAAGAGGCAAAAAGATAGATCGGAAAGCAATATGTTGGAAAAGTTGACCCGGGGGCCGTAGGTTTCACTAGTAGCTTCTCTCATGAGTATAGCACACGGTGGGTGAACAAGTTATTGTTGGGCAATTGATAGAAGATCAAATAATCATGTCGATATCCAAGACGATGATCAGTATATAGGCATGACCTCCAAGATTAGTAGACCGAAACGATTCTCCATCTACTACTATTACTCCACACATCGACTGCTATCTAGCATGCATCTAGTGTATTAAGTTCATGGAAAAACGGAGTAATGCAATAAGAACGGTGACATGATGTAGACAAGATCTATTCATGTAGGAATAGACCCCATCTTGTTATCCTTAATAGCAATGATACATGCGTGCCTCGCTGCCCCTTCTGTCACTGGGAGAGGACACCGCAAGATCGAACCCATCACAAAGCACCTCTTCCCATGGCAAGAAAAATCGATCTAGTTGGCCTAACTAAACCAAAGATTCGAAGAAGAAATACGAGGCTATAAGTAATCATGCATGTAAGAGATCAAAAGAAGACTCAAATAATATTCATGGATAGAAACTGATCATGAACTCAAAATTCATCGGATCCCAACAAACACAACGCAAAAAGTCATTACATCAAATAGATCTCCAAGAGAAAATTGTATTGAGAATCAAAAGAGAGAGAGAGAGAAAGCCATCTAGCTACTGCCTACGGACCCGTAGGTCTATGGTGGACTACTCACGCATCATCGGAGAGGCACCTATGAGGAAGATGAACCCCTCCGTGATGGTGTTAGATTGGATCTCGCGGTTCTGGAACTTGCAGCGGCTGGAAGTGTTTTTCATCGACTCCCCTAGGGTTTCTGGAATATTTGGGTATTTATAGAGCTCAGAGGCGGTGGAGGGGGTTCCTGAGGCGGCCACAACCCACCAGGGCGCGCCCGGGACCTCTGGCGCGCCCTGGTGTCTTGTGGGTGGCCTGGGCTCCCTCCTGGTTACTTCTTGGGCCCACTGGCTTCCTTCTGGTCCAAATAAAATCTCCAAAAAGTTTCATCGCGATTGGACTCCGTTTGGTACTGATATTCTACGAAGTAAAAAACAAGGAAAAAACAGCAACTAGCACTTGGCACTATGTCAATAGCTTAGTCCCAAAAACTGATATAAAGTTGCTATAAAATGATTGTAAAACATCCAAGAATGATAATATAACAACATGGAACAATCAAAAATTATAGATACGTTGGAGACGTATCAATATTCATCATATAACAGTCATAACCAAGGGCGATATAGAACTAGCTCTAGTTCATAAATGTAATGTAGGCATGTATTCCGTAAATAGTCATACAAGATTATGGAAAAGAACTTGCATGGCATCTTTTGTTCTACCCTCCCGTGGCAGCGGGGTCCATAAGGGAACTAGGGGATATTAAGGCCTCCTTTCAATAGAGAACCGGAACAAAACATTAACACATAGTGAATACATGAACTTATCAAACTGTGGTCATCACCGGAAAGTATCCCAACTATTGTCACTTTGGGGTTTACGGATCATAACACGTAATAGGTGCATATGACTAGCAAGATCGGATCAAGAACATAGATATAATGGTGATAACTGATAACCCACAAGTATAGGGGATCGCAACAGTTTTCGAGGGTAGAGTAGTCAACCCAAATTTATAGATTCGACACAAGGGGAGCCAAAGAATATTTGAGAGTATTAGCAGCTGAGTTGTCAATTCAACCACACCTGGAGATTAAATATGTGCAGCAAAGTGATCAGTAGCACAGTAGTATAATAGTTTTGATAGCAGTAGCAGCAGTAACAGTAATGGTAACAGTGATAGCAATAGTTTCGTAGCAAGTGTAACTGTAGCAGTAGCATTAGTAACTTAGCAAGAACAATATGTGGAAAACTCGTAGGCACTGGATCGGTGAACTCGTTGGATGATATTCATCATATAACAGTCAAAACCTAGGGCGACACAGAACTAGCTCCAATTCATAAATGTAATGTAGGCATGCATTCCGTAAATAGTCATACGTGCTTATGGAAAAGAACTTGCATGACATCTTTTGTCCTACCCTCCCGTGGCAGCGGGGTCCATAAGGAAACTAAGGGATATTAAGGCCTCCTTTTAATAGAGAACCAGAACAAAGTATTAACACACGGTGAATACATGAACTCCTCAAACTACGGTCATCACCAGAAAGTATCCCAAATATTGTCACTATGGGGTTTACGGATCATAACACGTAATAGGTGCATATGACTAGGCAAGATCGGATCAAGAACATAGATATAATGGTGATAACATAAATGGTTCAGATCTGAAATCATGGCACTCGGGCCCTAGTGACAAGCATTAGGCATAGCAAAGTCATAGCAACATCAATCTCAGAACATAGTGGATACTAGGGATCAAGCCCTAACAAAACTAACTCGATTACATGATGAATCTCATCCAACTCCTCACCGACCAGCAAGCCTACGAAGGAATTACTCAGTCCCGGTGGGGAGCATCATGGAATTGGCAATGGAGAAGGGTTGGTGATGACGAAGACCAAAGATTCCCCTCTCCGGAGTCCCAAACGGGCTCCAGATCTGGCCTCCCGATGAAGAACAGGAGGTGGCGGCGGCTCCGTATCGTAAAACGCGATGAAACTTTCTCCTCTATTTTCTCTCCGAAAATAGGAATTTATAGCGGCGGAATTAGGGTCAGTGGGGCCACGAGGTGGGCAAAACCCACCAGGGCGTGCCTAGGGGGCCTGGCGCGCCCTGGTGGGTGCTGCCCACCCTGGCCCCCTTTTCCGGTAGTTTTTGGCTCCAATAATTCTTATATATTCTGAAATAATTCTCCAGAAAGTTTTGTTTCGTTCCGAGAACTTTCATTTCTGCACAAAAACAACACCATGGTAGTTCTGCTGAAAACATCGTCAGTCCGGGTTAGTTTCATTCAAATCATGCAAATTAGAGTCCAAAACAAGAGCAAAAGCGTGAGGAAAAGTAGATACGTTGGAGACGTATCAATAACATAAACGGTTCAGATGTGAAATCATGGCACTCGGGCCCTAGTGACAAGCATTAAGCATGGCAAAGTCATAGCAACATCAATCTTAGAACATAGTGGATACTAGGGATCAAGCGCTAACAAAACTAACTCGATTACATGATGGATCTCATCCAACTTCTCACCGACCAGCGAGCCTACGAAGGAATTACTCACTCCCGGTTGGGAGCATCATGGAATTGGCGATGAAGGAGGGTTGGTAATGACGAAGACCAAAGATTCCCCTCTTCGGAGCCCGAAACGGACTCCAGATCTGGCCTCCCGCTGAAGAATAGGAGGTGGCGGCGGCTCCATCTCGTGAAATGCAATAAAACTTCCTCCCCTATTTTTTCTCCAAAAATAGGAATTTATAGTGCTTGAATTAGGGTCAGGGGGCCCACGAGGTGAGCACAACCCACCAGGGCGCGCCTAGAGGGGGTGGCGCGCCCTGGTGTATCGTGCCCAGCTAAGGCACCCCCTCCGGTGGTTCTTGGCTCCAGTATTTTTTATTTATTGTAAAATAATTCTCCGAAAAGTTTCGTCCGATTCCGAGAACTTTTAGTTCTGCACAAAAACAACACCACGGTAGTTCTGCTGAAAACAACGTCAGTCCGGGTTAGTTTCATTCAAATCATGCAAATTAGAGTCCTAAACAAGATCAAAAGCGTTAGGAAAAGTGGATACGACGGAGACGTATCAACTCCCCAAGCTTAACCCATTGCTTGTCCTCAAGCAATTCAGTTGACAAACTGAAAGTGATAAAGAAAAACGTTTACGAACTCTTTTGTTCTTGTTTACATATATATGCTTAAGTAGCACCCAGGTTTTCAGCAAGAATTATGACTAACCATGTCAATGATAACTCTTAGAAATTATATTAACTCATATCAATAACATAAGCAACTCGAGAGCAATAATAAAATATCTCAAATGCAAACACTATGTCAAAACAACCATGATATAATATGACAACAGTAGTATCTCGCTAGCCCTTTTGGAGACCGCAAAACATAAATGCAGAGCACCTCCAAAGTTCAAGCAACGACTGAACATTGTAATTCATGGTAGAAAAGATCCAGTCATGCTGCATCCAACATTAACTATACAATGCATGAGGATGAGAATAGTGCTCTCAGATCTGGCGCTTATTTGAGAAGGTGATGACTCAACATAAAAGTAAATAGATAATCCCTTCGCAGAGGGAAGCAGGTATTTGCAGAGGTGCCACAACTCAAAACTTAAATCAGAGATAAATATAATTTTGGGAGGTGCACCCTTCCTGTCAACGTTACGACCAAGAGTTATCAATATCTTCCATGCTAAACACATTAGCGGCGGTTCCCAAGCGGTAAAAGTAAAGGTTTACTCCCCCTCCACCAACAAACACACTCCACGGCTAGCCAAATCCACGGGTACCGTCCATGCCAACAACATTCCTGGGGGAGTTTTGTTTAATTATTTGCAATTTTTGATTTCAGGACTGGGAATCCCTATTACCATTCCTCTCGTGCAAGCACGAGTGAATAAACACTCATCATGAGAATAACCCGCTTAACATGGAAGATACTGACCGCCCCCTATCGCTCCATGAGCGGTCTAGGCACACAAAACAGATGTTCATTTGAAATTTTAGAGGTGGCACATGCAAATTTACTTGGAATGACAGGGTAACACCACATATAGGTAGATATAGTGGACTCATCTGGAATAACTTTGGTTTAAGGATTTTGACGCACAAGCAGTATTCCCGCTTCGTACAGGCAAAGGCTAGCAAATAGATTGAGAAGCAGCCAGCTAGAGAGCAAAAACGGTCATGAACGTGCATTAAGAATAATGAACATTGAATACTAGCATGAGTAGGATATGACACCATGAACATAAATATCGTAGAGGCTATGTTGGTTTTGATTAAACTACATGCGTGAACACGTGCCAAGTCAAGTCACTTGAGACATTTAGAGGAGGATACCATATCATCATACTACGTCACAATCATTTTAATACATGTTGACATCCAAGATAAATCATTATCCACTCCTAGCCACTTAAGCATGGCATGAGCAACTATAATCTCTAATTGTCATTGCAAACATGTTTGATCATAATACGCTGAATCATGGATACTAGGTTAAACATATTTACAAAAACAAAAACAAGTTGAGTTCATACCCGCTTCTCTATGCCACAGTCACTTCATCAAATATCGTCATTATTGCCTTTCACTTGCACGACCGAATGGTATGAAAATAATAATAGTGCAAGAGTGCCGTGGACTAAGCTGGAATCTGCAAACATTTTATTCAGAAGGAGAAGACAAAGTAATTTGGGCTCTTTGTTAGATCAACAATAATGCATATGAGAGCCACTCAACATTTTCATCGTGGTCTTCTCCTTGGTACGACTCAAATAAAAGGAAAAGAATTTCAGAGAAACACACTGAAATATTTTTGGATTTTTTAGTTTTTCTTGAAGAAAGCAAATTAAAGAGGGAGAAACAAAAACAAGAAAAACTATTTACACGGGAAAACTCCCAACAAGTAAAATAAGAAACGAGAAATCTTTTTGGGTTTTATTTTGATACTACAATTAATTTAAACTAGAAAGAAAAAACCGAAAAGAAGCAAGAAATATTTTTGGATTTTCTCAAAGTTTTTCAAACACGCAAAAAGAAAGCAACAAAATAAATCTAGCATGGATAATACAATGAAAAAGTGTGGACATCGACAAGTGGAATGAAATGTGTGAACATGAATGTAATGTCGGTGGAAATACGTACTCCCCCAAGCTTAGGCTTTTGGCCTAGCTTGGTAATTAATCACCATCTGTAATGGCCATCCTGTCCCATGTGGAGGTATTGTGGCGGCAGCACTTGAGCGTCCCACTCCTGGGGCTCCTCCTCAGCTGCTGCCAGGTCGTTCCGGTAGGCCTGAATGTCCCCTGGGATGATCCTGTATCCTTTCCTGGCAATAGAGTCAAACAAAGCAGGCGCAGGCAACGGGATAATATCACGGGTAACCACGCTGAATACTATGTTGTAGCGAATGTTATGAAAAGAATCAGCTGCATCAATAAATTGGTGATCTTCCAATGCCTTGTGATCTAGAAAAACTCGGGGCAAGGGATAATCATGTTGGCGAATCTGAATATTAAAGTGACTCGCTAAGCGAGTAGCATAAATACCACCATGTATCTTGGCCTTAGTCCTGTTAAGGTGTAGGCGACGTGCAATAATAGCCCCTAGGCTAAAGGTGTGATCATTGTGCAGCGCACGGCGTAAGATGGCGAGGTCGGGGGCACCTCAGTGCACCAACCTTCTCCCTAGCGGTTACACACTTCGCGATGAATAAAGCAAAGTAATGCACAGAAGGGAACTGCAAGCTGGTGGCAGTGGCATTTGACACGCCTCTTTCATCACCCACTGTCAAAGTGAGGAGAAAGTCCTCAAACTCCGCTGAACTAGGTTCTCTTAATTCCCCATCAGAAGGGATCAAACATATGTCACAAAAGTCCGTGAGCGGTATCTGATGGGTTTCAGCATATAACTTAAACTGCACCTCAGGAGGATTATTCCTAATCAGAAAATGGAAACTTTGCACAAAGGAATTTGTAAGGAGGTGGTGTTGGTCACACTTATCTACGAGGAAGTTGGTCAGCCCAGCATTTGCAATGAATTGGGCAAACTCTTGATGGAACCCGGCCTCCTCCATGAAAGCATTATGCGGCTATTCGCACGGCCGCACCTCCGCCGTTCTCGGAGTGTTGAGGTCATTGTCCGATGATTCCCCAATGACTCCTTTAGCATTCCTCTTGGAGGAATACTTCCTAAAGAAACTCATCTTATTCCTATAAATAAATTTCTGAAAATTTTAGTCTACAATTTTTTTTTCAACAAAACTTCGTAAGATTGATGGCAACTACTCCTAGGGGTGCCTAGAGGCCATATTAAGCATTCAAACTACTTAGAACTCTAAGAATTCAATATGCAAGCCCATCTACAGCAGCACCAAGAGTAGCTAATTATTCTAAAAATAAACCACTAAATCAAAAACTAATTGGAGCAATGGAGGAGTCACATACCAAGTAGCAATCCCCCAAAATAGTTTGGGAAACGGAGCTTCGAGCAAAGAGATCAAAATCCGCGGGTTTGAGAGCAAGAACACGAGAGAGAGAGGGCAATGGTGATTTTTTCTGGAGGTAGGAGATGACATGGGCTAAAGGAATAAGTGAGGGGACCCACGTGGGGACCACAATGCTGGCGCGCCCTGGTGTCTTGTGGGCACGAGGTGCACCCCCCTCTCATGTTATTTGCACCAGAAATTCAGAAATATTCAGAAAAAACCGTGTTAAATTTTCAGGACATTTTGAGAACTTTTATTTTTGGGTCATTTTTTATTGCACGGAGAAAACAAAAAATAGGATAAACATGGCATTTTATTTTATTTAACTAAGAAAAATAAAAAATAAAAGGTGGGAGGAGAAGGTTGTGCCTATTAGATTCATCAACTTCATACCTCTCAAAAATGATCCATTAATAAGGTTGATCAAGTCTTATTAACAACCACTTCCGATTAGCATGAAACCGAAGAATTTTCGTAAAACACTAAGTTACCTCAATGGGGATATGCATATCCCCAACAATAAGTATGTCATATTTCTTTTTGGCAATAGGTAGAGGAAATTGAAAACTTCCAATAGTGAGTGTCGGAGATTCTTCAATAACATTAATACCATTCACTTGGAATTATTTCTTCGAAAAGTGCACCGTATGGTCATTACCATTGATATGAAATGTGACCTTGCTTTTATTGCAATCAATAACATCCCCTACAGTATTCAAAAAGGGTCTACCAAGGATAATCGACATGTTGTCGTCCTCGGGCATCTCAAGAATAACAAAGTCTGTTAAGATAGTAACATTTGCAACTACAACAGGAACATCCTCACAAATACCGATAGGTATGGCAGTTGATTTGTCAGCCATTTGAAATGATATTTCAGTGGGTGTGAGTTCATTCCAATCAAGTCTATATAAAGAGAAAGGCATAACACTAACACCAGCTCCCAAATCACGCAAAGCAGTTTTGACATAATTTCTTTTGATGGAGCAAGGTATAGTTGGTATTCCAGGATCTCCAAATTTTTTAGGTACTCCACCCTTAAAAGAATAATTAGCAAGCATGGTGGAGATTTTAGCTTCAGGTAACTTTCTTTTATTAGTGATGACGTCTTTCATGTATTTTGCATAAGGGGCCATCTTTAAGATATCAGTTACGCGGGTACGTAAAAAGACTGGCCTAATCATTTTAGCAAAGCGTTCAAATTCTTCATCATCCTTTTTCTTAGATGGTTTAGGTGGAAAAGGCATGGGTTTCTGAACCCATGCTCTCTTTCTTTACCATGTTTTCTAGCCACAAAATCCCTTTATCATATCGTTTATTTTTAGGTTGTGGGTTATCAAGATCAACAGCAGGTTCTATTTCAACATAATTATCTGGTTCTTTATCATTGTTCTGTTGGGTGTCCTCATGAACATCACTATCATTTTCATTATCATTAGGTGAATGTTCATTACCAGATTGAGTTTGAGCATCAGAAATGGAGACATCGTTATTATCAGGAGGTTTTTCTATCTCAGGTTCACTAGAGGTATGCAAAGTCCTATCATTTTTCTTTTTCTTTTTCTTTTTCTTTTTAGAAGAATTAGGTGCATCAATAGTAATTCTCTGAGAGTCTTGTTCAATTCTTTTAGGATGTCCTTCAGGATAAAGTGGTTCCTGAGTCATTCTATCTCCTCTAGTTACAACTCTAGCAGCAAAATCTTTCATATTATTGTTCATTTCATTAAGCAATTCTCTTTGAGATTTAGCAACTTGTTCTAAATGGTTTTGAACCATGGAGGCATGTTTTCCTACACCTCTAGCATAATTACTGATTCTAAATAACAAGTCACTCAAGCGAGCAATCATATCAGAATTATATTTCAATTGTTTCAGAACATTTGCATTGAAGTGATCTTGTTTCCTAATGTAGTTGTCAAACTCATATAAGCATTGACTAGGATGTTTATTGTAAGGGATATTACTTTCATCAAACTTTAATAAAGAATTTACCTCTACCACCTGTTGAGGTGGTGGTGTGTCAAGGCCATGTATTTCTTCAATAGGTGCTAAATTATTAACATCCTCGTCTTTAATTCCTTTTCCTTCATACATTTCTTTGCCTCCTGCATATCTTCAGGACTGAGAAATAAGATACCCCTCTTCTTCGGAGTGGGTTTAGGTGGTGGTTCGGGGAGAGTCCAATCATCATAATTCTTCAATATTCAATAGTTCCTCAGCTTGTTCAACAGTTCGTTCCCGGAAAACACAACCAGCACAACTATCTAGGAAATCCCTAGAAGCATCAGTTAGTCCATTATAGAAGATACCAAGTATTTCATTTTTCTTAAGAGGGTGATCAGGCAAAGCATTAAGCAATTGGAGAAGCCTCCCCCAAGCTTGTGGGAGACTCTCTTCTTCAATTTGCACAAAGTTAGATATTTCCTGTAAGGCAGCTTGTTTCTTATGAGCAGGAAAATATTTTTCAGAGAAGTAGTAAATCATATCCTGGGGACTACGCACACAACCAGGAGCAAGAGTATTGTACCATATCTTAGCATCACCCTTTAATGAGAACGGAAATAATTTGAGAATATAGTAGTAGCGAATCTTCTCATCATGAGCAAAAAGGGTGGTTGTACCAGTCAACTTAGTAAGATGTGCCACTATAGTTTCGGTTTCATAGCCATGAAAAGGATCAGATTCTACCAAAGTAATTAACTCTGGGTCGACAGAGAATTCATAATCCTTATCGGTAACAAAGATAGGTGAAGTAGCAAAGTTATGATCACATTTCATTCTAGCATTCAAAGTCTTTTCCTTATACTTGCATAATAATTTCTTAAGATCATCTCTATCCTTACAAGAAAGGATTTCTCTAGCTATCTCCTCGTCCATAACATAACCTTTCAGTATCTTAGGCATTTCAAACTAGGAGAGCTAGGTCTAATAGGTGTTTCATAGCTTTCAGTTTCAAGGACTTCATCAGTTTCATTAGTTTCATCAGTTTCAGTAATTTCATTCTCTTTAGCTCTAGCAATTTGTTCATCAAGAAATTCACCTAGTGGCACATGATCATCAAGCATGGTACTAGCATCATCATAAGCATCGTTCATAGCAGAGTAGCATCATCAATAACTTGTGACATATCAGGATTAATAGCATGTGTTGGTGTTGCAAGCTTACTCATAACCGAAGGAGAATCAAGTTCAAAGCTAGATGGCAATTCCTTACCTCCCCTCGTCCTAGAGGGAAAAATCTTGGTTCTTGTATCCTTTAGATTCTTCATAGTGATCAATTGATATAAATGACAAGTGACTCAACAAATATAGCTATGCTCGCCGGCAACGGCGCCAGAAAAAGGTCTTTATAACCCACAAGTATAGGGGATCACAACAGTTTTCGAGGGTAGAGTATTCAACCCAAATTTATAGATTCGGCACAAGGAGAGCCAAAGAATATTTGCAATTATTAGCAGTAGAGTTGTCAATTCAACCACACCTGGAGATTAAATATCTGCAGCAGAGTGATCAGTAGCACAGTAATATGATAGTTTTGATAGCAGTAGTAACAATAAAAGTAACGGTAACAGTGATAGCAATGATTTTGTAGCAGTTGGAGCAGTAGCAATAGAAATAGTAACTTAGCAAGAAAAATATGTGGAAAACTCGTAGGCACTGGATCGGTGGATTCATTGGATGATATTCATCATATAACAATCATAACCTAGGGAGATACAGAACTAGCTCAAGTTCATAAAGGTAATGTAGGCATATATTCCGTAAATAGTCATACGTGCTTATGGAAAAGAACTTGCAGGACATCTTTTGTCCTACCCTCCCGTGGCAGTGGGGTCCATAAGGAAACTAAGGGATGTTAAGGCCTCCTTTTAATAGAGAACCGGAACAAAGCATTAACACATAGTGAATACATGAACTCCTCAAACTATGGTCATCACCGGAAAGTATCCCAACTATTGTCACTTTGGGGTTTACGGATCATAACACGTAATAGGTGCATATTACTAGCAAGATCGAATCAAGAACATAGATATAATGGTGATAACATAAACGGTTCAGATCTGCAATCATGGCACTCGGGCCCTAGTAACAAGCATTAAGCATGGCAAAGTCATAGCATCATCAATCTCAGAACATAGTGGATACTAGGGATCAAGCCCTAACAAAACTAACTCGATTACATGATGAATCTCATCCAACTCCTCACCGACCAGCGAGTATACGAAGGAATTACTCACTCCCGGTGGGGAGCATCATGGAATTGGTGATGAAGGAGGGTTGGTGATGACGAAGACCGAAGATTCCCCTCTCCGGAGCCCCAAACGGACTCCAGATCTAGCCTCCCGATGAAGAACAGGAGGTGGCGGCGGCTCCATCTCGTGAAACGCGATAAAACTTCCTCTCCTATTTTTTTCTCCAAAAATAGGAATTTATAGTGCTGGAATTAGGGTCAGGGGGCCCACGAGGTGAGCACAACCCACCATGGCGTGCTTGGAGGGGGTGGCGCGCCCTGGTGTATCGTACCCAGCCAGGGCAGCGCCTTCGGTGGTTCTTGGCTCCAGTATTTTTTATTTATTGTAAAATAATTCTCCGAAAAGTTTCGTCCGATTCCGAGAACTTTTATTTCTGCACAAAAACAACACCATGGTAGTTCTGCTGAAAACAGCGTCAGTCCGGGTTAGTTTCATTCAAATCATGCAAATTAGAGTCCAAAACAAGAGAAAAAGCATTAGGAAAAGTAGATACGATGGAGACGTATCAGCTTGTAACTCCACCTAACGTTGGCGGTATCGCCACACTGGTGCAGCGGCGTGCTATACAAACGGTTTTTAACCCCTTTTCGCGACGTAATTCTAAACCGTCGCCTTGCCTGTGTGGGCGATAGGGGGGGGGGTCCATCCCACAGGACACGGCAAAATCGTCGGCGATGGTGGCCAACGAACGCAAACGTTTAGCAAAATGAAGCGTATGGGATTTCCATATCTATCACAAACGAGAGTCACGTCTCACCCGTTTGAGATATGGCATCCTTCCCATACGGCCCATCCTTGCAACTCGTGTGAGATCACACTAACATCGCACGCGCAATTCCGTAGCACACCGTTTACGATGTGTACCGAATCGCAAACAGTTCATTATTGTAAAGCTTGTACGATAAGGAAACAATCACACACATTTTGTCCTACAACGTCGTTTGCGATATACGAAGATTCGCAAACGCTCCAACTGTCATACTCGTGTCGGATGCATACGACATAACAAACAGTTAAACATTGTAAATCGTGTATGATAAGGAGACTGTCACAAAATATTTAGGTTTGCTTAACCGTTTCTGATATTGTCTAACATCACACATGGTTTGCAGAGGGCAATTGTGTGCATTGTCGCACACGGTTTCTCTCTCTGAAACATGTCGAATCATGAGGTATACCACACACGTTCTGCTTTAAAAACCGTGTGCGGTGTAATGACCTGCAGAGCTTATTTTTCGTCTATTTTAATCGCCACAATTTAAAATTCTACATGATTTGAATTTGATAGTAGGCTATTGCATTTTTCATATCTATCTTATATAGACATAGGTTCAACAACCAATGCAGTATTCCATTCACAGGTACATATGTTCAAGAATTACATCAAGAAATAATAATTACATTAGGACCAGATAAATAATGATGAACCACAGCCGCATACTTGTATTAAATACGGTAAAGGAAGAGGCGAAAGACACTCTGGCAGTTGTACAAGGTGAAGCGGAATGCCCATATTGTGTCCTCCTCCATGCAGAATGCACGGACGACTCTAGGCCAGCCCCTTGTGATGGCGGACCGCCCGTCCTTCTCTGTGTTGATGAGGACATGTATGTAGTCATCGTGGCCTGGTAGATATACTTTAACGTTTTCACGTCCACCAATCATGTAGTTTGAGAGGTAATCCTGAGTAAACTGCTTTGAGAACCACTACAAACAAAATAGATTCAGACATTGTAAATTTGTAAGCTAACAACTCATTATGGACAGTAAAAAAGAAGGGTACAGAGTTCGTAGTTACCATCCTGGAGTTCACTGTTGTCTTGGATAAGGTGTAAAGAAATAGTTTAATTGCCATATTTTGTCCCATTTTATTAACAACCTTTATTAGTTTCCTCACTTGATGCTGGTTCATGAATATCTCATTGCCCCATACGCAAAAAGGGTCGACACGCGGATCTTTACCAGTGACATATGTACCTACAAGCAACAAGTTAGTATTAGAAGGTAAACAGAAATTGCACAATGATGTAGTACAATATTCCATGTCCCAGTATATAAGATCTTATTACATCCAAAATACTCACATATTTGATGTATTAACATCTTATACTTTGGGGCGGATGGAGTATATATATAGGCCATGTGATGAAACTAACCTCGATGAAAAACAACAGCTGTTCCCGATATTGTCCTGGGTAAGTACACCGAAAGGCATGTTAAGTACTGATAGGCTAAACATCAACCAAATATATGCATGGTAAACAACATGATCACAAAATGATAGCTTCAGTGTGCAGGTTTAAGCACGCTAGCTAAGCTAATAATAAGTGGAGATGCGTGTTAACTGCAATAGGCTTAGCATTTAACAACAACAAAATATAGTCATTCTAACTGGTATTGTGCACGTTTAAGCACACTAGTTATAGTTACATAAAAATGGAAAGGCTTGTGCTCACTACAACAAGCTTAACAGCAACCAAATATAGTCATTCTAACTGGTATTGTGCACGTTTAAGCACACTAGTTATAGTTACATAAAAATGGAAAGGCTTGTGCTCACTACAACAAGCTTAACAGCAACCAAATATAGTGATTCATAGTGGTACTGTTGAAATTGAATAGAATGTAGCTCGTGTTTACACATCAAATTGTATAACTGAATATCACATTGTGAAAAAACAGAAATAAACAGTGGGCGTGTTAACTACACCAGGCTTAACAGGAACCACATATGGCCGTTGAAACTGGTATGATGAAATTGAACTGGAAAGTACATACTTGCAGATATAGAACTTCACAACGTGAATAACTGAAATAAACAAGACATACTATATAGCAATTGAACCAGGACATATGCCCAGTACAAACAACCGAGCTAGGAAAAACAGTTAAACAAGGCATATGCTCACTACAACAGGCTTGATAGCAACCAAAAATAGTCATTCCAACTATACTGTTGAAATTGCATAGAACGTAGCCGGTGCTTAAACAGGAAATTGTATAAGTGAACATCACATGTGAAAGAACTAAAATAAATAGTGAACGTGTTAACTGCACCAGGTTTAACATGAACCATATATGGCTCTTGAGACATTTAGCATGAGTGAAGTCATTTAACATGAGATGGGTTTCTTCACCTGTCACAGATGGGCTCATTCCCATTAGAAGAGCGCGGATTATGGGTGTGCTCCCTCTTGTCACAGATGGGCTCCATCCCCTTGGAAGAGCAGGGATGCAGGGTAACCTCCCTGATTTCACGGATGGGCTCTTTCCCCTTGGAAGAGATGGATAGGGTGCCGTTGTCGGCGTCGGCGTCGGCATCGTCGATGAGGTCTGACTTGACAGCTGACGATGCCGATGCCGAGCCACAGCCATAGAACGTGTCCTTCAGAAATGACAAAAGAGGCTCCATGGAGATGAAGGAAGGCAAATTCTTGAGAGCGAAGCAGAGTAGATCAGCGGCTGGGCCTTGCATGAGGTTGACGGGGGTTGAACCCGACGGGTCGGGGTAGGGCCACTTAAACTGTGACATAGCCCGCGACAAGCCGTCACTGTCGACGAGCACGACGTCGTAGCCGGCTGCGCCGATATGCATCCATACGGGAACCCACTGTCTTACAACCTTGTATTGGTTAGATTTCCCGGCAGCCTCGGAGGCCACCTCGTCATCGTAGTCTGCTTCCCCGGTGGCCTTGGCGGCCACCTCGTCATCGTGGATAGCTTCCCCGGCGGCCTCGGCGGCCTGGGTGGCCACCTCGTCATCGTAGTCAGCTTCCCCGGCGATCCCGGCGGGCACCTCGTCATCATAGACAGCTTCCCCGGCAGCCTCGGCGGCCACCTCGGCATCGTCCATTGGAAAGGCCGCGATATACCTCCTTTTGGCCATTCGCTCCTCGATCTCACATGCAAGTGTAGCTGGGATTAGGCTGCGACGGTCTGCGGTGGGGATCAATGCGGATCTGTGAGGAAAGGGGGTGTTTAGCAGGCGCCATCTAAGAAATTCAAGGCGGCGAGGGTACGGAGATGGGTTCGTAACCTGGACGGGGAGAACAGGAGAGGTTGACTGTGGAACGCGGAGCGGGATCGGGGGCGGCCGCGGCGACGGCGAGGTAGCTAGGGTTCGAGCGAGGGAGTTGTGTGGGGTTGGGGGTGGGAGGGGCCTAGGTGGTGTTTGAGGAAATGTCGTGGCTACTTTAAATTTTACTTGGAGGGAGTGAAAAGCTGGGACAAACTGAAACTTTTATGAAGGGTTTGAAGTGGCGCCTGAGGAACAAACATCGCACACGGCCCGAACATAATATCTGTATGCAATTCAAAGAGATAAACCCGCGGAACCATCAATTTTTAAATTGAACAAGGCGGGTAACTATTTTTAAGATTTCTCTATGTGGGTTGGTGCAAGGTAGTCTGTAGTTACGTGACAACTGACAACCACGGGCCTGGCGTGGCACATAGTTAGCATGCGGGAACCGTGTCTACTACTCTACTGCGTACACAATCGCACACAGTTGTCTCCTTCGACTCGTCTGCTATTTAAGTTTCAAAAAATACTACCCTGCCATTTATATAACAACATTGGAAATTAAACATGATAAATCTAGGGTCATCGCACAAACATACCTGCTTGTGGGCCAGATGTATGTATGGAAAGGTTGTTGTGGTGTTCAAATACGGAATGCACAACTTTCATGTGACACACAATGTCCTGCAGAGCACACAACAATGTTGGATTATGCCCCCTGCCCCCCCCCACACACGCGCGCCTTCGAGTCGGTGGAGGGATGGTAGCTCAGTATATATATGAACTTACAAACTTATACTACAAGTGCAATTCACCCTACCATAACACAAAACCAATAGAAATCCATCATGATCACCCCCTCCCCCGTGTTTTAGTTCTGAGGGTAGATTGCGCGGGCCCACTGATGGGCGCGTCTCGGAAACTTCACAAGATGGGTGAGACCGCAACCACATGTGTGTGGCTCAACTAATTACTTGAGGTGGTGTGATATTTCGTGCGTGTGCAAAACTTTTTGATGCGGCTCAAAAGTTGAACGGTATGTAGTACCTAACCTCATAAATAGGTTTCGTGTATATGTAGTACTATTGTGATGCCCCTCCCCTGCCCTCGCCCCGCCCCACGCACACACATGCTTCGAACAATCACCACAACCTATATATATGTATCCGCTCAAACTTGTGTCTCGTATCTCGCCATGAACTATATCGTAACAAATAATGAGAGGACTATATCTACATTGGTCAAATTAACCTGTAGTATATATGGGCAGGTTTAAGTGACAGACCACATGGGTCCACAAATTTTGCATGTCGTCCATAACCACGCGAGGGAGTGTTTGTAGACAACACCAACGCACATGCATGGCCCCAGGCACATATGTATGAAAGCATTGTGCGATGTTTTGAAATACCAAATGCACAACTTTCGCCGCCACATGTGTGTCTCTCAAACCAGAATGGCCACGTACTGAGGTTAACGACCCATGCATATATAGCCCCAAGCGCACCCATAGTTCAATCCAATAGGAGGGATTCAATGTGTATGATGCATTCGATTTTTTGTTAGAATTGAAATGTCGATGCATATATCAACTAGGTATAATATATACACATATACCAACAAGAAGAATCCACCTTGGTCAAATAAACATCTCTACAGACACCTGTCAAAGTGACGACCCACATGGACATGGTTGTGTCGGTGTGACGATGCCGATGACCACGTGAGAGAGTGTTTGACAAAACAAACGCCCACTCCATGAGGCCCACACAGATATGTAATTAAGTGTTTGTTTAGTTAGTAACCAATGGAACATTAATGTCACTTGCCTTAGAAACTGTAAGTCGACATACGAAGAGGATAGATCACAACGCACATAGGCCCTATTTGGATCCATGGGTTAGAGTTAGTTTGAGCTAGTTGGGGCTCAAATAGCCCTAAAGTATTCAAACATGAGGGTTAGATTGTAGCTAGTTGCATCTAACCCACACATAAAAACTATCCCACCCAAGAGGTGCTAATTGGAGCTAGTTCTCATGGGGCCCTTTCTATCCCACCAGCCAAGAGGTGCTAATTGGAGCTAGTTCTCGTGGGGCTCACTGAAAAATCACTTTTCTCTCTCCATCAAGTGCATCTATTGTCAATCTAACCCTGTCATCCAAACACTTCTTTGGCTAGAGTTAGTTTAGGGTTAGTCATGAGCTAGAAACTAACTCCAACCTCTAGCTAAGTTAGAGTATCCAAAACAGGGCCACACGCACGCATAACGAAAAGGATCCACATTGGTCAAAACAATATACAATATAGGTGCCACACATGGGCCCCATAGATTGACGCGTCACCGATTACCATGTGAGGGAGCCACACTTAGGACCACCATAGATTATATGTGACACAAGCATATGCATGGGTATGTTTTTTGATTCAAAATGCCAACTGCACGACTTTGATACAGTGCGTGCTTCACAAATTGGGAAGTCCCCACGCTAAAGAAAACTGCATGCAATATGTATGTCTCCTCCAACGCACCCCCTCAACTTTGAGCGGTAGGAGGTTCTCATGAGCACGTCATGTCAATCTTTGGTGTGGAATCTCACCATGATCTACCGCAACACAGAGCAGATTAACTTAACCCACCTTGGTCAAACCCCTACCGATGCGGCTCAAAAGTGATAGACCACATGCATGGACCCACGAATGTGGGGATCACTAGTAACACACGAAGGATTATTGTCCGAGGGACCACCACTATCGTGTGCATGTGTCCTAAACACAGGCATGACGTGACTTGTTTTAAACATTTCAATGCACAATTTTGATAATTTGGGGTGGCACTGCCTCACAAAACGGACAATCCCACACACACAGGCTAGTGCAAACAAGTGAAACGGAAAGAGCCCCCCACCCCCCGCGCGCGGCCACCACCGGAAACACCACTTCGAGGTGCGTCAAACTATTTTTATGCAGAAAACATGTGACACATCAGTCCGTGTTATAATTATAAAATGTCCATATATCATTCGAAAAATATGCAATAATTGAGTTTCCAGGAATTCATTGGGGGGAAATCATATGTCCCCTTGGGTTCATGTGTTTAGTCGCCATGCAATAAATGGTAAGGAACCTCAAACATCGAAAAATCATTTTAAATTGAAGTGAATCCAAAAATCAACTGAAAATCATGAAACATGGGATTCCGTTTCATGATATATATATATATATATATCATATATATATATATATATATCATATATATATATCATAAATATATACATATATATATATATATATATAGTGTGTGCTAATTTCTGGCCTAATTAGAGACGAATTTTTGATACACTTTTCTTACAAACGGGAGCTTATTAAAGGTTGGTGCTTGGTACACACACTTGTCACGTTACCATCAGGAACGATTACAGTACTGAACCGTGTGCGTTGGTCCCAACAAAATATTACGTACCACCACGAGCCTCGTGTGCCGTCCGAGCGGACGTGAGTCGACGGGACGCATGATGCGAGCAGTCCGCGGCTCAGTCTGATCGTGAGGCGTGCGAGCAGGTGTGTAAATTGACCGGACGCGTGCGAGCAGGCCGCTCTGGCTCACCGGGAGACGTGCGAGCTGGTGTGTGAATTGACGGGATGCGTGTGAGCAATCCTCTCCCCAGGCTAAACGGGAGACGTGCGAGCAGTCCTCTGCGCGGGCTAGACGGGAGACGTGCGAGCAGGGGTGAGGCATGCGAGAAGACCGCTGCGCAGGCTCACCGTGAGGCGAGCCGTTTACCCGCCTCCCGCCTAGCTCCCAACCACTCTATATTAATCGCGCCTGTGCCGCTGGTTATAGCAGGCGGCCGCACTCCCCTCTCTCCACACAGCGCGCATGCATCCTCGCCGCCGTTCCTAGTCGTAAACGCTCTCGGAAGTGTATCAAATGGCGACCAAGCGCACCATCGGAGGGAGTGGTGATGCGGGGGTCGAAGCCGGGGCCGGCGAAGCAACTAAGCATCTTTTGATGCTGGGCGACGAGGTTGCCCTCCCGGCCGATGAGGTCTCGCGCGGACAGACGTACGACAATGACGTCGTAAGCCCCGTCGTGCCTCCCCAGAGACTACTACAACCTCTCTGATGACCACTCCACCGACGACGACTCTGACGGCGACAACTCCGACGACGACGGAGAACAGGTTAGACCCTCCCTATTTTGGTAACTATATCATAGGGTATCTCTGATTATTTCTGTTTTCTGCCTTTTTTGTAATTCGTCCGGGGTTCATGTTATTTCAATCCATCTAATTAGGGTAAGATTCGATAGATCCATGTTAGTGTGTACGTATTGATTGTTTGGTTGGTAAATGATAAGTGACTTGGATAAGTGACAACCGTACATACGATTATGCTAGTATTATGTCTAAGGTTTTACAGTGATTTAATGGTTGACCTCTACAAATGATCATTTAGCTAATAATCTGTCTACATAGATAATTGTACATTTACCCATTTGTAAATAAGCACTGTATAAGAGCATGTAGATCACTACTTTAGTGATAATGTGGAGTAGTACTTACTTCAAAGTTCCTTGTTTGTTTGAAAATAATCAGTTCATGCATTTAAAGTCATTAGTTAATAATTTTGTTGCACTAAGTTGTTTGTGATATCATTTTATGCATTTTATTCATCAATGTCATAATTTTTTTATTATATGTATAGGTGCCATCTGACGATGTTGGCAGCGATAAGTACGACCAGAGAAGGTACAAGAAGCAAAAGCTCAAGGAGCTCTATGCGGGAACACATAATCGTCGTATCAGGACCCGGAATGGGGGCTTCGGATGCCCGTTCTGCGCCCAAAGGCTTAACCCCGTGTTTGCAAGTGTTCTGGCGCATGCTAGAGGACGAGCCGTTGGCTCTTTCAAGAAGAAGTATTCTCGGAGGGTGGCGCACGCCGCGTACGCGGAGTACCTGGAGAAAGTTTACGTTGTTGGTGGGTACGATTAGGATTGAGTTATATATACATGTCCTGAAGCCAGCACTACCCTAGCTATCTATAGTTTGTGCGTCTTATATCGCTGCTTGAGTATGTTTATTATGTGTTGATCTAGATGTCGGTGAGACTCTGTTTTATGAACTAATACGTAGAGCAATGTAATTGCAGTCTTGAGCTGCAATCAGTTTGGTTGATGGAATATTTATGCTTATCTTAGAGTCCCCACACAATTTACTACTAGCAACTGTTTGCCGACAGCACGCACAGCTACGTTTTAGTGTTGGCAGTTTTTTTACACTATGCATATTACGGTAAAAATGCTTGACTTACTTGCAAACTTGTTGAATGTGGTAAAAAATCCAGGTGTCACACGAAAAGAAGAAATCTGGAACCCAAAAACTTGGTTATTTTCCCGGATTGTAACCGGGTGCGAGGACTAACATTGTGCCGCGACACGCGTGTGTGCTGATTGTCCAGAACGCATTCCCGCGCATCGAACGTCTGCGGCAGTAGGATTTACACGGACCACGGCAGTCCATTTACACCGTAGTTACACTTATCGCAAACGGTTGTGTCTACTGAACCGTCGCCTCCGAAGCACAATATTATTCTGGCCGAGAAAACCCTCACCATCGTCCCCGCATAACAAAACCCGCACCGTCCTTCCCAGTCGCACCCGCACTGCATATTCCACACCGCTGCTTAGTGCCGAACTTGTACGCTACTTTATGTCACTGCACACGCATCATTTTTACTAACTGTTTGCCATTTAACGCCCCCAATAATGGGAGCTTCTTCCAGCCGACGCGTGGCCAACCGAGCTGGGCGGGAGGCTGTGCGCGTTTGCGCGCGGGAACGGGCTCACCAACAATACGTTGGCGGCACTTCGAGCCACCACGTGACCAGAAGAACCGCCGGGAACGCTTGTTCGTGCGCTGGTCAAGCTTGTACAGCAATCCTCCGCCGGGAACGCGGTTACAAGACGTTCCAATTACAGCCCGTCCAGCCCCCATTTACTACACCGCTCATTTAACCTATTGTCTCTCTTCAACCGTTCCCCACAACGCAAGAAGCACACCCACACTCCAAATACAGAGAGGATATCCTGCTCGGCTCCAATGGCGGAGCTCCCAGCGGCTGCCGACGACAAGCAACAGTTCACCATTCATGCCTACGTGGACACCCACGTAAGGTTCAAGAACCTCACGGTGGTGTACACCAACGACCCGATCTAGGTGGAGAACTCCATCCACACCATGGAGCAGTTACTTGTCTATGACAAGTACAAAGTGGTCGGCTTCGACCTCGAGTACACCGGCAGTCGTGCCGGGCATGATCAGAAGGTTGTCGTCGCCCAGCTATGCGTGGGCCATTACGTCCTCGTCTACCACTACTGTCTGCCCACAAGGCCTTGCGATCGATTTGCCAGGTTTGTCAACAGCCCCGACTACATATTCGGTACGGTGGACACCACCAACGATGAAAAGGTGCTCAAGACGACTGGCTTGGCCTGTCGGAATCTTGTGGACATCCAATGCCAGTACAAGATCTTGGGCGGCGAGGAGAAGCATAAGGACTCCCTGGTTGACCTCGCCATGGCCATCATCAACCCCTACTACAGAGGCATGAAGGATGTCTGCAAGAAGAAGGTTGCCTGGCACTGCGCCTGGGTCCGAAGACTCGATGAAGATCACGTCAAGTACGCGGCCAAGGACGCGTACGTAAGCTACGAGATGTGCAGGTGGATCGTTGACATGAGGAAGTGCCTCCGTCCTGCGCCGATCGGTACCCCTCGTCACAAGAACTATAGATGAATGATTTGATGATCGTCACTACTAGTTTAGTATGCATGTACTTGTTAATTGATGTGTGCAAATGTTATATGTAGTCAGCAATGTAATTGGATGTTTATTTAGGTTATGCAATCATGATGTTGTTCTGTAGACATAGCATAGATGCTATATGCAGACATAGCAGATCACATCGCTTACGATTATAGCAACGAACACGTCGGTGATGATTTCAACAATCACAGACAATTGGGTGCGAGCAAGTGTTTTCCCATAGGCCACATGACACACACCTTATTATCAGGAACCGTCTGTCTTTTTATCGGTCTTCCCACCCAATTCCGAGTACTGACCTGTTTGCCGGGTATCACACACATCTTGTTACGCAGAATTGTTTGTGTTACTTTTGATCAACACAAACAGTTCGTCCAAACGACCTGTTTGCCGGGTATCACATACAACCATGCAAATGACATCTTATGAGGGAGACTCTTATTTTGGTAGTACTATCTTTTCCTTAGTATGCAATGGCCGATTAATATCTGGACATCAATATGCAATTGACGATTAATATCCGGACCTTAAGAAGCAGAACCACGACCGAGGGTATCCTGCGCGGCTCCAATGGTGCTCACAGTGGCTGCCGACGACGAGCGCCAGTTCACCATGCATGCCATAGTGGACACGCCCTGTCTGTTCGTGGTGTACACCAAACATCCGATCTGGATGGAGAACTCCAACATCATGGACCTATTACGTGACGAGGACAAGTACAGAGTGGTCTGGTTCGACCTCGCGTCCCACCGCGTGCTCTGCTCTTGCGTCCCTGCGCGTGCTCTGCTCTCTCGCCCCTGCGCGTGCTCTACTCTCGCGCCCCTCCGCACGCGCTCTGCCAGCTGTTGGGGCCGGCCCACGATCACGTTCGGGGCTCCATATGCATGCGGTTGTGCCACGCGCGTCGCCCCATGCAGTTACGTGCTCCACGACTGAATCACGCGCTGCAAAAACTGCCATCCAGACGTGCCGGTTTTCCAGGACGTCCGGCCCCATTTATACCCACGGCCATTAACCATAGTCTCTTCACGCTTTCGATCGCGCCCCACAACACAATAAGTGCACCATGGACGACGCATACAGAGAGGATGTCCAACAGCGCTCCAAGGGAGTTCGGCGTGCATCATGTGGAGACCCACATGAGGAAGACGGACCTCATGGTGGTGTACACCAACGACCCGGGCATGGTGGAGGACTCCATCGACACCATGGAGCGGCTGCTTGATGCGGATGACAAGTACAAAGTGGTTGGCTTCGACCTCGCTTACACCGGCGGTCGTGCCGGGCATGATCAGAAGGTTGCCGTCGCCCAGTTTTGCGTCGGCCATCACGTCCTCCTCTACCACTACTGCCTGGCCATAGTGCCTTGCGAGCGTTTCACCAGGTTTGTCAACAGCCCCAACTACAGGTTCTCTACGGTGGACACCACCGACGATCCAAAGGTGCTCAAGACTTCGGGCTTGGCCTGCCAGAAGCATGTCGACATCCGCGGCCACTACAGGGTCTGGGGCCGCAAGAAGGACATGGACTCCCATGTTGACCTGGCCGAGGCCATCATCGACCCCTACTACGCTGACATGAAGGTTGAGTGCAACAAGAACAAGCCTGTCTGGCACAGGGGCTGGGTGAAGAAACTGGATGAATATCACCTCCAGACCGCGGCCAAGCAAGCGTACACATGCTACGAGATGTTCAGGCGGATCGTTGACATGAGGAAGTGCCTCCTACCTGAAGACAACGAGGGAGCGAGCCACAAGCAGAGCGCTGGCGGCAAGCGTCACAAGAAGTAGATGATTTGATGATCGTTTCTCAGTTCTCATACTCCCTCTATGCAGAAATATTCGTAGTTTTAGAGGGATAAGTTTATTATGCATGTAATAGTTTATTAAGGTGTGCGCCAATGTTATGTGTGTATTGGATGCTTAATTTGGTTATGCAATCATGTTCTTCTAAACAGAGCATAGATGTTTGTGGGCAGATTGAGCAAATCACATCGCATACGGAATAAACAATCAAAACCGTCGGTGATGATTTCATCAGTCCCTAACAGTTCTTTATCCGGAACCGTTTGCCCACAACACATCTCAGTGGCATGCGTACATCACACACATCTTGATCTGAGAAACCGTTTGTGTAATTTTTTCTTATCGCACACAGTTCATCCCAGTGGCCTGTATGCCGTCTATCACACACATCTTGATCTATGTAAACGTTTATGTTATTTTACCTCATCACAAACAGTTCATCCGAGTGACCTGTATGCCGTCTATCGCACACGTGATCATCTGGACAATTGTTTGTGTTCTGCTTGATCAGCGCAAACAGTTTATCGGGGTGAACTGTATGTCGTACATCGCACACACTTGTATTTTTATAAGCGTTTGTGTTATATTATCCAATTTCAAACAGTTTATCTAGGCCAACTATTTGCCAAACATCGCACACGCAACTATTTTTTAGATCGTATTTGATGGACCCGTCATTGCACATAGTTTACGTCATTAGCGACGGAGCTATAACTATACCGTTTGCGATTTGGTCATCGCACACAGTTTTGTCGAAGGGTCTCTGATTGATGTGTCGCGTTAGCAGCATCCTGCAGTAGTGCCAGCGATCGAGGTAGATCTGGCATGCGGAGCGCTAGGACTGAGCAATGCCTCCTTCTCGGGCACGTCTAACGTGGCTTGAGACTGCGTCGATATTTCCCCAAAGAGGAAGGGATGATGCAGCACTGCTACGGTCAGTATTTCCCTCAGTTATGAAACCAAGGTTATCGAACCAATAGGAGAACCAAGCAACACTATGTAAACGGTACCTGCACACAAAGAACAAATACTTGCAACCCGACGCGTAAGAGAGGTTATCAATCTCTTCACGGTAAAAAGATAGATTAATTTGTATGAGATTGAATAGATAGGTCGCACAAGAACACAAAATAAAATATACAAATAAAAAGTGCAGCATGGTATTTTGGGTTTTTGGAATAATAGATCTGAAAACAAAAGCGGAAAAAGATAGATCGGAAAGCAATATGTTGAAAGAGTAGACCCGGGGGCCGTAGGTTTCACTAGTGGCTTCTCTCATGAGTATATCACACGGTGGTTAAACAAATTACTGTTCGGCAATTGATAGAAGATCAAATAATCATGACGATATCCAAGGCGATGGTCAATATATAGGCATCACGTCGAAGATAAGTAGACCGAAATGATTCTGCATCAAATACTACTAGTATAATGCCCGTGCATTGCCACGGGCCACAAACATGTAAAAACTGATGAATGATCAAAGGGTACTTGGTCAAAGGATCATTATGTCTACTTGAAGTTACCCCGTACATTGCTACTGCTGAAATATATGTAAATGAATCAAACTGATGACTAAGTGACATGTGGGAAGTTCTTCGAATATATATCACTTTCCATTAATTCTTTAGCGAAACTGGCAAACTTGTGATGTGGATGCTCATATTTGCTTGTCAATTCAATGATGGCTCTCTGGTTATCGAATATCCAATCTCGTTGCCCACCTCTTGGATGAGCACGAATTGTAAAAGCTATGCTTTTCAGTGTCAGTTTTCTGGAGGAACCGTACCTTGGTACTTCAGCCAGTGCAGTCATTGTAGAGAAGTAGCAATGGATAACTGACGTGTTTCATAGTCATATATACACACACGACATAATGGTTACTACAGTATCTTCTATTGTAGTAGTCCCTTCTTCAAGGTTATTTGAGAGACAAAATCATCGTTATGTGTCTGCACATGACGTTGTTGGTATTGGTACCTACATATTCTTACCATTTCATTATACCATCCCCCAAAAAATTATGTGGCAAACAATTGAAAAAGGATGAAACAACAATAACCCATCTCACTTAATAATACTTGAATAGTTGTTCCTGATTCATACAATCAGCTAGAAAAATACAAATTTAAATAACATAATCCCATCTATCTTCAGACTGCAACCATTGACCTAATATTACACATCGAATATCAGTTACTGTGATGTGGAAGGTTGATTTCAAACTGAACTAAGAATAAAAGAAAAGTAAAACTCCTCAAGGAAATAAACAAATATAATATGATTTAAACATCATTCTATAATTACTGTCTTTAGCTCCAAGGATTGTTGAAAAAGAAGATGGTTAATACGCGACTGTTGCCTTCATCAAAGTGGACACTCGCCATCATTGGCCTGCATGAAAGTGGACGCTCTAGGATACCCTACGCCATGATTGGAACAGTAAGAAGAGTTGAGATACACAAGGAGGGACGGGCTTGGTCTTGCAGAAAGGAAATGAGATCAACAATAAAACTATGATGTGGGCTTCCTGGGACCTGCGGAATGATGTCGTCCACCCCTTAGGTACGACGCCAATTTTTGTTTCAGTAGCCTTTCCTCTCAGCTACTGGGACGTAACCAGGAGCAGTCAGTTTGCGGCCTCGAATTATGATGACAAAGGTAAACAAGCCTTATTCCAGGAACCAAGTCCAACATCACCAACAAGACAGAAGTGCTCATGGGTTGGCTATAAAAACTTAATGTGGATCGGGGCTTCATACAAGCTACTGGTCAGAAGACTGTTGGGGTCATGGTACAGGGCAGTGACGGAAGGATCATTTTGTCCATGTGCTAGAGCATCCCAAGTTGGGAAACGCCATGGAGGTTGAAGAAAGTGTAGTGCTTGAGGGTTTGACGTTATGGGTTATCGCTACAGAGGGCCGCTGATGCTAGAACTGACTATGCTGTCATATGGGCGGCGATGACATCTGAATCTACCAATAGATCGAGGCTTGCTCCAATATATGCTGCCATCAGGCGTCAAAATTTAAATATCAAGGTGTGTCTACCTGTTTTGATTAGGAGAGAGAGCAATGGTGTCACACATTAACTCGCTAGCTGTGCTAGGACACATGGTGATATGCTTCTGGAATCCCAGATTCGACTATACAAGCCTATTCTAATGACTTACTCTGGCCATTAAAAATATATAAAAGCACTCTTTCCTCACAAAAATATATAAGGGCTTAAAATATGCGACGACCAGAACCAGACAAACACCAATGGGGCAAAAAAATCCCTTACTTTAAGACTTTCGGCGTTCTGGGAACGGGGGTACCCAGACCTGCCGGCCTGTGGCCCGGGGCACAGCCCATTTCGTCAGCCAAGCACGGCCTGGCGCGACTCTACTCAAGGCAAGGCCCTCGCGAGGACCCCAGGCTCGCGAGGGAGAACAGCACCAAGACCAGCAGGGGGTGGGCCTCCTCAGGCCCCCTCCGGAGCGGCGGAGATCTCTATGCAGAACCCGGCCTCAGGAGTCAAGGATGACGCAAGGAAGGACAGGCGGGTGCCAGCACGCCAGGCGGTGCAGTTTCCCCTTTGGTGCAAAGGGAGCAGGGACGTACGCTGGTTCCCAAAGCGCCTCCCAAAGGTTTCCATTCCGATGCAACAAGACCACGACAACGAGCCCCGCCGGGCGGATGTCATCGCCGAGCCCACCTCTGCACCATCGACAGCTACTTTGCAGGCGAATACCACCTTTGGACAGGGCGGGGATGTACTCCTGTCCCCCTTCGAATTTGGCCGTTGTGGGATCCCTTCCCGCCATTGCGATAAGGGAAGAGGACCCGGGCCGCTGCTATATATAGAGGCTAGGCTGCCCCGTAGAGGGGGGGGGGGGGACGAACACACCAACACAAGACAAGGCTGAGAACCAAGAACACCCCTCGAGCGCCCTCGCGAGGCTCGAGACCACTGTACTAGTTCAACCATCACACCTCCCCGAGAGGCAATCCACCAAAGCAGGAGTAGGGTATTACGCTTCACAGCGGCCTGAACCTGGGTAAACCACCGTGTTCATCTTCTTCCTCGTCATCGTGCGAGTTCGCCGTAGTAACCATCGAGTAGCGAGCTGAGTAGGGCGAAGCTACAGGGAATCTTCGCACACGCCCCTGTGTTCGAACCTTGAGGGTTTTGCGTAGCCCGAAATCCGACATTTGGCGCGCCAGGTAGGGGGCGTGTCGAAATCCTCCTCAGGCCTAGCCTCGCCTCCGCTCGCCACACTCATGGCGAAAGGACGTCGAGCCCGTGCTGAGCGGCGGGCTGCTCACGTGGTACGGGCGGCGCCGGCGGGCCTTGGCGCCCCGTGTCGATCCGCCTCCCCGTCGGCGGGCGCCACCACCGGCCGGGCTCTCAACAGGTGCCGGGGGTTGCTGCCTTCACCGACCACACGGCACGCCCTTGCCGCCCCGGCCCTTCCCCGCACCCGGGCCGCGCCGCCGCCCTACCGAGTCTGCCACGACCCGACGCACAGACATGTCGCGCTCCTCGTGGCGCACGAACTACGGCTCCAACACGCTGCGCGTGATCGCCGCAACGACTGGGCTAGGCGTGCCCCCAGACACGTCGTCGCCACCAACGAGACCCAGGCGTACCTCAGCGAGGCTCGTGCCCGTGAACTCGCTCAACCGGCTGGCACAACGCCTAGGCCACACAGGTTGGCTCGGGACGCCCGCGGCGACCCGCGCTCATCGAGGGCCTGGCCCGAGTCGCCGGGGGCACAGGAGCTAGCCGCAGACGCCGGCAGAAACCGGTGGAAGGGGTTAGCCACGCGAGAGGGGCGTCGCCCCGCGCCCCTCAGCGCGCCCACCGGAACCAGGGAGGAGGACCAGAAGCTTGACTGCGCCGGTGCCCGGGGGCTCGAGCAACTCTACAACGACCATGTTGACGAGCACCAGGGCCGAGAAGGAAGCAACGCCGGTTACCACGGCGACAGGAGGCGCGTACGCGACTTCGCGAGCGGCTCTCGCGCGGGCTGGTTTGCATAGCCTCGCGAGGGCGGCTTGCGGGATTGGCCCCGCGAGGATGCCCGGCGTAGGCAGCTTCGCGAGGCGCACCCGCTGGTAGGGAGCTGCCTCGAGCAGGCATCTGGGTCTGGGGACCGGGGGTTACTTGCCTGGGAACGGAGGGTGGAGCGTGCGCCCACGTCCCCGGGTCGGGTGGCCCTAGTTTGGAGACGGAGGGTGGAACACACGCCCATGTCTTCAAGCCAGATGATCCCAACCTGGAGGCAGAGGGTGGAACACACGCCCATGTCTCCGGGGCGCGCGACACCCGCTTGGAGACGGAGGGTGGAACATACGCCCATGTCTCCGGGTCGGGTTTCGTTCGATCACTAGCGGGCGATCTTGTACTCACCCATGTCCCCAGGCCCAGCTCGCCCAGCCTGGGGGCAGGGCCTCGGGTACCTGCGTGGGGACCCCGGGTACCCCAGCGAGGCGTGGTGGGGCATCACCCGGGGTGCCGACCTCGCACGCAACGGAGGGGCGCCACTGGACCCAACCCGCGGCGCAAGGGGCTGCGCCGTCGCCACGACGACGGCTCCCGGACATGGGCTCTGGGGTGCCCATGCTCCTTTCCCGATGTGGGCCCTCCTTCGGAGAGCGCGAGGGGCTCCCCCTACGCTCGGGGGCCCGTCCGGAACCGACCCTACTTCGTCACGCCGAGCCTGGGGGCTGGGAGCGGGCTTCATGTCCGCGAGGCATGGAGCTCCCTGTACACCCCCGGGACCAACCCGTGACACTCTCACGTAATAATGAGTGGGCTGTATACGCCCGGAGCCCCCCGAGGACGCGGAGGGGTTCCTTCCCACGCAATGTGGAAGCCACAGCTCCATGCTGGCAGACAACACTGCCCTCCAATGGCTATGCCCACGCAACGTGGAGGCCCTACGCTCAGCGCCGGGAGAAGACGAAGACGAAGACTAGCCTAGGTGCCGGACGTGGCGGTTGCTTGCTTCTTTCTGTGTTCGAATTGCCACTTTTTGGAATGAAGTTCGATGACTTCGAAACTCTATATTTAAAAAAAAGGGGGCGGGGATTTTTCTCTCATTGCTCTCTTGTTTTACCAGTCTTGAATTCTCTTTTTCTGGATAGGTGTTTCACAAGGGGCCGTGTGCTCCAACCCTCCCCGAGGCACCTCGAAGCAAGATGCAAGGCCCTGTCGCCTCAGGGACTTGCATCTTTTTGGCAGTCGACCCCCGCTCGGGGGCTCCGACCGCAGCACGACACCATGACATGGAGTCTCCGGAGGCCCCAGTGCCTCCTGAGGCAAGACCCGGCAGGGCGGAAAGGGGGTCGCTCGAGCGTCAAAGGGGGCTCCTGAGCAACGCGCCTCAGGAGCCTTACCGGTCATATAGCCACTCGCCCCTTGATGTCGTCCTTGGTGATCCGGTCGGCATCGAGGGTGTCGAGGCCTCACCTCGTAGTTGCGTCCTGGTGATCCGATCGTACACTACGGTGGTAGGGAAATGTGCGGGCCTGGGGCCTGCAGACACAGAGTGCCGAAAGGACTCCCAACTTGCCTCACCCAAAATAAAGAGAAACCCTCAGGGCGTCCGGACCCCCCCAAGCACCACTGCTAAAACTCCCTAACGCAGAAGGCTACCGCGAGCGTGCCGATCGGGTTGGCAGCAACCCCGGACAAAAGGAAGCGCGACGCATCACACATCGTCATTCGGGAGCACATTCGAGGGTATGTTCAAGAATACATTAAGGTTGCTACTAGGCCACATGCATAACCCTGCCAGGAAAACAAGGAGGCTGCTCAAGGGGACACGTGGTCGCCGCCACTCTCGTCGTCACCGACACCGGCGGCCTCGTGCTTCCCGGCTCCAGCGTGGCCCTCGGCCTCATCGGAAGAAAACTCCGCTACCAAGTCTTCCACATGGTCCTTGACCCACTCGGCGAGGGTGGCGCGAGTCGCCTCGGGCACGGGACCAAGCACCGCCCCGAAATCGAAGTGCGGGTCGAGACGAAGGAGGTGGCTGAAGACGTTCGAAGCCGCCCGCGCGAGGAGGTCGCGGCGCTTCTCCTCCACAAGCATGCGGATCTTCTCCGCACCCCCCTCAAGGCACTCCATGACCCTCGAAAAGAAGCCGAGGTACCCAGCGTCGTCTGGAACCAAGGGGCTCGAGACGCTCGCAGCACAGATGTCGCTCAGGACTCGGTTGGCCCTCCCCTCGAGGGACTGGAACATCTGGGAGCGCGTGTACTGGAGGCCGCGAGCATGGTCCGCCTCGTCCGAAGCCTTCTCCGCCAGGGAAGCAATGCCCTTTACTTGTTTATAAAGAAAAGCTAGCTCGGCCTCGGCAGCGGCCTGGGCATCCATCACGGCTCGCCGGCGTCCCTCCTCTTGGTCTAACCTTTTCCTGAGGACATCAACCTCGCTTTTCAGATGGTCACGACGCTTGCAGTAGCGGGACTCCTGGAGCTTCAGCTTCGCGCGATAGTCCTGGAGAAGGGAACGCCAAGCCTCTGCCACCTTGTTGTCGACCTCCTCTTGGAACCTCGCCTCGCGGGAGGCAAGGGACTCTTTGGCAAGCGACGCCTGGCACTCCCTCACCTCCAGCCTCTTTTGCTCCAGGCTCTGCTCCAGCGCTTCCATCGCCAACGCATCAGCGGGCGCGCGGGGGCTTGCACCAGCAGCGAGGGACTCGAGCGCCAGGCCATCAAGTGTGGCCCTCCGCGCTTGGACCTGCCTCTCAAGGGCGGCGTTGAGGGCTTGAAGCTCCTCGAGGCGTTCCTCGGAAGCCCTGCGCCGGCAGTCGGCTTTCTGAGCCTCAGCAAAGGCGCGGTCACGGGCCTCCACCGCCACGGTAAGGGACTCCTCGGCCTTTGCACGGGCGCGCTCGCGCTGCAGGCGACCGAAATTCACGGCGACTTCGAGATGATGCCATTCCCGCGTGAGGCGCTGGCGCTCCATCTCCAAGCGGGCATCGTCATTGGCGAACTCCACCCCCAGGCGTTCTAGCGCTTCCGCCGCAGTCTGAAGCAAACTCCGCCGCACGGCGCTCTGGTCACCTGCGAGCTCAAGGGCCTAGCCAGAGTCTCCGCCCTACCCGGGATGGACGAAGGAGGTATGCGGGGGGCCCCCAGCCCAGACAAGTGCCCGAGGGCTGGGGGCTCCCGCCTGACCGCCCCAGAAGAAGGACGCGCCGCCTGAGACCCCACGTCGCCGAGCGAGGAGGGCCTGAGGACACAGCGCGGCACGCCCCCAGGAAAAGGCTGCCAGCGGGGGGCGCAGCCCCACCCCGGGGAGCTGGAGGCTGCGGGCGAAGAAGATCGTAGGAGGCTCGCGCTCAAGGCCTCCTGGGGGCTAAGCAGGCTCGAGTAAGGGCACCTTGGCAGCTAGAACCCTGCAGCTGACGGAGGACGAGGCAGCAAGGAGCTTGGGGGCCGTAGGAGTGGGCGACATCGGCCCGGCTCCTCCTTCACCGGTGGGGAGCCTGCGGGACAAGAACTCAGGATGGGAGCGCAAAAGGGAAGGATGAGGGGACGCAGGCACTTACTCATCCACGGCGATCCACTTCCTCCTCACCGGCGCCCACAGCGCCGAGGAGCTGCCACCCCTGGGCGCCTTCCTCTTCCGACCGGCGCGGAGGCCGGGGGACAAGGGGCCGACGACCGGCGCCTGGCACCCAGCGGCGGAGACGACGGCATCCATCGACGACGGGGTGTCACCCTCGACCCCGGGCCGACCCGAAGCGGGAGCCGGGGGAGTGGGTGACAAAGGACGCCCCGCCTCAGCCACAGGAGGGGCCGAGGTTTCAAGGTTCCCGGAGATCAGGGCCCCCGCGAAGGGGGCGCCCTGGGGACATGCTTCCTCCGGAGGAAGGAGTCCCCGTTCATCAAAACACGACATCTTCAAGACGAGGGCTTCCTGGTCCTTGTAATTGTACAAGGGAAGGCCGCCCCGGGGAAGCCCGTCAGGATCACCGCCGGTCAGACGCCGGAGCAGCTCACACAGCACGTCGGGGGAAAGAGACGGGACCTGGATCCTCATGGGATCGAGAGGACCAGTAAAGGCCCACATCGGGCGGGAATGGCGATGAAGGGGAGCAATTCGTCGGCGTGTGAACGCCCGCACCACCATCGCCATCGTCACGCCCGCTTTCTTCAGCCTCGCTAGCCTGAATAGGACCTGCGCAAGCCGCGGATCGGCAAGCTCTTCATGCCGCCACCCGGGATTCGGCACTGCGGGGGCCAGCGGAAGTTGGAACAGGGGGCCGGCCTCGGCGGCATTGACGTACACCCACTGCCGCCGGAACCCATCGGCCTCCGGATAGAGTCCGGCATCAAGGGGTCCCGGAACGGATGCGTCCGCTGCCCTCAGAGACACACACCCAAAGCATTGTTCCCCTGAGGTCAGCTCGAGGGAGAAGAAATGGCGCAACAAGGCCATGGAGGGAGAGACACCGAAGAAGGCCTCGCACAGAAACGCGAAGGTCGAGAGAAGGACAAGGGAGCCGGGGTCGAGGTGAAGCGCGTGGATCCGGTAATGCGAGAGCACGGCAAAGAGGAAACCCGAGAACGGCGGCAGCAAGCCCGAGAGAAGGGCATGGATATGAAGGGGGATGGCGGAGGTCTCGAGCTCGCTCCAAGGCCGCGAGCCCGGCCAGATCTTGGTTGCCCCCCATTCGTTGGAACTGGCGGCGACCACCAGCTGGACCTTCTCCAACCCCTCAAGATTCACCACCAAGGACCGGCCCAGCGCAGGCTCCGGCACCGGCATGGTCTTCGGCGCGCTCAAGCCCTCGCCTTCTCTCTTCTTGGGGGCCATGGCGAAGGGGCGGGGCGGCGCGCGCGCAGGGATTTGACGAAAAGGGCGAGAGCCGCAGAAGAGGGGCGGGGAACAGACGACGAGAGCGATGGAATACAAAGAGGGCTGCTGGCGTGCGCCGAGCAATTTGACAAATCTGGCAAATTGTCGAACCAACGCGAAGAATAGGAGGCGACGACCTCTCGGAGACTGCCGCGAGACAAGCCCGGCCCACAGGCCATTGGGGCCCACGGCGCTTCGGGCCACCTTCGGCGGCTTCGCCTAGAAGCCAACTCGGGCGCGCCTCGAGCCCGGGGGCTACTGTCGGCACTCTGGGAACGGGGGTACCTAGACCTGCCGGCCTGTGGCCCGGGGCGCAGCCCATTTCGTCAGCCAAGCACGGCCTGGCGCGACTCTACTCAAGGCAAGGCCCTTGCGAGGACCCCAGGCTCGCGAGGGAGAACAGCACCAAGACCAGCAGGGGGTGGGCCTCCTCAGTCCCCCTCCGAAGCGGCGGAGATCTCTATGCAGAACCCGACCTCAGGAGTCAAGGATGACGCAAGGAAGGACAGGCGGGCCCCAGCGCGCCAGGCGATGCAGTTTCCCCTTTGGTGCAAAGGGAGCAGGGACGTACGCGGGTTCCCAATGCGCCTCCCAAAGGTTTCCATTCCGGTGCAACAAGACCACGACCACGAGCCCCGCCGGGCGGATGTCATCGCCGAGCCCACCTCTGCACCATCGATAGCTACTTTGCAGGCGAAGACCACCTTTGGACAGGGCGGGGATGTACTCCTGTCCCCCTTCGAATTTGGCCGTTGTGGGATCCCTTCCCGCCATTGCGATAAGGGAAGAGGACCCGGGCCGCTGCTATATATAGAGGCTAGGCTGCACCGTAGAGGGGGGGACGAACACACCAACACAAGACAAGGCTGAGAACCAAGAACACCCCTCGAGCGCCCTCGCGAGGCTCGAGACCACTGTACTAGTTCATCCATCACACCTCCCCGAGAGGCAATCCACCAAAGCAGGAGTAGGGTATTACGCTTCATAGCGGTCCGAACCTGGGTAAACCACCGTGTTCATCTTCTTCCTCGTCATCGTGCGAGTTCGCCGTAGTAACCATCGAGTAGCGAGCTGAGTAGGGCGAAGCTGCAAGAAATCTTCGCACACACCCCTGTGTTCGAACATTGAGGGTTTTGCAGAGCTCGAAATCCGACAAAGACCACAACAACAAAATTTCTATTCCTTTGCTTCCAAGTTCTAGAAATCCAACCACAACCTACAAAAAGGAATCACATTACTGATACAGTAATCTTACCACATACAGATAAAGTTTCGTCGTAATGCTCGTAAAGTTTAAGTTCGCATGCTTAGTGAAGAAACAAAATACCCATAATGTAATATCCCTTCAGCTGATGACCTGTTGGTAGTGATCTCCAAAACAATGTGTGAGGTGTTGTGAACATAAGTATGAGTTCTCATGCTTAGTGAAGAAACAAAATACTCATAATGTACCACCCTTTCAGCTGGTGACCTCTGGACTTAAGCAGAGGTGATTTCCAAAACAAAGTGTGAGGTGTTGTGTCTGGGCGTTACCCAAACACACTTACGTTCTTTATCTTACAAAAGAAATATTAACCTGCAATAGGAAATGGACTCAATAAAGAGCAAACTATACAGTAAAAAGTTAAAGAGCCCAACTGAATCAAGTGGGGTGCTGCAAGTATAATCAATAACCTTCAAGGTATGTTCAAGTGCATATTTATTTAGGAAAACAAGAACAAAGTTCTTTATGCATCTCTAGTTAGAACCCAACAAAAATTAACAAAATCTCTGAGGTAAAAAACGCATAAAAAATAATGGACCAAAAAATAGCAGGATTGAGCACATCCCAAGTGTCACATGTTGTAATGGGTAATCCTTAAGACTTGTCAAGCCATCACGAACAAAATCTTACAAAATGGTCCAGTTCAGTAAAAAGGAACAATCAGAGCCATGTTAACTAACATTTCAGGGAGCATTTTGAAGCAGACGAAATATCGTGACAACTTGACTAACATGGTTCTCGACAAGTCTGACAATTCTACCTTTTTTTCAAGGTTGACCTCCTATATGAAGTATGTTATACAACAAATCCAAGCTACCATATATGAAATACCAACGGGAACAATAAAAATAATTAGTACTCAAGCTGACCAACAAAATAATAATTGAAATGGAAGATCCCAGAATCCACTCCATTTATTAATAATGGAAAAGCAAAATATGGACTATATAAATAAATCTGCAATAGCTAAGTTAGATGATAGCTCAGAACTTCTTCAGTTAGCACACTGGACCTTGGTCAAATAGTGAAACCATCGGCGAGCTAATTCTCTCTTTTAGTTGCCTAAAGAACCCACTGATTGTTAGAGTTAAGCCGCAATTGCTTGTCCGGGTAGTGAAGAAATCCTAAGTCTACTTAGTCGGGTGCTATTAGCTTGTAAGCATCTTGAGTTGAAGAACTATAAACAACTCCTAGGTTCTAATCATCATGAGTTGAAGAACTATAAACAACGTGCTAGTTACAAGCCAATGGCTAATCAGCCAGCTCTCGTGTGTGCTTGTGTGTTTCTAGTCGATTAATCAATCCACCGATTTGAGATAGCATTGTCTTGATAAGCCAATACCAGACTCGATCCATCTCAGTTTCAGAAATTTATATCTGCTAGATCACGAGCAGTGGCGAATCTAGCACGAAAATGAAGGGTAGGCTCAAAGCATCAAGTCCCTAAGCCTAATTAGCAAAGCATTGCAATTGTTGGTTGTAAAACACCTTAGTATAATTGTCAAGTAGTATATTTAGCTGAAAAATGATTTTTGGAGGGTGGGCTCAAGCCTATTGAAGCCCTACTAGTAGAATCGCCACTGATCACGAGCAAGGATCATCCCAGTATCTGGCATGACCCTATTCACAAATGATCCATCTATTTCTTCACACAAGTATGTATCTCTTCATAAATTTATAGACATGCGAGGTAACACGAACATGTTTCAGACCATTCCGTCCAGGAACTTTTGTCTATCAGGAGCAGTTGTCAATCAGGACTTTTTCCTGTTTATAACTATATATGGATTTCTTTCTCAAGCCATTGGGAAAAATTATATATCCAATAGTTCGCAATGTATAGTGTTCACCATGGTTTAAATCAACCTACTACCATCGAACCCACTGCTTACATATATCAGGAGAGGCATTTATAAGAGGTTCAACAAGAAAGCTTTTCATATTAAAATGAACTTTGTGCGAAGAACATTTAAGCAATTTTGGACATGTTTTTGACTGAACATCCTATGCAAGAATAATCTCTGATTAGAATATGAGTAGCTATGTTGTCCACTGTGTACAACCAAATCTAAGACTTCTGATGATGACAAAAGCAATGATCAGCTAATATTGCAAAGGGGGGAAATTGGTTACGTACCCTGGTGAAAAGCTGGTTGGTTTCCTCCTCGGCGAGCAGCCTCCCTCTCATCTGTCTGCCCTCCTCCCCGGTGATACTCTGGCCCCCGAAGCTTGGGCTCGTACCCCGAAGCTCGCGCTCGTCTACTACACACACGTCGCCAGCGCTGTCTGGATCTGGATGGCCGCGAGCTCGCTCCAGCTTCCCCGCAGGGGTCAACCGCCGAAGTCGTTCTCGGCGTAGTTCATTGAAGCGACGCCTGTTACGGTGGTGGAGGTGAGCAGGTCATACAAGGGCGCGTGCATGGGCTGCGTGACGGCGACCGAGAAAAGCGTCCGACGACGATGGGATGGGCAGTTCATCGTGGCAGGCGAGTGTGGGGGCGGCGGCGGCAATGATTTTTCTGACGAGATCGAGAGAGAGAGAGAAGGGATCGGGAGCGAGAGGTGGGGGAGACTGGGAGAGAGGACGTGGGACGTGGGACGGGAGTGTTTTCAATCGTGCGGAGGAAGGCTACGTGGGCTGCTCCTGCAATCTTTTTGCACGCTGGGTCATCGGGGGGTCGCTGCTCCTTTTTTTACCGCACGGGAAGGGTGGGATCGATGGTTGAACCATCACGACGACGACTGCAGATCCCCCTTTAATAGTAGAGATTACTCCACACATCAACCGCTATCCAGCATGCATCTAGTGTATTAAGTTAATGGAGAAACGAAGTAATGCAATAATAACGATAACATGATGTACACAAGATCTATTCATGTAGGAATATACCCCATCTTGTTATCCTTAATAACAACGATACATGCGTGCCTTGTTGCCCCTTCTGTCAGTGGGAGAGGACACCGCAAGATCAAACCCATCACAAAGCACCTCTTCCCATGGCAAGAAAAATCGATCTAGTTGGACTAACTAAACCAAAGATTCAAAGAATAAATACAAAGCTATAAATAATCATGCATATAAGAGATCAAAGAAGACTCAAATAATATTCATGGATAGAAACTGATCATGAACTCAAAATTCATCGGATCCCAACAAACATACCGCAATAAGTCATTACATCAAATAGATTTCCAAGAGACCATTGTATCGAGAATCAAAAGAGAGAGAGAAAGTCATCTAGCTACTGCCTACGGACCCGTAGGTCTATGGTGGACTACTCACGCATCATCGGAGAGGCACCAATGAGGATGATGAACCCCTCCGTGATGGTGTTAGATTGGATCTCGCGGTTCTGGAACTTGCGGCGGCTGGAAATGTATTTCGTTGACTCCTCTAGGGTTTCTGGAATTTCTGAGGATTTATTGAGCTGAGAGGGTGTGGAGGAGACCCCCGTGGGACCCACAACCCATCAGGGCGCGCCAGGGGCCTCTGGCACGCCCTGGTGTCTTGTGGGCCCCATGGGCCTCCCCCAGGTGCTTCCTTGGCTCCCAAGTTGTCTTCTGGCCAAAAAAAATCCCCAAAAAGTTTCGTGGCAATAGGACTCCGTTTGGTAATAATATTCTGCGAAGTAAAAAACAGGCAAAAAACAACAACTGGCACTTGGCACTATGTCAATAGGTTACTCCAAAAAAATGATATAAAGTTGCTATAAAATGATTGTAAAACATCCAAGAATGATACTATAACAACATGGAACAAACAAAAATTATAGATACGTTGGAGACGTATCAACATCCCCAAGCTTAATGCATGCTCGTCCTCGAGTAGGTAAATGATAAAAACAGAATTATTGATGTGGAATGTTGCCTAACATGTTCATCACATATTATTTTCTTTTCTAGCATGGACATTTGGACTTTTAGATGGTTCAAAGCAATAGTCTAGTTTTGACATGAAGACTTAAATACTCAAGCATACCAACAAGCAACAATGTCTTTCAAAATATGAACACTAAAGAAAGTTATCCCTAGCCCATCATGCTCAATCATTGATTCATTCATGAAACACACTCAAATATTAGCTACACCCAATGCACAAGTATGATCATAGTGCCCCCTAGTTGGTGCTTTATAAGAGAAGATGGAGACTCAAATAAAAGTAAAAATTACATAAAGTAAATAGGTAGGCCCTTCGCAGAGGGAAGTAGTGATTTGTAGAGATGCCAGAGCTCAAAGCTTAAATTGAGAGATAAAAAAATTGAGAGGCATGCTTTTCTTGTCAACGAAAACGACCGAGTAGTTCTCAACACTTTCCATGCTAGATACATCATAGGCAGTTCCCAAACAGAAAATAAAGTTATTCCTTTTTCCACCATTCTTTCACAATCCATGGCTCGCCGTATCCATGGTTGCCTTCCATACCAACACTTTCCAAGGAATTTATTATTTGACAACATAAAGTAAATTTCTTTTTCATTTCGGGACTGGACATCCCTATTACCGCCGTACTCTCGTGCAATGACAAGTGAATAAACACTCATCTTGAGAATAACACACCGAGCATGGAAAAATATTGGACACCCCCTACCGCTTCATGAGCGGTACGAGCACACAAAAAGGAAATTCATTTTGAAAATTAGAGATGGCAAATACAAATTTGGTTAGAACGGCACGGAAATACCGCATATAGGTAGGTATGGTGGACTCATATGGCAAAACTGGGTTTAAGGATTTTAGATGCACAAGTAGTATTTCTACTTAGTACAAATGGAGGCTAGCAAATAGATTGAGAAGCAACCAACCAAGAAACGAAAATTTACATAAACGGGCATTAAGCATAACTAACACCGAATCATGCACCACAAGTAGGATGTGATTTCATTGCATAACTATTGACTTTCGTGCTTGCATAGGAAATCACAAACCTTAACACCAATATTCTGACTAAAGCATAATTACTCACCAACATGACTCACATATTACTATCATCATGTCTCAAAACTATTACAAGGAATCAAGTTTAATTTGTCCAATGATCTTCATGAATGTTTTTATTATATCCCACTTGAATATCTATCACTTTGGGACTAGTTTCATATATTCCCATTGCTTTTGACAAGCTCAAATAAATTTAAGTGAAGAACATGAGCATAAAAATTTCATCTCTCAAAATAATATAAGTGAATAATGAGAGAATTTTTTCAAAATTTACTAACTCTCAAATTAATCTATGTGAATGATACGTCTCCGTCGTATCTATAATTTTTGATTGTTTCATGCCAATATTCTACAACTTTCATATACTTTTGGCAACTTTTTATACTATTTTGGGACTAACATATTGATCCAGTTCCCAATGCCAGTTCCTGTTTGTTGCATGTTTTTTGTTTCGCGGAAAATCCATATCAAACAAAGTCCAAATTGGATAAAAACTTACAGAGATTTTTTTTGGAATATATGTGAATTTTGGGAAGTGGAATCAACAGAAGGCGGTGCCCGAGGGGCCCACAAGCCATAGGGGCGCGCCCTGGGGGGTAGGGCGCGCCAGGCTGGCTTGTGGCCACCCCGTAAGGAGGTTCGTGCCCTTCTTTAGCCGCAAGAAAGCTAATATCCGGATAAAAATCCTGTTAAAATTTCAGTCCAATCGGAGTTACGGATCTCCAGGAATTTAAGAAACGGTGAAAGGCCAGAATCTGGGAAGGCAGAAACAGAAGGAAACAGAGAGAGAGAGATCCAATCTCGGAGGGCCTCTCGCCCCTCCGCCACCATGGAAGCCAAGGACCAAAGGGAAACCCTCCTCCCATATAGGGGGGAGGCCAAGGAAGAAGAATAAGGAGGGGGGCTCTCTCCCCCCCCCTCTCCCGGTGGCACCGGAACGCCGCCGGGGCCATCATCGTGACGGCGATCTATACCAACAACTTCGCCGCCGTCATCACCAACTCTTTCCCCCTCTATGCAGCGGTGTAACACTCCTTCTCCCCACTGTAATCTCTACTTAAACATGGTGCTCAACGCTATATATTATTTCCCAATGATGTATGGCTATCCTATGATGTTTGAGTAGATCCGTTTTGTCCTATGGGTTGATTGATGATCATGATTGGTTTGAGTTGCATGTTTTATTATTGGTGTTGTCCTATGGGGCTCTCCGTGTCGCACAAGCGTGAGGGATCCTCGCTGTAGGGTGTTGCAATGTGTTCATGATTTGCCTATCGTGGGTTGCTTGAGTGACAGAAGCATAAACCCGAGTAGGTGGGTTGTTGCATATGGGAGTAAAGAGGACTTGATACCTTATAATGCTATGGTTGGGTTTTACCTTAATGCTCTTTAGTAGTTGTGGATGCTTGCTAGAGTTCCAATCATAAATGCATATGATCCAAGTAGAGAAAGTATGTTAGCTTATGCCTCTCCCTCATATAAAATTGCAATAATGATTACCGGTCTAGTTATCGATTGCCTAGGGACAAATAACTTTCTTGTGACAAAAAGCTCTCTACTAAGACTAACTTAGTTGTTTCTTTATCTAAGCAGCCCCTAGATTTCATTTACGTGTTCTTTATTATCTTGCAAACCTATCTCGTTACACCTACAAAGTACTTCTAGTTTCATGCTTGTTCTAGGTAAAGCGAACGTTAAGCATGCGTAGAGTTGTATCGGTGGTCGATAGAACTTGAGGGAATATTTGTTCTACCTTTAGCTCCTCGTTGGGTTCGGCACTCTTACTTATCGAGAAAGGCTACAACTGATCCCCTGTACTTGTGGGTTATCAAGACCTTTTTCTGGCGCCGTTGCCGGGGAGCAATAGCGTGGGGTGAATATTCTCGTGTGTGCTTGTTTGCTTTATCACTAAGTAATTTTTATTTTTCTGTTATTAACTTGTTTTCTATCTTTAGATATGGGTAGGAAACGCAAAATACCAAAAAAATTAGGTGTACTTGCTACTCATGGAGATGGGGAACCTCCTAAAACCCTCGATGCTCGTTATGTGAAAGATATTATGCACTACTTTAATAATGCCGAGAAAACCGCATTCAATTATATAATGGGACACACGTTGGATCAACGTGAATACTTCAGGGATTATCGCTTGACTCAAAAAGGGAAACTGTTATGGGATCAAATCCATATGTTGCATTGGTATGCTTGGAATTTATGCCAGAGATATGATATTACTTGTTGCTCTAGGATGAAGGCTAAACACCTTCCCTTTTCATGTAAATTTAATGATAATGAAACCTTGGCTTCTTATGCTAATGGTATATATGATTACTATGATGTGGAACAAATAGAAGAGTTTGTTGCTTTTAAGGGTGCTTATGAAATTGAAGCTTTGTTTGAAAAGTATGAAGATTATGATGATGCTGTTTACCGATATCAAAATTTGGCTATGCTTCGTTATTGTTATGCCAATTATGAATATAATGCCCATATTGATCAATTTATTGAGAAAGTCTCCGCTATCCAAGAAGAGACTAATATTTTGCAGGAATCTATGGAAGAAGAAATTGATGAAACTGTGAGCTCATTGGATAAAAAAGATGAGGAGGAGAGCGAAGAACAAAAGGAGGAAGAGCGGATTAGCTACCCGTGCCCACCTTCTAATGAGAGTAACTCTTCAACTCATACATTGTTTAATTTCCCTTCGTGCTTACCGAAGGATGAATGCTATGATAATTGCTATGATCCCTTGGATTCGTTTGAAATATCCCTTTTTGATGAACTTGATGCTTGCTATACTTGTGGCCATGATGCCAATATGAATGATGCTTATGGAGATGAACTTGCTATAGTTCCTTATGTTAAACATGAAATTGTTGCTATTGCACCCACACATGATAGTCCTATTATCGTTTTTAATTCTCCCAACTACACTATATCGGAGAAGTTTGCTCTTATTAGGGATTACATTGATGGGTTGCCTTCTACTATTACACATGATGATTTTGATAAATATAATATGCATGTGCTTGCTGCTCCTACTTGCAATTATTATGAGAGAGGAACTACATCTCCACCTCTCTATGTTTCCAACACAATAGAATTGCAAGAAACTTCTTATGCTATGTATCGGCCTTTACTTTGTGTGCATGAATTGTTCTTTTATGACATGCCGATGCATAGGAAGAGAGTTAGACTTCGTTATTGCATGATATATGTTACTTTGTGCTCACTACTAAATTACAAATCATTGTTAATTAAAATTGGCTTTGATATACCTTGGGATCCGGGTGGATCCATTATTTGAGCACTTTATGCCTAGCTTAATGGCTTTAAAGAAAGCGCTGCCAGGGAGACAACCCGGAAGTTTTAGAGAGTCATTTTATTCTGTTGTGTGCTTTTATATAGTTTAAAAAAACAAAAAAAATAAAGAGGGGAACCTAAAACTTTTTCAAAAAGAAAAGTGAAAGTGAGAGGGACGAGCATTGTGAAAGTGGGAGCTAGCCTTGAACTTTGTTCATACCCATGGAAACCTTGTGGATCTTAATTACAGAAACTTTTCAACAAAAATAATTATCCCCTTGTATAAATCCATTGTATTATAAAAATAATGTGCCAAGATTTGCCTTTAGGATGATTAGATTGCTTGTTTGGTGTCTGCAGTGCAAAAACAGAAACTTTGGCTGCAGTGCGTGAATTTACATTTTTTTACTGGAATGTCAAAAGTTTCTGAATTTTTTACACAGTACTGCTATGCAAATTGTTTATTTTTTCCTATTTTTTCAGAATTTTTAGAGTTACATAAGTATGGTGAATGTTCATATTGCTACAGACTATCCTGTTTAAGACATATTCTGTTTTTGATGCATTGTTTTTGCTAGTTTCGATGAAACTATCGATTTTATCGGTGGTATAAGCCTTAAAGAAGTTATAATACAGTAGCTACAATGAAAAAATAAAATGTTAATGGGTTTGCAACAGTACTTAAAGTGGTAATTTTCTTTATTATACTAACGGATCTCACGAGGGTTCGGTTAAGTTTTGTGTGATTGAAGTTTTCTAGTTTTGGGTGAGATCACGATGGATGAAGGAATAAGGAGCGGAAAGAGACTAAGCTTGGGGATGCCCGAGGCACCCCAAGGTAATATTCAAGGACTCCCAAAAAACTAAGCTTGGGGATGCCCCGGAAGGCATCCCGTCTTTCTTCTAACAACCATCGGTAATTTTACTTGGAGCTATATTTTTAATCGTCACATGATATGCGTAAATCTTGGAGCGTCGTGTGCTTTTTCTTTTTCTTTTAATAATTCACCATGCTGGTATGAGAAAGTCCTTGGTTGATTTATAGAAGGCTCTTTGCACCTCACTTATATCTTTTGAGTATGGCTTTATAGAATGCTTCATGTGCTTCACTTATATCATTTGAAGTTTGGATTGCCTGTTTCTCTACACATAGAAAACTGCCATTTGTAGAATGCTCTTTTGCTTCACTTATATTTGTTAGAGCGTGGGCATATATTTTGTAGAAAGAATTAAACTCTCATGCTTCACTTATATCTATTTAGAGAGTTAACAGGAGTTGGTCATTCACATGGTTAGTCATAAAATCCTACATAAAACTTGTAGATCACTGAATATGATATGTTTGATTCCTTGCAATAGTTTTGCGATATAAAGATGGTGATACTAGAGACATGCTAGTGAGTAATTGTGGATTGGTAGAAATATTTGTGTTAAAGTTTGTGATTCCCGTAGCATGCACGTATGGTGAACCGTTATGTGAAGAAGTCGGAGCATGATTTATTTACTGATTCTCATCCTTTGTGTGGAGGTCGGGAGCGCGCGATGGTTAACTCCTACCAACCTCTCCCCTAGGGGCATGCGTCTAATACTTTGTTTCGATAGCTAATAGATTTTTGCAATAAGTATGTGAGTTCTTTATGACTAATGTTGAGTCCATGGATTATACGCACTCTCATCCTTGCACCATTGCTAGCCTCTCTAGTACCGCGCAACTTTCGCCGGTGCATTACACCCACCATATATCCTTTCTCAAAACAGCCTCCATACCTACCTATTATGGCATTTCCATAGCCATTCCGAGATATATTGCCATACAACTTCCACCGTTCCGTTTATTATGACACGCACCATCATTGTCATATTGCTTTGCATGATCGTAAGATAGCTAGCATGATGTTGATGTCATTGCTACGCTAGATCATTGCACATCCCGGTACACCGCCGGAGGCATTCATATAGAGTCATATTTTGTTCTAATATCGAGTTGTAATTCTTGAGTTGTAAGTAAATAAAAGTGTGTTGATCATCATTATTAGAGCATTGTCCCATGTGAGGAAAGGATGATGGAAGCTGTGATTCCCTCACAAGTTGGGATGAGTCTCTGGACTTTACAAATAAAAAAAGAGGCCAAAGAAGCCCACCAAAAAAATGAGAGAAAAGAGAGAAGGGGCAATGCTACTATCCTTTACCACACTTGTGCTTCAAAGTAGCACCATGTTTTTCATATAGAGAGTCTCCTATGTTGTCACTTTCATATACTAGTGGGAATTTTTCATTATAGAACTTGGCTTGCATATTCCAATGATGGGCTTCCTCAAATTGCCCTAGGTCTTCGTGAGCAAGCAAGTTGGATGCACACCCACTTAGTTTCTTTTGAGCTTTCATACACTTATAGCTCTAGTGCATCCGTTGCATGGCAATCCCTACTCACTCACATTAATATCTATTGATGGGCATCTCCATAGCCCGTTGATTCGCCTAGTTGATGTGAGACTATCTCCTTCCTTTTGTCTTCTCCACAACCACCATATTCTATTCCACCTATAGTGCTATATCCATGGCTCACGCTCATGTATTGCGTGAAAGTTGAAAAAGTTTGAGAATACTAGAGTATGAAACAATTGCTTGGCTAAAACCGGGGTTGTGCATGATTAAATACTTTGTGTGATGAAGATGGAGCATAGCCAGACTATATGATTTTGTAGGGATAACTTTCTTTTAGCTATGATATTTTGAGAAGACATGATTGCTTTATTAGTATGCTTGAAGTATTATTGTCTTAATGTCAAATGATAGACTATTGCTTTGAATCACTTGTGTCTTAATATTCATGCCATGATTAGATTATATGATCAAGATTATGATAGGTATCATTCCACATAAAAAATTATCTTTTTTATCATTTACCTACTCGAGGACGAGCATGAATTAAGCTTGGGGATGCTGATACGTCTCCGTCGTATCTATAATTTTCGATTGTTTCATGCCAATATTCTACAACTTTCATATACTTTTGGCAACTTTTTATACTATTTTTGGGACTAACATATTGATCCAGTGCCCAGTGCCAGTTCCTGTTTGTTGCATGTTTTTTGTTTCGCAGAAAATCCATATCAAACGAAGTCCAAATGGGATAAAAACTTACGGGAATTTTTTTTGGAATATATGTGAATTTTGGGAAGTGGAATCAACAAAAGGTGGTGCCCGAGGGGCCCACAAGCCATAGGGGCGCGCCCTGGGGGGTAGGGCGCGCCAAGCTGGCTTGTGGCCACTGTCGTGGGAACGATTTCGACATTAGAAAGGGGTAGGATAACGGAGCATGATCTATCGAGATGCAAATGGATGACACGGTGGTTTTAGCGAGTTCAGGCCTCTCACGGTGGAGATAACAGCCCTACGTCTCGTGCTCCGGAGAGTTTCTGTCGTGTGGAATGCGTGAGTTACAGGGGGTGCGAACCCTTGTGCTAGAGGGGAGGGGTGGCTTATATAGAGTGCGCTGCCCCTCATGAATACCCGGCAACCAAGGGTTCGATCATGGTAATAAAGGTGAACGTTACTGATAACGTATGTAATAAATGCTACTTATGACGACCAGTCGAACGCCTGTCCGTTGGCTTCCCTGGAGTGGCTTCTGGTCTTCTGCGGTCGACTGACTTCTGGTTCTTTCGAGTGAAATGCGACTGTCGAATGGAGGGAGAAACCTTCGAGTGGATTTCCTGTCGAGTGACTCATGCGCCATGGTGATTTCAGTCGGAGTCTTCCTTGTAATCTTGTAATCTTTAAGTTCTCCAATGTAGTGTCCTTAGGTAGGGTATGTAGGTCAGGCCTAAGACCCTACCCTAGGTACATATCCCCATCATTAGCCCCGAATGGATCGGGGTTCGAGTGAAAAAGGGATCGATGCCGGTTCTGATAGGACACAAAAATTCCGAATGCATTTTAGGGCTTCACAGAAGTCTGCGTCGATTGGAGTCTTTGTCATTCACCTTGATCGATTCTGTCTTGATATGCGTCCGAGTGAACTTGAGCGCGGACTCAGGTCCGAGTGGTCAGTAAGGTCTCTTGATGCGACGGGTCGCTTTGTCAGGCCCGGATTTTACGGGATTTGAAAATTTGGAAAGCACGCGTCGTAAGTGCATACTTGCTTGTTTTCCCCTCGAGTAGATCAGGTCTTAGTCGAGCGGTTTCTGGTCCAGTGGGGGCACGCTGAGTGCACCCACTGGGTGTAGTCCCCGAGACCGCTGTCGAATGGCGATGACATCGACAGGGGTCTGAGATTTGTTTTGATATTCGCTTGTCACTCGCTGAGTGCACCCACTGGGTGTAGTGGGGGCACGCTGAGTGCACCCACTGGGTGTAGTCCCCGAGACCGCCGTCGAGTGCTTGCATCGGCGGGGGTCTGATAGAGACAATGTTTGCATGTTTGCTTTTCAATCCTTTGCTTGGCTAGGTTTGTTTGGTTTCCGAGTGAGATGGATGCTCATTACTCGGAAGAATTTTGAACTTAGGCGAAAACTAGTTCGCAACTAAGTTTCCGAGTGAAAGTGTTGCCTGTCACTCGGAACAACCTTTAACTTAAGTGAGGTCTGACTCGCGACTAAGTCCCCGAGTGAGAGGAGTGCTCGTCACTCGGGAGAGTTTTTAACTTAGACGAAGACTGGTTCGCAGCAGAGTTTCCGAGTGAATGGGATGCTATTCACTCGGTAGGGTTTTTAACTTAGGCGAAAACTTGTTCGCGGCGAAGCCCCCGAGTGTGGATGATGTCCTCACTCGGAGTAGTTTTTAACTTAGGCGATACGGAGTCGCAGCTAAGCCCCCGAGTGTGGATGATGTCCTCACTCGGAGTAGTTTTTTACTTAGGCGATACGGAGTCACAGCTAAGGCCCCGAGTGTGGACGATGTCCTCACTCGGAGTAGTTTTTAACTTAGGCGATACGGAGTCGCAGCTAAGCCCCCGAGTGTGGATGATGTCCTCACTCGGAGTAGTTTTTAACTTAGGCGATACGGAGTCGCAGCTAAGCCCCCGAGTGTGGATGATGTCCTCACTCGGAGTAGTTTTTAACTTAGGCGATACGGAGTCGCAGCTAAGCCCCCGAGTGTGGACGATGTCCTCACTCGGAGTAGTTTATAACTTAGGCGATATGGAGTCGCGGCTAAGCCCCCGAGTGTGGACGATGTCCTCACTCGGAGTAGTTTTTAACTTAGGCGATACGGAGTCGCAGCTAAGCCCCCCGAGTGTGGATGATGTCCTCACTCGGAGTAGTTTTTAACTTAGGCGATACGGAGTCGCAGCTAAGCCCCCGAGCGTGGACGATGTCCTCACTCGGAGCAGTTTTGAACTTAGGCGATACGGAATCGCAGCTAAGTCCCCGAGTGTGGATGATGTCCTTACTCGGAGCAGTTTTGAACTTAGGCGAAATCAGGTTCGCGGCTAAGTCGTTCACCCACTGAGGGTTATGTTGTATATGTGTCCAGCTGAGCGATGGCGCGCAGAGCGGCCGGGTGATGAAGACGGGCCGCACGGAGTGGCGATACGCGTGGCATCCGAGTGAAGTAGACGCGTCTGGCTGAGTGGCGACGCGCGGGGCGGCCAAGTGATGTAGACACGTCCAGCACAGTTGCGATGCACGGGGCATCCGAGTGAGGTAGATACGTCTCATTGAGTGGCGACGCACAGGGCGGTCAAGTAACGGCGCGCGGGGCGGCCTAGTCGAGAATGTTGTCGCGGAGGCATCCGACCAAGTGACGGCGCGCGGGGCGTCCGAGTCCAGCGTGTCGTCGAGGAGGCGTCCGAACAAGTGACGGCGCGCGGGGCGGCCGAGTCGAGCATGTCGTCGAGAATGGCGCACAGAGGCGTCCAGGTAACCTGTGTATGAAAAATAACACAAGCTAACATAAAAAATTCTCGAAGTAATTTGATGTTTGTTGAAATGATTTGTGTAAATTACACCCTAGACACCCACTGGGTGTGCCAGGTTCTTGCTGGTCCGGAACCAGCAATAGTCTAAAAGAGTGAAGGATCCGACTGAACTTGTAAAAGTGAAGGATCCGACTGAACTTGTGAAAGTGAAGGATCCGACTGAACTTGTGAAAGTGAAGGATCCGACTGAACTCGTTTTGAGTATTGGACCCAAATAAAGCGGAAGTGTAGTGTTCTGACATGAAAATAAACAACCGAGTGTAGAGGTACACTCGGTGGCGTGGCCTCCGAGTGGACGTCATGCGCGACTTACGTGCCACTCGATAATGCGGAAATAACTATTTAATTGAATGCAGTTTGTGAAGAATGACTTATCTGTCTGACGACGCGCGGGGCGGTCGAGCGAAGTAGACACGTCCGGCTGAGTGGCGATGCGCGGGGTGGCCAAGTGACGAAGACGTGTCTCGCTGAGTGGCGATGCGCGGAGCTGCCGAGTGATGAAGACGCGTCCAGAAGAGTGACGACGCGCGGGGCGGCCGAGTGACGATGGAGCGTCTGGCTGAGTGGCGATGCGCAGAGCTGCCGAGTGATGAAGACGTGTCTCGCCGAGTGGCGATGCGCGGAGCTGCCGAGTGATGACGACGCGTCCAGTAGAGTGACGGCGCGTGGGGCAGCCGAGTGACGATGGAGCGTCCGGCTGAGTGGCGATGCGCGGAGCTGCCGAGTGACGAAGACGTGTCTCGCCGAGTGGCGATGCGCGGAGCTGCCGAGTGATGACGACGCGTCCAGTAGAGTGACGACGCGCGGGGCGGCCGAGTGACGACGGAGCGTCCGGCTGAGTGGCGATGCGCAGAGCTGCCAAGTGACGAAGACGTGTCTCGCCGAGTGGCGATGCGCGGAGCTGCCGAGTGATGACGACGCGTCCAGTAGAGTGACGGCACGCGGGGCGGCCGAGTGACGATGGAGCGTCCGGCTGAGTGGCGATGCGCGGAGCTGCCAAGTGACGAAGACGTGTCTCGCCGAGTGGCGATGCGCGGAGCTGCCGAGTGATGACGACGCGTCCAGTAGAGTGACGGCGCGCGGGGCGGCCGAGTGACGATGGAGCGTCCGGCTGAGTGGCGATGCGTGAAGCTGCCAAGTGACGAAGACGTGTCTCGCCGAGTGGCGATGCGCGGAGCTGCCGAGTGATGACGACGCGTCCAGTAGAGTGACGGCGCGCGGGGCGGCCGAGTGACGATGGAGCGTCCGGCTGAGTGGCGATGCGCGGAGCTGTCGAGTGCCTGCACGTTAGTCATCTGGATAGAAGTGCCATTGAAATAAACTTGGACGTTTTAGTTGTCATCGTGGACGTTTAGTTGTCCGAGTGACGGGCTTGTCAGCTTTCCGAATAAGCTTGTTGGCTGTTCGAGTAAACTGGTTGCTAGTTAACCGATTGACCCTACAAGTTAGCAAGTATAGCCACCAGTGTTTGCGCTGGACAATAAACGCCTATGCTAATTGGCAGGATTAAAGTCCATGGACGGTTATGCATGCATGCATGCACGATTTACTGGCGTGGTAAATGCTCACCGGATGGGGCGTTAATGATGCAATTATGCATCTATGCATGCACGATTAACTGGCATGGGAAATGCTCACCTGACGAGGCGTTTAGGCGATTACCTCAGTGAAACGGCCAGCCCACGTTCTTTCGCTTCCCATTAATCTGAACGTTGGAGACCACCACGTCCCTCCGGTTCCTGTACTTGCACGCATTACCTGCATGCACGTAATCAAGCAGGAGATGGCCCACTCACCTTGCGTGGTTAATAGAAGAGGGGGTCATGGCCAGCAGGCGGCGATGGAGGGAAGAACCGCGTCGCCCGGAGGCCTGACCGGCTTCCTGTTTCCGCGCCGCGCCGGGTCTGCGCGCACGCCGCATGACCACGTCGAAGATCGCTGTCGGGCGGACGCCGGCGAGATGGGCGCCTCCGCCATAGAGATCACTGCCGAGCGGACGACCGGGCCGAGGAGCTCCGGCTTACCGTCCAGGCGTGTGTCTCAGAGGTCGGTGAAGCCGGACGGGCGGCGTTTGACTTGGTGGAGGCGCCGGTGGTTGGCAACGAAGAAGACATGCGGCAACGGATTGCCCGGGTGAGGAGCTCGACCTCCATGGTGCTCGTCCGAACGGCGCCAGGTGGCGAAGCAGCGCTGCCGCTGTTGCTCGCACTATTTGGATGATGCGAAGAAGATGACGCGGCCATCCCCCTCGCTTGTATCTTCTTTCCTTTTCAATTTATCGAAACTCCACGGCACTCGCGTGAGTGTGTGTACGTACAGAAGAAAAGCAACCATTGTTAGATTAAAAATCGATTGTAAAGAAATAGATAGGATGGAATGGAACTTCCTCATCCCTCCGTACGAGGAGCATCATGTCTCTCCTGTAAACGGAGTGGTGTCCGGAACACCTTGGATCGAATTCACCATTGATGATTGTTGATTGACGGATGAAGATCGAAGAAGAAAACCATTTGCATCATGGTTCGATAGACGCCGTGCCCCACGGTGGGCGCCAAATGTCGTGGGAACGATTCCGACATTAGAAAGGGGTAGGATAACGGAGCATGATCTATCGAGATGCAAATGGGTGACACAGTGGTTTTAGCGAGTTTAGGCCTCTCACGGTGGAGATAACAGCCCTACGTCTCGTGCTCCGGAGAGTTTCTGTCGTGTGGAATGCATGAGTTACAGGGGGTGCGAACCCTTGTGCCAGAGGGGAGGGGTGGCTTATATAGAGTGCGCTGCCCCTCATGAATACCCGGCAACCAAGGGTTCGATCATGGTAATAAAGGTGAACGTTACTGATAACGTATGTAATAAATGCTACTTATGACGACCAGTCGAACGCCTGTCCGTTGGCTTCCCTGGAGTGACTTCTGGTCTTCTGCGGTCGACTGACTTCTGGTTCTTTCGAGTGAAAGGCGGCTGTCGAATGGAGGGAGAAACCTCCGAGTGGATTTCCTGTCGAGTGACTCATGCGCCATGGTGATTTCAGTCGGAGTCTTCCTTGTAATCTTGTAATCTTTAAGTTCTCAAATGTAGTGTCCTTAGGTAGGGTATGTAGGTCAGGCCTAAGACCCTACCCTAGGTACATATCCCCATCAGCCACCCCGTAAGGCGGTTGGTGCCCTTCTTTCACCGCAAGAAAGCTAATATCCAGATAAAAATCGTGTTAAAATTTCAGCCCAATCGGAGTTACGGATCTCCGGGAATTTAAGAAACGGTGAAAGGCCAGAATCTGGGAAGGCAGAAACAGAAGGAAACAGAGAGAGAGATCCAATCTCGGAGGGGCTCTCGCCGCCATGGAAGCCAAGGACCAGAGGGGAAACCCTCCTCCCATCTAGGGGGAGGCCAAGGAAGAAGAAGAAGGAGGGAGGCTCTCTCCCCCTCTCTCCCGGTGGCACCGGAACGCCGCCGGGGCCATCATCGTGACGGCGATCTACACCAACAACTTCGCCGCCGTCATCACCAACTCTCTACCCCTCTATGCAGCGGTGTAACACTCCTTTTCCCCGCTGTAATCTCTACTTAAACATGGTGCTCAACGCTATATATTATTTCCCAATGATGTATGGCTATCCTATGATGTTTGAGTAGATCCGTTTTGTCCTATGGGTTGATTGATGCTCATGATTGGTTTGAGTTGCATGTTTTATTATTGGTGCTATCATATGGTGCTCTCCGTGTCGCGCAAGCGTGAGGGATCCTCACTGTAGGGTGTTGCAATGTGTTCATGATTTGCCTATGGTGGGTTGCTTGAGTGACAGAAGCATAAACCCGAGTATGTGGGTTGTTACATATGGGAGTAAAGAGGACTTGATACCTTATAATGCTATGGTTGGGTTTTACCTTAATGATCTTTAGTAGTTGCGGATGCTTGCTAGAGTTCCAATCATAAGTGCATATGATCCAAGTTGAGAAAGTATGTTAGCTTATGCCTCTCCCTCATATAAAATTGCAATAATGATTACCGGTCTAGTTATCGATTGCCTAGGGACAAATAACTTTCTTGTGACAAAAAGCTCTCTACTAAGACTAACTTAGTTGTTTCTTTATCTAAGCAGCCCCTAGATTTCATTTACGTGTTCTTTATTATCTTGCAAACCTATCCCGTTACACCTGCAAAGTACTTCTAGTTTCATACTTGTTCTAGGTAAAGCGAACGTTAAGCGTGCGTAGAGTTGTATCGGTGGTCGATAGAACTTGAGGGAATATTTGTTCTACCTTTAGCTCCTCGTTGGGTTCGACACTCTTACTTATCTAGAAAGGCTACAACTGATCCCCTATACTTGTGGGTTATCAGTGAAGCATGAGAGTATTTCCTCAAAAATTTAAAGCACACCGTGCTCAAAAAGATATAAGTGAGGCACTAGAGAAATTCCATAGCTCAAAAAATTTAAGTGAAGTATAAACAGCAATTCTAACAAATCATAGCATAATTTTGGCTCTCTCAAATAGGTGTGTCCAGCAAGGATACTTGTGACAAACTAAAAAACAAATCAAGCAAAGACTTATATAATACAAGACGCTCCAAGCAAAACTCATGATAAGTGACGAATAAAAATATAGTTCCAAGTAAAATACTGATGGTCGTTAGAAGAAAGAGGGGATGCCACTCGGGGCATCCCCAAGCTTAGTTGCTTGTTTATCTTTGGATATTATCTTGTGGTGCCATAGCATTCCCAAGCTTAGGCTCTTTTCACTCCTTATTCCTTCATCCATCGTGATCTCACCCAAAACTTGAAAACTTCAATCACACAAAACTCAACAAAACCTTCGTGAGATCCGTTAGTATAATAAAGTAAATCACCACTCTAAGTACTGTTACAAACCCATTCATATTTTATTATTGCATTATATCTACTATATTCTAACTTTACCATGGCTTATACCCTCCAATACAAACCATAGATTCATCAAAATAAGCGCACAATGCAACGAAAACAGGATCTGTCAAAAACAGAAAAGTCTGTAGTAATCTGTACTCTAACCATACTTCTGTAACTCTAAAAATTCTGAAACATTAGGGCAACGTAAAGAATTTGTATAGAAATACTGTGTTAAAATTTCAGCTCATTATCGCGCTCCCGTAAAAAATAAAAATTCCTCCACTGGAGTCAAAGTTTCTGTTTCAGATTCAGCATCGTTTCTACTCATCTTGTGAGTCATCCTAAAGGCTTTACTTGGCACAAACTCTAATTAAAACATAAAAACACAATCATAACAGTATCATAATTGTATCAACACTAAAGAACAGAGATAAAAAGGTAAAAATAAATTTTATTCATTGGGTTGTCTCCCAACAAGCGCTATCGTTTTACGCCCCTAGCTAGGCATAATGCATAGATTCAAGTGTTGTCATCTTTAGTTTCCAACTCCTCAATCACACAATTAGATTTATTCAAGAATTTAGCATGCACACTTTCAATTACAATGCTTCTAGGAATAAGAACGAAAAATTCATTCTTGTAAGTAGGGTCTTTTGCTATTTCAACCAAATTGGGATAAACACTAATCATTTTAAGATCTTCCATATGGCTATTAGATGAGGCACCTTTGTTCTTAGTGACTTGTGTAGACTTGCAAATTTTTACATGAGTTTTTTCAATAGTTTTGACAGAAGAAAAGGCTGAGCTCAAGTTACTAAAAAATTCTTCCAACTTATCAATCCGGGAGGGACTTTCTTCTATTCTTTCGTTAACCATGGCTTCCTTTTCTTTTAATAATTTAAAGACATCCCCCGCTTTTGACCCAATTTTATTAGCAAGATTATGCATTTTCTTATCCAAATTTTCAAGATGTTCTTTGGTAATCATCTTCTTTTCAATAGCATCTACCCTTTCCATAACATGTTCGAGAGTTAAGGTTGTTTCATTAATCATGAGAACTGGTGAAGCCACTAGATTTCCCATAGCATTAAAAGCATCCAAAGATGGACATATCAAGAAATTCCCACCAGTAATCGTATCAAGGACGAATCTATACCAAGTGGTGATGCCCACATAAAAACTGCGAAGAAGAACAATGGTAGATTGCTTATGAATAGATCTATTATGAGCATTGCAAATCCTATACCAAGCATCTTTTAGGTTCTCCCCTCCCCTTTGCTTAAAATTGAGAACTTCATTCTCGGGAGTACACGCAATAGAGGAAGAACTAGCCATAACAACAAGGTAGGCAAACAAGAGATCTGACGAGAAAAAGGCAAACGAAAAAGAGGGCGAATAAAACGGCAAATTTTTGTGAAGTGGGGGGAGAGGAAAACGAGTGGCAAATGGCAAATAATGTAAATTGCAAGGAGATGAGATTTGTGATTAGGAACCTGATAGATGTTGATGATGTCTCCCCGGCAACGGCGCCAGAAATTCCTTTGACGTGGCTTGAGACTGTGTCGGTATTTCCCCAAAGAGGAAGGGATGATGAAGCACAGCTATGGTAAGTATTTCCCTCAGTAATGAAACCAAGGTTATCGAACCAGTAGGAGAACCAAGCAACACTATGTAAACGGTACCTGCACACAAAGAACAAATACTTGCAACCCGACCCGTAAGAGAGGTTGTCAATCTCTCCACGGTAAAAAGATAGATTAGTTTGGATGAGATTGGATAGAGAGATCGCACAAGAGCAGAAAATAAAAGATACAAATAAAAAGTGCAGCAAGGTATTTTTGGGTTTTTGGAATAATAGATCTGAAAACAAAAGCGGAAAAAGATATATCGGAAAGCAATATGTTGAAAGAGTAGACCCGGGGGCCGTAGGTTTCACTAGTGGTTTCTCTCATGAGTATAGCACACAGTGGATAAACAAATTACTGTTGGGCAATTGATAGAAGATCAAATAATCATGACGATATCCAAGGCGGTGATCAATATATAGGCATCACGTCCAAGATAAGTAGACCGAAACGATCTGCATCTACTACTATTACTCCACACATCGACCGCTATCCAGCATGCATCTAGTGTATTAAGTTCATGGAGAAACGGAGTAATGCAATAAGAACGATGACATGATGTACACAAGATCTATTCATGTAGGAATAGACCCCATCTTGTTATCCTTAATAGCAACGATACATGCGTGCCTCGCTGCCCCTTCTGTCACTGGGAGAGGACATCGCAAGATCGAACCCATCACAAAGCACCTCTTCCCATGGCAAGAAAAATCGATCTAGTTGGCCTAACTAAACCAAAGATTCAAATAAGAAATACGAAGCTATAAATAATCATGCATATAAGAGATCAAAGAAGACTCAAATATATTCATGGATAGAAACTGATCATGAACTCAAAATTCATCGGATCCCAACAAACACACCGGAAAAAGTCATTACATCAAATAGATCTCCAAGAGACCATTGTATTGAGAATCAAAAGAGAGAGAGAGAAAGCCATCTAGTTACTGCCTACGGACCCGTAGGTCTATGGTGGACTACTCACGCATCATCGAAGAGGCACCAATGAGGATGAAGAACCCCTCCGTGATGGTGTTAGATTGGATTTCGCGGTTCTGGAACTTGCGACGGCTGGAAGTGTATTTCGTCGACTCCTCTAGGGTTTCTGGAATTTCTGAGGATTTATAGAGCTGAGAGGCGTTGGAGGAGACCCCCGTGGGCCCCACAACCCATCAGGGCGCGCTAGGGGCCTCTGGCGCGCCCTGGTGTCTTGTGGGCCCCACGGGCCTCCCCCTAGGTGTTTCCTTGTCTCCCAAGTTGTCTTTTGGACCAAAAAAATCTCCAAAAAGTTTCGTGGCAATTGGACTCCGTTTGGTGATGATATTTTGCGAAGTAAAAAACAGCAACTGGCACTTGGCACTATGTCAATAGGTTAGTCCCAAAAAATGATATAAGTTGCTATAAAATGACTGTAGACATCCAAGAATGATAATATAACATCATGGAACAATCAAAAATTATAGATACGTTGGAGACGTATCAACGTCCATGTCCGGCACGACAGGCAAGATCGTTGCGCCCGTGGATGTGTCGGCGGCGAGCAGCTCCTCCACACACCAGTGCTTCTCGAGGGGGCCGAGGTTGTAGGCTTGGTCAGCCTGTGCCTGTTGGAACTTGGCCTCCTTATCCTGCCGCAGCATGTCTGTGTACTCTGCACAGGCCTCGCCGATGGTGAGGCCGGGATGCACCGGCAAGGATGGTGGCGCTGGCTTATCCTCGGCCACGTCTGATACTTGTAAACTGCGTTGGGATTTTTCCCGAAGAGGAGGGGATGATGCAGCAAAGCAATTGTAAGTATTTCCCTCAGTGATAACCAAGGTTATCAAACCAATAGGAGAACCACACAAATTCCCGTCTTCAGCACCTACGCACAAAAGAGCAAACACTTGCACCCAACGCGGGCAAGAGGGTTGTCAATCCCCTTGAACTCGTTACTTGCAAGCGATAAGTAGTGATAGATAGATAATTTTATAAATATAAATTGTAAATAAAAAGAAAGTAAATAATGGTAGCAAGGTATTTAGAGTTTTTGTAAATATAATTGTGAGGAGACCCGGGGGGCATATTGTTCTCTAAAGGCTTCTCTCTCGAAGAAGGTATACGGTGGGTAAACAAATTACTGTTGGGCAATTGATAGAAAAGCGCATAGTTATGCAACATGACAATGATCATGTATATAGGCATCACTCCCATAAACATGTAAACCGACTCTTGCCTGCATCTACTACTATTAATCCACCCATCGACAACTATCCAACATGCATCTAGAGTATTAAGTAAAAAACGGAGTAATGCTTGGAGGAGGATGACATGATGTAGACAAAGTAAATCCAATCAATATGAATAAACCCCATCGTTTTACCCTTAGTGGCAGCAATACAATACGTGGCATGTCTCTTTCTGTCACTGGGATTGAGCACCGCAAGATTGAACACACTACAACATACCACTCCCACTTGAAGATTAATCAATCTAGTTGGCCAAACCAAACGGATAGATCGGAGAGCATTATGAAGCTCTAACAATCACGGAAATAAAATACCACCAAGTATTCAATATCTTTTCATGAATAATCTGAACATAGAGCCACAATTCATCGGATCCCAACAAACACACCGCAAAGATTGATTACAGAATATAGATCACCGCGGGAATCGCAGTGATCTTGGCATTGAAGAACATAGAGAGAGATAGCCATCTAGGTACTAACTATGAACCCATAGGTCTATAGTGAACTAGTCACACATCACCATGGGAGCAGCAAGGTTGATGTAGAGGTCCTCCATGATCGATCCCCCCTTCGGCAGGGCACCGGAACAGAGCTCCAGATGGACACACGATGGAACAGAGACTTGCGGCGGCGGAAAAAGTTTTTGGGAGGCTCTCTAGGGTTTTCCGGATATTAGAGAATTTATAGGCCAGAGAACAATGCCAGAAGGCCGGGGAGGCTTGGGGGCACCTCGTGTGCCCTTTGGTCTTCTTCCGAAGCTTCCAGGTCTTATTTTGGTCTAGAAAAAATCATCAAAAAGTTTCGGGGTATTTGGACTTCGTTTGGTACAGTATTCGTGAAAAGCCAAAAACATGCAAAAAACAGCAACTGGCACTTGGCACTGGATTAATCGGTTAGTGCTCAAAAATAATATAAAACAGCAAATAAATGCCTAAAAAGTATCCTAGAATGATAATATAATAGCATAGAACAATCAAAAATTATAGATACGTTGGAGACGTATCAACATCCCCAAACTTAATTACTGCTCGTCCTCAAGTAGGTAAATGAAAAAAACAGAATTTTTGATGTGATATGCTACCAAACATGTAATGTTTTCAGGTATGATCATTGACAAACGATGAATCAATAAACATCAACATAGTAATATCCATAAGCATAAATAACACAATCATCAACTTTCAAAATATACGATCCTTAAAGAATGTTTACCACCCATTCATTTTATCATATTTGCATGGCATGGCTCCGTCTTCACCACATAAATACAAATGTCAAGCACCACGGTGTTAAGCCAGGCAATTGGATCGTACTTTTTCACACGCTTCAGCATTTTTATACCTCACTCAATACAACAGTGTGAACCATGGACATAGCATATAGGTGGTATAGAATATGGTGGTAGGTTTCAAAGGGGTAAAAGTGGAGAATAAAGTCTCGCATCAACTACGCGGCTCAATGGGCTATGGAGATGCCCATCAATCGATATCAATGCGAGGAGTACGGATTATCATGCAATAGATGCACTAGAGCTATAAGTGTATGAAAGCACAAACTAAGTGGCTGTGCATCCAACTTTCTTGCTCATGAAGACCTCGGGCATTTGAGGAAGCCCGTCATCGGAATATACAAGACAAGTTATATAATGAAAATTTCCCACTAGTATATAAAAATGACAAAACATAAGACTCTCTACATGAAAAACATGGTGCTTTCTCTAAGCACGAGCGTGGAAAAAGAGGTAGTAGCACTATCCCTTCTCTCTTTATCTCTCATTTATTTCTTTTTTTTTTCTTTCCCTTTTTTTTCTTTTTTTCTTTTTTTCTTTTCTTTCTTTTTTTCTCTTTTTTTCTCTTTCTTTTTTTATTTTTATTTTTCGCCCGGAGTCTCATCCCCACTTGTGGGGGAATCATTGTCTCCATCATCCTTTCCTCACTGAGACAATGCTCTAATAATGATAATCATCACACTTTTATTTACCTACAACTCGATATGAAAAACTACTAAAAAATATGACTCTATATGATGCCTCTAGCAGTGTACCAGGATGTGCAATGATCTAGCGTAACATGTAAACAATGATGAATGATGGCTTTTCCACAAATATTATGTGAGCTACATGATCATGTAAAGTAATATGACAATGAGTGTACAAGTCATATGATGTAACCGTGTGATGGTGTCCTGGACTAGGGGGTATCGTCTCCTGACCAGTGGGTCGGGCCGCGGACCCCCAGGGCGGTTCACTAATGGGCTAGTTCGAACAGCCCATGATGCATACGAGGATTTCACAAGACTTGGTGATCAAGACAAGGACTCCTCTCCACCGACGTAGCTGACTAGGACTCTTGTTATCCTAGGCCTCTGGTGTTATATAAGCCAAGGCCAGGCTAGTCATTAGAGACAATCAGATCATCGGAGATTACAATCGTACCTCTTAGAGTTTGGACCACTACATACGATCTCGAGGTAGATCAACTCTGTACTCGATACCCCATTATCAATACAAGACAAAGCAGGACGTAGGGTTTTACCTTCATTAAGAGGGCCCGAACCTGGGTAAACACCGTCTCCTTCGTCCCCTATTACCATCAAGCCTAGATCCATAGTTTGGGACCCCCTACACGAGATCCGCCGGTTTTGACACCGACATTGGTGCTTTCATTGAGAGTTCCGCTGTGGGATCGCCAGAAGGTTCGATGACTCGTCTGCAGATTGGCAGCAGTTTTTTCTGGACAGTGAAGTTGTGTTCGTCGTCCCCGTTTCCTCGAGCGTCGCTTTGACGATTGCTTTTGTGGAATTGTGCTGAATTGTATCTACAACAACCCTGCAAAATTTTGTCGCGTTCCGATGGAGGAATCTCCGGCAATCTCTGATATACCGGAGCCCTGTCGAATCTAGACGGGAATATGGACGAGTTTCGGGCGAGGTGTCCGGTATCTAGCTCGGACATCCGTTCGAAAATCCCACCGTTCATCGGCTGAGGAATTCCTATACCGATCACCCCTTAAAATTTCAGCTCAATCCAACCATTGAAACTCCGGAAAACGTCCGATAAGTGCATCAATTTTCGGATCTGTTTTCTGCGCGAGAATGAATCCGACCCGATTTCATCTTTCTTCATGAACGGGACATTGGACATCCTTTTTGAAGGAATTTTTCTTCTCTAGGGTATTGTGTTTTTTTTTTCAAACATGTGTCCACAAATTTCGAGTCTTTTCCGAGGCGATCTTCATCGTTGCGCCGATGTCAAAGCGGCCCGACCACGTTGCTCCACAGCTACCGACCTGCGTCAACATCGAGTGCGTCGTCGCTCCATCGAGCCGACGACAACCATCACCTCGGCGAGCCGACCAAGAGTTTGGCATCGTGAAGGACAAATAATCGTTAAGACAAGATCATCACCCCACGGATTGCATGGGTCGGGTGCGTCGTTGCTTCATCAAGCCAGCATTGACCGCGTCACAAATTCCGAGATGTGTCGGCATCGCCGCGCCGTCGCTTCTTCAAGCCGACTTCCACCATGCCGACCTGCTTCGACACCTCGGCTGACATGAGACTTCGGCATCACCAGCCGACCTGCTCCGTCACCTCGTCTAGACCGGGAGCTTCGCCATCTCTTCATGAACCTGCTACAAGGACTTCGGCGTCACCAGCCGACCAGCTTCATCATGTTGGCTGGACCAGGGGCTTCAGAACAGTTCTCGGCAACTGGCTTTGTCAATGCAATTCGGCAGAGTTTCTCGCCCCGCGGCAGCAGACGCAAGACGCTCAAGTTACGAGAGATCAGCCAACTTCGACCACTACGAACAATTAGGTGATATTTCTCCTATTAAATTTGTTCGTGTTGTTTAGTACTATCAAAGATCTTTGTACTTGTAATTTGTACAATTTTGTGCGCAGGTTATCTGTGCTGAGCCGGTGGACTCTAATCCACATTGACGTCCCTGTGTTGTCAATTCTACTTATGCTGCATAGAGGCCATATTTGTCTTATTATCCATACTCGACGTAAATTGATTATGCAAAAAATGTTATTATGATGTCCGGCTTGCACTGTTTTATGTGTGCAGGTAAAGGATTTAGATCGGATGGCATTGTCACCCCGGCGTACCGACGTCGTTGTCCCGCCTTTGTTGACCAAATTCTGTTGTCACCCTAGCGCGAATTCGGGTGACTCTGCGAATTCAGATTTTGTCACCTCATCGCGCCGACGCCCTGTGTCGACATCTGCATCACGCCAGACTGCATCTCTTCAAAATAATTTATTTCGCATAAATAATTCTTTAAAGAACTTTTATTTTATTATTATCTGGCTTGTGCTACTTTATGCGTGTAGGTAATCAACTTCGGTTGTGTCACGTCGTCACCTCAGCGTGCCGACATCGTCGTCCAACCTCCATCAACCAAATTGCGTCGTCGACATGGTCGACTGATGTGGGGGCTTCACCGACATGCTGTCGAACTACTCTGTCTCCTCGGCTGGACCGGGGGTTTCACCTCGTCCTTTCGGAAATGTTGTGTTGTCACTTCATCAAGCCGAGCTCTTCGTCGGCTACCTCGTGACCGGCTTGGGGGCTGGGACCTTGTCTCGTCGTAGCTCGAATCTCGTCATCCACACCGAGCATATTAACCAGCTAAGTCGCTTTCATGCTCAAATTTCTTAAGTTTGTAATTTTTTGTTCGGTTCAACCGAGCGTTATGTTTTTGTTTCAAAACGAGAACTTTCTTTGTTAAAAATGTTGTTTGTTCAAAAAAAACAACTTTCTTTACCCAATTTAACCGGGGGCTCTTAAATTTATATGAGCCGTTTTATAATAAATGTTTTCTTCTTGGTCGTTGCAAAGTCTTTTTCTACTACTCCTTTTTCTGACGCTAGTGTGTGGTCAATAGCCGGATAGCCTAGTTTCTTTCTAAATCCAGTCGAGTTTAGTTCGCTAAATAGGCCTCGGAGAAACACTCTGCCTTCGGGATATGGAGGATCAAGCCAAAGGCTGACCCGCTTGGAGTCTGGAGATCGAATGTATCATGTTAAAGCACGACCGAAGGAAAAATTAAATATTAGACCAATTTCGGATTGGCACAATTTTATTTTATCTAAACATAAAGTTTTTTGCATAAGTTTTTTGGTTTTTCCGAGCATAACTCTCGCAGTAAAACGCGAGATGCATTTCACGCATCGGCAATATTAAAGGGGTTCTACGGTTAGCACCGAACCCACCAAACACGGAGGTACTCCATGCAGTCCTCAGCAAAATGTCTTCGGTATTTCGCATTTATATGCATTGATTTCGAGTTGTGTCTTTGGTCTATAGCTGGATTGCCCGGCTCCTGTGCTTACCCCTTATGTTTCCTCTTTGTTCGGCTAAGGGGTAAAGGGAGAACCACTGCGATTGTCACTTCCGGTTTAACTGGTTAAGTGCCTCAGTTGGAGAAAGCCGAAAGCTGACTGTCACAACAAGCGTAAATCGGTCAGCGAACCGCAGGCGGTGTTCAACCAAATATAGCCGATCGAGGTTATCCGAGTAAAACGAAGGGCCTCTCTTTCTTGAAAAGGCCAAGTTGTGGTTGATTCGACCTCGAATAATCCGAGAAGTCGACGTATACCGGGGGCTATTAAGTTGCCCCTCCACATATGCTCCTATGGCTAAGTGAAAGTTATAAAGCCTGAATATCTGATTGCCTCGTTTCCACTAACACAACCGCCTCCGGGCACCGAGACGTCGACTAAGGGTTGTCTTGTTTGTACGGAAACACCCTGCCTAGTATCTACAAAGGGGTGGAAGCCGACGATAGGCCACTTTCAGATTATAAACAGTCGCGACGAAGTCAAAATAAACCATACCGAGGGTTCCTTGTGGCACCTCAGCATAGATACATTGGGATTCCTGGAGATCCCAACATATCATCATCGTTTGTATTTAATATATGAAAGTTTCCTTTCATAGTGATCGTTATAAATCAATAGATATGCATCAATTGACTTAAGATTTTGGCCAAGCTGGGTTGCCTGTCTCTTGTGCTTACCCCCTACGTTCCCGATTGTTCGGCTAGGGGGTAAAGGGAGCACCTTTGTGATTGTTACTTTCGGGTCATCCGGGTTAGTACCTCAGACTAGGTGAAGCCGAAAGCTAGCCATCTTAAGAATATAATTGGTCGGCAATGACGGAAGTGAAAATTTTGGTTCATTAAAGACCACAGAGTTCGGGAACATTCCCCAAACTAAATCCTCAGTATTTTCCTCCCACATTGATCGGAGTTGAGGTTTCAAGATCATGGTCAACATGATATCCTAGGAAAAGGAACTTATAAATGAACTATTTTTCCCAGAAGATGTTTCTTACATAGTATTATAATATATCTCTCTGCATACCTTTGTTTATAAAACCGTATGGCCGGATTGCCTTGTTTACCGTAAAACTTTGCCCTTATAAAGGCTTTATAAAGTAGGACAAACACTCCTCTTCTACTAGCCGAGGAGGTTGAAGCCGATGGTCTGTTAACAAAGTTGTGTACAATGCGGATTCGAGCATTAATGATGTACAGTACTTAGATACATAGAATCATTACAAATAAATTAGATCAAACGTAAAAAAAATTGTGTCAAACAAATATCGATCCGTAATTCGACCACCCGTGCCCAAATTAAGGATCGGGGGCTATTGCATTGACGATTCAATGCAGAATATTTAAGTGCAAAACAGTTTCCGACGAGATTACGATCCTCGGGTTGGTCGGCCGCACCCAACCTGAGTCTCGGGGGCTACTGCACAACGCGTTTTAATTCCTAAAGTATGCCACCGAGCAAGGAATTGATCCTCATGCCGATTTCGCGAATCGACCTGAGTCTCAGGGGCTAGTGGGATTAGTGGTTTTATTTTATCCTTCAGGAGCATCCTGGGTTTTAGACCGATATGCACCTTGAGGGCTACTGGCTATATATCTCGGCAGAGATTAAATTGCACCAATCGAAAATATCCACAAAAAATCAGCCCACGGTCGGGCTGCTGCACCACCTTGGAAGCAGCCCTGCATAAAGTTCGGGCGCAAGTGGCTGACTCCGTAGAGGGCATTTCCGGCATTAATCTCGGCTGAATTCCTTCAATTTTTTAAAGATCGAGGTAATCTATGACACCTCGGACGCTGATCAACGTTGGAGCTTGGATGCAGTCCGGCGTTGGAGCTCGGAAGCAGTCCGGCATAAAGCTCAAGATCGGAGACACCTCGAAAGCAGTCCGGCATAAATCTCGGATGCGAATGGCTGGCTCCATAAAAGACTATTCCCGGCATTAATCTCGGATAAACTCCTTCAATTTTTTCAAGACCGAGTTAATCTATGACACCTCGGATGCAGTTCGGCGTTGGAGCTCGGCAGCAAAAAGACACCTCGGATGCAGTTCGGCGTTGGAGTTCGAACACAAGAGGGCACCATCGCACGGGAAACACTTCAAACCCGAGGTGTGGCATAAAAAATAATAAGGCATTGATAAAGGCCAAGAAATTAAAGGGGCTCCTCGGATGCCCGACGTGTGAACTCTTCGGATACACCTCGGCGATCCTCAAGATCGGAGATGGGAAGATTTGTTGAACCAGTTTTCAAGACCGACAGCTAAAGACGAAGAACAGTTCAGAAGAACCGAGGAGTGTCCCCAACTTGAAGACCGGTTCAGGGGGCTACTGATGGTGTCGTGGACTAGGGGGTACTCACCACGTCGTCTCCCGGCCAGTGGGTCGGGCCGAGGACCCCCAAGGCGGTTCACTAATGGGCCAGTTCGGACAGCCCATGATGCATAAGAGGAAGATTCCACAAGACTTGGTGATCAAGACAAGGACTCCTCTCCACCGACGTAGCCGACTAGGACTCTTGTTATCCTAGGCCTCTGGTGTGTTATATAAGCCAAGGCCAGGCTAGTCATTAGAGACAATCAGATCATCACAGATTACAATCATATCTCTTAGAGTTTAGACCACTACATACGATCTCGAGGTAGATCAACTCTGTACTCGATACCCCATCATCAATACAAAACAAAGCAGGACGTAGGGTTTTACCTCCATTAAGAGGGCCCAAACCTGGGTAAACACCGTCTCCTTCGTCCCCTGTTACCATTGATCCTAGATCCATAGTTCAGGACCCCCTACCTGAGATCCGCCGGTTTTGACATCGACACCGTGGAAGTTGCATGGCAATATATCTCGAAATGGCTATGGAAATGCCATAATAGGTAGGTATGGTGACTATTTTGAGGAAGATATAATGAGGCTTATGTGCAACAGAGTGTATCATGTCACGGGGTTTGGATGCACCGGCGAAAGCTGCACCGATCCTCGAGGTAAGAATGGGCAATGCACGGTACCGAAGAGGCTAGCATATATGAAAAAGGTGATTGTGCGTACATCCATGGATTCACATTAGTCATAAAGAACTCACATACATATTGCAAAGCTTTATTAGCTCTCTCGAAGCAAAGTACTACTCGCATGCCCCTAGGGAGGAGGTTGGTAGGAGTTAACTATCGCACGCCCCCAACCTAAACAACATTAGGATTTCAACGAGGAATAAGAATGCTCACACATCATCTCCATGCCATAACCAATATTTAGATGACAGTAAATTAACACCCTTTAACTATCGATATTTCTACTAACCAACAACCATGCACTCACGCCCCTTCATATTACCACATCAATATCATTAACCCACAATTTCTCTTTTATGTGCTATGATACGTCTCCAACGTATCTATAACTTTTGATTATTCCATGCAATTATATTATCATTCTAGGATACTTTTTGAGTAATAATTTACCAATTTATATTATTTTTGAGCACTAACCTATTGACCCAGTGCCCAATGCCAGTTGTTGTTTTTTGTGTGTTTTTTACTTTTTAGGTTTACAGTACCAAACGAAGTCCAATTGCCCCAAAACTTTTATATGATTTTTTCTGGACCAAAAGAACACCTGGATGCTTCGGGAGAAGACCGAAGGCCGCACGAGGGAGGCACAAGCCAACATGGCGCGCCTAGGGAGGTCGGCGCTCTGATGGCTTGTCCCTCCCTAGTGGCCCTCCTACCCCCATTCTCTGGCATATAAATTCAAATATATTCAAAAACCCTAGAGGGCATCCCGAAACACTTTTTCCGCCACTGCAAGTCTGTGTTCCACCGCGATCCCATCTGGAGCTCCGTTCCGGCACCCCGCCGGAGGGGGGGGGTCGATCACGGAGGGCCTCTTCATCAACCTTGCTGCCCTCATGATGATGTGTGAGTAGTTCACCACAGACCTATGGGTCCGTAGTTAGTACCTAGATGGCTATCTCTCTCTTTTGATCTTCAATACAATGATCATCGCATCTTCGCTTTGATCTATCTGATGTAATTCTTTTGTACGGTGTGTTTGTTGGGATCCGATAAATTATGGGTTTATGTTTCAGATTATTCATGAAATGTATTTGAGTCACCTCTGAATATTATGATTCTTATTTGCATGATCATTATAGCTTTGTAAATCTCTCCGATCTATTGAAATAATATGGCCAACTAGATTGATATTTCTTCACTGAGAGGGGTGTGTTTTAGTGGGTTCAATCTGGCGGTGCTCTATACCCCAGTGACATAAAGGGACAAGAAACGTCTTTGTATTGTTGCCACTAAGGATAAAACGATGGGGTTAGTTCATATTAATTGAACTCTCTTTGTCTACATCATGTCAATGTTCTCCAAGCATTACTCTGTTTTACTTAATACTCTAGATGCATGCTGGATAGCGGTCGATGGGTGGAGTAATAGTAATAGGTGTAGGCAGGAGGTGGCCTATTTTCTTATGGATGTGATGCCAATATATACATGATCATTACCGTGAATATCACATAACTATGTGCTTTTCTATCAATTGGCCAACGGTAATTTGTTTATCCACCGTACGTTGCCTACATGACAGATGTCGTTGGTAAACTATGGCCCCCGGGTCTATTCACTTATATCTTTACAAAACTTGTCATTACCTTGATTTCATTATTTACCTTTTATTTTATTTTACAATTTACAATTATCTACTATTATCTACACACTTCACTTGCTTGCGAATAACGAGATCAAGGGGATTGACAACCCTCTTGCCGCGTTGGGTGCAAGTTGTTTGCTCTTTTGTGTGCAGCCACTGAAGACGGTTGTGGATTGATATTCCTATTGATTCGATAAACATTGGTTTCTTAACTGGGGGAAATACTTATCCGTATTGTGCTGCAATTACCCATTCCTGTTCACGGAAAACCCAACGCAGATCACAAGTATCAGGATGGATTTCTAGCCCCGTTGTCGGGGAATATCGTCACCAACTATCAAGTAACTTCACACAAATTATCATTCACTTGTTCTTATTTTATTTTATGTTATATTTAGTTTGCTTCATAAAAATCAAAAATACAAAAATATTTATCTTTGCTTGTTACTAGTTTACTTCTTTGCTTGCTAGTTTACTTGTCCTACTTGTTACTTTGCTTGCTTGGTCACCTTGTGTCAAGATACTACTAAGTTGTGTGACTTCTCAAATACTAATAACAATGATTTTATTAGTACTCCTATACCACCCGCCACTAGTGCGGAGGCTTTTGATATTAATGCTGCATTGCTGAATCTTGTGATGAAAGATCAATTTTCGGGAAGTCCTAATGAGGATCCTGCTGCTCATCTTAATACTTTTGTTGAACTTTGTGATATGCAAAATAAAAGGATATGTATAATGATGTTGTGAAATTAAAATTATTTCCTTTTTCACTGAGAGGTAAAGCTAAGGCTTGGTTTTCATCTTTACCACGTAATAGTATTGGCACATGGGATAAGTGTAAAGATGCTTTTATTTCCAAGTATTTTCCTCCTGCTAAGATCATGTCCCTTAGGAATCAAATTATGAATTTTAAACAATATGATGAAGAACATGTTGCACAAGCTTGCTATAGGATGAAATTGATGATTAGAAATTGCCCTACTCATGGTTTAAACTTGTGCATGATTATCCCAAACTTCTTTGTTGGACTAAACTTTGTGTCTAGGAATCTTCTAGATTCTACTACAGGTGGTACCTTTATGGATGTGACCTTAGTAAAGGCCACAAAACTTCGCGACAACATCATGACAAATTATTCTCAATGGCATACCGAAAGAGCTCCAACTGGCAAGAAGGTAAGTTCTGTTGAGGAAATTGCTGCTTTGAGTGAAAAAGTGGATGCTCTTATGAATATGGTTGCTAGCAAAAATACTCATGTTGATCCAAATGATATGCCTTTGTCTACTTTGATTGAGCAAAACAATGATGCTATTGATGTGAACTTTATTTCACGAAACAATTTCAACAACAATGCTTATAGAGGAAATTTCAATGCTAGGTCGTATCCTGGTAACTCCTCTAACAACTCTGAAAATTATTATGGTAATTCTTATGGAAATTCTTCTAAAAATGCTAATATGTTACCCTCTGATCTTGAGAACACAATTAAATAATTTATTAGTTCTTAAAAGATTTTTAATACTATGGTGGAAGAAAAGTTGCATATGATCGATACTTTGGCTAAAAACATGGATATAATTGCTCTTGACGTTGAAAATATTAAAGGTAAAACTTTGCCACCCAAGCATGATTTTAATGAGACTATTAAATCTATCCAAATATCTATTAATGAGAGTAAGGAGAGGACCGCTAAGTTGAAAGCTAAGCGGGAATTCTTTGAAAAGGCTCTTCCACCCGGTTTTTACCAGAATCATGATGAAGATATTAAAATGATTGGTACTTCTCCTATTGAATCTTTGTTTACTTATCTGAATATAAATGATAAAGGGACTGAAGATGAGTCAACTCTAGCTAGAGAGCGGCCCGTTTGCTTGGAGGGGGATTATTCTAATACTAAAACTGAAAAAAGTGACTTTGGAGAGGTTAATACTTTAAGTAGTGATGTGCCCACTATCTTGGATTACAAGGACTTTAATTATGAAAGTTTCTATTTAGTAGAATGTATTTCCTTGTTGCAAACCATTATTATCTCACCCAATGCTTATGAACAAAACAAGGCTTTCACTAATCATATAGTGGAAGCAATGATAAAAGCTTATGATGAGAAGCTTGAGCTTGAAGTTTCTATTCCTAGAAAATTGCATGATGAGTGTGAACCTACTATTAAAATAAAGATAAATAAATATGAATGCAATGCTTTGTGTGTCCTTGGTGCTAGTGTTTCAACTATACCTAAAACTCTTTGTGATGTGCTCGGTCTCACTAATATACAACATTGTTCCCCAAACTTGCATCTTGCGGATTATACCATTAAAAAAACCTTTAGGTAGAATAAATGATGTTCTTATTATTGCAAATAAGAATTATGTGCCTGTAGATTTCATTGTGCTTGATATTCATTGCAATCCTTCTTGTCCAATAATACTTGGAAGACCTTTCTTACGAACTATAGGTGCAATTATTGATATGAAAGAGGGAAACACAAGGTTCCAATTCCCATTAAATAAAGGGATGGAACACTTCCATAGGACGAGAATTAAACCACATTATGAATCAATCACGAGATCTACTTATGGGTGGAGTGTCCAAGATGACAATACTTGAAACTATGCATTATGCCTAGCTAGGGGCATAAAACAATAGCGCTTGTAGGGAGGCAACCCAATAGTTATCTTTTTTTTACCTTTTAATTTCTGTTTGCATGTGATAAAATGATTATTTCCTCTCTAATTATTGTGTTTTATTTTTTTAATTTGTGTTTGTGCCAAGTAAAGCCTTTGGGATGACTCACAAGATGAGGAGAATTGATACGGCGCAAAAACAGAAACTTTAGTGTCCAGTGAATAATTTCTCTGGTTTTACTGGAACGTATTTTAATATGAATTTTTTACACAGTATTTCTATACAAATGCTTAAGCGTTTCCTATTTTTTCAGAATTTTTAGAATTACAGAATTATAGGTTCTCTACAGATCTTTACAGACTGTTCTGTTTTATGTAGATTCTGTTTTTGCTTGCATAGTTTGCTTGTTTTGATGATGCTATGGACAGTATCGGGGGGTACAAGCCATGGAGAAGTTAGAATACAGTACCTATTATGCAATAATTAAATATGAATCAATTTATAATAGTACCTAAAGTATTTGATATGTTGTTTATACTAACGGATCTCACGAAGTTTTGTTGAATTTTGTGTGATTGAAGTTTTCAAGTTTTGGGTGTTATCACGATGGACGAAGGAATAAGGAGCGGAAAGAGCCTAAGCTTGGGGATTCCCAAGGCACCCCAAGGTAATATTCTACGAATACTCATGCGTCTATGCTTGGGTATGCCCCGGAAGGCATCCCCTCTTTCGTCTCAATCCATCGGTATGTCACTTGGAGCTATATTTTTATTCGACACTTGATATGAGTTTTGCTTGGAGCGTCATTTGCGTTTGTTTGCTTTTATTTTTAGTTTGCCACAATCATCATTTTATGGACACACCTATTTGAGAGAGACACACCTTCATCATAATTTTTTAGAATACTCTATGTGCTTCACTTATATCTTTTGAGCTTAGCAGTTGCTCTAGTACTTCACTTATATCTTTTTGAGCACAGTGGCATATAGATTTTATAGAAATAATTGCACCCTCATCCTTGACTTATATTTGTTTGAGAGTTAATAAATAGTGACGGTAATTTGCATGGGTCATAAGACTAGTCCAAAAATAATAGGTATTCGATGAGTGATAATCAAAACCATCATGTAGCACATAAAAGAGAAATTGTGGGTTAATGATATTGATGTGGTAATATGAAAAAGGTGTGAGTGCATAATTTTTGATTCTTAGAAGTAATGGTATTAAGAGGTCTTAATTTCCCATTTGTCTAAATATTAAAAGGGCATGGTGAGGATGTGTGAGTGTTTCTATTCCTCGTTAAAATCCTAGTGTTGTTTCGGGTTGGAGGCGCGCGATGGTTAACTCCTCCCAACCTCCTCCCTCGGGGCATGCGAGTAGTACTTTGATTTTTGGTAAAACTAATAAAACTTTGCAATAATTATATGAGTTCTTCATGACTAATGTGAACTCGTGGACATACGCAATCTCACCACCTCATATTTTGCTAGCCTCTTCGGTACCGTGCATTGCCCATTCTCACCTCGAGGATCGATGCGAACTTCGCCGATGTATCCAAACCCCGTGACATGATACACTCTGTCACACATAAGCCTCTTTATATCTTCCTTGAAACAGCCACCATACCTACCTATCATGGCATTTCCATAGCCATTCCGAGATATATTGCCATGCAAATTCCACCGTTACATCAGATGACTAGTTAATTCATCATCATATTGCTTTGCATGATCATATAGAGTTGACATAGTATTTGTGGCAAAGCCACCGTTCATCACATTTTTGATACATGTCACGCTAGATCATTGCACATCATGGTACACTGTCAGAGGCATTCATATTGTTTCATAAGTTCTTCATATCGAGTTCTCATGTTGAGTTGTAAGTAAATAAAAGTGTGATGATCATCATTATTAGAGCATTGTCCTAGTGGGGAAATAAAAATGGGGGAGGCCAAATGAGCCCACCATAATAAAAAAATGAAAAAAATGAAAAAGAGAGAAAAGGAGAGAAGGGACTTAGCTACTATCCTTTACCACACTTGTGCCTCAAAGTGGCACCTTGTTCTTCATATAGAGAGTCTCATGTTATATCATTTTCATGTGCTAGTGGGAGCTACTTCTTCATTATTATAAACTTGGCTTGTATATTCCGATAACGGGCTTCCTCAAATGCCTAAGGTCTTCATCAGCAAGCAAGTTGGATGCACACCCCACTTAGCTTCAGTTGAGCTTTCATACACTTATAGCTCTTGTGCACCATTTGCATGGCAATCTCTACGCCTTGCATTGACATATATCGACGGGCATCTCCATGGCCCATTGATACGCCTAGTTGATCCGAGACTTTCTTCTCCACTTTTTACCCCTTTGATATCTAACACCATATTCTATTTCCACCTTTATGCTATGTCCATGGTTCACGCTCATGTATTTCATGAAGAATAAAAAGTTGATGCACATTGAGAAAGTACGATCCAATTGCCTGACTTGGACACCGTGGTTCTTGACATTTGTATTAATGTGCTGAAGATGGAGCCATGCCTTGCTAATATGATAAATGAATGGGGGTAAACATTCTTTTAGGGTCGTATACTTTGAAAGATTGGTGATTTTGTTGCTTGTGCCTATAAATATTACTATGTTGATATTTGTTAATTCATCATTTCTCAATGAGCATACATGCAAAAGATTACATAGCGGGTAGCATGTCACATCAAAAATTTTGTTTCATTTACCTCGTCGAGGATGAGCAGGAATTAAGCTTGGGGATGATGATACGTCTGCAACATATCTATTTGATTGTTCCATGCTATTATATTATCATTCTAGGATACTTTTTGAGTAATAATTTACCAATTTATATTATTTTTGAGCACTAACCTATTGACCCAGTGCCCAGTGCCAGTTGTTGTTTTTTGTGTGTTTTTTACTCTTCAGGTTTACAGTACCAAACGAAGTCCAATTGCCCCGAAACTTTTTTTATGATTTCTTCTGGACCAAAAGAAGACTTGGAAGCTTTGGGAGAAGACCGGAGGCCGCACGAGGGAGGCACAAGCCAATAGGGCGCGCCCAGGGGGGCGACATGCCGTGATGGCTTGTCCCTCCCTGGTGGCCCTCCTACCCCCGTTCTCTGGCCTATAAATTCACATATATTGCAAAAACCGTAGAGGGCATCCCGAAACACTTTTTCCGCCGCCACAAGTCTCTGTTCCGCTGCTATCCCATCTGGAGCTCCGTTCCGGCACCCTGCCGGAGGGGGAATCGATCACGGAGGGCCTCTTCATCATCCTTGCTGCCCTCATGATGATGTGTGAGTAGTTCACCACAGACCTACAGGTCCGTAGTTAGTACCTAGATGGCTATCTCTCCCTTTTGATCTTCAATACAATGATCATCGCATCTTCGCTTTGATCTATCTGATGTAATTCTTTTGTACGGTGTGTTTGTTGGGATCCGATGATTTGTGGGTTTATGTTTCATATTATTCATGAAAATTATTTGAGTCACCTCTGAATATTATGATTCTTATTTGCATGATCATTATAGCTTCGTAAATCTCCCCGATCTATTGAAATAGTTTGGCCAACTAGATTGATATTTCTTCAGTGAGAGGGGTGCGTTGTAGTGGGTTCAATATGGTGGTGCTCTATATCCGAGTGACAAAAAGAAACAAGACACGTCTTTGTATTGTTGCCACTAAGGATAAAACGATGGGGTTAGTTCATATTAATTGAATTCTCTTTGTCTACATCATGTCAATGTTCTCCAAGCATTACTCTGTTTTACTTAATACTCTAGATGCATGTTGGATAGCGGTCGATGGATGGAGTAATAGTAATAGGTGCAGGCAGGAGTCGGCCTATTTGCTTATGGACGTGATGCCTATATATACATGATCATTGTCGTGAATATCACATAAATATGCACTTTTCTATCAATTGCTCAACAGTAAATTTTTTACCCACCGTACGTTGCCTACATGAGAGATGCCGCTAGGGAAAACTATGCCCCCCGGGTCTATTCACTTATATCTTTACAAAACTTATCATTACCTTGTTGCCATTATTTACCTTTTATTTTATTTTGCAATTTACAATTATCTACTATTATCTACACACTTCACTTGCTTGCAAATAACGAGATCAAGGGGATTGGCAACCCTCTTGCCGCGTTGGGTGCAAGTTGTTTGCTCTTTTGTGTGCAGCCGCTGAATACGGTTGTGGATTGATATTCCTATTGGTTCGATAAACCTTAGTTTCTTAACTGAGGGAAATACTTATCCATATTGTGCTTCAATTACCCAACGCATATCACAAGTATCATTCTACATGAAGGTTTTGATTATGCACTCCTTAAATACCTATTACTTTTGGACTAGTCTTATAGCCCATGCAAATTACCGTCACTATATATTAGAATCTCTAACAAATTTAAGTGAAGAATGAGAGTGCTATTATTTCTATAAAATCTATACGCCAACGTGCTCTAAAAGATATAAGTGAAGCACTAGAGCAACTACTTAGCTCAAAACATATAAGTGAAGCACATAGAGTATTCTAACAAATTATTGTGAACATGTGTCTCTCTCAAGTAGGTGTGTCCAGAAAACAATGATTGTGGAAAACTAAAACAAAAGCAAACTAAAACACATGACGCTCTGATACGTCTCCAACGTATCTACAATTTTTGATTGTTCCATGCTGATATATTATCATTCTAGGATACTTTTTGGGTCATTATTTACCAATTTATAATATTTTTGAGCACTAACCTATTGACCCAGTGCCAGTTGCTGTTTTCTGCATGTTTTTGCCTTTGATGGTTTACTGTACCAAACAAAGTACAATTGCCACGAAATTTTTTGATATTTTTTTCTGGACTATATGAATACCTAGAAGCTTCCGAAAGAATCCAAGATGTGCACGAGGGCCGCACCACACATCAGGGCACGCCCTGGGGGGTGCGCCCTGATATGTGTTGGCCCTCTTGGGCGCCTCCCGACGTCCCTCTTTGGCCTATAAATTCCCTAAAATCCGAAAAAAATCAGAGGCAGTCCCGAAACCCTTTTTCCGCCGCTGCTAGTCTCTGTTCCGTTATGATGCCACCTGGAGCTCCGTTCCGGCACCCTATCGGAGGGCGGATCGATCATGGAGGGCCTCTTCATCAACCTTGCTGCCCTCATGATGATGTGTGAGTAGTTCACCACAGACCTACGGGTCCATAGCTAGTACCTAGATGGCAATCTCTCTCTCTCTTATGATCTTCAATACAATGATCATCACATCTTCGCTTTGATCTATCCGATGTAATCCTATTGTGCGGTGTGTTTGTTGGGATCTGATGAATTGTGGGTTTATGTTCAGATTATTCGTGAAAAGTATTTGAGATGCCTCTGAACTATATTATCTCTTAAGTGCATGATCATTATAGCTTCGTAATGCTCTCCGGTCTATTGATATGCTTTGGCCAAGTAGATTGATATTTCATCGGTGGGAGTGGTGCGTTGTGGTAGGTTCAACCTGGCGTGTTTTTATATCCCAATGACAAAGTAGGGGACAAGATGCGTCTTTGTGTTGTTGCTGCTAAGGATAAAACGATGGGGTTCATTCATATTGTTTGAGTTTACTTTGCCTACATAATTTCATTGTTCTCCAAGCATTACTCTGTTTTACTTAATACTCTAGATGCATGCTAGATAGCGGTCGATGAGTGGAGTAATTTGTTTACCCACCGTATGTTGCCTACATGAGAGATGCCACTAGAGAACACTATGGCCCCCGGGTCTATTCACTTATATATTTGCAAACGCTACAATTACCTCGCTGCCTTTATTTACTTTTTATTTATTTTGCTTTTATCATATATTATCTACACAACTCATTTGCTTGCAAATAATGAGATCAAGGGGATTGACAACCCTCTTGCCCGTGTTGGGTGCAAGTCGTTTGTTCATTTGTGTGCAGCCGTTGAAGATGGTTAAGGATTGATATTCCTATTGGTTCAATAAACTTTGGTTTCATAACTAAGGGAAATACTTATCTGCTTTGTGCTGCAATTACCCGTTCCTCTTCACAGAAAATCCAACGCAGATCACAAGTATCACGCTCCAAGCAAAACACATATCATGTGATGAATAAAAATGTAGCTCCAAGTGACATGCCGATGGATTGAGACGAAAAGAGGGGATGCCTTCCGGGGCATCCCCAAGCTTAGACGCTTGCATCTTCCTAGAATATACCTTGGGGTGCCTTGGGCATCCCCAAGCTTAGACTCTTTGCCGCTCCTTATTCCTTCATCCGTCGTGATAGCACTCAGAACTTGAAAACTTCAGCACACAAAACTCAACAGAAAACTCGCGAGCTCCGTTAGTATGATAGGTAAATCAAAAACTTTAGATACTATTATGAGTTGATTCATATTTTATTATTGCATAACTTACTGTATTCAAACATATCCATGGTTTATACCCGCCGATACAATCCATAGCATCATCAAAACAAGCAAACTTTGCAAGCAAAAACAGAATCTGTCTAAAACAGAACAGTCTGCAATGATCTGCGTAATCACCATACTTATGTAACTCCAAAATTCTGAAAAATTAGGAAAAGCTGGGGAATGTGTATACCAATACTGTGTAAAAAATTCAGATCAAAAAGATGTTCCAGTAAAATCAGAGAAATTCTGCACTAGATGCAAAAGTTTTTGTTTTTGCACCGTATCAATTCTACTTTATCATTCAAGTCATCCCAAAGGCTTTACTTGGCACAAAAACTAATTTAAACATAAAAACACAATCATTACAGTAGCAATAATCATGTTATCACACTGTTATAAAAACAAAAAAACAAAAATTAAAGATAACTATTGGGTTGCCTCCCAACAAGCGCTATCGTTTTATGCCCCTAGCTAGGTATAATGCATAGTATCAAGTATTGTCCTTGCTATCATCCCCTTTGGCTACCTTAGCGGGACCCTTTTCAAACCCGTGAGGTTCTTTACTTTTAACCATAGCCTCTGAAAGTGTTGTCATAAGTTTCTCTAAGGACTCAAGCTTTTTATTAGCGGTGGTAAGGAAAGAATTCATGCGATGAAGGCTAGGGCCTAAGGTTTTGATAGGTTCGTTCACTTTTTGTATCGCACTTATATTTTTCTGCAAATCTCCTAGTTTCTCTAATTTTGTACTGCTTCATGTGTAAAAGAAGAGATTTGAGGTAATGGAGGAGTTCCTACCATTCCTTCTACTATCTCATAAGCAGAATTAGAATCCATCTCAATGAAATTTCCTTTGGTAGGAAAGTCTAGAACTTGCCTATGGGGCATTCCGAGTCCTACATAAAATTTATGAAGAAGGATCTTCATATCATTTTTATAGTAGCATTACGATGACACTCTATTATACGGTACCTTGCATCTTTTAGATTCTCCCCTTGTTTTTGTTTAAAGTATAGTACTTCAAAATCCGGAGAACCATTAGCAGGTGGTCCAGACATAGCAAGGAAAAAAGTGAACTAGCAAAGATAAATATTTTTGTATTTTTTATTTTTATATCAAGCAAAATATAACAGCAAATAAAAAGTAGAACAAGTGAATGATAATTTTTAAATAGGTACTTGATAGGAATTTGATGATGCTCCCCGACAACGGCGCCAGAAATCCTTCCTGATACTTGTAAACTGTGTTGGGATTTTTCCCGAAGAGGAGGGGATGATGCAGCAAAGCAATGGTAACTATTTCCCTCAGTGAGAACCAAGGTTATCGAACCAATAGGAGAACCACACAAATTCCCGTCTTCAGCACCTACGCACAAAAGAGCAAACACTTGCACCCAACGCGGGCTAGAGGGTTGTCAATCCCCTTGAACTCGTTACTTGCAAGCGATAAGTTGTGATAGATAGATAATTTGATAAATATAAATTGTAAATAAAAATAAAGTAAATAATGGCAGCAAGGTATTTAGAGTTTTTGTAAATATAATTGTGAGGAGACCGGGGGGCCATTGTGTTCTCTAGAGGCTTCTCTCTCGAAGAAGGCATACGGTGGGTAAACAAATTACTGTTGGGCAATTGATAGAAAAGCGCAAAGTATGCAATATTTATTCACTGTAATGATCATGTATATAGGCATCGCGTCCATAAACAAGTAGATCGACTCCTGCATGCATCTACTACTATTACTCTACCCATCAACCGCTATCCAGCATGCATCTAGAGTATTAAGTAAAAACGGAGTAATGCTTGGAGGATGATGACATGATGTAGACAAAGTAAATCCAATCAATATGAATAAACCCCATCGTTTTACCATTAGTGGCAACAATACAATACATTTCATGTCCCTTTCTGTCACTTGGATTGAGCACCGCAAGATTGAGCCTGATACGTCTCTGTCGTATCTACTTTTCCTCACACTTTTGCCCTTGTTTTGGACCCTAATTTGCATGATTTGAATGAAACTAACCCGGACTGACGCTGTTTTCAACAGAACTACGATGGTGTTGTTTTCTGTGCAGAAATAAAAGTTCTTGGAACTAGACGAAACTTTTCGGAGATTTATTTTGGAATAAATAAAAAATACTGGAGCCAAGAACCACCGGAGGGGCCCCCTGGCTGGGCACGATACACCAGGGCGCGCCAGCCCCCCCTGTAGGATCACTAGAAGTGTGTCTAGAGGGGGGTGAATAGACTACTTGCACGAATAAAAACCTAACCTTTTCCCAATTTTAAGTGTTGGCAGATTTTAGCAATTACAGCAAGTCTAATGCACCCTACACATGCTAGTCATCAAGTATGGCAGCGGAAAGTTGGACAAGCATATGTAAGAGAAAGTAAGTAGAGGAAGATCAAACGCAATTTGGAGATGCAAGGTTTTTTCCCATGGTTCCGATAGGTGGCGCTATCGTACATCCACGTTTATGGAGTCTTCAACCCACGAAGGGTAACGGTCGCGAGAGTCCACGGAGGGCTCCACCCATAAGGGTCTACGAAGTACCAACCTTGACTATTCCATAACGGCTTCCGTCCACAAAGGACTAGCCTCACTATGGGTAGATCTTCACGAAGTAGGCGATCTCCTTGCCCTTACAAACTTCTTGGTTCAACTCCACAACACGAAGTAGGAGGCTCCCAAGCGACACCTAACCAATCTAGGAGTCACCACCCTCCAAAAGGTAATAGGCTCGATAGTAACGATGAACTCCTTGCTCTTGTGCTTCAAGATGACAGACTCCTCAACACACAATCACTCTCTCACAGATTTGGCTTTGGTGGAAGAGATTGATTGGGTGGAAAGCAACTTGGGGAGGCTAGAAATCAAGATTCATATGGTTGGAATGGAATGGCTTGATCTCAACACATGAGTAGGTGGCTCTCTCTCAGAAAATTGGATGGGGCAAGTATGGAATAGTTCTGAGTGCTTCTCTTGCGAGTGAGTGGTGGTGAAGGGGTATATATAGGCATCTCCAAAAATCCAACCGTTACACCTATAATGACCAACTCGGTGGTACCGAGTTGCTCAAAAGGTAGCAAATTTCGAATCTCGGTGAGACCGATATATAAATCTCGGCAGTACCGATCAGGTGACCAACGGTCAGATTGCAAAACTCGGTGGCACCGATCCAAAAACTCGGAAATTCCAAATCTTAGAAAAGGGGCAACAGAATGTTGGCAACCTAAACTCGGTGGTACCGATGCAGAATCGGCTGTACTGAAGATCTAGGGTTTGGCTGGAATCTGTCTGAGGGGAAAATCGGTAGGGCCGAGTGGAAATATTGGTGGCACCGATTTTGCATGATAGGCTTTTGACAGACTTTTGCGGAAGAGCTTGTGGGTGTTTTTGGTGACTATCACTTGTGCACGTGGAGCATTTTGTTCACCATCAATACCTCACCCCCTTTTAATAGTATTGGCTTTCCTATAGACTCAAAGTGATTTCTCACAAAGTGAAATGTAGAGTCTTCTTGCTTGAAGCTTTGCCAATCCTATTCCTTCTCCTTCTTCTTCTTGGGGATGCTCCTCACAATCCTTAGCCAGCACTCTTTGTGGACTTTATCTGGAATGCACTAGATAAGAGTATTAGTCCAAGAGACAATGTATGTAGTCATGAATTATCAAAACCACCAAGGGAGCATACTGTGCTTTCAATCTCTCCCTTTTTGGTAATTGATGACAACATACAATCAAAGCTTCAAATAAAGATATGCATGGATATAATGAAGACTTTGAGAGACACATGACAAGGGCTTGCTCCCCCTAAATGTGTGCAATCCCTTTAAAGGATAGTTGCCTTGCCTTGGAATGCATAGACACACATAAAGTAGAAAGGATAAAATGAGTCATGTGTATCTTGGCTATATGCATCAAATATATGTGAATGAGTGACATCCTTGTTCAAGACTTCACTCTTGCAAACAATATGTGCAACAAGCAAGAGATCATCTTGATCAAGGATATGATGCATATACTTACCTTGAGTTCTTGAGGATTCTAGTAGTAGAAACACACTTGAGAAAACAATGTTAGGAAACACAAGAGTATTCTACCAACCAAAAAGCAATAGAGCTCAATAGTACCAAGATGTGGAGAACATATAGAAGGTAATATTCCTTAATATTGATATGTCTCCAAGAACATTTAGAACTTTCTCCCCTAGATGTGAAATTGTAGGTCATCCTCTCCCCCTGAATCTTAGCATTTAGATATTGGGAGCAGGTAGGGCTGAGAAAAGCCTAAAACAGATAAGAGTTAAATTCAACCAGATTTATTCTGCTCTCTTCTCCTGTAGAAGTGTTTCTGAGTTAAGGGATCCTTGATATTTCTCCCCCTTTATCTTGTTAAGTGTACACTTCTACTTTTCATGAACATCTCTCCCCTTGAAGCTTGAATGCTTAGACATTACTCCCTCTAATATTGTATCTCCCCCTTTGGTATGAATATCTCCCCCTTTTGTATGAATAAAAGCTATTGAAGCTTTGATATTCCTCCCCTTTGGCATTAATTTCCAAAAAGGTTCACATGTCGGGTCAGATAACTGGGATCATTGGGAGGGAAGGGATCTTAGAGAGTAAGGGTCATCGAGAGCATGGAGACAAGGGTTCCTTGAATGCAACTTTCTCCCCCTTAATATCTGAAAACTGTTAAGAGTTCTCCTCCTTTGATGTAGGGATCACTGATCTGACCAAAAGACCAAAACAGACAAAATGCATAGAAGTCGGTGGCTCCGAGGCAAAAGGTGTCGGTAGCACCGATGAGTGGTTGTGCAGCATGACTGCTTCATCGGTGAGACCGAGATTCCTTGATCGGAGGCTCCGAGTTGTGAGACAGAAACTTGGCAAACTTGTTCTTGGCTATTTTGTCAAATACAGTTTTTCAGAAAGTCTCATACAGATCACAAAGATTTTCAATGAATTTTTAGAAGGGTTTGCAATGAATTTAGATAAAAATTTGCAAGGAATTTTCATCTAGGTTGGAGTTGAATAGAAATGTCAATGATCAACAAAACAAAAGATTCTCCATTCAATTCTTATAACTAGATGATGGGCGGTGACTAAGTCACCTATGTTAGAGTACATTGACCTAAGGAGTCAAGCAAGAATACTTGATCATAGGTCATACTCATCGTTAAGCTCGAAATGGGGTTACCATTTTTCGATTAAGCATTTTTAATGTCTTCATATCGCTTGAGTTGCTTTATGCCATGACTTGGAGTAAAGCTATATCAAGGATATGAGTACATACCTTTGAGTGATGTTGATTACGTGGCTTGTAGGTGAACTTGATGAGGATGCTCGAGGTTGATGAAGTTCATCTTGAGTTGGGAGCAATCCTTCTTCTTTTGGTTCACTTATCACCTACATAGGTTAGTCATGCAAGGAAGAACATGATATATCCAAATGACATGATACAAATTGAGAAATTTAAATATGTGTCAAGGATATGTTTCGTTGTCCTCTTCCTTCCATCATCAAGAGGGGTTGTGGATACTTGGCCATGACAAGATTGCTTAAGATTTGAGTTGTTGGCAATCTTGTGGAATGTTGTTCTTCCAAGTACCTACAAAAAGGTTAGATGCAATACAAGGGAGCATAGAGTTCCAAGTTATGTGAGATTCATGGTAATGATAGCATGGAATGGTAAAGTAAGCTCATCCCCTTGCATGCAACCGAGTGAGTCTAGCTCAAGTTTGAAGCATCAATGATGTTCAACTCACTCCTCAAGTGACAAAACACTTTCTCATCAAGTGGCTTAGTAAAGATATCAGCCAATTGCTTGTTAGTGCGAACATGCTTAAGATTAATATCTCCTTTGGCAACATGATCACGAATGAAATGATGTCGAACTTGAATATGCTTAGTTCGAGAATGTTGCACGGGATTATGACCAATCTTAATAGCACTTTCATTGTCACAAAGTAATGGAACATTTTTTACATGGATTCCATAATCCTTAAGCGTTTGTGTCATCCATAGCAATTGTGCACAACACGATACAGCGGCAATATACTTAGCTTCGGCGGTAGATAGGGATACCGAGTTTTGTTTCTTGGAGGACCAAGACACAAGAGATCTCCCAAGAAATTGACATGTACCCGAGGTGGATTTTCTATCAACCTTGTCACCGGCATAGTCTGAATCAGAATAGCCAACAAGGTCAAAAGAAGATCCCTTGGGATACCAAATGCCAAAGTTTGGTGTTTGTATCAAATATCTCACAATACGTTTCACGGCCAAAAGATGACACTAGTTAGGTGCAGCTTGATACCTAGCACACATGCAAACACTAAGCATAATATCGGGACGGGTGGCACATAGATATAACAATGAACCAATCATAGATCGATACACCTTTTGATCAACCGGTTCATCCTCCTTGGTAAGATCAACATGTCCACTAGTAGGCATAGGAGTTTTCATACCTTTACAATCTTGCATGTTGAACTTCTTGATCAAGTCCTCGGTATACTTGGTTTGAGAGATGAAAGTTCCTTCTCTCGTTTGCTTGATTTGCAAACCAAGGAAAAATTTCAGCTCACACATCATGGACATCTCATACTTCTCGGACATCAACCTTCCAAATCTTTCACTAAATTGTGGGTTAGTAGATCCAAAGATAATATTATCCACATAGCTTTGGCACACAAATAATCCACCATTAACTCTTTTAGTGAATAAGGTTGCATCAATTTTACCAATCTCAAAACCCTTTTCAATGAGAAACTTCGTTAAGCATTTATACCAAGCAGGTGGGGCTTGCTTAAGACCATAAAGAGCTTTACGAAGCTTGTAAACATGATTAGGTTTCTTAGGATTCACAAAACCAGGGGGTTGTTTAACATAGACCTCTTCTTCAATCTCACCATTTAAGAACGCACTTTTAATGTCCATTTGATAAAGCGTGATATCATGGTGATTAGCATAAGCAAGAAGAATGCGAATAGCTTCAAGTCTAGAAACGGGGGCATAGGTCTCACCGTAGTCCATACCTTCGACTTGCGTATATCCTTGGGCTACGAGACGCGCCTTGTTGCTTACAACTTGACCGTCTTCGTCTTGTTTGTTCCGAAACACCCATTTGGTTCCAATGATGTTGTGCTCGTCCTTGGGCTTCTCCACGAGTGTCCACACTTCGTTCCTCTCAAAGTTGTGCAGCTCCTCGTGCATAGCGTTCACCCAATCCGGGTCTTCAAGGGCTTGTTCAACCTTCAAGGGTTCAATGCTAGATATGAAAGAATAGTTCTCACAAAAATTTGCTAAGCGAGTTTTAGAGCGAGTGATTCTCCCGGTTTGTATGTCACCGAAGATTTGGTTTAGAGGATAGTTTTTGGTCACTCTTGCTCGAACTCGGGGTAGCTTTGGCTTGTTGGATGGTGGAGCTTCTTCATCATCATCATCTCCTTCATCTTCGTTGTTGTTGAAGGTGTTGTTTCCTTGAGGTGGTGGTGAAGGAGGTTGTGGTGGATCTTCATGATGTACTTCCTCCTCTTCATATCGTTGTGTACCGTTTGTGGATGCCTCCATGTCATGTTGAGGTTCACCTTGACGTGAAGTAGGGGCTTCCACTTGAGTTGACGAAGTACTTTCCTTCACCTCCATGGGACGAATCTTACCGATGGACAAGTCTTGGATTGCTTCCGAAGGATCCTTATCTCCTACATCATTTGGCAATTGTTTGACTTGCGAACCATTAGATTCATCAAACTTCACATCTACCATATCTTAAACTTTTCGGGTGAAGTTGTTGTAGACACGGTAAGTGTGAGAGTTCGATCCGTAACCAAGTAGGAATCCTTCATGAGATTTAGGAGCAAATTTAATACAACGATGCTTGTCAAGAATGTAGCACTTAGAGCCGAATACCCGAAAGTATCCAACTTGGGGTTTGTTACCGGTGAGTAGCTCGTATGCTGTTTTACTGAGAAGCTTGTGCAAGTAGATTCGGTTTGTGGCATGACATGATGTTTCCACGGCTTCTGCCCAAAAGTGTCTTGGCGTCTTGTACTCATCAAGCATCGTTCTTGCCATCTCAATAAGAGTTCGGTTCTTCCTATCAACAACTCCATTTTGTTGAGGCGTGTATGTAGCCGAGAACTCATGTGAAACACCTTCTTCGTCAAGAAAGGTATCTACATGGGTGTTCTTGAACTCTGATCCATTATCGCTCCGAACCTTCTTGATCTTCACCTCAAACTGATTTTGCGCTTTGCGAGCGAAGTTGTTGAAGATCTTTTGTACCTGCGACTTATCATCAAGAAAGAATACCCATGTAAATCTGAAAAAATCATCAACTATGACTAGACCATAGGAATTTCCACCGAGGCTCTTGTAAGCATTGGGACCAAAAAGATCCATGTGAAGCAACTCGAGTGGTCTCCTAGTAGTCATGATATTCTTTACGGGATGACTTCCACCTACTTGCTTTCCAGCTTGACAAGCACTACAAAGTATATCTTTGTCAAAGATAACATCTTTAACACCAAGTATGTGATCACCTTTGATAAGCTTGTCTAGATTACGCATGCCAACATGTCCTAGTTTTCTATGCCAAAGCCAACCTTTAGAAGATTTTGCAATAAGACAAGTACAAGGTTTGGATCTCTTACTGAAATCGACAATATATAGATCACCTCTACAGAAACCGGTAAAGACCATGTTATGATTATCTTGATGAAACACTTGGCAATCTACTTTGGTAAATAGCACATTAAAACCGAAGTCAGCAAGTCTAGATACGGAAAGAAGATTGTAGCCAAGGGATTCAAAAAGCATGACGTTTTGAATAGAGCTATCATGGGATATGGCCACCTTACCAAGACCAAGTACCTTACCCTTGGAGTTGTCTCCAAAAGTCACATACCTTCGCGGTCCATGGTTTGGTGTGATCTCTTCAAACATGTCTCTATCTCCGGTCATATGATCGGTGCATCCACTGTCGAGAATCCACTATTTTCCTCTGGACATGTAATCCTTGAAGTTTGCCACGAGACTTAGATTCTTCATTGTCTTCTCATACTCGATGTCGAACAATTCATCTTCATCATAGTAGCCATGTTCCACATTGTCATCATCAAGTGGGAAATCCTCATCACAAGGAATAAGAGATTCGTTAGGGTTGTGATCATGACAATGTTCAAGATTATGAATGCGAATGGCTTCAACAATGATGTTGTGTATAGTTATGACATCTCCTTTAGCACGCATAAGGTCTCTAAGCTCAAATAGATAGTCGTCAAACTTGGGATCACTAGGCATCATTTTGTGAAAGGCAATGGTTTTATGAAGAATTTCATCAAGATTACTCAATGAATAACTTGGATATCGTTTCTCCAAATCATTCCACAAAGTATAAGCACATTCAAAATTCTTCATTTGATTAAGCACAATTCTAGGCAATCCTCTAATAATGAGATTAACAGTTCTAAGATTGCATAGCATATCAATTTCCTCTTCGTGTGTGGTATGTAAAGGATCAATGGGAGGTACATAGGGGTTCTTAACATACTTGCTCAAATGAAATTCATTAAATAGCCCAAGCATCTCATATTTCCATTGACTATAGTACTCCCCATCAAGAATAGGCACTTTACAACTCAAACTCTCCAAACTAGACACATTCATCTTCCTCCACGGTGATGAAACCGAAGCTATGGAAACCAAAGCTCTGATACCACTTGTAGGATCACTAGAAGTGTGTCTAGAGGGGGTGAATAGACTACTTGCACGAATAAAAACCTAACCTTTTCCCAATTTTAAGTGTTGGCAGATTTTTGCAATTATAGCAAGTCTAATGCACCCTACACATGCTAGTCAACAAGTATGGCAGTGGAAAGTAGGACAAGCATATGTAAGAGAAAGTAGGGAGAGGAAGATCAAACGCAATTTGGAGACGCAAGGATTTTTCCTATGGTTCCGATAGGTGGCGCTATCGTACATCCACGTTTATGGAGTCTTCAACCCACGAAGGGTAACGGTCGCGAGAGTCCACGGAGGGCTCCACCCATAAGGGTCTACAAAGTAGCAACCTTGACTATTCCATAATGGCTTCCGTCCACGAAGGACTAGCCTCACTATGGGTAGATCTTCACGAAGTAGGCGATCTCTTTGCCCTTACAAACTTCTTGGTTCAACTCCACAACACGAAGTAGGAGGCTCCCAAGCGACACCTAACCAATCTAGGAGGCACCACCCTCCAAAAGGTAATAGGCTCGATAGTAACGATGAACTCCTTGCTCTTGTGCTTCAAGATGACAGACTCCTCAACACACAATCACTCTCTCACATATTTGGCTTTGGTGGAAGAGATTGATTGGGTGGAAAGCAACTTAAGGAGGCTAGAAATCAAGATTCATATGGTTGGAATGGAATGGCTTGATCTCAACACATGAGTAGGTGGCTCTCTCTCAGAAAATTGGATGGGGCAAGTATGGAATAGTTCTGAGTGCTTCTCTTGCGAGTGGGTGGTGGTGAAGGGGTATATATAGGCATCTCCAAAATCCAACCGTTACACCTATAATGACCAACTCGGTGACACCGAAGTGTAAAACTCGGTGGTACCGAGTTTCTCAAAAGGTAGCAACTTTCGAATCTCGGTGAGACCGATATATAAATCTCGGCTGTACCGATCAGGTGACCAACGGTCAGATTGCAAAACTCGGTGGCACCGATCCAAAAACTCGGAAATTCTGAATCTTAGAAAAGGGGCAACAGAATGTTGGCAACCTAAACTCGGTGGTACCGATGCAGAATCGGCTGTACCGAAGATCTAGGGTTTGGCTGGAATCTGTCTGAGGGGAAAATCGGTAGGGCCGAGTGGGAAATATTGGTGGCATCGATTTTGCATGATAGGCTTTTGACAGACTTTTGTGGAAGAGCTTGTGGGTGTTTTTGGTGACTATCACTTGTGCACGTGGAGCATTTTGTTCACCATCAATACCTCACCCCCTTTTAATAGTATTGGCTTTCCTATAGACTCAAAGTGATTTCTCACAAAGTGAAATGTAGAGTCTTCTTGCTTGAAGCTTTGCCAATCCTATTCCTTCTCCTTCTTCTTCTTGGGGTTGCTCCTCACAATCCTTAGCCAGCACTCTCTGTGGACTTTATCTGGAATGCACTAGATAAGAGTATTAGTCCAAGAGACAATGTATGTTGTCATGAATTATCAAAACAACCAAGGGAGCATATTGTGCTTTCACCCCCCCCCCCCGGGCGCGCCCTGGTGGGTTGTGCCCACCTCGTGGCCCCACTGAGCCTAATTCTGACCCGATAAAATCCTATTTTTGGAAAAAAAAAATCAAAGAGAAAGTTTCATCGCGTTTTACGATACGGAGCCGCCGCCACCTCCTGTTCTTCATCGGGAGGCCGGATCTGGAGCCCGTTTGGGGCTCCGGAGAGGAGAATCTTTGGTCTTCGTCATGATCAACCCTTCTCCATCACCAATTCCACCGGGGGTGAGTAATTCCTTCGTAGCCTTGCTGGTCGGTGAGGAGTTGGATGAGATTCATCATGTAATCGAGTTAGTTTTGTTAGGGCTTGATCCCTAGTATCCACTATGTTCTGAGATTGATGTTGCTATGACTTTGCTATGCCTAATGCTTGTAACTAGGGCCCGAGTGCCATGATTTCAAATCTGAACCGTTTATGTTATCACAATTATATCTATGTTCTTGATCCGATTTTGCTAGTCATATGCACCTATTACGTGTTCTGGTCCGCAAACCCCGGAGTGACAATAGTCGGGATACTTTCCGGTGATGACCGTAGTTTGAGGAGTTCATGTATTCACCGTGTGTTAATGATTTGTTCCGGTTCTCTATTAAAAGGAGGCCTTAATATCCCTTAGTTTCCTTATGGACCCCGCTGCCATGGGAGGGTAGGACAAAAGTTGTCATGCATGTTCTTTTCCATAAGCACGTATGACTATTTATGGAATACATGCCTACATTACATTTATGAACTGGAGCTAGTTCTGTGTCGCCCTAGGTTATGACTGTTATATGATGAATATCATCCAACGAGTTCACCGATCCAGCGCCTACGAGTTTTCCACTTATTGTTCTTGCTAAGTTACTATTGATGCTGCTATTGTTCCAACTGCTACAAAACTATTGCTATCACTGCTACCATTACTGTTACTGTTATTGCTGCTATCAAACTATCATACTACTGTGCTACTGATCACTCTGCTGCAGATTTTAATCTCCAGGTGTGGTTGAATTGACAACTCAACTGCTAATACTCTCAAATATTCTTTGGCTCCCCTTGTGTCGAATCTATAAATTTGGGTTGAATACTCTACCCTCGAAAACAGTTGCGGTCCCCTATACTTGTGGGTTATCAAGACCTTTTTCTGGCGCCGTTGCCGGGGAGGATAGCTATATTTGTTGAGTCACTTGGGATTTATATCAATTGATCACTATGAAGAATCTGAAGGATCCAAAGACCAAGATTTTTCCCTCTAAGACGAGGGGAGGTAAGGAACTGCCATCTAGCTCTGCACTTGATTCACCTTCTGTTATGAGTAAGCTTGCAACACCACCACATGCTAGTAATCCTGATATGTCACAAGTTATTGATGATGCTACTTCTGCTATGAATGATGCTTATGATGATGCTAGTACCATGCTTGATGATAATGTGCCACTAGGTGAATTTCTTGATGAACAAATTGCTAGAGCTAAAGAGAAAGAAATTACTGAAACCGATGAAATTGCTGAAACTGATGAAGCCTATGAAACTGATGACTATGAAACACCTATTAGTCCTAGTTCTCCTCGATTTGAAATGCCTAAGATACTTGAAGGTTATGTTATGGACGAGGAGGTGACTAGAGAAATTCTTTCTTACAAGGATAGAAACGATCTTAAGAAATTGCTACGCAAGTATAAGGAAAAAACTTTGAACGCTAGAATGAAGTGTGATCCTAAGTTTGCTACCTCACCTATCTTTGTTACCGATAAGGATTATGAATTCTCTGTCGACCCAGAGTTAATTACTTTTGTTGAATCTGATAATTTCCATGGCTATGAAACTGAAACTATAGTGGCACATCTTACTAAGCTGAATGATATAGCCACCCTCTTTGCTAATGATGAGAAGATTCGCTACTATTACATTCTTAAGTTATTTCAATTCTCATTAAAGGGTGACGCTAAGACATGGTACAATACTCTTGCTCCTGGTTGTGTGCGTAGTCCCCAGGATATGATTTGCTACTTTTCTGAAAAATATTTTCCTGCTCATAAGAAACAAGTTGCCTTACAGGAAATATTTAACTTTGTGCAAATTGAAGAAGAGAGTCTCCCACAAGCTTGGGGGAGGCTTCTCCAATTGCTTGATGCTTTGCCTGATCACCCTCTCAAGAAAAATGAAATACTTGATATCTTCTATAATGGACTAACTGATGCTTCTAGGGACTTCCTAGATAGTTGTGTTGGTTGTGTTTTCAGGGAATGAACTGTTGAACAAGGTGAGGAACTATTGAATAAGATATTGAAGAATTATGATGATTGGACTCTTCCTGTACCACCGCCTAAACCCACTCCGAAGAAGAGGGGTATCTTATTTCTCAGTCCTGAAGATATGCAATAGGCAAAGAAATCTATGAAGGAAAAAGGTATTAAAGCTGAGGATGTTAAGAATTTACCACCTATCGAAGAAATACATGGCCTTGACACACCACCACCTCCACAGGTGGTAAAGGTAAATTCTTTATTAAAGTTTGATGAAGGTGATATCCCTTACAATAAACATCCTAGTCGATGCTTATCTGAGTTTGACAACTATATTATGAAGCAAGATCATTTCAATGCACATGTCCTGAAACAATTGAAATATAACTCTGATATGATTGCTCGCTTGAGTGACTTGCTATTTAGAATTAGTAATGATGTTAGAGGTGTAGGAAAGCATGCCTCTATGGTTCAAACTCAGTTAGAACAAGTTTCTAAGTCTCAAAAAGAATTGCTTGATGAAATGAATAATAATATGAATGATTTTGCTGCTAGAGTAGTAACTAGGGGAGGTAGAATGACCCAAGAACCTCTTTATCCTGAAGGTCATCCTAAAAGAATTGAACAAGACTCTCAGAAAATTAATACTGATGCACCTAGTCCTTCTAAAAAGAAAAAGAAAAAGAAAAATGATAGGACTTTGCATACCTCTAGTGAACCTGAGACACAAAAAACCTCCTGATAATAATGTATCTATCTCCGATGCTGAAACACAGTCTGGTAATGAACATTCACCTAGTGATAATAAAAATGATAATGATGATGTTCATGAAGATGCTCAACCTAATAATGATAAAGAACCAGGTACTCATGTTGAAATAGAGCCTGCTGCTGATCTTGATAACCCACAACCTAAAAATAAATGTTATGATTAAAGAGACTTTGTGGCTTGAAAACATGGTAAAGAAAGAGAGCCATGGGTTCAGAAACCCATGCCCTTTCCTCCTAAACCATCTAAGAAAAAGGATGATGAAGAATTTCAATGCTTTGCTGAAATGATTAGGCCAGTCTTTTTGCGTACCCGCTTAACTGATATCCTAAAGATGCCCCCTTATGCAAAATATATGAAAGACATCATCACTAATAAAAGAAAGATACCTTAAGCTGAAATCTCCACCATGCTTGCTAATTATTCTTTTAAGGATGGAGTACCTAAAAAACTTGGAGATCCGGGAATACCAACTATACCTTGCTCCATTAAAAGAAATTATGTCAAAACTGCTTTGTGTGACTTGGGAGCCGGTGTTAGTGTTATGCCTTTCTCCTTATATAAGAGACTTGATTTGAATAAACTCACACCTACTGAAATATCATTGCAAATGGCTGACAAATCAACTGCCATACCTATCGGTATTTGTGAGGATGTGCCCGTTGTTTTTGCGAATGTTACTATCTTAACGGACTTTGTTATTCTTGAGATGCCTGAGGACGACAACATGTCGATTATCCTCGGTAGACCCTTTTTAAATATTGCAGGGGCTGTTTTTGATTGCAATAAAAGCAAAGTCACTTTTCATATCAATGGTAATGAGCATACGGTGCACTTTCCAAAGAAACAATTCGAAGTGAATGGTATAAATGTTATTGAAGAATCTCTGACCATCACTATTGGAAGTTTTCAATTACATCTACCTACTGCCAAAAAGAAATATGATATACTTACTGTTGGGGATATGCACATCCCCATTGAGGTAACTTAGTGTTTTACGAAAGTTCTTCGGTTTCATGCTAATCGGAAGTGGTTGTTAACAAGACTTGATCAACCTTATTAATGGATCATTTTTGAGAGGTATGAAACCGATGAATCTAGTAAGCACAACTCTCTGCTCCCACATTCTATTTTCTGTTTTAGTTAGTCAAATGAAATAAAATGTCATGTTTATCCTGATTTCTGTTTTCTCCGTGCAATAAAAAATGACCCAAAAATAAAAGTTCTCAGAATGTCCTGAAAATTTGATACGATTTTTTTCTGAATATTTCTGATTTTTTGGTGCAAATAATACCAGAGGGGGGTGCACCTGGTGCCCACAAGACACCAGGGCGCGCCAGTGACCCCATGCGCGCCCTGGTGGGCTGTGGCCCCCACGTGGGCCCCCTCACTTGTTCCCGTAGCCCACATCATCTCCTACCTCTAGAAAAAAATCACCACAGCCACCATTCCCGTGTTCTTGCATTCAAACCCGCTGATTTCGATCTCTTTGCTCGAGGCTCCGTTTCTGAAACTGTTTGGAGGGATTACTACTTGGTATGTGACTCCTCCATTGCTACAATTAATTTTTGATTTAGTGGGTTATTTTTAGAGTAATTAGCTACTCTTGATGCTGCTGTAGATGAGCTTGCATGTTCAATTCTTAGAGTCCTAAGTAGTTTGATTGCTTAATATGGCCTCGATGCATGCTTAGGAGTAGTTCCTACCAATTTCATGAAGTTTTGTTGACAAAATTTTGTGTCTCAAAAATATTTCAGAAATTTGTTCACAAATAAAAATGCAATTCTTTAGGAGTTCTTCGAGGAGGAAATCCTCGGAGGCCTCATCAAGTGGAAGCTCGGTTCGACAATCTTATGTTGAGCCAAGCGAAAGTTCGATGCGTGATGCCGCCACCAAATCATGCTTGTGGCCGTGCGGCGAGTTTATGGAAGGTGCAGGTATTAAGGGGGAATTTGAACAATATGTCCACAATACAGAGCTTGCTCCCTTCATCGCAGATAAGTGCCCTCAGCATCTCGAACTCGCGCAAACATTCACAAAGAAATTTAAATTTTTTCCTCGTGAGTCTAGAGTTTCATTCAACCTTTATGACCGTTCTTTCACCATGCCTTTAGAAATGATCAGTGAAGCATGCAAACTTCCATATTGGGGTTCCCTTGATGAACCAACAAAATCTGAGTACGAGTAATTTTTGGTTAATCTTTGCTATGGTGAAGATAGGGGAGTGACACAAGGAAGAATTAAAAGTATCCATTTCCCATCAATACACTACTTCACACTCTTTAATGGCATATGTATTGTAGGCAAACAAGACTGTAGCACACTGTGTACTCCTGATTTGAGTCTCATACACACTGCCATAACTGGAACTAAATGTTATAATCTCGGAGCAATTGTTGCACGGAGATTGCAGCACAATGCTGCTAGTGGTAATTTTTATGGTGGAATTTATGCCTCCCGTGTAGCAGAGAGACTAAACGTATCACCTTGGCCTAATGACCCCATCTTACATGTTCAGTATTTAGACTTTGAGCCCATGAAGTGTCATGAGTTCCTCACGGGCACGACAACTAACTATACCTATAACTTGAGATTTAATTAAAAAAAACCTGTTGTGCCTGTCACTTTGCCTGCTCCTGCTCTCTTTGATTTTCACAATCGGGGAAGATATTATGTTCTTGAGAGCGAGGCCCATGCATACAATGCGGAGGTCCAAGCTGCCAGGAGGGCCGAGGAGTTTGCACCAAGGGCCTTAGTGAGCTATCGCTCAGACTATTATCCATGCGGATGGTGATTAACAAGCTAGGCCAAAAGCCTAAGCTTGGGGGAGTACCTATTTCCACCGACATTACATTCATGTTCACACATTTCATTCCAGTTGCCGGTGTTCATACTTTTTCATTGTAATATCCATGCTAAATTTTTTTCTCGCATTCTTCTTGTGTGTTTGAAAAACTTTAAAAAAATCCAAAAATATTTCTTACTTCTTTTCGGTTTTCCTATCTAGCTTAGTTTAATTGTAGTATCAATAGAAAACCCAAACAGATTTCTCATTTCTTCTTTTTACTTGTTGGGAGCTTTCCCGTGTAAATAGTTTTTCTCGTTTTTGTTTTTCCTCTTTAATTTGCTTTCTTCAAGAAGAACCAAAAACTCCAAAAATATTTCAGTGTGTTTCTCTGAAATTCTTTTCTTTTTTTTGTTTGAGTTGTACCAAGGAGAAGACCACGATGAAAATGTTGAGTGGCTCTCATATGCATCACTGTTAATCTAACAAAGAGCCCATGTTACCTTGTCTTCTCCTCATGAATAAAATGTTGCAGATTCCAGCTTAGTCCATGACACTCTTCCACTATTATTTATCTCTTATCATTCGGTCGTGCAAGTGAAAGGCAATAATGACCATATTTGATGAAGTGACTGTGGCAGAGAAAATCGGGTATGAACTCAACTTGTTTTGTTTTTCTAAATATGTTTAACCTATTATCCTTGATTCAGCAATCCCTTAGCCCACATCATCTCCTACCTCGAAAAAAAAATCACCACAACCACCACTCCCGTGTTCTGGCTCTCAAACCCGCGGATTTCGATCTCTTTGCTCGAGGCTCCGTTTCCGAAACTGTTTGGAGGGATTACTACTTGGTATGTGACTCCTCCATTGCTCCAATTAGTTTTTGATTTAGTGGGTTACTTTTAGAGTAATTAGCTACTCTTGGTGCTGCTGTAGATGAGCTTGCATGTTGAATTCTTAGAGTTCTAAGTTGTTTGAATGCTTAATATGGCCTCTATGCATGCTTAGGAGTAGTTCCTACCAATTTCATGAAGTTTTGTTGAATAAATTTTGTGTCTCAAAAATATTTCAGAAATTTGTTCGCAAATAAAAATGCAATTATTTAGGAGTTCTTCGAGGAGGAAATCCTCGGAGGCCTCATCAAGTGGAAGCTCGGTTCGACAATCTTATGTTGAGCCAAGCGAAAGTTCGATGCGTGATGCCGCCACCAAATCATGCTTGTGGCCGTGCAGCGAGTTTATGGAAGGTGCAGGTATTAAGGGGGAATTTGAACAATATGTCCACAATACAGAGCTTGCTCCCTTCATCGCAGATAAGTGCCCTCGGCATCTCGAACTCACGAAAACATTCACAAAGAAATTTAAATATTTTCCTCGTGAGTCTAGAGTTTCATTCAACCTTTATGACCGTTCTTTCACCATGCCTTTAGAAATGTTCAGCGAAGCATGCAAACTTCCATATTGGGGTTCCCTTGATGAACCAACAAAATCTGAGTACGAGTCATTTTTGGTTAATCTTTGCTATGGTGAAGATAGGGGAGTGACACAAGGAAGAATTAAAAGTATCCATTTCCCATCAATACACTACTTCGCACTCTTTAATGGCAAATGTATTGTAGGCAAACAAGACTGTAGCACACTGTGTACTCCTGATTTGAGTCTCATACACACTGCCATAACTGGAAATAAATGTTATAATCTCGGAGCAATTGTTGCATGGAGATTGCAGCACAATGCTGCTAGTGGTAATTTTTATGGTGGAATTTATGCCTCCCGTGTAGCAGAGAGACTAAATGTATCACCTTGGCCTAATGACCCCATCTTACCTGTTCAGTATTTAGACTTTGAGGCCATGAAGTGTCATGAGTTCCTCACGGGCATGGCAACTAACTATACCTATAACTTGAGATTTAATAAAAAAAACTGTTGTGCCTGTCACTTTGCTTGCTCCTGCTCTCTTTGATTTTCACAACCGGGGAAGATATTATGTTCTTGAGAGTGAGGCCCATGCGTACAATGCGGAGGTCGAAGCTACCAGGAGGGCCGAGGAGTTTGCACCAAGGGCCTTAGTGAGCTCTCGCACAGACTATTATCCATGCGGATGGTGATTAACAAGCTAGGCCAAAAGCCTAAGCTTAGGGGAGTACGTATTTTCACCGACATTACATTCATGTTCACACATTTCATTTCAGTTGCCGGTGTTCATACTTTTTCATTGTAATATCCATGCTAAATTTGTTTTCTCGCATTCTTCTTGTGTGTTTGAAAAAATTTAAAAAAATCCAAAAATATTTCTTACTTCTTTTCGGTTTTTCTATCTAGCTTAGTTTAATTGTAGTATCAATAGAAAACCCAAAAAGATTTCTCGTTTCTTCTTTTTACTTGTTGGGAGCTTTCCCATGTAAATAGTTTTTCTCATTTTTGTTTTTCCTCTTTAATTTGCTTTCTTCAAGAAAAACCAAAAACTCCAAAAATATTTCAGTGTGTTTCTCTGAAATTCTTTTTTTTGTTTGAGCTGTACCAAGGAGAAAACCATGATGAAAATGTTGAGTGGCTCTCATATGCATCACTGTTAATCTAACAAAGAGCCCATGTTACCTTGTCTTCTCCTCTTGAATAAAATGTTGCAGATTCCAGCTTAGTCCACGACACTCTTGCACTATTATTTATCTCTTATCATTCGGTCGTGCAAGTGAAAGGCAATAATGACCATATTTGATGAAGTGACTGTGGCAGAGAAAAGCGGGTATGAACTCAACTTGTTTTGTTTTTCTAAATATGTTTAACCTATTATCCTTGATTCAGCAATCCCTTAGCCCACATCATCTCCTACCTCCAGAAAAAAATCACCACAGCCACCACTCCCGTGTTCTTGCTCTCAAACCCGCGGATTTCGATCTCTTTGCTCGAGGCCCCGTTTCCGAAACTGTTTGGAAGGATTACTACTTGGTATGTGACTCCTCCATTGCTCCAATTAGTTTTTGATTTAGTGGGTTATTTTTAGAGTAATTAGCTACTCTTGGTGCTGCTGTAGATGAACTTGCATGTTGAATTCTTAGAGTTCTAAGTTGTTTGAATGCTTAATATGGCCTCTATGCATGCTTAGGAGTAGTTCCTACCAATTTCATGAAGTTTTGTTGAATAAATTTTGTGTCTCAAAAATATTTCAGAAATTTGTTCGCAAATAAAAATGAAATTATTTAGGAGTTCTTCGAGGAGGAAATCCTCGGAGGCCTCATCAAGTGGAAGCTCGGTTCGACAATCTTATGTTGAGCCAAGCGAAAGTTCGATGCGTGATGCCGCCACCAAATCATGCTTGTGGCCGTGCGGCGAGTTTATGGAAGGTGCAGGTATTAAGGGGGAATTTGAACAATATGTCCACAATACAGAGCTTGCTCCCTTCATCGCAGATAAGTGCCCTCGGCATCTCGAACTCACGAAAACATTCACAAAGAAATTTAAATATTTTCCTCGTGAGTCTAGAGTTTCATTCAACCTTTATGACCGTACTTTCACCATGCCTTTAGAAATGTTCAGCGAAGCATGCAAACTTCCATATTGGGGTTCCCTTGATGAACCAACAAAATCTGAGTACGAGTCATTTTTGGTTAATCTTTGCTATGGTGAAGATAGGGGAGTGACACAAGGAAGAATTAAAAGTATCCATTTCCCATCAATACACTACTTCGCACTCTTTAATGGCAAATGTATTGTAGGCAAACAAGACTGTAGCACACTGTGTACTCCTGATTTGAGTCTCATACACACTGCCATAACTGGAAATAAATGTTATAATCTCGGAGCAATTGTTGCATGGAGATTGCAGCACAATGCTGCTAGTGGTAATTTTTATGGTGGAATTTATGCCTCCCGTGTAGCAGAGAGACTAAATGTATCACCTTGGCCTAATGACCCCATCTTACCTGTTCAGTATTTAGACTTTGAGGCCATGAAGTGTCATGAGTTCCTCACGGGCATGGCAACTAACTATACCTATAACTTGAGATTTAATAAAAAAAACTGTTGTGCCTCTCACTTTGCTTGCTCCTGCTCTCTTTGATTTTCACAACCGGGGAAGATATTATGTTCTTGAGAGTGAGGCCCATGCGTACAATGCGGAGGTCGAAGCTGCCAGGAGGGCCGAGGAGTTTGCACCAAGGGCCTTAGTGAGCTATCGCACAGACTATTATCCATGCGGATGGTGATTAACAAGCTAGGCCAAAAGCCTAAGCTTAGGGGAGTACGTATTTTCACCGACATTACATTCATGTTCACACATTTCATTTCAGTTGCCGGTGTTCATACTTTTTCATTGTAATATCCATGCTAAATTTGTTTTCTCGCATTCTTCTTGTGTGTTTGAAAAAATTTAAAAAAATCCAAAAATATTTCTTACTTCTTTTCGGTTTTTCTATCTAGCTTAGTTTAATTGTAGTATCAATAGAAAACCCAAAAAGATTTCTCGTTTCTTCTTTTTACTTGTTGGGAGCTTTCCCATGTAAATAGTTTTTCTCATTTTTGTTTTTCCTCTTTAATTTGCTTTCTTCAAGAAAAACCAAAAACTTCAAAAATATTTCAGTGTGTTTCTCTGAAATTCTTTTTTTTTGTTTGAGCTGTACCAAGGAGAAAACCATGATGAAAATGTTGAGTGGCTCTCATATGCATCACTGTTAATCTAACAAAGAGCCCATGTTACCTTGTCTTCTCCTCTTGAATAAAATGTTGCAGATTCCAGCTTAGTCCACGACACTCTTGCACTATTATTATTTTCTTATCGTTCGGTCGTGCAAGTGAAAGGCAATAATGACCATATTTGATGAAGTGACTATGGAAGAGAAAAGCGGGTATGAACTCAACTTGTTTTGTTTTTATAAATATGTTTAACCTAGTATCCTTGATTCAGCAATCCCTTAGCCCACATCATCTCCTACCTCCAGAAAAAAAATCACCACAGCCACCACTCCCGTGTTCTTGCTCTCAAACCCGCGGATTTCGATATCTTTGCTCGAGGCCCCGTTTCCGAAACTGTTTGGAGGGATTACTACTTGGTATGTGACTCCTCCATTGCTCCAATTAGTTTTTGATTTAGTGGGTTATTTTTAGAGTAATTAGCTACTCTTGGTGCTGCTGTAGATGAGCTTGCATGTTGAATTCTTAGAGTTCTAAGTAGTTTGAATGCTTAATATGGCCTCTATGCATGCTTAGGAGTAGTTCCTACCAATTTCATGAAGTTTTGTTGACAAAATTTTGTGTCTCAAAAATATTTCAGAAATTTGTTCACAAATAAAAATGCAATTCTTTAGGAGTTCTTCGAGGAGGAAATCCTCGGAGGCCTCATCAAGTGGAAGCTCGGTTCGACAATCTTATGTTGAGCCAAGCGAAAGCTCGATGCGAGATGCCGCCACCAAATCATGCTTGTGGCCGTGCGATGAGTTTATCGAAGGTGCAGGTATTAAGGGGGGATTTGAACAATATATCCACAATACAGAGCTTGCTCCCTTCATCGCAGACAAGTGCCCTCAGCATCTTGAACTCACGAAAACATTCACAAAGAAATTTAAATATTTTCCTCGTGAGTCTAGAGTTTCATTCAACCTTTATGACCATTCTTTCACCATGCCTTTAGAAATGTTCAGTAAAGCTTGCAAACTTCCATATTGGGGTTCCCTTGATGAACCAACAAAATCTAAGTACGAGTCATTTTTGGTTAATCTTTCTATGGTGAAAATAGGGGAATGACACAAGGAAGAATTAAAAGTATCCATTTCCCATCAATACACTACTTCGCACTCTTTAATGGCAAATGTATTGTAGGCAAACAAGACTGTAGCACACTGTGTACTCCTGATTTGAGTCTCATACACACTACCATAACTGGAAATAAATGTTATAATCTCGGAGCAATTGTTGCATGGAGATTGCAGCACAATGCTGCTAGTGGTAATTTTTATGGTGGAATTTATGCCTCCCGTGTAGCAGAGAGACTAAATGTATCACCTTGGCCTAATGACCCCATCTTACATGTTTAGTATTTAGACTTTGAGGCCATGAAGCATCATAAGTTCCTCACGGGCACGGCAACTAACTATACCTATAACTTGAGATTTAATAAAAAAACCTGTTGTGCCTGTCAGTTTGCCTGCTCCTACTCTCTTTGATTTTCACAGCCGGGGAAGATATTATGTTCTTGAGAGCGAGGCCTATGCGTACAATGCGGAGGTCGAAGCTGCCAGGAGGGCCGAGGAGTTTGCACCAAGGGCCTTAGTGAGCTATCGCACAGACTATTATCCATGCGGATGGTGATTAACAAGCTAGGCCAAAAGCCTAAGCTTAGGGGAGTACGTATTTTCACCGACATTACATTCATGTTCACACATTTCATTTCAGTTGCCGGTGTTCATACTTTTTCATTGTAATATCCATGCTAAATTTGTTTTCTCGCATTCTTCTTGTGTGTTTGAAAAAATTTAAAAAAATCCAAAAATATTTCTTACTTCTTTTCGGTTTTTCTATCTAGCTTAGTTTAATTGTAGTATCAATAGAAAACCCAAAAAGATTTCTCGTTTCTTCTTTTTACTTGTTGGGAGCTTTCCCATGTAAATAGTTTTTCTCATTTTTGTTTTTCCTCTTTAATTTGCTTTCTTCAAGAAAAACCAAAAACTCCAAAATATTTCAGTGTGTTTCTCTGAAATTCTTTTTTTGTTTGAGCTGTACCAAGGAGAAAACCATGATGAAAATGTTGAGTGGCTCTCATATGCATCACTGTTAATCTAACAAAGAGCCCATGTTACCTTGTCTTCTCCTCTTGAATAAAATGTTGCAGATTCCAGCTTAGTCCACGACACTCTTGCACTATTATTATTTTCTTATCGTTCGGTCGTGCAAGTGAAAGGCAATAATGACCATATTTGATGAAGTGACTGTGGCAGAGAAAAGCGGGTATGAACTCAACTTGTTTTGTTTTTATAAATATGTTTAACCTAGTATCCTTGATTCAGCAATCCCTTAGCCCACATCATCTCCTACCTCCAGAAAAAAAATCACCACAGCCACCACTCCCGTGTTCTTGCTCTCAAACCCGCGGATTTCGATAACTTTGCTCGAGGCCCCGTTTCCGAAACTGTTTGGAGGGATTACTACTTGGTATGTGACTCCTCCATTGCTCCAATTAGTTTTTGATTTAGTGGGTTATTTTTAGAGTAATTAGCTACTCTTGGTGCTGCTGTAGATGAGCTTGCATGTTGAATTCTTAGAGTTCTAAGTAGTTTGAATGCTTAATATGGCCTCTATGCATGCTTAGGAGTAGTTCCTACCAATTTCATGAAGTTTTGTTGACAAAATTTTGTGTCTCAAAAATATTTCAGAAATTTGTTCACAAATAAAAATGCAATTCTTTAGGAGTTCTTCGAGGAGGAAATCCTCGGAGGCCTCATCAAGTGGAAGCTCGGTTCGACAATCTTATGTTGAGCCAAGCGAAAGCTCGATGCGAGATGCCGCCACCAAATCATGCTTGTGGCCGTGCGATGAGTTTATCGAAGGTGCAGGTATTAAGGGGGGATTTGAACAATATATCCACAATACAGAGCTTGCTCCCTTCATCGCAGACAAGTGCCCTCAGCATCTTGAACTCACGAAAACATTCACAAAGAAATTTAAATATTTTCCTCGTGAGTCTAGAGTTTCATTCAACCTTTATGACCATTCTTTCACCATGCCTTTAGAAATGTTCAGTAAAGCATGCAAACTTCCATATTGGGGTTCCCTTGATGAACCAACAAAATCTAAGTACGAGTCATTTTTGGTTAATCTTTCTATGGTGAAAATAGGGGAATGACACAAGGAAGAATTAAAAGTATCCATTTCCCATCAATACACTACTTCGCACTCTTTAATGGCAAATGTATTGTAGGCAAACAAGACTGTAGCACACTGTGTACTCCTGATTTGAGTCTCATACACACTACCATAACTGGAAATAAATGTTATAATCTCGGAGCAATTGTTGCATGGAGATTGCAGCACAATGCTGCTAGTGGTAATTTTTATGGTGGAATTTATGCCTCCCGTGTAGCAGAGAGACTAAATGTATCACCTTGGCCTAATGACCCCATCTTACCTGTTTAGTATTTAGACTTTGAGGCCATGAAGCATCATGAGTTCCTCACGGGCATGGCAACTAACTATACCTATAACTTGAGATTTAATAAAAAAACCTGTTGTGCCTGTCACTTTGCTTGCTCCTGCTCTCTTTGATTTTCACAGCCGGGGAAGATATTATGTTCTTGAGAGCGAGGCCCATGCGTACAATGCGGAGGTCGAAGCTGCCAGGAGGGCCGAGGAGTTTGCACCAAGGGCCTTAGTGAGCTATCGCACAGACTATTATCCATGCGGATGGTGATTAACAAGCTAGGCCAAAAGCCTAAGCTTAGGGGAGTACGTATTTTCACCGACATTACATTCATGTTCACACATTTCATTTCAGTTGCCGGTGTTCATACTTTTTCATTGTAATATCCATGCTAAATTTGTTTTCTCGCATTCTTCTTGTGTGTTTGAAAAAATTTAAAAAAATCCAAAAATATTTCTTACTTCTTTTCGGTTTTTCTATCTAGCTTAGTTTAATTGTAGTATCAATAGAAAACCCAAAAAGATTTCTCGTTTCTTCTTTTTACTTGTTGGGAGCTTTCCCATGTAAATAGTTTTTCTCATTTTTGTTTTTCCTCTTTAATTTGCTTTCTTCAAGAAAAACCAAAAACTCCAAAATATTTCAGTGTGTTTCTCTGAAATTCTTTTTTTTGTTTGAGCTGTACCAAGGAGAAAACCATGATGAAAATGTTGAGTGGCTCTCATATGCATCACTGTTAATCTAACAAAGAGCCCATGTTACCTTGTCTTCTCCTCTTGAATAAAATGTTGCAGATTCCAGCTTAGTCCACGACACTCTTGCACTATTATTATTTTCTTATCATTCGGTCGTGCAAGTGAAAGGCAATAATGACCATATTTGATGAAGTGACTGTGGCAGAGAAAAGCGGGTATGAACTCAACTTGTTTTGTTTTTATAAATATGTTTAACCTAGTATCCTTGATTCAGCAATCCCTTAGCCCACATCATCTCCTACCTCCAGAAAAAAAATCACCACAGCCACCACTCCCGTGTTCTTGCTCTCAAACCCGCGGATTTCGATATCTTTGCTCGAGGCCCCGTTTCCGAAACTGTTTGGAGGGATTACTACTTGGTATGTGACTCCTCCATTGCTCCAATTAGTTTTTGATTTAGTGGGTTATTTTTAGAGTAATTAGCTACTCTTGGTGCTGCTGTAGATGAGCTTGCATGTTGAATTCTTAGAGTTCTAAGTAGTTTGAATGCTTAATATGGCCTCTATGCATGCTTAGGAGTAGTTCCTACCAATTTCATGAAGTTTTGTTGACAAAATTTTGTGTCTCAAAAATATTTCAGAAATTTGTTCACAAATAAAAATGCAATTCTTTAGGAGTTCTTCGAGGAGGAAATCCTCGGAGGCCTCATCAAGTGGAAGCTCGGTTCGACAATCTTATGTTGAGCCAAGCGAAAGCTCGATGCGAGATGCCGCCACCAAATCATGCTTGTGGCCGTGTGATGAGTTTATCGAAGGTGCAGGTATTAAGGGGGGATTTGAACAATATATCCACAATACAGAGCTTGCTCCCTTCATCGCAGACAAGTGCCCTCAGCATCTTGAACTCACGAAAACATTCACAAAGAAATTTAAATATTTTCCTCGTGAGTCTAGAGTTTCATTCAACCTTTATGACCATTCTTTCACCATGCCTTTAGAAATGTTCAGTAAAGCATGCAAACTTCCATATTGGGGTTCCCTTGATGAACCAACAAAATCTAAGTACGAGTCATTTTTGGTTAATCTTTCTATGGTGAAAATAGGGGAATGACACAAGGAAGAATTAAAAGTATCCATTTCCCATCAATACACTACTTCGCGCTCTTTAATGGCAAATGTATTGTAGGCAAACAAGACTGTAGCACACTGTGTACTCCTGATTTGAGTCTCATACACACTACCATAACTGGAAATAAATGTTATAATCTCGGAGCAATTGTTGCATGGAGATTGCAGCACAATGCTGCTAGTGGTAATTTTTATGGTGGAATTTATGCCTCCCGTGTAGCAGAGAGACTAAATGTATCACCTTGGCCTAATGACCCCATCTTACCTGTTCAGTATTTAGACTTTGAGGCCATGAAGTGTCATGAGTTCCTCACGGGCATGGCAACTAACTATACCTATAACTTGAGATTTAATAAAAAAAACTGTTGTGCCTGTCACTTTGCTTGCTCCTGCTCTCTTTGATTTTCACAACCGGGGAAGATATTATGTTCTTGAGAGCGAGGCCCATGCGTACAATGCGGAGGTCGAAGCTGCCAGGAGGGCCGAGGAGTTTGCACCAAGGGCCTTAGTGAGCTATCGCACAGACTATTATCCATGCGGATGGTGATTAACAAGCTAGGCCAAAAGCCTAAGCTTAGGGGAGTACGTATTTTCACCGACATTACATTCATGTTCACACATTTCATTTCAGTTGCCGGTGTTCATACTTTTTCATTGTAATATCCATGCTAAATTTGTTTTCTCGCATTCTTCTTGTGTGTTTGAAAAAATTTAAAAAAATCCAAAAATATTTCTTACTTCTTTTCGGTTTTTCTATCTAGCTTAGTTTAATTGTAGTATCAATAGAAAACCCAAAAAGATTTCTCGTTTCTTCTTTTTACTTGTTGGGAGCTTTCCCATGTAAATAGTTTTTCTCATTTTTGTTTTTCCTCTTTAATTTGCTTTCTTCAAGAAAAACCAAAAACTCCAAAATATTTCAGTGTGTTTCTCTGAAATTCTTTTTTTTGTTTGAGCTGTACCAAGGAGAAAACCATGATGAAAATGTTGAGTGGCTCTCATATGCATCACTGTTAATCTAACAAAGAGCCCATGTTACCTTGTCTTCTCCTCTTGAATAAAATGTTGCAGATTCCATCTTAGTCCACGACACTCTTGCACTATTATTATTTTCTTATCATTCGGTCGTGCAAGTGAAAGGCAATAATGACCATATTTGATGAAGTGACTGTGGCAGAGAAAAGCGGGTATGAACTCAACTTGTTTTGTTTTTATAAATATGTTTAACCTAGTATCCTTGATTCAGCAATCCCTTAGCCCACATCATCTCCTACCTCCAGAAAAAAAATCACCACAGCCACCACTCCCGTGTTCTTGCTCTCAAACCCGCGGATTTCGATATCTTTGCTCGAGGCCCCGTTTCCGAAACTGTTTGGAGGGATTACTACTTGGTATGTGACTCCTCCATTGCTCCAATTAGTTTTTGATTTAGTGGGTTATTTTTAGAGTAATTAGCTACTCTTGGTGCTGCTGTAGATGAGCTTGCATGTTGAATTCTTAGAGTTCTAAGTAGTTTGAATGCTTAATATGGCCTCTATGCATGCTTAGGAGTAGTTCCTACCAATTTCATGAAGTTTTGTTGACAAAATTTTGTGTCTCAAAAATATTTCAGAAATTTGTTCACAAATAAAAATGCAATTCTTTAGGAGTTCTTCGAGGAGGAAATCCTCGGAGGCCTCATCAAGTGGAAGCTCGGTTCGACAATCTTATGTTGAGCCAAGCGAAAGCTCGATGCGAGATGCCGCCACCAAATCATGCTTGTGGCCGTGCGATGAGTTTATCGAAGGTGCAGGTATTAAGGGGGGATTTGAACAATATATCCACAATACAGAGCTTGCTCCCTTCATCGCAGACAAGTGCCCTCAGCATCTTGAACTCACGAAAACATTCACAAAGAAATTTAAATATTTTCCTCGTGAGTCTAGAGTTTCATTCAACCTTTATGACCATTCTTTCACCATGCCTTTAGAAATGTTCAGTAAAGCATGCAAACTTCCATATTGGGGTTCCCTTGATGAACCAACAAAATCTAAGTACGAGTCATTTTTGGTTAATCTTTCTATGGTGAAAATAGGGGAATGACACAAGGAAGAATTAAAAGTATCCATTTCCCATCAATACACTACTTCGCACTCTTTAATGGCAAATGTATTGTAGGCAAACAAGACTGTAGCACACTGTGTACTCCTGATTTGAGTCTCATACACACTACCATAACTGGAAATAAATGTTATAATCTCGGAGCAATTGTTGCATGGAGATTGCAGCACAATGCTGCTAGTGGTAATTTTTATGGTGGAATTTATGCCTCCCGTGTAGCAGAGAGACTAAATGTATCACCTTGGCCTAATGACCCCATCTTACCTGTTCAGTATTTAGACTTTGAGGCCATGAAGTGTCATGAGTTCCTCACGGGCATGGCAACTAACTATACCTATAACTTGAGATTTAATAAAAAAAACTGTTGTGCCTGTCACTTTGCTTGCTCCTGCTCTCTTTGATTTTCACAACCGGGGAAGATATTATGTTCTTGAGAGCGAGGCCCATGCGTACAATGCGGAGGTCGAAGCTGCCAGGAGGGCCGAGGAGTTTGCACCAAGGGCCTTAGTGAGCTATCGCACAGACTATTATCCATGCGGATGGTGATTAACAAGCTAGGCCAAAAGCCTAAGCTTAGGGGAGTACGTATTTTCACCGACATTACATTCATGTTCACACATTTCATTTCAGTTGCCGGTGTTCATACTTTTTCATTGTAATATCCATGCTAAATTTGTTTTCTCGCATTCTTCTTGTGTGTTTGAAAAATTTTAAAAAAATCCAAAAATATTTCTTACTTCTTTTCGGTTTTTCTATCTAGCTTAGTTTAATTGTAGTATCAATAGAAAACCCAAAAAGATTTCTCGTTTCTTCTTTTTACTTGTTGGGAGCTTTCCCATGTAAATAGTTTTTCTCATTTTTGTTTTTCCTCTTTAATTTGCTTTCTTCAAGAAAAACCAAAAACTCCAAAATATTTCAGTGTGTTTCTCTGAAATTCTTTTTTTTGTTTGAGCTGTACCAAGGAGAAAACCATGATGAAAATGTTGAGTGGCTCTCATATGCATCACTGTTAATCTAACAAAGAGCCCATGTTACCTTGTCTTCTCCTCTTGAATAAAATGTTGCAGATTCCAGCTTAGTCCACGACACTCTTGCACTATTATTATTTTCTTATCGTTCGGTCGTGCAAGTGAAAGGCAATAATGACCATATTTGATGAAGTGACTGTGGCAGAGAAAAGCGGGTATGAACTCAACTTGTTTTGTTTTTATAAATATGTTTAACCTAGTATCCTTGATTCAGCAATCCCTTAGCCCACATCATCTCCTACCTCCAGAAAAAAAATCACCACAGCCACCACTCCCGTGTTCTTGCTCTCAAACCCGCGGATTTCGATATCTTTGCTCGAGGCCCCGTTTCCGAAACTGTTTGGAGGGATTACTACTTGGTATGTGACTCCTCCATTGCTCCAATTAGTTTTTGATTTAGTGGGTTATTTTTAGAGTAATTAGCTACTCTTGGTGCTGCTGTAGATGAGCTTGCATGTTGAATTCTTAGAGTTCTAAGTAGTTTGAATGCTTAATATGGCCTCTATGCATGCTTAGGAGTAGTTCCTACCAATTTCATGAAGTTTTGTTGACAAAATTTTGTGTCTCAAAAATATTTCAGAAATTTGTTCACAAATAAAAATGCAATTCTTTAGGAGTTCTTCGAGGAGGAAATCCTCGGAGGCCTCATCAAGTGGAAGCTCGGTTCGACAATCTTATGTTGAGCCAAGCGAAAGCTCGATGCGAGATGCCGCCACCAAATCATGCTTGTGGCCGTGCGATGAGTTTATCGAAGGTGCAGGTATTAAGGGGGGATTTGAACAATATATCCACAATACAGAGCTTGCTCCCTTCATCGCAGACAAGTGCCCTCAGCATCTTGAACTCACGAAAACATTCACAAAGAAATTTAAATATTTTCCTCGTGAGTCTAGAGTTCCATTCAACCTTTATGACCATTCTTTCACCATGCCTTTAGAAATGTTCAGTAAAGCATGCAAACTTCCATATTGGGGTTCCCTTGATGAACCAACAAAATCTAAGTACGAGTCATTTTTGGTTAATCTTTCTATGGTGAAAATAGGGGAATGACACAAGGAAGAATTAAAAGTATCCATTTCCCATCAATACACTACTTCGCACTCTTTAATGGCAAATGTATTGTAGGCAAACAAGACTGTAGCACACTGTGTACTCCTGATTTGAGTCTCATACACACTACCATAACTGGAAATAAATGTTATAATCTCGGAGCAATTGTTGCATGGAGATTGCAGCACAATGCTGCTAGTGGTAATTTTTATGGTGGAATTTATGCCTCCCGTGTAGCAGAGAGACTAAATGTATCACCTTGGCCTAATGACCCCATCTTACCTGTTCAGTATTTAGACTTTGAGGCCATGAAGTGTCATGAGTTCCTCACGGGCATGGCAACTAACTATACCTATAACTTGAGATTTAATAAAAAAAACTGTTGTGCCTGTCACTTTGCTTGCTCCTGCTCTCTTTGATTTTCACAACCGGGGAAGATATTATGTTCTTGAGAGCGAGGCCCATGCGTACAATGCGGAGGTCGAAGCTGCCAGGAGGGCCGAGGAGTTTGCACCAAGGGCCTTAGTGAGCTATCGCACAGACTATTATCCATGCGGATGGTGATTAACAAGCTAGGCCAAAAGCCTAAGCTTAGGGGAGTACGTATTTTCACCGACATTACATTCATGTTCACACATTTCATTTCAGTTGCCGGTGTTCATACTTTTTCATTGTAATATCCATGCTAAATTTGTTTTCTCGCATTCTTCTTGTGTGTTTGAAAAAATTTAAAAAAATCCAAAAATATTTCTTACTTCTTTTCGGTTTTTCTATCTAGCTTAGTTTAATTGTAGTATCAATAGAAAACCCAAAAAGATTTCTCGTTTCTTCTTTTTACTTGTTGGGAGCTTTCCCATGTAAATAGTTTTTCTCATTTTTGTTTTTCCTCTTTAATTTGCTTTCTTCAAGAAAAACCAAAAACTCCAAAATATTTCAGTGTGTTTCTCTGAAATTCTTTTTTTTGTTTGAGCTGTACCAAGGAGAAAACCATGATGAAAATGTTGAGTGGCTCTCATATGCATCACTGTTAATCTAACAAAGAGCCCATGTTACCTTGTCTTCTCCTCTTGAATAAAATGTTGCAGATTCCAGCTTAGTCCACGACACTCTTGCACTATTATTATTTTCTTATCGTTCGGTCGTGCAAGTGAAAGGCAATAATGACCATATTTGATGAAGTGACTGTGGCAGAGAAAAGCGGGTATGAACTCAACTTGTTTTGTTTTTATAAATATGTTTAACCTAGTATCCTTGATTCAGCAATCCCTTAGCCCACATCATCTCCTACCTCCAGAAAAAAAATCACCACAGCCACCACTCCCGTGTTCTTGCTCTCAAACCCGCGGATTTCGATATCTTTGCTCGAGGCCCCGTTTCCGAAACTGTTTGGAGGGATTACTACTTGGTATGTGACTCCTCCATTGCTCCAATTAGTTTTTGATTTAGTGGGTTATTTTTAGAGTAATTAGCTACTCTTGGTGCTGCTGTAGATGAGCTTGCATGTTGAATTCTTAGAGTTCTAAGTAGTTTGAATGCTTAATATGGCCTCTATGCATGCTTAGGAGTAGTTCCTACCAATTTCATGAAGTTTTGTTGACAAAATTTTGTGTCTCAAAAATATTTCAGAAATTTGTTCACAAATAAAAATGCAATTCTTTAGGAGTTCTTCGAGGAGGAAATCCTCGGAGGCCTCATCAAGTGGAAGCTCGGTTCGACAATCTTATGTTGAGCCAAGCGAAAGCTCGATGCGAGATGCCGCCACCAAATCATGCTTGTGGCCGTGCGATGAGTTTATCGAAGGTGCAGGTATTAAGGGGGGATTTGAACAATATATCCACAATACAGAGCTTGCTCCCTTCATCGCAGACAAGTGCCCTCAGCATCTTGAACTCACGAAAACATTCACAAAGAAATTTAAATATTTTCCTCGTGAGTCTAGAGTTTCATTCAACCTTTATGACCATTCTTTCACCATGCCTTTAGAAATGTTCAGTAAAGCATGCAAACTTCCATATTGGGGTTCCCTTGATGAACCAACAAAATCTAAGTACGAGTCATTTTTGGTTAATCTTTCTATGGTGAAAATAGGGGAATGACACAAGGAAGAATTAAAAGTATCCATTTCCCATCAATACACTACTTCGCACTCTTTAATGGCAAATGTATTGTAGGCAAACAAGACTGTAGCACACTGTGTACTCCTGATTTGAGTCTCATACACACTACCATAACTGGAAATAAATGTTATAATCTCGGAGCAATTGTTGCATGGAGATTGCAGCACAATGCTGCTAGTGGTAATTTTTATGGTGGAATTTATGCCTCCCGTGTAGCAGAGAGACTAAATGTATCACCTTGGCCTAATGACCCCATCTTACCTGTTCAGTATTTAGACTTTGAGGCCATGAAGTGTCATGAGTTCCTCACGGGCATGGCAACTAACTATACCTATAACTTGAGATTTAATAAAAAAAACTGTTGTGCCTGTCACTTTGCTTGCTCCTGCTCTCTTTGATTTTCACAACCGGGGAAGATATTATGTTCTTGAGAGCGAGGCCCATGCGTACAATGCGGAGGTCGAAGCTGCCAGGAGGGCCGAGGAGTTTGCACCAAGGGCCTTAGTGAGCTATCGCACAGACTATTATCCATGCGGATGGTGATTAACAAGCTAGGCCAAAAGCCTAAGCTTAGGGGAGTACGTATTTTCACCGACATTACATTCATGTTCACACATTTCATTTCAGTTGCCGGTGTTCATACTTTTTCATTGTAATATCCATGCTAAATTTGTTTTCTCGCATTCTTCTTGTGTGTTTGAAAAAATTTAAAAAAATCCAAAAATATTTCTTACTTCTTTTCGGTTTTTCTATCTAGCTTAGTTTAATTGTAGTATCAATAGAAAACCCAAAAAGATTTCTCGTTTCTTCTTTTTACTTGTTGGGAGCTTTCCCATGTAAATAGTTTTTCTCATTTTTGTTTTTCCTCTTTAATTTGCTTTCTTCAAGAAAAACCAAAAACTCCAAAATATTTCAGTGTGTTTCTCTGAAATTCTTTTTTTTGTTTGAGCTGTACCAAGGAGAAAACCATGATGAAAATGTTGAGTGGCTCTCATATGCATCACTGTTAATCTAACAAAGAGCCCATGTTACCTTGTCTTCTCCTCTTGAATAAAATGTTACAGATTCCAGCTTAGTCCACGACACTCTTGCACTATTATTATTTTCTTATCGTTCGGTCGTGCAAGTGAAAGGCAATAATGACCATATTTGATGAAGTGACTGTGGCAGAGAAAAGCGGGTATGAACTCAACTTGTTTTGTTTTTATAAATATGTTTAACCTAGTATCCTTGATTCAGCAATCCCTTAGCCCACATCATCTCCTACCTCCAGAAAAAAAATCACCACAGCCACCACTCCCGTGTTCTTGCTCTCAAACCCGCGGATTTCGATATCTTTGCTCGAGGCCCCGTTTCCGAAACTGTTTGGAGGGATTACTACTTGGTATGTGACTCCTCCATTGCTCCAATTAGTTTTTGATTTAGTGGGTTATTTTTAGAGTAATTAGCTACTCTTGGTGCTGCTGTAGATGAGCTTGCATGTTGAATTCTTAGAGTTCTAAGTAGTTTGAATGCTTAATATGGCCTCTATGCATGCTTAGGAGTAGTTCCTACCAATTTCATGAAGTTTTGTTGACAAAATTTTGTGTCTCAAAAATATTTCAGAAATTTGTTCACAAATAAAAATGCAATTCTTTAGGAGTTCTTCGAGGAGGAAATCCTCGGAGGCCTCATCAAGTGGAAGCTCGGTTCGACAATCTTATGTTGAGCCAAGCGAAAGCTCGATGCGAGATGCCGCCACCAAATCATGCTTGTGGCCGTGCGATGAGTTTATCGAAGGTGCAGGTATTAAGGGGGGATTTGAACAATATATCCACAATACAGAGCTTGCTCCCTTCATCGCAGACAAGTGCCCTCAGCATCTTGAACTCACGAAAACATTCACAAAGAAATTTAAATATTTTCCTCGTGAGTCTAGAGTTTCATTCAACCTTTATGACCATTCTTTCACCATGCCTTTAGAAATGTTCAGTAAAGCATGCAAACTTCCATATTGGGGTTCCCTTGATGAACCAACAAAATCTAAGTACGAGTCATTTTTGGTTAATCTTTCTATGGTGAAAATAGGGGAATGACACAAGGAAGAATTAAAAGTATCCATTTCCCATCAATACACTACTTCGCACTCTTTAATGGCAAATGTATTGTAGGCAAACAAGACTGTAGCACACTGTGTACTCCTGATTTGAGTCTCATACACACTACCATAACTGGAAATAAATGTTATAATCTCGGAGCAATTGTTGCATGGAGATTGCAGCACAATGCTGCTAGTGGTAATTTTTATGGTGGAATTTATGCCTCCCGTGTAGCAGAGAGACTAAATGTATCACCTTGGCCTAATGACCCCATCTTACCTGTTCAGTATTTAGACTTTGAGGCCATGAAGTGTCATGAGTTCCTCACGGGCATGGCAACTAACTATACCTATAACTTGAGATTTAATAAAAAAAACTGTTGTGCCTGTCACTTTGCTTGCTCCTGCTCTCTTTGATTTTCACAACCGGGGAAGATATTATGTTCTTGAGAGCGAGGCCCATGCGTACAATGCGGAGGTCGAAGCTGCCAGGAGGGCCGAGGAGTTTGCACCAAGGGCCTTAGTGAGCTATCGCACAGACTATTATCCATGCGGATGGTGATTAACAAGCTAGGCCAAAAGCCTAAGCTTAGGGGAGTACGTATTTTCACCGACATTACATTCATGTTCACACATTTCATTTCAGTTGCCGGTGTTCATACTTTTTCATTGTAATATCCATGCTAAATTTGTTTTCTCGCATTCTTCTTGTGTGTTTGAAAAAATTTAAAAAAATCCAAAAATATTTCTTACTTCTTTTCGGTTTTTCTATCTAGCTTAGTTTAATTGTAGTATCAATAGAAAACCCAAAAAGATTTCTCGTTTCTTCTTTTTACTTGTTGGGAGCTTTCCCATGTAAATAGTTTTTCTCATTTTTGTTTTTCCTCTTTAATTTGCTTTCTTCAAGAAAAACCAAAAACTCCAAAATATTTCAGTGTGTTTCTCTGAAATTCTTTTTTTTGTTTGAGCTGTACCAAGGAGAAAACCATGATGAAAATGTTGAGTGGCTCTCATATGCATCACTGTTAATCTAACAAAGAGCCCATGTTACCTTGTCTTCTCCTCTTGAATAAAATGTTGCAGATTCCAGCTTAGTCCACGACACTCTTGCACTATTATTATTTTCTTATCGTTCGGTCGTGCAAGTGAAAGGCAATAATGACCATATTTGATGAAGTGACTGTGGCAGAGAAAAGCGGGTATGAACTCAACTTGTTTTGTTTTTATAAATATGTTTAACCTAGTATCCTTGATTCAGCAATCCCTTAGCCCACATCATCTCCTACCTCCAGAAAAAAAATCACCACAGCCACCACTCCCGTGTTCTTGCTCTCAAACCCGCGGATTTCGATATCTTTGCTCGAGGCCCCGTTTCCGAAACTGTTTGGAGGGATTACTACTTGGTATGTGACTCCTCCATTGCTCCAATTAGTTTTTGATTTAGTGGGTTATTTTTAGAGTAATTAGCTACTCTTGGTGCTGCTGTAGATGAGCTTGCATGTTGAATTCTTAGAGTTCTAAGTAGTTTGAATGCTTAATATGGCCTCTATGCATGCTTAGGAGTAGTTCCTACCAATTTCATGAAGTTTTGTTGACAAAATTTTGTGTCTCAAAAATATTTCAGAAATTTGTTCACAAATAAAAATGCAATTCTTTAGGAGTTCTTCGAGGAGGAAATCCTCGGAGGCCTCATCAAGTGGAAGCTCGGTTCGACAATCTTATGTTGAGCCAAGCGAAAGCTCGATGCGAGATGCCGCCACCAAATCATGCTTGTGGCCGTGCGATGAGTTTATCGAAGGTGCAGGTATTAAGGGGGGATTTGAACAATATATCCACAATACAGAGCTTGCTCCCTTCATCGCAGACAAGTGCCCTCAGCATCTTGAACTCACGAAAACATTCACAAAGAAATTTAAATATTTTCCTCGTGAGTCTAGAGTTTCATTCAACCTTTATGACCATTCTTTCACCATGCCTTTAGAAATGTTCAGTAAAGCATGCAAACTTCCATATTGGGGTTCCCTTGATGAACCAACAAAATCTAAGTACGAGTCATTTTTGGTTAATCTTTCTATGGTGAAAATAGGGGAATGACACAAGGAAGAATTAAAAGTATCCATTTCCCATCAATACACTACTTCGCACTCTTTAATGGCAAATGTATTGTAGGCAAACAAGACTGTAGCACACTGTGTACTCCTGATTTGAGTCTCATACACACTACCATAACTGGAAATAAATGTTATAATCTCGGAGCAATTGTTGCATGGAGATTGCAGCACAATGCTGCTAGTGGTAATTTTTATGGTGGAATTTATGCCTCCCGTGTAGCAGAGAGACTAAATGTATCACCTTGGCCTAATGACCCCATCTTACCTGTTCAGTATTTAGACTTTGAGGCCATGAAGTGTCATGAGTTCCTCACGGGCATGGCAACTAACTATACCTATAACTTGAGATTTAATAAAAAAAACTGTTGTGCCTGTCACTTTGCTTGCTCCTGCTCTCTTTGATTTTCACAACCGGGGAAGATATTATGTTCTTGAGAGCGAGGCCCATGCGTACAATGCGGAGGTCGAAGCTGCCAGGAGGGCCGAGGAGTTTGCACCAAGGGCCTTAGTGAGCTATCGCACAGACTATTATCCATGCGGATGGTGATTAACAAGCTAGGCCAAAAGCCTAAGCTTAGGGGAGTACGTATTTTCACCGACATTACATTCATGTTCACACATTTCATTTCAGTTGCCGGTGTTCATACTTTTTCATTGTAATATCCATGCTAAATTTGTTTTCTCGCATTCTTCTTGTGTGTTTGAAAAAATTTAAAAAAATCCAAAAATATTTCTTACTTCTTTTCGGTTTTTCTATCTAGCTTAGTTTAATTGTAGTATCAATAGAAAACCCAAAAAGATTTCTCGTTTCTTCTTTTTACTTGTTGGGAGCTTTCCCATGTAAATAGTTTTTCTCATTTTTGTTTTTCCTCTTTAATTTGCTTTCTTCAAGAAAAACCAAAAACTCCAAAATATTTCAGTGTGTTTCTCTGAAATTCTTTTTTTTGTTTGAGCTGTACCAAGGAGAAAACCATGATGAAAATGTTGAGTGGCTCTCATATGCATCACTGTTAATCTAACAAAGAGCCCATGTTACCTTGTCTTCTCCTCTTGAATAAAATGTTGCAGATTCCAGCTTAGTCCACGACACTCTTGCACTATTATTTTTTTCTTATCGTTCGGTCGTGCAAGTGAAAGGCAATAATGACCATATTTGATGAAGTGACTGTGGCAGAGAAAAGCGGGTATGAACTCAACTTGTTTTGTTTTTATAAATATGTTTAACCTAGTATCCTTGATTCAGCAATCCCTTAGCCCACATCATCTCCTACCTCCAGAAAAAAAATCACCACAGCCACCACTCCCGTGTTCTTGCTCTCAAACCCGCGGATTTCGATATCTTTGCTCGAGGCCCCGTTTCCGAAACTGTTTGGAGGGATTACTACTTGGTATGTGACTCCTCCATTGCTCCAATTAGTTTTTGATTTAGTGGGTTATTTTTAGAGTAATTAGCTACTCTTGGTGCTGCTGTAGATGAGCTTGCATGTTGAATTCTTAGAGTTCTAAGTAGTTTGAATGCTTAATATGGCCTCTATGCATGCTTAGGAGTAGTTCCTACCAATTTCATGAAGTTTTGTTGACAAAATTTTGTGTCTCAAAAATATTTCAGAAATTTGTTCACAAATAAAAATGCAATTCTTTAGGAGTTCTTCGAGGAGGAAATCCTCGGAGGCCTCATCAAGTGGAAGCTCGGTTCGACAATCTTATGTTGAGCCAAGCGAAAGCTCGATGCGAGATGCCGCCACCAAATCATGCTTGTGGCCGTGCGATGAGTTTATCGAAGGTGCAGGTATTAAGGGGGGATTTGAACAATATATCCACAATACAAAGCTTGCTCCCTTCATCGCAGACAAGTGCCCTCAGCATCTTGAACTCACGAAAACATTCACAAAGAAATTTAAATATTTTCCTCGTGAGTCTAGAGTTTCATTCAACCTTTATGACCATTCTTTCACCATGCCTTTAGAAATGTTCAGTAAAGCATGCAAACTTCCATATTGGGGTTCCCTTGATGAACCAACAAAATCTAAGTACGAGTCATTTTTGGTTAATCTTTCTATGGTGAAAATAGGGGAATGACACAAGGAAGAATTAAAAGTATCCATTTCCCATCAATACACTACTTCGCACTCATTAATGGCAAATGTATTGTAGGCAAACAAGACTGTAGCACACTGTGTACTCCTGATTTGAGTCTCATACACACTGCCATAACTGGAAATAAATGTTATAATCTCGGAGCAATTGTTGCACGGAGATTGCAGCACAATGCTGCTAGTGGTAATTTTTATGGAGGAATTTATGCCTCCCGTGTAGCAGAGAGACTAAACGTATCACCTTGGCCTAATGACCCCATCTTACATGTTTAGTATTTAGACTTTGAGGCCATGAAGCATCATAAGTTCCTCACGGGCACGGCAACTAACTATACCTATAACTTGAGATTTAATAAAAAAACCTGTTGTGCCTGTCAGTTTGCCTGCTCCTACTCTCTTTGATTTTCACAGCCGGGGAAGATATTATGTTCTTGAGAGCGAGGCCCATGCGTACAATGCGGAGGTCGAAGCTGCCAGGAAGGCCGAGGAGTTTGCACCAAGGGCCTTAGTGAGCTATCGCTCAGACTATTATCCATGCGGATGGTGATTACCAAGCTAGGCCAAAAGCCTAAGCTTGGGGGAGTACGTATTTCCACCGACATTACATTCATGTTCACACATTTCATTCCAGTTGTCGGTGTTCATACTTTTTCATTGTAATATCCATGCTAAATTTGTTTTCTCGCTTTCTCCTTGTGTGTTTGAAAAACTTTAAAAAAATCCATAAATATTTCTTACTTCTTTTCGGTTTTTATCTCTAGCTTAGTTAATTGTAGTATCAAAAGAAAACCCAAAAACATTTCTCGTTTCTTCCTTTTACTTGTTGGGAGCTTTCCCGTGTAAATAGTTTTTCTCGTTTTTGTTTTTCCTCTTTAATTTCTTTCTTCAAGAAAAAACAAAAACTCCAAAAATATTCCAGTGTGTTTCTCTGAAATTCTTTTCTTTTTTTGTATGAGTTGTACCAAGGAGAAGACCACGATGAAAATGTTGAGTGGCTCTCATATGAATCACTATTAATCTAACAAAGAGCCCATGTTACCTTGTCTTCTCCTCTTGAATAAAATGTTGCAGATTCCAGCTTAGTCCACGACACTCTTGCACTATTATTATTTTCTTATCATTCGGTCGTGCAAGTGAAAGGCAATAATGACCATATTTGATGAAGTGACTGTGGCAGAGAAAAGCGGGTATGAACTCAACTTGTTTTTGTTTTTGTAAATATGTTTAACCTAGTATCCTTGATTCAGCACATTATGATCAAACATGTTTGCAATGACCATTAGAGATTATAGTTGTTCATGCCATGCTTAAGTAGCTAGGAGTGGATAATGATTTATCTTGGATGTCAACATGCATTAAAATGATTGTGATGTGGTATGATGATATGGTATCATCCTCTGAATAATTCAAGTGGCTGGACTTGGCACATGTTCACGCATGTAGTTGAATCAAAACCAACATAGCCTTCATGATATTTATCTTCATGGTGTCCATATCCTACTCATGCTAGTAGTCAATGTTTATTATATGGAATGCATGTTCATGACCGTTTTTGCTCTCTAGCTGGCCGCTTCTCAATCTATTTTCTAGCCTTCGCCTGTACTAAGCGGGAATACTGCTTGTGCATCAAAATCCTTAAACCAAAGTTATTCCAGATGAGTCCACTATATCTACCTATATGCGGTATTACCCTGCCGTTCCAAGTAAATTTGCATGTGCCATCCCTAAAAATTCAAATGAACATTTGTTTTGTGTCCCTGGACCACTCATGGAGTGACAGGGGGCGGTCAGTATCTTCCATGCTAAGCGGGTTATTCTCATGATGAGTGTTTATTCACTCGTCCTTACACGAGAGGGGCGGTAATAGGGATTCCCAGTCCCGAAATCAAAAATCAAAAATAATTAAACAAAACTACCCCAGGAATGTTGTTGGTTTGCACGGTACCCGTGATGCGGCTAGCCGTGGAGTGTGATTGTTGGTGGAGGGGGAGTAAACCTTTACATTTACCGCTTGGGAACCGCCGCTAATTTGTTTAGCATGGAAGATATTGATAAATCTTGGTCATAACGTTGACACGAAGGGTGTACCTCCCAAAATTATATATATCTCTGTTTTAAGCTTTGAGCTCTGGCACCTCTGCAAATCCATACTTCCCTCTGCGAAGGGACTATCTATTTACTTTTATGTTGAGTCATCATCTTCTCAAATAAGCTCCAGACCTGAGAGCACTATTGTCATCCTCATGCATCGTGTATAGTTGATGCTGGGTGCAGCATGACTGGATCTTTTCTACCATGAATTACAATGTTTAGTCGCTGCTTGAACTTTGGAGGTGCTCTGCATTTATGTTTTGCGGTCTCAGAAAGGGCTAGCGAGATACCACTATTGTCATATTGTATCATGATTGTTTTGACAAAGGGTTGGCGCTTGAGATATCTTATTATTGCTCGCTAGTTTCTTATGTCATTGATATGAGGTAATATAATTTCTAAAAGTTATTGCTGACATGGTTAGTCATAATCTCTCCTGAAAACCTGGGTGCTACTTAAGCATATATATGTAAACAAGAACAAAAGAGTTCGTAAATTTTTTTCTTTATCACTTTCAGTTTGTCAACTGAATTGCTTGAGGACAAGAAATGGGTTAAGCTTGGGGGAGTTGATACGTCTCTGTCGTATCTACTTTTCCTCACACTTTTGCCCTTGTTTTGGACCCTAATTTGCATGATTTGAATCAAACTAACCCGGACTGACGCTGTTTTCAGCAGAACTACAATGGTGTTGTTTTTTGTGCAGAAATAAAAGTTCTCGTAACTAGATGAAACTTTTTGGAGATTTATTTTAGAATAAATAAAAAATACTAGAGCCAAGAACCACCGAAGGGGGCCCCTGGCTGGGCACGATACACCAGGGCGCGCCAGCCCCCCCCCCCCCCCGGCGCGCCCTGGTGGGTTATGCCCCACCTCGTGGCCCCACTGATCCTAATTCTGAAGCTATAAAATCCTATTTTTGGAGAAAAAAATCAGAGAAAAAGTTTCATCGCGTTTTACGATACGAAGCCGCCGCCACCTCCTGTTCTTCATCGGGAGGCCAGATCCGGAGCCCGTTTGGGGCTCCGGAGAGGGGAATCTTCGGTCTTCATCATCATCAACCCTTCTCCATCGCCAATTCCATGATGCTCCCCATCGGGAGTGAGTAATTCCTTCGTAGGCTTGCTGGTCGGTGAGGAGTTGGATGAGATTCATCATGTAATCGAGTTAGTTTTGTTAGGGCTTGATCCCTAGTACCCACTATGTTCTGAGATTGATGTTGCTATGACTTTGCTATGCCTAATTCTTGTCACTAGGGCCCGAGTGCCATGATTTCAGATCTGAACTGTTTATGTTATCACCATTATATCTATGTTCTTGATCCGATCTTGCTAGTCATATGCACCTATTACGTGTTCTGATCCGCAAACCCCGGAGTGACAATAGTCGGGATACTTTCCAGTGATGACCGTAGTTTGAGGAGTTCATGTATTCACCATGTGTTAATGCTTTGTTCCAGTTCTCTATTAAAAGGAGGCCTTAATATCCCATAGTTTCCTTATGGACCCCGCTGCCACGGGAGGGTAGGACAAAAGATGTCATGCAAGCTCTTTTCCATAAGCATGTATGACTATTTATGGAATACATGCCTACATTACATTTATGAACTGGAGCTAGTTCTGTGTTGCCCTAGGTTATGACTGTTATATGATGAATATCATCCAACGAGTTCACCGATCCAGTGCCTACGAGTTTTCCACTTATTGTTCTTGCTAAGTTACTATTGCTACTGCTACTGTTCCAACTGCTACAAAACTATTGCTATCACTGCTACTGTTACTGTTACTGTTACTCCTGCTATCAAACTATCATACACTGTGCTACTGATCACTCTGCTGCAGATATTTAATCTCCAGGTGTGGTTGAATTGACAACTCAGCTGCTAATACTCTCAAATATTCTTTGGCTCCCCTTGTGTCGAATCTATAAATTTGGGTTGAATACTCTACCCTCGAAAACTGTTGTGATCCCCTATACTTGTGGGTTATCAGAGCCCACTACAATGCACCACTCCCACTTAAAGATAAATCAATCTAGTTAAACAAACCAAACCAATAGATCGAAGAGCATTACGAATCTATAACAATCATGCAAATAAAATACGAGCAAGTATTCAATATCTTTTCGTGAATAATCTAAACATAAACCCACAATTCGTTGGATCCCAACAAACCCACTGCAAAGATTCATTACATAAGATAGATCACCGCGGGAATCACGGTGATCTTGCATTGAAAAACATAGAGAGAGGTAGCCATCTAGGTACTAACTACGGACCCGTAGGTCTGCGGTGAACTACTCACACACCACCATGGGAGCAGCAAGGTTGATGTAGAGGCCCTCCGTGATCGACCCCCCCCCCTCTGGCAGGGCACCGGAACAGGGTTCCAGATGGGCGCATGGCGGAATAGAGACTTGCAGCGGTGAAAAAAGTGTTTCGGGAGGCTCTCTAGGGTTTTCCAGATTTTAGAGAATTTATAGGCCAGAGAACGATGCCAGAGGGTCGGGGAGGTGGCCCCAAGCTATCAGGGTGCGGCCACCCCCCTGGGCGTGCCCTGATGGCTTGGGGGCACCTCGTGTGCCCTCCAGTCTTCCTCCGAAGCTTCCAGGTCTTATTTTTGTCTACAAAAAATCATCAAAAAGTTACGGGGTATTTGGACTTCATTTGGTACAATATTCCTGAAAAGCCAAAAACACGCAGAAAACAGTAACTGGCACTTGGCACTGGTTTAATAGGTTAGTCCTCAAAAATAATATAAAACATCAAATGAATGCCTAAAAAGTATCCTAGAATGACAATATAATAACATGGAACAATCAAAAATTATAGATACGTTGGAGACGTATCAATGTCCTCCATTGGGACATCGGTGGCCTCCGTCTGCCTGCCGGCCTGCCAGTCGGCAGCAATGGTCGCCATCTCCCTCTTCTGTTCAGGCAAAGTTTGTCCCCAAGGACTTGGGAGCGCGAGGAGGCCATGGCGGGCATCATGTGGCGAGGAGAAAGGAGCCAGAGGAGGATGACTGTGGTTGTGGCCGGTGATGGAGTTTATATAGCGGGCGGATGGCAATGGGTAGCGACGGTGTGGTTATTGGTGGGCGGCAGGCGGACATACGAGGAGCGTCATAGTAGGTTCCTCGGCAACCGCATATCATTATTGTAGGTCGGCGGATCCACGTGGTGTCGTTTGAATGCAGAGCGGTCGCCTGCACCAGGAAGCAGCGCTCTCTCGACCAGCGCGTCGGGTCAATGCCAGCAGCAATGAGAGGTTGCGTCCGCTCTGGCCAGGCGGGAATGCGGCACTGACCCTTTGAAGTGGCGCTGATTGTTTCGGGGGGAGCACGTGGGGGATGGAAGGGTTAATGGTGGGCCAGGTTAGTCAGAAGCAATCATGGTGATGATCCGGACACCCGTAAGCCCCCCCCTAACTTTTTCTACGGTTTGAGGTAAAAAGTATGTTCGGACCATCGAGTGACCGATACAAATCGGCGTTGGATGGCTGCTACTTCTTGAGCATGAGTTGGTTTTCCCTTGAAGAGGAAAGGGTGATGCAGCAAAGTAGATAAGTATTTCCCTCAGTTGTTGAGAACCAAGGTATCAATCCAGTAGGAGATACAAGCAAGTCCCCAATAGATGTACCTACACAAATAATCAAGCACTTGCACCCAACGCTATAAAGGGGTTGTCAATCCCTTCACGGTTACTTGCAAGGATGAGATCTGATAGAGATAGATAGATAGGATTGCTAAAACGAAAAGTAAAACAAAAGTAAAAAGGATTGCAGCTAAGTATTTTTGGTATTTTTGGTTTATAGATCTGAAAATATAATATGGAAAATAGACCCGGGGGCCATAGGTTTCACTAGAGGCTTCTCTCATGAAGGAAAATAATACGGTGGGTGAACAAATTACTGTCGAGCAATTGATAGAAAAGCGAATAATTATGAAGATATCCAAGGCAATGATTATGCATATAGGCATCACGTCCGTGTCAAGTAGACCGAAACGATTCTGCATCTACTACTATTACTCCACACATCGACCAACTCCTGCCTGCATCTAGAGTATTAAATTCATGAAGAACGGAGTAACGCATTAGGTAAGATGACATGATGTAGAGGGATAAACTCAAGCAATATGATGAAAACACCATCTTTTTACCCTTGATGGCAACAATACAAATACGTGCCTCGCTACCCCTACTTTGTCACTGGGTGAGGACACCGCAAGATTGAACCCAAAACTAAGCACTTCTCCCATTGCAAGAATTACCAATCTAGTTGGCCAAACCAAACCAATAACTCGAAGAGACTTGCAAAGATATGAAATCATGCATATAAGAATTCAGAGAAGATTCAAATAATATTCATAGATAAGCTGATCATAAACCCACAATTCATCGGATCTCGACAAACACACCGCAAAAGAGTATTACATCGGATAGATCTCCATGAAGATCATGAAGAACATGGTATTGAAGAAAAAGAGAGAGAAGAAGCCATCTAGCTACTAGCTATGGACCCGAAGGTCTGTGGTAAACTACTCACGCATCATCGGAGGGGCAATGGAGTTGATGTAGATGCCCTCCGTGATCGATTCCCCCTCCGGCAGATTACCAGAAAAGGCTCCAAGATTGGATCTCACGGGAACAGAGGCTTCCGGCGGCGGAAAAGTATTTTCGTGGCTCTTTTTGGTATCCAGGGAATATTTGGGAATTTATAGGCCGAAGAATAGGGTTAGGAGAGCTGTTGTGGGGCCACAAGCCAGGGGGCGCCCCCCCTAGGGCGCGCCCTGGTGGCTTGTGACGCCACGGCAGGTCTCCTGCCTTCATCTCCAAGTCTGCTGGGTTTCTTCTGGTCCAAGAAAAATCATTCCGAAGATTTTATTCAGTTTGGACTCCGTTTAATATTCCTTATCTGCAATACTCAAAAACAAGAAAAAAAACAGAAACTGGCACTAGGCTCTAGATTAATAGGTTAGTCCCAAAAATAATATAAAATAGCATATTAATGCTTATAAAACATCCAAAACAGATAATATAATAGCATGGAACAATCAAAAATTATAGATACATTGGAGACGTATCAATGGCGTCAGGGATCCGGACAGCGTAGTCCGGACATATGCGGGTGGTTTGAGGGTCGACGTTGGAGATGCCCTAAGTGGAATCCCTGTATCAATACCAAAACGAAAATGCAGATACCATATTGGTGGACCAATGTCGGAGCAAGTTACGCTCCAATATGCACCCATGCATCAGTCGTTCAAACAACATCCAAGGGACAACAATGAAAAAAGGCTCCACACTTAGGGCATCTCCAACAGTGACCCACAAACTGGACACCGCATCCATCCGCGGACATGGATGCGGGAGGCGACCATCCAACACTATCTGCATACCTTTCAAACCACATTTTAACCAACCGAATGAAATTCATCAAACAGAACGGATTTCATCAAAGTTCTGATAGAAAATAGCACAAAGCATCCATACATAGCATGCAAATAACTCTAGTACAACAATAGTTCAAATTGAACATGAAACAATTAAAATTCAGCGAGATTAAGATGTTCGACAAGTTTTTCATGAACATATCATGTCGTCCCGCACATACAACCCCTTGAGCTTCATCCAACAGTGTATGTGCGTAAATGGTCTGCCCTCTATCCTGTGGTACATCGCGACAGCGCGTATAGGTTACATAATGTGTAGAGCAACATTGAGTGAATGAAGGAATCAACCAAGAAGTTGAGCAAGAAGAAGCAAAACTTACAATATCCTCGTCTTGCGCAATGGCCACCTTACCTCCAGCATATCAACCACGCCACAAAACTTGGCGACGGTGGTCTAGATGGTGTATCATCGATACGCTAACGACTTCACATTGCTTTCATGGATCATGTGTATGTCTGATGTCTACTACACAACTTTATTCTTGTAGACTCGTGTTGGGCTCCAAGCGCCGAGTTTTATAGGATAGTAGCAATTTTCCCTCAAGTGGATGACCTAAGGTTTATCAATCTGTGGGAGGTGTATGATGAAGATGGTCTCTCTCTAACAACCCTGCAATCAAATACAAGAAATCTCTTGTGTCCCCAACACACCCAATACAATGGCAAATTGTATAGGTACACTACTTCGGCGAAGAGATGGTGATACAAGTGCAATATGGATGATAGAAATAGGATTTTGTAATCTAAAAAATATAAAAACAGCAAGGTAACAAATAGTAAACAATGAGCAAAACGTTATATCAATGCTTGGAAACAAGGCCTAGGGTTCATACTTTCACTAGTGCAATCTCTCAATGGTGCTAACATAATTGAATCATATAACCATCCCTCAACGTGCAACGAAGAATCACTCCAAAGTTCCTATCTAGCAGAGAACATAAGATGAAATTGTTGTAGGTAGAAAAACCACCCCAAAGTTATCCTTTCCGATCAATCTATTGAGCCATCCGTATAAGTGTCACAAACAGCCCTAGAGTTCGTACTTAGAATAACACCTATGCTACGTATCAAACAACCCTAATGTCACCTAGATACTCCAATGTCACCACAAGTATCCGTGGGTTAATTATTTGACATGCATCAAACAATTTCAGATCCATCATATTCAATCCAATACAAAGAACTTCAAAGAGTACCACAAGATTTCTATCAGAGAAAGTAGGATAAGAACGTGTATCAACCCATATGCATAGATTACCCCAATGTCACCGCAGGATTCCGCAAGTTGATTACCAAAACATATATCAACTGAATCGATAGAATACCCCATTGTCACCACGGGTATCCACATGGAAGACATATATTCAGTGTTCTCGAATCCAAAGTATTCAATCTAACATAACGAGATCTCAAAGGGAAAGACTCAATTCATCACATTAAGATAGAGAGGGAAGAACACCATATGATCCAACTATATTAACAAAGCATGTGATACATCAAGATCGCGCCATCTCAAGAACATGAGAGAGAGAGAGATTAAACACATAGCTACTGGTACATACCCTCAGCCCCGGGGGTCAACTACTCCCTCCTCGTCATGGAGACCGCCGGGATGATGATGATGGCCTCTGGTGATGATTTCCCCCTCCGATAGGACACCGGAAAGGCCTTCAGATGAGATTTCTATGGTATAGAGAGTTGCAGCACGGGAGCGGAAGTTCTAGGTTAACTTTTGGGGTTTCTGAATATATAGGATTTTCTCGCGTTGGAATCACGCGAAGAGGAGCCACAGGGGGCACACAAGGCAGGTCGGCACGGCCACCCCCCTGGGCACTCACAGGTGCCTTGTGGGCCCCTGTTGGTCTTCTGGTACTCCCTCGAAGCTTCCCGGGTCCCTTTCCTTCCAGAAAAAATCGTCAAAAAGTTTCGTTCAATTCCGAGAACTTTCATTTTCTGCACAAAAACAGCCCACGGTAATTCTGCCGAAAACAGCGTCGGTCTGGGTCAGTTCCAATTAAATCATATAAACTGCATCAAAACCATATAAATGTTTTGTAAACATGGGTAAATATGGCATGAATACTTCATAAATTATCGATACGTTGGAGACGTATCAATGTCATAGGACGCAATGTGCATTCGTGCGTGAAACAAATCATGTAAGAGCTGCCAGAAGAGCCCCCTTCTGCTCGTGCCAACGAAATCTGTGGATACGACAACCACACATCTCAAAACAACTCATCCTCCATGCTCGAGTACCCCACCATCATTCGTACTCTAAAAACAACGACATGAAGTTTGAAAATAAGCTCAATGTCATTTGACCGAATGATAGTCCATTTTGCATCATGATTTCCTACCACTATTTACAATGTTTTTATCATTATGATGCAATTCTTATTCCTTTTCTCTCTTAATTTGAAAGATTTACATCAAGAGGGAAATTACCGGACCTGGAATTTTGGACCTAAAAGAGCTATAATGAAGATAGCTATTCTCCAGAGCTCCAAATGATTTGAAAATTCATGGAGATTAATTTTTGAATGTATATAAAATACTGGAAAGAAGAGACCCCAAAGAAGACCAACCGTGGGCCCACAAGGGCAGGGGGCGCACCCTACCCCCAAGGCGCGCCCTTCACCCTTCTGGGGACCACGGGGGCCCTCTGGTTCCCATATTCTGCTATTTGTGGCCATTTTCCCTAGAAAAATTAAGTAGAGAGTTTCGGGACGAACCGTCGCCAACACGAGGCGGAACCTAGGCAGGAGCACTTTTGCTCTTCGGCGGAGCGATCCCGCTGGGGATACTCTCCGGGAGGGGGAAATCGAAGCCTTCTTCATCCACCAACGTCCCTCTCATCATGGGAGGACTCGTCTCCATCAACATATTCACCAGCACCATCACATCTCAAACCCTAGTTCATCTCTTGTATTCAATTTGTGTCCCAAAACCTGAGATTGGTACATGTGGGTTGCTATTAGTGTTGATTATATATTGTAGTTGATGCTAGTTGGTTTACTTGGTGGAATATTATATGTTAAGATTTTTAATCACATATTTATCCCCTCTGATCATGAACATGAATATGATTTGTGAGTAGTTTTTTTTTCTTGAGGACATGGGAGAAGTCTTGTTATAAATTATCATGTGAAGTTGGTATTCGTTCAATATTTTGATGACATGTATGTTGTGATTCCTATAGTGGTGTCATGTGAACGTCGACTACATGACACTTCACCATATTTGGGCCTAGGGGAATGAATTGTGGAGTGCTAAGTAGATGATGGGTTGCGAGAGTGACAGAAACTTAAACCCTAGTTTATGCGCTATTCCATAAGGGACTGATTTGGATCCATATGTTTCAGGCTATGGTTAGATTTATCTTAATTCTTCTTTCATAGTTGAGGATGCCTGCGAGAGGGGTAATCATAAGAAGGTTGTTTGTTCAAGTAAGAAAAACACCTTAGCACCGATCCACCCACATACAATTTCTCAAAGTAGTGAAGGTGAATCAACTAAAACATGATGATCATGACTAGACAAAATTCCCGTGTGTCCTCGAGAATACTTTGCTCACTATAAGAATTACTCTTGGCCCGTCCTTAGCAATATAAGGATTGGGATACCTTGCTGCACCTTGTTACTTTTGTTACTAAGTTACTTGCTACAAATTATCCTACTATCAAACTATCTGTTACTACAATATTTTAGCACTTGCAGGCAATACCTTACTGAAACCAATTATCAATTCCTTCTGCTCCTCGTTGGGTTATACACTCTTACTTATCGAAAGGACTACGATTGATCATCTATAGTTGTGGGTCATCAAGACTATTTTCTGGCACCATTGTCACGGAGCAAAAGCGCTTTTTGTAATAGGAATTGGTATATTAGGTGCTGAAATTTATGTCCACTTGTTACTATGGAGAATAATCCTTTGAGGGGCCTATTCGGGGTATCTTCACCTCGACCCGAAGAAGTAAGAGCTGCTCCTCAACCTACTAAATCTAATGAAAATATTTATTATTAAATCTCTTTGGGTATTATGGAAAAACTGCTTGCTAATCCTTATGCAGGAGATGGAACAATACATCCTGATATGCACTCGATCTATATAGATGAACTATGTGGATTGTTTTAGGTTGCAGGTTTATCCGAAGATGTAGTTAACAAGAAGGTATTCCCTCTATCTCTTGGGGGAAGAGCATTTTCATGGTATAGGCTATTGGATGAATCTTGAACATGGGAGTGGAATCGATTGAAACTGGAATTTCACCAGAAGTTTTATCATATACACATGGTTCATTGTGATCGGAATTATATATCTAATTCTTGGCCTCGTGAAGGATAAATCATCGCTCAAGATTGGGGGAGACTTAAATATATGTTGCATACATGCCCTAATCATGAGCTTCCGAGAGGATTGATTCTTTCAAACTTTTATGCTCGGCTTCTTGATGACAACAAGTCAATGATTGATTCTTCTGTCGATTCCTTCATGAGGAAAAGTATTGAATTCAAATGAGATCTTATTGAAAGAATTAAATGCAACTCTAAAGATTGGGAATTCAACAAAGGTAATGAGTCAGGTATAAATCTTAAGTTTGATTGTGTTAAGTGTTTTATAGAAACAAAGGTTTTTCATAAGCTTAGTGCCAGATATGGACTTGACTCTGAGATAGTAACCATTTTCTGTGAATCTTTTGCTACTCATGTTGATCTCCCTAAAGAGCAGTGGTTTAAATTCCATCCACCAATTGAAAATGATCATGAAGAACCACCTATTGCTGAACCTGAAACAATTATTTACTCTGCTAATCCAGTTGTCCCTTTCACTTATATTGAAAAACCTCCTTTCTTGGTTAGGATAAAGGAACATCCTAAGGCTACAACTGTGGTTCATAAGAGTAATATAAGAACACCTAAACCTTTTGTGCAAATTAAGGTAGAAACTCCTATTGCAATGGTTAAAGATATCTTGGTTGATGATATTGATGGGCATGTTATTTATTTCCATAAAGAAGCCACTAGAATTGCTAAACCTGCTAATAATGAGAAAGATAAATTGGATAAAAGTAAACCTATTGTTGGCACGCCTATTGTTTCCGTTAAGATAGGAGAACATTGCTATCATGGTTTATGTGATATGGGTTCTAGTATAAGTGCTATTGCTTTCTCTTTATATCAAGAAGTCATGAATGATATTGCACCCGCTGAGATAGAAGATATTGATGGTGCTATTAAGCTTGCTAACAAAGATACTATTTCACCTCTTGGGATTGTCAAAGATGTTGAAGTCTTGTGTGGTATGGTCAAATACCCTACTGATTTCCTAGTACTTGGATCACTACAAGTTGATTGATACATCTCCAACATATCTATAATTTTTGATTGATCCATGCTATTATAATATCAATCTAGGATACTTTATATGCAATTATATGCTATTTTATATCATTTTTGGGAACTAACCTATTAACCCAATGCCAAGTGCCAGTTGTTGTTTTTTGCTTGTTTTTGGTTTTCCAGGAAACATGTATCAAACGAATTCCAAACGCTACGAAAAATTTTGACGATTTTTTTCTGGACAAAAGAGACCCAAGAAGCTTCAGGAGTAGACTGGAAGCAAGACGAGGAGACGACAAGGCAACAGGGCATGCCCTGATGCCTTGTGGGTCCCTCGTGGCTCCGTCTGACCTAATTCCACCTTCATAAATTCTCTAAAATCGGGAAACCAACAGAGAGCCACCCGAAACACTTTTTCTGCCGTCGTAAACCTCTCTTACAACGGGAGGCCATCTGGAGACCTTTTTCAGTACTCTGCCGGAGGGGGAATCGACCATGGAGGCCATCTACATCAACCTTGCTGCCTCCATGATGATGCGTGAGTAGTCCACCAAAGACCTACGAGTCCATAGCTAGTACCTAGATGGCTTCTTCTCTCTCTTTGATGTAATCTTCTTTTGCGGTGTGTTTGTTGGGATCCGATGAATTGTGGGTTTATGATCAGATTATTCATTGAAAGTAATTGAGTCTTTTTTGAATTATATTATGCATGATTATTATAGCTTCGTATTTCTCTCTGATCTATTGGTTTGGTTTGGCCAACTAGATCTATCTATCTTCAGCGGGAGTGGTGCGTTGTAGTGGGTTCAATCATGCGGTGCTCTATATCCTCGTGACAGAAGGAGGACAAGACACGTATTTGTATTGTTGCCATTAAGGATAAAACGATGGCATCTAAACATATTGCTTGTCTTATTTTGTCTACATCATGTCACCTTGCTCCAAGCATTACTCTGTTTGTTATGAACTTAATACCTAGAGAGGCAAGCATAGAAGCGCTCTCGAAGTGGAGTATTAGTAGTAGATGCAGAATTTTTTCAGTCTACTTGTTTATGGACGTGATGCCTATATACATAATCATTTCCGTGAATAACATGTCATAACTATGCGCAATTCTGTCAATTGCCCAACAGTAAGTTGTCTACCCACTATATGCTATTTTCAAGAGAGAAGCCTCTATCGAACACTATGGCCCCCGGATCTACTTAAACATAAATACAAAAAATCCAAAAATACCTTGCTACATTTTAGTTAATTTTATTTCATTTTTCTTTTACAATATCTATTTCTATCAAGACTTAATCCTTGCAAGTAACGAGTTCAAGGGGCTTGACAACCCTCTTGCCCGTGTTGGGTGCAAGTGTTTGGTTTTGTGTGTGTAGGTGTTGTTGAAAGGAATTTGCTTGGTTCTCCTATTGGTTCGATAACCTTGGTTCTCACCGAGGAAAATACTTATCTCTATTGCGTTGCATCTCCTCTCCTCTTCGGGGAATATCCCAACGCAGCTCACACGTAGCAGGAAGAATTTCTGGCACCGTTGCCAGGGAGGCAACATAAAATTCTCGTAAGGTCCCTACACATAAATTATCTTTCACTTGTTCTACTTTTTATTTTCTGTTATATTTTACTTTATATAAGAATCAAAAATACAAAAAAAATATTTGCATGTTTGCTTAGTTATCTACTTTACTTGTTTGCTTGCTTGTTTGAAGTTGCTACCATGTGTGAATTTGTTATTGCTAAAGGTGAAAATAAGGATAATTATCCTAGTAAGAAGGACCCTCCCGTTAAGCTAGATACTAAAAAATTTGTAATGGTAAGTGGGAATATTATTGGAAAAGGTGTTATTCAAGAGTTCTTTACTTGTACGGGGCCCTTGGTAAACAATGATGAGCCTATTCTTAAAAGAACTAATAGTTATGCTCAAGCTATTTAAGCTCTTATTATCAAATTTGAAAGAATATTTATTCGTACCCATCCTACTTTGCAAAGGTTGTTCTTTGAATTACCGTGATAAATGATCCCAGAGCTAAAAAGATAGCTACAACTGCTCTTATGCATGAATTCGATTACATAGTCCGCGAAGCTAGAGATTTTTTTTTATCATTATAGGGTAAATTATGAGTGTCCTATTATAGATGAAATTCTTTTTGATGAAGAACTTATGCGGAGATATAGGTCTAGAGACCATCTTACTTTTGAAGAAAATGCTAGGAGGGAGGTTGAAAGGACGTGGATGTCGCCTAGAGGGTGGGGGATGAATAGGCGCTTTAAAATAATTACGGTTTAGGCTTGAACAAATGCGGAATAAAACTAACGTTTAATATGTCAAGCACAAAACCTAAAACAACTAGGCTCACCTATGTGCACCAACAACTTATGCTACGCAAGATAAACAACTAAGTGATAGCAAGATATAAAGCATGAAACAATATGGCTATCACAAAGTAAAGTGCATAAGTAAAGGGCTCGAGTAAGAGATAACCGAGGCACGCGGAGACGACGATGTATCCCGAAGTTCACACCCTTGCGGATGCTAATCTCCGTTCGGAGCGGTGTGGAGGCACAATGCTCCCCAAGATGCCACTAAGGCCACCGTAATCTCCTCACGCCCTCGCACAATGCAAGATGCCGTGATTCCACTAAGGGACCCTTGAGGGCGGTCACCGAACCCGTACAAACAAGGTTGGGGAAAACTCCACAACTTAATTGGAGGCTCCCAACAACACCACGAAGCTTCACCACAATGGATTGTGGCTCCGAGGAGACCTCAAATGCTCGGGGCAATCTCCACAACCTAATTGGAGACCCCGAAGCTTGCCCGGAGCTTTGCACCACAATGATTGAGCTCCGAGGCACCACCAACCATCTAGGGTGCCAAAGCACCCAAGAGGAACAAGCTCAAGGGTGCTCAAACACCCAAGAGTAATAAGCTTCTCAACTTCTCACTTCCACGTATCACCGTGGAGAACTCAAACCTATGCACCAAATGCAATGGCAAGGGCACACGAAGTGCCCAAGTCCTTCTCTCCCAAATCCCACCAAAGCAACTAATTCTAGGGAGGAAAATGAGAGGAAGAACAAAGAAGAACACGAAGGACTCCAAGATCTAGATCCAAGGGGTTCCCCTCACATAGAGGAGAAAGTGATTGGTGGAAATGTGGATCTAGATCTCCTCTCCCTTTTCCCTCAAGAACTAGCAAGAAGCATTGGAGGGATTGAGAGTTAGCAAGCTCGAAGAAGGTCAACAATGGGGGAAGAACACGAGCTCAAGAGATAACGTTCAATGGGGAAGAAGACCCCCTTTTATAGGTGGGGAAAATCCAATTGTTATCCTCACAGCCCACACAGAGCGGTACTACCGCTCCAAGGACCGGTACTACCGCTAGGGCGGTAGTATCCATAGGAAACACTACTGCAACGAGGCAACAGGCCGGTAGTACTGTCGGAGCGGTACTACCGCCTGCCCTCGCGGTACTACCGCGGGGGTAGTATTCAACGGCCACTCAGGTGCAGCACACGGCAGAAGACACCGTGAGGCAGCGATACTACCGCTCGGGGTAGCGGTACTACCGCGCGTCCACGGATGTAAAAAATTACTTCCGGGCTACATCCGCTGGAGCTAGCTTCGAGAAAATATCCGGCACGGTAGTACCGGAAGTAATTTGCGGTACTACCGCCCGAGGGGCGGAAGTAAAAAATTACTTCCGTGCAACTACCGTAGGTGTACGCTACAGGTGCTGGAGACAGCGGTACTACCGCTCCGAGGAGCGGTACTACCACTGGCACCTTGTGGTACTACCGCTCCGAGGAGCGGTACTACCGCTAGCCACTGTACTGCAGCACCTTGTTGCCTTCAACTACTCAGCTAGGAAAACGGAAGGATACAGTAAAACCAGAATTGCCATAACTTCTGCAAATGAGCTCCGAATTGAGCAAACTCAAGCTTGTTGGATTCAGGACGACAAGAGCTATCCAACGTTATCTTAAGAAGAGGCAGTATGAAAATGCCAATGATATATAGATGTGAAACCTCTATCAATGAAGAACCGGCAAAAACTCCAAAATCGAAAACATCATAGAAGATGCATAAGGACTCCGTTTTCGATGAACTTGAGCTTGTCATGAAGCTGACCATAAGCTCAAGAACCCACATAGAGAAAAGCCAACCAAGCACCAAGAAAGATGATGATGCCAAGAATGCAATGGTTTGAGCTCTCAACGAACGATACGATCAAGCTACTCACTTGAGAGCCCCCCTTGATAGTACGGCAATCGATCCTATAACCCGGTCTCCCAACTACCATCATGAGACCGGTAAAAATAGAAAACCCTATCAAGGTCAAACCTTTGCCTTGTGCATAGTCCACTTGAGCTAGATGATGATGATCTTGTCCTTCTCAAGATGGACCTCCTTTCTTGATTGCGTCGGCTCGATGAAGACTAGTAGATTGCTCCCCCATACTCCACTATGGGAGAGCCACTCTTCGGCACATCTTCACAAGTCCATTGTCACCACAATGGACGGCAAGCTTCAAGCATGATCTCTCCGTGATGCTTCACTTGAACTTGCACACCGCAACCTTGATGACGATCACCACTTGATGTCATCCTCCATGGGTTGTATGAGATCTTCCTCTTGACGCAAACCCATGGAAATATACCTAACCCCACAATGAACTCTCACGTAGACCATGGGTTAGTACACAATGCGTAATGGACAATGCTTACCATACCATGGGATCACTTGATCCCACTTGGTACATCTTCTACGCTTTGTGTGTTGATCAACTTGAATCATTCTTTGCCTTAATCTTGATCAACCTTGTGTCTTATCATCTCTCTTCATAAAGATGATGTCTTGAAGGTAAACATGAATGCTTACACAATCTTATTCTTCAAGACATGCTTGCAATAAGCTCAACTCCCACATGACCAATCTTTGGATAAACCTTGAATAACACCTTGGTCACCATATAAACTCCTTGAAACCATCAGATGGACTTCAAGAAGTACCTACGGACAAATCCTTCGAATATAAATCAAGGCAACCATTAGTCCATAGGGATTGTCATCAATTAACAAAACCACACATGGATAAATGTGCTCTTACAGAGGTACCTAAGCTTGAATTGATCCAATAAGTATTTAATGGCATTAATAAACAATAATCTTGGTTTGTCCAAGGTAATAAGGATGGGTATGATGAAGAATGTCTTGATAGAGGTAAGGTACTTATATATGATGAATTTACAATTGCTTATAAAAGGTCCCTTGATGAATGATGTCTACTACGCAACTTTATTCTTGTAGACGTTGTTGGGCCTCCAAGTGTAGAGTTGTGTAGGACGGCAGCAAATTTCCCTCAAGTGGATGACCTAAGGTTTATCAATCTGTGGGAGGTGTAGGATGAAGATGGTCTCTCGGAAACAACCATGCAATCAAATATAAGTAATCTCTTGTGTCCCCAACACACCCAATACAATGGAAAATTGTATAGGTGCACTAGTTCGGCGAAGAGATGGTGATACAAGTGCAATATGGATGATAGAAATAGGTTTTTGTAATCTGAAAATATAAAAGCAACAAGGTAACAAATAGTAAACAGCGAGCAAAATGGTATATTAATGGTTGGAAACAAGGCCTAGGCTTCATACTTTCACTAGTGCAATCTCACAAGACTGCTAACATAGTTGAATCATGATCATCCCTCAACGTGCAACAAAGAATCACTCCAAAGTTCATAAGTAGCGGAGAACATAAGATGAAATTGGTGTAGGTAGTAGAACCACCTCAAAGTTATTCTTTCCGATCAATCTTTTGAGCTATTCCTATAAGAGTCACAAACAGCCCTAGAGTTCGTAGTAAAATAACACCAATGATACATATCAATCAACCCTAATGTCACCTAGATACTCCAATGTCACCTCAAGTATCCGTGGGTAAATTATGCGACATGCATCAAACAATTTAAGATCTATCATATTCAATCCAACACAAAGAACTTCAATGAGCACCCCAAGATTTCTATCGGAGAAAGTAGTATGAAAACGTGCAATCAACCCCTATGCATAGATCCCCAAGGTCACCGGAATTCACGAGTTGATGCCATAACATATATCAAGTGAATCAATAGAATACCCCATTGTCACCACGGATATCCGCATGCAAGACATACATCAAGTGTTCTCAAACCAAAATATTCAATCCAACATAATGAGATCTCAAAGGGAAAGATTCAATTCATCACAACAAGATAGAGAGGGAAGAACATCACACGATCCAACTATATTAACAAAGCCCGTGATACGTCAAGATCATGCCATCTCAAGAACACGAGAGAGAAAGAGAGAGAGAGAGAATAAACACATAGCTACTGGTACATACCCTCAGCCCCGAGGGTGAACTACTCCCTCCTCGTCATGGCCTCCGCCGGGATGATGAAGATGGCCACCGGAGATGATCCCCCCCCCTCCGGCAGGGTACTGGAATGGCTCCAGATCGGGTTTTCGTCGATACAGAGAGTTGCGGCGGAGGAGCGGAAGTTCTAGGTTAACTTCTGGAGGTTTTGGTATTTATAGGATTTTTCAGCATTGGAATCACGCAAAACGGAATTACGTGGGGACCACGACCAAACAGGGCGCCACCAGGGGCTGGGCCGCGCCCTGTTGGGTCATGCCTCCCTGGCAGCCCTCCTCTGGTGGTTCTTCGCTCCAATGTTGCTCATATGTTCCAGAAAAAAATCACGAAAAACTTTCGGGCGATTCCGAGAACTTTCAATTTCTGCACAAAAAACGACACCACGGTAATTCTGCTGAAAACAGCGTCAGTCCTGATTAGTTCTAATTAAATCATAAAAGGTGCATCAAAACCATATAAAGGTGTTGTAAATATAGGCAAATATGGCATGAATACTTCATAAATTATTGATACGTTGAAGACGTATCAATGACCAAACTTCTCAAAAGTCAAATTTAGAAAATATACAAGTTATGAAGGATAGTTCGTTCCATTACTTGAGTTCTCCTAGTAGAAAGTCTATTACTTAAAAATAGAATTAATTAGAAGTTCTTATGATGATATTATATATAATAATGTGATGGAGAACATGAAGGAGTTGGATGTGAAGGATGACAATACTTGATACTACGCATTATGCCTAGCTAGGGGCATAAAACAATAACGATTGTTGGGAGGCAACCCAATAGTTATCTTTAAATTTTTGTTTTACTTTCTGTTTTGGTGTGTTGACATAATTATTTATACTGTAATGATTGTGTTTTTATGTTTAATTAGTGTTTGTGCCAAGTAAAGCCTTTGGGATGATTTGGAAGATAGTAGAATTGATGCGGTGCAAAACAGAAAATTCTATGTCCAGTGCAGAATTTCTCTGATTTTACTAGAACGTATTTTTTGTCTGAAATTTTTACACATTATTGGTATGCAAATTTCCCAGGCTGTTCTAATGTTTCAGAAATTTCGGACTTACAGTAGTATGGTTTTGCTACAGATCTTTACAGACTAATCTGTTTTAGATAGATTATGTATTTGCTTCCATAGTTTGCTTGTTTTGATGATGTTATGGATTGTATCGGGGGGGGGGGGGGGTATAAGCCATGGAGAAGTTAGAATACAGTACCTATTATGCAATATGAATCAATTTATAATAATACGTAAAGTATTTGATATGTCTATTATACTAACGGATCTCACGAGGTTTTGTTGAGTTTTGTGTGGTGAAGTTTTCAAGTTTTGGGTGAGAGAACGACGGATGAAGGAATAAGGAGCGGGAAGACCCTAAGCTTTTGGATACCCAAGGCACCCTAAGGTAATATTATAGGAATACCTAAGAGTCTAAGCTTGGGGATGCCTAAGAACGCATCCACTCTTCTGTCTCCAATCTATCTGTATGTCACTTGGAGCTATATTTTTATTCATCACATGATATGTGTTTTGCTTGGAGCGTGTGTTTTATTTTGTTTTTATTTTAGTTTGCCACAATCATTGTTTGCTAGACACACATACTTGAGAGAGACACGCGGTTAACATAATTTGTTAGAATACTCTATATGCTTCACTTATATCTTTTGAGCTAAGCAGTTACTCTAGTGCTTCACTTATATCTTTTAGAGCACGACGGCGTTCAGATTTTGTAGAAATAATTGAACTCTCATGCTTCACTCAAATCGTTTTGAGAGTATAATAAGAAATAGGAATGGTAAAGGGCACGAGTTATAAGACTAGTACAAAAAGGATAGGTATTCGAGGGGGATATAATAAAACTTTCATGTAGCTCACTAAAGGATAGGTATTCGAGGGGGATTATATTTATGTGATAATATGAAAGGGCATGAGTACATGATTATTGGTTAATGGAAATATCGGTAATTAAATCTTGTTATTTGTTATTCATCTAAGTATTAACTATGGCATGGTGATGATGTGTGAGCATTTTTATGTCTGAAATGGAATCCTATCGTGTTGTTCGAATCGGGGGCGCGCGATGGTTAACTCCTACCAACCTCCTCCCTAGGGGCATGCGGTAGTACTTTTCTTCGAGAGAGCTAATAAGGCTTTGCAATAAGTATATGTTTTGTTTATGACTAATGTGAAATCATGGATATACTCACTCTCACCATCCCGTAATTGCTAGCCTCTTCGGTACAGTGCATTGCCCATTCTCACCTCGAGAGTCGGTGTAACCTTCGCCGGTGCATCCAAACCCCGTGATATGATACGCTCTATCACACATAAGCCTCTTTATATCTTCCTCAAAATAGCCACCATACCTACCTATTATGGCATTTCCATATCCATTCCGAGATATATTTCCATGCAACTTCCACCATACCGTCACATGACTTGTGTGTTCATCATCATATTGCATTGCATGATCATACAGCTGACATCGTATTTGTGGCAAAGCCACCGTTCATCATTGTCTACATGTTACGCTAGATCATTGCACATCCTGGTAGACTGCCAGAGGCATTCATATAGAGTCATGTTGTTTTATGTTGAGTTATAATATTGAGTTGTGCAGAAAAGTGTTACTAATAGTAGGTTCATACACCCGAATGTTGTACACCAATTGTTGAAACTGGACTTTGTATCCCTCCACTGAACCCAGTTGTTTGAGATTCATCAGGGTATTCATCCTCTCTCGATGAATATTCACATCGAACTCCTGCAAAGTAGCCGTGCAAAACTACTCCCGTGTATGATAGACATTGTGTTGTTTGAACGTCTGATACCAATGTGCACCACTGTCATACAGATACAAGGAAGCAGAGGTGACCTTGAAGTTGTCAGGGATGTGATACAACTGAAAAAATGCTTCACACTTATCAAGCCAAACATATGTCCCATCAAAACAGGGAAAATCCATCTTAGGCATCCAAGTATGTTTGCCCCCCATTTCCTCTGAAACAACAGTAGCAGACTGATCGACAACGGGGAACTGAACTTGTACCTATGGCAACCGTGGATGTGCTCGAGCCGCCATACCTGGTGCTGCCCCTAGAATCCCATCCGAGACCTCCGACGTTGTGGGCGATGAACTCTCACCACTGCCGTGGCCCATGGCATGTTTCCCCAAGTGTGCGGCATGCGCCTGCCCCTATTGTACCTTGCCCAACGCATCACACGAGAGATTTACCTTGACTTGCATTTGATCAAGACATGATGCTTGCTCGGATAACTTGGTGTCCAGGGCCTCCAACTTCTCACAGATGCCATCCACCGCAGCCAATTTGGACTGCGTCGCGCGCAAATCTGTGAACTCATGTAACATCCGCTCGTGAAACGCTCCCATCTCCTTCGCTGGGAAGTGGGTCTGCGGATTCGGTTTGAAGGCCACCATGGTTGCCGATTCCCCCAAATCAACCCACACCGGGTCAGGAATTACAACGATCAAACCCTGGGGTGATCCGCGACCATCGCATCAGAGTTGCCGGGTACGATTTGGAAACAAAAATCTGGAGGCACGAGCGGTAGCGAAATAGGTGGATCTGGTATCATATTGTAACGACCTAGATGTGGAGGCTCAACTCCGGTGAACCGGGCATCTCAATTCCGACAAGTTGTATTCAAATCGAGACAGAGAAGATACAAGGAGGGGAGAAACTAGAGATGCTGGAGGATAAGATTTTAGGGTTCAAAATATCTACTATTTTCTCGCTACCCCTCTCTCCACTCCATCGTTGCTTATATATCGCAACCTCACTTACTCTCAGTTACACGGCCTATCCGGCCAATACTTGTGGCACTACAGCCAATTACTTGAATCAGCCGCCAGTAATTGCCGCCTTCTTCATCTTCTCTTTACGCCGAGTGATAGTGCCTCAACACTGGCAAAACAGTAGTACTCCCTCCGTCTCAAAATAATGTCTTAAGTTTGTATTAACTTTAGTATAAAGTTGTACTAAGGTTGAGATGCTTATTTTGGGACGAAGGGAGTATGCTTTTTTTAATAAAGGGAATATATTAATACCGCCAAGATACCAATTACACCCAGCCTCTACAACAACACAATACCCTAATGGTATTACGGATGCACATAGCCAAAAGAAGAAGAAGCTAAAAAAAGAAAAGCCCCGCTACAGAGTTCAAGTCCTTGTAGCAGCAGTACAACCACCACCAAAACAACACCTGAATTCCAAGTTCTCCAGAAACGACGCCTCAAAGAAGGAAATAGTGCACAAACGCCGTCGTCGCCCGATCGTAGATCTTAGGTTCTCACCCTGAATATAATCCCCGCTCTCAAAACAATGCCTTCAAAAAGGCCATTGTCAGGCACAACCAATTAAGGCCAGACCTTGGATTTTCACCCTGAAAGGTAAGACTTTGAACTTCACCTGTGTTGTCGCCCCCACTTACATGCCGCTGCTACGAAACCCAAAAATCCAAGCAAGTTCCTCATCGTCACAAAGACTCCAATCACCATTACTAGTCCTCCGATCTTGGCAGTCATGACATTCTTCGCCTCTGACTTCACCATGGAACTATATATCCCATGATGGCAATAGATAGCAGAGCTTCGCACCGCTCCCTCCTTAATGGAGAACCAGTGGGCATGACCGAATCCCACCTGATCCAGCAATCTCCAAGCATAACGCGCCCATGGGAGTTCGCCGGCTGAGCCTTCCGGAACCCGACACTCCGGCCAGATCAAGGAGAACAGGCGTCAGGTAGATCTTCGTCTTGTCACTTGAGGAACCCTAGGACCGCCCCTTTAACCAGGCCGAGCCCGCAGCACCCACGCCGCCGTCCAGCACCCCGCATGATCTGCCGTACCGAACCCAGTCGGCGGCCATGGGCCAGCAGCGGGGAAGGAGCCGACAACACAGGCGCGACCCTCCACCGGAACCGGCCCTACCACGCACAAAAGAAGAGCTGGGTAGGCGGCACGGGAGATCCACCCAGATCAGATCTAGGTTTCGTCCAACAACACCCACAACAGCCCTGCATCCGCCACCGGTCATGGCGCCGCCGGAGAAGGTCTCCGCTACCACCCCAATGCAGCGTCGTCGACCTAGTCGTAGATTGGCGTCGCGTCGACTCTCGCCGCCCCAGCAGCTCCAGCGATGGATTCCGTCTTCCACCACCCCAAGTCACCTTTGACGGCGAGGGGAGGCGCCACCGCCACGACGAGGGCCAGCGGCGGCGGCAGCGAGGGGCCCCGACATCCTAGGGTTGTTGCTGGCGGCGCGCGTGGGGTGCCCCTGGCGCCTCCCTGGGAAGAGACGCGAGGAGCGTGGTTAGCTCCCAGACCGGCGCGACGAAGAGAGTATGTTAGTGTCCATGGTTCATTTTTTCCACTGTTTCGTTGATGCAAAAACTTTGGGAAAATGCGTAAACGAGATCACGTGGCTGTTGCGCTTTGCCGTAGTGGGGTCGGGTGCGCAAGAGAGAATAGCAGGACCACACCAGCTAGTCTGCTACAACAGTGCTTGATAGTACAGTACTAGCAACAGTTTTTGCTTGCATGTTGTAAGTCGGTTATTAAAATGTGGTAATTTTTTATCTAAATAATCTGGTAGTTTAGGAAAAAAAATAATGATGATCCTAATATTCTATATAAAATAACTTTTTTTCTTTTTTTTTGTTTCTTTCTTGGTTTTCAACCTTTTTTTATTATTCTTTGTCTCTTTTTTGATTTTTACCCTTTTTCATTCTTTTTCGCATTTGTTTCTTCGGTTTTATTTTCATTTTCTTTTTTCCCTTGGTTTCTTTTTAGGTTTTCATTGTTTCTTATTTTTCTTTTCTTTCTTTTAGTTTTCATTCTGTATTTTTCGTATACATTAGGAACATTTTTCAAATACACACTTACTATTTTTAAATACGAGTTTAATTTTTTTTAAACACATGTTCCACATTTTTTGTATACACACTTTCAACATTTTTCAAATGCTTGTTTAACATTTTCTAAATACAAGATTAGCACTTTTTAAAATTTTATTTTTCTTTTAGTTTTCATTCTACATTTTCCGTATACGGCAAGAATATTTTTCAAATACATGTTTGACATTTTTCAAATACGCGTATAACATTTTTTAATACATGGTCACAAAAATTCTATACACATTTTCAATATTTTAAAATGCTTAATTAACATGTTTCAAATGCTTGGTCAACATTTTTCAAAATATAAGACAACATTTTTTCTACGCACACTTTTAACAATTTTGAAATAAAAGATTAACATTTTTTAACACATGGTTAACATTTTGTATGCACATGTAACATTTTTTAAATAGTTAATTAAGATTTTTGAAATGCAATATTAACATTTTTCTTAACATCTCCAGAATGCTTGATTAACATTTTTCAAATACTTGTTCAGCATTTTTTTTAAATGCTTGATTAACATATATATATATATATATATATATATATATATATATATATATATATATATATATATATATATATATATATATATATATATATATATATGATAAGGAAAAATCATCATTTTTCATACATAGTCAACAAATTTTCTATACACGTTCAATATTTTTCCGAGTGCTTGTTCAACATTTTGCAAATACGTGTTCAACATTTTTCAAATGTTTTTGTAGAGTTTTTTTCCGTGATATATATGTTTAAAATATTTTAAAGTACAAAATAAGCACAAAAATAAAGCAAAATACGAAATAAAAAACGTAAAAAAAAAACAGAAAAAGGAGGTTGTGGCTTCCCATGCTCCTGGGCCAGCCCATCTCGGTCTCCCCTTCAGCGGGGTTCCTCCCCTCTCGCTGAAGGCGATATAGAGGCGTCCTGCATACGACGACTAATAGCATATGCTTTAGGATGGGGTGCCTAAAAGGAAGGCAGATGCGACATACATGTCCCAAGTTATTTACTACAATAGAAAGGAGATCTGTCAATTTTGGAGAATTTGCTACGAGAGTTACCAAAGCAACACAAAAAAGATAACACACCAAGATACCGTCTAGCAGTGACGGATTCAGGCCCCAGGTAGCCTGGCCGGTGGCCTGGGGCGTGAGGCCCAATTTGTTGTTGACTGTAGCATCTACCGTAGCTATAATGCTACAGTAACAAAGCCTGCCTGGGCCTGCCCCATCCCTGGGTCCGCTACTGCGGTCTAGCTAAGCTAAGACTAGGTGTGTGTTTTCAGAGGCATGGGCTAGCCAGAAGGGGTACTCGATTTTCTGCACTGAAATCATACTATCATAACATGTGAGAATGCATAAATTTTGCGGTAATTAGTACAGATTTATTCATGATACATTCCTACGGAACTCTCATTAAACCCATTAAGGCTCGGTAGAATGGTGGCCAACAAGCTACGCCACGTGTCGCATGTTGGTTGGTCGCGGCGAGAAAGTTTTTGATTTTTTAGAGTTTTTTTTAAATGGAACTGAGACTTTTTTCCCTTTTCTTTTTTGAGAGAAGTTTTTCTAGACTTTTTTTTTAGATGGATGTGATGTCCGCGTGATGCAAGAATATTTTTTTTATTTCGAGATGAAGGTGAGATACGCATAACTTTTCTCTCAAGCGGCCCGCAATGACGGACCCCAACCACTAGTATATTACAATGGTGGGCAGCGGGGGTGCACAAGAGAGCTACCAAGCTGCTGCTAACAATTGCTCAAAAAAAAAAAACTGCTGCTAACAAAGGGTAAAAAACAGGCAAAGTAAACTACTGCGAGAACGGTCTTAAAAAAACTACCGCGAGATCAATAACAGGGGAAGAGCCACGGCTCACCTCATCCCCAAGAGACCAACACAAAAAGAAGAAAATATGCATCGACAGCCTGCCTTGCTTGCAACGCAAGGTACATGCCTTATGGCATACCCATACACATGTGTATCAGTGTATGTACAATCTCAGGACAAATATGATGGCCTGCACTGCAGCCAGCAATCCTTGCCGCTGACACAAAAAAGATCGGAGAGAACGAACCGACCAAAAGGTTTCCACACGCACAAAATCTAATTCAATACTAGTGCCAAAGCTGATGAGGAGTTTGTGCATAAAGTTGTTGGCATTTGCCATGCCTGATGCCTCGCACAAAAAAGAAAAGCAATGACCACACCTGCTGCTGGAATCAACGGAGGCAGCATCATGGTGCCTTGCCTGTCACTGTTCCCCCTTTCCGTTCATGTCTGGCGTGTGGGCCAGCGGATTTCGGGTGGTCAGGTCAGCAGTAGGTGCCACCGGAGCCGCCGTGGAAATGGATCCCGGGCAATTCCTGCGGATCATGCTGCAAGCCTGCAAGAACCAACACCGGCATGTGACAGCAGCAAAGGAGGCGCCTCCCCACTGACGCGTGGACAGCCAGCCAGTGTGTTCGGAAGTAACTGGATTTCCTTGGTCATGAATACTGAGATTCAGATTTCAGAGCCATTTCGGCATCATTTTGTTCGGAAATCGCTACGGATAGCATGTTACTACTACTACCGACAAGGTGTTGCGGTCCAAGTTACAGAAAGTGCAGATGAGAAGAACCACACGGTGAAGCAAAAGAGAGAGAGAACAAACATGTACTGACAAGGAGAGGATTGTTTGTTACACAAAGATCACACGCTGCCAAAATGAAATCCACTCGACTGCTGACAGGGAATCAGCTCTTTACAATATATATATCAGATTGATTATTCCATGATCCAATGAAGCATCTTCATCAGAAATAACAATACAAGAAAATTTTGTACGGTCTGCTGAGTGCCTTGATTTTGCTTCTCAATGTGACTTGCGGAGATTGGGGAACAGCCCATGGATATGCTCCGGCATAAGATCGTGCCTGGTGAGAATCCCAACGATAGGAAATCTCTGCATCGAAACAAGAAGAAAAAACTGTTAACACCATATAATTGGCAATAATAAATATATCAAATACAGCTGCAGTATGAACCTCATATATATCATGCAAACCAAGAATGTGAAGTGCAATATTTAAGGATCTGGGGTATGTATGGATATTATTATGGAGATAGAGAGGTCTCACCCCTGGGGTCTTTGGCACAACCAGCAGGTGTCTTAGCCCTAGCGCCCTGAACAGGACTGCGGCCTTTGCAAGTGACATTGTTTCGACCACCGTGTACGGCGAAGTGTTTGTGATTGGATGGAGATCCACGTACATCTCCATTTCTTCCTCGGTGAAATCTAGGTCCTCGATTTTCATACCTTTCCCGGAACCAGGCTTTGCAAAGTCAAATGCACCAAACCTTCTCAGCACAAAGCTACCACTTGTTTTCACCTTCTCCTTCATGAAGTTCTTTCCATTCAGAAGAACCAACAGATGTGATCTAAGCACCAGCCCAACCAGCTCCGGAGCTTCTGATACAGGCGGCTCATCGACCACCGGAAACCCGTTGTGGCCCGTGATCCTTAACGCATGAACGATGTTGCCCACCTTCTCAACACCGGAAAAGGAGATGAGTGGCCCAGAGACAACATCACTAGCTACCAAGTGCCTCATGTACGGTTCAGCATGAGCCTCCATGAATGGCAAGCCTTTCATCACCACGATCTGGTCATAGACACCTTTGTTGAAGCAATCAGCTATGGTCTTCGATATCAGGAGGACGAGCATGACCAAAGGGAGCATATGGAGCTCATTCGTGAGCTCGAGAAGGATCACGCAGACTGACACGGTCATTCTCATTGTTCCACCAAGGAAAGATGTGGCACCGAGCAGTGCAAAGAGGCCAGGGTCGATATCAGACATGGGACCGAGTAGTGTCCCCACGATGCGCCCATATGTTGCCCCGGCAAGTATTACCGGGATAAAGAGACCAGATGGGACAGCAATACCATATGTCACGAGACCAAGGCAGTAGATAGCGATGAAGAACACGAAAAGGCTAGACATGTGGAACTCATTTTCAGTACCACGGCTGAAGAGATTGCGGATGGCATCATCATTTGTGTTGAAGAAGAGTGATGCCAGACCATTGTAATGACCAGGCGGGCACTGGAAGCTCTTAAAATTTCCAGAGCGGCCAATGGTTGGGCATTCCTCCATTGAACCAACAGGGCACGGAGAGCATGCAGCAAGCCAAGGGAGCCCATAGGAGCACGCCGAAGTGATGATCGATATTGTGATGGTGAGAAGGATCTTGGATGGGGCACCTCTCCTGCATGGAAGCATGACAATGTAGATGAGGTTTTTTGTTTTCAAACTGAGAGATAAAAATTGGCAAAAGTAGATGAATGTACACTTACTCATTGATAATACTGTAGACACGAAGAATCCTATCCAAGAGAAAGTTGAAAAGGCCTCCGAAGACGCCACCAATTACTCCAAGAATAATAATCGCGATGAGATCTTGGGTACCATAAGATGGGACGTTCGAGCTAAGATCAAACATAATCAACCCTCCTTGCCCAAAGAGACCACATTTTCCTTTACGACAGAACTCAATCAGGGCCCTCAACACTACAGCAACAACAGCAGTTGTAAAGAATGTTCTCCACAGAAGAGCACTTCGCCACCTGAATAAACAAAAGCAGAACCTTATAGTCATGGGAAAAGGTAAACAGAAACACAATAAAATGAACCCGTTCACATAAGAATCATATTAACCATGCACGGATGTGAAACAGAAGCAGTACATTCGTATTATTTAACTACCTTCCACATTCAATAGGACACATAAGGTTTACAAACCCATCCGATCAATAGGTTCTTCCACATTCAAAATATATGGAAAATTATAGATGTGAATAAGATTTTAAGTTTTTTATCTGAAATGTTATTTCACCTGAAGACCAACTCGAATTCGATAAATCAATAAATATAATATTTTGCCGCTATATGTCTAATTAATTGGAAAAATTTCTTGAAAAAGTGTAAAATTGATGTTTCATTAGGTAAGCTCAAATTGCAAGCTACTCCCTCCGTCCCACAATATAAAAGCGTTTTTGACGCTAGTGTAGTGTCAAAAACGCTCTTATATTGTGGGACGGAGGGAGTAGTAGTTATGCAGATATCCAATTCGACCAAATCGAGTAGAAGTTCAAATTGAGTTTGTATTCGCCTTTTCATATGGATCAAATATCATTTGACCACTATCTATTTTGTTTTCACCCCTAGACCAATGTACTTCTTCCACGAAGAGGTTTATCTATTTTAACTAATTGCCTTATCAGCATACCAACTTGTGGTCTGTACCATTTTAATGTCAGGTTTAGGTTATGGAAGTTAGTAAATTATTACATACCAAGTGCCAGAGTCGATGGACAATGCAGGTATTTTTTTTAATTAGATTTGTAGTTTCAAAGTGGTAACCAGAAACACGGTTATAAAATAAATTAGATCACATCTGACAAGATTATCATCTACATTAAGGTATGAATGGACAGCTTGAGAAGGGAAAGAGGTGCTACCATGATGCTGCTTCCTCGAGAGCAAAGAGTACACCACCAACAGGTGCACGAAATGCGGCTGCCACTCCAGCTGCTGCACCACATGTAATCAAATCTCGTCTATCCCTATCATTCTTGAAATATTTCAGCCAATTCCATGTGAGATGGTACTTGCGTGATCCCCCCTGACCAAGCAAGTTAGCAATGCATGCCCCTGTATGCACCATGGGACCTTCTTTCCCAAGTACAAATCCACCTGAAACTCCAAGTATTGAACCAAATATCTGCAGTGTAATTGAAGAAAGTAATGAGAACAACATAATTTGACTCTGTACACAATTAGAAATAACTATTTGTATTGGCTCAATGATTTGCCAGCTGGTTATACTCCATCACTTTATTCTGAAGTTATCAACCATATGCGCTGCAACTGAAACTTTTTTCTCTTCAGAGTTCCACAAATGACAAGCTCTGGAAAGTAACGGGTTGCCTTTGGCATCACAAATCTGAAGAAATCTCAACAATGATGCCATAGGAATTTTCTGAAGTTTCCAACAAAACTAAAACGGAAATAAAATAATGATGAGTGTCCTCATGTAACAGATGTATTGTCCGGAATAGCCTACAGGCTACAGCCATAAGAGAAAGGATGCTGCAGAGTTTCAACTATAGATTAATTTTCCAAGTTATTTTATTTCTGTAGCAGATAGGATTTTGCTTATTATATGAAGGACTGTAAGCAGCAGTTTAGGCGAATCACCACAGCTGGGAAGAAATCATGGATGGTACCATACAATCTCTGACTGCTCGCCGAAAATTCTGAAACCTAATACCTCCAAAGATAAACTTGTTTGAGATTTCAAAACGTCGTTATTTCCTTTCCTATACTACCTAGCAGCACTGAAAAGGTACCATAGGTTCTGTGACAAGCATGCAAATCATTTTAGAGGTAAGGATGCAAATTCCAGCAATGATCCAAGTAATCTAAATATCTAATAAGATAAAGCTAGCATATTTTTTTACCATAATGTAGGTATTACTCAAAACGTAATAAAAACATCAATCTGAGTTAAATCTTACCTTCACAAAGAGTGTGCTGGGAGCTAAAATAGAGTAAGCATCAACTCCATTAAGATATGCTTTAACTTCAGGGATGCCAGACCCAGCAGCAGCTGGTGCTATGTAAGCGCATAATGCTGCAGCAGTGGCTCCTAAGACTAGATTGCAGCCTCCATATGCCAAAAATGCTGTGAAGTACCTGCACTGGAAGCAGCACGCAATCGACAACTTCACATTACTCCATTGCTGCAAACCAAACAGTATGGGGAAACACCATAACGTATTTAAACAACACCTTGTGGTAAAACAGCAAAAGCACCGGGGTGAAGCTTTACCTCTTCTGGAGCATAAGATCACCTGTGAGCACTAATTTGAATCCAGCAATATTCTCGACTGCAAGGTTGTTGAAGAAGCCAACAAGCCCAGTCAACACGCCAATAAGAAGAACCAATGCCCATTTCAGAACAACATACTGAAATATCTGATTCTTCTTTCTCGATCGCCAATCTTGCTTGAAAAGATCATTCTCCACAATTCTGAAACACATAGCACAGAGTTTTCAGAGCGCAAGTAATGAAACACGCCTACTGAACTATACGATATTACTGTGCACTACATTATTTATTTATTTCCTTGAGAATTCAATCGTCGAACTTATGCAACAGCCTTTTTCTGAAGTTTCTTGTTATCTTATATAGTTTTGCACATTGCAGTCAGTGAATAGACTAATAAATTCATCAAAACTTTGATATTTACTACTCCCTTCGTCCCATGATATTAAGATCGTTTTGCAAGCTGAGGGAGTACAACATATGAACACATTACTGCTTGTTTGTGTAAAGAGATTTCATCTCCCCATCCCCCCCCCCCCCCCCCCCCCTTTCTTCAATAATAGCTTTGTGCAATCGGCTCAACACTTAATGAGTGTTACTACTCGAAGTGCATTTCGAGGATCGCTTATGAAAAATCCTGGCGTTGGACAGGTAAAGAACCTTATAATGATCCTAGATGACAGCATCGGCGTTCTTCAAAATGTACAGTGCTTTACAAGACAATAAGGATCACGCTTTCTGAAGGATAACTTATCCCCCCTCGGAAATTGAGCAGAAGATGCTAACGAACTTTCTCGTCTCCAAGTCAAACACTAAAACTAGTGGAGACGGGGAAGGGGGGGAAGGGGGGCGCTCTTACTCGTAGTCGAGGCTCTCGATGGCGAAGACGTTGGCGCCGACGATGGCGATCTGGGAGGTGGTGTTCATGGTGCGCTTCCGCAGCAGCGGCTCCCGCGGGCCGTCGTCGTCGTACCGCAGCAGCGCGTCGGACGAGGCGTACCTCCCCGCGCCGCGCCACCCGCCGCCGCCGTCCATGCTCTCTATGTCGTAGTTGAAGCTGCCTTCCCGGTCCTGCATCGGCGACGGCGACGGCGGCGGCGGCGGCAGCGGGTGCTGGTTGGAGTTGGAATGCGGCGCGTGGTCGCCGTCCATTCTTGGCCGTCCTTCACCACCCTTGCTGCTTGCTGACGCTTGCGTCCCTCCTCCTCTCCTTGGTTGGGTCCCTGCGCTTTATGGGACGCGCGTGAGCTACAGAAATGGAAGTTAATGAAAGCGCAAAACACAATACAGTAATAAATAAATAAATAAAAGGAAATACGTAAATCGCACCGGAGAAATCGTACCAGCACCAGCAGCGCTTGCACAGTGTTGATTGAAAACCAAATAATTTGGGAAAGGGGGAAAAAAAATCTTACTAGACCCGTGTGAAGCGCACGTGTTCCACGTGACACTTACAGCGACTCCGCAGCGAATCCTCCGACTTTTTCCTGGTGGGATTTATTTCTTTCCTTTTGCTGCGCGAGGAACAAGAAAATTTCCGAGGCTGATGGGGCAGGGAATGGGAGGATGGTCGCGCGGGCGAACCAGCGCGAGCCAGCGCGGCGACGTGAGACAGCGGACAAGCGCTGCGGACGCCGGCCTACGGGGATTTTGCTGGCGAGCGAGCGAGGCTGCTGCCGCTGTCGCGGCGGCCCGACGAAAATGGCGGGGGAGCCTTTCACGTGCGTGCACCAACCTACTCGTACCCCGGCCGATCCCACCAAATTATCAGGTGGTCTCTCGCAAGTGATAATGAACGGAAAAGAAGAGAAAAATATGTTTTTTTTTTAGATTTTTTAAGGTTTTTTTTTAGATAAGAAGGGAAAATGTGTGAAGTGAAGCTGACGGACCGCCTCGGGCCGATGTCCACCGGTGGGCCCGCCTAGCTTGCCGGTGATATCCGGTGCAGGCGAGAGAGGTAGTACTATCCATTCATTCAGATAAAGACGCCGTCTGTCTCTTGTAGTACTGATCTGGTTTCGCGCCAAACCGAAATCAAGTCGACCGGAGAGGAGAGGAGGTACAGTTATGGCGACATGGGCTGAGATCACTGTTCACCACCACGAGAACGTCACGCACGCACGAGCCCATCTCATTCTCGACGCCCCGTGTTAAGCTCACACACACGAAAGAGATAGTAAGAGTTCCGTCGTTGCACACTGCCTGTGGGTCTCAATCAAAGAGTCCTGAAAACAGGGTCAAATTGGCAGCCATCCACCACGTCCACGTACGTACACATCCAAACCAACTCAGCAGCCGATTCCCAGCTGCTGCACGTGTAAAGGCGGTGGATTCCCGGCTTCCACGGCCACGGGACGAGTCGGGTTCCAGATCTTTTGAGCCCCCGGAAAAGAAGAAGAGGGTTCCAGTCCACACGTCGCGGCCAGCTTTGCCGCGCCCGTCACGGCTCATCTCAATCTCATCATTGTTAACTCGATCCTAATGTAACATAACCCATTCCAACTGGATCCTATGTAGTTACCTTTCCGGATGGATCAATCAGCGGGTTCCCTGCTCCGTTCATCTTTATCCTTCCCACATGTGGACAAGACGACAGGAATAGTCGCTCAAAAGATTGTAGTAGGAGTAATCTTATCCAATCTATTTTTAATACTACTACTTTCTTTTGCGGGGGGTCTTTTTAATACTAGTAGTATAAAGTACCACGAACTCAGCTAATCCATTGCGCGCAAACTACTCCCTCCATTCTTTTTATACAACATTGCTTTGCTTTTTGTGTCAAAAAGTTCTTTGAAATGTGATGACATACTTTTTGTGACATATAAGTCGCATTTTGTTGGTAAAAACAATGATCAAAGTTAGACATAAAAATATGAAGTGGTCTTGTATACAAAAATGAAGGGATTAATTAAATTCACTATTGGGTTTCGGATTATTGTTGGTTCGTATTGAAACGATATGTGTTATATCACATTCTGCTAACTATTGTACATGTTATAGAGAGTTCTAATAGAAGGCTCAAATGAACAGGGCAACAAAACGCTAGAAAAAGGTCACTGACGACTAATGTAACTTGCAGAATGTACGTGTAGCAATGTGTAGAGCCAGCAGCGGAACGTGTACTGCATGGTCCGACACTATGATCTAGGGGGAGACCATGATAACTTGGATATGTCCTGGAGAGAGAAATAAAAGAACATGCGGCTTTCTAATCACCAAGGCCATGAAGGGATGCACGAGGACAACTGAGAGAGGCTCACCGTGTGTGTGTGTGTGGCTGCCACGTCGGGATCGAGCTTGGCCTTGTGTTTCTTTGTCGTTAGTTTTGTTGTTGAGAGAAGCCTAGCTAATGAAATTAAGCAGTACTAGTAGTTCTTATACTTAACGTGCGCTAGCTAATTAAGAGGACAAGTAGCAGCATCTAGATACCGCTCTTCTGGAACCAATCAGCCATGAAAGTGCTCGCTCTATCAAGATGCAGAGGTAACAGAAAGCTTGGACGAGAAACGAGAAAGGAAGGAATGCAAATCAACAAGCAGCCCATGTGCCGCCGGAGACGGAGCTCGAGAATTACCTGACGGCCACGCCCCTTCACCTCGAAGAATCCCCTGCTCTGCTCTGCTCTGCTGCTCTCGTGATCAAGAGGCGCCTCCTCCCCTGCTTCTCCTGTGGCAAAGGCCGACGGAGATGGAAGAGGACGAGGCCCGCAAGGCACGGGGCGTACGGAGAAAAGGAAGGTCGTGGAGAAAGTGGATGGAGGAGGGAGGTAGAAGGAGGAGGAGGCGGGACAAGTCAGGTGGTGGTATAAAAGAAAGAGACGCTAGGTAGAGACGACGGCGAGATCCAGAGCCGCGCCCATTGGCTGCCGCGGCGTTTTCCCTCGCTTAATATATGTGCTCACATCCAATGGCGGATCGGATGCCTTCCCTTCCGACGCACTCGACCCCGGCTTTATCCGGGGCCGGCTCATCGGCCCTCCCAATCATGGCGCGGACGTGGGAGGGATCTGCCTGGCCTGCTGCGCTGCGCTGCCCCGGAACGTGTCCCTCGTGGCGCCGGCGGGGCCCGCGGCCAGCGCGGACACGTGGGACGACTGATCGCCAGTGGACGGCTGCGATCGGCCCGACCTTGCCTGTGATTTCTTTCTTTCGCTGTTTCTCGTCGGTGATGTTTCTTCTTTTCTGACATTTCTTTGCTTGATTGATTATTATCTGCAGTGCTTTTCATTCTGACCTAGATTGGTCGGCTTGGTCGGTTCTGAGCTACGACTGTGCTTGCCGACCACCGGTACCGGGGCATCGTCGTCATAGGTACGTCGTGCATCACGGGGCGGACTCGTTGATAATTATAACCCGACGGGGGGTTGCATGCATCACGGGGCGGCCTCCTTGTCAAATTAAGCCTTGATAGAGACGAGACTTCTGTATCAGAGAAGATTCAAGGAAAGCAGCTAGAAGGATGTACAAGGTCAGAGAAACGATGTGAACTTGCCTGACCTACGAGGAAATCCCAGAAGCACATGTCGCCGTAATGTCATATCATTATCGCAGGAGAGAACCGAACAAGTTGCGTGTGTCTTAGATTAAGTCTAGCAGGGTCATCATATTCACAGCCTTCATAATATGTAGTAGTAGTAGTATTAAGCATGCTTCAAATTATTGTTAAGTCTGGTTCTCAAAAAAAGATACTATTATAAAGGCTGCCAATGCGATGCATAAATATAGAATCGGCATAAACATAGATTTTATTTTATTTTCCAGAGGGAATACGATTTGGCATTGACTACAATACCTCTTCCTTCTCCATCTCATGAATGAAAAGAAAAAGTTCTACTAGATTTCAACAAGGATTTCAATTAGGATTTAAACAATCATTTAAACTCAATTCTCTGCTAGAATTTAAACTACGGACTCTTCCTCCATTTGAAAGTGACCTCACATGCGGGGAGGCTTCGATTGTCAGGACTACTGCGGCCGTGTGGTCGACGAACGCTTGTGCATCCTTGATGCGAGAGAAGCCATATTTTTTTAGGTTGACGTGAGCGTTGCGTCCATTTATGCCAAGGTGGTCGCCGACATCCGGTCAAAGTAGAGGAGAGCGGTGGGGAGGTGGTCGCCGACATCCAGTCAAAGTAGAGGAGGGCGACAGGGAGGCACTCCGAGCCGACGATTGATTCGGCCTTACAAAGTGTGTCCTCCCCCACCCACTAGAAGTAGACCCTATTCCCATAAACACAATTGATCATCCTTCCATTTTCTTTCGTGTCCACGGTGACTAGCCCGTCCTCTCTTGTCAGCATAGTAATGTTATACCGAAATAGTGTAATGGACAAAGAAGTGTTTCGAATCATTGCTATTTGACTCGGACCTGTTCTGAAAAAGTCGAGGTATTTTCTTCTTGGCATAGTAGCTTTCTGGTGAAAAAAACATGTACTTCTACCGCCTTCTTTTAGCCACTGCACTCGAGATCGTTGACGCCTCATGATCTTCTCTTTATGGAACAATTCTGCAAGCCGGTCTTGTAGCTTGATTTCCTCCCTAGACACACCCCTACATCCAGGTTCTTCCTTCAACCGAGCCAACAACTTCTTAAGCTTGCTAATTTCCTTCATTCGACTCTTGAATTCTCCCATGCTCCACTTTTTAAGGTCACCCCAAATGATGGTGTTTAGCATGTATGCCCCTTGCGTTGATAGCTTTATCACTTCCCCACCCACTTCCATCATGTGTCTCTCACATTTTCTCATACCGAAACAACTTTGGTAGTCAATTCATCCTTCCTTCCCGATCCTCGGCTTCTACTTGTAGCCATATCACACAATGGTCTTGAACAAGCCGCGTGAAGGACGCCAACCATTGGATAAACTGATGTCCACTCACGTGTAACAAGAGCTCGGTCTATCCATACTCAAGTATAGCTTACTCTTGCTGCCATTTTGTCAGAAGTTTAATCCGCGTCGGTACATCCCAGATCTAGCAGCCCACAAGTGTCGACTGCATCTCGGAAGTCTAGCATCTCTCTTCTCACCGCAATCCAACACCTATGTGTTCCTCTGATCGCAACACTACGTTAAAATCACCTAGTGAAACCCATGGCAAGTCAGATTTAGCTTTTATACTCCTCATCAAATCCAATATTTTATTACCCCACCCCCAATCTAATCTTCTTCGTCATATAAACAAGTAAGCCTCTGTGGTGCCTTCTCGTTCATCCTGGTTTCTCCATCCATATGCCTCTGAGAAAACGCAAACTGAACGTTACTATTTCCTTCCAGGATACTCCTAATCTACCACTTCTCCCATTACTTTCAATTGCATAAAAACCATGAAAACCCAACGATCTTGTTAAATCTTCAACCTGTCGTTTGGAAATTTGAGTCTCCACCACACACAACGACGGAAAAAAAATCGATCGCGATAGTGCAAAGCTCTCGAATTTTCGCGGCATTGCCATGTCCTCAACAAATCTAGCATATAGTACTCATTGGTCCTGACGGTCTCCCTCGAAGGAGGTCGTCGATGATGGCATAGTATTGTTCAGTTCATGTTGAATTCTCAATCTCTTTGGCTTAATTTTCCCTCCGTGACACATATGCCAGTGGAGGGGAAGGATGTCCATCGGTGTCGACCCATACTCAACAAGTTCAGTACCAACTGTAGCTCCAAAGTACCAGGCAATTCAAGGTTTTTCCTTATTGAAGGCACTATGGCCCCTCCGTCAACACATTCCTTCTCATGCACATGTTTCAGCTGACTAGTGGATGTGTCATGTGTGTCCTTGTCATCTAGGTCTGCATCCTCGGAACATAATTTTGACGAGGTGTTAACACCCCTTCCACATGGTCATCTCCACCTACCCCCCTCATGTGCGCACTAGCCCCCATAGGCGCCTGTAAGAGCATAATTTTCCCTAAGTAGTTTTGGTGGTTGATGACAATACCCTTGCGAACTAATCGTGTGCATTGAGCTTTCAGAGATTATCAGGTGGCACGAGACGGTTATTGATCCCCTCAGTTGTTAAAAGAGAAGACGGCGTTTTCCTATTGATTTAGTGTTGGTGGACTTGAGTCATAGGAAAATCCGTACTATCAAGAGGGGGTCCGCATTTGGAAAGGTTGGGAGAATCAATCACATACACATTTGCATCTTCCCCTCCTTCCCGGCACAATGGAGTTGCTCCCTGCCCTAGGACCCTGAGTTATAACTTAAGCGGAAGTACCGCTCCTATGGGCGGTAGTACCGTTCCAGCAGTAGTGCCGCCCTGTGGTGCCGGGCTACTACCGCTTATGTTTTGCTCTCTGGGTTCCTCAGGTGGTCCTGTCTATTTTGAGCGGAAGTACCGCTGGGGGCGGCGCGGTAGTACCGCTTGGGCGGTACTTCCGCCCTCCCCTTTCGGCTCCACTTCCGCTTATGTTTAGCTCTCTGATGTCTTCGGCAGTCGAGCGAATTTTGAGCGGCAGCTAGCAGCGGAAGTACCGCTCTGAGCGGCACTGTCGCACTGCCCTCCTCTTATTCGCTAAGTTCGGGTATCCTTCAGTGATAAGCGGAAATACCGCTTGCGGGAGCGGTAATACCGCTCCGGCGAAACTACCGCCTCCTTGACTGCTGTCAGCTGACTGTGACGCCCGGTACTTCCGTGCAAGCGGAAGTACCGCTCCCCCGAGCGGTACTACCACTTATGCATGACTTGTGAGCAGAAAACGGTCAGATTTCCACCCACTATATAAGGGGGTCTTCTTCTCTAGGGAGACTTACTTCTTTTCTCCCAAAAGCTCCATTGTTGCTCCTAAGCTCATTCTTGCCCGATCTCTCTCCCTAGCCATCGATTCTTGTTGATGCTCTATGGTTGGGAGGAGAAGGCCTCGATCTACACTTCCACCAAGAGAAATTTGATTCCCCCCACTAATCCCTTGCGGATCTTGTTACTCTTGGGTGTTTGAGCACCCTATACGGAAGAGGTTCTTGATAACCCACAAGTATAGGGGATCGCAACAGTTTTTGAGGGTAGAGTATTCAACCCAAATTTATAGATTCGACACAAGGGGAGCCAAAGAATACTTGAGAGTATTAGCAGTTGAGTTGTCAATTCAACCACACCTGGAGATTAAATATCTGCAGCAGAGTGATCAGTAGCACAGTAATATGATAGTTTTGATAGCAGTAGCAATAGTAACATTAGCGGTAACAGTAGTAGCAATAGTTTTGTAGCAGTTGGAACAGCAGCAACAGCAGTAGTAACTTAGCAAGAACAATAAGTGGAAAGGTCGTAGGTACTGGATCGGTAACTCGTTGGATGATATTCATCATGTAACAGTCATAACCTAGAGCGATACAGAACTAGCTCCAGTTCATCAATGTAATGTAGGCATGTATTCCGTAAATTGTCATACGTGCTTATGGAAAAGAACTTGCATGACATCTTTTGTCCTACCCTCCCATGCCAGCGGGGTCCATAAGGAAACTAAGGGATATTAAGGCCTCCTTTTAATAGAGAACTGGAACAAAACATTAACACATGGTGAATACATGAACTCCTCAAACTACGGTCATCACCGCGAAGTATCCCAAATATTGTCACTATGGGGTTGACGGATCATAACACGTAATAGGTGCATATGACTAGGCAAGATCGGATCAAGAACATAGATATAGAGATGATAACATAAATGGTTCAGATCTGAAATCATGGCACTCGGGCCCTAGTGACAAGCATTAGGCATAGCAAAGTCATAGCAACATCAATCTCAGAACATAATGCATACTAGGGATCAAGCCCTAACAAAACTAACTCGATTACATGATGAATCTCATCCAACTCCTCACCGACCAGCAAGCCTACGAAGGAATTTCTCACTCCCGGTGGGGAGCATCATGGAATTGGCGATGGAGAAAGGTTGATGATGACGAAGACCGAAGATTCCCCTCTGGGGAGCCCCAAACGGGCTCCAGATCTGGCCTCCCGATGAAGAACGGGAGGTGGCGGCGGCTCCGTCTCGTGAAACGCGATAATTCTTTCTCTTTGATTTTTTTCTCCAAATTTAGGAATTTATAGTGGCGGAGATAGGGCAAGTGGGGCCACGAGGTGGGCACAACCCACCAGGGCGCGCCGGGAGGGGGCTGGCGCGCCCTGGTGTATCGTGCCTAACCTGGGCCCCCTCTCCGGTGGTTTTTGGCTCCGGTATTTTTATATTTTCCAAAATAAATCTCCAAAAAGTTTCGTTCCATTCCGAGAACTTTTATTTCTGCACAAAAACAACACCATGGTAATTCTGCTGAAAACAGCGTCAGTCCGGGTTAGTTCCATTCAAATCATGCAAATTAGAGTCTAAAACAAGGGCAAAAGAGTGAGGAAAAGTAGATACGTTGGAGACGTATCAGAGGTCACCTCGAAGCCATATTCCATTGTGGTGAAGCTTCATGGTGGTGTTGGGAGCCTCCAATTAAGTTGTGGAGATTGCCCCAACCTTGTTTGTAAAGGTCCGGTTGACGCCTTCAAGTGCACCATTAGTGGAATCACGACATCACGCATTGTGTGAGGGCGTGAGGAGAATACGGTGGCCTTAGTGGCATCTTGGGGAGCATTGTGCCTCCACACCGCTCCAACGGAGACGTACTTCCCCTCAAAGGGAAGGAACTTCAGTAACACATCCTCGTCTTCATCGGTTCCACTTGTGGTTACTTCTTACCTTTACTTTGTGCAAGCTTTATCTATCGTATATTATTTGCTTGCTTGTGTTGTTATTGTTGTTAGCATCATATAGGTTGCTCACCTAGTTGCATATCTAGACAACCTATTTGTTGCTATACCTAATTTTCTAAAGATTAGTTAAAAATTGGTAGTTGCCTATTCACCTCCCCTCTAGTCAACCATATCGATCCTTCCAGCGCCCTTGATTGATATTGCGGATACGAAACTACCTTCTTCTGGGCATCCTTTTCTTCCTACACACCATCATTGCATTCTTCATGGGAATGTCTCATTAGACCACACACCTTGCAGAAAAATGACGCCTTCTCCTACTTAACCGGCAGCCATTTCCTTTCTTCAATCTTTAATGTTAAGAAGGTTAACCCCTTGGCCACATTCACTCTTGCCATGACACGAATATAGTCCCTTTCATACAACAAATTTGGTGTCATTTGGACTTCTAACTCTTCCACTTCTCTTGGCCAGTTCAAATATGAGTGATTCCTGTCTGCAATGCTCGATTATATTGTTGTTTGAGCGCATAGGTATAACCATCCAAACACCACTTTGGATGGAATTGTCATCTCACCATAATCCCCGATCATCACCTCTAGCCCCCCAAAGATCCAAGGATGCCCTCCCTTGTACCACCTTCTTCTAGTCTTCCAGATAGAACATCAGGAAGATGAAAATAGTATCCCCTGCTTCTCTGCAATTCGGCACGTGCTCCGACCCCCATACAAATTTAAGCATCTCAACAACATCGATGAATTGAAGAGTTTGTAAGGTATCACCTTCCCGACTGCGATCCATCGTGTTGCCTGTGCAAAGCCCTTTGCCTCTTCCTCTCCTACTATATCATCATTGAGATCCACATCCTTGAGATCAAAGGTGTCGTAGCATATCCTTCAAATTCATTTGTCCCCGTGTGGCCCTAGAGGAGGAGCCCTCTAAGCCATCTTGTTGATGACCCCTGGCAAAAGTTGGAGACATGACCATCCGATCATCGGAAAAATCTCGGTGCATGCAATTGCCGAAGGTATAAAAACCCTACTCTGTGTGTGTGTGTGTGTGTGTGTGTGTGTGTGTGTGTGTGCATCTCTGTTTTCAAGGCCCATTTGGCCGTGATGTATCCTAATAAGGGCGTATGGCGTCGACAATTCACTTAGTACTGAATGAAGCCCATTTGGCAGTGATGTTTCCTAATAAGGGTGTATGGTGTCGGCAATTCACTTAGGGCATCTCCAACGGCAACCAGCAAATTTCCTCTCACATTCGTCCGCGGACAGGTAGGGCCAGTCCGCGGACATGGCTGCGGGAGGACGACATCCAACCGTAGCTGCATACATTCGACCAACAATTCGAATCAACCTCACGAAATTCTATCAAAAGGGCGGATTTCATTCAAGTTCAAAGATAATTTACATAAAAAGGTCGGTATTTCGACTGTTTAACTAAAAAAACCAAGAAAAAAACTTAAACCCTATACCGGACAACCACCTCGTACGCGTGGCCACCTTGCTCTGCCGCACCGTCTTCTCCGTCCGTTTCATCGTCGTCGTCCCTCCAGCGGCGGACCGGCGTCGTAGGGCCGCGGCTGCCTGCCGCTCGCGGAGGAGCCGCTCCACCTCCTGTTGCGTCGTGCGGAGTGACCATTCCTCGCCGGTCTTGGCAAGCTGGTCGTCAAGGCGGCGACGTGGCCTGGCGGCCGTCTCCGCGGTGGTCATGGAGCAGTCGAGCGCCCATGCCGCGGCGAGGTCCGGGTCATTGCGGACCCATTCAGGCGCCACATCCGTCTTGGTGAACGTGGAGCGGCGATGGAGGACGTGGGCTCCTGTTTCACGCGGCTGCCGATGTGGAGGCCGCGGTTGCGCGGCGGGGGCGCCGGCTCGTTCTTGACGCAGACCCACGGCGGGGACGGTGGCTCGTCCTTCACTCACGTCGGTGATGGTGGCGTCGGTCCCATCTGACGGAGCGAACGCGGGGAGGGAGAGAGGAGGAAGGTTCGGTGCTCTTCTCCACAGCGTCGGAGCGCGGCTTAAATAGCCGCAGCAAGGCCAGGCGGTGAGGCGGTCTGCCTGCTTCAATGTGGCGCACTGCCGGAGTTGGTTCCTCGGGACACGGCGTCCGTATTGAAGTGACGAGTCCCGAGAGGTCGCGTCCGTCTGCACTGCCTTCCCGTCTGGTCAAATCACGGTTTCAATGACGACCACTGCATGTTCTGGGCCGACATGAATGCAGCGTGGCAAGCGGCAAGGCGCGTAAGATGAAAAGCGCGGGAAGGGTGGGCGGTTTTTTGGTGGGCCAAGACGGCCAGAATCGTGCGAAGTAGCGGTTCGAACTCCCACAAACCTCCCCACGTTTGTCTCCGGTTTACGAGAAAATCACGTCCGGCCGCTCTGCGAATCGACAGGACCGCGTTAGATGGCTTCCGTGATCCGGACCATGCAATCTGAATGGTTGCGGAAGGTTTACAAATCTGCCTTCAAGATGCCTTTAGTACTGAATGAAGCAAACAAGATTTAACGTTGTTCAGTCCCATCAAGCTCAAGAGGTTCGGCCGGCCAGGTCCTCTCGAGCTCATCTTGGAGTTAGTCATATTTTCCAGTTAACTGACAACTATGCATAGGTCAAGTGCCTGTTTAACTTATTTTTTTGAAAAGGAGAAACGGAGCCCCCGGCCTCTGCATCAATCAATGCATGCAGCCATATTATTGAATAAGTTCAAAATGAGGTCTTAGATCCACAAAGCGCTCATGCATTGAACAAAAAAGTACGAAAGAAGGTAAATAAACTGCCACATCCGGCGTTACTAAAAGTAGACTACGATGCCTATACACCTAGCCTATTATTAGCACGCCATCCAAATCGGTTGAAGATAGCCCGTGCGACCATTTCCCACCGGTTGCACCCAATAGCCATACGCTCCCTGGATTCCGCATGGCTGAGTAACAACCACGTACGGATCCAAGACGTTGCTCTAAAGATAACCTGCAAAAAGTTATTGAAATTCTTGCCATTAAAAATCATATCATTCCTGGTATTCTATATAGCCCAAAATAAAGCACATATACCAATCCGAATAAGATTCGCTATATTAACATCTACTCCATCGAGCCACGTTCCAAATAACGAACTAATGCATATTGGTGGATTAACATTAAAGGCTATATGAACAGTTCACCATAAAAGTTTTGCAAGAGGACAATCGAGAAAGAGGTGTCTTATTGTTTCATTTTGATCACAATAGCAACAATTAGGTCTGCCTACCCATCTTCGTTTTGTCAAGTTATCTTTGGTTAATACCACACCCTTGTGTATAAACCACATGAAAATTTTAATTCTAAGTGGCACTTTGATTCTCCAAATGTGTAGTGATCTCGATAGCGGTCCAATGTTTATCAGATCCGTGTACATGGACTTTACTGAAAAGATACCATTCGTAGCTAACTTCCAACGAATACTATCTGGCTGGTCAGAGAGCTGAACATGCATCAATCGCCTGACCAGGTGTAGCCACGAATCCCAGCGTGCTCCCACTAAAGCTCGCCTGAATTGCATATTGAGCGGAATCGATTGTAATACCGTGGCCACGTAATCCTCCTTCCGTTGTGCAATATTATAAAGGGAAGGGTATTGTAGTGCTAATGGAGTATCCCCAAGCCATGTGTCTTCCCAAAATCTTGTAGCGGAGCCATTGCCAACTGCAAATTTCACCCTGTGAAAAAAAGTTACCTTCATCTTCATTAACCCCTTCCAGAAAGGTGAGTCATTTGGTCTAGCTGTAACCTGGGCCAATGTTTTGGATTGTAGGTATTTATTCTTCAATATTTGAACCCACATCCCTTCGGTCTCCGTAGATAACCTGTATAACCATTTACTAAGCAGGCATCTGTTCTTTACTTCTAGATTTTCAATGCCAAGAGCCCCTTGGTCTTTGGGTCTGCATATTATGTCCCACCTTGCCAATCTGTATTTCTTCTTAGTCTCATCACTTTGCCAGAAGAAACAAAATCGGTAAAAGTCTAATCTTTTTCGTACCCCTACCGGTACTTCAAAGAAAGACAAGAGGAACATCGGCAGGCTTGTTAAAACCGAATTTATTAAAACTAGCCTCCCTCCATAAGACATAAGCTTGCCCTTCCAGCAACTTAATCTTTTTTCAAATCTATCTTCGATACACTTCCATTCCTTATTCGTCAATCGTCTATGATGAATAGGAATCCCAAGGTAGCTAAATGGCAGTGATCCCATTTCACATCCAAATAGCTGCCTGTAAGCATCTTGCTCCTCCTTTGCCTTCCCAAAGCAGAACAATTCGCTTTTGTTAAAGTTAATTTTTAGCCCAGATAACTGTTCAAATAGACAAAGAACAAGTTTCATATTCCTAGCTTTTGCCATATCATGTTCCATGAAAATGATCGTATCATCCGCATATTGTAGTATAGACACTCCCCCTCTACAAGGTGTGGAACAAGTCCTCCTACCTGGCCATTTTCTTTAGCCCGACCAATAAGTACTGCCAACATATCCGCTACTATGTTAAACAGCACCAGGGACATGGAATCGCCCTGTCTCAATCCTATGTCATCATTAACCTTAATCCCCACACTACCCTTCTGAATGAAAGAATCCACCTGATTCCTCCAAAGTTCGCTGAACCCCTTCATACGTAAAGCCTGTTGAAGGAATGGCCATTTGACTTTATCATATGCCTTCTCAAAATCCACTTTAAAGATTACCCCATCAAGTTTCTTTGTATGGATTTCGTGTATCGTTTCATGCAAGACAACAACTCTTTCTAAGATTTGTCTCCCAGGCATGAACATTGTCTGAGTCGGTTGGACTACCGAATGAGCTATCTGTGTCAATCTGTTCGTCCCAACCTTTGTAAATATTTTGAAACTAACATTAAGCAAACAAATCGGTCTGAATTGCTCAATGCGCACAGCTTCCAACTTCTTTGGCAACAACGTTATTGTTCCAAAGTTAAGGTGAAAAAGCTGTAACTAACCATTAAATAAATCATGGAAGATAGGCAAGAGATCACCCTTTATAATATGCCAACATTTCTTATAGAATTCTGCCGGAAACCCGTCCGTCCCCGGAGCCTTGTTTGGTTTCATTTGTGCTATTGCATCAAACACCTCTTTCTCAGTAAATGGAGCTGACAGTACCTCATTCTTGTCTGCACTGAGTTGCGGTATGTCATTTGTTGTGTTCTCATCCAGAGAAACAAAATTCTCTTTGGGAGCACCAAACAGTTTTTTATAATATTCGGAGATGTACAATTTAAGATTATCATGTCCTACGATTGTCCCCTCATCCTGTTCTAGTTGAATTATTTTCTTCTTCCGATGCTTGCCATTTGCAATCATATGGAAGAATTGTGTGTTATCATCCCCATGCACCACCTTCGTCACTTTAGCTCTAAGTGCCCATTTCATCTCCTCCTCTCTTAAGAGATTTTGCAACTTCTTCTCAGCCTCCATCTTAATATTCCGATCTGGCATATTAAGAAGGATAGACTCTGCTTTCACATCTAACTCATTGATGAGCCGAATAAGCCTTTCTTTTTCCACTTTGTAAATGCCACTTTGATTCTTGGCCCAACCTCTCAAGAACTGGCGCAGGTGTCGAATTTTGTTTTGCCACCTATCCATGCTTGAGTCCCCAACAGACTCCCTGGCCCATTCGGTAGCAATGAGATCCATGAATCCTTCTCTCTCAAACCAACTTAATTCAAAAGAGAAGCAATTTCTGTTACCCACATGATTCGCTTCTCCCGAATCAACCATGAGTGGCGTGTGATCTGAGATGGCTCTCTGCATGGCATGGACTGAGACCAGTGGATACTTCTGTTCCCATTCTACACTGGTCAAAACCTGATCCAACTTCTCATATGTTGGTACCGGTAATGAGTTAGCCCATGTAAATTGTCTACCAGTGAGGTCAATCTCCCTCAGATCGAGACTCTCGATAACCATATTGAACATAAGTGACCATCTTCCATCGAAGTTGTCATTACTTTTTTCTTCTTGTCTTCTAATAATATTAAAGTCTCCCCCAACTAAAATGGGAAATCTTTCATCTCCGCAGATTCTCACTAAATCGGTGAGGAAATCAGATTTAAGCTCAGGTTGCGCCGCCCCATAGACGGCTACCAGAGCCCACCTGAAACCATCATCTTTCGACCTGATACGAAATTTGACGGCAAAATCACCATATACCACACTCAACACCTCTAGTGTATCTCACTTAACCCCAAGTAAGATCCCCCCGGATCTACCCCTTGGTGGTAGACAGTGCCAATCAAAATCAACGCCTCCTGAGATGTTGTTAAGAAATTGTGGCGTGAAATTATCTCTACCCGTTTCTTGTAGAGCCATAAAGTCAAGCTTATGCTCCAAAGATGTGTCTCTAAGAAATCTTATTTTAGCCAAGTCCGCTAGACCTCTGCTATTCCAAAAGATTCCTTTCATATTTCATCATGAATTTTTTTCTTTAGTTTAACTCTCGCGCTCCTCCGTACCGCCGATACAGGGTATATCTTCCTTTTCCAGGGTCTCTTTGGTTTATCATGTACCATTTCTGTGTTATTATGTGGTGCTGTTGCAAGAGAGAAACATTCGGGCATCGAAGGAGCCATATACCCCTCTGATCCCATGTTTCCCTCATCCTCTTCAACATCCTCTAAGTGTAATAAACCCTCACACACATTTTGTAAGTCTGCGCCTCCCAGGTTATTAACATCCGCCTCATTCATCAGTTTTACCGCTGCTAAGTTTTTAATGATCTCTATAGCTCTGTCTGCTTCTAAGTCTAAAATATCATTGATTGATTTAGCTATTTGTTTGCTGTAGGAGATATGCCCTAGAGGCAATAATAAATGTTATTGATTATCTCCCTGTTCATAATTATGTTTATGTTCCATGCTATAACTGCTATGGTTCTCGAGTCTACAATAACCACGAGGCTCGGAGGAAGACTCATATGCATGTGTGGAATAATAAACGGTAAAAAGTATTCCTAGTCAAGCCTCTATGACTGGCTCAAGTATTGCATGATGATCCTATTTTCCTGATCATGGGCATGACTATGCCGGCAATTTTGAGGGCACAATTGTTGGTAGAACACTTGTGTTGAATCGACCCGAATTGATGTTATGCTATGAGATACATTCGTCATTAGTTAATGGTTAATAACACAGAGATGGTTAATGTTTGCATGATTCCTTAGACCATGAGAGTATCGAGTTTCTTCATGCTTGCTTCATGAACTTTGGGGTTTGTTAAACGTCATCCGTAAATGGGTGGCTATTACGGCGGCTTACGGGTTCATGGAAAAGTATGTCAAGTAACTTGATAGCTCAAGATTGGGATTTGCTCCTCCGACGATGGAGAGATATCTCTGGGCCCTCTCGGTGTTACGGTATCCATCATCGTCTGGCCAGACACAGGGTGATTTGATCACAGGGATGCCGGAACACGGGAACGAGAAAAGAGAACAATACCGGTAACGAGGTAACTGGCATAGTGGACAAGTTGTTGATCCACGGGGATGCCTACATGTCTCACCTCGGGTATTTGTAACATATCGCGAAGCAACAGGAATAGCACACGGCAACTGGAGGTTCACTCGAATATTCATTCGTGTGGGTATAGGGGTCAATATGGGTGTCCACGGCTCCGATGTTGATCATTGATCGGAAAGTGTTCCGGGTCATGTCTATACTTCACCGAACCTATAGGGTCACACGCTTAAGGATCATCTATCTGCTGAATACTAGACGGGGAGTCTGAGAGAAATTCACCGAAAAAGTTTCGGACGAAACGGAAACGTTCCGGAGAGGATATCGGAATAGTTCCGGTAAAACTGAAAAGTTGTTTCAGAGGATACCATAAAGTCAGATTGGTTTCGGCACATGCCTGATAATTCTTGGAGGGTGCCAGAATCGTTCTGGAAACTTTCTGGAATTTTCCGGGATGAAAACCGGAAATGTTCCGGAGCTGCCGGAACCGCTTCAGATGCTTTTCGCAGATGAAAATCACTAAACCGGAATTGTTCCGGATCGCATTGAAACTTATTTTAGTGGGTACTGGAATTGTTCTAAGCCCACATAAATATTTTCGGTTCGACCGGACGCTGAAAAATGTCGTCGTGAATAGTGAAATCAGATTTATGGATATGGTTGGAAGTTGGCTTTCCACAAATATCTTCCCAAGATATTTTGGGATGACATGGCATTTTGGATATGCCCATCCTACCCCTTGTTTTTCCTATAAATAGAGGGGAGGAGGTAGCCCCATATGCTTCATCCTTGCTCTCACATACACATGCCATGACATTTCTGGCTTCTCTCTCCCTCCCAGCGAAATAGTTTCGTAGAGCCGAAAGGCTGTCTGGGTTCCGGTGGGAACTAGTTCTGGACGGCGAAGCCCTGCCGGATAGATGACACCGTATGTGTGCAACTCTGTAGAGAGATCGTAGTTTCGGTCTTAGTTCGAGAGCGCCTCCCGAAGGGCTGTCCGAGTGACTGTCCGAGTTTCGATGGTCCTCCCGAAGGGCTGTCCGAGTTTCGATGGTCCTCCCGGAGGGCTGTCCGTGACACCGTCCGAGGGACTGTCCGACCGCCTCCCGGAGGGCTGTCCGGGGGCGGATGAGGGTATACATCCTCGCGGTTGGGAGGTTGTAAATCCTAGCTGCGGGGATCTGCACCGCCGATCGTCATCGACTCTACTTCCGCTGCGCTACGAGTCGGTAACGAAACAGATCAAACCTTGTATGCAGTCTCCATAGTGATCCTGGGCTGGTACGTAGGTCGAAAAAAATTTGTTTTCTGCTGCGTTACCCAACAGTGGCATCAAGAGCCGTGCTATGCGTAGATGCAGGTTGCGATCTAGAATACATAGAGATGTATGGGTGTTGCACAATATAATTAGGTAGTAGATGAGATCTATTGCTGAAAATTATTTGTGCGGGTGACATATGAAGTCTGTTACCCGATGTTCTTGTTGCTTCCCTAGAATTTGCGTTTGCTCAATCTCGAGACAGTATGGTGGAATTTCACAAAGTTCTGGCAATCCGCGATCCTGATTGATCAACGAAGTGCTTCAGTTCTTTGGGTTCCGCCATAGTCAAAAGAAAGATGAAATTCGCAGATGAAAGGACATTGCAGATATGATCTGCACGGGGGTCATGCGTATGACGAAGTTTAGTATGGGGCTCGAGATTTAATTATCTCGTGTTTCATACACCCCGCGATGTTAATCTAGCGACTTGAATTATCATACTTGATGATAATACGTAGGTAGCTTCGGTTTGTTTCGAAACCTTAGAAGCCACGTAAAACAAGTTTTTGCATGAACCGATTAGAGGCGTCTAACTTGGTTTTGCAGGATGGTTTGCATGTGCATATGATGTGGTATAGCAGTGTTCATAATAATTTGATTATGTATGAGATGACTATATAATGTAAATTGATTAACATGACCTGCGTGTCATGATTCGGCATGATGGCTGGAGCCATATGATTGCACTTTAATGACCTGCGTGTCAACCTTATGTAATGCACTTATTTTATTAGCTATAGAGATAGCAATATTATCTGGTGCATCGACAAGGTGGTGGCAATCTTCGCGAAGGTGAACACCGACGCGAATGACCGGAGACGAAGAAATGAAAGACTTCTCCGTCAGAAAGGGCTATACCATATCATGCTATTATGAATTGCCTGAGATGTTTATCCCTTATGATGCACCCTTCTTGATTGCGCGGTAGTCGCTTTTATTAGGGTGATCTCTCACAAAAATATCAAGTAGTTAGTGTTCTCCCAAGTGTAGCACCGTCACGGCACCTAACTTTTCGGGGTGCGCCATGTCCACATGGGTACGAACGATTAGAGAAGTGTGAGGCGCGTGAGGTCAGACCTCGCAGCAAGATCACTTGGTTGTCTTGACGTTCTGGCTTGATCGTCCTGAGCTCGGAACACGCCCATCGAAAGATGAACAGGAGTCACATAGAGATGTGATCGGCATGTTTGCCCACCAATTGAAATTCTCGTCATCAGTGATGTCCACATCAATGGCGTTGAATTGAAATGTGGATCTTGTATCACTCACAATCAATTATGAGAGATATTGATTTGAGTGGGAGCGCTCTGTAGAATTAATTCTTTTAATTCTCAGTGCAATTAATTTTGAACACTGTCTAAGTGTGATTTGCATAATAGTTATAGAATAATGGCTCGCGTTTCCACCTTCCCTATTAAAATTGAATAGCTGTTAAATATCTGGTTAAAACTTTACGATTGGTAACGTAATGTGAGGATTGTCCTCTAGAGTGCCGAGAAGGACTTTGTCCTATCGCATACTTTTGGTATTCTCCCGCTAATGCTATGGATCATGTGACTCTCGTCCTTCGATCAAAAGCTAGAATTCCTTTTCAGTCAGGTGCAATACGTTTGCTTCCATGAGACCCGAACCTCGAAAGTTTGGATAGTTATGTGATATTCATGGAATCTGAAAATCATTTTCAGAGACAGACAAAGGCTAAAAGATATGAGATATCCAAAGCAATGTTTGTTTGCAAGTTGTTAGTAAAGGAGTTTACTATGCATTAGACTAATAAGAGAGGGATCCAGGAGAACGCCTGTCATATGATGAAAGGTGAATAAAACAACAACTTAAAGAGAAAGGAAGTGTCCGAAGGGTGTTAGTAAGACTTTCACGCCTAGGAAGTCCGGGGCTAACGCCACTCTTAAGTTGGATGCTTCTTCTGAGAGTAGGAGAAATACTAAAAGTTAAAACTATTAGAAGTATAAAGGCAAAAGGAAAGGAGACTGGAATATCCAGCTCATGTATGAATGTCATACAGGTTTTTGATGTATAGAAGGCTGGTCAAAGATATAGTTCTTGGGAATTATGGTTAAACATGTTAATCACTAATTCTTGGGTATTGTGAGTTAATCACAAAGATACCCGCTCGATTGCATTCTGTTGCAACTTGATGTAAGAACTACTATGGCCTGAAAGACTAGCCAGGAATGAGGTTTAGATACACGCAGGGAACATAGTAAATGTTACTATGCCTTCCATAGGTGTATTCCCGATGTATTTACTTTCATAAATCATTTTAGAGTTTTACACACTCTAGCCCATTGCATAAAGTATCTTGCAAGAAGGTTGTTCATAAGAGAACTTTTAATGTTCGGAGTTATGAATAACAAAAGGGCCATACTTTCATTATGAATGAGAAGTATGTTATGAATATTGATAATAATACATTACCTCTGTATTTACTTTCATAAATCATTTTAGAGTTTTACACACTCTAGCCCATTGCATAAAGTATCTTGCAAGAAGGTTGTTCATAAGAGAACTTTTAATGTTCGGAGTTATGAATAAAAAAAGGGCCATACTTTCATTATGAATGAGAAGTATGTTATGAATATTGATAATAATACATTACCTCTGTATTTACTTTCATAAATCATTTTAGAGTTTTACACACTCTAGCCCTTTGCATAAGGTATTTTGCAAGAAGGTTATTCATAAGAGAACTTTTGATGTTCGGTGTTATGAATAACATGAAGAGCCATGCTTCCATACAAGATGGGATGTATGTTATGAATATTGATGGAAATATGATACATCCATAACACTGACGCTAAATGTCGCAAGACTAAAAGAATACCACACAAGTGTGGCACTGCATTTGGTCACATTGGAGAAACCCGCATGGAAAATTCCATTATGATGGATTTTGAAGTCGTTTGATTTTGAATCATCTGACACTTGCAACTTTCCTCTGAAAAGTGAAGTGACTGAAATACTGTTCACAGGCCATAAGGAATGAGCAACAAACTTATTGGTGATCATACATTTTGATGTGTGTAGTTCAATAAATGTTGTTGCAAGTAGTGGATTTATCTATCTTCAGAAATGACTCAAGTAGATATATTGATATTTACTTGATGAGACGTAAGTCTGGATCTTTTGAATTCATTCATAAGGTTTTCAAAAATGAAGTAGAAGTTGTTGTAACAAGAAAATTATGTTTCTACAATTCGATTGCAGAAAGGAATATTTGAGTTACAAGTTTAGCGAATGTCTGATGAGTTGTGAAAGGGGTTTCACAACTTGCACCTCCCGGAGCACCACTGCAAGTGGAGAGTCCGTGTAGATGTAATCGAACCATTCATGACATGGTAAGATCAAAGATGACATAAATAAATTTGCCATTATCCCTTTTAAAGTGATGCTTTAGAGACTGCGGCTTTTACACTGAAAAGAGATCCATCAGGTCTGTTGAAATGACGCCATGGTATGGTACGCCCAACCATGTTATATCTTTTCTTAACATTTGGAATATGGGGCTTGTGTAAAAGGTTACAAACCTATTCCAAATCAGAAAAGTGCTACTTTGTAAGGTTATCCCAAGTCATTGGGTATTCCCCACCACTATACCGAGGCAAAGGATTTTGCCGCAAAACGGTATGCTTTTAAAGAGAATAGTTCTTACAAAAGGCGAGTGGGAGGACAGTGCAACTCGACGAGATAACCAGTATCTTCGTCATCAGATCAAAGGAAAGAAACCTTGGAAGTGATTCCGGAATTTCCTACTGCGACTGATACGGAAGTCTCTACGATAAAATGTATGGACTTCGGTCAAACTTGCAGCTGAACCACGTAGGCAAAGCTCGTGCAAACCTATCAGGTGCGCAAACGAGATATTGTTGTTAGACAACAGTATACCTACGATTCACAAGGAAGCGTTGATGGGCCCTGACTCCGGAATTGGCTAAATGCCAATACAATCCGAGATAGTTTCCATATAAGTGGTTCAAGATTAAGATCTTGAACGCCTTTCGGAAGACTTAGAGTCTAACGAATATTTATGGAACTAAAAACTGATACGGATAAAATGTTTTATCCATAAAGCTCGACTTGTTGCAATAACAAGTTCAAGGAGTTGACTACGATGAGATTGTCTCACCGTAGCGATGCTTAAAGTCGGTTCGGGTTGAAATAGCAATTAATACATATTTCAATCATGAGATATGAAACATGGATGACAAAAGGATTTCCATGTGATGGAAATGAAACCTAGGACTTGTATGTGATACAGTCCAAAGTAATTTGTCGATCCAGAGGATGCTAGTAAGTATGCAAACTTCAGAGTTCCAGCGATGGACAGAAGAGAGCAAAGTGGAGTTGGAATCTTCGTTTTTGATGGAATGGTCAAAGGGGTTTGACTTCATCAAATGGGTATCGAAGATGCTTGTGATTCAAGAAAGTAAGTGGGAGCATAATAATATTTCTAAAAACCTTGTGTACTTGACACATTGTTAATTGGAAATAAATTTCTTGACACGAATTAGGACTTCATTTGAAAATAGTTTTTCGATGAAGTGCTTAGGCTAAATAGCCTCAATATTAGGCATGATGATCTATGGAGATAGATTTACCTAATAGGGCTAAGCTATGAATACATATTGACAAGATGCTAAGACTTTTTTAGCATTTAAAAACGCCAAGGAGTGATTCTTGCCGAAGTCACATGGAAAGAGTTTTGCAAGACTCGGTGTCTCAAAACACTGATGAGCAAAATACATGATGGAGATTCCACACACTCTTGTGTTTGGATTAATCATGTATTCCATGGTATGTAAAACAACCAGATATGTCTGATACTCCAAAAGTTGTTGCGAGTATGGATACCAAAGTGATCAAAGTACTGATCATAGGACAACAGTGAAAGATGTCATTGAGTACTAGAGTAGTAGCGATGACATGTTTTCTCGCAAGCAGAGATTATGAAGTGCTCGTTGTAAGTAATTACATCGATACAGTCTTCATCAATGCTCCATGCGATTTTCGATTTAAGTTAAGGGTTTTGTGTAATACACAATATGATGGCACGGTAGTTGGAAATTGTTCCAAACAAGATACTGTGGCGAATTCTATAACAAAGGCTAAGTATGTTGACGCTTAAGAAGCGACAAAGAAGTTGTTGAATCATATAGTTCATTCATGAACTTAGTATGGTTCCAAGATGGCTTTGGTCTATGGGACACTATTGCAGATAGTTGCTCCATAGCTCAGTCTGAGGAATCAGGTTTCGACCAATGATTCACACATATGCAAAGCCAAGTCCACACAAAATATGAATTTTGTGAAAGCGTGAAAATGCGAGGATATGCAAAGTTACACACGGAGCTGAAGTCGTCAGATCCGTTGGACATCAGGCTATACCACATGCGAAGCATTTTTTACACCAGTATGCCATAGGTGTAAAGTGCATTAGCATTGACTAGATTATTGACTCTAGTGCAAGTGGGAGTCTGTAGGAGATATGCCCTAGAGGCAATAATAAATGTTATTGATTATCTCCCTGTTCATAATTATGTTTATGTTCCATGCTATAACTGCTATGGTTCTCGAGTCTACAATAACCACGAGGCTCGGAGGAAGACTCATATGCACGTGTGGAATAATAAACGGTAAAAAGTATTCCTAGTCAAGCCTCTATGACTGGCTCAAGTATTGCATGATGATCCTGTTTTCCTGATCATGGGCATGACTATGCCGGCAATTTTGAGGGCACAATTGTTGGTAGAACACTTGTGTTGAATCGACCCGAATTGATGTTATGCTATGAGATACATTCGTCATTAGTTAATGGTTAATAACACAGAGATGGTTAATGTTTGCATGATTCCTTAGACCATGAGAGTATCGAGTTTCTTCATGCTTGCTTCATGAACTTTGGGGTTTGTTAAACGTCATCCGTAAATGGGTGGCTATTACGGCGGCTTACGGGTTCATGGAAAAGTATGTCAAGTAACTTGATAGCTCAAGATTGGGATTTGCTCCTCCGACGATGGAGAGATATCTCTGGGCCCTCTCGGTGTTACGGTATCCATCATCGTCTGGCCAGACACAGGGTGATTTGATCACAGGGATGCCGGAACACGGGAACGAGAAAAGAGAACAATACCGGTAACGAGGTAACTGGCATAGTGGACAAGTTGTTGATCCACGGGGATGCCTACATGTCTCACCTTGGGTATTTGTAACATATCGCGAAGCAACAGGAATAGCACACGGCAACTGGAGGTTCACTCGAACATTCATTCGTGTGGGTATAGGGGTCAATATGGGTGTCCACGGCTCCGATGTTGATCATTGATCGGAAAGTGTTCCGGGTCATGTCTATACTTCACCGAACCTATAGGGTCACACGCTTAAGGGTCATCTATCTGCTGAATACTAGACGGGGAGTCTGAGAGAAATTCACCGAAAAAGTTTCGGACGAAACGGAAACGTTCCGGAGAGGATATCGGAATAGTTCCGGTAAAACTGAAAAGTTGTTTCAGAGGATACCATAAAGTCAGATTGGTTTCGGCACATGCCTGATAATTCTTGGAGGGTGCCAGAATCGTTCTGGAAACTTTCTGGAATTTTCCGGGATGAAAACCGGAAATGTTCCGGAGCTGCCGGAACCGCTTCAGATGCTTTTCGCAGATGAAAATCACTAAACCGGAATTGTTCCGGATCGCATTGAAACTTATTTTAGTGGGTACTGGAATTGTTCTAAGCCCACATAAATATTTTCGGTTCGACCGGACGCTGAAAAATGTCGTCGTGAATAGTGAAATCAGATTTATGGATATGGTTGGAAGTTGGCTTTCCACAAATATCTTCCCAAGATATTTTGGGATGACATGGCATTTTGGATATGCCCATCCTACCCCTTGTTTTTCCTATAAATAGAGGGGAGGAGGCAGCCCCATATGCTTCATCCTTGCTCTCACATACACATGCCATGACATTTCTGGCTTCTCTCTCCCTCCCAGCGAAATAGTTTCGTAGAGCCGAAAGGCTGTCTGGGTTCCGGTGGGAACTAGTTATGGACGGCGAAGCCCTGCCGGATAGATGACACCGTATGTGTGCAACTCTGTAGAGAGATCGTAGTTTCGGTCTTAGTTCGAGAGCGCCTCCCGAAGGGCTGTCCGAGTGACTGTCCGAGTTTCGATGGTCCTCCCGAAGGGCTGTCCGAATTTCGATGGTCCTCCCGGAGGGCTGTCCGTGACACCGTCCGAGGGACTGTCCGACCGCCTCCCGGAGGGCTGTCCGGGGGCGGATGAGGGTATACATCCTCGCGGTTGGGAGGTTGTAAATCCTAGCTGCGGGGATCTGCACCGCCGATCGTCATCGACTCTACTTCCGCTGCGCTACGAGTCGGTAACGAAACAGATCAAACCTTGTATGCAGTCTCCATAGTGATCCTGGGCTGGTGCGTAGGTCGGAAAATTTTTGTTTTCTGCTGCGTTACCCAACATTTGCCACTACCACCAAGAGAAATCCCTAGGTTGCTAGCATTTTCTACTATTTCAGACTCACCAAAATGAAGAATGGAACAACTAGTATTAACAGACATACCTGTATTGGCCTCGACATCCCGAAGCTTAGCGGCCCTCATATCACGCCCTAGCTGAATGTCGTCGGCATCTGGCTGCCTCTGGATGCGATGGCTAAAGCGTCGATCACCGGATGTGGGGTCCAGTACCCCTCCATAGCTGATCACATCGTCCATAGATATCACTGGCGGGTTTAGGCCTCCTGCCTCCATCCCAACAGTGTCTGGTCCCGGAGAAAGCGTCGTTGTCGGCAGAGGAACCGCATCTGAGGCCACCGAGTCTCCAGTCTGAATCTGCTGTCCCTCCATCATCCCGCTAGCGGACTTGGGAGAACGAGGCGTGGGCACATGTGCCTCGTGCCCACCGCCCTCAGACCCCGTCTCTGCTGGAGAAGAAGGGCGAGATAGGGTCTGTCCAGATCGCCGAGTCTCCTGCCCACGGCTGACCGACCCCACCCCCCCACCATCGTATCCCTTGGGCGTCGCCCGCGGAGTATGCATACGCGGGGACATCGGGCGGGCGTTCTGCACTCGGCCCACATGTTCCTCCCCTCCAGAAGAGGGCGGGCGGGGTACGGGTGAGCAAGACCTCCGGGCCTCCTGCCCGCAATCCGCCGACCTCCCCCCCCCCCCCCCCGCCATCCAAGCTGAGCTGTAGTGATGCGAGCTGCACGTGGGACCCATAATCCTCCCGTGGCAACTCACCCTCCCCTGTCGTCGTAGGATGACGTGAGTCCTCAATCTCCATCCGGCCAGTCCATAAGCGACTGGGCGCAGACACCGCCTGGAAAGAACCGAATCTGAGAGATGTCGTCGGAGTCGACGATGGAGCTGTCCCGTTATCGGGTGGTGTTTCTGCTGATTTTGAAGATTTAGGTGTCTGTCTCGAGTTGGTTGATCCACCAGCCTATGCATCAGGGGTCCCATCAGCTCCATGGTTCCCACTCCCATCACCACCATCCAACATGTCAACATCATTATTCTGCCCCTCATGCTGAACTTCCTCCTCGACCTCCACGTCAAGATCATAATGCATACCATCATAAAACCAAGGCACGTAATCAGGTATGTACTCCACATCCAACACACTCACAAGTAATCTAGCAATCCCATGTTTGCGTGTGAATGGCATATCAACTTTCTCTGTCTTACCCAATAAGGACGCAAGACTCCAAACAATAAGGAAGTCATTCAGAAGAATCTCTAGGACACCTGATAATCTGATCCAAACCTTCTCCAAGGCTGACCCAATTGATTCAGGTTTTTTGCTTTCCTCAAACTCTAATAAACATTTACTCCCACTTACTTTGCTGACCCCAAATGTCAAAAGGCGATGAAGATCCTCTCTCCTGGGAAGCTCCACTCGGTACACATGTTCATCCACGCTGACCGGAGCCCAGTTATATGTCTCGGATACAGGTCTCCTGAGTTGTTGAGCCACCTGTTCTGCAGTCAGTGAACCATTGGTGACCTTGACCAACCCCGTCCTCGAACTCTCAAGACGAGGAGGTACAGAAGCAGAAGTAGAGTGTGGAGTCTCAAAGAACATAAGTCTACTCTGGCAAACTCCGTATATATTGAGCACCGACTTAGGTGCCAGGAGTAATGGACAAGCTGCCTCCTTGTGCTCCGGTTTCTGACAAATATCACACAACTCAACCGTGCAATCCATCACAAAATGTCCAGGAGCCCCACATCTATAACAAGATAGCTTTTCTTTCTTACGAGCCGCTTTATTAGCCCTCGCATTATCTCTGTCATCTGTCGCAGCCTTGCTTTGGACCTCCACAGCCGCCAGTGCCTTAACGGCCGCCACAGCCTCCTCAGGCAACGTGACAGTCGGCACCGGGGGATGAGCGTCAACCACGGAAGTCGCCCCCACGTCAGTCGTCACCGGTGTTAACTCTGGCACCTTTGGGACAACCTTCGGGACAGGTGGCCGCCAAGGAGGAGGGATGCGACCAAAGCCACGACCACGGCCACCCCCTCCGCGACCTCCTCTCTGTATGTAATGAGGACCAGAAGCTCCCTCAACAAAATCGCCATCCGGGGGGTAGAAGCTCCGCTGCCACTGGTTGGCACCGAACCCACGACCCCCACCATCGTTCCAATGCCCGCAGCCGCCATCCGCACCGCCGTCATACTAATGATTACGATAGCCCCGATAGCCACCGTCCGCTCCACCGCGAGCAGTCCCTGCTCCAGCACGGCCGTCGGTAAGTCCTCCACGACCCGGACCGTCCGGGCGTCTGCCTCCAGCGGACCCCCGGCCACCCTCGACGTTGCGAGAGGGAACAGCGTCAGGGATTCCCTGCAGGGTTCCGCCCACGCCCTGCGTCGTAGCGGGATGTTTGCCCTGCCGGCTGTCCACCGGCGGCGGAGGCTGCGCTCCATCTCCCCCCCAGCCATGCAAAGCAGCTTCGCCATAGGGATCCGTGCCGCTCTCCCCGACCTCGAAGGGAAACCAGGATTCGGCCGCAGACACTGCTTATGAACCCTAGAGTCCGACGCGAACAGGTTCTTTGTTTCCCCAGGCTCAGTACGTAACACAGGCACCTCCGTGAACGTATCGAGATCGCTAATCTCAGTCCCGAGACTTTGCTTAGCGACGTAGGATCCTGTCGCACGGTCTGCTGCGTGTTCCTGGGCCAAATACCCAGGTGACACCAGCCTTTCGTGATCCAAAATCGACCCAACCGAGCCCAATAGAGAATTCAAACGGCCCTCTCCGACCGCTCTGATCCCCATCGACGACTCGGTCGCCATCGGCTGCGGCAGCGGCGCCGGCGCCGCCGCCTTGCCTTTCTTCCGGCGAACCGGAGCTGTCTTCCATGTGTTAAGGAAATCTGAAAGAGTTAGGGCAGGCAAACGTACCTTAGGTAAGGGGCCTTTCCATGGCCGCACCGCCGACGGCGCTGTTTTCCGGTGAACAACTCGTCGGAACACCTCAACCTTGTCGTCGCCGTCGAGCCCCACCCATGCAAGATCCGTCTTCGGTACAATCCTTTCAATGTTCGCCGCGATCTGATCCTCCGAGTACCCCACGCGAAGGGATTCACATACGTACTCCGAAGGCGTAGGAGAATACTCTCCAGTCGCCGTGCCGGCCAGATCCCGGCCATCCTCCTCATCGGACTCATCCGAGTCAAACCCAGCGATGGCCCAGAAACGGGATCCCCTACGACGGGGATCAGCCTTAGACGCCGGAGCCTCCGACGTTGCGGCACAGCAGCGGTCGCCTCCGCAGTCGCGAGAGCCCCTCATTGTTGCCCCCGGGCACCTCCAGCACCGCCACCTGTTTAACTGGACCCGTCAGCTCTGGTACGAGGTGCTGGCGCGCCGCGCGTTGCCATGTGCCCCTCCAAGGACCAGAAGCATCCAGAGCTGGCTATAATGCATCGGTTTGCACTCGCATACCCAGGCCATCCATGCACATGGAGCCATGATATCATCGTTGTTGGAGATCCCCACCACATGCCACATGGAGGTATGGTTGTTGTGACCCGGTGCCACAACTTGGCCATTTCGCAAGCGCAAGATTTTCCGGCTGATCTGTTAGTATTTGTTTGCCGCTGCCTGAGCGTTTATGGTGGATCTGGCCGGCCGGCCGGCCTGGCAATTAGAAAGATCGTGGTGTCCAGTACAGTGCACTGTTCGCCTATTCTTTTTCAGTTTTGAAAGGAATATTGTTCAGCTACTGGATGCCCCGAAGTGCAAGTGTCGTGCAAATGTGTACATCTCGAGCACAAGATTTCGCATGGTTTCACCCGCCGCACGTCCTCCTTGACTACGACCGCGTATAACACGCTTTATTATTGATCAGATAAGCTAAATTTCTCACCTGATAAGCTTCATATTTACAAGAGTACAGAATCAACCTATTTCTATCAATAAATCTGGATTTATTTTGCTGCATTCTTGTTAATTAAAATCCTGAGCATATTGCTTATGTTATATCCTGAGACTTTGATATGATAATCTAAACATTTCTTCGGATAAGCTAAGTATTTAGCGTTTGCCCATGCTAAACACGTAGCAGGGGTCCTTCAAGCATCAGGTCACAAAATTACAAGCCCCGAGGTACATAAACGGTAGCATTAGTTATGGAAGTTTGATTTAACCACTCCTATAGCTCTCATATTGCTATTAAATATGTTCATATCATTAACCAACAATCTTTAAAATGAGGATGACCATGGTGTAGTTCGTTATTCTTGTCTGCGGACTAACCTCTTGAGTGAATCGGCTGCGGAAGCAATCGCGGTGCAGAAAGGCTTGGAACTTGTTGAGGGACTGGGCTGCATCAATGTTATTGTTGAGTCCCATCACAAAAAAAAAGTTATTGTTGAATCAGATTCATTGGAAATTATTCAAGCATGTAGCGGAAGGGTGGAGATCTGGAATCTATGCACTGTCATCCCGTTGGGTAAATTCCATAAAGATTTTAGAGCATCTACAGTTCGACTGGACAAATTCGACCCTCTATACGTCCGGGACACGCCCGCGGACGTATCCGAACGGTCCCTCATATTTCGCTTCCTGCATCCATATATCTCAAATCCGGACTCTCAAATCCATGCAAAACCATACACAACCATTGTCGCACGTAAATAACAAATATTGGTACCTAACATTAATAGCGTTTACATAAAATTTAAAGTGCACAATCAATCATATGCTCTTTGGTTTTCATTGTGGGTCCACATATGCTCCACAAGATCATTGAGTAGTTGGGCGTGCACCTCATGATCTCGAAGATTTTAATGCATCTGCAGAAAGTTCATAAGCTGAGCTGCATCTTGATTTTCCGGGATTTCAACTTGTTCTCCACGTGCTTCAAAATCATTGGTTTGGGCTACACCATCACCTTCATCCTCGACAATCATATTGTGCAAAATAACACAATATGTCATGAGTTGCCACAAATTTTCTGATTCCCACATCATTGCATCCCCACGAACAATTCCCCAACGAGCTTGAAGCACACCAAATGCCCTCTCCACATCCTTCCTAGCCGCTTCCTGCATTGTTGCAAAGTGGCTTTATTTTTTTCCACGTGGTTCGGATATGGTCTTCACAAACGCCGCCCACTGTGGGTAGATGCCATCGGCAAGATAGTATCCCATGTTGTAGTCTCGGCCATTGACAGTGTAGTTGCACGGCGGTGATTCCCCATTGCAAAGCCTCCTGAACACCGAAGATCGTTGAAGCACGTTGATGTCGTTGTGAGAACCCGACATTCCAAAGAAAGCATGCCATTCCATAAGTCATGTGGTGCCACTGCTTCTAGTATGTGTCGGATTCAGAGCTCCGCAAGCTCAAAGAGGTTCGAACTTTGGGGTGTGTGCGATGATTCTTCCTAGCTCAAGCCTCATCGTCGTGCAAGAAGATGGACTCAATGATTTACCCAGGTTCGGGCCACCTTGCGGTGTAAAACCCTACTCCTGCCTTTGGTGGATTGACCTCACAAGGAGGTTTGTGGATGAACAAGTACAGTGGTTGAGCGACCTCGCGAGGGCTCTTGGGTGTGGGTGGATCCGATGCCCTTCTACGGTGGTGGCTAGTCCCTATTTATAGCGGGCCTTGGTTCTCTTCCCTTATTGCACTAGCGGGAAGGGATTCCACAACGGCCAAATTTGAAAGGGGACAGGAGGTACAACTTATCCTGACTAAAGGTGGTCTTCGCCTGTAAAGCTCCTGGCGTGACGCAGAGATGGGCTCGGCGATGACATCCGTCCTGCTGAGCCCGTGGTCTTGGTCTCGTTGCACCGGAATGGAAACCTTTGGGGGGCTTCCTTGGGAACCGGCGTCTGTCCTTGCTTCCTTAGCACGAAAGAGGAAACTGTCTCTGCTGCGCCCGCTGGTGCCCGCCTGCCTTGGTCGTCATGGCTCACGTCATTGCAACCTCCTGAGGCTGGGTACCTGCATAGGAATCTCCGCTCCTCAGGAGGCAGCCTGGGGAGGCCGCTCCCTTGGAGGCCTTGGCGTCGTCCTCCTCGCGAGGCGGGGGCCCTCACGAGGGTCTTGTCTTAAGGGGTTTGTCGCCAGGCCGTACAGGGCCATCGGGGCAAGCCACGCGCTGGGCCGCAGGCAGGCGGGTCTGGGTACCCCCGAACTCAGAACGCCGACAGTAGCCGCCGGGCCCAAGGCGCGCTCGGGGTGGCTTCGAGGCGAAGCCAAGGAAGGACGGCCGAAGTGCCGCGGACCCCAACCGCCTGCGGGCCAGGCCCGACGCGTGGCGCACGATAGTACGCGGATGTCCCCACTTCCCACGTCGCCTCGGTAACCGCCCGTGCTGACAAAAACCTGGCGCACGCAGCAGGGCCATCATTGCTCTTCCCCCTCGCGCCTGCCTTCTGCCCCCACTTCCTCCGCAAGCTCGCGCATTTCCCGCCAGATTTCGCGTTTGCTCCAATATGTGCCTCAGCCATGGCCCCCAAGAAGAAGAGGGGAAGGACCTTGATGACGCTGGAGCCCCAGCTTGGGCCGGAGCCCGCGCTGGGCCGGTCCTTCGTGGTTAACCTCGAGGGGCTAGACAAGGTCCGTCGAGCTGCCGCCGCCGATACCAACGAGTGGGGGCGCGACGAAGATTTGGCTCGCCTCCCGGCTGTTGGCGGATCTGGAAGCTGCCGACATTCCCCTTCATCTCCATGCCATCTTCTCCGGCTTGCTGCCGCCGTTTTTGGACTTCTTTAATGCCGTGCTCACACATTACCAGGTCCATGCGCTACACCTCGACCCTAGTTCCATCGTCCTCCTCTCTGCCTTTGCGTTCCTGTGCGAGGCCTTCGTGGGCATCTCCCCGTCTGTGGCTCTGCTTCGCCACTTCTTCTCCCTCCAGATGGTCGACGGCGGGCAGTGCTTGGGGTGCGCGTCGCTCCGAGCGGCGGACGCATCGGCGGGGAAGGCCCTTGAAGCCGAGCTTCATCCGGACGCGAGGGGCTTCCAGAGGCAATGGGTGTACGTCGACGCCGGCGCGTTCAGCCCCCTGCTCCAAGCTCCGGAAACCCCTGCGGTGCCAAGCCCCGGCTGGGGGCACGCGAGGCTTGTTGACCCGCGGCTCGCACGGGTTGCTGCCAGGTTGGCCGTCTTGAAGGAGGCGGGTGTGACGATGGCGATGGTGGTGAGGGAGTTCGTCCGTCGGCGAATCGCTCCCCTCCAGCGCCACTCTCGTCCCATGTGGGCCTTTGCCGGTCCCGATGACGCCATGAGGCTTCAGGTGCCTTCCCTTCCTTCCAGCTCGCTGCGCGAGGTGCTCCGCCTCCTGACCGGCAGGGAACCCGCTGAACTCCCTTCTGGAGGGCTCCTCTTGTACAATCACCCAAACAGGAGGGCCTTCGTCCATAGGATGCCATGCTTCGACAAGTGGGGGCTACTTCCCGAGGTCCAGGCAGGAAGTCGCGACGCCCTCCCCGTGACGACCCCAGCCTCCGGAGGCCCTGAGGTCAGCGCCCCCTGCGCGACGGAGGGGCGCTCTGTGCTGCTCGCCCCTCAAGCGTCCGCATCCGCCCCTCCGAGTGGCGCAGGGGATGCCCCGCCCGGAGGTGCGACCGCCGCTCCTGCCGCGGAGTGCTATGCGCCAGATGTCAGTGGGCCGTCTCCTGGCTCCTGTGCGCACCGGGGGAAGAGGAAGTCCAGGGGCCACAACGCCCCGCCCCCGGGTACCTTGAGGAAGAAGAAGTGGATCTCCCTGGATGAGTAAGCGCCCGACTTCCCTCGATTTCCGCATGATGCGCACTTCTGAGTCTTTGCTCCTCAGGTCTCCTCTTGACGAAGGGAAGGGCGCAACTCCTCCACCGCCTCCCGTGGATGCTGGATCTGTGGTGGTCCCGTGTTCCGACAGCCGCGCGACCCCATACGGGGAGGTACCTGCGGGGCCCAATCCGCCCCTGGGGGGTCTCGGGCCCGAGTTCCCGGCGTTCCCCCTCGGGCGCGGTCTCCAGCTTATGGGGGCGGGGCTGGGGCTTCCCCTGATGATTCTTCCTGGTAGCTGGGCGCCCGAGGCGTCGGCGCCTTCTTCGAGCACAGGGGCGAGTCCCCATGAGGCCCTGCCCCGGGCCGGGGGGGGCGAACAGTGGGCCCTCGGCCTCCGGATCTTCGTGGGAGACGGGTGGCCCTTCACATGCCTTCCCTGCCGACCAGGGGGCGGAGGAAATCCCCGGTCGAGCACTGGAGCTCGCTTGCGGTCGCAGTGCCGCCCGACGCGGCCTCCTTCAAGACGCGGAGAGCGCGCTAGGCCGTCTTGGGGCCGAGCTTGATGATGTTGACGCATGCCTTGAGGCGGAACGCTCGCGCCTGTCACGCGAATGGCGCCGACTCGGGACCGCCATCAACCTTGGTCGTCTGCAACGCGAGCACGCCCGTGCGAAGGCCGATGAATCCCTCGCCGTAGCGATGGAGGCCCGTGACCGCGCCCTTGAGGAAGCCCGGGCCGCGGACTGCCGGCGTGAGGCTGCGGAGAAGCGCGGTGAAGAGCTTCGAGCTTCCAATGCCGCCCTTGAGCGGCAAGTCCAAGCACGCAAGGCCGCGCTCACCGCCTTGGCGGGCAGGCCTTCCACGGGCGAAGCAAAGCTCCGCACGCTTGTGGATACGCTGACGCTGGAGGCACTGGAACAGAGCCTGGAGCGCGAACGGCTGGAGGTGATGGAGCGCCAAGTGGCCGTCGCCGAGGACTCCCTCGCCTTTCGGGAGGCGAAGATCCTGGAGGAGATCGACGAGAAGGTGGCGGAGGTTCGTCGGACCCTCGCCAAGGACTACCGCGGGAAGGCGAAGCTTCAGGAGTCCCGTTTCCGCAAGCGGCGTGACGACCTGAAAGGTGAGGCGGATAGCCTCAGGAAGAAGTTAGCTGCGACTGAGCAACGTGAAAGGGCTGTGGTGAACGCCTGAACGACCACTGAAGCCGAGCTGGCCTTCCTTTATACACAAGTGGAGGGTGCTACTTCCCACACGGAGAAGGCCTCGGACGAGGCGAACCGCGCCCGGGGGCTGCAGGACACGCGCTCCCTGATGTTCCAGGCCCTCGAGAGGAGGGCCCATCGAGCCCTGAGCAGTATCTGCAACGAGAGCGTCTCCAGTCCGCTCGTTCCTGACGACGCCAGCTATCTTGACTTCTTCACCAAGATCGTGGAGTGCCTTGAAGGGGGAGCAGAGAAGGCCCGCTAGCTCGTGAAAGAGAAGAGCCGTGACCTCCTTGCGAGAGCGTCCTTGCGCGTCTTCAGCCACCTCCTTCGCTTCGACCCCAACTTCGACTTCAACTCCGTGACAGCCCCCGTGCCCGAGGTGATTCAAGGCGCCCTCGGGGACTGGGTGGAGGATCACGTGGACGACCTGATCGCGGAGTTTTCCCCGGCTGAGGGCGAGGACCGGCCTTTGATCGAAGGGCGTGAGTCCGACGACGATGGCGGCGACAGCGGCAATGGTGGCAGCACATCTCCCTAGGTCGTCTTTTTTCCTGTTTTTCCTGTCAAGATTTTGAACATGCCTCCGCGGAGGAGTGATAGTATTTTGGAAGGAACTCCTTTATGATGCGCTAGGTAGCGTTGTACTTCCTTGAGTCACCTTTCCTTTGCTTGTCGTGGGTCGCGACCCCTGGGGAGGGGTGAGTTATTACCATCATACCGAGTCGTGGTGCCCGACCACGGTCTGGAGGCGGGCGTTTCGACGGGGGCCCCGGGCCACGCGTGGTTGCCGGCTCGCTTGAGAGCGTCGCTCGAGGGTTCGGGCACCAAATCCTTGGCGAGGCGTGCGCGCGGGCAAGCCTGCGGCTGTTGTGATTTGGGCCCTCGGGGAAGGCCCTCAACGCCGCTGGGGGCTGTCTCAATGCGCACACCGAGCCCCCAGCCCCCGCTCGCGGGACGCGCGTGAGAGAGCTGGCGAGGAGAAACGAGGCTCAACACAAGAAACACTCCCTTCTTTTCGAATAAAATCGCGAAACTCCAAATTTTATTCCAAAAAATGGCAAATTCGGTTACAAAAGAGAGCAAAGAACAGCCGCGTCCGGCACCTAACAGCTAGTCTTCGTCTTCCCCCAGTGCGGAGCGTAGGGCTTCCACTAGGCGTGGGCATAGTCATTGGAGGACCGTGCCGTCCGCCAGCGCAGAGCATGAGGCTTCCACTTGGGCGTGGGTTGGGGCGCCTCCGCGTCCTTGGGGGACCCCGGGCGTATACAGCCCACTCATTATTACGTGAGAGTGTCACGGTTGGAGCCTGGGGGGCGCGGGGCGCTCCAGGCCTCTGGGGCACGGATCCCGTTGAGGGAGTCCGGGATTAAGGGGTCCTCGGACTTCCGGCCTATTTCTTATAGGCCGGACTCTTGGGCCGCTTGGTGAGGATTGGACTGATCGAAGGCCCCGTCGCTAGGGAGGAGACCTCAGGAGCCGTGACGTGTCTTCCAAGTTTAAGATAGTAGGATAGGCATGTTTTTACCTTCGGTGGGCAACCGACCATGTGTAACCCTAGGGACCCCCGGCGTCTATATAAGCCAGAGGGTTTTAGATTGTAAGCCAGAGAAACTCATCTAGGGTTTTAGCTATTCGATCTCGTGGTAGATCAACTTTGTAACCTTCATACACATCAATATAATCGAGCAGGATGTAGGGTTTTACCTCCATAGGAGGGCCTGAACCTGGGTAAACATCGTCTCCTTCGTCCCCTGTTACCATCGATCCTAGACTCACAGCTCAGGACCCCCTACCCGAGATCTGCCGGTTTTGACACCGACATTGGTGCTTTCATTGAGAGTTCCGCTGTGATCGCCAAAGGAATCGATGGCTCGCCTTTTCATAAGCAATGAAATCTGCAGCAAGGATGTCTCCGTCCCTGGTCAGATCTCCGCAGGCGGCAACATCCTGTCGCGTGCCGATCCAGCTAACCATCTTGGCCAGATCGGAAGTCTCTTCCCCGATCAAGAAATCAGATTCGGAAACCTAGAGTTCGTCGCTGATTCACGGGGAAGACTTGTTTTGATGAGGCCCTCGGCTCTCATGGAGGAGCCCGTAGATCCCGACGCCTCGACACCGGGAGCATCGGGCCCCACCTCTGAGGTGCTCTCTACCCTCGGGCTGTCTAGAACGCCCAACCAAGTCGATGTGCCCGGATCCGCCGCGGCCGAACATAACCTGGATTCGCCGTCGAGCGACCCTGGAACCACGGCGCTGCGGATTGATCCCGTGCGCTTCGGCGACACGTACCCCACCAACGTCTCGTCCCTTAACGAGCTACTTGATCGGATTCAAACCATGGGCATGTTCGACGACCAGACCCCGGTCTATGACCGGATTGGGCTTAAACCCGATGATAGGGAGATTTGCACCCCCTCGATCACTCACTTAGTCGCCACCGTCGAGTGTCCGGCTGGAGGCTCGTCCTCCCAACAACCGGAATTAAAAACGATTTATATCCCGGTTTCCGATCATCAAGATCTCTCCTGTAACCCGGACTCCGGAGTTCGCTCCGGAAATAGTTCGGGATCGATCCCCGATCTAGCGCGCAACCCGAACCCCGCGCGGAAGGGTCCTATAGTCAATACGGACTCCAACCCCCCCGCGCCGAACCCCGTGATTCCGGACTCACATCGTGGCGCGGAACTAAAATATTTCCCACCCACCACCCAAGTCGAGCATTCTAGCATCGCAGTAAAGTCCAAGCCTTCGGACATACGGGATGTTAAACAACTGCCAGGGGAGTCGGTTCATCATTTTTGGGCTAGACTCCTCCTTGTTAGAAACAGAGTACCAGGCTCTAGTGACTAGGAGATAATGGCAACCTTCAGCCACAATTGTCGTGATGAAGGAATCCTCAACGCTCTAGCCCGTCGACACATTCACGACTTCACCGAGCTATCGGACCTGGTACAAAAATACTGTGCCATGGAGAGCACCTGGCAAGCCGAACGATTACTTTCGAAACCAGTCTTTGCCGAATACCCTAGAGGAGATCGGAAAAAGCGGATACCTCTGAAGCGGCTGGCCGAACATGAACCCGTCGAGAAAAGAAACAGACCCCCTACGGGAGTAAGAACTGTCCTCGGCGGACTATTGGACAAGCCAAGCCCTATACATTCTGTTTTGCTGAACACAAGCCCGACTCACAGCCTCAGAGCTTGCTGGGTCGTTAGGCAGGTCGCAAAAAGCGGAGAGGCCATCCTCGAGGCACTACCTCCGAGCAGACGTTCAACAACGCCACCAGATTACAACAATGAAGTCCTGACGATCTACGAAACGTTTCCCTCCAGGAATAGGAGGAAAAGAGCTCTTAGAGAACTCAATCAGGTCTACCATGTGGCGGCAACAAGTTCATGGGCAGACATACCCATCATCTTCGGAGGAACTGACCAATCAACCACCCGCCCCGGCCGAACACCGGCCGCTCTGGTCCTAAACCCCATCGTCGATGGTTTTAGGTTACAAAAGGTGCTAATGGACGGCGGCAGTGGTTTAAACCTCATCTACGAGGACACCCTGGAAAAAATGCAGTTCGACCGATCTCGCACCGAACATAGCAACACAACCTTCCGGGGGATCATCCCTGGGAAAGTGGCGCGGTGTTCCGGACGCGTCACCCTGGACGTGGTGTTCGGCACGCCCGAAAACTACCGATCCGAAGAACTTCTCTTCCATATCGTGCCCTTCCCCAGTGGCTACCACGCCCTGTTGGGGCGTGACGCCTTCACAAAATTCCAGGCTATACCACATTACGGGTATATGAAGCTCAAGATGCCAGGCCCAAACGGGGTAATCACAATCACCAGTGACCCGAATATAGCCCTTCGAGCTGAGAACAAAACAGCAGCGCTCGCCCTCGAGGCACTAGCCGAGACCTTTGCTGCAGAGGAATTGACCGCACTCTGGTTAGCAGTGGACAAGGACGATGTGATCCTTAGTAAAAGGCCCAAACCCACGTCCTTTAAACCTGCAAAAGAAATTGTTAAATTTTAGGTAGACCCAACGGACCCCAATAAAATAGCGTCCATCGGAGCTCAGCTGGACCCCATGGTGGACGAGGCACTGCGAGCATTCTTACGAGAAAACTGGGACATCTTCGCCTGGCACCCTTCTTATATGCCAGGAATCCCACGACGGCTAGCAGAACATAGTCTGAACATAATCGCAGGCTTCAAGCCTGTCAAACAGACTTTACGCCGCTTTTCCGAGCCCAAACGACAAGCTATGGGCGAAGAACTAGCCAAATTGCTAGAGGCCGGATTCATACGGGAAATCAAGCACCCGAATGGTTGGCAAACCTGGTGATGGTACCAAAGAAAGATAAATCCTGGCGGCTGTGCGTCGACTTTAAAGACCTTAATAAAGCCTGCCCTAAGGACCCTTTCCCCTTACCACGCATAGACCAGATTATTGACGCCACAGCCGGACACGACTCTTTGTGCTTCCTAGACGCTTACTCCGGATACCATCAGATCAAAATGAAGGAACCTGACCAAGCTGCAACCGCATTCATCACCCCCTACGGCCCATTCTGCTTTAACACAATGCCTTTCGGGCTAAAAAACGCAGGGGCTACATACCAGCGCATGATTCTGACATGTCTCGAGAAACAGGTTGGTAAAACAGTCGAGGCATACGTGGACGACGTGGTCATTAAAACCAAACACGTCAGCCAGTTGATTGACGACCTAAGACAAACCTTTGCTAGCCTACGTGAGTATGATATACGACTCAATCCGGAGAAATGTGTCTTCGGAGTTCCCGCTGGTAAACTACTCGGATTCATTGTTTCCCATAGAGGAATAGAAGACAATCCGGCTAAGATCCGCGCCCTATCGGAACTTGTGATTCCTACAGAGCTAAAGCATGTCCAAAAGTTGGCGGGTTGCGTTGGTGCATTAAGTCGCTTTATTTCCCGCCTCGGTGAAAAGGCTTTACCGCTCTACAGGTTGTTGAAACGGACCAACAATTTCGAGTGGACCGATGAAGCAGCGGCTGCGTTAGAGGAAATCAAAACACTGCTGGCAAGTAACCCCATACTCACAGCACCAGGCGCCGGTGAACCAATGTTATTGTACATATCGGCCACCAATCAACTGGTCAGCGCAGTGCTCGTCGTCGAACGAGAAGAGGAGGGTCACAAATTCCAGATACAGAAGCCGGTCTACTATGTGTCAGAAGTGCTAACGCAATGCAAGTCCAGATACCCGCATTACCAGAAGATAACCTATACAGTGTTTATGGCATCACGGAAGCTCCGACACTACTTTCAAGAGTGTTCGGTCACGGTGGCATCCGAAGTACCCCTGAACGATATAATCAACAACAGGGACGCCACCAGCCGCATAGCCAAATGGGCCATTGAACTCCTTCCTTTCGAAATCGCCTATAAGCCACGACGAGCTATTAAATCTCAGGTGTTGGCAGATTTCCTCGCTGAATGGACAGAGGCCGAGCTCCCCAGGGAATATAGTACATACTCTCATTAGACGATGTACTTCGACGGATCCAAAACATTGGCCGGACTGGGGGCTGGAGTTATTCTCACATCTCCCACAGGTGACAACGTCCGATACGTGTTACAAATCATGTATGCCGATTCCAACAACGCAACCGAATACAAAGCACTTTTGCACGGTCTTCGGATGGCAGCATCAATGGGCATACAACGGCTGGAGGTACGGGGAGACTCCAACCTGGCCATCTCTCAAATCAACGGCGAATTCGACGCCAAAAACCCGAAGATGGCGGCATATAGAAACGTCGTCCTTAAAATATCCGCATGGTTCGAGGGGCTGGAATTCCATCATGTCGCTAGAGACAACAACCAAGCCGTTGACATACTGGCCCGCATGGGGGCCAAACGCGACCCCATCCCGAAAAACACCTTCCTTGAACGGCTCTTCAAGCCGTCGGTGGTGTGGCAAGACGACAATAAGGGTGCCGGATCCATCAGCGCGGAAGAGGTTGTTCCCCCTGTAAATGAACCAGACGACCAAATCATCGGCGGCTCCGTAATGGAGGAAACGCCTTCGGCTCACAAGGTCATGGCAGTAATCGCACCATGGACTGAGCCCTTCCTCGCTTACCTTCTTCGCAAAGAACTCCCCGACGATCAGACAGAGGTGAGGCGCATAATTCGGCGATCCAAGGCTTATAAAGTCCATGAGGGTGAGTTATACAAGAAAAGCACCACCGGAATACTCCAGCGGTGCATATCTGAGGAAGAAGGAAGGCAGCTTTTGGCCGAAGTCCACGCAGGAATGGGCGGCCACCACGCCGCAGCACGGGCCTTAGTAAGTGATGTCTACTACACAACCTTCTTCTTGTAGACTCGTGTTGGGCCTCCAAGCGTAGAGTTTTGTAGGACAGTAGCAATTTTCCCTCAAGTGGATGACCTAAGGTTTATCAATCCGTGGGAGGTGTAGGATCAAGATGGTCTCTCTCAAGCAACCCTGCAACCAAATAACAAAGAGTCTCTTGTGTCCCCAACACACCAAATACAATGGTAAATTGTATAGGTGCACTAGTTCGGCGAAGAGATGGTGATACAAGTGTAATATGGATGGTAGATATAGGTTTTTGTAATCTGAAAATATAAAAACAGCAAGGTAACTAATGATAAAAGTGAGCACAAACGGTATTGCAATGCTTAGAAACAAGGCCTAGGGTTCATACTTTCACTAGTGCAATCTCTCAACAATACTAACATAGTTGAGTCATATGTAAGTCCCTCTCGTGCGACAAAGAGTTCACTCCAAAGTCACAAATAGCGGAGAACTAACAAAGAAATTATTGTAGGGTACGAAACCACCTCAAAGTTATCTCTTCCGATCAATCTTATGAGCTATCCCTATAAGTGTCACGAACAGCCCTAGAGTTCGTACTAAAATAACACCTTAAGACACACATCAACCAAAACCCTAATGTCACCTAGATACTCCAATGTCACCACGAGTACCCATGGGCTTGATTATACGATATGCATCACACAATTTCAGCTTCATCATGTTCAATCCAACACAAAGAACTTCAAAGAGTGCCCCAACGTTTCTACCGGAGAGTCAAGACGAAAACGTGTGCCAACCCCTATGCATAGATTCCCAAGGTCACGGAACCCGCAAGTTGATCACCAAAATATACATCAAGTGGATCAATAGAACATCCCATTGTCACCACAGATATCCCATCGCAAGACATACATCAAGTGTTCTCAAATCCTTAAAGACTCAATCCGATAAGAAAACTTCAAAGGGAAAACTCAATTCATCACAAGAAGATAGAGAGGGGAAAACTCCATATGATTCATCTATATTAATAAAGCTCGCGGTACATCAAGATCGTGTCATCTCAAGAACACGAGAGAGAGAGATCAAACACATAGCTACGGGTACATACCCTCAGCCCCGAGGGTGAACTACTCCCTCCTCGTCATGGAGACCGCCGGGATGATGAAGATGGCCTCCGGTGATGGTTTCTGCCTCCGGCAGGGTGCCGGAACGGGCTCCCGATTGGTTTTTCGTGGCTACAGAGGCTTGCGGCGGCGGAACTCCCGATCTAGGTTTGTTTCTGGAGGTTTCTGGATTTATAGGAATTTTTGGCGTCGGTCTCACGTCAAAGGGGGCCACGAGGGACCCACAAGACAGGGGGGCGCGCCCTAGGGGGGGCCGCGCCCCCCTGGCTTGTGGCCAGGTGGTGGACCCCCTCCGGTTGATTCTTTCGCCAGTATTTTTTATATTTTCCAAAAATATTCTCCGTAAATTTTCAGCCCACTCCGAGAACTTTTATTTCTGCACAAAAACAACACCACGATAGTTCTGCTGAAAACAGCGTCAGTCCGGGTTAGTTCTAATCAAATCATACCAAAATCATATAAAATTATTGTAAACATGGCATGAATACTTCATAAATTATAGATACGTTGGAGATGTATCAGCATCCCCAAGCTTAATTCCTGCTCGTCCTCGAGTAGGTAAATGATAAAAGAAATAATTTATGAAGTGTGAATGCTAGCAAGTGCACAAGTTTGATCAATGATAATTCCAATCACTTTTTCTAGCATCAATATAAACCATAAACAGTAGCTCATCTCATAAAACTTCTCATGATCAAGTAACAAGCTATTCACATGTTAAAGCATAGACCAGAAAGTTTCTTGAAAACTAACAAACCATATTCCTAGTCATCGAACAATTGCAATTCATCTTATTTTCAGGAAGGGTCTATGTAAGAGCTTTGATTTAGCAAATTCCACATACTCAACTATCATATAGTCTTCCATGATTATTGACACTCAAAGCATATTTTTAGAACAAATAGCTTCCATCGAACACAGAGAAAGATAGGGGCTTAATGTTTCGCCTCCCAACTTATTTATCATATAGATAATTGTCAACAATAATAATTCATGATCAAATATATTTGACTGGATATATATGTTTGGATCTTTCCCCACCACATGATGCTTGCCAACTAATAGATTGAGGTTGGAATAAGAACTTGACTCAACAGGAATAGTAAATAACATGAAAGTAAATAGATTGGCCCTTCGCAGAGGGAAGCAGGGATTTGCATATGTGCCAGAGCTCATTGTTTAAAACAGAGATGAATATAATTTTGGGAGATATGCTTTCATTGTCAACATAACAACCAAGAGATTTCACCATCTTCCATGCTAGATACATTATAGGCGGTTCCCAAACAGAATGATAAAGTTTTTACTCCCCCTCCACCAATCAAACACACTCCACGGCGAGCCGAATCCACGGGTACCATCCATACAAACAACAATCCTGGGGGAGTTTTGTTTCATTATATTTTGATTTGATTTTTGAGCATGGAACTAGGCATCCCGAATACCAGCCACTTTCTCGTGAATGATAGTGAATCAACACATATCGTGAGAATAACCCACCTAGCATGGAAGATACTGACCGCCCCCAGTCGCTACATGAGCGATTCGGGCATACAAAACAAAATATTATTTGAATGTTTAGAGTTTGGCACATGCAAATTTACTTGGAACGGCAGGTAAATACCGCATATAGGTAGGTATGGTGGACTCTCATGGAAGAAACGTGGCTCAAGGGTTTGGATGCACAAGTAGTATCTCTACTTAGTACGAAGTTTTGGCTAGCAAAAGGTTCTAAACAAGCACCACATGTTAGAGGATCCAAAACAATATAACTTCTATGCAAATATACCCAACCATAACTCATTACGTTGTCTTCCTTGTCCAACTTCAACTAATTTACTCAAGTTTGAAAATAATTAATGAGCTCACAATCATAGAAGATGTTCAAGATAGTATATTTATACGTGGAATCTCTCTTCCTTCAATATTTTTTCATGAATTGTTCAAGTGACCAATGCGGTGTTTGCTAACTTTCAATAAATTTTACCACCTATACTTATTATGTGTGAAGTCATTACTCCCCATGGGATAAGTATATGCAGCATATTTAATTTCAGATTTATGATATTCAATTCATTCAACCATTTACTCATAGGATATAAGTGAAACACAAGAGTAAACATCAAACTACTCTCGAAAGATATAAGTGAAGATCAATGAGTAGACAACAATTAAGTAGCTATGTGAGGACTCTCTCTCAATAAAGATTTTCAGATCTTAAGTACTTTATTCAAACAGCAAAACAAAAGAAAAATAATACTCCAAGAATAGCATGCATCATGTGAACAAATAAAAATTTGGGCTCAACGTAGGCTAATCGATAATTGTTGATGAAGAGAGGTGGGATGCGTAGCATCCCCAAGCTTAGATGCTTGAGACTTCTTGAAATATTTACTTGGGGTGCCTTGGGAATCCCCAATCTTGAGCTTTTGTATCTCGTTCAATCCTCTCATATCATGGTTTCACCTATTCTCAAAAACTTCATCCACACAAAACTCGAAAAGAACTCGTGAGATAGGTTAGTACACATAATAATAAATAAACTCTTTATGTACTGCCAAGACAAGTTGCATAATAATTTCCAAACATTAGGTACTGTATACTATCATTTCCACAATTTATATCTACCAATATAGGCTATGGAAACTAGAGGATAAGTAGATGACAAAACTATGACAGCAATCTGTCCAAACAGAACAGTCTGTAGCAATTTATGAAAACAGTGTACTTCTATAACTCAAAAAATTATGAAAATTAAGGACATGCTAAGGAATTTATATGAAAACACTGTGTAAAAATTTTAGAAACTTTCCACGTTCCAGTAAAATATGAAAATTCAAACACTACAGAAAAAGTTTCTCTTTTTTACACAGCACACATCAAACATGCAATGCAAGCATCCTAAGGCAATTCTTGGAACTTTTTATTGAAAAACAAGATTATAAATAATACCTAACAGATAACAACAAAATAAAATGACGCTCCAAGCAAAACTCATATTATGTGACGAATAAAAATATAGCTCCAAGTAAGATATACCGATAGTGTTGAAGACGAAAAAGGGATGCCTTCAGGGGCATCCCCAAGCTTAGGCGCTTGAGTATTCCTTGGATATTACCTTGGGGGTGCCTTGGGCATCCCCAATCTTAGGTTCTTGTCACTCCTTATTCTCCTCATATCGGTGTCTCACCCAAAACTTGAAAACTTCAATCACACAAAACTTAACGGAACTTCGTGAGAAGGGTTAGTGTAATAAATAAAGGTCATTCACTTAGGTACTGTCAAGACAAGATTCATAATTGTTCTCACATAATACCTACTGTATTCTATCATTCCCATAATTTATATCACTTAATATAAGCTATGGGAACACTAAAACAAGCAAACTATGCATGCAAAACAGAATCTGTCAAAAACAGAACAGTCTGTGAAGATCTGTAGGATAGCCATACTTTCCTGTCTCTAAAAATTCTGAAAAATTAGGACAACCTGAAAAATTTGTATATAAAGAATGTGTAAAAATTTCATATCATTATCACTCTCCAGTAAAAAATTAAAATTCCTGTACTGGAGTCAAAAGTTTCTGTTTTGGTTCAGCATCAATTCTACTCATCTTGTGAGTCATCCCAAAGGCTTTACTTGGCACTATATTGAAATAAGAGGCACAAAACATGATTACTACAGTAGCTTAATCACGTGAACACACAAAAACAGAAGGTAAAAGTGTTGGGTTGTCTCCCAACAAGCGTTTTTCTTGAATGCCTTTTAGCTAGGCATGATGATTTCAATGATGCTCGCACAAAAGTAAAGAATTGAAACATAAAGAGAGCATCATGAATCTCATGACAAGCACATTTAAGTCTAACCCACTTCCTATGCATAGGTATTTTGTGATCAAAAATTTTACAGGAGCAAGAATCAACTAGCATAGGAAGGCAAAACAAGCATAACTTCAAAACTTTGAACACATAGAGAGGAAACTTGATATTATTGCAATTCCTACAAGCATATGTTCCTCCCTCATAATAATTTTCAGTAGCATCATGAAGGAATTTCAAAACATAACTATCACATAAAGCATTATCTTCATGATCCACAAGCATAGAAAATTTGTCACTCTCCACATAAGCAATTTTCTTCTCATTCATAATAGTGGGAGCAAACTCAACAAAATAACTATCATGAGATACGTGATTGACATAACCACTTTGAGTATTAAAATCATGATGACAAGTTTCATGGTTACTATCACTCTTTATAGCATACATGTCATCACAATAATCATCATAGATAGGAGGCTTGCCATCATCATAATAGTTTTGCTCATCAAAACTTGGGGGACTAAAAATATCATATTCATCAAACATAGCATCCCCAAGCTTGTGGCTTTGCATATCATTAGCATCATGAATATTCAGAGAATTCATACTAACAATATTTCTATCATGCTCATCATTCAAAGATTTAGTGCCAAACATTTTAATAACTTCTTCTTCTAACACTTGAGCACAATTTTCCTTTCCATCATTTTCACGAAAGACATAAAAAAGATGAAGCATATGAGGCAACCTCAATTCCATATTTTTTTGTAGTTTTCTTTTATAAAACCAAACTAGTGATAAAATAAGAAACTAAAAGATTTAATTGCAATATCTAAAGATATACCTTCAAGCACTCACCTCCCCGGCAACGGCGCCAGAAAAGAGCTTGATGTCTACTACACAACCTTCTTCTTGTAGACTCGTGTTGGGCCTCCAAGCGCAGAGTTTTGTAGGACAGTAGCAATTTTCCCTTAAGTGGATGACCTAAGGTTTATCAATCCGTGGGAGGTGTAGGATGAAGATGGTCTCTCTCAAGCAACCCTGCAACCAAATAACAAAGAGTCTCTTGTGTCCCCAACACACCCAATACAATGGTAAATTGTATAGGTGCACTAGTTCGGCGAAGAGATGGTGATACAAGTGTAATATGGATGGTAGATATAGGTTTTTGTAATCTGAAAATATAAAAACAGCAAGGTAACTAATGATAAAAGTGAGCACAAACGGTATTGCAATGCTTAGAAACAAGGCCTAGGGTTCATACTTTCACTAGTGCAATCTCTCAACAATACTAACATACTTGAATCATATGTAAGTCCCCCTCGTGCGACAAAGAGTTCACTCCAAAGTCACAAATAGCGGAGAACTAACGAAGAAATTATTGTAGGGTACGAAACCACCTCAAAGTTATCTTTTCCGATCAATCTTATGAGCTATCCCTATAAGTGTCACGAACATCCCTAGAGTTCGTACTAAAATAACACCTTAAGACACACATCAACCAAAACCCTAATGTCACCTAGATACTCCAATGTCACCACGAGTACCCATGGGCTTGATTATACGATATGCATCACACAATTTCAGATTCATCATGTTCAATCCAACACAAAGAACTTCAAAGAGTGCCCCAAAGTTTCTACCGGAGAGTCAAGACGAAAACGTGTGCCAACCCCTATGCATAGATTCCCAAGGTCACGGAACCCGCAAGTTGATCACCAAAACATACATCAAGTGGATCAATAGAACATCCCATTGTCACCACAAATATCCCATCGCAAGACATACATCAAGTGTTCTCAAATCCTTAAAGACTCAATCCGATAAGAAAACTTCAAAGGGAAAACTCAATTCATCACAAGAAGATAGAGAGGGGAAAACTCCATATGATTCATCTATATTAATAAAGCTCGCGGTACATCAAGATCGTGTCATCTCAAGAACACGAGAGAGAGAGATCAAACACATAGCTACTGGTACATACCCTCAGCCCCGAGGGTGAACTACTCCCTCCTCGTCATGAAGACCGCCGGGATGATGAAGATGGCCTCCGGTGATGGTTTCCCCCTCCGGCAGGGTGCCGAAATGGGCTCCCGATTGGTTTTTCGTGGCTATAGAGGCTTGCGGCGGCGGAACTCCCGATCTAAGTTTGTTTCTAGAGGTTTCTGGATTTATAGGAATTTTTGGCGTCGGTCTCACGTCAAGGGGGGGCACGAGGTACCCACAAGACAGGGGGGCAAGCCCTAGGGGGGTGGGGGCGCCCCCCTGGCTTGTGGCCAGGTGGTGGACCCCCTCTGGTTGATTCTTTCGCCAGTATTTTTTATATTTTCCAAAAATATTCTTCGTCAATTTTCAGCCCATTCCGAGAACTTTTATTTCTGCACAAAAACAACACCACGGTAGTTCTGCTGAAAACAGTGTCAGTCCGGGTTAGTTCTAATCAAATCATACCAAAATCATATAAAATTATTGTAAACATGGCATGAATACTTCATAAATTATAGATACGTTGGAGACGTATCATTAAGCAAGGGCTTTCGAGCTGGTTTGTTCTGGCCCACCGCTCGAGCGGACGCCCAGACACTTGTCCAACACTGCGCGGGATGTCAACTATTTGCAAATCAAAGCCACATGCCCCCAACAGCTCTTCGGACTCTTCCGATTACATGGCCCTTTGCAGTCTGGGGGCTGGATATGGTCGGACCACTTAAAGGGGGGACCAAGAAGAATAAATATCTACTGGTCAGGGTTGACAAGTTCACCAAATGGATCAAAGCAAAACCTGTCAAATCAGCCAAGTCCGGACCAGTAGTCGATTTTATATCCGGCGTGGTACACTGTTACGGTGTCCCGCACAGTATAATAACGGACAATGGATCCAATTTCACCGCCCAAGAGGTAAAGGACTGGTGCGCAAACATGGGCATAAAGCTCGATTACGCATCGGTGTATCACCCGCAGACCAATGGACAAGTCGAACGGGCCAACGGCCTCATCATGAGTGGTATTAAACCACGTCTGGTCCGGTATCTTCATGAATCCGACTGCCATTGGGTAGAGGAGCTTGACTCCGTTCTGTGGGGTCTGCGTACCACCCTGAATCGATCAACGGGATACACGCCGTTCTTTATGGTCTATGGGGCAGAAGCAGTCCTTCCCTGTGATATTATTCACGACGCACCAAGGGTGCGCATGTATGAAGAAAAGGAGGCCAAGTTAGATCGGCAGGACGACTTGGACGCCTTAGAAGGAGAGCGCGACATAGCTCGGGCTCGCTCTACTTTTTATCAACAACAAGCCCGCATTACCAGAGCAGGGAGGTCAGGGCAAAGGCGTACAATGTGGGCGAACTCGTCTTACGACTCCCGGAGAAGCAGAAGCATAAACTCAATCCCAAGTGGGAGGGCCCTTACATAATTGACGAAGTACTCACTGGAGGGGCTTATCGTCTTCGCAACCCGCCAGATAACCGCCTCAAACCAAACCCATGGAACGCAGCTCGTCTTCGGCGCTTTTACGGCTAGACCGGTGTCGTCATACTCTCTACCTTCCTTTCCCTTTTTTCCCTTCTTTTCATATTTCCTTCCCTTCCACCTTGATTTTGCAGGTTCGGATTTCTTTTCCCAAATTTATGCTCGGCTAAACCGAGCTCGTGTTAAGTTTTTCGGCATACACCCCCAAATGTTAAATCCGAACATAACACTTGGGGGCTTCTTCCCGAAGCCGATGATTATTTTTTAAGCATCTATTGTGTATGCATGTTTCCCTTGTCGATTTTCAGCCATTATATGCATCAATTAGAACTAAGATTTTTGCCAAGCTGGGTTGCCTCGCTCCTGTGTTTACCCTCTACGTTCCCGATTGTTCGGCTAGAGGGTAAAGGGAGCACCTCTGCGATTGTTACGATCGGATCACCCGGATACGTACCTCAGACGGGTGAAGCCAAAAGCTAGCTATCTTTAGCAGATAATTGGTCGGCTACGATGGAAGCAACAAATAAATTATGGTTGTTATCATCATTACTCAGGCTTCTTTCCTCGAAAAAGCTATTAGTCGAATACTAGCAGTATACGGCCTTACTATCTACGATTTACGTAGCAGCCTGAAGGAAGGTACCGATAGAGGTACTATTTTCTTTGGAAGATGTTTTTTACGCTAAGCAGTAATATAACATATCTCCCTATGCATTTTCTGTCTGTTCGCACCAAATGGCCGGATTGCCTAGTTCCACGAAATAATTCCCTCTTATTGAAGGATATTTGATAAGGAACACTCCCAAGCTCTTAGCAGGGGAGGTCGAAGCCGATGGCCGGTTAAGACAAAGTTTACAGCACAGACGGAGCAATTTTTGATTTAAAGTACATAGTTACATAAAATCACTCATCTGGCTGCTGGTCAAGATTGTCTATTAAGGCATCCAGGGTGCAATCTTCTTGCGAGAGACGAGCGGCGGGCATCACTTGGTCGTACACCAAATGAAGCGGCACTTCTTGCCCATCCAGCCCTGCCGGCCCAACCCGAGCCATATGCTCGGGGTTAAGACCGGTATAACGGGTCTTGATCATCGCCCACGTCTCTCGTGCTCCCTCTCGGCAGGCCGATGTCTTCCATAGCTCGAACTGACACCGGGCTCCCTTGAACCGATCAGCCAGTTCGGCCATCCCCTCCGGAGGCTTCTCGGCAGGCCATAGCGCTTTCATCATGCTCCTCATAGCCTTCCGAGCCCGCTCATGTACGGCGGATAGTTCCTTCAGAAGGTTCCCCCGGTAGGATCCGATCTCTTTTTCAGGCCGCCCGGTCAGGAGACCTATACATGAGACAAGGCATGAGCATTACACTTTATGTATTCGAGGTAACCTTCGACGTTATAATGGCACTTACCAAACATGCCCCTCTGTAATTTCTGGTTCTCTTCTTGGGTTTGAGCCAATTGAGTTTTTAAAACTCTCAATTTCTTCGGCCCGCTGCCGGTTTTCCGCCTGGAGACGTTTCTTCTCCTCAAGGTTTCGTTGCAACGAAAGGCAGCTGGCCTCATATTGGGATTCGGCGTACCTCTGGGATTCTCGGGCTGCATCTAAATCTTTTTGCAACTGCCCTATAGACTCAGCTGCTACAAAGTACCCTCGCATCAGCACGGGACTATATACTAAGATCATCAAAATGGACATACTCACCATGCATCTCCCGGGTAAAATTCTTCACTTGTTCAAGTTCGGTCTTCACGGCTTGCACCTGCGCTCGGCTCACCTCCAGGTCATTGGCCAATTGCTCATTCTGCTGCCTTGAAGCCTACATCATAGATAAAACAATATGCGGATCCTTAACTCGGCCGTCCCGACCAATTCAAGGCTCGGGGGCTACTGGGTTAATATGTGTGTTCGGATTATTAAAACCGATCACTCACCTCCAGGCTGGACGATATCAGTTCCACGGCTTCCCCAAGCCCAGCTCGGGCAGCTCCGATATACGCGTCTACCGAACATAGAGCATTAAACTCTTGTCCGGAAAATGCCTGATGGCGCAGGGCTTCCTGTCGCCGCCGGTGGTTCATCGCACTCTTTACCTCGGAGTTAGTGACTGAGACGTCCCCGGAATTTTCAGGGGCCTGATCGGCCACAGGGGCCTCCGCAGCGGGTTCAGCATGAGCAGAAGGCCTTGGTTCATGAGTGTTGCCAGGAACCCCGGCAACATTCCCGGCAGAAGATGGTTGTACTCGTTTCCTGAGTATTTCGACATGAGATCTTCTGTAAAATCCTATCGATCATGTTAACAATAGATTAAGCGGCCAAACGAGGTACCTTTTGGTTGAACAAGTGGTCGGGGCCGTTCCCGCGGTTTGCTGACATGAAGGATTCCTGTTGCTGTTCGGTCCGGGCGTTGTTACCGTAGTCGACGTTCGTCGCGTGGACCGACGGCGCTTGGGAGCAGAGACCGGCACATTCGGGTCGACGAAGGTCGCTTGCCTTTTACGGGAAGAATTTTTCTTTTTGCCTGTAGTAGAAGAAGGAAGTGATCCGGGGTGATCGGCTATGATAGCCACCTTTGAACCATCAAGGCTCTCTTGGTAAAAGACCCCGTCTTCGTGCTCGATTGACAGCTCCGGATCATCGTGGAATCCTGGATCATCATCTCGAGAGTAGTTCTCTGGTTGAGGCGCCGGACAATTGATTGTCTCGACAAAGCACCTCCAGCTCTGTTCGCACAGATTGAAAGCTCCGGTCAAAGGGGGCAAGTGAAAAACCCGAACTCAGGTCACAAATTCGAAAGGCTTACCCATTCAATGGGGTTGTAACCCGAGTAGCCCTCCTTAACCGGTAGCCGAACAAAGTCTTCTTCTTACCCTTTGAATAGGTCGGCAAGTACGGCCGCCATCGCCGCTTGATTGGCGGGGCCTAACCGTCGGGAACGAGTGGTGTCACTTGTTCCGTTGTAACGCCACAAAGGGTGTATCCTTTGCTGAAGGGGTTGAACGCATTGAGCGATGGCGGCAGGCATCACATCAATAATGGTCAGCCTGTTATGAGCTAGCAGCCTTACTTGGGCAGCCAGGCGTTGCACTTCGGCACCTTCCTCTTGGGATGAACTCTTCGGTCGCCATTTATACCTTTTCTTCAGTGGGACGTCGGAGTATTCGGGCAAACCACTCCGAGCTGGATCGAACAGGGGAACGTCCTCAATATAGAACCATTCCGAGGTCCATTCTTCGGACTCCTTCGGAGTCCCCACTGGATACCCCGTCCCGGCTATACGACATACTTCGGCTCCTCCGACTTCCCGAATTGTCTCGCCCCGAGTGCAGGGGACGAGACAGAAGTACTTCCTCCATAATCCAAAGTGGGCCTCGCAGCCCAGAAACATCTCGCAAAGAGCAACAAAGCCCGAGATGTGCAGAATAGATCCGGGGGTAAGATGATGGAGCTGGATCCCATAGAATTCCAGTAATCCCCTCAAGAAGGGATGAATGGGGAACCCTAGGCCCCGCAAGAGGAAAGGCACTAAGCATACCCGCTCTCCCTTGTGAGGGTTAGGGAAGTTCTCTGCGAAGGCCTCGTCGCCATAAGAAGTTAATCCGGCGTGGGTAGCCGCCAGATCCGAGGAGGGAAGATAGCCTTGGGTCTCGAGGTCGCGCAGCCGAAGGAGGGATACAGAGCAACTTGCCCAATCCCCGAGAAGGGTGCCGTAAGGACGTGAGGAAGAACCAGGGACGCTCGTCTTGTTTTTTTGGTGGTCTCTCGTTCGAAGCTTTTTCTGATGGGGAAGAAGAGGAAGGGGTGGCCTAGACAACGATTCAGCATGTTTAAATGAGTAGTGCCTCCCTTGTGGGAAGGGCAGTCTTGTAAAAAGCTGTTGGGCCGCCCGTCTCCCCTCGGCGCACAAGGATCGAGGGGCGTCGAAGTTACTACAATGGGTCCCGCAAGTTCTCAACGATTGAGAGTTCATCGATGGCGGGATGGTTGCCGAACAAGAAGGGATAGAGGGACTCACCTCACAAGCCGAAGACTTTGACGCGCAAGATTGTCCGGATAATATGCCTCGGCATTGGAGGCTAGTCCGGGGGCTACTGAGGGAATCCGGGATTAAGGGGTCCTCGGACTGCCGGCCTATTTCTTATAGGCCGGACTCATGGGCCGCTTGCTGAGGATTGGACTGATCGAAGGCCCCGTCGCTAGGGAGGAGACCTCAGGAGCCGTGACGTGTCTTCCAAGTTTAAGATAGTAGGATAGGCATGTTTTTACCTTCGGTGGGCAACCGACCATGTGTAACCCTAGGGACCCCCGACGTCTATATAAGCCAGAGGGTTTTAGATTGTAAGCCAGAGAAACTCATCTAGGGTTTTAGCTATTCGATCTCGTGGTAGATCAACTCTGTAACCTTCATACACATCAATATAATCGAGCAGGACGTAGGGTTTTACCTCCATAGGAGGGCCCGAACCTGGGTAAACATCGTCTCCTTCGTCCCCTGTTACCATCGATCCTAGACTCACAGCTCGGGACCCCCTACCCGAGATCCGCCGGTTTTGACACCGACACCCGTCCCTCGAAGCCTGTGGCTCCCGAGGGCCTGGAGGCAGCCGTCGTCGCCGCGGTAGCGCCGTGGCTCCTTGCGGTGCGGACAGGGCCCGGTGCCGGGCCATCTCGCCGTGCGCGAGGTCAGCTCCCGGCGCATCACCCCGGCGTGCCTCGCCAGGGTGCCCGGGTGCCTCGCTTGGGCACTCGCCCCTCCGTCTCCAAGCAGGCAGCGCCTGGCCCGGTGACGGGGCGAGTGCTCCAGCTTCCGTCGCCAGGCAGGCAATGCCCAGCCCGGAGACATGGGCGTGTGTTCCACCCTCCATCTCCAGGCAGGCAGCGCCTGTCCTGATGGCGTGGATGATTGCTCTGGCTTCTGTCGCCAGGCAGGCAATGCCCAGCCTGAAGACATGGGCGTGTGTTCCACCCTCCGTCTCCAAGCAGGCAGCGCCTGTCCTGATGACGTGAATGATTGCTCCGGCTTCTGTCGCCAGGCAGGCAATGCCCAGCCTGGAGACATGGGCGTGTGTTCCACCCTCCGTCTCCAAGCAGGCAGTGCCTGTCCTGATGACGTGGATGATTGCTTCGGCTTCTGTCGCCAGGCAGGCAATGCTCAGCCTAGAGACATGGGCGTGTGTTCCACCCTCCGTCTCCAAGCAGGCAGCGCCTGTCCTGATGACGTGCGTGCCTCGCAAGGTTGCTCACGCCAGGCAACCTCACGAGGCTGACCGCGCCAGCTCTCCTCGCGAAGCCGCTCTCGCCAGGCCCGACGGTGGCCGCCCGCGAGGATGTGGCCGCTCCATGGGGTGTCGATTCAGACGTGCGGCCCGCCGCCTGCGTCAGGGGCGGCAGCCGCGCCGGGTGGTGCAGGGCATTGCCTGCCGCGCATCGCCCGCAGCTTGCGAAGCTCCTCTTCTGTGCCGGTGACGAACCTTCTCGAGCCCGACGCCTCGTGCCGCGCTCCTTGCTCGTGGGGGCGCGTGCCGAAACACGTTTCCAAGCGGCGCCCGAGCGCCTCTCTCGTTGCTCCCGTCAGGTCTGGAGCTCTCCAGGCTGAAGCCCTCGAGACCGCCTCGGAGGAGAGTGCCAGAACCCCGCCGGCGGCGTTGACGGGCTCGGCCACGCATACCAGCCAGTCATCGTAGCGATATTTAGCGTGGTGGTAATGCAGCAGCTCGCGCGCCACGCGTAGCGCAGTCCGCGTGTTCACCGGCCTTCGGCGAACGTGAGAAGATGACACCACTGCGAGGGTCAAAGTAGTGGCGCGGCCGTCGCGCCGCACGGTGCGCAACAGCGACAGGTCTTGCTGCCTGTGCGCAGCCGGGTTGGCGGCAACGCTAGCCGCAGGAGGGGCGGAGCGGCGGGGGAGAACGCAGACCACGGGCGCCGTCCAGGCGACGCGGGCAGCTCGGCGCTCGGCACGAACTCGGCGGGCGCCTGCCATGGGTGCGACGGAGCGGAGACAGAGCGGGACTGGGAAGGATTCCGACACGCCCCTACCTGGCGCACCAAATGTCGGATTCAGAGCTCCGCAAGCTCAAAGAGGTTCGAACTCTGGGGCATGTGCGAAGATACTTCCCAGCTCAAGCCTCGTCGTAGTGCAAGAAGATGGACTCAATGATTTACCCAGGTTCGGGCCACCTTGCGGTGTAAAACCCTACTACTGCCTTTGGTGGATAGGCCTCACAAGGAGGTTTGTGGATGAACAAGTACAGTGGTTGAGCGACCTCGCGAGGGCTCTTGGGTGTGGGTGGATCCGATGCCCTTCTACGGTGGTGGCTAGTCCCTATTTATAGCGGGCCTTGGTCCTCTTCCCTTATTGCACTGGCGGGAAAGGATCCCACAACGGCCAAATTTGAAAGGGGACACAAGGTACAACTTATCCTGACTAAAGGTGGTCTTCGCCTGTAAAGCTCCTGGCGTGATGCAGAGGTGGGCTTGGCGATGACATCCGTCCTGCCGAGCCCGTGGTCTTGGTCTCATTGCACCGGAATGGAAACCTTTGGGGGGCTTCCTTGGGAACCGGAATCTGTCCTTGCTTCCTTAGCACGAAAGAGGAAACTGTCTCTGCTGCGCCCGCTGGTGCCCGCCTGCCTTGGTCGTCATGGCTCACGTCATTGCAGCCTCCTGAGGCTGGGTACCTGCATAGGAATCTCCGCTCCTCAGGAGGCAGCCTGGGGAGGCCGCTCCCTTGGAGGCCTTGGCGTCGTCCTCCTCGCGAGGCGGGGGCCCTCACGAGGGTCTTGTCTTAAGGGGTTTGTCGCCAGGCCGTACAGGGCCATCAGGGTGGGCCACGCACTGGGCCGCAGGCAGGCAGGTCTGGGTACCCCCGAACTCAGAACGCCGACAGTATGATGGTGGCCTCTTTGGTGTGACCTTGATACATTCCTTGCAAACCTTTGGGGCAGTTCTTTCACTGCCAATGCATGCAATCAACTGGTCCGTGCATTCCTGAAAACCCTCTGGCCTCTCCAATAGCTAACAACTTCTCTGTGTCATGTGCATTTCGTTCTCTCAGATACTCTGCTGCAAACACCTCCACCACAGTACGGGCAAACTTGACAGTAATCTTCAGGCACGTGCTCTCCCCCATCCTGACCATCTCACCAATGACATTTGTAGCAGTACCAAGTGCAAGCATTCTTATTGCAGCCGTGCATTTCTGCTTTGCAGAGAAAGAGAGTTGACTGCAGCAATCCCTTGTGAGCTTGAAGTAGTCATCGTGTGCCTCCACTCCCTCCACAATGCGCAAAAACAATGGTTTTCGCATGCGAAAACGGCGATGGAACCATGGATCATCTGAGAACTTTAGGTTCGGAGCAAAGTAGCTATTATGCAGTAGCTTTGCTCCAGATACCCTATCCTGATTGATCACTCTTCTCCTTTGATTGAGCCCTTGAAAATGAGAATATGCTCCACTTGCCGGTCTATTTTCTCTTGCATGGTCATGAGCATGATCATGTCCATATCTTCGTCCGAATCTGAGGAATCGAAGAACTCATCTTGAATCATTTGATCAAGCTCCATCGGTCCATACTCCTCGTTGGACGAAGCATCAGAATCCATCATTTTCCCTAAAAAATCACAAAAAATACAGTCAGACATTTTGTCGAACACATCAAACGCAAGGCAGAGCCAGAGAGTTGCCGGACGTACTGCAGTGGCTTCCGGGCCGGCAGCGACGTCCCCTACGGCGAGGACGGGAGAGCTGCGGAGTTCGAGCGGCAGCGGAGCTACGAGACGGACGGAAGGCGCAGAGCGCGCGCGCCAGCGGAGCTACGAGATGGACGGCGTGGAGGAGGAAGAAAAGAGGAAAGAGCAAATGTATCCGACGGGTTTGGGGGTGGATTTGGTGCAATTTGCCGTGGGGTCAGGCTGTCGGATCCGACGTGGTGGGCGTGCCCGGGCGCACATGGGCGCCCCCATATCCGCCCCATATTTGGGCTGGATATGGGGGGTGCTGGTCAGCCCTGGCGTGTTTGAGGCCCGTTTAGGGTGCCCGTCCGGGTCGCATTTTCGTGACCGGTCAGTGACTGGGCGACCTGCCGGGACGTTTGAGACGGGTATGAGGGGTCCGATTGTAGATGCTCTTAGAATTGGTCTCATCTCCTTCATGCATTGTCCTCAAAATGCAAATAAGGTGGCACACAATCTAGCTAAGAATACATTTGAGTCCAACATAGTTTTGTTTTGGGACGATGACCCCCTTCTTTTAATGTTTCAAACATTGTAAACAATGTAACCTTTATTTGATGCAATAAAGTGTGCCATAATGACATTCCCTAATAAAAACAATTTCTCATACAACGGTTTCAATACTGTGTATTCGAGTATCAATATAAAATGATATACTCCCCCCGTTTTCCAGCAGGTGGCTCAGAGCAGCCATGAGAGCCTCATCATTCAAGCCACCTCTGTCCATGACGGCGCTGTATAGGTCAGGGTGGACGTCGAGGGACTTTCTCTCCCTTATGGCGGTTCCCACCTCCTTCACGGCCTCAGTCATTCTGGTGAAGACACTGATCTCCTCCTCCATCAGGACGCCCCTCTTCCTCTTCCTATCAACCACATGGACATGCTCAAAGGGCTTGTGAGGGATGCCATCAAGGACCACCTCTGTGTCCTAGGTGTCTAGGAACTCCGGCATGGGTGAACCGAAAGGATCACCGGAGCCCATGGCATGCTTGCCGGTTACCAGCCCGAAGGAGAAGATGTGTTGCATCTGATTGTAGTTCTGATGGGTGTGTTAAGGAACTCATCGTCTTTGGGGTGGTACTAAGAAAGAAACAGAGTGTTGTTAGTTGCGAGAAAGCAATGGTTGACAGTGTGAAAAACAACGGGACGTGAGCTAACCGCGACGTGGCCGGTGTAGTGCTCTGCCTCCAGAATGATCGAGCAAGTGTTTTGATCCCATGAGGCGCCGCTAAGGTTTCTGAGCTTGGACACTGTGATCCATCGAGCTCTCCACTTCTCGAGGTGGTTGTAGACCTGGGTGGAGGTCACCTCCTGGCCACAGAACTCGAACACCTGCTTCGCAACAGTGTTCAAGTGCACCTCCTTAAAGCCCTTGTCAGTCCTAACCCCACTAGATATGAGCTCACACATCTTGTTAAGCATGAACATGGACATGAATGGCTGGCAGATGTCTACTACGCAATTTTATTCTTGTAGACGTTGTTGGGCCTCCAAGTGCAAAGTTTTGTAGGACAACAACAAATTTCCCTCAAGTGGATGACCTAAGGTTTATCAATCCATGGGAGGTGTAGGATGAAGATGGTCTCTCTCGAACAACCCTGCAATCAAATACAAGAAATCTCTTGTGTCCCCAACACACCCAATACAATGGCAAATTATATAGGTGCACTAGTGGCGAAGAGATGGGGATACAAGTGCAATATGGATAGTATATATAAGTTTTTGTAATATGAAAATATAAAAACAGTAAGGTGACAAGTAGTAAACAACAAGAAAAACGGTATTAATGCTTGGAAACAAGGCCTAGGGTTCATACTTTCACTAGTGCAATCTCTCAATAATGCTAACATAATAGAATCATATGATCATCCCTCAACGTGCAACAAAGAATAACTCCAAAGTTCGTAAGTAGCAGAGAACATAAGAAATTGTTGTAGGTAGTAGAGCCACCTCAAATTTATTCTTTTCGATCAATCTTTTGAGCTATTCCTATAAGTGTCACAAACAGCTCTAAAGTTTGTAGTAAAATAACACCTATGATACATATCAATCAACCCTAATGTCACCTAGATACTCCAATGTCACCTCAAGTATCCATGGGTTAATTATTCGACATGCATCAAACAGTTTCAGATTCATCATATTCAATCCAACACAAAGAACTTCAAAGAGCACCCCAAGATTTCTATCGGAGAAAGTAGGATGAAAACGTGCAATCAACCCATGCGCATAGATCCCCCAAGGTCACGGAATCCGCAAATTGATGCCATAACATATATCAAGTGAATCAATAGAATACCCCATTGTCACCACGAGTATCCACATGCAAGACATACATCAAGTGTTCTCAAACCCAAAGTATTCAATCCAACATAACGAGATCTCAAAGGGAAAGATTCAATTCATCACAACAAGGTAGCAAGGGAATAACATCACATGATCCAACTATATTAACAAAGCCCATGATACATCAAGATCGTGACATCTCAAGAACACGAGAGAGATCAAACACATAGCTACTGGTACATACCCTCAGCCCCGAGGGTGAACTACTCCCTCCTCGTCATGGAAACTGCCGGGATGATGAAGATGGCCTCCGGTGATGATTGTCCCCTCTGGCAGGGTGCCGGAACAGGGCTCCGGATGAGTTTTCTTTGGTACAGAGGCTTACGGCGGCAAAGCAGAATTTCTTGGTTTATTTCTAAGGGTTTCTATATATATAGGATTTTTCGGCGTTGGAATCGCGTTAGCCGGAGCCACTAGGGGCCCATAAGCTATCAGGGCGCGCCCAGGGGGTGGGCGCGCCCTGTTGGCTTGTGGCCAGTAGGTGGCCCCCCTCCGAAGGTTCTTCGCTCCGGTATTTATCATATTGTCCAGAAAAAATCGTCAAAAAGTTTTGGGTGATTCCGAGAACTTTTATTTTCTGCATAAAAACACCACCACAGTAATTTTGCTGAAAACAACGTCAGTCCAGGTTAGTTCTAATTAAATCATATAAAATGCATCAAAACCATATAAAAATATTGTAAACATAGGTAAATATGGCATGGATACTTCATAAATTATCGATACGTTGGGGACATATCACTGGCACTTCATGATGTTCCCCCTACCATCCTTCTTTGCCTTTGCGGCTGTTGTTTGTGCAACGACAACAACAATAGTTGGTTCAGCGAGCACAATGGGCGCAAAGAGAGAATCCATGCCTGAAATCTTGAACACATCTGAATCAGCGGGCATGTGCTCCTCGAGTGGGGCTGGGAGTCCTCCTCGACATAGGACGCAACAAACTGGTTGTCGGACATGACAATGGCCTGACTGAGATCTTGCGTTTGCGTGGCCATTTCCTACAATCACATCACACATTGATAGTAAGTATAGCACACACTATGGGATGATCTATGATATGAGCAACATACATCACAACTACCTACCAATCCAGTTTGTTCAAAACTACCATACCACCCTAGCATGCTACAAATCCACCACCAATACCTACCACAACATCACAATCTCATAGATCGGCACATGAATCAACCCTAGCATGCTACACGATGCACATAGATCAAACCATTTAACAAGCTCGAATATCAAACCCTACCACATGGTCTCAGACCTAGCTACAATGAGTACAAAGAAGGGGGTGTTCGAACTCATAGAGGCCATCACTGCAGCTCGAGGGAGACACCGAAACAGTCAGAGAAGATGAGGACACAAGTCGCCGCCACCATGGACCGCTGGACGTGGAAGGAGCACCGCTTACCTGCTCGTGGCGCCGGTGCGCGTCGTAGGAAAGCTCGAAAGGGAGGAGAAGGGTGGCAGGAGTTTCGGCGGTGAGGCGAAGGGGGCTATATAGGGTGACCGAATCGGCGAGAGGTGAGCCGAAATCCTCCCGCTGGATTTTCGGAGACGCGCGCGAGCTCGCGCCATCATCGTGGTCGCAAGAGCTCAGCGTTGCGTTCCCATCCTCTGTTTCGACCGAGCTTGGCTCGCTAGAAACAACCGATTCGATCGTTCCTAGCGAGCATGGCTGGGAGGTGCTTTAAAGTCCATGTAATGCGGGCCAAACAGTGAACACGGGTAAGCAAACAACCCGTTTTCGTCCCGCGGGGGCCTAGTTGGCCTCTATGCGGGCTACCAAACACACCCTATAAGATTATAGAGTAGAGAAATCTCCAGATCCTAGTACAGTTGGGACCTTATGAGTGGTGTGTGATAGGATCTTCTAAGGTGGGGTCAGTGAACTATATAAAACTCCTAATTGGATGTCTGTATTGAAGGTCTCCATATTTATTTGGTTGGAATGCTAGTTCAGTAAGAAAACTGAAACGAGAGTGAATACAAATTTATTTGTTCGGTTGTTCACTGAATTGACCCTTGGAATCCCACAGAGGTGTCAATACCATATCCTGTTTGGATGAAAAATATATCTGAAATTGCATAGTTACATGAGTATGAAGATTATGCTTTGTTCTATATGGCTCGAAACAAAAATTGTCCTCATAGCACACTCTTGCCCTGGGCCGCCACCACATGTCGCTTTAAAAGCCAACTCCAGCGCACGACCCCAAACGGACGCCCGTTTGGCCCGGATTCTGTCCGTTTGGGGCCGGCAATGGGGTCGTGTCCGGGCCTTTCCTGGGATGCGGTGGCCGTGCGCCCAACGCGCGGACGCATCCTTTAGCCCATCCTATTCGCCTCCTTTTCAAACGCCAATATTCGAATAAACCACGGCCCGTAGTTCATGCCAGCGGCCCTAGTTCACGCCGGCAACACAGCCAGCCTACACGCCCCTTGCCGGCAACACAACCAGCGGCCAGCAACACAACCAGCCTCCAAAATGAATAGTTTTGTTGCCGGCAACACAGCCAGCCTCCAAAATGAATAGGTTTGTCGCCGGCACACAGCCAGCGGCCGGCATCCATGCCATCCTTCAAAAATAACGGCCACAGCCGAACAGACCACCTAGTTCAGGCCGTCGGCATCGAACATCTCCTTCTGTCGGGCCTCGAACCAGCTCCTCGTCTTCTCGCTCATCTTGCTCAAGTCGACGCTCATGATCGCTAGCGCCACCTCCTTTGCTTTGGTTGCTGCATTGGCGGCCTCGATGTCGAGCTGCCTCTGCCTGGCCGCGGCATTGGCGGCCTCGATGTCGAGCTGCCTCTGCCGGGACACCTCCTCCATGTCGATCTTCCTCTTCTTGGCCGCCTCCTCCATCTCAAGCTTCTTCCTTTGAAGCTCCAGGTATTGCTTCATTTGCTCCTCCTTGCCTTGTCGCTTTTTCTCGTCCCTAACTTCTTTTTGAGACATCATGCCGTGCAAAGTCTCATGCAAGGCAAAGGATGCCGCATCACGCTTGTCGTCCATCTTGGAGTTGGTCTTGCCCCTCGGCCTCTTCAAGGCCTCACCATCTCCACCTCCGGCCAACGCGGCCGTCTTCTTGCCTCTCTTCCTTTGAAGTTCGCGGTATTGATCTTTGAACTTAGGGCAATTGTTGATGTGCGTCCAACAATGCGTAAGAGTGAATGGCTTGCCATTGTGCCGGGCCTTGAATGCTTCCAAAGATTGAAATGCCTACACGATCAACAACAATTGGACATGCAAACATAGAGAAGGCCGAAGTCTCGGCCGTATCAACGAAAGATAAGAGACCATACCATGTCCCCAATGCCGAGACCACTCACAAGGCGTGCTTCAACGCTTTCAAGTGCGGCACAATACTTGTTGCATTCTTGTTGGATGAACAACCACCTCTTTTGAATCGAGTTGATGCTACGATCGCTCGTAAATTGGTAGGGCGGAAACAACTTTCTTTCATGGAATGTTTTGTGAACTCTTGTCCAAAAAACAAGTCCCTTTTGTTGCGCACCGACCCTCGGATCTTGGCCAACCTCCATCCAACTATCGCAAATCAACTTGTCCTCAGCTTGTGTGTATGATCCCGTACGAATGTTCTTCTTCCTCTTTTGTGCTTCCGCTCTTTGGGTGAGCTCATCGATGAACAATGGCTCGCCCCCAATATCGACGCCTTCCTCTTCTTCTTAATCACCTTCACCTTCGGAATAGATGTCATCATCTTCATGCCACGAGTCACCATGGTCGTCGGCCTCAAAGTCTTCATCGGCAACGTACTGGCCGTGGCCATCCTGACTCTGGGTCTCGTCGGGATCGAAGGCATCGCCATGCCCACCCATCTGGAAGGCCTCGCCACGGCCCTCGTAGATGACATTCTCCATGAACTGGTTGTAGTCGGGATCCTCGACCGTCGACGTTGGTGTTGGCATTCCGCCGAACAGGACGCGGGGCGACGGCATGGTGGCCATAGACGGTGGCCGTGCTTGCTTTCTTTGCATCTCGACGGACGGGCGGCCGCCGCTGCTAGACCCCGGCGTGACGTTGTGGTTGATGACGGCCGAGGGGCGCGGGGTGGACGGCGCGATCACGCCAATGTCCGACGACCCCGAGAAACGGGTCTGGCCTTCGTACCTTGGCGGCAATGGGGTGGTCCACGATGTCGGCGAGGGGCACTGCGGAGGCCGGGCGACCGACGAGCCTGTGCTCGCCGGGCCGACGGGAGCTGCCGGGAAGCTCGTCGGACGGCACAGCCCAAGCATGAGGAGGGTGTGCGCTTTGTTGACGATGGCCTCCTTCTCGTCGACGTCGGCCTTGTGTCGCGCGGCCTCCAACGCAGCGCGCTCGGCGGCGAGCATGGCCGCGGCGTTCTTGCCCTTCTGCGCCGCCCGCCGGCGTGAGTTCCGACCGAGACTTCTTCGGACCCTTGGCCGCCTTCTTCTTCACCTTTCGGGGCGGGTCGACGGCCTGGCCGCCGGAATTCGGTGGGGCATCGGCCATGGCGGGAGGGTGGTGGGCGAAGGGGAAATCGGGACGTGGGAGGGTTTGTGGGGGAAAGGGAGGGAAAATGGCGCGAAATGGGACGCCGGGCGGATGCTTTGTGCCACCGACGGGCGGGCCAGGGAAGGACAAGCGCGCGCGTCCCGCTCGTCCGCGCGCTGTCCGTTTCACCCCAAAGGCGGCCCAAACTTGGGCCGGGATGGGTCAAAAGCGGACAGAAAACGGACAAAAGTCCGTTTGCGCCCGCCCGCTAGGCCGTCTGGTATGTCCGTTTTGCTCCAAACGGACGCACCCGGACAAGATGGGGTCGTGCGCTGGAGTTGGCCTACCTCCGTGGTCTCCACCACCGTTGGGAGGAACGATCGAGAAGCTCGGGAATGTCTCGATGGCATTGATCTAGACAGCAACTGCAAGGAGCATCTCTGCCCGCGCGCTGGTTCAGGTCACCGCCATCTGCTATGAAGAACGACCGAGAAGCTTATGCATGACTCAATGGCGTGGATCCAGACGCCAGTCATGAGGCGCATCTCCACCTGCCCGCTGGCCTTGAGGATAGGTTAACTTAAATTCGTTTAGAGCTACCGAGCATATCTCATCCGGGCCCTCTAAAGTGTTTTCCTTTCGACTATGAACTCGTTTAGAACCTCCGAACGACACAAAGTTCCTTGATATAAAAAAATGGCAGCTCCAGCCCTCGCATAAAGAAAAAACATGCACAAACTCCCAAATTAATGTCCGTACGTCTAGAGGAGAACTCACGTAGTTTTGGAAAATGTTACTGAATTTTAAAATAGTATTAATGGATTTTAAAAATGGTTAGGATTTTAAAAACATTCCTAAAAATTTAAAATGTTCATTTATTAAAAAGGGAAAAGATGAAGAACCATAAAAATACTAACAGAAAAAACAAAGAAAAATCCCAACACAAAAAACAATGAAGAACCTATAGAAATTAAGTGGGAAAAACGAAATAAAAAATAACAGAAAACCTTGGACATAATATGTCAAAAATACGCGAAGGCACATAGTCAGAAGAAATGAGTCATAACATTAATGTTTTTGGTGGGTGTTACATCGACAATATGTCGCTTTAAGCTAAGAATATGAATTAAGGCAAATATGATCGCAACACCCAAAAGTCGCCTCCTGGGTGGATTGGGCGCATGTGCCCAACTATATAAGATTATTCTGCCTTTTTGTTTGTCTATTTTTCTCCGTTTTGTTTTGTTATTCATATTCTCTTTATTGTGCTCTTCTTATCTTTTCTGTGTTTGGTGTTTCATATTTTCACCATTTTCATTTTTTTCGTGAATACACTTAGCAGTTTATCATTTCATTGATAGGTGGAAACGAGAGTACAAGGTGCACCCCTCATAGATGTACACGAGCCGGCGTCTGAGAGGGTGTAGGTTGAGCAGAAGGAGGAGGGTGCTCAGCCTCACTACAGAAGTTTCAGGTTACATGTAAGATGCTAGCAAATCATTTGGCTCCAGCCTTAGCCCATAGGTGCACATCGCCCTTAATCAAGAGGACAAGGTCATCGGTGAAGGGGTGATGACCGTCGAAGATGTGGGATCGAGAAGTGGCGTCTAGAGTGGGGGGGGGTGAATAGACATTTAACAAGATATATGAGCGGTTTTAGGTTATCTTGAAATTTAGGCAGATTTTGCACAAGTTAAGTTGCATCCAAAGATTCGTACACATGCATATCTAGAGATTTAGCAGCGGAAAGTAAACATCATGCATTTGCAAGAAACATAAAGGATGGTACAGTAGGAAGATCAAACGCAATGAAGACGCGGAGATTTTTGGCGTGGTTACGATAGGTGATGGTATCATACGTCTATGTTGATGGAGACTTCAACCCACAAAGGGTAACGGCTACGCGAGTCCACGGAGGGCTCCACCCACGAAGGGTCCACGAAGAAGCAACCTTGTCTATTCCACCATGGCTTACGTCCACAAAGGACTAGCCGCATTTGGGGTAGATCTTCACGAAGTAGGCGATCTCCTTGCCCTTACAAACTTCTTAGTTCAGCTCCACATGATCCGGAGGCTCCCAAGCGACACTTAAACAATCTAGGAGACACCACTCTCCAAAAGGTAATAGATGGTGTATGGATGATGAACTCCTTGTTCTAGTGCTTAAAAGATAGTCTTCTCAACACTCAATCACTCTCTCACAGAATTTGGCTTGGTAGAAGAGGATGATTGGGTGGAAAGCAACTTAGGGAGGTAGAAATCAAGATTCATATGGTGGGAATGGAATATCTTGATCTCAACACATGAGTAGGTGGTTCTCTCTCGGAAAATGAATGGTGGAAGTGTTGGTTCGTTCTGAGTGCTCTCTCTACAAGTGAGAGGGGGTGGAGGGGGTATATATAGCCATCTCCAAAAATCCAACCGTTACAACATTATTGCCCGACTCGGTGAAACCGAAGTAAAAACTCGGTTGTACCGATTAGTGCAAAATGTCCTAACTTTTGGCTTTTTGGTGAGACCGAATGATAACATTTTGGTGAGACCGATTTGGTTGGCCTTGAGCAGATCCGCATTTCAGTGGCTCCGAGATATAAAACTCGGAAGTTTCGAAATTAAGTATCTCGTTTCCAGAAAGTTGGTCACTGCTTTTCGGTTGTACCGAACAGGTTCTCGTTGGTACCGAGGTGCTAGGGTTTGGCTTGGGTTCTGTCTAGGGCTAAATCGGTGAGATCGAAATGGGAAACTTGGTGGCACCGAATTTGACAGTTTAGGTATTTGGACATAATCTTTTGTGAGAGTTTGGTTGAGGCTTTTGGTGGCAAATCTCCAAGCACTTTGAGCAAACAGATCATTTTCAATACCTCATCCCTTTTAATAGTATTGGCTTTCCTATGGACTCAATTGTGATTGCTCACATGAAATAAAATGTAGAGTCTTGAAGCTTTTGCCAATAGGATTCCTTTCCATCTTGGGGATTCTTCTCATAATTCCTAGCCACTTCTATCTTTGGACTTTATCTGAAATAGACTAGATAAAACTGTTAGTCCAAGAGATAATGTATGTTATCATTAATTATCAAAACCTCCAAGGGAGCATTTGTGCTTTCAATCTCCCCCTTTTTGGTAATTCATGACAACATACAATCAAATCTTCAATTTAAAGTATACAGTAATATATGATAGATTTGAGAGACATATGACTAAAGCGAGCTCCCCCTACAAGTGTTCAATTCCTTTTAAGGAATGGTTGCTTTTGGAATGCATGAACACACACATGATAGAGAAGACATGACAAGTCATATGTACCTTGGCTATATGCATCAAACATATATGTGAATGAAGTATGTCCATGTTCATGACTCACTCTTGCAAACAATATGTGCAAGAAGCAAGAGATCGTCTTGAACATGAGGATGATGCATATACTTACCTTGAAATACTAGAGCATTCTAACTAGAGAAACATACTTGAGAAAATAGGGTTAAATAACATAAGAATGTTTCTTTTATACAAATGCAAGAGATTTCAAATGTACCAAGATATGGATGACATGTAGGAAATAGTATTCTCTTAAGATTTACATGTCTCCACGAATATTTATAGAATTTTCTCCCCTGGGTATGGATTTTCCTTCTTCCTCTCCCCCTGAATCTTACAGTGTAGATATTGGGAGTAGGTAGGGTGAGACAAGTCTAAAACATTTAGTTAGTCAAATCAACATCACATAATCTCTCTCCTTTAAATAATCCTGATTTGTTTCTCCCCCTTAATATTTCTCCCCCTTTGGATAGCTTTAAGCTTTGATATTTTTTCCTTTTGGATAGATTTAAGCTTTGATATTTCTCCCACTTTGGCATCAATTTTCAAGAAGGGTTAGGGGGTAAGGGATCGTAGAGAGAAGGGTCATGGAGCATAGTCTTGAAAAGTGTTAACATTTGGCAAAGAACTCTAACAATAGCAAATTTGGGAGACTCCGAGGCAAGTTTGATCGGTAGGAACGAAAAGAATGTTGAGGCTTTGAGGAATTTTGGTGGAACCGAAGTGTTTCATGTCGGTTATACTGAAGAAGCACTATGCAACACAACTACCATATCGATGACGCCGATTCCTTTTAGTCGGAGATTCCGAGATGCAAACAGAAACTTGGCAAATGCATTCTTGGCCAAATTTGTCAAAGATTTTTTTTAGAAAACTTGACTGGATTTGCAAGGAATTTTCAATAAGATTTGCAAGGAATTTTTAACTAGATGAAGATTGAAAGGTAGCAAGAAAGCATGCAACTAGAAGATTAACCACTCATGAACCTTCATCTAGATGATGGTCGGTGACTAGGTCACCTATATTAGAGTATATTGACTTAAGGAGCCAACTGAGAACACTTGAACTTAGGTCATACTCATCGTTAAGCTCAAAATGGGGTTACCGTTTTTCGTTTAAGCATTTTGATGTTTTCATATCACTTAGAATTTCTTTGACTAATGACTTGGAGTAAAACTTATTCAAGGATATGATTACATACCTTTGAGTGATGTTGATGACGTAAGCATGTAGGTGGGCTTGTTGTGGATGCTCAAGTGTTGGAGTTTGGAGCTATCCTTCTTTCTTTGAAGTATATCCTCCTACATGGGTTAGTCATGCAAGGACATAATATATCCAAATGACAAGAGTGAAGTCTTGTATCAAATGTTTGTCAAGGATATAGTTTGTATTGTCTTCTTCCTTCATCACAAAGAATGGTTGTTGATACTTGGTCATGACAAGATTGCTTATAGTTTGAGTTGATGGCAATCTTGTGGAGTGTAATCCATCCAAGTACTTACAAAAGGTTAGATGCAACACAAGGGAGCATAGTTTTCCAAGATATGTAATAGTATCATGTCAATAGTATCAAGGAATAGTCATGTAAGCTCATGCCCTTGCATGCATCCGAGTGAGTCTCTAGAACAAGTCTGAAGCATCTATGATGTTCAGCTCACTCCTCAAGTGACAAAACACTTTCTCATCAAGTGGTTTTGTGAAGATATCTGCCAACTGCTTTTCAGTACGAACGTGTTTGAGATTAATATCTCCTTTGTCAACATGATCACGAATGAAATGATAACGAACTTGAATATGCTTAGTTCGAGAGTGTTGCACGGGATTGTGTGCAATCTTGATAGCACTCTCATTGTCACAAAATAATGGAACATTTTTCACATGTATTCCATAGTCTTTAAGAGTTTTGATCATCCATAGCAATTGCGCACAACAAGATCCGGCGGCGATGTATTCCGCTTCGACGGTAGATAGAGATACCGAGTTTTGTTTCTTGGAGGATCAAGACACAAGAGATCTCCCAAGAAATTGACAAGTACCCGATGTGGATTTTCTATCAACCTTATCTCCGGCATAGTCCGAGTCGGAATAGCCCATAAGGTCAGACGAAGATCCCTTGGGATACCAAATGCCAAAGTTTGGTGTATGTATCAAGTATCTCAAAATTCATATTATGGCCTTAAGATGACATTCGCCGCTTGATATCAGACACACATCCATACACTTACATGATATCGGGACGGGAGGCACAAAGGTATATCAATGAACCAATCATTGATCGATAAACTTTTTGATCAACTGGTTTGTCCTCCTTAGTGAGGTCAACATGTCCACTTGTAGGCATGAGGGTTGCATACCTTTGCATTCTTGCATGTTGAACTTCTTGAACAAGTCCTTGGTATACCTTGCTTGAGAGACAAACGTGTCATCTCTCGTTTGCTTGATTTGCAAACCAAGAAAGAATTTCAGCTCACACATTATAAACATCTCATATTTTCTCGGACATCAAGCTTCCAAATTTCTCACTAAAATGTGGGTTAATAGGTTCACAAATGATATCATCCACATAAATTTGACACACAAATAATTCACCATTAACTATTTTAGTGAACATGGTTGCATCAATTTTACCAATTTCAAAACCCTTTTCTATAAGGAACTTCGTTAAGCATTTGTACCAAGCTCGGGGAGCTTGTTTAATACCATAGAGAGCTTTGCGAAGTTTATAGACATGATTAGGTTTCTTAGGGTTCACAAATTCGGGAGGTTGTTTAACATAGACCTCCTGCTCAGTTTCACCATTTAGAAAAGCACTTTTAATGTCCGTTTGGTAAAGTGTAATATCATGGTGATTGGCATAAGCAAGAAGAATGCAAATGGACTCAAGTCTAGCAACGGGGGCGTATGTCTCACCATAGTCCATACCTTCGAGTAGCCTTGAGCCACAAGGCGAGCCTTGTTGCGTTCTACTTGTCTGTCTTCATCTTGCTTGTTGCAAAACACCCATTTTGTTCGAATGATGTTGTGCTCGTCCTTGGGTTTCTCCACTATAGTCCAAACTTGATTCCTCTCGAAGTTGTGTAGCTCCTCGTGCATGGCATTTACCCAATCCAGGTCTTCAAGTGCTTCTTCCACCTTCATAGGCTCAATGCTAGAGATAAATGAGTAATGCTTACAAAAGTTAGCTTAGCGAGTTTTAGAGCGAGTGATTCTCCCGTTTCTTATGTAGCCAAGAATTTTCTCTACGGGATGATTCTTGTCCACTCTAGCTCGAACTCGAGGTAGCTTTTGCTTGTTGAATGGTGGAGCTTCCTCATCATCATCTTCTTCTTCGTTGTTGTTGAAGTTGTCGTTACCTTGTGGAGGTGGTGAAGGAGGTTGAGGTGGATCATCTTGATGTACTTCTTCACTCCTTTCATCTTGGTGTGTACCACTTGTGGATGCCTCCACGTTATCTTGTGGTTCACCTTGACGTGAGGTGGGGGCTTCCACTTGAGTTGATGAAGTACTTTCCTTCACTTCCATGGGACGAATCTTGCCTATGGACAAGTCTTGGATTTCTTCCTAAGGTTCCTTATCTCCTACATCATTTGGCAATTGTTCGACTTGTGAACCATCAGTTTCATTAAACTTCACACCTACCGTCTCTTCAACTTTTCGAGTGAAGTTGTTGTAGACACGATAAGTGTGAGAGTTTGATTCGTAACCGAGTAGGAAACCTTCATGAGATTTAGGAGCAAATTTAGAGCGACGATGCTTATCAAGAATGTAGCACTTTGAGCCGAATACCCAAAAGTATCCAACTTGGGGTTTGTTACAGGTGAGTAGCTCATATGTCGTTTTACCGAGAAGCTTCTGTAGGTAGAGTTGCTTTGTTGCATGACAAGTTGTTTCCACCGCTTCCGCCCAAAAGTGTCTTGGAGTTTTGTACTCGTCGAGCATCGTCCTAGCCATCTCTATGAGAGTCCGGTTCTTCCTCTCAACAACTCCATTTTGTTGAGGCATGTACGTAGCCGAGAACTCATGTGAGATACCTTCTTCGTCAAGAAAAGTATCCACATTTGCGTTCTTGAACTCCGATCCGTTGTCGCTCCGAACTTTCTTGATCTTCACTTTAAACTGATTTTGGGCCTTCCGAGCGAAGTTCTTGAAGATTTTCTGAACCCGCGACTTGTCATCAAGAAAGAATACCCACGTAAATCTGGAAAAATCATCAACTACTAAACCAAAGGAGTTTCCACCGAGGCTCTTGTAAGCATTGGGACCAAAAAGATCCATATGAAGCAACTCGAGTGGTCTCTTGGTAGTCATGATATTTTCACAGAATGACTTACCCCAACTTGTTTTCCCACTTGACAAGCACTACAAAATCTATCTTTATCAAAGATAACATCTTTAACACCAAGTATATGATTACCTTTGATGAGCTTGTCTAGATTACGCATACCAACATGTCCTAGCCTTCTATGCCATAACCAACCTTTGGAAGATTTTGCAATAAGACAAGTGCGAGGTTGAGCTCTCTTAGTGAAATCAACAATGTATAAATCACCTTTACGAAAACCGGTAAAGACCATGTTATGATTATCTCGACGAAAAACTTGGCAATCTACTTTAGTAAATAGCACATTGAAATCAAAATCGGCAAGTCTAGATACGGAAAGAAGATTGTAACCAAGAGATTCAACAAGCATGACATTTTGATTAGAGCTATCATGAGATATGGCCACCTTACCAAGGCTAAGCACCTTACCCTTGGAGTTGTCTCCAAAGGTCACGTACGTGCATGGTCCATCATTTGGTGTGATCTCATGAAACATGTCTCTATCTCCGGTCATGTGATCGGTGCATCCACTATCGAGAATCCATTCCTTTCCTGCGGACTGATACGTCTCCAACGTATCTATAATTTTTGATTGTTCCATGCTATATTATCATTCTATGATGCTTTTTGGGTGATTATTTACCAATTCATATTATTTTTAAGCACTAACCTATTAACCCAGTGCCCAGTGCCAGTTGTTGTTTTCTGCATGTTTTTGACTCTTCAGGTTTACAGTACCAAACAAAGTTCAATTGCCACCAAACCTTTTTTAAGATTTTTTCTGTACCAAAAGAAGACCTGGACGCTTTAGGAGGAGACCAGAGGTTGCACGAGGGAAGGAGCACACAACAGGGCGCACCCAGGGGGGTGGTCGCGCCCTGATGTGTGCTGCCCCCTCGGGTGGCTGCCGACGTCCCTCTCTGGCCTATAAGTTCTCATTAATACTAAAAACCCTAGAGAGCCTCCCGAAACACTTTTTCCGCCGCCGCACGTCTCTGTTCCGCCGTGTGCCTAAATACAGCGCTGTTCCGGTGCCCTGCCGGAGGGAGATCGATCATGGAGGGCCTCTACATTAACCTTGTTTCTCCCATGGTGATGTGTGAGTAGTTCCCTACATACCTACGGGTCCGTAATTAGTACCTAGATGTCTCTCTCTCTCTCTCTCTCTCTCTCTCTCTCTCTTGATCTTCAATACAAAGTTCACCGCATCTTCGCGGTGATCTATTCGATGTATCACTTTGTGCGGTGGTTTGTTGGGATCCGATGAATTGTGGGTTTATGTTCAGATTATTCATGAAAAAGATTTGAGTCTTCTCTAATTTCTATTATGATCCTTATTTGCATGATTATTATAGCTTTGTAAATCTCTCCGATCTATTGAAATAGTTTGGCCAACTAGATTGATATTTCTTTAGTGAGAGGGGTGCGTTGTAGCGGGCTCAACCTGACGGATTTTTATATCCCAGTGACAAAGTAGGGGACAAGATATGTCTTTGTGTTTTTTCCACTAAGGATAAAACGATGGGGTTAATTCGTATTGATTGAATTCTCTTTGTCTACATCATGTCATTGTTCTCCAAGCATTACTCTGTTTTACTTAATACTCTAGATGCATGCTAGATAGCGGTCGATGGGTTGAGTAATAGTAATAGGTGCAGGCAGGAGTCGGCCTATTTGCTTATGGACGTGATGCCTATATATACATGATCATTGCCGCGAATAAAGATTGCATAACTATGCGCTTTTCTATGAATTGCCCAACAGTAATTTGTTTACCCACCGTATGCCTACTACATGAGAGATGCCACTAGTGAACACTACGGCCCCTGAGTCTATTCATCCGTATATTTACAAAAGCTTTCATTACTTTGCTGCCATCATTTGTCTTTTATTGTATTTTACACTTTACAATATTCAACTTTCATCCATATACTTCACTAGCTTGCAAATAACGAGTCCAAGGGGATTGACAACCCTCTTGCTCGCGTTGGGTGCAAGTGTTTGCTCCTTTGTGTGCAGTCGCTGAAGACGGGGGTTGCGTGTTACTCCTATTGGTTTGACAAACCTTGGTTCTCTACTGAGGGAAATACTTATCTATACTGTGCTACATCACCGTTCCTCTTCACGGAAAACCCAACGCAGATCACAAGTATCAGGAAGGATTTCTGGCGCCATTGCCGGGGAGTATCACCAACCTACTATCAAGTAACTTCGCACAAATTATCATTCACTTGTTCTACTTTTTATTTGCTGTTATATTTAGTTTGCTTCATAAAAAAATCAAAAATACAATTTTTTTTATCTTTGCTTGTTTGCTTGTTTGCTTGTTTCGTTTGCTCGAAAGTTGCTATCATGTCTGAGTTTGAAACTAGTGATACTTTCGCCTCTAGTGTAGAAGCCTTGGAACATTCAACTTCACCTCTCAATGATAATTCTAAAAGAAATTTTGATGAAGTTGCTAAGGAAAAACTTGATAATCTTGCGGATGATGATCCTTCTAAAGTGAAACCTATTATGCAAACAAAGAAATTCCGTATAGGTAGTGGTAATATTATTGGAAAAAATGTGACCCAAGACTTTTTCGCTTGTGATGGCTCTTTACCTTTGATAGGAGGATCTATTCTTGCTAGAACCACTAGTTATGCGGATGCCATATCTTTGCTCATATTTGAATTGGAAAGAAAATTCGTTCATATGCATCCCTCCATACAATGGTTGTTTCTAGAGTTCTCTAATATTCAACATGCTCCTACTAAACGGTTGGCTACAATATTTCTCCTTCATGAATTTAATCACATTATGCAGCAAGCAAGAGAAATATTTGCTCATTATAGAATCAATGGTGAGTTCCCACCAATAGAGGGAATCCTATATGAGTTAGAAGAAGTAAGGAGATTAAGATCAACGGACTATGTTGCTTATAAACCTTAGGAAAAAGGTTCCACCTAACGTCTTGATTGATAAAATTTCCAAATGAAATAAACAAATTTTTGTTACAAATCTTGAATTGGATTATGAGTTTGAGATGAAATTAAGGAAATATCTTTATCGGAACCTATACAATGAAGAACTTACTATAACTTATGAAAAGTCTAAGGAGGAGCCTCCTTCTCCTCCGGAGATAGATCGCACGAATCCTTGTGTTGTGAAGTTTAGTTCCTTCAACTATTTTTGCTTGACCATTATAAACTTGCTTCTGAGAGAAGGTAATATGATTATAGCATGATGAATCTTTCTCATGATTATGACAACACTTGAAACTATGCATTATGCCTAGCTAGGGGCGTAAAACAATAGCGCTAGTTGGGAGGCAACCCAATAGTTATCTTTATTTTTGCTTTTTACTTTCTGTTTGTGTGTGATAACATGATTATTGCCTCTGTAATGATTGTGTTTTTATGTTTAAATTAGTGTTTGTGCCCAGTAAAGCCTTTGGGATGACTCACAAGATGAGTAGAATTGATATGGTGCAAAAAACAGAAACTTTAGCATCCAGTGCAGAATTTCTCTGATATTACTGGAACATCTTTTTGATCTGAATTTTTTACACAATATTTCTATACAAATTCTTCAAACTTCCTAAGTTTTCAGAATTTTTAGAGATACATAAATATAGGTTCTTTACAGATCTTTACAGACTGTTCTGTTTTAGACAGATTCTGTTTTTGCTTGCATAGTTTGCTTGTTTTGATGATGCTATGGACTGTATCGGGGGGTATAAGCCATGGAGAAGTTAGAATACAGTACCTTATGCAATAATAAAATAAGAATCAATTTATAACAATACCTAAAGTATTCGATATGTTTTCTATACTAACGGATCTCACGAAGTTTTGTCGAGTTTTGTGTGCTGAAGTTTTCAAGTTTTGGGTGCTATCACGATGGATGAATGAATAAGGAGCGGCAAGAGCCTAAGCTTGGGGATTCCCAAGGCACCCAAGGTAATATTCAATGAAGGATCAAGCGTCTAAGCTTGGGGATGCCCCGGAAGGCATCCCCTCTTTCGTCTCAATCCATCGGTATGTCACTTGGAGCTATATTTTTATTCATCACATGATATGAGTTTTGCTTGGAGCGTCGTTTGCTTTAGTTTGCTTTTGTTTTAGTTTTCCACAATCATTGTTTGCCGGACACACCCACTTGAGAGAGACACAAGATCACCATGATTTGTTAGAATACTCTTTGTGCTTCACTTATATCTTTTGAGCTTAGCAGTTGCTCTAGTACTTCACTTATATCTTTTAGAGCATGGTGGCGTATAGATTTTATAGAAATAATTGCACTCTCGTTCTTCATTTATATTTGTTTGAGAGTTAATAAATAGTGACGATAATTTGCATGGGTTATAAGACTAGTCCAGAAATAATAGGTATCCAATGAGTGCATAATCAAGACCACATGTAGCACATAAAAGAGAAATTGTGGGTTAATGATATTGATGTGGTACTATGAAAGGGCATGAGTGCATGATCATTGGTTAGTAAAATTATTGTGAATTAGAGGGTGTTAACTTGTTGTTCATCTAAATATTTTTTATAGCATGGTGATGATGTGTGAGCATACTTATTCCTCGTTGAAATTCTAGTGTTGTTTAAGTCGGAGGCGCGCGATGGTTAACTCCTCCCAACCTCCTCCCCAGGGGCATGCGAGTAGTACTTTGCTTCGAGAAAGTTAATAAAATCTTGCAATAAGTATGCGAGTTCTTTATGACTAATGTGAATCCATGGATGTATGCACTCTCACCACCTCATATTTGCTAGCCTGTTTGGTACCGTGCATTGCCCATTCTCACCTCGAGGATCGATGCAACCTTCGTCGGTGCATCCAAACCCCGTGACATGATACGCTCTGTTGCACATAAGCCTCATCATATCTTCCTCAAAACAGACACCATACCTACCTATTATGGCATTTTCATAGCCATTCCGAGATATATTGACATGCAACTTCCATCATTACATCATATGACTAGTACTTTCATTGTCATATTGCTTTGCATGATCATATAAGCTCACATAGTATTTGTGGCAAAGCCACCGTTCATCATTTTTATACATGTTACGCTTGATCATTGCAATCCTGGTACACCGCCAGAGGCATTTATATAGAGTCATACTATATTTTTCATGTTGAGTTGTAAGTAAAAAAAATGTGATGATCATCATTACTAGGGCACTATCTCAGTGAGGAAAGGATGATGGAGACAATGATTCTCCCACAAGTCAGGATGAGACTCCAAAAGAAAAAAAGAAAAAAAAAGAAAGAAGAAAAAGGGAAAGAGAACAAGAAAGAAAGAAAAAAAAAGGAGAAAAAGAAAAAGAAAAAAGATAATAAATGAGAGAAAAGAGAGAAGGGACAGTGCTACTACCTCTTTTTCCACACTTGTGTCTCAAAGTGGCACCATGCTTTTCATATAGAGAGTCTCTTGTTTTATCACTTTCATATGCTAGTGGGAATTTTTAATTATAGAACTTGGCTTGTATATTACGATGACGAGCTTCCTCAAATGCCCGAGGTCTTCATGAGCAAACAAGTTGGATGCACACCCACTTAGCTTCATTTGAGCTTTCATACACTTATAGCTTTAGTGCATCCGTTGCATGACAATCCCTACTCCTTGCATTGATATCATTTTAAAAATATGAATCATATTCTAACTCACGGTGAACATTAGAATAATATGAGATGGGCATTATTCCAAACGCATGAACAATAAGAGATGAGCATTATTCTAAACACATGAACATTTTTTGTGGTACATGAGTTTTTTTCATGTATAACTTAACTTTATTATTAAACTTGTTTTTAATACTAATATTTTTAAATTTATAAAATATAAATGTATTTCAGATTATTTTTATGAACTTTCGAGACACTATTATTTTTATGAAGTGATAAAAATATGTATTAATGGCCGCATTGTGGCCGACCCAATACTACTCTGCTTCAGGCCGCGATGCATCAGGACATTCCTCCACACAGTTCGCCTTCTGATAGATCCATTCCCACATGTAGGTATGCGCCGCAGTTCCTGTCGCCGGAGAACCTCCGCCGGTCACCGTCGCGTTGTCCTGCGAAGAGCACCGACCACCGTCGTCATCTCAAAAATCTATGTCCCCTTTGTATTACGCCTCTCTACCCATTTCGCCGTGATCTGCCTCCGCTGGCCGTATCTGTTCTGGAGTTTTACGGCGGTGATCCTCTAGAGCAGCGTGTGTCCCCCATGGAAAGACCCAGCAGCGGGGAGGAGGGAGAGGGGGACACTCCCAACGAGACGAGGATCTCGCTGGAGACGGCGGCGGCAGAGGCGGACGACTCCGTCCCGTACATAGGGCAGCGGTTCCTGACGCACGAGGCGGCGTACGAGCTCTACAGCGGGTTCGCAAAGCAGTGCGGTTTCTCGATCCGGCGGCACCGCACGGAGGGGAAGGACGGCGTGGGCAAGGGGCTGACCCGGCGGTACTTCGTGTGCCACCGCGCCGGCAACACGCCGGCGAAGCCCTTCGACGACGGCACCAAGCAGCAGAGGAACAGGAAGTCCTCCCGCTGCGGGTGCCAGGCGTACCTACGCATTGGCAGGGATGCGGGAGCCGGTGGTCTGGAGTGGCGGGTCACGGGGTTCTCTAACCACCACAACCATGAGCTCCTCCGGCAGGATGAAATGCGTTTTCTCCCGGCGTACCGTGTCATCTCGGACTCGGACAGAAGCAGGATCTTGATGTTCGCAAAATCTGGGATCTCTGTGCAGCAGATGATGAGGATAATGGAGCTGGAGAAGTGCGTCCAGCCAGGGAGCCTCCCATTTACTGAGAAGGATGTGAGGAATCTCATACGCTCCTTCGGGAGGTTCGACCAGGAGGAGGAGAGTGTCGACCTGCTTCAGATGTGCAGAAATGTCAAGGAAAAGGATCCCAATTTCAAGTACGACTTCACCAAAGACGCCAACAACTGTGTTGAGAACATCGCCTGGTCGTACGCATCATCGATCCAGTCTTACAAGGTATTTGGTGATGCTGTTCTGTTTGACACCACTCATCGGCTAACTTCTATTGACATGGCACTGGGTATTTGGATTGGAATGAACAATCATGGGATGCCTTGCTTCTTCAGTTGCGCACTTCTGAGGGAAGGAAATCTGCAATCCTTCACATGGGCATTACAGGTAACCATTGAGGGTGAAAAACTCACGGTCCTCTTTACAGCCAGTCTCTTAAGAAGTCTTTCTTGTTGACAGGCGTTTCTTAACTTCATGAACAGAAAAGCTCCTCAAACAATATTGACTGATCAAAATATGTATCTCAAAGAAGCAGTTCAAAAGGAGCTACCAAACACAAAGCATGCCTTCTCCATCGGGTTTATTGCATCCAGGTTTCCATCTTGGTTCAATGCAGTTCTAGGGGAACACTATAATGGCTGGGAAAATGGGTTCTATAGGCTCTACAACATAGAAAGCACAATGGACTTTGATCTTGGATGGAATGACATGGTGAGCCGCTATGGATTACAAGGAAATAGGCACATTGCTAGCCTGTTTGCATCACGGAACCTTTGGGCATCGCCATATTTGAGGGGACATTTTTTGGCAGGGCTGACTGCTTTGCCAGAAGTTTCAAAAATAAAGGATTTCATTCAGCGGCTGGTGAGCACTCAGACATGCCTATCCCGTTTCATTGAGCAGGTGATCATTTCATCTCATGTTTACCAGATGCCAAGTTTTTTTATGCCCCTGCAAGAAAAATTGTGATACCATTTCACTAGTCACTACTGATCCAGTTGAGTTCATCATAGTTTGCTGCAAGCTAACTTTGTGCAAAGTAAATGAGTAATCTATTTTAGTGTTCATGTTTTACATAGGTTGCTATAATTGCTGACTACAAAGATCAAGCTGGGGAACAACAAATAGCACAACAAAAAGTGGAAAACTCAATTCTCAAGACAGCAGCTCCAGTGGAAGGACATGCTGCTGCCGTTTTCACCCCGTACGCATTCTATAAGCTACAGGATGAGCTTGCAGAGGCTGCCCGTTATGCATACTTCCACTTGGAAGGGAATGTTTTTCTTGTCCGGCACCATACCAAGACAGATGGTGGTTGCAATGTCACATGGAACCAAAAGGAGGAGCTAATTTCTTGCAGCTGCCAAATGTTTGAGTCATCAGGGATCCTCTGCCGGCATACCCTTCGTGTGCTCACAACGCTAAACTACTTTCAGATTCCGGACCATTACCTTCCTGTCCGATGGCGTAGATCCCAGCCACAACCTTCCAAGTCATTGATCAGCGCTCCTTATCATGGCACATCATATGAGAGGGTGAAAGCGCTCCAGTCCATGGTCTCAGTTCTGGTGAGCGAAGCAGGCAAATCGGAGGAACGGATGGATCTCGCGACACAGGAGGTCTCTGTCCTGCTGTCCCGGATAAAGCAGCATCCTGTTGTAGCTAATGTTTCAGGTGATAGTGTTTGTCGGCATCGGTGACTGACGATTTTGGTAGCTTTCCAAGGGGCAACCATTTTGAACTGTCCAACCAGTTCTTTAGAAGTATTTAGGCTCATTTGCAGTTGCTGAACTGTATGGTTTATTTTTTTCATTTTTTCTAAATTTCAATCGACTGATTTTGATTTCGTGTTCAGTCAAATTTTGGGCCCATTAGATCTGGAGGCATACATCTCAGCGCTCGATTCTGAAAGCATCTGTATTTTTTGGTTTCAGGTTTTCTGTTTGTGTTTTTTTAAGGGTTGTGGGGTTCATTGTTTTCCCAAATGACCGACCCAGGTGGAGGGTTGGAGAGGCTGGGGGCCTTCTCTTTTCGGATTTTCCTATGTGTGTCATTTCGTCAGTTTTGTCCCTGTCCCCAGCCCAGGAGAGAGGGGCGAGCTGCTAGTTGGGGGAGAGAGAGATGGAGATGGACCGGAGGGGCCGACCGGCGCCAGCGAGGTAGTCTCCGCACCCTGATTTTCTGAAAAAAATTAAGCCGGTTTGGATCTGTTAGTAGTCGGCACAGTTGAGGTCTGTGTTGAGGTGTGGTTTGTGTGGACAGCAGGGGTTTCAGGAAATCGGTAGGGAACTGTTCTGTACATGGGCTGCTTGTATGTAGAGTAGCCAGCTCTGTGTGTTCTCATCGATTTAAGTCAAGTGATATGCTAGAAGTGGACATGTCTGTATGTTTATCTGAATTTTAACCGGAACCAGATGCTTGAGGTGGTCAGGTTTCCCAGCCAAGTTTCCTTGATGTGGTCAGGTTTTCAAAAAAGCATTTGGGGTATTAGTTAGTTGAGCTCTAGCTTTTTTCAGAAGACCACCCTCGGTGAATGATTACAGAATTTTGCATGTCATTATACACTACTGTTTTTTCTTTGAGACCACTGTTTCCGCTAGTAAAATCTTCATTTCTTCTTAGGATAGTAAAATTTGCATGTGTATATTTATATTTGCTCTTACTAACTGATGCTATGCTTACGAGATAATGTCATAATAAAATTTGTGTTTGAGCTAAGGATTATATCTTCGTGTGATGTTCTCTGTCATCCATCTCTCCATTGTGTTGCACAGATCCATATCTATTTTTCTGCCTATTCTTCATAAAAATTATCTTAAATAACCCAAAAGATTTTCGTTGAGGCGTAACCCTCTCAGCGACGCGCCACATCGGAACCCGGGTGTGGTGGAAAATGGGCAAGGGCCGGGCCGCCACCCCCCAGGTGGCGCGCCGTATCGTGATCTGGATACGGTGGCAAGTGAGCGAGGATCGGGTCGTCGCATCCTTAGTGGCGCGCTACATCGGCGCCCGGGTGTAGTGGAAATTGAGCAAGGGTCTTCGCATTTGACTCGACGAGTGCGAAGGGTAAGGAAGCTAGCCGAGCCTAGGAGGATTCGCTTAGGTAGCTGGAACGTAGGGTCTCTGACAGGTAAGCTTCGGGAGGTAGTTGATACAGCGGTGAGGAGAGGCGTTGATATCCTTTGCGTCCAAGAGACCAAATGGAGGGGACAAAAGGCGAAGGAGGTGGAGGGTACCGGCTTCAAGCTGTGGTACACAGGGACGGTTGCAAACAGAAATGGAATAGGCATCTTGATCAGCAAGAGCCTCAAGGATGGAGTGGTAGACGTCAAGAGACGTGGGGACCGGATTATCCTGGTCAAGCTGGTAGTTGGGGACTTAGTTCTCAATGTTATCAGCGCGTATGCCCCGCAAGTAGGCCACAATGAGAACACCAAGAGAGAGTTCTGGGAAGGCCTGGAGGACATGGTTAGGAGTGTACCGATTGGCGAGAGGCTCTTCATAGGAGGAGACCTCAATGGCCACGTGGGCACATCTAACACAGGTTTTGAAGGGGTGCATGGGGGATTTGGCTATGGCATCAGGAATCAAGAAGGAGAAGATGTCTTAAGCTTTGCGCTAGCCTACGACATGATCGTAGCTAACACCCTCTTTAAGAAGAGAGAATCACATCTAGTGACTTACAGTAGTGGGCCACACTCTAGCCAGATTGATTTCATCCTCTCGAGAAGAGAAGACAGGCGTGCATGCCTAGACTGTAAGGTGATACCTGGAGAGAGTGTTGTCCCTCAGCATAAGCTTGTGGTTGCTGACCTTCGCTTTCGGATTCGTGTCCAGCAGGACAAGCGTGCCAAAGTCGCTAGAACGAAGTGGTGGAAGCTCAAGGGGGAGGTAGCTCAGGCGTTCAAGGAGAGGGTCATTAAGGAGGGCCCTTGGGAGGAAGGAGGCAATGTAGACAACATGTGGATGAAGATGGCGACTTGCATTCGTAAGGTGGCCTCAGAGGAGTTTGGAGTGTCCAGGGGAAGTAGAAGAGAAGCTAAAGATACTTGGTGGTGGAACGATGATGTCCAGAAGGCAATTAAGGAGAAGAAAGAGTGTTTCGGACGCCTATATCTGGATAGGAGTGCAGACAACATAGAGAAGTACAAGATGGCAAAGAAGGCCGCAAAGCGAGCTGTGAGTGAAGCAAGGGGTCGGGCGTATGAGGACCTCTACCAACGGTTAGACACGAAGGAAGGCGAAAGGGACATCTATAAGATGGCCAAGATCCGAGAGAGGAAGACGAGGGATGTTGACCAAATCAAGTGCATCAAGGACGGAGCAGATCAACTCCTGGTGAAGAACGAGGAGATTAAACATAGATGGCGGGAGTACTTTGACAAGCTATTCAATGGGGAGAGTGAGAGCTCTACCATTGATCTGGACGACTCCTTTGATGATACTAGCAAGCGTTTTGTGCGGCGAATCCAGGAGTCGGAGGTCAAGGAGGCATTAAAGAGGATGAAAGGAGGCAAGGCGATGGGCCCTGATTGTATCCCCATTGAGGTGTGGAGAGGCCTCGGGGACATAGCGATAGTATGGCTAACCAAACTTTTCAACCTCATTTTTCGAGCAAACAAGATGCCAGAAGAATGGAGACGGAGTATATTAGTACCAATCTTCAAGAACAAGGGGGATGTTCAGAGTTGTACTAATTACCGTGGAATTAAATTGATGAGCCATACAATGAAGCTATGGGAAAGAGTCATTGAGCACCGCTTAAGAAGAATGACAAGCGTGACCAAAAATCAGTTTGGTTTCATGCCTGGGAGGTCGACCATGGAAGCCATTTTCTTGGTACGACAACTTATGGAGAGATATAGGGAGCAAAAGAAGGACCTGCATATGGTGTTCATTGACTTGGAGAAGGCCTATGATAAGATACCGCGGAGTGTTATGTGGTGGGCCTTGGAAAAACACAAAGTCCCAACAAAGTACATTACCCTCATCAAGGACATGTACGATAATGTTGTGACAAGTGTTCGAACAAGTGATGGCGACACTGATGACTTCCCGATTAAGATAGGACTGCATCAAGGGTCAGCTTTGAGCCCTTATCTTTTTGCATTGGTGATGGATGAGGTCACAAGGGATATACAAGGAGATATCCCATGGTGTATGCTCTTTGCGGACGATGTGGTGCTAGTCGATGAGAGTCGGACGGGGGTCAACAGGAAGTTGGAGTTATGGAGGCAAACCTTGGAATCGAAAGGTTTTAGGCTTAGTAGGACTAAAACCGAGTACATGAGGTGCGCTTTCAGTACTACTAGGCACGAGGAGGAGGATGATGTTAGCCTTGATGGGCAGGTGGTGCCTCAGAAGGACACCTTTCGATATTTGGGGTCAATGTTGCAGAAGGATGGGGATATCGATGAAGATGTGAACCATCGAATTAAAGCCGGATGGATGAAGTGGCGCCAAACTTCTGGCATTCTCTGTGACAAGAGGGTGCCACAAAAGCTAAAAGGCAAGTTCTATAGGACGGCGGTTCGACCCGCAATGTTGTATGGCGCTGAGTGTTGGCCGACTAAAAGGCGACATGTGCAACAGTTAGGTGTGGCGGAGATGCGCATGTTGAGATGGATGTGTGGCCACACAAGGAAGGACCGAATCCGGAATGATGATATACGAGATAGAGTTGGGCAGTGGCGAGTCTACTAAGGAGGCTTCAATAGGCTCAAGCCTACCCTCCAAAAACCATATTTCTGCTAAATATCCACTTGACAATTATGTTAAGGTGCTTTAGATACAACAATTGCATTGTAATTACCAATTAGTCTTAAGAATTTGATGTTGAGCCTACCCTCCAGTGTGATTCTAGATCCGCCACTGGAGTTGGGGTAACGCCAATTGAAGAGAAGCTTGTCCAACATCGTCTGAGATGGTTTGGACATATTCAGCGCAGGCCTCCAGAAGCCCCAGTGCATAGCGGACGGCTAAAGCATGCTGATAATGTCAAAAGAGGCCGGGGTAGACCGAACTTGACATGGGAAGAGTCCGTAAAGAGAGATCTGAAGGATTGAAGCATCACCAAAGAACTAGCCATGGACAGGGGTGCGTGGAAGCTTGCTATCCATGTGCCAGAACCATGAGTTGGTCGCGAGATCTTATGGGTTTCACCTCTAACCTACCCCAACTTGTTTGGGACTAAAGGCTTTGTTGTTGTTGTTGTTGTTGCTCATTCTTGTTTTGTATTTCTCTCAGCCCCTCATTTCCTCTTTACCAATTTGTCTATTATTGTGTTCTTTCTTTCACCCAGTTCTAGATTTTCAGTGTAGACATACAAGACTGTGCTTTTGCCTTTTGGAGCAGAAGAACCCGGCCTGCTTTTATTTCATTTTTCTATCCTTTCCCAGTCTAGGGTATCATTCAACCTTTCTCTGAAATATTAGAAGAATCTAACTAGTTTCACTCTGTAGAATGTTTCTCAGACTTTGTAGGTTTTGGAAGGGTAGGTAGCCCTGGTTGTCCATTTTGGTATAGTGTGAAGTATTATGGAGATGCATGCATGCCTCTAATTTGAACATGGTTATTGCATCTAATTTATACATGGTTGTGCATCTGGCTGTCCATTTTGTCGGTTTTTTGATTCTGTCTTTGGTTTGGTTATCATTTCTTCTTCCGCGTTTCATTCTTCTTTAGTATTCAGTCCTTCATTTTTTTTCTGAGTATTTTTTTTCTATGTCTATTGGAGAGAATGCAACAAGTAGTCATACGAGGTTATATTCGATTTGCTTTACTTTGTTTAGTTTGGCCTTGTCACTGTGAAGCTCACCGTGGTTCAGTTTTGACGGTTTAGCCTTTAACTTTAGTTAGTTCAGTTCTCTCAGTCATGTTTTGTGGTCTATCTCATGAAATTATTGTCATCAGCTTCGGTTGGTTCAGTTATCATTTATTTCTTCAGTCAGTTATTCATTATTCCTTAGTATCCCGTCTTTTTTCTCATTCTTTCAGCATACATCATTGTTCGATCTCTCAGTCTCCAGAGTTTTCTTCAGTACAATTCTCGGTACTTATCATCTAGCATTTTCTCACAACCGAGAAAGTGTATGTGGAGAGCAAACCTCTTGAAACGTTTTTGGTATTTTATCTCAGCCTCTCGTGACGTGTGCTATCCCTGCTGGCTTATTCATTCGAAATTTTGTTTCGTCATTCTATATTTATCCAGTTTCTTTTGTCTTCAATCTCGTAAGTATCTTCTTCATTTTGTTTCCTCGTTATATATTTCTTCAATCTATTTTTTTAAGTCTTCCCTTGTCACTTTTCATTCTTATCCTTCTGTTTGGGGTCTTGCTATTTTCTGTCTTCTTTGCATTGTCTTTCGCCATTCTTCCTTTGTCAATCTCATTTTTTACAGATGGTTTGCTACGTGTGCTGGTGTCGTATGGACCTTGCGCAGAGAAACAAGTGAGCAACACCAGTGGCGGAGCGTGACAACGAACCAAGGAAGGGCCAACAGAGAGAAAACCATACAAATTGAGATTTTATTTTTTGACAATAAGACTAACGGTTTCTTTTTACAAGGAGACCAACGTATATTTTTTTTTTTTTGAGGCAGAGACCAACGTAGATTTGGGTAATGGGGGAAGCAAAGAAAAGTTCACGCACAACAAACTGATCAATATGCATCAGCTGAGTGAGATTGCGGGTGTGCATATCCCACCCACTCACGCACAACGTAGCACGCAGCCAGCCACCCGAACAGTGCCAGACCAAATAACTACCTTGTTGATTTCATATTATGGGCTGTATATACCCTGATCTTAATCTTTTCCAATTTTGGGAGACCGGGCCATGGCCCTGTATGGTCCCCAAGTAGCTCCGCCAGTGAGCAACACCTCTATTGTATTTCGTCTACAACATTTTCTTTCATTTTTTAGATGATTTTTTGGTTCTCTTCTTTTGCTCTGATGTTGATTACCATATAACTTATAATTGTTTTCGTGCTTGCAGAAAATCCACAAGCAGATTGCTTTCGAGCTCAATACCCGAGGAGCGGGGTGGTTGCATTGGCGATGGGTGAAGGGCATAACGCAAATTCAGGCATATGACACCGCGCATGACGATCGCGTCTATTTTTTAAAGGCAGGATGTAGTATCGGTCTAAGGGCCGACCTCGATACAGGAATAGCTTATCAATTGTGATGCTCTTTAGTCTCCATTTAAGCATGATGGTTGTACCGTTGAATTCCATATTTCTTCAGTTTAGTCGGTTTGGGGCATCAAGTTATTTATGTGTCACCAGTTACATTTTGTGGGACACCATCTTTTGTGTTTTGTGAATTTCATGAATACCGACAACCATTTGTAAACGAATATACATGACGCACCAGGTTTTGGTTCAGTTTTATATCTTATATTCGGACTTGCGGTTCATTGGAAGAAAGCAAAACATTTTATATTTGAGAAAGTAAGACAACTTTTTAAAGTGTAGCAGATGTTTTGTGTGATTTTTTCCATGAAGACAATGCCAGCACAAACCCAAAGCCCGTTACTTGAAAAGATCCGTTAGTGTCTCCCCTCCGTTGGGCTAGTAGAGTGGTGAATAAGGCTTGAACAGTTGAATTACAGGTGGCTGAATCTGACGGGGCAAAATTTTGACCGACACTAAAATCAAATTCAGTCGACTGATTAATAGCCACTCTCTATTTTATTAATTCGTGGCAGAAACTTAGCCACAGAAGTAGGCAACAACGGGGGTGCAATAGGCAAAAAATGTGGAGCGAATGAGATTATCATAATCCATCGCTAACATAGATAGTAAATATTTATTTCAGCAATTTTTACGTGAGCCGTCTTAGCTCAGTTGGTAGAGCGCATGGCTTTTAACCATGTGGTCGTGGGTTCGAGTCCCACAGACGGCGGTTAATTTTTATTTTGCTTCGCAAGCGAGCGTGCTGCATTTTGGTTAGGAGCGTTTTTTATTTTCTTTTGTGCTCTATATTGTGCTGCATTTTGCTTAGGAGCGTTTTTATTTTCTTTTGTGCTTTATTTACATTAGGCGTGCTGCATTTTGGTTCATCTTGCGATATCATATGTGTTTTCTTTAACATAGTGCAATCGAAGTCGCACACATACACGAACATACACTCACCCTATGAACGCACGCACACCTTACACCTATAAGCACATTCAAGAGACTGAGTCTACACATCATATTAAGACTGACAAAATCGTCACAGACGCCTTCATAGCCGACAGGAACATCTCCTCCCACTGAGTGCACATCGCCGAAAGGCCTGAAACAAATTCAGAAAAACGTGAGCACCAATGTCAAGTCTGAGACTTGAACTCTGATAGACAGGGGTTGCCACTGTCCTCCTATAACCACCCAACCACACGTTGGTTCGCGTGATATCAGATATGTTCGAGCTTAATTAGAACTTGCATCACGGTCTGGTTCATTTTGTGAGATCAGATGTGTTTAAGCTTACTTAACTTGCATCATGATCATCATTTTTCTGATAACTTTCATGGTTAATCTATTCAATAATAAAATGGAATTCTTGAAGATAAGGGCCTCTTTGGATTCTAGGAAATTAGTACTCAGATATAGGTTTATGCTCAAACTGAGATTCATATCTTTTCATGGAATAGAAAATTATCCAAAATTACTATGAAACTTCCTAAATCCGAAGAAGACTTAGCTTAGTCTATTAGCCTTTTGCTTAGAGAAGCTTGGTTTATTAGGGCAACTCCAGTGCCGTGCAACAAGACATCTGCAAATGTTTGGCATTGTCCAAACATGTTAGGCCATCCAACGTTGTGCATCAAATGTCCGAGGCGCGGTCTGGACATCCGAAATCCCAGAAATCGAAAGCAAAGCTGGAGAAGGTTTGCGGGCGTCCGAACCTCCGCCACATAGGCCTCCAGCACCCCCGTGAAAGTGCAATCATGCCCTTAATCATATTTTTGTGTTGATGAAAAAATACATATAGGGGACTAATTACGTTTTCTAAGTGTATACACATGATATTAGTCCCTTTGGCATCATTGTGTAGGGATCATGGACACATCAAATGATATATGACTCATGCATGACGATAACTAGAAAAGAAGTGTATGCTTTTTTATTTAATTTTGAGTTATAGGAATCCTGCACTATTAAGAGGGGATCGAAGGGGTTCGTTCAAGATTTGCTCAATTTATCTTCATGTGACTATCTTCCTACACATACACCTCTTCTTATTTGCTTTAGCCAATCCCCCACCCTCTCTCTCTCTCAAAGTGATTCATAAACACTTAGGAAATTCTCCACATGATCCTATGACTAGATCATCCGGACTGCTTCCTGGATCATTCGGGCATTATTGGATCATCCGAACAAAAATAGGGATCATTCCGCTAGAGGAGCAGAAGGCACCAGAACATTGGCTGCAAAGTCGGATCATCCGGATCGGCAGTCGGATCGTCCGAGCATTGCGCGAATTGTTCGAGCACCCATCCAGATCATCCGGGCATCACCCAGATGCAAAGTCATAGAGCCGTTTTATCCGACTTCACCCGGATGACTCGCCCAGACGTCTTAACACAATGCTATTTCTTCCAGCTTCACCTGGATCGTCTAGGCATCCCTGAGCACTACCACCTGTGTTATTTGTATCCGAGGTCCCTTCCGGATGTTCGTACTCCTATGTGCGGCTGTAGTGAGTTAACCTAGCCTGATCATCCGGGCAGGTCACTTAGGGCACCAAATGATCACTTTTCTTGTGAACTATAAATACCCCTCTCCCACTCCGGAAGAGGGTTGACCAGTACACTCATATCTCCCCCAAGAACACAAGTGCTCCCTCTCACACTCTCCCACACTAAATCTTAGATCCTAAGAGGATTTGTGAGAGTTCTTGAGCATTGTTCCAGTCAGAAGAAATATCTACTCCATCTCCTTCTTGTGACCGAAGCAAATTGTGATTTGTGCAAGTATTGTGCTTTTCTCCTATATCTTATTACTCTTGGAGGTTGGAGACTCCTAGGCGGTAGGAGTTTTTCGGAGAGGAATCGTCCATTGTGATTACCCCCGAAAGTTTTGTGAGGGTTTGGAGACCACCCCAAGGTCTACCACTAGTCATTGAGAAATGCCTTTGCGGTGTTGTCTCAAGGGGAGAATAGGGTGAGCCTTCGTGGTAACATCCATCCCTCCAACGGTGACTAGCTTCCCTTCAAGGAAGTGAACATCGGCGTACATGCCTGTCTCCCTGAGTTGCGATTATCCCTAACCCTAACTCTTTACTTGTGTTTGTTTGCCCCATACTCCATACTTACAATATATTGTGGTTCTTAACCTTAGTACTTGTTGTAGTTGAATATATTGCTTAGCACTAGATTCACTTTTGCAACTGTTAGACACACTTCCATATCCTTTATTATTGCCTAAAATTGTCAGGTGACAATTAAAATTTGTGGTTGTACCTATTCAACCTCTCTAGGTCCATCTTGACCCTTTCACCCTGGCCCACCCAAAAAACCCACATGAAGCCCCTATTATCTCACCCCCTTTCTCTATATCCATGTAGTTCGAGATCGATGCTCCTGCTGTACCACCCACTCCATCGCCCAAGCCTTGCCGGATCTCCGCTGCTCCACCCAGAGGCCTAAGCCTCCCTTCCACCCCTGGTTCATCCACCAAGGTACCCTTCTCCCCTGCACATTTGTGTCCATGGCAAACACCACATTTTTATTGTTTACTTTGAAGCAAACACGTTGGATTCAGATATGAGTATTTCACGCTGAGTTCATTGATGTGTCATTGTCAGATGAGGACGAATATAAGGATGGTACGTCGATGATGCATGTGGTTATTGAAGACGCCCAACGTGTAAATGAGCATGTCTCAATTTAAAGGGACCATCCAAGAGACATCGAGTGATGAATCGAAATAGGACACGAGGGCATAGTATGCCGACGGACGACTACTTTATGCACAATGCACTATTCGATCCTTTTTCCACCTTCGATTCCTGATGAGGTGAATTGTGTCTGTTCACCTCTGTAATGGTGTGCATGTCTTGATGATCACTTCATCTTGAAGAAGCATGTCATAAACATTGGATTCTTTGGTTATCATAAGTACACGACTGCATGGAGGATGCTTGCCTATGGCACGGTTGCAGATTCGTGGGACTGCATTCGGATGTACGAAAGCACATAACTCGAAGTTATGGTCAGGTTTTCGACTACGGTGGTGAAAGCACATTTGCTCCCTTCGTGGTTTTGGTAATTAATAACAACATATATGTCATTGAACTAATGTTTCCACTAAGCATATTTCAGGAAAAGTTCAATGATAGGGATGGCAAAAGGATTGTGGATAACCCCAAGATGCAAGGAAATGGATTGGCAAAGCTTCAAGCAAGAGGACTCTACATTTTACTTTGTGAGAAATCACTTTGAGTCCATAGGAAAGCCAATACTATTAAAAGGGGTAAGGTACTGTTGGTGAACAAAATGCTCATACGTGCACAAGTGATAGTCACCAAAAACACCCACAAGCTCTTCCACAAAAGTCTGTCCAAAGTCAAATATCCAAAATCGGTGCAACCAACACTTTCCACTCGGTGCCAACGATTCCCAAACCCAGACAGACCCATGCCAAACCCTAGCACATCGGTGCAACCGATTCCACTTCGGTGCCACCGAGTTTGGGTTGCCAACTTTCTATTACCTCGATTCACAAAATCGGTACCACGGAGTTTGTTGGATCGGCGTCACCGAGTTGTGCAATCTGACCGTTGGTCACCTTATCGGTACCACCGAGAATTATATATCGGTCTCACCGAGATTCAAAAGTTGTCACCTTTTGGTCACTTCGGTACCACCGAGATTCACACATCGGTGTCACCGAGTTGGTCACTTTAGGTGTAACGGTTGGATTCTTGGAGATGCCTATATATACCCCTTCACCACCACCCACTCGAAAGTGAAGCACTCAGAACTATTCCATACTTTCCCCATCATATTTTCTGAGAGAGAGCCACCTACCCTTGTGTTGAGATCAAGCTATTCCACTCCATCCATATGAATCTTGATCTCTAGCCTCCCCAAGTTGCTTTCCACCAAATCAATCTCTTCCACCATAGCCAAATCTGTGAGAGAGTGATTGTGTGTTGAGGAGTCTATCATCTTGAAGCACAAGAGCAAGGAGTTCATCGACATTGTCGAGCCTATTACCTTTTGGAGGGTGGTGCCTCCTAGATTGGTTAGGTGTTGCTTGGGAGCCTCCTACTTCGTCTTGTGGAGTTGAACCAAGAAGTTTGTACGGGCAAGAAGATCGCCTACTTCGTGAAGATCTACCCATAGTGAGGCTAGTCCTTCGTGGACGGAAGCCGTTATGGAATAGTCAAGGTTGCTACTTCGTGGACCCTTATGGGTGGAGCCCTCCGTGGACTCTCGCGACCGTTACCCTCCGTGGGTTGAAGACTCCATAAACGTGGACGTACGATAGCACCACCTATCGGAACCACGGGAAAAATCTTCGTGTCTACAAATTGCGTTTGATCTTCCTACCCTTCCTCTACTACTCATGCTTGTTGTTACTTTCCGCTGCTATACTCTTAGACATGCATGTGTAGGGTGTGCTTGACTTGCTATGAATGCTAAAATCTGCCAACACTTAAAATTGGGAAAAAGTAGATTTTTATTTGGTCAAGTAGTCTAATCACCCCCCCTCTAGACATACTTTCGGTCCTACAGGTGGTCAAGGTATTTGGATTGGAGTACTTGAGAGAACCAACTGCCAAAGAGACGACGCGACTCATGGCACTGTGAGAAGCAAGAGGGTGGCCATGTATGATCGGACCCCCGGATTGCATGCACTACCAATGGAAGAATTTCCCATATGCTCTACAAGGGAAATATCAGGGCCATTGTAAGAAGCCCACCATCATTCTTGAAGCAGATGCACCACAATACCTTTGGATTTTGCAGTCTTTTTTGGAATGCACGGGTCTCATAGTGACATCAACATGTTGCAACGGTCTCCTTTGTTTGCAAGGTTGTGTGCGGGAGAAGCTTCTTCGTGCAACTATACTATCAATGGCCATGACCACAACATGGGCTATTATCTTCGTGATAGTATCTATCCTTTGCTTGTGACCTTCGTCAAGACCATCTCTGATCCAAGCAGTGAGAAAAGATCTCAGTTTTCCCAAAGACAAGAAGGGGCTAGAAAGAATGTCGAGGGGGCATTCAGAGTGCTCCAGGCCCGTTTTGCCGTTGTTTGAGAACCTACAAAAAATATGGGATCCCGAGATGTTGCAGTAGTTGATGATATCTTATGTGATCATGCACAACATGATTGTGGAGGATGACGGTGGCGGAGTTCGTCGGGGTGTATAATTTGAGCGCATAGGTGATCGTATCCAACTTCTAGAGCAGAATCCGATGATGTTTGAAGATTTTATCCAAATGCATCAACAGATTCGCCATCGAGCAAGTGGTGAGCAGCTTCAGAATGATCTGATTAAGCATTGGTGGGCGCTTCGAAGGGAGAGCTAAAAAATGTGTCCGAATAAGTTGAGCCAAATTTGAACTATTTTATTAGAAAAATCATGTTTAAATTGTAGTATTTATAATTATTTTTGCATTCGAATATTTGCACCACATAATTATAAAATCAAGGATGATATTTATCTTTAATTATTTTACGTGCTTCGGATATATAGAAAAGAAAGGAGTGGACATTTGGTGCACCGGATTGAATGACCGCTCCCCTATGCGCTATACGTGAACACGTCCGAACGTGTCCATGAACGTTCGTCGTGTCTATCTTGATACACGTGGTTGGAGTTGCCCTTAGCCAGTTAGGCCAATTGCCCTATTTTGTTTTGAGAGAAGAGTTGTTAGACCATGAAGGTATATCAAATGCACATTTAATTAAAATGTTGGATTAATTTGGATCTTTAATTCATTGTGGTCTCTTATACCTTCTAGATGCACGATGGACACCATATGTTAGTTTTTATTTCTTTTGAGAGCTTGTGGCACGAAATGCCATATACTAGAAGAGTTAAGTACAATTTATTGCGTTACTGATGTTGCTGGAATTTCATAATAAAAAATTGGTTTGGCGCGTGGGAAGATGATGAAGTGTGTTTCCTTTTTTTAGTGTGGTGTTTTGGTGGGACTTTTTGGTGTTGTGGTTCTATGTTATCAATTAATCAATTCATTCTTATGTGTGGAAGTTTTTTGTGCTGATGACCGCATGTACTGTATTGATGCTACAATATCATCTATTGTCGCTTCTTTTTTTATAGGTGATGAGTGGGATTGATGTGATTTTAGAGACCGGTTGATGCCGGTTATTTGAGCAATCATGCCGGTTAATTTGAGCAATCATGAATCAAATAGAAAAATTAAATACCTGAAGAATGAGAGAGCTCCTTGAAAAATCGTTTGCTAGTCAAAATTGTGAACCTAATCTAAAATTGAACACCTCAATTCAATAGGATGGCTGTCGGTGTATTAAAGAACGGGGCCCTTAGTACCTTGACTTGTGCACCAGACAATCGCGGCCTCCGGACCGACAAGACCCTGCCGGGCTGGATCTGGACCCCAAGCTTCTTCATACGAGGACCCGAGCGAACCGGCAAGCCCTCCTTGGCGGAGGACTCGACTGCTAAGGCACCCGCCAAGGCCTCCGCCCGCCAAGCCATCGCTCCACGTCGCCAGGCTGGTTGTCTACATAGCCTAGGTGTCGAGCGGGCAGGCGGTTAGGTGGAGCTGGTCGGGGCACGTGGCAACTCACCAGGATTACAGCAGAGCTTTAATGACACCCGTCCTACGGCGTGGCGAAAGAATAAGAGGTAGTTGGGCGAATGACACAGTCGCCAGCGCCACCTCACGACGCATTCAATGCGCCTGTCCTAGTCCGTCAGAGTTAGGTATTTCCCACTATCGCTGTTGTCAGCGGTTTTTAGCAGAGGGATATACATTCTTTACTCTGTGTAAAGACCACTTTAGCGTGGTAGCCCCTTGAATTATAAAAGGAGGTCCATGGCTACCTTGAGAAGGGTCGACACTCCATTCATTTACACGTGTAGCGACGCTCTCCGAGCATCCTTGTCGGGTTGCGACGCTCTTGTACTGTGAACCCGAATAATCCACAACCACACAAGACGTAGGGTATTACGCTTCGGCGGTCCGAACCTGTCTAAACCCTCGCACGTGCATGATCCGGTGATGCTTTTTGCGTTATAGGATCTCCCTTGCCGAACCACGAAAGGGGCCTTGCCGGCCCCATAAATCATCGTACCCGACAATGGCTCGCAGATTAGACAGCATAGTGATGCTATGAAAGTACACGTGCCAATTTTCTCTCTGAAAAGAATTCCCTTTCAAAAATCAAGTAGTAGATGCTTTGCGTGAAAGTATATATCTGACCAACAAATACGCTCATATAACGTGTGGATGTATATCCGTATATACACACGTATTGGGTATTCCTTCCTCCAGCGTCATACAAGTACAAGAGTACACCAATCGTGGCCTAAGAATCGCAACAAACTAACTGCTCCAGTAGTACAAATTAAGCTACATCGACGGCGGAGGCGGCGGTAATGCAAAGCGGGCTGGCCTTGAATCCAACGGCAGGGAACGACTTCTTGACGGGACCGACGCTGAGGGTGACGACCCCGCCGCCCACCTCGACGCCGGTGACGGGGACCCAGACGAACAGCACGCGCACGCGGACGCCCTCGAGCCCCGTGACCGCCCCGGGCGCCACGGACCCGGAGAGCCTGATGTCGTACAGAACGCGGTAGCCCCCGGCCTCGACCTCGCAACCGTCGTCGAGGAAGAGCTCGAAGGAGCCGTCGGAGTGGAGGAGGTACCGCCGGGCGGTATTCGGGAGGAGCGCGCGCGGGAGGCCGAACCGATCCATCAGCCCCGGCACGGTGGGAGGGTCGTAGGGCGCCGTCGAGGTGGAGCTAGCGAGGAGGCTCAGGCCGAGGAGGAGCAGGAGGAGGCGGCGGCTGGGGGCTGCGGCCGCCATGTTGACCATTGGTTTCGGCTCTGGGCGTTTGTTGTTTCTCTCTCGACGGATGGATGGGAAAGTGCCACCGGTCAAGGAGCTCCGTTCTGGTTGGGCTTGGTTTGGGGAGGATGGAATATACTATAACACTATAACACTAAGAGCATCTCTAGCAGACCCCTTATTCTGCGAAACTGTAAACGCAGTTCGCGCGGAGGGGTCAATACGGGCTGAAATTCCTGGAGACAGAGCAGAACCCGTATCCCAAACCGTAAAATTTGAAAAAAATCTTTCGCGCTAGAAATTTAACGGAAAAGATGGCCGGAGCATCGATCATTCAGTACATAACATCGTTTTACATAGTATAAATATGTACATAAGCTCACCGGAGCTACGCCGGAGCTACTACCCTACCGCACTACGCTAAATAAAGCTCACCGGAGCTAACTACCCTACCGCACTACGCAAAATAGAGCTCACTGGAGCTCGTGCAGCAGCGCTCAGTCCACGTCGTCGGAGGAGGTGAGGTCGACGTAGATGTGCTCCTGCTTAGCGGCTACGCGACGCCACTCCTCCACCTTGTCGCCGAAGGCGAGGGCCGACGCGACACACTGCTCGTAGAGCACGACGTTGATGTCGTCGTCCCTCCGGCGGCGCTGCCGGTCCTCTTCCGCCTCCCGCGCACTGCGCGCTAGCTGCGCGGGCAAAAGGGCGTCCGCCTCCGCCGGGGGTAGGAAGTCCACCGGCTCCGCCTCGGCCTCCGGCTCCCTCTTCACCAGGGGGAGCTCCTCTAGCCCCCTCTTCACCGGGGTGAGGGAGGAGCGCGAGCTTGACGCCCCGAAAGAGCTGCCAGAGCCGGAGAAGAGGCGGCCGTGCGCGCGGTCGCACTCCTCCGTTTTGCGGCGGAGGAGCGACGACGGCGGCGACCGGCCCCAGCGCGTGTACCGCAAGGCGGCGCGCTTCCGCGCCGCGTCGGATCTGACGCACCGCGTCCTCTCGGGGTCGTCGTTGGCCATCTCGGGAGGTGGATTGGCGGGGCGGGGCGGCGGATTGGATGCTCGCGCGGCGGATCTGAGGCGCCGACGGTGAGGGGTGGGGGTTTTCGCAGCGGCAGAGGGATAGGGTTCGGACCCGTATCCAGCAGCCGAACCCGCAGATATGGTCGCGGGGTCTTGTATCTGGGCCACCGCAAATTTTTTACAGGCCGGCCTGTGTTTGCGGTGTCTAGCCTGGCAGCTAAAACGGCCCAAACCCGTATAACCGCCGGAATTTTACTGTTCCGGCGATTATACGGGGTCTGCTAGAGATGCTCTAATCTCCCTAGAATTGGAGAGCCCACATTCAATTGAGGTCTTCAATTGACATTGTGACACCCGATTTTGACCTGGTCAACAATTTCTCAAAGCTCTCTCATTTAATTATTTTATTTATACTTCTATAACATTATACTCCTTAGTATTAAAGAGTCCACATTCAATTGAGATCTCCAAGACTACAATTAAAATTGGGTCACCTGATTTTGATCGGGTCAACAATTTTTCAAAACTCTCTCGTTCAATTCTTTAGACAAATACACTATGCTTCTGAATGGGTTTGATTTACGATTTTGACCGAACCAATAGTTTTAAAAATTAATCAACAACAATCGGCTTATAAAAACATATCAATCACGCCCATGCAGCCGTCGATGTAGAAATTTTCCCACACCTATAAGGTTGGTTAGCATATAATATAGAATCACACCACGAAAGGCCCATCAAATTACCGAATTATAAATAAAAATAAAACACACTATGTCATCTGCCCCACACATCAAATGAAATATTCCATTAGTTTCAAAATATAATGGGTATTAGTTTTTTGGAAAGTCAAATTCTACAACATTGACCAAGTTGAGAGCAAAATTATCGACACCCATAATATTAAATAAAAATAATATGAAAATTCATTTAACGATGAATCTAATCACAACAATTTGATATTATGGATTTTGATATATTTATCTACAAATTTAATCAAATTTAAAAGGTTAGACATTTTAAAGAGTAATACACATTGTTTTTTGAAACAGAGTGATTATGTTTTTCTATTCTAAAAGCGCAGCAAAGCGCGTCCAGTCCTTCTAGTAAAAAGGAGGTATCTTGAGATATATTCTCTTAGCTTCAGTGAAGGGTGGGAATGTAAGATCGCCATTGCCTTCGAAAGATTTTATAGTCTGTTCGTAATCAGCTAGCTAGTTTTTTTTTTGAAAACCCTCCAATATACTTATAAAAATCATTTGTTATAGTTTTGGCCACACATGACAGGATACTATTAAGAAGAAAACAGTCTGATTGATTGATCCACCTAGTTTTATTATGTTGTTGTTGATCGACGATGTAAGCGTGATTTAATTTAATGAAGTAAGCCATGATAGCAATACCTAAAAAAACACCGTTTGACCTATTATCAAAACTATCCAAAAGAAAAGATCTATTATCAAATGAGCCACCGTATTGGTCTTTTTGTTAATCCTAAAGATCTTGAATTCTTCCAACAACTTAGATACACTCAATGCTTCCTTTCTAAGGGGAGACCTATCAAAATAATCGTTTCTAAAAAAAGAAGCCACAAAAGAATAATCAGTTTTTAAATACTAGATTTTTTGGAGGATGATACTGATATAAAAGACGGCGAGGCATGCTTTAAGTTCTGCTTCATCACTATTGTAGGACCCAATATAATCCCAAGAGAAAATTATGATTTCACCAACATGGCTTGGCAACAACCCACACACTCGCAGAGCTAATGACCCCCCACAAAACTCACGTCAACATTAATCTTAACTAACAAAAGAGCTTGTGCATTGCAATGGGAGAAAAAAAATATCACACTCCTCTAACCCAATAATCTTGAGTCAAGGCCCCAATAGGTCCATGTCCTTTCTTTCAACACATGTCATTCTATATGTGTTGTCACTTATCCTCCATCCCACCCTCGCCAACGGTGACCTCGGTGCTCACACAATCACAACGCATTTGAATGTTGTCAATCCAAAGGTGCCTCTCTCCCAACATAAGATAATATTTTTTTCTCCTATGAGGTTTTGGCGAGGCGTGCAGGCGTGGTTATAGATGATTTCTTTTGTATCCAGTCCTTATTTTGCCGAGGTATTCATTTCAATCTGGATCGATTCCAACATGAAAGAAAGACAGATCATGCGTTATTTATTAATGTTGCACCCTAAATAGCATTTAAAAAAATAGTTAACGGGTAAAATAACATCATATTCAAACTCTACACACAATTTTCAAATCTGTAACACCCCCAGTGTCATGCTACAGTGACCTCACACTAATGGTACCATGTCATCAGGTTTAACTAAGCCAAATTGCCACTTGATAAAAATCAAAGCCAAATTCAAATTAAAATAAAGTCAAGTAAATTATTTCTTCAAACTGTCAAACAAAATTGTTGGTTGGGTTACAAATATTCCACGTCCAACTATGTTAAGGAAAACAACATCACCAAGAATCCATAAGTGACCCTAGCATATTAAAACACTGTTAAATCAGCATTTTTAAATGCTTTCCATTTTGTGAAAAATCCAAATCAATTCAAACTCCTCCCAACTTTTTTGTGGCAGTGCTCAATATTCCCTGGTAATTGTATTAACCAACTCCACATTTTTGCAAAGTCATTTGGTGGCTAAATAAAATAAGAAGCTGCTGCTATAAAATAAAACATAAACGAATAAAGATAAAAGAGAAGAGGCACTGTGCACTTACGGCCTACCTGCTATAGTGGAGGCCCGGCCCACCACTGTGTCTCCTTCTACCTCTCGCCGTGGACGCAGCTCCCCCGTCCAGCGCGCAGATGTAGCACGCGGCGCTGATCCCGCGGCTTCGAGGAGGATTAAGAGCAAGCCCCGAGCCTCCTCTCTCCCCTAAACAATCCTAGCCGCTCCTTTTCCCCTCGTTCCCCCTCTCTTCTCGTTTTGGCGGCACCCGAGCTCGCGCTCGCCATGGCCGTCGTCGCAGCTGCGGCCACCGTGCGCCTCATCGTTCGAGGGGGCGTCCAGGAGCATCCCCGCCGTCGTCTCCTTCGTCTACACCACTGGATCGGAGCCGGGAGGCCACCTCGATGATGCCCGCATCGCCTTCCTCCTCCACGGCCACCGTGACGCCATCGCCTGATTCGCCGCCGTCAGCTCCTCCCCGGCCTCCCCGAGCTGCTCTTTCGCTTCGCTGTGAGCTCACCTTCTTTTCCCCTCTTTTTGTGCCAGGCATCCGTGCCCGTTGCCGCATTGCCATCGGAGCCAAACCTCGCCGCCGACGCTCGCATCGCCGTTGTGGCCACCACCTGTGTAACTCACGTCCGAGCCCTCCGTTGTACTCCTGGAGCTCCCAGGAGGCCAAGGCCGCCACCCACTCGTCTTACCGCGTCCCATAGCATTGTAGGTGAACCATGCCCGAACTTCGGCGCCGCAAAGCTCGTCACCGTCGTTGTCTTAGCCCCCCTTAACCACCGTTCTTAGCGCAGTTAGATGCGGCTCGCTCCGCCCGTTTGAACGAGTCCCTCCGCGCCTCTTTTGGCCCCGGACGGCGGATCCCGATGCCCTCCACCGCGTTCTGGCATTGCTGGAGCGTTGTCGCCGACGTGCCACCGCCCTGGGTCACCGACAGGTGGGCCGAGATGGTTTGGTCACTAATTTGGCCGCTAAACAGCCGCTGACGTGTGGGCCCCTTTACTGTAGCGATAGGATTAGATTAAATCTAACAATTAACTAATTCAGGCATTAACAGTTGGGGTCCACCTGCTAATTAACCCTTTAATTAATTTAAACACTGGTTAAACTCTATGTGTGTGACATGTGGGGCCCTCGCACTATTAAAATGGATAAGGCTGGCTGAGTGAGCCTGCTGACTCAGCAGCTTGCCCCACCAGTCAGCCTCTGCTCACTCGGCAGTAGACCCAGTCAACAGGGCCCGTTGTCAGCCTCACATGCAAACAGCTGGGTACACTGTCTCTGTCCCCATAGCGATTTCACTTTTATTTTCTATTTAAATTAAATTCCAGAATATTATTAAAACTTCGAAAAATCATAAATTAATCTATAAGTCAGATGAAAATAATTTATATATGAAAATTGCTCAGAAAAATATAACGAATCCAAATATGCTATCCACATAGCTGTCACACTCCTCTAACATAATGAACATGGATATTTTGCGTTAGGATCATCTGTCCGAAAAATACCTGGAGCCGGGATATTTTCCCCCTTCTTTTAAAATGCTTAGGGATGCATTAGAGCATGTCACCCACACATCTTGCCGTGCCATTGCATTTGTGTTGCATTTGATTGCCCTGTTATTTATTTGTTTCCCCCTCCGTTACTTCTTTCTGGTAGACCCCGAGACCGATGTTGATCCGGTGATCGACTACTTCACCGTCGAGGATCCGTATAAGTCTGCAGAGCAACCAGGCAAGCAACCCCCGCTTGATCATTCCTATATCGACCATTATTTCTCTCTCATGCATGCATTAGATTTTGCTAATGTTGTAGATAGTTCCTATTCTGATACATAGCCTGATTTTGTAACCTGCTATTGTTACCTACCTGTTATCCTATATGCTTAGTGCAGGTTGTTTAGTGAACCACCAGTGATCCCTTTCCCTTGTCCTTGTTGCTTCACTTTATTATCGGAAGGTTCGATCCAGGGGATCGACGTGACAAGACCGACACATCACCGCACACCCATAGTTGTACGACTCTGCAGAGCTACTATCGAGTGCCGAGGGAGATACCTCCTACCTCACTCCATGATGATATCTCTGTAGCGTAGCTAGTCTCTTGTGGGTTACCGACGGTGATTCCTCTTACACCACCTCTGACGATGCCTCTGTTGTGCAGCCCCTCAAGCATGAACTTATCGAGGGCGATTCCTCCAAGTTCACCTTGACGATTAGCTCGAGTGGGAATCCATCGAGGGTGATTCCTCGGATTCCCCCTTGATGACAAGGACACACAGTTACCTTTACCTGTTGCTCTTTTTACTGTTATCGTGGGACTGAAGGGACATGCGGTACCACCCCGATTGAGGTGGACCTGAGTTCCCGACAATCTCTTGAGAGTTGGGTTGACCTGGAGGGCACCCGTGAAATAATTACGAGGCACGATCGGGCATGCCTTGCCCTTGCCGTAAGTCCTCGAGACGGGGCGACGGGACCACATAGCGTGGATCACTTATCGTCTCCGCACAAAGTCAAGACACTAACGGGTTCGGATATGTGATCTGAGTAGGCCTCTGGTCTTTTACACTAACCACCACGCGGGAATAAGTATGGGCACTCTACGTCGTACATTCGCCCAAAAGCTCTTCAGACGTCATAGTTGAGCGGCACGCGCCCGAGTGGCCCGCGTAAGCACCATATTTGTATAAAGAGGTTCCAGGACTGACACCGTCTGTCCACGTAACGCGCAGGATTGCAAAGGACGGTTGGCCCATGACTCATTCGCGATTAGGATGTAGACCGGCGTGTGGCCTCTCTGTTGAGCCTAGGTAGGACTACGGCGTGTCGATCAGCCGAGGCCGGGCATGACCTGGAAAGTGTGTCCGTCCAGAGTTAATCGAGCGCGTTTGGTTAGATTGTGCACCCATATAGGGAAGTATATCTATTCGGATAGTCGTGTCCACGGTAACGGACGCTCAGAGTTGTATCCCGATCTACACAACTTGAACTGGATTCTTGTGAAATGAAATGGAAATGATGGCTCTGGGATTGCTTTCTCGCAGGGAGTCGAGAAAGGATCTCTGGGCGTAATTACAATGTGCTAATCTACACTCTTCTAATGCTGCAAGACACTAAAGATGCTCGTCTTCGATAGGGCTAGGCCTTCTCTCTCTTCTGCCATTTCTGCAGTTCAGTCTAAAGATATAGCCCCATTCCTTTGATACTGATGCATACTTAGTATTGATTTGATGTAAGTCTTGCGAGTACTTTGGATGAGTACTCACCGCTGCTTTGCTCCCCTTTTCCCCCTTATACGATTGCTACGACCAGATGACGGAATCCAGGAGCCAGCTGATCCCGCCGGCGACTACTACTACCAGGACGGAGCGTACTACTATGTGGAGGTTGCTGAGTAGTTAGGAGGAGGCCTTGCCTTTTCGATCCGCTGCTTATGTTTGTGCTAGCCTTCTTAAGGGAAACTTGTTTACTTATGTCTCTACTCAGATATTGTTGCTTCCGCTGACTTGTTTGTATTCGAGCCCTCAAGGCCCCTGGCTTGTAATATAAAGCTTGTATGACTTTAATTTGTGTCTAGAGTTGTGTTGTGATATCTTCCCATGATTCCCTAATCTTGATCGTGCATATTTGCATGTATGATTAGCGTACAATCAAAATGGGGGCGTCATAAGTTGGTATCAGAGCCGACTGCCTGTAGGTAGCCCCCTTTCCAACTCCTTGGCCGAAGTTGAGTCTAGTCTTTGAAAAAATATTTTACTATCATTGTTGTGTGGCTTACCGGCCCACATCGCAAATGGTTGGGATTAGGATCTTTTATTCCTCTTCTTTACTCCGGGTTCTGATATCTCTTCTATTCGGGTTAAAGATTTTCCTAACTCTAACTTAGGTTCTCGTAACTACTTCCTCCCGGAGAGCCCCTCATTCCAGATGATCGCTTGCTTCACCAGAAGATTCCGAAGATACTCTCCGATGTTCTCCTGAGAGATTGTGCTCATCGCTTTTGCGATTTTCTTCCACCGTCAACCCCTATGGATAACTACATATAAATGTCGTTCATACTCATTGCCAATTGCTCTTGTTATTACAAGATACATCAAATTATTCTCTGTCTTTTTAAGAATCCCTTGTGCCACTACTTGGCAGTTCTAGTCGCACGTATACACCTACGAATAATTCCTCACACTTACCGGGGATTCGTTCGTCCTCAGTCGTCATGGGTTTCACAAAATCCTTCGAATTGCTATTCGATCTTCCGAAATCCTCAGTAGCCTATTGCTCTCGATCTTCCTTACCTTCTTGCATTACGGTTAATTCCATATGTCTAGCAATATTCATTAAAATCCTTTGTGATTGTCATTCTAATCTTATTGATTCAACATGTGTGCGAATGCATGCAAGCATCAGTTGATCCTTATAAATTATCCTTCTGGCTCAGACGTTTTTCCAAACATGAGCCGGTTCTCGATAAATCAAACCTTGATTGATTGTCCATCTAAGTCCATTCAACTTACTTGTATTGGAACGGAGCATATGATCCTGATACACCAACCTGGAAATCATAATTCCTTTGTTATTTAAGCATCGAATTATTCTGATGTTCTATAATCCGATGCCTTGCATTCTTTCTTCCTCTGGTTGAGTACGGTTACTCACATCAGATCATTGTGCACCGCCAAACCCATTGCTGGGTTATTATCCAATGGTATTCTTCGCATTCAAAAAAATCTTGTGAGTTCTTTCCCTGATACTTAATGCCTTGGTAAATTGTATCCTCTACTTGTGTTAACCATGCTCTACCTTCGAGCTTGTGTTATTTACTCTTGAAGTTTGTGGTATAGGTTCCTAAGATGCCCGTATGGGTTGAACCTATGCTTTCCCTAATCCGTGTGAACCCGAGAGTTTTCACGAGTCATACTCTTCTGGTGGTTTGCCCGATAAATTTTTTCAACACTACAACTTCATCAAAAGCGAGAAGTAAAAGATAGGTTATGCATTAAAGAAGTGGGAGTCGACCTTGGACTTTGTGATCATGCCCATGGACACGATGTAGTCCTTATCATGGAAGCTTCTGGTGATAACAATTATCCCCTTGTTACAAATTCATCTTGTATTTTGATTTGGTCCTTGGCAACCGTAGTTTTGACCATGATTATTCTTCTTTGATCCCATTTCTTAGACAAGTTAAAGCACTTGTCTTCTGCATATCAATACATCAGTCCAACCTTTAATTCTGATCTACCTTCAGGTATTACCCCTGGTATCTCGAGATTATCATGGAGCTATATAACTTCTTATGAGCTCCTCATCAACTATGATGTTTCACTAATTCCAATTTCCTCGTGTTCTGAGTTGTTGGACACTCAAGGGCACCGATAACTGAATCGAGTCCGCACTACAATTCAACAACTCTTAGTAATCTTCTTTGCTTATGAGTTTGTACTCGATCATGTCATTCCCATCTATTTGGATACATCATCATCGTCATGCTAATGCTTGACCATGCTATCTATGTCCTTCATCCCCGGAACACAATTCCAACAGTGCACTAAGCTTACATCGAGCTTTCAACATAGTGTTGGTTGTCTTGAAAGGCAATTTCGATTCTGAGCTAGCAATCTTATCTGTGATTCCGACAACCTTTCGCTTCACCATTCCTTTGCTTGATGTCGTTGCTGATCGGTTACATCTTCATGAAACTTCTTGACAAATATGTCGTGTTCATCGTTTACATTTTGACTTCCTCCAAAAGTTCAATTGAATTCATGGTGAGAAATATCATCCTTGCCCCGTGATGATTTGTGTTATCATCGACAACATTATTGCCTTCCCTCCAACACAAACTTGTTCATGTTTTGTGTTGCACCTTGAGTTCCTTGTTATCCAACTTATGTTTTATTCTACCTTGGCGTATTGCCATACCTTATGTCAAGGATGTCATGAGAATTACACCACCTCTTATGAATTCTTGATACGGTGATACTTCTCGCCATCTCCATTCATTTCTTGGTCCCCGCGTTGTTTCTAACCGAAATACCGACAAATGGACAGTGATGTGTAAATTCAACACTTATGGCATAGCAACTCTATTGCCTTGAAGTTAATGAACAATAAGTCCATTCTTAGTGTGTTGGTTGTTGAATCACCATTCTAACATTGGTCGTGCTACTTAGTCTAGATTTCCGGCTGCACCTTTCAATCAATGTTTAATTATGGATGTTTTCCTCGAGCATACGTCATTATAACATTTGATCTAACAAATGCTATCACCTTGCTCACTTAATGGTGGAAATCCATGTTTATGGGAATCTTGATAAATTGTTTCTGAGCCCATCGACTACATCCTCATCTTCTCCGTGGTTCATGATGAACATTTAAGTTTGTGTTGGAAACTTTTGAAAGCATTATCTTTGTGCCTAGCTCATGAAGAATATGTTTGATAAAAGAAGTGTTTTTCTCTAAGTTCACGTGCATTTTTGCCGCCGTGAATATGAGAAAGTTTTGTTTCGTTTCCTCGGGGATCATCTCAAATCATTCATGCATGTGCAAAGTATTATATGGTTTGAAGATTTGCTACCTTCACTCCATATGTATTCCCTAGCACGCCAAGCCACTGATTGATTTGATCTAGGAAAAGAAGTTCTTCGTAAGAGCTAATCCGGACTTACACGAGTACTTTAATATCCTTGATGATGGTTCCCAGCCAGAACTCGGTTGCATTTTGGTTGTAAGACTTCCATGTGGTGACGATTGTCTTCGACAATCTGTTCATGTCTGTCTTGTAATCCAACTCATGATTCAAAGCTTGCTTCCGTATTTAATTTCGGGAATCTTGCAATGTCATCTCATCGATTTGTGTTGCACCCCTTTCTTTCTCAGGCATGCTGAGTCTGAAGTATCTTGACACCAATCAGATCTGAATATCAGGCATATATGATGGTTGGGACGTTTTCCAAGAATTATAACATTGGCCTCTATGTACCCGGTGAGGTGACGTCATGGCTAGCACACCTGGCCGGAGGACCTATTGTTATAGTATCTTGTTCAACAAGTTTGACATTCTCCCATGAGGAAATAGTATGACTTATTTTATAAGTTGTTCCTGATGGATCCTTTGTGTATCCTGATACGTCTCTGTCGTATCTACTTTTCCTCACGCTTTTGCTCTTGTTTTGGACTCTAATTTGCATGATTTGAATGAAACTAACCCGGACTGACACTGTTTTCAGCAGAACTACCATGGTGTTGTTTTTGTGCAGAAATAAAAGTTCTCGGAACTGGACGAAACTTTTTGGAGATTTATTTTACAATAAATAAAAATTACTGGAGCCAAGAACCACCGGAGGGGGTGCCCTGGTTAGGCACGATACACCAGGGCGCGCCACCCCCTCCAGGCGCGCCCTGGTTGGTTGTGCCCACCTCGGGGCCCCACTGACCCTAATTCCAACTCTATAAAATCCTATTTTTGGAGAAAAAAAATCAGAGAGAAAGTTTCATTGCGTTTTACGATACCGAGCCGCCGCCACCTTTGTTCTTCATCGGGAGGCCAGATCTGGAGCCCGTTTGGGGCTCCGGAGAGGGGAATCTTCGGTCATCATCATCATCAACCCTTCTCCATCGCCAATTCTATGATGCTCCCCACCGGGAGTGAGTAATTCCTTTGTAGGCTTGCTGGTCGGTGAGGAGTTGGATGAGATTCATCATGTAATCGAGTTAGTTTTGTTAGGGCTTGATCCCTAGTATCCACTATGTTCTGAGATTGATGTTGCTATGACTTTGCCATGCTTAATGCTTGTCACTAGGGCCCGAGTACTATGATTTTTGATATGAACCGTTTATGTTATCACCATTATATCTATGTTCTTGATCCGATCTTGATAGTCATATGCACCTATTACGTGTTATGATCCGTAAACCCCGGAGTGACAATAGTCAGGATACTTTCCGGTGATGATCGTAGTTTGAGGAGTTCATGTATTCACGATGTGCTAATGCTTTGTTCCGGTTCTCTATTAAAAGGAGGCCTTAATATCCCTTAGTTTCCTTATGTACCCCGCTGCCACGGGAGGGTAGGACAAAAGATGTCATGCAAGTTCTTTTCCATAAGCACGTATGACTATTTACGGAATACATGCCTACATTACATTTATGAAATGGAGCTAGTTCTGTGTCGCCCTAGGTTATGACTGTTACATGATGAATATTATCCAATGAGTTCACCGATCCAGTGCCTACGAGTTTTCCACATATTGTTCTTGCTAAGTTACTATTGCTACTACTATTGTTACACTTGCTATAAAACTATTGCTATCGCTATTACCGTTACTGTTACTGCTACTACTACTATGAAAACTATCATACTAGTGTGCTACTGATCACTCTGTTGCAGATATTTAATCTCCAGGTGTGGTTGAATTGACAACTCAAAGTGCTAATACTCGCAAATATTCTTTGGCTCCCCTTGTGTCGAATCTATAAATTTGGGTTGAATACTCTACCCTCAAAAACTGTTGCGATCCCCTATACTTGTGGGTTATCAAGACCTTTTTCTGGTGCCGTTGTCGGGGAGCATAGCTATATTTGTTGAGTCACTATGGATTTATATCAATTGATCACTATGAAGAATCCGAAGGATACAAAAACCAAGATTTTCCCCTCTAAGACGAGGGGTGGTAAGGAATTGCCATCTACCTTTGCACTTGATTCACCTTCGGTTACGAGTAGACTTGGAACACCACCACATGCTATTAATCCTGATATGTCGGAAGTTATTGATGATGCTACTTCTTCTATGAATGATGCTTATGATGATGCTAGTACCATGCCTGATGATAATGTGCCACTAGGTGAATTTGTTGATGAACAAATTGCTAGAGCAAAAGAGAATGAAATTACTGAAACTGATGAGATTACTAAAACTGATGAAGTCTTTGAAACTGAGAATTATGAAACACCTACTAGACCTAGCTCTCCTAGATTTGAAATGCCTAAGATACCTGAAGGTTATGTTTTGGATGGAGAAATAGCTAGAGAAATCCTTTCTTGTAAGGATAGAGATGATCTTAAGAAATTGCTATGCAAGTATAAGGAAAAGACTTTGAATGCTAGAATGAAATGTGATCCTATGTTTGCCACTTCACCTATCTTTGTTACTGATAAGGATTATGAATTCTCTGTCGACCCAGAGTTAATTACTTTGGTTGAATCTGATCCTTTCCATGGCTATGAAACTGAAACTGTAGTGGCACATCTTACTAAGCTGAATGATATAGCCACCCTCTTTGCTCATGATGAGAAAATTCGCTATTACTATATTCTCAAATTATTTCCGTTCTCATTAAAGGGTGATGCTAAGATATGGTACAATACTCTTGCTCCTGGTTGTGTGCGTCGCCCCTAGGATATGATTTACTACTTGTGTGAAAAATATTTTCCTGGTCATAAGAAACAAGCTGCCTTACAGGAAATATTTAACTTTTTGCAAATTGAAGAAGAGAGTCTCCCACAAGCTTGGGGGAGGCTTCTCCAATTGCTTAATGCTTTGCCTGATCACCCTCTTAAGAAAAATGAAATACTTGATATCTTCTATAATGGACTAACTGATGCTTCTAGGGACTTCCTAGATAGTTGTGCTGGTTGTGTTTTCAAGGAACGAACTGTTGAACAAGCTGAGGAACTATTGAATAATATATTGAAGAATTATGATGATTGGACTCTCCCTGAACCACCACTTAAACCCACTCCAAAGAAGAGGGGTATCTTAGTTCTCAGTCCTGAAGATATGCAAGAGGCCAAGAAATGTATGAAGGAAAAAGGTATTAAAGCCGAGGATGTTAAGAATTTACCACCTATTGAAGAAATACATGGCCTTGACGCACCACCACCTCCACAGGTGGTAGAGGTAAATTCTTTATTAAAGTTTGATGAAAGTGATATCCCTTACAATAAACATCCTAGTCAATGCTTATATGAGTTTGATAACTACATTATGAAACAAGATCACTTCAATGCAAATGTTCTGAAACAATTGAAATATAATTCTGATATGATTGCTCACTTGAGTGACTTGTTATTTAGAATCAGTAATGATGTTAGAGGTGTAGGAAAACATGCCTCTATAGTTCAAACCCAGTTAGAACAAGTTGCTAAATCTCAAAAAGAATTGCTTGATGAAATGAATAATAATATGAATGATTTTGCTGCTAGAGTAGTTACTAGAGGAGGTAGAATGATCCAAGAACCTCTTTATCCTGAAGGCCATCCTAAAAGAATTGAACAAGACTCTCAAAGAATTAACACTGATGCACCTAGTCCTTCTAAGAAGAAAAAGAAAAAGAAAAATGATAGGACTTTGCATACCTCTAGTGAACCTGAGATACAAAAACCTCGTGATAATAATGATGTCTCTATTTCCGATGCTGAAACTCAATCTGGTAATGAACATTCACCTAGTGATAATGAAAATGATAATGATGATGTTCATGAGGATACTCAACTGAATAATAATAAAGAACCAGATAATGATGTTGAAATAGAGCCTGTTGTTGATCTTGACAACCCACAACCTAAAAATAAACGATATGATAAAGGAGACTTTGTGGCTAGGAAACATGGTAAGGAAAGAGAGCCTTGGGTTCATAAACCCATGCCCTTTCCACCTAAAACATCTAAGAAAAAGGATGATGAAGAATTTGGACGCTTTGCTGAAATGATTAGGCCAGTCTTTTTGCGGACCCGCTTAACTAATATCCTAAAGATGGCCCCTTATGCAAAATACATGAAAGACATCATCACTAATAAAAGAAAGATACCTGAAGCTGAAATCTCCACCATGCTTGCTAATTATTCTTTTAAGGATGGAGTACCTAAAAAACTTGGAGATCCTGGAATAGCAACTATACCGTGCTCCATTAAAAGAAATTATGTCAAAACTGCTTTGTGTGATTTGGGAGCTGGTGTTAGTGTTATGCCTTTCTCCTTATATAAAAGACTTGATTTGAATAAACTCACACCTACCGAAATATCATTGCAAATGGATGACAAATCAACTGCCATACCTATCGGTATTTGTGAGGATGTGCCCGTTGTTGTTGCAAACGTTACTATCTTAACGGACTTTGTTATTCTTGAGATGCCCGAGGACGACAACATGTAGATTATCCTTGGTAGACCCTTTTTGAATACTGCAGGGGCTGTTATTGATTGCAATAAAAGCAAAGTCACTTTTCATATCAATGGTAATGAGCATACCGTGCACTTTCCGAAGAAACAATTCCAAGTGAATGGTATAAATGTGATTGAAGAATCTCCGACACTCACTATTGAAACTTTTCAACTACCTCTAACTACTGCCAAAAAGAAATATGACATACTTATTGTTGGGGATATGCATATCCCCATTGAGGTAACTTAGTGTTTTACGAAAGTTCTTCGGTTTCATGCTAATCAGAAGTGGTTGTTAATAAGACTTGATCAACCTTATTAATTGATCATTTTTGAGAGGCATGAAGTTGATGAATCTAGTAGGCACAATCTTCTGCTCCCACCTTTTGTTTTCTATTTTACTTAGTCAAATAAAATAAAATGCCATGTTTATCCTGTTTTCTGTTTTCTCCGTGCAATAAAAAATGACCCAAAAATAAATGTTCTCAGAATGTCCTAAAAATTTGATAAGATTTTTTTCTGAATATTTCTGAATTTATGGTGCAAATAACATCACAGGGGGGGTGCACCTGGTGCCCACAAGACACCAGGGCTCTCATTCCCGTGTTCTTGCTCTCAAACTCGCGGATTTCGATCTCTTTGCTCGAAGCTCCGTTTCCGAAACTGTTTTGGGGGATTGCTACTTGGTATGTGACTCCTTCATTGCTCCAATTAGTTTTTGATTTCGTGGGTTATTTTTAGAATAATTAGCTACTCCTGGTGCTGCTGTAGATGAGCTTGCATGTTGAATTCTTAGAGTTCTAAGTAGTTTGAATGCTTGATATGGCCTCTATGCATCCTTAGGAGTAGTTGCTATCAATCTTACGAAGTTTTGTTAATAAAATTTTGTGTCCCAAAAATATTTCAGAAATTTTTTCGCAGGTAAAAATGCAATTCTTTAGGAGTTCTTCGAGGAGGAGGTCCTCGGAGGCCTCATCAAGTGGAAGGTCGGACCGACAATCTTATGTTGAGATAAGTGAAAGCTCGATGCGAGATGCCGCTGCCAAATCATGTTTGTGTCCGTGTGACGAATTCATGGAAGGTGCAGGTATCAAGGAGGAATTCGAGCAATTTATCCACAATGCAGAACTTGTTCCCTTCGTCGCAGAGTAGGGGAAGATACTATGTTCTTGAGAGCGAGGCCCGCGCGTACAATGCGGAGGTTGAAGCTGCCAGGAGGGCTGAGGATGAAAGCACATTTGCTCCCTTGGTGGTTTTGGTAATTAATAACAACATATATCTCATTGGACTAATGTTTCCACTAAGTATATTTCAGGAAAAGTTCAATGATGGGATGGCAAAAGGATTGTGGAGAGACCCCTAGATGCAAGGAATAGGATTGGCAAAGCTTCAGGCAAGAAGACTCTACATTTTACTATGTGAGAAATCACTTTGAGTCTATAGGAAAGCCAATACTATTAAAAGGGGGTGAGGTATTGATGGTGAACAAAATGCTCCACGTGCACAAGTGATAGTCACCGAAAACACCCACAAGCTCTTCCACAAAAGTCTGTCAAAAGCCTATCATGCAAAATCGGTGCCATCAATATTTCCCACTCGGCCCTACCGATTTTCACCTCAGACAGATCCCAGCCAAACCCTAAGTTTTCGGTACAACCGATTCTGCATCGGTGCCACCGAGTTTCAGTTGCCAACTTTCTATTCCCCTTTTCTTAAATTCAGAATTTCCGAGTTTTTGGATCGGTGACACCGAGTTTGCTTTCTGACCGTTGGTCACCCTTGTCGGTACTACCGAGAACTATATATCGGTCTCACCGAGATTCAAAAGTTGCTACCTTTTGAGCAACTCGGTACCATCGAGTTTTATAGTTCGGTGTCACCGAGTTGGTAAGTAAAGGTGTAATGGTTGGATTTTTGGGGATGCCTATATATACCCCTTCACCACCTCTCACTCGCAAGAGAAGCACTCAAAACTATTACATACTTGCCCCATCCAGTTTTTTGAGAGAGAGCCACCTACTCATGTGTTGAGATCAAGCCATTCCACTCCAACCATATGAATCTTGATTTCTAGCCTCCCCAAGTTGCTTTCCACCCAATCAATCTCTTCCACCAAAGCCAAATCTGTGAGAGAGTGATTGAGTGTTGAGGAGTCTATCATCTTGAAGCACAAGAGCAAGGAGTTCATCGTCATCATCGAGCCTATTACCTTTTGGAGGGTGGTGCCTCCTAGATTGGTTAGGTGTCGCTTGGGAGCCTCCTACTTCGTGTTATGGAGTTGAACCAAGAAGTTTGTACGGGCAAGGAGATCGCCTACTTCGTGAAGATCTACCCATAGTGAGGCCAGTCCTTCGTGGACGGAAGCCGTTATGGAATAGTCAAGGTTGCTACTTCGTGGACCCTTATGGTTGGAGCCCTCCGTGGACTCTCGCGACCGTTACCCTCCGTGGGTTGAAGACTCCATAAACGTGGGCGTACGATAGCACCACCTATCAGAACCATGGGAAAAATCTTCGTGTCCCCAAATTACGTTTGATCTTCCTCCCTATCCTCTATTACATATGCTTGTCTTTACTTTCCGCTGCTATACTCTTAGACATGCATGTGTAGGGTGTGCTTGACTTGCTATCATTGCTAAAATCTGCCAACACTTAAAATTGGAAAAAGGTAGAACTTTTATTTTGTCAAGTAGTCTAATCACCCCCCTCTAGACATACTTTCGATCCTACAAGTGGTATCAGAGCTTTGGTCTCCATTGCATTGGTTTCACAACCTAGGAGAGTATGGCGTCTAGCGAGGGAAATTATCACCGTAGAGGTCCATACTTTGATGGTACAAATTTTGCTAGTTGGAAGCACAAAATGAAAATGCATATTCTTGGTCATAACCCTGCCGTTTGGGCTGTTGTTCGTGTTGGCTTGCAAGGTGAATTATTTGGTGATGGAAAGGAACCGGATCGTGAAGCGACCACAGAAGAGTTGAAGATGTTGCAATACAACGCTCAAGCATGTGACATTCTCTTCAATTGCCTATGCCCCGAAGAAATCAACAAAATCGGTCGTCTTGAGAATGCCAAGGAAATTTGGGATACTTTGGTTGATATGCACAAAGATACCGAATCCGTGAGAGAATCCAAGTTAGATGTTCTTCAAAGTCAGCTTGACAAGTTCAAGATGAAGGATGGTGAAGGAGTCGCAGAAATGTACTCTAGGCTAGCTCTCATGACCAATGAGATTGCCGGCTTAGGAAGCGAAGAGATGACTGACAAATTCATCATCAAGAAGATACTTAGAGCTTTGGATGAGAGATACGACACCGTGTGCACATTGATCCAAATGATGCCCAACTACAAAGATCTCAAGCCTACGGAAGTCATTGGAAGGATTGTTGCTCATGAGATGACACTCAAAGACAAAGAAGAGCTTCACAACAAGTCTAGCGGTGCTTACAAATCCACAAGTGATGCTCCCGCAACTTCAAGTGACAACCTTGTCACCAATGAAGAGATAAGCCTCATGGCCAAGAAATTCAACAAGTTCTACAAGAATAGAGGCAAAGAACGAAGCTCCAACTCAAGATATGAAGAAAAGCGTTCGTCAAGTCGTGACCCAAACTGCTACAATGGTGGGAAGCCCGGACACTAGTCCAATGAGTGCATGGCTCCCTACAAACGAAGAGAAGAGTCACCTAGAAGACGAAGCTCAAGAGATGAATCACCTCGAAGAGAGAGAAGGAGTAGAGATGACCGTTATGAACGAAGACCCTCAAGGAGAAGTAGGGACTCGGAGAAGAAGGACAAGTACACCAAGAGCTACACAAGAGGAAGACATCAAGCTCATGTTGGTGAATGGGTTTCCGGCCCCGAATCCGACAACCACTCCGAAAGAAGCTATCACTCCAACTCCGACTATAGTCAAGATGAAGATGTTGCCGGACTTGCACTAGTGACTACCAACTCCTATGACATATTTGATTCACCAAATGAAGGATGTGGAAGTTGCTTCATGGCTAAAGGCCCCAAGATATCACACCCCGAGTATCTTGATTTCAATAGTGATGAGGATGATTTGCTTGGAGATGATGACTTGCTCTTTGATAAAACTAGTGATATTAGTCAAAATGAACTTGATAATTTTCATGTTAGTCAAGATAAGTCGTGTGATGATGATAAGATAGAAATAGAGCGACTAACTAAAGAACTAAACACTCTTAAGTTAGTGATAACCCACAAGTATAGGGGATCGCAACCGTTTTTGAGGGTAGAGTATTCAACCCAAATTTATAGATTCGACAAAAGGGGAGCCAAAGAATACTTGAGAGTATTAGCAGTTGAGTTGTCAATTCAACCACACCCGGAGATTAAATATCTGCAGCAGAGTGATCAGTAGCACAGTAATATGATAGTATGATAGCAGTAGTGATAGTAACAGTAGCAATAACAGTAGTAGCAATAGTTTTGTAGCAGTTGGAACAGTAGCAACATCAATAGTAACTTAGCAAGAACAATAAGCGGAAAACTCATAGGCACTGGATCGGTAACTCGTTGGATGATATTCGTCATGTAACAGTCATAACCTAGGGCGACACAGAACTAGCTCCAGTTCATCAATGTAATGTAGGCATGTATTCCGTAAATAGTCATACGTGCTTATGGAAAAGAACTATCATGACATCAATGTAATGTAGGCGATGGAGAAAGGTTGGTGATGACGAAGGCCGAAGATTTCCCTCTCCGGAGCCCCAAACGGGCTCCAGATCTGGCCTCCCAATGAAGAACAGGAGGTGGCGGCGGCTCCGTATCGTAAAACGCGATGAAACTTTCTCTCTGATTTTTTTCTCCGAAAATAGGAATTTATAGTGGCGGACTTAGGGCAAGTGGGGCCACGAGGTGGGCACAACCCACCAGGGCGCGCCCTGGTGGGTGATGCTCACCCTGGCCCCCCTCTTCGGTGGATTTTGGCTCCAATAATTCTCATTTATTCTCAAATAATTCCCCAAAAAGTTTTGTTCCATTCCGAGAACTTTTATTTCTGCACAAAAACAACACCATGGTAGTTTTGCCGAAAACAGCGTCAGTCCGGGTTAGTTCCATTCGAATCATGCAAATTAGAGTCCAAAACAAGGGCAAAAGAGTGAGGAAAAGTAGATACGTTGGAGACATATCAACTCCCCCCAGCTTAAACCTTTGCTTGTCCTCAAGCAATTCTGTTAACAAACTGAAAGTGATAAAGAAAAACTTTTATGAACTCTTTTGTTCTTGTTTACATATATATGCTTAAGTAGTACCCAGGTTTTCAGCAAAGATTATAACTAACCATGTCAACAATAACTCTTAGAAATTGTATTTACTCATAACAATAACATAAGCAACTAGTGAGCAATAATAAGATATCTCAAGCGCCAACACTTTGTCAAAACAATTATGATACAATATGACAATAGTGGTATCTCGCTAGCCCTTTCTGAGACCGCAAAACATAAATGCAGAGCACCTCCAAAGTTCAAGCAGCGACTAAACATTGTAATTCATGGTTGAAAAGATCCAGTCATGCTGCACCCAACATCAACTATACACAATGCATGAGGATGACAATAGTGCTCTCAGGTCTGGCGCTTATTTGAGAAGGTGATGACTCAACATAAAACTAAATAGATAGTCCCTTCGCAGAGGGAAGCATGGATTTACAGCGGTGCCAGAGCTCAAAGTTTAAAACAGAGATAGATATAATTTTGGGAGGTACACCCTTCCTGTCAACGTCATGACCAAGAGTTATCAATATCTTCCATCCTAAACAAATTAGCGGCGGTTCCCAAACGGTAAAAGTAAAGATTTACTCCCCCTCCACCAACAATCACACTCCACGGCGAGTCGCATCCACGGGCACCATCCAAACCAACAACATTCCTGGGGGAGTTTTGTTTAATTATTTTTGATTTTTTATTTCAAGACTGGGAATCCCTATTACCGCCCCTCTCGTGTAAGGACGAGTGAATAAACACTCATCATGAGAATAACCCGCTTAGCATGGAAGATACTGACCGCCCCCTGTCGCTCCATGAGTGGTCCAGGCACACAAAACAGATGTTCATTTGAATTTTTAGAGGTGGCACATGAAAATTTACTTTGGAACGGCAGGGTAATACTGCATATAGGTAGGTATAGTGGACTCATCTGGCATAACTTGGTTTAAGGGTTTTGATGTACAAGCAGTATTTCCGCTTAGTACAGGCGAAGGCTAGCAATTAGATTGAGAAGCGGCTAGCTAGAGAGCGAAAACGGTCATGAACATGCATTACATATAATCAACATTGAATACTAGCATGGGTAGGATATGGACACCATGAACATAAATATCATGAAGGCTATGTTGGTTTTGATTCAACTACATGCGTGAACATGTGCCAAGTCAAGCCACTTGAAACATTCAGAGGAGGATACCATATCATCATACTGCATCACAACCATTTTAATGCATGTTGACACCCAAGATAAATCATTATCCACTCCTAACTACTTAAGCATGGCATGAACAACTATAATCTCTAATGGTCATTGCAAACATGTTTGATCATAATGAGCTGAATCAAGGGATACTAGGTTAAACATATTTACAAAAACAAAAACAAGTGGAGTTCATACCCGCCTTTCTCTACCACAGTCAATTCATCAAATGTCGTCATTATTGCCTTTCACTTGCGTGACCGAACGATAAGAAAATAATAATAGTGCAAGAATGCCGTGGGCTAAACTGGAATCTGTAACATTTTATTCAAGAGGAGAAGACAAAGTAATATGGGCTCTTTGTTAGATAAACGATAATGCAGATGAGAACCACTCAACAATTTCGTCGTGGTCTTCTCCTAGGTACGACTCAAGTAAAAAGAAAAGAATTTCAGAGAAACACACTGGAATATTTTTGGAGTTTTTGGTTTTTCTAGCAGAAAGGAAATTAAAGAGAAAAAACTAAAACGAGAAAAACTATTTACACGGGAAAACTCCCAACAAGTAAAAGAAGAAGCGAGAAATCTTTTTGGGTTTTCTTTTGATGCTACAATTAAACTAAGCTAGAAAGAAAACTAAAAAGAAGCAGGAAATATTTTTGGGTTTTCTCAAAGTTTTTCAAACTCACAAGAAGAAAGCGAGAAAACAAATCAAGCATGGATAATACAATGAAAGAGTGTGAACACCGACAACTGGAATGAAATGTGTGAACATGAATGTAATGTCGATGGAAATACGTACTCCCCCAAGCTTAGGCTTGTGGCCTAGCTTGGTAATCACCATCCGTAGTAGCCGTCCGGTCCCAAGTCATAGTGAGGCGGAGGCGGCACCTGAGCATCCCACCCCTGGGGCTCCTCCTCAGCAGCTGCTAGGTTGTTTCGGTAAGCTATAATGTCATCTAGTATAATCCTGTATCCATTCCTGGCAATAGGATCAAACAAATCAGGTGCATGCAATGGAATAACATCACGTGTTTCCTTGCTAAATACTAAGTTATAATGAATATCATGTGGAGAGTCAGTTACATCAAGGAATTGGTGAGCCTGCAGTGACTTATGATCAAGGTAAATTCGGGATAAGAGATAATCATGTGGGCGAAATGGGATTCTAAAGTGGTTCGCTAAACGAGTAGCATAAATACCACCATGTATCTTTCCCTTAGTTTTGTTAAGATGTAAGTGTCGAGCAATAATAGCTCCCATACTAAAGCTGTGATCATCATAAAGTGCATGACGTAAAATAGCAAGGTCAGGAGCACTGAGTGCGCCGACCTTCTCCCTAGCAGTTAAACACTTAGTGATGACCAAAGCTAGTAGCAGTGGCGCTCGACAGGCCTCTATCCTCACCCACGGTTAACGCGAGGAGAAAATCCTCAAACTCAGATGGCCTAGGTTCTCTCAAGTCCCCATCAGAAGGGATCAAGCATATGTTACAGAAGTCAGTTAGCGACATTGTGTAAGTTTCAGCATAAAGATTAAACTGCACTTCAGGAGGGTTGTTTCTCCCTAGATAATTAAAGCTTTGCACAAAGGAATTTGTAAGGATGTGATATTGGTCACACTTAGCTGTGAGGAACTCGGTTAACCCGACGTTTGCGACAAACTGAGCGAACTCTTGATGGAACCCGGCCTCCTCCATGAAGGTATCATGCGGCCATTCACACGGCCGCACCTCCACCTTTCTTGGAGTGTGAAGGTCATTGTCCGATGATTCCCCAATGACTCCCTTGGAATTTTTCTTGGAGGAAAACTTCCTAAAGATTTGCATTTTATTCCTATAAGAATTCTGAAAAAATTTAGTCCACCAAAAATTCTGTCAACAAAACTTTGTAAGATTGTTAGCAACTACTCCTAAGCATGCATAGAGGCCATATTGAGCATTCAAACTACTTAGAACTCTAAGAATTCAACATGCAAGCTCATCTACAACAGCACCAAGAGTAGCTAATTACTCTAAAAATAACCCACTAAAACAAAAACTAATTGGAGCAATGGAGGAGTCACATACCAAGTAGCAATCCCTCCAAACAGTTTCGGAAATGGAGCTTCGAGCAAAGAGATCGAAATCCGCGGGTTTGAGAGCAAGAACACGAAAATGGTGGCTGTGGTGATTTTTTGCTGGAGGTAGGTGATGATGTGGGCTAAACAGATAAGTGAGGGGGCCCACGTGGGGTCCACAACCCACCAGGGTGCGCCTGAGGGTGCTGGCGCGCCCTGGTATCTTGTGGGCACCAGGTGCACCCCCCTCCGGTGTTATTTGCAACAAAAATTCATAAATATTCGGGAAAAAATCGTGTTAAATTTTTAGGGCATTCTGAGAATTTTTATTTTTGGGTCATTTTTTTTGCGCGGAGAAAACAGAAAACAGGATAAACATGGTATTTTATTTTATTTGACTAACTAAAATAGAAAATAAAAGGTGGGAGCAGAGAGTTGTGCTTACTAGATTCATCAACTTCATACCTCTAAAAAATGATCCATTAATAAGGTTGATCAAGTCTTATTAACAACCACTTCAGATTAGCATGAAACCGAAGAACTTTCGTAAAACACTAAGTTACCTCAATGGGGATGTGCATATCCCCAACAATAAGTATATCATATTTCTTTTTGGCAGTAGGAAGAGGTAATTGAAAACTTCCAATAGTAATGGTCGGAGATTCTTCAATAACATTTATACCATTCACTTGGAATTGTTTCTTCGGAAAGTGCACCGTGTGCTCATTACCATTGATATGAAAAGTGACCTTGCTTTTATTGCAATCAATAACAGCCCCTGCAGTATTAAAAAAGGGTCTACCAAGGATAATCGACATGTTGTCGTCCTCGGGCATCTCAAGAATAACAAAGTCCGTTAAGATAGTAACATTTGCAACAACAACGGGCACATCCTCAAAAATATCGATAGGTATGGCTGTTGACTTGTCAGCCATTTGCAATGATATCTCGATAGGTGTGAGTTTATTCAAATCAAGTATTTTATATAAGGAGAAAGTCATAACACTAACACCGGCTCCCAAATCACACAAAGCAGTTTTGACATAGTTTCTTTTGATGGAGCAAGGTACAGTTGGTATTCTAGGATCTCCAAGTTTTTTAGGTACTCCATCCTGAAAAGAATATTTAGCAAGCCTGGTGGAGATTTCAGCTTCAGGTATTTTTCTTTTATTTGTGATGATGTCTTTCATATACTTTGCATAAGGGGCCATCTTTAGGATATCGGTTAAGCGGGTACGCAAAAAGACTGGCCTAATCATTTCAGCAAAGCGCTCAAATTCTTCATCATCCTTTTTCTTAGATGGCTTAGGTGGAAATGGCATGGGCTTTTGAACCCATGGCTCTCTTTCTCTACCATGTTTCCTAGCCACAAAGTCTCTTTTATCATACCGTTTATTTTTAGGTTGTGGGTTATCAAGATCAGGAGCAGGCTCTATTTCAATATCATTATCTGGGTCTTTATCATTACTAGGTTGAGCATCATCGTGAACATCATCATTATCATTTTCATTATCACTAGGTGAATGTTCACTACCAGATTGAGTTTCAGCATCGGAAATAAAGACATCATTATTATTAGGAGGTTTTTGTGTCTCAGGTTCACTAGAGGTATGCAAAGTCCTATCGTTTTTCTTTTTCTTTTTCTTCTTAGAAGGACTAGGTGCATCATGATTAATTTTCTGAGAATCTTGTTCAATTCTTTTAGGATGACCTTTAGGGTAAAGAGGTTCTTGGGTCATTCTACCTCCTCTAGTTACTACTCTAGCAGCAAAATCATGCATATTATTATTCATTTCATCAAGCAATTCTTTCTGAGACTTAGCAACTTGTTCTAACCGAGTTTGAACCATAGAGGCATGCTTTCCTACACCTCTAACATCATTACTGATTCTAAATAGCAAGTCACTCAAGCGAGCAATCATATTGGAATTGTATTTCAATTGTTTCAGAACATGTGCATTGAAATGATCTTGCTTCATAATATAGTTGTCAAACTCATATAAGCATTGACTATGATGTTTATTGTGAGGAATGTCACTTTCATTAAACTTTAATAAAGAATTTACCTCTACCACCTGTGGAGGTGGTGGTGTGTCTAGGCCATGTATTTCTTCAATAGGTGGCACATTCTTAACATCCTCAGCTTTAATACCTTTTTCCTTCATAGATTTCTTTGCCTCTTGCATATCTTTAGGACTGAGAAATAAGATACCCCTGTTCTTCGGAGAGGGTTTAGGCGGTGGCTCAGGGAGAGTCCAATCATCATAATTCTTCAATATGTTATTCAATAATTCCTCAGCTTGTTCAACAGTTCGTTCCCTGAAAACACAACCAGCACAACTATCCAGGAAGTCCCTAGAAGTATCAGTTAGTCCATTATAAAAGATATCAAGTATTTCATTTTTCTTGAGAGGATGATCAGGCAAAGCATTAAGCAACTGGAGAAGCCTCCCCAAGCTTGTGGGAGACTCTCTTCTTCAATTTGCACACAATTAAATATTTCCTGTAAGGCAGCTTGTTTCTTATGAGCAGGAAAATATTTTTCAGAGAAGTAGTAGATCATATCCTGGGGACTACGCACACAACCTGGAGTAAGAGTATTGTACCATGTCTTAGCATCACCCTTTAATGAGAACGGAAATAACTTAAGGATATAATAGTAGCGAATCTTTTCATCATGAGCAAAGAGGGTGGCTATATCATTCAGCTTAGTAAGGTGTGCCACTACAGTTTTAGTTTCAAAGCCATGGAAAGGATCAGATTCAACCAAAGTAATTAACTCTGGGTCGACAGAGAACTCATAATCCTTATCGGTAACAAAGATAGGTGAAGTAGCGAACTTAGGATCACATTTCATTCTAGCATTCAAAGTCTTTTCCTTATACTTGCATAGCAATTTCTTAAGATGGTCTCTATCCTTGCAAGAAAGAATTTCTCTAGTTATCTCCTTGTCCATAACATAACCTTCAGGTATCTTAGGCATTTCAAACTTAGGAGAGCTAGGACTAATAGGAGTTTCATAATTATCATCAGTTTCATAAGCTTCATCGGTTTCAACAATCTCAACAATTTCAGTAGTTTCATTCTCTTTAGCTCTAGCAATTTGATCATCAAGAAATTCTCCTAGCGGCACATTATCATCAAGCATGTTACTAGCATCATCAATAGCATAATTCATAGCAGAGGTAGCATCATCAATAACTTGCGACATACCAGGATTACTAGCATGTGGTGGTGTTGCAAGCTTACTCATAACAGAAGGTGAATCAAGTGCAAAGTGTGATGGCAGTTCCTTACCTCCCCTCGTAGTAGAGAGAAAAATCTTGGTCTTAGTATCCTTCAGATTCTTCATAGTGATAAATTGATATAAATCCCAAGTAACTCAACAAATATTGCTATGCTCCCCGGCAACGGCGCCAGAAAAAGGTCTTGATAACCCACAAGTATAGGGGATCGCAACAGTTTTCGAGGGTAGAGTATTCAACCCAAATTTATAGATTTGACACAATGGGAGCCAAAGAATACTTGAGAGTATTAGCAGTTGAGATGTCAATTCAACCACACCTGGAGATTAAATATCTGCAGCAGAGTGATCAGTAGCACGGTAATATGATAGTTTGATAGCAGTAGTGACAGTAACAGTAGCAATAACAGTAGTAGCAATAGTTTTGTAGTAGTTGGAATAGTAGTAGCAGCAATAGTAACTTAGCAAGAACAATAAGTGGAAAACTCGTAGGCACTGGATCTGTAACTCGTTGGATGATATTCGCCATGTAACAGTCATAACCTAGGGCGACACAGAACTAGCTCCAGTTCATCAATGTAATGTAGGCATGTATTCCGTAAATAGTCATACGTGCTTATGGAAAAGAACTATCATGACATCTTTTGTCCTACCCTCCAGTGGCAGCGGGGTCCATAAGGAAACTAAGGGATATTAAGGCCTCCTTTTAATAGAGAACCGGAACAAATCATTAACACATGGTGAATACATGAACTCCTCAAACTACGGTCATCACCGCGAAGTATCCCAAATATTGTCACTATGGGGTTGACGGATCATAACACGTAATAGGTGCATATGACTAGGCAAGATCGGATCAAGAACATAGATATAGAGGTGACACCATAAACGGTTCAGATCTGAAATCATGGCACTCGGGCCCTAGTGTCAAGCATTAGGCATAGAAAAGTCATATCAACATCAATCTCAGAACATAGTGGATACTAGGGATCAAGCCCTAACAAAACTAACTCGATTACATGATGAATCTCATCCAACTCCTCACCGACCAGCAAGCGTACGAACGAATTACTCACTCCCGGTGGGGAGCATCATGGAATTGGCGATGGAGAAAGGTTGGTGATGACGAAGAGCGAAGATTCCCCTCTCCGGAGCCCCAAACGGGCTCCAGATCTGGCCTCCCGATGAAGAACAGGAGGTGGCGGCGGCTCCGTATCGTAAAACGCGATGAAACTTTCTCTCTGATTTTTTTCTCCGAAAATAGGAATTTATAGTGGCGGAGTTAGGGCAAGTGGGGCCATGAGGTGGGCACAACCCACCAGGGCGCGCCCAGGGGGCCTGGCGCGCCCTGGTGGGTGATGCTCTATTCACAGGGTCAGCATGTCAGGCTCAGATGATAGTCGGAACAATTTCAGAGAAGAGAATGTGGATATGAGCTCAGGCACTAGTCCTGAGGGCAGCTATGATGATGTGCCCAACTCACCTGATTTGCCCAAGGCTGCTACCAGGACAAGGAGGAAGTTATACTCAGATGAGGAGGATGAAGACTTTGTGCCTGAGGAGCCACCCAAGAAGGACAATACTGCCAAGAAGTCTGCTAATGAGTCTACCTCAACTAGAAAGGTAGTAAGGAAGGAGTATGCCAGCTCAGAGGCTATGAAAGCACATGTGAATGCTAGGGCTTCCATGTCTGTAGAGCCCCCAAGGAAGTGTATGCCCAAGAAGGCAGGGGAGAAGAAGATAAGCAGGAAAAGGATCATACATGTCATTGGAAGACCTACTTCTATGTATGAGGACCCAGAAGCTGCTGCTGAAGCTGAGGAAGAGGAAGAGCCAACTACCAAGGCTCCTCCTAAGAAGAAGAAGAAACTGTTGGCTGATACTATGCCCAAGGATACATCATCCAAAGGCACCAAGACTGCCCCCAAGAAGGCTGCTGCTGCTTCCAAGCCCAACAGGACTACCAGAGACATCCCAGTTGCTACCAAGAACAAAGGTACTACTTTCAGAGAAGCTGAGGATGAAGCACTGTCTGTTTTGATGAAGCTGAGACCACACCTTCCTGAGCATAATGCCAGCCATCCATTTGCTGAGGACATGAAGAAGAGGAAGGATTCTGGACTGAGAGAGTGGAGAGCCATAGATCCTTATTCTCAGAGGAGAAGGACAACTATAGACTACAGATTCTACACCAAGGAACAGCAAGACATCTATGAGACTATTCTGCTTGACAAGAGCCCTGCAGTTAGTGACATGAGGTATGTTGATTGGAAGTACATCAAGGAGAACCAAGATTTCTTTCCATGTGTGCAAGATAACTTCCACTGCATTGGCATTGATGAGTTTGTTGGAAAAGAGTTCACTGCCTGGAATGACGAGATGATCATGCAATTCTACTCCACTGCACATTTCCATGGAGATGGTAGGATTGTATGGATGACTGAAGGCACCAGATATGAATCCACCGTTGATGAGTGGGCTACCATCTTAGGAGCCCCACAGGTGCAAGAAGGAGACTTGGATGTGTACTCTGAGTCCAAGGCAAACCACAACTCCATGGCCAATATGTACAATGAGATCCCTGCTGCAAATGTGCAATCACACAAGCTTGGATCCATTTATTTTCTTCAGGTTGGCCTACACACACCAACACCATCTTGAGGTATACATTGATGCCTAAGTCTGGAGATGAGAAGATGATCAGAGGTTATTCTATCAACATGCTGCTCGATATTGATCAACACACCAGATTTAAGGTGATGGACTTGGTAGTTGAGACCGTGAAGAGGACTGCTGCAGATCAGAAGAGATCATGTGGTTATGCACCATACATCCAGATGCTTATCAACTCCCAGCTGGAGAAGCACGTGTATGCACTTGATCGACCACACTTGCCACTCCTGCCAGAGCTCGAAGACAATGTCGTGGTGATGGATCCAGATCATCCCACCTCAGCTACAACACAGGCAGAGACAGAGGTAGCCAGAGACACTAGTGCTCAGGTGCCAAAGAACCGGAGTGAGCAGATGGATCTTCTTATCAGTTCCGTGCTCAGCATGCAGAAGGACATTGGGAATATCTTGAAGAACCAGGAGAGTCTGGGAAGGATTGTTGAGAACAAGTTTCACATTCTCAACAACAAGGTGGATGAGCTCACAGTGACTGTAAATGAGCTCAAGAGATAAGTTGATGGCGTGCCCAGTCCCCACACCACAGATAATGATGAGGACAGTCCACCTCTCAGAGCTGACACTCAGTTCAGGACTAAAGCCAGGACTCCTACAGTGATTGCTCCAGAGTTGAGGCCTTCTTCATCAGCACCTGCTGCAGCTCCATCAGCTCCATCAGTCCCTTCAGCTCCGTCAGCTACTCCAGCACCTCCAGTTGCTACACCAACTCCATCCATGACTTCTGCTGAAGTCTTCGCTGATGCCGTTCTCTCGACTCCTTCATCAGCTACCGCAGGAGATCAGCCCCAGAGAGACGCTTAGTTCTATACCTTTGAACTTTTTGGTAACTTGTTGCCAAAGGGGGAGAAGTTGTATAGATCATTAGGGCTTCGAGAGAGGGAGAGTGTTGCTTTTTATCGCTCTTCAAAAACATTGATATCTTTTGGTTTGTGTTAAACCTTGTTTGTGTTTGATCATACACTTGATGTGTGCGGCTACTATTTCCTATCCTTGAGATGCCTATGAGATGATCATTCACTTTTGCTTGTTGTGTTTGCTATGATGTTCGTTCCTATTACTCTCGCACACCACCAAGTTGTATGTGACATGGAAGAGTGCCCCATATACCTAATCGATTGTGCATTTGCATTCAAATGCAAATTCAAAATAGTGCACAAATTTAGGGGGAGCTCTTGCTTATCACATACTTCTCAAAGAGACGATTATATTCATTGATTATATCATATGTTGAAGCTTTGATCTATATGTTGTCATCAATTACCAAAAAGGGGGAGATTGAAAGCACATTTGCTCCCTTGGTGGTTTTGGTAATTAATAACAACATATATCTCATTGGACTAATGTTTCCACTAAGTATATTTCAGGAAACGTTCAATGATGGGATGGCAAAAGGATTGTGGAGAGACCCCTAGATGCAAGGAATAGGATTGGCAAAGCTTCAAGCAAGAAGACTCTACATTTTACTTTGTGAGAAATCACTTTGAGTCTATAGGAAAGCCAATACTATTAAAAGGGGGTGAGGTATTGATGGTGAACAAAATGCTCCACGTGCACAAGTGATAGTCACCGAAAACACCCACAAGCTCTTCCACAAAAGTCTGTCAAAAGCCTATCATGCAAAATCGGTGCCAGCAATATTTCCCACTCGGCCCTACCGATTTTCACCTCAGACAGATCCCAGCCAAACCCTAAGTTTTCGGTACAACCGATTCGGCATCGGTGCCACCGTGTTTCAGTTGCCAACTTTCTGTTGCCCCTTTTCTTAAATTCGGAATTTCCGACTTTTTGGATCGGTGCCACCGAGTTTGCTTTCTGACCGTTGGTCACCCTTGTTGGTACTACCGAGAACTATATATCGGTCTCACGGAGATTCAAAAGTTGCTACCTTTTGAGCAACTCGGTACCACCGAGTTTTATACTTCGGTGTCACCGAGTTGGTAAGTAAAGGTGTATTGGATTTTTGGGGATGCCTATATATACCCCTTCACCACCTCTCACTCGCAAGAGAAGCACTCAGAACTATTCCATACTTGCCCCATCCAGTTTTCTGAGAGAGAGCCACCTACTCATGTGTTGAGATCAAGCCATTCCACTCCAACAATATGAATCTTGATTTCTAGCCTCCCCAAGTTGCTTTCCACCCAATCAATCTCTTCCACCAAAGCCAAATCTGTGAGAGAGTAATTGAGTGTTGAGGAGTCTATCATCTTGAAGCACAAGAGCAAGGAGTTCATCGTCATCATCGAGCCTATTACCTTTTGGAGGGTGGTGCCTCCTAGATTGGTTAGGTGTCGCTTGGGAGCCTCCTACTTCGTGTTGTGGAGTTGAACCAAGAAGTTTATACGGGCAAGGAGATCGCCTACTTCGTGAAGATCTACCCATAGTGAGGCCAGTCCTTCGTGGACGGAAGCCGTTATGGAATAGTCAAGGTTGCTACTTCGTGGACCCTTATGGGTGGAGCCCTCCGTGGACTCTCACGACCGTTACCCTCCGTGGGTTGAAGACTCCATAAACGTGGACGTACGATAGCACCACCTATCGGAACCACGGGAAAAATCTTCGTGTCCCCAAATTGCGTTTGATCTTCCTCCCTATCCTCTATTACATATGCTTGTCTTTACTTTCCGCTGCTATACTCTTAGACATGCATGTGTAGGGTGTGCTTGACTTGCTATCATTGCTAAAATCTGCCAACACTTAAAATTGGAAAAAGGTAGAACTTTTATTTTGTCAAGTAGTCTAATCACCCCCCTCTAGACATACTTTCGATCCTACAGAGGAGGCTGCACAAAGGACCTCGGTGGGCTATCACTCAGACTATTAGCCAGGCTACGGATGGTGATTACCAAGCTAGGCCAAAAGCCTAAGCTTGGGGAAGTCCGTATTTCCACCGACATTATATTCATGTTTACACAATTCATTCCAGTTGTCGGTGTCTACACTTTTTCATTGTATTATCCATGCTAGATTTTTTTCTTTCCTTCTTATTGCGTGTTTGAAAAGCTTTGAGAAAATCCAAAAATATTTCCTACTTCTTTTCAGCTTTTCTTTCTAGATTAATTTAATTGTAGCATCAAAAGAAAACCCAAAAAGATTTCTCGTTTCTTCTTTTACTTGTTGGGAGTTCTCTCGTGTAAATAGTTTTTCTCATTTTTGTTTTTCCTCTTTAAATTGCTTTCTTTAAGAAAAACCAAAAACTCCAAAAATATTTCAGTGTGTTTCTCTGAAATTCTTTTCCTTTTATTTGAGTCGTACCAAGGAGAAGACCACAATGAAAGTGTTGAGTGGCTCTCATATGCATTATTGTTAATCTAACAAAGAGCCCATGTTACTTTGTCTTCTCCTCTTGAATAAAATATTTGCAGATTCCAGCTTAGTCCATGACACCCTTGCACTATTATTATTTTCATATCATTTGATCGTGCAAGTGAAAGGCAATAATGATGATATTTGATGAAGTGATTGTGGCAGAGAGAAGCGGGTATGAACTCAACTTGTTTTTGTTTTTGTAAATATGTTTAACCTAGTATCCATGATTCAACACATTATGATCAAACATGTTTGCAATGACAATTAGAGATTATAGTTACTCATGCTATGCTTAAGTAGTTAGGAGTGGATAATGATTTATCTTGGATGTCAACATGCATTAAAATGATTGTGATGTGGTATGATGATATGGTATCCTCCTCTGAATGTTTCAAGTGGCTTGACTTGGCACATGTCCACGCATGTAGTTGAATCAAAACCAACATAGCCTTCATGATATTTATGTTCATGGTGTCCATATCCTACTCATGCTAGTATTCAATGTTGACTATGCATAATGCATGTTCATGACCGTTTTCGCTCTCTAGCTGGCCGCTTCTCAACCTATTTGCTAGCCTGCACCTGTACCAAGCGGGAATACTGCTTGTGCATCAAAATCCTTAAACCAAAGTTATTCCAGATGAGTCCACTATACCTACCTATATGCGATATTACCCTGCTGACGTGGCTTGATACTGCGTCGGTATTTCCCCAAAGAGGAAGGGATGATGCAACACAGCGACGATAAGTATTTCCCTCTGTTATGAAACCAAGTTATCGAACCAGTAGGAGGATCACCACCACCTAATAAGCAGCACCTGCACACAAAGAATAAATACTTGCAACCCGCCGCGAAAGAGAGGTTGTCAATCTCTCTACGGTAAAAAGATAGATTAGGTAATGATAGATAGGAGAGATAGATCTCTCAAGAATACAAAATAAAAAGAGCAAATAAAAAGTGCAGCAATATATTTTTGGGTTTTTGGAATAATAGATCTAAAAACAAAAGAGGCAAAAAGATAGACCAGAAAGCAATATGTTGGAAAAGTAGACCCGGGGGCCGTAGGTTTCACTAGTGGCTTCTCTCATGAGTATAGCACACGGTGGGTGAACCAATTACTGTCGGGCAATTGATAGAAGATCAAATAATCATGACGATATCCAAGGCGATGATCATTATATAGGCATCACATCCAAGATAAGTAGGCCGACTCCTGCTTGCATCTACCACTATTACTCCACACATCGACCGTTATCTAGCATACATCTAGTGTATTAAGTTCATGGAAAAACGGAGTAATGCAATAAGAACGATGACATGATGTAGACAAGATCTGTTCATGTAGGAATACACCCCATCTTGTTATCCTTAATGGCAACGATACATGCGAGCCTTGCTGCCCCTTCTGTCACTGGGAAAGGACACCGCAAGATCAAACCCATCACAAAGCACCTCTTCCCATGGCAAGAAAAATCGATCTAGTTGGCCTAACTAAACCAAAGATTCGAAGAAGAAATATGAGGCTATAAGTAATCATGCATATAAGAGATCAAAGAAGACTCAAATAATATTCATGGATAGAAACTGATCATGAACTCAAAATTCATCGGATCCCAACAAACACACCGCAAAAGTTTATATCAAATAGATCTCCAAGAGACCATTTTATTGAGAATCAAAAGAGAGAGAGGAAGCCATCTAGCTACCGCCTACGGACCCATAGGTCTATGGTGGACTACTCACGCATCATCGGAGAGGCACCAATGAGGATGATGAACCCCTCCGTGATGGTGTTAGATTGGATCTCGAGGTTCTGGAACTTGCGATGCCTGGATGTGTTTTTCGTTGACTCCCTTAGGGTTTCTGGAATATTTGGGAATTTATAGGCATCAGAGGCGGTGGAGAGGGCCCCCGTGGAGGGAACAACCACCCTGGTGGGTTGTGCTCTCCACAGCCCACCTCTCTGGCACTTCTTTGGCACACTGGGTGTCTTCTGGTCCAAAAAAAATCTCCAAAAAGTTTCGTCGCGATTGGACTCCGTTTGGTACTGATATTCTGCGAAGTAAAAAACAAGCAAAAACAGCAACTGGCACTTTGGCACTATGTCAATAGGTTAGTCCCAAAAAATGATATAAAGTTGCTATAAAATGATTGTAAAACATCCAAGAATGATAATATAACAGAATGGAACAAGCAAAAATTATAGATACGTTGGAGACGTATCAGCATCCCCAAGCTTAATTCCTACTCGTCCTCGAGTAGGTAAATGATAAAAAACAGAATTTTTGATGTGGAATGCTGCCTAACATGTTCATCTCATATTCTTTTCTTTTGTAGCATGGACATTTGGACTTTAGATGATTCAAAGCAATAGTCTAGTTTTAACATAATGACTTCAATACTCAAGCATACCAACAAGCAACCATGTCTTTCAAAATATCAACACTAAAGAAAGTTATCCCTAGCCCATCATGCTCAATCATTGATCCATTCATGAAACACACTCAAATATTAGCTACACCCAATGCTCAAGTACGATCATAGTGCCCCCTAGTTGGTGCTTTAAGAGAAGATGGAGACTCAAAGTAAAAATAAAAATTGCATGAAGTAAATAGATAGGCCCTTCGCAGAGGGAAGTAGGGATTTGTAGAGGTGCCAGAGCTCAAAGTTTAAATTGAGAGAGAAAAATATTTTGGGTGGCATGCCTTTCCTGTCAACAAAAATGGCAAAGTAGTTCACAATACTTTCCATGCTAGATACATCATAGGCGGTTCCCAAACAGAAAATAAAGTCTATTCCTTTTTCCACCATTCTTTCACATTCCATGGCTGGCCGTATCCACGGTTGCCTTCCATACCAACACTTTCCAAGGAATTTATTATTTGACAACATAAAGTAATTTTTTTCTTTTTCATTTCGGGAATGGGCATCCCTATTACCGCCGCACTCTCGTGCAATGACAAGTGAATAAACACTCATCTTGAGAATAACACATCTAGCATGGAAAAATATTGGACACTCCCTACCGTTTCATGAGCGGTACAAGCACACAAAAGAGAAATTTATTTTGAAAATTAGATATGGCACATACAAATTTGCTTGGAATGGCATGGAAATACCGCATATAGGTAGGTATGGTGGACTCATAAGGCAAAACTTGGTTTAAGGATTTTGGATGCACAAGTAGTATTTCTACTTAGTACAAATGGAGGCTAGCAAATAGATTGAGAAGCAACCAACCAAGAAACGAAAATTCACATAAGCGAGCATTGAGCATAACCAACACCGAATAATGCACCATAAGTAGGACGTAATTTCATTGCATAACTATTGACTTTCGTACTTGCATAGGGAATCACAAACCTTAACACCAATATTCTTACTAAAGCATAATTACTCACTAACATGACTCACATATTACCATCATCATGTCTCAAAACTATTACAAGGAATCAAGTTTAATTTTCCAATGATCTTCATGAAAGTTTTTATTATATCCTCCTTGGATATCTATCACTTTTGGATTAGTTTCATATATTGCCATTGCTTTTGACAAGCTCAAACAAATTTAAGTGAAGCACATGAGCATAGAGATTTCATCTCTCAAAAAGGTATAAGTGAAGCATGAGAGGATTTCTTCAAAATTTACTAACTCTCAAATTAATCTAAGTGAAGCATGAGTGTATTTCTACAAAAGTTTCCAAGCACACCGTGCTCAAAAAGATATAAGTGAAGCACTAGAGCAATTCTATAGCTCAAAAAGTTTAAGTGAAGCATAAAGAGCAATTCTAACAACTCATAGCATAATTTTGGCTCTCTCAAATAGGTGTGTCTAGCAAGGATACAAGTGACAAACTAACAAGCAAAGCAAACAAAGACTCAAATGATACAAGACGCTCCAAGCAAAACTCATGATATGTGATGAATAAAAATATAGCTCCAAGTAAAATACCGATGGTCGTTAGAAGAAAGAGGGGATGCCACTCGGGGGCATCCCCAAGCTTAGTTGCTTGTTTATCTTTGGATATATCTTGGGGGTGCTGTAGCATCCCCAAGCTTAGGCTCTTTTCACTCCTTATTCCTTCATCCATCGTGATCTCACCCAAAACTTGAAAACTTCAATCACACAAAACTCAACAAAATCTTCGTGAGATCCGTTAGTATAATAAAGCAAATCACTACTTTAGGTGCTGTTGCAAACCCATTAATATTTTAATATTGCATTATACCTACTGTATTTTAACTTTACCATGGCTCATACCCTTCAATATAACCCATAGATTCATCAAAACAAGCACACAATGCAACGAAAACAGAATCTGTCTTAAACAGAACAGTCTGTAGTAATCTGTACTCTAACCATACTTATGTAACTCTAAAAATTTTGAAAAATAATAAGAACGTAAAGAATTTGTATATAAACACTGTGTCAAAATTTCAGCTCAATATCACGTTCCAATAAAAAATGAAAATTCGAACACTGGAGGCAAAGTTTCTGTTTCAGATTCAGCATCGCTTCTACTCATCTTATGAATCATTCTAAAGGATCTACTTGGCACAAACACTAAATAAAACATAAAAACACAATCATAATAGAGGCATAATTGTGTCAACACTAAAAAACAGAAAGGAAAAGACAAAAATAAATTTATTCATTGGGTTGCCTCCCAACAAGCGCTATCGTTTTACGCCCCTAGCTAGGCATGATGATTTCAATGATGCTCACATAAAAAGTAGTAATTGAAATATGAAAAAGAGCATCATGAATAGCATGAGAAACACACTTAAGTCTAACCCACTTCCTATGCATAGGGATTTTGTGAGCAAACAATTTATGGGAACAAGAATCAACTAGCATAGGAAGGCAAAACAAGCATAACTTCAAAAACTTTGAACACATAGAGAGGAAACTTGATATTATTGCAATTCCTACAAGCATATGTTCCTCCCTCATAATAAATTTCAGTAGCATAATGAAGGAATTCAACAATATAACTATCACATAAATCATTCTTTTGATGATGCACAAGCATAGAATTTTCATTACTCTCCACATAAGCAAATTCCTTATCATCCATGGTAGTGGGACCAAACTCAACAAAATAACTATCATGAGACACTTGATTTACATAACCACATTGCAAATTAAAACCATGATGATAAGTTTCATGGTTATCATTAGTCATTATAGCATACGTGTCATCACCATCATGATAAATAGGAGGCATGCAATCATCATAATAAATTTGCTCATCAAAACTTGGGGGACTAGAAATATCATCTTCATCAAACATAGCATCCCCAAGCTTGTGGATTTGCATATCATTAGCATCATGGATATTTAGAGAATTCGTACTAGAAACATTGCAATCATGCTCATCATTCAAGGAACTATCATGAATCACCTTATAAATTTCTTCTTTTAACACTTCATCAAAATTTCCAGATTCATGATTTTCAAACAAAACTTCATAGACATAATCAAATGCACTCAACTCACTAGCAGTTGGTTCATCATAATTTGGCCTTTTGAAAAGATTAGCAAGTGGCTGAGGATCCATATCAATAGATTTTTATCAAGCGAAGATGCAAGCAAATAGAAGGTACATGGCAACACAAGCAAAGATAGCAAACAAGCAAAAAGGCAAACGGAAAGGAGGGCGAATAAAACGGCAAATTTGGTGAAGTGGGGGAGAGGAAAACGAGAGGCAAATGGCAAATAATGTAATTGCAAGGAGATGAGATTTGTGATTAGGAACCTGGTAGATGATGATGGTGTCTCCTCGGCACCAGAGTTTGGCACGTAGAAGAGACCGCTTCCTCCCCGGCAACGGCGCCAGAATTCCTTTGATGTGGCTTGAGACTGCGTCGGTATTTCCCCAAAGAGGAAGGGATGATGCAGCACAGTGATGATAAGTATTGCCCATAGTTATGAAACCAAGGCATCGAACCAGTAGGAGGATCACCACCACCTAATAAGCAGCACCTGCACACAAAGAACAAATACTTGCAACCCGACGCGAAAGAGAGGTTGTCAATCTCTCTACGGTAAAAAGATAGATTAGGTAATGATAGATAGGAGAGATAGATCTCTCAAGAACACAAAATAAAAAGAGCAAATAAAAAGTGCAGCAATATATTTTTGGGCTTTTGGAATAATAGATTTGAAAACAAAAGAGGCAAAAATATAGATCGGAAAGCAATATGTTGGAAAAGTAGACCCGGGGGCCGTAGGTTTCACTAGTGGCTTCTCTCATGAGTATAGCACACGGTGGGTGAACCAATTACTGTTGGGCAATTGATAGAAGATCAAATAATCATGATGATATCCAAGGTGATGATCATTATATAGGCATCACGTCCAAGATAAGTAGACCGACTCCTGCCTGCATCTACCACTATTACTCCACACATCGACCGCTATCCAGCATGCATCTAGTGTATTAAGTTCATGGGAAAACGGAGTAATGAAATAAGAACAATGACATGATGTAGACAAGATCTATTCATGTAGGAATAGACCCCATCTTGTTATCCTTAATGGCAATGATACATGTGTGCCTTGCTGCCCCTTCTGTCACTGGGAAAGGACACCGCAAGATCGAACCCATCACAAAGCACCTCTTCCCATGGCAAGAAAAATCAATCTAGCTGGCCTAACTAAACCAATGATTCGAAGAAGAAATACGAGGCTATAAGTAATCATGCATATAAGAGATCAAAGAAGACTCAAATAATATTCATGGATAGAAAATGATCATGAACTCAAAATTCATCGGATCCCAACAAACACACCGCAAAAGTTTACATCAAATAGATCTCCAAGAGACCATTGTATTGAGAATCAAAAGAGAGAGAGAGAGGAAGCCATCTAGCTACCGCCTACGGACCCGTAGGTCTATGGTGGACTACTCACGCATCATCGGAGAGGCACCAATGAGGATGATGAACCCCTTCGTGATGGTGTTAGATTGGATCTCGAGGTTCTGGAACTTGCGGCGGCTGGATGTGTTTTTCGTCGACTCCCTTAGGGTTTTTGGAATATTTGGGAATTTATAGGCATCATAGGCGGTGGAGAGGGGCTCCGTGGAGGGCACAACCCATCAGGGCGCTCTGGGGCCCCCCTGGCGCGCCCTGGTGGGTTGTGCTCTCCACAGCCCACCTCTGTGGCACTTCTTTGGCCCACTGGGTGTCTTCGGGTCCAAAAAAAATCTCCAAAAAGTTTCGTCGCGATTGGACTCTGTTTGGTACTGATATTCTGCGAAGTAAAAAACAAGCAAAAACAACAACTGGCACTTTGGCACAATGTCAATAGGTTAGTCCCAAAAAATGATATAAAGTTGCTATAAAATGATTGTAAAACATCCAAGAATGATAATATAACAACATGGAACAAGCAAAAATTATAGATACGTTGGAGACGTATTATCTATCGTTCCGAGTAAACTTGCATGTGCCACCTCTAAAATTTCAAATGAACATCTGTTTTGTGTGCCTGGACTGCTCGTGGAGTGACAGGGGGCGGTCAGTATCTTCCATGTTAAGCGGGTTATTCTCATGATGAGTGTTTATTCACTCGTCCTTACACGAGAGGGGCGGTAATAGGGATCCCCAGTCCCGAAATAAAAAATTGCAAATAATTAAACAAAACTCCCCCAGGAATGTTGTTGGTATGGACGGTACCCGTGGATTCAGCTAGCCGTGGAGTGTGATTGTTCGTGGAGGGGGAGTAAACCTTTACTTTTACCGTTTGGGAATCGCCACTAATGCGTTTAGCATGGAAGATATTGATAACTCTTGGTCGTAACGTTGACAGGAAGGGTGCACCTCCCAAAATTATATTTATCTCTGATTTAAGCTTTGAGCTCTGGCACCTCTGCAAATCCCCGCTTCCCTCTGCGAAGGGACTGTCTATTTACTTTTATGTTGAGTCATCACCTTCTCAAATAAGCGCCAGACCTAAGAGCACTATTGTCATCCTCATGCATTGTGTATAGTTAATGTTGGGTGCAGCATGACTGGATCTTTTCTACCATGAATTACAATGTTTAGTCGCTGCTTGAACTTTGGAGGTGCTCTACATTTATGTTATGCGGTCTCAGAAAGGGCTAGCGAGTTACCACTGTTGTCATATTATATCATGATTGTTTTGATAAAGTGTTGGCGCTTGAGATATTTTATTATTGCTCGCTAGCTGCTTATGTCATTGATATGAGTTAATATAATTTCTAAGAGTTATTGCTGACATGGTTAGTCATAATCTTTGTTGAAAACCTGGGTGCTACTTAAGCATATATATGTAAACAAGAACAAAAGAGTTCGTAAAAGTTTTTCTTTATCACTTTCAGTTTGTCAACTGAATTGCTTGAGGACAAGCAATGGGTTAAGCTTGGGGGAGTTGATACGTCTCCATCATATCTACTTTTCCTCACGCTTTTGCTCTTGTTTTGAACTCGAATTTGCATGATTTGAATGAAACTAACCCGGACTGACGATGTTTTCAGCAGAACTACCATGGTGTTGTTTTTGTGCAGAAATAAAAGTTCTCGGAACTTGGCGAAACTTTTTGGAGATTTATTTTACAATAAATAAAAATTGCTGGAGCCAAGAACCACCGGAGGGGGTGCCCTGGTTGGGCACGATACACCAGGCCGCGCCACCGCATCCAGGCGCGCCTTGGTGGGTTGTGCCCACCTCGGGGCCCCAATGACCCTAATTCCAATGCTATAAAATCCTATTTTCGGAGAAAAAATCAGAGAGAAAGTTTCATCGCATTTTACGATACGGAGCCGCCGCCACCTCCTGTTCTTCATCGAGAGGCCAGATCTGGAGCCCGTTTGGGGCTCCAGAGAGGGGAATCTTCGGTCTTCGTCATCATCAACCCTTCTCCATCACCAATTCCATGATGCTCCCCACCGGGAGGGAGTAATTCCTTCATAGGCTTGCTGGTCGGTGAGGAGTTGGATGAGATTCATCATGTAATCGAGTTAGTTTTGTTAGGGCTTGATCCCTAGTATCCACTATGTTTTGAGATTGATGTTGCTATGACTTTGCCATGCTTAATGCTTGTCACTAGGGCCCGAGTGCCATGATTTCAGATCTGAACCGTTTATGTTATCACCATTATATCTATGTTCTTGATCCAATGTTGCTAGTCATATGCACCTATTACGTGTTATGATCCGTAAACCCCGGAGTGACAATAGTCGGGATACTTTCCGGTGATGACCGTAGTTTGAGGAGTTCATGTATTCACTATGTGTTAATGCTTTGTTCCGATTCTCTATTAAAAGGAGGCCTTAATACCCCTTAGTTTCCTAATGTACCCCGCTGCCACTGGAGGGTAGGACAAAAGATGTCATGCAAGTTCTTTTCCATAAGCACGTATGACTACTTACGAAATACATGCCTACATTACATTTATGAACTGGAGCTAGTTCTGTGTCGCCCTAGGTTATGACTGTTACATGATGAATATTATCCAACGAGTTCACCGATCCAGTGCCTACGAGTTTCCAACATATTGTTCTTGCTAAGTTACTATTGCTACTGCTACTGTTACACTTGCTACAAAACTATTGCTATCGCTGTTACCATTACTGTTACTGCTACTACTGCTATCAAAACTATCGTACTACTATGCTACTGATCACTCTACTGCAGATATTTAATCTCCAGGTGTGGTTGAATTGACAACTCAACTACTAATACTCGCAAATATTCTTTGGCTCCCCTTGTGTCGAATCTATAAATTTGGGTTGAATACTCTACCCTCGAAAACTGTTGCGATTCCCTATACTTGTGGGTTATCATATCCTAAATCTGACCTTTACCTATGACCATGACAATGCTATCCTGAAGCATGTGTGGTACTCCGAATATCAACAAGAACATTGGAGGCGTAATGCTAAATGTTTCATTATCAGTTATCCAAACATTGTGGTATGGGTAACGTCATGAATTTCCTCTCCCCTTTACCTAAATGGTTATCTAGTTACTATCCTGTCATGGATATATTGCTCTGCTTATCCTTGGGAAGGATATACGCTTGAAATTTGTGTTTAAACACATTTTCCTTTCCATTGGTCTATTTAAGCTTTCTTGAGATTTATATGAACTAAGTAGTAATAATTCCTTGCTTAGGTAAACACCTCGGGGAACAACTGTGTCAGTAAGACCCCGTTACTATTGTTGATAACATTCCGGTAACCGCCGATGGACGAGAACCTTGCCTATTGCTCCGCCTCGTTTCAACAAGTAGGAAAAAGGTTCTTTTCGTCCCTCGCCCTTGGTACCGACGTTGTTGCCAACATAACTGACAAGCTATCCTCTGACATATCTTGTTACCATGACCGTACAAGATGTCACCGCTCTTCCTACTCTTAACCCACATGGTGGGCCCATAACCCACAGTTCCACAAGATCGAAACCTGACTCTCCTGTATATCTTTGATTCGAAAGTATGTTTTGCACTTGGCTTCGTGTGTAATTCTCGAGCCACTGTCCAAGGGATGATCTATCCTAGTATCAGACGTAATATTTATTTTCGTTGCTCTGAACCCCTTTCACCTTTTGATTAGGCATCGAGTGATTGCCTACCCATTTGAAACTTTTGTACCATCGCATATTGCTCTTAATGAATTCCCTAAGCTACAACTCGAGAAATAATTCATGTCTCCTTCCCTGAGTTCATCGTCAGATGCCCAACTTTGTGGAGATACGTTCTTCTAGAGTTTTCCCCTCTTGTCACATTCGTAGGACGATGAAGGTCCCGAAGAAAGGATGACGACTTCATAAGATGACCCGAAACAGAGAATTGAGGACGTCAACGAAAGGGATCAACTCCTTCGGGAGGAGCAACCAAGACCGAGAAGATCCGTTAGAATTTCGTAACCAGAACTTTCCCCCTTACTCCATCTCTTAAATCTCGGGACGAGATTTCTTGTAGTGGAGGAGATTTGTAACACCCCCAGTGTCATGCTACAGCGACCTCACACGAATGGTGTCATGTCATGAGGTTTACATAAGCCAAATTGCCACTTAATAAAAATCAAAGCCAAATTCAAATTAAAATAAAGTCAAGTAACTTATTTCTTCAAACTATCAAACAAAATTGTTGGTTGGGTTACAAATATTCCAAGTCCAACTATGTTAAGGAAAACAACATCACCAAGAATCCATCAGTGACCCTAGCATATTAAATCAGTGTTATATCAACATTTTTAAATGCTTTTCCATTTTGTGAAAAATCCAAATCAATTCAATCTCCTCCCAAACCTTTTGTGGCAGTGCTCAATATTCCCTAGTAATTGTTTTAACCAGCTCCACATTTTTGCAAAGTCATTTGGTGGCTAAATAAAATAAGAAATTGATGTTGTAAAAGAAAATAGAAAAGAATAAAGATAAAAGAGAAGAGGCACCGTGCACTTACGGCCTACCTGCTACAGTGGAGGCCCAGCCCACCACTGTGTCTCCTTCTACCTCTCGCTGTGGACGAAGCTCCCCCGTCCAGCGCGCGGATGAAGCAAGCGGCGATGATCCCGCGGCTTCGAGGAGGATTAAGAGCAAGCCCCGAGACTCCTCTCTCCCCTGAACAACCCTAGCCACTCCTTTTCCCCTTGTCCGCCCCCTCTTCTCGTTTTCGCGGCACCCGAGCTCGCGCTCGCCATGGCCGTCGTCGCAACTACGGCCACCATGTGCCACATCGTCCGAGGAGACGTCCAGGAGCCTCCCCACCGTCGTCTCCTTCGTCTACACCACCGGATCGAAGCCGGGAGGCCACCTCGACGACTCTCGCATCGCCTTCCTCCTCCACGGCCATCGCGACGCCATCGCCTGATTCGCCGCCGTCAGCTCCTCCCCGGCCTCCCCGAGCTGCTCTTCGGCTTCGTTGTGAGCTCACCTTATTTTCCCCTCTATTTGTGCCACGCATCCGTGCCCATTGCCGCATCGCCATCGAAGCCGAACCTAGCCGCCGACGCTCGCATCGCCGTCGTGGCCACCACCTGCCTAACTCACGTCCGAGCCCTCCGTTGTACTCCTGGAGCTCCCAGGAGACCAAGGCCGCCACCAACTCGCCTTGCCGCATCCCGTAGCATTGTAGGTGAACCATGCCCGAACTCCGGCACCGCAAAGCTCGCCACCGCCGCCGTCTTAGCCCCCCCTTAACACCCGTTCTTAGCGCAGTTGGATGCGGCTCACTCCGCCCGTTTAAACGAGCCCCTCCGCGCCTCTTTTGGCCGCCGGACGGTGGATCCTGACGCCCTCCGTCACGTTCTGGCGTCGCCAGAGCATTGTCGTCGGCGTGCCACCGCCCTGGGTCGCCAACAGGTGGGCCCAGGTCGTTTGTTCACTAATTTGGCCGCTAAACAGCCGCTGACGTGTGGGCCCTTTACTGTAGCGATATGATTAGATTAAATCTAACAACTAACTAATTCAGGCACTAACAGTTAGGTCCACCTGCTAATTAACCCTTTAGTTAATTTAAACACTAGTTAAACTCTCTGTGTGTGACATGTGGGGCCCTGGCACTATTAAAATAGATAAGGCTAGCTGAGTCAGCCCGCTGACTCAGCAGCTTGCCCCACCAGTCAGCCTCCGCTGACTGGGCAGTAGACCCAGTCAACACGGCCCACTGTCATCCTCACATGCAAACAGCTTGGTACACTCTCTGTTTACCCATAGCAATTTCACTTTTATTTTCTATTTAAATTAAATTCCAAAATATTGTTAAAACTTTGAAAAATCATATAAATTAATCTATAAGTCAGATGAAAATAATTTATATATGAAAAATGCTCAGAAAAATATAACGAATCCAAATATGCTATTGATACTTGTGATCTGCGTTGGGTTTTTCCATGAAGAGGAACGGGTGATGCAACACAATATAGGTAAGTATTTCCCTCAGTAGAGAACCAAAGCTTATCGAACCAAAAGGACTAACAACCAGCTCCCGTCTTCAGCGACTACACACAAAGAAACAAACACTTGCACCCAACGCGGGCAAGAGGGTTGTCAATCCCCTTGGACTCGTTATTTGCAAGCTTATGAGTAGTGTGGTTGGTAGTAGATAATTATGAATTGCAAAATAAAATAAAAGACAAATAATAGCAGCAAGTAAATAGTAGCGTTTGCAAACTTATAAGTGGATAGACCTGGGGGCCATAGTTTTCCCTAGTGGCATCTCTCATGAAAATAAGCATACGGTGGGTAGACAAATTACTGTTGGGCAATTGATAGAAAAGTGGATAGTTATGTGATATTCATTGCAATGATCATGTGTATATAGGCATCACGTCCATAAGCAAGTAGGCCAACTCCTGCCTGCACCTACTACTATTACTCCACTTCAAGAGTGCTTCTATGCTTGCCTCTCTACGTATTAAGTTCATGACAAACAGAGTAATGCTTGGAGAACGATGATATGATGTAGACAAACAAAATTCAATTAATATGAACTAACCCCATCATTTTATCCTTACTGGCAACAATACAAAGACGTGTCTTGTCCCTTTCTATCACTGGGATATAGAGCACCGCCAGATTGAACCCACTACAATGCACCCCTCTCACTGAAGAAATATCAATTTCGTTGGTCAAACTATTTCAATAGATCAGAGAGATTTACGAAGCTATGATGATCATGCAAATAAGAATCATAATATTCAGAGGTGACTCAAATACTTTTCAGGAATAATCTGAAACATAAACCCACAATTCATCGGATCCCAACAAACGGACCGCACAAAAGAATTACATCGGGTAGATAAAAGCGAAGATGCGATGATCATTGTATTGAAGATCAAGAGAGGGAGATAGCCATCTAGGTACTTGATACTTGTGATCTGCGTTGGGTTTTCCGTGAAGAGGAACGGGTAATTGCAGCACAAAGCGGATAAGTATTTCCCTCAGTTATGAAACCAAGGTTTATCAAACCAATAGGAATATCAATCCTCAACCGTCTTCAGCGGCTACACACAAATGAATAAACGACTTGCACCCAACGCGGGCGAGAGGGTTGTCAATCCCCTTGATCTCGTTATTTGCAAGCAAATGAGTTGTGTAGATAATTGTTGATAAAAGTAAAATAAATAAAAAGTAAACAAAGGCAGCGAGGTAATAATAGCGTTTGCAAATATATAAGTGAATAGACCCAGGGGCCATAGTGTTCCCTAGTGGCATCTCTCATGTAGGCAGCATACGGTGGGTAACAAATTACTGTTGGGCAATTGATAGAAAAGCTGATAGTTATGCGATTTTCACAGCAATGATCACGTATATATAGGCATCACGTCAATAAGCAAATAGGCCGACTCCTGCCTGCACCTATTACTATTACTCCATTCATCGACCGCTATCCAGCATGCATCTAGAGTATTAAGTAAAACAGAGTAATGCTTGGAGAGCGATGACATGATGTAGACAAAGTAAACTCAAATAATATGAATGAACCCCATCGTTTTATCCTTAGTAGCAACAACACAAAGACGCATCTTGTCCCCTACTTTGTCACTCGGATACAGAAACTCGCCAGGTTGAACCTACCACAATGCACCACTCCCACCGATGAAACATCAATCTACTTGGCCAAAGCACATCAATAGATCGGAGAGCATTACGAAGCTATAATGATCATGCACTTAAGAGATAATATAATTCAGAGGCATCTCAAATACGTTTCATGAATAATCTGAACATAAACCCACAATTCATCGGATCCCAACAAACACACCGCACAATAGGATTACATCGGATAGATCAAAGCGAAGATGTGATGACCATTGTATTGAATATCATAAGGGAGAGAGATTGCCATCTAGGTACTAGCTATGGACCCGTAGATCTGTGGTGAACTACTCACACATCATCATGAGGGCATCAAGGTTGATGAAGAGGCCCTCCGTGATCGATCCCCCCCTCCGGCAGGGTGTCGGAGCGGAGCTCTAGATGGCCTCGCGACGGAACAGATACTTGCGGCAGTGCAAAAAGGATTTCGGGACTGCCTCCAGGGTTTTCAGGATATTAGAGAATTTATAGGCCGAAGAGGGACGTCGAGAGGCGGCTGAGGGGGCCACCACATATCAGGGCGCGCCCAAAGTGCGCGCCCTGATGTGTGGTGGTGCCCTCGTGCACCTCCTGGCCTCCTTCCGAAGCTTCTATGTCTTCATATAGTCCAGAAAAAATCACCAAAAAGTTTCGTGGCAATTGGACTTCGTTTGGTACAATAAACGTGAAAAGGCAAAAACATGCAGAAAACATCAACTCGCACTGGGCACTGGGTCAATAGGTTAGTGCTCAAAAATATTATAAATTGGTAAATAATGACCCAAAAAGTATCCTAGAATGATAATATATCAGCTTGGAACAATAAAAAATTATAGATACGTTGGAGACGTATCAATCATCCCCAAACTTAATTCCTGCTCGTCCTCGAGTAGGTAAATGATAAAAACAAAATTTTTTATGTGACATGCTATCCACTATGTAATCTTTTTCAGGTATGCTCATTGAGAAAAGATGAATCAACAAATGTTAACATAGCAATATCAAAGTGCAAGAAAGAGAATTGTTAATTCTTAAAAGTATACGATTCTTAAGAAATGTTTACCCCCCCATTCATCTTATTGTATTAGCAAGGGATGTCTCCATCTACACCACATTAATACAAATGTTAAGCACTACGGTGTCCAAGTCAGGCAATTGGTTCGTACTTTTTCAATATGCATCAACTTTTTATTCTTCACGCAATACATGAGCGTGATCCATTGGACATAGCATTTAGGTGGAATAGAATATGGTGGTAGATATCAAAGGGGTAGGAAGTGGAGAAGGTAGTCTCACATCAACTAGGCGTATCAACGGGCTATGGAGATGCCCATCGATAGATGTCAATGCGAGGAGTAGGGATTGCCACGCGAATGATGCACTAGAACTATAAGTGTATGAAAGCTGAAATGAAGCTAAGTGGGGGTGTGCATCCAACTTGCTTGCTCATGAAGACCTCGGGTATTTGAGGAAGCCCGTCATAGGAATATACAAGCCAAGTTTTTAATAATGAATAGGTAATTCCCACTAGCATATGAAAGTGATATATCATGAGACTCTCTACATGAGGAACATGGTGTCACTTTGAGGCACAAGTGTGGTAAAAGATAGTAGCAAAGTCCCTTCTCTCATTTTCGTCCGGAATCTCATCTTGACTTATGGGAGAATCATTGTCTCCAGCATTCTTTCCTCACTGGGACAACGCTGTAATAATGATGATCATCACACTTTTATTTACTTACAACTCAATATTGAGAACTGATATGAAGTTATGACTCTGTATGAATGCCTCTGGCATTGCACCAGGTTGTGCAATGATCGAGCATGACATGTATCAAAAACATTATGAAGGTGGCTTTGCCACAAATACTTTGTCAGCTCTATATGATCATGCAAAGCAATATGACGATGAACAAACTAGTCATGTGAAGTGACGATGGAATTGGCATGGCAATATATCTCGGAATGGCTATGGAAATGCCATGATAGGTAGGTATGGTGGCTGTTTTTAGGAAGATATAATAAGGCTTATGTGCAACAGAGCGTATCATGTCACGGGGTTTGGATGCACCGGCGAAAGTTGCACCGATCCTCGATGTGAGAACGGGCTATGCACGGTACCGAAGAGGCTAGCAAATTATGAAAAGGTGAGGTTGCGTATGTCCATGGTTTCACATTAGTCATAAAGAACTCATATACTTATTGCAAAGTTTTATTAGTTTATCATAAATCAATGTACTAATCGCATGCCCCGAGGGAAGTGGTTGGTAGGAGTTAACCATCGCGCGCTTCCGACCCGAAACAACACTAGGATTTCAACGAGGAATAGAAATGCTCACACATCATCACCATGCCTCTTTAATTTTTAGATGAACAAAAAGGTCAACCCCTCTTAATATTGACACTTCTACAGTTTAACAATTATGAACTCACACCTATTTCATATTACTACATCAATATCATTAACCCACAATTTCTTTATATGTGCTACATGATGGTTTTGATTATCACTCATTGAATACCCAATATTTTTGGACTAGTCTTTATGACACATTCAAGTTATGGTCAATATTTATTAAATCTAAAACAAATATAAGTGAAGAGCGAGAGTGAAATCCTTTCTGTAAAATCTACACGCCACCGTGCTCAAAAAGATATAAGTGAAGTACTAGAGCAACTGCTAAGCTCAAAAGATATAAGTGAAGCACATAGAGTATTCTAACAAATTATGATGAAGGTGTGTCTCTCTTAAATAGGTGTGTCCAGCAAACAATGATTGTGGCAAACTTAAAGTAAAATCAAACTAAAGATAACGACGCTCCAAGCAAAACTCATATCATGTGACGAATAAAAATATAGCTTCAAGTGACATACCGATGGATTTGAGACGAAAGAGGGGGTGCCTTCCGGGGCATCCCCAAGCTTAGACGCTTGAGTCTCCTTTAAAATATTACCTTGGGGTGCCTTGGGCATTCCTGAGCTTGGGATCTTTCTACTCCTTATTCCTTTGTCCATCAAGATAACACCCAAAATTTGAAAACCTCAATCACACAAAACTCAACAAAACCTCGTGAGATCCGTTAGTATAAGAAACATAATGCATACTTTAAGTACTGATATAAATTGATTCAAATTTCATAAATGCATAATAGGTACTATATTCTAACTTCTCCATGGCTTATACCCCCCCCCGATACAATCCATAGCATAATTAAAACAAGAAACTATGCAAGCAAAAACAGAATCTGTCTAAAACAGAACAGTCTGCAGAAATCTGTAGAGAGCCTATACTTCTGTAACTCTAAACATTCTGCAAAATTAGGAAAACCTCGAAAATTTGTATAGAAACACTGTGTAAAAATTTCAGATCATTATCACGCTCCAGCAGAAAACGAAAATTCCTGTACTGGAGTCAAAAGTTTCTGTTTTATTTCAGCATCGATTCTACTCACTTTGTGAGTCATACCAAAGGATTTACTTGGCACAAACACTAATCTAAACACAAAAGCATAATCATTACAGAGACAATAATCATGCTATTAAAAAAATAAACAGAAAGTTTAAAGGAAAAATTTAAGATAACTATTGTGTTGCCTCCCAACAAGCGCTATTGTTTTATGCCCCTAGCTAGGCATAATGCATAGTTTCAAGTATTGTCATATCCACGGAGACGATCCTTCATGCCATAATCATATTCCCTTCTTTCAGCAGCAAGTTTTCTCATAGGTAAGCAAAAATAATTGAAGGGACTAAACTTCACAATACAAGGATCCGAGAGACCTATTTCAGGAGGAATGGGAGGCTCTTCTTTAGGTTTCTCATAGGTGATAACTATTTCCTCATTGTAAAGATTTCGATGAAGGTATTTTCTTAATTCTCTTTCAAGCTCATAACCCATTCCAAATTTTGGTATAGCAAAGTGATCATTATATTCAGAGATTTTATCAACTAGGACATTAGGTGGAACCTTCTTTCTAAGGTTTTCATCGTAAGCAACATAGTGCGTTGGTCTTCATTTTCTTACCCCTTCCAACTCATAAAGAATTCTTTCTATTGGTGGGCACTCACAATTAATCCTATAATAAGCAAATATGTCTCTAGCCTCTTGTATGATTTTGTCAAATTCTTGAACAAGAAATATATTGGCTAGACGCTTAGTAGGAGCTTCCTGAATATTAGAAAACTCTAGAAACAACCATTGTATGAAAGGATGCATATGGACAAACTGTCTTTCCAATTGTGCAATAAGCATAGATATGGCATCCACATAACTTATAGTTCTAGTAACAATGGATCCTCCCATCAATGGTAATGATCCCGCACAAGTGAAAAAATCTTGAATCACACTCTTGCCAATAATATTCCCACTACCTATACGGAGTTTCTTTGTTTGCATAGTGGGTTCACTTTTAGAAGGATCATCATCTGCAAGATTATCAAGTTTTTCCTTAGCAACTTCATCAAAATTTCTTTTAGCATTATTAGCACAAGGTGAAGTTGAGCGCTCAAGGGCTTCCGCACTAGCGGCGGAAACACCACTTAACTCAAAATCAGACATGATAACTACTTCAAGCAAGCAAAGAGGTAAACTAGTAACAAGCAAAGATAAATATTTTTGTATTTTTGATTTTTATGAGACAAGCTAAATATAACAGCAAACAAAAAGAAGAACAAGTGAATGAAAATTTGCGTGAAGTTACTTGGTAGTTGATGATGATATTCCCCGGCAACGGCGCCAGAAATCCTTCCTGATACTTGTGATCTGCGTTGGGTTTTTCGTGAAGAGGAACGGGTAATTGCAGCACAAAGTGGATAAGTATTTCCCTCAGTTATGAAACCAAGGTTTATCAAACCAATAGGAATATCAATCCTCAACCGTCTTCAGCGGCTGCACACAAATGAACAAACGACTTGCACCCAACGTGGGCAAGAGGGTTGTCAATCCCCTTGATCTCGTTATTTGCAACAAAATGAGTTGTGTAGATAATTGTTGATAAAAGCAAAATAAATTAAAAGTATGTAAAGGCAGTGAGGTAATAATAGCGTTTGCAAATATATAAGTAAATAGACCCGGGGGCCATAGTGTTCCCTAGCGGCATCTCTCATGTAGGCAGCATACGGTGGGTAACAAATTACTGTTGGACAATTGATAGAAAAGTGGATAGTTATGCAATTTTCACGGCAATGATCATATTTAGATAGGCATCACATCCATAAGCAAATAGGCCGACTCCTTTCTGCATCTATTACTACTACTCCACTCATCGACCGCTATCCAGCATGCATCTAGAGTATACAGTAAAACAGAGTAAGGCTTGGAGAACGATGACATGATGTAGACAAAGTAAACTCAAACAATATGAATGAACCCCATCATTTTATCCTTAGTAGCAACAACACAAAAACGCATCTTGTCCCCTACTTTGTCACTAGGATATAGAAACTCGCCAGGTTGAACCTACCACAACGCACCACTCCCACTGATGAAATATCACTACTTGGACAAAGCACATCAATAGATCGGGGAGCATTACGGAGCTATAATGGTCATGCACTTAAGAGATAATATAATTCAGAGGCATATCAAATACTTATCATGAATAATCTGAACATAAACGCACAATTCATCGGATCCCAACAAACACACCGCACAATAGGATTACATCGGATAGATCAAAGCGAAGATGCGCTGACCATTGTATTGAAGATCATAAGAGAGAGAGATTGCCATCTAGGTACTAGCTATGGACCCGTAGGTCTGTGGTGAACTACTCACACATCATCATGAGGGCAGCAAGGTTGATGAAGAGGCCCTTCGTGATTGATCCCCCCTCCGGCAGGGTGCCGGAACGAAGCTCCAAATGGCCTCACGTCGGAATAGAGACTTGTGGCGGCGGAAAAAGGTGTTTGGATTGCCTCCAGGGTTTTTTAGGATATTAGAGAATTTATAGGCCGAAGAGGGATGTCGGGAGGCGGCTGAGGGGGCCACCACATATCAGGGCACCCCCCAGGGCACGCCCTGATGTGTGGTGGTGCCCTCGTGCACCTCCTCGCCTCCTTCCGAAGCTTCTAGGTCTTCATATAGTCCAGAAAAAATCACCAAAAAGTTTTGTGGCAATTTGACTTCGTTTGGTACAGTAAACGTGAAAAGGCAAAAACATGCAGAAAACAACAACTAGCACTGGGCACTGGGTCAATAGGTTAGTGCTCAAAATTATTATAAATTGGTAAATAATGACCCCAAAAGTATCCTAGAATGATAATATATCAGCATGGAACAATCAAAAATTATAGATACGTTGGAGACGTATCACTACTAACTACGGACCCGTAGGTCTGTGGTGAACTACTCACACATCACCATGGGAGCAGCTCGGATGATGAAGAGGCCCTCCGTGATCAATCCCCCCTCCGTCAGGGCACCGAAACAGGGCTCCAGATGGGCACATGGAAGAACAGAGACTTAAGGTGGCGGGAAATGTATTTCGGGAGATCCTGTAGGGTTTTTGGGATTAATGTGAATTTATAGGGCGAAGAGCTATGTCAGGAGGCAACAGAGGGGGGGCCGAGCCAACCAGGCGCACCCTACCCCCTAGTCGCGCCCGGTTGCCTCGTGCTCCTCTCGTGTGGCTTATGGCTTCCTCCCGATGCTTCCAGGTCTTTAATTGTTCCAGAAAAAATCACCAAAAAGTTTCGTGGCAATTGGACTTCGTTTGGTACTGTAAACCTGAAAAGCCAAAAACACGCAGAAAACATCAACTGGCACTGGGCACTGAGTTAATAGATTAGTGCTCAAAAATAATATTAATTGGTAAATAAACACCCAAAAAGCATCCTAGAATGATAATATAATAGCATGGAACAATAAAAAATTATAGATACGTTGGAGACGTATCAACATCCCCAAGCTTAATTCCTGCTCGTCCCCGAGTAGGTAAATGATAAAAACAGAATTTTTGATGTGACATGCTACCCAACATGTAATCTATTGCAGGTTTGATCATTGAGAAATGATGAATTAATAAACATCAACATAGTAATACTTATGAACATAAGCAACATAATCATCAAGTTTCAAAGCATACTGTCCAAGAAGAATGTTCACCACCTATTCATTTTATCATATAAGAATAGCATGGCTCCGTCCTCACCACATAAATACAAATGTTAAGCACCACAGTGTCAAGTCAGGCAATTGGATCGTACTTTTTAACACGCTTCAGCTTTTTATTACCTGCGCAATATATGAGCGTGAACCATGGATATATCATAAAGGTGGAATAGAATATGGAGGTGGGTTTCAAAGGGGTGAAAGTGGAGAAGAAAGTCTCGCATCAACTAGGCGTATCAACGGGCTATTGTGATGCCCATCAATATATATCAATCGAGGAGTAGGGATTGCCATGCAACGGATGCACTAGAGCTATAGGTCTATGAAAGCTCAACTGAAGCTACGTGGGTGTGCATCTAACTTGCTTGCTCATGAAGACCTCGGGCATTTAAGGAAGCCCTTCATCGGAATATACAAGCCAAGTTCTATAATGAAAAATTCCCACTAGCATATGGAAGTGACAAAACAAGAGACTCTCTATATGAAGAACATGGTGCCACTCTGAGGCACACGTGTGGAATAAGAAGTAGTAGCAATGTCCCTTCTCTCTTTTCTCTCATTTATTCATTTTTTCTTTTTTTTCTTTTTCGTCCGGAGTCTCTTCCCTACTTGTGGGGGAATCATTGACTCCATCATCCTTTCCTCACTGAGACAATGCCCTAAATAATGATGATCATCACACTTTTATTTACTTATAACTCGATATGAAAAACTGATAGGATGATATGACTATATGAATGCCTCTGGCAGTGTACCAGGATGTGCAATGATCAAGCATAACATGTATGATAATGATGAACGGTGGCTTCGCCACAAATACTATGTCAGCTTATATGATCATGCAAAACAATATGACAATGGAAGTACAAGTCATATGATGTGACGGTGGAAGTTGCATGGCAATATATCTCGGAATGGCTATGGAAATGCCATGATAGGTAGGTATGGTGGCTGTTTTGAGGAAGATATAATGAGGCGTATGTGCAACAGAGCGTATCATGTCACGGAGTTTGGATGCATCTGTGAAAGTTGCACCGATCCTCGAGGTGAGAATGGACGCACTACAAGAAAACAGACTTTAAGTAAAACAATCATGTAACAGATTGAAAAATGTGTGACAAGAGATATTACTGTAACACATCTTTTTGTGTCCAACTACGGGCAGTAACAGAGACTATAGAAGGCCTCAAAATGTGTTACATGATTATTCTAATAGTAACATATAAATATGTGTTGGTCGAATGTGTTACATTTATTTTGACATGGTAACATATAAATATGTATTACTGAAATGTGTTACGTGTTAGTAACACATAATCGTGGTTGATACATAGGGTTACAGACTCTATTATAGGGGAACTAGAAAAACTGCATACATAGATCAGAAACACCTTGACACATAGGGCCCATGTGTCATTATGATTTTTTTTATAAATATGTTCTTGTTTTGTTAAATAGTGTTTTCATTCTTTGGTAATATGGTATGAAAAAACAAAACAGTTTGGTTGGTAAAATACCGAACTATTTTTTGTATGGTTGCAGTAAATATCATATTAACCATATTTTTAAGCGAATTTTAGGATGCCTAGGTGACCATAAATGCGAAATGCACAATTTGAAATGATCATATGAAATTAATTATTTGACGTCAATACTCACAAATGAGTGGAAGACCAACAACAAACGAGAGCTTAAATTTTGTTTTAAGAATTGGATCGACGGTCTGACCGGAAAAAATAGGAACCAAGGCCTCGTCCGTAGTTAAGAGTCTCGTACGTATATATTCAACTAGTATTTCTAGCAAAACAGTCCATTTTACTATTTTTGTAAACAATTTTACTGTCGACCGTTTTAAATTATTGAGGTGTTATTCTTATGCAAACCATGCACTACATGCACGATTTTAAACCACCATGATCGCACGCTGATATTTTTGTTGGAGAGCCTCCATGCTATGATAGGATAACTGCTGCAAAATCCTCAAATTCAGCATATAGTCCAAATATCAGCTGGAAAATGATTAGCTATAGCTACCGAGAAAGGCCGCTCAATAGTTTCTCCCCGAATAAAAACTTTAACTACAAGTAGACACCCGGATACCATTCGATTAAAGCATCCTGCCAGCTATCTCTTTCCTCCTCCACAAGAAAAGCTCTTCTCCTCCCGTCGGCGCCGCCGCCGGTCCGCCCCATCTCCGATGGCCTCTAGGCCATGGAGGTGCGGAGGATCTTGGCCCCCCGCCGGCGGGAGGGACCCCGTTCTCGTTCTTGTTAGATTCAGCGTCTTGGTTGGGGCTGTGTGGCGGCGGCGATATCCCTTAGTAGGAATAATGTCTCCCACGTTCTATCCTCGTCCTGATGGTGTGTCTAGCATCGTCGGAGGGCGTGTGGAGGTTTGTCTCCGTCGGATCTCGCGGGATTCGGTCGGTGCTGGTCTTCGGTGGATCTGTTTGGATCCGGTCTTCGTTCGTCTTTGTTTGGGTGTTTACAGGTTTGATCCTTCTGATCTACGACTTTCTTCATCGGCGATGGTTGCTACTTTGGTGCGCTGGTCCTATGGGGCCTTAGCACGACGACTTCCCGACTGTCTACTACAACAAGGTTTGCCCGGCTTCGGTGAGGGAGGGGCGATGACGGCGGCGCGCCTTCGGCTCGCTCCAGTGCTTGTAGTCGTCGCTAGGTGGTCCACGGACATGGTTGTAATTTTTATTACCTCTGTTGTTCTTTGTACTGCCATGATTGAAGATGAATAGATTGGAAGTTTCTCGCAAAAAAAAGTGGACACCCAGATATTTTAGTCCTAATTCCGCCTCTGGCCGCCGCATGGCCACCGGTCCAATACCAACTGGGATTAACATTTGTCACGTTGAATATATACGTACCAATGGGCGAACTAGAAAGAATCATGAGATTTTTCCAAAAAAAATAGTCACGCGACCCACCAGACACCTTGGCGATGACGTCTGGCAGGCCGCGCGAGGCATCGCTCTCCTTACCGGCGTCAGGTGGGATCGAACAAGAGAATGGATCGATGGGAGAGGAGAGCATAGGATTGATGGGATTCCCTCAAAAAAAAATCAGACTGATGGGAGCATGTTCAGAGAGAGATCGAGGGGAAGAGAGAAAAGGAAGCTCACGCACCTCACCAGACAAGGCAGCCGCTGTGTCTGCTTCTCCGCATGAGTTTCCCTCATGTGGCTCCATCCAGACAAGGCAGCCATGTTGTCGCGTGGATGAGAGCACGCGCCGCTGTTGCCTCGTTCCGTTGGCTCCGCTCACTCTAGGTCCTCGTCCCCATCGGCCATCGTTTAGCTTATGCCCGACCGCTCGCCACCGATCCCCTTCAGGAGGCGACGAACCAAAGGACTACCGTGGCGGCGACAGGGCGAGGCGCCGTCGCCGGCAACCATAACCACCAGGTGAGGCGAAGCATTGTACCGATGACTGTGGCCGCGACCACGACGGGGCGCAGCGACTGTGGGGGCTGCAGGGGCGATGCACTGTCGCCGGCAACTACCATACGACGAAGCAAGGCGATGCACCGACGACCGTGGCCGCGACCACGACAGAGGCGTGGCGCCGACAACCTTCAATTAAGCATCTTCCTCACGTCGAGCATCCTCATCTAGAGGCTCTCTTGCGTTGGCAGCATCCTGTTTGCTGTTGCGTGTGCAAAACGATCAGATTACAATGATATCCAAACAATAGTTTCGGTTGTATTTTCATTACACTGGTATATCCAAACAATAGTTTCGGTTGTATTTTCATTACACTGGTATATCCAAACAACAGTTTGGATTAAAATGTATTCGATATCCCAAGTGTGGCCTAAAGATCATAAGATCAGAAGAGAACAAGATAACAGGCTCGGCCATTAGAAATAAGATCACAAGAGAACATGATATCTGGCTTGGCCATCAGAAACAATATCACAAGAGAACATGCAACAAGATATCATCAATCAAGAGACCAAATGCAATGATCAAAGAATTACTTGAGTGGCTGGCCTGGCCATCTGACTTGGATCTTAATAACTCACTCGTCGATATTATAAATATATATCGAGGAAAACCATGGTCGTTTGTACAAAACTGTTTGCATGTACAGAGTAACAGAATCTCAAATACGTTGGGGACATGCTGTGAACCTACTACGAATATGTATGTACAATTTTTGTTGCCTGCTGTTGTCGTCACCGCCATGGCAGCTTATTGTCCGAGTCTAGCACTCGTATAAATCATAACTTCACGCACGCACACTAGATGATGATGATGATCTGCTGCTGTTGTTAAATCCTGGGGGTCATCATTATTAGATGGGTCAGAAGAAATTGAAAAGCAATAAAGAAAAACAGAAGTTGGGTTTATATGTTGAGTGGAAGACCTCGTTCGTCTGAATTTTCTGAAGGGTGTAAGCTCAGCCAGTGATCTGCAAGAACATACAATGGTTCTTAATGTCATGCAAACTCAGCTTTGACTTCAGGTAAAACTACAATATAGATATAATCATGAAAATGTTGCTGGAACAGAGAAATACCTTTATATGATTTACCTCCACTAGTCTTCATTGATCAAAGCATTATCAGTAGCATCCACAATTGTTCTCTCAATATCGGATCTTACCCAATGTTGATCTTTCCTTTTCTTTTTAAACATATCCGTGAGGTGAGAAACATGGAATGGCTCAGCTTCTACGTCTCGTGTGCATTCATCATTTCCAGTGTCACATCTATCTCTAGGTAGTTTATCCTGCATCACCACTGACCAACCTGGGTTCAGTTCGTCTTCTAGGTAAAACACTTGATCGGCTTGGTTAGGCAAGATAAAAGGCTCATGTTCAATCTTGTCTCCTTTGTGCATCAAATGTGAGAAGTTAACAAGTGTGTAGCCATACTTGTCCTTTTTAACTCCTTTCTCAGAAACGTCGACCCATTCACACTTAAATAAATCCACTGAAAATTGTCCAGAGTAGTTCAACTGAATAATATCAATTATCCTGCCATAGTAAGTCACATCGCCTAAAACAGGGGCCGCATCACCTGGTGCAGCATATGTAGATGTTTTGAAACATATCACCACTCCTCTATTTTGACTTACCCTGTCTAAGCGTTTAGGCCTAAACCGATATCCTCTGGAGTTGTAAGCGCGGTACCTTTTTGCTGCATCAACTGGGCCACGTGCTAGCCATCTAATATCATTGTTAATACTACCAATACCATTTTCCTTCTCCAATTTAATCATCTGCAGATTAAGAAGTTGTTTAGTAAATGGCTTCAGTTGTACCTACAAAGGATATGAAATATGGACTTACATGAGCTTTGAACCAGTCGTTGAACTTAACATGCTGGATGGACTCGACTGTGCTTGAGGAGACATCATGCTCGCTAGTGAGCTCATCAGCGTGAGCTCTGCGAAGTAATTTTATAATTAGTTTTGAAGTGAGAGAAAGAGTTGTGAAAACATGTCAGGAAAAACTAAAATTGTTTACATGATTGAGGTATTACCGATGGAATGGGTTGACATCTGAGCAGTTGAACAACACATATCTATGTGCTTGGAATTTAGCCAACCCTCTAAGAACATAATTGCCAGGCTTTCCAAGTGGTTTTCCTACAAAAGGAAAGAGAGTTGATCCTCGTTCGACATCAACCGCCTCATGGTCATCATCATTCCTTGAAGGCCGGTTATGCTTGGTGGCGAAACCATCAATATATCTTGAACAAAACGTCATGCACTCGTCTGCAAGATATGCTTCTGCGATAGATCCTTCTGGATGTGCTCTGTTACGCACATATGACTTTAGGACACAGAGATACCTGCATAAATAAAAAATGAGAAAAGAAGACAAAAATTGTTAACGAATGTAGTACTGCAATAATTAGAAAATATATATGTCTCCCTTTTGAAAGAATACCTTTCCAGAAACCACATTGAACGGTAGGCCACAGGACCACCTATTTTTGCCTCTGTTGCTAGATGAAGTACCAAATGCACCATAACAGTAAAAAATCCGGGCGGAAATATCATCTCCATACGGCACAATGTTATCTTTATCCTTTCCTCTAACTTCTCAAGATCTCTCACATGAAGAACCTTTGCACTAACTTCTCTAAAATATGCACATAGATCAAACAAGCCAGATGTGACATTATCTGGAAGTAAACCTCTCAATGCAATAGGCAATAGTTGTTGCATCAGAACATGACAATCATGGCTTTTAAGGCCAGAAAGTTTCCCTTCAGAAATGTTTGCACATCTTGAGATGTTCGACGAATAACCATCTGGCACTCTTACATGAAGTACTTTGCAAAACTGTTGCTTCTGTTTTTTTGACAAGGTATAAGAAGCAGGAGACAAATGTGACATTTAATAGTCTCATTAAAATCATGCTTTGGTGGCAAAGTTTTACTTTTGAGAGTTTCTACATCAAGAGCAATTCTATCCATGTTCCTAGCCAAATCATCAATTTTATGCAACTTTTCCTCTATCATAATATTGAAAACTTTTTGAGAACTAATAAATTCTTTAATTGTGTTCTCAAGATCAGAGGGTATCCAATTATTATTGGTGCAAGGATTTCCATAAGAATTGCCATAAGAGTTGCCATAATTATTAGAGCAGTTACCGGGATACAGTCTAACATTGAAATTTCCTCTATAAGCATTGTTGTTGAAATTGTTTCGCGAAATAAATTTCACATCAATAGCATCATTATTTTGATCAATCAAATTAGACAAAGACATATCATTTGGATCAACATGAGTATTTTTGCTAGCAACCATATTCATAAGAGCATCCACTTTTTCACTCAAAGTAGCGATTTCTTCGACAAAATTTGCCTTCTTACCAGTTGGAGCTCTTTCAGTGTGCCATTGAGAGTAGTTTGTCATGATGTTGTCCAGAAGTTTGGTGACCTCTCCTAAGGTCACCTCCATGAAGGTACCACCTGCAGCAGAATCTAGTAGATTTCTAGACACAAAGTTTAGTCCAGCATATATTTTTTTTGGATAATCATCCACAAGTTTAAACCATGAGTAGGACAATTTATAATCATTAATTTCATCCTCTCCCAAACTTGGGCAACATGTTCATGATCATGCTATTTAAAATTCATTATTTGATTTCTGAGGGAGATGATGTTAGCAGGAGGAAAATACTTGGCAATAAAACCATCTTTACACTTAGCCCATGTTCCAATACTATTACGAGGTAAAGCTGAGAACCAAGATTTAGCTTTATCTCTTAGTGAAAAAGGAAATAACTTTAATTTCACAACATCATTATTCATGTAATTTTTCTTTTCCATATCACAAAGTTCAACAAAGGTATTGAGATGAGTAGCGGGATCGTCATTAGGACTTCTCGAAAACTGTTCTTTCATGACAAGATTCAGCAATGGAGCATTTATATCATAAGCCCCCGTACTAGTGGCGGGTGGTATAGGAGTACTAATAAAATCATTGTTATTAGTATTTGAAAAGTCACACAACTTAGTAGTATCTTGAGACATGGTGACCGAGCAAGCAAAGTAACAAGCGAGACAAGTAAACTAGCAAGTATAACAAGTAAGGCAGTAAACTAGTGACTAGCAAAGATAAATATTTTTGTATTTTTGATTTTTATGAAGCAAGCAAAATATAACAACAAATAAAAAGTAGAACAAGTGAATGAAAATTTGTGTGAAGATACTTGATGGTAGGTTGATGCTACTCCACGACAACGGCGCTAGAAATCCTTCCTGATAGCTATGATCTGCGTTGGGTTTTTCGGTGAAGAGGAACGGGTGATGTCGCACAATGTAGGTAAGTATTTCCCTCAGTAGAGAACCAAGGTTTATCGAACCAAAAGGAGTAACAACCAACCCCCGTCTTCAGCGGCTACACACAAAGAAACAAACACTTGCACTCAACGCGGGCAAGAGGGTTGTCAATCCCCTTGGACTGTTATTTGCAAGCTTATGAGTAGTGTGGTTGGTAGTAGATAATTATGAGTTACAAAATAAAATAAAAGAAAAATAATAACAGCAAGTAAATAGTAATGTTTGCAAACTTATAAGTGGATAGACCCGGGGGCCATAGTTTTCCCTAGTGGCATCTCTCATGAAAATAACCATGTAGTGGGTAGACAAATTACTGTTGGGCAATGGATAGAAAAGCGGATAGTTATGCGATATTCACGACAATGATCATGTGTATATAGGCATCATGTCCATAAGCAAGTAGGCTGACTCTTGCCTCCACCTACTACTATTACTCCACTACAAGAGCGCTTCTATGCTTGCCTCTCTACGTATTAAGTTCATGACAAACAGAGTAATGCTTGGCGAACGATGACATGATGTAGACAAAGAAAAATTCAATTAATATGAACTAACCCCATCGTTTTAACCTTAGTGGCAACGATACAAAGACGTGTCTTGTCCCTTTCTGTCACTGGGATATAGAGCACCGCCAGATTAAACCCACTACAACGCACCCCTCTTACTGAAGAAATATCAATCTAGTTGGCCAAACTATTTCAATAGATCGGAGAGATTTACGAAGCTATGATGATCATGCAAATAAGAATCATAATATTTAGAGGTGACTCAAATAATTTTCATGAAGAATCTAAAACATAAACCCACATTCATCGGATCCCAACAAATGCACCGCACAAAAGAATTACATCAGATAGATCAAAGCGAAGATGCGATGATCATTGTATTGAAGATCAAGAGAGAGAGATAGCCATCTAGGTACTAACTATGGACCCATTGGTTTGTGGTGAACTACTCACACATCACCATGGGAGTGGCAAGGATGATGAATAGGCCCCCCATGATCAATCCCCCCTCCGACAGGGCACCAGAACAGGGCTCCAGGTGGTCATACGGCGGAACAGAGACTTGCGGCAGCGGAAAAAGTATTTCGGGAGATCCTCTAGGGTTTTTGGGATTAATGTGAATTTATAGGGCGAAGAGGTACGCCAGGAGCCAACCAGGCGCGCCCTACCCCCTGGCCGTACCTGGTTGCCTCGTGCTCCTCTCGTGTGGCTTCTGGCCTCCTCCCGAAGCTTCAAGGTCTTTAATTGGTCCAGAAAAAATCACCAAAAAGTTTCGTGGCAATTGGACTTCGTTTGGTACTGTAAACCTGAAAAGCCAAAAACACGCAAAAACCAGCAACTGGCACTGGGCACTGGGTTAATAGGTTAGTGCTCAAAAATAATATTAATTGTTAAATAAACACCCAAAAAGCATCCTACAATGATAATCTACTAGCATGGAACAATAAAAAATTATAGATACGTTGGAGACGTATCAGCTATCCACATAGTTGTCACACCCCTCTAACATAATGAACATGGACATTTTGCGTTAGGATCATTTGTCCGAAAAATACCTGGAGCCGGGAAAATATCGCCAGATATTTTCCCCCTCCTTTTAAATTTCGTAGGGATGCATTAGAGCATGTCACCCACACATCTTGCCGTGCCATTGCATTTGGGTTGCGTTTGATTGCCCTGTTATTTATTTGTTTCCCCCTCTGTTACTTCTTTCCGGTAGACCCCGAGACCGATGTTGATCCGGTGATCGACTACTTCACCGTCGAGGATCCGTATCTGTCTGCAGAGCAACCAGGCAAGCAAACCCCCCCCCCCCCCTTGATCATTCCTATATCGCCCATTCTTTCTCTCTCATGCTTGCATTACATTTTGCTACTGTTGTAGATACTTTCTATTCTGATGCATAGCCTGATTTTGTAACCACTATTGTTACCTACCCGTTATCCTATATGCTTAGTGCAGGTTGTTTAGTGAACCACCAGTGATCCCTTTCCCTTGTCCTTGTTGCTCCGCTTTATTATCGGAAGGTTCGATCTAGGGGATCGACGTGACAAGACCGACACATCACCGCACACCCCTTAGTTGTACGACTCTTTAGAGCTACTATCGAGTGCCGAGGGTGGTACCTCCTACCTCACTCCATGATGATATCTTTGTTGTGTGCTAGTCTATTGTGGGTTAGCGAGGGTGATTCCTCTTACACCACCTCCGACGATGCCTCTGTCGTGCAGCCCCTCAAGCGTGAACTTATCGAGGGTGATTCCTCCAAGTTCACCTTGACGATTACCTCGAGTGGGAATCCATCGAGGTTGATTCCTCAGATTCCCCCTTGATGACAAGGACACACGGTTACCTTTACTTGTTGCCCCTTTTACTGTTATTGTGGGACTGAAGGTACATTCGGTACCACCCCGGTTGAGGTGGACCTGAGTTCCCGACAGTCTCTTGAGAGTTGGGTTGGCCTGGAGGGCACCCGTGAGATAATTATGAGGCATGGCCGGGCATGCCTTGCCCTTGTCGTAAGTCCTCGAGACGGGGCGAGGGGACCATAGAGCGTGGATCACTGATCATCTCCGGACCAAGTCATGACACTAACGGGTTTGGATATGTGACTGAGTAGGCCTCTGGCCTTTTCGCACTAACCACCACGCGGGAATAAGTATGGGCACTCTACATCGTACATTCGCCCGAAAGATCTTCAGACGTCACAGTTGAGCGGCACGCCCCCGGGTGGCCCGCATGAGGACCGTCTTTTTTATAAAGAGGTGCAAGGACTGACACCGGCCGTCCACGTAACGCGCAGGATTGCAAAGGACGTTTGGCCCATGGCTCCTTCGTGATTAGTATGTAGACCGGCGTGTGGCCTCTCTGTTGAGCCTATGTAGGACTACGGCATGTCGATCGGCCGAGGCTGGGCATGACCTGGAAAGTGTGTCCTGCCAGAGTTAATCGAGCATATTGGGTAAGTTTGTGCACCCCTGCAGGGAAGTATATCTATTCGAATAGCCGTGTCCACGGTAACAGACGCTCAGAGTTGTATCCCGATCTATACAACTACAACTGTATACTTGTGAAATGAAATGGAAATGATGGCTTCGGGATTGCTTTCTCGCAGGGAGTCGAGAAAGGATCTCTGGGCATAATTACAATATGCTTACATATAATATGCTAATCTACACTGTTCTAATGCTGCAAGACACTAAAGATGCTAGTCTTCGAGAGGACTAGGCCTTCTCTCTCTTCTGGCATTTCTGCAGTTTAGTCCAAAGATATAGCCCCATTCCTTTGATATTGATGCATACTTAGTATAGATTTGATGTAAGTCTTGCGAGTACTTTGGATGAGTCCTCACCGCTGCTTTGCTCCCTTTTCCCCCTTATACGATTGCTACGACCAGATGACGGAACCTAGGAGCCAGCTGATCCCGCCGACGACTACTACTACCAGGACGGAGCGTAGTACTACGTGGATGCTGCTGGGTAGTTAGAAGGAGGCTTTGCCTTTTCGATCCGCTGCTTATGTTTGTGCTAGCCTTCTTAAGGAAAACTTGTTTACTTATGTCTGTACTCAGATATTGTTGCTTCCGCTGACTCGTTTGTATTCGAGCCCTCGAGGCCCCTGGCTTGTAATATAAAGCTTGTATGACTTTAATTTGTGTCTAGAGTTGTGTTGTGATATCTTCCCGTTAGTCCCGAATCTTGATCGTGCGTATTTGCATGTATAATTAGCGTATGATCAAAATGGGGGCATCACAAAATCAAATTACATATATAATATGTTAAATTTGGAGTAAGGGTTTAAAAGATATGAATAGTTTTTAAAAGCATTCGATATGTATTGCGGGTTAATTAACCAAATCATCAGGGGGTTTCTTGCAAAAATGAAAATCCGACTTAAAACTGGCTCACGGGTTGATTACCAAAAACATCAGGGTTTTTTCTGCAAAATTGCATGACGGGCCAAGAATATCTATTTACTTTGTTAGTAGGTATATTGATGAAATTCCAAGGAAGGAGGCTGCCATGTCAATATTTTCCTCTCCACAAAATATATGTTCTTTAACTCATCCACCCTCCCCTTACCTTTGTCACCCTCCACATGCATACGATCATGGCAGGACGAAAAGGAAACCCAATAATGTTATACAAAATTCACAGGTGCAGATACTGATTCCATACCCTTACCATAGATAAAATCATTCCTTAGGTGCCATGCTCTCCAGAAGGTGAATATAATTTGCTCACGCGCATGCGATATCACCTGATCTAACAAAATAAGAAGCCTATCCGTCCATGGGAAACTCAATAACTCCTCGATAGGAAAATTACAAACATCCATAAAGACCATATGAAGTGCATGAGCCTTAAGACAGGTCACCAGGGCATAGAAAATTCTTTCATATTCAACACCACATATAGAGCAGGTGCCTAGAATAGCTCTATGATGTTTAACTCTGTCAACTTGAACAACTAAGCTGTTCAAAGCGGCACGCGAGGCAAACAATCAAATTTTCCGTGAAACATTATCCTTCCAAATAAGACCCAATATCCTCCTCTCCCCATGCATGTCAGAATTGGAGTTACTCAAATCTGCCTTATTGTCCTTAAGTTTCAGAGGCAGCCCATACACAGTCTTGACCGAAAACGAACCATTTTTCTCGTGGTGCCAAGCAATAAAAACCCCTCTCCCACAGACAAAATACACAACTTTAAAATTTCCTGAGCATCATGGTGGTAAAACATGTGCCTAATCAAATTCTCATCCCACCCATACAACCACTCCTTAATAACTCATACACCCATTTAATCCTAGTTTTGTTCTTCTTCGCAGAAATGTTTAGGCCAGAATCTCTGGGAAGCTAGTTATCTCTTGAAATATTTATACTAGTGCCACAAAAATGTCTCTAAGCGACACCATTTTTAGGCAGCTCAAGGCCATGCATAATACCTTGATAAGTCACCGATGTCGCTTGTGTCTATTCAGGAGACGCCCAGGAGGATAATATTTAGTCTTCATCAGCTTTGCACATAGAGAATCGGGATAAACCAATAACCTCGAAGCTTGTTTAACCAGAAGCGCCTTATTAAATATCAGAGATTACGAAAAACCATACCCCCTACGCCTTTGGGTTGTGTCAGCTTGTCTCAGGCCACCCAATGAGTTCTCCTAACATTCTCCTCATTGCCCCACCAAAAATTCCTTTTAATATGGGATAATTCCTCATATAGCGATGTCAGAAATTAAAAAATATCCATGACATAAACCGGGAGAGCCTAAATGATTGACTTGATCTAAATTTCTTTTGCTCCACTAGAAACATATTTTTCAATCCAATCTACTACACGCTTTAGCGCCATATCTTTGGTGGACTAAAATTTTCCCACCTTCATACACCCCTCTTTGCACTAGCAGCCCCAAATAATCCTCAAATCCATCAATCGTGATTCTAAGAATAACCATGATGGACACATGATCTTCCAAGCTGCACTTCTTCCCAAACACAATGGATTACTTATCCGGGCTAAGCAACTGACCTATACCCTCTTCATAATTCGACAAAATATTTTAATGTCCAAAGCTTGCTCCAGAGATCCCTTAAAAATAGGAGACTCTCATCAACAGATAATAAGTGTGAGATACTAATAGCATCATGTCTGTTCAACTTAAAATCTTGAAGACCCCTCTAGCAGAATCATCATTTACTAGCAACGAAAGAGCTTCAGTCACAAACAAGAATAAATATGGAGATAAGGGACCCCCTTGCCTTAGCCCACACGTAGGCCAGAACGAATCTAACATTTTCCCATTAAAACACACTATTTTTTTACTGAAGTAACACAAATCATAACACACTTAGTCTAGGTCGGGGCAAAACCAAACACCCCTAGCATACTCTCCAAGAACTTCCAATCCACACTATCATATGTTTTAGCAAGATCCAACTTGTATACACAATATTCATCTTGATTATCTTTTAGAGTACTCAACAAATGCATACATTTGAAAGCTAAAAGAGTATTATCCGAGATTAATCTTCAGGTAATAAAATCACTTTGGGTAGGAGAGATCATACCGTCAAGCAATGGCCTTCGTCTATTAACAAGACACTTGGAGATAATTTTATATATGACATTACAGAGATTTATGGGCCTACAATCTTTGATCGAGTGGAGATTCTTCAATTTAAGAATAAGAACAATAGTAGTATCATTAATCCCTTCTGACATCATTCCATAATTAAAGAACTGTTGGACAACATGAACAATATGCATCTTGAGCAAACCCCAATTCCTCTGAAAAAACCCAGCTAGAAAACCATCTGGACCAGGAGCTTTCAACGGTCCAATTTGGAAGAGAGCATCACTAGTTCCTTGATCAAAACATGGTTTATGAAGTTCCACATTCATATCATCATTCACAGAAGGTTTCACAAGTGGAATAATACATGGCTTGTTGACTGTAGGATTACAAGAATAAGGCAGCCTAAAAATAATTTGTGATAGCTTGAATCTCCTCCATATTATTGTTGAGAGTCACATCGCTCCTTCTAGGGCAAAAATATTATTTTTCTTTTCTCTCTAAGTAGCCTTCCAATGGAAGAATTCCGTATTTTGACCCCCCCATTTCATTTTGTCCAAACAAGATCTCTTCTTCCACATGATTTCTTCCATGAGCAAAAGCTTATCCATCTCCCAGAGGATTTCCTTCCTCTCCGCGTTAGAACTATATATGATCATTCCTTTTAAATAGGACATTTCATCTTTTTCGAACACTCTCAAGCTTTTTGGGAAGATGGCCAATATGATCCCGGCTTCAACCATGGAGATATTCCATAATTTTATCCAAATTATTAGCCACATCTCTCAAATCATTAAGGTAAGACCTTTTATTCCAACAAGATTTATTCTACTCATCAAGTGCCACTCCTTCCCTCTCCCATTATGCTTCATATTTCAAATGCTTAATAAATGCCCCAGTGTGAGGAGCACCCATCAATTGTATAAGAAGAAGTCAATGATCTGACCTTGAACTAATAATGTGTGAAACCTTGCAATCAGGAAAAATAAAAGACCTAGGGGCACACCATTGCATGATCAAGCCGTACCTTCACATTTTTGTTACCTTCTTGATTATTATTATTTGTCCAAGGAACTCCATGAAATCCAAGATCAAATAAATTACATTCTGAAAGCACCTCATGAAAATTACCCATAAGTCTAGGCGTCCGCTTATGCGGGAGAAATGCTCATTCTGCCACATTGCCTCGTTAAAAATCACCCACCATAAACCACATACCTTCTCCAAGAGGTTTAATTAGCCTCAAAAGATCCCACATTCCATACCTTTGGTTCCCCATAAACGAAGATGCTTCTCCACTTAGTACTATCTCCATTGCATATGTACATGTCAATAAAATGTTCTCCACATTTGTTTAACCCCAAAGTATGAAGGTCATCCCAGTAAACCGATAAACCACCACATTTTCCTAGGACATAAAGAGTAAAAACATTTTTCATACCCAAGCGATAACACAAACTTTCAACATACTCTTTTATTTTGCCTTGTTCAGAAAGAAAGATAATGTTGGGTCGATGTGTCTTTGAAAGACAAACAAGCTCTTGGACCATCTGAGGCTGACCCAAACCTCAGCAGTTCCAACATATTATTTTCATGTCTCCCGACGAGTGTCATCTTGCGCGCTCGTCAGTTGACCGACAGCCCCAGGGCTGGTAGCTTCCTTAATTATCACCCCTACATATTTTTCTCCCCCCCACAAACTCCCTCCTCCTATCATGAACCTCCTCCTGTCCCCCATCAACTTCATGAGTTACATGAACAGTGGACCCATCTATCCTTAAAACAACCTCAACTCTCTCAACACACAATCTTTTACATGAGACGGTCATATCAGTAGCACCTCTATACTCTAAACTTTCAGTACTAGCTAGTCTTCATTGACTGGTCGTTGTGGAAGAAGTCGACTTAGTCAGAGGTGTTAATTGTATGGGAGGCACTAGGAATCAGACTACTGATCCTAGCGATCCATTAGACCGCTTCTTTGCCTTACTATCGGAACCAGACAGACCGTCCGATTCCATGGTATTGGAGAAGTGCGCCAGGGATGTTATTTTGGTGTGTGATATGGGGAAACTAGTAACTGCCAGAATCACGTGATTTGAGGAAATAAATCCATAATTTTAGGAAGCAAAATTAATCCTAGTAAACTAATTCAAGATTTTTTAAAGAAAAATAATTCGGTTTCCTTACGAAGCAAGATTTTGTACCTAATATTACTAAAATTTGCTTTAAACGCAATTATAACTATTTTGTTCCCAAAAAAATGTTTCTAAGGGTCATTGTTTTTTGGTATGTAAGAATACTTCCAAGCATCAAAACTATGCTTCCATCGATTAGATAATTTGCTTCCTTGCCGAATGAATGCTTCCGTTCTCTTGCGGCAAAAATGGAGAATGCTTCCATTGCCGACTGAAAATTAACATGCTTCGTATAACATGTTTTCAACGTCCTAAATATTTGCTTCATTCTGGGTAGGCAATATCATAGGTGCACCATAGAACCATATCACATGTTTCCTCCATAATACAGATTTGCTACACTTTGCTATCCATGTGTTTCCTTACATTTTTCTTATATAAACAAGATGGCAGTGCTTAAAAGTTGTCAACTCAGGGTGCAACACGAACTAGCACGCTGAAGTCATTAACGAGAAACAGGGTGAAATGTGATCGAAGCATGCATCCATTGAAGCAAGAAACTAAGTTGTATGATGCAAAACATAATGTATTTGAAGCACATTATTTGCAGAGAAATTGCTTCAATGCGATTGCCTTGATCTAGTAAAGTTTAATGTATAATATACCTTGTTTTCAACACTAGAAAGCATGTTTCACAAACCACAAACAACAGCAGTGTCAATTCCTGCATCAACAGTAGACTACAAATGCTTCCAGGTTATATCAACAATGCTTCAGAACATGTCCAAAAAAATGCTTCGGAAGATAATACAGGATGCTTAATCTCTGCATGTCCTCCCCCCTCCTGCGGCTCCATTCTCCTCACTGCTTCTTCTCCATGAAGCAACAACGGTAACAATGTGACCAGATCCCAAGGGAATATGGGTACAAATCGGCAATCTTGGCCTTTCCGTGGGCTGCACACAACCCTTTCTTTACGGGTCAACGAGATTTTTCAGATTGATACCCAAACCTGGGCAGCTGTGGCTGAAAGAACAGAGGGTGGCATGATTGATTACGAGCGCGGTGCTCGGCCGTGTGGTGTGTTAGAAGCAGGTAGTGCCGGGTTCGTCCACCGGATGGCACGGCACACAAGCGTGGTGAATCTCATGGCTACATGGGGGATGGCTGGTTCATGTCGGAGAGATGCAGAGCGGTGATGGAATTGACGAGCTCGGCGATATTAGTGATTCGCTAGCAGATGATGGATATAGGAATGAGGACGGGTGGGTTAATGTGGGAGGGGTTATGGGTGAGGACATGGCGAGAAATCCGGGCTGTTTTGGAAATGCATCGACAGATATTCTGGAAGCAATCTCAACCTTCAGATGAAAAATCCATCTACGGCGAGTGTCCGGTCTGACGAATGGCTTGTACCAGACGTCTGATAGTAAGTGTTTCCCTAATTCTATTAATTATAATAGTTAGGCTATGATTGCCTTTGTTTTGTACTCTGCTGAATAATTAATAAAAATGTTTGTGTGCATAATGGTGATGCGATGCAGAGGCCAAGGTTTTTAACCTTCATTGCGAAAAAGATTTTTTTTATAAAAGTGTCATCCACTAATTTATAAATTTACGAGCTCGTTGGATTTCCATGCATAAGAAACTAAATTTGCCACATCTTGAAAACAAAAAATGAAACTAAACAATTATGTTTGAACCTAAGTTGTCATTCCTTACCAAGATGATGGCAAAAAAGTATTGGAAAGAAAATTTATGAAGTAGGCTTATGAAAACAAATATGTCGTGGGATGTTCAAAATAAATTTGGCATGGTGTACAAAAGGAATTTAGAACGGTTTGTTCAACGAATGTGTACAAAAAATTACCATAGTTTTTCAACTAATTTGCCATGTTACAAAAATTATGGACAAGGGTCCAATTTTTTTCCATGGTGCCCAAAATAAATTTACCATGGTAGAGAACAGAGAAGAATATATACAACCATGTATTGTTCAGTAAATTTGCCATGGTCCCAAAAAAAGAAATTTGCCATGGTGCAAATGCTGGAATTTGATCTATATATGGGCCAGCCCAATAGCATTTTCAGAATTCCTAATAAATCCTAGAGGCCCACTCAGCCCATTCATGCAAGGCAAGAGGTGGGACAAAAGTTTAGTCCCATACTGCTCATCTAATAGGAGTTGGACCTCCTTAGGAGGGAGGTTGTTTCCACACATGTATGAGCATGGGAACAAGAGACGGATACATGCGCGCTCCTCCTCCGCCGCCCACCTCGTCATGACGCGCCACGGGTTGCAGGAATGAGCCGATGTCTAAATTTTTGCCATGCATGACTGGTATGTGAAAGGTTGCACGGGAGATGAAACGTTTTTGCTGTAGTGGGGAGTGAATACGAACACTGCACCCTTTGGTTGTTGGCTGTTCGCTTCTTCTCCCGTCCTTTCGTTTCGTCTTCCACCGCAGCCTATTCGCCTCCTTCTCCTGTGCCTATAAAAGAGAGGTCGCTCCTCTCCAGAGATACACACCAGAACATCCTCCTCCTCACGCCATCGATTTCCAATCTCTGAGATGCTGCAAGGTTCTTCCCCATCCCGGCTTGCGGCATGCACCGCAGGTCGAGACAGTAGGCCTCCGAAACCCCACCACTTTGAGTCCTGTACGAGAGAAGGGTGATAAGGTTTATGGGGAGCGCTCCGCGCGACTACTGACTTCTTCATCACGGACACCACAGACGCCGACGACCACTTCCCAGATGACGACTTCTTTCCCGACGTCAACAACCTCTTCGACAACATGGCCGGTGACGATGTCAACGCCAACGCTAACGCTTCTGCCACCACTCAGTACGTGTTCGTGTCTTTCCTATTCGAGGTCCTGCTAGAGTTTCTTGGTCTAGTTTTTGTTCTACATATGTTTCGGTCTAGTTCAGATGTTCACATAATATTTGCCTACTATCCTTTAGTTTGCCTGATTAGTTTTGTTCCTCTTATTGTGGCATACTCTCTCCTCTACGTTGCATGACTAGTGTTGCTTTTGTTCAATGATCTTGTTTTATCTACTGTTTATTTCTTTTAAATCATTCGGTAAACTGCTCATTATTCCAACAATCCAAAAACCTTATCATAGGCAATTTACCCCGAGTGGTTTTGCTGCTTCCATGAGGCCTCCTATGTATGAGGGTGTGCACTATAAGAGGCGGCATGTGAGGGTCGTTCTATGGTTTCAAACATGAGCTTCTATGACGCCACTCTTGGCAAACCTGAAGGAGATCTTAATCCTCAAGAGGAACAAGTTTTTCAGAAAACGGATACCTTGTTTAAGGTTGCTCTTTTGAGTGTTCTTGGTGAGAACATAGTTGATACATATGCGTCAATTGACAATGGCAAAGATATGTGGGATGCACTCGAGACCAAGTTTGGGGTCTCAGATGCTGGCACTGAGCTGTATATCATGGAACAATTCTATGACTACAGGATGACTGATGAGCGCTCCATGGTTGAGCAAGCTCACGAGATACAGTCATTTGCCAGAGAACTTGAGCACTTCAATTGTATGTTACTAGATAAGTTTCTTGCCGGAGGCATTATCACTAAGCTTCCTCCCTCGTGGAGGAACTTTGATACCTCTCTGAAGCATAAGAGACATGAGTTTTCTGTTCCGGATCTCATTGGTACTCTTGATGTGGACGAAAAGGCGAGAGCAAAAGACATACTTGCTCGTGGTATTGAGGGAGGTTCTATTGCCAATCTGGTACAGAAGAAAATCTTCCAGCCCCACAATTTGAAGAACAAGGGCAAGTTTGATGGCAAGGGGAAGTTTGATGGGAAGAACAAGGCTTCGCAACACACCAACTTCAAGAAGAAGACTGACAAGAAGAAAGGTGTTTGTCATGTCTGCGGAGATCCTGATCATTAGGCCCCTAGCTGCCCTAACCGTTATGACAAGCGTCAATATGGGAAAGGCGACAAGATTGCCAATGTTGTCATTGGTGACGCTGAGATGAAGGATGTTGGGTATGGTATACTTCCCACTATTCTCTCAGTATGTCGTTCCCCTGATTGGTTGATTGACACGGGTGCTAATGTGCATGTACGCGGTGATATTTCCATGTTTTCTTCTTATCAGGCCGCAGGGACTACTTCAGTGCTGATGGGTAATGGTTGAAGTGCTTTTGTTCGTCGTGTTGGCATGGTCGATATGAAGTTTACTTCGGGGAAGATCGTGCGGCTGAAGAACGTGCATTATGTCCCCTCCGTCAATAAAAATCTTGTTAGCCGATCTCTTCTGTGTAAAGATGGCTACAAGCTTGTCTTTGAGTCCAATAAATTTGTAATATCCAAGTATGGAACTTTTGTTGGTAAAGGTTATGAGTCAGGAGGGTTGTTCAGACTATCCTTAACAGATGTTTGTAATAAAGTTGTTAATCATGTTTGCAACAATAGTGAATCAAATGTCTGGCATTCATGTCTGTGTCATGTTAACTTTGGTTGTATGATGCGGCTAGCCAAGTTGAACTTAATCCCCAACTTCACCATTGTCAATGGATCTAAGTGTCAAGTTTGTGTGCAAGCTAAGCAACCTCACAAGTCTCATACAACCGCGGAAATAAGAAATCTTGCGCCACTAGAACTCATACGTTCAGATCTTTGTGAAATGAATGGTGTTTTGACGAAAGGTGGAAAGAAATATTTTATGACGTTAATCGATGACTCCACTAGATACTGCCATGTGTATCTTTTAAAATCAAAATATGAGGCTTTAAATTTCTTCAAGATTTATAAAGCTGAAGTGGAAAACCAACTTGATCGGAAAATCAAGAGGCTTAGGTCCGATCGTGATGAATAGTATATTTCCAATGAATTTGATTCTTTTTGTGCGGAACATGGTATAATCCATGAGAGGACGCCTCCTTATTGACCTCAGTCAAATGGGGTAGCCGAAAGAAAGAACCGTACTCTAATTGATTTGGTTAACGCCATGTTAGACACATCGGGTCTCTCCAAGGCATGGTGGGGGGAGGCGATATTGACTGCATGTCATGTCCTAAACCGATTTCCCACAAAGAACAAAGAGAAAACTCCATTCCAGGAATGGGAGAAGAAAAGGTTAAAACTCTCCTACCTATGAACTTGGAGCTGCTTGGCAAAAGTCAATATACCAACTCCAAAGAAGCGAAAGCTTGGACCAAAAACCGTGGATTGTGTTTTCCTGGGCTATGCTTTTCATAGCATTGGTTATAGATTCTTGATTGTAAAATCTGAGGTATCGAACATGCATGTCGGTAAAATCATGGAGTCGAATGATGCGACTTTCTTTGAAGATATATTTCCCATGAAGGATATGGGTAGCTCATCAAATCAGGAGTTGCCTAGTTCATCGAGTCAAGATGTAGTTGCAATTTCTGAACCTACCATTCCGATGCAACATCTTGAAGATCATGTGGAGGACAATAATGAGACTCCTAAAAGGAGCAAAAGACAGAGGACTACAAAGTCCTCTGGTGATGATTTTCTTGTATATCTCATAGATGACATTCCCAGTTCTATTTCAGAGGCTTATGCATCTGAAGATGCTGACTACTGGAAGGAAGCGGTCCGTAGTGAGATGGATTCCATCTTGGCAAATGAAAATTGGGAGATAACTGATCGTCCTTATGGGTGCAACCCTATAGGGTGCAAATGGGTATTCAAGAAGAAACTTAGGCCTGATGGTACTATTGAAAAGTACAAGGCACGACTCGTGGCCAAGGGTTATACCCAAAAGGAAGGTGACTTCTTTGATACTGACTCACGTGTGGCTCGAATGACCACTATTCGAGTGCTACTTTCACTAGATGCCTCACATGGTCCCTTGTTCATCAAATGGATGTTAAGACTGCTTTCCTAAATGGAGAGTTGGACGAGGAAATTTACATGGAACAACCAGATGGGTTTATAGTGGACGGTCAGGAAGGAAAGGTGTGCAAATTGTTGAAGTCTTTGTATGGACTTAAACAAGCACCTAAGTAGTGGCATGCAAAGTTCGAAAGAACTTTAACAGCTGCATGCTTTGTTGTAAACGAAGCTGACAAATGTGTGTACTATCGCCATGGTGGGGGCGAGGAGTCATCCTTTGCTTGTATGTTGATGACATATTGATGACCCACAAGTATAGGGGGTCAATCGTAATCCTTTCGATAAGTAAGAGTGTCGAACCCAACGAGGAGCAGAAGGAAATGAAAAGCAGTTTTCAGCAAGGTAATTTCTGCAAGCACTAAAATTGTAGGTAACAGATAGTTTGGTAGCAAGATAATTGGTAACAAGCAAGTAACGATCACGGTAAATAAAGTGCAGCAAGGTAGCCCAATCCTTTTGTGGCAAAGGACAGGCCAGAACAGTCTCTAGTAATAGGCAAAGTGTTCTTGAGGGTACACGGGAATTTCATCTAGTCGCTTTCATCATGTTGGTTTGATTTGCGTTTGCTACTTTGATGATTTGATATGTGGGTGGACCGATGCTTGGGTGCTATTCTTACTTGAAAAAACCTCCCACATATGATTAACCCCCTCGCGAGCATCCGCAACTACGAGAAAAGTATTAAGATAAAATCTAACCATAGCATTAAACGTTTGGATCCAAATCAGCCCCTTACGAAGTAGCGCATATACTAGGGTTTAAGCTTCTGTCACTCTAGCAACCCGTCATCTAATAACTACTCCACAATGCATTCCCTTAGGCCCAAGGATGGTGAAGTGTCATGTAGTCGACATTCACATGACACCACTAAGGGAATCACAACATACATATCATCAAAATATCGAACACATATCAAATTCACATGATTACTTGCAACATGACTTCTCCCGTGACCTCAAGAACAAGGTAACTACTCACAAATAATATTCATGCTCAAGATCAGAGGGGTATTGAATAGCATAATGGATCTAAACATATAATCTTCCACCAAATAAACCATATAGTAATCAACTACAAGATGTAATCAACACTACTAGTCAACCACAAGTACCAATCTGAGGTTCCGGTACAAAGATTGAGCACAAGAGATGAACTAGGGTTTGAGAGGAGATGGTGTTGTTGAAGATGTTGATGAATATTGGTCTCCCAAAGATGAGAGGGGTGTTGGTGATGACGATGGCTTCGATTTTCCCCTCCAGGAGGGAAGTTCCCCCGGCAGAATTGCTCCGTCGGAGGGCAAAAGTGCTCCTGCCCGAGTTCCGCCTCGAGACGGTGGCGTTCCGTCTCGAAAGTACTCTTATTATTTTCTCTATGTCAAAAGACCTTATATACCAGAAGATGGGCACCGGATGTGGGCCTGGCTGGGCACAACCCACCAGGGCGCGCCTGGGGGGCCTAGCGCGCCCTGGTGTCTTGTGCCCACCAGGATGGCCCTCTCCGGTGGTTATTTGCTCCAGTATTTTTAATATAATTCAAAATAATTCTTCGTAAAGTTTCAGCTTATTTGGAGATGTGCAGAATAGGTATCTCTGATGTGCTTTTTCAGGTCCAGAATTCCAGCTGCCGGTATTCTCCCTCTTTGTGTAAACCTTGCATATTAGGAGAGAAAAGGCATTAGAATCACTCCCTAAAGCATTATTATTCAACAAAACATTATAAATAACAGTAAGAAATCATGATGAAAAATGGACGTATCAACTCCCCCAAGCTTAGACCTCGCTTGTCCTCAAGCGAAAGCCAATATTGAAAAGCATGTCCACATGGTTTGGGAGAGAGGAGTCGATAAAAACAAAAATACGTACATAGTAGCATCATGCTTATTATCATAAAATCAACAAACTTTATCATAAAACTTATTCATATAACTTCATCATATAGCTTCTCATGAACAAGTAATAATTCATCACAACATAGAAGTATAAAGCATAAACCTTATTGGAAACCAACAAACTATGTTCTCAGTCAACTTTGCAACTACAATTGATCATATTTTCAGGAAGGGTCTCTTGTTGGAGCCTTTTGGCAAGTCCACATACTCAACCATCATTTAGTCTTCTATGATTGCTAACACTCACAGCATACCCATGAGCAAAAAGTTTCAACCAGACACATAGAAAGATAGGGGCTTATTATTTCGCCTCCCAACATACTGACCTCAAGGGTGATGTCAACAATAATAACTCATGCTTACTCACATCCAAATGGATATATGTGCCTAGATCTTTCCTCACCACATGATGCTTGCAAAGAGAAAAAGTAAAAAGGAATAGGGAAGAATACTTTGACTATTGCATAAAATTAAATACATAAAAGTAAAAGATAGGCCCTTCGCAGAGGGAAGCAAAGGTTGTCATGCGCTTTTTGGTTTGTATGCCCAATCCCTTAATGTAAAAGAACGTGACGCTATATTGCCCCCTATGATAGCAACCTTTATTATGCAGTCCGTCGCTTTTATTACTTTGCCATCATAAGTTCCTATAGCGCTCAATTTTCTCTTACACTAATTGATCAAAACACGTTTAGAAGCAATTTTTATTGCCTTATTGCACCGATGACAACTTACTTGAAGGATCTTACTCGATCCATAGGTAGGTATGGTGGACTCTCAAAACATGAGTTTGGGTTTTGGGTTTTTGGATGCACAAGTAGTATCTCTACTTAGTGCGGAATTTTTGGCTAGCAAAGATATTGAGCAAGCACCACATGTTGAAGGATCTATGACAATATAACTTCTATGTGAATTTGAACAAACATAAATCATTACGTTGTCTTCCTTGTCCAACGTCAACAATTTTGACATATAATATTTAATGGTGGCTCACAATCATAAAAGATGTCCAAGATAGTGTATTTGCATGTGAATCTTCTCTTCCCTTATTAATTCTTTCATGAATTGCATCATTGACCAATGCTATGTTTGTCAATCTCCAGTAAATTTTTCCACTTATACTTTTCATTATGTAATGCCATTACTTACCATAAGATTAGCATATGATTCTTTTCATTTATTTCTCTTTCCCTTTATTTGATTGCAACAAGAAAATAAAGAAGCAAAAACTCAAACTAAACTTTATTATATAACTCTCACTCGATTACATCGATAGATAGATCAAGAAACTAACACATGAAAATAGATCATGCTAAACTTTTATTCAACTAAATCAAGAAAAAGGCTAAAGATCGAACTAAAATAAGTAAAGGTGAATAAAAGTGATGGTGATATGATACCGGGGCACCTCCCCCAAGCTTGAATCAAGCCAAGGGGAGTGCCCATACCCGTGTGCTCAAGTCTCCTTTGGTGGTGGTGATGATGAAGGTGGTGGTGATGAAGAAGGTGGTGGTGTTGAAGTGTCACACTTCTGACTCAATAGGTACTCCAATTTGCGGATGACTCTCCGAAGGGTGATGATGTGCTCCTCTAGCAAAATATTTTCACGAGTGAGAAATTTATTCTGAACACGAACCGCTTCGAAAGCCCTAAAAGCTTCAATTTCAGTGGGGGTGAGATGATTGTAATAGGGTTGAAGGATCTCTTCTTCTTCTTCCCCCTCTTCTGTTAGCATGGATTGCCCTCCTTCTAGAGCTTGATCCTTCATAGCCTCCTTGCCCTTGTCTTCATTATTGGCTTCTTTTGGCTCCTCTCTCTTCAGCTCCATCTTCATCAGCCAGGCATCTTCTTCTACGTTATTGGAGGAGGGAGAAGACATGATTCCAGACTCAGTAGATCTGATAGGAAAATAGCACGAAACAAGCACAGAGGATTTTTCTATGATGCGGTGGTCGAAACAGTCGGGGGTATATATAGAGAATTTTTATTCTTGGGAAGCAAGCATATGGAAGGAAAACGGAGTCGGGAAGGTGTCTGAGGTGGGCACAACCCACCAGGGCGCGCCTGGCAGGGCTGGCGTGCCCTGGTGTATCGTACTCACCTCGGTTGTTTTCCGTTTATTTCTTATTTTCCTAATTTTTGTAATATTCCAAATCTGACAGAAAATATTTTTGCGGATTTTTCGGAGTCCGTTTACTTACTGTATCACGTACCTCCTCTTTTTCAGAATTCTGGAGTGTTCCGGAAGGTTTCTTTTATGTGTTCCTCCGGTGTCATGGTTTGAATAACATTGCTTTCAACATTAATAGGCGTACCTAAGATATAGTGTTTAATTCTTTGTCCACTGACCACCTTCGGGTTAGTACCTTCGGCATTATTAATCTTGATAGCTCCAAAATGATAAACCTCTTCGATAATATATGGTCCTTCCCGTTTGGATAAAAGCTTACCTGCAAAAAATCTTAAACAAGAGTTGTACAGAAGAACATAGTCTCCTATTTTGAATTCTCGCTTTTGGATTCTTTTGTCATGCCATCTTTTTACTTTTTGTCTGAATAGTTTGGCGTTTTCATAGGCTTGGGTTCTCCATTCATCTAGTGAGCCAATATCAAATAACCTCTTCTCACCGGCAAGTTTGAAATCATAATTGAGTTCTTTAATTGCCCAAAATGCTTTGTGTTCTAACTCTAGAGGCAAATGAAAAGCTTTTCCCTATACCATTTTATATGGAGACATACCCATAGGATTTTTATAAGCTGGCCTATAGGCCCAAAGTGCATCATCTAGTTTCTTAGACCAATTCTTTCGAGACCTATTGACAGTTTTTTGTAATATCAATTTTATTTCTCTATTGCTAAGTTCAACTTGACCACTAGATTGAGGATGATAGGGTGATGCAATTCTATGGTTAACATCATATTTAGCAAGCATCTTACGGAAAGCACCATGAATAAAGTGTGAACCACCATCAGTCATTAAATATCTAGGGACTCCAAACCTCGGAAAGATAACTTCCTTAAGCATTTTAATGGAGGTGTGGTGATCAGCACTACTAGTTGGAATAGCTTCTACCCACTTAGTCAAATAATCAACAGCGACCAAAATATGAGTGTACCCGTTAGAGGAAGGAAAAGGTCCCATATAATCAAAACCCCAAACATCAAATGGTTCAACAACAAGTGAATAATTCATAGGCATTTCCTGACGCTTATCGATATTACCAATTCTTTGACATTCATCACAAGACAAGACAAATTTACGATCATCCTTGAAGAGAGTAGGCCAATAAAAACCAGACTGCAATACCTTGTGAGCAGTTCTATCTCCCGCATGATGTCCTCCATAAGCTCCGGAATGACATTTCCGTAGGATTTGTTCCTGTTCATGCTCAGGTACACAACGTCTAATAATACCATCTACTCCTTTTTTATAAAGATGTGGGTCGTCCCAAAAGTAATGTCTTAAATCATACAAGAATTTTTTCTTTTGTTGGTATGTGAAGCTAGGTGGTATATATTTAGCGACAATATAATTAGCATAATCAGCATACCAAGGAGTGTTTTGAGAAACATTTATTGCAGCTAACTGTTCGTCAGGAAAAACTATCATCAATAGGTAGTGGGTCATCAAGAATATTTTCTAACCTAGACAAGTTATCAGCTACGGGGTTCTCAGCTCCCTTCCTATCAACAATATGTAAGTCAAATTCTTGAAGCAAGAGAACCCACCTAATGAGTCTAGGTTTAGCATCTTTCTTTTTCATAAGATATTTTATAGCAGCGTGATCGGTGTGAACAATGACTTTGGAATCAACAATGTAGGATCTAAATTTATCACAAGCAAACACAACTGCTAAAAATTCTTTTTGAGTAGTAGCATGATTTCGTTGGGCATTGTCTAGAGTTTTGCTAGCATAATGGATGCCATTCAATTTCTTATCAACCCTTTGTCCTAGAACAGCGCCAACAGCATAATCGCTAGCATCACACATAATTTCAAAAGGCAAGTTCCAATCAGGTGGTTGAACGATAGGTGCAGAAGTTAAGGCTTTCTTGAGTGTTTCAAAGGCTTCTACACAATCAGCATAAAAAACAAAAGGGATATCCTTTTGCAAAAGATTAGTATGAGGCCTAGAAATTTTAGAGAAGTCTTTAATGAACCTCCTAGAGAAACCAGCATGACCAAGGAAACTTAGAATACCTTTAATTTCTTTAGGGCATGTCATTTTTCAATTGCATCAACTTTAGCTTTATCGACCTCAATACCTCATTCAGATATTTTATGCCCCAAGACAATACCTTCATTAACCATAAAGTGGCACTTCTCCCAATTCAAAACAAGATTATTTTGTTCACATCTCTGCAAAACTCGATCAAGGTTGCTTAAGCAATCATCAAAAGAAGTTCCGTAAACGGAAAAATCATCCATGAAAACCTCCACAATCTTTTCACAAAAGTCAGAGAATATAGCAGTCATACATCTTTGAAAGGTAGCAGGTGCATTGCATAAACCAAAAGGCATACATCTATAAGCATAGGTTCCGAAAGGACAAGTAAAGGTGGTTTTCTCTTGATCAGATTGTGATACACGTATTTGAGAGAAGCCAAAATATCCGTCCAGAAAACAAAAGTGTGTGTGCTTAGATAGTCTTTCTAGCATCTGATCAATGAAAGGCAGAGGGTAATGATCTCTTCTAGTAGCTTTATTTAATTTTCTAAAATCAATTACCATTATATAGCCAGTGACAATTCTTTGTGGAATGAGTTCATTTTTATCATTAGGAACAACGGTAATACCTCCTTTCTTAGGGATACAATGAACGGGACCTACCCATCTACTATCAGCTATGGGATAGATTATACCTGCTTCCAGAAGCTTTAATATTTCGGTTCTTACCACTTCTTTCATCTTAGGATTCAATCGCCGTTGGTGATCAACAACGGGTTTAGCATCAGGTTCCATATTAATCTTGTGCTGACATAGAGTGGGACTAATGCCCTTAAGATCATCAAGAGTATATCCAATAGCAGCCCGGTGCTTCCTCGGAATTTTTAATAATCTTTCTTCTTAATGTTCTAAAAGGTTAGCACTAATAATAACATGATATATCTTTTTCTCATCAAGATAAGCATACTTCAAAGTATCAGGCAATTCCTTTAATTCAAACACAGGATCACCTATAGGTGGAGGGGGACCTCCAAGAGTTTCAATAGGCAAATTTTGTTTCAGGAGAGGTTGTTGTTCAAAGAAAATTTTATGTATTTCATTTCTTTCAGGCAAGTGCATATCATTTTCATTGTCAAGCAAATATTGTTCTAGTGGATCAGTAGGAGGCACGGCAATAGAAGCAAGACCAATTATTTCATCCTTACTAGATACTTCTCTATCACGAGGTCATCTACTAAACTTGGAGAAATTAAATTCGTGAGACACATCACCCAAACTAACACCGACAGTTTGTTTTTCACAATCTATCTTAGCATTAACGGTGCTCAAGAAAGGTCTACCAAAGATAATGGGACAAAAGTCATCTTGTGGGGAACCAAGAACTAGAAAATCAGTGGGGTATTTTACTTTCCCACACAAGACATCAACATCTCTAACAATCCCAAGTGGCGTGATGGTGTCTCTATTAGCAAGTTTAATAGTAACGTCATTGTCTTCTATTTTAGCGGGTGATATATCATTCATGATTTCTTGGAATAAGGTAAAAGGAATAGCACTCACACTAGAACCCAAATCACATAAACCATGATAGCAATGATCTCCTATTTTGACTGAGACAATAGGCATGCCCACTACGGGTCTATGTTTATCTTTTTCATCGGGTTTGGCAATTCTAGCAGCTTCATCACAGAAGTAAATGACATGCCCATAAATATTTTCTACCAAGAGATCCTTAACCATAGCAACAGTAGGTTCTAATTTAATTTGCTCAGAGGGCTTAGGTGCTCTAATATTACTCTTGCGAACCAGAGTTGATACCTTAGCATGTTCCTTTATCCTAACAGGGAAGGGTGGTTTTTCAATATAAGCGGTAGGCACAACTGGTTCAACATTGTAAATGATGGTTTCATCCTTAAGTTTTACCGTTTCTTTAATTTCTTCTTTAATAGGGGGGGTGATATTTAAACCACTTCTCCTTAGGGATATCAACATGAGTAGCAAATGCTTCACAGAAAGAGGCTACTATCTCAGAGTCAAGTCCATATTTAGTGCTAAACCTTTGAAAAATATCGGTATTCATAAAAGATTTAACACAATAAAACTTAAGCTTTATACCTGACTCATTACCTTTGCCGAGTTCCCAATCTTCAGAGTTGCGTTTAATTCTTTCTAAGATATCCCACTTATTTTCAATAGTCTTCTTCATAAAAGAACTAGTACAAGAAGAATCGAGCATGGATTGATCATTATGAGAAAGCCGAGCATCGAAATTCTGAATAATAACTTCTCTCGGAATATCATGATTGGGGCATGAATATAACATTGACTTAAGCCTCCCCCAAGCTAGAGCGATGCTTTCTCCATCATGAGGCCAAAAATTATATATATAATTCCGATCACGATGAACTAGATGCATGGGATAAAACTTTTGATGGAATTCCAATTGCAATCGATTCCAGTTCCATGATCCAATTTCATCACATAGCCTATACCATTTTAATGATTTTCCCTTCAAAGATAAAGGGAAAACCTTCTTCTTAGCTTCATCTCCGAGTAAACCTGCAAGCTTAAATAATCCACACATTTCGTTCACATATAATAGGTGCATATTAGGATGTTCAGTTCCATCTCCTGTATAAGGTTTAGCAAGCAGTTGTTCTACCATAACCGAAGGAATTTCATAACCAATATTTTCAGTGGGTGCAGTAGGTTGAGGGGCAACTAATTGTGGTTCCGGTCGAGGTGAAGATACCCCGAACAAACCCCTCAAAGGATTGTTTTCCATAGTAACAAGTGACAATAAATTTCAGCACGTAGTATAAGTTTTTCCTTACTGATTTCCACTTACCAAGAGCGCTTCACTCCCCAGCAACGGTGCCAGAAAAGAGTCTTGATGACCCACAAGTATAGAGGGTCAATCGTAGTCCTTTAGATAAGTAAGAGTGTCGAACCCAACGAGGACCAGAAGGAAATGACAAGCAGTTTTCAGCAAGGTAATTCCTGCAAGCACTGAAATTGTAGGCAACGGATAGTTTGGTAGCAAGATAATTGGTAACAATCAAGTAACTGTAACGGTAAATAAAGTGCAGCAAGGTAGCCCAATGCTTTTGTGGCAAAGGATAGGCCAGAACAGTCTCTAGTAATAGGCAAAGTGTTCTTGAGGGTACACGGGAATTTCGTCTAGTCACTTTCATCATGTTTGTTTGATTCGCGTTCGCTACTTTGATAATTTGATATGTGGGTGGACCGGTGCTTGGGTGCTGTTCTTACTTGAACTAACCTCCCACTTATGATTAACCCCCTCGCAAGCATCCGCAACTACGAGAAAAGTATTAAGATAAAATCTAACCATAGCATTAAACGTTTGGATCCAAATCAGCCCCTTACGAAGTAGCGCATAAACTAGCGTTTAAGCTTCTGTCACTCTAGCAACCCATCATCTAAGAAATACTCCACAATGCATTCCCTTAGGCCCAACAATGGTGAAGTGTCATGTACTCGACGTTCACATGACACCACTAAGGGAATCACAACATACATATCATCAAAATATCGAACACATATCAAATTCACATGATTACGTGCAACATGACTTCTCGCGTGACCTGAAGAACAAAGTTAACTACTCACAAATAATATTCATGCTCAAGATCAGAGGGGTATTGAATAGAATAATGGATCTGAACATATAATCTTCCACCAAATAAACCATATAGTAATCAACTACAAGATGTAATCAACACTACTACTCACCCACAGGTACCAATCTAAGGTTCCGGTACAAAGATTGAGCACAAGAGATGAACTAGGGTTTGAGAGGAGATGGTGATGTTGAAGATGTTGATGAAGATTGGCCTCCCAAAGATGAGAGGGGTGTTGGTGATGACGATGGCTTCGATTTCCCCCTCCGGAAGGGAAGTTCCCCCGGCGGAATCGCTCCACCGGAGGGCAAAAGTGCTCCTGCCCAAGTTCCGCCTCGAGAAGGCGGCGTTCTGACCCGAAAGTCCTCTCCTTATTTTTTTCTAGGTCAAAAGACCTTATATACCAGAAGATGGGCACTGGAGGTGGGCCTGGCAGGGCACAACCCACAAGGGCACGCCTAGGGGCCTGGCGCGCCCTGATACGTCTCCATCGTATCTACTTTCCAAACTCTTTTGCCCTTGTTTTGGACTCTAATTTGCATGATTTGAATGAAACTAACCCGGACTGACGCTGTTTTCAGCAGAATTGCCTTGGTGTTATTTTTGTGCAGAAATAAAAGTTCTCGGATTGACCTGAAAATTTACGGAGAATATTTTTGGAATTAATAAAAAATACTGGCGAAAGAATCAACCGGAGGGGGTCCACCACCTGGCCACAAGCCAGGGGGGCGCGCCCCTTGTCTTGTGGGCTCCCAGAAGCTCCTCCGACCTCAACTCCAACTCTATATATTCCTATTCGGGGAGAAAAAAATCAAGGAGAAGAGTTCATCGCGTTTCACGATACGGAGCCGCCGCCACCTCCTGTTCTTCCTCGGGAGGGCATATCTGGGGTCCGTTTTGGGCTCCGGAGAGGGGAAATCGATGCCGTCGTCATCACCAACCATCCTTCATCACCAATTTCATGATGCTCTCCGCCGTTCGTGAGTAATTCCATCGTGGGCTTGCTGGACGGTGATGGGTTGGATGAGATTTATCATGTAATCGAGTTAGTTTTGATAGGGTTTGATCCCTAGTATCCACCATGTTCTAAGATTGATGTTGCTATGACTTTGCTATGCTTAATGCTTGTCACTAGGGCCCGAGTGCCATGATTTCAGATCTGAACCTATTATGTTTTCATGAATATATATGTGTTCTTGATCCTATCTTGCAAGTTATAGACACCTATTACGAGTTATGATCCGCATCCCCAGGGTGACAATAACTGGGATTCTTTCCGGTGATTACCGTAGTTTGAGGAGTTCATGTATTCACGAAGTGCTAATGCTTTGGTCCGGTTCTCTATTAAAAGGAGGCCTTAATATCCCTTAGTTTCCATTAGGACCCCGCTGACACGGGAGGGTAGGACAAAAGATGTCATGCAAGTTCTTTTCCATAAGCACGTATGACTATATACGGAATACATGCCTACATTATATTGATGAATTGGAGCTAGTTCTGTGTCACCCTATGTTATAACCGTTGCATGATGAATGCCATCCGACATAATTATCCATCACTGATCCATTGCCTACGAGCTTTTCATATATTGATCTTTGCTAAGTTACTTTTCCGTTGCTACTGTTACAATCACTACAAAACTCCTACTGTCACTTTTGCCACCGTTACCGCTACTTCCATACTACTTTGCTACTGAATACTTTGCTGCAGATATTAAGTCTTTCAGGTGTGGTTGAATTGACTACTCAGCTGCTAATACTCGAGAATATTCTTTGGCTCCCCTTGCGTCGAATCAATAAATTTGGGTTGAATACTCTACCCTCGAAAACTGTTGCGATCCCTATACTTGTGGGTTATCAAGACCCTTTTCTGGCGCCGTTGCCGGGGAGCATAGCTCTATTCTCTGAGTCACTTGGGATTTATATCTGTTGATCACTATGAAGAATCTGAAAGATCCAAAGACCAAGATCTATCCCTCTACTACGAGGGGAGGTAAGGAACTGCCATCTAGCTCTGCACTTGATTCACCTTCTGTTATGAGTAAATTTGCGACACCACCACCTGCTATTGATTCTGATATGTCGCAAGTAATTGATGATGCCACTTCTGCTATGCATGATGCTTATGATGATATTTTGCTTGATAATACTGTGCCACTGGGTGAATTTCTTGATGAACAAATTGCTAGAGTCAATGCTGAAACTGATGATATTTCTGAAACGGATGAAATTATTGAAACTGAACATTATGAGACACCTGTTAGACCTAGCTCTCCTAGATATGAATTGCCTAATATACCTAAGGGTTATGTTATGGATGAAGAGGTAGCTAGGGACTTTCTTGCTTGTAAGGATAGAGATGATCTTAAGAAGTTACTATGCAAGTGGAAGGAAAAATCTTTGAATGCTAGAATGCAATATGATCCTAAGTTTGCTACCTCACATATCTTTGTTACTGATAAGGACTATGAATTCTCTGTCGATCCTGAGTTAATCACTTTGGTTGAATCTGATCCTTTCCATGGTTATGAATCAGAAACTGTTGTGCCACATCTTACTAAATTGAATGATATAGCCACCCTATTTACTCATGAGGAAAAAATTCGTTATTCCTATATTCTTAAGTTGTTTCCTTTCTCATTAATGGGTGATGCTAAGATATGGTTTAATTCTCTTGCTCCTGGTTGTGTCCTTAGTCCCCAAGATATGATATATTACTTCTCTGAAAAATATTTTCCTGCCCATAAGAAACAAGCTGCCTTGCAGGAAATATTTAATTTTGTGCAAATTAAAGAAGAGAGTCTCCCACAAGCTTGGGGAAGGCTTCTCCAATTACTTAATGCTTTGCCTGATCATCCTCTCAAGAAAAACGAAATACTTGATATCTTTTATAATGGACTAACCGATGCTTCTAGGGACCACCTAGATAGTTGTGCTGGTTGTGTTTTCAGGGAACGAACTGTTGAACAAGCTGAACTACTATTGAATAATATATTGAGCAATGATAATGATTGGACTATTCCCGAACCACCTCCAAAGCCAACTCCGAAGAAAAGAGGTATTCTATTTCTCAGTCCTGAAGATATGCAAGAGGCAAAGAAATCTATGAAAGAAAAAGGTATTAAAGCTGAAGATGTTAAGAATCTACCACCTATTGAGGAAATACATGGTCTTGATACCCCGACACAGGTAGTAGAGGTAAATTCTCTCCGTAGATTTGATGAAGGTGATATTCCTTATAATAAGTCTGCTAGCCAATGCTTGGATGAGTTTGATAACTTTGTTGTTAAGCAAGAAAATTTCAATGCTTATGTTAGTAGACAATTGAAACATAATGCTTACATGCTTGATCGCTTAGGAGATTATATGAGTAGAACTATCAATGATCTTAAGCTTATTAGTAAACATGCTTCCATGGTAACTACTCAAGTAGAACAAGTACTTAAGGCACAAAATGATTTGCTTAATGAGATGAATGGTAAGAACAATGATCATTCTGTTAGAGTTGTGACTAGAGGTGATAAAATGACTCAGGAACCTTTGTATCCTGAGGGCCATCCTAAGAGAATTGAGCAAGATTCTCAGAGAGTTAATACTGATGCACCTAGTCATTCTAGTAATAAAAGGAAAAAGAATAATGATAGGGATTTGCATGCTGCTAGTGAACCTGTTATAGATACACCTGAAAACCCGATCAGGCAGGAAGCAGACAGTAAGCTAAGAATACTGGAAGAAGGGATATTTCTATTTCAGATGCTGAGACACAATCTGGTAATGAACATGAGCCTAGTGATAATATTAATGATGATGTTCATGTTGATGCTCAACCTAGTAATGATAATGATGTGGAGATTGAACCTGCTGTTGATCTTGATAACCCACAACCTAAGAATAAAAGATATGATAAGAGAGACTTTGTTGCTAGGAAGCATGGTAAAGAAAGAGAACCATGGGTTCAGAAGCCCATGCCCTTTCCTCCTAAACCATCCAAGAAAAAGGATGATGAGGATTTTGAGCGCTTTGTTGAAATGCTTAGACCTGTCTTTTTGCGTATGCGTTTGACTGATATTCTGAAAATGTCTCCTTATGCTAAGTATATGAAGGATATTGTTACTAATAAAAGAAAGATACCGGAAGCTGAAATTTCCACCATGCTTGCTAATTATACTTTTAAGGGTGTAATACCAAAGAAATTAGGAGATCCAGGAATACCTACTATACCATGCTCTTTTAAAAGAAATTATGTTAAAACTGCTTTATGTGACCTTGGAGCTGGTGTTAGTGTTATGCCTTTCTCTTTGTACCGTAGACTTGATTTGAATAAGTTGACACCTACTGAAATCTCTTTGCAAATGGCTGATAAATCAACTGCTTTACCCATCGGTATTTGTGAGGATGTGCCTGTCGTAGTTGCAAATGTTACTATTCTAACTGACTTTGTTATTCTTGATACTCCCGAGGACGACAGTATGTCGATCATCCTTGGTAGACCTTTTTTGAATACTGCAGGGGCTGTTATTGATTGCAACAAGGGCAATGTCACTTTTCATGTTAATGGTAATGAGCATACGGTACACTTTCCGAACAAACAACCTCAAGTTCATAGTATCAACTCTATTGGAGAAATTCCAACAATTGCTATTGGAGGTTTTAAATTCCCTCTCCCTACTGTCAAGAAGAAATATGAAATAATCATGATAGGGGACATGCCTGTCCCCGTTGAGGTAACCTAGTGTTATTCGAAAATTCTCCGGTTCCGTGTCATTCAAAAAAAGTTTGTCAATAAGACTTGATCAACCTTATTGATGGATTCTTTTTGATGAGCATGAGATAGATGAATTTAGGAGGCAGAACCTTCTGTACCCAACTTTTACTCTTTGTTATTTAGATTAAATAAAGTAAAAATGCTATTATTTTTCGGTTTTTTGAATTATCCGTGCAATAAAAAATGCCCTGAAAATAAAAGTTCTCCAAATGCCCTGAAAATGTAGTATGATTTTTTCTGGAATATTTAAGAATTTTTGGCACTGAGAACATATCAGGGGGCTGCACCAGTGGGCCACAAGCCTGCAGGGCGCGCCCACCCCCCCTGGGCGCGCCCCCTGGCTTGTGGGTCCCACGTAGGCCCCCCTCACTTATTCCAGCACCCATCCACTTCGTCTTCCACCAGAAAAAATCCCACCATTGCTCAAACCCGTGTTCTAGCTCATTTTGCTGCCATTTTCGATCTCCTTGTGCAAAGCTCCATTTGCAAAACTATTTTGGGGGATTGTTCTTCGGTATGTGACTCCTCCAATGGTCCAATTAGTTTTTGTTCTAGTGCTTTATATATTGCAAATTTTTGCTGTTGTGGTGACCTTGTTCTTGAGCTTGCATGTCACATTTGTATGGTCCCAAGTAGATTTGATGCATGATATAGCCTCTAGGAACTTGTGGGAGTAGTTGCTATAAGTTTTGTTGAGTTTGGTTCACCTTTATTTTGAGTCACTAAAAATTTCAGAAATTTTTCAGAGAAAGTAATGATGAGGAGATTGTTAAGAGGCTCTTCGAGCCGGGGTTCTAAAGAAAATGAAAATGAGAAGCCCAGATATATTATTCCCCGCACCGCGGAGGTTCGACCATGTGAATGGCCAAGTGATGCATTCTTGAGGGCAGCCGGAATTTATGAAGATTTCTATTATTTGGCAGAGAATGCAGGCATCACCGACTTCCTCAACGATAAGTGTGACCAGTACCTCCTGCTCACTAATACCTTCGTGCAAAACTTTCACTTTTATCCTAGGAAAGATCCTCCCATGGTAGAGTTTTACTTGTATAATGTGCCTAAGAAGATGACACTTTATGATTTTTGCACTTTTTGCAAAATACCTTATGAGGGCAGCATCAGTGAACCACGTCCTAGAGACATGGAGGACTTTATTGCCGCAACCACTGTGGGGGAAGAGAGAGGGGTGTCAAAGGCAAGAGCAGCTAGTTTACATTTTTCCTGTTCACCACTATTATTCATTATTTGCGGGGAGATGTTTAGTTGGTCGTGGGGAGAGTGGAAGCCTTAGTGCTCCCGACCTCGCCATTCTGCGCCATGCTTTACTTGATGATAGAACTTTTAGTCTGGGCGCTATTGTGGCCCAACGGTTGAACTTAAACCGTTCGAAGGGCCCCATATTCGGAGGTATCTATGCATCTCGTCTAGCCAAACATTTTAAGATACCCATTAGGATTGACGAGGTAGAGGAAGTGTTGCTACCTACAAGATATTTAGACTATGATAGTATAGTAGCACATGATTTTATTAGGAAGGATAATGATAAGAGGCTGCTTTACAACTTAGTATTTAGTCAGGGTACTTGTGAAATTATTGCTCTGCCTGCTTCTTCTTTGTTCGATATCCGTTCAGGCAGGTACACTATTATGCCCGAGGACATCTACAGATATTGGGGTCTGTCGCAACCCCCAGCACATCCCTTGATTCGTATCAGGATCTAGTTTTTCAGTGGGAGCCACATGAGCTCCCCAACCAGTGGAACCCTCAGGACCCTCCGGAGTATCCAGGAGATGGTTATTTCCAGCCATGGCACTAGACCAACTTAGGCCAAAAGCCTAAGCTTGGAGGAGTACGTATTTCTCGCCGATATTACATTCATGTTCACACACTCATCTTAATAGTCGGTGCTTATACTTTTTCATTGTATTATCCATGTTAGTTTATTTCTTTTTCTCGCTTTCTTCTCGTGTGTCAGGAAAATCTTGAGAAAATCCAAAAAATTAGTCTAGCTTTACCTTCTTGTATGTTTAGTTGTAGTATTAAAAGAAAACCCAAAAAGATTTCTCGTTCTTCTTTTGCTTGTTGGGAGCTTTCCCGTGTAAATAGTTTTTCTCGTTCTTGTTTTGAAATTTCTTTCTCTGGGTCGTAAGGAGAAGACCATGATGAAAATGTTGAGTGGCTCTCATATGCATTACTGTTTATCTATCAGAGAGCCCATATTACCTTGTCTTCTCCTTTGAGTTATTGTTTGCAGATTCCAGCTTAGTCCAATGCATGTGCACTCTTATTATTATTTACACCGTTCGGTCGTGCAAGTGAAAGGCAATAATGACGATATATGATGAAAAGATTGAAATGGAGAAAATCTGGTATGAACTCGACCTATTTTGTTTTTGTAAATATGATTAGCTCATCGTTCTGAATTCAGCTCATTATGGGTGAAACATGTTTGCAATGACAATTAGAGATTATAGTTGCTCATGGCATGCTTAATTAGATAAGAGTGTATAATGGTTTGTCCTGAGTGCCAACATGCATTTTAAAATGGTTGTGATGTAGTATGATAGGATGGTATCCTCCTCTGAATGATTCGAGTGGCTTGACTTGGCACGTGTTCACACATGTAGTTGAAACAAAATCAACATAGCCTTCACGATATTTATGTTCATGGTGCTTTATATCTTACTCATGCTTGCATTCAATGTTGGTTAATCTCAATGCATGTTTATGACTGTTGTCGCTCTTTAGTTGGTCGCTTCCCAGTCTTTTGCTAGCCTTCACTTGTACTAAGCGGGAATACTGCTTGTGCATCCACTTCCATAAACCCAAAGTTGTTTCATATGAGTCCACCATACCTACCTATATGCGGTATTTACCTGCCGTTCCAAGTAAATTTGCACGTGCCAAACTCTAAACCTTCAAATAATATTCTGTTTTGTATGCCCGAATCGATCATGTAGCGACTGGGGGCAGTCAGTATCTTCCATGCTAGGTGGGTTATTCTCACGATATGTGTTGATTCACTATCATTCACGAGAAAGTGGCTGGTAATCGGGATGCCCAGTTCCATGCTCAAAAATCAAATCAAAATATAATGAAACAAAACTCCCCCAGGATTGTTGTTTGTATGGACGGTACCCGTTGATTCGGCCCGCCGTGGAGTGTGATTGATTGGTGGAGGGGGAGTAAAAACTTTGCCATTCTATTTGGGAACCGCCTATAATGTATCTAGCATGGAAGATGGTGAAATCTCTTGGTCGTCATGTTGACAATGAAAGCATACCGCTCAAAATTATTATTCATCTTTGTTTTAAAAGCTCGAGCTCTGGCACCTCTGCAAACCAATGCTTCCCTCTGCGAAGGGCCTATCTATTTTACTTTACTGTTGAGTCATCCTCCTCTTATAAAAAGCACCGGTTAGAGAGCACCACCGTCATTTGTATGCTTTGCTATTAATTGATATTGAGTATGATTGTGACTGGATCTCTTTTACCATGAATTACAATGTCCAGTCAGCCCTTGTTCTTCAGAGGTGCTCTGCATTTATGTTTTGCGGTCTCAGAAAGGGCTAGCGAGATACCATTATATCATACTGTATCATGATTGTTTTGATTAAATTGTTGTCATCCGAGATTTATTATTATTGCTCGCTAGTCGATTATGCCATTGATATGAGTAAATGTGGGACCTAAATGTTATTGTGAATGTGGTTAGTCTATAATCTTTGCTGAAACCTGAACATCAGTTAGGCATATTTACAACAACAAGATCAAACAGAGTTTTTAAAAGTTTTTCTTTGTCACTTTCAGTTTGTCAACTGAATTGCATGAGGACAAGCAATGGGTTAAGCTTGGGGGAGTTGATACATCTCCATCGTATCTACTTTTCCAAACTCTTTTGCCCTTGTTTTGGACCCTAATTTGCATGATTTGAATGAAACTAACCCGGACTGACGCTGTTTTCAGCAGAATTGCCTTGGTGTTATTTTTGTGCAGAAATAAAAGTTCTCGGATTGACCTGGAAATTTACGGAGAATATTTTTGGAATTAATAAAAAATACTGGTGAAAGAATCAACCGGAGGGGTCCACCACCTGGCCACAAGCCAGGGGGCGCGCCCCCCCCTAGGGCGCGCCCCCCTGTCTTGTGGGCCCCCAGAAGCTCCTCCGACCTCAACTCCAACTCTATATATTCATATTCGGGGAGAAAAACATCAAGGAGAAGACTTCATCATGTTTCACGATACGGAGCTGCCGCCACCTCCTGTTCTTCCTCGGGAGGGCAAATCTGGGGTCCGTTTTGGGCTCCGTAGAGGGGAAATCGACGCCGTCGTCATCACCAACCATCCTTCATCACCAATTTCATGATGCTCTCCGCCGTTCATGAGTAATTCCATCGTGGGCTTGCTGGACGGTGATGGGTTGGATGAGATTTACCATGTAATCGAGTTAGTTTTGTTAGGGTTTGATCCCTTGTATCCACCATGTTCTGAGATTGATGTTGCTATGACTTTGCTATGCTTAATGCTTGTCACTAGGGCCCGAGTGCCATGATTTCAGATCTGAACCTATTATGTTTTCATGAATATATATGTGTTCTTGATCCTATCTTGCAAGTTATAGACACCTATTACGAGTTATGATCCGCATCCCCCGGGGTGACAATAACTGAGATTCTTTCCGGTGATTACCGTAGTTTGAGGAGTTCATGTATTCACTAAGTGCTAATGCTTTGGTCCGGTTCTCTATTAAAAGGAGGCCTTAATATCCCTTAGTTTCCATTAGGACCCCGCTGCCACGGGAGGGTAGGACAAAAGATGTCATGCAAGTTCTTTTCCATAAGCACGTATGACTATATACGGAATACATGCCTACATTATATTGATGAATTGGAGCTAGTTCTGTGTCACCCTATGTTATAACCGTTGCATGATGAATGCCATCCGACATAATTATCCATCACTGATCCATTGCCTATGAGCTTTTCATATATTGATCTTTGCTAAGTTACTTTTCCGTTGCTACTGTTACAATCACTACAAAACTCCTACTGTCACTTTTGCCACCGTTACCGCTACTTCCATACTACTTTGCTACTGAATACTTTGCTGCAGATATTAAGTCTTTCAGGTGTGGTTGAATTGACAACTCAGCTGCTAATACTCGAGAATATTCTTTGGCTCCCCTTGCGTCGAATCAATAAATTTGGGTTGAATACTCTACCCTCGAAAACTGTTGTGATCCCCTATACTTGTGGGTTATCACGCCCTGGTGTCTTGTGCCCACCAGGGTGGCCCTCTCCGGTAGTTATTTGCTCCAGTATTTTTAATATAATCCAAAATAATTCTCCGTAAAGTTTCAGCTTATTTGGAGATGTGCAGAATAGGTATCTTTGATGTGCTTTTTTAGGTCCAGAATTCCAGCTGCCGGTATTCTCCCTCTTTGTGTAAACCTTGCATATTATGAGAGAAAAGACATTAGAATCACTCTCTAAAGCATTATTATTCACCAAAACATTATAAATAACAGTAGGAAATCATGATGCAAAATGGACGTATCACATATTGATTTTCGGAACAATTCTGAATGTTATTAAGGAGGTTAAGGATTTCCTATCTCGTTGTTTCGAGATGAAGGATTTAGGAATAGATGACGTTATTCTGAATATCAAGCTGTTGAGAGATGATGATGGTGGGATTACATTGCTTCAGTCTCACTATGTGGAAAATATCTTGAGTCGCTTTGGTTATAGTGACTGCAAGCCCTCTCCAACACCATATGATGCTAGTGTTTTGCTTCGAAAGAATCGAAGAATTGCTAGAGATCAATTGAAGTACTCTCAGATTATTGGCTCCCTTATGTAGTTAGCCAGCGCTACGAGACCTGACATCTATTTTCCTGTTAGCAAACTGAGCCGGTTTGTCTCAAAACCAGCAGATGATCATTGGAAAGCTCTAGAAAGAGTTATGCGCTATTTGAAGGACACTACGAGTTATGGAATTCACTACACTGGGTACCCAAAGGTACTTGAAGGATATAATGACTCAAACTGGATCTCTAATGCTGATGAGATAAAGGCCACGAGCGGATATGTATTCACTCATGGAGGTGGCGCTGTTTCTTGGAAGTCTTGCAAGCAGACCATCTTAACAAGGTCAACAGCGAAAGCAAAACTCATAGCACTAGATACATCTACGGTCGAAGTAGATTGGCTTCGTCGGCTCTTGAATGACTTACCGGTTGTAGAGAAACCTGTACCGGGTGTTCTTATGAACTGTGACAATTAAACGGTGATCACCAAAGTGAGTAGTTCAAAGGATAACATGAAGTCATCAAGACATGTTCAGAGAAGGTTAAAATCTGTCAGGAAAATGAGAAACTCCTGAGTTATTGCATTGGATTATATCCAAACGTCTAAAAACCTGGCAGATCCTTTTACCAAAGGTCTATCACGTAATGTGATAGATAATGCATCGAAGGAGATGGGTATGAGACCCACAATATGAGTTGTTCACAGTGGTAACCTATTCTATGTGATCGGAGATCCTGTGAATTAGATGTGGAAGGCAAGCTGTTGGTCAACTGAGAGGAGAGTATTCTTACTATTAATAATACCACTCCATGAAGATGCAATACTTTCCTAATCTGCATGGCAGGTTGATATATATCTTAATGTGTTCTAAGTGGCTTATTTAAGCAGAAACGTTGTCATGCAGAACATCTTTTGAAGAACACACCTATATGAGTCTGATTGTTAACGTCACAATCTATGAGAGTAGGGTGCTCTCTAGTAAGCTCATGAAAGGCCTCGGAGTATGACGCATAAGCTCCATCCGCGGGGAAGTCCCACGGTAGCCTAGTATCGGTCAAGGCTTTGTGTGAAGCTAGATTCACAGAAAACTTGCAGTTCAAGGCATAGTCCACTATTCAAGTTGCTTACTAGTGTAACATGGAGTTCTAGGTGGAAGTTCAACTTAACAGTCTCCACTGCAGTACCGGTATATAAACAGTGTTTTGGAACCAAAGGCAAATTTTGTGTGCCTCTGGGATCTGGTGGGGGATTGCTGGAATTTGATCTATATATGGGCCAGCCCAATAGCATTTTCAGAATTCCTAATAAATCCTAGAGGCCCACTCAGCCCATTCATGCAAGGCAAGAGGTGGGACAAAAGTTTAGTCCCATACTGCTCACCTAGTAGGAGTTGGACCTCCTTATAAGGGAGGTTGTTTCCACACATGTATGCGCATGAGAACAAGAGACGGATACACGCGCGCTCCTCCTCTGCCGCCCGCCACACCTTGCCTCGTCACAACGCGCCGCGGGTTGCAGGAATGAGCTGAGCCGATGTCTAAATTTTTGCCACGCATGACTGGTATGTGAAAGGTTGCACGGGAGCTGAAACGTTTTTGCTGTAGTGGGGAGTGAATACGAACACTGCACCCTTCGGTTGCTGGCTGTTCGCTTCTTCTCCCGTCCTTTCGTTTCGTCTTCCGCCGCAGCCTATTCGTCTCCTTCTCCTGTACCTATAAAAGAGAGGTCGCTCCTCTCCAGAGATACACACCAGAACATCCTCCTCCTCACGCCATTGAGTTCCAAACTCTGAGCTGCTGCAAGGTTCTTCCCCATCCCGGCTTGCGGCGTGCACCGCAGGTCGGGACAGTAGGCCTCTGAAACCCCACCACTTTGAGTCCTGTACGGGAGAAGGGTGATAAAGTTTTTGGGGAGCGCTCTGCGTGACTATTGCCTTCTTCATCACGGACACCACGGACGCCGACGACCACTTCCCAGAGGACGACTTCTTCCCCGACGTCAACAACCTCTTCGACGACATGGCCGGTGACGATGTCAACGCCAACGCTAACGCTGCTGCCACCGCTCAATACATGTTCATGTCTTTCCTATTCAAGGTCCTGCTAGAGTTTCTTGGTCTAGTTTTTGTTCTACATATGTTTCGGTCTAGTTCACATGTTCACATAATATTCGCCTACTATCCTTTAGTTTGCCTGATTAGTTTTGTTCCTTCTATTGCGGCATACTCTCCTCTATGTTGCATGGCTAGTGTTGCTTCTATTTCAATGATCTTGTTTTATCTACTCTTTATTTCTTTTAAATCATTCCGTAAATTGCTCATTATTCCAACAACCAAGATTTTTTTTGTCATGATCTACAATAAAAAAAGAATTTGCCGTGCCATATACTCCCTCCATCCCATAATATAAAAGCATTTTTCACACTAGAGGGAGTACAATATAATGCTAGGATCCGTATGAACTACTTGCCAATGTGCTAGAAAAATAATAATCATGAAGCAATTCACCTAGCATAGCTGAGATTCCAATGCCGTTCAGATGGTTTCATTACGGCCAACGTGCGTTTTCCTTACAAACTCCTTGTCGGCGTTCTGGGATCAGGGGTACCCAGACCTGCCTGCCTACGGCCCAGCGCGTGGCCCACCACGAAGGCCTGATACGGCCCCGCAACAAGCCCCCTAAGTCAAGGCCCTCGCGAGAGCCCCCGCCTCGCGAGGAGGACAACGCCAAGACCTCCGGAGGAGTGGCACCCCTCCAGGCCGCCTCCTAAGGAGCGGTGATTCCTATGCAACTACCCGGCCTCGTGAGGCCGGGGTGACATGGGTTCTGACGATCAAGCCAGGCGGGAGCCAGCAGGCGCAGAGGGAGGACAGTTTCCTCTTTGGTGCAAAGGAGACAAGGGCGTACGCGGGTTCCCAAGGAACCCCCCAAAGGTTTCCTTCTCGGTGCAAGAGGACCAAGACCAGGAGCTCGACAGGACGGACGTCATCGCCGAGCCCACCGCTGCGTCACACCCAGAAGCTTTGCAGGCAAAGACCACCTTTAGTCAGGATAGGATGTACCTCTTGTCCCCTTTCAAATTTGGTCGTTGTGGCATCCCTTCCCGCCGGTTCGACGAGGGAAGAGGACCATGGCCCCTATAAATAGGGACGAGGTCCCACCGTAGGAAGGGGGGTGGATCGGGTCGAGTTCATCATCACCTAGAGCCCTCATGAGGCCACCAAACCACTGTACTAGTTCATCCTCACCCTCCTCGTGAGGCCAATCCACCACAAAGCAGGAGTAGGGTTTTACACCACAAGGTGGCCCGAACCTGGGTAAATCTCTATGTTCATGTTCTTCCTCGCAAGAACTTACTCGACGCAGCTAGGCCGTAGGGTAACAAGTTTGAGACTTTGAGCCGGTCGAGATTTTCGCACATGCCCCAGTGTTCGAACCTTGTTGGGTTTTGCGGAACCCCGATTCCGACATTTGGCACGCCAGGTAGGGGCGTGTCGAAATCTTTCTCCGGTTCCACCCCGTCTCAGCTCCATCGCTCCCATGGCCGACGCTCACCGGATTCGCGTCGGGCGCCTGGCTGCTCGCATCGCCCAGGCGGCGCTCGTGGGCCGCGGTGCCCCGCGTCGCTCCATCCCTCCAGCAACCGACGCTGCCACCGGTCGAGCTGCTCAAGGGCAGCAGAACTTGTCGCTGCCTCACCCCGTACAGCGTGGCGGCCGCACTGCTTCCCCGACCCTTGCTTCCGCCATGGTGTCGACCCCCCACGCTCGCCCTGGGCTGGCAAGCGCACATACCGCGCTACTCAAAGCGCGAAAAAGGCCTGGCAGTCGTCTCATCACGCGTCTCGCAGCCCCCGGGCCTCGCACGATCGCTTGCATCCTCGGTGGATCGCAGGCACCCGCGTCCGGCCGCCACGTCAAGCATCTCCTCCGCCAGGTGGGCGCAGCTCAGCCGCGACCTGAGGCCCCGCGGGGTAAGGCGAGGCCGGCGACCAATATCACCTTCGACTCCAAGGACCACCCCAGGGCTACGGTTGCCACTGGTGCGATCCCCATGCTGTGCACCCCAACCATCAGCAACGCCGCGGTTAACAAGAAGCTCATCGACGGCGGCGCTGGCCTCAACGTCCTCTCTGTGGAAACCTTCGACACACTGCAGGTGCCCAATGACCAGCTTGCGCTCACCAGGCCCTTCTCGGGGGTGGCCCAAGGCTCCACCGCCCCTTTAGGGCAGGTGTGCCTCCCGGTCACCTTCGGCACTCGCGACAACTACCGCATCGGGATGATCGACTTCGACGTGGCCCACATCGGCCTCCCGTACAGCGCCATCCTGGGGTACCCGGCCCTCGCCAAGTTCATGCCAGCGACGCACCCAGGCTACAACATCATCAAGATGCCGGGGAGCAGCGACATCATCTCCGTGGCCGGGGACACCAAGGATGCGGTTCAAGCCCTTAGACTCGCCTACAAAGCGGCGGTGGCCACACTCTCAGGCACCGAGGGCGCCTCCCAGGCCTCGGGGGCTGGGGCGGCCTTGCGCCTCGACGACGGGGGCGACACCTCTGCTCCTGAGGCCGCAGCGGCCCTGAGCCCTGGTGCCGAGGGAGCAGTGCGGGCTCTGGAGGCCGCGCCCGCGAAGAAGAAACAACTGTTCTCTCGGGACCGAGCTGAGACGAAGCAGGTGTTCGTTAACGGCGGAAGCTCAGGCCCCACCTTCACCATCGGCACTGGCCTTCCCCCGAAGCAGGAGAAGGCATTGGTCGACTTCCTCCGCGCGAATAAGGACGTGTTCGCGTGGGAGCCGACTGACCTGGTGGGCGTCCCGAGGGACGTGATCGAGCACCACCTGATGGTGTGCCCTCACGCACGCCCGGTAAAGCAGAAGGCACGGCGACAGGCGCAAGAAAAGCAAGCTTTCATCGTCCAAGAGGTCCGCAAGCTGTAGGAAGCCAGCGTTATTCAGGAAGTGCGGTACCCTGATTGGCTCGCCAACCTCGTGGTTGTCCCCAAGAAGGGTGGGAAGGAGTGCATGTGCGTCGACTTCACGAGTCTCAATAAGGCTTGTCCGCGGGACCCCTTCCCGCTCCCGCGCATCGACCAGATTGTGGACTCCACCGCCGAGTGCGATCTGCTGTGCTTCTTGGATGCTTTCTCAGGATACCATCAAATCAAGATGGCAGTGGAAGACATCGAGAAGACGGCGTTCCTATCCCCGTGCGTCGTGTATTGCTATACATGCATGCTCTTTGGGCTGCGCAACGCAGGGGCGACCTTCCAGTGGTTGATGCACATCGCCCTAGGGCAACAGCTCGGGAGGAATGCTGAGGCGTACGTCGACGACATCGTGGTCAAATCGCGGGAGGCGAGGACCTTGATCGAAGACCTAGAAGAGACATTCGCCAGCCTACGTTGGGTGAACCTGAGGCTCAACCCGGAGAAGTGTGTCTTCGGGGTCCCCTCTGGCAAGCTGCTCGGTTTCCTGGTATCGCACCGAGGGATCGAGGAGAACCCGGAAAAGGTCAAGGCAATTGAAAAGATGAGCCTGCCTCAGACCCTCAAGGAAATGCAGAAGCTGGCGGGCTGCGTGACTGCCTTGGGGCGCTTCATCTCCAGGCTCGGTGAGCGAGCCCTCCCCTTCTTCAAGCTCATGAAGAGGAAGGGCCCTTTCGAGTGGACCCCAGAAGCTGAGGCAGCCTTCCAAGAACTCAAGCAGTACCTCACGGACCCTCCCGTCATGGTGGCGCCGCGCGTTCACGAGCCTTTGGTACTCTACTTAGCAGCAACCCCCTACTCGGCCAGCGCGGCGCTCGTGGCGATCCGGGAGGAGCGTGTCGGCGCACGCGTGAAGAAAGGTGGTCCGCAAGGGGCCGCACAGCAGTCGCCACCTCAGGATGGCGCTCCTGAGGCCCTTGTCGCCTCAGCGGCTCATGAGGCATCATAGTCATGCACGCCCCCTGAGGAGCAGGGCGGCGCCGACGCTTCGCGCCTCATCGAGCACCCGATGTACTACGTCAGCACCGTGCTACATGATGCGCGCTCGTGTTACCCCATGTAGCAGAAGCTCTTGCTCGCGCTCCTCGTTGCCTCAAGGAAGCTACACCATTACTTCCAAGGCCACCCCATCAAGGTCGTCTCTGCGTACCCGCTGGAGAAGGTGTTGCGCAACCCCAATGCTGCCGGAAGGGTGGCGGAGTGGAACATCAAGCTGCAGGCCTTCCACCTGGAGTTCAGCACAACCAGGGTCATCAAGGGCGCGGCCCTCGCTGACTTCGTGGCGGAATGGACGGATGCCCCCGACCGGGGGCTGGATGAGGGCCAGTCCCTCGCGCCCGGTGATGAGGCGCCGGACGGCTGGGTCATGCACTTCGACGACGCCTTCGCCCGACAGGGCGCGGGGGCAGGAGTCGTACTCATCTCACCGACCCAGGACAAGCTCTACTACGCCGTGCAGCTCTGCTTCCAGCACGGCGAGAAGGTCTCCAACAACATCGCGGAGTACCAGGGCTTGATTGCGGGACTCAAGGCCGCCGCGGCCATGGGTGTCAAGCGCTCACCGTCAAGGGTGACTCCCAGCTCCTCGTCAACTTCTCCAACAAGGAGTACAAGCTGAAGGACGAGCACATGGAGGCGTACTTGGAAGAGGTACGCAAAATTGAAAAGTGCTTCCAGGGTTTGGAATTGCAGCACGTCCCGCACGGCGCGAACAAGGAGGCGGACGACATCGCCAAGAGGGCGTCGCGCCGCGAGCCTCAGGAGCCTGGCGTCTTCGAGGAAAGGCTCTTCAAACCATCGGCGACTCCACCGACCACGGGCCTGGCATCACCTCGGGAGGAACTGTCGCCAGCCCCGCTCTCAGGCGCCTCGACCTGCGGACCGGCCTCGGGAGCACGATTGCTCCTGGCGCTGGAACCCTAGGCCGGTGACTGGACGGAGGAGTTCAAGGCATACCTGCTCGGTGGCGCCCTGCCAGAGAAGGAGGAGGACGCGGAGGACGTGGTCTGCCAGGCCACAGCCTACTTCCTGAAGGACGGCAAGTTGTACCGCAGGCGCCCGAACGACGTCTCGCTGCGGTGCATATCTGAAGAGGAGGGGCGCGAGCTGCTGGCCGATATTCACGGTGGCGACTGCGGGTAGCATTCCTCGTCTCGCACCCTGGTGGGAAAGGCGTTCCGCAGCGGCTTCTTCTGGCCCACGGCACTCAACGATGCCACCAAGCTGGTCCGATCTTGCGAAGCCTGTCAGTTCCACGCCAAGCAGATTCATCAACCCGCGCAAGGTCTCCAGACCATCCCGCTCTCCTGGCCGTTCGCAGTCTGGGGGCTGGACATACTAGGCCCCTTCCCTCGAGCGGCCGGAGGCTACCGCTACCTCTACGTCGCCATCGACAAGTTCACCAAGTGGGCGGAGGTGGAGCCCGTGCGCACCATCCCGCCGGCTCAGCAGTCAAGTTCATCCGGGGCCTCGTGAGCCGCTTAGGTGTCCCCAACCGTATCATTACTGTCAATGGCTCACAGTTCACAAGCAACCTATTTAAGGAATATTGTGCTAAGCTTGGGACGCAGATATGTTACGCTTCGGTAGCACACCCGCGGAGCTACGACCAGGCCGAGCGCGCCAACGCGGAGGTCCTGAGGGGCCTCAAGGCGAGGAGCTTCCAGAAGAAAGTCGAGGCCTATGGCAGGGGTTGGCTCGGTGAGCTTCAGTCCGTGTTGTGGTCCATCTGCACCACTGCGACAAAGCCCATCGGTGAAACCCCATTCTTCCTTGTCTACGGAGCCGAGGCGGTCCTCCCGCACGAGGTCAAACATCGCTCCCCGCGGGTCTTGTCATTCAACGAGGAGCGTCAGGATGCCACGCGGGGAACAGACCTTGTGCTCGGGGAGGAGGCCCGCCGCCAGGCCTCACTCCGTGCAGCAAGGTATCAGCAGGCGCTGTGGCGATACCATTGCCACAGCATCCGCTCCAGGACCCTCGAAGTCGGAGACCTCGTCCTGAGGCGGGTCCTCTCCAGGGAGGGCTTGCACAAGCTCTCGCCCATGTGGGAGGGCCCGTTCAGGATCGCCCGCGTCTCCAGGCCTGGCGTCGTGCGCCTGGAGACTCAGGACGGGGTCCCCATCCAGAATGCCTGGAACATCCAGCATCTCCGCAAGTTCTACCCGTGACACTCTCACGTAATAATGAGTGGGTTGTATACGCCCGGAGCCCCCCGAGGACGCGGAGGGGTTCCCACCCACGCCCAAGTGGAAGCCCCATGCTCCGCGCTGGCGGACGACACTGTCATTCAACGACTATGCCCACGCCCAGTGGATGCCCCATGCTCCGCGCTGGGGGAAGACGAAGACTAGATTAGGCCCCGGACGCGGCTGTTATTTGCTCTCTTTTGTAACCAAATTTGCCACCTTTTTGAATGAAGTTTGAAGTTTTTCGCGTCTTATTCGGAAATGGGGTGGGATCCTTCTTCTTGCAGCATTCTCGTGTTCTGAGTTCTTTCTAAAAGGGTTTGGCACCCGCCAGCTCTCCCTCGCGCGCCCCGTGAGCGGGGGCTGGTCACGGTACGTCGTGCAGGCTCCGGGCCGCACACCCACCTCGCCAAAAATTTGGCATACTAATCCTCGCGCGACGCTCTCGAGGCGAGCTAGCGCACAACATCACCCCCAAACCCCGGCCTCAGGAGCGCCTACCTCCTGGCCTCGTCGGGCGTCATGACCCGGCACACCGGCGGCTATCGACCCTCGCAAGGGGGCTCGGGGGCTCTACGGCTAAAGAAGGAAGCTCCGGAGGGACGCGCCCCCGCGACGCAAAAGCCTACCGCGGGCGAGTCAAGCTAAGTTATCCTAATCACAAGTTACCCTTATCATGGCGAGCAGTGACATTCCAATTTACAGCGATATAAAAACTAGGATGCGAGAAGAAAAATGCTAACATAAAGGCGCAAGCACCGCAGTTCATTACACCCCCGCGGGGCCCTCCATGGTTTTTCGTGCAGGAAACAAAAGCAAAGGACGGCCTCCTAAGGACCACCACTCCTGAGGCCTGGCCCGGGCACCGCTCGCGCTCAATCAAAGTCCTCCTCCTCCTTGACGGTGGCGTGGCGGCATGGCGGCTCGACGGCCTCCGTGGCCGGGGCGCGGCGCCGCGGCGGCTCGCCGCCCTCCTTGGTTCGGGCCCGCCGGCGCGGCGGCTTGTCGTAATCGTCATCGCTCGAGCTTCCCCCGGAGGAGGCGTCGCTGCTGCTGGAGGTGCCGCGTCCATTGCCAAGGGCAAGCTCACCGCCGAGGACGCCGCCACCGCGATGATCATCGTCGGCGGAGAGGTGGTCGCTGTAGTCGCCGTCACCCTCTGGACAGCACCCCAAGCGCCTACCGTCTTCCCCGAAGACCTTGACGAAGAGCGTCGCCGCCCCGTCGTACTTGAAGTGGAGGGTACACCTCCCATGCAGGCCGCGGGCGCGGGCAAACGCCTGCCACCCGCGGGTCAGGAATACCTAGTCCGCGAGGCTCGGCTGCAGCAACCGTCAGCCTGCAGCCATAAGCGGGCGGGCCCTTCGGCTGGCAGCACCCTCGCAAAGAAGCGCGGGAGCTGGACCCAGCAGACGGCCGGCCTCTCCTCCCACACCACGAACTCCTGAACCGCGTCGGCTGAGTGAGATTACGAGCGGGGCGGCCGGGCATCAGCTGCATACCTTCCTCCTCGACCACGAGCGCCACGGCTACCGTTGTCGCCTACGTGGGAGGGGGCCCTCCCACGGTTGCTGGAGGCGGTGCCAGCCCGCGCCAGAGATCGCCCGCATCCTCGAGGGGCCACCGCCGGTGTCATGGTGTGCTTGCGGGGACGGCCGCGACCCCTCTTGGGCGGTGGCGAGCCTGGTCCCTCCAGGCGGCCCTTCCCCTTCTCGGCAGCAGAAAACCTCCTCACTGGCGTCATGGTCGTGGAAGCGGCGGACTGAGGTGAGGAGGCAAGAAGATGAAGATGGGCTAGGGGGGCTCCGCCCCCTCGCCCATTTATAGCCGATCAGAGGCCAACCGGCGTCTCTCCGCATGCCGGGCGATAATGACTCCATAGCACGAGCCAGCCCTTGTCCGTTGGGGCGGTTACCGAGGCGACGTGGGGAAGTGGAGGTGTCCGCGCCCCGTCGTGTGCCACATGTCAAGACCGGCCATAGGCGATTGGGGCCCGCGGCGCTTCGGCCTCCCTTCTCCAGCTTCGCCCCGAAGCCAGCTCGTGCGCGCCTTGGGCCCGGGGGCTACTGTTGGCGTTCTGGGATCGGGGGTATACAGACCTGCCTGCTTGCGGCCCAGCGCGTGGCCCACCACGAAGGCCCGATATGGCCGCGCAACAGGCCCCCCAAGTCAAGGCCCTAGCGAGAGCCCCCGCCTCGCGAGGAGGACAACGCCAAGACCTCCGGAGGAGTGGCACCCCTCCAGGCCGCCTCCTGAGGAGCGGAGATTCCTATGCAAGTACCCGGCCTCGTGAGACCGGGGTGACGTGGGTTAGGACGATCAAGCCAGGCGGGCGCCAGCAGGCGTAGAGGGAGGACAATTTCCTCTTTGGTGCAAAGGAGACAAGGGCGTATGCGGGTTCCCAAGGAACCCCCCAAAGGTTTTCTTCTCGGTGCAAGAGGACCAAGACCACGAGCTCGGCAGGACGGACGTCATCGCCGTGCCCACCGCTGCGTCACACCTAGAAGCTTTGTAGGAGAAGACCACCTTTAGTCAGGATAGGATGTACCTCTTGTCCCCTTTCAAATTTGGCCGTTGTGGGATCCCTTCCCGCCGGTTCGACGGGGGAAGAGGACCGTGGCCCCTATAAATAGGGACGAGCTCCCACCGTAGGAAGGGGGTTGGATCGGGTCGAGTTCATCATCACCTAGAGCCCTCTTGAGGCCACCAAACCACTGTACTAGTTCATCCTCACCCTCCTCGTGAGGCCAATCCACCACAAAGCAGGAGTAGGGTTTTACACCGCAAGGTGGCCCGAACCTGGGTAAATCTCTGTGTTCATGTTCTTCCTCGCAAGAACTTACTCGACGCAACTAGGCCGTAGGGTGACAAGTTTGAGACTTTGAGCCGGTCGAGATCTTCGCACACGCCCCAGTGTTCGAACCTTGTTGGGTTTTGCGGAGCCCCGATTCCGACACTCCTGAACGCTTAATTAACATCATAGATTAAAATCGCGGGAGAAACGATTTCGTGGCGGCCTCTCCCAACAGACATAGCGGCCGACATAGCGGGCAATCGCGCAAATAGCGAAAATTTTCCTGGTGGAGAGATGATTTCTGGAGGGGTTTGTTGATTTTTCAGCCATTTAGAGAGATATGTGAAAGATTTCGCGGCAACAGCCATAGCGTAGCGGCGAGGCTCACAAACAGCTATAGCACAGCTATCGCGGCTATTTTGCGGTCTATTTTAATCTAGGACATCACTATGTAGCGGCGCCGCACAGGTGCCTTCCCGTGCAGCGGTTGCTCTGACACACTACGCGCGGAAAAAATGCCTATCTATTTAAACAGTACATTCGCTTGTGGGCTGGACACACACGCATGAGCCTCAACTTTTGCTTGTGGCTTTCACCTCACCACCGTGCTTCTTCTTCTAAAAAAAGAAAAGCTTCACCTACGATCCCCTGTTGCTCGCATTTCATATCCATGCGCTTCTTCTCCAAAAGACTTCACTAGTTTGGTCCCTAATCCCGCTGCCAAGAACGAGAATTAGGGGTGAACACAAAGGAGAAAAATGAAGCTTCAAATGAACTGAAACAAAAGTAGCTGACAAGATTGATCGGTTGTACTACCTACTCCCATGTTTCCAGATTTATTGTATCTAATTTCCAGATTACTTTTTTCAGGTTGCCAGGTTATTAAGTTTCGAGATACAGTAACCTGGTTGCCAGATTGCTTTTATCAGGTTGCCAGATTAGTTTTATCAGGTTGCCAAAAAAGTGGTCGAGACTACCATACTCGAATTTCCAGTAGTACTTATTTATCCCATAGTTTCCAGATTAATTATACGAACTTGTCAGATAAGATAAACCAGATTCACTGATTGGTGCCCGAGCTTGCCATGCTCGCCGGGCCACTAGTTGTCCAGATTTTACAAAGATCGATTACATGGTGATGGGAGCGCCGTCAACAGGCGACCGCCTGACGGAAGAGCGGCCCCTGGCCGGAGACCCAGCCCCCATCCACCCTCCGCATCCTCAAAAGCTCGGCCATGATTTCAAGTCAGCCCACGAGATCCAGAGAAATGCTGGAATTTGATCTAAACATGGGCCAGCCTAATAGCATTTTTCAGAATTCCTAATAAATCCTAGAGGCCCACTAAGCCCATTCGTGCAAGGTAAGAGGTGGGACAAAAGTTTAGTCTCACATTGCTAGTTTAGTAGGAGTTGGACCTCCTTATAAGGGAGGATGTTTCCCCACATGTATGAGCATGAGAACAAGAGGGACATACACGCGCGCTCCTCCTCCTCCGCCGCCCGCCTCGTCCCGCCGCGCCGCGGGAATGAGCCAAGCCGATGTCTAAATTTTTGCCACGCACGACTGGTATACGAAAGGTCACTCGGGAGCTGAAAAGTTTTTCCGTAGTGGAGATTAATTACGAACGCTGCACCCTTCGGCTGCTGCCTGTTCTTTTCATCTCCCCCTTTTGCTTCGCCTCCCGTCGTTGCCTGTTCGCCTCCTTCTCCTGTGCCTATACAAGGGAGGTCGCTCCTCTCCAGAGAGACACACCCGAACCTCCTCCTCCTCACGCCATCGAGTTCCAATCCCTGAGCTGCTACCAGGTTCTTCCCCATCCCGGCTTGCGGCGTGCACCGCAGGTCGGGACAGTAGGCCTTCGAAACCCCACCACTTTGAGTCCTGTACGGGAGAAGGGTGATAAGGTTTTTGGGGAGCGCTCTGCGCGCCTACTGGCTTCTTCATCACGGACGCCACGGACGCCGACGATCACTTCCCAGACGACGACTTCTTCCCCGACGTCAACAACCTCTTCGACGACATGGCCGGTGACGACGTCAACGCCAATCCTGCTGCTACCACCGCTCAGTACGTGTTCATGTCTTTCCTGTTCAAGGTTTTGCTAGAGATTCTTGGTCTAGTTTCTTTTCTACATATGTTTCGGTATAGTTCACATGTTCACATGATATTCACCTACTATCCTTTAGTTTCCTTGATAAGTTTTGTTCCTCTTATTGTGGCATACTCTCCTCTACGTTGCATGACTAGTGTTGCCTCTATTACCATGATCTTGTTTTATCTACTGTTTATTTCGTTTAAAACATTTGGTAAATTGTTTTTATATCCAACAATCCAAAAACCTTATCATAGGCAATTTACCCCAAGTGGTTTTGCTGCTTCCATGAGGCCTCCTATGTTTGAGGGTGTGCACTATAAGAGGTAGCGTGTGAGGGCTGTTCTATGGTTTCAAACCGTGAGCTGCTATGACGCCACTCTTGGCAAACCTGAAGGAGATCTTAATCCTCAAGAGGAACAAGTTTTTCAGAAAACGGATACCTTGTTTAAGGCTGCTCTTTTGAGTGTTCTTGGTGAGAACATAGTTGATGCTTATGCATCAATTGATAATGGAAAAGATATGTGGGATGCACTCGAGGCCAAGTTTGAGGTCTCGGATGCCGGCACTGAGCTGTATATCATGGAACAATTCTCTGACTATAGGATGACTGATGAGCGCTCCGTGGTTGAGCAAGCTCACGAGATACAGTCATTTGCTAGAGAACTTGAGCACTTCAATTGTATGTTACCGGACAAGTTTGTTGTTGGAGGTATCATTACTAAGCTCCCTTCCTCGTGGAGGAACTTTGCTACCTCTCTGAAGCATAAGAGACAGGAGTTTTCCGTTCCGGAGCTCATTGGGACTCTTGATGTGGAAGAAAAGGCGAGAGCAAAAGACATACGTGCTCGAGGTATTGAGGGAGGTTCTAGTGCCAATTTGGTACAGAAGAAATCCTTCCAGCCCCACAAGTTCAAGAACAAGGGCAAGTTCGATGGCAAGGGAAAGTTTGATGGGAAGAACAAGGCTTGGTAACACACCAACTTCAAGAAGAAGACTGACAAGAAGAAAGGTGTTTGTCATGTCTGCGGAGATCCTGATCACTGGGCCCCTAGCTGCCCCAACCGTTATGACAAGCGTCAACATGGAAAAGGCGACAAGATCACCAATGTTATCATTGGTGACGCTGAGATGAAGGATGTTGGGTATGGTATACTTCCCACTATTCTCTCAGTATGTCGTTCTCCTGATTGGTTGATTGACACGGGTGCTAATGTGCATGTATGCGGTGATATTTACATGTTTTCTTCCTATCAGGCCACAGGAACTACTTCCGTTCTGATGGGCAACGGTTCAAGTGCTTCTGTTCGTGGTGTTGGCACGGTCGATCTGAAGTTTACTTCGGGGAAGATCGTGCGGCTGAAGAACGTGCATTATGTCCCCTCCGTCAAGAAAAATCTTGTTAGCGGATCCCTTCTGTGTAGAGATGGCTACAAGCTTGTCTTTGAGTCCAATAAATTTGTAATATCCAAGTATGGAACTTTTGTTGGTAAAGGTTATGAGTCAGGAGGCTTTTTCAGATTATCTCTGTCAGATGTTTGTAATAAAGTTGTTCATCATGTTTACAACAATAGTGAATCAAATGTCTGCCATTCACGTCTCTGTCATATTAATTTTGGTTGTATGATGCGGCTAGCCAAGTTGAACTTAATCCCCAACTTCACCATTGTCAAGGGATCTAAGTGTCAATTTTGTGTGCAAGCTAAGCAACCTCGTAAGTCTCATACAACCGCGGAAACAAGAAATCTTGTGCCACTAGAACTCATACATTCAGATCTTTGTGAAATGAATGGTGTTTTGACAAAAGGTGGAAAGAAATACTTTATGACGTTAATCGATGACTCCACCAGATATTGCCATGTGTATCTTTTAAAATCAAAAGATGAGGCTTTAAATTTCTTCAAGATCTATAAAGCTGAAGTGGAAAACCAACTTGATCAGAAAATCAAGAGGCTTAGGTCCGATCGTGGTGGAGAGTATTTTTCCAATGAATTCGATTCTTTTTGTGCAGAACACGGAATAATCCATGAGAGGACGCCTCCCTATTCACCTCTGTCAAATGGGGTAGCCGAAAGAAAGAACCGTACCCTAACTGATTTGGTTAACGCCATGTTAGACACATCGGGTCTCTCCAAGGCATGGTGGGGGAGGCGATATTGACTGCATGTCATGTCCTAAACCGAGTTCCCACAAAGAACAAAGAGATAACTCCATTCGAGGAATGGGAGAAGAAAAGGCTAAAACTCTCTTACCTACGTACTTGGGGCTGCTTGGCAAAAGTCAATATACCAATTCCAAAGAAACGAAAGCTTTGACCAAAAACTGTGGATTGTGTTTTCCTGGGCTATGCTTTTCATAGCATTGGTTATAGATTCTTGATTGTAAAATCTGAGGTATCGAACATGCACGTTGGTACAATCATGGAGTCGAATGATGCGACTTTCTTTGAAGATATATTTCCCGTGAAGGATATGGGTAGCTCATCAAATCAAGAGTTGCCTAGTTCATCAAGTCAAGATGTAATTGCAATTTCTGAACCTATCATTTCGACACAACATCTTGAAGATCCCGTGGAGGACAATGATGAGACTCCTAAAAGGAGCAAGATACAGAGGACTGCAAAGTCCTTTGGTGATGATTTTCTTGTATATCTCATAGACGACACTCCCAGTTCTATTTCAGAGGCATATGCATCTGAAGACGCTGACTACTGGAAGGAAGCGGTCCGTAGTGAGATGGATTCCATCTTGGCAAATGAAACTTGGGAGATAACAGATCGACCTTATGGGTGCAAACCTATAGGGTGCAAATGGGTATTCAAGAAAGAGCTTAGGCCTGATAGTACTATTGAGAAGTATAAGGCACGACTCGTGGCCAAGGGTTATACCCAAAAGGAAGGTGAAGACTTCTTTGATACTTATTCACCTGTGGCTCGACTGACCACTATTCGAGTGCTACTTTCACTAGCTGCCTCACATGGTCTTCTCGTTCATCAAATGGATGTTAAGACTGCTTTCCTAAATGGAGATTTGGACGAGGAAATTTACATGGAACAACCAGATGGGTTTATAGTGGACGGTCAGGAAGGAAAGGTGTGCAAATTGTTAAAGTCTTTGTATGGACTTAAACAAGCACCTAAGCAGTGGCATGAGAAGTTTGAAAGGACTTTAACAGCTGCAGGCTTTGTTGTAAACGAAGCTGACAAATGTGTGTACTATTGCCATGGTGGGGGCGAGGGAGTTATCATTTTCTTGTATGTTGATGACATATTGATTTTCGGAACAAATCTGAATGTTATTAAGGAGGTGAAGGATTTCCTATCTCGTTGTTTCGAGATGAAGGATTTAGGAGTAGCTGATGTTATTCTGAATATTAAGCTACTGAGAGATGATGATGGTGGGATTACATTGCTTCAATCTCACTATGTGGAAAAGATCTTGAGTCGCTTTTGGTTATAGTGACTGCAAGCCCTCTCCAACACCTTATGATGCTAGCGTGTTACTTTGAAAGAATCGAAGAATTGCTAGAGATCAATTGAAATATTCTCAGATTATTGGCTCACTTATGTACTTAGCCAGTGCCACGAGACCTGACATCTCTTTTGCTGTTAGCAAATTGAGCCGGTTTGTCTCAAAACCAGGAGATGATCATTGGAAAGCTCTAGAAAGAGTTATGCGCTATTTGAAGGGCACTACGTGCTATGGAATTCACTACACTGGGTACCCAAAGGTGCTTGAAGGGTATAATGACTCAAACTGGATCTCTGATGCTGATGAGATAAAGGCCACGAACGGTTATGTATTCACTCATGGTGGTGGCGCTGTTTCTTGGAAGTCTTGCAAGCAGACCATCTTAACGAGGTTAACAATGGAAGCAGAACTCACAGCACTAGATACAGCTACGGTCGAAGCAGATTGGCTTCGTCGGCTCTTGAATGACTTACCGGTTGTGGAGAAACCTGTATCGGGTGTTCTTATGAACTGCGACAATCAAACTGTGATCACCAAAGTGAGTAGTTCAAAGGATAACATGAAGTCATCAAGACATGTTTAGAGAAGGTTAAAGTCTGTCAGGAAAATGAGAAACTCCGGAGTTATTGCATTGCATTATATCCAAACGTCTAAAAATCTAGCAGATCCTTTTACTAAGGGTCTATCACGTAATGTGATAGATAATGCATCGAAGGAGATGGGTATGAGACCCACAATATGAGTTGTTCACAGTGGTAACCTAGTCTATGTGATCTGAGATCCCGTGAGTTAGATGTGCAAGACAAGCTGTTGATCAACTGAGAGGAGAGTATCCTTACTATTAATAATACCACTCCATGAAGATGCAATACTTTCCTAATCTGCATGGCAGGTTGATATATATCTTAATGTGTTTTAACTGGCTTATTTAAGCAGAGATGTTGTCCTGCAGAACATCTTTTGAAGAACACACCTATATGAGTCTGATTGTTAACGTCGCAATCTATGAGAGTAGGGTGCTCTCTAGTAAACTCATGAAAGGCCTCGGAGTATGACACATAAGCTCCACCCGCGGGTGATGGTGTCCTGGACTAGGGGGTACTCACCACGTCGTATCCCGACCACTGGGTCGGGCCGAGGACCCCCAGGGTGATTCACTAATGGGCCACTTCGGGCAGCCCATGATGCATACAAGGGAGATTCCACAAGACTTGGCACACAAGACAAGGACTCCTCTAAACCCTAGGCCTACGGTGCATTATATAAACCGAGGCCAGGCTAGAAAATAGACAACCTCAAGCTCATATTCATTACAACAATCTCGTGGTAGATACCCGTACTCTGTACTATCCCCCATATGAATACAATGAAAAGCAGGACGTAGGGTATTATCTCCTCGAGAGAGCCCGAACCTGGGTAAAATCCTGTGTCCATGTTACCATCGCTCCAAGACGCCTAGCTTAGGACCCCTACTACGAGATATGTCGGATTTAACACCGACATTGGTGCTTTCATTGAGAGCCTTTTGGGCGATCGCCGCGGATCGATGGGATGATCAGGTGATATTTTTTCAATTGGATCCGTCTTACATAAATCATCTTTTTCGCGAATCATTATTGCCGAGTCGTGCTATTTTGTTTGCAGTCGATCAACAAAATTACGATGACGGCGGCTGTACCCATCGCTTGGTAGTACGTTGGGTCCGGATTCGGCTGTGACTATTAAGGGCACAATGAACTTGCAAAGACGCTCGCCCAGTGCGCGTGGGAGTTCCCGAAGAAACGCACACATGCAGCAGCAGCTTTTGCAGTGGGTCAACGCAAAAATCAAAGAAGAAAAAATGCAGTCTGGCCGGCGACGATCCAGCTGAGGAGACGGCATCCGAAAAGTGCACTTGTGCCGATCATAATTCACCTCGGTGGAGCACACAGATTCGTTTTCTTTCCTTCTATTTTTAACTCAGCTCCTAGTCAGTTGCTTGTCCGCTGCTACTAACGTAATTGATTAGGACTTCTTCTGGAGTGGTACTTCACGTAATTGATTATTAGTACTACTAACTCTATTTAGGACTAGTTTTGCAGCACGGCTCCCAAAATTTAGTAGCTCAACTAGTACTATTGCTTTCACGTTTTGGTGAACCCGGCGTGAAAGATCAAAGTAATTTAGTATAGCTCAACTGGTGGATCTCTATGAAAGATCAAAATTATTTCCACCAGTTCGGATCAGTTCATCTGTTTGCTTCGGTCTGCTACGATCGTCACCGTCGACCAGGTTCTATTTTTCCAAACTATTCATTTATCACGCAAAATTACACACAGAATATTTTCTGTTTATTTGCACTGCATTATTTTCGTAGAAATATTCTATAAACACCTGTTTGTGGCGTTTCCTGTTTGAGTCAATCTGACTAGCGTCTCGTTGGACTACCGCCTGTTCACCGCCTAGCGAATATCAAAAATTGGTTGTCATGAAATCACCTCAGCCCGACGATGTGCATTGACATCTTCGCGCCACAACGTCACGCCATCAAACTGACCTCGACGCACGGGGCATGCTTACCAAATAATTCGCTTCGCATATATTAACTATGCAATGTTTTTTTTCAATTATTATTGTTTCTTGCTTGCACTGTTTTATGTGTGCAGGTAATCAATTTTGACTGCGTCGCACGGTCACCTCGGCGTGCCGATGCAGTTGTCCCGCCTCCGCCGACCTTGGCACTATGGCCATATTTTTTCTAACTATTTACTTTACTTAAGTTAATTAAGTAGAGAAATTTATTTATTTATTAGCATTTGTTATTAGTATTGGCTTGCACTATATTGTGTGGACAGGTAATTGACTTCGACTGCATCATGCGGTCACCTTGGCGTGCCGACATCGTCGTCCCGCCTCCATCAACCAAATTGCCTCGTCGACATGGTCGACTGACGTGGGGGCTTCGTCGTCACGCTGCCGAACCACTCCGTCTCCTCGGCTGGACCGGGGGTTTCTCCTCGGCCCTTCAGAAGTGTTGCCACTTCATCAAGCCGAGCTCTTCATCGGCAACCTCATGACCGGCTTGGGGGCTGGGACCTTGTCCCGCCGTAGCTCGAATCACGTCATCAACACCGAGCACATTAACGAGCTAAGTCGCTTTCATGCTCAACTTTTTTCAGTTTTTAATTTATGTGCGCTTCAACCAAGCATTATATTTGTGTTAAACAAAAAAGTTGTTTGTTAAAAACTTAGCTTGTTATAAGTGTCGTTTGTTAAAAACACTTTCTGTACCCAATTTAACCGGGGGCTCTTAAATTTATATGAGCCATTTTATAATAAATGTGTTTTCTTCTTGGTCGTTGCAAAGTCTTTTTCTACTACTCCTTTTTCCGACACTAGTGTGTGGTCAATAGCCAGATTGGCTGGTTTCTTTCTAAAGCCGCTCGTGTTTAGTTCGCTAAACAGGCCTCGGAGAAACACTCCGCCTTCGGGATATGGAGGTTGAAGCCAAAGGCTAACCCGCTTGAAGTCCGGAGATCGGATGTATCATGTTAAAGCACGACCGAAGGATGTATTAGTTTTAAGACCAATTTTGGATTGGCACCAAAAAACTTGATTTAGTTCAGATGTCAAAGTTTTTACATAAGGTTTTTGGCTTTTCGAGCTTATGGCACTTTAAAGCTATTTGTATGTTTTTTTCTTTTAGGAGGCGGGACACCCTCGTCACCGAGGTGCCCTGCATAATAATTCAGCTTGGGAGATCCTTTCCAACCCATAGCTCGGCATCTTTCCTGCCGACCTACACCTTGGCAATGGTGAAACGGACATGACATCTGGACTAGTTTTCGAGGAGATTTGATCCTCAAGTTGGTCGGCCGCACCCAACCTGAGTCTTGGGGGTTATAGTGTGTCCCCGACATAGCTCTCGTAGTACAATGTCGGATGCCTTTAAAATATCTACAATATCAACGAGGGACTCCTACTAGAGCTGAACCCACCAAAAGCCAAGGTACTCCGAGCAGTCCTCGGCAAAACATTCTCGGATATTGCTTTATATGCATCCGTTTCGAATTGTGTCTTCGGTCAATAGTTGGGTTGTCCTGCTCCTGTGATTGCCTCCTACATTCCGCTTTGTTCGGCTAGGTGTGCAAAGGGAGAACCACTGCGATTGTACTTCCGATTTAACTGGTCAAGTACCTCAGTGGAGAAAGCTGAAAACTGACTGTCACAATGAGCGCAAACTGGTCAGCGATCCGATGACTCTGTCAAACTATAGACCGATAGAGGTTACTCCATGGGCCTTTCATAAAATTGGCCGAAGTGTTAACGGCTTGACCTCGGCTGACGCCGAACACTAACCGGGGGCTAGTAACTGGCCTTCCAAACTTTAAGCTCCTATGACTAAGTGATAAACGGTCAAAAAAGGAGTCAAAATATCATATAGCATAACAAGCATTTGTATTCAATATGCGAGTGCTGCCTTCCATACTCATCGTTATAAAGCCATAAATATGCATCAATTTGACTTAAGATTTTGACCAAGCTGGGTTGCCTGGCTCCTGTGCTTACCCCCTACGTTCCCGATTGTTCGGCTAGGGGGTAAAGGGAGCACCTCTGTGATTGTTACTTCCGGGTCATCCGAGTTAGTACCTCAGACTGGGTGAAGCCGAAAGCTAGTCATCTTAAGAATATAATTGGTCGGCAACGACGGAAGTGAAAATTTCGGTTCATTAAAGACCATTGATTTCGGGAACATTTCCCAAACTAAATCCTCGCTATTTTCCTCCCACATTGATCGGAGGTGAGGTTTTCACGATCATGGTCAACATGATAGCCTGGGAAAAGGAACTTATAAATGAACTATTTTTTCCAGAAGATGTTTCTTACGTTAAATAATAATATAACATATCTCTCCGCGTACCTTTGTTTATAAAACCGTATGACCGGATTGCCTTGTTTGCCGTAAATCTTTGCCCTTATAAAAGCTTTATAAAGAAGGACAAACACTCCTCGGCTACTGGCCGAGGAGGTTGAAGCCGATGGTCGGTCAACAAAGTCTTGTACAATGCGAATCCGAGCATTAATGATGTAAAGTACTTGGATACATAGAATCATTATACATAAATTGTGTCGAACGTAACAACGTTTGTGTCAAATAAATGTTGATCCTTAATTCGACCACCCGTGCCCAAATTAAGGCTTGGGGGCTACTTCATTACCTATTCAATGCAACAAATTCAAAGTGCAATACTATTTCCAAGGAGATTCGATCCTCAGGTTGGTCGGCCGCACCCAACCTGAGTCTCGGAAACTATGGCGCACCGCGTTTCTGTTCCTAAGTATGCTGCCGAGCAAGGACTTGATCCTGAGGCCGATTTCACAAATCGACCTAAGTCTCAGGGGCTACTGGGATCTGTGGTTTTATTATTTCCTTCAGGTGCATCTCGGGTTTTAGACCGACACACACCTTGAGGGCTACTGGTTATACATCTCGGTAGTAAATAAATTGTGCCGATCAGAAATAAATCCTGCAAAAAAACAGCCCGAGACCGAGGTGGTGCACCACCTTGGAAGCATGTCCGGCATAAAGCTTGGATGCAAGTGGCTGGCTCCATAAAGGGCATTTCCGGCATTAAGCTGGGATGAACTCCTTCAACTTTTTCAAGACCGAGGTAATCTATGACACCTCGGATGCATACCGGCGTTGGAGCTCGGCTGCAAAAAGATACCTCGGATACAGTCCGGCATTGGAGCTCGGACATAGTCCGGCGTTGGAGCTCGGCTGTAAAAAGACACCTCGGACGTAGTCCGGCGTTGGAGCTCGGATGCGAGAGGAGACCGCCACACGGGAAACACTTTGAGCCCAAGGTGTGGCGTAAATATTACAAGGCATTGATAAAGGCCGGGAACTTAAAGGGGCTCCTCGGATGCCCGACATGTGAACTCTTCAGATACACCTCAGCGATCCTCAAGATCGGAGATAGGAAGATTTGCTGAACCAATTTTCAAGACCGGCGTCTGAAGACGGAGAACAGTTCGGAAGAACCGAGGAGCGTCCCCAACTTGAATACCGGTTCAGGGGGCTACTGATGGTGTCCTGGACTAGGGGGTACTCACCACGTCGTCTCCTGACCAGTGGGTCGGGCCGAGGACCCCCAGGGTGATTCACTAATGGGCCACTTCGGGCTGCCCATGATGCATACAAGGGAGATTCCACAAGACTTGGCACACAAAACAAGGACTCCTCTAAACCTTAGGCCTACGGTGCTTTATATAAACCGAGGCCAGGCTAGAAAATAGACAACCTCAATCTCATATTCATTACAACAATCTCGTGGTAGATACCTGTACTCTGTACTATCCCCCATATGAATACAATGAAAAGCAGGACGTAGGGTATTATCTCCTTGAGAGAGCCAGAACCTGGGTAAAATCATGTGTCCATGTTACCATCGCTCCAAGACGCCTAGCTTAGGACCCCTACTACGAGATATGTCGGATTTAACACCGACAGCGGGGAAGTCCCACGGCAGCCTAGTATCGGTCAAGGCTTTGTGTGAAGCTAGATTCGCAGAAAACTTGCAGTTCAAGGCATAGTCCACTGTTCAAGTTGCTTACAAGTGTAGCATAGAGTTCTAGGTGGAAATTCAACTTAACAGTCTCCACTGCAGTACCGGTATATAAACACTGTTTTGGAACCAAAGGCAAATTTTGTGTGCCTCTGGGATCTGGTGGGGGATTGCTGGAATTTGATCTAAACATGGGCCAGCCCAATAGCATTTTTCAGAATTCCTAATAAATCCTAGAGGCCCACTAAGCCCATTCGTGCAAGGCAAGAGGTGGGACAAAAGTTTAGTCCCACATTTCTAGTTTAGTAGGAGTTGGACCTCCTTATAAGGGAGGATGTTTCCCCACATGTATGAGCATGAGAACAAGAGGGACATACACGCGCGCTCCTCCTCTGCCGCCCGCCTCGCCACGCCACGCCTCGTCACGACGCGCCGCGGGTTGTGGGAATGAGCCGAGCCGATGTCTAAATTTTTGCCACGCACGACTGGTATACGAAAGGTCACTCGAGAGCTGAAAAGTTTTTCTGTAGTGGAGATTAATTACGAACGCTGCACCCTTCGGCTGCTGCCTGTTCTTTTCATCTCCCTCTTTTGCTTCGCCTCCCGTCGCTGCCTGTTCGCCTCCTTCTCCTGTGCCTATACAAGGGAGGTCGCTCCTCTCTAGAGAGACACACCAGAACCTCCTCCTCCTCACGCCATCGTGTTCCAATCCCTGAGCTGCTACAAGGTTCTTCCCCTTCCCGGCTTGCGGCGTGCACCGCAGGTCAGGATAGTAGGCCTCCGAAACCCCACCACTTTGAGTCATGTACGGGAGAAGGGTGATAAGGTTTTTGGGGAGCGCTCTGCGCGACTACTGGCTTCTTCATCATGGACGCCACGGACGTCGGCGATCACTTCCCAGACGACGACTTCTTCCCCGACGTCAACAACCTCTTCGACGACATAGCCGGTGACGACGTCAACGCCAATCCTGCTGCTGCCACCGCTCAGTACGTGTTCATGTCTTTCATGTTCAAGGTTTTGCTAGAGATTCTTGGTCTAGTTTCTTTTCTACATATGTTTCGGTATAGTTCACATGTTCACATGATATTCACCTACTATCCTTTAGTTTCCCTGATAAGTTTTGTTCCTCTTATTGTGGCATACTCTGCTCTACGTTGCATGACTAGTGTTGCCTCTGTTACCATGATCTTGTTTTATCTACTGTTTATTTCATTTAAAACATTCGGTAAATTGTTCTTATATCCAACAAGAAAGTCATGAGCGAGAAAGGAAAAGCGTGTGGATTTGGGGTTGTTGCACTCACCTTAGGCAGAGATGAGCTCGCGTTGGAGCAGATCCATGGTTTGAGCTGAGTGAGCGGCCGCCGGCACGGTGAGCTCTCTCATCGTCGTCGGTGGAACCGAGAGAGAGAGAGCGAGGGGAGAAGGAAATGCCCGGCCAAAAAGGGAAAAACAGAGGCATGTGCCCGTCTCGGGGGCCCATTACATGTGTCGATTCCTCTCTTCCGGACCGCTCGATGCGTGCATGTGCCCGCCGCACGGTAAAGCACCCGTGCTCACGCCACAACTTAGATTTTCCCTTTAATCTATGATTAAAAGCATCTCCAGCCGCGCCCCCAAAGGACTCCCAGTCCTGTTTTTTAGCGCCGGCGGGCGAAAAATTTCCCAGTCGGCCCCCTAGGACGCCGATTTTCGCCGGTTGGGCCCTTTTATTGGGCCGGCGATTCAAGGACGAACCCATCGCCCTAGGGGTCGCCTGGGGGCGCCGGCTGAAGCTAAAAGTCGCGTGGGGCCGAGCTATCGGCGACACTGGTTGCTACTTCCCGCCGTTCCCTCCTTTCCCCTCCCCCTTTCCGCCATTTCCCCCGCCATTCTCTCCATTTCCCCCCATCTTTCTCGTCCGCCATGCCGTCCAAGAAGTACGCCGCCCCTCGCCAAGCCGTCTCCGCCACTGCCAAGCCTCTCAAGGCGCGTGCGCCGATGCCAAGGCCGCCGGGCTTCACAAACGCACAGTGGAAGGCCGACGTCGACCGCAGGGAGGCGGTGACCGCCGATCGCCTGAACAGGCTTATCATGAAAAAAGCCAGGGATGCTGCGGCGGAGCAGGAGGCGTCGTCTCAGCGGCCGATCTTCCTGAGGCAGGCGAGCGCGTGGGGCAGCTAGCAGAGCGTCTCGTCGCCGGCCAACCCTAACTTCCCGTCGCCAGCGTGGGGCGGCGGTTACGTGCCCTCGCCGGAGTACGTCGACGGCGACGCCCTCGGCGGCTTCAACCGCAACACCACCTTCCCACGTACGCCTTCCGCCTTCTCCGCCGGCCACCCCAACGCCCACGCCCAGTATGGCTACGCGCCCTCGCCGACGTACTCCGGCTCGTCCGCGACGGCTCTACGGCGCGGCCCCTGCCTTTTGTGCCTGGTTCGGCCCCATCGTTCAGCAGCGCCGAGGCCGAGATGGAAGAGATGATCAACACCGGCTCCGCCGCGGCCGTGGCGTTCCCCGGGTTCGGCCCGCAAGAGGTGGAGGACCTCGGCGACATGAACGACGTCGACCACAACGAGGCCGAGGAGGAGGAGGAGATGTGGGAGCAAGAGCCGGTGGAGCCTGAACCGGCGCCGGCTAGGGGCAGGGGGAGAAAGAAGAAGCCAAGGTCTGCCAATGGGAAGCCGGGCAAGCCCCGCATCAAGTGGACGGCGAAGGAAGACGAGTGCCTCGCCGAAGCGTGGAAGCTGGTCAGCATGGACCCGATCACCAGCGCGAACCAGAACACCGAGACGTACTGGAACAGGATCAATGCGGCGTTCGACGAGCGCAAGTTGGTCGATCCCGAGTTCACCGTCATACACATGGAGCGCGGCGGCAAAGCCATGTCCAACCACTGGGCAAGCATCCAAATGGCTTGCAACAAGTGGCATGGGATCCAAGAACAGGTCCAGGCTCGCCCTGAGAGCGGCGCGAGCGTCGAAAAGCAGGTACGTCCATAAACGCCCGAATTCGCCGTCCATTTGGCCGTGTGCGCTGACACTCGTTCTTGCTGCAGATGGTTCGGATGTTTGAGTTGTTTCTCCGGGACAGCGAAACCGATTCCGGTTCAAGTTCCTCCATGTGTTCACCCGGATCGAGTCGTGCGAGAAATGGGCTGAGGTCCGTACTGCCCGGACGCGCCTGTCGCTGGGGCGGCAGAAGGGAACAAGAAGGCGAAGAAGGCCAGGAACGACGCGCCGGTTGCCGAACGTCTTCAGGCGTCGATCGGGCAATGCATCGCCGACGCAAAGACCCACTCTGTCCTGAGGGAGGAGAAGTCGAAGGCGAGGTGGTCGGCGCTGATGACGAAGCAGGACGCCAAGCTCGACCTCCTCAGGACCAACGTCGCCGCGAAGAAGCGCAACACCGACCTGGCGTTCCTCATGGGAGGCGTCACGGCGGACATGGATCCGCAGGTGAAGGCGTGGTACTTGGAGGAGCACAACCTCATCCTGAACCTCATGTCGGCGCCGACCGCATCGCCCACGACGCCGTTGAGTGCCCCTTCGTCTCCGACGCCGCCGAACGCGCCCGAGCCGACGCCGCCGAACCCACCGTCTCCGATAACGCCGAACGCGCCCGAGCCGACGCCGCCGAACGCGCCGGAGCTGACGCCGATCTCTCCCGCCGTTCCGGGAGATGACGAGCTGGCCGTTTGAGCTCTACGTGCAAGTCTCCCGCCTTTTTGTATGCCGGACTATTGGCATATTTGATCGTCGGCCTGTGGCATGATGGACGCCGAACTGTGGCATGATCGCCGACGCGCGGCGTTTTTTTGGTAGCGGGAAATGAATCGTTTGAATTTGCATGTGCTTGCGGCCGAAACGCGGAGGTGCGACTGGGAAGTTGACTCTCCTCCCCTCCAGGACGAAAATAGCGCCGGTTGGAACGTTTTTCCGCCGCGCCAGGCGCGCTGGGGGGCAAACGGCTGGAGATGCTCTAACACTCTTCGGTAAGTTATTTTTTGATCAACTAAATAGTAGTATTATCGTATAAAGATTTCACATGGTAGCCGTGGTCATTTCTTGTAGCTCCCGGCAAAGTAGGCGAGGCAACCTACGAGGGGCGCGTTGGTGTATGTGGTGGGCTCCGAGCGCGCGTAGTCGGCGCGGTCGTCCGGGAACGCGTCGTTCTGGTCCGGCCCGCCGACGACGGCGCCGGTATGCACGTTGGGATTAGGGCCGCCGGCGTAGAGGTAGCTCTGGAAACCCTCCTGGCAGCCGATGTGCGCCGGGTGCGCGGCCACGGACGGCATCGAGGAGGCCCTATGGTGTATCCTCTGCGGGGAGCGCGCGCCATAGCCCACCATGTAGGACATCCCCAGCGGGTTGTCGCCCAGCACGTAGTCCACCTGCCTCTTGGCCAGCGCCCTCAGGGCCTTGTAGGTGACGGGGAGGTTCTGGCAGGAGAAGGCGCGGCTGGAGACGGCCATGTACTTTGCGTAGGTGGTGAGCAGGAAGCTCGCGGAGGCGACGTACTGCAGGTTGGCGTTGTCCGACCGGTGCATCAGCCCGCCCGGCGTGTACGGCGTCGTAGACGACGGGGAGCTGGACTTGGGCAGGACGCGGCAGATGAACTCCTCCGCTTGACGCGTGAACGGCTCCAGCCTCTTGTCCCCGTCCAACAGAGCCCTCTGCTCGGACGGATGCAATGTGTTAGTTGAGTGGAACTTGATGGCATATTGACATTGGAGATGGTTGCATGCATGGTGTGTTTCGGTTACCCGTGACAGAAGCACGCGCGCCCCGGCGAGCTTGTTGTCCCAGCTGAACATGTCGACGCCGTCGTTGGCGCCGAGGGAGATGAGGTCGTTGAGGTAGGAGCTGTTCTTCGTCGCCCAGAGCAGCCATGCAGATCCCCATAAGAGCTCGTCCTGCACACCGTGCACGCAAAATCATGAGTCGTGACAGAGCAAGAAGACTGTATAAATAAAGATTTTCAATTCGGTGCACTGTGCAATCTTTTGAAGGACATGACTAGCACCTTGTAGCCGGAGTAGGACGGGTAGTAGTTGCTCACGCCGCCGCCGACGTGGTCGCTGTACTTACCCTGGTGCTGCCAAGCGAACGCCATCACGTCCCTGGCCGTCGCGACCAGTCTCCTGGAGTAGGCCGGGTCGGCGGCCTTGAAGACCACGCTGGCCGCGGCGAGCGCGGCCGCGGTCTCCCCTGCGACATCGGACCCCGGAGCGGACGCCGACACCTCGTACACATTCCGCGGCGTGTCCATGTCCTCCGGCCGCTCCCAGCAGCGGTGGTCGGCGTCGGCGTCGCCCACTCCGACGTAGAGTTTGCCCGGGGTCGTCTTGGCCGCCTTCAGGAGGTAGTCCGTCGCCCACCGTACCGCGGCGCGCGCGTCGTGAACGCGCCCCTCCATCCGCCCGCCGTACTCGATGATGCTCCACGACAGCATGGTCGTGGTGAACGCCATGGGGAAATTGAACTTGACGTTGTCGCCGCCGTCGTAGTAGCCGCCAGTGAGGTCAACCTGCCGCCCACATAAGCCCATCCACGACACCCAAGTCAACAAAAGTAAATTCTAGGTCAGCACACGTTGAACGCAATCAAGCATGCGCCACAGTGCGCGCGAGACGTCGCTTGCTCACGTTTGCGGCCGAGCCGTCGGACATGGCGGAGTTGGACCTCCACTTGACGGCCTAGTCCGGCGGCAGGGAGCCGGACCTCTGCCCCTGGAAGAAGAGCAACGACTTGGCGAGCGCGTCAGCGTAGTCAGGGTGTCCGGCGGCGAGGACATGGCTGGAGAACCAGACGAGGGAGAAAGCAAGAAACACAGCCGCGCGTGATGATGGTGCCAAATCAGCCGAACTGCTCATCTTCTCTCCCGACTGCTGCCGCGTCTGGGGTCTGGGCTAATGCAAGATTGCAATGCATGGCGATGATTTATACTAGTACATGATACGAGCTAGGAGGAGCTCGCTGCAACGACGTCTACGGTATCGATCGCCAAATTAATCTGGAGCCAGGTTGCAGATTGTTTATGTTATCTCATGAGCTCTCGAGATCCTACACCGGAACGCGAGCTGGGTCAGAGCGATCGATCATGGGGTCGAAGTATCTAATCCAACAGATCCAGGGATCATGGGCTGAGGGGCTCAATTATAATCGGCTAACACCATTGACACTCCTTGCTTTGGATTGTTGCTGTGAAGGTAATCTGTTCTAGTAATCGCCCTGCCCTGAAAACTACTATAATTGAGTATCCACATCTTCTTTGGGAGTGCGTTCTCTTCTCGATCGGCGTGGTGCCTCCGGGTCCTGCGATCCTTGGAAGGCTATCTGGTGGTGCTCGCGTACTATCTTAAGGGTTACTCAAAGGATGCCATGGCGATCGACGCAGAGCGAGAAGTGTAAATGTGGCCATCTTTTTTTTTTCTTTTTTTTTGCAACTGGAAAGAGAGCTTTATTAATTAAGGAATAGTTGTACAATCGCCTGCTAGATAGCACAAAAGAGCATCAGGAGGCCCCTGCAACCACAATTCGGTGCGGTGCTCCACTCTTGACAGATAAGCAAGGCGATCTGCAGTCCTATTCTGCAGACGACCAATGTGCCGACACACAAGCTCCCTTTCTCTCATCAACTCCTTGGTCTCATTTACAAGATGACCTACTATCGATCTATCCGTCCCCGGACACTCCAAGCACTTAATCAAGGATGCACAGTCCGTCTGAATCACCATAGGCAATGTTGAATGCTGGACTGCCAGGGAGACTCCTTCTCGGGCTGCCATACACTCTGCTTCGAAAGCACTCGAGCAGTGTGGTATAAACCAGCACGCCGACAAAATGTGTTCTCCTCTGCTATTCCTCGCCACCATAGCCGCTCCCGCCGTATGTGATTCCGCATCAAAAGAGCCATCAAGGGATAGAGCAATCCAGCCCTCCGGAGGTGGCGGCCATGGTGCAGGCTCCTGAGATCTCTTTTCTTGCCGTAGCTGAGCTCCTCCTCCCACTGGATTCAAGTCTCTTTTCCCCTTCAGCATGTCGTAGCCCTTATCATGTTTTATCTGATCTAGAGAGATCATGTAGCTTTGTAAAAAAACACTAGTGACCGCGACCGGAGGCACAGCTTTATCATGCATGGCATCATTACGTAGCTGCCAGTTCCTCCATATTATCATCAGAACTTTTGCACGATCCGCTTCAGTTAGCGTCACTAACAAATCAAATAGCCACTCGTCACCTGTGTTCACTATTGTCTCCTTTGCTGGTATCTTCCATATTTCCCCCATAGCATCCCATACAGCACTAGAGGTTCGGCATGCTACAACAGCATGAAAACTGTCCTCTGTCTCCCGGCTACATCTCGGACATTCTTCCGCCACCTCCATATGTTTAGACTTCATTACCTGACGTGTGGGTAGTCCTTTCTTTAGCAGTTTCCATGCACAAATCTTCACTTTTTGTGGAACTTCAATCTTCCAAAACATTCTCCAAGCAGGCCGGTCCCCATCAGGTCTTGTACTTGTCGAAATCCCACCCTGGCTCTGAATAACCTCAGTGACCGCAAGGTGGTATGCACTCCTGACAGTAAACCTCCCATCCTTCTCCATATTCCAAGCAAGAAAATCATCCTCCGCCCTACGAGATATCTTGATCTTCACAATCTCTTGTATATCAGCTCGTATCATGTATTGGCTCAGCCGTTCTTCATTCCACGATCCGTCCGGTAGTATGAAATCAGCCACCCGACTGTACCTACATGTTCCACGCTCTCCCAGTACTTTGCAAGAGCCCCCACGCGGTATCCAGGGATCCCTCCAAACTCTGACTTTTTGGCCATTGCCAATTCTCCATATCATGCCTTTCTTTAGCAGCTCTAGTCCATGCTCGATACCTCTCCAAACAGGGGACGCGTTGCCTGTGAAAACAGTGTCAATTAGATTGCCATGTCTGTAATATCTCGCCTTAAGTAGCCTCGCACATAGGCTCTCAGGTCTATCAAGTAATCGCCAAGCTTGACGAGCTAATAGAGCTTGGTTAAACAGCCTCATATCACGGAAACCTAGGCCACCTTGCTTTGGGCGTAGTAATTTTTCCCATGCAATCCAGTGTGTCCTCCGTTTCCCTTTCTCTGAACCCCACCAGTAGCTCCGTATCATCTGAGTCAGCTCATCACAAGTTGATGCTGGTAACCTGAAGACACTCATCATATACGTCGGAATCGCCTGCGCAATCGACTTAATTAGTGTCTCCTTTGCCCCACTTGAAGCTTGCTTCTCACCAAAGTCAAAAAATCTCCTACTCAAACTCGCCTGAAGGGATTGAAATTTTCCTCTATTCATTCTGCCCTCCGGGACCGGCAGGCCGAGGTAACGATCCTCAAAGTGTTCACTTAGCACTCCAAGGCGGGTTTTGATGCTACATCTAGTGCTCTGCGGGCACACATCCGCAAACATCATACTGCATTTTGAGTGGTTTATCAACTGTCATGTTCCTGCAGTATAACTATCCAAAATGCTCTTTACAATCACCGCCTGCTCCTCGGATGACTGAAAAAATAGGAGTGTGTCGTCCGCGAAGAGAAGGTGTGATATCGAGGGCGCTGTTCGGCAGATGACCACTGGCCTTAACCCTTTGTTCATGACAGCATCCTGTATCAAACTCGACAACGAGTCAGCAACAAACAGAAACAAAAACGGTGACAAGGGATCACCTTGCCTTAATCCTCGAGATGGTTCAAATTGGTCCAGTAGCTTTCCGTTGAAGTTGACTCTAAACCGGACCGTAGTCACACATTGCATTACCCACTGGATCCACATCTCTGAGAAGCCAATCTTTCTCATAGCATTCTCCAAAAAGTTCCAATCTACCCGGTCATAGGCCTTCGAAAGATCTAGTTTATAAGCACAATTTGTCACCTCCGGGTTACGTTCTTGCTGGATATAGTGCAGCACTTCAAAGGCCACAATTGCATTGTCCGAGATCAAACGCCCGGGCACGAAGGCACTTTGACTCTCCGAAATTATTTCATCAAGTATATTCCTCAATCTATTCACCATACACTTTGACACTATTTTATATATCACATTGCATAGCGAAATTGGCCTAAAATCCTTCAGACTTTCAGGTTCACTATTCTTTGGAATTAGAACTATACTTGTTTCATTTACTCCGTTCGGCATCACCCCATCTCTGAAGAAAATTTGTACTGCTGCAACTATTTCACTCTTTACAGTGGCCCAATTCCTTTGATAAAATCGTGCCGGAAGACCGTCTGGTCCCGGTGCTTTTAAAGGGCCTATCTGAAACAAAGCATCTCCAATTTCCTTCTCTGAAAATTCCTTAGTTAGCATCTCATTCATTGCATCAGTGACTCGACCAGTTAAAAGGTCCAGGATTGGCCCCGGCACCAAGGTCGGATCCTTGGTATAAATCTCCTTGAAATATGACGAAGCCATACGCTCCATATCAGTAGGCGCCGTGCACCATACCCCATCATCTCTCTTAAGTTTCCTTATGAGATTCTTTCTTGCACGCCAAACAGCCCTTCTCTGAAAATACCGGGTATTCCTATCTCCCTCTCGGAGCCAATCAACTCGAGATCTTTGAAGCCACATCATTTCTTCACGATACAGCAGCTCATCCATCCTTTCCATCTTCTGCTTGATCGTTGTCCTATCCGCATCCATACGATTTAGCTCCGCTAGTTCAACTCTCAGCTTCTCCAGTTCACGCCTGACGTGGCCGAACTTTTGTTTACTCCACTCGTGCAGGTCAGCAATCACTTGCCCAAGGGACTTTGTCACCACACCCAAATCACCCCCTTCCTTTACCTTCTCCCAGGAATTATGGATGATCTCCGGTAGAGCCGCTTCTCTTTCCCACATAATCTCATACCTTCTAACTCGACTTCTCGGCCGTGGGTCTGGCTGTTGTAACTGTAACAACAATGGGCAGTAGTCCGATCTTGACGACGTAAGGTGTCGTAGTTCTGCATTCGGAAACCTCGCTATCCATTCATCATCTGCACAAGCCCGATCCAGCCTAACACGGACGTTTCGGTTCCCCTGCTGATGATTGTCAAAAGTGTATGGGAAGCCCGTGAAACCAATATCCCGCAGCTCACACACTGCCAGAGCATCCCTAAAGGCCGCCATTTGTGGCTCCGGCCTATCCCTCATTGAACAGTGTTCATACTGCCATAAAGCCTCATTATAATCTCCAATGACCACCCATGGCAATGTAGAGCTAGCCTTAAGAGTAGCTAGCTGAGTCCACATCAGGTGGCGGTTCTCGACCCGTAGTTCCCCGTACACAAAGGTAACTCGCCAAGGCGGGTCATTCTGCTGTTCTCTAATACACACATCAATGTATCTGTTGCTCTTGCCTAGGATCTCTACATGAATGTTTTCATGCCAGTAGAGAGCTAGACCCCCACTTCTCCCATCACTTCCCACTCCATCAAAACCTTTCAGGCCCAATCTCCATCTCAGTTTCTCCATTTTCTCCTCCGTTTGCCTAGTTTCACAAAGGAAAACAAGGCCGGGGTTATGTGACTGACACAACGTCAGTAATTCTCGAACTGTCCGGCGGTTCCCCCACCCCGGCAGTTCCAAGCTAAGGTACACATTAGGCCTGGCGGTCCTCCTTGTTGGAGGCCGCCAATGTTGCCAAGTCCATAGTTTGTGTTTCGTCCACCTTATGTCGCTTGCTTCCTGAAGAATCATTATCCTCACCCTCCGCCTCCAAACTCTTCCCATCAAGTTTCATTTGGTTTTGTACATCCTCTCCCATACCACTAGTTAACAGAAGCTGCTGCCCCTGGCCCGTAACATTTGCTGTAAACTCCAGCTTTCTCTTGGTGTTGCCAGTCGAGTTCGCCCCATTAGCATTACCCTTAGCAGGGCTCGATGCAGTGCTTTTCAGATCATCATCATTGCCATCCTCAGTTCTTGTACCAAACTCCCCACGCCCAACTCCACCCATTCCTCTGCCTCTACCACCACGACCCCCTCTACTTCCTTCACCTCCATAACTCTGCCATTGCTCCTCCCTTCTAAATTCTGCCGCTATCAGCGAGGGGAGATAGATAATGGCACTATCATCATGCACTCATTTCCCATGCTCCTTGGCCACATGACCGACAAGGCCACAAACACCACAGAAACACGGCATCTTCTCATATACGAAATCAAAATAGACCTTCTTCTTCCTCAGAGTTAAGCTCGCGCATCTCATCAGCGGGAAACGTACATCAAGCGTCACCCTGACCCGTATGCCTCCACCCTGTCCTTTCACAGATCGCTCATCCACCCGTTCAACAACACCTGCTTTCCTTGCCAATTGTGAGGCAATACTTGCTGAACGCATTTTCTCTTTCAGTCCCATGACACGAACCCATGCTTGATAAGTATATAATTCAGTATCCTTGGGTTCAGACCATCCATCATAGCTCGCCATCAGAACCGGACAGTTTCTAAAGATCCATGGTCCGTCCCTCATCACTCGTTCCCAATCCGCAAGGCATGACATCTACACTGAAAACAGGTTGTCCTCAATTGCCCTAAACTCAACTTCTTGTGCTAGGTTCCATGCAGATCGCATAGTCCCATAGAACGCGCCATGGCTGAACTTGCGCGTAGTATGAACCCTAGCCAGGGCCATGAATTCAGCATCCTTTTCCAACTCTTCCAGATCCTCCTCCAGAACAACATCCTCCTCTTCCTCAGCTCTCAGATTCAGATGCTGAAACTTGTCATCAAGATCGATCTCCTTGGACGCGCTCCCTCCACCTCCGTTCGTTCCCCCACTATCTCCCTCCCTAAGCTCAGCCGCCAGCCCCTCCTCCCCTCTTTCACTTCCCTTCCTTCGATCCGCCCCCCCCCCCCATCTCCATCCGGCGCTGGTGTTGCCGACGTCTCGCTCGCCATCATCGCCAGAAAACGCTGGGTTTGCTGGTTTCGTGTCCCTTCGCCAGTCCTATTGACGAGAACCCTCCGCGGGAGCAGCCGGAGCAAGGATCCGATCTGCCCTGGGAGAGTACGTGGTGTCTCCGCCGTGGTCGCCAAAGCGATCGCCTAAGAGATAGGAAACCCTAACGGGTACGAGACGTACTTTGCTTTCTTAAATGTGGCGATCTTGACCGGCCTTGCTGCCGGTACAGGCTAGATCAGAACAGAAAATGGCTCACACTCTTAAGTCATCGTGGCCAAAATCCAATTTGGGACTGCTCTGCCTCTGCGTGTGAATCTGAAGCATGTCTGACTGAACTCTGCATGTTTATACTCATGCAAAAGAATAAGAAGCACGTGATTATTACTCCCTTCGTTCCAAAATATAATGCCTACAAAATATATTTTTAATCATACTTTGTAAACTTTGAACAAATTTATAGAAAAATGTATCAACATTTAGAATACCGAAGCAAATTACATCACGAAATATATTTTCATGTGGTATATATTTGATATTGCAGATATAGATATTTTTCTCTATAAACTTGGTCAAAGTTTGTGAAGCTTGTCTTTCACGAATCCAATGTGCATTATATTATGGGATGGAATGAGGATTTACTAGAGCCAAAAGTAAAGTAAACCAAACCAAAAAAATACAAAGAAATCCTGAAGCAACACCCATCATTTTTCTACAAAAGACGGTTCACAAATAAGGTTTGCGAGGACATTTAGGCTGTGTTTGGTTGAGCTGCAGATTCTGTAAAAGCTGCTGTGAGCTGTGAGCTGTGAAAAAGCTGCTGTGAACTTTTAGCTGTGGAAAAGCTGGAAGCTGTTTGGCTGAAACGGCTATTTGGCTGAAACGGCTGTGAAACACAACGAAGAGGTATGACTTACCAGTGGCATTGATGGGTAAATACTACTCGGTTTTAGGGGACAGCCAAAAATGGTTGGTTTAGAAGCTGAGAAGCTGAGAAGCTGAAAAGTTGGGATATCCCAGCTTCAAAATTTACACTACAGAGAAGCTGCAGATTCTCAAAAGCTGCTTTGTAAATTTACTCATTTGATTCAGCTTATAGCTTTTGGACCCAAAAGTTGAAAGCTGAAGTTGAACCAAACACAGCCTTAGTTGGAAACTACGTTGTTATGGTAGCATTATCCTGGTTTTTCCCGCATTGTCGTAAGTACTTACACAACTGAGATTTTGGGAGTCTTCTTGTCAAAAGTCGCCTTCTAGGGGGATCTATTAGGATTGCAGTTGGCATCGTGGAACATACTAATGAGTCGGCTACAGTCCGCCCATTTAGCGCAGTGTGTGGATGGGTTCCGTTGGAATTTTCATTAAAATGAGAAGTTTTTGGTACTCATTGTACCTTTCTTTAGTTCCTTTTGGTGCTCATGGAAACTGAAAAATCCTTTATAGATATAAGATATTCCTTCGGTATCTTTTGTAGATGGGTGATTTTGACAAGGGAAGAGTGTTTTTAATCATCACAATGAGCCAATCAAACGTCTCTTTGTAAGTGTAGCTTCACCTGTTTGGTCCATGAACGTGACCTCTTGTATCTGCCCCGTAGTGTGCTAAATAAGTAAATGTGTTTGATAAGTGGCTCTGAGGTATACATAAAATGCACTTTTCCCATATCATAGTGGGAATAGCGGTCATGTGGTTGGCTCTTCGACCACGTAGGTTCATGCGGTTATTGACATACTGTTCCTGGTAACTTACATACTGCAATCTGGTAACCTTTGACCCAAATAATCAATTAAATATATCAACATGGAATCTAGGTTTGAAGGTTTCATCGCAACTGATTTAGTGGTGATAAAGTAATTTAAACCGGACCGACGATTTGAGCTGCAAAACATTTTTCGAAAAGAGGAGAAGTCAGATGACATCAACTTTTGTTCTCTAGTGGTGCATCTATCCCAAACTTGAAATGCTCGCCATATATCACGATCCTTCATAGTTCTTGCATTAATAGTTCATCAACTACAAACAAAGTAATCAATTATTGCAAGTCTAGATGTAGTTAATGATTTGATTCCACGTATTTTTTCAAAAACTAGAATCCAGTTTGTTTGAACATTAATACTTTCGACTCCACCCAAATCACATGTGGCCATCGATGTCATCTGAGTATATTGTCGGCACTCCTCTGGAGATTAAAAGAAGTAATTTATCTTTTTGAATTTTGTACAAATAACAAGTAAACCTTGGCAAATCAACATAATCTACGAAAATATCCAAAATGACATGATGAATTACAAAAAATGATTTAAAGCTTGGCATATAAATATAATTTACTAAAATATCCAGATGAACATGATAAAAAAAATGATTTCACATAAACCTTGTTGCATGGCCATCGATGTCATCTGAGTATATTGTCGGCACTCCTCTGGAGATTAAAAGAAGTAATTTATCTTGTTGAATTTTGTACAAATAACAAGTAAAGCTTGCCAAATCAGCATAATCTACCAAAATATCCAAAATGACATGATGAATTACAAAAAATGATTTAAAGCTTGGCAGATAAATATAATTTACTAAAATATCCAGATGTACATGATAAAAAAATGATTTCACATAAACCTTGTTGCATGGCTACGAAAAATAAAGGCATTTATATACGTCACAAAAATGCGTGGACGGTAGGATTCGAACCTACGCGGGCAAAGCCCATATGATTTCTAGTCATACCCAATAACCACTCTGGCACGTCCACTGGTTGTGTTCAGCACTGCACGCACAGTTATATATAGAGCATTAATGTCAGGCCTGATGCGTGTCATCCTCATCATCCGCAGTGCTAAAAACTAGATTGCGTTGCGTGAGTGCAGCCGGCCGTGGAGCCTGAGGTGCAGTCAAGTTGGTGCTCGGGAAGAGCATCTCTAGCAGACTCCGTATAAACGTTTGAACTGTAAAATTCCGGCGAGTATACAGGTTTGGGCTGTTTTTCCGGCCAAATCAGACCCCATATATTCAGCCCGGCCCGTGAATTTTTTGCGGTGGCCCGGAAACGCGCCCCCTCGGACGGTATATCTGCGGGTTTGCGTGCTCGATACGGGTCCAAACCTTATCCCTCCGCCGCCGCGAAATCCCCAATCCCCCACCGCATTTCTCGACGTCCCGCGATGGGGAACTCCGGCCGCCGTGGCAACGACAACCTCGAGCGGGCGCGTTGCGTCAGATCCGACGCGGCACGGAAGCGCGCCGCCTTGTGGTACACACACTACGGGCGGACGCCGCCGCCGTCGCTCCTCCGCCACGAGACGAAGGAGTACGACCGCGCGCGCGGGCGCCTCTTCTCCGGCACAGGCAGCTCCTCCGGGGCGTCGAGCTCGCGCTCCTCTCTCACCCCGGTGAGGAGGGAGCCGGAGGAGCTCCCCCCGGTCCTCCCGGTGAAGAGGGAGCCGGAGGCCGAGGCGGGGCCGGAGCGACGGGCCGGTGGCGTCATCGGGCCGGAGGACTTCCTCCCCCCGGCGGAGGCGGACGCCATTTTGCCCGTGATGCTTGCGCGCAGTGCGCGGGAGGAGGAAGCGGAGCAGCAATGCCGCCGGAGGGAGGAGGAGATCGACACCGTGCTCTACAAGCAGGGACTCGCATCGGCCCTCGCGTTCGGCGACAAGGAGGAGGAGTGGCGCCGCGAGGCCGCTAAGCAGGAGCGGATCTTCGTCGACCTCACCTCCGACGCCGACTCCGATTGAGCACCTCCGCACGTCAGCTACCGTACCTTACGAGCTCCGGTGAGCTCCATTTTGTCTAGTTCTAGGGTAGCGTAGCTCCGGCGAGCTTCTTATGTACCTATATCTATGCTTTGTACGAACGATATGCCCCTATGTACAAATAATCTATGCTCCGGCGAGCTTTTGCGTTATGTAATTTGTCGCGCGAAACCTGGTTTTTAAATTTTGCAGTTCTGGAAACGGTTTCTGCTCTGGCACGGCGATTTTGAGCCCGTATAGACCCCCCCTGTGCGAACTGTAAACCACGTTTACAGTTCCGCAAAATAGGGGGTTTGCGAGAGATGCTCTAAGAAGGCTCTCTTCTAGACGGATTTCTAGTTTCAGGGGCGCTCCGCTCAGTTCGAGGCTCCGGAGCTCTTCCTAGCGGTGAACGATAGTGCGCGACGCTCGCGAACGGTTCATGACGCCTTGGTAGACCGTGCTTGGATTAGGGACATCACAGGGGTGGTGACGGCTAGAGTACTAACGCAATTCCTGCTGCTCACGAATTTGCTTCTCGAGGTGCACCTTCTTCCCGAGGTCCTGGATCGCATAGTCTGGAAGTGGACGCCGACCGAAGTATACTCTACGAGCTTGGCTTACCAGGTGTTCTTTGCTGGCCTTGAGATATTACCATGCGGCCGGGCCCTTTGAAAAGCTTGGGCTCCGGTCAAGTGCAAGTTGCACTTCTGGCTAGCTATGAGGCATCGGATTTGGACGGCAGACAGACGCCTGCTACACGGCCTGCAGTCCACATCATGTGCCCATTATGTGAGCAGGAGGCTGAGAATGTTGACCACCTTGCTTTGGGCTGTGTGTTTGACAAGGAGGTGTGGCACTTTAACCCCACGCGTTGCGGCCTTGGTCAGTTAGTGCCCACCATAGATGCAAACCTCACAGAGTAGTGGACGGTCAGTCGTGTGCTGATCCCGAAGGAGCAGAGAAAGGGTTTCGGCTCACTTGCCCTCCTCATCGTCTGGATGCTTTGGAAGGAACACAATGGTCGCGTCTTCCAGTGGTCGAGGGTCGTTGCTCTAAAGCTTTGTCGACGCATCGGTAACGAGGTTCAGCTATGGAAGCTCGTCGATGCGAGGGGGTTGTCGAACATCTGGAGATAGGATTTCGTAGCAAGTAGGGCGTTGTTTGTGTGCCCCGGTGTTAATGGCTGACCACCATATGCTGTCATGGGGATGGTTGTAACCGTGGCAAGCCGCCGGAATCCCTGTATTTCTATTTCTCTCTTCTTCTAATACATCGACGCGCAAAGTCGCACTAAAACTAGATTATGTGGGTATCGTGTTTTGCACTTCGGAGGTCAGCATGATGACAGAAAAACATATTACTTAATAAATCAATTTTTGCTACTCTATCAATTTGTACTCATATTAACAAGACATTTTAATGTATGCTTCTTTGTTTGTTAGTGTAAAACACAAAAACATTACTTATAAAAGCAAATGGCCAGTTTAGTAAAAACTAGTTGATTGCTTGTGTGTTGCTACGGAATAGAAAATATAGACCCAATTTTTATTCGTTTATGATGGCATGTGGTTTCAATGAATATAGGGATAGATTGTCTCCCGCTTTTTTCATTCTTGGCAATCATCATGTCTCCTTAACCACCATATCTTTGTAATAAGAAAACAAAGTAACATATTTCTCCTGGGTCCAACTACCCATTAACTTCCATCCTCTTCACCCCATTGCTCTAGCATTGTCAGTGCTTCAAAAGTCTAGTGCATTGTATCTCTGATTTACAAATGAAATGCTTCTAACCAATTATGAGAGATAACCACATGTTAAATATGTTATATACAAGATGTATGTAGTGCAATGAAAATGTTTGTCTCTCCTTATTCTTAGATGTCAACAAAGATAAAGCTTTTGTATCCACGGGCAACGTAAGGAAAGTAATATGGTGTATAGCTGATGAAATAAACCGAAACAAATGCCTGATTAACAAAATGGCAATTTCCTTATACTTCTCCCATTTTTTCATGTTATGCACATTGTCCAACGACGACTTGTGATTTACAAAGTTAACAATAGCACATGGGTAGTACGTACCCACAGTCACATCCATTTATTTAAACCAAGTTTCTTCGATCGACGTATCACACACTACTTCTCCCCACGACCAATCGACGCTAGTTCAACTCTGCCCATTCCTAACGCAAACCCCCATGGTAGCATGCCCCCCTCAAGAAGCTTCATCTGCTAGGTCTTCCATGTCTAAGGACATGGGGAAGAAGCTAGACACACATTCGACACCGATGCATCTTCATCTTCTTCCGGTGCAAACCTTTCACTATTCTAGCCCCCTATCCCGAACAAACTCTTCAGCCATTGGAACACTTAATCTCTCCTCCCCTCATTTCCATTAGTGCTTGCTCAACTGATCCATAGGCAACGTAAATGCATTTTTTTGACAAAAAGATTGTAAGGGAGAAGCATGCAGTATAATTGGTGCAACAAATCCAAATTGCAAGTACCATGCATTGAACCTGGGTGGGTGGGAAGGCATCACCCCTTCCCACCACTAGGACATGACTTAGTCTGCACAATGTAAATGCATGAATATCAATATTTAATTTCATACCACTCTTAAATTTTTTAATTCATGGAACAAACAATTTCCAAAGTAAATTGATTCTGGCATAAGCTACTTTGATCATATGACTAAAGGTTTCATATTTCTATCCCTTGTCGAAGTAAAATTTTGATCTAAATGCAACATATGTATAACTAATGTCTTATCTAGATATAGATGAGGGGAGATTTCACATCTTGTAAAAACTTGTAGAAATTACAGTATGACCATATATCTTGTCCCCTCTATTTGAAAAAAAAGAAGAAGCATCCAGTAGTACTTATGAAATAGCATGGTCTTGATTGTCCATGTTTCCTTACTATTTGTAATAGAACTGTGCCATCCAAATCTAGTGTAAAACAGTACAATATTGCTTTTTAATAAACATCACAAATATTATAGTGGTCTACATGTGATTACTTTTTTAGGACACACATTTGTAGAACCAGGAGTTTACTGTACATGCTATGAGTTTTTTGTTGTGTCGTTTCTTTTACCTTTAATTGAACACGGGGCAGAACACAGAACATGACCTCATCACCTCTGCTATTCCTTTGGGTGGAGATACCTTCATCGAATTTTTATAGCCAATCCCATATTTGCTTCACAGTATTTAGAGAGTTGATGCGACCATCTTGCCCTTTGATGAGGCAATCACATATGAGGTCCTTAGCTTGAGCATCAAGCTGTCTATTTTGTTTGTCGTCAGGAGTGACGTTGGAGGTGTCAAGAATCACATAACCTTCTACAATCACTCTCCAGATTTCTTCGTCGACATCATTAAGGTGCATTCACATCTTATTCTTCCAATATGGATAGTCAGTGGCATTGGGCGCTTGGAGGAAGCCTTGAAATTTCATCTAGTCAACATAACTAAAACTTTTGGTAGTTAAACCAAATCACACAGAATAAGGGAGCACCTTGCTTTGATACCAATTGTAATAATGATTAATCAACTAGAGGGGTGAATGAGTGATTTTAAGAAATTCTTCAAAAAATATATTTCTTCGAAGACAACAAGCTACACTGAACAGCGTAGAACAGTCTAAAGAAAAACTAAACAATGCATGCGATAAAAAGTCATCAGAACGGTAGACAACATGCAAGTGATGAAATTGAACATGTAAACTAACTAAACACATACCAATTACAATTCATCACGACAACTAAGTAAATTCAGCGGATCAGCAAAGTATCTAGTGAAAATCTTCAAAGAAAGAGGGATGATCAAATTCTTCAGAACATGCAAATTACTCAAACTAAACATAGTTGAAGAATGTGAAACCAGGGGCTCGGTGAAGACATTCAATCTATTGCACCAGTTCAAGTTGTTGTGGCAACTCTACGTCTGATTGGAGGGGCTGTGATTTAAGTTAAAAGAACAAGTCTTCATCCTATTCTCCTTAAGGTAAGATCACTTAGACCTCGCCCAATCACTCATGGTAGATCTCCAAACCTTCATAGACTTTTTCACTCGACAATCCACAACTACTCTTGTATGCTCTAAATGATATGCCTAACCATCTGGAAGGTCACAATCTGCAAATGTAATAAGTCTTTAGTGAACTCACACAAATTCTTGACTGATGCTCAATATCTTGCTATTAGGCACTCGGTCTTTCCTCACAAAGGAATTTGTTCAAATCATGATGATGATGGGTTGCTCACATGACACTTGTCTAAATTTCACTCGGAGCAGCCATCCAACTTATGGTGGAGAGGGCTCGCTATTTATAGCTAGGATCGCAGCCTGAGGATCTCACAATGACAACAACATGCTGCAGCGGCCTCCTTTGTGTGCTCGGTTGTGTGCGGGCAAAGCTCCCACATGCAATGATAACATCAACGGGTATGACTATAACATAGGGTACTATCTTTGCGATGGTATCAATCCTTCATGAACGATCTTTGTTAAGGCCATCTGATCCAAGAGGTAACAAAAAAATGCCACTTTGATGCAAGACAAGAAGGTGCTCGAAAGGATGCGGAGATGGCATTTGGAGTGCTCCAAGTCCGTTTTGCAATTGTTCGCGGACCTGCTAAACAATGAGATCCAAAGACATCGTGGGAGGTGATGAAAATTGCGTGATCATGCATAAATATGATTGTGGAGGATAAGAGTGAGGGAGTTTGCCATGGTCTGAAATTTTAAAACATGAGTGATTCTATAAAGCTTCTAGAGCAGAATCCGTCGACATTTGAGAAATTTCTCGAACAACATCATCGGAATCGTAATCGAGAAACTCATACGTAGCTTCAGATCTGGTTGAACATTTGTGAGTGTTTTATATGGGCAATTAGAACATGTGTCTGAATTAACTGAATTCAAATTTGACGATTCTTTTCAAAACTTTCTGTTTGGATTGTAATATATTTATTTAAATTCTTGTCACATTGGAATATTTATCTTCGAGTTAGATGCATCGTGACATTTTTCTTTGATTAGTTTTTTCAACCCATGTAAGAGAGTTGTGCATGATTTCATTACGAGAGAAAATGGTATAACACGAAAGAAGGCATGATAACTCACAAGTATAGGGGATCACAACAGTTTTCGAGGGTAGAGTATTCAACCCAAATTTATAGATTCGACACAAGGGGAGCCAAAGAATATTTGCGAGTATTAGCAGCTGAGTTGTCAATTCAACCACACCTGGAGATTAAATATCTGCAGCAGAGTGATCAGTAGCACAGTAATATGGTAGTTTTGATAACAGTAGCAGCAGTAACAGTAACGGTAACAGTGATAGCAATATTTTTGTAGCAGTTGGAACAGTAGCAACAGCAGTAGTAACTTAGCAAGAACAATAAATGGAAAACTCGTCGGCACTGGATCGGTGAACTCGTTGGGTGATATTCATCATATAACAGTCATAACCTAGGGCGATACAGAACTAGCTCCAGTTCATAAATGTAATGTAGGCATGTATTCCGTAACGAGTCATACGTGCTTATGGAAAAGAACTTGCATGACATCTTTTGTCCTACCCTCCCGTGGCAGCGGGGTCCATAAGGAAACTAAGGGATATTAAGGCCTCCTTTTAATAGAGAACCGGAACAAAGCATTAACACACGGTGAATACATGAACTCCTCAAACTACGATCATCACCGGAAAGTATCCCGACTATTGTCACTCCGGGGTTTGCGGATCAGAACACGTAATAGGTGCATATGACTAGCAAGATCGGATCAAGAACATAGATATAATGGTGATAACATAAAAGGTTCAGATCTGAAATCATGGCACTCGGGCCCTAGTGCCAAGCATTAAGCATGGCAAAGTCATAGCAACATCAATCTCAGAACATAGTGGATACTAGGGATCAAGCCCTAACAAAACTAACTCGATTACATGATGAATCTCATCCAACTCCTCACCGACCAGCAAGCCTACGAAGGAATTACTCACTCCCGGTGGGGAGCATCATGGAATTGGCGATGGAGAAGGGTTGATGATGACGAAGACCGAAGATTCCCCTCTCCGGAGCCCCAAACGGGCTCCAGATCTGGCCTCAATATGACAATAGTGGTATCTCGCTAGTCCTTTCCGAGACCGCAAAACATAAATGCAGAGCACCTCCAAAGTTCAAGCAGCGATTAACATTGCAATTCATGGTAGAAAAGATCCAGTCATGCTACACCCAACATCACCTATACACAATGCATGAGGATGACAATAGTGCTCTCAGGTCTGGCGCTTATTTGAGAAGGTGATGACTCAAGATAAAAGTAAATAGATAGTCCCTTCGCAGAGGGAAGCATGGATTTGCAGAGGTGCCAGAGCTCAAAGCTTAAAACAGAGATAGATATAATTTTGCGAGGTACACCCTTCATGTCAACGTTACGACCAAGAGTTATCAATATCTTCCATGCTAAACAAATTAGCGGCGGTTCCCAAGCGGTAAAAGTAAAGGTTTACTCCCCCTCCACCAACAATCACACTCCACGGCTAGCCACATCCACTGGTACCGTCCATACCAACAACATACCTGGGGGAGTTTTGTTTAATTATTTGTAATTTTTGATTTCGGGACTGGGAATCCCTATTACCGCCCCTCTCGTGTAAGGACGAGTGAATAAACACTCATCATGAAAATAACCTGCTTAACATGGAAGATATTGACCACCCCCTGTCACTCCATGAGCGGTCCAGGCACACAAAACAGATGTTCATTTGAATTTTTAGAGATGGCACATACAAATTTACTTTGGAACGGCAGGGTAATACCGCATATAGGTAGATATAGTGGACTCATCTGGAATAATTTTGGTTTAAGGATTTTGATGCACAAGCAGTATTCCTGCTTAGTACAGGCGAAGGCTAGCAGATAGATTGAGAAGCGGCCAGCTAGAGAGCGAAAACGGTCATGAATATGCATTACATATAATAAACATTGACTACCAGCATGAGTAGGATATGGACACCATGAACATAAATATCATGAAGGCTATGTTGATTTTTATTCAACTACATGCGTGAACATGTGCCAAGTCAAGCCACTTGAAACATTCAGAGGAGGATACCATATCATCATACCACATCACAACCATTTTAATGCATGTTGACATCCAAGATAAATCATTATCTACTCCTAGCTACTTAAGCATGGCATGAACAACTATAATCTATAATGGTCATTGCAAACATGTTTGATCATAATATGCTGAATCAAGGATACTAGGTTAAACATATTTACAAAAACAAAAACAAGTTGAGTTCATACCCGCTTTTCTCTGCCACAGCCACTTCATCAAATATCGTCATTATTGCCTTTCACTTGCATGACCGAATGATATGAAAATAATAATAGTGCAAGAGTGCCGTGGACTAAGCTGGAATCTGCAACATTTTATTCAAGAGGAGAAGACAAGGTAACATGGGCTCTTTGTTAGATTAACAATAGTGCATATGAGAGCCACTCAACATTTTCTTCGTGGTCTTCTCCTTGGTACGACTCAAACAAAAAGAAAAGAATTTCAGAGAAACACACTGAAATATTTTTGGAGTTTTTGGTTTTTCTTGAAGAAGGAAAATTAAAAAGGAAAAACAAAAACGAGAAAAACTATTTACATGGGAAACCTCCCAACAAGTAAAAGAAGAAACGAGAAATCTTTTGGTTTTTCTTTTGATATTACAATTAAACTAAGCTAGAAAGAAAAACCGAAAAGAAGTAGGAAATATTTTTGGATTTCTTAAAGTTTTTCAAACACACAAGAAGAAAGCGAGAAAATGAATCTAGCATGGATATTACAATGAAAAAGTATGAACACCGACAACTGGAATGAAATGTGTGAACATGAATGTAATGTCGGTGGAAATACGTACTCCCCCAAGCTTAGGCTTTTGGCCTAACTTGGTAATCACCATCTGCATGGATAATAATCTGAGCGGTAGCTCACTGAGGCCCTTGGTGCAAACTCCTCGACAGCTGCTAGGTTGTTCCGGTAGGCTGTAATGTCATCTGGCATGATCTTGTATCCGTTCTTGGCAATAGAATCAAACAGAGTAGGTGCAGGCAACGGAATAACATCACGAGTTTCTATGCTGAGTACTAGGTTATAACAAATGTCATGGAAAGAATCAGTTGCCTCAATAAATTGGTGATCCTGCAACACCTTGTGATCTAGATAAACTTGGGACAAAAGATAATCATGTGGGCGGATCTGAACATTAAAGTGTTTCGCTAAGCGAGTAGCATAAATACCACCATGTATCTTTCCCTTAGTCCTGTTAAGGTGTAAGCGGCGTGCAATAATAGCTCCCATACTAAAGGTGTGATCATTATATAGTGCACGGCATAAAAGAGCGAATTCGGGGGCACTGAGCGCGCCAACCTTCTCCCTAGCGGTTAAACACTTTGCGATGAACAAAGCAAAGTAATGCACTGAAGGAAACTGCAAACTGGTAGCGGTAGCATTTGACACGCCTCTATCTTCACCCACTGTTAAAGTGAGGAGAAAATCCTCAAACTTCGCTGGTCTAGGTTCTCTCAATTCCCCATCAGAGGGGATCAAGCATATGTCGCAAAAGTCAGTTAGCGGCATTTTGTGAGTTTCAGCATAAAGATTAAACTACACTTCAGGAGGATTATTCTTTCTCAGATAATGAAAACTTTGCACAAAGGAATTTGTAAGGATGTGATATTGGTCACACTTAGCTGCGAGGAACTCGGTCAGCCCAGTTTGCAACAAATTGAGCGAACTCTTGATGAAACTCGGCCTCCTCCATGAAGGCGTCATGCGACCATTCACACGGCCGCACCTCCACCGTTCTTGGAGTGTGAAGGTCATTCTCCGATGATTCCCCAATGACTCCTTTGGCATTTTTCTTGGAGGAAAACTTCCTAAAGAAATCCATCTTATTCCTAACATAAATTTCTGAAAAAAAAATTAGTCCACAAAATTTTTGTTAACAAAACTTTGTAAGATTGATAGCAACTACTCCTAAGCATGCATAGAGGCCATATTAAGCATTCAAACTACTTAGAACTCTAAGAATTCAACATGCAAGCTCATCTACAGCAGCACCAAGAGTAGCTAATTACTCTAAAAATAACCCACTAAATCGAAAACTAATTGGAGCAATGGAGGAGTCACATACTAAGTAGCAATCCCTCCAAACAGTTTCGGAAACGGAGCTTCGAGCAAAGAGATCGAAATCCGTGGGTTTGAGAGCAAGAACACGGGAATGGTGGCTGTGCTGATTTTTTTTGGTGGTAGGAGATGATGTGGGCTAGAGGAATAAGTGAGGGGGCCCATGTGGGGGCAACAACCCACCAGGGCGCGCCTGGGGTTGCTGGCGTGCCCTGGTGTCTTGTGGGCACCAGGTGCACCCCCTCTGATGTTATTTGCACCAGAAATTCAGAAATATTCAGAAAAAATTTGTATCAAATTTTCAGGACATTCTAAGAACTTTTATTTTAGGGTCATTTTTTTATTGCACGGAGAAAATAGAAAACAAGATAAACATGGCATTTTATTTTATTTGACAAAGTAAAACATAAAATAAAAGGTGGGAGTAGAAGATTGTGCCTACTAGATTCATCAACTTCATACCTCTCAAAATGACCCATTAATAAGATTGATCAAGTCTTATTAACAACCACTTCCGATTAGCATGAAACCGAAGAACTTTCATAAAACACTAGTCCATTATAGAAGATATCAAGTATTTCATTTTTCTTGAGAGGATGATCAGGCAAAGCATTAAGCAATTGGAGAAGGCTCCCCCAAGCTTGTGGGAGACTCTCTTCTTCAATTTGCACAAAGTTAAATATTTCCTGTAAGGCAGCTTGTTTCTTATGAGCAGGAAAATATTTTTTAGAGAAGTAGTAAATCATATCCTGGGGACTACGCACACAACCAGGAGTAAGAGTATTGTACCATGTCTTAGCATCACCCTTTAATGAGAACGGAAATAACTTAAGAATATAGTAGTAGCGAATTTTCTCATCATGAGCAAAGAGGGTGGCTATATCATTCAGCTTAGTAAGGTGTGCCACTACTGTTTCAGTTTCATAGCCATGGAAAGGATCAGATTCAACCAAAGTAATTAACTCTGGGTCGACAGAGAATTCATAATCCTTATCGGTAACAAAGACAGGTGAAGTAGCAAACTTAGGATCACACTTCATTCTAGCATTCAAAGTTTTTTCCTTATACTTGCGTAGCAATTTCTTAAGATCGTTTCTATCCTTGCAAGAAAGAAATTCTCAAGTTACCTCCTCATCCATAACATAACCTTCAGGTATCTTAGGCATTTCAAATCTAGGAGAGCTAGACCTAATAGGTGTTTCATAGTCATCAGTTCCATAGGCTTCATCAGTTTCAGCAATCTCATCAGTTTCAGTAATTTCATTCTCTTTAGCTCTAGCAATTTGTTCATCAAGAAATTCACCTAGTGGCACATTATCATCAAGCATGGTACTAGCATCATCGTAAGCATCATTCATAGTAGAAGTAGCATCATCAATAACTTGCGACATATCATGATTACTAGCATGTGGTGGTGTTGCAAGCTTACTCATAACAGAAGGTGAATCAAGCGCAGACCTAGATGGCAGTTCCTTACCTCCCCTCGTCTTAGAGGGAAAAATTTTGGTCTTTGGATCCATCAGATTCTTCATAGTGACCAATTGATATAAATCCCAAGTGATTCAACAAATATAGCTATGCTCCCCGGCAACGGCGCCAGAAAAAGGTCTTGATAACCACAAGTATAGGGGATCGCAACAGTTTTCGAGGGTAGAGTATTCAACCCAAATTTATAGATTCGACACAAGGGGAGCCAAAGAATATTTGCGAGTATTAGCAGCTGAGTTGTCAATTCAACCACACCTGGAGATTAAATATCTACAGCAGAGTGATCAGTATCACAGTAATATGATAGTTTTGATAACAGTAGCAGCAGTAACAGTAACGGTAACAGTGATAGCAATAGTTTTGTAGCAGTTGGAACAGTAGAAGCAGCAGTAGTAACTTAGCAAGACCAATAAGTGGAAAACTCGTAGGCACTGGATCGGTGAACTCGTTGGATGATATTCATCATATAACAGTCATAACCTAGGGCGATACAGAACTAGCTCCAGTTCATAAATGTAATGTAGGCATGTATTCCGTAAATAGTCATACGTGCTTATGGAAAAGAACTTGCATGACATCTTTTGTCCTACCCTCCCGTGGCAGCGGGGTCCATAAGGAAACTAAGGGATATTAAGGCCTCCTTTTAATAGAGAACCGGAACAAAGCATTAACACACGGTGAATACATGAACTCCTCAAACTAGGGTCATCACCGGAAAGTATCCCGACTATTGTCACTCCGGGGTTTACGGATCATAACACGTAATAGGTGCGTATGACTAGCAAGATCGGATCAAGAACATAGATATAATGGTGATAACATAAACGGTTCAGATCTGAAATCATGGCACTCGGGCCCTAGTGACAAGCATTAAGCATGGCAAAGTCATAGCAACATCAATCTCAGAACATAGTGGATACTAGGGATCAAGCCCTAATAAAACTAACTCGATTACATGATGAATCTCATCCAACTCCTCAGCGACCAGCAAGCCTACAAAGGAATTACTCACTCCCGGTGGGCAGCATCATGGAATTGGCAATGGAGAAGGGTTGATGATGACGAAGACCGAAGATTCCCCTCTTCGGAGCCCCAAACGGGCTCCCGATGAAGAACAGGAGGTGGCGGCGGCTTTGTATCGTAAAACACGATGAAACTTTCCCCGTGATTTTTTTCTCCAAAAATAGGATTTTATAGCGTCGGAATTAGGGTCAGTGGGGCCACGAGGTGGGCACAACCCACCAGGGCGCGCCTGGGGGGCTGGCGTGCCCTGATGTATCGTACCCAGCCAGGGGCCCCCCTCCGGTGGTTCTTGGCTCCAATATTTTTTATTTATTGTAAAATAAATCTCCAAACAGTTTCGTCCAGTTCCGAGAACTTTTATTTCTGCACAAAAACAACACCATGGTAGTTCTGCTTAAAACAACGTCAGTCCGGGTTAGTTTCATTCAAATCATGCAAATCAGAGTCCAAAACAAGGGCAAAAGTGTGAGGAAAAGTAGATACGACGGAGACGTATCAAGGCACAACCATTACAAACGCCACATAGGCATGACTGAACTAAAGAAACTAAACCATCGATGATCTGCAATTAATAAACCAACAAAACTAGTTTAAACTAGAGCAAGGGCACCACATCAGACAACAAAGTAGGGAAACATTTTTAGTGCACAAGACTATAGTTGACGACAACACTATCCCAATACGACCATGACGACGACATCGATTAAACCCCAACCAACACATGAAGAAGGCATGATTTCGGCGAGCAACGAGGCCACAAATCCAACACCGCCGGGTCGGCTGCCACCAAGGCCCACTAGTGGAGAAATGGCTAGCCACAACTCTTGTTCGTGGCGCGCCATTTCTCACCAACGCCAGCACTAATACTTTCAAATAGTGCTGACGTTGGCTAAATTCATACGCCATAGCTATTCTATTAGTGCTGGCGCTGCACATTAGCCCCGACGTTGCACATTAGGCCCACGCCAGCACTAATCTGTCTAATCCCCGCACCGCGCCCCTACTCCCCACTCTCTCGAGCCCCAACTCCCTCGTCCTCCTCAAGATCCCCGCCGCCGCCCCTGACGCCGCCCGTTGCTGCCCCGTCCGACGTCGCCCGTCGCCGCCCTGCTCGCCGCCCCGCCCGACCCCGCGCCCGACGCAGCGCGTCGCCGTCCCGCCCGATGCTACGCCCGACGCTGCCCGAACCGACGCCGCCCCACCCGCCACCGCCCGCAGACCCTCCTTGCTGCCGAGCACCTCCTTGTCTCCGCCACTGGTATTTTGCTATCTCCCTTTTTTATGCAAAGAAAAAATTAGAATGCTACAATGCTAGAATCTTAGTACACAGGATGTAGAGTATTGCAAATTGAAATCATCATGTCATTTACAAAAGAACCACCAATTTTATCCAGCCTATTTGTACTCTACACACTAATAGATCAATATCGGTGTTGCTCTTAGAAGTAGAGCAGGTATGCTTTTTGACAGAAGTAGCACTCGACCAAAATTCAGAGAGCCATGTAATGAAATTGTACGGAATTTGGAGCAACAAGCAAGACAATCAATTGGTAAACAATGCAGTGTATCTCATTGACGTGGCTTGAGACTGCGTCGGTATTTCCCCAAAGAGGAAGGGATGATGCAGCACAGCGACGGTAAGTATTTCCCTTAGTTATGAAACCAAGGTATCGAACCAGTAGGAGGATCATGCAGCACTATGTAAACATCACTTGCACACAAAGAACAAATACTTTCAACCCGACGTGAAAGAGAGGTTGCCAATCTCTCCACGGTAAAAAGATAGATTTGGTTGTAATAGATTGGATAGATAGATCTCGCAAGAACACAAAATAAAAGAGGCAAATAAAAAGTGCAGCAAGGTATTTTTGGGTTTTTTGGAATAATAGATCTGAAAACAAAAGCAGCAAAAAGATAGATCGGAAAGCAATATGTTAGAAAAGTAGACCCGGGGCCGTAGGTTTCACTAGTAGCTTCTCTCATGAGTATAACACACGGTGGGTGAACAAATTACTGTTGGGCAATTGATAGAAGATCAAATAATCATGACGATATCCAAGGCAATGATCATTATATAGGCATCACGTCCAAGATTAGTAGACCGAAACGATTCTGCATCTACTACTACTACTACTCCACACATCGACCGCTATCCAGCATGCATCTAGTGTATTAAGTTCATGAAAAAACGGAGTAATGCAATAAGAACGGTGACATGATGTAGACAAGATCTATTCATGTAGGAATAGACCCCATCTTGTTATCCTTGTCGGCGTTCTGGGAACGGGGGTACCCAGACCTGCCTGCCTGCGGCCCAGGGCATGGCCCACCTCACGAGCCAAGCACAACCTCGCGAGGAAGAACAGCATCAAGACCCGCGAAGGATGGGCCTCCTCAGGCCCTCTCCGGAGCAGCGGAGATCTCTATGCAGAACCCGGCCTCAGGAGTCAAGGATGAGGCAAGGAAGGACAGGCGGGCGCCAGCGCGCCAGGTGGTACAGTTTCCCCTTTGGTGCAAAGAGAGCAAGGACGTACGCGGGTTCCCAAAGCGCCCCCAAAGGTTTCCATTCCGGTGCAAAAAGACCATGACCACGAGCCCAGTAGGACGGATGTCATCGCCGAGCCCACCTCTGCATCATCGACAGCTACTTTGCAGGCGAAGACCACCTTTGGACAGGGCGGGGATGTACTCTTGTCCCCCTTCGAATTTGGCCGTTATGGGATCCCTTCCCGCCATTGCGATAAGGTAAGAGGACCCGGGCTGCTGCTATAAATAGAGGCTAGGTTGCACCGTAGAGAGGAACGAAAAACAGAGGGGACGAGAGACAAGGCAGAGAGCCCAGAACACCACCCGAGCGCCCTCACGAGGCTCCTCACCACTGTACTAGTTCATCCACCACACCTCCTCGTGAGGCAATCCACCAAAGCAGGAGTAGGGTATTACGCTTCGCAGCGGCCCGAACCTGGGTAAATCATCGTGTGTATCTTCTTCCTCGCCATCGTGCGAGTTCATCATCCTAACCATCGAGTAGAGAGCTAGGTAGGGCGAGGCCGCAGGGGATCTTCGCACACGCCCCTGTGTTCGAACCTTGAGGGTTTTGCGGAGCCCGAAATCCGACATTTGGCGCGCCAGGTAGGGGGCGTGTCGAAGTCTTCCTCAAGCCTTGCTCATCCCACACCTCACCGCTCCGATGGACAGCGCACAACAAGCTTCCTCCGTCCGCGGCAGATCTGTCTTCACCAATCCTGCCGCTGTTGACCGAGACCCACGCCCTAGCGGCACGACGCTGGGCGGCCAGTATCAAGCCGCCAGTGTCGTCTCCACCGTCGTCGCTTCTCGCGCCGTCCAAACACACGGCGGACGGGCAGTGCCCTCGGCACCGGCGTCGCGTCGCACCTACGTGGGAGACCTCAACGCGCACGATGCGCTGCTGATGGCAAGCGAGATGCTCGGCCACCGCCCGACGCACGGGGGCTTCGACACATGGGCCGACCACATCGCAGAGCTGGTCAACGTCGCGCGGAGGGCCATAGCTCCTCACTCTTCTTTAAGACCGCATGCGTCAGGCGCCGGGGGCTCGTTCGCCATGCCTGCCGCCCAGCCCGCCGGCGGCGTCCCCCTCAGGCCCTGGGCGAGCCCGAGCGGGGCCCGCCGCACGCCGTGCTCCTTCTCCTCTGAATTCCGGTGACCGGTTTCAGGGTGCAGCCCGGCCCCAACGATGGAGCGCCCGGAGGAAACAACGGGGCGCCCCACGCGCGCACCGACACGCGCCCCCGTGACCCTGTGGACCGACAACAGCCTGGGTTGACCAGGCGGGAGCGCGCCATCCTACGCAGGGAGCAGGTGGCGCAGGCGTCCGGACAAGCAAGCAACCACGGCGAAGGCGCATCGGATCGCCAAGGAAGCAATCCACGCCAGGAAGCACGTGGCCCACACAGCGGCGGTGGCAGAGGTAAGCAACTTCGATCTGAGGCTCGTCGCAGGATGGTCTGCGGGCTGCGCGCACAGGGCGGCGCCCCGCCGCCGCCCGGAGGGGCCGTCCCCGGCGCCCCGCCGGGCGGCTCAGGAGGAGAACCGGGCCCTTATGTAGAGCCCTATGTACCAAGCTATGTCGTACCTCCGGACGGTGGGATGGATCAGGCGCCTGTCGCAGGCACCAACACCCCCCAAGAGTAGGGGGTACCCTGGGCGTCCTCCCCGAGCCGGGCCTGGGGGCTCCTACCGACGGAGCACCTAGCCTGGACAACGCGAGCGGGGGAAAGAGGGAGGACGCCCCCGTGCCCGTGAGGCACGGCGCAAGCCGTTGCCCTCGCGAGCAAGCAACACCGAGCCAAGCCCCGAGGCCTCAGAAGTAACGGCCTGGCGGGGAGCAGCAAGACACAAGTAGCGCGGGCCACCCGCGGCAACCGGAGCTTCGGCACAGCCTCGGGAGGCCGGGCCTCACGAGGCCCTCGGTACACTGTTAGGCCAGCGCCCTGATGCTTCACGAGGCGGCTTCATCGACAAAACACCTTTATGGTTGCGTCGGATGCATTGTGCTCATGTTTGGACCGCGGGAGCGCAATCCTGCGGCTACGCGGGGAACAATGCATTCGGGTTTCGGTCATAGAGGCGCGCAACTGAGCAGAAATGCACGGGATGGCTCTTGACAGAGTTGGGAGCAACCGGGCCCTGCGCCTGGGGGCTTGCCCAGCTATCTACGGCCGTGACACTCTCACGTAATAATGAGTGGGCTGTATACGCCCGGAGCCCCCGAGGACGCGGAGGGGTTCATTCCCACGCCCAAGTGGAAGCCCCATGCTCCGCGTTGGCGGACAACACTGCCCATCAATGGCTATGCCCACGCAACGTGGATGCCCTACGCTCAGCGCTAGGGGAAGACGAAGACGAAGACTAGCCTAGGTGCCGGACGCGGCAGTTGCTTGCTTCTTTTTGGTGTTCGAATTGCCACTTTTTGGAATGAAGTTTGAGAATTCCGGAACTCTATTTTTCAAAGAAAAAGGGGCGGGGACTTTTCTCTCATCGTTCTCTCGTTTTTTCCGGTCTTGGAGTCTCTTTCTCTGAATTGGTGTTTCGCAAGGGCCCGTGTGCTCCGGCCCTCCTCGAGGTGCCTCGGAGCTGGATAGCAAGGCCCTGTCGCCTCAGGAACTTGCATCTTTTGGCGGTCGACCCCCACTCGGGGGCTGCAACCACAGCGCGGCACCGCAGCATGGAGCCTCGGGAGGCCCCAATGCCCCCTGAGGCAGCAGCCGGCAGGATGGAATGGGGGTCGCTCGAGCGTCAAAGGGGGCTCCTGAGCAGCGCGCCTCAGGAGCCTTACCGGTCATATAGCCTCTCGCCCCTTGGTGTCGTCCTGGCGATCCGGTCGGCGTCAAGGGTGTCGAGGCCTCACCTCGTAGTTGCGTCCTGGTGATCCGGTCGTACATTACGGTGGTCGAGGAATGTGCGGGACTGGGACCTGCCGACGTAGAGCTGCTTGAGCGTCAAAGGGGGCTCCTGAGCAGCGCGCCTCAGGAGCCTTACCGGTCATATAGCCACTCGCCCCTTGGTGTCGTCCTGGCGATCCGATCGGCATCAAGGGTGTCGAGGCCTCACCTCGTAGTTGCGTTCTGGTGATCCGGTCATACATTGCGGTGGTCGAGGAATGTGCGGGACTAGGGCTTGCAGACACAGAGTGCCGAAAGGGCTCCCAACCTGCCTCACTCACAAGAAGAAGAAGTCCCCAGGACGTCTGGACTCCCCAAGCGCCATAGCCAAACCTCCCCGACGAAAAGCCTACCGCGAGCATGTCAAGGAAAGGAAGAAGAGGAGGAGAAAGAAAGTAAGGAAGCCCCCTCGGGGGCTGCAGCTCCGGGAGCCCTGGCGTCGGCGCACCAGCACTCAGTCGGAGTCCTCCTCTTCCTTCACGGGCCCGTGGAGGCGCGCCGGTGTGGCCGCTTAGGGAGCAGAGGAGCGACACCGCGGCGGCTGGCTACCCCCCGAGGTCCGGGCGCGTCGGCGCGGTGGCACACCATAGCTGTTGTCGCTCGGGCTCTCCTCGGAAGGGGTGTCGCTGCCGCTGAAGACGCAGCGCCCGTCGTGAAGGGCAAGCTCATCTCCAAGATCACCACGGCCGTCGTCCTCCGGGCAGCACCCCAGGCGCTCGCCCTCTCCCCCGAAGATCTTGACGAAGAGCGTCGCCACCCCGTCATACTTGAAGTGAAGGGTGCGCCTCCCCTCCAAGCCACGGGCACGGGCAAACGTCTGCCACCCGCGGTTCAGGTACACGTAACCCCCAGGGGTGACCTCGACCTCCACCAACGAAGCCGCGCTGCAACAGCCATCGGCCTGCAGCCATAGGCCAGCAGGCCCCCCAGCCGGCAGCGCCTCCGCGAAGAAGCATGGGAGTTGAAACCAAGCGGCCTCCGGCCTCTCCACCCACACCACAAACTCCTGGGCCGTGTCGGCTGAATGGAGCCGCGGGCGCGGCGGCCGGGTGGCCACAGCCTGCCTCCCACCGCGGGCGCCACCACCTCAACTACTGCGGCCGCCCGCGCTGGACGGAGCCCCCCGCGGCTGACAATGGAAACCCCGGGCCGCGTGGATGCACGCCCGCGCCCACGGGGAACCACCACCGGCATCGTGGCATACTTCCGGGGACGACCGCGGCCCCTCCTGGGCGGCGGTGAGGCAGGGCTCTCCTCGGAGGCCTTCCCTTTCTCGGCGGCAGAGAACTTCCTAACGGATGCCATGGCTGGGAGAGCGGTGGCTTGAAGATTGGAAGGCAAAGCGGATGAAGATGTGTGAGGGCTTTCTCGTCCTCTCCCGCTTTTATACAACCAAGGGCCAACCGACGACCCCTCGCATCCTGGGCGGCGTACGGCCCTGCCCCGCGTCGGTTCGTCAGCCTTTGAAGGGTCACATCCGCGTGGCCCGAGGGGAGAAGGCCGAGGGAATAGCCGCATTCAAAGAAAGGTAATGATGACCGATGCGGCGCGCAGGCGTCAACTCAGTTTGACCGGGGGTCCTCGACGTCCTCGGGAGTGGAGGCGTCGCCCCCTGGGCGTGCGGCATGTGTTGGGCCTGGCCCGCAGGCGTTTGGGGCCCGCGACGCCTCGGGCCGTCCTCAAGGGCTTCGCCCGGAAGCCAGCTCGAGCGCGCCTTGGGCCCGGGGGCTACTGTCGGCGTTCTGGGAACGGGGGTTCCCAGACCTGCTTGCCTGCGGCCCAGGGCATGGCCCACCTCATGAGCCAAGCACAACCTAGCGCAGCCCCACTCAAGGCAAGGCCCTCGTGAGGGCCCTAAGCTCGCGAGGAAGAACAGCATCAAGACCCGCGAAGGATGGGCCTCCTCAGGCTCTCTCCGGAGCGGCGGCGATCTCTATGCAGAACCCGGCCTCTGGAGTCAAGGATGACGCAAGGAAGGATAGGCGGGCGCCAGCGTGCCAGGCGGTACAGTTTCCCCTTTGGTGCAAAGGGAGCAAGGACGTACGCGGGTTCCCAAAGCCTCCCCCAAAGGTTTCCATTCCGTTGCAACAAGACCACGACCACGAGCCCAGCAGGACGGATGTCATCGCCGAGCCCACCTCTGCATCATCGACAGCTACTTTGCAGGCGAAGACCACCTTTGGACAGGGCGGGGATGTACTCCTGTCCCCCTTAGAATTTGGCCGTTGTGGGATCCCTTCCCGCCATTGCGATAAGGGAAGAGGACCCGGGCTGCTGCTATAAATAGAGGCTAGGTTGCACCGTAGAGAGGAACGAAAAACAGAGGGGACGAGAGACAAGGCAGAGAGCCCAGAACACCACCCGAGCGCCCTCACGAGGCTCCTCACCACTGTACTAGTTCATCCACCACACCTCCTCGTGAGGCAATCCACCAAAGCAGGAGTAGGGTATTACGCTTCGCAGCGGCCCGAACCTGGGTAAATCATCATGTGCATCTTCTTCCTCGCCATCGTGCGAGTTCATCATCCTAACCATCGAGTAGCGAGCTAGGTAGGGCGAGGCCGTAGGGGATCTTTGCACAAGCCCCTGTGTTCGAACCTTGAGGGTTTTGCGGAGCCCGAAATCCGACAATCCTTAATAGCAACGATACAAGCGTCTCTCGCTAGCCCTTCTGTCACTGGGAGAGGACACCGCAAGATCGAACCCATCACAAAGCACCTCTTCCCATGGCAAGAAAAATCGATCTAGTTGGCCTAACTAAACCAAAGATTCGAAGAAGAAATACGAGGCTATAAGTAATCATGCATATAAGAGATCAAAGAAGACTCAAATAATATTCATGGATATAAACTGATCATGAACTCAAAATTCATCGGATCCCAACAAACACACCGCAAAAAGTCATTACATCAAATAGATCTCCAAGAGACCATTGTATTGAGAATCAAAAGAGAGAGAGGAAGCCATCTAGCTACTGCCTATGGACCCGTAGGTCTATGGTGTACTACTCACGCATCATCGGAGAGGCACCAATGAGGATGATGAACCCTTCCGTGTTGGTGTTAGATTGGATCTCGCGATTCTGGAACTTGCGGCAGTTGGATGTATTTTTCGTGGACTCCTCTAGGGTTTCTGGAATATTTGGGTATTTATAGAGCTCAGAGGCGGTGGAGAAGGTTCCCGAGGCGGCCACAACCCACCAGGACGCGCCCGGGGCCCCTGGCGCGCCCTGGTGTCTGATACGTCTCCGTCGTATCTACTTTTCCTCACACTTTTGCCCTTGTTTTGCACTCTGATTTATATGATTTAAATGAAACTAACCCGGACTGACATTGTTTTCAGCAGAACTACCATGGTGTTGTTTTTGTGCAGAAATAAAAGTTCTCGGAATTGGACGAAACTTTTTGGAGAATTATTTTACAACAAATAAAAAATACTGGAGCCAAGAACCACCGGAGGGGGAGCCCTGGCTGGGCACGATACACCAGGGCGCGCCAGCCCCCCCGGGCGCGCCCTGGTGGGTTGTGCCCACCTCGGGGCCCCACTGACCCTAATTCCGTCGCTATAAAATCCTATTTTTGGAGAGAAAAATCACAGAGAAAGTTTCATCGCGTTTTACGATACGGAGCCGCCGCCACCTCCTGTTCTTCATCGGGAGGCCAGTACTGAAGCCCGTTTGGGGCTCCGGAGAGGGGAATCTTCGGTCTTCGTCATCATCAACCCTTCTCCATCGCCAATTCCATGATGCTCCCCACCGGGAGTGAGTAATTCCTTCGTAGGCTTGCTGGTCGGTGAGGAGTTGGATGAGATTCATCATATAATCGAGTTAGTTTTGTTAGGGCTTGATCCCTAGTATCCACTATGTTCTGAGATTGATGTTGCTATGACTTTGCCATGCTTAATGTTTGTCACTAGGGCCCGAGTGCCATGATTTCAGATCTGAACCGTTTATGTTATCACCATTATATCTATGTTCTTGATCCGATCTTGCTAGTCATACGCACCTATTACGTGTTATGATTCGTAAACCCCGGAGTGAAAATAGTCGGGATACTTTCCGGTGATGACCATAGTTTGAGGAGTTCATGTATTCACCGTGTGTTAATGCTTTGTTCCGGTTCTCTATTAAAAGGAGGCCTTAATATCCCTTAGTTTCCTTATGGACCCCGCTGCCACGGGAGGGTAGGACAAAAGATGTCATGCAAGTTATTTTCCATAAGCACATATGACTATTTACGGAATACATGGCTACATTACATTTGTGAACTGGAGCTAGTTCTGTGTCGCCCTAGGTTATGACTGTTATATAATGAATATCATCCAACGAGTTCACCAATCCAGTGCCTACGAGTTTTTCCCATATTGTTCTTGCTAAGTCACTACTGCTACTGCTACTATTACACTTGCAACAAAACTATTGCTATCACTGTTACCGTTACTGTTACTTCTACTACTGCTATCAAAACTATCATACTACTGTTCTACTGATCACTCTACTGCAGATATTTAATCTCCAGGTGTGGTTGAATTGACAACTTAGCTGCTAATACTCTCAAATATTGTTTGGCTCCCCTTGTGTCGAATCTATAAATTTGGGTTGAATACTCTACCCTCAAAAACTGTTGCGATCCCCTATACTTGTGGGTTATCAAGACCTTTTTCTGGCGTCGTTGCCGGGGAGCATAGCTATATTTGTTGAGTCACTTGGGATTTATATCAATTGATCACTATGAAGAATCTGAAGGATCCAAAAACCAAGACGAGGGGAGGTACGGAACTGCTATCTAGCTCTGCACTTGATTCACCTTCGGTTATGAGTAAGCTTGCAACACCACCACATACTATTAATCCTGATATGTCGCAAGTTATTGATGATGCTACTTCTGCTATGAATGATGCTGATGATGATGCTAGTACCATGCTTGATGATAATTTGCCACTAGGTGAATTTCTTGATGAACAAATTGCTAGAGCTAAAGAGAATGAAATTATTGAAACTGATGAGATTGCTAAAACTGATGAAGCTCTTGAAACTGATGATTATGAAACACCTATTAGACCTGGCTCTCCTAGATTTGAAATGCCTAAGATACCTGAAGTTTATGTTATGGATGAGGAGACAACTAGGGAAATCCTTTCTTGTAAGGATAGAAATGATCTTAAGAAATTGCTACTCAAATATAAGGAAAAGACTTTTATGCTAGAATGAAATGTGATCCTAAGTTTGCTACTTCTCCTATCTTTGTTACCGATAATGATTACGAATTCTCTGTCGACCCAGAGTTAATTACTTTGGTTGAATCTGATCCTTTCCATGGCTATGAAACTGAAACTGTAGTGGCACATCTTACTAAGCTGAATGATATAGCCACCCTCTTTGCTGATGATGAGAAGATTCGCTACTTCTATATCCTAAAATTATTTCCGTTCTCATTAAAGGGTGATGCTAAGACATGGTACAATACTCTTGCTCCTGGTTGTGTGCGTAGCCCCCAGGATATGATTTACTACTTCTCTGAAAAATATTTTCCTGCTCATAAGAAACAAGCCGCCTTACAGGAAATAATTAACTTTGTGCAAATTGAAGAAGAGAGTCTCCCACAAGCTTGGAGGAGGCTTCTCCAATTGCTTAATGCTTTGCCAGGTCACCCTCTCAAGAAAAATGAAATACTTGATATCTTCTATAATGGACTAGCTGATGCTTCTAGGGACTTCCTAGATAGTTGTGCAGGTTGTGTTTTCAGGGAACGAACTATTGAACAAGCTGAGGAACTATTGAATAATATATTGAAGAATTATGATGATTGGACTCTCCCTGAACCACCACTTAAACCCACTCTGAAGAAGAGGGGTATCTTATTTCTCAGTCCCGAAGATATGCAAGAGGCAAAGAAATGTATGAAGGAAAAAGGTATTAAAGCTGAGAATGTTAAGAATTTACCACCTATTGAAGAAATACATGGCCTTGACACACCACCACCTCCACAGGTGGTAGAGGTAAATTCTCTATTAAAGTTTGATGAAAGTGATATCCCTTACAATAAACATCCTAGTCAATGCTTATATGTGTTTGATAACTACATTATGAAAAAAGATCACTTCAATGCACATGTTCTGAAACAATTGAAATATAACTCCGATATGATTGCTCGCTTTAGTGACTTGTTATTTAGAATCAGCAATGATGTTAGAGGTGTAGGAAAGCACGCCTCTATGGTTCAAACTCAGTTAGAACAAGTTGCTAAATCTCAAAAATAATTGCTTGATGAAATGAATAATAATATGAATGATTTTGCTGCTAGAGTAGTAACTAGAGGAGGTAGAATGACCCAAGAACCACTCTATCCTGAAGGTCATCCTAAAAGAATTGAACAAGACTCTCAGAGAATGAATACTAATGCACCCAGTCCTTCTAAAAAGAAAAAGAAAAAGAAAAATGATAGGGCTTTGCGTACCTCTAGTGAACCTGAGATACAAAAACCTCCTGATACTAATGATGTCTCTATTTCTGATGCTGAAACTCAATCTGGTAATGAGCATTCACCTATTGATAATGAAAATGATAATGACGATGTTCATGAAGATACTCAACCAAACAATGATAAAGAACCAGATAATGATGTTGAAGAAGAGCCTGCTGTTGATCTTGTCACAACCCTAGTTTCTTCATGCTTGCAAATGCATTCATGCATGCATTGTTATTTTTCTTTTGAAAATGAAATGAGGAGTGATCAAGCCTCATCATTCAATTTTTTGTCTAATAAGCAATATAAAAATTGATTCAAAGTGAACCAACAAAATATCCCTGGTATTCTAATAAAATATTGGGATGAGGTAAAAATGCCAACCAATATTTTAGAATCACAGAAATTTTTTATATTGGTCATTTGAAATAATCCAATAAATAGTTGCATTGGATTTATATTTATTATAAATAAAATATAAGTTCAATAATTCTGAAACTTATTATGTGGCACTAGTTATTTATACCTAGCCCACATGACAATTTCCAGGATTTTTACAAATGGCTAGATATTTTATTAAAGCCAAAACAAATGTTAGAAAAATAGAAAACCAGAAATTGGAAATAAAAAAGAAAGGCAGAGGCTTACCTCGCGGCCTGGCACTGGGCGGCCCATCTGGCCCAGCTGCCAGTCATCCCCGACCTCCCGCCAGGAGGACAGGAGGCGTGTGCCCGCAGTGCGCATGCGCCCGCCCGGCCACCTCCTGTGTGCCTGCCTCGCCTGGAGGGCTCTAAGGGCGCCACGGTACCCCCCTGGTCACTCTTGAGCTCCTCCCCATCCTCATCCCCTCTCTGTTCTCTCCCTCCCTCAGACCCGAGCGCGTCCGTCGCCGCCGCTCGCCGCACCCGCAGCCACCGGCTCCGCCTCGCCCCGCCTTGCTGCTCATCGTCTTAGCCGCATCACCGTAGCTCTCCCCGTCGAAGGAATCAACTCGGGAGCCCTCCATCGCCATCAACGACGCCATCTTCCTCCTCGGCCCCGGCGGAAGCTCGCCGTCGATTCGCGCCACCCTCTGCTTCCCCGAGCTCGCCGTCGATGCCATCGGATCCGCTGTGAGCCACCTCGACATTTCCCTCTCTCCCCCGGCTCTCCCGTGCCCTAGCCCCCTGGACAGACAAGCCGAAGCTCGTCGCCGCCCGGCCATATCGCCGCCGCGGTTAGAGCTTCAACCGCTCACGCACGCGCACCGGAACGCTCTCTGGATGTCCCCAGGAGTCCAATGTGCCTGTTATTTCGCCCCCTAGAGCACCGGAGCCCCGTGCCCGTGCGCGGCCGAACGCCGGCCGCCGCCAAGCCCGTCGTGGCCATCGTCTCCGGCCACCCCACGGCCCCTAGCTGGGTCCGTTAGATGCGGACGAGCGAGAGCTCCCTCTGGGTGCCCTCCGCGCGTCGAATGGGCGCCGGAGCAGCTGTTCTGGCGTGCCCCCACCGCTGTTTAGGTCGCCGCCGGCCCAGCTCTGGCGAGCGCCAACGTGGCCCGGCCATTAGGGTCTAATCGACCGCTAATTAAGCCCCTGAGCCGCTGACAATGGGCCCCAGAGTGGGTCAAACCCCCGGTCAGCGCGGGATTAGCCTCTGGGTCACTGACCAGTGGACCCCACTGGTCAGGTTTGACCTGGACCTGGGGCTGTTGACCTGCTGACGTTATGGTGATGTGAGGCTGACGCAGTTAATAATTTCTGGAATAAAAGATATTCAGAAAAATCCAGAAAATGCCTAAAACTTTGGAAATTAATAGAAATTAATCTATAGCTCCAAATAAAATAAATTATATATGAAAAATTATCAGAAAAATCCAATGAATCTGATGGTACCATTTTCATGCATGTTTGAACAACTTAAACTTGCTGGATAGGACAATTTCATTAAAGGCATTAAAATGCTTATCACATGGAGTTAGAATTGATCTATATTGATCAAATGAATCCCATTTAACTTGTGGTCACTTGCATTAGATAAATCCAGCAACATGTTAACATAACATGATCATGCATCATTGTGAAGCATTTGCCGTGCTTAATTTGTACCTTGTTTGATCTTGTCGATAGACTTGCGAGACGTAGTTATCGACGACATCGAAGAACAGCTGAGTTCTTCCAATAAACAGACAAGCAACCCCCCTTGAGCATTTCGATACAATCCTATTCTCTCGCTCTTGCTCTCGTTTCAATGCATTAGGACAAGGCGACTCAACTGCTACTTGTGTTGCGGTAGATGAACCCACTCCTTTGCATGACTTGTCATTGTCACAGTAAATAGCTAAACCAAGCAACCTAGCATACCTGGTAGATGCTTGAGCCGTGTTGTGCTATAACCCTGTTATGCTTGCTATGCTTAGAGTTGTGTCAGGTCTGATTCATCGGGGTGATGAACCGGAGTGAAATGGATGTGTCCTGGTGATGAGGGTTAAGTGTTGAACCTGTTTTGGTAAAGGTAGCGATGAGAGGCCATGTAGGAGTACATGGTGGGTTGTCTCATTGAGACCGCACATAGGAACTGAGTTCCGTGTTTGTATTCCAAGACTAGCTACTACCGCACATTGGGCCCGAAACCAATGGACCCTCTCGGCCTATTAACCTACCCTGTTCTCAGTCCAGGAGTCGCAGTAGTTCGAAACGTTGATAGGTGTGCCACGGCCTGCGAAGTGGATGAACGGCCCAATCGGGACCGGCTTGGGGCCCTGCTCACAACGTTTGAGGCCATGTTGGAAACCTCGGCCGGACTTCCATTATGGGTTCCAACTCAGATAGGCGACTGCCTTGGACGTGAGTCGTTGTACGTTAACGTCTATGGCCGACTCCCTCGCCTGGCTTCCGCTTGAAGGTTGCCGAGGTGCCTTTTAACGTGCACATGGCGATAAGTGGGGGGAGCATGTGTGACGAAGTACACCCCTGCAGGATAATCTATCTATTCGAATAGCCGCGTCCGCGGATATGGACTACTTGGAGACTTGCATTGTTCATAGATAATTTAAATGGATACTCTAAAATACTCCAGATAAGTGTGAGTGCTATGGATGGCTTCTCGTAGGAAGACGAGAGAGGATCCATAGTGGTGTATTGAGTTGTGACTAGCTAGATGGACTCGTGTGCGCTCTCTCGTAGGGAGATGAGAGAGGAATGATACATTGGATACATTGTCGTAGTCTAGTTTAGCCAAAGGTCAAAGCTGGCATTCTGCTGTAAACCCCACAAACCCGTTCATTGATACATGATGCATAAGTAGATAGTTCTGATGTAAGACTTGCTGAGTACCTTCGTACTCACTATTGCTTATTTACATTTTTGCAGCGATAGACGTTGTTCACTTTATGTTCTTCTTGACGTTGACATCGACGGAATAGCTTGGGAACCCAGACAGGAGTCTGGCTCCTTTGGTAGGGTCGTTGTAGCTTTTCAGGCTCTTCCAGCCGCTTTTATTAGATGTCTGTACCCAGACATGTAACTTCCGCTTGTTGTTTGTATGCTCTGAATGTTGGGTCATGTGACCCACCCTGATTGTAACATTATACTATGTTGGCTCTTCGGAGCCTTCTAAATAAATGTTATGATGTAGAGTTTTGTTGTGATGCCATGTTGTATCTACGCATATCATGCATAATGTGTGTATGGTTGAAATGCATTGGTATGTGTGGGATTCGACACCTAGCTGTATACCTTTAGTAGCCTGCCTTACGGGGAAATGCCTCTTTGTGCTTCCACCGAGCCTTGGTAGCTTGCTACTGCTCCGAACACATTGATTGACCGGCGTATATCCTTCTTTGCTGTTGTGTCTGTCCCTATGGGGAAATGTCTCGCAGTGTAATGGAGTCCATGTAGCCCGCTATGACTCGTCTACGTACCGTTGATGACAGATATGTCTCACGACGTAATGGAGTCCATGTAGCTTGCTATGACTCGTCTACACACGCCGATGACCGACACCTGCATTGTTGGGTTACATATGCCTGTCCATGTACGGTTGTGCCACTTGGGTCTATAACTAGTCATGTCAACCCGGGTTCTTTGACATACGATTGCAAGCGACATATTCATATACGTGAGCCAAAAGGCGCAAACGGTCCCGGCCAAGGTAAGGTGGCAGCCGTGGGGATTATCGTGCGTCAGGCGGCAATGTGATATGATGTGTTACATGCTAGATACATATGGCTTAGGATCGGGGTCCCGACAATCTTGATAACCCACAACCTAAAAATAAACGTTATGATAAAAGAGACTTTGTGGCTAGAAAATATGGTAAAGAAAGAGAACCATGGGTTCAGAAACCCATGCCCTTTCCACCTAAACCATCTAAGAAAAAGAATGATGAAGAATTTGAACGCTTTGCTGAAATGATTAGGCCAGTCTTTTTGCGTACCCGCTTAACTGATATTTTAAAGATGGCCCCTTATGCAAAATACATGAAAGACATCATCACTAATAAAAGAAAGATACCTGAAGCTGAAATCTCCACCATGCTTGCTAATTATTCTTTTAAGGATGGAGTACCTAAAAAACTTGGAGATCCTGGAATACCAACTATACCTTGCTCCATTAAAAGAAATTATGTTAAAACTGCTTTGTGTGATTTGGGAGCTGGTGTTAGTGTTATGCCTTTCTCCTTATATAAAAGACTTGATTTGAATAAACTCACACCTATTGAGATATCATTGCAAATGGCTGACAAATCAACTGCCATACCTATCGGTATTTGTGAGGATGTGACCGTTGTTGTTGCAAATGTTACTATCTTAACGGACTTTGTTATTCTTGAGATGCCCGAGGACGACAACGTGTCGATTATCCTTGGTAGACCCTTTTTGAATACTGCAGGGGCTGTTATTGATTGCAATAAAAGCAAAGTCACTTTTCATATCAATGGTAATGAGCATACGGTGCACTTTCCGAAGAAAAAATTCCAAGTGAATGGTATAAATGTTATTGACGAATCTCCGACACTCACTATTGGAAGTTTTCAATTACCTCTACCTACTGCCAAAAAGAAATATGATATACTTATTGTTGGGGATATGCACATCCCCATTGAGGTAACTTAGTGTTTTACGAAAGTTCTTCGGTTTCATGCTAATCGGAAGTGGTTGTTAATAAGACTTGATCAATCTTATTAATGGATCATTTTTGAGAGGTATGAAGTTGATGAATCTAGTAGTCACAATCTTCTGCTCCCACCTTTTATTTTATGTTTTACTTAGTCAAATAAATTAAAATGCCATGTTTATCTTGTTTTCCGTTTTCTCCGTGCAATAAAAAAATGACCCTAAAATAAAAGTTCTCAGAATGTCCTGAAAATTTGATACGATTTTTTTCTGAATATTTATGAATTTCTGGTGCAAATAACATCAGAGGGGGTGCACCTGGTGCCCACAAGACACCAGGGCGCGCCAACAACCCCAGGCGCGCCCTAGTGGGTTGTGGCCCCCACGTGGGCCCCCTCACTTATCCCTTTAGTCCATGTCATCCCCTACCTCCAGAGAAAAATCACCATAGCTCCCATTCCCGTGTTCTTGCTCTCAAACCCGCGTATTTCAATCTCTTTGCTTGAAGCTCCGTTTCCGAAACTGTTTGGGGGGATTGCTACTTGGTATGTGACTCCTCCATTGCTCCAATTAGTTTTTGATTTAGTGGGTTATTTTTAAAGTAATTAGCTACTCTTGGTGCTGCTGTAGATGAGCTTGCATGTTGAATTCTTAGAGTTCTAAGTAGTTTGAATGCTTAATATGGCCTCTATGCACCCTTAAGAGTAGTTGCTATTAATCTTACAAAGTTTTGTTGACAAAAAATTTCTGGACTAAAATTTTCAGAATTTTTATTATAGGAATAAGATGGATTTCTTTAGGAATTTTTCCTCCAAGAAAAATGCCAAAGAAGTCATTGGTAAATCATCGGACAATGACCTCCACACTCCGAGAACGGTGGGGGTGCGGCCGTGCGAATGGCCGCATGATGCCTTCATGGAGGAGGCTGGTTTCCATCAAGAGTTTGCTAAATTTGTTGCAAATGCTGGGCTGACCAAGTTCCTCGCAGCTAAGTGTGACCAACACCACATCCTTACAAATTCCTTTGTGCAAAGTTTTCATTTTCTGAGTAGGAATAATCCTCCTGAGGTGCAGTTTAAGTTATACGCTGAAACTCACAAGATACCGCTCACCGACTTTTGCGACATATGCTTGATCCCTTCTGATGGGGAATTAAGAGAGCCTAGACCAGCGGAGTTTGAGGATTTTCTCCTCACTTTAACAGTGGGTGAAGATAGAGGCATGTCAAAAGCCACTGCTACCAGTTTGCAGTTTCCTTATGTGAACTACTTTGCTTTATTCATCGTGACGTGTTTAACCGCTAGGGAGAAGGTTGGCGCACTTAGTGCCCCCGACTTTGCCATTTTATGCCGCGCACTGTATAATGATCACACCTTTAGCATGGGGGCTATTATTGCACGTCGCTTACACCTTAACAGGACTAAGGGAAAGATACATGGTGGTATTTATGCTACTCGCTTAGCGAGACACTTTAATGTTCAGATTCGCCCACATGATTATCCTTTGTCCCAAGTTTATATAGATCACAAGGCGTTGCAGGATCACCAATTTATTGAGGCAACTGATTCTTTCCATAACATTCGTTACAACTTAGTATTCAGCGTCGAAACCCGTGATGTTATCCCGTTGCTTGCACCTGCTCTGTTTGATTCTATTGCCAGGAATGGATATAGGATCATGCCAGATGACATTACAACCTATCGGAACAACCTAGCAGCTGCTGAGGAGGAGCCCCAGGAGTGGGACGCTCAGGCGCCGCCTCCACCTCACTTCGACTTAGGACCGGATGGCTACTACGGATGGTGATTACCAAGCTAGGCCAAAAGCCTAAGCTTGGGGGAGTACGTATATCCACCGACATTATATTCATGTTCACACATATCATTCCAGTTGTCGGTGTTCATACTTTTTCTTTATACTATCCATGCTAGATTTATTTTCTCGCTTTCTTCTTGCGTGTTTGAAAAACTTTGACAAAACCCAAAAATATTTCCTACTTTTTTTCGGCTTTTCTTTCCAGCTTAGATTAATTGTAGTATTAAAAGAAAACCCAAAAAGATTTCTCGTTTCTTCTTTTACTTGTTGGGAGCTTTCCCGTGTAAATAGTTTTTATCATTTTTGTTTTCCCTCTTTAATTTGCTTTCTTCTTGAGAAACCAAAAACTCCAAAAATATGTCAGTGTGTTTCTCTGAAATTCTTTTCCTTTTATTTGAGTCGTACCAAGGAGAAGACCACGATGAAAATGTTGAGTGGCTCTCATATGCACTATTGTTAATCTAACAAAGAGCCCATGTTACTTTGTCTTCTCCTCTTGAATAAAATGTTTGTAGATTCCAGCTTAGTCCACGGCACTCTTGCACTATTATTATTTTCATATCATTTGGTCGTGCAAGTGAAAGGCAATAATGATGATATTTGATGAAGTGACTGTGGCAGAGAAAAGCGGTTTGTCAACTGAATTGCTTGAGGACAAGCAATGGGTTAAGCTTGGGGGAGTTGATACGTCTCCGTCGTATCTACTTTTCCTCACACTTTTGCCCTTGTTTTGGACTCTAATTTGCATGATTTGAATGAAACTAACCTGGACTGACGCTGTTTTCGGCAGAACTACCATGGTGTTGTTTTTGTGCAGAAATAAAAGTTCTCGGAATTGGACGAAACTTTTTGGAGATTTATTTTACAATAAATAAAAAATACCGGAGCCAAGAACAACCGGAGGGGGAGCCCTGGCTGGGCACGGTACACCAGGGCGCGCCAGCCCCCCCCCCCCCCCCGGGCGCGCCCTAGTGGGTTGTGCCCACCTCGGGGCCCCACTGACCCTAATTCCGACGCTATAAAATCCTATTTTTGCAGAAAAAAATCAGAGAGAAAGTTTAATCGCGTTTTACGATACGGAGCCGCCGCCACCTCCTGTTCTTCATCGGGAGGCCAGATCTGGAGCCCGTTTCGGGCTCCGGAGAGGGGAATCTTCGGCCTTCGTCATCATCAACCCTTCTCCATCGCCAATTCCATGATGCTCCCCACCGGGAGTGAGTAATTCCTTCGTAGGCTTGCTTGTCGGTGAGGAGTTGGATGAGATTCATCATGTAATCGAGTTAGTTTTGTTAGGGCTTGATCCCTAGTATCCACTATGTTCTGAGATTGATGTTGCTATGACTTTGCCATGCTTAATGCTTGTCACTAGGGCCTGAGTGCCATGATTTCAGATCTGAACCGTTTATGTTATCACCATTATATCTATGTTCTTGATCCGATCTTGCTAGTCATATGCACCTATTACGTGTTATGATCCGTAAACCCCGGAGTGACAATAGTCGGGATACTTTCCGGTGATGACCCTAGTTTGAGGAGTTCATGTATTCACCGTGTGTTAATGCTTTGTTCCGGTTCTCTATTAAAAGGAGGCCTCAATATCCCTTAGTTTCCATATGGACCCCGCTACCACGGGAGGGTAGGACAAAAGATGTCATGCAAGTTCTTTTCCATAAGCACGTCTGACTATTTACGGAATACATGCCTGCATTACATTTATGAACTGGAGCTAGTTCTGTGTCGCCCTAGGTTATGACTGTTATATGATGAATATTATCCAACGAGTTCACTGATCTAGTGGCTATGAGTTGTTCCCATATTGTTCTTGCTAAGTCACTACTGCTACTGTTACACTAGCTACAAAACTATTGCTATCACTGTTAGCGTTACTGTTACTGCTACTACTGCTATCAAAACTATCATACTACTGTGCTAATGGTCACTTTGCTGCAGATATTTAATCTCCAGGTGTGGTTGAATTGACAACTCAGCTACTAATACTCTCAAATATTCTTTGGCTCCCCTTGTGTCGAATCTATAAATTTGGGTTGAATACTCTACCCTCGAAAACTGTTGCGATCCCCTATACTTGTGGGTTATCAGTGTCTTGTGGGCGGACTGGGCTCCCTCCTGGTTACTTCTTTGGCCCACTGGCCTCCTTCTGGTCCAAAAAAATCTTCAAAAAGTTTCGTCGCGATTGGACTCCTTTTGATACTGATATTCTGCGAAGTAAAAAACAAGCAAAAACAGCAACTAGCACTTGGCACTAAGTCAATAGGTTAGTCCCAAAAAAATGATATAAAGTTGCTATAAAATGATTGTAAAACATCCAAGAATGATAATATAACAGCATGGAACAAGCAAAAATTATAGATACGTTGGAGACGTATCAGCATCCCCAAGCTTAATTCCTACTCGTCCTCGAGTAGGTAAATGATAAAAACAGAATTTTTGTTGAGGAATGCTGCCTAACATGTTCATCACATATTCTTTTTTTTGTAGCATGGATATTTGGACTTTTAGATGGTTCAAAGCAATAGTCTAGTTTTGACATAAAGACTTTAATACTCATGCATGCCAACAAGCAACCATGTCTGTCAAAATATCAACACTAAAGAAAGTTATCCCTAGCCCATCATGCTCAATCATTGATCCATTCATGAAACACACTCAAATATTAACTACACCCAATGCACAAGTATGATCATAGTGCCCCCTAGTTGGTGCTTTATAAGAGAAGATGGAGACTCAAGTAAAAATAAAAATTTCATAAAGATATAGATAGGCCCTTCGTAGAGGGAAGTAGGGATTTGTAGAGGTGCCTGAGCTCAAGGTTTAAATTGAGAGAGAAAAATATTTTGGGTGCCTTTCCTATCAACGAAAACGACAAAGTAGTTCTCAATACTTTCCATGCTAGATACATCATAGGCGGTTCCCAAACATAAAGTAAAGTTTATTCCTTTTTCCACCATTCTTTCACAATCCATGGCTAGCCGTATCCACGGTTGCCTTCCATACCAACATTTTCCAAGGAATTTATTATTTGACAACATAAAGTAAATTTATTTTTCATTTTGGGATTGGGCATCCCTATTACCGCCGTACTCTCGTGCAATGACAAGTGAATAACACTCATCTTGAGAATAACACATCTAGCATGGAAAAATATTGGATACCCCCTACCGTTTCATGAGCGGTGCGAGCACACAAAAGGAAATTCATTTTGAAAATTAGAGATGGCACATACAAATTTGCTTAGAACGGCATGGAAATACCGCATATAGGTAGGTATGGTGGACTCATAAGGCAAAACTGGGTTTAAGGATTTTGGATGCACAAGTAGTATTTCTACTTAGTACAAGTGGAGGCTAGCAAATAGAATGAGAAGCAACCAACCAGGAAACAAAAATTCACATAAACGGGCATTGAGCATAACTAACACCGAATAATGCACCATAAGTAGGATGTAATTTCATTGCATAACTATTGACTTTCGTACTTGCATAGGGAATCACAAACCTTAACACCAATATTCTTACTAAAGCACAATTACTCACCAACATGACTCACATATCACTATCATCCTATCTCAAAACTATTACAAGGAATCAAGTTTAATTTCTCCAATGATCTTCATGAAAGTTTTTATTATATCCCTCTTGAATATCTATCACTTTGGTACTAGTTTGATATATTGCCATTGTTTTTGACAAGCTCAAACATATTTAAGTGAAGAACATGAGCATAAAAGTTTCATCTCTCAAAATAATATAAGTGAAGCATGAGAGGATTTCTTCAAAAGTTACTAACTATCAAATTAATCTAAGAGAAGCATGAGAGTATTTCTTCAAAATTTCAATACACACCGTGCTCAAAAAGATAAAAGTGAAGTACTAGAGCAATTCCATAGCTCAATTTTTTTAAGTGAAGCATATAGAGCAATTCTAACAAATCATAGCATAATTTTGGCTCTCTCAAATAGGCTTGTCCAGCAAGGATACTAGTGACAAACTAAAAAGCAAAGAAAACAAAGACTCAAATAATACAAGACGCTCCAAGCAAAACTCATGATATGTGACGAATAAAAATATAGCTCCAAGTAAAATACCGATGGTCGTAAGAAGAAAGAGGGGATGCCACTCGGGGCATCCCCAAGCTTAGTTGCTTGTTTCTCCTTGGATATTATCTTGGGGGTGCTGTAGCATCCCCAAGCTTAGGCTCTTTTCACTCCTTATTCCGTCATCCATCGTGATCTCACCCAAAACTTGAAAACTTCAATCACACAAAACTCAGCAAAACCTTTGTGAGATCCGTTAGTATAATAAAGCAAATCACCACTTTAAGTACTGTTGCAAACACATTAAAATTTTATTATTTCATTATACCTACTGTATTTTAACTTTACCATGGCTTATACCCTTCAATACAAACCATAGATTCATCAAAACAAGCACACAATGCAACGAAAACAGAATCTGTCAAAAACAGAACATTCTGTAGTAATCTGTACTCTAAACATACTTCTGTAACTCTAAAAATTCTGAAAAATTAGAACAACGTAAGGAATTTGTATATAAACAGTGTTTTAAAATTTTAGCTCATTATCACGCTCCAGTAAAAAATGAAAATTCGTGCATTGGAGTCAAAGTTTCTGTTTCAGATTCAGCATTGTTTCTACTCATCTATGAATCATCCTAAAGGCTTTACTTGGCACAAACACAAAATAAAATGTAAAAAACACAATCATAACAGATGCATAATTGTGTCAACACTCAAAAACAGAAAGAAAAAGAAGAAAATAAATTTATTCATTGGGTTGCCTCCCAACAAGCGCTATCGTTTTACGTCCCTAGCTAGGCATAATGCATAGATTCAAGTATTGTCATCTTTGGTTTTTGCTTCATAAGATGCTCTCATGATTGATTTATATGGTGGCTTAATTCTTGTTCTAGGGAAGTGTTCCATACCCTTTCTTAGTGGAAACTGAAATTGAATATTGCCTTCTTTCATATCAATCACGACACCTATAGTGCGTAAAAACGGTCTACCATGTATAATGGGACAAGACGGATTGCAATCAATATCAAGAACAATAAAATCTATGGGCGCATAGTTCCTATTTGCAAGAATAAGAACATCATTAATTCTTCCCAAAGGCTTTTTAATAGTAGAATCCGCCAAGTGCAAATTAAGAGAACATTCTTCAATATTGGTAAGACCAAGCACATCACAAAGAGATTTCGGAATCGTGGAAACACTAGCACCCAAATCACATAAAGCAAAACACTCATAAGTTTTAATCCTGACCTTAACTGTAGGTTCCCACTCATCATGTAATTTTCTAGGAATTGAAATCTCTAACTCCAACTTTTCTTCAAAAGATTTCATCATGGCATCAACGATATGTTTAGTAAAAGCTTTATTTTGTTCATAAGCATGGGGTGAATTCAACATGGATTGCAGCAAAGAAATACATTCAATCAAAGAGCAACTATCATAATTAAAATCTTTGCAATCCAAAATAGTGGGCACATCACTAGTTAAAGTTTTGACCTCTTCAAACCCACTTTCATCAATTTTTTCATCAAGATTTTCACCCTCCAAATTATTGGGACGCCTTCTAGCTAAAGTTGACTCTACTTCAGTCCCTTTATCATAAATTCTAATATTACTAAACAAGGAATCAATAGAAGAAACGCCAATCACTTTGAGATCTTCATCATTTTTATGAAAGCAATCACTAGAAAACACTTTTTCTAAAAATTCTCCTTTAGCTCTAAGCATAGCGATTCTTTTCTTACTTTCATCCATAGAAACATATAAAGCTTTAATTGATTCATCAATCTTAGGTGCAAAAGCATTCAACTTGAGATTTTCTACATCATGAGAAATTCTATCAATGCTTCTAGACATATCATCAATCTTATTCAACTTTTCTTCTATCGTAGTATTGAAAACCTTTTGCGCATTGATAAATTCTTTAATATTACTCTCAAGATCAGAGGGGTTACTATTATTATTGTAAGAAGAATTACCATAGGAATTACCATAATTATTAGAGGAATTTTCAGGAAAAGGCCTAGGATTAAAATTACCTCTATAAGCATTGTTATTAAAATTATTTCGCGAGATGAAATTCACATCTACGGAATCACTATTTTGCTCAATCAAAATAGACAAAGGCACATCATTAAGATCAATAGGAGCATTTTTACTAGCAACCAACTTCATAAGAGCATCAACTTTTTCACTCAAAGTACTAATTTCTTCAACCGAATTGACTTTTTTACTAGTAGGTGCTCTTTCGGTATGCCATTGTGAATAATTTGCCATAATATTATCTAGCAATTTAGTAGCTTTACCCAAATTAATTTCCATAAAAGTACCACCCGCGGTGGAATCTAAAAGATTTCTAGAGACAAAATTCAATCCCGCATAAAAAATTTGTATGATCATCCAAAGATTTAAACCATGAGTAGGACAATTTCTTAGCATCAATTTCATTTTTTCCCAAGATTGTGCAACATGTTCATGCTCAAGTTGCTTAAAATTCATGATTTGAGTTCTAAGGGAAATAATTTTCGCGGGCGGAAAATACTTAGTAATAAAAGCATCCTTGCGCTTATTCCAAGAATCGATACTATTGCGAGGTAAAGAAGAAAACCAAATTTTTGCACGATCCCACAAGGAGAAAGGAAATAATTTCAACTTCACTATATCATTGTCCACATCTTTTTTCTTTTGCATATCACACAATTCTACGAATGTGTTTAGATGGGACGCGACATCCTCATTAGGAATACCAGAAAATTGATCTTTCATGACAAGATTCAACAAAGCGGCACTAATATCACAAGACTCCGCACTAGTGGTGGGAGGAGTAATCGGAGTACAAATAAAATCATTATTATTAGTATTGGAAAAATCACACAATTTGGTATTTTCTTGAGTCATCGTGACTACGCAAACAAGATTGCAAGCAAACAAGAGATCTGACGAGAAAAAGGCAAACGAAAAAGAGGGCAAATAAAACGACAAATTTATGAAGTGGGGGAGAGGAAAACGAGAGGCGAATGGCAAATAATGTAATTGCAAGGAGATGAGATTTGTGATTAGGAACCTGATAGATGTTGATGATGTCTCCTCGGCGCCAGAGATTGGCACGTTGAAGAGACTGCTTCCTCCCCGGCAACGGCGCCAGAAATTCCTTTGACGTGGCTTGAGACTGCGTCGGTATTTCCCCAAAGAGGAAGGGATGATGCAGCATAGCGATGGTAAGTATTTCCCTCAGTTATGAAACCAAGGTATCGAACCAGTAGGAGGATCGCGCAACACTATGTAAACAACACTTGCACACAAAGAACAAATACTTGCAACCCGACGCGAAAGCGAGGTTGTCAATCTCTCCACGGTAAAAAGATAGATTAGGTTGTAATAAATTGGATAGATAGATCTCGCAAGAACAAAAAATAAAAGAGGCAAATAAAAAGTGCAGCAAGATATTTTTGGTTTTTTTGGAATAATAGATCTGAAAACAAAAGCGGCAAAAAGATAGATCGGAAATCAATATGTTAGAAAAGTAGACCCGGGGGCCGTAGGTTTCACTAGTGGCTTCTCTCATGAGTATAGCACACGGTGGGTGAACAAATTACTGTTGGGCAATTGATAGAAGATCAAATAATCAAGACGATATCCAAGGCGATGATCATTATATAGGCATCACGTCCAAGATTAGTAGACCGAAACGATTCTGCATCTACTACTATTACTCCACACATCGACCGCTATCCAGCATGCATCTAGTGTATTAAGTTCATGGGAAAACGGAGTAATGAAATAAGAACAATGACATGATGAAGACAAGATCTATTCATGTAGGAATAGACCCCATCTTGTTATCCTTAATGGCAACGATACATGTGTGCCTTGCTGCCCCTTCTGTCACTGGGAAAGGACACCGCAAGATCGAACCCATCACAAAGCACCTCTTCCCATGGCAAGAAAAATCAATCTAGCTGGCCTAACTAAACCAATGATTCGAAGAAGAAATACGAGGCTATAAGTAATCATGCATATAAGAGATCAAAGAAGACTCAAATAATATTCATGGATAGAAACTGATCATGAACTCAAAATTCATCGGATCCCAACAAACACACCGCAAAAGTTTACATCAAATAGATCTCCAAGAGACCATTGTATTGAGAATCAAAAGAGAGAGAGAGGAAGCCATCTAGCTACCGCCTACGGACCCGTAGGTCTATGGTGGACTACTCACGCATCATCGGAGAGGCACCAATGAGGATGATGAACCCCTCCGTGATGGTGTTAGATTGGATCTCGCGATTCTGGAACTTGCGGCGGCTGGATGTATTTTTCATCAACTCCTCTAGGGTTTCTGGAATATTTGGGTATTTATAGAGCTCAGAGACGGTGGAGAAGGTTCCCGAGGCGGCCACAACCCACCAGGGCACGCCCGGGGCCCCTGGCGCGCCCTGGTGTCTTGTGGGCGGCCTGGGCTCCCTCCTGGTTACTTCTTTGGCCCACTGGCCTCCTTCTGGTCCAAAAAATTTTTCCAAAAAGTTTCGTCGTGATTGGACTCTGTTTGGTACTGATATTCTTCAAAGTAAAAAACAAGCAAAAACAGCAACTGGCACTTGGCACTAAGTCAATAGGTTAGTCCCAAAAAAATGATATAAAGTTGCTATAAAATGATTGTAAAACTTCCAAGAATGATAATATAACAGCATGGAACAAGCAAAAATTATAGATACGTTGGAGACGTATCACTCATTCAGTAGAGCACGTATGGTATGTGCTAGCAGTAGCACATACTCACCAAAATTGAAAGAGGCATGTAACTAAATTTTATTGGATTCGGAGCAGCGAGCCTCCAAACTGAAACCATCCTGCCATTCAAAAAAAAGAACAGTTCTATCCAGCCTAACTCTACACACAAACAAATGAATATAAATGTTTATCTCAGAAGTATAGCGGGAGTGCTTTTTGACGGAAGTGCCACCCAACAAGATTCAGAGAGGCATGCAACTAAAATTTACTAAATTTGGATCAGCAAGCAAGAAAGCAAATCGATTAGCCAACAATGCAATGTGTATCTCATTCAGTAGTAGAGCATGTATGTTGCTGTCTGACAACAGTAGCATCCAACAAAATCCAGTCAGGCATGTAAGTAAATTCAGACCATCAGCAAACAAGCAAAATCACACCATAGGATTATGACATACTTTCAAACTGTAGCATTTATCAAATGAGAAGGAATCGCTAGGTTTCAGTGCCTAGAAAACAGGCCAGGTATTCAGTGCAAGCACATCACAGAGATGCCAAAATAGTGACCATCAGAGGCCAAAGCGTCAAGCTAATCTTGACAGCCACAACTCAAAGCAGCAGTGGATGCATCTCTAGATTTCACATGCATCAAAGATAGATCTCTTGTGGGGCATCTAGGTCCCTCCCTAGTAACAAACTTGGTTCATCTTTCTTATTCTTAAGTTAAAAATGGGAGTAATTTCTGACGGACTCGTATATCATCTATCTTTTTGGTAAGCTCCTTCATTTCATTCTTTATGCATTAAACACACTTTTCATTCTTTAGGCAAATAGCATGTCCGACTCTAGACTGTGGGTAGGCTCCTCTGATCATTGGTCGGGGTTTTCTGAAGATAAAGGCGACGTGAGCACCAACCAGGTAATTAAGGTTACAAAAACATGCATTAGCATTACAAACATCCATATATATATATATATATATATATATATATATATATATATATATATATATATATATATATATATATATATATATATATATATATATATATATATATATATATATATATAGACACACACACACACGTATCTAACCACTAATTAATTGTTCATGATTTGAAACCCTTGGCAGGCATACTTAGGAGATCCGTCTTCGCCGACTGTCGTTGTGCAATCTTTAGGTGACGTCGACTTGCTCAGTCACGAGCTGATCGCGTCACGTGAGAGTACCCTCAAGGCCCTGCAGGAGTTGAATGACTCCCTGATGAAGGAGAAGGACAAAATTATCAATGACAATGCTATTGTCTACGATAAGATTTTTCAGTCTCGAAGGTCAGATCACGACGCTGAACCTCGAGATAACTATGATCAATAAGGACATAGAAGTCCTGAAGGCCCAGTGGACTCAGCTGAAGACAGAGAAAGCGCATTACATCAAGGAGGGGCAGACGAATAGGAATAAGCTTTGTGAGATGAAGTTGCTTAGGAAAAACTAGCTAGGTAGTGTCGGTCAATAGAGGGGAAGATCGATATATACATTGTCAGAAGTAATTGGTACTTTCCTTTTGTGAATTTGGTATCTTTTGTGAATGAAATGTTTGGTATCTTTTGTGAATGAAATGTTTAGTATCCTTTGTGAACCTGGTATTTTTTATTAGCTAAATATGACAGTGCCGGCGTGCAACTCTATCCAACGCCAGCAGGTATTCAAAATACTGCTGGCGTCGTCTCCAACGCCACCAGTAGATTTTAACAGTGGCGTCATATTGGTGGCCTCGGGTGTCTACGTCAGCAGGGCCATTTTTACCACGCCATAGCTAGGCTTTTCTGCACTAGTGGCCATAGAAGAAAGACCGATAGATGCATAGGCACAAACCAAAAGGGAGTAGGAGGCACACAAGCAGCAAAGACGATTTTCACCACGACCAACAAAGGCAACATCAACCACAATCAAGTACCACAAGCAGGAGAGGATCGAGGGAAAGGCCGTCGGAGACTCGGAGCGACATTGGAGTATTTCCTTTGATTATTTTTAGGTAAACGTTTCCCGACGGACGACCGGCCGAGCGCTCCGCCGGTCACCCGTCGCTCGCTTGCCTTAATACGCGGAAGCAACTGGGCCAGATGCATTCATGGGCCTCAAACGAGATATCCCTCTTCTTATCTTTTCATACTATTTTTTTCTTTCTTTCTCTGTTTTTTTTTCTTGCTCTTGTCTTGTTGCTTCTTTCCTCTCTCCTTACGCAACCCAGCCATCACTTGCTCCTTCATCATTCATAGAAAAAGCTACAACCAATAAATCTCGATGTTGCAACCGTCGTCGCCTTTTGCTACGACGGGCGACGTGATTTGCTGCAACCATTCATGTTGATAGAGACAATGGCAATTTTTGCTTCAACTGTCGTTTGTCTTTTCTACGACCGGCGATGGGAATTGCTACAACCATTCATGTCGATGTCGCGACCTGTGACCCGCAATGATGACGACGAAAAGTTTGCTTCAACCTTTGTCAGTTTTTGTTACGACCGGCGACGAGAATTGCTACAACTATTCACGTTGATGATGTGCCCCGCGACTGCGGCAAGAATGATTTTGCTTCAACCCTCGTCAACTTTTGCTATGACCAGTGATGAGAAATTGCTACGACCATTCAAGCTGACAATGCGACCTGCGACGACGGAGGCAACATTTTTGTTGCAACAGTCATCGGATTTTGCTACAACCGACAAAGAAAAAAGTTGCAACCGTTGACAGAAAAGCTTCAACTGTAGATGAAAAAAAGCTTCAATCAGACAGTGTGCAACAAAAAAAGTTACAACCATTTATAGAAAAAGCTTCAACCGTAAATGAAAGAAGCTTCAACTGATGACCGACAATGAAAAAAAGCTTCATAGAGGCTCGCGTTTCCACATAAGTTGCAACCGCCGTCGACGTGTGCTGGAACTGACGAAGACCAATGCTACAACCGACGATGATGCTTCGGCTGGAGATGGCAAAGCGGCAACCGTGCAATTCATAGCTACAACCCGGCATGGAAAAATTTGTGACCAGCGAGCACAGAAGCTGCGACCGGAGACAAAAAAAGCTACAACTGTCGAGCGCAGAAGCTAGGACCTGCGTACAAAAATGCTGCAACCATCGAGTGATTTTGTTATAGTTAGCCCAGGTCTATTCACGAGAGCTTCTGCCTAGACTTTCCAGTGATCGACTCGAATCCAGTTGAGGCTAGCTACAATTAAGTTGCTTGCCTGCTTGCTTGCAAGTTAGCTCTGCACGTACCACGTACACTCTGATGATTTGATCTAGCATTCTAAATTCAACATGAAGCGTGGTGTCAGGCAAGGGAAGGCGGCGCGGCTAATCGAGGATGAGCGCCGGCGAGCGCCGGTGGCCGGCAAGCACGGGCGGCGCGTTGGACCGGAGAGCTGCGCGGGATTCTTCCTTTTTTTGTGCCATCAGAGGTTTAGGTCGGGAAGACGAGCAAATCTAACGATGCAGGACGTCTTAATCCAACGTACGCACGCCGACCGGCCCAAATTTGGGCCGGTCCGCCGGCGCCTATGGTTGTCCTTATTTTTATCTTTACCTATATATATATAATATTAAAGGGAGGATCGATTCTCCCGCGCAGCTCTCCGGTCCACGTACACTCTGATGATTTGATCTAGCATTCTAAATTCAACATGAAGCGTGGTGTCAGGCAAGGGAAGGCGGCGCGGCTAGTCGAGGATGAGCGCCAGCGAGCGCCGGTGGCCGGCAAGCACGGGCGGCGCGTTGGACCGGAGAGCTGCGCGGGATTCTTCCTTTTTTTTGTGCCATCAGAGGTTTAGGTCGGGAAGACGAGCAAATCTAACGATGCAGGACGTCTTAATCCAACGTACGCACGCCGACCGGCCCAAATTTGGGCCGGTCCGCCGGCGCCTATGGTTGTCCTTATTTTTATCTTTACCTCTAATATTAAAGGGAGGATCGATTCTCCTCTTTTTTTTGTCATCAATGATTTTTCGTACGTCCGTCGTCATTGTTTTTCTTTTTGTTTTCCGTTGCACTAAAAGAAAGTTGAGTTTCGTTAAAAAAAATTGCTTCACACTGGAATCGAACCGCGGCCGCACACAACGAGTCCACAGCCACCAACCAGTTTATCTACCACTGCTTGCTTGCAAAAGTAAAGGACTGCTTTATTTTATCTATAGGTAGGAGTTTTGTCAATAAAGAAAAACAACTTAGAAGGCAGACCGGCCACGATCCGCTCGCTCATCCTCTTCCTACTCAGCGCCCTCCGATCCGCCTCATCGCTCCGCTGCCCAAGCGCCCGGATCACCGCTCCGCCGCCCTCCATCTCCCAGCCTCCTCCACGTCCAGCCAACCCTATCCTAATCGACGTTGTCTTCTCTACCTCACTGGCCCAGTCGGTGCGGCTGATGGCTCGCTCGCGTCCAGGAGAGCGGCAGCGGCGAGGGAGTTGGCGAGGAGGAGGGCCATGACGAGAGCGGCGGTGAGCGAGATGAGCGGCAGGGTAGGGCCTTCCGTGACGTGTCGGGTGGAGGGCAACATCCTCCCAATGGCTGCTGCATGATGTCCATGGAGCATGTGGCTGCTGCGGCGGCGGATGCGGTCGCACGACCACCAGTGGCTGGTGTTGCTGCTGCTTCTTTCCCTCCTCATAGGTGGCCCAACCACCACCTCCAGCCCGGAGACCATTGCCTTGGCTGGCTTCTCCTTCTTGCACTTGGCAATTATTCTGATCTGCTCAACTAGCTCTTGAGTGTGAGTCGGTCTCTGGATTTGGATTAGAATGAGAATAAGAAGTCCTGAATGCAGTGAGATGGAGAGGAGGGATTCTACCTGCCAATCACTCTGACAAAATTAATCAATCAATTTCGGTCCAAGATTTGACAGTAATAATTCACTGACTTATCTGAGCTCAGGTTCAACTTATTTGTTAGTCTGGGGATCAATGTACAAGTGTCCATCTGAGATATATGTAGGAGTTAGGGAAGGCTACTTTATATCATGTGAATGGAAGGCATGAGAGTTGGATTTTCAGATCAAGCAAACGTTGAAGATTGTTGGTCAGTATTTGCATTCATTCACGAGGTAGCACTTTTCACTCAGCTCCAGTCAGCTGCATATTTTTTTATTACTAGGCTAGCATAGAATGTTCGAATGTGTTGTTAAGGTGACTGAAGACAAGCCGAAAGATTCGACCTTGAAGATATGGCTCTGCTGGCTTTGTGTATTGCTTTAAGTTATTCAGTGGTGTTCATATAGCAAATTTCTGATGATTTTGTGTATGCATATGTATATGCTTCTGTTTAAACTGACACCTATATCATATCTCTAAATGTTCATGTTTCTGGCTTTTAGGCTGTACTTATTGATGAATTCAGTTGTATTGGGCCAGTCCCTGTTGTATGCATACAATCATACTGTGAATCAGAACATTTTAATTTTTGTGTAAGCATTACTTCCCAGCAGGTGTTTTGCCCTATTAAGGTTCACGTCAGAATTGTGTCTAGCCTTTTTAACTATTAACTACACAAGAGAGGTGCTAATACAAAATGTAGAGAACTAAAAAAACAAAGTGGCAGAATTGTAAGATATTTTTGACTGGGCATAATTGTAAGATAAATTCTGAAATATTGCATTTTGTTTATAGAAACCAGTGGAGTAAAGGTAACTGGTGTGTTTTGGTTACTACTCCTTTCATCTCTCAATTATGGTCCGATGTGTGGGATAAATAGATTTGGGAGGAACTCTTATTCTAATGAGAAGGTGGGAATCCAACTATGATTTTTGTTCTCCAAAAATCTATTCATTTATCCTTTTTTGTGTGTTCATAGTTTGTCTCTTTATGGTTGTGAGTGATAGAAATTTCCTCTCTGCACAATAAAAGGGAAAGCAATCTAACTATATCAATCTTTCCTTGGACTTTTCAAAGTGTAAATACATGGTAATTCCGGTATTCAAATTGAAGCAATTGTGGACAAAACTCTGGATGTATATCACATGTGGCCAAGATCATTGTCTTGAGATTTCATGTTGTATGCATTGTGTGGACACCATGGCCACCATCGGTAAGGGTCGAAAGGAGGATAAGCAGCAACGTAGGTGGCGCAATGTGTTACTATAGAGGACACCGACATGTGAGGGGTGTTGAGCATTACTTATATTTGGCTATCCACATGTAATTTTTCTTCTCCCATTGCAACGCACGGGCATGTTTGCTAGTAATATTTAAACTACACAAGATCAATAGATGGGACCGAACATTTGATGGGATGGCATCGGTTGTGATGCCCGTTTGGTGATCCGCCCGAGATGCCAAGTTTTGTAGCCCTTGCCAACACACTGGCTTACTCGATTGTCCAAAAAAAAATTACCAAAAAAACTGACTCAGTCGTCAGTCGTCACTACCCTACCGTCCTACGTGGCACCTGGCCGCAAGGCGACGCCGTCCTGCCGCGCGCGTCCGCGATCACACCACCGCAAAAACCCAAACCTCTTCGCCACTGCGTCCCACGCTACCATCCATGCAGCCGTCCGTCCCCCGCGCGCGCGTTGCCCTCGCCAGTCGCCACCCGGTGGTGGTCACCACGCCGCCACTCTCGCGTGAAGGCTCCGTCCGCTTGCTCCTAGTCCCACTCTCTCTCCGTGCTATATAGCATCCGCCCTCTTCGCCCCCTCCCAATCTTAGCACACCGCCACTCATTTCGCTCGCGTGGGTTTAAGCAGGAGGCGAGGCGGGGTCAGTTGGTCAGTTAGTTGGATCCGATCCGGCTGCGGCGGCAGCGACGAGATGGCGGCGCCGGCACTCGCAGTCTCCGCGGCGGGGCTTCCCCGGCCGTCGGCTCCTCGATCCAGCGGGGCAGAGCGGAGGGGGCGCGGGGCGGAGCTGCAATCGCCATCACTGTTCTTCGGCCGCAACAAGGGCACCCGCTTCCCCTGTAATTATTTGCGACACCTTGCTCACTCCCATTCCCTCCTTTATTCGTATCGGGCCGCGGTATTCGGCGATCTTACGTTCCCTCCTGGTGTGGTGTCTGTAGGTGCCGTCGGCGTCGGAGGTTCTGGATGGCGCGTGGTCATGTGCGTGGGGGCGCCGTCCGGGGAGGTGATGATCCCTGACGGCGGTAGTGCCGGAAGCGGAACGCCGCCTTCCATCGAGGGTTCCGTTCAGTTCGAGTCTGATGATCTGGAGGTAGTTGGCATATACTCATTATCCTGAGTAAACACCTGCTTACTTGCTACCGTTTTCACTATCATTCATTGAGACGTCAGACGAAATTCACTGAATTCCTATAATTTGGTAGACACCAAAATATGTGCCTTTTAGGTCAAAGTATTCCGGTAGTTTCAGTTGTATACAAGAATTCACATAAATTTAAAAGAAAACAAAATTCTCAACTAATTGGTTGAGTTTCAGGTGAGCGTTTTGGTCCTTTGGCCGAAATGTAAACCGAAATTCACTGAATTTAAGTAGTGGCCGAAACATTTCCAGAACTGAAATTCAAAATCTGCTATCCGGCGAAATTATACACTACACCCTCTTTCTAATTTGTTTGGGAATGGGGATTACTATCTTCTTAGTACCTGCCTGCATGACAATTGAAATCGGAGACAAAAACCCATATGCGAGGCCTACACGCTAGGTTGGTTTACAACTATGTGGTGCCACAGCTTTTCTGAACTTTTTGTCTTGCGCATCGTGTTAGGTTCCATTCATCGATGATGAACCAAGCCTACACGATGGAGGTGAAGATACTATTCGGTCTTCAGAGACAAATCAGGTTACTGAAGAAATTGATGCTGAAGGCACGAGCAGAATGGACAAAGAATCATCTACGGTGGAGAAAATACGCATTGTGCCACAACCGGGAAATGGACAGCAAATATACGAGATTGACCCAATGCTCCGAGACTTTAAGTACCATCTTGAGTATCGGTATGCTTCGCTTCTTTTGTGTGCACTTTGAAAACAATTTACAGTCTTTGATAAGATGTGAATAGTTGCTTGATGTGTCACGAAACTCTTGAAGTTCATAGTCACTCTTGCGTGTTCATGGTTCTGAGGTAACAAGAATTTAACATTTACGGAGGTGGTAACCGAACAAAATAGGACAGTGTGGTAAGAACTGCAATGTAAAATACCGATAGCCACCCACTGTAATTGGGTACACTGATTAATATATTTCTTGAACATGGATTTCCCCTGTGTTGCTTTTGTAAGGATGAAACCCATATGTCCAGGTCAAACTGTATACTAGCAGTCTCACTGTGCCTTAATGGATCAAAAACAGATACAGCCTATATAGGAGAATACGTTCAGACATTGATGAATACGAAGGAGGCATGGATGTATTTTCCCGCGGTTACGAGAAGTTTGGATTTGTGCGCAGGTGAAATTTCTTGACTAGATAAGTATGTACTCCCTCCGTCCCATAATATAAGAGCGTTTTTTACTAGGGACGGAGGGAGTATCTACCTTTTCTTTGTATCGTATCTACATTCCTCTTCCCATGCAGCGCTGAAGGAATCACTTACCGAGAATGGGCTCCTGGAGCAGATGTATGTTCTTCTGACTGTCTGATTGTTTACCTAAGTATACTAGTTTTATCTTTCAACTACTCTTGAATAATTACTGCTTCCAATTGCAGTCTGCAGCATTAGTTGGTGACTTCAACAATTGGGATCCAACTGCAGACCATATGAGCAAAGTATGCATGTAGTTTCACAAATATATCATCTTTTCTTTGTAGATCAGTGTTTTTAGGATCTGCTTATATATTTAAATGTGGTTGAATATACACCTTATATGTATTCCGGAGTTGAGCCGTAAATATAGTTGGAAATTTTTAGGAGTAATAAATTCAGTAGACTCTATTTTTTCACTTGCCTGTTGCACGGGCCCATTACTTGATATAAATGTTGATGATACTTTTGTTGTATGAGGTCGAAGTGACAACCTGCATGTTACCCTTTTATATAAGTAACGTTGCACATATATTTTTTATGATTTAGACATGATTTACTGATTTTTGTTATTCCAAGACACTGAGCGGTTTTACATAATAATGGTGGAGTAGGCCGACTGCATACCTCATGAACTGTACCTCGATGTATAGATTTACAAATGCTCATATTCAATGTAATCGTTTTCAGAATGACTTGGGTATTTGGGAGATTTTTCTGCCAAACAATGCAGATGGTTCGCCACCAATTCCTCACGGCTCACGGGTGAAGGTTTGTTTTTTTCTCCTTGCAAACTGTGTTAGGCTCAGGAGCATGTCCTGTATTACTCAGAAGCTCTTTTGGACATCTAGGTGCGAATGGATACTCCATCTGGGACAAAGGATTCGATTCCTGCTTGGATCAAGTACTCCGTGCAGACTCCAGGAGATATACCATACAATGGAATATATTATGATCCTCCCGAAGAGGTATTTTACTTCGTCTTTAGTTCTTTTTTATTTCAGATATTTTTAATTGGAAAGAATATTATGATTTGTTTTTCTCACGAAGCTTCCCAAGTGTTACTTCAAGCTGTCCTACTTAATTATTTGCTGTTGGCATCTTAGTTTTCTATTCACTAACGAGTAGGGCGTTTTGGTGACCGAGCTCCATGGAGCCCTTTATTTTTGAAAAAATCAAAATTCAAACTTTTCGACTTCAAAAAATTCCGAAAAAAATATGCAACTATACAAGGATGAAATGTATATGTGTGTAAAAATTCAAGTTGAAATACTTTGAAATGCGACCTGTACAAAAAAGACAAATTTCTGGACTTTGAGGATGAATAGTATCATGTGTTAAAAAGCCTCAGATTTGTCTTTTTTGCACAGCCTTCATTTCAACGTATTTCGTCCTAAAAATTTACACACATGTGTGTTATGACTCCATGTATATCTATATTTTTTTCAGATTTTTTTGAATTGTAAAAATATGAATTTTCATGAATTTTGTGTTTTTCAAAAACCGGCCTCCATGGAGGCCGAGCTCCAAAAGGCATTTTCGTTCACTAACCAGCTATGAAATTCTTACATGCATATGCAGGAGAAGTATGTATTCAAGCATCCACAACCTAAACGACCAAAATCATTGCGGATATATGAAACACATGTTGGCATGAGTAGCCCGGTATTTCATCTTTACCCTGTATTCCATAAATGAAGTTAGCTATATGTAGTTCAAGTTAATTTACAGTTTGTTACAATAAATTTTTTTTGTTGCCTTTCTTCTGTTTTACAAGTGAAAAGCTTATCACGTTTTTTTTTGCTATGCTACTTGCTTGAAAAATATAATTTGTGGACAATCTAGAAATAGATAATACAATCTGAAGAAAAAAAACATGCTGGAATACTCTCATTTCAGTCAAATGTGATGTTTTGAATGCTCGAGAGAAGTGTTAGATTGTGTAGCATCAGAAGCTGGTGTCCATTCGTTCAAACGTTTAACTTGATGCAATTGTGAATGTTACATCTTCTGCTAGGAGTACTATAAGTTCGTATTTTTATCACTGTATTACATATGTTTCATCAACAATTTAATTAACATCATTCCTTACAAACATTTGTATTTACATTTGTTTTCCAAGTCTCACTTCAGAAATAAAATAGAAAGTACATCCCTCATCTCTTCTACATTTCTTCTATGGACACATGATTTGTAACATGTCATATTCATATATCCTGTTGGACTAATAAACTATTGTATATAGTTGTTCTTCCCTCAGTTAGTTAGTGTTTTTTTTAAAACAAGCAGGGAATCTGCACATTTGTGTGGCTAGACACAATACAGGTTGTTTTATTTTACATTGTTTCCCCTTTAAGACATTTAGTCATGCGGTCAACTGTCATTTTAAATATAGCTAAAGAAAAACATATAGCTAAAATATATGCCTTGTGGAAACTTGATTATACTTTGGTATAAATATTTCCAATAAGTGTACTTTGTTATGAGTGAGGTCGACAACAAAAACTCATGGTGTTGGAGTTTTTTTTTAGTTCGTCCTGTAAATGCATATATTTCTATACTGATCTCTATTTTTCCTCTGCCACTCCTCATCCCTCGGTCTCTGTCACCAGCATGACCTCACACATGCATTGAAAATTCTATGCTCCTAGATTTGTCTCAGAGTCAGACTGCTCGGCTTGGTTCCTACATATACAGTTAACTTATATCGACTTATAAATCCTGACCGTTATAACTAAGACCTATGGTATAATCAACGGTTGAGATAATTTCGCATATGCGGATGAATGTGGTGGCTTGTTATGCTCTTGTTTTATACGTACTATACTCCCTCCGTTTCTAAATATAAATATGGACTGCATACGGAGCAAAAGGGGTGAATCTACGCTCTAAAATATGTCTATATGCATCCGTATGTAGTCCAAATCTCTGAAATTACTTATATTTAGAAACGGAGGGAGTAATAAATAATTATGCTTGCTGGTAGCCTTTTTACATTAACACATGGGTAATTACTTGTTTCTTTGTGCTACCAGGAACCAAAGATCAACACATATGCAAACTTCAGAGATGAGGTGCTTCCAAGAATTAAAAGACTTGGATACAATGCAGTGCAAATAATGGCAATCCAAGAGCATTCATACTATGGAAGCTTTGGGTAGTTCTCTGGGTCGATTTCTGGTTATTTTAGTTATCTATTTTGTCCATAGAACATATTTCAACTTTAGCAACTATTATATCAACTTTTCAGCCATTGTATTCCTTTATTTTGTTTATGTGAGAGACTACTGCTTCTTTCTACTCCCTGTGTTCTCATTCAGAGTAGACATCTAAGAGTGGCCAACTCTATGTTGATATTCTGGAAGTATCACCGGTTGGTTTGGTCTACGCTAACATACTTCGTGTGATAGCCACATAACAGTACGATTACACACATAGTGGCGGTAGTATGTTCCTCACTGTACTAGCATAACGATTTGTTGTTTGTAGGAGTATATCATATTAACTTCCTTTCTAATGACATGTAAGCTGAAACAGAATTCAAATCATTTTTGTATTTTAAGTTCTGCCTTTTTCCTGTTTGACAATTAATTAATACAACATCATTGTTACCTGTTTTTACTAATATTGCAGGTACCATGTTACCAACTTCTTTGCACCAAGTAGCCGTTTTGGGACCCCAGAAGATTTAAAATCTTTGATTGATAGAGCTCATGAGCTTGGCTTGGTTGTCCTGATGGATGTTGTTCACAGGTACTCAATGTAGTTTGCGGCTGGCATGTTAGGTTCACATTAGTCTTGATTCTTTATTTCAATTCCTATGGCTTTTCTCATTAATTGGAATGGAACAGTAAAAGCATCATCTAGTTTTTTATAAATTGCTAAAAGAACATTTTACTTGTTAACTATTTTCAATCACTATGAAATATAGAAACTACTCCTTCCGTCCGGAGCATCAACTAATTCCGGACGGAGGAAGTAGTACATACTTATTAACTTTACGGCGATGTCACAAGATGAACAATTGGTTGATTACATATCATTTCATACTACAATACAAAACATGAATAGAGAACGGGTTAATACTAGCCTTGGTAAATCAACAACTTGTCGGCAAATAAAGTATAGCAATGTCAGCGCAATGGACAAGACATCAAGTTGGTTTCAGCTTCTGTCATGGCATAGACTCTGTTTTTCTTCTTTATTGATTCTAGGATATCATGTACTAGTTCTAGGTCCCATTTATACGTAGGGCCATCTGGTGCAGATCCAATCTTAACTTTCAACCTAACACAATTTGTATCTTTGAAAATAACTAGCGGCCGAGGACAATACACACTAGAGTACCAGTTTCACATTGAACTCTTGTGTTCATTCATGTGCAAATCAGATTGGTTCTAATATGTTTTATGTCTTGGTTCAAAGCCCTTTTTTGTTCTATAGCTTTACCTTTGGGTTGAGATCACTCTTAGCCCATTGGTCATCCTAGTTGATTTACTCCATCCTTCCCTACGTAGCTTTACTTTTGGTTTTCTGTCTTTCACAGTCACGCGTCAAGTAATACCTTGGACGGGTTGAATGGTTTTGATGGCACGGATACACATTACTTTCATGGCGGCTCTCGGGGCCATCATTGGATGTGGGATTCTCGTGTGTTCAACTACGGGAATAAGGAAGTATGGAACTATAGAACTCCTATATTGCCATCTGTACGTATTTATCCATTAATTAATATTCCAACATTGTTGTCTTTATACAGGTTATAAGGTTTCTACTTTCCAATGCAAGATGGTGGCTAGAGGAATATAAGTTTGATGGTTTCCGATTCGATGGCGCGACCTCCATGATGTATACCCACCATGGATTACAAGTAATTCATTGCTTGATTGTCCTTATTCTAGCTTGACTATCTGGGTAAATTTGATAGGATTACACCTAGCTAATATTTCCTTATATGTTGTAATATCATTTTTATCCAAGCTTGAAACCTACTTTACCCCTTTCTGAATTACTGCACTCTATTTTAGGTAACCTTTACAGGGAGCTACCATGAATATTTTGGATTTGCCACTGATGTAGATGCAGTCGTTTACTTGATGCTGGTGAATGATCTAATTCATGCGCTTTATCCTGAAGCCGTAACTATTGGTGAAGATGTAAGTGTTTCTGTAGTCATTTTCAATATGAATTTGTTAGAACTATTTGTGGTGATCTTTTTTGTAGTTTAGGTAATTCTGTCCATTCTTACAAGACATGCAGTGCACATTGTGCCATTACTTTGTACTCCCTCCTGCCGTTCCACAATGTAGTGCGTATAGATTTTTTGACAAGTCAAACTTTGACTAAGTTTGTAGAGAAAATCATATACATTTAGAATACTAGATACATATAATTAGATACAGCACAAAACGTACTTTCATATTGTATATATTTGATATTATGGATATAAATAGTTTTGTCTATAAACTTGATCAACGTTTATAAAGTTCGATTTAAAAAAACATATGCCCTACTTTATGGAATGGAGGGAGTAGCTATATCGAGTTGAGAGCCATGGGAATCAAGTCCCTGACGTGACATTGCATTAGATAGTTGCATGTCAAGTTTCTGAAGTGGAGATAAAAGAAAGAACGCACCCCCCCACGTCACTCCTCTCAGGGCGACAAGGCCGGAGTCCTAACCCCTGCCGCCACAGGGAGCATCCACCCTTCTCCTTTCCACTCGCTGCCGCCGGAGGGCAAAGACCACGCGGCGTCGCGACGGTGGGTGGCGGCTTGGGCTGGCATCTGGCAGCGGCGGTTTGTGTTCTGGCAGCTTGGGCGTCGGCCAGTGGCCCGAGTCGGCGGTGGCGACGTGTATGGCGTCAGGTGGCGCAACGATTGTGCGGTGGTGTGGCTGAGGCTCGGAAGGCGTGCGGGCTGCCAGGCCCGGCCAGATCTGTGGCTGTTTGTAGGCCCGTGGGGCGAGGTTCGGGTGTGGCTGCTGCTTGCCCGGACCGGTGGTGTGTGAGGATGCCGGGGCAGCATCCTCGGGTCGTTGATGTGGGCGCTTCTCCGATAGCTTAAGGTGGTGATTCGTGGTAGCGGGTGGTGCATTGGGGGTCGGGATGGCCGCGTTAGGCTGATTGTGGTGCCATGGTGGTGGTGGTTGTGGCCTTGTTGGCGGTAGCGAAGTGCCTGGAGCACACGGCCAGCGTTTTCGGTGGATGAATGGACTTGATGCAATGTCTTAGGGCATGGTGAACTTCAGGTAAATACTTGGCACTAACCTTGGTCAATGCAGACGCCGATGTTGTAGGACGTTGTTGCCCGCGTTGGAGGCGTTGTTGTGAGCCCCTTCACCTCCCCGGGCATTTGGATCTCGAGCTCCCTGTGTGAAAACGCAAGGTTTAGCTTTGGCCGGAGTGGGAGGTGTCGACGTAACCGTCGCTCCCCCCTTGGGGGTGTCGTCTTGGAAGTCCATACTTCTGTTAGGCATTAGTGGTCAGTGTGGTCATGAAGGTTCGTCATCAACTAGGCAAGAGCATGACCTCGGGCTGATGTGGAAGCCAGAGCGGTAGCTCCGGAGAGCGCATTTGTGTTGCATGGTGCCCAGTCTGGTCGCTTGGGTGGCAGAGTCGTCGGTTCGTTGGGTACACAGCCTCGGGGCTGGTGTGGTAGCAGGAGCGGCGGCTCCGAAGAACGCATTTATGTTTTAGGGTATCTATTTGGTCACTTGGGTTGTTGAGTCGTTGACTCGTCTAGTACATGGCCTCGGGCCGGTGTGTGTGTGTGTGTGTGTGTGTGTGTGTGTGTGTGTGTGTGTGTGTGCGCCCGTTTGTGTGTTGTTGAGGTTTGTACACTAAAGCGGCGGCTCCAGGTCGTGTTGTATGGTGTCGACTCTGGTCGTTAGGGCGACCGAGTCGCCGGCTCATTTGGGGCGCACCCTTGGGGCTGGGGTGTGTGTGGGGGGGGGTGTCACAACCGTATCAATTTTGAGCTAGTTTTCTTTGTTAAGTGGTCAATTCTCTTCTTCTATATGAAAAAGGCATAGCTCTTGTCGGTTACTCAAAAAAGAAGTTCATGGCGTGGAAAACTATTTTCTATCCATTTCATGTAGTGAAAACTTTTCTTTTTCTTGAGTGAGACTCCTAACTTTTCTTGAAAGTCAGGTAGAAATCAACAACTTCAATAAACAAACATAACTTTCCAGAAATAAGCAACGAATTGTTGGATAGTCAGCAATTTTTGAATTTATTTATTCAATACAAAAGCATGATGATAGTGTTGGCAAGATTAAATCCTAACTGTAACCTAAACATGCAGTGCGTGCATAAAACATGCATATCTCTCAACATAGTGAGTACTGCAAACTCATGAACCAAGCAAAAGTGGAATGAATGGATCATACCCTCCAGTAGCAAAAGTTAGGGATTAGGGACATGGCAACAACAGCATTGGCTGGCATCAGTGGCCTTCTTCAAGGCACCATTCTTCCTGCCCATGGGTTTGGTTGTGGAAGTGTAGAAAGTAGTTGAAATCGTGGATGCAAAAGGACGAAAGTGAGTCGTCATGGCAACACGTTCCCTAATAACCTTATTGATCTCACCCGGTGCATGGTTCCGTTGCACGCTGCAGACAAGGTGTGCACGTGTACCACTCTTCTCATGCTCTAATGGGTCATGGAAGAGAGTTTCTTATATATTGGTCCAAACTCTCCTCCACTCCAGGGTCGGACTAAATTTCCTACCATTTCATGAAACCACTAATGGGCAGAAATTATTAATTATATAATATGGCCTAAGGCCCATCTAACGTTCACCAATAATAACTTGATTGTTCAACTGAGGTGTTGATTTTTCATTTGAATTCTCAGGTTAGTGGAATGCCTACATTTGCCCTTCCTGTTCAAGTTGGTGGGGTTGGTTTTGACTATCGCTTACATATGGCTGTTGCGGACAAATGGATTGAACTTCTCAAGTAAGTGTTTCAAAATTGGTATGCATATGTTATTATTTTACTGGACAAAAGATTTGATTGTGCAGTGTATATTAATGCAATTAAAATGTCCCTTTGCATAACACTATTGCACATACGGATTTCCACATGAATGTCCAAAAACATATATCATTATTAGTGTATTTGATTTGGCCACAATGTGATTAGTAGTTGTGACTTCATAGTCTATAGAGTATAACAACAAAAGTAGGATACATGCACCCAACTTTTAGCAATTCTTATAATGATATTACATTTCTTTTAATATGCTATATCCTCACTTGCATCTATCATCATTTCTATTGTCTCAGTTGTTTCAAGTTTCTGTTTTGGAACTGTAAAAGTTTGGTTCCGTGTTCTGGTTATTGATGTGGAGTGTCATGTATCTGAAACAAGAATTGCAACTTTTTATTCTAAACAGAGGAAGCGATGAAGCTTGGGAGATGGGTAATATTGTGCACACACTAACAAATAGAAGGTGGTTGGAAAAGTGTGTTACTTATGCTGAAAGTCACGATCAAGCACTTGTTGGAGACAAGACTATTGCATTCTGGTTGATGGACAAGGTAACCACACATTATTTCTCCAGACTTTACCTACTACCATTTATGTTGTTTCGTCAATTTCCTTACATCTATGATTTTTTAATAATACTTATCTCTTGATTTTCCTCCACCACAAAAATGCAAGCTAGATTTTTTTTTCAAAAAAGTATGCAAAGCTTGTGCCTATGCATTGATAGAATGAATGTATTTACAAACCTAAGAATAGGCGACAACCGACTACTCAAGAGAAGTCCACAATCAAATTGTTGTCAGACACGTTGCCGAACTACTTTTAGCCTAAATGCCAACCACAAAAACATGCTGGGTTGACCTGCTTTGGATAGAATCGATGGCCCCTAGACCGTCGGTCTCACCTTGGAACTGCCAACTACCATGGCCGCATGAATGGTGAACCATCACACATTGCCATATCCTCTATCTGTTGAAACTTACGTCTGCAACCATAGTTGATCGTGCCCCCAACGGTGTAGATTCTTGAAAGTTTTCTTGATGTCGTGGTCGTTCCTCTTCATGATGTGCTTGGAGTGTGTGGAAGCGCTCTTCTTCTTGTAGGTGGCGTTCTTCTTGTTGATGGCGTTCCTAGTCAAGGGTGTATCTTTGGAACCCATCGCCGCGAAGGTGTGTAGCTTGATGTTGCTCTTGGACTTCGAGGTGTTGATGCCAAAAAGATCTTGATGACTCGTAGTGGTTGAGCATGTTTTGAAAGAGAGTTATGTGTCAATTTGGCATCCCAACGGTCCATCTCGGCATCAAAGTTTCCGTATAGGCGTAGACCGGCGGTGATGTGCCTTCCCTATTCATATTGGCACTCGAGCAAAGTGTGAGTGGAGAAGGGAAAGAACAATACCAATGTTGGTGAAGGATCAAGCAATCTCACAATATGGAATGCTAAGAGTACAATTGGTACGGAACCTTGTTCAAGATTACCTACACACAAAAGGCTTATCGAGTAGCTTGGTAGGGATTAGTTGCACAATATCATGCAATAGTGGATCAAGATGTTGAAAATTTTGAGTAAGATCAAAAATGCAAATGTGATACAAGTAGATTAATGAGTAGAGATAGGGCAAATGGGTATACACACTCAAAGATAAATGAGGCTTGTGCAACCAATGAATGAGCATAGTTTCCTAGTGATGACTAAGCTCGTGTTGCACAAACACTAGGAGAGGCACTAGCTTAATTGCTCTCGTGGGCAGTCATGGGAGGTCAGACAGTCCGAGTTGTTGGTCGGACGCAGGCATGGGCTAGACAGTCCGGTTGCAAGCCTGACAGTTCGGGTAGGTTAACAATGGATGTTCTTCGGGGGAAATTGGATCTCAAAATTGGGAGGGAGAAATTTTGGGAGGAAATGGAAGAAACTGGCTAAAACAATGCAAAAGGAGGCTAGATCTACCAGTAGCACACCAAATCCATGGCCTAAAAGCAACAAAATCTCACAAGAACCAGAAATTGTAAGAAATTGGGTTGAAATATTTTTGGTGGGGATCTTCAAATTAGGTAAGAACAAAACAAAATTAGGGTAGAAGGATGAGGAAGAGGGGCTCTAAATCGTGGCAACTAAGCTCATGATACCAAATGATGTAGGGCAAGCCCTATGGTTTGTCCCAATCTTCATAATTTGGAGGTGGCAAAGGGGAAAATCACAAAGAGCACATAGATCTCAACAAGAAACAATCAAAAAAGGTTCACATCACACATGCCCTCTCAAAGCATCCAAGGTAAGATACACATATAGATCCACACACAACAAAGGAAAGAGTAAAAGGATAGAGTTCTTCCGAAATTTTGATAGATGTTCTTACCTTGGATTTTCTTCTCCAAACCCTAGGAGGGTGGAGGTCGTGATGATCCTAAGGAGAATCCTTCTTCCTTAGGAGGCCTTGTTCCTCTAGGAGGAGATACAAGGAGAAAAGCTCTCCTGAGTTCTAGTTTAATCCTTTGTTAACCCTAATGTGAGTCCATGGTATGATTTATATAGTTAGTTACGAAGGGGGTAGGTGGGAGAAGGATACATGGCCACTTGGCATGGGTTCGTGTCCCCATAGTCTTGGGTCATGTTGGATAGTTTGGGTCGTAAGTCGGACAGTCTGGCCGTTGTAACTCATCTAGATAAGACCTTCTGCATGCGCCGCTCGAAGGGCTCACTCCAGGAGCCAAACAATTTGGGTTCTAAGCCGGACAGTCCGATTTCGCCAATTTAGCTTCTATTGCCTTGCGCGTGGTAGCCGGACGAAGGGTCGGGCGATGATCCAGAGGAGGTTTTTGTCCGGCTATAGGCCGGATAGTTCGGCTGCTGGATTCAGCAGCCCGTCTCCTTCGTCGTGCGCTTCCGCCTCTGCTTCCACGCTTCCATCGCAGATGGTGTAGGCGTACTCTTGTGCTTGCACACTCCTCCTTGACTCACGTGAAGCTCGTCTCAAACCTATGCATGCATGAGTAAGGAGGGTCAAAGTAGTACACCATCCATGAGAGAACTAAGTAGACACACATAAAGGATTGAATTCACCTTTGTATATGTCTTGTGCGTGTCCCTTGGCGATGGAGCCAAGGCCATGGTGATGACTCTAGGGTGCTCCGCAGCACTAAGATTATTGATTCATCCATATACAACATCGCTTTCGCTTCTCAGTATATGCCACATCAGAAAATCTTATATGGCAATATTTATTGAAAACTATCTCGCCGCTACTAGCGATGCCCTAGGACGCGGGCCATTTAATGTTCCACACCGTGCTGGCTACCACGTCACGCCACACACCAACCTCCGCCTCCGGCTGACCACAGGTGCACGGTCGTCCAAAATCAGCCATCACACACTAAGCACGCATTTTGGAAAGCTCTCCAACCCCTTGCGTCTCACTGATAGCAAACTCCACCTCCCTTGCATGCCGGCCGGAGGAGGGCAGGCCCCGATATCCATGCGGTCATCAAGGGACAACGCCGTATGGGCACAGCCGGCCTTCGCGCATGCCAGACAAATCGATGAGAATGTTGCATCGCCATGCTGGGGAACATCTTCCCTTGTGGCCGCCAACACCTCCAGCATGGGCTGAATCTCCTGTTGCACTTGGAACCTAGGAAGACATGGGGCCAGGAAGGAGAGAGGGATGTGGTGCTGGTAGGGGGGAGAGAGAGGTGGCGGAGCTAGACTATTGGTTTAGCTAGACGAGTGCCCCTGCTTTCTCTCATATCAGTTGTATGCATCTGCAATCACTTTATCCCGTATTTCTTAAAATCTTTTGCACTTGAGAATGATTGACACCTGTATTTTTTTCTGATAGAATGGTATTCATAACTAAGCCTGTGACAACTGTGATTTCCTTGTTTGAAGACTTCATTGATGTATCCGATTTAATTGTTCATAGGAAAGTACATGTGGAAGCACACCATCATAAATTTTGACTAAAGAATGACAGGAGACCTCATATGTTTGACTGATGCAGGATATGTATGATTTCATGTCTCTGAACGGACCTTCGACACCTAATATTGATCGTGGAATAGCACTGCATAAAATGATTAGACTTATCACAATGGCTTTAGGAGGAGAGGGTTATCTTAACTTTATGGGAAATGAGTTCGGGCATCCTGGTGAGATTAAATATTTTGTTGCATGTTATTTGAATCTTGACCAAACATTTCATTTGAAATCTTGGCATGGTAGTTCTAATGTCTGAGGAAGGCATTAATTGTAAGGTTTTTATTCAAACTTCTGTTTTGTAGAATGGATAGACTTTCCAAGAGGCCCACAAGTACTTCCAACTGGTAAGTTCATCCCAGGAAACAACAACAGTTATGACAAATGCCGTCGAAGATTTGACCTGGTAAATTTTCTTTCGAGTGTTTCTCACAGCAGTAATTTTTCTACCTCCATTGAGTCAATTTAGTTTTGGTTAAAAAAAACTAGTCGATTAGAGCTTCTTTTACCTCTTCTCTAGTGCTTTATTCAACAAGGTACCATATATGATGTTCCTCTTGGTTCTCTGCTCTTATTCTCATTAGCATTTGGGTAGGACTATCACTTAAAATTGATCCAATTTGTTCTTGGGTTAAGCAGAAGAAATTAATTACCTAAGTTTCAAACCCTAATTTTTATCAATAATCAGTTTGATCTTTTTTCCCACCTTCAGAATATTTTTGAGAAAACACAAAAGCTTTACATCTCGATGTATTGATTGAAGAAGTAATATGTCGAAGCTTAGCCATACTTTTGACTGAGTCATCAATGAGAAAATCTCCCTTGTTTTACTTGTCAGGGTGATGCAGAATTTCTTAGGTATCATGGTATGCAACAGTTTGATCAGGCAATGCAGCATCTTGAGGAACAATATGGCGTATGTACTATTTACATTATTTTATTTTCCTGTGAGATTGAGTCGCCATCACTTAGCCTTTTTCCCACTAAAAACATCACACAAGGAGTTGGTCTTTCATTCTTTCTGTCATGTCATTCTGTTCATATTCATTTAACTGTCACATTAGGAGGAAGTTTGGTATGATGGTACAAGGAACATCCACTAAATATGATGAACTAATCCACAAAAGAAAAATGCAGCATTTTGTATTCATGTACTCTCGTTTTGTATAAATCATTTTAGTATGTTGTCCGTTTTAATTGTTTAGCTTACAAAATAGCAAAACCTTACCGGTGTTTCTAAGGTGTCCTCCCCCCTTTTTGAGCCTGATGCTTGTATTCTTTTCTCTACATTATTGAAATAAGGAAGAGCACATGACCTTTCTTTTGAAAGATAACCTGAACAGAACCAAGTACTTTGATATATGCTGGATAGAAGAATTAAATTAATACAGAAGGCAGTGGGATAATACTATAATCTTCCTTTGTTTCCTTATTAAGGGTCAGTCGTCCATGTTTTCCTTTATATTATCTCCATACTTCAACAATGAAAGCATTAATCTCTTCAGGAAAAAGCTGCACATTTTCTCCTCCTTTGAAAACATTTGATTTGTCTTCACTTTGTGAGTGCTAAACTCAGATTTGAAATTGGGGTAGTGGATTTACAGTACCTCTATTACTGCTTTCCTGCCTTAAAATTATATCTAGTAAGGTAGGTAGATATTAGTGAGTTCATTATGTGGCACCTATGAATATTCGCTGATGAAACAGGCCATGTAATTGCAGTTTATGACATCAGACCACCAGTATGTATCCCGGAAACATGAGGAAGATAAGTTGATCGTGTTTGAAAAAGGGGACTTGGTATTTGTGTTCAACTTCCACTGGAGTAATAGCTATTTCGACTACCGGGTCGGCTGTTTAAAGCCTGGGAAGTACAAGGTATTCAGCTATTGCCATTCCCCATGTTAAGATTGTTAGTTTTCTTTGCTGTACACTTGTACTATACACATTAGGTGTGTGGGGTCTTGGTAGTCTGACTAGGTTTTGTTTCCGTCTTATTTTTAGAAAAACCCTTTTTAGAGTTGCTTTTGTAGTACGAGCAAACCTAGTAAGCAAAATCCAAATGCTTTATAACTGTGGAATTAATTTCTCTCACACAAATCTTTCAAGTTTAATCACAATCTCAGTTAACAGTTGACCGCCTATGTTGGATAGTGTTGAAGTGTATATGTCGATTGTCTAATCATTTCCATCAGTTCGGACGTTTGATTGTGTTGGTTAGTGCATAAAGCTTAACATGATATCAGGGCTTAAGGTTTTGAGTTCAAGTCTTGGCTTTCAAAATTTATTCAAAAATTATTGTTGTCCCCCCTCTATGTAGCCATACCTCTAAGTCTATTCACGTGTTGACTTTCCGCATCACACATGAGAGGGGGTGTTAAAGTGTATATGTGGATTGCCTAGCCCTTTTCAACTTTTGGTTGCGTTGGCTAGTGCATGGAGTTTAACAAATAGTTTTGTTTCATCTTTACATGTAAATGACTTGACTATTATATGATGAATACATTTCTTTACCCTTAAAAAACAAGAATTGACCATCTATGCTGGGTAGCTCTATGCCTAATCTTTTGATCCTCCCGTTGTTCAACTTGGGTTTTTTCGAGTGACCGGTAGGAGCTCTGTCTTTTCATTAAGAAAAATAAAAATTGGCCCGTTAATAAGGAAAACTGGCTAAAAACCGATACATCATCAACACACATAACGGGTCCTGAGGCCGTGCACCCAACGAGCCGCCGGCCCCGTCACTCGACCAACCGGAGCCAACACCTTACAACCAGATCCGAAGCCGCTGCTTCGACATCCACGACAGCCCCAAGACCGTGCACCATACGAGTCGACGAATCATTTACTCAAGCAACCAGAGACGAGACCCTACAAAACCATGACGGTTTCTAAGTCGCCGCTCCGACTTACAAAAGAAAGAACAAACACACACGTCGACCCCGAGGCCGTGCACGAGGCGAGCTGCGGGCTCTTGAACCCAAGCAACCGGAGCCGACACCTTACAACCATCTCCAAAGCCGCCACTCTGACCTCTACACCGGACCGGAGGCCACGCACCTGGCTGGTCATTGGCACTGCCACCCAAGCGACCAATGCCTGACACCCTTCCATGACTTCGAGATCTGGAGCCGCTGCTTCGACTTCAATGATGGCCCCAAGGCCGCGCACCACACCGGCTGATGCTTCGACCACAACGTCCACTACGCACACCGGCATGGCAAAATCACACGGTGCAGGCTCGTCCAACTTGGCCATGGCCTCCTAAGGCGTTGCCTCCAACGAGAAAGTGACGAGGATGCCACCATCGCCCGCTCTAGGAGCTCGAGCTTTTGTCCGGAGGAACCAACGGCGGTGAAGGCAAGAGATGAGCCGAAGCACCCACTACGATGCCTCCAGTGTGGGGGGCGAGGCTCCAGCACTCCCGCGTCCGCCACCATCCAAGCCACATGCCCGCGTGACGAGCCGTTGCCGACGCCGCAGCCAACCTGTGCCCACAACCACCGCCCACCTCCGCACGTAGCAAGCACGGTAGCATCTCACGCAATGACAGGCACCACCGGCCCAACGTCCACAGCGTGGGGCCGCCGCTCCAGCCTCCTTGCGCCTGCACCTACAGACCACATTCACGCCAGATCAGGGGAGCTCCGGACCCGCCACGCGCTGGCCAGATCCGCTTCAGCCCGACATCCACAAACGCCGGATTCGGCACCTCCAGGAGCACACTACACGCCGCCCGACAGCCCAAGCTGCCGCCTCCTCGGACCGAAGCCGTGCAAGCCAGCGCAGCACCCAGAATGACACCTAGTCACCTAGCCAGATCCGCCGATGAGGGGAGCCCTCCCGCACGCTCCGCAACCAAGCACCCAGCTAGGCCAGGGACGACCTCAGCACCTCCAGCACCCTGCAAGCGCGCAGCCCACACCAGCGTGCGCGATGACAGCTGCTGCCTGGCCGACCACAGCTACGCAGCAACACCGCGCGTCATCCCGGTGCCACGTACGAAAGCAGGGGCCGCCGCCACCGCGGAGATCTCGGTGGCAGCGGCGGTGGACAGGAGGTGCTAGCGGGGAAGCCTTGCGATGGCACTAGATTTTCCCCTGAGTTGCCCAAGCGGAGCGACGCGGGGGTCGAGAGCGCAAAGTTTCTATTCGGAGTGTATTGTTCAGCCTATTCATGTTTTGGAATTTACCTAGAAAGTATACTCAAAATTCCTCGAGTTAGTCCTGATTTCTGAAGCAGGTACATATGTACCTTCTTGTGTTGAGTGCTGAAAATATATTCTTTCTACCAGGTGGTGTTAGACTCAGATGCTGGACTCTTTGGTGGATTTGGCAGGATCCATCACACTGCAGAGCACTTCACTTCTGTAAGCCTTTTGCTCAGACGTGGTTGCTTCTAGTATACTTGTGTAATCTCATTCCTGGTAAACCTGAAGTAACATATGCTTCACATGTAACTTGCAGGACTGCCAACATGACAACAGGCCCCATTCGTTCTCAGTGTACACTCCTAGCAGAACCTGTGTTGTCTATGCTCCAATGAACTAACAACAATGTGCAGCATACGCATGCGCGCTGTTGTTGCTAGTAGCAAGAGAAATCGTATGGTCAATACAATCAGGTGCAAGGTTTAATAAGGTTGTTTGCTTCAACGAGTCCTGGATAGACAAGACGACATGGTGTTCTGCTGTGTGCTCCCAGTTCCGAGGGCGTTGTGAGGAAAACATGCTCACCTGCGTTATCATTTTGTATGGATCAGCGACGAAACTTCTCCAAAATACCCATGCCTCCATAAATCTTTATGGCCGTAAACCATTGTTACTACCCTCTCAACTTACAGTATATCATAGATGTTTTACTTTTGTATTGTATCTTTGTAATGCTTGATTATTGATTGCAATATTTTGTTGGTAACTTACCAAGCTGACCGCTTGGTTTGTAATGCTTGATTATAATTATGCACTAGTTATAGAATTATATTCTATACATGTCCCACCCTACATAGGCGAAGCGTTTTGCTGAACCGGACAGCAAAAAGAAAGGGATATGGAAAAGAAAATTGTCCAACCTCTTTCCCCAAACCGATAATGCGAAAGGAAAACCGTCCAACCTCCCACAAACCTTATCCAATTATTCCCACCTCCCGAGTGCTCCTCCGCCGGCTGCTTGGTCCCTGCATGGCTTCCCGCTCCACCCGCCGCCGCAACCCCCTGCTGCCACCCGACCATTGGTGCGCCGCGCCCTATTGTCGCAACATGTCGCATATACTGCCGTGTGACGTTGTCATAATGCGCGTCCATGGACTTCCTCATGCGTGGTGTCTCCAGCCAGGTCACGACCTCCTCCAGCCGCAGGCCAATGTTGTGGTGACCATCCACGGCTGCAAGCAAAAATCGGGTCGACGCTAGCATCACCTGTCCCAGCAAAGTGCACACGAACACGACCGGCGGCACTCTGGCCCTCCTCTGCTCCCCCCTCCAATTTTGTCATAGTTGTTGGTCAGTGACGTTAGTGCAAACAATAACCCGTGGTTCTCCACCAATATATAAAGACTCTTCAGCCTTGTACAATATGAGGTGCTTAGAGAAATAAATCAATTCTTCATTAAGCACCAGTGCATATTTTCCATTCATTATTTTGTTAGAGCATCTATAGCCGGCTCCTCAAATGTCCACTATACATCCGAAGGACAGCTCGGTTAGTGATTATTCTAAAAAATGTGACCTAGTCGGGCTATTCAAACCGACCTTATACGTCCGGGTTGTCTGGCATCTCTCATATCCAGCCTAAATCTAGGACGGATATGAGGAGGCCTGAACTTCGTCACGTCGGATCCAGAAGACATGACCCACCATAAATTCCACCAATCCCCTCCCCCCCCCCCGACCTTGTCGGACGAGCCATTTTCCTCTTCTTTCTTCTTTGTCCACCGGACTCTCCCCTAGCTCCGTCGTTGTCCCGATCCCTCAGCAACCTAACTAGCCCTATACGTCGAGGTTGTCTGACGCCCCTCAAACCCAGCGCATATATGGGTCAGAAATGGGTAGGCTTGGACGCGTCCGCCATGTTGGATCCGACAGGCCCGACCCACACCAAAATCCCTCCAAATCGTTCCCAATGTAACTCGACCCACCCTCTTCCTCTCCACTCTTCTGCCTCATCCGTGTTGGTCCTCCTCTAGCTCCGTCGTCGTCCTAACCCTGCAGCATCGCCACCCTGGCACAAAACCCCTCCCCACCATCGTCGTTGCCCCTGACAAGGCCGCTATCGCAATACGTCTTGCTCCTTCGGTCATACACCATGCCCTCTATGTGTTCGACAAAATGTCTGATGTTTTATATATTCTTTTGTAGGTAAAACAATGGATTCGTCGGATGAGGAATGCAAAACAGTGAGTTTGATGAATTCATTCAAAAAGAGTTCGTTGATTCATCGGATAAAGAGTTCATGATGATGATGAGCATCGAGGGGGAAATGGAGAAGGAACTGAAGCATATTCAGAACTTCAAGGGTTTTATCAAGGGGAGGAGAATTGATCACCCGCACAAGAGGTTTTTCAGGTATGCTCTACAAAGGGCATGTCTATTTACCTTTTATGTTGAGTCAATTTCATCTTTCTTTCTTTTGGTACCATCTATTGAGAATAGTGATCACTCTTAGCTTTGTATGCATTCTTCTTAATAGTAATTTTTGGGCAATGCATAAGTATGACGGTTATCTTCAAGTTAGGGTACCTAGTTATCATATTTACTTTACTGATGTCTATGCACTGCTTTATGTTTGCAGTGAAGTCTTGTAAGATCCGCAAGATACCTTATTATCACATTATGTTATGTTGAGCTTAATATAGATGCTTCTTGTTATTTAAACTATCGTTCTTTTATGTGATCAAAGTTTTGCTCTTATCACATTTCAAAAACAATCATTTTAGCATCTACCTTATCGAGGACGAGCAGTGATTAAGCCTGGTGATATTGATATGTCTCCAATATATCTATAGTTTTTAAAGTATTCATGCTATATTCACATTATTTACATATATTTTTGACACACTTTTGTATCATTTTTATTGGACTAACATATTAATCTAGTATCAAAGGCTAGTTGTGTTTTTTAGTGTTTTTGGACTTTTCAGAAAAGGATATTTCCGGAGCCGATTTTTAGGAAAATTCATGAAAATTATTTTTGTACCAAACGAAGCCACCAACCAGAAGATAGCCCAAAAGGGGGCCACTATTTTTGTACCAAAAGAAGCCACCAACCAGAAGATGGGCCAGAAGGGGGCCATAGGGTGCCCACACGGCCACCCCTAGCCGCATGGTCCACCAACATGGTGGTTGTGGAAGTTGGTTGCGGCTCTCCTTCGACCACAAGAAAGCTCTAGAAGTTTCCAAACTGCCATAAACGAACTTACAGATCTCCGAGAATCTATAAAATGATGAAACGACTCATAAAACAATGCAGCGAGAAATTTCAGAAAATACAAGATCCAATCTCGGAGGGGGCTCTCGCCCGCCCGAGACAACCATAACCATGAAACCAGAGGGGAAAACACCCCCTCTAACTAGGGGAGAAGGTCAAGGAAGAAGAATAATAAGGAGGAGGAGGGGTCCCCTTCCCCATCTCCTCCGGTGGCGCCGGAACACCGTCGGGGACACCTTCGCCATCCCATCACTATCACCAACAGTGCTTTCTCTCTTCTCATGGTAATGTGTGAGTAGTCCTCCCTCGTGACTGAGGATGTGTACTAGTAGCTATGTTATCTATCCCTCTCCCTTGATTATGAAGTTTTTCGATAATGATTGTGATCATGGGCTTTGTTAATGGAGTTGAATCTTGTTTTTGCTATGAGTTTCTTTATGTTGGATTAGTTCTTTGGGAATTATTGAGGTCATGCTGCATGACATTGGGGTGACTATATGCATAATAGATTAGAACAGTATCGATCATGAGGTGATTTTTAGTATAATTTCCGGTGCTGCCTAAGGTGACATTAGGCTGCTATATGGATAAGATTAGAAAGACAAACTTAAAGGTATTCTTAGGTATATACCCATGTTATTTCATCCTACTTTGATCTTACAAAAGAAGGAACTTTGGAGTGATTATTTACTGCACTTTTGAGGTTATATCATATTGTTTAACCATGTTAATGATGTTGAGAGTTGGCCACTGTGAACATATGAATCTTAGGCTTTGTTTCCAAGCATTGAGACACTGTTTTACTCACTTGTGCTATAGTTTACTCTGCTGGCCTATTTTATTTCGGAAGTACAAAAATATTATTTTCATTCAAACTATCAATCAATCACCCAAATTACCAATCTCTTCGCCAAATTAGTGCATCTATAAAGCTAACAATAGTATTAGGTGTGTTTGAGACACAAGAGACCACATGTATTTGTCTGCAGGGTTGTTTGAGAGAGGCTAATTTCAACCTACACCTCCCGCGGATTGATAAACCTTAGGTCATCCACTTGAGGGAAATTTGATGTCGTCCTATAATCCTCGGTGCTTGGAGGCCCAACAAATTCTTCAAGAAAAGAAGTGTGTAGAAGACATCAGCGCCACAAAGTGCCACGACGTTCATCTCCGGGCGCCGGGCCACTTCGTCATTGATATCACCTATGAAGGGGAGCAGAAGTCGCTTGTCACCTTCGAGACCCTCGAGCTGGCCTAGCTCAACTTCCCCGAGGAGGCTGTCCACACGCAGTTCCTCACCCGATCGTGTCCTGTAAGGAGGAGAAGGCACACCGCTAGGCCGAGGCCAATGATCAGTTGTACATGGTGAAGTTCACCGAGGCCAATCCAGAACTCATTATGACGGAGCTTTCATTCTACATCGAAATGGACGCGGAGGGCATGAATAAGGAGGACGAGGATGATCATCACAGGATAAAGGCCGAGGTCAATGAGTTGTTTGACTAGCTCGACAAGGAGGGTTGGAACGATGATAAGGAGGAGGGGAAGCCGTCTACCAAAAATGACCACGAGGCAGGCCCCTTGGGTGGAGAGGCTGATGTAGGGCCAAACCCTAGTTTGCCTGATCTTCACATTGGAGGGGGGTTTGAGGGGGGACACGAAGGGACAAGACCCACACACAAGATACTCAAATATGAAGGCAAATGGATAGATCTCAAGCATTCGACAACAACAAAGGAAAGATACGCAAGGTAGTTCATCAAAATCTGTAGGAGATACGGGTCTTGAATCCCACGGAGGAATCTTCCCCACAAGTGGAGGTCTTGGTACTCTTATGATGTCTTCCCCTCAAGAGGAGGTCTTCATATCCATGAGAGGAGCCATCTCTATGATGGATTAATCCCACAAGGGAAGGTACATCAAGTAAGCTTTATGGTTGAAGTTCTAATCTTAGATACCCTAATGAGGAGGAAGGAAAGGGGTATTTATAGTGCTAGCCACGAAGGGGTAAGTAAGGGGCAAGAAGGGAAGATGCATGGGCAATGCCCAACACTTGCATGCAGGAAAGTCCAGAGACCCGGAGGGAGGGTGTTCTCTTGCGCTTTATGTTCCCTCTCCTCTTCCAAGCCTCCCTCTTGGATGGTGTTGTTTTTCTCTCGCACTTTAACTCCTCCATGCCATGCGTGAAGCTCCGCTCAAACCTATACATGCACTAGGAAGGTCAACTATTATACCTTCTTCGAAGGGAACAAGTAAACATGCATCAAGGAAAAGATTCACCTTTATATTTATGATGTGGAAGATGCGCGTGTCTCTTGACATGGTGATGTCCGTAGGGTGCTCCACACAAGAAGTGATCGACATCGACTCAGACAATGACAACTACGACGGTTACTGTGCGTGTACAAAAATGCCTTCCCTATGATGGTATACTATAGAAGTGAGGAGGAGTGTAATGATCTATCATAGTATTGTTTAATTACTTAGTATGATGTCATTTTAATGTTCAATGTTGAACATACTCATTTTGAGTTTGAAATTTCAGAATATGCAATGAATCATGTTCAGGTTTGAAAGTTTTAGGACATTTGTTATGGCAGAAAAAAATTGTGCCCAAAAATCTTCTCTCTCCTACCCTAAAATCACTAAGACCATTTTTTGGGCATTAACTTTTACATCATGTGTTTTTTAGGAGAACTTCAGAGAGCTTTATTCAACAAAAGCTTTCTTCGAGCAGTGAGCCAAGTCAGCTGATCAGGAAGGTAGGGATAGAGTCTAACCAACTTTTAGTCACGTAAATGTACAAGTACACTTTAACAAAAAGATGTGCAATACAATTTGATGATCTTATTATATGTTGAATGATAATAGATGTAAACTTAAGAGCAAGCTCTCCAATTTCGGTGAGAATTGGTGCTACGACCAAACGATCAGCGTAGCGAGTGTTCTACATGTTAAATATCTCCAGGCAGTCCATTTTCATGGTCATAAGTGTGAAGCCTCTCAACTTGACGCGGATGACGCCATCCTTCTGTGACATGACCTCTGCGATGAGGGGATCCGTGACCCTCAAATGAGGCTTGCACCATGTACCCTTGAAAGCCGAAGAAGAACAAGCGACACCTCCATCTCCAGCGTTGCCTCCATGAAAATGAACTGCAATATCAGTGTTAATCCTGACCCATGTTGTGTTTGGAGGCCACCAACCATAGCCCAACAACATCAGGGGGTGTTGGCGAGGTAGATCCAAGAGATCTAGGTCTTTTCTGATTCTTCTGACCAAGGTAATAGGATGGTTCGGGACTTGATCGTGAGTCCATCTGTTGTGAGACATCAAAATGGCCCACATCACGGTGATGATGATCTCACTATCCTTATCTGAGAAACGTAGATCACATAAAATGTCTTTTGTCCATGACCTAGGATGAAACCGGGGGACATGAATATCGAACAGGAGCTTGGCTTCCTCCCAGATCTGATGAGCATGGGAACAAAGTAAAACAACATGCTCTAGATCTTCATCCATTGCTAGACAAAGTTTTGCAAGTGATGTTTTCCTTGATGTACATATGCTTCAGACGGACTCGTATATCATCTATCCCTCCCTAGTAACAAACTTGGTTCATCTTTCTTATTCTTAAGTTAAAAATGGGAGTAATTTCTGACGGACTCGTATATCATCTATCTTTTTGGTAAGCTCCTTCATTTCATTCTTTATGCATTAAACACACTTTTCATTCTTTAGGCAAATAGCATGTCCGACTCTAGCCTGTGGGTAGGCTCCTCTGATCATTGGTCGGGGTTTTCTGAAGATAAAGGCGACGTGAGCACCAACCAGGTAATTAAGGTTACAAAAACATGCATTAGCATTACAAACATCCATATATATATATATATATATATATATATATATATATATATAGACACACACACACACACGTATCTAACCACTAATTAATTGTTCATGATTTGAAACCCTTGGCAGGCATACTTAGGAGATCCGTCTTCGCCGACTGTCGTTGTGCAGTCTTTAGGTGACGTCGACTTGCTCAGTCACGAGCTGATCGCGTCACGTGAGAGTACCCTCAAGGCCCTGCAGGAGTTGAATGACTCCCTGATGAAGGAGAAGGACAAAATTATCAATGACAATGCTATTGTCTACGATAAGATTTTTCAGTCTCGAAGGTCAGATCACGACGCTGAACCTCGAGATAACTATGATCAATAAGGACATAGAAGTCCTGAAGGCCCAGTGGACTCAGCTGAAGACAGAGAAAGCGCATTACATCAAGGAGGGGCAGACGAATAGGAATAAGCTTTGTGAGATGAAGTTGCTTAGGAAAAACTAGCTAGGTAGTGTCGGTCAATAGAGGGGAAGATCGATATATACATTGTCAGAAGTAATTGGTACTTTCCTTTTGTGAATTTGGTATCTTTTGTGAATGAAATGTTTGGTATCTTTTGTGAATGAAATGTTTAGTATCCTTTGTGAACCTGGTATTTTTTATTAGCTAAATATGACAGTGCCGGCGTGCAACTCTATCCAACGCCAGCAGGTATTCAAAATACTGCTGGCGTCGTCTCCAACGCCACCAGTAGATTTTAACAGTGGCGTCATATTGGTGGCCTCGGGTGTCTACGTCAGCAGGGCCATTTTTACCACGCCATAGCTAGGCTTTTCTGCACTAGTGGCCATAGAAGAAAGACCGATAGATGCATAGGCACAAACCAAAAGGGAGTAGGAGGCACACAAGCAGCAAAGACGATTTTCACCACGACCAACAAAGGCAACATCAACCACAATCAAGTACCACAAGCAGGAGAGGATCGAGGGAAAGGCCGTCGGAGACTCGGAGCGACATTGGAGTATTTCCTTTGATTATTTTTAGGTAAACGTTTCCCGACGGACGACCGGCCGAGCGCTCCGCCGGTCACCCGTCGCTCGCTTGCCTTAATACGCGGAAGCAACTGGGCCAGATGCATTCATGGGCCTCAAACGAGATATCCCTCTTCTTATCTTTTCATACTATTTTTTTCTTTCTTTCTCTGTTTTTTTTTCTTGCTCTTGTCTTGTTGCTTCTTTCCTCTCTCCTTACGCAACCCAGCCATCACTTGCTCCTTCATCATTCATAGAAAAAGCTACAACCAATAAATCTCGATGTTGCAACCGTCGTCGCCTTTTGCTACGACGGGCGACGTGATTTGCTGCAACCATTCATGTTGATAGAGACAATGGCAATTTTTGCTTCAACTGTCGTTTGTCTTTTCTACGACCGGCGATGGGAATTGCTACAACCATTCATGTCGATGTCGCGACCTGTGACCCGCAATGATGACGACGAAAAGTTTGCTTCAACCTTTGTCAGTTTTTGTTACGACCGGCGACGAGAATTGCTACAACTATTCACGTTGATGATGTGCCCCGCGACTGCGGCAAGAATGATTTTGCTTCAACCCTCGTCAACTTTTGCTATGACCAGTGATGAGAAATTGCTACGACCATTCAAGCTGACAATGCGACCTGCGACGACGGAGGCAACATTTTTGTTGCAACAGTCATCGGATTTTGCTACAACCGACAAAGAAAAAAGTTGCAACCGTTGACAGAAAAGCTTCAACTGTAGATGAAAAAAAGCTTCAATCAGACAGTGTGCAACAAAAAAAGTTACAACCATTTATAGAAAAAGCTTCAACCGTAAATGAAAGAAGCTTCAACTGATGACCGACAATGAAAAAAAGCTTCATAGAGGCTCGCGTTTCCACATAAGTTGCAACCGCCGTCGACGTGTGCTGGAACTGACGAAGACCAATGCTACAACCGACGATGATGCTTCGGCTGGAGATGGCAAAGCGGCAACCGTGCAATTCATAGCTACAACCCGGCATGGAAAAATTTGTGACCAGCGAGCACAGAAGCTGCGACCGGAGACAAAAAAAGCTACAACTGTCGAGCGCAGAAGCTAGGACCTGCGTACAAAAATGCTGCAACCATCGAGTGATTTTGTTATAGTTAGCCCAGGTCTATTCACGAGAGCTTCTGCCTAGACTTTCCAGTGATCGACTCGAATCCAGTTGAGGCTAGCTACAATTAAGTTGCTTGCCTGCTTGCTTGCAAGTTAGCTCTGCACGTACCACGTACACTCTGATGATTTGATCTAGCATTCTAAATTCAACATGAAGCGTGGTGTCAGGCAAGGGAAGGCGGCGCGGCTAATCGAGGATGAGCGCCGGCGAGCGCCGGTGGCCGGCAAGCACGGGCGGCGCGTTGGACCGGAGAGCTGCGCGGGATTCTTCCTTTTTTTGTGCCATCAGAGGTTTAGGTCGGGAAGACGAGCAAATCTAACGATGCAGGACGTCTTAATCCAACGTACGCACGCCGACCGGCCCAAATTTGGGCCGGTCCGCCGGCGCCTATGGTTGTCCTTATTTTTATCTTTACCTATATATATATAATATTAAAGGGAGGATCGATTCTCCCGCGCAGCTCTCCGGTCCACGTACACTCTGATGATTTGATCTAGCATTCTAAATTCAACATGAAGCGTGGTGTCAGGCAAGGGAAGGCGGCGCGGCTAGTCGAGGATGAGCGCCAGCGAGCGCCGGTGGCCGGCAAGCACGGGCGGCGCGTTGGACCGGAGAGCTGCGCGGGATTCTTCCTTTTTTTTGTGCCATCAGAGGTTTAGGTCGGGAAGACGAGCAAATCTAACGATGCAGGACGTCTTAATCCAACGTACGCACGCCGACCGGCCCAAATTTGGGCCGGTCCGCCGGCGCCTATGGTTGTCCTTATTTTTATCTTTACCTCTAATATTAAAGGGAGGATCGATTCTCCTCTTTTTTTTGTCATCAATGATTTTTCGTACGTCCGTCGTCATTGTTTTTCTTTTTGTTTTCCGTTGCACTAAAAGAAAGTTGAGTTTCGTTAAAAAAAATTGCTTCACACTGGAATCGAACCGCGGCCGCACACAACGAGTCCACAGCCACCAACCAGTTTATCTACCACTGCTTGCTTGCAAAAGTAAAGGACTGCTTTATTTTATCTATAGGTAGGAGTTTTGTCAATAAAGAAAAACAACTTAGAAGGCAGACCGGCCACGATCCGCTCGCTCATCCTCTTCCTACTCAGCGCCCTCCGATCCGCCTCATCGCTCCGCTGCCCAAGCGCCCGGATCACCGCTCCGCCGCCCTCCATCTCCCAGCCTCCTCCACGTCCAGCCAACCCTATCCTAATCGACGTTGTCTTCTCTACCTCACTGGCCCAGTCGGTGCGGCTGATGGCTCGCTCGCGTCCAGGAGAGCGGCAGCGGCGAGGGAGTTGGCGAGGAGGAGGGCCATGACGAGAGCGGCGGTGAGCGAGATGAGCGGCAGGGTAGGGCCTTCCGTGACGTGTCGGGTGGAGGGCAACATCCTCCCAATGGCTGCTGCATGATGTCCATGGAGCATGTGGCTGCTGCGGCGGCGGATGCGGTCGCACGACCACCAGTGGCTGGTGTTGCTGCTGCTTCTTTCCCTCCTCATAGGTGGCCCAACCACCACCTCCAGCCCGGAGACCATTGCCTTGGCTGGCTTCTCCTTCTTGCACTTGGCAATTATTCTGATCTGCTCAACTAGCTCTTGAGTGTGAGTCGGTCTCTGGATTTGGATTAGAATGAGAATAAGAAGTCCTGAATGCAGTGAGATGGAGAGGAGGGATTCTACCTGCCAATCACTCTGACAAAATTAATCAATCAATTTCGGTCCAAGATTTGACAGTAATAATTCACTGACTTATCTGAGCTCAGGTTCAACTTATTTGTTAGTCTGGGGATCAATGTACAAGTGTCCATCTGAGATATATGTAGGAGTTAGGGAAGGCTACTTTATATCATGTGAATGGAAGGCATGAGAGTTGGATTTTCAGATCAAGCAAACGTTGAAGATTGTTGGTCAGTATTTGCATTCATTCACGAGGTAGCACTTTTCACTCAGCTCCAGTCAGCTGCATATTTTTTTATTACTAGGCTAGCATAGAATGTTCGAATGTGTTGTTAAGGTGACTGAAGACAAGCCGAAAGATTCGACCTTGAAGATATGGCTCTGCTGGCTTTGTGTATTGCTTTAAGTTATTCAGTGGTGTTCATATAGCAAATTTCTGATGATTTTGTGTATGCATATGTATATGCTTCTGTTTAAACTGACACCTATATCATATCTCTAAATGTTCATGTTTCTGGCTTTTAGGCTGTACTTATTGATGAATTCAGTTGTATTGGGCCAGTCCCTGTTGTATGCATACAATCATACTGTGAATCAGAACATTTTAATTTTTGTGTAAGCATTACTTCCCAGCAGGTGTTTTGCCCTATCAAGGTTCACGTCAGAATTGTGTCTAGCCTTTTTAACTATTAACTACACAAGAGAGGTGCTAATACAAAATGTAGAGAACTAAAAAAACAAAGTGGCAGAATTGTAAGATATTTTTGACTGGGCATAATTGTAAGATAAATTCTGAAATATTGCATTTTGTTTATAGAAACCAGTGGAGTAAAGGTAACTGGTGTGTTTTGGTTACTACTCCTTTCATCTCTCAATTATGGTCCGATGTGTGGGATAAATAGATTTGGGAGGAACTCTTATTCTAATGAGAAGGTGGGAATCCAACTATGATTTTTGTTCTCCAAAAATCTATTCATTTATCCTTTTTTGTGTGTTCATAGTTTGTCTCTTTATGATTGTGAGTGATAGAAATTTCCTCTCTGCACAATAAAAGGGAAAGCAATCTAACTATATCAATCTTTCCTTGGACTTTTCAAAGTGTAAATACATGGTAATTCCGGTATTCAAATTGAAGCAATTGTGGACAAAACTCTGGATGTATATCACATGTGGCCGAGATCATTGTCTTGAGATTTCATGTTGTATGCATTGTGTGGACACCATGGCCACCATCGGTAAGGGTCGAAAGGAGGATAAGCAGCAACGTAGGTGGCGCAATGTGTTACTATAGAGGACACCGACATGTGAGGGGTGTTGAGCATTACTTATATTTGGCTATCCACATGTAATTTTTCTTCTCCCATTGCAACGCACGGGCATGTTTGCTAGTAATATTTAAACTACACAAGATCAATAGATGGGACCGAACATTTGATGGGATGGCATCGGTTGTGATGCCCGTTTGGTGATCCGCCCGAGATGCCAAGTTTTGTAGCCCTTGCCAACACACTGGCTTACTCGCTTGTCCAAAAAAAAATTACCAAAAAAACTGACTCAGTCGTCAGTCGTCACTACCCTACCGTCCTACGTGGCACCTGGCCGCAAGGCGACGCCGTCCTGCCGCGCGCGTCCGCGATCACACCACCGCAAAAACCCAAACCTCTTCGCCACTGCGTCCCACGCTACCATCCATGCAGCCGTCCGTCCCCCGCGCGCGCGTTGCCCTCGCCAGTCGCCACCCGGTGGTGGTCACCACGCCGCCACTCTCGCGTGAAGGCTCCGTCCGCTTGCTCCTAGTCCCACTCTCTCTCCGTGCTATATAGCATCCGCCCTCTTCGCCCCCTCCCAATCTTAGCACACCGCCACTCATTTCGCTCGCGTGGGTTTAAGCAGGAGGCGAGGCGGGGTCAGTTGGTCAGTTAGTTGGATCCGATCCGGCTGCGGCGGCAGCGACGAGATGGCGGCGCCGGCACTCGCAGTCTCCGCGGCGGGGCTTCCCCGGCCGTCGGCTCCTCGATCCAGCGGGGCAGAGCGGAGGGGGCGCGGGGCGGAGCTGCAATCGCCATCACTGTTCTTCGGCCGCAACAAGGGCACCCGCTTCCCCTGTAATTATTTGCGACACCTTGCTCACTCCCATTCCCTCCTTTATTCGTATCGGGCCGCGGTATTCGGCGATCTTACGTTCCCTCCTGGTGTGGTGTCTGTAGGTGCCGTCGGCGTCGGAGGTTCTGGATGGCGCGTGGTCATGTGCGTGGGGGCGCCGTCCGGGGAGGTGATGATCCCTGACGGCGGTAGTGCCGGAAGCGGAACGCCGCCTTCCATCGAGGGTTCCGTTCAGTTCGAGTCTGATGATCTGGAGGTAGTTGGCATATACTCATTATCCTGAGTAAACACCTGCTTACTTGCTACCGTTTTCACTATCATTCATTGAGACGTCAGACGAAATTCACTGAATTCCTATAATTTGGTAGACACCAAAATATGTGCCTTTTAGGTCAAAGTATTCCGGTAGTTTCAGTTGTATACAAGAATTCACATAAATTTAAAAGAAAACAAAATTCTCAACTAATTGGTTGAGTTTCAGGTGAGCGTTTTGGTCCTTTGGCCGAAATGTAAACCGAAATTCACTGAATTTAAGTAGTGGCCGAAACATTTCCAGAACTGAAATTCAAAATCTGCTATCCGGCGAAATTATACACTACACCCTCTTTCTAATTTGTTTGGGAATGGGGATTACTATCTTCTTAGTACCTGCCTGCATGACAATTGAAATCGGAGACAAAAACCCATATGCGAGGCCTACACGCTAGGTTGGTTTACAACTATGTGGTGCCACAGCTTTTCTGAACTTTTTGTCTTGCGCATCGTGTTAGGTTCCATTCATCGATGATGAACCAAGCCTACACGATGGAGGTGAAGATACTATTCGGTCTTCAGAGACAAATCAGGTTACTGAAGAAATTGATGCTGAAGGCACGAGCAGAATGGACAAAGAATCATCTACGGTGGAGAAAATACGCATTGTGCCACAACCGGGAAATGGACAGCAAATATACGAGATTGACCCAATGCTCCGAGACTTTAAGTACCATCTTGAGTATCGGTATGCTTCGCTTCTTTTGTGTGCACTTTGAAAACAATTTACAGTCTTTGATAAGATGTGAATAGTTGCTTGATGTGTCACGAAACTCTTGAAGTTCATAGTCACTCTTGCGTGTTCATGGTTCTGAGGTAACAAGAATTTAACATTTACGGAGGTGGTAACCGAACAAAATAGGACAGTGTGGTAAGAACTGCAATGTAAAATACCGATAGCCACCCACTGTAATTGGGTACACTGATTAATATATTTCTTGAACATGGATTTCCCCTGTGTTGCTTTTGTAAGGATGAAACCCATATGTCCAGGTCAAACTGTATACTAGCAGTCTCACTGTGCCTTAATGGATCAAAAACAGATACAGCCTATATAGGAGAATACGTTCAGACATTGATGAATACGAAGGAGGCATGGATGTATTTTCCCGCGGTTACGAGAAGTTTGGATTTGTGCGCAGGTGAAATTTCTTGACTAGATAAGTATGTACTCCCTCCGTCCCATAATATAAGAGCGTTTTTTACTAGGGACGGAGGGAGTATCTACCTTTTCTTTGTATCGTATCTACATTCCTCTTCCCATGCAGCGCTGAAGGAATCACTTACCGAGAATGGGCTCCTGGAGCAGATGTATGTTCTTCTGACTGTCTGATTGTTTACCTAAGTATACTAGTTTTATCTTTCAACTACTCTTGAATAATTACTGCTTCCAATTGCAGTCTGCAGCATTAGTTGGTGACTTCAACAATTGGGATCCAACTGCAGACCATATGAGCAAAGTATGCATGTAGTTTCACAAATATATCATCTTTTCTTTGTAGATCAGTGTTTTTAGGATCTGCTTATATATTTAAATGTGGTTGAATATACACCTTATATGTATTCCGGAGTTGAGCCGTAAATATAGTTGGAAATTTTTAGGAGTAATAAATTCAGTAGACTCTATTTTTTCACTTGCCTGTTGCACGGGCCCATTACTTGATATAAATGTTGATGATACTTTTGTTGTATGAGGTCGAAGTGACAACCTGCATGTTACCCTTTTATATAAGTAACGTTGCACATATATTTTTTATGATTTAGACATGATTTACTGATTTTTGTTATTCCAAGACACTGAGCGGTTTTACATAATAATGGTGGAGTAGGCCGACTGCATACCTCATGAACTGTACCTCGATGTATAGATTTACAAATGCTCATATTCAATGTAATCGTTTTCAGAATGACTTGGGTATTTGGGAGATTTTTCTGCCAAACAATGCAGATGGTTCGCCACCAATTCCTCACGGCTCACGGGTGAAGGTTTGTTTTTTTCTCCTTGCAAACTGTGTTAGGCTCAGGAGCATGTCCTGTATTACTCAGAAGCTCTTTTGGACATCTAGGTGCGAATGGATACTCCATCTGGGACAAAGGATTCGATTCCTGCTTGGATCAAGTACTCCGTGCAGACTCCAGGAGATATACCATACAATGGAATATATTATGATCCTCCCGAAGAGGTATTTTACTTCGTCTTTAGTTCTTTTTTATTTCAGATATTTTTAATTGGAAAGAATATTATGATTTGTTTTTCTCACGAAGCTTCCCAAGTGTTACTTCAAGCTGTCCTACTTAATTATTTGCTGTTGGCATCTTAGTTTTCTATTCACTAACGAGTAGGGCGTTTTGGTGACCGAGCTCCATGGAGCCCTTTATTTTTGAAAAAATCAAAATTCAAACTTTTCGACTTCAAAAAATTCCGAAAAAAATATGCAACTATACAAGGATGAAATGTATATGTGTGTAAAAATTCAAGTTGAAATACTTTGAAATGCGACCTGTACAAAAAAGACAAATTTCTGGACTTTGAGGATGAATAGTATCATGTGTTAAAAAGCCTCAGATTTGTCTTTTTTGCACAGCCTTCATTTCAACGTATTTCGTCCTAAAAATTTACACACATGTGTGTTATGACTCCATGTATATCTATATTTTTTTCAGATTTTTTTGAATTGTAAAAATATGAATTTTCATGAATTTTGTGTTTTTCAAAAACCGGCCTCCATGGAGGCCGAGCTCCAAAAGGCATTTTCGTTCACTAACCAGCTATGAAATTCTTACATGCATATGCAGGAGAAGTATGTATTCAAGCATCCACAACCTAAACGACCAAAATCATTGCGGATATATGAAACACATGTTGGCATGAGTAGCCCGGTATTTCATCTTTACCCTGTATTCCATAAATGAAGTTAGCTATATGTAGTTCAAGTTAATTTACAGTTTGTTACAATAAATTTTTTTTGTTGCCTTTCTTCTGTTTTACAAGTGAAAAGCTTATCACGTTTTTTTTTGCTATGCTACTTGCTTGAAAAATATAATTTGTGGACAATCTAGAAATAGATAATACAATCTGAAGAAAAAAAACATGCTGGAATACTCTCATTTCAGTCAAATGTGATGTTTTGAATGCTCGAGAGAAGTGTTAGATTGTGTAGCATCAGAAGCTGGTGTCCATTCGTTCAAACGTTTAACTTGATGCAATTGTGAATGTTACATCTTCTGCTAGGAGTACTATAAGTTCGTATTTTTATCACTGTATTACATATGTTTCATCAACAATTTAATTAACATCATTCCTTACAAACATTTGTATTTACATTTGTTTTCCAAGTCTCACTTCAGAAATAAAATAGAAAGTACATCCCTCATCTCTTCTACATTTCTTCTATGGACACATGATTTGTAACATGTCATATTCATATATCCTGTTGGACTAATAAACTATTGTATATAGTTGTTCTTCCCTCAGTTAGTTAGTGTTTTTTTTAAAACAAGCAGGGAATCTGCACATTTGTGTGGCTAGACACAATACAGGTTGTTTTATTTTACATTGTTTCCCCTTTAAGACATTTAGTCATGCGGTCAACTGTCATTTTAAATATAGCTAAAGAAAAACATATAGCTAAAATATATGCCTTGTGGAAACTTGATTATACTTTGGTATAAATATTTCCAATAAGTGTACTTTGTTATGAGTGAGGTCGACAACAAAAACTCATGGTGTTGGAGTTTTTTTTTAGTTCGTCCTGTAAATGCATATATTTCTATACTGATCTCTATTTTTCCTCTGCCACTCCTCATCCCTCGGTCTCTGTCACCAGCATGACCTCACACATGCATTGAAAATTCTATGCTCCTAGATTTGTCTCAGAGTCAGACTGCTCGGCTTGGTTCCTACATATACAGTTAACTTATATCGACTTATAAATCCTGACCGTTATAACTAAGACCTATGGTATAATCAACGGTTGAGATAATTTCGCATATGCGGATGAATGTGGTGGCTTGTTATGCTCTTGTTTTATACGTACTATACTCCCTCCGTTTCTAAATATAAATATGGACTGCATACGGAGCAAAAGGGGTGAATCTACGCTCTAAAATATGTCTATATGCATCCGTATGTAGTCCAAATCTCTGAAATTACTTATATTTAGAAACGGAGGGAGTAATAAATAATTATGCTTGCTGGTAGCCTTTTTACATTAACACATGGGTAATTACTTGTTTCTTTGTGCTACCAGGAACCAAAGATCAACACATATGCAAACTTCAGAGATGAGGTGCTTCCAAGAATTAAAAGACTTGGATACAATGCAGTGCAAATAATGGCAATCCAAGAGCATTCATACTATGGAAGCTTTGGGTAGTTCTCTGGGTCGATTTCTGGTTATTTTAGTTATCTATTTTGTCCATAGAACATATTTCAACTTTAGCAACTATTATATCAACTTTTCAGCCATTGTATTCCTTTATTTTGTTTATGTGAGAGACTACTGCTTCTTTCTACTCCCTGTGTTCTCATTCAGAGTAGACATCTAAGAGTGGCCAACTCTATGTTGATATTCTGGAAGTATCACCGGTTGGTTTGGTCTACGCTAACATACTTCGTGTGATAGCCACATAACAGTACGATTACACACATAGTGGCGGTAGTATGTTCCTCACTGTACTAGCATAACGATTTGTTGTTTGTAGGAGTATATCATATTAACTTCCTTTCTAATGACATGTAAGCTGAAACAGAATTCAAATCATTTTTGTATTTTAAGTTCTGCCTTTTTCCTGTTTGACAATTAATTAATACAACATCATTGTTACCTGTTTTTACTAATATTGCAGGTACCATGTTACCAACTTCTTTGCACCAAGTAGCCGTTTTGGGACCCCAGAAGATTTAAAATCTTTGATTGATAGAGCTCATGAGCTTGGCTTGGTTGTCCTGATGGATGTTGTTCACAGGTACTCAATGTAGTTTGCGGCTGGCATGTTAGGTTCACATTAGTCTTGATTCTTTATTTCAATTCCTATGGCTTTTCTCATTAATTGGAATGGAACAGTAAAAGCATCATCTAGTTTTTTATAAATTGCTAAAAGAACATTTTACTTGTTAACTATTTTCAATCACTATGAAATATAGAAACTACTCCTTCCGTCCGGAGCATCAACTAATTCCGGACGGAGGAAGTAGTACATACTTATTAACTTTACGGCGATGTCACAAGATGAACAATTGGTTGATTACATATCATTTCATACTACAATACAAAACATGAATAGAGAACGGGTTAATACTAGCCTTGGTAAATCAACAACTTGTCGGCAAATAAAGTATAGCAATGTCAGCGCAATGGACAAGACATCAAGTTGGTTTCAGCTTCTGTCATGGCATAGACTCTGTTTTTCTTCTTTATTGATTCTAGGATATCATGTACTAGTTCTAGGTCCCATTTATACGTAGGGCCATCTGGTGCAGATCCAATCTTAACTTTCAACCTAACACAATTTGTATCTTTGAAAATAACTAGCGGCCGAGGACAATACACACTAGAGTACCAGTTTCACATTGAACTCTTGTGTTCATTCATGTGCAAATCAGATTGGTTCTAATATGTTTTATGTCTTGGTTCAAAGCCCTTTTTTGTTCTATAGCTTTACCTTTGGGTTGAGATCACTCTTAGCCCATTGGTCATCCTAGTTGATTTACTCCATCCTTCCCTACGTAGCTTTACTTTTGGTTTTCTGTCTTTCACAGTCACGCGTCAAGTAATACCTTGGACGGGTTGAATGGTTTTGATGGCACGGATACACATTACTTTCATGGCGGCTCTCGGGGCCATCATTGGATGTGGGATTCTCGTGTGTTCAACTACGGGAATAAGGAAGTATGGAACTATAAAACTCCTATATTGCCATCTGTACGTATTTATCCATTAATTAATATTCCAACATTGTTGTCTTTATACATGTTATAAGGTTTCTACTTTCCAATGCAAGATGGTGGCTAGAGGAATATAAGTTTGATGGTTTCCGATTCGATGGCGCGACCTCCATGATGTATACCCACCATGGATTACAAGTAATTCATTGCTTGATTGTCCTTATTCTAGCTTGACTATCTGGGTAAATTTGATAGGATTACACCTAGCTAATATTTCCTTATATGTTGTAATATCATTTTTATCCAAGCTTGAAACCTACTTTACCCCTTTCTGAATTACTGCACTCTATTTTAGGTAACCTTTACAGGGAGCTACCATGAATATTTTGGATTTGCCACTGATGTAGATGCAGTCGTTTACTTGATGCTGGTGAATGATCTAATTCATGCGCTTTATCCTGAAGCCGTAACTATTGGTGAAGATGTAAGTGTTTCTGTAGTCATTTTCAATATGAATTTGTTAGAACTATTTGTGGTGATCTTTTTTGTAGTTTAGGTAATTCTGTCCATTCTTACAAGACATGCAGTGCACATTGTGCCATTACTTTGTACTCCCTCCTGCCGTTCCACAATGTAGTGCGTATAGATTTTTTGACAAGTCAAACTTTGACTAAGTTTGTAGAGAAAATCATATACATTTAGAATACTAGATACATATAATTAGATACAGCACAAAACGTACTTTCATATTGTATATATTTGATATTATGGATATAAATAGTTTTGTCTATAAACTTGATCAACGTTTATAAAGTTCGATTTAAAAAAACGTATGCCCTACTTTATGGAATGGAGGGAGTAGCTATATCGAGTTGAGAGCCATGGGAATCAAGTCCCTGACGTGACATTGCATTAGATAGTTGCATGTCAAGTTTCTGAAGTGGAGATAAAAGAAAGAACGCACCCCCCCACGTCACTCCTCTCAGGGCGACAAGGCCGGAGTCCTAACCCCTGCCGCCACAGGGAGCATCCACCCTTCTCCTTTCCACTCGCTGCCGCCGGAGGGCAAAGACCACGCGGCGTCGCGACGGTGGGTGGCGGCTTGGGCTGGCATCTGGCAGCGGCGGTTTGTGTTCTGGCAGCTTGGGCGTCGGCCAGTGGCCCGAGTCGGCGGTGGCGACGTGTATGGCGTCAGGTGGCGCAACGATTGTGCGGTGGTGTGGCTGAGGCTCGGAAGGCGTGCGGGCTGCCAGGCCCGGCCAGATCTGTGGCTGTTTGTAGGCCCGTGGGGCGAGGTTCGGGCGTGGCTGCTGCTTGCCCGGACCGGTGGTGTGTGAGGATGCCGGGGCAGCATCCTCGGGTCGTTGATGTGGGCGCTTCTCCGATAGCTTAAGGTGGTGATTCGTGGTAGCGGGTGGTGCATTGGGGGTCGGGATGGCCGCGTTAGGCTGATTGTGGTGCCATGGTGGTGGTGGTTGTGGCCTTGTTGGCGGTAGCGAAGTGCCTGGAGCACACGGCCAGCGTTTTCGGTGGATGAATGGACTTGATGCAATGTCTTAGGGCATGGTGAACTTCAGGTAAATACTTGGCACTAACCTTGGTCAATGCAGACGCCGATGTTGTAGGACGTTGTTGCCCGCGTTGGAGGCGTTGTTGTGAGCCCCTTCACCTCCCCGGGCATTTGGATCTCGAGCTCCCTGTGTGAAAACGCAAGGTTTAGCTTTGGCCGGAGTGGGAGGTGTCGACGTAACCGTCGCTCCCCCCTTGGGGGTGTCGTCTTGGAAGTCCATACTTCTGTTAGGCATTAGTGGTCAGTGTGGTCATGAAGGTTCGTCATCAACTAGGCAAGAGCATGACCTCGGGCCGATGTGGAAGCCAGAGCGGTAGCTCCGGAGAGCGCATTTGTGTTGCATGGTGCCCAGTCTGGTCGCTTGGGTGGCAGAGTCGTCGGTTCGTTGGGTACACAGCCTCGGGGCTGGTGTGGTAGCAGGAGCGGCGGCTCCGAAGAACGCATTTATGTTTTAGGGTATCTATTTGGTCACTTGGGTTGTTGAGTCGTTGACTCGTCTAGTACATGGCCTCGGGCCGGTGTGTGTGTGTGTGTGTGTGTGTGTGTGTGTGTGTGTGTGTGTGTGTGTGTGCGCCCGTTTGTGTGTTGTTGAGGTTTGTACACTAAAGCGGCGGCTCCAGGTCGTGTTGTATGGTGTCGACTCTGGTCGTTAGGGCGACCGAGTCGCCGGCTCATTTGGGGCGCACCCTTGGGGCTGGGGTGTGTGTGGGGGGGGGGTGTCACAACCGTATCAATTTTGAGCTAGTTTTCTTTGTTAAGTGGTCAATTCTCTTCTTCTATATGAAAAAGGCATAGCTCTTGTCGGTTACTCAAAAAAGAAGTTCATGGCGTGGAAAACTATTTTCTATCCATTTCATGTAGTGAAAACTTTTCTTTTTCTTGAGTGAGACTCCTAACTTTTCTTGAAAGTCAGGTAGAAATCAACAACTTCAATAAACAAACATAACTTTCCAGAAATAAGCAACGAATTGTTGGATAGTCAGCAATTTTTGAATTTATTTATTCAATACAAAAGCATGATGATAGTGTTGGCAAGATTAAATCCTAACTGTAACCTAAACATGCAGTGCGTGCATAAAACATGCATATCTCTCAACATAGTGAGTACTGCAAACTCATGAACCAAGCAAAAGTGGAATGAATGGATCATACCCTCCAGTAGCAAAAGTTAGGGATTAGGGACATGGCAACAACAGCATTGGCTGGCATCAGTGGCCTTCTTCAAGGCACCATTCTTCCTGCCCATGGGTTTGGTTGTGGAAGTGTAGAAAGTAGTTGAAATCGTGGATGCAAAAGGACGAAAGTGAGTCGTCATGGCAACACGTTCCCTAATAACCTTATTGATCTCACCCGGTGCATGGTTCCGTTGCACGCTGCAGACAAGGTGTGCACGTGTACCACTCTTCTCATGCTCTAATGGGTCATGGAAGAGAGTTTCTTATATATTGGTCCAAACTCTCCTCCACTCCAGGGTCGGACTAAATTTCCTACCATTTCATGAAACCACTAATGGGCAGAAATTATTAATTATATAATATGGCCTAAGGCCCATCTAACGTTCACCAATAATAACTTGATTGTTCAACTGAGGTGTTGATTTTTCATTTGAATTCTCAGGTTAGTGGAATGCCTACATTTGCCCTTCCTGTTCAAGTTGGTGAGGTTGGTTTTGACTATCGCTTACATATGGCTGTTGCGGACAAATGGATTGAACTTCTCAAGTAAGTGTTTCAAAATTGGTATGCATATGTTATTATTTTACTGGACAAAAGATTTGATTGTGCAGTGTATATTAATGCAATTAAAATGTCCCTTTGCATAACACTATTGCACATACGGATTTCCACATGAATGTCCAAAAACATATATCATTATTAGTGTATTTGATTTGGCCACAATGTGATTAGTAGTTGTGACTTCATAGTCTATAGAGTATAACAACAAAAGTAGGATACATGCACCCAACTTTTAGCAATTCTTATAATGATATTACATTTCTTTTAATATGCTATATCCTCACTTGCATCTATCATCATTTCTATTGTCTCAGTTGTTTCAAGTTTCTGTTTTGGAACTGTAAAAGTTTGGTTCCGTGTTCTGGTTATTGATGTGGAGTGTCATGTATCTGAAACAAGAATTGCAACTTTTTATTCTAAACAGAGGAAGCGATGAAGCTTGGGAGATGGGTAATATTGTGCACACACTAACAAATAGAAGGTGGTTGGAAAAGTGTGTTACTTATGCTGAAAGTCACGATCAAGCACTTGTTGGAGACAAGACTATTGCATTCTGGTTGATGGACAAGGTAACCACACATTATTTCTCCAGACTTTACCTACTACCATTTATGTTGTTTCGTCAATTTCCTTACATCTATGATTTTTTAATAATACTTATCTCTTGATTTTCCTCCACCACAAAAATGCAAGCTAGATTTTTTTTTCAAAAAAGTATGCAAAGCTTGTGCCTATGCATTGATAGAATGAATGTATTTACAAACCTAAGAATAGGCGACAACCGACTACTCAAGAGAAGTCCACAATCAAATTGTTGTCAGACACGTTGCCGAACTACTTTTAGCCTAAATGCCAACCACAAAAACATGCTGGGTTGACCTGCTTTGGATAGAATCGATGGCCCCTAGACCGTCGGTCTCACCTTGGAACTGCCAACTACCATGGCCGCATGAATGGTGAACCATCACACATTGCCATATCCTCTATCTGTTGAAACTTACGTCTGCAACCATAGTTGATCGTGCCCCCAACGGTGTAGATTCTTGAAAGTTTTCTTGATGTCGTGGTCGTTCCTCTTCATGATGTGCTTGGAGTGTGTGGAAGCGCTCTTCTTCTTGTAGGTGGCGTTCTTCTTGTTGATGGCGTTCCTAGTCAAGGGTGTATCTTTGGAACCCATCGCCGCGAAGGTGTGTAGCTTGATGTTGCTCTTGGACTTCGAGGTGTTGATGCCAAAAAGATCTTGATGACTCGTAGTGGTTGAGCATGTTTTGAAAGAGAGTTATGTGTCAATTTGGCATCCCAACGGTCCATCTCGGCATCAAAGTTTCCGTATAGGCGTAGACCGGCGGTGATGTGCCTTCCCTATTCATATTGGCACTCGAGCAAAGTGTGAGTGGAGAAGGGAAAGAACAATACCAATGTTGGTGAAGGATCAAGCAATCTCACAATATGGAATGCTAAGAGTACAATTGGTACGGAACCTTGTTCAAGATCACCTACACACAAAAGGCTTATCGAGTAGCTTGGTAGGGATTAGTTGCACAATATCATGCAATAGTGGATCAAGATGTTGAAAATTTTGAGTAAGATCAAAAATGCAAATGTGATACAAGTAGATTAATGAGTAGAGATAGGGCAAATGGGTATACACACTCAAAGATAAATGAGGCTTGTGCAACCAATGAATGAGCATAGTTTCCTAGTGATGACTAAGCTCGTGTTGCACAAACACTAGGAGAGGCACTAGCTTAATTGCTCTCGTGGGCAGTCATGGGAGGTCAGACAGTCCGAGTTGTTGGTCGGACGCAGGCATGGGCTAGACAGTCCGGTTGCAAGCCTGACAGTTCGGGTAGGTTAACAATGGATGTTCTTCGGGGGAAATTGGATCTCAAAATTGGGAGGGAGAAATTTTGGGAGGAAATGGAAGAAACTGGCTAAAACAATGCAAAAGGAGGCTAGATCTACCAGTAGCACACCAAATCCATGGCCTAAAAGCAACAAAATCTCACAAGAACCAGAAATTGTAAGAAATTGGGTTGAAATATTTTTGGTGGGGATCTTCAAATTAGGTAAGAACAAAACAAAATTAGGGTAGAAGGATGAGGAAGAGGGGCTCTAAATCGTGGCAACTAAGCTCATGATACCAAATGATGTAGGGCAAGCCCTATGGTTTGTCCCAATCTTCATAATTTGGAGGTGGCAAAGGGGAAAATCACAAAGAGCACATAGATCTCAACAAGAAACAATCAAAAAAGGTTCACATCACACATGCCCTCTCAAAGCATCCAAGGTAAGATACACATATAGATCCACACACAACAAAGGAAAGAGTAAAAGGATAGAGTTCTTCCGAAATTTTGATAGATGTTCTTACCTTGGATTTTCTTCTCCAAACCCTAGGAGGGTGGAGGTCGTGATGATCCTAAGGAGAATCCTTCTTCCTTAGGAGGCCTTGTTCCTCTAGGAGGAGATACAAGGAGAAAAGCTCTCCTGAGTTCTAGTTTAATCCTTTGTTAACCCTAATGTGAGTCCATGGTATGATTTATATAGTTAGTTACGAAGGGGGTAGGTGGGAGAAGGATACATGGCCACTTTGGCATGGGTTCGTGTCCCCATAGTCTTGGGTCATGTTGGATAGTTCGGGTCGTAAGTCGGACAGTCTGGCCGTTGTAACTCATCTAGATAAGACCTTCTGCATGCGCCGCTCGAAGGGCTCACTCCAGGAGCCAAACAATTTGGGTTCTAAGCCGGACAGTCCGATTTCGCCAATTTAGCTTCTATTGCCTTGCGCGTGGTAGCCGGACGAAGGGTCGGGCGATGATCCAGAGGAGGTTTTTGTCCGGCTATAGGCCGGATAGTTCGGCTGCTGGATTCAGCAGCCCGTCTCCTTCGTCGTGCGCTTCCGCCTCTGCTTCCACGCTTCCATCGCAGATGGTGTAGGCGTACTCTTGTGCTTGCACACTCCTCCTTGACTCACGTGAAGCTCGTCTCAAACCTATGCATGCATGAGTAAGGAGGGTCAAAGTAGTACACCATCCATGAGAGAACTAAGTAGACACACATAAAGGATTGAATTCACCTTTGTATATGTCTTGTGCGTGTCCCTTGGCGATGGAGCCAAGGCCATGGTGATGACTCTAGGGTGCTCCGCAGCACTAAGATTATTGATTCATCCATATACAACATCGCTTTCGCTTCTCAGTATATGCCACATCAGAAAATCTTATATGGCAATATTTATTGAAAACTATCTCGCCGCTACTAGCGATGCCCTAGGACGCGGGCCATTTAATGTTCCACACCGTGCTGGCTACCACGTCACGCCACACACCAACCTCCGCCTCCGGCTGACCACAGGTGCACGGTCGTCCAAAATCAGCCATCACACACTAAGCACGCATTTTGGAAAGCTCTCCAACCCCTTGCGTCTCACTGATAGCAAACTCCACCTCCCTTGCATGCCGGCCGGAGGAGGGCAGGCCCCGATATCCATGCGGTCATCAAGGGACAACGCCGTATGGGCACAGCCGGCCTTCGCGCATGCCAGACAAATCGATGAGAATGTTGCATCGCCATGCTGGGGAACATCTTCCCTTGTGGCCGCCAACACCTCCAGCATGGGCTGAATCTCCTGTTGCACTTGGAACCTAGGAAGACATGGGGCCAGGAAGGAGAGAGGGATGTGGTGCTGGTAGGGGGGAGAGAGAGGTGGCGGAGCTAGACTATTGGTTTAGCTAGACGAGTGCCCCTGCTTTCTCTCATATCAGTTGTATGCATCTGCAATCACTTTATCCCGTATTTCTTAAAATCTTTTGCACTTGAGAATGATTGACACCTGTATTTTTTTCTGATAGAATGGTATTCATAACTAAGCCTGTGACAACTGTGATTTCCTTGTTTGAAGACTTCATTGATGTATCCGATTTAATTGTTCATAGGAAAGTACATGTGGAAGCACACCATCATAAATTTTGACTAAAGAATGACAGGAGACCTCATATGTTTGACTGATGCAGGATATGTATGATTTCATGTCTCTGAACGGACCTTCGACACCTAATATTGATCGTGGAATAGCACTGCATAAAATGATTAGACTTATCACAATGGCTTTAGGAGGAGAGGGTTATCTTAACTTTATGGGAAATGAGTTCGGGCATCCTGGTGAGATTAAATATTTTGTTGCATGTTATTTGAATCTTGACCAAACATTTCATTTGAAATCTTGGCATGGTAGTTCTAATGTCTGAGGAAGGCATTAATTGTAAGGTTTTTATTCAAACTTCTGTTTTGTAGAATGGATAGACTTTCCAAGAGGCCCACAAGTACTTCCAACTGGTAAGTTCATCCCAGGAAACAACAACAGTTATGACAAATGCCGTCGAAGATTTGACCTGGTAAATTTTCTTTCGAGTGTTTCTCACAGCAGTAATTTTTCTACCTCCATTGAGTCAATTTAGTTTTGGTTAAAAAAAACTAGTCGATTAGAGCTTCTTTTACCTCTTCTCTAGTGCTTTATTCAACAAGGTACCATATATGATGTTCCTCTTGGTTCTCTGCTCTTATTCTCATTAGCATTTGGGTAGGACTATCACTTAAAATTGATCCAATTTGTTCTTGGGTTAAGCAGAAGAAATTAATTACCTAAGTTTCAAACCCTAATTTTTATCAATAATCAGTTTGATCTTTTTTCCCACCTTCAGAATATTTTTGAGAAAACACAAAAGCTTTACATCTCGATGTATTGATTGAAGAAGTAATATGTCGAAGCTTAGCCATACTTTTGACTGAGTCATCAATGAGAAAATCTCCCTTGTTTTACTTGTCAGGGTGATGCAGAATTTCTTAGGTATCATGGTATGCAACAGTTTGATCAGGCAATGCAGCATCTTGAGGAACAATATGGCGTATGTACTATTTACATTATTTTATTTTCCTGTGAGATTGAGTCGCCATCACTTAGCCTTTTTCCCACTAAAAACATCACACAAGGAGTTGGTCTTTCATTCTTTCTGTCATGTCATTCTGTTCATATTCATTTAACTGTCACATTAGGAGGAAGTTTGGTATGATGGTACAAGGAACATCCACTAAATATGATGAACTAATCCACAAAAGAAAAATGCAGCATTTTGTATTCATGTACTCTCGTTTTGTATAAATCATTTTAGTATGTTGTCCGTTTTAATTGTTTAGCTTACAAAATAGCAAAACCTTACCGGTGTTTCTAAGGTGTCCTCCCCCCTTTTTGAGCCTGATGCTTGTATTCTTTTCTCTACATTATTGAAATAAGGAAGATCACATGACCTTTCTTTTGAAAGATAACCTGAACAGAACCAAGTACTTTGATATATGCTGGATAGAAGAATTAAATTAATACAGAAGGCAGTGGGATAATACTATAATCTTCCTTTGTTTCCTTATTAAGGGTCAGTCGTCCATGTTTTCCTTTATATTATCTCCATACTTCAACAATGAAAGCATTAATCTCTTCAGGAAAAAGCTGCACATTTTCTCCTCCTTTGAAAACATTTGATTTGTCTTCACTTTGTGAGTGCTAAACTCAGATTTGAAATTGGGGTAGTGGATTTACAGTACCTCTATTACTGCTTTCCTGCCTTAAAATTATATCTAGTAAGGTAGGTAGATATTAGTGAGTTCATTATGTGGCACCTATGAATATTCGCTGATGAAACAGGCCATGTAATTGCAGTTTATGACATCAGACCACCAGTATGTATCCCGGAAACATGAGGAAGATAAGTTGATCGTGTTTGAAAAAGGGGACTTGGTATTTGTGTTCAACTTCCACTGGAGTAATAGCTATTTCGACTACCGGGTCGGCTGTTTAAAGCCTGGGAAGTACAAGGTATTCAGCTATTGCCATTCCCCATGTTAAGATTGTTAGTTTTCTTTGCTGTACACTTGTACTATACACATTAGGTGTGTGGGGTCTTGGTAGTCTGACTAGGTTTTGTTTCCGTCTTATTTTTAGAAAAACCCTTTTTAGAGTTGCTTTTGTAGTACGAGCAAACCTAGTAAGCAAAATCCAAATGCTTTATAACTGTGGAATTAATTTCTCTCACACAAATCTTTCAAGTTTAATCACAATCTCAGTTAACAGTTGACCGCCTATGTTGGATAGTGTTGAAGTGTATATGTCGATTGTCTAATCATTTCCATCAGTTCGGACGTTTGATTGTGTTGGTTAGTGCATAAAGCTTAACATGATATCAGGGCTTAAGGTTTTGAGTTCAAGTCTTGGCTTTCAAAATTTATTCAAAAATTATTGTTGTCCCCCCTCTATGTAGCCATACCTCTAAGTCTATTCACGTGTTGACTTTCCGCATCACACATGAGAGGGGGTGTTAAAGTGTATATGTGGATTGCCTAGCCCTTTTCAACTTTTGGTTGCGTTGGCTAGTGCATGGAGTTTAACAAATAGTTTTGTTTCATCTTTACATGTAAATGACTTGACTATTATATGATGAATACATTTCTTTACCCTTAAAAAACAAGAATTGACCATCTATGCTGGGTAGCTCTATGCCTAATCTTTTGATCCTCCCGTTGTTCAACTTGGGTTTTTTCGAGTGACCGGTAGGAGCTCTGTCTTTTCATTAAGAAAAATAAAAATTGGCCCGTTAATAAGGAAAACTGGCTAAAAACCGATACATCATCAACACACATAACGGGTCCTGAGGCCGTGCACCCAACGAGCCGCCGGCCCCGTCACTCGACCAACCGGAGCCAACACCTTACAACCAGATCCGAAGCCGCTGCTTCGACATCCACGACAGCCCCAAGACCGTGCACCATACGAGTCGACGAATCATTTACTCAAGCAACCAGAGACGAGACCCTACAAAACCATGACGGTTTCTAAGTCGCCGCTCCGACTTACAAAAGAAAGAACAAACACACACGTCGACCCCGAGGCCGTGCACGAGGCGAGCTGCGGGCTCTTGAACCCAAGCAACCGGAGCCGACACCTTACAACCATCTCCAAAGCCGCCACTCTGACCTCTACACCGGACCGGAGGCCACGCACCTGGCTGGTCATTGGCACTGCCACCCAAGCGACCAATGCCTGACACCCTTCCATGACTTCGAGATCTGGAGCCGCTGCTTCGACTTCAATGATGGCCCCAAGGCCGCGCACCACACCGGCTGATGCTTCGACCACAACGTCCACTACGCACACCGGCATGGCAAAATCACACGGTGCAGGCTCGTCCAACTTGGCCATGGCCTCCTAAGGCGTTGCCTCCAACGAGAAAGTGACGAGGATGCCACCATCGCCCGCTCTAGGAGCTCGAGCTTTTGTCCGGAGGAACCAACGGCGGTGAAGGCAAGAGATGAGCCGAAGCACCCACTACGATGCCTCCAGTGTGGGGGGCGAGGCTCCAGCACTCCCGCGTCCGCCACCATCCAAGCCACATGCCCGCGTGACGAGCCGTTGCCGACGCCGCAGCCAACCTGTGCCCACAACCACCGCCCACCTCCGCACGTAGCAAGCACGGTAGCATCTCACGCAATGACAGGCACCACCGGCCCAACGTCCACAGCGTGGGGCCGCCGCTCCAGCCTCCTTGCGCCTGCACCTACAGACCACATTCACGCCAGATCAGGGGAGCTCCGGACCCGCCACGCGCTGGCCAGATCCGCTTCAGCCCGACATCCACAAACGCCGGATTCGGCACCTCCAGGAGCACACTACACGCCGCCCGACAGCCCAAGCTGCCGCCTCCTCGGACCGAAGCCGTGCAAGCCAGCGCAGCACCCAGAATGACACCTAGTCACCTAGCCAGATCCGCCGATGAGGGGAGCCCTCCCGCACGCTCCGCAACCAAGCACCCAGCTAGGCCAGGGACGACCTCAGCACCTCCAGCACCCTGCAAGCGCGCAGCCCACACCAGCGTGCGCGATGACAGCTGCTGCCTGGCCGACCACAGCTACGCAGCAACACCGCGCGTCATCCCGGTGCCACGTACGAAAGCAGGGGCCGCCGCCACCGCGGAGATCTCGGTGGCAGCGGCGGTGGACAGGAGGTGCTAGCGGGGAAGCCTTGCGATGGCACTAGATTTTCCCCTGAGTTGCCCAAGCGGAGCGACGCGGGGGTCGAGAGCGCAAAGTTTCTATTCGGAGTGTATTGTTCAGCCTATTCATGTTTTGGAATTTACCTAGAAAGTATACTCAAAATTCCTCGAGTTAGTCCTGATTTCTGAAGCAGGTACATATGTACCTTCTTGTGTTGAGTGCTGAAAATATATTCTTTCTACCAGGTGGTGTTAGACTCAGATGCTGGACTCTTTGGTGGATTTGGCAGGATCCATCACACTGCAGAGCACTTCACTTCTGTAAGCCTTTTGCTCAGACGTGGTTGCTTCTAGTATACTTGTGTAATCTCATTCCTGGTAAACCTGAAGTAACATATGCTTCACATGTAACTTGCAGGACTGCCAACATGACAACAGGCCCCATTCGTTCTCAGTGTACACTCCTAGCAGAACCTGTGTTGTCTATGCTCCAATGAACTAACAACAATGTGCAGCATACGCATGCGCGCTGTTGTTGCTAGTAGCAAGAGAAATCGTATGGTCAATACAATCAGGTGCAAGGTTTAATAAGGTTGTTTGCTTCAACGAGTCCTGGATAGACAAGACGACATGGTGTTCTGCTGTGTGCTCCCAGTTCCGAGGGCGTTGTGAGGAAAACATGCTCACCTGCGTTATCATTTTGTATGGATCAGCGACGAAACTTCTCCAAAATACCCATGCCTCCATAAATCTTTATGGCCGTAAACCATTGTTACTACCCTCTCAACTTACAGTATATCATATATGTTTTACTTTTGTATTGTATCTTTGTAATGCTTGATTATTGATTGCAATATTTTGTTGGTAACTTACCAAGCTGACCGCTTGGTTTGTAATGCTTGATTATAATTATGCACTAGTTATAGAATTATATTCTATACATGTCCCACCCTACATAGGCGAAGCGTTTTGCTGAACCGGACAGCAAAAAGAAAGGGATATGGAAAAGAAAATTGTCCAACCTCTTTCCCCAAACCGATAATGCGAAAGGAAAACCGTCCAACCTCCCACAAACCTTATCCAATTATTCCCACCTCCCGAGTGCTCCTCCGCCGACTGCTTGGTCCCTGCATGGCTTCCCGCTCCACCCGCCGCCGCAACCCCCTGCTGCCACCCGACCATTGGTGCGCCGCGCCCTATTGTCGCAACATGTCGCATATACTGCCGTGTGACGTTGTCATAATGCGCGTCCATGGACTTCCTCATGCGTGGTGTCTCCAGCCAGGTCACGACCTCCTCCAGCCGCAGGCCAATGTTGTGGTGACCATCCACGGCTGCAAGCAAAAATCGGGTCGACGCTAGCATCACCTGTCCCAGCAAAGTGCACACGAACACGACCGGCGGCACTCTGGCCCTCCTCTGCTCCCCCCTCCAATTTTGTCATAGTTGTTGGTCAGTGACGTTAGTGCAAACAATAACCCGTGGTTCTCCACCAATATATAAAGACTCTTCAGCCTTGTACAATATGAGGTGCTTAGAGAAATAAATCAATTCTTCATTAAGCACCAGTGCATATTTTCCATTCATTATTTTGTTAGAGCATCTATAGCCGGCTCCTCAAATGTCCACTATACATCCGAAGGACAGCTCGGTTAGTGATTATTCTAAAAAATGTGACCTAGTCGGGCTATTCAAACCGACCTTATACGTCCGGGTTGTCTGGCATCTCTCATATCCAGCCTAAATCTAGGACGGATATGAGGAGGCCTGAACTTCGTCACGTCGGATCCAGAAGACATGACCCACCATAAATTCCACCAATCCCCTTCCCCCCCCCCCCGACCTTGTCGGACGAGCCATTTTCCTCTTCTTTCTTCTTTGTCCACCGGACTCTCCCCTAGCTCCGTCGTTGTCCCGATCCCTCAGCAACCTAACTAGCCCTATACGTCGAGGTTGTCTGGCGCCCCTCAAACCCAGCGCATATATGGGTCAGAAATGGGTAGGCTTGGACGCGTCCGCCATGTTGGATCCGACAGGCCCGACCCACACCAAAATCCCTCCAAATCGTTCCCAATGTAACTCGACCCACCCTCTTCCTCTCCACTCTTCTGCCTCATCCGTGTTGGTCCTCCTCTAGCTCCGTCGTCGTCCTAACCCTGCAGCATCGCCACCCTGGCACAAAACCCCTCCCCACCATCGTCGTTGCCCCTGACAAGGCCGCTATCGCAATACGTCTTGCTCCTTCGGTCATACACCATGCCCTCTATGTGTTCGACAAAATGTCTGATGTTTTATATATTCTTTTGTAGGTAAAACAATGGATTCGTCGGATGAGGAATGCAAAACAGTGAGTTTGATGAATTCATTCAAAAAGAGTTCGTTGATTCATCGGATAAAGAGTTCATGATGATGATGAGCATCGAGGGGGAAATGGAGAAGGAACTGAAGCATATTCAGAACTTCAAGGGTTTTATCAAGGGGAGGAGAATTGATCACCCGCACAAGAGGTTTTTCAGGTATGCTCTACAAAGGGCATGTCTATTTACCTTTTATGTTGAGTCAATTTCATCTTTCTTTCTTTTGGTACCATCTATTGAGAATAGTGATCACTCTTAGCTTTGTATGCATTCTTCTTAATAGTAATTTTTGGGCAATGCATAAGTATGACGGTTATCTTCAAGTTAGGGTACCTAGTTATCATATTTACTTTACTGATGTCTATGCACTGCTTTATGTTTGCAGTGAAGTCTTGTAAGATCCGCAAGATACCTTATTATCACATTATGTTATGTTGAGCTTAATATAGATGCTTCTTGTTATTTAAACTATCGTTCTTTTATGTGATCAAAGTTTTGCTCTTATCACATTTCAAAAACAATCATTTTAGCATCTACCTTATCGAGGACGAGCAGTGATTAAGCCTGGTGATATTGATATGTCTCCAATATATCTATAGTTTTTAAAGTATTCATGCTATATTCACATTATTTACATATATTTTTGACACACTTTTGTATCATTTTTATTGGACTAACATATTAATCTAGTATCAAAGGCTAGTTGTGTTTTTTAGTGTTTTTGGACTTTTCAGAAAAGGATATTTCCGGAGCCGATTTTTAGGAAAATTCATGAAAATTATTTTTGTACCAAACGAAGCCACCAACCAGAAGATAGCCCAAAAGGGGGCCACTATTTTTGTACCAAAAGAAGCCACCAACCAGAAGATGGGCCAGAAGGGGGCCATAGGGTGCCCACACGGCCACCCCTAGCCGCATGGTCCACCAACATGGTGGTTGTGGAAGTTGGTTGCGGCTCTCCTTCGACCACAAGAAAGCTCTAGAAGTTTCCAAACTGCCATAAACGAACTTACAGATCTCCGAGAATCTATAAAATGATGAAACGACTCATAAAACAATGCAGCGAGAAATTTCAGAAAATACAAGATCCAATCTCGGAGGGGGCTCTCGCCCGCCCGAGACAACCATAACCATGAAACCAGAGGGGAAAACACCCCCTCTAACTAGGGGAGAAGGTCAAGGAAGAAGAATAATAAGGAGGAGGAGGGGTCCCCTTCCCCATCTCCTCCGGTGGCGCCGGAACACCGTCGGGGACACCTTCGCCATCCCATCACTATCACCAACAGTGCTTTCTCTCTTCTCATGGTAATGTGTGAGTAGTCCTCCCTCGTGACTGAGGATGTGTACTAGTAGCTATGTTATCTATCCCTCTCCCTTGATTATGAAGTTTTTCGATAATGATTGTGATCATGGGCTTTGTTAATGGAGTTGAATCTTGTTTTTGCTATGAGTTTCTTTATGTTGGATTAGTTCTTTGGGAATTATTGAGGTCATGCTGCATGACATTGGGGTGACTATATGCATAATAGATTAGAACAGTATCGATCATGAGGTGATTTTTAGTATAATTTCCGGTGCTGCCTAAGGTGACATTAGGCTGCTATATGGATAAGATTAGAAAGACAAACTTAAAGGTATTCTTAGGTATATACCCATGTTATTTCATCCTACTTTGATCTTACAAAAGAAGGAACTTTGGAGTGATTATTTACTGCACTTTTGAGGTTATATCATATTGTTTAACCATGTTAATGATGTTGAGAGTTGGCCACTGTGAACGTATGAATCTTAGGCTTTGTTTCCAAGCATTGAGACACTGTTTTACTCACTTGTGCTATAGTTTACTCTGCTGGCCTATTTTATTTCGGAAGTACAAAAATATTATTTTCATTCAAACTATCAATCAATCACCCAAATTACCAATCTCTTCGCCAAATTAGTGCATCTATAAAGCTAACAATAGTATTAGGTGTGTTTGAGACACAAGAGACCACATGTATTTGTCTGCAGGGTTGTTTGAGAGAGGCTAATTTCAACCTACACCTCCCGCGGATTGATAAACCTTAGGTCATCCACTTGAGGGAAATTTGATGTCGTCCTATAATCCTCGGTGCTTGGAGGCCCAACAAATTCTTCAAGAAAAGAAGTGTGTAGAAGACATCAGCGCCACAAAGTGCCACGACGTTCATCTCCGGGCGCCGGGCCACTTCGTCATTGATATCACCTATGAAGGGGAGCAGAAGTCGCTTGTCACCTTCGAGACCCTCGAGCTGGCCTAGCTCAACTTCCCCGAGGAGGCTGTCCACACGCAGTTCCTCACCCGATCGTGTCCTGTAAGGAGGAGAAGGCACACCGCTAGGCCGAGGCCAATGATCAGTTGTACATGGTGAAGTTCACCGAGGCCAATCCAGAACTCATTATGACGGAGCTTTCATTCTACATCGAAATGGACGCGGAGGGCATGAATAAGGAGGACGAGGATGATCATCACAGGATAAAGGCCGAGGTCAATGAGTTGTTTGACTAGCTCGACAAGGAGGGTTGGAACGATGATAAGGAGGAGGGGAAGCCGTCTACCAAAAATGACCACGAGGCAGGCCCCTTGGGTGGAGAGGCTGATGTAGGGCCAAACCCTAGTTTGCCTGATCTTCACATTGGAGGGGGGTTTGAGGGGGGACACGAAGGGACAAGACCCACACACAAGATACTCAAATATGAAGGCAAATGGATAGATCTCAAGCATTCGACAACAACAAAGGAAAGATACGCAAGGTAGTTCATCAAAATCTGTAGGAGATACGGGTCTTGAATCCCATGGAGGAATCTTCCCCACAAGTGGAGGTCTTGGTACTCTTATGATGTCTTCCCCTCAAGAGGAGGTCTTCATATCCATGAGAGGAGCCATCTCTATGATGGATTAATCCCACAAGGGAAGGTACATCAAGTAAGCTTTATGGTTGAAGTTCTAATCTTAGATACCCTAATGAGGAGGAAGGAAAGGGGTATTTATAGTGCTAGCCACGAAGGGGTAAGTAAGGGGCAAGAAGGGAAGATGCATGGGCAATGCCCAACACTTGCATGCAGGAAAGTCCAGAGACCCGGAGGGAGGGTGTTCTCTTGCGCTTTATGTTCCCTCTCCTCTTCCAAGCCTCCCTCTTGGATGGTGTTGTTTTTCTCTCGCACTTTAACTCCTCCATGCCATGCGTGAAGCTCCGCTCAAACCTATACATGCACTAGGAAGGTCAACTATTATACCTTCTTCGAAGGGAACAAGTAAACATGCATCAAGGAAAAGATTCACCTTTATATTTATGATGTGGAAGATGCGCGTGTCTCTTGACATGGTGATGTCCGTAGGGTGCTCCACACAAGAAGTGATCGACATCGACTCAGACAATGACAACTACGACGGTTACTGTGCGTGTACAAAAATGCCTTCCCTGTGATGGTATACTATAGAAGTGAGGAGGAGTGTAATGATCTATCATAGTATTGTTTAATTACTTAGTATGATGTCATTTTAATGTTCAATGTTGAACATACTCATTTTGAGTTTGAAATTTCAGAATATGCAATGAATCATGTTCAGGTTTGAAAGTTTTAGGACATTTGTTATGGCAGAAAAAAATTGTGCCCAAAAATCTTCTCTCTCCTACCCTAAAATCACTAAGACCATTTTTTGGGCATTAACTTTTACATCATGTGTTTTTTAGGAGAACTTCAGAGAGCTTTATTCAACAAAAGCTTTCTTCGAGCAGTGAGCCAAGTCAGCTGATCAGGAAGGTAGGGATAGAGTCTAACCAACTTTTAGTCACGTAAATGTACAAGTACACTTTAACAAAAAGATGTGCAATACAATTTGATGATCTTATTATATGTTGAATGATAATAGATGTAAACTTAAGAGCAAGCTCTCCAATTTCGGTGAGAATTGGTGCTACGACCAAACGATCAGCGTAGCGAGTGTTCTACATGTTAAATATCTCCAGGCAGTCCATTTTCATGGTCATAAGTGTGAAGCCTCTCAACTTGACGCGGATGACGCCATCCTTCTGTGACATGACCTCTGCGATGAGGGGATCCGTGACCCTCAAATGAGGCTTGCACCATGTACCCTTGAAAGTCGAAGAAGAACAAGCGACACCTCCATCTCCAGCGTTGCCTCCATGAAAATGAACTGCAATATCAGTGTTAATCCTGACCCATGTTGTGTTTGGAGGCCACCAACCATAGCCCAACAACATCAGGGGGTGTTGGCGAGGTAGATCCAAGAGATCTAGGTCTTTTCTGATTCTTCTGACCAAGGTAATAGGATGGTTCGGGACTTGATCGTGAGTCCATCTGTTGTGAGACATCAAAATGGCCCACATCACGGTGATGATGATCTCACTATCCTTATCTGAGAAACGTAGATCACATAAAATGTCTTTTGTCCATGACCTAGGATGAAACCGGGGGACATGAATATCGAACAGGAGCTTGGCTTCCTCCCAGATCTGATGAGCATGGGAACAAAGTAAAACAACATGCTCTAGATCTTCATCCATTGCTAGACAAAGTTTTGCAAGTGATGTTTTCCTTGATGTACATATGCTTCAGAGTACATTCATCATGTATAATACCTCAATTCACACGCCACCAGAAAACCTCCACCTTGGCAACTACATTGAGTTTCTAGATAGCCTTCCACATTTGTTGTTGGTCCACTGAAGATCTGGTAACCTTCCCTTCATTTAGAGCCCGACGCTCTTTTTGATTTACTAGAGTTCGATACGCCAATTTAACATAGTAGATGTCATATTTCTCATGTGCTCAAGCTAAGAAATCTTCACCACCACCTTGCCGAATAGGGATGTTCAAGATTGCATCGGCATTAGGTGGTATGAATGTGTCCCGCACAAATCTCCTGCCTCCAAGTCCAGGTATTTGTGTCAACCAAATCATTGACACTCTGCACTATCGTTGATGTTGGCCAAAGCATAGGTGTCACTGAAATAGTGGAGGACATCCACTTGTCTTTGAAAGCACATTTGCTCCCTTGGTGGTTTTGGTAATTAATAACAACATATATGTCATTGGACTCATGTTTCCACTAAGTATATTTCAGGAAAAGTCCAATGATGGGATGGCTATAAATTGTGAGGAGATACCCCAAGATGCAAGGAATAGATTGGCAAAGCTTCAAGCTAGAAGACTCTCTTTTTTACTTTGTGAGAAATCACTTTGAGTCCATAGGAAAGCCAATACTATTAAAAGGGGGTAAGGTATTGTTGGTGAACAAATTGCTCCACGTGCACAAGTGCTAGCCACCAAAAACACCCACAAGCTCTTCCACAAAAATACTCTGTCAAAACCCTAATCCACAAAATCGATGCCACCAAGTTTTCATCCGGCCCTACCGATTTTCTACCCAAGACAGAACCCTAGCCAAACCTAGCATTTCGGTACAACCGAGACTGCATCGGTGCAACCGAGTTTAGGTGACCACGGTTCGGGTGTTTGATTTCATAAAATCGGAATTTCCGAGTTTATGATTCAGTCTCACCGAGTTTTGGGAACTACCCTCGGCCACTCGTTTCGGTACCACCGAGATTCCTATATCGGTCTCACCGAGATTCCGAAAGTTGCCACATTTTGAACAGATCCGTACAACCGAGTTTTGCTTCGGTTTCACCGAGATGGTCAATAATGTTGTAACGGTTGGATTTTTGGAGATGTCTATATATACCCCTCCACCACATCCCACTCGCAAGAGAAGCACTCAAAACAGTTCCCCACTTCCCATATCCAAATTTCTGAGAGAGAACCACCTACCCTTGTGTTGAGATCAAGATCATCCACTCCAACCATATGGATCTTGATTTCTAGCCTCCCCAAGTTGCTTTCCTTCTACCAAGCCAAATATGTGAGAGAGAGATTGAGTGTTGAGGAGTCTATCATCTTGAAGCACAAGAGCAAGGAGTTCATCATCACTATCAAGCCTATTACCTTTTGAAGGGTGGTGCCTCCTAGATTGGTTAGGTGTTGCTTGGGAGCCTCCTACTTCGTGTTGTGGAGTTGAACCAAGAAGTTTGTACGGGCAAGGAGATCGCCTACTTCGCGAAGATCTACCCATAGTGAGGCTAGTCCTTCGTGGACGGAAGCCGTTATGGAATAGTCGAGGTTGCTACTTCGTGGACCCTTATGGGTGGAGCCCTCCGTGGACTCTTGCGACCGTTACCCTCCGTGGGTTGAAGACTCTATAAACGTGGATGTACGATAGCGCCACATATCGGAACCACGGGAAAAATCTTCGTGTCTACAATTGCGTTTGATCTTCTAACCCTTACCTCTATTACATGTGCTTGTCTTTACTTTCCGCTGCTATACTCTTAGACATGCATGTGTAGGGTGTGCTTGACTTGTTATCATTGCTAAAATCTGGCCACAACTAAAATTGGGAAAAGGTAGAATTTTTATTTGGTCAAGTAGTCTAATCACCCCCCCCCCCCTCTAGACATACTTTCGATCCTACAGTCTTCCCCTACTGAAATAGAGTAACCATCTCCAACTTGTTTCACTAACCCAACTTTAAGTGCACCTCGTCCCACAACAATCGTCCTTCATGTAGCTGAGGAAGATTTTGGAACAAAAGCTTCCATGAAATCAGAATATGAGAAGTATTTAGCTTTCATAACTCTGGCACGAGAGAATTAGGGTTCATCATAAATCTCCATCCGTGCTTCCTAAGAAGTGCCAAGTTAAACAAATGAAAGTCACGGAATCCCATTCCTCCTTTAACCTTCGAGGTTACACTGTTTGCCCCATGATATCTAATAAAGAGACCTTCTATCTAGAGACCCCATCCCCCCCCCCCCCCCCCCCCCGACACGCACACACCAGAATTTTTCCGTACCGAGGGTCAAACTTTTGCACAGGTTTTTTTTAAGAGGAAGCATCTCATGATATACATCAGTATTGCTTGAATGACCGACTAGAGCAAAGTCTCTCTACATGTGCATGCAAATAACCTCGCAGACCTTCCTTGCATCTTGCCTCTAGCCCAGTCCCTGATGTGGTAAAAAGTGCCACTATTGATCCTTCCAATTTTGGTGGACAGACCAAGATAATGTTCTGAAAAAGCTTTCGGCTAAACACCAAGAAGCTGTTTGAGATTATGTTTGAGAGTTGTGGGTGTTTTGAGGCTGAAATAGATAGAACTTTTGCTTCTGTTAACATATTGTCCCGGCGCATCTCCATAAATCCTATCTCACTGAGTCTAATTGCACTCTCCGCATTCCCGTTGATGAAGATAAGACTATCGTTAACGAAAAGCAAGTGGTTCACCCAAGGTTCTCGCAAGCTTGCTCTAATACCTCTATTAACAAAAAATTCATAGAACTTCAGAAGCGAAGAAAAACCTTCGGCACATAGCCGAATATGGTATGATTACATGGGTCACCTTGCCGAAAGCCTCTTGAAGGAGTGAAATAAGGTAACAATTCTCCATTCACACGAACTGAGTATTGAATTGACGAAACGTATTTCAAAATCAATCTTATCAAATTGACACAAAAGCCAAGCATGCTGAACATTCTTGTTTCTGGCAGAAATAAAAATTGTGCCCAAAAATCTTCTCTCTGTTACCCTAAAATCACTAAAACCACCTTTTGTGTGTTAACTTTTGCATCATGCGTTAAAATGCACTGATAGTGTAGCCTAGGGCGCATACGCGTGTAGATCGTCTTTCTTCACGCTCTCTTCCCTTCCCTTTCTCCATTTCCGCTCTCCCCAGGCACTCCATCGACTCTTCCTCCCCAGCCCAGCCGCGTTGATGGAGCCCGCGCCACTATCCTCGCTGCAGGAGGATGGGGAACCCGATGAATCGTCGTCGTCGTCCTCCTCCTCCGCCTTCTCCGCCGCCGCCGTGCCGCCCCGCCCCGCCACGCAGTAAGCCGCCAACCCCACCCGTCTCCTCACTGTATCTACCGCGAGAGAAGCCCTAACCCACGGTTCCTTCGCAGCCACTCGCTCCAGAAGTACGCGCCCGTGGACTGGTCGGCCTACTTCGACGAGGAGCGCCCCGTCGCCATCCCCGACACCGAGGACGTACGTGCGTCAGAGAGCAGGGGAATTTCTCGGATTGCTCCCGTGTGATGTGATCTGACTATTGGAAGTGTTGCTTTTGGGTTCTGTATCTGTGTAGGTTTTCAATGTGTACATGGCCGGATCGGAAGGGCCCGTCGTGTTCTGTCTGCACGGAGGCGGCTACTCTGGGTAAGTTCAGACGCTACGGTTACAATGATCACGGTGACAATGCGACATAATTTGCATACGAATACGCAGACAGCTGCTAGTTTCTGTGATTTTCAAAATCATTGATTTACTACTAACTAGTGATGAACGGCCGTGCTGGAACCTGGAAAGCTTATGTTGCAAGATGCAGATGTTTAGCTAAATTTCTAAAAGCATCGCCTCCCAGCTATTATGGCCTTATGGAAAATGTACCCACCCCAACTTCTGTTGTATTTGTGGAACGTTTTGGGTAAATTCAGTGTGGACTAATAGATAAATACCAAATGTAGAAAGGACAAAATGAAATCGTTATTCTGCTAACATTGCAATTTATTCTTGTTTCTGTTTTAGGTGTACTGAACGGTGTTTAAAGACAACATTTGCTTTTATTTGCAATAATCATGTAAATCCTTCTCCGAGCGACTTGACTGGACTCCTTGTGAAATTTTGCCTTGGAGACTTGCTTATTTAACAAATGTGTGCTTAGTGCTCACATTGGTATGTTTATTCCTCAATCTTCCTTAGGCTTTCATTTGCGCTAGCAGCTAATCAGATAAAGGGAAAGGCCCGTGTTGTTGCCATGGATTTACGGGGACATGGGAAATCTTCCACAAGTGATGATTTGGATCTGTCCATTGAAGTATGTTCTTTCACTGTTTCCATAACTTACTAATTTGATAGATAGCTCCACTTTTCATACTTATAAGGTACTCCATGCTTCTTGACCTTGACCTTTGTCTATGTTCTTGTTATTTGCAACTGCAGACTCTTACCAATGATGTAATAGCTGTTATACGTACATTGTATGGAGATCTGCCACCAGCAATCATACTTGTTGGTCATAGGTAAGTCAGCATTGTGTATTTCTTGTTTTGTGCATGCCTCCTTTATCTGAAGGCACTTGACTTAAGTTCTAGTCAGTGGACATATTAGCGTGATATATCCCTTGCTATGGTGCATGTATCCAAAAACCATTAACATACAAGTAAATTATCTTAATAGTTTTTGGAAGCTAATTTCCATGGTTTTAAAACTAACACCAAAATGTCATGATACTAATTATTCTATTAACACATTATACCTTTCGTTACTCTGCTGTTACTTGGCTGGTTTGTACTATGCATATTCTTGACTCGGCAATCTTGTTCATCTGATAAGTGTTCTTGGTAGCTTCTAGTAAATAGTGATCCACTCTTTGACCTCTTTTTTAGCATGGGTGGTTCAGTGGCTGTACATGTGGCTGCAAGAAGAGCAATTCACAATCTTCATGGTCTTGTTGTTGTTGATGTAGTTGAGGTTAGTAACAGTTTCCTTATGTTAGATCTTACATTATGGTTGCACATGAAACGATCTGACTCATTGTTGATTCCAAACTTCTCCATTCGTACACAGGGAACAGCAATGGCTTCATTGATTCATATGCAGAAAATCTTATTAAATCGAGCACAGTACTTCCCGAGCATTGAAAAAGCAGTATGTTGATTCAAAACTATATTCTGTGTGCTCATGCCATTTCAGCTTTAAGTATCTTTGCTGTCCACAGTATCTGAATTCTCATCTTTAGTTCATTATGCTGTCCTTCATCACTTGATTTTCAGAAGTATGGATTTGATGTTGTAAAGATTATGTCCGCAAGATATAAATGAAGAAATAAAATAGAACAAGTAGAAGCCACTCAATGCAAGTGGAATTCTTATAAAAAGCCAAGTGTAGCATGCTAAAATATATCCTTCGCCCTATTTTTGTTTAATGAAACTTATAATTACACAGATTGAATGGAGTGTGAAAGGAGGACCGCTACGGAACATCGATTCTGCGCGTATTTCTATTCCATCTACCTTGAAGTATGATGAATCAAAGGAATGGTAAGCAATATCTTACGTAATGCACGTCTGTATCTTGAAGCTCAATGTGGTTAGAGAAAAAAATGTGCATTTACTTGATATTGACCATTATTTGGGAGACTAAATATGGTGTACTCTGTTTCAGCTATACATACCGTACTCCTCTTGAGAAAACAGAGAAGTACTGGAAAGGATGGTATGTTTTCAACCTGATTATGGTCTTTATGCTATTTTTGCCACCACTTTTACTAAAACCATGTCCATTTTCACATGATCTGTACAAGTGCTATCTGTGTTGCTCAATTTTATATATCTGGTCTACGCAAGAGGGTTTACCCATTTTATCTGATAAGGACCCGACTCTTCTTACTAATGTTGGAAGTTGAGCTAATTGAATGGATTGAAACAAACAGAGAAGACCTTCATGAATTTTTTGAGGAATGCTCTCATTGGTTTTGCAAATACTTCTGAATTTTTTGCTTATCTTTTCTGTGATTGGTTGACATTGAAGCACATAAATGCTTCTGTTTTAGGTACGAAGGTCTTTCAGACAAGTTCTTATCTTGTCCTGTACAAAAGATACTATTATTAGCTGGCACCGATAGATTGGACAGGTTTGCAACATCCATCCAGTCTGAGAAACTCTATTTCCATTCATTACCGTTGCGCACTTGGCTTGTGCTAAAACCTTCATCAGTTAACTCTGCTATTCATTTCCGATCGATTGTTATCATTGTGTGTCAGTTGCACCAGCATGTAGTGTGCACTTTGTTTTTTTAAGGGCAGGTAATATGTCTTTTAAGAGTTTTGTTTTTTTATACTAGTTTAGACTCACACTAACAATCAAACTATCAAGATTAATGCTGGGAAGAAACATAAGTAGCGTCTTTCATTAGCATTTGTTATTTGTTATTTGAAGTGCAAATCATATTATACTGATCCATTATCAAAGCTTCCATTTAAGCGGATTTCATTTTCTGAACATGCATTCTCATTGTTCTCTTAATAGTGTACTGAAATGTGAACACCTTGTATCACTTCATAGCCCATGCAGAAAAATATGCGTAATGCACTGGTTAACATGTTTTGCAGAGCTTTAACAATTGGTCAAATGCAAGGGAAGTTTCAAATGATAGTAGTTCGTCACACTGGACATGCCATACAGGTTTGATCCTAATGTACTTTGTTGAGTCACCTTATTCTAATGTCTTTAGTCCAAGGCTGGGATGTTTTCGCTTTATACCTGATTCTAGGGCCTGAATGACCACATCATGCCTAGATGGGTAGATGCTTGAGGGCTAGTTTGAAATTTTCGTAGAATTTGCTTAAATGCTGAAGCAGCACATGGCAACCAAGGGTTTTAGTTCACGGACGTATTTATTGAGAAGCATGATTATTACTAAGCTTTATAACTATGAGTTACAAATCTTACCATTTTTTAGCATATCACTGAAAACTTCATTTCAGGAAGATGTACCTGAAGAATTTGCATCACACATACTAAACTTCATATCTCGCAACAAAATAGGGCCCAATGGTGTTGAGGTCAACTAATCTCCTTATTTCCATTTCCCACTATTTGCTTCGCTTCCCAACTAATGCCTGGTACTTATATTTTCTCAGATACCTGGCCTCATAAAAAAATGGCAGCATTAAATAGACTGGAAGGAGCAATGCCTACTGCCAACATCAGCACTAATTAGGGGGGGAACAAGGGTTCGTTTCGGTGCCTGTTCATTGTGTTTCTCCTGAAAGAGAAAGTTTGTGCCAAAAAGATTAAGGACGAAGCCATAGAGATGAGATTTACCACTTGGTCGCCTATCGTCCATACCGTGAATGATTTTTCGAGCAACTATTGTGCCACTTGTAAATAAATTTTCACACTGAATGTTAACCCATGAACTAGATTCGGGTTCTCTAGGTGTATTGATACATTTTCTACATCGCTTGGTTTGTTGTCCCAATTGCATACACCTTCAACTTCAAGGCAGGTTTCGATTTTGCTGCCTCAGACCTTGGAGACCATATTCTACCCAGTCGAACACATAGACTGTACATACAAGATTTTGTTGTTGTTGAAGCTAAGACTAATATGTTGTTTTGAAGTGGGGGTGGAGAAACCAAAATTTGTGGTTGGGATCTCAGCACAAAGACAATGATATGTTACTGGAATCCTTTCTTACATTCCTGTGAGTAGCTTCAATCCATCCCTCGCTGTGTTTATATTTGCGCAATTTACACAGGAGAGGACATAACTGCCCGGTAAAAATAAATCTGGTGATCTAAAATAGAGATAGCTGTACATACAACATATTGCAGTAGGTGGTTACAAGATTCTGGAAATCTTTTCCATATCCCACAAAGCTTGAGATTCAGAAAAGAGAGACAAAGCAAAGAGCCTTGGATTTTCACAAAAAAAGAAGAAGAGCAAAGAGCCTTGGAAGTTAGATTTGAGATGCAAATCATTTGTAGAAGGCACATTAGTTAGTATCCTATTATCTGAACACACAACCTTCAGAAAAGCAAATCTTGAACTACTAAAATGGTGGAGACATCACCCACATGATATAAGTCCCTTCGGAGAGGTAAAAGTGTATAATCTCCTTTTTCAATGTACAGAAGACAATAAGGAAAACATGCCTGATCTTTACTACTCTGTATAAACTATTTTACAGGACTTTTTTTCACACCATCATGTGTTTAGAAAAGGATGAAAAGAATTAGAGAAAAAGGAGAATGTTGTCCCTATTCAATCTATTCTATGTTTACAAAATCCCCGAGATCATATGCAGGTCAGGGAAGAAACCAATGGAATGGCCATCAATTTGTCCTTGAACAATCAGCTAAAGAATCAGTCAAACAACAAAGCCTGAGTCATAGGATAGTCTCCTGATCCGCTTGCATCTCAATGTTCCCTTGATCAACTATAGCAAAGGCATCAGCAACCGGAAAATACACCAAAATCACAATACCAACCATGGCAGCAAGCATCAGCACCAGGAAGGAGATAAATACGAGTGATTCATGGGATGTTTCACCTGGCCATGCAACAATGGAGAGCCCAAGAAGTGTAGCTCGGGGAAGTAATATTATAGTGGCAAATATTAGCATGTATATCCTCCGCCGGAGCCCCTTATTGATCACCAAAGACAGCATCTGTCCCCCAACAAACATCACATAAATGGCCAATATGATGTAGAATGCCCCAAGAAATATGCTGCTCAACAATGGGTAAGTGCATGCGACACTGCCATTGTGGACTGCTGAGGCTGAATACCAGAACTTTCCAAGCTTTGATGTTTGGCCATCATCTGAAGCAACACGAGGACCAATGAAAACAACACAAGCTTCCCAGACAAACGAAGGAAGGCAGATAATAAACATGGCTCGTATGGTTTTTCGATTCCACTTCCGGTTTAAGGTACCAAGCTCTTGCTTCTGTAAAGCTGCACTGAGAAGGAAAGCGAGCAACAAGAACAATCCTGGCTCTGCAAACCCCAAATTTGAGATGATATAGAATTTGCAAACATTTTCTTGCCATGTCGGGTCAGAAGTGAACCTCCCCTCTCCATTCACGAAAGTGAGCCGAAGTACTTCTCCAATACCCCACCAGAAGGCAACCAATACCAGTGTTATCCGTGTTAGCCACGGCCCGTTGAAGTAGTTAAGTCGCTGGTAGCCTCTCTTGTTGATCCACAGCTGAAAATACACCGCTCGGCTTAGGCAGATCAGGCCCAAGATGGAAACTATGGAAACGAGGGCAATGGTCACCACACCAACGATCTTGGTGAATAAAGTAATCAAGTGCATTACAAAAAGCTGAACAGCTCAAGACCTCCACGCATTCTCACTTTATTAACAGCACAGGCAAAACTCTCACATACTGCAGACCAAAATCCTGAAAGGAGAGAAGAGCAGAAAGATTATCAACACTGCAAGACATGTGCAGGCAGGTAATCAGCAAATGGCGTCATCTTGTTAGTATTTAGAATAACAGATGAAAGACTTTTTGACACGTCAATGTAAGGCGCTCATGCTTAATAGACAAGCTTCTGATCTAGTCAGTGCTCATCGTTGACATGGCTTCATTCACCAAACCCTTGACCTCTTCAGAATTACCTGCCGTTCACCAAACCCTTGACCTCTTCAGAATTACCTGCCGTTCACCAAACCCTTGACCTCTTCAGAATTACCTGCTTCTTTCAATGCATATTTGAATTGCATAATAAAATACACCATAGTTTTCTCTAACATTTTACTCCGTGATTTATGAGCAGAGTTCTCTCTAGATTAACCTACCGTTTCATTATGATTAGGTGATCATCACACATTGTGTAATCATTGCAACTCAAGACGGCAGGGGCAAAATAGTCTACGACAAAAAATCGCATATGCAATTTCCCCAAAACCAAGGTCGGGGCAAGCGAATAATTCAGCAAATTGGTCTACAAATACAATCTCAAAGCTTCGAAACGAGAGAAACAAAAATCGCCAAGATCAATACAGCTCTAGCCATGGGCGGAATGACAAAATCCTCGTACCTCAGAAAACAATGGCCAAAATTGCGGATGGGGATGAGAGCCAGCATGGACGAAATGAGGTAGGACGGGAGCGGCGATGGCGGCGACGCGCTGAGAGGATTTGGGGAGGGGCGGGGCTGAGGCGTCGGTGGTGATGCTAAGCGACGGCACGGCGGCAGCTCTAGGGCACGGAGATGGACGAGAAGAGGAAAGAAAGGCGCCGGTACGGGACGGTGGAGAGGAAACCGTGGAGGAGATCGATTTTGACTCTCGACAGACAGCACGTATATTCGATTTATAATAAAGGGAAAAAAACACAAAGTACAGCAGTATTAGCAGGTTTTCCCTATATATGTTCCGAAATAACTATCGCGAAAAAGTCCTCAAAAGTTTTCATGCTCAGCCCGCAGTCCACGTCTGGTTTGGACACGACTCACACTCGCACTCTCCCTCGCCCTCGCTTGCACTCGCTCCCCCTCTTGCTCTGCTCCCGCTCGCCACCGCGCTTCGCTCTTCTCTCCCCTCCACCTTCCCTCGCATCGCCACGCTCCCCTCAACCTTCGCTCGTCTCATCCACCGCGCTCCCCTTCATATTCCCACGGCGAACCTCTGAAAAGGCTAGACCTTTCGGTCCAAGAAGGCGATGAATCACCGGATCCGGTGGCTGTGAGGCCGGAAGCGTCGGATCCAGATCAACACCAATGCTAGATGGGGGCTGCGACGTCTGGACACCGACGAGGTGTCATTGTGCACCGCGACGCGACATCGGTGATTCGAGCCACTGGCCTACGGGCAAGAGGAGATGGAAGCAGCGCCCTTCACCGCCACCAAGCTCCTTTAGTGGGGTATCCGGTAGTACCGGCTAAAATCAGATAGCCGGAACTACCGGAGTGGTGCCCCTCTAGTATTGCTTCATTCCCGAAGGAAAACCCCTATAAGAGCGGTAATAGGCCTGGTACTTGGAGCGGTAGTGCCGCTCCAACAAGGGAGCGATACTACCACCCAAGTACGTGGTATTGCTGGCTAGGAATCCCATCTTAAGTACTACTCCCACATAGGAGTAATACTACGCTGAGTAGAGCAGTACTACCGGGTGCACTATTTCAATGGATTGGACAAGGGTTCTCTCATGGAAAACAAATGGGGAGGTATCGTGGGTGCAATATAAATTTTGTGTACATGATTTGATTCCATCCGTACCTTCCAACGCGGAACCCCTCTTAATAGTACGGATATCCCATGACCAAAGAAATAAAAGCGTCGGAAATGTTGTCTTCGGTCTTTTCCTTCTAGAGGGGTACCTAACCGTCTTGTGACATTAGAATATGCTTGTGTAACTCAAGCACATGGTTAGACCACAAATTGCGTTGTCATCAACATCAAAACACTTAATCAGGTAAATGCGGGAGCACTTTCTCGCTCAGATATCCCCTCATGACATCTCGGGACACAATTAGTGATTTCAGTTTGAGAGTCCCCCTTTTCTCTATTTTGACTCCTTCTAACGGAAGAAGTCGGCCCAAGTGCCAACCTTTCCATTAACTGTGACAACCCCACCTTCACCACATCTTGTCTTGGCCACAGCTGTGAGAAACAACACCTTCCCAATGCTATTCTTATGTTGCACGGTGCGCAATGGTTCAAGTTAGTGTTCTTCTTCCTGGTCATATCAAATCACTTCTCATCGATGTGGACCATGTTGGTCATTTCCTTGAAGATAGGCCTTGGAGATGTGATCCAATTCTCATCGAGCATGGAGATGTAGAACTTTAATCTTGCAATCTTATTAGCTTGCTTCAGCAAAGGCTTCAAGCTGCTAGTGTGGCGCTTCAGCTCACCCCACTTGAACCTACTGTGTAGGGTCGTGCGGCTAACACCCAAGGGCCTTGATAGAGCTCGAAGTGTCTTCCTTTTGTTTAGTGGAATTGTCGATATCCTCGAGGTCCGAACGCCGGCCACCGCAAAAGTGGTCGCCGACGACGACTCCGACCACCTTAGGCCCGGCCACCACCACCATTCAACGTGCGCGAATCTTAGCTATTTAATGAACCCATCCACGCCTCGAATGGAGCACCACATATCAAACCCGAGCCCCTCCGCCGTTCCTGGCCTTGCCAGCGGGTTTGACCCGCCGACTGGGATTTGACCTCCCTAGGGTCAATGAAGAGTGGGGCTAGCCCCTGGCTTAATTAAGTTAATTACTTAATTAAGTTAATTAACCCCTATTAGCTAAATGGGTCACTAACCAGTGGGACCCACTTGTTAGGTTTGACCTGGACCGCCCCGTTGACCTGCTGACGCTGTAATTCATTTATGGAATTTAGATAAATCTTAAATGATTTATTTATGTCAAAAATGTTAAAAACTTCTAAAATTCATAGAAAATAACCTACAACTGAGATGGAAATAATTTATATATGAAAAATGATCAGAATAATATGAAGAATCTGTTTTAAGGATGGCAATGGGTAGGGTATGGGCAGGATAGAGCAATACCATACCCATACCCGTATAGTCAGTGGGTACAAAAATCTATCCATACTCGTACTCACGGGTATGAAACTTTACGCATACCCATACCAGACAGGTACCCGTACCCATTGGGTACCCAGTGGGTAGAACAAATATTACTCAAGTTGTTCACAATTTTACACTTATTGATAGCACATTTGACAAAAAGAAAACCAATTATCTCGGCTCAATAACAGGTAGATGAGTACGTGACCACTATCAATTTTTTTAGAAATCACAATATACTCATAAGTTAATAGGAGTAGACGAGTCACATGACCAATTAATGATTAGTTGATGACAACTTAACATTAACATTATTTCACAAGCGGAGAGGGTATGGGTATACCCGTGGGTACAAGGCTATACGCCTATACCCGTACCCTACCCATGACTTAACGGGTAGGGTATGGGTACTACCCATGGGTATAAAAGTGTGTCCATACCCTGCCTATGCGGGTACGGTATCCGCGGGTACCCGTACCCATGGGTAAAATTGTCATCCTTAATCTGTTTATGCCATGTTCATGAACATTTGAGCAAGTTAACATCACCAATTAGGACAATTAATGATTATGGAATATTTGATAAATAGTTTTGGATTGGAATTTGATATATATTTGAATTCTACTTCAATGAATTTAGTCACTTGTTGCATTAGATCAATTCCGCACCTTAATATGACATGACATATATTTGGATGTGCATTGCATGAATTGAATGTTGTTCCCTCTTGTTTGCGGTGTTTGTTCCCTCTCGGTAGACGTTATTCCGATGTTGAGATCGATATCACTGCTGAAGACACAATGCTATCTTCAGAAGTGCTAGGCAAGCAAACCCTCATTGAGTATTCCGATACAACCCCGCTCTCTCGCTCTTGCTCTCTTTTACTGCATTAGGACAACAACGATTCAACTATTACCTGTTCTCGGTAGTGGAACCCATTCCTATGCATGACTTGTCTTTGTCACAGTAAATAGTAAAATCTCTTAGCATGAGTAGGAATTCCTTGAGCCATGCTGTGACTACTCATCCATGCTTGCTTGCTATGCTCAGAGTCGTGTCGGGTTTGATCCATCTGGACGATGACTTGGAATGGTTGTGTTCCTGTCCTACTGTGTGAGAGCTAAGTGTGTGAACTCGATTTGGTAAAGGTAGCGATGAGTGTCCATGTAGGAGTACATGGCGGGTTGTCCCATTGGGACCATCATTAAGAACTGAGTTTTATGTATGTTATCCAAGACGAGATACTACCACACATTGGGATCCTTAATTGACCCTCTCGGCTTATTAATCACCTTGATCTCTGTCCAGGAGTTGCAACTAGTTTTTGGTGTTTGTAGGATATGTGTTGGGGGGCGTCCTTAGCGCTGCCCGACGCGGTGGGCTTCGATGCGGTAGATGCACGGTGGCACGGTGTACCAAGTGGGACCCGAATGGTGGACTTGTGGAACCCTACTCACATCGTTTGGGGCTGTAATGGAAACTTCGGCCGGACTTCTTTGTGGGTTTAGTCTCAAATAGGCGATAAACCTGGACTAGAGTCTTGCGTGGTTAACAGTTGTGGCCGACACCCTCGCCAGTGCTTCCGCTTGAAGGTTTCTGTGATCCATGACGTGTATATGGTGGTAAGTGGTGAGAGCATGTGTGAAGGAGTACACCCCTGCAGGGTTATAAATCTATTAGAATAGCCGTGTCCGTGGATATGGACTAGTCGGAAACTTATATGGTTCATAGACAAGTTGAAATGGATACACTAAAATGCGCAAGATAAGTGTGAGTGCTATAGATGGCCTTCTCGTAGGAAGATGGGAGATGATCCATAGTGATGTATTGATGTGGTGAATACGTGGACTCGTGTGCACTCTATTCCCTCAAGGAAAGTACTAGTAGTCGTAGTACATGTTAGCCAAGAGTCAAAGCTGGCTTGCCGCAATAACTCCACGACCCCCTTGTTGAAATTGATGCATATGTAGATAGTTCTTATGTAAGTCTTGCTGAGTACCTTTGTAGTCACGGTTGCTTAATTTATGTTTTTTGCAGAGGAGACCCTAGTCTCACTAGTGGTTTCTACACAAAGTTTGATGTTGACCGATTAGCTTGGGAATCCCAGACAGAGGTCTGGCTCCTATGGAGGGTCTTGTATATAGACAGGCGCTCTAGCCTTCTTTCCTTTCAGATGTTTGTACCTAGACATGTTTAGCTTCCGTTGTTGCTTGTATGACTTGAATGACGGGTCATGAGACCCCTGTTTGTAATATCATACTATGTTGGCTCTTCTTAGCTTTATTAAATACTTTGAGTAATGGAGTTATGTTGTGATGCCATGTTGTACCAACACATACTTGCATGTTATGCGTGCGTGTGATATGTATTGCTATGTGTGGGGTTCGACACCTAGTTGTATGCCTATGGTAGCCTTCCTTACAGGCAAATGCCTCTTTGTTCTTCCATCGATCCTTGATAGTTCGCTACTGCTCGGACACATTAATTGACCGACATGTATCCTTCTTTGCTCCAGTGTCTGTCCCTACGGGGAAATGTCACGCGGTGTTTACCAGAGTCCTTGGAGCTTGCTCTGACTTGGTTAAACACGCTGTTGACCGACACGTGCATTACTGGGTTACCTATGTTTGTCCCTGTATGTTTGTGCCATCTTGGTTTATAACTAATCATGTCGACCCGGGTTCTCTGGCATATGGATGCTAGCGACATAGTCATATACGTGAGCCAAAAGGCACAAACGGTCCGACCAAGGTAATGGCTGCAACCGTGGAAATACCGAGTGTGAGGCTGCAAAGTGATATGATGTGTTACATGCTAGATCTATGTGACTTAGGATCGGGGTCCCCACAGAGGGAGTTGAGAATGTTGATGACCACCGTGAAGAGCATCGTGGATAGAGGATCCCCTGGCCACAGGTCACGGGTGTGCGACATAGGGGGTCTTGGTACACCATTGATCAACACACAAGTGGAAGTAGTGGAGAGGAGATAGGAGATCCATTCATGCCAATGAAGGCCAAAGCTAAGATGCCAAAGAATCTCCAGGAGGAACGACTAGGAGATGGAGTCGAGCGCTCTAGCGATGTCAGGCTTGAGCATCATACAAGGCACCTTGAGGTTGCGCAATAGGCGAGCGCTATGTTGAACCAGCACAAAGTTGTCATGGATCCATCGCTCTACAATGGACACACTTTGGTAAACGAACACCATGTGACCAAGGAGCGGAGCAAGCACAGGTATGGGGCCTTGGCAAAAATCTTTGCGAGGAGGTGAATAAGGCTTATGGGTGATAGATACATCCATTTTGCGTCTCTACTTTTATTATTTGTTATTTATCAATGATATTTTGCCCATTATTACACAATTTTAATGCATTTTTCCTTCATCTTGCATGTAATACACAGAGAGAAATTCTCAGAAAAATGCCGTACAAATTGGAAAAACAAGATCAAAATAAATAGTAGAAGAAAGTATTTTTCTGGAGCACTAAAATGTCTGGAAGTTTTACTGATTTTTTTTTTGGAAAAAATAGAGCCAGGAGCCAGAATATGGGCTAGAGAGAGCCCACGGCCCTCCACGCGGTAGGTCCACGTGCCCCCTGGCGTGGAGGGTCGCCTTGGCCCCCTGTAAACTGCCTTCTCACGCCCTTTTTCCATAAAATCCCATTTATCCTAAAACTTCAGTGAATTTTTTGGGATTTTTCCGCCAGTGTCCGCCAGACATAAATAAGGAAAATCACTTTTTCCCTCCGGGCAGGGAAGTCAAATCTATTGTCATCAAACAAATGGAAGGTGAGCCCTAAAAACGCTTAAAGACAAGTGTTGGACAAGCCAAAAGATTCTTCATTTTCATTTTAGTGATCCAAGATCGCATTGAGTCCATAGGAATGACGATACTATCAAAAGGGGTGAGGATGTGATAATGAGGCTTTTGCTCCATGTGCTTAAAGATCGAACTCTAAAAAACTCCTCAAAATCTTTCGAAGATCCCACTATGTCTACATAGTTGCTTTCATCTCGATGATGTTGAAGCACTTCGATTCGGAACCACCGAACCATTCAAATATAGCCATTGTACAAACCCTATTCTCGTCAGAGCCTCCAGCATTCCATTCGAACCACCTAAGCACCTTGTAAACCTTCTATTACCACGTCAAAAATTCCAAGCAAAACCAACCGGAACTTACGAAGCGTTAACAGAGAGTGTGCCACCACCGAGGTGTTCACTTCAGAGCCACCAATTGCTTTCATTCGGACCCACCTATGCATCTGAAAGTGCTATCTATGTTCACTTCAGGGCCATCGACCAATCCAGACGGAGTCTCCGAGATGCGCAATGAAGCGAATAACAGTTAGATTTCTGGTCCAACCTATATATACTCCCACATATCCCATCAGTTCAACTCAAAGCAAACTTCACTTCCATCATATGTTCGGAGAGAGAACTCCAACTCCATGTGCTGACATGAAAAATTCTCATACTGGATTTGCAATAGCTCTTTTGCCTTTGCTATTGACTCTAGGTGAACCCATCTCATCAGCGGTTCATGTACATTGATCCAACTCTCAAGCAATCTCCCCATGCATAGCGCTAAGCTTCTGGTTGCCTCTCTTTGACACTTCACGGAATGTACCATCTCATGGTGCACTTGTCTCGGGACTCCGTCCAAAAATGAGTTTTAGGTAGATTTGTTCCTTCGTATGAAATTGTTATGTTTACGAAACTTTAATACGAAATACTATAGCCCTTTCCTTTGCTGAACCGAGGGGTAGTAAAGGAAAAAACCTACGACAATAACATTCCTTATTCCTTTGAAAAGTTTTTCATTCTCGTGAAATGAATGAGGCCTAAGTATATGAACCTCTACATAGTACATGTTGTTTAGAATAAAGAAAGAGATAATAAAAAATGATCGACAACAATAAGAAACAAGTACTTGACTGAAAAACAAATTAAGCCACCGGGAATAGCTAATCAGTACATCGATACTTCAGTACAGACGGTTCTTGGGTGATTAATGCCTAAGCAGCTTAGAATCTCGCATTATCTGCATGTAGTGAGTCAACTAAGGCTGCCCATAATGGAAGGATCATAGGTACTCCTCCGATTCTTTTTTTTTCTGTGCATAAGGCTACTCATAGTGAGAGTATCATATAGTAGTATCATGCATATGATACTATTGTATGATACTACCTTCATAATGCATACTCCCTCCGTCCGGTGAAGAGTGTACGTTTGGCTTTAAAATTTGTCCACAAAAGAGTGTACATCTATCTTCCCAATGCACTTTAAAGTAGGAAAAAATAGTTCTCTCTCATCACACGGTAATCAAGACCAATAACATTCTACACATGGTCTCCTTAATTTCTACATGCACTTAGCTCATTGGGGGTTGAGTAATTAAAGAGGAGGGAGATGGTGGCTTGCACCTTTCCAATGCATTATTTACTTCACTTCATAATTTGTCCTAAAATTTCTATATGTACACTTTTCACCGGACGGAGGGAGTAGTATCATAAACTAGTATCATAGGTGATCTTATTTATTGACATGCAAGACACATAGTAGTATAGTATTTAACATGACACGGTATCTACCTATATTACTATAACCTTCTCTCTCTTCTTTAATTGCTTGCCACATCAGCATGTTTATTAGTCCCAAAAGCATGATACTCCACTATGGCCAGCCTAAGCAGCAGCACAGATATCAAAGATAGCCTGGTTGAGTCTGTTTTGGACTAATTTGCCCTTATGCATGCCCAGAGAAAGGGGGAGTAATTTAATTGCTGCATCCTTCAGATTGGGTGGGTGCTTCACACTCGTTTTCTCTTCTTTGATTGGCGGGCGCATTGTTGCCGCTGCCACGATAGGCATGCGGCATGCGACAGACGCGGGGCACGACTAGAAACAGGTGCGAGGAAACATGCAACGCGTAGACTAATTAAAAAAACAAAGAAAAATTATACACGAAGAAAAAGGGAACAGAGGGAGTAGTACTCCCTCCGTTCCTCTATCTAAGGTGTATTTTTTTTTTACAAAAATTTCAGAATGTAAGGTGTATTTGTTGTAATCTCACATAATCCCTCTTCTACCCCTCCACCATCACGTACATGGAAGGTAACGTCCTGACGCTAAAATCAAGCCAACCAATCAAGCCAACCAATTAATGCGTGTTAGTTAGGAAATGAATCATGCAGATCAAAGCCTTTCTCTAGCGAACAAACAATTCCCAAGCGGACACCCTTTCTCTGCCACAATGGATGCGTTCACACTTGAGGAAGAAAGGATCAACTCGTTGCTGCATGTTTTCAGCCAAGAGGATGACCCGGCTATGGAATTCTTCAGTGAGGTGCAAGAGACGGATGAGTCCTTAGGCCTATTTAGTGAGGTAGAAGACCGCGGCCAGCATCTCGCCGAGGACTCCTCGCCTGCGTTGTCCAGCGATGTCAAGCTCGCCGACCAGATTTTGCATGACGCGGCTGCGGCCGATCTCGGCGGCGTCGGACATGCCGGGTTATTACGCACAAATGGTGCTCAACATCCGGTCTGCAAGTTCTTCCAAGGCGGGAATCGTCGCCGTCAACAAGGCCGTGAAGTGCTCGGCATCGGTACGCTACGTATCATCAGACATAACTTTAAGCATGGCATGTCAAGCAATGCTCGGCTCGATGACCTTTGTCGTAGCTATGGAATATCCGTCATGTCAAACAACATGATACAGTTTGGGTTAGTTGCATTTATACCTTTGATACTAAATTAAGTTCTTGTTCATATGTGTACATGTATGACATCCCTTGTTCTAATTTTTAGCGCCAGAACTGGAGGCATCGATCAAGTGGAGCACAAGTATGAGGAGGAGAACGATAAAAGTGATGTGGTGAATGACAAGGCCTTCAAGTTTGATGAGGTCGATAGTGATGCCGAAACTATCGATTTAGAGTTTGAAGAATTGCAAGCTGCCAAAGCAAGTGAAGTGCATGTGCAACGATTTTATGCCCCAGATTCAATGCCAGACTCGGTACCCCCTGGGATGGAATCATATAGGGATTTCATACTAAAGTCCTTGATGACATCATATGATCCGAAGATGATGAAGAAATGAACAAGTAATCAACGGCGCAACTACTCTATGTTTAGCACTCAACGTTTGGTGTGATTTCATCAATTGTAATGGTGCCCAAAATCTTTTTTGTATTGCTTGAATATGTTAAGCGACATCATACATTAATAATGGCATGAACGAAGTTTATTACTCACATGTAATGAACGAAGTATGTTTGTTCTTGTTACTTGGGACGTGCTACTCACAAACAATGAACAAAGCATTCACCTAACGGTCGATGGGATCGAGTATTAAACATCGGAAAACAAAGAACATCGAGTTCACTAAAATTAGTCCATGGCATGGACTAATAAACATCACAAAATAAAAAAGAACAAGTTCGCTGACATTATGAATAATGATAGAAGTACACATGAGTATGTTTGAATTCAGTACTGTATAATTATGCGAGTTCACTTGGATTATTAATGAAAAGAAGCAATGACAAGTACATCAAGGATCTGGAAGGGCCTCAATAGCAGCGACCACAACATCAGTATCGCACGGTAGTACGTCCGGAAGCAATTCAAGTGCCGCCAGAAATGACTTCCTCATGTGTGGAATCTTGTACCGGTTACCTCCTTTCTGCTTCAGTACCTCGCGCATGCAGGACTGTAGGGTAAGAAAAATACGGTTGCTTCTCTCGGCTGGGTACGTGTCATATGCTTTTTGCACCTTCGCAACAATATCAACAATTTTACCGGGTGACATCTTCTCAAAAAGTGCCTGAAGTGCCGCCAAGAATCCTAAGTCAAGAATGTTCAGATCAGGTGAGTTCGGCGGCTGACATGTAAGCCTAATGTCCCACCCGTCCGCCTGTGCCGCTGCACAGAACACACTGTCATTCACAGAAATATGGGTCTTTGCATTATCTTGCTGAATGTAAATTGTGCGTCCGCGTTCCGAAGGTGGCCACAAAGCCTTGATGGCGGGCAGAAGCTTGTTGACCATATAATCTCTACTGACATCCTTCGTGACCGATGGCAAAACCTTGGTTATCTCTTCCCCCCTTGCTCGGTAAGGGCTACGCCTTGATTTGTCCGCTCTAATAGCATGGCATAAATTTCTTGCTTTTGATTGTCTAGGTACCATCTTCGCTTCTTTTTGTGTGTACCATTTGAGCCTACTGAACATTCAGAACAAGAACTGAATTAAATTACGGTAACTTGAACAACCTTCAGTTAACATGCATGAACTAACTTTGTTAAGAAATTAACACGAACTCAGTATGACACAATACTCAGAATGATAACAACACAAGGCCTAACTTAAATTAGTTATGGAGTAGACTAGCCATTGTTGTTGCCGTTGTCACCCACTTCAGCTTGTACTCCATGATTACTCTCCGGAACAACATCTTTGTTCAAGTCCACACGGATGCATGGGTTAACATTGCCGGCAGGGCTGGTTGCATGACTACCGCTGTCATTTAGGGAGGATGGAACACCTTCGGTCCGGTCGACTTGGTTAACATTGCCAGCGGGGCTGGTTGCATTATTGCCGCCGCCATTTAGCGAAGATTGAACAACTTCGTCATGGTCGTCTTGGCTAACATTGCCGTCGGGGCTGGTTGCATCAATGCCGCTACCATTTAGCGAAGATTGAACACCTTCGCTACGGCCGCCTTGCCACTTCGTGAGAGCCGGGCGCATTCTACCGCGACCAGCCAAGCCCAAGCGTCGGCGACCACGTCGAGCGTCACTGACATCCCCGACGGCATTGTCGTCACCTCCTGGGCCACGCCCGTTTACAGGACCAGCAAGTAGCGCCGCACGCACACGTTTAAGCACGGCATCCTTTGCACTGCGAGCACGTCCGAGGCCTGTGTACATACTGGCAGCTTCTTCTCCTTCCGAGCCATCGCATCCACAACCAGCATCCACTCCGTGGCCAGAGTCGCCAGAGTCGTGTTCGGACAAAGGACCTACCGCAGCAACTCCTTCGTCAACAGTGGCAAAGTTCGCGACATGGCTGGGAAACATGATAGCCTTTCCCTGGATGAATACTTCACCGGTACGGCGCGCACGAGAATCAATGAGAATGCGTTCGTCGTCAAAGAGATAGGCCCTGGTGGTACCAAGCCGGATCACCCCCGGATAGAATGTCTGGCTACTTTTGCGCGACACCGTCGTGCAAAAGGACACGGGCCACCACTTGTCCGGTGGATTCACCGGCGGCTTGCAGTGTATTTCGTCCTCTGCGTGGCCTCGTCCACCGGCGCCTCGACGATCGACCTGTGCATAAATTGTGACACAAGGGGTCAAGTACTAGACGATCTCCATAGTTGAAAAAGTATTGAATGCATACAGTACGTACATGTGGCTCCGGAGACAGCGTTGCATCCACTGCGTGGCCACGTCCGCCGGTGCGTCGCCCTCGTGCACGTCCGCGCCCGCCGGCGAGTTCGCCGTGCCCGCGTCCGCGCCCCCACACTGCTTTGGCCGGCATGCATACGCCAAGTCGTCCGCGCCCGGCAGCAGCACCTCGCGTGTGCTCAAGCAGGCCTGCTTCATCGTCGCCTTCGCGGCCGGCATGAAGTTCATCGCGCTGGCGGCCGTCGCCGTCATCGTCGGAGTCATCGGAAGCTAGCCAGTCATAGTCGTATTCAAGATCACAGGCCCTGTCTTCGTTCTCCTCAATTGAATCCCAATCAGGTGCTGGATGAAAGTCTAGATCAGCCATTTTTTTTGTTGGCCACGTACTGGAAGACGAGGGAAATGGAAAAACCAAGGGGAGTACACGAAAACAAAAATTTAAATCTTCGTTGCGTTGGCGCCAAGTGAGTTCCCTCCTTTTTCCTGATGTGCGCGCACGTACTTGGGGTATTAATTTTTGTATAAGAGGCAACACAGTTATTAGCATCCCTGATTTGCTGGGATATGCGATTGCATGTGCCATGCATGGCTGGCAGCAAATCTGTCAAATCAGTGGAGGTTCCCGTGATTGTGTTCAACTAATACCAGGGGTAGTTTTGTCCCAACAGCTCCAAAAATTATTGCCTTGGTCACCGAGCTGGAAATTATGCACCTTAGATAAAGGAACGGAGGGAGTATTATGCATGCCAACTAATCAACTGTGATGAGGTGTCGTAGAATTAAATGAAGAAAAAAAAGTTAAGTATTATATCATGATATCATATCATATTAAATGATGTGTTACTATGTATCATGCATAACAATAAATGAACTAAGCTATCATACTAACATATGATATTACGCACTACAAACGTTGTATCAACACTAGTATTATATGTATAATACTAGTATATGATACTTCACACTACAAATCGTGCGAAGAAAATAGCATTCTCTTTCCGCTATCAAATCTTATAGCCATAATAAATAAGCTCAAAGGATCAGTACCCTGAGCAACTTGGAATCCCTGATTATCTTCTGCGGGTAGTGAGCCGACTAACAAACCCGATACAGGCCCGATATGATGTCGCAAACGATCTCAAGCCAAACGCAACAAAAAGAATACACACACATAACACCCTCGCGCACAGCGAGGCTAATTCTGAGTAGCCCCGTGAGGCTCGAACGCCTCACGTTGGGCGTCGACTCCATGTACCCCTCTCCAGACAAAGGAATTGCGAGGTACTGAGGTCAATGGCACGCACGTAAGTAATACGTGCCCCTAGTTAACGGCCGGCCATACACATTGGCGCATGGGCCGAGCTTAGTAGGCGTCCCAGAGGGACCCGTGAGACCAGCAGTGCGCGGCCTGGTCCATCTCACTGGTGCCCGTGGCCCATGCAGGCGGCTCCAGCAGCATGGCCTCCGCCATCTCGGCCCATAGCCTGGGCGAGTCCACCTCGAACTCCTCGTCGCTCCCCCTCCCGCCCACCAGCTCCCACCCGGGGCACTCGCCCGCCCCCCGCGCCACCAGCGCCGGCTCGTCCCGCACGAGCTCGGCCGCCTCCGCCGCGGCGGCGCAGACGTCGTCCGGGTGCGAGCTCGCCGGCCTGGGCAGCCGGTCCACCGAGCCCGGGAAGTTGAGCTGCGCGTCCCGGCCGCGCAGCCGCAGCGCCGCCACGTCGTGCGCCACCGCCGCCATCTCGGCCGACTCGAAGCTGCCGAGCCAGATGCGGGTCTTGGTGCCGGGCTGCCGGATCTCCGACACCCACTTGCCCCACTTCCTCTTCCTCACGCCCCTGTACTGAGACTGGGAGGATGAGCTTGAATTCGGAGACTGCTCCTTGCCCGGCTCGTCCATCTATGATCTATCGGTTCTTGCACAACGCGTCACGACGGAGATGGTCGAAGAGTGTGGGGTGCAGATATGCAATGCAGAAATGGGTGCGATCTTTGTGGGCTTATATAGGAGCCGGGGAATGGCAGGGGCACTGTCGCCACAGGATCGATGTCACTTCATACGTACGCTGGCTACTATGTTAAGCTCATCATTTGCTTTCATGATTGGCGCGCAATAATATCGCCTTCCTGGCACGGCACTGTGGGACGGACGATGGATCGATGTGCCGTTGCAGTCTGACCACTTCACGGCTGTTGCTCCACATCTTCGTGGATCCAGTGTACATGCATGCATACACTGTTGCGAAGGACAGCAAAGGACACTCAAAAGTAATTAGCGGTGGTAGCAGCAGGCTCGCTAGCCCTTGTCACCAGCAGTAATGGAGGAAAAGTGCACCGAAACAGACCATAGGCATCGTCGCACGCGCACCAAATTAGTTGTTGGAATGAAGAATATCGTTGTGTCCTTAAAAGAAGGAATTCACATGCTTCAAAGTGATCCGTGCAATTAGTCCTCGGTCCTTTCCAGTTTGGTTACAAGCCGACGTCGCCAGATGCCCAGATTAACGGCGTGATGCCACCCTGAAAAAGAACTGCGTGAGCGTGACTCCTGACTAGCTAGGGCGATTGGCTTGGTAGCCTGGTGTAGGTCCGATGTGGTATGGGTCTATGAAGGAACAGCCTGGAGTTGGACTATTTTTCTGGCTTCTTCTGACAGGCAGGCTGAGGGAGACGCGTCGAGATCCGATCGCAGAACATCATTTCTCAGGCACACGTACGGTTGGAGTAGCTTGGCTGTAGCACGGATGATTAGTAGGAACTCAAGAGGGGTGGATCCAGTCTAAATTGGGAAAGGGGTATGCATCCGTGTGGGACCCTTGCCACACGTGTCAACTTCTGGCCGTACGAAAGATCCCCGTGCCGTACGCCCGTACCTCCGTGATCATGGTACGGTGCAATGCGGCCTCCGTATGATTGTCTCTCGCTACTCGCTAAAACCATCACGATGGCCAGAATACACTTTGAGCATTATTACTCAAGGAGGAAGTACATTGCCATTGTGGCCCTATCGTGCAAATTACACAAAATATAATCTTGTTATGGGAACTAAGCACAGAATGGAGAAGTGAACACACCGTCAGATCAAATGGAGTATCCAACTTGAACCATGCATCTAGGCATGATCTGCTCAACAATGTTGGCGATCAGAGCGGTATAAATACGTGAGACGGATCCCCATGCGTGCTTGTCGTTGAACAGATTGGCATTACGCGCGTTCGCATGACTAATGAGTTAGGTAATTAATCAATCATTGCGTGGGTAGGACCGTAGGGTAGGACCTTCAAACTACAATACTCCACTAGTACTAGCTAGTACTACTAGCATTAGGTTTGAGCTAATGATAGGAATTTATCTGTTAGGTCCGAGTTAATGTTTTATGCCTATGAAATATAAAGGATAGGATCCTATAGAATTCCTACAAATTAAATCTCTGCAAACCAAAGGAGGCATAAGTTTTTTTCTAAAGAGTGAAATACACCATTAGCCCTAAAACTATTTAAGGGATGTCAAGTTAGTCCTAATACTACGAAAATGTACATGTGAGTCCTAAAAATTTGCTAATTATGTCACCCACAGTCCTATACCTGCTGCATCAAATTTGACTTACACGGGTGACAGGTTGACCCCCTATCATGTAGCAATTTTTTGCACAAATTCGAAGAGATAGTCTTTGGGGGAGGGAGGGTTGTGCAAAAAGCTACCACATGGCAGTAGTCAACATGCTACCTATGCACGTCAAAGTTCATGCGATGCAGATTGCCACCTATGCAAGTCAAAGTTCATGCAATGTACTCCCTCCGTTTCTAAATATAAGTCTTTTTTAGAGATTTCATTAGGGGACTACATACGGAGCAAAATGAGTGAATCTACACTTTAAGGCATGTCTATATACATCCGTATATAGTCTTCTAGTGAAACCTCTAAAAAGACTTATATTTAGGAACGAAGGGAGTAGATAGGACTGTGGGTGACACACTTGGCAAACTTTTAGGACCCATATATGCATATTCATAGTATTAGGACTAACTTGACACCCCTCGAATAATTTTAGGACTTGTGATGTATTTTACTGTTTTATAAACACCACCTAGATTATATTAATTAACAACAATGTACTTACAATCAACAATATTACAAAACAATATGCATAAGTGATGTGCCCTATCAAGTGAAGTTTTTTTATGATTAATCGTGCCTAGACCTTGGAGAGAGAAAATGGTGCATGAAGGCACTAGTGGCGCCGACTTGGATTTTGTACACTGGTAGCCTTTGCTTGTTAGTAATTTAGGCGGCCTTTGTTCAAGTGCTCCAAGCCCCTTTTTCATGGGTGATACTGTTAGAGAACAGATTGTGATTGAAGCCTCACACTTACATATATACTCGCAAATATTGTAGTAGGTGAGATCAGTTCTTGAAGAGGAAGACAGGGAAGAAAAGAAAAAACTGCGGCCATTCTGATCCACTGGTTGCTTATTTATTTTGGGTCTTCTCCCTTGTGTAGTGGTTGATGACATGGCAGCTTAGCTCGTGGTGGTGCTGACCCAATCAGGGAAGAGGTACCTCATGTTACATTGCATGAGCCAAGTTGGCTTGGCAATGACACGGTCAATCCCTTGACTCGTCCTTGAGTTTGGTTTCGCTGCCATGGCAGCGTTTCTGGTTGTGCACCTGCGAGGTTTCGCTGCCATGGCAAAGTTTTATGTTGTCGTGGCAGTTGGGTTGCTAACATCATGTCCTCCTTGAGTACTGGCTTGCCCCCAAGACAAGAGCGCTATGTAGTGCTGGCGAATGTTGATGGGGCTTGGACCTACCTGATGTCGAGGATCTCACCGGTGCATGGCTTTAGTCGTTGGCGCCAAGTGTTGCTGTGTAGCTGTGACCCCGAGAGCGAGCCTAGCATACCTGTGAGACATGGAAGATCAGGTGCACCTTGGAGTCATCAGGGAGCTTTAGCTCATAGGTGACAGGGCTGATGGCACATATGATCTTGAACGACGCAAAGTAGTAGAACGAGAGCTTGTGTATAGAGCGCCTCTCGAGTGAAGATTGAACATAGGACTACAGCTTGACGAACATGGAGTCCCCGACCGTTAAGGAACACGTCACACGCTTCTTCTCTGCCTATGTCTTCATGATGTGCCGGGAACAATGAAGGTGTTGTGCAAGGACCTGTTGCATGAGCTGACATTCTTCGAGCCATTCTTTGAGTGTTGGGATCTTGCAATTGGAGGTTGCCTCGATCCCCCAATGTCGGGCCTCGTGCCCATAGAGCGCGGAGAATTATCCCTTTGCCGATAACACCCAAAACTTATCCATGTGAAGAGGGATGGGTATTCCTAAGGCATCCTAGCAAAGTATCCCTTTCATCCCATGCATATTTTATTTCTCCTTTTATTTGATATATTCCCTGTTGGAAATATGCCCTGGAGGCAATAATATTGTATTATTATATTTCCATATTTATAATTAAGAGTTTATATTCTATTCTATAACTGCTATGATTCTGAAATATGCGATTCAGTGGAAAACGTATATGCACCTGTGGTATGATAAAAGGTAAAACAAAGGTTCCTAGTCTTGCCTCTATGACTAGCTCAAGTGTTGTTAGTGATCATGTCTTCCGGATCTTAGGATATCGTTAAGTGTAACGATAGTCCTAAAACAACATTGAGAGTATGGCTTTAGAAGAGCAATCATATTGAATCAACCCAAACTTGTTTGTTATACTTTGAGATAATATCGTTTAAATCAATTGTTATAACACGGAGTGTTAACGTGTGTTTTATGTTCCTTAGACCATGAGAGTATTGTAGTCACTTCTTACCATATGATGAGCTTTGGGGTTGCTCAAACGTCATATAACTAGGTGATCATAACGACAACTTACGGGTTCATTAGAAAGTTTGACAAGGGACTAGATAGCTCGAGAATCGGATTTTCTCCTTCGACGATGAAGAGATATTCTTAGGGCCCTCTCGGTGTGACGGTATCCATCATCGTCTAGCCAAACATAGGTGACTATGTCATGGGGATGCTGGAACACATCAACGAGAAAGAAGAACAAAAGCGGTAACGAGAATAACGGTATAAAAAGCATGTGAATGACTCGAGAGGATACCGATGATTCTCGGGTCTTGTAAAATGTCGCGAAGCAAAGGTAATGTCACATGATAACCAATGGTTCACTCGAATATCATTCATGTACTCATAGGGATCGATATGGACGTCCACGGTTCCGCTATAGGTCATTGAACGAAGGAGTTTCGTTCATGTATATGAGTTACCAAACCTACGGGGTCACAAGCTTAAGGTAATCACAATCTGCTGAGTGTTAGTATGACGAGAGTATCGAGGATTTATTGTGAAATTGTTTCATTAATATTCAGAATAGTTTCAAGAGGATCCGGAAGCGTTCCGGGGTCACCGGAAGGGTTTCGGAGAAGTGTCGGGTAATACCGGGTATTACCGATAAATATATATGTATGGAAAATGTTTCCGAAGATGTTAAATTATATATAAAATGGTCTGAAAGTATTTAAACATTTTTTATATTTAATTAAATATCAACGGGCCTTAAAAGGCCAAGTGGAGGAAAGCAACTTGGGCCACAAGGGCCCTAGTGGGAGGCGCCTCCTTCCCTATGGAAGGAGGCCAAATTGGGGAAGGGGGAGGACTCCCCTTCCCTCCTTGTATGGCGCAAGGGGAGGAGAGTCCTTATCCTCCTCTTGGCTGTCCCCTCTCACCTCCCACCTATATATACTTGAGGTTTTGGGCTCTTTTAAACACACAAGTTTTGGAGCCTCCTCTAGTTCTTCTAGTTCTAGTTTGAGTTGACTAATTAGATCTAGGTCTAGTTCCTCTAATCCTCATAATTAGAATCCAGTGTGGTTCTAATCTCCTCCCTCTAATTCTCCGACGACGATTAGCTTTGGATGGCGAAGTGCTGCCGGATCATGAAGATCGTACGCTTGCAACCAAATAGAGAGGTCGTGCTTTCGGTCTTAAGTTCGAGGGATCGTTCATCTACAGTTCAAGAGACTCCAGGTACAATCTACATCGTCATGTTCTTCTTCCACTGCAACTCGGTGACGGTAACGATCGTGATCCCAACCGTTATTGTATCTGCATAGTGTTCCTGGTTGACCGTAGGGCGATTTTTTTTTGTTTTCTACTATGTTTCCCGGTATTCCCCTCTTCTAATTGCTCTGGATTTGAAGTGTGGTGGATGATGGACTAGGTCTTTTTCATGATTTTTTATTCTTAACCATTTTGGATGAAGTGAATCAAACTAAGAGTGATGGGTAAGTATCTACCGATAATTTCTTTTCATAATTAATTTACATTAGTGTTGGTGATTTGTTTGTCTAATCTCTGTTTTGTTGGTTCTCAAGTCTTTTTCCACTATCATGTAGATTCATAATAGTCTTGTTCCTATTGATTTTCAATATGTGTTCCACAACAAATGTGAGTCAGATCTCAGTTTCTCATCATTAACAATTTGACACATATAAAAAATGCTACATGTAAATTTGACACAAATGTCGCCCATTTTCTATGTTGACATTATCCCTTCAAGCTATAGTTTCATAACACCACATAACCAAAGAACCTTATATTTTTTCTTACTTTTTATTATTATTACCAATCTACAGTAGATAAGTCAAGAGAGTTTATAAAGATTCCACTTTGAGCTTTATTCTTCAACAACATCACCATGATTATTTTTAGTCACCTGTCTCTGTATGACCCCTCCATGGTTCGACAAGTTAAGTCTGTTATATTAGTGTCATATATGTGCAAGTTCATTATGCATATAGTTATTCAGTCAATCTCGGGAGAGCTAAGGATCCTTCTAATGATAGTCAATGCACATAAAAGACATTTGATGAATAAATGAACTTAGTGAGCAATCAAGATAGGCACCATACTGATCTTTTTCTTTTTCTTAGTATAGACTCGGCCATTTTGTTAAAACATATTATGCAAGAAGAAAAGGTGCAATGCCCAAGTAAGTTGTGTAATGTCTCACTCGTTAATTTTTTGCTTGAACTGCACAGGAAAAAGTTGTGCATTTATAAGTCACAAGGATGGTCTCATCTCATTAACTAGGATTGTGCATATGTAAATTGTTGGCTTTGTAGCTTTTGAATGTCTTTAGATGTTGGTAACTTTGTTGCAGTTTTTCTTATTTTATGCATATGTACCTAGTATTGAGCACTAACAAGAGTTCGTGATGTAAGGGGTTTAATATGTTGGTTGTATCCATCTTCGATATCATGCACATTTTTTTTTCCAGAGTAAGCTTGCTACAAGTTACAAATTTTTAGGTATTCCTTCGGATGGATGTCTTGACTAAGTAGTTCTAGATATGGAGAATGCATGGAGAGGCTTCAAGGTGGATATCTAGGCTTCCTAAAAAATGGTCATCTAGGTGTACTTTTCTTGAGTAAACTTCCCTTTTGCACGACATGTGAATTTTGAGTATGATATACTATCCATCATTTATTTGCCAAGCGGTGTGGGTCTCCCGTCTGCGCTTTGTTGTGAGTTATGACAATACACATTCAACGGGGTTTTAGGCAACGATGCACTTACATAGGTTCTAAGGACTTAAGATCAATTTGTTGACAAGTATATTGAATAGGAGAACCCACGGTGCCAAGAAGGTGGCGTGCACCGTCATCGTGGACCTAATACCTCTATCGATATCACCGCTGACTTAGGAGTATATTCGGCATTGCGCTTTTAAACTCACAACCTGCAATATTGTATGGCTTGAAGTGTTACTTGGTCTATTTATGGGAAGAATGAAATTATGATGGAAAGCATGAAAATCATTTTACTTGGACATTCAAGTATCTATTTTTAATAGAAATTGTTGTCAATCCATTTCCACCCATATTTCAGTGATCTCCTCCGCCAAAATCACGGGTGAAAGGGAGTGAAACAGAAAAACCAAAAACAACACCAGACTCATTGTAAGGGCATGTTTAGTTGCACGCATCCTACCCATGCAAGATCTGAGGGGACAATTTGGCCTGTTTGGTAGCCTAAGCCGCTTGGAGAAAAATAGTCTCACAAAACTCAAAGTGAAGATCATATTGTCCGAGAGCAATCAGCCATTTCCTCATATGCAGGTTTGTGTAGCGCAAAAGGGCTCTAATCCCAGATCTCGTATTAAGCTAGTAGGCTCCGCCATGTCAGGTTCCCAAGAAGCCAAAATATAATGCTAGGAATAAAACACGTCCTAAACAACCAATGAAGAACCTCCATAAAGGAATCAACACGGCAAGGTGCACACAAAAATACGCAGTGGTACGCACATGCACACTGTTTAGAGTTGTTGATCTGTGTCGTTGCTTCAACGAAAATTTGCTCAAAAATGGATACCAATTTAGAACCCTCTTAATACTAGACAACATACATGTTTATCTTGTACGGATACTTCGTCCACCCATTCTTCTATGTCTGTTCCTGTACGTATGGTGCATCTTTCAGTCCTGTTCAATTTCTTCTTTATTCTTATGAAATGTTTTTTCGTTTTCAATCCCGGTTCAACAATCCATCGTTACTATTTATCTTCTTCTTCCTTGTTACACCCTAACATTTTAGTACTCTTCTGTTTCACGTCATCTTTTTTCTTCTTTCAATCCTTTGATCATGTTATTTCTCTATTCATTTCCCGTATGTGGAATTATTTTCCTTTTTCTGATGTGATTAGTTCGTTGTTATGTTGATCCACAAGTTCATGACATCCTTCTATCCATCACAAATTCATGTACTATTTATGCGAACTTATTATTTTCCTACGACACATTATGTCGTCTTTGACATATTCATTCTTCGATTCATATCTTTTTACAAATATCATTATGATTTGATGCTTTAAACATAAATGATTCTTCTGCCATTTGATTTATTTGGTACTCCTAAGATTGTTTTAGAAAATAGGCTTTCGCCTCACTTTATCGATAAAACCAATGCCAAACAACAAGGTTCATGTAGTACATGGTTCAAACAACAACATCAAGTCTGTTCACACATAAAAGAAGCAGACACACTAATCCATATATGGCGGAGGTTGTGGCGTGAGGCGCTGAGCAAGGGAGCATAGTCTCACAGAGAAGTTGTCGATGGCATCGCACTCTGATTGCTTACTTAGGACCTTCCATTGTTGCAAGAAACTGCATAATCTGTATATAGCAATGGTTGGACGAGGTAAAATTAGTTTCTCGATAATTAGTTTATTGCGAATCATCGAAAGGGTAGTCATCCCGCCAAAAACCATCCAAAGCAAGCGACGGTCTTCGCCAGGACATGCCTAAAGGACATTTAAAAAATCTGAAATATTTGAGGGGCACCACCTGCTCCCTAGTACTTCAGACATACAACTTCAAACAAACTGAACAGTAATGCAAGTAAAGAATATATGATTTGAGTCCTCTTGTTCATTACACAGCGAGCATATGCCATCACCAGGGCCATTGCCCTTATGTACCTCCACCCCCGAGGGTACCCTTCTGCGAATGAATTGCAAAGAAAAATCCTGATTTTTAAAGGTAACTTCACGGTCGAAATCTGGGACAATTCCTCCAGCCCCTAGGAGTGGGCAATACACCGATAAAGCAACTTTGTTGTGAAGCACTCGGATGCCTCAAGGTGCGAAGTCATGGGGTCTGGTTGGATGGAAGGAGAATAAAGGGCAATACATTCAAGTAGGTCCTCCCATGCAGATAATTCAACGGAGCCAAGCACCCGCACGAAAGTGAGTTGCCCCATGTCCCTTAGCGCTTTCTCAACCGAGATGTTAGGAAGGACACAAATGAAGAATATATTAGGAAAGTGGCGCCAAAGGTTTGGCCACCAACCCAATGATCGACCTAGAATAGGGTCGTCGCTCCCGTCCCAACCGAGATTGACGGGCCTAATCGCAGAACTGACATCAACTAAATCAAAGATTGCCAAAACTAAGAAACACCGGAGCATTGACTGAAGGCAAGTGGCTGACCCCTAAGGTATTTGGCATTGATGATATCTAACCAGAGGCCACCTTAATTATTGGAAATGCCCTAGAGCCACTTGCAGAGGAGAGAAATGTTCATGCATTTAGAGGAAATAATGTCGAGACCCCCCCCGGTCCTTAGGCTTACAAAGCTCAGACCATCTGAACATATGATATTTTTGCTTGCCTCCGTCGCCAGCCAAAAAATATTTGACTAGTGTTTGGCAATCTCCTTGTGCAAGCCTTCGTGAAGAAGGTAGAAACCCATGATAAACATGGTAAGACTCGTCAAGGACGAATTAATCAGGGCCGTTCTTGCCTCCTTGGAGAACAACCTACCCAGCTAGGGCTCGGCGCGATGTGGATCATGGTCAATCGGACGAAGATCCTTCATCAATAGCCGAAACTCACTAAAGGGAATCCCCAAATAGGAGGTCGGAAAGGAACCAAGTTTGTAGTTAAGTGGATTTGCAATACTTAGCCTTTCCTCCTCGGGATATCCGGATACCATGACTGCGCTTTTATTAAAACTGATCGTAAGGCCGGACATATGTTGAAACTTGAAAGCACAAGAGCAAAAATTTCAGGTTTATAATATCAAGGTCTGAGTTTTCAACCATAAGGATTGTGTCGTCAGCATATTGCAAGTGAGATACCTCATCCTTGAGGATCAAGTGTGAAACAATCCCATGGATGTGACCTACCGCTTTGACATCATCTACAATAGTACTCAGAGCGTCGACCCCCACCGTATTCATTAAATAGAAACGGGGAGAGTGGGTCACCTTGTTGTACCCCACATAGGATGGGGACGAAAGGTCCCACCTCCCTTTTGTTGTTCAAGGCCGTGCGGCCACTTTACTCCTCACATAGTAAATCTTACGGTATTTCTCAAGTTACATTCTACCAACCTTATTTGTTATTTCTTTTTGAACTTAGGCCCGCCTTGTACATTATGTGCATCGAATCTCGCGTCAGTTTTATCCTGTGAGACTTGCAACGACATCATCATTTTCGTCAGTTTCATTCTTTATTACTCTCTCCATTTCACAATATAGTGCGTCCTCGTTTTCCGTTATCTAAGTTTGACCATATATTTAACCAACGAGACCGATTGTGTCGAGAGCAAATTTTTTATTGCTGAATTCGTATTGAAAATACGAATTCAGCGGTATAATTTTTGCTCCCGCCGTAATCGGTCTCGTTGGTTAAATTTGTGGTCAAACTTAGATCTCGGAAAGCGCGGACGCACTACATCGTGGAATGGAGGGAGTAAAAAACCCATGACTTCGCTTTTATTAAAAAATGATCATAAGGTTGGACTTCTGTTGAAACACTAGTAGAAAACAGACCTTTTGTCCAAAGCATTAGTCCCGGTCTGGTTTTGAACCGGCACTAATGTGACCATTAGTCCCGGTTCGGGACGGGCAGCATTAGTCCTGGTTCGTTCCGGACCTTTAGTCCCGGTTCGTAACACGAACCGGGACTAAAGGGGTTGTGGCAGGCTGGCGTCAGCCTGGGGCCCCACGATCACCTTTAGTCCCGGTTCGTGGCACGAACCGGGACTATAGGCTCACCTTTAGTCCCGGTTCGTGCCACGAACCGGGACTAAAGATCCCCTATATGAACCCTTCGGCCAGCCCGAGCACACTCCTCCCTGTTTTTCCCCTTCTTCCCCTCCTTTGTTCTTCCCCTTGCTCGAGCTCACCTCCATTTTTGCCAAAATTTGTCAAGATTTGGAGGCACCCCATCCATCCAAGTGTTCACAAAGGTTAGCAACTTTGTCCTTTCATCTCTCATTGCTAGATTAGTTCTTGCAATGCTCTATAAGTATAGTGATTTGTGGGTTTTAGTTTGGGAGTATTTATATGTGGTAGTTTATTTGATTTATATGCAATTTGAGCTCAAATTAACTTCTTACTTTGCATGTGTAGGTGTGGTTTACTTAGTGCCTTCCCGTCCCCGTCCTAACCACCGTCGATCGCCCACACCGTCCCGTCGCCGGCACCACCTTGGTGAGCCTCTTGTTCTTATCCTTTTTATAAAAAAAAATCATGTTTGTAAGATTTAGATAGTTACTTGTATAGTTTTCTTACCTATATGGTTGTTTGTTATACATAGTGGCATGGTTTTGATATCCGTCCCCGTCGGCCCTCGTCCGGTTTATGATTCGGATGTGGTATATACTCTCTTTTATAACTATTTGTTGCATTTCGTGTTTATGACAATTATGCCCATCAAGTTGACATAGATATTTTTATCTAGGAGGTATGTGAACCGAAAATTGCAACCGACATAGATATTCTTGTCAAGAAGTTAAATTTAGTTGAAAAAGAAAACGAGTGTTTGAAAGAATAATTGAAAAGAGTTGAAGAAGAGAAGATGAAACTGGAGTTGTATGTTACAGATGTCGTCGATGATCACAAGATCAAGATGGATGCAATGCGCTTGAAGATTAGAAAATTTAAAAAATATGCCATTGATAGTGAGGCTTGGTATCACTATGCTGTTGGATCAATTGTTACCTTAGTTGCGATCTTGATCGCATTTGTTGTTGCATTTAAATGCTTTAGCTAGAGAGTTTGTATGTTGTTTTATGAGAACAAGTGTGTATGAACTTTATGTATGAACTTGTATTAATTTGGTCTTTTCGGTGTTGTGTAATGAAGATGAGCCAGAAATGGATGTACGATGACCGATGCTCTCCCCAGTTCATTAATGGCGTGCATATTTTTCTGGTTGCGGCTGAGGCAAACAAGCGGGCGGATGGTTTTATGTATTGTCCATGTGCTGGCTGTAAGAATGATCGAAATTACTCTAACTCAAAAACCATTCACGTCCACCTGTTTGAGTCCGGTTTCATGTCCGGCTATAACTGTTGGACCAAGCACGGAGAAAGAGGGGTCCTAATGGAAGAGAATGAAGAAGAGGAGGATGACGACAGCTATCCTGGCCATGGGTTCCATGAATACGATGGTACAACAATGGGGGAAGAAGCTGAGCCGGCAATGCGGGAAGGAGCTGAAGAAGAGGCATCAGATGAGCCCGCTGATGATCTTGGTCGGGCCATTGCCGATGCAAAGAGAAACTGCGCAAGTGAAAAGGAGAAGCTGAAGTTGCAGCGCATGTTAGAGGATCACAAGAAATTGTTGTACCCAAATTGCGAAGATGACAAGAAAAAGCTGGGTACCACACTGGAATTGCTGCAATGGAAGGCAGAGAATGGTGTATCTGACAAGGCATTTGAAAAGGTGCTGAAAATAATGAAGAATAAGCTACCAAAGGACAACGAATTGCCCGACAGTACGTACGAAGCAAAGAAGGCTGTCTGCCCTCTAGGATTAGAGGTGCAGAAGATACATGCATGCCCTAATGACTGCATCCTCTACCGCGGTGAGTACGAGGATTTGAATGCATGCCCGGTATGCTGTGCATTGCGCTATAAGATCGGCCACGATGACCCTGGTGATGTTGCGGGCGAGCGCCCCAGGAAGAAGATTCCTGCCAAGGTGATGTGGTATGCTCCTATAATACCACGGTTGAAACGTTTGTTCCAAAACAAAGAGCATGCCAAGTTGATGCGATGGCACAAAAAAGACCGTAAGAAAGACGGGAAGTTGAGAGTACCCGCTGACGGATCGCAATGGAGAAAAATCGAGAGAAAGTGGAAGGACTTTGCAAAGGACGCAAGGAACGTATGGTTTGGTTTAAGTGCAGATGGCATTAATCCTTTTGGGGAGCAACAACAATCATAGCACATGGCCTGTGACTCTATGTATCTATAACCTTCCTCCTTGGTTGTGCATGAAGCGGAAGTTCATTATGATGCCAGTGCTCATCCAAGGCCCCAAGCAACCCGGCAACGACATTGATGTGTACCTAAGGCCAATAGTCGAAGAACTTTTAGAGCTGTAGAATGGAAAAGGTGTACGTGCGTGGGATGAGCACAAACAACAGGAATTTGACCTACGAGCGTTGCTGTTTGTAACCATCAATGATTGGCCTGCTCTCAGTATCCTTTCAGGACAGGCAAACAAGGGATACCACGCATGCACGCACTGTTTAGATGATACCGACAGTATATATTTGGATAAATGTAAGAAGAATGTGTACCTGGGGCATCGTCGATTTCTTCAGAGCAGGCATCCCGTAAGAAAGAAAGGCAAGCATTTCAAAGGTGAGGCAGATCACCGGAAGAAGCCTCGCCACCGTACTGGTGATGATATACTTGATATGGTCAAGGATTTAAAAGTAATCTTTGGAAAGGGTCCTGGCGGACAATCTGTTCCGAATGACGCTGACGGACGCGCACCCATGTGGAAGAAGAAATCTATATTTTGGGACCTACCCTATTGGAAAGACCTAGAGGTCTGCTCTGCAATCGACGTGATGCACGTGACGAAGAATCTTTGCGTGAACCTGCTAGGCTTCTTGGGCGTGTATGGGAAGACAAAAGATACACCGGAGGCACGGGAGGACCAGCAACGTATGCACGGAGAAGATGGCATGGATCCAAAGCAGTTTCAGGGTCATGCCAGCTACGCTCTTACCAAAGAAGAGAAGGAAATCTTCTTCGAATGCCTGCTCAGTATGAAGGTCCCGTCTGGCTTCTCGTCGAATATAAAGGGAACAATAAATATGGCAGAGAAAAAGTTCCAAAACCTAAAGTCTCATGACTGCCACGTGATTATGACGCAACTGCTTCCGGTTGCATTGAGGGGGCTTCTACCAGAAAACGTTCGATTAGCCATTGTGAAGCTATGTGCATTCCTCAATGCAATCTCTCAGAAGGTAATCGATCCAGAAATCCTACCAAGGTTAGAGAATGATTTGGTGCAATGTCTTGTCAGTTTCGAGTTGGTGTTCCCACCATCCTTCTTCAATATCATGACACACGTCCTAGTTCACCTAGTCGAGGAGATTGCCATTCTGGGTCCTGTATTTCTACACAATATGTTCCCCTTTGAGAGGTTCATGGGAGTCTTAAAGAAATATGTTCATAATCGTGCTAGGCCAGAAGGAAGCATCTCCAAGGGCCATGAAACAGAGGAGGTCATTGAGTTTTGTGTTGACTTTATTCCTGACATTAAGCCGATTGGTGTTCCTGAATCGCGGCATGAGGGCAGACTGGGTGGAAAAGGCACGCTAGGAAAGAATTCAGTAATATGCCAGGACGGGCATTCTTTGGCGCAAGCACACTACACAGTTCTACAAAGTTCCGCCTTGGTGGCTCCGTATATCGAGCAACACAAGAATATTCTACGCTCCAAACACCCGGAGCAGTCTGACGACTGGATTACACATGAACAAACGGTGACTTTCGCCGGTTGGTTGCAGACACGTCTCATGCATGACGACACTGTTGCAGATGACCTGTACTTGCTGTCCAAGTTACCATCTTTGACTATATTGACTTTCAAAGGGTACAAGATAAATGGGAATACATTTTACACGATCGCCCACGATAAAAAGAGCGCCAACCTAAACAGTGGTGTCCGCTTTGATGCAGCAAACACCGATAGGCCAAAGGACACATATTATGGTTACATAGAGGAGATATGGGAACTTGACTATGGACTTGGTTTGAAGGTCCCTTTGTTTCGGTGCAAATGGGTCAATCTGACAGGAGGCGGGGTAAAGGAAGACCCGCAGTACAGAATGACAACAATGGATCTCAACAATCTTGGGTACGCAGACGAACCATTCGTCCTAGCCAATCATGTGGCGCAGGTTTGTTTATGTGAAGGACATGTCTACCAAGCCGAGAAAAAGAAAAGATAAGGAAGCGAATACATCATACGATGAGCCAAAGCGCCACATAGTTCTTTCAGGGAAAAGAAACATCGTGGGAGTGGAGGACAAGACAGACATGTCAGAAGATTATGAAAAGTTTCATGAAATTGCTCCCTTCACAGTGAATGTTGACCCGAGCATCAAGTTAAACGATGAAGATTGTCCATGGTTATGGCGCAAAGGGACACACGCGAAGAAAAAGTTTTATACCCAAAGATCCCACTCTGGGATGTGACCGGCTTCTCTAGTTAGTTTCCGGACTTATATATCTGGAAAGTCCCACTTCGGACAAACCGGAGGGAATCTTTGTAATAGTAGTGTACTTATGTGTTTTGGCATTTGAAACGCGAAGAAATATTATGTCCAAAGCCACGTCATCAATTTTCAACCCTTTCTGACTTCATTTGCTATTTTTCATGCATTTACTCATTTTTTTAAGCTAAATGACCCTGAAATTGAAAAGCACTACAAATGAACTCTGAAAAGGTTGAAAGTTGGAATGGTATCATCATTTCACCCACATAGCATGTGCTAAAAAGTTGAGAGGGTTACGGCGAAAACTGGATCCACTTCGTGTACAAATGGACAATCTCTTTCGAAGTATCAGGGTTTCAGACGAAAACTCGTCTGTTACAAAGGCATTTCATTTTTTAAACTTATTTCAACTCCAGACTTTTTGTGTTTTCAGTATGCACCATTCGAAGCCACGTCATCAATTTTCAACCCTTTCTGACTTCATTTGCTATTTTTCATGCATTTACTGATTTTTTGAGCTAAATTACCCTGAAATTGAAAAGCACTACAAATGAACTCTGAAAAGGTTGAAACTTGGCATGGTATCATCATTTCACCCACATAGCATGTGCTAAAAAGTTGAGAGGGTTACGGCAAAAACTGGATCCACTTCGTGTACAAAATGGACAATCTCTTTCGAAGTATCAGGGTTTCAGACAAAAACTTGTCTGTTACAAAGGCATTTCATTTTTTCAACTTATTTCAACTCCAGACTTTTTGTGTGTTCAGTATGCACCATTCGAAGCCACGTCATCAATTTTCAACCCTTTCTGACTTCATTTGCTATTTTTCATGCATTTACTGATTTTTTGAGTTAAATGACCCTGAAATTGAAAAGCACTACAAATGAACTCTGAAAAGGTTGAAAGTTGGCATGGTATCATCATTTCACCCACATAGCATGTGCTAAAAAGTTGAGAGGGTTACGGCAAAAACTGGATCCACTTCGTGTAGAAAATGGACAATCTCTTTCGAAGTATCAGGGTTTCAAACGAAAACTCGTCTGTTACAAAGGCATTTCATTTTTTTAAACTTATTTCAACTCCAGACTTTTTGTGTGTTCAGTATGCACCATTCGAAGCCACGTCATCAATTTTCAACCCTTTCTGACTTCATTTGCTATTTTTCATGCATTTACTGATTTTTTTGAGCTAAATGACCCTGAAATTGAAAAGCACTACAAATGAACTCTGAAAAGGTTGAAAGTTGGCATGGTATCATCATTTCACCCACATAGCATGTGCTAAAAAGTTGAGAGGGTTACGGCAAAAACTGGATCCACTTCGTGTACAAAATGGACAATCTCTTTCGAAGTATCACGGTTTCAAACGAAAACTCGTTTGTTACAAAGGCATTTCATTTTTTTAAACTTATTTCAACTCCAGACTTTTTGTGTGTTCAGTATGCACCATTCGAAGCGACGTCATCAATTTTCAACCCTTTCTGACTTCATTTGCTATTTTTCATGCATTTATTGATTTTTTTGAGCTAAATGACCCTAAAATTGAAAAGCACTACAAATGAACTCTGAAAATGTTGAAAGTTGGCATGGTATCATCATTTCACCCACATAGCATGTGCTAAAAAGTTGAGAGGGTTACGGCAAAAACTGGATGCACTTCGTGTACAAAATGGACAATCTCTTTCGAAGTATCAGGGTTTCAGACGAAAACTCGTCTGTTACATAGGCATTTAATTTTTTAAATAACCTAAGAATTACCAAATTGAATATAATGATAAAACACGCTAATATTAAACAGCAGAAAAAAGAATCACTGCAAAATCTATTTTTAAAGTAAAGTTATTCACAAACTAGTGATTCACACAAATTTCAAATAATTCGAATTTAAACTATTCAAATTTGAAAACTACTGCCACTAACAGAAAGTTTATAAATTTTTTGACCTAACGCAAAAAGATTCAATCATTAACTCTAAATAAAGCAAAAAAAACTCAGAAACAAAAGAAAATAAATAAAACAGAAATTAAAAAAGCTGAAAAGTAAATAAAAAAAAGCCCGCCTACTGGGCCACCACGGCGTATTGGGCCAGGATGCAGGCCCAGTAGGCCCAACAGGGCAGCACAGGTGCGGTAGGCCCAGAAGGCCTGCATTAGAGAGGAGCTCGACACGGTAGCCGCGGCGGGGCTTATAAACCGGTGCGAGCTCCTCTCAACTAGCGAGGTGGGACTAAACATTCGACACGGAAAGCCAGACCTTTAGTCGCGGTTGGTGGCTCCAACCGCGACTAAAGGCCCCCTTTAGTCGCGGTTGGAGCCACCAACCGCGACTAAAGGTCTACGCTTCCCACCGCTTGGACTGGCGAAAATAACCTTTAGTCGCGGTTGGTGGCTCCAACCGCGACTAAAGGTCTCTGTATATATATATATATACAACACTTGAAATTTTTTCACAGTTCGTTCTCTGCTTCTTCGACCACGCCGCCAGGAGATCGTCGCGCTGCCAGGCTGCCGCCGTACGCGCCTGCCCAGACGCCGTCTCGCCTCCCCCGACGCCGGAGCTCGTCGCCGCCCCCGACGCCGCCCGCCCGTGCCTCCTCGTCGATCCCCGACGCCGGACGCGCCCTCCTCGCCGATCCCCAACGCCGCCCGCGCCCGCTCCTCCCCGAGCTCCTCGCTGCGCCGCCTGCCCCGACGCCGTCGCTGCCCCCGACTCGCCTCGCCTCGCCGTCGCCTCGCTGTGAGCTCCTTTCCTCCCTCTCCCCCCTCTCCCTCGCCCCCTGCCGCCATGGCCGCCCCTCCCCGAGCCCACACACACACACACATGCATGAACACACACACACACACACATTTTCTTAAGTTAGATGATTTATATGTATTTTTGTATGTTTTAGTATATATGTATAGCAATTTTGACATTTTTCAGAAGAATTTTGACATTTTTTTTCACTAGATGATTAGATGTATAGAAAAAAGTTGAGGAATTTTGACATTTGAGGAATTAATTAGTATAATGTATGTATAGAAATTTTGAGGAATTAATTAGTATAATGTATGTATAGAAATTTTGAGGAATTAATTAGTATAATGTATGTATAGAAATTTTGAGGAATTTTGACATTTGAGGAATTTTGACATTTTTTATACTTTTAGATGAAATGTTAGATGAAATGTTAGTTTTTTATACTTTTAGTTATAGAAATGTTAGATGAATGTTAGATTTGCAATTAGTCTTTTTAGGGATTTATCTGGAATGCCCCCATTATGGATGTGCACAAGTTGATCCATTTTTTTTTCTGATCTCATGCATCTACCCTTTTATGTGTCACGTTTTGTCTAGCTAGTGTCAAAAGGATTCAAGAAAACCATGGCTTCATCATTAGCCGGAAGTAACATGCGCATGATGGTACGAAGCTTTTCAAAGTTGTTTTGGAACGGAGTTCTTGATAGAATAATTAGTTTTTTTGGTACGAAGTTCAGCAAAGGCCTTCCAAATAGCGATATTCGGAAGGCTCTTGCTGAACTTCGTACCAAAAAGCTAATTATCCTATTCGGGACTCCGTTCCAAAACAACTTTGGACAGCTTCGTATCATCATGCGCCTGTTACTTCCGGCTAATGATGAAGCCATGGTTTTCTTCCTTTGACACTAGCTAGACAACGTGACATATAGAAGGGTAGATGATATCAGGAAAAATATGGACCATTTTCTGCACATCCACAATGGAGCCATTTTGTTAAATCCCTTAAAGGTTAAGAGAATCCGTTATGATTCTGAAGGTTCCTCGTATATAAGAAATCACAATCAAGCATTTAAAAAATGTTAAATTTGCATAGAATTTCTTCTCGGAGTCAACGATGCCCGGCCCGCATCCTCGTCGTCGACTCGTTCGCAACGACGTCCTGCTTCAGAGGGGCAACGTTCGGGACTGGGCTCCGCCGGGCTGGCACTGGGAGGTGCTACCTTCAGGGGCGCGCAGCTTGGTGAGGAACCCGGCCCCGGGTCCCGTCGTCGACCCGGAGCTTCTTTGGTGGCGTTCGCGTGGGCCACTTTCGGTGCGGAGGCAGCCGGCCCCGCCGGAGGTGGTACGTCGCCGTGTTAGGGAGGAGGACGAGCACGTCCGTCGCTACGTGGATGCGTTGGACGTCAGGTTCTCCAATACCTGGCAGGTTCTTCAGGGATCTCACCCGAGCTATGATCCTGTGATGGTTCCTTCTCTTTGGGTGTCCACCGCCCGCGCCTCAGGAACCGCGAGTGAACTAGATTCTTCGATAATATTCGATCTGTATTAGCTATTATATATATGATAACATTCGAGATGTATTAGTGATAATACTCGAGATGTATTCGAGATTATATTCGATAATATTCGAGACGATTTATTCGAGATTATATTCGATGATGCATATTATATGAATTATTCGAGATGCATATTATGTACTATGATTCAGTTTTTCCTTATTGATTGCATGCATTCTAATTTGAATACTAAATTGTTTTATCTTTTTTCTGGATTAGTTAAATAAAAGCTATGGACAATACCGGCAGAGAAGGAGAAGAGGCTCTGTTCGACATCATATGCTCACGCTCCCCGAGCCCAGAGCATGAATCTGAAGATGACGGCTCGCAATATCTAAACAATTCCGGTGAGGGTTGTATGATATTTGATGAAGACGAACGAATAGATGAAGGCGACGACAACGATGTTGACGAAGAAAATGTTCTTCAAATAAAAAAGACCGGCGAGGTATATTTATTATATAAGCCATCCGGTGATCATTACATGTCTTAATTGATTTGTATGTATTAACGAATCGATCTTTCTTCTTTTAGGCCTCCAGATCGAGCAAATCTTCTACAAGCGACAGGGTAGTTCGAGGCCCGGCCAGAAAGTTGGATGCTGGCGTAAAGTTCAACATCGATTCCATCAAAACATCAAATGGCGAACCGCTTGAACCTAGGAAAAATGCGACCAAGTTCAAGAATCAATGCGGAGTTATTGTCAGGGACCAAATCCCGATCTCTGTTCAAGAATGGAAAAAGCCAGCAAAGGGAGATCGAGCAGGAGTTACTTTTGTCGACGAAAGAGCAAAAGATGTGCTTTGGACATCGCTCATGGAACATTTCACCCTACCAGATAATTTGACAGATGCAGATCTGAAGAAAGTCAGAAACTATGCTCTTAAAAAGATGGCGATCGCATTCAACACCTTCAAGAAAAATGCATGGACTAAGTACGTCAAATCAAAAAAGAAGACTCCAGAATTCACGGGAGCACTGGTGAAGGCAAAAGATCATTGGGACGCTTTCGTGAAGTTCAAGGAATCTGAAGAATCTAAGGAACGGTCGAGAAAAAACAAGATTAATGCTGCGAAAAAGAAGTGGCACCATACTCTGGTGCCAGGTGGCTACCAGGTGGCCCTGCCTAAGTGGGATCAATCTGAGCAAGAGATGATTAGTGCAGGGGTCACTCCAGTTACATTGACATGGCCCCCCAGGTGCAGGACATGGTTTTATGCGCATGGGGGGAAGTTGAACCCAGAGACAGGGCTGGTTATGGTGAAGGCAAGTCTTAAAGAAGCGACAGACGAAATACTTATTGCAATAGAAGAATCTCGAACGGGGGTGTTCACGCCCAACAGAGAGAACGACGAGCTTACGCGCGCCCTGAAGAATCGTGAACACCCGGGAAGAACACGAGGCAAAGGCGTTGTTCCGTGGTATGAGGGGTTTGCGGATTGGAACGACGACTATAGAAGCCGTGCGAGAAAGAAGAAGCAGGAGGAGCAGAAGAAGAAGGAGGAAGCACTCTGCCTTGAAGGCCTATAATCAAAGCACCTGGAGTTGGAATGCGCTTTCAGGCGGCAGCAGGAGCAGATCGACTCACTCAGCCAGGAAAGGGCGTCTCAGCGGCAGCATGAGCAGATCGATCCAGCATTGGATAGCACCGTCCCATCTATGCCGAGAAGCAGCGTGGGTTCTGCCCCGGCCGATATCGATGATGCACTGCTAGCTAGCTACCCTGTGGATGATATCAAAGACAGGACTAACTGTGAGCTACACATGAAAGTGAAGAACTTATCCATGAAGGTGGCGGACGGCTATGCTTTAGCAAATCCCCCTGAAGCAATCTTCCATTGCAATCCCATTCCAGATGGCTATGCTCGTGTCGGGGTTGATGAAGTGATGTCAGGATATCACGAGCTACAACTTGACATTCTTGGAGGTGACGAGGAGAGAACACTGGGAGATGCCATACATCGTATCATTCTATGGAAAAAGGATTGCATCGTCTTTCCAAGGCCACCGACTCCTCCTCCTCCAAGTCCGCCGCCGCGTCAGTCGACTCCTCCTCCAAGTCCGGCATCGCGTCAGCCGACTCCTCCAAGTCCGGCACGGCGTCAGCCAACTCCTCCTCCTCCAAGTCCGGCACCGCGTCAGCCGACTCCTCCTCCAAGTCCGGCACGGCGTCAGCCGACTCCTCCTCCTCCAAGTCCGGCACCGCGTCTGCCGTCTAGGCCGACTCAGCGTGCTCCGTCGCGTAAGCAACAGCGGAAGAGAAAGGCCGCAGCTACGACGGCTAGCGGTACAACAGGCAAGAAATTCAAATATGGTCCAAGCCTCAAGCCTCTTCCGAAGTTGCCTTACCACCTGAATGAGGAGGAACTCGACGCCGCAGTGGATGCCAAAGTGAAGGCCCATTTTGGACCGAAACCGCCCCCGCCGCCAATGGAGAAAGTACCTGAGCATGTCTCACAACACTTTATTGATATGGCTCGACCGACTGACAATCAGAAGGACTCCGACTATGTGCGGTCTATCAAGAAGTCATATTTGGCAGGACAAAAGGAGTCGAGCTCGAGCTCGAGCCAAGCCGTTGGCAAAAAAAGCGGGAAAACTGTTCCCCAGCTGGGAGAACAGGCAGTGCAATCGATCCCCCCGCTCATTGTACAAACACCTGTGAGTACCGCCGATCGGCTGGTAATAACCGACGATCATAAAAGGCAGGCTAAAGAGGCCGGTGTCACTGTTGAACAACTCCTAGGCCTTGAGGAAATCCTCGGGATTACAGAGGAGGAAGTAAAATACCAATATGTCCGCGGCAAACCTCTGGTCAAGCCTGACGATATCAAGCTTCTACCAACGAGATTGTACAATTTGCATAAGTGGTACATGCAAGAAACAGCAAATACCAATCAAGAGTCCCTCATGGTGAGAATCAAGAGAAAGCATTACTTCCATAAAAAAGATTTGTGGATTCATTATTCAGAGTTGTTTCAGTTATTCAATCAAGACGCACTCGACAAATCTATCGTCAGTTGCTATTGTCTGTAAGTGATTTCTTTCTGTAATTTAAGTCTCTAGCTAGCTAGCTGTGCTCTCGTTCATTACCTGTAATTATCCTCACTATATTCTTTTCTGTGGTATTATGCAGAATAAAGATGTATGAAATGAAAAAAGCTGGACGCTATGGCATTGGGTTCATTGACCCAAATACGGTTAATCAAGCGATATGGGAAGATCAATATTCGAGAAAAGACACAGAGAGATTCCTGCTAGAGTTTTTGAAGCAACTAAACACCCAACCAGAAATACTACTTCCTTACAACTTCGGGTGAGTGTTACTATATCTTGTACTACAAATTCTATTTTTTGCTTACTAGATGTTAATAAGTGTAGTTGATGAGTTATGCACATGCCCGCTTAATTATACAAAACGTGTGCGCATGCAGTTACCACTGGATCTTGTTAATCATTGAAGTTGACAAGGGAAAAGTTGAAGTACTGGACTCACTATATAATAATCCATCCGAATACGCAATCGTGAGGGGGATGATCGACAGGTAATTTCAATCATTATCGCACTATGTCGGCCTCTTTACTTCATTTCCTGATATCAACTAGTTAATAACTCCTTTATTCATTTTCTTTGCCGGCGGGCAGGGCTTGGGCCAAGTTCATCAAACTGGTCCCAGGCGACTGGGAACAAAAGCTGACATGGGTGCGACCCAAGGTAATTAAGTAGTACTAGCTAGCTACGTCCGTGCATCTCTTTAATTCTAGTTTGAATACCATTATCATGCTTGATTAATTATTACCTGATTGAATTTTATTCTCGTAAAGTGCATGAGGCAGGAGTAGGGGAACAGTTTATGCGCATACTACGTTTGCGAGAACATTCGCATGATCACGTCTGAAAGGAGCAGAAACGAAAGAAATCTTTGGGTACGTTTGCCAGAACACAACACTATCCATAATTTTTTTATCATGATCTAGCTAATATATATACACACAACTAATATATTCATCTTGATCTCCTTCTTATAGCCGACGAAGATGCGGGGCCAGCTCCTACCAACGGCTCGCGTACGAGCAATTCAAGAGGAAATAGCTGGATTTCTGCTCGATCAGGTCATAGATCCCAAAGGAGAATACCATTACAAGATCAAGCAGTAATGCCTGCATATGTAATGATCCGCAAATTGTAGGAGAAATTGTATATACCAAATTGTATATATATATATATGTATGTGAATGGTCGTCGTACGAGAAATTCGATGATATATATCTACAACGTGTACAGTATGTAGTAGCGTAATATATGTTTGAAATAAAAAATAATTAAATAGAAAACACAAAATTAAAAGGAAAAATAAACCATAATTAATTCATAAACCCCTAAAGAATTAAAAGGAAAAATAAACCAAAATTAAAAGAATTAAATACTTTTAGTCCCGGTTGGTGTTACCAACCGGGACTAAAGGTCCCCCAGCCCACGGCGCCGGCAGGTAAAGCCCCCCCCCCCCCCCCCCCCCCCCCCTTTAGTGCCGGTTGGAGAATCGGCACTAAAGGCCCTTACGAACCGGCACTAAAGGCCCTTACGAACCGGCACTAAAGGCCTGTTTTCTAAGCACAAGAGCAGGAATTTCAGGTTTGTACATTATGTGCATCGAATCTCGCGTCAGTTTTATTCTGTGAGACTTACAACAACAACACCATTCTCGTCAGTTTCATTCTTTCATACTTGTAACTCTCTTGCAGGTACATGGAATACACAAATGAATTTTCGAAACTTGGTGTGGATCAACGGCCCTGCGTGTCACAAATCTCCTTCCAAGGTGCGCATGCGCTTCTAGTGCCATATTACTACTGTCGGTCGAAACGAGAGGCCGCACGGGCACGCGGCTGCGCCGCGCTTTAGCCCGTGGCCGGAGCTGGAACAACGTCGCGCGTAGGGCCTCGATCGATCGATCGATCCAGGCGTCTTCTCGCTTCTGTGCTGCCCGATGGCGATATGCACGACCGGGCCCGGCGCAGAAAGCAGATGGATGCAGCTGGTCGAGGCAGCCAGCCAGCCAGGGTACCAGGAGGTATAGGCCACGCGTGGGGCGCGTCCGTACGTGCCGCGCGCTACCATCCAAGGGCATATCTATCGGGTTTGCCCGTGCCATGCATCCATCTCCATCTCCAGTCCATCCATGAGAGATTGATGAGAGGCACGAACCTGTCGGCGCCAGGCGGCACGTACATACGCACGCACGCCACGAATGCCAGCACTGTGCACATAACAGTCAAGTTAAAACAACAATGCCAGTTCTGATAGGCTAAGGCAAACGAGTGAATTGAGACTTAACACGAGGGCGCGCGCAGGACGTACCAAATTAATGATGAGCTGTTCTCAAGTTCAATCACCGGGACGTGACGGACGACGGACCAGCCGGTCCAAAGGAGAGGAAGACCGTCCCGTTCCTTCAGCTACTCCTCCGCCGTCTCACTCCACCTTTTCGAGAGAGATGGGCCAGTCGATGCCGATGGCCGGATGGCTCGACCTCGAACGAATTCTCGGTGGTTCCTTTCACTGTTGCTCGTGTTTTGCCGACAGTCGCCATTGGTGCCAAGGGAGGGAGATCTGAATATCTGATCCTCATGTGAATGCCAGGTTGGCCATCCATAGGCCACGGTGCTAGCCGCATGTGTCCACGTTAACTAATCCGTACGTTCGTGGTTACATTCTTCATTGCACCAGGCCGGAGTGGCCGCTGAAAACAACACCATGGTGAACTGTGCATGTGTGTTACTACAGAGAAGTAACCGGCCGGTGTGATCGATGATGCGCACGTAACGTGGTCGATGATTAGATGGTCCCATGCATCAAATGCATGAATGCCCGCACGCAGTATTGATGTGGCCGTTGGTCTTGTTTGAGAGCTGTGTGATCCATCCATGACAGCGTTGTTTGTGTCAGGTCCAGTACGATCGTTCGCGCGGATGGACCAAAGCTTGCACGACCCTCTAGTACTGCTGTTGGGCATGTCCTTTTTTCAGATGATTGTACTTGGGATCAACTGTCTACTCAAGGCAATAATGGAAGCATATAAAATTGGTTAAAGTGAGTTGACGAGTAAATTAATCTGATATGAGATTGCAACATTGTACTAATTTCTAGTTTCTTCGACCCCAAAATATTCAATTCAATGCAAATTAAACATTTTGATGCCTATTCAATGCAAAAAAAAAATCTTTAAGGAGTTGTGTTCCTATGGATAGTATGGCGAGTAGACATCGTATACACACGGTTAAATTGTACTTGGTCTTTTAAAAAGAAAACTCTATCACTTTTGCTATCACCATATCATGTCTTGGCACCAATGGCGGCCGTCGGCAAAACATGAGCAACAGTCTTCCCCTACCCCACCTCCTGCACAACACTGCAAGGCGGCCAAGCATTTGTGGAGTCAGCATCTACACGATGGATGTACATAGTCCACTTAAAATGTTAGTTCTACTCATATTTCTTCTAATTTATCTGATGTATCTTGTTCAATATGCCTAAGATACAAGCCTTTTGCCAAAATAATGGGTGTGCATCTATACGTGCATGTCCTCATTTGGTTCCACACGTGCGGTCAAGTCCTCCCTTGCTCCAGCTCCAATTCCTCCCCTTCTCCACATCTTCCCCTTCCTTTGCCCACGTTCATCCCCGACTCTCCTTCTTTTGATGCCCTTACTAACAATGGATCTAGTATTTTGCAGGTTTATCTGAGAATTTGATACCCCGTGAGGCAGATTTAAGGTATGATTCTTAGGTGATATGATAATGAATCATCGATGTCTTTCGTTGTCAAATGAGATGGTGAATTTACTGGTGTTGGGTGCTGCTCATGTATAGATTGAATAATGCATGTCTTTTTCTTGTAAAGTGAGATGTTGAAATTAGTGGTTTGTTGCTTTATATGATATGATGGTCAATGTTTTGTGTGCTGGTCATGTATAAATGTATTAGATTGATAAATGTATGCCTTTTCTTGTCAAGCGTGATGGCGAATAAAAAAATTGAAGTTCATGATAAGTCTTTGTATGTTTTATTGAATAAATTTATAAATTGACATGATGCGTGTGCATTGTAGTTGCACCATGTCTAAGTTGGACTCAATTTCTTCCATTACCGAAGAGAACAAAAGAAGGAAGAGAAAAATACTATATTGATAGTGATGTATGTTGAGTCAATTTTTCTTGGGCTAGCTTATGTTAGTACGCTGAAGGCATAGAAGAGTTTACAATACAAAAAAAGACACATATGTGATTATACATGTTTGTCATTGTAGGTCATGTTTTCTGTCATCCATGTACATCCGTGATGGTTTTACGAAAGAATTGAGATAGTCATACCTCTTTTGTCATAGATGTGTTCCATGACAATATTCACCCGTTTTGTTATGAAAGTTTGCTCTTCCATGACAGAAAGTGTTGCCTCATGAAAGTGTCCCGTCAAGAAAAACCGACATGTGGAAGCCACGGTCGCCGTTAAGCTAACGGGTACGGGTTTCGGATCAGATACCCGTCAAAGACGTGGCCAACTGATTGTCCTCTCCACGTGTCGGCTTTTTATTCGTTGACAAAGCCACGCGCCAGCTCATCGTGGGAACAACTATTACACCTCCATTGAACAACATGCGCCTATTAAAAACGATATGTGGCATGACCCAATAGTGGCCTATTTATTTAAAAAGGCTAGCCCAATCAAAGGTCTGGTTAAAGGTCTATGGGCCTAAGTCAAAACTGAGATAATCGACCATGGAAGGCCCTTTAACGTCCTACCTGCATATATCCCTTTACGACACAGGTCCACACGACCCATCAGGGCCTATGTGAATTCAGCCCATTGCTGACACGTGGGACATCCAACATGGTTCCAACCCATTGATAATTCTGTCCCATGTGTGGCACGTGACGTCTTTCGGGCCATTTGTCTCTTAGCCCAACAATGGCATGTGGTGCTTCTGGCCCATCGAGAGCATGTGGTGTCTTTTGGACATTAACTACATGTGCTAGCTCTGGACCATTTTCGGCCTATGATGTCTTTTGACTCGTTACAGCCGGTGGTGTCTTTGGGCCATTTTCGGCCATTCGGATTTGCTTCTCTCTACTAGGGAGGTGTTAGGCCTTCACGTGCAAGGGTTTGCATCAAGCAGTAGTCAGTGGCGGAGCCAAAAAATGTATCACCGGAGCCAAGTGCTGTTAAAACTGATCAGGGAGGGCCAAACCATTGAAAGACTGTTTATTAGCAGCAAATAATCACTATTTTTTCACTGTTCATTAGCAAATATGCATTAAATCCCTGATGTTAGGGGGGTCAGGGCCCCTGCTGGCCCCCCTGTCTCTGCCACTGGCAGTAGTTTCTTTCAAGTGGCCTCAAGGTCTATAGAATCTAGGAGACTTACATGATTACAATGAATGATCGGTACCTACACAAATAGGACAAACTTCATTGTGCCACCAGCAGGACTAGCAAGGTTGTCAATCTCACTAGCTTTGCTAGTTACAAAAATAAAATAAAAACACAAAGTTTGGAAAGAGTTGAAGGAAATAAACTAGAAAGTAGAGAACAAGTAATTAAAAGAACATTGATTGTGTTTGAAAACTTTATGGAAGAAAAGGACCGGAGTCCATAGGCTCACTAGTTCTCTCTCTCAATGAGACAAGAAAATGGTGTGTAAACAAATTATAGTTGGGCAGCAATGAAATTGCAATATTTATAAGCACGACTATTCATGACATATGTTGGAAATATGCCCTAGAGGCAATAATAAATTGGTTATTATCATATTTCCTTGTTCATGGTAATCATTTATTATCCATGCTATAATTGTATTGATCGGAAACCCAGATACATGTGTGGATACATAGACAACACTATCACTACATGAATCAGGTACTTTGTCGTCTGCCATGGCAAAACTCCTTTGCCGTCTGCCACGGCAAAGGATAGGTTTGCGTACGGCAAACTCCTTTGCCATCTGCCAACAGACGGCCCCACGCCCAACACAGAAAACTCCGGTAAAGGGGAGCTTTGCCGTCTGCTTTACAACACCGGACGGCAAAGATATTTGCCGTCTGCCATGTAGGTCCTGTAGACGGTAAAGAGCGTGGACGGCACAGGAATTAGGTTAGCCCCGTTAGGTGGCTAACGGCAGCCTTTGCCGTCTATGGGCATACGGCAAAGAGAGCAGCTCCTTTGCCGTCCGCCAGAGATGGCAAAGTGACAGGATGGGCCAGCTGGACAGATGGGCTACTGCTATTCTTTGCCGTCTGCCAGCCGACGGCAAAACGTCATACTTTGCCGTCTGCTAGCAAACGGCAAAGTGACCAAAATGGCTCAGACCTGGTGCTCCCAGGTTGCATAGGTTGCTGCCACGTGGCACCTTTGCCGTCGGTGGCAGACGGCAAAGCGACCTTTGCCGTCGGTGGCAGACGACAAAGTGACTATATTGCCTATTTTTATTCTGTTTTTTGATATATCCAAGCATTTTCACAAGCAAATATATGATATATATATATATTTATATATATATATATATAATTCACAGAAACTATATCCCTGCTATATGGATATGATCATCCAACAAACATACCAAATCAAAAGTGGAAGTTTCACCATATTACAATAGGTTCATCCATACATACATAGTTTCATCCATAGGTAGCAAGTTTCACACTGTTCATCGATACAAAATCAAAGCAGAAAGTAACCACAAGCACTCCATCAATGCAAGCTTCCGTGAAGTGAATCAAATCTGCAAAATGGGAAATAAGAAAGTTAGAAGAAGAATACTACAAGAAGAAGAAGAAGAAGAAGAATATCTAGAAGAAGAAGAAGAAGAAGAAGCGTTTTCCTTCTCTTTCTCTTTCTCCTCTTGTTTTTCTTCTTCTTATTGCTTATTTGTGTCATTTTAGAGCTAGCCTAGGTAATTATGCCATTTTTGACCTAACTAAGCTTATTGTGTCATTTTGCAAGAAAATAAGCTAAGTATATGACATTTATGAGGTTACCAAGGTTATTATGCCATTTTTGACCTAAGTAAGCTAATTATGCCATTTTTGACATAAGTAAGCTAAGTACAAGTCATTATTGAGCTAACCTAGGTAATTATGCCATTTTTAAGTTAACTAAGCTTATTATGTCATTGTGGAGGAAACAAAGCTAAGTATATGTCATTTTAGAGCTAAGTTAGGTAAAATAGGTCATTTTGGAGCTAAGTAAGCTTATTATGTCATTTTGGAGGAAACAAAGCTAAGCATAGGTCATTTTAGAGCTAACTTAGGTAAAATAGGTCATTTTGGAGGTAAGTAAGCTTATTATGTCATTAAGGAGGAAACAAAGCTAAGTATAGGTCATTTTAGAGCTAACTTAGGTAAACTAGGTCATATTGGAGCTAAGTAAGCTTATTATGTCCCTTTGGAGGAAAATAAGCTAAGTATATGACATTTATGAGCTAACCAAGGTTATTATGCCATTTTTGACCTAAGTAAGCTAATTATGTCATAAATGAACTAAATAAGCTAAGTATAGGTCATTATACATTTGTTAAGCAAAACACTAGAGAAAACTTACCGTCCTCGTCATCACGGAGGTGAAGCACCGTGGTTGCTCGGGCCGGTTTCACCTGGAGAAGGATGCCCTGGAGAAGGGTCGTGCGATGCGGCTCGGGAGTTATGCTGCACCAAAGATCATTTGCAATGTCTCGTTAGCATGATGACACTGAAATGTTAAGACTAGTAACTAATGACCATTCAAATGAAACTCACCGTTCCCGCCGTGGTAATGACTGGCATCGGCGGAGGGGTCTGGCCGGACTTCTCGCACATAGACTGCACATTTGATTTTGACAAGTCAATCATATTAGTTATTAATGAAACGAACATTACATGCATGATTTGGCTAATATGAAGAAATAAACTTACCACGAAGAGCTCGTACATGGCCCGGTGAGACGCCTCGTTCCGTGCCCTCTCCTCCTCCAACAACATAGCCGTCCTCTCCTCGAACTCCCTCTCCTTCTCCGCCGCCTGCCGGTCCCTATCCTCTAGAAGCGCCTGGGTTGCCTCTCTCTCTTTCTGAAGAGCAGCCTACAACACAACTCCTCGTTAGCATTGTAATCATCTTTGTTCGCACACACAATGTAATGGAGGAAAGCTATCTGAGTTCGTATGACTAACCTCGATGGCGAGCTCGATTGGCCGTGGACGAGGCCTTATCTCAGGACAGGAGCTCGTTTGGCGCGCCTTGATCTCCCGGAGAGTGCGAGAAGACCGTATAAGTCCATCTCCAATGGCTATCGAGCCATGGGGCCTCCCGCCGCCAACTATCATCACCAGCTCTGGATCAATAGGATGCTGGCGCGGGTTAAAGTCCTCCCCTTTCCTCGCCTTCCCCTCATCTCTGTACCTCACGCGATTGTCGTGGGAGGAGATGTTGGTGAAGTTCTCGGGATGATCGAGGTCAGACTCAGAGAATGCCTTGGCCTTCTTGTACGAAGCAGTATGGGCCATGGCATAGAGGTCGTACACCTCTGGCACCTCCGTGTTATTGTAGTGCGCCTAAAAGAGAGAGAGAGAGGAACAAAGTATTAGTAAAGGGCTCAAGCTAGCATCAAGAATGAATTGCATGAATCATGAAGCAAACCACATACCCAGTTCCGCCCGAACTGATATAAGTTGGCGCTGCCTTGATGGTGTGGCACACGAACCATTTTGGCACGCCGGTCCTTGGCATTGTTGTGGACGGCTAGCCATTCGTCTGAGCACCACTCATCCACCAACGCCTCCCAACAATCCATCTTATCCACACACCATCTTGGGGGCACCTAAGTTAGTAAAGAGAAATTTGAGCGCTACGCCTACGAATCAAATCAAGGAAACTAAGTACAAGGCCTTAAGAATAGGTAATTACCTTCATGTACTGCTCCTTCTGCAGAAACTTTCCGCGGCACAACGACTTGTCCTTCTTAACACCACGCGAGGCGTAGTAGTCTCGAACAGCCTGCGGCCGAGCCTCGTGCCATAAGTTCTGTAGTAGGCGCATGCACTCGCCATCGATAACCTTTGCCGCGGCCTCCTCGTATCCCTTCTCACACCTTTAGAAGGTCTGCAATCAATCGAGACAACACTGATTAGTACAATAACTAGCTATTGTTGATTTTTAATTGTGTAAAGGAGAAATTACCAAAAACTGTCTGATCACCATGTCGGCCCTCGTGTGGCACAAGACACCGTCGATCATCTCCTCCGGCGGGGCTGGGGCAGCCAAGTAGTGCTCCCAGGTCAATCCTAGCTCTGGAAGCTGACCCTCACCAGGCAACGTGACAAACCCCGGGAAGTTTTGCCGGCAAATCTCACCAAGGACGGTGTTGGGCCTGCAGACATCCCTGCCGTGTTTCCAACCCCTGCAGTATGACAAAGCCAACGCATTAGATATTTGAAGAAACATGAAGGCAAAAGGTTAAAAAAGAGTAAATGCACTTACTTCTCCCCATCAGGCCTAATCACCGGCCTCTGCTCGTGGGTCGCCGGCATGGGCGGGAGCCGTGTACTACCACGCTGGTAGACGGTGCCCCCCTCAACCACCTTGTCCTCGCTATCAGAAAACCGATCCCCGCCACCATCAGCGGGCCTGGGCGTTCGGTTAGACCGACCAAATCGGTTCGGTGTCTCGGTTTATTCCGAATTTCGGTTTTCTCATTTTCCTGACCGATCGGTCTTCGGAGAAATCAAAGACCGAGAGTTCGGTCCACGGTTATAACCGAAGTGACCTAATAGTTTTGGGGAGGAAGAGATCGAGAGTCAAAAGCTTGGGCAAGTAAATACGAACTGACCAAATTAATCGTAGGATGCGTAGCACACAAGGCTTATATGGAGGAATGGTAGGACGAAACGACGCGTCGTCGGAACTCCAGGTGGGTAGGCCGTGAAGCAACTGCGAGCACATGACCGTGAAGAGCGATGGACGCTGTCGTCCACGGCTACACAAGAGCGCCCTCGGCCGCCACTGTGGAGGACCCATGGGCGCAGGTGCGGCTGGCCGCTGTTGAGATTGGGTGAGGTGAGAAAATGGAGGCGGCGGCGCTGTGCGATTTGATTGTGGAAGGACTCGAGCATATCCAGAAAAGATGTGTGTTGGGACTCCGTTTGTGGCTAAGAATAAAGGGTGGAAAAAGGCTTCGTGTGTGTTATTGCAGGGTCTATTAATGTGGATGGGCCATTGGGCTTAATTAGCTGGGTTTAATACAACGTACTTCGGTTAGTTCGGGAATTCGGTCATTAGGCCACAACGACCGAACTCACCATTGTAATTTCGGTTTCAGCAGTCCACTAACCGAGTGAACAACCGAAGTGTCGGTCCTCGGTTTTTTCGGCTTCGGTCACGGTTATTTCGGCTCCGGTCTTCGGTTCTCGGTTTTTATGCCCACCCCTGACCATCAGCATGGCCACTCGGCTCCTGCTGACGTAGATTCGGCCAGGTATCCCATGGGGTCTGCTGGGACGTAGCCCGATCCCTGCTCTGCTCTGGAGTCTCGTGGGACGAAGCATCTGGGACAGGAGTCTCGTGGGTCGAAGGCTCGTCGACCCGAGGCTCGTGGACAGGAGTCCGCGTAGCCTCCACCTCAGACGGGTCCACCCTAGCAGTCATGTGCTCGGGTGAATCGGCTGGGGGTGGCAGCGAGGAAGGCGTAGCAGCCTGCGTACCTCTCTCGCGGGCACATGTACCTCTACCTCCTCCTCTCTTCTTCCCCCGACCTCCTCTCCCGATGGGCATCGGTGCCGACGAAGAAGCGCCCACCTGTGTCTGCAAACTGTCGAGCAACGCTCTCCGGAGAGAATCGGGTGGAATGGAAGTACCCCTCCCACCACGCACCAATGAAGAAGCCGCGGATCGCTCTGGACCCGCGCCCACCATCTTTCAACACCTGCCATGACAAAGAGTAAATGAAATTAGTACAACATAAAAAAATTGAATACTGACATGAATAATAATATGTATATAATTTAAGTGTATCATCATCATGTATATAATAAAAATTGAATACCTGACATGAACTAATAATAATCTTGATCGTCTATATATGCTCCAGGATCAATAAATGCATCATCATCATCACTATCATCAATAAATGCATCATCATCATCACTATTGGGAACAACATGTGAAAGGCCTCCTTTATGTAATTGGTCAAGCATTGACAGGTCATCCGCAGCAGTAACCTCTTCTTCTTCCGGCTCTTCTTGTTCCGGCTCAGGTGTGAAGTCGGATTCACTGTCGCTGTCTACTTCAATGTTCTGGGGTGAAGTAGAGCGGTTCTTGAAACGTTTTTTGGAAAGACGTGTTTCTTGGAAGAATTCTCCTTCATATGTATCTGGGTTAATGTGAGGTTCATAATCCTCTTTATTGAGGGGAGGTGGTCTAAAACGTGGCGGCACTTCATAAACGACATCCCATCCATTCAGATTTAGATCAGTTTGGCAGGCCCACGGTAGATAGAAACCTTGGGTCGCCTATTGAGCCGTAATATAGACATCGGGAACATCTAAATGGGTGTTTTGTTTGATTTCGACTAGCCCTATATGTTCATGAGTCCTTCTAGTCTCCTTCGACTGTAACCAATAACATTTGAAGACTACGACGTTCGGTGGGTTTTCACCATAGAATAGAAGTTCATAAATTGCTTCAACTCTTCCATAATACTCGGTACCTCCTTCTCCGATAGCAGAGACACAACAATTTGTAGACTTTCGGTCGGCCATAGATAGCTCTTTGCCAAAGGTACGAAAGCGATAGCCATTGATGTCGTATTTCTCAAATGAACGGACCTTATAGTCAAAACCATTAGCGACTTGTCTCAATTCGGCGTCCATTGACTCTGAGTTAGCCTACAAGTTTAATAAGAAATGATTGTTGCATTAGCCACAAATTAGACGAAGAAATGAATTGGTCTAATGGAAATTACCGTTTGTTTGAACCAAGAGATGAAACCGGGATAGCCGTCCCCATGCTTTGCCAGAAGCTCATACTCTTCGATGGAATCCTTTTGGATCACCGCTCCATCTGAGAATTTGGCGACGTATCGACTATATCAAATATCCGAGAATAAGAGCAGTTCAAAGGAATTAGAAGTTGCGAAACAATGTACCAAGAACTTACTCAATGTACGGCCGCACTTCTGTTAGGTTGTTGAAGATATACAACGAAATGGTCCGCCATTCTTCGACATCCAACGCGATTGCTTTCGAAGCACCGACTGGTGCGAGCTTCCCTTTGAATAGGTTGAGGTTGGATCGACCCTTTTTAGGGTCGCCAACATTGTACCGAGGCTTCGGATTATGCAAATGACGATTTTTGGCTTCGTAGTGTGCTGTCACGAAGTTTGCCGCCTCCTCAGTAATGAATGCCTCGGCCATCGATGCTTCAATTCTATGTTTATTTTTACATTTTGCTCGAAGCGTCTTCTGCATCCTCTCAGTTCCGTAGCATCAACGATTTTGCACGCCCCCCCCAATCTTGCCTCGGTCGGGAGATGCACAATCAAATGCTGCATTGGATTAAAGAAGCCCGGTGGAAAGACCTTCTCTAACTTGCAGATCAACTCCGGCGCCAACTCTTCCATTTCATCTAGCACGCCAGGCGATAGTTCTTTCGCACAAAGAGAACGGAAGAAATAGCTAAGCTCTGCCAGTACTAGCCATTCATCCTCAGGGATAAAGCCACGCAACATCACCGGCATTACCCGCTCAAGCCATATGTGCCAATCATGACTCTTGAGACCAAATATTTTCAATTTGTCAAGACTCGCTCCCCTCTTTAGATTCGCTGCATACCCATCGGGGAACATCAACTGCATTTTCACCCAGAAGATCATTTCCCTCATAGCTGGCCTTCCAAGATTGAACCATGCCTTTGGCATCGTCCAATTCTGCTTTCCTTTCGGTTGTCGCATGTTTTGTAGCGGTCTATCGCATAGAGCCTCCTGGTCGACTCTAGCCTTAGGATTATCCTCTGACTTCCCCTCTATGCCGAACAATGTACCAAAAAGGGCCTCAGCGATATTCTTTTCAGTGTGCATCACGTCGATGTTGTGTGGGCAAAGGAGGTCTTTGAAGTAAGGCAGATTCCATAAGCATGTCTTGTGAGTCCAGGCGTGTTCCGAATTATACCCTTTGAAATACCCTGGACGCTCTGGATCAGGCTCGAGAGCGTTTAACTGATCCAGGGTCTGTTGGCCTGTCAACGCAGGTGGTGCAGAGTTTTTGACAACTATACCTTTGATGAAAATTTTCTTGTCTTTTCTGAACTTATGGCGAGGATCCAGGAACTGTCTACGCAAGTCGACGCAAGAAAACTTGCGACCCGCTTGCAGCCAACGGAACTGAAGAGCTACCTTGCATGTGGGGCACGGGAACCTTCCATGCACACACCAGAGAACGAATAGCACATACGTCGGCAAGTCATGCATCGAGTACATGTACCACACATGCATTGAGAAGTTTTGTTTTGTAGCGGCGTCGTATGTCTTGATCCCATTATCCCAAGCTTCTTGCAATTCATCCTTAAGCGGCTTCATGTACACATTCATATTCTTCCCCGGATAGTTGGGCCCTGGAATTCTCAACGTCAGGAAAATGTTCTTTCTTTGCATAATCTGTCCGGGGGAGGGGGGGGGGGAGATTGAGTGGAATGACAAATACAGGCCAACAACTGTATTGGGTTGCCGTCATACCAAACACATTGAACCCATCCTTGCCGATGGCGACTCGAGGATGCCTTGGATCTGCCGCTTTATCCTTATGTAATGCATCGAAGTGCTTCCACGCAAAAGCGTCTGAAGTGTGTACCAACATCTGATTCCCATTTGCATCTAGGTCGGTTCTTTTGCCCAATTTGTGCCATGTCATCTGTCTGGCCGTCTCTTCAACCATGAAAAGACATTGAAGTCTTGGTATGATTGGCATATACCGAAGAACATTAACGGGGACTTTGGTCTGAATCTTCTCACCCATACCGTTGTCTACCACAACATACTGATACGTCCATTTTGCATCTTGATTTCCTACTGTTATTTACTTTGTTTTGTTGAATAATAATGCTTTGGGGAGTGATTCTAATGCCTTTTCTCTCATAATATGCAAGGTTTACACAAAGAGGGAGAATACGGGCAGCTGGAATTCTGGACCCAAGAAAAGCACGTCAGAGATACCTATTCTGCACAACTCCAATGAAGCTGAAACTTTACGGAGAATATTTTTGGAATTCATAAAAAATACTGGAGCAAAAATCTACCGAAGGGGGTGCACTTGGTGAGGAGCACCCAACAGGGCGAGCCAGGCACCCCCTGGCGCGACCTGGTGGGTGGTGCTCACCCTGGCCCACCTCCGGAGCCCATCTTCTGGTATATATTCCCAAAAAACCTAAAAATGAGGAGGAGGACTTTCGGGATGAAGCGCCGCCGCCTCAAGGCGGAACTTGGGCAGGAGCACTTTTGCCCTCCGGCGGAGTGATTCCGTCGGGGGAACTTCCTTCCCGGAGGGGGAAATCGAAGCTATCGTGATCACCAACACCCCTCTCATCATTGGGAGGCCAATCATCATCAACATCTTCAACATCACCATCTCCTCTCAAACCCTAGTTCATCTCTTGTGTTCAATCTTTGTACCGGAACCTCAGATTGGTACCTGTGGGTGACTAGTAGTGTTGATTACCTTGTGTAGTTGATTACTATATGGTTTATTTGGTGGAAGATTATATGTTCAGATTCATTATGCTATTCATTTCTCCTCTGATCTTGAGCATGATTATTATTTGTGAGTAGTTACCTTTGTTCTTGAGGTCACGGGAGAAATCATGTTGCTAGTAATCATGTGAATTTGATATGTGTTCGATATTTTGATGATATGTATGTTGTGATTCCCTTAGTGGTGCCATGTGAACGTCGACTACATGACACTTCACCATTCATGGGCCTAAGGGAATGCATTGTGGAGTAGTTATTAGATGATGGGTTGCTAGAGTGACAGAAGCTTAAACCCTAGTTTATGCGCTACTTCGTAAGGGGCTGATTTGGATCCACATGTTTAATGCTAAGGTTAGACTTTGTCTTAATACTTTTCTCGTAGTTGCGGATGCTTGCGAGGGGGTTAATCATAAGTAGGTTGTTAGTTCAAGTAAGAACAGCACCTTAGCACCGGTCCGCCCACATATCAAATTATCAAAGTAGCGAACACGAATCAAACCAACATGATAAAAGTGACTAGACGAAATTCCCGTGTACCCTCAAGAACACTTTGCCTATTACTAGTGATTGTTCTGGCCTCTCCTTTGCCTCAAAAGTATTGGGCTACCTTGCTGCACCTTGTTTACCTTTACCGTTAATTGCTCGTTACAAACTACCTTGCTATCAAACTATCTATTACCAACAATTTCAGTGCTTACATAAATTACCTTGCTGAAAACCGCTTGTCATTTCCTTCTGCTCCTCGTTGGGTTCGACACTCTTACTTATCGAAAGGAGTACGATTGATCCCCTATACTTGTGGGTCATCAAGACTCTTTTCTGGCGCTGTTGCCGGGGAGTGAAGCACTCTTGGTAAGTGGAAATCGGTAAGGAAAAAACTTATACTACGTGCTGAAATTTATTGCTACTTGCTACTATGGAGAACAATCCTTTGAGGGGTTTGTTCGGGGTATCTTCACCTCGATCGGAACCACAATTAGTTACCCCTCAACCTACAGCACCTACTGAAAATGTTGCTTATGAAATTCCTTCGGGTATGGTAGAACACTTGCTTGCTAAACCTTATGCAGGAGATGTAACTGAACATCCTGATATGCATCTCTTATATGTGAACGAAATATGTGGATTATTTAAGCTTGCAGGTTTACCCAGAGATGAAGTTAAGAAGAAGGTTTTCCCTTTATCTTTGGAGGGAAAAGCATTGACATGGTATAGGCTATGTGATGATCTTGGATCGTGGAACTGGAATCGTTTGCAATTGGAATTCCATCAAAATTTTATCCTATGCATCTAGTTCATCGTGATCGGAATTATATATATAATTTTTGGCCTCGTGAAGGAGAAAGTATCGCTCTAGCTTGGGGGAGGCTTAAGTCAATGTTATATTCATGCCCCAATCATGACATTCCGAGGGAAGTTATCATTCAGAATTTTTATGCTCGGCTTTCTCATAATGATCAATCCATGCTCGATACTTCTTGTGCCGGTTCTTATATGAAGAAGACTATTGATTTTAAGTGGGATCTCTTGGAAAGAATTAAATGCAACTCTAAAGATTGGGAACTCGACGAAGGTAATGAGTCAGGTATAAAGCTTGAATTTGATTGTGTTTAATCTTTTATGAATACCGATACTTTTCACAAGTTTAGCACTAAATATGGACTTGACTCTGAGATAGTAGCCTCTTTCTGCGAAGCATTTGCTACTCACGTTGATCTCCCTAAGGATAAGTGGTTTAAATATCATCCCCTTGTTAAAGAAGAAATTAAAGAACCGGTCATAGCTAAAGAATAAACCATCTTTTACAATGTTGATCCAGTTGTGCCTACTGCTTATATTGAAAAGCCACCTTTCCTTGTTAGGATAAAGGAACATGCTAAGGTATCAACTGTGGTTCGTAAGAGTAATATAAGAGCACCTAAACCTGCTGAGCAAATTAAAGTAGAACCTAGTGTTGCTATGGTTAAAGATCTCTTGGAAGAAAATATTGATGGGCATGCCATTTACCTTTGTGATGAAGCTGCTAGAATTGCTAAGCCTGATAAGAAAGAAAAACACAGACCTGTAGAAGGCTTGCCCGTTGTCTCAGTTAAAATAGGAGATCATTGCTACCATGGTTTATGTAATTTAGGTGCTAGTGTGCGGGCTATCCCTTTTACCTTATACCAAGAAATTATGAATGAAATAGCACCTGCTGAAATGGAAGATACTGATGTTACTATTAAGCTTGCCAATAGAGATACTATCACACCACTTGGGATTTTTAGAGATGTTGAAGTCCTGTGTGGAAAAGTAAAATACCCTACTGATTTTCTAGTTCTTGGTTCCCCACAAGATGACTTTTGTCCCATTATATTTGGTAGACCTTTCCTGAGCACCGTCAATGCTATGATAGATTGTGAAAAACAAACTGTCAGTGTCAGTTTTGGTAATGTGTCTCATGAATTTAATTTTTCCAAGTTTAGTAGACAACCTCGTGATAAAGCGTTACCTAGTGAAGATGAGATAATTGGTCTTGCTTCTATTGCTATGCCTCCTACTGACCCCTTAGAACAATATTTGCTCGATCATGAAAATGATATGCACATGCGTGAAAGAAATGAAATAGATCAAATTTTCTTCGAACAACAACCTCTCTTGAAACACAATTTGCCCATTGAAACTCTTGGAGGTCCTCCTCCACCTAAAGGTGACCCCGTGTTTGAATTGAAACAATTGCCTCACACTTTGAAGTATGCTTATCTTGATGAGAAAAAGATATATCCTGTTATTATTAGTGCTAACCTTTCAGAACATGAAGAAGAGAGATTATTGAAAGTTCTAAGGAAGCACCTGGCTGCTATTGGATATACTCTTGATGATCTTAAGGGCATTAGTCCCACTCTATGTCAGCACAAGATCAATATGGAACCAGATGCTAAACCCGTTGTTGATCACCAATGGCGGTTGAATCCTAAGATGAAAGAAGTGGTAAGAACTGAAATAATAAAGCTTCTAGAAGCAGGTATAATCTATCCCATAGCTGATAGTAGATGGGTAAGTCCCGTTCAATGTGTCCCAAAGAAAGGAGGTATTACCGTTGTTCCTAATGATAAGAATGAACTCATTCCACAAAGAGTTGTCACTGGCTATAGAATGGTAATTGATTTTAGAAAATTAAATAAAGCTACTAGAAAGGATCATTACCCTTTGCCTTTCATTTATCAAATGCTAGAGAGACTATCTAAGCACACACACTTTTGTTTCCTAGATGGATATTCTGGTTTCTCTCAAATACCTGTGTCACAATCCGATCAAGAGAAAACCACCTTTACTTGCCCTTTTGGAACCTATGCTTATAGACGTATGCCTTTTGGTTTATGCAATGCACCTACTACCTTTAAAAGATGTATGACTGCTATATTCTCTAAATTTTGTGAAAAGATTGTAGAGGTTTTCATGGATGATTTTTCCGTTTACGGAACTTCTTTTGATGATTGCTTAAGCAACCTTGATCGAGTTTTGCAGAGATGTGACCAAACTAATCTTGTCTTGAATTGGGAGAAGTGCCACTTTATGGTTAATGAAGGTATTGTCTTGGGGCATAAAATATCTGAGCGAGGTATTGAGGTGGATAAAGCTAAGGTTGATGCAATTGAAAAAATGACATGTCCTAAAGATATTAAAGGTATTCGAAGTTTCCTCGGTCATGCTGGTTTTTATAGGAGGTTCATTAAAGACTTCTCTAAAATTTCTAGGCCTCTTACTAATCTTTTGCAAAATGATATCCCTTTTGTTTTTGATGATGATTGTGTGGAAGCCTTTGAAACACTCAAGAAAGCCTTAACATCTGAACCTATTGTTCAACCACCTGATTGGAACTTGCCTTTTGAAATTATGTGTGATGCTAGTGATTATGTTGTTGGTGCAGTCCTAGGACAAAGAGTTGATAAGAAATTGAATGTTATCCATTATGCTAGTAAAACTCTAGACAGTGCCCAACGAAATTATGCCACTACTGAAAAAGATTTTTTAGCAGTTGTGTTTGCTTGTGATAAATTTAGATCCTATATTGTTGACTCCAAAGTTATTGTTCACACCGATCATGCTGCTATAAATATCTTATGGAAAAGAAAGATGCTAAACCTAGACTCATTAGCTGGGTTCTTTTACTTCAAGAATTTGACTTACATATCGTTGATAGGAAAGGAGCTGAGAACCCCGTAGCTGATAACTTGTCTAGGTTACAAAATATTCTTGATGACCCACTACCTATTGATGATAGTTTCCCTGACGAACAGCTAGCTGCAATAAGGGTCTCACACAAGACACCTTGGTATGCTGACTATGCTAATTACATTGTTGCTAAATATATACCACCTAGTTTCACATACCAGCAAAAGAAAAAATTATTCTATGACTTGAGACTTTACTTTTGGGATGACCCACATCTTTATAAAGAAGGAGTAGATGGTATTATTAGGCGTTGTGTACCTGAGCATGAACAGGAACAGATCATACGGAAATGTCATTCTGAAGCTTATGGAGGATATCATGCGGGAGATAGAACTGCTCATAAGGTATTGCAATCCGGATTTTATTGGCCTACTCTTTTCAAAGATGCTCGTAAGTTTGTCTTGTCTTGTGATGAATGTCAAAGAATTGGTAATATCGGTAAGCGTCAAGAAATACCTATGAATTATTCACTTGTTGTTGAACCATTCGACGTGTGGGGTTTTGATTACATGGGGCCTTTTCCTTCCTCTAACGGATACATTCATATTTTAGTTGCGGTTGATTATGTCACTAAGTGGGTAGAAGCTATTCCAACTAGTAGTGCTGATCACCACACTTCCATTAAAATGCTTAAAGAGGTTATCTTCCCGAGGTTTGGAGTCCCTACATATTTAATGACCGACGGTGGTTCATACTTTATTCATGGTGCTTTCCGTAAGATGCTTGCTAAGTATGATGTTAACCATAGAATTGCATCACCCTATCATCCTCAATCTAGTGGTCAAGTAGAACTTAGAAATAGAGAAATAAAATTAATATTACAAAAAACTGTCAATAGGTCTCGGAAGAATTGGTCTAAGAAATTAGATGATGCACTTTGGGCCTATAGAACAGCTTATAAAAATCCTATGGGTATGTCTCCATATAAAATGGTATAGGGAAAGGCTTGTCATTTGCCTCTAGAATTAGAACACAAAGCATTTTGGGCAATTAAGGAACTCAACTACGATTTCAAACTTGCCGGTGAGAAGAGGTTATTTGATATTAGCTCACTAGATGAATGGAGAACCCAAGCATATGAAAATGCCAAGCTATTCAAAGAAAAGGTAAAAAGATGGCATGACAAAAGAATCCAAAAGCGGGAATTCAAAATAGGAGATTATGTTCTTTTATTCAACTCTTGCTAAGATTCTTTGCAGGAAAGCTTCTCTCTAAATGGGAACGACCATATATTATTGAAGAGGTTTATTGTTCTGGAGCTATCAAGATTAATAACGCCGAAGGTACTAACCCGAAGGTGGTCAATGGCCAAAGAATTAAGCACTATATCTCAGCTATGCCTATTAACGTTGAAAGCAATGTTATCCAAACCATGACACCGGAGGAACACATAAAAGAAACCTTCTGGAACACTCCAGAATACTTGAAAATAGGAGGTACATGATACGGTAAGTAAACGGACTCCGAAAAATCCGCAAAAATATTTTCTGCTAGTTTTGGAATATTTTAGAATTTTAGGAATAAAAAAATAAATCGGAAGGTGATCGGGGTGAGCACGATACACCAGGGCGCGCCAGGCACCCCTGGGCGCGCCCTGGTGGGTGCTGCCCACCTCGGATGCCTTCCCGACTCCGTTTTCCTTCCAAATACTTGTTTCCCAAGAATAAAAATTCTCTATATATACCCCCGACTGTTTTGACGATCGCATGCTTCTTGCTGTTTTCCTATCAGATTTGTCAAGTCAGGCATCATGTCTTCTCCCCCTCCTAGCAATATGGAAGAAGATGCCTGGCTAATGAAGATAGAGTTGAAGAGGGAGGATCCGGAAGAAGCCTACAAGGAGAAGAAGGATAATGAAGCTAAGGTGGATTATCTCCCTGAAGGAGATCAACTCACACCAGCAAAGGAGGGAGAGGAAGAAGATATCCTTCAACCTTATTACAGTAATCTCACCCCTATTGAAATCGAAGCCTTTAGAACCTTCGAAGCGGTTCGTGTTCAGAATAAATTTCTCATCCGTGAAAATATCTTGTTGCAAGAACACATCGACAATCTTAGGAGAGTCATCCGCAAATTGGAGGATCTTCTGAAGCTAAAGTGTGACATCGCATCACTTCCACCTTCTTCATCACCACCACCAAAGGAGACTTGAGTACACAGGTATGGGCACTCCCCTTGGCTTGAGCCAAGCTTGGGGGAGGTGCCCCGGTATCGTATCACCACCACTTTTATTCACCTTTACCTATTCTGGTTCTATCTTTAGTTTCCATTTGCCTTAGTTGAATAAAAGTTTAGCGAGATCTATTTTCGTGAGTTAGTTTCGTGGTCTACCTATCTATGTAATCATGTGAAAATTATATAATAAAGTTTAGTTTGAGTTTTTGCTTCTCTACTTTCTTGTTGCAATCAAATAAAAGAAAGACAAATAAATGAAAAGAATCATATGCTAATCTTATGGTGAGTAATGACATCACATAAGGAAAAGTATAAGTAGTAAAATTTATTGGAGGTTGACAAACATAGCATTGGTCAATGATGCAATTCATGAAAGAATAAATTAGGGAAGAGAAGATTCACATGCAAATACACTATCGTGGACATCTTTTATGATTGTGAGCCCCCATCAAATATTATGTGTCAAAATTGTTGACGTTGGACAAGGAAGACAACGTAATGATTTATGTTTGTTCATATCCACATAGAAGTTATATTGTTATAGATCCTTTAACATGTGGTTCTTGCTCAATATCTTTGCTAGCCAAAAATTCTGCACTAAGTAGAGATACTACTTGTGCATCCAAAAACCCAAACCCAAACTCTTTCCTTGAGTGTCCACCATACCTACCTATGGATCAAGAAAGGTCCTTCAAGTAAGTTGTCATCGGTGCAACAAGGCAAAAAAAATTGCTTCTAAAAGTGTTTTGATCAATTAGTGTAAGAGAAAATTGAGCGTTATACGAACTTATGATGGCAAAGTAATAAAAGCGATGGACTGCATAATAAAGGTTGCTATCATAGGGGGCAATATAGTGTGACGTTCTTTTACATTAAGGGATTGGGCATACAAACCAATAAGCGCATGACAACCTCTGCATCCCTCTGCAAAGGGCCTATGTTTAACTTTTATGTACTTACCTTTATGCAAGAGTCAAAGTATTCTTCTCTATTCCTTTTTTACGTTTTCTTTTGCAAGCATCATGTGGTGAGGAAAGATCTAGGCACATATATCCAGTTGGATATGGGTGGGCACGAGTTATTATTGTTGACATCACCGTTGAGGTGAGTGAGTTGGGGGGCAAAATTATAAGCCCCTATCTTCCTATGTGTCCAGTTGAAACTTTTTGTTCATGGGTATGCCGTGAGCGTTAACAATCATAGAAGACTAAATGATGGTTGAGTATGTGGACTTGCCAAAAGGCTCCGACATGAGACCCTTCCTGAAAATATGATGAATTGTAGTTGCAAAGTTGACTGAGATCACAGGTTGTTGGTTTCAAATAAGGTTTATGCTGCATATTTCTATGTTGTGATGAATTGTTACTTGTTCATGAGAAGCTTTATGATAAAAATATATTGAAATAAGTTCTTATGTTAGAGTTTGTTGCTGTTATGTTAATAAGCATGATGCTTCTTGATACGTCCATTTTGCATCATGATTTTCTACTGTTATTTACCTTGTTTTGTTGAATAATAATGCTTTGGGGAGTGATTCTAATGCCTTTTCTCTCATAATATGCAAGGTTTACACAAAGAGGGAGAATACCGGCAGTTGGAATTCTGGACCCAAGAAAAGCACGTCAGAGATACCTATTCTGCACAACTCCAAAGAAGCTGAAACTTTACGGAGATTATTTTTGGAATTAATAATAAATACTGGAGCCAGAAACCACCGGAGAGGGGGCCCAGGGTTCACAGCACCCACCAGGGCGCGCCAACCCCCTCCCGGCGCGCCCTGGTGGGTGGTGCTCACCCAGGCCCACTTCCGGAGCCCATCTTCTGGTATATATTCCCTAAAAACCTAAAAAAAATTAGGAAGAGGACTTTCGGGACAAAGCGCCGCCGCCTCGAGGAGGAACTTGGGCAGGAGCACTTTTGCCCTCCGGCGGAGCGATTCCGCCGGGGGAACTTCCCTCCCGGAGGGGGAAATCGAAGCTATCGTCATCACCAACACCCCTCTCATCTTTGGGAGGCCAATCTTCATCAACATCTTCAACAGCACCATCTCCTCTGAAACCCTAGTTCATCTCTTGTGTTCAATCTTTGTACCGGAACCTCAGATTGGTACATGTGGGGGACTAGTAGTGTTGATTACCTTGTGTAGTTGATTACTATATGGTTTATTTGATGGAAGATTATATGTTCAGATCCATTATGCTATTCATTACTCCTCTGATCTTGAGCATGATTATTATTTGTGAGTAGTTACATTTGTTCTTGAGGTCACGGGAGAAGTCATGTTGCGAGTAATCATGTGAATTTGATATGTGTTCGATATTTTGATGATATGTATGTTATGATTCCCTTAGTGGTGTCATGTGAACGTCGACTACATGACACTTCACCATTCATGGGCCTAAGGGAATGCATTGTGGAGTAGTTATTAGATGATGGGTTGCTAGAGTGACAGAAGCTTAAACCCTAGTTTATGCGCTACTTCGTAAGGGGCTGATTTGCATCCACATGTTTAATGCTATGGTTAGACTTTGTCTTAATACTTTTCTCGTAGTTGCGGATGCTTGTGAGGGGGTTAATCATAAGTAGGTTGATAGTTCAAGTAAGAACAGCACCTTAGCACCGGTCCACCCACATATCAAATTATCAAAGTAGCGAACACGAATCAAACCAACATGATAAAAGTGACTAGACGAAATTCCCATGTACCCTCAAGAACACTTTGCCTATTACTAGTGATTGTTCTGGCCTGTCCTTTGCCTCAAAAGGATTGGGCTACCTTGCTGCACCTTGTTTACCGTTACCGTTACTTGCTCGTTACAAATTACCTTGCTATCAAACTATCTGTTACCTACAATTTCAGTACTTGCAGAGAATACCTTGCTGAAAACCGCTTGTCATTTCCTTCTGCTCCTCATTGGATTCGACACTCTTACTTATCGAAAGGACTACGATTGATCCCCTATACTTGTGGGTCATCAAGACTCTTTTCTGGCGCCGTTGCCAGGGAGTGAAGCGCTCTTGGTAAGTGGAATTCGGTAAGGAAAATTTTATACCACGTGCTGATATTTATTGCTACTTGCTACTATGGAGAACAATCCTTTGAGGGGTTTGTTCGGGGTATCTTCACCTCGATCGGAACCACAATTAGTTACCCCTCAACCTACAGCACCTACTGAAAATGTTGCTTATGAAATTCCTTCGGGTATGGTAGAACACTTGCTTGCTAAACCTTATGCAGGAGATGTAACTGAACATCCTGATATGCATCTCTTATATGTGAACGAAATATGTGGATTATTTAAGCTTGCAGGTTTACCCAGAGATGAAGTTAAGAAGAAGGTTTTCCCTTTATCTTTGGAGGGAAAAGCATTGACATGGTATAGGCTATGTGATGATCTTGGATCGTGGAACTGGAATCGTTTGCAATTGGAATTCCATCAAAATTTTATCCTATGCATCTAGTTCATCGTGATCGGAATTATATATATAATTTTTGGCCTCGTGAAGGAGAAAGTATCGCTCTAGCTTGGGGGAGGCTTAAGTCAATGTTATATTCATGCCCCAATCATGACATTCCGAGGGAAGTTATCATTCAGAATTTTTATGCTCGGCTTTCTCATAATGATCAATCCATGCTCGATACTTCTTGTGCCGGTTCTTATATGAAGAAGACTATTGATTTTAAGTGGGATCTCTTGGAAAGAATTAAATGCAACTCTAAAGATTGGGAACTCGACGAAGGTAATGAGTCAGGTATAAAGCTTGAATTTGATTGTGTTTAATCTTTTATGAATACCGATACTTTTCACAAGTTTAGCACTAAATATGGACTTGACTCTGAGATAGTAGCCTCTTTCTGCGAAGCATTTGCTACTCACGTTGATCTCCCTAAGGATAAGTGGTTTAAATATCATCCCCTTGTTAAAGAAGAAATTAAAGAACCGGTCATAGCTAAAGAAGAAACTATCTTTTACAATGTTGATCCAGTTGTCCCTACTGCTTATATTGAAAACCCACCTTTCCCTATTAGGATAAAGGATCATGCTAAGGTATCAACCGTGGTTCGTAAGAGTAATATAAGAGCACCTAAACCCCCTGAGAAAATTAAAGTAGAACCTAATGTTGCTATGGTTAAAGATCTCTTGGAAGAAAATATTGATGGGATGTCATTTACCTTTGTGATGAAGCTGCTAGAATTGCTAAGCCTGATAAGAAAGATAGACATAGACCTATAGAAGGCTTGCCCGTTGTCTCAGTTAAAATAGGAGATCATTGCTACCATGGTTTATGTGATTTAGGTGCTAGTGTGAGTGCTATCCCTTTTACCTTATACCAAGAAATTATGAATGAAATAGCACCTGCTGAAATGGAAGATATTGATGTTACTATTATGCTTGCTAATAGAGATACTATCACACCACTTGGGATTGTTAGAGATGTTGAAGTCTTGTGCGGGAAAGTAAAATACCCTACTGATTTTCTAGTTCTTGGTTCCCCACAAGATGAATTTTGTCCCATTATCTTTGGTAGACCTTTCTTGCGCACCGTCAATGCTATGATAGATTGTGAAAAACAAACTGTCGGTGTCAGTTTTGGTAATGTGTCTCATGAGTTTAATTTTTCCAAGTTTAGTAGACAACCTCGTGATAAAGCGTTACCTAGTGAAGATGAAATAATTGGTCTTGCTTCTATTGCTGTGCCTCCTACTGATCCTTTAGAACAATATTTGCTCGACCATGAAAATGATATGCACATGCGTTAAAGAAATGAAATAGATCAAATATTCTTCGAACAACAACCTGTCTTGAAACACAATTTGCCTATTGAAACCCTTGGAGGACCTCCTCCACCGAAAGGTGATCGTGTGTTTGAATTGAAACAATTGTCTGACATTTTGAAGTATGCTTACCTTGATGAGAAAAAGATATATCCTGTTATTATTAGTGCTAACCTTTCAGAACATGAAAAAGAAAGATTATTGAAAGTTCTAAGGAAGCACCAGGCCGCTATTGGATATACTCTTGATGATCTTAAGGGCATTAGTCCCACTCTATGTCAGCACAAGATCAATATGGAACCAGACGCTAAACCCGTTGTTGATCACCAACGGCGGTTGAATCCTAAGATGAAAGAAGTGGTAAGAACTGAAATATTAAAGCTTCTGGAAGCAGGTATAATCTATCCCATAGCTGATAGTAGATGGGTAAGTCCCATTCATTATGTCCCGAAGAAAGGAGGTATTACCGTTGTTCCTAATGATAAGAATGAACTCATTCCACAAAGAGTCGTCACTGGCTATAGAATGGTAATTGATTTTAGAAAATTAAATAAAGCTACTAGAAAAGATCATTACCCTTTGCCTTTCATTGATCAAATGCTATAGAGACTATCTAAGCACACACACTTTTGTTTCCTAGATGGATATTCTGGTTTCTCTCAAATACCTGTGTCACAATCCGATCAAGAGAAAACCACCTTTACTTGCCCTTTTGGAACCTATGCTTATAGACGTATGCCTTTTGGTTTATGCAATGCACCTGCTACCTTTCAAAGATGTATGACTGCTATATTCTCTGATTTTTGTGAAAAGATTGTGGAGGTTTTCATGGATGATTTTTCCGTGTACGGAACTTCTTTTGATGATTGCTTAAGCAACCTTGATCGAGTTTTGCAGAGATGTGAACAAACTAATCTTGTCTTGAATTGGGAGAAGTGCCACTTTATGGTTAATGAAGGTATTGTCTTGGGGCATAAAATATCTGCGCGAGGAATTGAGGTGGATAAAGCCAAAGTTGACGCAATTGAGAAAATGCCATGTCCTAAAGATATTAAAGGTATTCAAAGTTTCCTTGGTCATGCTGGTTTTTATAGGAGGTTCATTAAAGACTTCTCTAAAATTTCTAGGCCTCTTACTAATCTTTTGCAAAAGGATATTCCTTTTGTTTTTGATGATGATTGTGTGGAAGCCTTTGAAACACTCAAGAAAGCCTTAACCTCTGCACCTATCGTTCAACCACCTGATTGGAACTTGCCTTTTGAAATTATGTGTGATGCTAGTGATTATGCTGTTGGTGTTGTCTTAGGACAAAGAGTTGATAAGAAATTGAACGTTATGCATTATGCTAGTAAAACTCTAGACAGTGCTCAACGAAACTATGCCACTACTGAAAAAGAATTTTTAGCAGTTGTGTTTGCTTGTGATAAATTTAGATCCTATATTGTTGACTCCAAATTTATTGTTCACACCGATCATGCTGTTATAAAATATCTTATGGAAAAGAAAGATGCCAAACCTAGACTCATTAGCTGGGTTCTCTTGCTTGAAGAATTTGACTTGCATATCATTGATAGGAAAGGAGCTGAGAACCCCGTAGCTGATAACTTGTCTAGATTAGAAAATATTCTTGATGACCCACTACCTATTGATGATAGTTTCCCTAATGAACAACTAGCTGCAATAAGTGTCTCACACAACACACCGTGGTATGCTGACTATTCTAATTACATTGTTGCTAAATATATAGCACCTAGTTTCACATACCAACAAAAGACAAAATTCTTCTATGACTTCAGACATTACTTTTGGGATGACCCACATCTTTATAAAGAAAGAGTAGATGGTATTATTAGGCGTTGTGTACCTGAGCATGAACAGGAACAGATCCTACAGAAATTTCATTCCGAAGCTTATAGAGGATATCATGCGGGAGATAGAACTGCTCATAAGGTATTGCAATCTGGTTTTATTGGCCTACTCTTTTCAAGGATGCCTGTATGTTTGTCTTGTCTTGTGATGAATGTCAAAGAATTGGTAATATCGGTAAGCGTCAAGAAATTCCTATGAATTATTCTCTTGTTGTTGAACCATTTGACGTTTGGGGTTTTGATTACATGGGTCCTTTTACTTCCTCTAACGGGTACACTCATATTTTAGTTGCGGTTGATTATGTCACTAAGTGGGTAGAAGCTATTCCAACTAGTAGTGCTGATCACCACACCTCCATTAAAATGCTTAAAGAGGTTATCTTTTCGAGGTTTGGAGTCCCTAGATATTTAATGACCGATGGTGGTTCACACTTTATTCATGGTGCTTTCCGTAAGATGCTTGCTAAATATGATGTTAACCATAGAATTGCATTACCCTATCATCCTCAATCTAGTGGTCAAGTAGAACTTAGCAATAGAGAAATAAAATTAATATTACAAAAAACTATCAATAGGTCTCATAAGAATTGGTCTAAGAAATTAGATGATGCACTTTGGGGCTATAGAACAGCTTATAAAAATCCTATGGGTATGTCTCCATATAAAATGGTATATGGAAAGGCTTGTCATTTGCCTCTAGAACTAGAACAGAAAGCATTTTGGGCAATTAAAGAACTCAATTATGATTTCAAACTTGCCGGTGAGAAGAGGCTATTTGATATTAGCTCATTAAATGAATGGAGAACCCAAGCGTATGAAAATGCCAAGCTATTCAAAGAAAAAGTAAAAAGATGGCATGACAAAAGAATCTAAAAGCGGGAATTCAAAATAGGAGATTATGTTCTTTTCTTCAACTCCCGTTTAAGATTCTTTGGAGGAAAACTTCTCTCCAAATGGGAGGGACCATATATTATCGAAGAGGTTTATCGTTCTGGAGCTATCAAGATTAATAACGCCGAAGGTACTGACCCGAAGGTGGTCAATGGCTAGAGAATTAAGCATTATATATCAGGTACGCCTATTAACGTTGAAAGCAATGTTATCCAAACCATGACACCGGAGGAACACATAAAAGAAACCTTCCGGAACACTCCAGAATACTTGAAAATAGGAGGTACGTGATACGGTAAGTAAACGGACTCCGAAAAATCTGCAAAAATATTTTCTGTCAGTTTTGGAATATTTTAGAATTTTAGGAATAAAATAATAAACCGGAAGGTGATCGAGGTGGGCACGATACACCAGGGCGCGCCAGGCACCCCTGGGCGCGCCCTGGTGGGTGCTGCCCACCTCGGATGCCTTCCCGACTCCGTTTTCCTTCCAAATATTTGTCTCCCAAGAATAAAAATTCTCTATATATACCCCCGACTGTTTTGACGACCGCATCGCGAAAATATCCTCTGTTCTTGCTTCTTGCTGTTTTCCTATCAGATTTGTCAAGTCAGGCATCATGTCTTCCCCCTCTCCTAGTAATGTGGAAGAAGATGCCTGGCTAATGAAGATAGAGTTGAAGAGGGAGGAACCGGAAGAAGCCCACAAGGAGGAAAAGGACAATGAAGCTAAGGTGAATCATCTCCCTGAAAGAGATCAGTTCACACCAGCAAAGGAGAGAGAGGAAGAAGATATCCTTCAACCCTATTACAATCATCTCACCCCTATAGAAATCGAGGCCTTTAGAGCCTTCGAAGCGGTTCGTGTTCAGAATAAATTTCTCCTCCGTGAAAATATCTTGTTGCAAGAATATATCGACAATCTTAGGAGAGTCATCCGCAAATTGGAGGATCTTCCGAAGCTAAAGTGCGACATCACTTCATCACCACCTACATCAACACCTCCACCTTCTTCATCACCACCACCAAAGGAGACTTGAGTACATGGGTATGGGCACTCCCCTTGGCTTGAGCCAAGCTTGGGGGAGGTGCTCCGGTATCGTATCACCACCACTTTTATTCGCCTTTACCTATTTTTGTTCTATCTTTAGTTTCCCTTTGCCTTAGTCGAATAAAAGTTTAGCGAGATCTATTTTCGTGTGTTAGTTTCGTGGTCTACCTATCTATGTAATCATGTGAAAGTTATATAATAAAGTTTAGTTTGAGTTTTTGCTTCTCTACTTTCTTGTTGCAATCAAATAAAAGAAAGACAAATAAATGAAAAGAATCATATGCTAATCTTATGGTGAGTAATGACATCACATAAGGAAAAGTATAAGTAGTAAAATTTATTGGAGGTTGACAAACATAGCATTGGTCAATGATGCAATTCATGAAAGAATTAATTAGGGAAGAGAAGATTCACATGCAAATACACTATCTTGGACATCTTTTATGATTGTGAGCCCCCATCAAATATTATGTGTCAAAATTGTTGACGTTGGACAAGGAAGACAACGTAATGATTTATGTTTGTTCATATCCACATAGAAGTTATATTGTCAGAGATCCTTTAACATGTGGTGCTTGCCCAATATCTTTGCTAGCCAAAAATTTCGCACTAAGTAGAGATACTACTTGTGCATCCAAAAACCCAAACCCAAACTCTTTCCTTGAGTGTCCACCATACGTACCTATGGCTCGAGAAATATCCTTCAAGTAAGTTGTCATCGGTGCAATAAGGCAATAAAAATTGCTTCTAAAAGCGTTTTGATCAATTAGTGTAAGAGAAAATTGAGCGTTATACGAACTTATGATGGCAAAGTAATAAAAGCGACGGACTACATAAAAAAGGTTGCTATCATAGGGGGCAATATAGCATGACGTTCTTTTACATTAAGGGATTGGGCATACAAACAAATAAGCGCATGACAACCTCTGCTTCCCTCTGCGAAGGGCCTATCTTTTACTTTTATGCAGTTACTTTTATGCAAGAGTCAAAGTATTCTTCCCTTTTCCTTTTTACTTTTTCTTTTGCAAGCATCATGTGGTGAGGAAAGATCTAGGCACATATATCCAGTTGGATATGGGTGGGCATGAGTTATTATTGTTGACATCACCCTTGAGGTGAGTGAGTTGGGAGGCAAAACTATAAGCCCCTATCTTCCTATGTGTCCGGTTGAAACTTTTTGTTCATGGGTATGTCGTCAGCGTTAGCAATCATAGAAGACTAAATGATAGTTGAGTATGTGGACTTGCCAAAAGGCTCCTACATGAGACCCTTCCTGAAAATATGATGAATTGTAGTTGCAAAGTGGACTGAGAACACAGTTTGTTGGTTTCCAATAAGGTTTATGCTTCATACTTCGATGTTGTGATGAATTGTTACTTGTTCATGAGAAGCTATATGATAAAAATATATTGAAATATGTTCTTATGTTAGAGTTTGTTGTTGTTATGTTAATAAGCATGATGGTTCTATGTCCGTATTTTGTTTTTATCGACGCCTCTCTCTCAAACCATGTGGACATGCTTTTCAATATCGGCTTTCGCTTGAGGACAAGCGAGGTCTAAGCTTGGGGAGAGTATACGTCCATTTTGCATCATGATTTCCTACTGTTATTTACCTTGTTTTGTTGAATAATAATGCTTTGGGGAGTGATTCTAATGCCTTTTCTCTCATAATATGTAAGGTTTACACAAAGAGGGAGAATACCGGCAGCTGGAATTCTGGACCCAAGAAAAGCACGTCAGAGATACCTATTCTGCACAACTCCAATGAAGCTGAAAATTTACGGAGATTATGTTTGGAATTAATAATAAATACTGGAGCCAGAAACCACCTGAGAGGGGGCCCAGGGTGCACAGCACCCACCAGGGCGCGCCCTGTTGGGTGGTGCTCACCCAGGCCCACTTCCGGAGCTCACCTTCTGGTATATATTCCCTAAAAACGTAAAAAAATTAGGAAGAGGACTTTCGGGATGAACCGCCGCCGCCTCGAGGCGGAACTTGGGCAGGATCACTTTTGCCCTTCGGCGGAGCGATTCCGCCGGGGGAACTTCCCTCCCGGAGGGGGAAATCGAAGCTATCGTCATCACCAACACCCCTCTCATCTTTGGGAGGCCAAACTTCATCAACATCTTCAACAGCACCATCTCCTCTCAAACCCTAGTTCATCTCTTGTGTTCAATCTTTGTACCGGAACCTCAGATTGGTACCTATGGGTGACTAGTAGTGTTGATTACCTTGTGTAGTTGATTACTATATGGTTTATTTGGTGGAAGATTATATGTTCAGATCCATTATGCTATTCATTAGTCCTATGATCTTGAGCATGATTATTATTTGTGAGTAGTTACCTTTGTTCTTGAGGTCATGGGAGAAGTCATATTGCGAGTAATCATGTGAATTTGATATGTGTTCGATATTTTGATGATATGTATGTTGTGATTCCCTTAGTGGTGCCATGTGAACGTCGACTACATGACACTTCACCATTCATGGGCCTAAGGGAATGCATTGTGGAGTAGTTATTAGATGATGGGTTGCTAGAGTGACAGAAGCTTAAACCCTAGTTTATGCGCTACTTCGTAAGGGGCTGATTTGGATCCACATGTTTAATGCTATGGTTAGACTTTGTCTTAATACTTTTCTCGTAGTTGCGGATGCTTGCGAGGGGGTTAATCATAAGTAGGTTGTTAGTTCAAGTAAGAACAGCACCTTAGCACCGGTCCACCCACATATCAAATTATCAAAGTAGCGAACACGAATCGAACCAACATGATAAAAGTGACTAGACGAAATTTCCGTGTACCCTCAAGAACACTTTGCCAATTACTAGTGATTGTTCTAGCCTGTCCTTTGCCTCAAAAGGATTGGGCTACCTTGCTGCACCTTGTTTACCGTTACCGTTACTTGCTCATTACAAATTACCTTGCTATCAAACTATCTATTACCTACAATTTCAGTGCTTCAGAAATTACCTTGCTGAAAACCGCTTGTCATTTCCTTCTGCTCCTCGTTGGGTTCGACACTCTTACTTATTGAAAGGACTACGATTGATCCCCTATACTTGTGGGTCATCACTTCTATGTCCGTATTTTGTTTTTATCGACACCTCTCTCTCAAACCATGTGGACATGCTTTTCAATATCGGCTTTTGCTTGAGGACAAGCGAGGTCTATGCTTGGGGGAGTTGATACGTCCATTTTGCATCATGATTTCCTACTGTTATTTACTTTGTTTTGTTGAATAATAATGCTTTGGGGAGTGATTCCAATGCCTTTTCTCTCATAATATGCAAGGTTTACACAAAGAGGGAGAATACCGGCAGCTGGAATTCTGGACCCAAGAAAAGCTCGTTAGAGATACCTATTCTGCACAACTCCAATGAAGCTGAAACTTTACGGAAAATATTTTTGGAATTAGTAAAAAATACTGGAGCAAAAATCTACCGGAGGGGGGCCACCTGCTGAGGAGCACCCACCAGGGCGCGCCAGCTACCCCCTGGCACGGCCTGGTGGGTGGTGCTCACCCCGGCCCACCTCCGGAGCCCATCTTCTGGTATATATTCCCAAAAAACCTAAAAAAAATGAGGAGGAGGACTTTCGGGACGAAGCGCCGCCGCCTCGAGGCGGAACTTGGGCAGGAGCACTTTTGCCCTCCGGCGGAGCGATTCCGCCGGGGGAACTTCCCTCCCGAAGGGGGAAATCGAAGCTATCGTCATCACCAACACCCCTCTCATCTGTGGGAGGCCAATCTTCATCAACATCTTCAACAACACCATCTCCTCTCAAACCCTAGTTCATCTCTTGTGTTCAATCTTTGTACTGGAACCTTAGATTGGTACCTGTGGGTGACTAGTAGTGTTGATTACCTTGTGTAGTTGATTACTATATGGTTTATTTGGTGGAAGATTATATGTTCAGATCCATTATGCTATTCATTACTCCTCTGATCTTGAGCATGATTATTACTTGTGAGTAGTTACCTTTGTTCTTGAGGTCACGGGAGAAGTCATGTTGCGAGTAATCATGTGAATTTGATATGTGTTCGATATTTTGATGATATGTATGTTGTGATTCCCTTAGTGGTGTCATGTGAACGTCGACTACATGACACTTCACCATTCATGGGCCTAAGGGAATGCATTGTGGAGTAGTTATTAGATGATAGGTTGCTAGAGTGACAGAAGCTTAAACCCTAGTTTATGCGCTACTTCGTAAGGGGCTGATTTGGATCCACATGTTTAATGTCATGGTTAGACTTTGTCTTAATACTTTTCTCGTAGTTGCGGATGCTTGAGAGGGGGTTAATCATAAGTAGGTTGTTAGTTCAAGTAAGAACAGCACCTTAGCACCGGTCCACCCACATATCAAATTATCAAAGTAGCGAACACGAATCAAACCAACATGATAAAAGTGACTAGACGAAATTCCCGTGTACCCTCAAGAACACTTTGCCTATTACTAGTGATTGTTCTGGCCTGTCCTTTGCCTCAAAAGGATTGGGCTACCTTGCTGCACCTTGTTTACCATTACCGTTACTTGCTCGTTACAAATTACCTTGCTATCAAACTATCTATTACCTACAATTTCAGTGCTTGCAGAAATTACCTTGCTGAAAACCGCTTGTCATTTCCTTCTGCTCCTCGTTGGGTTCGGCACTCTTACTTATCGAAAGGACTACGATTGATCCCCTATACTCGTGGTTCATCACATACCTGGAAGACTTGCAAATGGGACAATAGTTCAAGTCCGCATACTCAAGCCTAAATACGGCACATCCATTCTCACAGGCATCTATCTTCTCATAGGGCATCTTAAGTACACGGAGGATTTTGTCCGACTGGTACAGGTTTGTAGGCAGTACATGGCCTTTGGGTAGAAAGCGTCCAAATATTGTCATCATCGCGTCATAGCATTCTCTGCCCAGGTTGAATTGCGCCTTCAGAGCCATTACTTGAGCGACGACATCCAACTAACAAAGCTCAATGTGCTCGTGGAGAGGACGTTTTGAAGACTCCAACATTTCATAGAAGGCCTTTGCATATTCCTCCATCTCATCGTCCGAATCCCGAGCATCATCAAAGTCTTGCACCATGTCTTCGATCCCGGTACCATGCTCGTTGGTGCGACAACAAACCACGTCAGCTCTGGCATGTTGGGCAGACTCACCATGAAATGTTCACACCGTATAATCATGCGTAAAACCCCACTTCTGCAGGTGTTTACTTATTTCACCCGCTGTCGTCTTTTTAAAGTTGTCGCACCGGACACAGGGGCACCAGGTTTTTTCCTGGCCATTTGCAAATACGGCTCTCACAAACCCCTTGGTTTTTGTTAACCATTCATTGGTCATGTCTTCCTGACTAGTGTGACCGGCGTACATCCATGCACGATCACTCATCTTGCCTACCTACTAAACACACAAGAATATATATATATATATATATATATATATATATATATATATATATATATATATATATATATATATATATATATAATTCATCATATATATTCATCAGTTAATTAAGTTTGTCAATTTTATTACGCCCATGCAACCTACTGAAAGCACATTTGCTCCCTTGGTGGTTTTGGTAATCAATAACAACATATATGTCATTGAACTAATATTTCCACTAAGCATATTTCAGGAAAAGTTCAATGATGAGTTGGCAAAAGGATTGTAGAGAAACCCCAAGATGCAAGGAAATGGATTGGCAAAGCTTCAAGCAAGAGGACTCTACATTTTACTTTGTGAGAAATCACCTTGGGTCCATAGGAAAGCCAATACTATTAAAAGGGGGTAATGTACTGTTGGTGAACAAGATGCTCCACGTGCACAAGTGATAGTCACCAAGAACACCCACAAACTCTTCCACAAAAGTCTGTCCAAGCCTATCTTGAAAATCGGTGCTACCAACAATTTCCACTCGGTCCCACCGATTCCCACCTCAGACAGACCCATGCCAAACCCTAGCACATCGGTGCAACCGATTCTGATTCGGTGCCACCGAGTTCAGCTTGCCAACTCTCTGTTACCTCGTTTCTTTATATCGGAAATTCCAACATTTTGGATCGGCGTCACCGATTTTTGGGAACTGACCATTGGTCACTAAATCGGTACCACCGAGATTTCTGTATCGGTCTCACCGAGATTCAAAAGTTGCTACCTTTGGAGCAACTCGGTACCATCGAGTTTTATACTTCGGTATCACCGAGTTGGTTACTTTAGGTGTAACGGTTGGATTTTTGGGGATGCCTATATATACCCCTTCACCACCACCCACTCGAAACAGAAGCACTCAGAACTATTCCATACTTGCCCCATCCAATTTTCTGAGAGAGAGCCACCTACTCATGTGTTGAGATCAAGCCATTCCACTCCATCCATATGAATATTGATCTCTAACCTCCCCAAGTTTCTTTCCACCAAATCAATCTCTTCCACCATAGCCAAATCTATGAGAGAGCGATTGTGTGTTGAGGAGTCTATCATCTTGAAGCACAAGAGCAAGGAGTTCATCGATATTACCGAGCCTATTACCTTTTGGAGGGTGGTGCCTCCTAGATTGGTTAGGTGTCGCTTGGGAGCCTCCTACTTCGTGTTGTGGAGTTGAACCAAGAAGTTTGTACGGGCAAGGAGATCGCCTACTTCGTGAAGATCTACCCATAGTGAGGCTAGTCCTTCGTGGACGGAAGCCGTTATGGAATAGTCAAGGTTGCTACTTCATGGGCCCTTATGGGTGGAGCCCTCCGTGGACTCTCGCGATCGTTACCCTCCGTGGGTTGAAGACTCCATAAACGTGGACGTACGATAGCACCACCTATCGGAACCACGGGAAAAATCATCGTGTCTCCAAATTGCGTTTGATCTTCCTTCCTACCCTCTACTACATATGCTTGTTGTTACTTTCCGCTGCTATACTGTTAGACATGCATGTGTAGGGTGTACTTGAATTGCTATAATCGCTAAAATCTGCCAACACTTAAAGTTGGGAAAAGGTAGAATTTTTATTTTGTCAAGTAGTCTAATCACCCCCCTCTAGACATACTTTCGATCCTACAAGTGGTATCAGAGCTTTGGTCACCATTGCATTGGTATCACAACCTAGGAGAGTATGGCGTCTAGTGAGGGAAATTATCACCATAGAGGTCCGTACTTTGATGGCACAAATTTTGCTAGTTGGAAGCACAAAATGAAAATGCATATTCTTGGTCTTAACCCCGCCATTTGGGTTGTTGTTCGTGTTGGCTTGCAAGGTGAATTCTTTGGTGATGGAAAGGAACCGGATCGTGAAGCGACCGCGGATGAATTGAAGATGTTGCAATACAATGCTCAAGCATGTGACATTCTCTTCAACTGCGTATGCCCCGAAGAATTCAACAAAATCAGCCGTCTTGAGAATGCAAAAGAGATTTAGGATACTTTGGTTGATATGCATGAAGGTACCGAATCCGTGAGAGAATCCAAGTTGGATGTTCTTCAAAGTGAGCTTGACAAGTTCAAGATGAAGGATGGTGAAGGAGTCGCAGAGATGTACTCTAGGCTAGCTCTCATCACAAATGAGATTGCCGGCTTAGGAAGCGAAGAAATGACCAAAATATTCATCATCAAGAAGATACTTTGAGCTTTGGATGAGAGATACGACACCGTGTGCACATTGATCCAAATGATACCCAACTACAAAGATCTCAAGCCTACGGAAGTCATTGGAATTATTGTTGCTCATGAGATGACACTCAAGGACAAAGAAGACCTTCACAACAAGTCTAGCGGTGCTTACAAAGGCACAAGTGATGCTCCCGCAACTTCAAGCGACAACCTTGTCACCAATGAAGAGATAAGCCTCATGGTCAAGAAATTCAACATGTTCTACAAGAATAGAGGCAAAGAACGAAGGTCCAACTCAAGATATGAAGAGAAGCGTTCGTCAAGTCGTGACCGAAACTGCTACAATTGTGGGAAGCCCGGACACTACTCAAATGAGTGCACGACTCCCTACAAATGAAGAGAAGAGTCACCTAGAAGACGAAGCTCAAGAAATGAATCACCTCAAAGAGAGAAAAGGAGTAGAGATGATCGTTATGAACGAAGACCCTCAAGGAGAAGTAGGGACTCGGAGAAGAAGGACAAGTACACCAAGAGCTACTCAAGAAGAAGACATCAAGCTCCTGTTGGTGAATGGGTTTCCGGCTCCGAATCCGACAACCACTCCGAGAGAAGCTATCACTCCAACTCCAACTACAGTCAAGATGAATGTGTTGTCGGACTTGCACTAGTGACTACTAACTCCTATGATCTATTTGATTCACCAAATGAAGGGAGTGGAAGTTGCTTCATGGCTAAAGGCCCCAAGGTATCACACCCCGAGTATCTTGATTTCAATAGTGATGAAGATGACTTACTTGGTGATGATGACTTGCTCTTTGATAAAACTAGTGATTTTAGTCAAAATGAACCTGATAATTTTCATGCTAGTCAAGATAAGTCGGTTGATTATGATAAGATGAAAATAGAACAACTAACTAAAGAATTAAACACTCTTAAGTTAGCCCATGAATCTACTCTAGAAGATCATAGAGATCTTGTAAGGACTCATGAGAAGCTACGCTTAGAGAAGCTCACCTTGGAACCAGAACATGAGTTTCTTAAAGCTATCAATGACGATCTCCGAAAGAAGACTTCATCTTATCTAGCCAAACGATTACTCTTGTCTACATTCATGCCACAAGTTAAACCTAGACAAACTAGTAACAAAGGCAAGAAAGGTTCTTCACCTAGTAGCAACAATAAAAATGCTAAATCTAATGATGTTGCTTCTAGTAGTTCTATTGATTCCACTAATGATGATTCTCTTAGCCAAGTTACACTTGAGCAAGAAAACAATTTATTGAAAGGGATTATAGAGAAAGGTATCTACAAGAGTCTTGCCGGGTGTAAGCAATTTGAGGAAATTGTACGCAAGCACGGAGGATACCGGAAGAACCATGGCATTGGCTACTTCAACGCAAATAGAGTTGAATGGGAAGAAGGTCAATACCCCAAGCCCAAGTTTGTTTCTCAAAGGGAGAAGTATGAACATACTCTTCCCAAGGGAACAAACACTCAAGATGACCTTCCACCACAAGACCACAAGCTCAAGGGCAAGGACAAGCTTCAAGAGGACATTGACTCATATGAAGATGAATACCAAGCTTTGGTGGAGTGGGTTCCCAAGGCTACTCCAAGCTCAACTTCTACAGGTGCCACTTCAACACCAAGAATCCCCATCAAGTTGATGTGGGTCCCCAAGAAGAAGAACTAGAGAAGTTCTTGAGGGGTGACTCCGCCAATGAAATTCACTCACATTCATTATTGGCAAGAACTAGTTGCAATCAACGTCAACATCCTGCAATAGTTCAAGGAGTCACACATTCCCTCAAAGGTAAGCAAGGGACAAGGTAATCAACAAATCCATGGACATTATCATGTATGCTTTGCACTCCATGTCCATAGATATCCTTGTATTTGTCTCTTGTGTGTTGGGACTAACCCATGTAGGTGAGAAGAGTAAGGAAACAACAAGGATGCTCCCAACTCTTGGTGATCTTCATCAACCTTGAGCATCCACCACTACCTCACCCACATGAAGTCTTCTACGACAAACCTAAGGTTAGTTTATCCCTCCTATGGGGGGGTGTCACATCAAGGGGGAGATTTACTCTAAGAGTTGAGTTAAAGCATCTCTTAGAATGTGACAACATTAAATGCTTTATGTAAAAGTGTAACCCCACTTGTGCTTAAACGATGAGTATGACCTATGATCAAGTATTCTTACTTGGCTCCTAAGTCAATATACTCATATATAGATGACTCTGTCATCGCCAAAATGCTTGATAGATGCTAGTATGTATGTGCATGTTTGCCATGATTTCCTTTGACATCTTATTGTGTGAGCATGTTGGTCTGCATTTATTTATCCATTCGAGGACATCCAATTGTTGCTATTTGGACTTTGGTTTTTTATTTTGCCAATTGGATGGACAAGAATGCCTAGGACTACTCTCTTGCTATCTATGCTTTCTCGTCTCATATTCCATTCTTGCTGCATCACAAAATTTGAACAAGTACTTTTCGATCTCTCTGTATGAGGAGCACTCGGAGTTCTGTATCGACAAAGGACTGACCATTAAAACCTCCCAAGTGCATCTCGGTGGAACCAATACCAAAATCTCGGTTTCACCGAATGCCTAGGGTTGATCTCATTTTCACACTCGGTATCACCGATTCCATCTTCTCGGTTACACCGAGTTTCCCTGTCAGCTGACAGTAGAGGAACTCGGTGACACCGAAAAGTTAGAACCGGTGTCACCGACAGTCACTGGTATATAAAGAGGCGGACCCGACTTTTGAAATTACTTTCTCACACGTCATCCCCTCCAAAACCCTAGCTGCCGAACAAGGACCCCTGGTCGTCTCCTTTGTCTTCCCGAGCGCCTCCGCCGTTGGAAGTCCACGCCGTCGACGGAATCTTCACCGCCGTCGCCGCTGTAGCGAGATCGTCACCGAATTAGGGTACGGTTTCGACCCCTCGTGCGCTCCTCCCTCCAAATCTTGTGCATTAGGAATTTTCGTCGATAAGACAAGCTTTGAGATTGATCTATCCACAAGAACTTCCATTAGAATAGCGAATGAAAGATTTTTTTTAGGGTTTGTCGTCTGCAACTTGAATCCCGGTGGAACCGACGCAAAAGAATCGGTAGCACCGATTCCCTTTTCTGGTCAACTGAGAACAACCTCGGTGAAACCGAGTGCCCATTTTCGGTCTCACCAAAAGTGGTGCGAAGTTTCTGTAATGCAGGTTGTTTGTCTCGGTGGGTCCGAAAAGTTTGCCTCGGTTGTACCGATATTCACTTGGCAGAATGCAAATCTTGAGAAATTTTAGTTCAAATCTTTGAAAATTGTCTGCATTTTGTGATGACTCAACCCTTCCACTCTTCTATACTCTATTTCACAGGGTCAGAGATGTCAGGTTCTGATGATAGCCAGAATGATTTCAGAGAGAAGAAAAGGGAAAGGACAAGATTTGTCAAAGCTACAGTTCTCCCTTCTACTCCAGAGTACTTAGATGAGGAAGAAGAGGAGGAAGAGCCAGCTGCCAAGGCTCCTCCTAAGAAGAAGAAGCTTATGGCTGATGCTATGCCTAAGGATACATCATCCAAAGGCACCAGATATGAATCCACAGTTGAGGAGTGGGCTGCCATCTTAGGAGCTCCACAGGTGCAAGGCGGAGACTTGGATGTACTCCAAGTCCAAGGCCAATCACAATGCTATGAAGAACATGTACAATGAGATCCCTGCTGCAAACTTGCCATCACACAAGTTTGGATCCATTTACTTCCTCCAGGCTGGTCTACACACGATCAACACTATCTTAAGGCATACCTTGATGCCTAAGTCTGGAGATGAGAAGATGATAAGAGGATACTCTATCAACATGCTGCTCCATCTTGATCAACATACCAGATTCAGAGTGATGGACTTAATAGTTGAAACAGTGAAGAGGACTGCAGCAGATCAGAAGAGGTCATGTGGATACGCTCCATATATACAGATGCTTATCAACTCCAAGTTGGAGAAGCACATATATGCACTTGACCGACCACATTTGCCACTCTTGCCAGAGCTAGAAGACAATGTTGTGGTGATGGACCCAGATCATCCCACCTCAGCTACAGCACAGGCACAGACAGAGGCATCCAGAGACTCCAGTTCTCAGGTGCCAAAGACTAGGAGTGAGCAGATGGATCTTCTACTTAGTTCTGTGCTCAGCATGCAGAAGGACACCAGGAACATTCTGAAGAACCAGGAGAGCCTCTCGAGGATTGTTGACACCAAATTCCATATTCTCAACAACAAGGTGGATGATCTCATAGTGACTGTGAATGAGCTCAAGAAGGAAGTTGATGGCGTGCCCAGTCCCCACACTACTGATGATGATGAGGATAGTCCACATCTCAGGACAGCCACTCACTTCAGGACTCAGCCCAGATCTGCCACAGTGCCAGCTCCAGAGTCTAGACCTTCTTCATCAGCACCTGCCGCAGCTCCTTCAGCTCCTCCAGCACCTCCAGTTGCTACTCCGACTCCGTCCATGATGTCTGTAGAAGTCTTCGCTGATGCTGTTCTCTCGACTCCTTCATCAGCCACCGGAGGAGATCAGCCCCAGAAGAGCGCTTAGTTATATACCTTTGAACTTTTTGGTAACTTGTTGCCAAAGGGGGAGAAGATGTATATAGATCTTTAGGCATCAAGAGAGAGAGAGCGTTGCTTTTTATCACTTTTCAAAAACATTGATAACTTTTGGTTGGTTTGCTTGTGTTAAATTTTGTTGGTGTTTGATCATACACTTGATGTGTATTGCTACTATTTCCTATCTTTGTGATGCTTATGAAATGATCATTCACCTCTGCTTGATTGTGCTGTGCTATGATATTCATTCTATTCTCACACACCACCAAGTTGTATGTGACATGAAAGAGTGCCCCATGTACCTAATCGATTGTGCATTTGCATTCAAACGCAAACTTAAAATAATGCACAAATTTAGGGGGAGCTCTTGCTTATCACATACTTCTCAAAGCGACGATTATATTCATTGATTATATCATATGTCGAAGCTTTGATCTATATGTTGTCATCAATTACCAAAAAGGGGGAGATTGAAAGCACATTTGCTTCCTTGGTGGTTTTGGTAATCAATAACAACATATATGTCATTGAACTAATGTTTCCACTAAGCATATTTCAGGAAAAGTTCAATGATAAGTTGGCAAAAGGATTGTGGAGAATCCCCTAGATGCAAGGAAATGGATTGGCAAAGCTTCAAGCAAGAGGACTCTACATTTTACTTTGTGAGAAATCACCTTGAGTCCATAGGAAAGACAATATTATTAAAAGGGGGTAAGGTACTGTTGGTGAACAAGATGCTCCACGTGCACAAGTGATAGTCACCAAAAACACCCACAAACTCTTCCACAAAAGTCTGTCCAAGCCTATCTTGAAAATCGGTGCTACCAACAATTTCCACTCGGTCCCACCGATTCCCACCTCAGACAGACCCATGCCAAACCCTAGCACATCGGTGCAACCGATTCTGATTCGGTGCCACCCAGTTCAGCTTGCCAACTCTCTGTTACCTCGTTTCTTAATATCGGAAATTCCGAGATTTTGGATCGGCGTCACCGAGTTTTGGGAACTGACCGTTGGTCACTAAATCGGTACCACCGAGATTTCTGTATCGGTCTTACCGAGATTCAAAAGTTGCTACCTTTGGAGCAACTCGGTACCACCGAGTTTTATACTTCGGTGTCACCGAGTTGGTCACTTTAGGTGTAACGGTTGGATTTTTGGGGATGCCTATATATACCCCTTCACCACCGCCCACTCGAAACAGAAGCACTCAGAACTATTCCATACTTGCCCCATCCAATTTTGTATGGGCAAGGAGATCGCCTACTTCGTGAAGATCTACCCATAGTGAGGCTAGTCCTTCGTGGACAGAAGCCGTTATGGAATAGTCAAGGTTGCTACTTCGTGGACCCTTATGGGTGGAGCCCTCCGTGGACTCTGGCGACCATTACCCTCCGTGGGTTGAAGACTCCATAAACGTGTACGTACGATAGCACCACCTACCGGAACCACGGGAAAAATCATCGTGTCTCCAAATTGTGTTTGATCTTCCTTCCTACCCTCTACTACATATGCTTGTTGTTACTTTCCGCTGCTATACTCTTAGACATGCATGTGTAGGGTGTACTTGAATTGCTATAATCGCTAAAATCTACCAACACTTAAAATTGGGAAAAGGTAGAATTTTCATTTGCTCAAGTAGTCTAATCACCCCCCCTCTAGACATACTTTCGATCCTACACCTACACGCTAATAGGTAAAGATATTTCCTAATCCCACCTGAATATGTGTAGATTGGGTTCGTTTTCCCATGCTCTACTCCGGATCCGACGCAGAATTTCGGCAGCACGTCCCCGTTGTTCTCCTGATACACGTCTCGGCAATAAACAGAGAGGATGTGTACCCGGAGAACAACAGGGAGGCACTGACGAAATTCTGCATCGGATCCGGAGCAGAGCATATGGGAAAACGAACCCAATCTACACATACTCGGGCTGTCCATGGATAACGTTGGACAATTCGAAGGATGGCGGTTATAAATATGCAAAGACATGCATATTTATAGATGCCGCCCTTTCGAATGGGAGACGCATTCTGGTCACGCATACTGATGATTGAAGACACCTATAGCTAGCAAGTTTCATCGGCATGAAGACTGGAACAGAGCAAATTAAGGGGGGGAGGAGATGTCATTTGTGCTCACCCGGTTGGCTCCCCTGGCTGGCTCCTCCTGCTGGCTGGCTCCCCCGGTTGGCTCCCCTGGCTGGCTCCTCCTGCTGGCTGCCCCGGCTGGTTCCCCCGGCTGGCTCCTCCTGCTGGCTGCCCCAGCTGGCTCCTCCGGCTGGCTCCCCTGGCTGGCTGCCCCCGGCTGGCTCCCCCGGCTGGCTCCTCCTAGCCGGCTGCCGGCTGCGGCCCGACGAAGTCAGCTCCAGACGTCCCATCGGACATGAGCAGAGGACACTGTAGCTGACAGACTGCAGAGTCAGCCACCCCGCTACAGTCCGGCACTGTTGGCGAACAGTGCCCCACTGCGCGCCCGTCATGTGTCACTTCACTGCGCTCCATTAGTGATGCACTGTAGCCTGCATCATGGGTCACTTCACAGGTCACCTCCAACAGTGTAGTTAGGCCATGTGGGCCACCCCTTGACCCCTGGGTCTCCTTATATAAGAGGCACCAGGGGACCTCACCTACGGGCAAGCAAGCTCCTCTCGTTCTCTCATTTTCTCTCATCCCCTCTCATTCTCACACACATGAGACCATGGAAAGGAGCAGCCAGCTCCCTCTTCCTCCTCAGACACTGCTCCAGGAGCAACCCTGTACTACATATACACCTCATATACAGACATGCAGGAGTAGGGGTATTATCTCTCCGGAGAGCCCCGAACCTGGGTAAACCATCGCGTGCTGTTGCCCTATCCCGTCCCGGATCTCCACTGCCGCCTTGCTCTCACCTATCAAGCCATCCCATGGCATCTGCCGTCCTTGCGCCCCCCCACCCCCGTGAGAAAACGACGACAGTTGGCGCCCACCGTGGGGCAAGCTGCTGCTGGAATCGCAATCCGGGCGGGACCCTCTTCGTGACCACCGCCGCGACTTCGCCGGCGTCCCTCCGTCTGTGTTCGCTGCTGGAGCCGCGGGTTCCGGCCTCCCGAGCACCCTCGCGCCGCGCCTCGTTCCGACGAGGTCGTCCGCACGCCCCCACGGCGCTCCGCCCGTGTGCGTCGCCTCGTCGCTCTTTTGACCTCGGCCTCCAGCAGCGGTGTGCCGCCGGCCGGCGAGCCCGGGCCGCCGTCGCCTTTCTCCACTCCGCGCCCGCAGCCGCCACCTCGTCGCTGCACCGGCCGCATGCCAGTGGTCCTTGCGCTGCTCTCGCCATCGTGAGCGCGTCCGAGGAGAGGAGCTCCTCGGGCACCTCCTCGCTCCGCCCGCGCCATCCCCGAGCGCCTCCGCAGTTTTTTCCCTGCCTCCGCTGCACGCTCGCCCAAGCCGAGCACACCGCCACCACCACTTAGTTGCTTGGTTTTGGCCGTGGCAGCCGCTGCCTCCGCTGCTTCTCCTCGCGCGGTCGCCTCCGCTTCAAGTCTCGACGCCGGCCTCCGTGGGCTCCTGGCCCAAGCCGTGCGCCGCCCAGACACCTCCCTGGCCACGGCACTCCGACCCCCGAGTCCCGGCCTGCTGCTCTTCTCCACCTGGCAATGACCACACCCAGGCCACCGCCGCGCACGCCCCTGTTCCGCCTCGGCCGGTGGCCCGCCCGCGGCCGTGGAGATGCACCGCTGGCGCGGGCTCGACCTGCCCTGCCCCGACCAGCGGCCGCCCGCGCCCGACCTCTCCACGAGCCGGCTCGCGCGCCAGCAACCGGCCCCGCGCCCGTACCCGCACCTCGCACGCCGGCTCTGCTCCTTTGCATCTCCCGTGGCCGGCTGCATCGCGCCCGGCCGGCGGCCGGCTCCGCCCCGTGCGGGCAGCTCCTTGCTCCGCGCCGCCCCGTGGCCGGCTTCACCCGCGCCCTGTCGCGCCCGTGGTCCGGCTCCCCCGCCCCCGTGCGCGCCACGTCGACTCTCCGGCTGCCCGGCCATCTTCGCCCGCTACGCTGGACCGGCTCCCGCGCTCTGGCCGCCCGGCCGCCTCCGCCCGCTTCCACGTCCCCTCCGCGCCCGCGTCCGCGCGTGACACCCCGCGCCCGCCAGCGCCATCTCGCCGGCTGCCCCGACACCCCCGCGCCCGTCCCAGATGGCCGCGCCCGTCGCCGGCCTCGCCACGCCCCGCGGCCGGCACGCCTCCAGCCGGCTTCGCCAACGCGCGCCGGCTCCGCTCCCAGCGCCCGGCCGCCTTATGGCTCTGCCCGCCACCCGACCCGCCGGCTTCCCCACCACCCGGTCGGCCTGGCCGCCTGCCGGCTTCCCCGCCACCCGGCCGGCCTGGCCACCTGCCGGCTCCCCGCTCGCTCGCTGCCGGCTCCCGCTATTCGGCTGCCCGTGGCCGGCTGGAAACAGAGAGAGTTGGGTCGGCTTTAAAAAAAACTGTGCGTCCGTCTGCCCACAACAGCTGTTCCACCCGGAGGCTCGGACCCACGTCCTCGGTCGGCTGGCCCGCATCGCCGCTCGGCCAGTTGGCACCCGCCCGCGTCGCCGCTCGGTCGGCTGGTTCGCTTGCCCGCGTCGCTGTCCGTCCGGCTTCCCGGCTGGCCTGCCCGCCTACTTCGACACCGGGCCGACTAGAGAGTCGGCTCCGCTGCTCGTCCACTTCGACGCCGGCCGGTCAGGCCCGGCCGGCCGGCACCTCCACCAACCGCCCCGGAGGCTACACCCAGCGGGCGACACCCAGCGGGTGCGCCCAGCGCGCCCCGATTGGTAAAAGATCACGCCGTCTGCTAGCCGCGTCGGCTGACTTCGACAACAACCACCTCGCCGGCACCAAAAACTAATGAACCCCCTCACTCGGAAGCTTGGAAGCCACTCTCGGCAGCGCCTCGCGCGCAACAGCCGGCGGACCCCGCGTCCGCCCTCGGCAGCGCCTCGCGCTCAACAGCCAGCGGACCCCTTGTCCGCCCTCGGCAGCGCCTCACGCCCACTAGCCGGCGGACCCCGCGTCCGCCCTCGGCAGCGCCTCGCGCTCAACAGCCGGCGGACCCCGCGCCCGCCATCGGTAGCGCCTCGCGCGCAACAGCCGGCGGACCCCGCGCCCTCCCTCGGCAGCGCCTCGCGCTCAACAGCCGGCAGACCCCGCGTCCGCCCTCGGCAGCGCCTCGCGCTCAACAGCCGACGAACCCCGCGTCCGCCCTAGGCAGCGCCTCGCGCTCAACAGCCGGCGGACCCCGCGTCCGCCCTCGACATGGCCCCGCGCCCATCGGTCGGCGGACCTCGCGTCCACACCCGGCGTCCTCAACACCACTATCTGCTATAGCAACAGCAAAGACCCTCCGCCCGACTCCTCGAGTCGCCCGGAGGCTACACCCAGTGGGTGCGCTGGCGCGCCCCCGCTGGAAACAACCAGCCGGTGGACTCCGCGCCCACACCTGGCAGAGCCCCGCGCCCATCAGTCGGCGGACTCCGCGCCCGCGCACGACATCCTCGACGCCACCGTCTGCTTCAGCAAGGACTGCGCGTCCGCATCCGGCAGTGGCTCGCGACCATCTGCCGACGGACTCCGCGTCCTCGACCGGCAGCGCCTCACGCCCATCCGCCGGCAGACTCCAAGTCCGCGCCCGGCGGCGCCTCGTGCGCATCAGTCGGACCACGTCGGCTGCAAGCCACGCTGGCTGACATCGACAAAAACCGCCTCGCCGGCACCAAAAAGCAATGTGAGATCTCCACCCGCATATCCTTGCAGCATACACACAAACGGATACCCCGAGCGGTCCTCGGGGGTCATCCCCGCATTTGTTTCAGCTACTCTACTGTTCACCCCGGCGCCAGCTAGTCTCGGTCCGGGGCTGGCCGTTTGGCCCGATACGTTCATACCCATAGACGGCTTAGGAGCGTGCATGGTACCGAAGGCCCACTCTTTGTCTCAGCTATAGTCCGCATCGTGGCTGTCCGGCTAGCGAGAGGAAAAGCTGGAGGTCACTTCACGCGAAAAACGTCCGGGGAGAAAAACGGCTTGGGCAACCCGGCCATTTCAGTTGAGAGTATCTGCTCGGTCGAGTCTGCCCCAGAATCCGAGTACTGTACGCTCCATTCTGCGGCCCACTCTTTGCCTGAGCCACAGACCGGCTCCCGGCTGTCCGGCTGGCAAGAGCAAAAGCCAAAGGGCGGAGAGCACATGAAAAAGATTGAAGGGGGCTCGGACGAACCCGAGTCGGCACCCTCTGCATAAACTTGCATTACCAAAACCAGACATTTGACACATATGCATCAACTAAACTTGTCTTTTGCACGATCATTTTCATGAGGAACCTCCTCGCCCGGAGGCTCGGAGGCTAGTCCCGGCAGCGCCTCGCGCTCGACAGCCGGCGGACCCCGCGTCCGCCCTCGGCAGGGCCCCACG